>CM067843.1:652384804-657184804 GCA_034509565.1 Triticum monococcum
GCTCCGGCCGCCACACGCCGACCCTGCAGCCGCTCCGCCGCCTCCGGTGGGCGCCCGACGCGGTCTTCTCGGACAGCAGCTCCGTCAGGTAGTTATCCTGCTCCGCGGTGCTCGCGGCGCCGCCGCCGCTCTTGCCCCGGCTGCTCGGCCGCCTGCTCTTCTTGTTGGAGCCCGGGCGGCTCTTCTTCCTCCTGTCGACCGCCGGCACCGTCGCGGACGGGATGAGGAAGTAGATGCGGCCGCGCTTGAGCTCGGTGTCCGGCGACACGATGACGAGCTTCTTGGTGGGGCACCCGACGCCGGCGGAGGACCACGCCGTGGCGATGGTGTGGTTGGGGTGCTCGGCGAGGACGGCGCCGCCCGTGATCGGGCAGCTGAACTCGTCGACGCGGCCGCTGAGGTGGACGATGCGGACGACGTCGAAGGAGCCGCAGGGGAGCATGCAGGTCAGGCAGCACCGCAGGCTGTTGCCCATGCTGTCGTCGTCGCCGGCGGTGCTGGAGCTCGAGTCGACGGCGATGAGATCGATCGATCGATCGCTAGCCTGGCTTGTTTAATTGGCTGCTGCTTGTTTGCTTGTGGGTTGTGATGGCAGTGGCAACTGGCAAAGGGGTTTATATAGCGCGCCAAGTGGAGTTTGCGGGGTGCCAGCGCAGGTCATAACTATCTTTGGTGGCTATTAAAATGTGTAGAGCTACGGCCACACCTAGGTATTACCCATCCATTTCCTTTTTAGGCCATATTTGATTGCTTTAAGATAAAATTTTAACTACCAATTGATTTTATTTTAAAATATGAATTTAATAAATTTATTTATATGTTATAAAAGTGCACAATAATAGAGTGATTGTTGTCCGGAATCTTTTTTTAATCGATTAAAGTACACTTTACATAGCGCTATCAGTAGAATACACGGTTTGGATGGATTGGTTACATATTCATAAGAAAGTTGTTATACGTAATTTTACAAATAAAATTTCAAAATTTGATACGCCAGGGCTGTATCAAGGTGCTAAGCTATTTCCATGGCTAATCCTTCATAGCAGAATTCTCTCGATGGACCTCTCAATAGTATGTTAGTAGCCTCATAGACTCATTTATTAGCTCTGCCTCAACAACCCGAAGAATGTCGTCCACCTCTATAGTAGACTGTCATTTCAAGCCCCACGGATTGGGGCCTTCTTGAGGATTGGCTAGGGGGTCCTTCCAACTCCCTCGTGCACGATCGCCAATCGGTCAACACGAGGTTGAATGTGATCATAGGCGCCACATCCAAAAAAACACGCACAATTCATAGTAGTCGTCTGCATTGTGGAGCGGGTGAAAGGAACGGGACAGAGTACATCTCTGAAGTGCACCTCAGATACATGGAAGTGTCCCACATACCATTTCAGGATATCCACCGCATCGCCGGCGCCCATTAGCCACACGAGTCTAGCAATGATACTGAGGAGTAGTAGTCCTCATGTAGTTTGTACATATTTTTTAAAAATACTTTGTTTTCTCTCGTTCTTAATTAATAGAGGGTGTCCCGGGCAGGATTTTTCAAAAAAACTATATTTGTTTTAGAGTTTAAATGAAACTCAATTTTAAAGTTTTCTCCAAAGACTAAAAGGTTACCAGTAATTAAAAGGTTATTTACATGATATGTTCGAAAGGATCCAATTATCCTTAACCAATAGTATTACACAAGTGTTCAACGCCAATCAAGGAGGTTTCATGAGAATGGAAATCTTGTGTAGAACATATGAACTTCAAAATTCTTGCAGTGCAAAATTGATAGATTTAAGCTATTTTTATGTGATAACCGGTAGTTGGAGTGCAAATGTTTTTGTCCAAGAATCCAAAATAGAAATTGAATTGGGAATGGGCCAGTATCTATTGTTAGGTAGGTTGTTTAGCCTTGTACCTCACTACATATCTGAGTCTTAAAATGACTTTATTAGTTTCCTGTAGCCTTATTTAGTGAATCCTATAGTTGGAAAAATAAAGATTTTGACTTGCGCCTATCGAAAGTTTGACTTACAGTTTTGTCTAGCTGACTACATATAACTTTTTTCAACGCAAATTCAAATGACAATAGAGTTCATGGACGCAGAATTCTCCGCGTGAGCGTCCCTTTCTCCCTGGCTATTCCCATGAAAGTGTGTCCCCAGCATTATTGATGGAATGAAATACGGCCAGCCTTTCTATACCAACTATATATCTAGATATACTCCACAGAAGAAAACGATATCTAGGCTGTAGGACAAGGAAAGGCACCGTGCACCATGTTCCCGGGGCCATGCAAGTTCGTTCAAGGCTTGCATTTTAAAAATGCTTTGCCCCACTGGATACGTGTTCTCTGCCTTCCCATAGATTCCTTTGGAGGCATCCCTATTAGTTTTTCACTAGCATCCAAAAACCGAGATGGCAGCTAGATTACTATTATGATTAGGCCAATAGTTTGAGACTGTTATGGTATAAGGATGGTGGTCATGGCGTAGCTAGCCAGCTTGTGTTCTTGGGCAGAAGTTGCCACGAAGGAGCCGATCGCATGCAATGATTAGGGGTGATCTTACCCGCATTATCTGTTGTGATTCTCACGGGGAACATTCCTAAACCCTAATGGCTAATGGCGTAGGGTAGAGGGGTGGCTAAGGCTTAAAATGCACAACGGAACCAGATGCTCTTGTGATAAACATGCTGGTTTGCCCTTTAAATTTGACACTTAGTATGGAACTTCCACACATATATGCTAGTAGGATTTACTTTGCAAAGATTGTTCCTTCTTAAAATATCTGGAAAAATTAGCTACTACATGTTTTCGCCGATGTACGCTCCTGGTGAGAATGCTTTTATGAAGAAGAAAGATCTCCACTGCCGCACTCGAAAAGAACATACCCCCCTTTTCGAAAAAAATAAATCTTCTTTTTTTTTGCAAAAATCGACTTTGTATTGTAAAACGTGTTTGGACTTGAAAGTTTTTTAAGTTCAGCTTATGAGCGAATTTAAGCTTAACTCTCGTCACTTAGGAAGCCACTAACTAGCCACACCTGTCGTATGCTAAACGAACAAATCTTGATCAGCAGAGATCTGGAAATCTCATACACCAACCAGATCGTTGAATGCACGCCCCTTGGTACGTAGTACGAAGTACAGATCACATTGCGAAAGTAGACTGAACATGTCTTGTACTAGAGTATTTGGATGCCGTTAGGTTCTTGTCTTATACTAGTGTATTATTAATTTTGATAACGTGTACTAGCATCACCGCCTCCTAGCCTTTGAGGGGGAATAAAAATCGAGTATATGTTTTATCACTACGTACAAGTAGCGGACGGCCTGAAAGCAGTACATGTACACACGGAAGAATGATCTTGGTCACGAATGGCGAAGGAACCTACGATGAAAAGATGTTACCACCATGAGAATGACATTTCCCATGCTATGGGAAGCCACCGCGTGAGGTGTGATGGATCCGAGGGAGGCTCGTGAAAAAACGTTGGGCGTCCGGTCCGGAAGCTGCCCGGCGGCAGCGCTTCACACGGCACGCACGGTGACCAAATGAGGCGCACCCAACATTCCAAATCCCCTCGTCGAACCGCCCAAATCCGCCGCCGCGCTCCGGCGCTCCAGCAAGTTGGCGGGCACGTCGCGCTGGGCTCGGCACCGCTGCCGGGGGCGCCCTGGACCGGGCGCGGGAACTCTGCGCCGCTGCACGGTGGCGTCGGGCGTACGTCGCAGGCCTCGCGGGACCGAGGAAGATCGCGGGCGCGCCGGCGGGGAGCAGCGGATCTATGGGGAGCGGGGCCTGTTTTCCCCCCGTACGTGTTGGACCGCACGTCGGCGACGTCGTGCGTCGCACGACGACGGACCGCTGCCCGTGCGTGCAGCCTCCATGTCCCGAAAATAAAGAAAGATCAACTCGGTTGCCGACGGACCCATCCACTGCCGATCCACGCCTCCGCAACGGTACGATGCGCTGTACGGTCAGTGGTTCGGGTGAACAAGCGCGTCCGCCAGTCCGCACGTCCGGCACCCAGGCACACACGATCGTGAAGCCCGCCCTTAACTATGCCACCGGGGCAGCGGCCAGTTCGTCGCCGCTTGGATTTTCCGCCTGTCAGGCGAGCGCGTGAGCGACAGATGGGCGCGCAGGCGCGCACGTGCGCGCAGCGGTGGTTCAGCTCAGCTCCTCGTAGCTGGAGCCCTGGAGAGGGAGGAAGGAAGGAAGGAGCGGCGAAGCTTCGCGGGGGTATACTCTATCCGGCCGCGCCGTACCGTACCTGCAGTCCTGCACCGACCGCCAAGATACTCCCATTCAGGCCACCATTCCCGGAGTGAACTGCTCGGGCCGCGCCGCTCCATGTGGCGGCCGCACGCGGCCAGCCTGGCAAGCCAGATGCCAGGCCCGGAAGCACGCGCCGGCGTCTGACCCCGTCTGCTGCTGCCCTCTGGCCGCGCCGTGCCATGTCACGTGACGAGAGTATCTACCGTATGTATGCACACTCTGTACTTGCACTGTGCTATCTGGACTTATTAATAAGGGTTTTGAAATCTAAGACTGGATGAGCACTCGTAATGAATATGGTCCGTCAAATTACACCCCCTGTGTTGATCCTCTGAAGTGATGAGGCCCGTCCTCTGGGAACTGCAAAATGTTTTTCAGCGTCGGAGATTCCAACCTGAGGTGCAACTCGGCAACTACATTTCTCTGCATTGCCAATTTGCCACAACCTTACACAGAATCCGGATACAGTCCTCCTTCGGCACTTCAGGCTTGCCTCTCATAATAGCATCAGTTGCTAGACTTTGGATATGTTCGTTCCTCGATGGTCCGGGGATCGGTCGGTGAGGGCGCATATTTTGGTCCTTGGAAAAAGAAGATGAATATCGCCGCGTTGGATGGCCGTGACTTGGAACTGGATTCCTCTGGCAATACCTCTGGCAATAGCAACAGCGGGCTAGATTTGTTCCATAAATTGTGCGATTACGACATATCGAAAGGACAGGAGCCCTACGTATCCCTGCACTGCATTTGGATTACGACATATCGAAAGGACATCTCTCACTAAGTCACTGGCATAAACAAGTATCGACAATTCCAGATGGCACCAAACACAAAAAATGGAGATACAGTCATACAGTCCAATTTCTACCACTTCCAGTTATATATTTATTTTTTGAAACGAAGGCAAAATATTTGCTTCATCGATCAATTAAGAAGAGAATTGCCCAGTTAATATATGAAAAACCGGGTGAAAACCGATACAGACAATCCAAAAGCTGGTTACTCACCAAGCACAAAAGTTGTGCTTGAATTCAACTCATTTGATCAAATAACTCATGGCTGCCAAACAAGGTGGGAAAAAAATTTCTCATGGAAACTCAACTTGTGTTGCCAATCCAAGATGATATCAAGAGTCTAGATGGTGTGTGTGTATGTGTTTCAAAATCTGACTGCTTCCTGTTGATGTACATATGGTATATTTACTCCAGAGATGTGTAGAAGAAGCTCCTTTTAGCCGCAAGAAAAGAATGCTCAAATAAAAACTCTGCTCTTCAAAATTTCATGTTCTCCTTCCCGAAAAACAATGCAATGTGGTAGGGATTCAGTCTTGCTGTACGAAGACCTTGTGTCTATATGCCTGTACTGTATGCGATGTAGCATATGATGGAGACTGTTCCTTGAGTTGGATGCCCACAGCCAATAGCCTTTTGGCTATGTCTGCTCACCTGATTGGTTCTTATTAATATCGTCTGTACTTGGTACTTCTGCCGTGCCACATTCTAACACTGGTATTTCTGATGAGATGGGAGTGTCAGGAGAAGGTGGCTCTTCCTCACTAGTTTGGATGCCTGTAGATCGCGCAAGATCAATCCATTGCTGCATCAAACATAGCTGTCAGTAACGACTAGAGAAACCTGGAATGCAAGTATTATCATGCATAATATATGTATGAAGCAGAGTAGTAGACTGCAGAAATAAATCCTTCCGCGTTGTAGGATTTTTATTTCTGTCCCTGGAGATATTTAGCATCGGTTCAATCTTCTACCAGAGACAAACTTAGGGGTTGGGGTGGATCATTTCATCCAATGGATGAGCAATCTGCACCGCAAATAGTGGTTGAATGGGCTAGTGGCTCGGTCCAAAAGAATCAGTGTATCCAATTGTGCATTAATAGCTAGTCCTATGGGTCAAATGATCCGCACTGTTGTGCATTCAGTTGCATCTAAATTGTGCGGAGCATTTGACCCGTAGGATGAAGTGGATCGGCCGTATTAGATGCAATTGGCTTTGTGTGCATGCACTAATATGCTCTTCATGCACATATATTCAGACATTCATCAATGCAACAATGTGCGTGTTGACGGATGAACCTTTGATTCTAGTGATGGATATTGATTATTTGATTATTTAGGTATATTGCTAGGATTGACATAGCGCGCCCTATTAAAACGGAGTGATACGTGCACCTGTTAAGTGTGACCAGTGGAGCCTCCAATATTTTCTTACCACATGTACAGGACACACATGTATGTGCGAGATGACATTTGTTGAGTACTGAGTTTGTACCGAATGTGTACGTGTGGGTTATAACTTACAAGTTAGATTTATGGATCTTGTAGTAATGTAATATGGTGCTACAAAGTGTGTGGCTAGGGCATGCTGTTAGCGTTGGAGTCGTACACTTGTATCCCAGGTCTGCTTTGTATGGAGAGAGGAGACCACATGTTGTAACCATAGCCTTAAGAGGTCTCCCATATCATGCTAATTGAAAAAGATTAAATTAGCCCCTATTCATCAATAGCTAGCCTGTTCTCTGAATCACACGGTTTTTTTTCTTTGGATGGAAATCCCGATATTTGTTTGTTTAGTTCAATCAGCTTGATGGAACACCTTAACCAGAAAAAAAAACTTAATAACAGAAGTACAAAATGCAGAAGTGGCAAACCTGTGTTCCAAAGTATGAATTGATTATCCGTGCAACAAAGGACAGCACGTTAGCAAGAATTGGCTGATTATAGTATGACACAAGATACTCTCCAAGCCGGTGCTCCACTAGACCAGCAATGACCTTAACATATTTGTCGGGGAAATGTTAGATATTGCAGAATAAGTCAAAAATGGAAGGAGAAATTGTAAGTTGTCTTATATGATCGTAAATCACTGGACAGGCTGCTTGATAGCATACCAGTTACAGCTGCAAGGCCTCAGTCTGCCTTTAGACTAACTCATTAATCCACAGTATGTTATATTACAGATCATTTTAACCATTGCTAAATTTCCTATCATGTGCCCTCACATGTGCAACTCGACAGACAAAACATATCTACATAATCAGCCAGAATCACTTGTGAACAATTTATTAGAATTAGAACTTCATCAAATATATATATATATATCTAAATTCTCGACCCTTCATTTGAAACTAGAAAGAGGATAATATGGAAGTACCTGATACCGCAGATTTGCTGATGTTCCAAGGAAGCCACTATACACAGAAGCTGCTTTCCAAATGGGAGCTCTTGGGCGTTCTGCCTCTATACTTGTAGGACTCAAAACTCGACGAGCAGCATACAAAACGTCCGAAGCAACTCCAGCTCCAATACTGGAAACAAATCCAACACCAGCAAGTTTCAGACCACCCACTAGTACCGATGCAAATCTCTGGTTCATGTCCCAATTCTGGCCCACGATACCCTTTTGAAATGCATTATCTGGCAGTGACCCTAACAATCCTCTGACAAGCTCCAAGCTCTCACCAGAACCATTGTCAGCAATAGATAAGAGCGAAATAGTAGGAGCAGGAAGCCAGACTGTAAAAAAGTCAACAACAGAACCTCTAATTGTATCAGTAAGGACATAGTCGATCTCTTCAAAAAACCGTCCTTTCCGTTTTTCATATTGTGCTAAGACAGCTGTAGTTATTGATATACCCTCTTCGATAGCTAATCTATTCAAGAATTGGGGATCTGCCAGTAACCTTTCACGGAAACCCTGCACAAAATGATCATTTTCAATATCATCAACATGCAGTAAGTTCTCCTAGCTATAAAGAAGCAGAATCAATTAGACCGCTCAAGGCCTGGCCCAGCCCTTGTAAACCCAGCCTTGAACTTTCAGTTTCCCAAAATATTTTTCACATCTTTCACATAATATCACTAGTAAATATTGATTATTTCTGGCAGTTCTTTCCTTTCGGGATGCCAGGCGGGGCTGATCCTGGATGAAATCTGACAGGGCTGAGCCGTCCATAAACAGTTCTGATAGAATTTTTTTTCAAATATAATCAAGGAAGGAATATACTATTCAAGCACTAGTATGCATCTGTATGGTCAAGCACCAACCCATAAATAGATAACTACAAGGGAAAAGAGTGAAAGAGTAAAGCAGGTGCCTACTTGGAATCGGTGAATCAATTCATCCACGACAGGGTATTTCTCAAGGTCAAAAAAGTTCTGCAATATCTCAGGAGAAACTACACCAAGATCTATTCCTTTCTGAATATCCTGTAATGAAATAAATGCAAAAAATTACATTAGCTCAAACATAAGAAAATGCGATGTTATTAGAAATCATAACTGCCTGACATAGCAAGTTTTTAGCTGCGTTAACTTTTTAAAGAGCTCATTACTGGTTTTCTAGAGTAATATCATTTACGGCATGTTACAGTTAGTAAGAAATATAATGCAAAGGAGTGCCAAAGATATGCTGATAGAGCAAGTGATAACCTGGGGCAGAGCTTCACGCCTCCTACCAGCTGCATTCATAACTCTAGCGATTTCAGCACGGTCAAAGCAATTTCGACTGCATGGCTTGGCAGCAGAATACCACAATATATCCGCTACTGGGATTTCACCTTCTCGCCTTATACCTTGCCTCTCAGGATCAAGAAGGATCACAACTTGCTTTTTCTTTTGCATCTTTTTAGATATTCTGGCAGGAACACCAATTCCTCGTGACCCATACATAACATGGCTTGCACCAGTTACAACAACGAGCATCCCTGAAGGATCTCCAGTACTAATTTCCTTCACTATTATTTGGGACATGGTATAATCATCAACTACTCTTGCCTGTGCAGATAGATATGAGCTAGGGCCAAAAGGAGAGACACGAGAGGATGAAGTCTTGTCTATCAATGATCGGCCTGAGATGGATGTAAAGCCAGAAATGAAGCCTGAGCCAGCTGGAGGAGCATACAACTTCCTCTGCTCTTTTGAAAGGCCTTTGATTCCTTCTGCTTGGACAGTTCTTACCACCTAGTCAAGAAATGTATTAAGTACTTTTCACCACACAGAAAACTAAGCTATCTTATTTAGTATGGTGCATATCAGAATACTTCTCAGACAAGGGCCAATAAGGATGTAGAATAGGTGCTTGCGCATCGAGTAAATGCACTTGATGACGCAAGGCAAGAAAAAGCTTGCCAGCTGGAATAATGTAAAGATCAATACTGAATAACTACAACTATCAAGTCTACAGCCTTAGAAAGTCAGAAGTACCAATGAAGAAGATCATGATGATAAAAATATGCATAAATAAACACATGCAGATGCAGTTTTGCTGGATAATGTGTGTGAGAATGATGAATTACCTCAAGTGGAGTTCCACATGCAATAAGCTTGATTCCATTATCACGGCAGTAGTTTAAAAGAGGTTCATACTCCTGCCAGCGCTCCGGTGCCCAGTGAGATGTGTACAACCTTAAGTTGTTGCCGTCAATTCTGAATTAAGATAGGCCTGTTAGAAGGTCGTCGAGGAAGTATTGCAAGGCTGATAAATCACGATCGCTCTCATAGAAATACAGTATGTCCCCATAAAGGTGAACAAGGATTAATAAAAATTTCAATATATTTTCTTCAATTCGGTGGGTCCTGAAATGTTTGTTATAGCAAAATTTCGAACGAGATTCAAATTAATTCAAGTAAAATTTAAACTGGGTCTAATTCAGTGAATTTTGATTGAAATAATTTCTTTCTTTCTTGGAAATTCCAAATATTTCCACGAGGTCTTAAAATTTTCTGTTATTGATATTCTAAATCCTGAGTCGAAACTACTCTTAACTTCCCAGCAATATACATCTATCAAAATGAAACCACAAAATGTATTTTGAACGAAAAGCTTCGAGCGCATAGAAAATTCTACCCTCTACGTTCAGTAAAATTCGTTCATAGAAAATTGCAACTAGGAACAGGTAAAATTCGTTCCAATTAACAAAAAGTGCAGTAACAACCTCCCGTCCATGAACTGGTTGAGCTGCTCCTGGAGGTCGCAGGGGAAGGCCTCGAGCGAGAGCGAGAGGCTCCTGCCGGCGTCCGCGCAGCGAGCGGCCAGCTTCCGGACGATCTCGAGCTCGAGCAGCCGGTCGTCGCGGTCGGGCACGAGCTCGGCCTCCCCGAGGTAGACGACCCGCGCGGCCATGAGCTTCTCCCACACCCTCCCGCGCGCGTCCTTGCCCACGGCCTGCGGCTCGCCGATGACCGTGGCGTCGTACATCCTCGACAGCGCCGCCTCCCCGTTGGGCTCCTCCGCTGGGGCCGGGGCCGGAGCGGGCGGTGGTGGCGGGGCCGGCTTCTCGTCGTCCGCGGCGGAGGCCGCGAGGGGGAGGTACTGGAACTGGAGGGCCGTGGACGCCGCGGCCAGGGACGGGACGAGCAGGAGGAAGTCGCGGCGGGAGGCGGCCGCGGCGCAGAGGGTCCCGCGGGAGGAGGGGGAGGAGGACGCGGGAGAGAGTGGCGGTTTGGCGGGGACGAGGGGTTTGAACTTGGCGGTGCCAGGGTAACGGGACGGCGCGTGCGGCAGCATTCTGCCCGGGCGGAGACGTCGCCGGAGGCGCGCCGGCGGCCAGAGGAAAGTGGAGCGAGGCAACAAAGAGATGGAGTAGCCCGTGGCCGTTGGCTAACTATCCCTTGCTGGTACTACAGCACGGCAGTACAACTGTTTGTACAGCAAGCAGTACGCCTCCTCTCCTCTGTAATAAGAGTAAAAATCACGAAATTTTGGAAACGTTTCCCGTCGATCGTACTACGCGTTCGAAGTGTTTGAAGCTAGTCGACATTGCGTGCAAGTAGCGGACAAAGAGGCGCCACGCCGCAGATCGTACCATAATTGTTTGGCAGAGGGGGAGAAGACACAGACAGCAGTGGATTTTTGGGCGGAATTCGTCCGGGTGGAAAAAAATTCATGGCAGGTAGCTCTCGTTCTTCGGGTTTTGTGGCGGGAATTTGAGCATGCATACGCGGCGTCTCAGGGAGCTCGCATAGGCCTGGTGCCTGATTGCGTGATAGGAATGGCTACTAGCTGCCGACCATACCGCTGGCTCGCGTCTCCGCGAGCATATCTCAACCAGTCAGCCTCGTCGGAGACAAGTGAGTGGCTCACCTTCCGCACAAACCTGGGGATGCGCAGCATAATACTCCTATCAAATACTAGCAAATGCAAGCCTGCAACTCTTCTCAACGACTGAAAACAATCTTTCCTCCCAAAATTCTTGTCTTGTTTGTCTACATGGATGTATCTAATACTAAAACATGACTAGATACATCCATATGTAGACAAATACTAAGACAAGAATTTTGGGAGGAGGGAGTATATGGTTCTTTCAGGAAGCAGGGAACTCGCTAGTGCCGCGTAATTGTACAGAGAAAACTCAGCATTACAGCCAGACCCAGGGTGGGGAAAAACTGGGGGGAAAGCAGATGTATCGGTTTTAAGATTTGTTCTTTCTTTCCTGAGGAATTTTCAGGTGCACACCTGGCCGGAGATAGCTACATCCAAGAAAATCCTTGACACGGCGCCCCTTGGGGAGTGGAAACTGTATCTGCACATATCGCCGAAATCACCGAGCGAGTGCTGACATGAATCGCAATGCGGTAACACCAATGTTGATGCTGCATATGACTGGCTCAAAATTCACACCTATATTTACATCCTACTTCAGCTGCGCCTTTCTGCGTATCCTTTTGTGTCTTCTGCTAACTTTGCCCATATACTAGCAATATTATCTGACTGTTCAACCTGCACATTGACAAAATGCAAGGACGTCAATTTAGTTCGCTTTGGCAATGATCAGATTATTGGTACTGTGAAATGCAATGTTTATTTTCAAAGAGTTGTAGAGAGCTCGTAGGTGTTCAAAACAAGACGGTGTCCCACCAGTAAACTGTATGCATCTGCTGGTATTATATAATTTTGAGTTTCATACAACGCCATCTAGGTTGCCTGATGTGAACTTTAGAAATTTATTTATTCACGGTGTTGCAAAGCTAAAATAGTTCCCATGCGCGATGAACTTTTCTTGGCCAAAAAGGCGACAGACATAGATTGCAAATGCGCTACAGTGGACCAAAATACATTTCAGATGTTATCTATACTATCCAATCAAACACTACTTCGCTATCCATACATACAGAACAAATTATGTCTTCCAAAACGATATCATACACAGTGTACATTTTCACATCACCACCAAATTACCATGAAGCATAAATGTTTGACATATGGACATTGGTTTACTCCTCTTAATCAGAGTTTATCCTTTCCTTTTGCTATAGAGAAATAAACACAACAAATAACAATATACCATATCATTTATACTCCCTCCGTCCGGAAATACTTGTCATCAAAATAAATAAAAAGGGATGTATCTAGACGTATTTTATTTTTAGATACATCCCTTTTTGTCCATTTTGATGACAAGTATTTTCGGACGGAGGGAGTATTTTATAGTCGACACGATGTACTCCTACAAACTAATAACACTACAGGGGCTTTGCTGGTTCGAGATAGTTGCAAATGGACACCCCTACCAGTCGCTACTCGCTAGGTCGACATGGTTTCTACTCCCTCCGGTCCTTTTTAGTTCGCATATAAGGTTTGACTGAAGTCAAGCTTCGTAAAGTTTGACCAACTTTGTAGAAAAAAGTGCCAACATTTACAATCTAAAATCAATATCACTAGATGTGTCATGACTTGAAGTTTCATATTATATAACTTTAGCATGACAGATGTTGATATTTTTTCATATAAATACGGTCAAACTTTGTGAAGTTTGACTTCAGAGAATTCTAATATGCAGAGTAAAAAAGACCGGAGGGAGTACTTTCTGCAAGCCTTGGAATTGTTTCTTTATGTGTTGCTCAAGCTCTAGGTAACCAACCAGCATAAACATGAAAAAGGAACATGCTTCACATGCTCTTAGGTCGATATAATGATGCAAGATAAGAAAGGTGAGACTGCAAACATCAAGTGGACCGACAACTAACTTCTGCTTCATGCATACAAAATATACAATCCAAAGTTGTGCAGCGCAAAATTCATACAGCCATGGTCACCACATACCAGTTTTCAAGTGTTCATTTTGCACTTTTGCAGAAAAGCGAGCAACTGTGCAGTAGCCACAGTCTGCATCATTACTAACTTCTGGTTTCAAACTGGGCAATGCTATGCGATGGTATTGGGTAAAATTTTGGGTTAATATGGGATACTGAATTTAAAAATAATGGGGCTATGAAGATATAATTAGAGCAAATCGCAATAGGTAATATGGTAGACAGATACTCAACTGATGTATTTATCTTTTGATTTTGAATTACAAAAATTCAAAGGGTCGTACAACCGGCAACCAAAAGAATGATTCAGAATTGAAGTTTGAAATTTATACCTGACTTGTTACAAAGCCTTTCATCATCTCCACCAAATCCTGACGTATCTCTTTATTAAATCTCTTAATTTCATTCATGTTGTTTTCCTGCATTAGAGAAGCTTATTTCAGAGAAACCCCAAATAGTCCATGCCAAACAACAAAATGGGAACTTAAAATCAACAGCATAGTCATGTCCCCAGTGTTACCAAAATTCTAACATGTGGTTTGATAACCTACAGGCTACAGAGGGATGTGGCACTTCCCACACCAAGAAAGAAAAAAGGAAAGAGAAATATGATAGGCACTTTACTTGACTTGAAAGAGAGTGTTTTATTACATAGACGTGCCTCGTAATATTTCTCAGTCAACTCAAATAGATGCTATCTGGGTTGAACGACAGGCTTAAAGACTCTAATATTGTCAACACAAACAAATCCCACAGGACAAATACAGTCTACATATTCAAGTTTATGTACTGACTTACCGAGAGAAACCTGTCCCAGTAGGTCAATACATAACGTGGTATATCTCGGTCATACCTGGCATTGTCATCATTTAAATAGTAGGAATCTGTCTTGAAAACTAATGGTCAATCCGTATATACTATATAGAGACTTCAGTTACTTCACTGACAATTAATGTACTCCGAATACTTTCCACAACTCATAGAACCATACTGAACTAATGATCTTGACTCGTGAATTTTTAGCAAAACGAATATCCGCCTGCTGCAGCAATTGAAGCTACAAGTTTGTTCCAACTTCTGAGAGCTTAACTCGGACATAATTTTTTTAGTGTGCATAACACTGTGTTTCCTAATAGTACACCTCAGACATCACTATGGTAAATTAATAACATTAGTTCAAACTGACTGACAAAGTCAAACAATGCATATATACAGAGTTCATTATAGTGTTCATGACATTTAACTAGTGCCAGGTAACGTTTTGAAGCTCGGTGTCGAAACCAAGATCAAATGCATATTATTTTGATTTTGGCTGATAGTTTTCGATAAAATGTAAACTGCAGTATGAAGCTATTGCTCTCCCCAAATACTTAATTGTGCTTGTGTAACCATTGCAAGAATATTAACCATAAACTAGGAAACATTGTCATCTGACCTTATGGCATAACAACCTTGAATTGTGCAATTTAAAAATAAATAGCAACTCATATCTCAGAAGGCCACTATCAAGTACAACACACACATTGTACTCTTAATTCAAAAGTTTAGGTGATTAACCTTGATAAGTTCATACTCTTTGCGTGCATGACTTTTAGCGTCTTCTGATGTTCTTATTGTTTCTTTCAGTTCTTCAACCTTCTGATACCTCGTCCTCTCCTGATCTATTCCTCTTGATGACACAGATTCAAGTTTCGCCACCCGGTTGTGCAAAGCAAATAAGTCTGATGATAGACTTTGGATATGAAGCAAAGCATTAGAGCGGTCAGTAAATGCATTGTGAACAGAAGTCATCGTCTCCAGGTATTTATGGATAGTGTCCTGTAAAAAAGCATAAACACCATTACAGATCAAGGAACAAAAATAATCAAGAAGATCTGTATCCAAGATAATGTTACTCTCATTCCAACTTCCCACATACCAGATGTCTCACAATTTCAGCATCCAGTTTTGTCTGAGACCTGCTGACTTTGACAACAGCATTTGCAAAATTGTTAATATTAACAGCTCGAGTTCTGTGAGAACTGCATGTAGATTGGTCCTTCTCAAACTTCGCCAGCTTAACGAATGTCATTCCCAAGTGAGCTGTAGTTGTTCTAAAATCCTCATGAGCTTTAGCAAACGCCTCTGCCTACAAATTATGTAGAAGAATAGACTTAGCTGGTGTTCTTTTGTACACTGCCGCATGGTACCGGAAACCTGATATGATATTAATTTCTTGATCAAGTTGCAAAATGCAAATGTAGTACATGTACTTAACAAGCACGCATAATTTAATTCCTCCATTCCGGTGCATGTTAATGTAGTACATGTTGCTTCTGTCAAAACTACACTAATTATGCATAAGAAATTAAGAGTAAGCATCAGAATGAGAGTAACATGAGTGATCTAATAAACCAGACAACAACAACAACAACAACACACACACACACACACACACACACACACACACACACACACACACACACACACACACACACACAGCTACCTGCTGAGATGTCGCTGCGAGTTGCTGCTCCAGTTGCTCGAGCTTGGCCTTGTGGAAGAGGAACTTTGCGTCAGTCTCCTCCTCCACTGGAGGCGGCCTCACCGCCATCAACCCATTCGCGACCGTCTGCTTCAGGTCCTTGAACATACCAAAAAAGTCTCGCCCGCCCTTTGTAGGCGTCGTTGGTGTGGTAACAGCCGTCGGCGAGGCAGCAGTGATCGCGGGGTTGAACCTGGGAGACTCACCCTCTGAGGTCGGGATACCGCTAGGATCAGTGAGGAAGGTACGGAAGTCATCGCTCCGGGAGACGGTGGGGTGCGCGGCGATGCGGCAGAGGTAGCGCTGGACCGCGACGCAGCGCTGGTTCACGAATTCATGCCGCTGCATGACCTGCCCTTCCACGATGCTCTTGTCGGGGCGCGCCGGGACGAAGAGGCCGCGGTGGGTGGCCGCGAGGCGGTCGGCGAGGGCCACCACGTCGCGGAAGCGCCGCCGCACGCGGAACTCGCTGCCGTCGGCGGTCCGGGTGGTGACGAGGTAGGAGAAGTAGCTGCCGGAGCCAGGGATGACGCCCGCCGCTCCGGTGGCGGCCTCATCGTGCTTCTTGGGGTCGGTGACGGTGATCTGGTAGGACTCCGGTGACGGCTCGCGGGAAACCACCGGGGCGTCGGGGGTGGGGAGGATCGGCGAGGAGTCGTCCTCGCCGTTCTCTTCGACGAACGGGTCGCCGTTCGCGGCCGCGGCGGGAGCGGAGGGGGGCGAAGGGGAGGGAGGGGGGTGGAGCAGTGGGTCGGTAGACGCAGCGGCCGATGCGGCCGATGAGGAATCGAGGGCGAGGGTCTCGAGGTGTTGGTCGGCGGGGTGGTTCACCGTCGCCGGGGACTCGGCGGCCATCATGGCGGCCGCCGGTGGTTAGGTGGGGGTTGGGGGGAAAGCGAGATCTGGCGGGGAAAGCCGGCGACGAGTCAAGTCGGGTGAGGGAGCCAGGGAGAAAGGCGAGCGCCGTGATACGTGTAAGGCAAGCCTACCTCCCTTTCGTACCCTACGCCCGCTGCCATGTGGGTCCAGCGCGCGCATCTACCCCTTTTCTTTGACTTCCATTTTTCCATACTGCAGTGTCAGTTGCGACGGGACTGCAGGTATATCCTAGAGAAAGACAGGACCGTTAATTAATTAAAACGAGAAAAGTTTTTCTCTTCCAAAAACACTCAGATTTATTAATCATCAGACGTGTAAACACCCCTGAAAAGTAAATAAGTTACGTCAAAGTCCTTGGATAAGGTCACACCATATTGTATGCTCTTCACGAATGATGTGATCTAGTCGATGATAATCGGATAGGGCTAATACAAAGTTAGAACTATGTAGACTAATCTTGGAATCGAAATGTTTTAGTCTTAGTAAAACTAACATCGAGTATAATGTTGGTGAACGTAGTAATTTTAAAAAAATCCTACGCACACGCAAGATCATGGTGATGCATAGCAACGAGAGGGAAAAGTGTTGTCTACGTACCCTCTAGACCGTTCGCGGAAGCGTTATATCAACGCGGTTGATGTAGTCGTACGTCTTCACGTCCGACCGATCCAAGTACCGAAAGCACGGCACCTCCGAGTTCTGCACACGTTCGGTTCGGTGACGTCCTCGCCTTCTCGATCCAGCAAGAGGGGCGAAGTAGTAGATGAGTTCCGGCAGCACGACGACGTGGTGACGGTGTTGGTGAAGAACAATCTCCGCAGGGCTTCGCCTAAGCACTACGAAAACTATGACGGAGGATAAACTAAAGGGGACGGGGTTGCCGGCACACGGCTTGGTGTTTCTTAATGTCTTTTGGGTGCTAGCCATACCCCTCTATTTATATGTTGAGCCTTGGGGTCGAAACTTGGAGTAAAAGCCTCCTCAAAGTCGGTTTCACCCGAAAGGCAAGAGTCCTTCTCGGACTCCAGGGCTAGACGCCAGGGTTCCCGGCGTCTACCCCCTAGACGCCCCCTAGACGCCAGGGTTTCTGGCGTCTAGCCTCTGGTCTCCGCAAAACTTCCTTTTGCACTTTCCAAAAGCCTCGTGGGCTTTCCCCTTCTGCCCAGATAAAGTGTTCTCGTGCCCAAACATTTCGGGAAACATCCGGAACCCCTTCCGGTGAATTCCGGAACCCTTCCGGAGATCAAACACTACTATCCCATATATCAAACTTTATCTCCGGACCATTCCGAAGTTCCTCGTCATGTCCGTGATCTCATCTCGGACTCCGAACAACATTCGGTCATCAACATACATAACTCATATAGTACTATATCGTCAACGAACGTTAAGCGTGCGGACCCTACGGGTTCGAGAACTATGTAGACATGACCGAGACACCTCTCTGGTCAATAACCAATAGCGGGACCTGGATGCCCATATTGGCTCCTACATATTCTACGAAGATCTTTATCGGTCAGACCGCATAACAACATACGTTGTGAAGGAAATATGCCCTAGAGGCAATAATAAAGTTATTATTTATTTCCTTATATCATGATAAATGTTTATTATTCATGCTAGAATTGTATTAACCGGAAACATAATACATGTGTGAATACATAGACAAACAGAGTGTCACTAGTATGCCTCTACTTGACTAGCTCGTTAATCAAAGATGGTTATGTTTCCTAACCATGAACAAAGAGTTGTTATTTGATTAACGAGGTCACATCATTAGTTGAATGATCTGATTGACATGACCCATTCCATTAGCTTAGCACCCGATCGTTTAGTATGTTGCTATTGCTTTCTTCATGACTTATACATGTTCCTATAACTATGAGATTATGCAACTCCCGTTTACCGGAGGAACACTTTGGGTACTACCAAACGTCACAACGTAACTGGGTGATTATAAAGGAGTACTACAGGTGTCTCCAATGGTAGATGTTGGGTTGGCGTATTTCGAGATTAGGGTTTGTCACTCCGATTGTCGGAGAGGTATCTCTGGGCCCTCTCGGTAATACACATCACATAAGCCTTGCAAGCATAATAACTAAGATGTTAGTTATGAGATGATGTATTACGGAACGAGTAAAGAGACTTGCCAGTAACGAGATTGAACTAGGTATTGGATACCGACGATCGAATCTCGGGCAAGTAACATACCGATGACAAAGGGAACAACGTATGTTGTTATGCGGTCTGACCGATAAAGATCTTCGTAGAATATGTGGGAGCCAATATGGGCATCCAGGTCCCGCTATTGGTTATTGACCGGAGACGTGTCTCGGTCATGTCTACATTGTTCTCGAACCGTAGGGTCCGCACGCTTAACGTTACGATGACAGTTATTATGAGTTTATGCATTTTGATGTACCGAAGGTTGTTCGGAGTCCCGGATGTGATCACGGACATGACGAGGAGTCTCGAAATGGTCGAGACGTAAAGATCGATATATTGGACGACTATATTCGGACATCGGAAAGGTTCCGAGTGATTCGGGTATTTTCGGAGGTACCGGGGAGTTACGGGAATACGGGGAAGAGTAATGGGCCTTGATGGGCTTTAGTGGGAAGAGGAAAAGGCTGCTGCGCCCCCCTCCCCTTTGGTCCGAATTGGACTAGGGAAAAGGGGGCCGGCCACCTCTCCTTCTCCTCCTATTCCTTCTCCCTTCCTCCCCTTTTGGTGGACTCCTACTAGGACTTGGAGTCCTAGTAGGACTCCCATCCTGGCCGCACCCTATGCCTTGGCCGGCCTCCTCCTCCTCCATCCTTTATATACAGGGGCAGGGGGCACCCCATAGACACACAAGTTGATCATTGTTGATCGTTCCTTAGCCGTGTGCGGTGCCCCCTGCCACCAAATTCCACCTCGGTCATATCGTTGTAGAGCTTAGGCGAAGCCCTGCGTCGGTAGTACATCAAGATCGTCACCACGCCGTTGTGCTGACGGAACTCTTCCTCGACACTTTGCTGGATCGGAGCCCGAGGATCGTCATCGAGCTGAACGTGTGCTAAGAACTCGGAGGTGCCGGAGTAACGGTGCTTGGATCGGTCGGATCGGGAAGAAGACGTACGACTACTTCCTCTACGTTGTGAGATCGCTTCCGCAGTCGGTCTGCGTTGGTACGTAGACAACACTCTCCCCTCGTTGCTATGCATCACCATGATCTTGCGTGCGCGTAGGAAAATTTTCGAAATTACTACGTTCCCCAACAGTGGTATCAGAGCCTAGGTTTTTATGGTTTGATGTTATTTGCACGAGTAGAACACAAGTGAGTTGTGGGCGATACAAGTCATACTGCCTACCAGCATGTCATACTTTGGTTCGGCGGTATTGTTGGACGAGACGATCCGGACCAACCTTACGCGAGACCGGTTCCCTCGACGTGCTTTGCACATAGATGGCTTGCGGAAGACTGTCTCTCCAACTTTAGTTAAACCAAGTGTGGCTACGCCCGGTCCTTGAGAAGGTTAAAACGGAGTCTATTTGACGAACTATCGTTGTGGTTTTGATGCGTAGGTGAGATGAGTTCTTACTTAAGCCCGTAGCAGCCACGTAAAACTTGCAACAACAAAGTAGAGGACGTCTAACTTGTTTTTGCAGGGCATGTTGTGATGTGATATGGTCAAGGCATGATGCTGATTTTATTGTATGAGATGATCATGTTTTGTAACCGAGTTATCGGCAACTGGCAGGAGCCATATGGTTGTCGCTTTATTGTATGCAATGCAATCGCGATGTAATGCTTTACTTTATTACTAAGCGGTAGTGATAGTCGTGGAAGCATAAGATTGGCGAGACGACAACGATGCTACGATGGAGATCAAGGTGTCGCGCCGATGACGATGGTGATCATGACAGTGCTTCGGAGATGGAGATCACAAGCACAAGATGATGATGGCCATATCATATCACTTATATTGATTGCATGTGATGTTTATCCTTTTATGCATCTTATCTTGCTTTGATTGACGGTAGCATTATAAGATGATCTCTCACTAAATTATCAAGAAGTGTTCTCCCTGAGTATGCACCGTTGCCAAAGTTCGTCGTGCCCAGACACCACGTGATGATCGGGTGTGATAAGCTCTACGTCCATCTACAACGGGTGCAAGCCAGTTTTGCACACGCAGAATACTCAGGTTAAACTTGACGAGCCTAGCATATGCAGATATGGCCTCGGAACACAGAGACCGAAAGGTCGAGCGTGAATCATATAGTAGATATGATCAACATGACGATGTTCACCATTGAAAACTACTCCATCTCACGTGATGATCGGTTATGGTTTAGTTGATTTGGATCACGTGATCACTTAGAGGATTAGAGGGATGTCTATCTAAGTGGGAGTTCTTAAGTAATATGATTAAATTGAACTTAAATTTATCATGAACTTAGTCCTGGTAGTATTTTGCAAATCATGTTGTAGATCAATAGCTCGCGTTGTTGCTTCCCTGCGTTTTATTTTGATATGTTCCTAGAGAAAATTATGTTGAAAGATGTTAGTAGCAATGATGCGGATTGGATCCTTGATCTGAGGTTTATCCTCATTGCTGCACAGAAAAAATATGTCCTTGATGCACCGCTAGGTGACAAACCTATTGCAGGAGCAGATGCAGACGTTATGAACGTTTGGCTAGCTCAATATGACGACTACTTGATAGTTTAGTGCACCATGCTTAATGGCTTAGAATCGGGACTTCAAAGACGTTTTGAACGTCATGGACCATATGAGATGTTCCAGGAGTTGAAGATAATATTTCAAGCAAATACCCGAGTTGAGAGATATGAAGTCTCCAATAAGTTCTATAGCTAAAAGATGGAGGAGAATCGCTCAACTAGTGAGCATGTGCTCAGATTGTCTGGGTACTACAATCGCTTGAATCAAGTGGGAGTTAATCTTCCAAATAAGATAGTGATTGACAGAATTCTCTAGTCACCATGACCAAGTTGGTAGAACTTCGTGATGAACTATAATATGCAAGGGATGACAAAAGTAATTCCTAAGCTCTTCGTGATGCTGAAATCAACGAAGGTAGAAATCAAGAAAAACATCAAGTGTTGATGGTTGACAAGACCACTAGTTTCAAGAAAAGGGCAAAAGGAAGAAGGAGAACTTCAAGAAGAACGGCAAGCAAGTTGCTGCTCAAGTGAAGAAGCCCAAGTCTGATCCTAAGCCTGAGACTAAGTGCTTCTACTGCAAAGGGACTGGTCACTGGAAGTTGAATTACCCCAAGTGATTGGTGGATAAGAAGGATGGCAGAGTGAACATAAGTATATTTGATATACATGTTATCGATGTGTACTTTACTAGTGTTTATAGCAAACCCTCAGTATTTGATACTAGTTCAGTTGCTAAGATTAGTAACTCGAAACGGGAGTTGCAGAATAAACAGAGACTAGTTAAGGGTAAAGTGACGATGTGTGTTGGAAGTGGTTCCAAGATTGATATGATCATCATCGCACACTCCCCATAATTTTGGGATTAGTATTGAACATAAATAAGTGTTATTTGGTGTTTGCGTTGAGCATGAATATGATTTGATCATGTTTATTGTAATACAGTTATTCATTTAAGTAAGAGAATCAATTGTTGTTCTGTTTACATGAATAAAACCTTATATGGTTACACACCCAATGAAAATAGTTCGTTGGATCTCGATCGTAGTGATACACATAATCATAATATTGAAACCAAAAGATGCAAAGTTAATAATGATAGTGCAACTTATTTGTAGCACTGCCGTTTAGGTCATATTGGTGTAAAGCGCATGAAGAAACTCCATGCTGATGGGCTTTTGGAATCACTTGATTATGAATCAGTTGATGCTTGCGAACCATGCCTCATGGGCAAGATGACTAAGACTCTGTTCTTCGGAACAATGGAGCGAGCAACAGATTTGTTGGAAATCATACATACTGATGTATGTGGTCCGATGAATATTGAGGCTCGCGACAAGTATCATTATTTTCTGATCTTCACAGATGATTTGAGCAGATATGAGTATATCTACTTGATGAAACATAAGTCTGAAACATTTGAAAAGTTCAAAGAATTTCAGAGTGAAGTGAAAAATCATCGTAACAAGAAAATAAAGTTTCTATGATCTGATCATAGAGAAAAGTATTTGAGTTACGAGTTTGGCCTTCAGTTAAAAACAATGTGAAATAGTTTCACTACTCACGCCACCTGGAACACCACAGCATAATGGTGTGTCCGAACGTCATAACCGTACTTTATTGGATATAGTGCAATCTATGATGTCTCTTACCGATTTACCACTATTGTTTTTGGGGTCATGCATTAGAGACAGCTGCATTCACGTTAAAAAGGGGCACCATCTATATCCGTCGAGACGACGCCTTATGAACTATGGTTTGGCAAGAAACCAAAGTTGTCGTTTCTTAAAGTTTGGGGTTGCGATGCTTATATGAAAAAGTTTCATCCTGATAAGCTCAAAACTCAAATCGGAGAAGTGCATCTTCATAGGATATCCAAAGGAAACTATTGGATACACCTTCTATCACAGATCCGAAGGCAAGACTTTTGTTGCTAAATTCGGAAACTTTCTGGAGAAGGAGTTTCTCTCGAAAGAAGTGAGTGGGAAGAAAGTAGAACTTGATAAGGTAATTGTACCTTCTCCCTTATTAGAAAGTAGTTCATCACAGAAATCTGTTCCTGTGACTACTACACCAATTAGTGAGGAAGCTAATGATGATGATCATGTAACTTCAGATCAAGTTACTACCGAATCTCGTAGGTAAACCAGAGTGAGAACCGCACCAGAGTGGTACGGTAATCCTGTTCTGGAGGTCATGTTACTTGAACATGACGAGCCTACGAACTATGAAGAAGCGATGGTGAGCCCAGATTCCGCAAAGTGGCTTGAAGCCATGAAATCTGAGATGGGATCCATGTATGAGAACAAAGTTTGGACTTTGGTTGACTTGCCCGTTGATCGGCAAGCCATAGAAAATAAATGGATCTTCAAGAGGAAGACGGACGCTGATAGTAGTGTTACTATCTACAAAGCTAGAATTGTCGCAAAAGGTTTCCGACAAGTTCAAGGTGTTGACTACGATGAGATTTTCTCACTCGTATCTATGCTTAAGTCTGTCCGAATCATGTTAGCAATTGCCGCATTTTATGAAATCTGGCAAAGGGATAAACAAAACTGCATTCCTTAATGGATTTGCTAAAGAAGAGTTGTATACGATGCAACTAGAAGGTTTTGTCGATCCTAAAGGTGTTAACTAAATATGCAAGCTCCAGCGATCTATCTGTGGACTGGTGCAAACATCTCGGAGTTGGAATATACGCTTTGATGAGTTGATCAAAGCATATAGTTTTATACAGACTTGCGGTGAAGCCTGTATTTACGAGAAAGTGAGTGAGAGCACTACAACATTTCTGATAAGTATATGTGAATGACATATTGTTGATCGGAAATAATGTAGAATTATTCTGTAAAGCATAAAAGGAGTGTTTGAAAGGAGTTTTTCAAAGAAAGACTTCGGTAAAGCTGCTTACATATTGAGCTTCAAGATCTATAGAGATAGATCAAGACGCTTGATAAGTTTTTCAATAAGTACATACCTTGACAAGATTTTGAAGTAGTTCAAAATGGAACAGTCAAAGAAAAGGTTTCTTGCCTGTGTTACAAGGTGTGAAGTTGAGTAAAGACTCAAAGCCCGACCACGGCAGAAGATAGAAAGAGAATGAAAGTCATTCCCTATGCCTCATTCATAGGTTCTATAAAGTATGCCATGCTGTGTACCAGATTTATTGTATACCCTGCACTGATTTGGCAAGGGAGTACAATAGTGATCTAGGAGTAGATCACTGGACAGCGGTCAGAATTATCCTTAGTGAAATAAGGATATGTTTCTCGATTATGGACGTGACAAAAAGGTTCGTCGTAAAGGGTTACGTCGATGCAAGTTTTTGACACTGATCCAGATGAATCTAAAGTCTCAATCTGGATACATATTGAAAGTGGGAGGAATTAGCTAGAGTAGCTCCATGCAGAGCATTATAGACATAGAATTTTGCAAAATACTTACGGATCTGAATGTGACAGACCCGTTGACTAAAATTATCTCACAAGCAAAACATGATCACACCTTAGTGCTCTTTGGGTGTTAATCACATAGCGATGTGAACTAGATTACTGAATCTAGTAAACCCTTTGGGTGTTGGTCACATGGCAATGTGAACTATGGGTGTTAATCACATGATGATGTGAACTATTTATGTTGATCACATGGTGATGTGATCTAGATTATTGACTCTAGTGCAAGTGGGAGACTGAAGGAAATATGCCCTAGAGGCAATAATAAAGTTATTATTTATTTCCTTATATCATGATAAATGTTTATTATTCATGCTAGAATTGTATTAACCGGAAACATAATACATGTGTGAATACATAGACAAACAGAGTGTCACTAGTATGCCTCTACTTGACTAGCTCGTTAATCAAAGATGGTTATGTTTCCTAACCATGAACAAAGAGTTGTTATTTGATTAACGAGGTCACATCATTAGTTGAATGATCTGATTGACATGACCCATTCCATTAGCTTAGCATCCGATCGTTTAGTATGTTGCTATTGCTTTCTTCATGACTTATACATGTTCCTATAACTATGAGATTATGCAACTCCCGTTTACCGGAGGAACACTTTGGGTACTACCAAACGTCACAACGTAACTGGGTGATTATAAAGGAGTACTACAGGTGTCTCCAATGGTAGATGTTGGGTTGGCGTATTTCGAGATTAGGGTTTGTCACTCCGATTGTCGGAGAGGTATCTCTGGGCCCTCTCGGTAATACACATCACATAAGCCTTGCAAGCATAATAACTAAGATGTTAGTTATGAGATGATGTATTACGGAACGAGTAAAGAGACTTGCCAGTAACGAGATTGAACTAGGTATTGGATACCGACGATCGAATCTCGGGCAAGTAACATACCGATGACAAAGGGAACAACGTATGTTGTTATGCGGTCTGACCGATAAAGATCTTCGTAGAATATGTGGGAACCAATATGGGCATCCAGGTCCCGCTATTGGTTATTGACCGGAGACGTGTCTCGGTCATGTCTACATTGTTCTCGAACCGTAGGGTCCGCACGCTTAACGTTACGATGACAGTTATTATGAGTTTATGCATTTTGATGTACCGAAGGTTGTTCGAGTCCCGGATGTGATCACGGACATGACGAGGAGTCTCGAAATGGTCGAGACGTAAAGATCGATATATTGGACGACTATATTCGGACATCGGAAAGGTTCCGAGTGATTCGGGTATTTTCGGAGGTACCGGGGAGTTACGGGAATACGTGGAAGAGTAATGGGCCTTGATGGGCTTTAGTGGGAAGAGGAAAAGGCTGCTGCGCCCCCCCTCCCCTTTGGTCCGAATTGGACTAGGGAAAAGGGGGCCGGCCACCTCTCCTTCTCCTCCTATTCCTTCTCCCTTCCTCCCCTTTTGGTGGACTCCTACTAGGACTTGGAGTCCTAGTAGGACTCCCATCCTGGCCGCACCCTATGCCTTGGCCGGCCTCCTCCTCCTCCATCCTTTATATACAGGGGCAGGGGCACCCCATAGACACACAAGTTGATCATTATTGATCGTTCATTAGCCGTGTGCGGTGCCCCCTGCCACCAAATTCCACCTCGGTCATATCGTTGTAGAGCTTAGGCGAAGCCCTGCGTCGGTAGTACATCAAGATCGTCACCACGCCGTTGTGCTGACGGAACTCTTCCTCGACGCTTTGCTGGATCGGAGCCCGAGGATCGTCATCGAGCTGAACGTGTGCTAAGAACTCGGAGGTGCCGGAGTAACGGTGCTTGGATCGGTCGGATCGGGAAGAAGACGTACGACTACTTCCTCTACGTTGTGAGATCGCTTCCGCAGTCGGTCTGCGTTGGTACGTAGAGAACACTCTCCCCTCGTTGCTATGCATCACCATGATCTTGCGTGCGCGTAGGAAATTTTTCGAAATTACTACGTTCCCCAACACGTTGTTCCCTTTGTCATCGGTATGTTACTTGCCCGAGATTCGATCGTCGGTATCTCAATACCTAGTTCAATCTCTTTACCGGCAAGTCTCTTTACTCGTTCTGTAATACATCATCCCGCAACTAACTCATTAGTTGCAATGCTTGCAAGGCTTATAGTGATGTGCATTACCGAGTGGGCCCAGAGATACCTCTCCGACAATCGGAGTGACAAATCCTAGTCTCAAAATACGCTAATCCAACAAGTACCTTTGGAGACACCTGTAGAGCACCTTTATAATCACCCGGTTACGTTGTGACGTTTGGTGACACACAAAGTGTTCCTCCGGTAAACGGGAGTTGCATAATCTCATAGTCATAGGAACATGTATAATTCATGAAGAAAGCAATAGCAACAAACTAAACGATCACGTGCTAAGCTGACGGAATGGGTCAAGTCAATCACATCATTCTCCTAATGATGTGATCCCGTTAATCAAATGACAACTCATGTATATGGTTAGGAAACTTAACCATCTTTGATCAACGAGCTAGTCAAGTAGAGGCATACTAGTGACACTCTGTTTGTCTATCTATTCACACATGTATTATGTTTCCGGTTAATATAATTCATCTGTGAAGGTGAGAAAATAACGATATCCACCACGAGCCTCAACATTCATCGGACCACATACATCTGTATGTATGATTTCCAACAAATCCGTTGCTCTCTCCATAGTACCGGAGAACGGCGTTTTGGTCATCTTGCCCATGAGGCACAGTTCGCAAGTACCAAGTGATTCATAATCAAGTGATTCCAAAAGTCCATCAGTATGGAGTTTCTTCATGCGCTTTACACCGATATGACCTAAACAGCAGTGCCACAAATAAGTTGCACTATCATTATCAACTCTGCATCTTTTGGCTTCAACATGATGAATATGTGTATCACTACTATCGAGATTCATCAAAAATAGACCACTCTTCAAGGGTGCATGACCATAAAAGATATTACTCATATAAATAGAACAACCATTATTCTCTGATTTAAATGAATAACCGTCTCGCATCAAACAAGATCCAGATATAATGTTCATGCTCAATGCTGGCGCCAAATAACAATTATTTAGGTCTAAAACTAATCCCGAAGGTAGATGTAGAGGTAGCGTGCCGACCGCGATCACATCGACTTTGGAACCATTTCCCACGCGCATTGTCACCTCGTCCTTTTCCAGTGTTCGCTTAATCCGTAGTCCCTGTTTCGAGTTGCAAATATTAGCAACAGAACCAGTATCAAATACCCAGGTGCTACTGTGAGCTCTAGTAAAGGTACACATCAATAACATGTATATCATATATACCTTTGTTCACCTTGCCATCCTTCTTATCCGCCAAATACTTGGGGCAGTTCCGCTTCCAGTGTCCAGTCTACTTGCAGTAGAAGCACTCAGTTTCAGGCTTAGGTCCAGATTTGGGTTTCTTCTCCTGAGCAGCAACTTGTTTGCTGTTCTTCTTAAAGTTCCCCTTCTTCTTTCCTTTGCCCTTTTTCTTGAAACTGGCGGTCTTATTGACCATCAACACTTGATGCTCCTTCTTGATTTCTACCTACACAGCCTTTAGCATTGCGAAGAGCTCGGGAATCGTCTTATCCATCCCTTGCATGTTATAGTTCATCACGAAGCTCTTGTAGCTTGGTGGCAGTGATTGAAGAACTTTGTCAATGACACCATCAACAGGAAGATTAACTCCCAGTTGAGTCAAGTGATTATGATACCCAGACATTTTGAGTATATGTTCACTGATAGAACTATTCTCCCCCATCTTGCAGCTATAGAACTTATTGGAGACTTCATACTCTCAATCTGGGCATTTGCTTAAAATATTAACTTCAACTCCTGAAACATCTCATATGCTTCATGACGTTCAAAACGTTGTTGAAGACCCGGTTCTAAGCCGTAAAGCATGGCACACTGAACTATCGAGTAGTCATCAGCTTTGCTCTGCCAGGCGTTCATAACATCTGGTGTTGCTCCTGCAACAGGCTTGGCACTTAGCAGTGCTTCCAGGACGTAATTCTTCTGTGCAGCAATGAGGATAATCCTCAAGTTACGGACCTAGTCCGTGTAATTGCTACCATCATCTTTCAACTTTGCTTTCTCAAGGAACGCATTGAAATTCAACAGAACAACAGCACGGGCCATCTATCTACAATCAACATAGACAAGCAAAATACTATCAGGTACTAAGTTCATGATAAATTTAAGTTTAATTAATCATATTACTTAAGAACTCCCACTTAGAAAGACATCCCTCTCATCTTCTAAGTGATCACGTGATCCAAATCAACTAAACCATAACCGATCATCACGTGAAATGGAGTAGCTTTCAATGGTGAACATCAATATGTTGATCATATCTACTATATGATTCACGCTCGACCTTTCGGTCTCAGTGTTCCGAGGCCATATCTGCATATGCTAGGCTCGTCAAGTTTAACCTGAGTATTCTGCGTGTGCAAAAACTGGCTTGCACCCGTTGTAGATGGACGTAGAGCTTATCACACCCGATCATCACGTGGTGTCCGGGCACGACGAACTTTGGCAACGGTGCATACTCAGAGAGAACACTTTTATCTTGAAATTTAGTGAGAGATCATCTTATAATGCTACCGTCAATCAAAGCAAGATAAGATGCATAAAAGATAAATATCACATGCAATCAATATAAGTGATATGATATGGCCATCATCATCTTGTGCTTGTGATCTCCATCTCCGAAGCACCGTCATGATCACCACCGTCACCGGCGCGACACATTAATCTCCATCGTAGCATCGTTGTTGTCTCGCCAATCTTATGCTTCCACGACTATCGCTACCGCTTAGTGATAAAGTAAAGCATTATAGTGCAGTTGCATTGCATATAATAAAGCGACAACCATATGGCTCCTGCCAGTTGCCGATAACTCGGTTACAAAACATGATCATCTCATACAATAAAACTTAGCATCATGTCTTGACCATATCACATCACAACATGCCCTGCAAAAACAAGTTAGACGTCCTCTACTTTGTTGTTGCAAGTTTTACGTGGCTGCTACGGGCTTAAGCAAGAACCGTTCTTACCTACGCATCAAAACCACAATGATAGTTTGTCAAGTTGGTGCTGTTTTAACCTTCGCAAGGACCGGGCGTAGCCACACTTGGTTCAACTAAAGTTGAAGAAACTGACACCCGCCAGCCACCTATGTGCAAAGCACGTCGGTAGAACCAGTCTCGCGTAAGCGTACGCGTAATATCGGTCCGGGCCGCTTCATCCAACAATACCGCCGAACCAAAGTATGACATGCTGGTAAGCAGTATGACTTATATCGCCCACCACTCACCTGTGTTCTACTCGTGCACAACATCAACGCATAAAACCTTGGCTCGGATGCCACTGTTGGGGAACGTAGTAATTTCAAAAAAATTCCTACGCACACGCAAGATCATGGTGATGCATAGCAACGAGAGGGGAGAGTGTTGTCTATGTACCCTCGTAGACCGTTCACGGAATTCTTATATCAACGCGGTTGATGTAGTCGTACGTATTCACGTCCGACCGATCCAAGTACCGAAAGCACGACACCTCCAAGTTCTGCACACGTTCGGCTCGGTGACGTCCTCACCTTCTCGATCCAGCAAGAGGGGCGAAGTAGTAGATGAGTTCTGGCAGCACGACGGCGTGGTGACGGTGTTGGTGAAGAACAATCTCCGTAGGGCTTCGCCTAAGCACTACGAAAACTATGACGGAGGATAAACTAGAGGGGACGGGGTTGCCGGCACATGGCTTGGTGTTTCTTAATGTCTTTTGGGTGCTAGCCCTACCCCTCTATTTATATGTTGAGCCTTGGGGTCGAAACTTGGAGTAAAAGCCTCCTCAAAGTCGGTTTCACCCGAAAGGCAAGAGTCCTTCTCGGACTCCAGGGCTAGACGTCAGGGTTCCCGGCGTCTACCCCCTAGACGCCAGGGTTCCTAGCGTCTAGCCTCTGGTCTCCGCAAAACTACCTTTTGCACTTTCCAAAAGCCTCGTGGGCTTTCCCCTTTTGCCCAGATAAAGTGTTCTCGTGCCCAAACATTTCGGGAAACATCCGGAACCCCTTCCGGTGAATTCCGGAACCCTTCCAGAGATCAAACACTACTATCCCATATATCAAACTTTATCTCTGGACCATTCCGGAGTTCCTCGTCATGTCCGTGATCTCATCTCGGACTCCGAACAACATTCGGTCATCAACATACATAACTCATATAGTACTATATCGTCAACGAACGTTAAGCGTGTGGACCCTACGGGTTCGAGAACTATGTAGACATGACCGAGACACCTCTCTGGTCAATAACCAATAGCGGTACCTGGATGCCCATATTGGCTTCTACATATTCTACGAAGATCTTTATCGGTCAGGCCGCATAACAACATACGTTGTTCCCTTTGTCATCGGTATGTTACTTGCCCGAGATTCGATCGTCGGTATCTCAATACCTAGTTCAATCTCTTTACCGGCAAGTCTCTTTACTCGTTCTGTAATACATCATCCCGCAACTAACTCATTAGTTGCAATGCTTGCAAGGCTTATAGTGATGTGCATTACCGAGTGGACCTAGAGATACCTCTCCGACAATCGGAGTGACAAATCCTAGTCTCGAAATACGCCAATCCAACAAGTACCTTTGGAGACACCTGTAGAGCACCTTTATAATCACCCGGTTACGTTGTGACGTTTGGTGACACACAAAGTGTTCCTCCGGTAAACGGGAGTTGCATAATCTCATAGTCATAGGAACATGTATAAGTCATGAAGAAAGCAATAGCAACAAACTAAACGATCACGTGCTAAGCTGACGGAATGGGTCAAGTCAATCACATCATTTTCCTAATGATGTGATCCCGTTAATCAAATGACAACTCATGTATATGGTTAGGAAACTTAACCATCTTTGATCAACGAGCTAGTCAAGTAGAGGCATACTAGTGACACTCTGTTTGTCTATCTATTCACACATGTATTATGTTTCCGGTTAATATAATTCTAGCATGAATAATAAACATTTATCATGAAATAAGGAAATAAATAATAACTTTATTATTGCCTCTAGGGAATATTTCCTTCATATAAGAGGTGCGGTTTCGGTACTATTAGGCATGGGGAGGAGGAGATTAGCCTTGATGGGCATGTGGTGCCTCAGAAGGACGTCTTTCGATATTTGGGGTCAATGCTACAGAAGGATGGGGATATCGATGAAGATGTGAACCATCGAATCGAAGCTGGATGGACGAAGTGGCACCAAGCTTCTCGCGTTCTCTGTGACAAGAGTGCCACAAAAGCTAAAAGACATGTTCTATATGACGGCGGTTCGACCCGCAATGTTGTATGGTGCTGAGTGTTGGCCGACTAAAATGCGACATGTTTAATAGTTAGGTGTAGCGATGGATATGTGGCCACACAAGAAAGGATCGGGTCCAAAATAATGATATACGAGATGGAGTTGGGATAGCATCGATGGAAGAGAAGCTTGTCCAACATCGTGCTGACAAGGTTTGGGCATATTCAGCGCAAGCCTCCGGAAGCTCGGTGCATAGCGGACGGCTAAAGCGTGATGATAATTTCAAGAGAGGTCGGTGTAGACTGAACTTGACAAGGGAGAGGTCCGTATAGAGAGATCTGAAGAATTGGAGTATTACAAAAGAACTAATCATGTACAGGGTTCATGGAAGCTAGCTATCCATATGCCAGAACCATGGGTTAGTTGCGATATATTTTGGGTTCAGCTCTAGCCTATCCCAACTTATTTGAGACTAAAAGCTTTGTTGTTGTCGTTGTAAAGTCATTGGATCGACCATATTCGTCCTTTCGAACGTGCCGATGGTGTGCCGCCGCATGCCACTTCATTGTTGAATCCAACTTGTCATCCTTCTAAATTACGGACCAATGGTATGTCATCACATGTCGCTTCATTGTGATGACGCACCGCCAGTCCATAATTTAGAAGGTCACAAGTCGGCATTCACGCCGCCACTTGTTGTTAATCGCGGAAAAAAAGTCAAGACCAATGATGCCGACCCAACACCTTGAAGAACGAATTTTCACCCCTTAAATCCAATGGATAACTCCTCATGCGCAGCACGCCAGCACCGGAGCCCACACCAACGCGATGAAGACGAAGCTAGAAGACCAATTTGCAAAGATAATTTGACGCTCCACTAACAAAACCTGCAGACCATAACCTCATATGTTAGAATGGCAGACAGAAAATACGCCAGCAATCCATCGACGCCGCCACAGATAAAACCATCGAGATTGGGAGACTCGAGGGGACCTTGGAGCATCTACAACCACAGTTCACAAATGTGGGCCCCATTACATCCGCGGACAGTGCCGGACCACCCCTCATATCTTAGCCATTGCAACTATAGTCTTCATTTCCATACTACACACAATGTAACATTTCATCTACGCACATATTTAAAGACTAGCGAAGTAGCTACTCGTCATTAGATATGGATGACCTCCTTGCTGGAGTCGCCCGCCTCACGGTCATTGGCGACCAGGCGAAATTTTGGTGCCTCCTCCTTGTTCTCATCCGTAAAGAGCTGCTCACGCTTCATATCCACCTCATGGATTAAGCGGCGATTCGCCGCCACCTCCAGCTTGTCTTGGATGGACTCAAGGATGACATGTTGCTCCGCCAGCGCGTCCTTCATGGTGAATCCATCCTATTCTGGCTCCGGATCCGCCTCGTCGTCCTCCTTCTCTTCCTCCGGCACCTCCACCTATTCCATCTTCTCATCTGACGCCTCCACCTCCTCCTGCTCCAGCACTGCCTCCTCATTTGGAGAGTTCGGATGCAGGTCATCCGTAATATGAGCGGCGCATCGTGCCTGCATCTTCGCCCAGTGCTCTAGGGTTAGCATTTCGTAGTAGGTTATTTTGGTGCGGACCATGGCTACCGGCGGACGGCGAGGTCGGGGAGGAATGAGGAGCGGACGGGAGGAAGAGAGATGAGATGGGAGTGGCTAGGGCTGAGGCTCGCCGTCCGGCTTAAATTGTCGGGCTTGGCTCCTCAGGCAGCGCGCCGGAGCGGCGGCGTGAATGCTGACTTGTGACCTTCCAACGGACACGTGGGGCCCACCTGTCAGTTAGATGTGGCGGACGCATCCGGGCACCCTCGTATCTGCCTCTCGTATGGGCTGGGCGTGGGGGTGTCGGGTAACCCAGACGTATATGATCGATTTGAGGAGTCCGGTTGGATGGCATTTTTGTGATCGAACTGTCCGTCCCGACATATAGAAGGTTTGATGGTCCCTATTATACCTAGCCATCCCTCGGCCCGGGCCTAGCCAAGCTCGACGTAGAAAACCCAGACCCGGCCTGGCCCGGGCGTTGGGCCTAGACAACCAGGCCCAAGCCCCGCCTGCACGTGTAAAAGCCCGCCGAGACTCGGGCCTTGGGCCCAGCCCCTTTAGTAAATCGCAAAAACGGCGGGCCTGGGCCCGGCCCGGTCTTTGGGCTCAAAATCTAGGTCCGGGTGCAGCATCGGGCTGGGCTGCCCATGGCCAGGTATAGTCCCTGTTGTAGATGCTCTTATTCGCCGTACAGACACGAGAAAACTAATATTGAAGAACTACGTGAACCAAGTTTATACTCTATCTGCATAGCCAGAACCCAGACCGTAGCACAAGGATAAATTGAAACCCAAGTCTCCAGCGGATAGATTAACAACTTCATAAACTACGGAGTAAAAGCGCATTTGCAGTTGTGGTTAGAAGACATTGAGCATGCCTTAACCAGCCCTTATACCACAATTAAAATAAGGTCCATGCGCAGCGGCGCCTGTCATTTTTCTCCAACCGCCGAAACCGTTCCGCCAAAAAGGAAATCGGGCACATGCGGCATGGAGGGCCAATAAGAAATTATTTATCAGACACGATCAATCATCAAGTGGCGCTGTCAGAGATGATTGCACGCCCAGCTACTGTACTTATCTGGACAGTTTTCTCCAGTCGGTTGGGGCTTTTGGGGGGTGGATCGGGGTTGTTGTTTTTGCGCAATTTTGTTGTTCCCACCTGCCATTCCTAACTCACCAGACCAGACCAGATCAGATAGATCCTCTGACGCATCTCGCAGGGCGTGTCCGTCCCCTCGGACGAACCAGCTGGTCGCCGGAGCTACCTCATGGCCGGTCCAGGAGGAAGATCAAAAGGCAAGGCTATTCTAGTAAAAGTTGGAACCTGATGCTATTCTAGTGTCATTATTCAGAGATCGGTATTCAGGTGAACTGGCCAAACACTGCACCTCGTCGTCTCTTTCTGAACGAATTCAAAAGGGACACCCGGTTTTAAAAGCTCAATCGAGAAATTTTCTACTATTTCAGGTTTACGCGGTGGTAGACTTTAAAGTCTTCAAACTGATCGATGCCAAACTCTTTGGGGGAGTCGTATATGGATGGATGGATGGAGGAGTTGGGAACTCGTTTCATGGCGGCTGAGGTGTTGTATAGTCTTAGCTTCCAAGCAGGCACGAGGCATGCTTGGCATGTGGGACTGAGCAGTCAGGTGTGGTTGCCATTGTTGCCATCGTCACAAGATTGATTTGTTGTTGGAACAAATATTTGACACCTGCAGCAAATGTAGCTTACCAAATCCACCTCTTTGGTACTGAGGTCAACACAAAAAGACTCCAGCCCGAATCCATCATGGGCACATACACATACACATTTCGACCAAATTCAGTCTCTTGGCATCTTTATGGTGGCCATTTGGCCAACCATTCGTAGGACAGAATTGAATAGTATAAAATGTCAAGGTTGACTCCTAATCATTGAATTTCAACACCATGTTGCTTTGTCCGTAAGTTTTAGCAAGGTATGGTATGAAGCGTAGCCCGTATGCTCTGCCTTACTAGCTTCTGACAGCGGCAGATTAACCGATCAGGAAAAAGATGGTGAGCAAACTCCGCTGACCATTTGTAACATTTGAAATTAGAGATGCCTGTGAAGGACGCGTTCTTTCCTCCACATGAAAAGACCCCATGTTTTTCTCCTCTTTCCGTCGGCGTCGCCACCGGTCCGCGTCATCTTCGATGGCCTTTGGGCTGTGAAAGTGTGGAGGACCTCGGCCCCTCGCCGGCGATAGGGACCCCGCTCTTATTTTTGTTAGGTTCAACACGTTGGTTGAGGCTGTATGGCAGGCGTCTAGGCATCGCTGGAGGGCTTGTGGAGATGTGCTTCTGTCAGATCTTGCGGGATTTGGTCGGTGCTGGTTTTCAATGGATCTGTTTGCATCCGGTCTCTATCCATTTTTGTTTGAGTGTTTACAGGTTTGATCCTTGCGATCTACAATTTTCTTCATCGGCGATGATTGTTGCTCAGGTGTGTTGATTCTGTGGGGTGTTTAGCACAGTGACTTACCGACTGTCTACTACAACAAGATTTGCCTGACTCTAGCGATGGAGGGAAACTTTTACGGCGGCGCATCTTGAGCTCACTCCAATGTTTTATGGTTGACGCTAAGTGGTTCACGGAACTAGTTGTAATTTTTGTTTCCTCGGGGTGTTCTTTGTACTACCATGATTGATTATGAATAGATCAAAAGTTTCTCTCTGGAAAAAAAGATGCCTACGAAGGATGAAAAATCCCTCGAACATAAAAATAAAACAATGTGGTAGATATCATTTTGCATGCATTAGATGGCCAAAGTACCCCCCACTTTATTATTTAACCACTTTGTACACTATTTAGAAGTGTCTATCCATTTGTCAATTTGTGTCTAATTTGATTGTTGTGCCGCATGGGACATTGCTCACTTGCCGCATATGCTCGAACGGCATCGGGTTTCGGCTGTACAGTGGGTATGCTTAAATATAAATGGGTCGCTATCGCGGGTTGGGTTGCTGCCTTGGATAGGGGAAGTGAGGCGCTTGTCAACTAACCCGTCAAGCTCCATACCACAATATTTCATTCCAATTTTTTTCTCTATATCATGTTGGAAACAGCTCGCAGAAATCACATGTCTCAAGTGGCAGTTCGTCTATAGACACATTGCCCTGATAAGCGAGACCCACCAGCTGAAATTGACAGAAATGTCAAATGAGGTTTTGAGAGGGAAGAAACACCATAGTTTCGGTGGCTCTAGATCTGAATTAAAGCTCCCTAAACTAGCCTATTGAGACAGTTGCCCCTAACATGTGACCATTAGCTTGTTTCATCATCTACCATTTTACCCATACATCAACGACATTGTCTGCTCTGACTCAACTAAAACTCGCCTCGTCGCTACCCAGTGTTTTTGTGTTCACCACGCCATCGTTGGCTCGGTATCAGAGCTCGCCTCGCTTCTACCCGATGATGTCAATCATATGAAGACTGCAGGGATGAAGGAAAAAGGGATAAAAAATTGGTTGATTGCTGTCAAATGAAAAACAGCTAACTATAACCACCACAATCACAAATCACAATGGTGCATTATAACGCAAACAGAGACCAAGAAGATTTGCATAGCACAGATTGAAGATCACGGTGTCGACTTTGCGAAAAAGATGTGAAAACGGCGCAAGGTGGACACGCACAGGTCGAGAGAAAAGTAATCCCTATTTACCGACGGTTAATGTCATTTTTTGCGATGACTACGGACCGTTAAATGAGCAATAATGTTTCCAGACTCGACGCAGATCAAGTGAGTCGTATAACCGAACTGGATGTGACACACATCAAAAAGCACGGTGGAAAGTAAAACGCACCTTTCGTGTCATTCTCAAGTAAGTCGCTTGCTCCGTGAAACCACTGCGCATGCGCCAACCGGGGGCAGTCCAGTGGGTGCACCAAACCATCTGCAGGGTTGACACGACACCCGGGGGCTCGATCGAAGCAGGTCACTTCGATCGATGCAGCATGGCCGCCCGCCAAAAGCTTCCCCACGCAGAAAAATCACAACCTAATCGACCAACCCGCAGCTGCAGGCCGGACGCCAGCAACACGACGACGAGCGCATTTGAACCCTGCTTCTCTTCTCCGAGCGCTATATATACCGCCCCCTCGACACTCCAAGTCCCATCGCCAACTCAACTCGAGCCTTCAGACACAGCAAGACCTTCTCTAGCTAGCTCGCACCCCATCGCAGAGAGCGCCGCGCCGTAGACGAGGAGCTCGGCGATCACCGATCAGCCATCGGTGGACCGGCAATGGCGTCCTCCGGGCTACTCCTTCTCCTCGGCTGCCTCGCGTCCGCCCTCCTCGCCGGCGCCACCAAAGTGCACCACCACGAGTTCATCGTACGTGATCCTATTCCTACCTCCCTGTCTCTCCTCCTACCAGCAATGCGGTGATGGCGTTGCTGTTTTTGGGTACGACTTTGCTGATTGTTTGTTTTGTGATGTTGAAGGTCCAGGAGACGCCGGTGAAGAGGCTGTGCGAGGAGCACAACATCATCACGGTGAACGGGCAGTTCCCGGGGCCGACGCTGGAGGTCCGGGAGGGGGACACGCTGGTGGTCAACGTCGTGAACCAGGCGCAGTACAACGTGACCATCCACTGGCACGGCATCCGGCAGTTCAGGACGGGGTGGGCGGACGGGCCCGAGTTCGTGACCCAGTGCCCCATCAAGCCCGGCGGCAGCTACAAGTACCGCTTCACCATCGAGGGCCAGGAGGGCACCCTGTGGTGGCACGCGCACAGCTCCTGGCTCCGGGCCACCGTCTACGGCGCGCTCATCATCCGGCCCCGGGAGGACAAGCCCTACCCCTTCGAGAAGCCATCGCGGGAGGTGCCCATCCTCCTCGGCGAGTGGTGGAACGCCAACCCCGTCGAGGTCATTCGGGAGGCGCAGCGGACCGGCGGCGCGCCCAACGTCTCCGACGCCTTCACCGTCAACGGCCAGCCCGGCGACCTCTACAACTGCTCCCGCCAAGGTACTGCTAGCTAATCATCTCGCCGGCGATCGATGTAGCTAGCCATCGTGCGTGACACGAACGTGTACACTGACGATGTGTGTGTCGTTCGCTTTGGCTCTTGGCAGACACGACGGCGATCTCCGTGAAGCCCGGCGAAACGGCGCTGCTGCGGTTCATCAACTCTGCGCTCAACCACGAGCTCTTCGTCTCCATCGCCAGCCACAAGATGACGGTCGTCGGCGTCGACGCCTCCTACACCAAGCCGTTCGTCACCTCCGTGCTCATGATCGCGCCGGGCCAGACCACCGACGTGCTCGTCACCATGGACCAGGCGCCCACGCGCTACTACATCGCCGCGCGCGGCTACGTCACCACGCAGGGCGTGGCGTTCGACAACACCACCACCACCGCCGTCCTCGAGTACGACTGCGGCTGCACCACCGACTTCGGCCCAACCATCCCGCCGGCCTTCCCCACCCTCCCGGCGTTCAACGACACCGGCGCCGCCACAGCCTTCGCCGCGGGCATCAAGAGCCCGCGGAAGGTCGAGATCCCCAGCCCCGTCGACGAGAACCTCTTCTTCACCGTCGGCCTCGGGCTGTTCAACTGCGAGCCGGGGCAGCTGTGCGCCGGGCCGAACAACAACACCCGCTTCACGGCCAGCATGAACAACGTCTCGTTCGTCTTCCCCAAGGCCACCTCCCTCCTCCACGCGCACTACTACGACATGCCGGGCGTGTACACCACCGACTTCCCGGCCAACCCGCCGGTGCAGTTCGACTACACGGCGCAGAACGTCAGCCAGAGCCTGTGGCAGCCGATCCCGGCGACCAAGCTGTACAAGCTCAGGTTCGGCTCCGTGGTGCAGGTCGTGCTGCAGGACACCAGCATCGTCACGCCGGAGAACCACCCCATCCACCTCCACGGCTACGACTTCTACATCCTCGCCGAGGGCTTCGGCAACTACGACGCCGAGAAGGACGCCGCGAAGTTCAACCTCGAGAACCCACCGCAGAGGAACACCGTGGCGGTGCCGGTGAACGGCTGGGCGGTCATCCGGTTCCGCGCCGACAACCCGGGGGTGTGGCTCATGCATTGCCATCTCGACGTGCACATCACCTGGGGCCTGGCAATGGCGTTTCTGGTCGAGGACGGGTATGGCGAGTTACAGTCACTGGAGGCGCCTCCAGTTGATCTTCCAATGTGCTAATGACCGGCAAAGATACAACACCAGCAATATTGAAGGCTGCCCACGTTCTACTCTCAGTTCCTGCCATTTGGGGGTATTTGTGATCTTTATTTTGTATTTCTACTAGGGGTTTTGATTTTCCATCATGGTTTGTAACTTCCCCTGTAAATTTGCGTATTTTCAGTGATTCATCAGCTTATTATTTGAAATGAACTCTTATGTGATAGCAGTAACTACATCAAAGATCGAAATGTGCTGATTTGAAAGAGAAAAAACATCATTGATTAGCCAGAACTCATATGTGGAGGATCTTTTTGTATGAAGGACAATTTCATTTGATTGATATATCGATGTGATACAATTGAACTGAGCAATGCCCGGCCAGCCTCTGCAAGTCTGCATATCACACTGACAACTTGTTCAACACAATAACAAAAAAAAAGATTATTTTACAACAACAAAAAAAGCCAACCAAAGATGAGGTAGATTATATCCGAAGAGTATTACCGTCATCCATGATGGGAGAAAAACTTTCTGACCCTATGCTCCAGCCAGGTTGACGTTATCATAAAAACGTCGATATCCTCTAGTCTCCGTAGGATAGACCCAAATGTTTTCAGTTTTCTTGTCAGTAATGACAGGACATGACGAGACGTGGGCTAACGACGCCTCGATAACTAGAGAGCAAAGCTCGAGATGACGTACCCCGAAACTATAAAGTCACGTTATCCTAGGCATGTGGATCTCAAGGTGTGGCACTCCGAAACAATGAAGAACATGCAGATGGGCACACAACCTCATGCCACAAAGGCCTCGGGATAAATGGAGCACATTGGGAGAAGCTCGAGCCCTAGGAGCTCCTTGCTGGTCATTCCGAACTCATAAAGGTGTTGTCCCACAAGCCGTGCACTTGGTAGGCCCGAAAACCCCTTGACGCTGGGCTCATGAAGACACGCCACGGTCGTTGAGGAGCCCGCCTGCGTTTTCATTCCTGAAGATGACAAGATTCCGACTCCGGACACACTCAGTGCTTACCGATGGTGTAATACACCCGGGGTGGCCTCTCCATGGGAAGCCTAACAGCAGGCGTGTCCCAAGGTCCAAGGGGCTCGATGAAGATTCAACATCAGGGGGAGCCCAAAGGCTCGGGTTGAGATCGAGAGATCATTTTGGCGTGCAAGCCAAGATGGCGACAGGGTAAGGTCGGTTAGACCCCAAATGTAAACCCTAGCTCCCATCGTCTATATAAGGCGGGGCTAGGGGTAGCCATTCTAATCTACAACAATGATTGTAGTCTCGGTAGCCATATTCTTTTCCCCACTCTAACTCCCTCGCACGAGGGGCACCACCATGAATACAAATTAGAAGCATGCTGTAGGGTATTACCTCAATACGAGGGCTGAACTCTGGGTAATCCCCTTGTGCGACCTCCGCTCTAGCACTTCTGGCCGTGTTCGCCACCCTAGCAAGGGTATTGACAGTTTTCTCTACCGTCACCATTCTCCCCAACAACTTCTTCATCTTCATCATCCAATCCAATGAATTGATTGGAGTTTGAACCATCATTTTTCTTCAACCTCTTGTTACCAACTTTGTTACTTTGAGGTCTTCCACAAGTTAATTCCATTTGGTTGGCCATTCAATTTCATCCAACAATGGCTAAAACTGAATGGTTTCATCTTGGTTTGTTGGTACAAAGTGGCTGCCAACACCATCCATCAAACAATAAAGTAATCCGACATAAAAACTAGCAATGCAAATTATGACAAAACAGAGCAATTAAACTTATGTGATTTTGGACTCTAATCCCACTTTGATTCTGGCCAAGCACGGAAGCATAGTGGCCGACAAACTTGTTCGCGTTGTCTTGGATGGTGGGCCATCTATGTTGGAGAGAGGCCACATTGCAAGTGGTATTGATAGGATGCATCTCCACATATTCCTTGTTTTCATGATAATGTTTGTGGATCTTCTCTTAATAATATTTGTTGCCCTCTTGATCCATGTCACATATAGGGTCCATGCTTGTGGCCCACCAAGATTTAACCAACAAAACATCCTCAAATGTTGTGAATGTCGGACCTCTTGCCTTAGGTATCTTTGTCGTCCTTTTCTTGTTAGTGCACGATGTTCTCCCAACATCAAATGTAAGACAATTTGGATCCCGCAAGGCATTCCATAGGGTTTGTAGATTCTCGACCCTCAATGATCATGCCCAACATGAAATTCTCTTATAATGATTATGATTCCAAATAAACTAACAAAATATGCCACTGATTGATTCAAGGGCATATGCAATTATTTGATCCAATGGCATAGCAAATATATAACGGACGAAACGATACAAATGGAGCAAAATTTGAACCGTCTCCTACTGGGACATTCTGTCGAACAGGATCTAGGCAAACCGGGCGCCGACAACATCCATACCTGTCCGCATCCGTCGGAGTTGCAGTGAGTCACACACCTCGTCGTTCCGCGCCTTCGTTTGTGTAAATGCGTCTAGAATCGTCCAGGCGGCCGTTGGATCATTGCCGGTCACAAGCGGACGGTGGCTTCCTTGTCAGCTGCAGGATGGACGAGCATAGGGCGACCGGGCGCAGTGAAGGGGACACATCCTCGTCGGTGTCCTCAACATCCTTGGCTACCACTTCCCTCTCGCGCTGCTTCCTTTGCCGCACCCTCCGGGTGATGTTCTTTGCCTTGCAGCTCGTCGCCACGGACAGGAGCCCCACAAACAACGCCGAGGCAACATCCATGTCAGCGGTTTGGGGCTGGGTGGCGACAACATCTAGGGCGACGCATATGATGGAGCAAGGATCGAGGACGGTGAGGGCTCGGACGCAGAAAAAAGAAGGATGAACGCGGGAGGAGGGCGTTGGATTTTGACGAACTTGGTCAATTATATGGAATTTATGGTGGGCCCAGTCTGACTGGTCCGACATGACGAACATGCCTGGATGGGTCAGGCATCCTCATATTCATCCTAGACATGGGCCGTGTTTGGATTCATGGGTTAGAGTTAGTTTGGGTTAGTCTGGACTCAACTAACCCAAAAATATCCAAACATGAGGGTTTGGTTGGGTTAGATGCATCTAACCCACCCAAAAAACAAACCCACTCAAAAAGTGCTTATTTGAATTAGTTCTTCTCGGCACCACTAAAAAACACATTTTTCTCTCGCTCTTCCACAGCAGATCCCTTCCCACTTCCCCGAAGTTTCTCATCCTTTTCCTCTCTCCCTCTCACACCGTGGGGAAGTTTCTCATCCTCTCCCTCTCTCCCTCTCACACCGCCCATGAAGACGCCCCGCGGTATCTGCGCTTTATCTAACCCTGTCATCCAAACACCTTTTTGATTAGAGTTAGTTCAGGGTTAGAATTTAACTCTTCTTAGTTAGAGTATCCCAAGAGGGCCGTGGACCAAGCTTTCTGGCCTGGCACGTATAGAAGGCGTTTGAGGGCGCACGGTGTACGATGCTCTGACATAAGTGAAGCTGTTTCTCAAGGACCGACGAAATATCTCACCACAACCCCAAATTCAGGCACCAGAATGAGTTTGAACAAGTAGATAAAAAAACCACAGGTAAAGGCAGGCTCAGTGGAAACCACAAAACCTGTATATGAACAATCTGGTTAAATACGAGCTAATACAGCTAATAATGCGGATCAATTTGCTAACGCTCAATCGATTCGTAGTGCACAGTGATCAATTTGCTAAATGCTAATGCTTAACATCTGCTCAAATACGAGAGGATACAGCTTCACGCGGATCTTTGCATAACTGGAGATACATATTTAAACCAAAATCAGATCGCGCGAAATTAGACTCAGACTTGAAATGAACTCGTTGGTCCAGGAAGGCTACCCAGATCTCGCGCAGGCTCAAACACCAGATCCGGGCGACGCGAGGAAGGAGAGCAGCCTGTGCGAAGTGTTGCCGCTTGACACAGAGCTCGAGTCGTCGAGGAAGAGGTCCTCGGGCATGCGGAACGCGCCGTGCACCGCCACCAGCGCGCCGCCGACGAGCAGGCCGGAGATGATGAGCGAGGCGACGGACGTGAGGAAGAAGGCGAGCAGCGACGAGACGACGAGGCCGAGCAGCGTCTCCCGGTCGGTGAAGGTGCGGCCGAAGAGCACGACGGGCTGGTCGGGCGCGCGGAAGACGTAGAGGAAGCACCAGGCGCCGAGGATGCCGAGGAGGACGAGCAGCGAGAAGGGGTGCGCCAGGAGGGAGGCCGCGAGGGAGAAGGCCACCACGGCGGCGTAGTTGACCCGGAAGTAGCCCAGGTTGCGGCGCAGCCGCGAGGTGGCCTCCGAGAGGGAGTCCGGCCGCGAGATGGCGGAGCGGTCGATGAGCTCCGTCCAGGGGCGGCGGTCGGCGAGCGAGCGCCGCGCCGTGTCGGAGACCCTGCTGAGGAAGAGCCGGAAGGCCGGCGTGGCGAGCGCGGAGTCGGAGAGGCTGCCGCCGGAGGATGGGGCAGAGCCGCCGCCCCCGGAGGAGGGGTTGGTCACCGGGAGCAACGGCTGCGGCGTCGGTGCGGCGGCCATGGCGTCTGCTGCGGGGGGAATAGATTCCGCGGATTGATTGATGGGCACGCTGGGCTGGGCCAGCACTTTTATGATTCCGAGGATTGGTGGCTCTACGCCCGTCCCACCTCACACAGTGGGTGCTGGACTAACTCGGGACCCACAAGTCATTTGCGTTCTACGTGTCGTGACTCGACCAAACCGCAAAGCTGGAAGAAAGGGGTTTACCGGGCGGCAAGCCCGGTTAGCTATCTCTACCTTGAAATTGATACATGCATGGTATTGAAATCCCCAAATCCACACGATGGAGGCGTATCCGCTAAAACTCAATTGTGCTAATAATGTTTACCCTCAAATCTCTAACACCATATAGATCATCCATTTAGTGGCTTAAAGTTTATATGTCAAAATTTAGACGATTTTGACGGCTGGTTGGTCGAGGCTTGCGTGCTCCCCCGTAATACTCCCATCCATGCTCCCTCACGTTCGACGACAAAGATTAATTGTTGGATGGCCCACGTCTAAGTCTTCTCTTGCATACCATCGCCTTCTCCTTTCTTGAGAAAAAAAGAATCGCAAGTCGCGACCAAAATTCGGCTAGCACCACTATGCCCCATGTCTTGTTCGACGGAATGACACAGCAGGGCACAATTTTTTTTGCTCATTTCCGATCAATACCTTGCATTCTCATGTGGGGCATTATCAATTAATTGCATACACCGCTAGTCTCAAATGGGAGATCGAGAAGGTTCGGGCTTTTGGATTAATCTGGTTGCGACTTGCTCGAGACACGGAGGATTCGAGGATAATGTTGGCGGACACAAGCCTCTTGGATGAGCAAGGAAAGATATGGCTCATCGGGAGGAAGAAGGAGATAAACAAACGTAGGGAGTACGAGGCGGCAAGAGCGGAGATGGCAGCTGCAAAGCAGGTGACACGGATGGAGGTAGAGCAGGCAACAGGGATGGCCACGATAGAGGAGGCGACACACATGGTTTCCAAGGAGCGATCCATCCGGCGATTGATCCATCATGCTCGGACTTCAATTTCACTTTGCCATGTTCAGGTTGTTGAACTAAGATTTATTTTGCTTTGTTGCTTTGTTGAACTGTTAAATTGTGATGAATTACACGTGCATGGATTTGAGGGTTTGCATTTGCCGAGTATGGCTGTCCTGTAGAAAATATGAGGGGTCATCCGGGTCACACTTCAAACTTCCTCTTTCACAACCAGATACATGAATTACGAAACCTCAAATCTGTACAATTACATGCAACGATAAACTAGTCTAAGTTTTTTGCCGATGACCGCCCTTGTTTTCCATCGTATCCATGTCCGGCGGCTGGCTAAGCCCCTCGAAGTGGAGGTGCGGTCGCCAACGAGGAAGAGTAGGACATGGGACACACACCGGCTCATGGGACTCGAGGCGCGGCCATCGCCCATGTCCCACTCTTCATCGTTGGAGCTCGTGGCCTGCACATCGTCGGCCAGTGGAGGTCGACTATGGATCTGTCATGGTCGGAGCCCGACACATCCACCATGACGTCGTTGCGGCGTCAGAGAGTGCGACTTCGCCTCACCGGCGTCTACCGCGGCCTCTTGCGCCTGATGCCTCGCACGCCGGGCCATATTTTCATCGGAGCAAGGTGCGTGTGCACCTATGAATCAGCGCGCCAATGAGGGGGTTGCACCTTCGCCACAATTTTTGGACTGTAGACGAACCGCATTGCCTCTAGCGAGGCAGCGGCGACGCGCTTGACGCTGGATCCTAGTGCCATTTCGGCGTACGCTATGGATTCCCAGCGAATCAAGTCCGAACATTAACGGGCATTCTCCTTGTGGGCGCGACTGAGTGCAATGTGGAGGACCATCTCCTCCTCAGACCCGCAGGGGATGAGGTCCCAACCCGTAGATCAGATGACGGAGGACTCGGATTCGCTGCCCGCTATGCCGAAGTGTTGGGGAACGCAGTATTTCAAAAAAAATCCTACGACCACGCAAGATCTATCTAGGAGATGCATAGCAACGAGAGGGGAAGAGTATGTCTACGTACCCTCGTAGACCGAAGTGGAAGCGTTATGAAACGCGGTTGATGTAGTCGAACATCTTCATGATCCAACAGATCAAGTACCGAACGCACGACACCTCTGCGATCTGCACACGTTCAGCTCGGTGACATCCCTCGCACTCTTTATCTAGTTGAGGCCGAGGGAGAGTTTCGTCGGCACGACGGCATGATGACAGTCATGATGAAGTTACCGACGCAGGGCTTCGCCTAAGCGCTACAACGATATGACCGAGGTGGAATTCTGTGGAGGGGGGCACCGCACATGGCTAAACAATCAACTTGTGTGTCTATGGGGTGCCCCTTCCCCGTATATAAAGGAGGGGAGGAGGGGAGGACCGGCCCTCTCTATGGCGCGCCCAAGCGGGAGTCCTACTCCCAGTAGGAGTAGGTTCCCCCCTTTCCCTAGTTGGAGTAGGAGAAGAAGGAAGAGGGAGGGAGAGGGAAGAAAAGGGGGGCCGGCCCCCCACCCAATTCGGATTGGGCTTGGGGGGCACGCCCTCCACCTGGCCGCCTCCTCCTCTCTCCCACTAAGGCCCATTGACTCCCCGGGGGGTTCCGGCAACCCCCCGGTACTCCGGTAAATGCCTGAACTCATCCGGAACCATTCTGATGTCCAAACATAGCCTTCCAATATATCGATCTTTATGTCTCGACCATTTCGAGACTCCTCTTCATGTCCGTGATCACATACGGGACTCCGAACTACCTTCGGTACATCAAAACATATGAACTCATAATACCGATCGTCATCGAACATTAAGCATGCGGACCCTACAGGTTCGAGAACTATGTAGACATGACCGAGACTCACTTCCGGTCAATAACCAATAGTGGAACCTGGATGCTCATATTGGTTCCTACATATTCTATGAAGATCTTTATCCGTCAAACCGCATAACAACATACGTTGTTCCCTTTGTCATCGGTATGAAACTTGCCCGAGATTCGATCGTCGGTATCATCATACCTAGTTCAGTCTCGTTACCGGCAAGTCTCTTTACTCGTTCCGTAATGCATCATCCCGTAACTAACTCATTAGTCACATTGCTTGCAACGATTATAGTGATGTGCATTACCGAGAGGGCCCAGAGACACTTCTCCGAAAATCGGAGTGACAAATCTAATCCCGATCTATGCCAACTCAACAAACACCATCGGAGACACCTGTAGAGCAACTTTATAATCAGCCAATTATGTTGTGACGTTTGATAGCACACTAGGTGTTCCTCCGGTATTCGGGAGTTTCATAATCTCATAGTCATAGGAACATGTATAAGTTATGAAGAAAGCAATAGCAATAAACTAAACGATCATAGTGCTAAGCTAATGGATGGGTCAAGTCAATCACATCATTCTCTAATGATGTGATCCCGTTCATCAAATGACAACTCTTGTCCATGGCTAGGAAACTTAACCATGTTTGATTAACAAGCTAGTCAAGTAGAGGCATACTAGTGACACTTTGTTTGTCTATGTATTCACACATGTACTAAGTTTTCGGTTAATACAAGTCTAGCATGAATAATAAGCATTTATCATGATATAAGGAAATATAAATAACAACTTTATTATTGCCTCTAGGGCATATTTCCTTCAGTCTCCCACTTGCACTATAGTCACTAATCTAGATTACATTGTAATGATTCTAACACCCATGGAGTCTTGGTGCTGATCATGTTTTGCTCGTGAGAGAGGCTTAGTCAACGGGTCTGCAATATTCAGATCCGTATGTATCTTGCAAATCTCTATGTCCCCTTCCTTGACTTGACTGCAGATGGAATTGAAGCGTCTTTTGATGTGTTTGGTTCTCTTGTGAAACATGGATTCCTTTGCCAAGGCAATTGCACCAGTATTGTCAGAAAAGATTTTCATTGGACCCGATGCACTAGGTATGACACCTAGATCGGATATGAACTCCTTCATCCAGACTCCTTCATTTGCTGCTTCCGAAGCAGCTATGTACTCCGCTTCATACGTAGATCCCGCCACGATGCTCTGCTTGGAACTGCACCAACTGACAGCTCCACCATTCAATAAAAATATGTATCCGGTTTGTGACTTAGAGTCATCCAAATCAGTTTCAAAGCTTGCAACGATGTAACCGTTTACGACGAGCTCTTTGTCATCTCCATAAATGAGAAACATATCCTTAGTCCTTTTCAGGTATTTCAGGATGTTCTTGATCGCTGTCTAGTGATCCACTCCTGGATTACTTTGGTACCTCCCTGCTAAAATAATAGCAAGGCACACATCAGGTCTGGCACACAACATTGCATACATGATAGAACATATTGTTGAAGCATAGGGAATGACTTTCATTTTCTCTCTATCTTCTGCAGTGGTCGGGAATTGAGTCTGGCTCAACTTCACACCTTGTAACACAGGCAAGAACCCTTTCTTTGCTTGATCCATTTTTAAATTCATCAATGCTTTATCAAGGTATGTGCTTTGTGAAAGTCCAATCAAGCGTCTTGATCTATCTCTATATATAGATCTTGATGCCTAATATATAAGCAGCTTCACCAAGGTCTTTCATTGAAAAATTCTTATTCAAGTATCCTTTTATGCTATTCAGAAATTCAGTATCATTTCCGATCAACAATATGTCATCCACATAAAATATCAGAAATGTTAGAGAGCTCCCACTCACTTTCTTGTAAATACAGGCTTCTCTGAAAGTTTGTATAAAACCATATGCTTTGATCACACTATCAAAGCGTATATTCCAACTCCAAGAGGCTTGCACCAGTCCATAAATGGATCGCTGGAGCTTGCACACTTTGTTAGCACCTTTTGGATCGACAAAACCTTCTAGTTGCATCATATACAACTCTTCTTTAAGATATCCATTAGGGAATGCAGTTTTGACATCCATTTGCCAAATTTCATAATCATAAAATGCGGCAATTGCTAACATGATTCGGACGGACTTAAGCATCTCTACGGGTGAGAAGGTCTCATCGTAGTCAACTCCTTGAACTTGTCGAAAACCTTTCGCAACAAGTCGAGCTTTGTAGACAGTAATATTACCGTCAGCGTCAGTCTTCTTCTTGAAGATCCATTTATTCTCTATGGCTTGCCGATCATCGGGAAAGTCAACCAAAGTCCACACTTTGTTCTCATACATGGATCCCATCTCAGATTTCATGGCCTCAAGCCATTTTGCGGAATCTGGGCTCATCATCGCTTCCTCATAGTTCGTAGGTTCGTCATGGTCAAGTAACATGACTTCCTGAACAAGATTACCGTACCACTCTGGTGCGGATCTTATTCTGGTTGACCTACGAGGTTCAGTAGTAACTTGATCAGAAGTTTCATGATCATTATCATTAGCTTCCTCACTTACTGGTGTATGAATCACTGGAACTGATTTCTGTGATGAACTACTTTCCAATAAGGGAGTAGGTACAGTTACCTCATCAAGTTCTACTTTCCTCCCACTCACTTCTTTTGAGAGAAACTCCTTCTCTAGAAAGGATCCATTCTTAGCAATGAATATCTTGCCTTCGGATCTGTGATAGAAGGTGTACCCAACAGTCTCCTTTGGGTATCCTATGAAGACACATTTCTCCGATTTGGTTCGAGCTTATCGTTGAAGTTTTTTCACATAGGCATCGCAGCCCCAAACTTTAAGAAAACGACAACTTGGGTTTCTTGCCAAACCACAGTTCATATGGCGTCGTCTCAATGGATTTAGAAGGTGCCCAATTTAAGGTGAATGCAGCCGTTTCTAAAGCATAACCCCAAAACGATAGCGGTAAATCAGTAAGAGACATCATAGATCGCACCATATCTAATAAAGTATGATTACGACGTTCGGACACACCATTACGTTGTGGTGTTCCGGGTGGCATGAGTTGCGAAACTATTATGCATTGTTTCAAATAAAGACCAAACTCGTAACTCAAATATTCTCCTCCACGATCAGATCGTAGAAACTTTATTTTCTTGATACGATGATTTTCCACTTCACTATGAAATTCTTTGAACTTTTCAAATGTCTCGGACTTATGTTTCATCAAGTAGATATACCCATATCTGCTCAAATCATCTGTGAAGGTGAGAAAATAGCGATACCCGCCACGAGCATCAACACTCATCGGACCACATATATCACTATGTATTATTTCCAACAAGTCTGTTGCTCGCTCCATTGTTCCAGAGTGAAAGAACATGCGGTGCCCCCATGTTTGGTTTTGGTAATTGATGACAATCTCTATGGACTAATGGTTGCCTTGAGTTATATTTGAAGGTTTTGTCCATAGGCTTTTCTTGGAGTACATGTGTTGGTTTCAAGGAGAGTGTGTGTCGACCAAGGTGCCATTCAAGGAATTATCCAAAGATTGGTCATGTGAGTGTCGAGCTTATTGCAAGCATGTCTTGAAGAAGAAGATTGTGTGATCATTCATGCCTACCTTCGAGACATCATCCAAATAAAGAGAATTGGAAAGATTCAAGGTTGATCAAGATTAAGTCAGGAATGAATCAAGTTGATCAACTCACAAAGCACAGAAGATGTACCGAGAGGGATCAAGTGATCCCATGGTATGGTAAGCATTGTCAATTTCGCTTTGTGTACTAACCCATGGTCTTCGTGAGAGTTCTTTGTGGGGTTAGGTTGCGGTGTGCAAGTTCAAGTGGAGCATCATGAAGAGATCAAATGCTTGAAGTTGCCGTCCATTATGGTGACAATGGACATGTGAAGATGTGCGGAAGAGTGGCTCACCCATAGTGGAGTATGGGGGAGCAATCAACTAGTCTTTATCGATCCAACACATTCAAGAAAGGTGGTCCAACTTGAGGAAGTCAAGATCGTCATCATCTAGCTCAAGTGGACCATGTGCAAGGCAAAGGTTTGCCCTTGATAGGTTTTCTATTTTACCGGTCTCATGATGGTAGTTGGGAGACCGGGTTATAGGATCGATTGCCGTACTATCAAGGGGGCCTCTAGATGAGTAGCTTGATCGTATCGTTCGTTGAGAGCTCAAACCATTGCAATCCTTGCATCATCTTTCTTCGTTCTTGTTTGGTTCTATTTGTGAGTCTTAGAGCTTATGGTCATCTTGATGACAAGCTCGAGTTCATCGAAAACGGAGTTCACATGCATCTTCTATGATGTTTTCGATGTTGGAGGTTTTGCTGGTTCTTCTCGGTTGGAGGTTTCACTCCTCTTTTTGTTAGGCATACCTCCGCTGTTTTGATGCTACTCATCGTCTTGTTTCCAACAAGCTTGAGTTTGCTCCATTCGGAGCTCATATGCAGAAGTTATGGCAGTTCTTGTCTTCTTGAGAGTGGCTTTTGTCTGGTCCCAACGGTAGTACCGCGAGCCCAAGCGGTAGTACCGCTTGGAGCTCTCAGCCGTAGTACTGCTGCTGTGCTGCTCTTCTACCGCCTCGATTTTGGGTACTGCTCTTTTCGTGTCGGGTTTAGCAGTAGTTGCATGACAGTAGGGCACGGTAGTTCCGCCTAAGCGGTAGTACCGCTCCGGTCGGGCGGTAGTACCGCTACTGCATTACTGCCGTCGTACTATGCTCTGCCTTGCCTCTTTTGGTCCCGTGTTCTGCTCCTCCAGCGGTAGTACCGCTAGGGTGAGCGGTAGTACCGCTCATATGCGGTACTACCGCCCCAAGGTTCATGTTGCGTTGCTCCTTTTCCCTGCTTCTTCCGCCCGAGCGGTAGTACCGCTCGTGTCCGGGCTGAGCACATAACGGTTGGATTTTCCCCCTCCTATAAAAGGGGGTCTTCTTCCCCAATGAACCTTATCCTTTAAGCTCGTGTTCTTTCCCCATTGTTGACCTTCTTTGAGCTTGCTAACTCTCAATCCCTCCATGGATTCTTGCTAGTTTTTGAGGGCAAAGAGAGAGGAGATCTAGATCCACATTTCCACCAATCGCTTTCTCCTCTATGTGAGGGGAACCCCTTGGATCTAGATCTTGGAGTTCTTGGTGTTCTCCTTCTTGTTCTTCCTCTCATTTTCCTCCCTAGCATTAGTTGCTTCGGTGGGATTTGAGTGAGAAGGACTTGGGCACTTTGTGTGCCCTTGCCATTGCATTTGGTGCATCGATTTGAGTTCTCCATGGTGATACGTGGAAGTTACAAGTTGAGAAGCTTATTACTCTTGGGTGCTTGGTACCAGTGGCGAATCTAAGGGCCAGGCTTCGCATGGCTTCAGCCTACCCTAAAAAATCGTGAATTAATATTTTACTACTAAGCCTCAGGCTATTTGGCAGGCCCAGTCCAAGTAAAATAGATGCAGCCGGCTCATCTAAGCCAACTAGGCCATGCAGAGCCTACCCTGCATTTCCATCCTAGATTCACTACTGCTTGGTACCCTTGAGCTTGTTCCTCTTGGGTGCTTGGGCGCCCTAGACGGTTGGTGGTGTTCAGAGCTCAATCATTGTGGTGTAAAGCTCCGGGCAAGTGTGGGGTCTCCAATTAGGTTGTGGAGATCGCCTCGAGCAATTTGACGGGTTCCGGTGACCGCCCCCAAGGGTTGCCAAAGTGTACGGGTTCGGTAACCGCCCCCAAGGGCTGCCATTTGTATGGGTTCGGTGACCGCCCTCAAGGGTCCCTTAGTGGAATCACGGCATCTTGCATTGTGCGAGGGCATGAGGAGATTACGGTGGCCCTAGTGGCTTCTTGGGGAGCATTGTGCCTCCACACCGCTCCAAACGGAGATTAGCATCCGCAAGGGTGTGAACTTCGGGATACATCATCGTCTCCGCGTGCCTCGGTTATCTCTTACCCGAGCCCTTTACTTATGCACTTTACTTTGTGATAGCCATATTGTTCTTTGTCATATATCTTGCTATCACATAGTTGCTTATCTTGCTTAGCATAAGTTGTTGGTGCACATAGGTGAACCTAGTTGTTTTAGGTCTTGTGCTTGACAAATTAACCGCTAGGTTTATTCCGCATTTGTTCAAGCCTAAACCGTAATTATTTTAAAACGCCTATTCACCCCCCTCTAGGCGACATCCACGATCTTTCACGGAGAATGGAGTTTTAGTCATCTTGCCCATGAGGCATGGTTCGCAAGCATCAAGTGATTCCAAAAGCCCATCAGCATGGAGTTTCTTCATGCGCTTTACACCAATATGACCTAAATGGCAGTGCCACAAATAAGTTGCACTATCATTATTAAACTTATATCTTTTGGCTTCAATACTATGAACATGTGTATCACTAGTATCAAGATTTAGTAAAAATAGACCACTCATCAAGGGTGCATGACCATAAAAGATATTATTCATATAAATAGAACAACCATTATTCTCTAATTTAAATGAATAACCGTCTCGCATCAAACAAGATCCAGATATAATGTTCATGCTTAACGCTGGCACCAAATAACAAGTATTCAGGTCTAAAACTAATCCGGAAGGTAGATGTAGAGGTAGCGTGTTGACGGCAATCACATCGACTTTGGAACCATTTCCCACGCGCATCTTCACCTCGTCCTTAGCCAATCTTCGCTTAATCCATAGCCCCTGTTTCAAGTTGCAAATATTAGCAACAGAATCAGTATCAAATACCCAGGCGCTACTGCGAGCATTAGTAAGGTACACACCAATAACATGTATATCAAATATACCTTTCACTTTGCCATCCTTCTTCTCTGCCAAATACTTGGGGCAGTTCCGCTTCCAGTGACTAGTCCCTTTGCAGTAGAAGCACTCAGTCTCAGTCTTAGGTCCAGACTTGGGCTTCTTCACTTGAGCAACAACTTGTTTTTCGTTCTTCTTGAAGTTTCCCTTCTTCCCTTTACCCTTTTCTTGAAACTAGTCGTCTTGTTGACCATCAACAGTTGATGCTCCTTCTTGATTTCTACCTCCATAGCCTTTAGCATTGCGAAGAGCTCGGGAATTGTCTTATCCATCCCTTGCGTATTATAGTTCATCACGAAGCTTTTGTAGCTTGGTGGTAGTGATTGAAGAACTCTGTCAATGACACTATCAACTAGAATATGAACTCCCGGCTGAGTCAAGTGATTGTGGTACCCAGACATTCTGAGTATATGTTCACTGACAGAACTATTCTCCTCAATTTTGCAGCTATAGAACTTATTCGAGACTTCATATCTCTCAATCCGGGCATTTGCTTGAAATATGAACTTCAACTCCCGGAATATCTCGTATGCTCCATGACGTTCAAACGTCATTGAAGTCCCAGTTCTAAGCCGTAAAGCATGACACATTAAACTATCGAGTAGTCATCGGCTTTCCTCTGCCAGACGTTCATAACATCTGGCATTGTTCCTGCAGCGGGTTTGGCACCTAGCGGTGCTTCCAGAACATAATTCTTCTGTGCAGCAATGAGGATAATCCTCAAGTTACGGACCCAGTCCGTGTAATTGCTACCATCATCTTTCAACTTAGCTTTCTCTAGGAACGCATTAAAATTCAATGGAACAACAACACGGGCCATTTATCTACAACAACATAGACATGCAAAATTACTATCTGGTACTAAGTTCATGATAAGTTAAAGTTCAATTAATCATATTACTTAAGAACTCCCACTTAGATAGACATCCCTCTAATCATCTAAGTGATCACGTGATCCATACCAACTAAACCATGTCCGATCATCACGTGAGATGGAGTAGTTTTCAATGGTGAACATCACTATGTTGATCATATCTACTATATGATTCACACTCGACCTTTTGGTCTGAGTGTTCCGAGGCCATATCTGCATATGCTTGGCTCGTCAAGTTTAATCCAAGTATTCTGCGTGTGCAAAACTGGCTTGCACCCGTTGTATGTGAACGTAGAGCTTATCACACCCGATCATCACGTGGTGTCTCGGCACGACGAACTGTAGTAACGGTGCATACTCAGGGAGAACACTTGTACCTTGAAATTTAGTGAGAAATCATCTTATAATGCTACCGCCGTACTAACCAAATAAGATGCATAAAGGATAAACATCACATGCAATCAAATAAGTGATATGATATGGCCATCATCATCTTGTGCCTTTTGATCTCCATCTCCAAAGCATCATCATGATCACTGTCGGTGTGAAAACCGGCGGATCTCGGGTAGGGGGTCCTGAACTATGCGTCTAAGGCAGATGGTAACAGGAGGCAGGGAACACGATGTTTTACCCAGGTTCGGGCCCTCTTGATGGAGGTAAAACCCTATGTCCTGCTTGATTTATTCTTGATGATATGGGTATTACAAGAGTTGATCTACCACGAGATCGGAGAGGCTAAACCCTAAAAGCTAGCGTATGGTATGATTGTATGCTGTCCTACGGACTAAAACCCTCCAGTTTATATAGACACCAGAGGGGGCTAGGGTTACACAAGGTCGGTTATAAAGGAGGAGATATCCATATCCGTACTGCCTAGCTTGCCTTCCATGCCAAGTAGAGTCCCATCCGGACATGAGATGAAGTCTTCAATCTTGTATCTTCATAGTCCAATAGTTCAGCCAAAGGATATAGTCCGGCTGTCCGGAGACCCCCTAATCCAGGACTCCCTCAGTAGCCCCTGAACCAGGCTTCAATGACGATGAGTCCGGCGCATAGTGTTGTCTTCGGCATTGCAAGGCGGGTTCCTCTTCCGAACACACCATAGAAGAGTTTGAATAACAGGATAGTGTCCGACCCTGCAAAATAAGTTCCACATACCACCGTAGAGAGAATAATATTTCCACAAATCTAATCTGCTGACACGTTTTGGCAACATGACATCATGCCATGGCTCGGTGATTATTCGAACCGTTTTTCTTTAACCAGCCCCGCACATAACGCGAGGCAGTTTCTTGACACGTCTTGTCAAAGAAGAGATTGCGTTCCCCTTATTACGGGATCCTCATCAATACGGTCGTGGGTAACCCAACCACGCCTAGGACTCTAGATTTTAGGCAAGTCCCAAACGGCCACGAGGAGGACGCTTGATATTCACCCTCTTTATAAAGGGTCAATGCTTTTACTTTTTTCCTCCCGTGCTCAATCGAATCCTTCCCCCGCCTCGAGTTCTAACACCCAAAGCCCAGGTCAGGTGCTTCGGACCTTCAATCATGTCCTGATCCAGCCTCCAGGGCCGGTGGATGCCCTCCTCCGTCACGGAAGAGGATATCAAGAAGTTGAGGGAGGCAAGATACTTGACCGCCGAAGTCTTGCATCGGCTGCCTGCCCGAGGGCAGGTCGTCCCTACTCCTAAACCCAATGAAGACGTCGTGTTTATCTCCCACTTCCTCCGAGGACTAGGCCACACTCTGGATCCCTTCGTAAGGGGCTTGATGTTCTATTACGGGCTTGATTTCCACGATCTAGCCCCGGATTCCTTTCTCCACATCTCGGCATTTATTGTCGTATATGAGGCCTTCCTCTGCATTAACCCTCACTTCGGCCTGTGGCTCAAGACCTTTGATGTGAAGCCGAAGACGGTTGAGGGGCAGCATGCAGCGTGTGGAGGTGCATTAATAAGCAAGATTGCTGGAGCTCCGTGGCCAAAAGGTTCCTTTCTAGAGGTGTCCGGATTATGGCAACGGGAGTAGTTCTACATCACCGCTCCCAGAAGTGCCAAGTGGGTAGCTTCCCCCGCCTTTCGCTCGGGCCCTCCACCACAACTGATGTCATGGATCAGTAGGGGGCTGAGCTGGGGTCCAGCCAAGGATGTGCCCATACTGTAGAGCCGCATCCGGGATCTCTTCGAGGGAGATTTTAGTTTGGTTATGGTAGTGCAAGTCATGCTGGTTCGTCAAGTCCAGCCTTGCAAACGCCGGCCCCTCCGCTTGTGGGAATTCAACCCAGAAGGACCGCGCGCTATTCAAAACTTCCTCGGCCTGACGCACGAGGAGATGTACAAGTCGTTCTTCGGACCCCAATAGAGTGTCCGGACACTACCAAGGACATGGGCCTGAGTAGCAACCGCACAACCGACCAAGTAAGTAATCCGCTAGCCGAACACACCGTCTTTCATTTATCATGACGTCATTCTAAGAAATCACTCTTTGACCAGGACTGGCTAACAAAGGCGAAGATGATTCGGTGTTCGCCCCCCTACCTGAGGGTTTGGACAATCCGGTACTGGAAAAGATGCTCGAGCTAGCGCCTTGCCCGGCGCCCTCAAAGGAAGATGAAGGGGGGAATAATGAGGGTGAAAGCGGGCCCCCACCGCTACCAATTCCAACCGAGGGAATGAGTGCCTCCGTGAAGGAGGATAACCAAGGGGAAGAATCGGGCATTCTCTCGCTCCGGGGAAGGAAGAGGACTACCTCTGAAGATCCGGAAACCAAGGTTTCCAAACGGGAGAAGAAGTCTCCACCAGAGGGTCCTGCCTCGGAGGGTGCTCTTGCCGCACAAAGTCCGCGCGGGGATCAGCCCTCTAACGAGCCGTAAGTGATCAAAAAATGCTTAATAGTAAAGATATTCTACCTTAATTCTGAGGAAAATAACCGAAGCGTTTATCTTGTAGTTCGGATCTTAGCCCTTCTCAACAGAGCTCGTCTTTAGGGGATCTTCTTCCGGAGATGATGGAGAGCGAAATGTCTCCCCGGCTCAAGAAGCGGGTGACCTCGAAGTGTCGTCACGGAGGGCCTCCCCAGGTCTGGTGAGGCCAGAAGATAATCCTATGGTCACCCGAAGTCCCTAGTATCCGGCTCTTGAAGAGGGGAAACAAAAGAGTCTGGCGCCGTCTAGTATGTGGTCGGACACACTGAGGGATCTGCTGAAGCGAGCGACCATCTCGAAAGAACACCGTACATTGATGGGTAAGGTGATGGAAAGGATTTCGTCCGCCGAAAGAGGGTTGCATGATGCCTTTATGAGTCTACTAACGGGATTTGAGGTACGTAAAATGATATACATTTGTGATAATACCGCACATTTTTAGGTGTGCCCTGTGTAGATAGTAGCCCCTGAGACTCTGGTTGTCACCGAGAACAGCGGCAAACAGAGGATCATAGTCCCAGGTAATAACCATACCGCTTTTATGTGCAGGTGGTGGAAGCTCCGGTGGCTAGACGGACTAATGAGTTTGCCGAACTAAAGCGGCAACTAGATGCGGCAGATGCCGACATCGAGCTTGTTAACAAGCGGCTTGACGAGGCACAGGGTAAGTGATGTTTTCTGGTGAATTTCACATAGTGAGAGCAGCGTGATGACATTATCTTTAATATGTTGTGACTGCAGATGGAGCTGCCACCGTGGAGACACTTCGGGCGGAACTTGCCCGAGCCAAAGAACAAGCAAGGAGTAGTAATGCGGCTGCTTTGAAGACGACCGAAGAGTTAAGAGCTGAGAAGGCCGCGCATTGCGAGAGCAAAGAGAAAATGGCCAAGATGGCTGTAAAGTTAAAAGACACTGCCGATGATACGTCTCCATCGTATCTATAATTTTTGATTGCTCCATGCTATATTATCTAATGTTTTGGGTAATATTGGGCTTTATTATCCACTTTTATATTACTTTTGGGACTAACTATTAACCGGAGGCCCATCCCAAATTTGCTGTTTTATGCCTATTTCAGTGTTTCGAAGAAAAGGAATATCAGACGGAGTCGAAACGGAATGAAATCAACTAGAGAAGTTATTTTTGGAAGGAAACACACCTGATGGACTTGGACCCCACGTCAGAAGACACGAGAGCTGCCCACGAGGGTGGGGGGCACACCCCTCCCTCGTGGGGCCCCCGTGGCTCCCCTAACGGGCTTCTTCTACCTATATATCTCCATATACCCTAAAACTTCTAGAACGCAACATAGATCAAGAGTTCCACTGCCAGAAGCCTCCGTAGCCACCGAAAGTCAATCGGGACCCTGTTCCGGCACCCTGCCAGAGGGGGGAACCCTCACCGGTGGCCATCTTCATCATCCCGGTGCTCTCCATGACGAGGAGGGAGTAGTTCTCCCTCGTGGCTGAGGGTATGTACCAGTAGCTATGTGTTTGATCTCTCTCTCTCTCTCATGTTCTTGATTTGGCACGATCTTGATGTATCGCGAGCTTTGCTATCATACTTGGATCTTATGTTTCTCCTCCCCCTCTTCTCTCTTGTAATGAATTGAGTTTCCCCTTTGAAGTAATCTTATCGGATTGAGTCTTTAAAGACTTGAGAACACTTGATGTATGTCTTGCCATGGATATCTGTGGTGACAATGGGATACCACGTGCCACTTGATGTATGTTGAGGTGATCAACTTGCGGGTTTCGTGACATTGGGAACCTATGCATAGGGGTTGGCACACGTTTTTGTCGTGATTCTCTGGTAGAACTTTGGGGCACTCTGTGAGGTTCTATGTGTTGGTTGAATAGATGAATCTAAGATTGTGTGATGCATATCGTATAATCATACCCACGGATACTTGAGGTGACATTGGAGTATCTAGGTGACATTAGGGTTTTGGTTGATTTGTGTCTTAAGGTGTTATTCTAGTACGAACTCTAGGGCTGTTTGTGACACTTATAGGAATATCCCAACGGATTGATTGGAAAGAATAACTTTGAGGTGATTTCGTACCCTACCATAATCTCTTCGTTCATTCTCCGCTATTAGTGACTTTCGAGTGACTTTTGTTGCATGTTGAGGGATAGTTATGTGATCCAATTATGTTAGTATTGTTGAGGGAACTTACACTAGCAAAAGTATGAACCCTAGGCCCTATTTCCTATCATTGCAATACCGTTTACGCTTACTTTTAGCACTTGCTACCTTGCTGTTTTTATATTTTTAGATTACAAAAACTATTATCTACCATCCATATTCCACTTGTACCACCATCTCTTTGCCGAACTAGTGCACCTATACAATTTACCATTGTATTGGGTGTGTTGGGGACACAAGAGACTCTTTGTTATTTGGTTGCAGGGTTGCTTGAGAGAGACCATCTTCATCCTACGCCTCCCACGGATTGGTAAACCTTAGGTCATCCACTTGAGGGAAATTTGCTACTGTCCTACAAACCTCTGCACTTGGAGGCCCAACAACGTCTACAAGAAGAAGGTTGTGTAGTAGACATCAAGCTCTTTTCTGGCGCCGTTGCCGGGGAGGCAAGGAAAGCGGCACTAACACACCCCGTCAACTAAGCTCTTTTCTGGTGCCGTTGCCGGGGAGGTTAGCACTTGAAGGTATATCTTTAGATCTTACAATCAAGTCTTTTAGTTTCTTGTTTTATCACTAGTTTAGTTTATAAAAGAAAACTATAAAAATGGAATTGAGTTTGTCTCATACGCTTCTCCTTTTTAATATCTTTCGTGAGTATGATGGAAAGGATAATTGTGCTCAAGTGCTAGAAGAAGAAATCTATAAAATGTTTGGCACTAAATATTCAAATGATGAGCATGATTGCAATGTTGTTAGTATGAATTCCTTGAATATCCATGATGCTAATGATATGCAATGCCACAAGCTTGGGGAAGCTATGTTTGATGAAGATGATATTTTTTGTCCCCCAAGCTTTGATGAGCAAATTTATTATGATGAAAGCATGCCCCCTATCTATGATGATTATTGTGATGACACGTATGCTTTAAAGAATAATGATAACTGTGAAACTTGTCATCTTGATCTTAATTTTCAATCACATGATAGTTATTTTGTTAAGTTTGCTCCCACTAATATTCATGAGAAGAATTTTGCTTATGTGGAGAGTAATAAATTTTCTATGCTTGTAGATCATGAAAAGAATGCTTTAGGTACTGGTTATATTGTTAAATTCATTCATGATGCTACTAAAAATTATTATGAGGGAGGAATATATGCTTGTAGGAATTGCAATAATATCAAGTTTCCTCTCTATGTGCTTAAAGTTTTGAAGTTATGCTTGTTTTGCCTTCCTGTGCTAGTTGATTATTTCTCCCATAAGTTGTTTGCTCACAAAATCCCTATGCATAGGAAGCTTGTTAGACTTAAATGTGCTAGTCATATTCTTCATGATGCTCTCTTTATGTTTCAATTCTTATCTTTTATGTGAGCATCATTGAAATCATCATGCCTAGCTAGGGGCGTTAAATGATAGCGCTTGTTGGGAGGCAACCCAACTTTACTTTTGTTCCTTGCTTTTTGCTCCTGTTTAGGAGTAAATAATTCATCTAGACTCTGTTTATATGTGGTTTTGTGCTTTTAATTAGTGTTTGTGCCAAGTAGAACCTTTGGGAAGACTTGGGGAGAGTCTTGTTGATCATGCTGTAAAAAACAGAAACTTTAGCGCTCACGAGAACTGCTGCCATTTTTATTTGGAGAGTGGTATTTAGTTAATTATTTTTGCAGATGATTAACAGATAAATTCCTCAGGTCCAGCAATTTATTTGAGAATTTTATGAGTTCCAGAAGTATAGGTTTGATTCATATTACTACAGACTGTTCTGTTTTTGACATATTCTGTTTTTCATGTGTTGTTTACTTATTTTGATGAATCTATGGCTAGTAAAATAGTTTATAAACCATAGAGAAGTTGGAATACAGTATGTTTAACACCAATATAAATAAAGAATGATTTCATTACAGTACCTTGAATTGGTGATTTACCTTCTTATACTAACGGAGCTTACGAGTTTCCTGTTAAGTTTTGTGTTGTGAAGTTTTCAAGTTTTGGGTAAGGATTCGATGGACTATGGAACAAGGAGTGGCAAGAACCTAAGCTTGTGGATGCCCATGTCACCCCAAGGTAAAATTCAAGGACAACCAAGAGCCTAAGCTTGGGGATGCCCTGGTAGGCATCCCCTCCTTCGTCTTCGTTCATCGATAACTTTACTTGGAGCTATATTTTTATTCGCCACATGATATGTGTTTTTCTTGGAGCGTCATTTTATTTTATTTTGTTTTGCTTGCTGTTTGAATAAAATACCAAGATATGAAATTATTAAATGTTAGAGAGTCTTCACATAGTTGCATAATTATTCGACTACTCATTGATCTTCACTTATATCTTTCGGAGTAGTTTGTCGTTTGCTCTAGTGCTTCACTTATATCTTTTAGAGCATGGTGGTAGTTTTATTTTGAAGAAATATATGAACTCTCATGCTTCATTTATATCATTTTGAGAGTCTTAAATAGCATGGTAATTTGTTTAAAATCCCAATATGCTAGGTATTCAAGAATAATAAAAATCTCTTATGAGTGAGTTGAATACTAAGAGAAGTTTGATACTTGATGATTGTTTTGAGATATGAGGATGGTAATATTAGAGTCATGCTAGTTGAGTGGTTGCGAATTTGAGAAATATTTGTGTTGAAGTTTGTGATTCCCGTAGCATGCATGTACGGTGAACCATTATGTGATGAAGTCGGAGCATGATTTATTTATTGATTGTCTTCCTTATGAGTGGCGGTCGGGGATGAGCGATGGTCTTTTCCTACCAATCTATCCCCCTAGGAGAATGCGCGTAGTACTTTGTTTCGATAACAAATAGATTTTTGCAATAAGTATGTGAGTTCTTTATGACTAATGTTGAGTCCATGGATTATACGCACTCTCACCCTTCCACCTTTGCTAGCCTCTCTAGTACCGCGCAACTTTCGCCAGTACCATAAACCCACCATATACCTTCCTCAAAACAGCCACCATACCTACCTATTATGGCATTTCTATAGCCATTCCGAGATATATTGCCATGCAACTTTCCACCATTCCGTTTATTATGACACGCTTCATCATTGTCATATTGCTTTGCATGATCATGTAGTTGACATCGTATTTGTGGCAAAGCCACCGTTCATAATTCTTTCATACATGTCACTCTTGATTCATTGCATATCCCGGTACACCGCTGGAGGCATTCATATAGAGTCATCTTTGTTCAGGTATCAAGTTGTAATCATTGAGTTGTAAATAAATAGAAGTGTGATGATCATCATTCCATAGAGCATTGTCCCCAAAAAAAGGCCAAATAAAAAAGAAAAAAAAGAAAGGCCAAATAAAAAAATAAAAAAGGGACAATGCTACTATCCTTTTGCCAGACTTGTGCTTCAAAGTAGCACCATGATATAGCAAGTCTTATATATTGTGCTTCAAAGTAGCACCATGTTCTTCATATAGAGAGTCTCATATGTTGTCACTTTCATATACTAGTGGGAATTTTACATTATAGAACTTGGCTTGTATATTCCAATGATGGGCTTCCTCAAAATTGCCCTACGTCTTCGTGAGCAAGCAAGTTGGATGCACACCCACTAGTTTCTCTTGTTGAGCTTTCATACATTTATAGCTCTAGTGCATCCGTTGCATGGCAATCTCTACTCACTCACATTGATATCTATTGATGGGCATCTCCATAGCCCGTTGATACGCCTAGTTGATGTGAGACTATCTTCTCCTTTTTGTCTTCTCCACAACCACCACTCTATTCCACCTATAGTGCTATATCCATGGCTCAGGCTCATGTATTGCGTGAAGATTGAAAAAGTTTGAGAACATCAAAAGTATGAAACAATTGCTTGGCTTGTCATCGGGGTTGTGCATGATTTAAATATTTTGTGTGGTGAAGATGGAGCATAGCCAGACTATATGATTTTGTAGGGATAGCTTTCTTTGGCCATGTTATTTTGAGAAGACATAATTGCTTTATTAGTATGCTTGAAGTATTATTATTTTTATGTCAATATGAACTTTTGTCTTGAATCTTATGGATCTGAATATTCATGCCACAATTAAGAAGAATTACATTGAAATTATGCCAAGTAGCACTCCGCATCAAAAATTCTTTTTTATCATTTACCTACTCGAGGACGAGTAGGAATTAAGCTTGGGGATGCTTGATACGTCTCCAACGTATCTATAATTTTTGATTGCTCCATGCTATATTATCTACTGTTTTGGGCAATATTGGGCTTTATTATCCACTTTTATATTACTTTTGGGACTAACCTATTAACCGGAGGCCCAGCCCAAATTTGCTGTTTATGCCTATTTCAGTGTTTCGAAGAAAAGGAATATCAGACGGAGTCAAAACGGAACGAAATCAACTGGAGAAGTTATTTTTGGAAGGAAACACACCTGATGGACTTGGACCCCACGTCAGAAGACACGGGAGCTACCCACGAGGGTGGGGGGCGCGCCCCCTGCCTCATGGGTCCCCGTGGCTCCCCTGACGTGCTTCTTCTGCCTATATATCTCCATATACCCTAAAACTTCCAGAACGCAACATAGATCGAGAGTTCCACTGCCAGAAGCCTCCGTAGCCACCAAAAGTCAATCGGGACCCTGTTCCGGCACCCTGCCGGAGGGGGGAACCCTCACCGGTGGCCATCTTCATCATCCCGGTGCTCTCCATGACGAGGAGGGACTAGTTCTCCCTCGGGGCTGAGGGTATGTACCAGTAGCTATGTGTTTGATCTCTGTATCTCATGTTCTTGATTTGGCACGATCTTGATGTATCGCAAGCTTTGCTATCATAGTTGGATCTTATGTTTCTCCTCCCCCTCTTCTCTCTTGTAATGAATTGAGTTTCCCCTTTGAAGTAATCTTATCGGATTGAGTCTTTAAAGACTTGAGAACACTTGATGTATGTCTTGCCGTGGATATCTGTGGTGACAATGGGATACCACGTGCCACTTGATGTATGTTGAGGTGATCAACTTGCGGGTTTCATGACATTGGGAACCTATGCATAGGGGTTGGCACATGTTTTCATCGTGATTCTTCGGTAGAACTTTGGGGCACTCTTTGAGGTTCTATGTGTTCGTTGAATAGATGAATCTGAGATTGTGTGATGCATATCGTATAATCATACCCACGGATACTTGAGGTGACATTGGAGTATCTAGGTGACATTAGGGTTTTGGTTGATTTGTGTCTTAAGGTGTTATTCTAGTACGAACTCTAGGGCTGTTTGTGACACTTATAGGAATATCCCAACGGATTGATTGGAAAGAATAACTTTGAGGTGGTTTCGTACCCTACCATAATCTCTTCGTTCGTTCTCCGCTATTAGTGACTTTGGAGTGACTCTTTGTTGCATGTTGAGGGATAGTTATGTGATCCAATTATGTTAGTATTGTTGAGGGAACTTACACTAGCGAAAGTATGAACCCTAGGTCCTATTTCCTATCATTGCAATACCGTTTACGCTCACTTTTATCACTTGCTACCTTGCTGTTTTTATATTTTCAGATTACAAAAACTATTATCTACTATCCATACTCCACTTGTATCACCATCTATTCGCCGAACTAGTGCACCTATACAATTTACCATTGTATTGGGTGTGTTGGGGACACAAGAGACTCTTTTTTATTTGGTTGCAGGGTTGCTTGAGAGAGACCATCTTCATCCTACGCCTCCCACGGATTGATAAACCTTAGGTCATCCACTTGAGGGAAATTTGCTACTGTCCTACAAACCTCTGCACTTGGAGGCCCAACAACGTCTACAAGAAGAAGGTTGTGTAGTAGACATCAGCCGAGCGTTGCCAGTTCCTTGAAGAAGAAAACCGAGCGAAGGTGACGGACCCTGAAAAGGCCACGATGGCGACCAAAGACACCCGCTCTGCCATGAGAGCGAAGAAGGAGCTGCGTGAAGCCGATGATATTGTGGCTAGGAAGCCCTTTATGCTGCGGAGGAAGTTCAGCAGACGCATATCTGGACTTGACGGCGAGCGTTATCGATGCGGCCGAATACTTCTGAGATCAAACAGATCGTGAAGTGGACAAGCTATTCTGGTCACAATTTAACTTTCCAGAGCGTCCGCTTCCACTGACTGATCAGCTTGCCAAATGGGCCGAACTCAATAGGTTGTCCCGACTCGCAATGAGGTCTGTTGTGGATCATCTGTGGCCGAAGAGGCCGAAGCCGAACAGTTATTTTAGCTTGGTGCAGCAGTTCCTTGGTGCGATGCCGCGCATTAATGCGATGACGAGGTCGGCGTGCATAGAAGGCTCGCGGATGGCCCTTTCCCGTGTCAAAGCATACTGGGCGGAGATGGATGCCACCACTATTGTGGCGCAGGGTTCGGCCATAGGCCGAGTGGCTGCCGAGCACTATTTTGAAGAAGTTCTTGAGGGTGCTCGTTTGATAGAGGCCCAGTGCTCGAAGAATATTATGTTTGAGTGACATGTATTCCCATTGTAAAAACAATGTTTTATTAAATTTATCAAGGCTGTATTTATACTTTTTCCCGAAAGTAATATGATGCCTCCTGTGCGGCCGTTTATGTATATATGTATATAACCCGAAAGATTGCAGTCGTCGGCTTCAGCCCCTACACATATAATGTGCAGTGTTCACAGAAGACGCATGTTCACACTTAATCCAACGTCTTGGTCCTATTAAGGAGGTGATAGCGCAGCGAACTAGGCAGCCGGACTATAATGCTTTAACACTTTCACTTAGCCAGAGGAGTTTGACAGTGGGGCTACTATATAGCCCCTGGTGGCTCCGCACTCACCCGAATTCGGGGTGCGTACATGCCTTGCCGGGAAATAGTCCTTTGTTAAGGCGGAGGAATTCTAAGATTCCGATAGGTCATCGAGTGGTTGACCAGTCTCACGCTATATCATGACAGTCAGTTTTCGGCTTTCTCTACTGAGGTGCTTGTCCGGATGAACCAGGGCACAATCGCAGTAGTTCTCCTAGTGCCGCCTTAGCCGATAGAGCAGAACATAAGGCAGCAAAACACAGGAGCCGGGCAAACCCAACATTTGACCAAAGACATGATTCGGAGCTGATGCATATAAGGACAAACTCGCGACGCCGAACCCTCCCTAAGGTATTCGGTCTTTATGGTGTAAACTGGGCGTAAACAGTGCCCTTTGTAAGAAGCCCCTGGTGTCCAGGTACGTGCATTATTCTGACGTGGCCACATGCCAGGACATCAGCATCCTTCTCAATTGTACTGAGAATCTGAGGGATGTGTATCAACAAGAGACAGTAAAAAAGGTTGATGCAGGGTCTTAATCTAAAAAGAATCCTTGGAATGGGTCCCTGCTGCACGTCTGTGCCCGTGTCTCCATTGTGCCGTATCCTGGACAGGTATAGCACGATGGTCATCCGTAAAAGAGAGGAACTTAGGTGAAAAGTTGTCGTGCAAAAAGGTAGGTTTAAAGAAACCGTGTACAATTCAAGATGAGTAAAAATAGCCACTTGTCTACACGCGTTGAGCCCCTTGTATTTGTAATAGGGGTGTGGCCATCAAACCTGTATGAATTACGTATAGCTACGCCGGACTCGTCTAACCGTGTCCGTGGTCTTGACGACCTATCAAATGCTTTAGTTGGTGAGGCCGTTTTAGTGTGCGGCTGCCAAGGCAGCCGCACTCTCTTCAGCGCGCATGGATCGCTCAATATTTCCATTTACTGTAATGATGCCACGTGGACCGGGCATCTTAAGCGTGAGGGAAGCGTAATGCAGTATTGCATTAAAGCGAGAGAAAGCTTCACGTCCAAGTAGTGCTTGATAGCCACTTTGGAACGGAGCAATGTGGAAGGTTAAATTTTCGCTATGGAAGTTATCAGGGAAGCCGAATATAACCTCTAGTAGCAGGGAGCCTGTGCAATGAGCCCCTGGGCCTGGCGTTACTCCTTTAAAGGTAATATTGCTATGGCAAATTTTTGTTGGGTCTATCCTCATTTTGCGGACTGTGTCCTGATATATCAGGTTTAGACTGCTGCCACCGTCCATCAGGACTCGTGTGAAGTGGTATCTGTCAATTATTGGATCTAATACCAAGCCAGCCCATCCCGCGCGCCGGATACTTGCCGGGTAATCCTGATGGCCGAAGGTGATCGGTTGAGATGGCTAGTGGCAGAACTCCGCGGTGATAGGCCCTTGGGCATATTTATCTGGGAGTGCTGCTTTGTTTCTCCCCTTTATCACGTGTAACACATTTACTGTTTTGACTTCTGGTGGAAATTTCTTCTGTTCCCCAGTGCTTTGCTTGCGAGGCTCATCCTCGTCTTCGCTTGGTGTATCCTGCCCCTTATGTTCGGCGTTGAGCTTGCCGGACTGCTTGAAGACCCAACATTCTCTGTGGGTATGATTTGCAGGTATATCGGGGGTGCTATGGATCTGACATATTTGGTCCAGAATTTTGTTTAGGCTGGACAGTTCATCTCTGGCGCCTTTAGAGGGCGGCTTTGGCTGACCTGGCCGAGAGCTTCTGAATCCGGCGTTTACCGTCGTGCTCTTCGGGCTGTCTTCTTTATTCCGGCGCTTATTATTTTTGCTGCGTTGTGATTTCCCGTTTCCATCTCTAACTTCGGATGTACTTGGGTCGCTGGTGCTGCATCGGGCTAGCCAGCTGTCCCCGCCCACGCAAAAGCGGGTCATGAGGCCTGTTAATGCTGCCATTGTTCTCGGCTTTTCTTGACCGAGGTGTCTGGCAAGCCATTCGTCTCAGACGCTGTGCTTAAAAGCTGCCAAGGCTTCGGCGTCCGGACAGTCGACTATTTGGTTCTTTTTAGTAAGAAACCTGTTCCAAAGCTTTCGGGCTGACTCTCCGGGCTGTTGAGTTATATGACTCAAATCGTCCGCATCCGGAGGTCGGACATAAGTCCCTTGAAAATTTGCCCGAAAAGCATCTTCGGGCTCTTCCCAGCTTCCAATGGAGCTTTCGGGGAGGCTTTTAAACCAGTGCCAAGCTGGCCCTTTGAGCTTGAGGGGTAAGTACTTGATGGCGCGGAGATCATCTCCTCGAGCCATATGGATATGGAGGATATAGTCCTCAATCCAGACCCCATGGTCTGTTGTTCCATCGTATGCCTCTATGTTTACGGGTTTGAATCCCTCTGGAAATTCATGGTCCAGCACCTCGTCGGTGAAACATAGGGGGTGTGCGGCACGCCTGTATCTGGGTGTACCGTGGTGTTTGGATGTTTGTTGTGTTGAATCGTATGCTGGAGCGCGCTTGCGTGGTCCATAAATGGATCTGGTTGCGCCGTCCTTTTGATGCGATCCCTTGCGCGGATCGCGTACTGGTTTATGTGCGGCGTCGTTTGCCGCTTTATGTTGGCTATGAGGTCGTCTATCCGACTGGATGGCCGTTTTATTTTTTGATTGTGGAGGATCTAAGGCCTCCTCATCAAATTCAGGTAGCAGCTTTCGCTTCGGATAGCTCTTGGTGTGGCAGTTACTGCCGTATTTCGCTGCAGTGTTGAGTACTTCACTCCATTTGATTTTGAGTGTGTCTTGTGCAGCCTTTAGCCTTTGCTTTTGTTTTTTCAGACTCCTCGCCGTGGCAACAAGCCTTTGGTGGGCATTATGTTGCTCCTGGCGTCTGTACGGTGTGATGTCGTCCGGATTATTATCTTTGACAGAGTCGGGTTGTTCGGTTTGATTCTCCGTGTTGCCGTGGTCCGGCGATGGTCCACCCTGCTCTAACGCTGGGTCTATATGATTGTTGTTTCTGCGGAGGCGGGATTTGGAGCGGCGCTTATGCCGCCGCTTTGACTGTTTATCGAGGGGACAACCCTTCGTTGTGTCCTTTCGTTCCTCGTCGTCGTTTTCTTTTGGTGTGTCCACCATGTATACGTATGTGATGAAGTGGGCGTCCAGTGCCCTGTGGGCAGTGGTTCCTGTTCGCCTCCCGCATCGTCGTCCATACCGTCGATGTATTCGGAGTCGAAGTCGAGCATGTCGGTTAAGTCATCGACAGTGGCTACTAAGTGGGTGGTGGGTGGGCGGCGAATTTCTTCGTCATCCGCATCCCAATCCTGCCGGACGTAGTTCGGCCAGGACTCTCCTGACAAGGAGAGAGACCTTAATGAGTTCAGTATGTCGCCAAAGGGCGAGTGCTGAAAAATATCCACAGAGGTAAACTCCATGATCGGCGCCCAATCGGATTCGACAGGAACGGGCGCAGGCGGTTCGGAGTCCGTGGCCGGAGAAGGATCCGGCAGTTTAGCAACACGGCTCTCGTGAAGAGTAAGGTCAATATTCGGCTCGATCGCCGCTGAGGATACGGCCTCCGTGACGGGGTCTATCCACCCGTCCATGGATGGCACAACTGGCTCCGAATTGAGGCTTGGGGCAGCTGCCAATGCGATCTCCTGAATACGGCCCGATGGTAGAGCTAAATCGTACTCATCGTGACCGTGTGGCGCACAAGGCAGGGGCTCGAATCCGTTGAAGATCAAGTCTCCGCGGATATCGGACGTGTAATTTAAGCTTCCAAACCTGACCTGGTGGCCAGGGGCGTAACTTTCGATCTGCTCCAGATGGCCAAGCGAGTTGGCCCACAGTGCGAAGCCGCCGAACACAAAGATCTGTCCGGGGAGAAAAGTCTCACCCTGGACTGTATTGCTCTCGATGATCGTAGGAGCCATCAAGCCTAACGGCAACGACACAGAGGAACTCTCAATGAAAGCACCAATGTCGGTGTCAAAACCGGCGGATCTCGGGTAGGGGGTCCCGAACTGTGCGTCTAAGGCGGATGGTAATAGGAGGTAGGGAACACGATGTTTTACCCAGGTTCGGACCCTCTTGATGGAGGTAAAACCCTACGTCCTGCTTGATTTATTCTTGATGATATGGGTATTACAAGAGTTGATCTACCACGAGATCAGAGAGGCTAAACCCAAAAAGCTAGCCTATGGTATGATTGTATGTTGTCCTATGGACTAAAACCCTCTGGTTTATATAGACACCAGAGGGGGCTAGAGTTACACAAGGTCGGTTACAAAGAAGGAGATATCCATATCCGTACTGCCTAGCTTGCCTTCCACGCCAAGTAGAGTCCCATCTGGACACGAGACGAAGTCTTCAATCTTGTATCTTCATAGTCCAACAGTCCGGCCAAAGGATATAGTCCGGCTGTCCGGAGACCCCCTAATCCAGGACTCCCTCAATCACCATCGTAACCGGCTTGACACCTTGATCTCCATCGAAGCATTGTTGTCATCTCTCCAACTATTGCTTCTATGACTATCGCTACCGTGTAGTGATAAAGTAAAGCAATTACATGGCGATTGCATTTCATACAATAAAGCGACAACCATATGGCTCCTGCCAGTTGTTGATAACTGTGTTACAAAACATGATCATCTCATACAACAATTTATATAATGACGTCTTGACCATATCACATCACAACATGCCCTGCAAAAACAAGTTAGACGTCCTCTACTTTGTTGTTGCAAGTTTTGCGTGGCTGCTACGGGCTTAGCAAGAACCGTTCTTACCAACGCATCAAAAACCACAACGCGGTATAGTGATTGCTTTTTGATCTTCAGAAAGAACCTTTTTCATTGAACCCGATTCAACTAAAGTTGGAGAAACAGACACCCACTAGCCACCTGTGTGCGAAGCACGTCGGTAGAACCAGTCTCGCGTAAGCGTACGCGTAATGTCGGTCTGAGCCGCTTCATCCAACAATACCGCTGAATCAAGAATCAACTAGTGATGGCAAGCAATATGTATATACCCACGCCCACAACTCCTTTGTGTTCTACTCGTGCATATAACATCTACGCATAGACCTGGCTCGGATGCCACTGTTGGGGAACGTAGTATTTTAAAAAAAATCCTACGATCATGCAAGATCTATCTAGGAGATGCATAGCAACGAGAGGGGAAGAGTATGTCTATGTACCCTGGTAGACTGAAAGCGGAAGCGTTATGAAACGCGGTTGATGTAGTCGAATGTCTTCACGATCCAACCAATCAAGTATCGAACGCACTGCCCCTCCGTGATCTGCACACGTTCAGCTCGGTGACGTCCCTCGTACTATTGATCTAGTTGAGGCCGAGGGAGAGTTTCATCAGCATGACGGCGTGACGACGATGATGATGAAGTTACCGACGCAGGGCTTCGCCTAAGCACTACAACGATATGACCGAGGTGGAATTCTGGTAGACCGAAAGCGGAAGCGTTATGAAACGCGGTTGATGTAGTCGAATGTCTTCATGATCCAACCAATCAAGTACCGAACGCACTGCCCCTCCGCGATCTGCACACGTTCAACTCGGTGACGTCCCTCGTACTATTGATCCAGTTGAGGCCGAGGGAGAGTTTCATCAGCACGACGGCGTGACGACGATGATGATGAAGTTACCGACGTAGGGCTTCGCCTAAGCACTACAACGATATGACCGAGGTGGAATTCTGTGGAGGGGGGCATCGCACATGGCTAAACAATCAAATTGTGTGTCTATGGGGTGCCCCTCCCCCGTATATCACTACAAAAAAAATACACTTCCGTGATGATATGTGTTTGTCACAGTAGGTCACGTTTTCTGCCATGCATGTACATCCATGACAATTTTATGACATAATCAAGATAGTCATACCTGTGTTGTCGTAGAAGTGTTCCATGACATTACCAAAATTATCATCTCGGAAGTGCCCACGTCCATGATGATAAATCGTGCGTCACAAAAGTGCTTTCGCCAAGGATGACCGACACGTGGCATCCACCGTAATGGAATGCCATTAAGCTATCGGCTCTGGTTTTGGATCCGATAACCTGTTAACAGCCCCGACCAATGGAGATTTTCCACGTGTAAAATCAACATTGGCTGGAGGAAACACGTGTCGGCTCACCGTTGGGACAGATGTCATCCACTCATTGGACCCAAAGTGCCTATGATACGTCGACACGTGGAACGGCCCAACAGAGGCCCATTCATGTGAAAAGGCCGGTCCATTTGACTTGGTCAAAAGGTGGCAGGCCGGCCCACGGCAAGCCTGTTAACGGCATGTTCACATATAGCCCATTTACAACCCGCTAACCTAGGGCCCGTTTACGGCCTATCAGAATTAGGCCCAGTAGTGTCATCTGGGCCGTCCAATATAATTCCAGCCCGTTTTAACTTCTGACCCATTGCTACGTCTTGAGCTTGCGTTGGTTTTCCCCGAAGAGGAAGGGATGATGCAGCAGAGTAGCATAAGTATTTCCCTCAGTTTTTGAGAACCAAGGTATCAATCCAGTAGGAGGCCACGCTCAAGTCCCTCATACCTACACAAAACGATAGCTACTCGCAATCAACGCGATTAGGGGTTGTCAATCCCTTCACGGTCACTTACGAGAGTGAGATCTAATAGATATAATATATTTGGTATTTTTGGTATAAAGATTCAAAGTAAAAAGTAAAGGCAAAGTAAAAAAGCAAAGCAAGATTAAAGTGATGGAGATTGATATGATGAGAATAGACCCGGGGCCATAGGTTTCACTAGTGGCTTCTCTCAAGAGCATAAGTATTCTACGGTGGGTGAACAAATTACTGTTGAGCAATTGATAGAATTGAGCATAGTTATGAGAATATCTAGGCATGATCATGTATATAGGCATCACGTCCGTGACAAGTAGATCGAAACGATTCTGCATCTACTACTATTACTCAACTCCTCGACTGCTATCCAGCATGCATCTAGAGTATTAAGTTAAAAACAGAGTAACGCCTTAAGCAAGATGACATGATGTAGAGAGATAAATTCATGCAATATGAAATAAACCCCATCTTGTTATCCTCGATGGCAACGATACAATATATGCCTTGCCGCCCCTTCTGTCACTGGGTAAGGACACCGCAAGATCGAACCCAAAGCTAAGCACTTCTCCCATGGCAAGAACTACCAATCTAGTTGGCCAAACCAAACAGATAATTCGAAGAGACTTGCAAAGATAACCAATCATACATAAAAGAATTCAGAGAAGATTCAAATATTATTCATAGATAGACTTGGTCATAAACCCACAATTCATCGACCTCAACAAACACACCGCAAAAAGAAGATTACATCGAATAGATCTCCACAAGAGAGGGGGAGAACTTTGTATTGAGATTCAAAGAGAGAGAAGAAGCCATCTAGCTACTAACTATGGACCCGAAGGTCTGAGGTAAACTACTCACACTTCATCGGAGAGGCTATGATGATGTAGAAGCCCTCCGTGATGACGGCCCTCTTCCGGCGGAGCTCCGGAACAGGCCCCAAGATGGGATCTCGTGGATACAGAAAGTTGCGGCGGTGGAATTAGGTTTTTGGCTCCTGTTCTGATCGTTTGGGGGTACGTGTGTATATATAGGAGGAAGAAGTACGCTGGAGGAGCACCGAGGGGCCCACAAGGCAGGGGGGCATGCCCTAGGGGGCTGCCCCCCACCCTCGTGACCGCCTCTTTTGTTCCTTGGAGCAGGGTCCAAGTCTCCTAGATCACGTTCGGTGAGAAAATCACGTTCCCGAAGATTTTATTCCGTTTGGATTCAGTTTGATATTCCGTTTCTTCGAAACACTGAAATAGGCAAAAAAACAGCAATTCTGGGCTGGGCCTCCGGTTAATAGGTTAGTCCCAAAAATAATATAAAAGTGGAAAGCCCAATATAGTCCAAAACAGTAGATAATATAGCATGGAGCAATCAAAAATTATAGATACGTTGGAGACGTATCAGGCATCCCCAAGCTTAATTCCTGCTCGTCCTCGAGTAGGTAAATGATAAAAAGAGAATTTTTGATGCGGAGTGCTACTTGGCATAATTTCAATGCAAATCTTCTTAATTGTGGTATGAATATTCAGATTAGAAAGATTCAAGACAAAAGTTTATATTGACATAAAAATCATAATACTTCAAGCATACTAACAAAGCAATTATGTCTTCTCAAAATAACATGGCCAAAGAAAGTTATCCCTACAAAATCATATAGTATGGATATGCTCTATCTTCACCACACAAAGTATTTAAATCATGCACAACCCCAATGACAAGCCAAGCAATTGTTTCATACTCTAACTTTTTCAAAACTTTTTCAATCTTTACGCAATACATGAGCGTGAGCCATGGATATAGCACTATAGGTGGAATAGAATGGTGGTTGTGGAGAAGACAAAATAGGAGAAGATAGTCTCTCATCAACTAGGCATATCAACGGGCTATGGAGATGCCCATCAATAGATATCAATGTGAGTGAGTAGGGATTGCCATGCAACGGATGCACTAGAGCTATAAGTATATGAAAGCTCAAATAGAAACTAAGTGGGTGTGCATCCAACTTGCTTTCTCATGAAGACCTAGGGCAATTTGAGGAAGCCCATCATTGGAATATACAAGCCAAGTTCTATAATGTAAAATTCCCACTAGTATATGAAAGTGATAACATGAGAGACTCTCTACTATGAAAATCATGGTGCTACTTTGAAGCACAAGTGTGGTAAGAGGATAGTAACATTGTCCCTTCTCTCTTTTTCTCTCATTTATTTATTTATTAATTTGGTCCTTTTCTCTTTTTTTATGGCCTCTTTTTATTTGGGCTTCTTTGGCCTCTTTTTTTTGTCCGGAATCTCATTCCGACTTATGGGGGAATCATAGTCTCCATCATCCTTTCCTCACTGGGACAATGCTCTAATAATGATGATCATCACACTTTTATTTTTCTTACAACTCAACAATTATAACTCGATACTTAGAACAAAATATGACTCTATGTGAATGCATCTGGCGGTGTACCGGGATATGCAATATGACAATGATGGAGTGTGTCATGATAAACTAGATGGTGGAAAGTTGCATGGCAATATATCTCGGAATGGCTATGGAAATGCCATGATTGGTAGGTATGGTGGCTGTTTTGAGGAAGGTATATGGTAGGTGTATGATACCGATGAAAAGTGCGCGGTATTAGAGAGGCTAGCAAAGGTGGAAGGGTGAGAGTGCGTATAATCCATGGACTCAACATTAGTCATAAAGAACTCATATACTTATTGCAAAAATTTAGAAGTTATCAAAGCAAAGTATTACGCGCATGCTCCTAGGGGGATAGATTGGTAGGAAAAGACCATCGCTCGTCCCCGACGCCACTCATAAGGAAGACAATCGATAAATAAATCATGCTCCGACTTCATCATATAACGGTTCACCATACGTGCATGCTACGGGAATCACAAACTTTAACACAAGTATTCTTTAAATTCACAACTACTCAACTAGCATGACTTTAATATTATCACCTCCATATCTCAAAACAATTATCATGCTTCAATCTTTTCTTAGTATTCAACACACTCAAAAGAAAGTTTCACAAATCTTGAATACCAAGTATATTATTATTAAGCAAATTACCATGCCATTAAGAGACTCTCAAAATAATTTAAGTGAAGCATGAGAGATCAATAGTTTCTTTAAAACAAATCCACCACCGTGCTCTAAAAGATCTAATTGAAGCACAAAGAGCAAAATTATAACGCTCAAAAGATATAAGTGAAGCACATAGAGCAAAACTACTTAGCTCAAAAGATATAAGTGAAGCACATAGAGTATTCTATCAAATTTTAATTCATGTATGCATCTCTAAAAAGGTGTGTACAGCAAGGATGATTGTGGTATCCTAATACATAAAGACACAAATAATACAAGACGCTCCAAGCAAAACACATATTATGTTGGTGAATAAAAATATAGCTCCAAGTAAATTACCGATGGAAGTGGACGAAAGAGGGGATGCCTTCCGGGGCATCCCCAAGCTTTGACTTTTTGGTGTCCTTGGATTATCTTGGGGGTGCCATGGGCATCCCCAAGCTTAGGCTCTTGCCACTCCTTGTTCCATAATCCATCAGAAGAATTCATCCAAAACTTGAAAACTTCACAACACAAAACTCAAAATAGAAAACTCGTGAGCTCCGTTAGCGAAAGAAAACAAAAGACCACTTCAAGGTACTGTAATGAACTCATTATTTATTTATATTGGTATTAAACCTACTGTAATCCAACTTCTCTATGGATTATAAACTATTTTACTAGCCAAATAAGCAAACAACACACGAAAAACAGAATCTGTCAAAAACAGAACAGTCTGTAGTAATCTGTAGCTAGCGCAAGATCTGGAACCCAAAAAATTCTAAAATAAATTTCTGAACGTGAGGAATTTATCTATTAATCATATTCAAAAAGAATTAACTAAATAGCACTCTTAAAATAAAAATGACAGCAGTTCTCGTGAGCGCTAAAGTTTCTGTTTTTTACAGCAAGTTCAACAAGACTTTCCCCAAGTCTTCCCAACGGTTCTACTTGGCACAAACACTAATTAAACACAAAAAACACAACCAAAACAGAGGCTAAATAAGGCATAAAAGCGAGGATAGATCTAGGTATTGCCATCTTTGGTAGGCAATCCATAAATGGCTCTCATGATAGTTTCATATGGTAATTTTATTTTCTTTCTTGGAAAGTGTTCCATGCCCTTTTTAATGGAAATTGAAATCTAATATTCCCTTCCTTCGTATCAATAATCGCACCAACCGTTCAAAGGAAAGGTCTACCAAGAATAATAGGGCAAGAAGGATTGCAATCTATATCAAGAACAATGAAATCTACGGGCACATAATTCCTATTTGCAACAATAAGATCATCATTAATTCTTCCCATAGGTTTCTTAATAGTGGAATCTGCAAGATGCAAGTTTAGAGAGCAATCATCAAAATTGCGGAAATCTAGCAAATCACACAAAGTTTTGGGAATAGTGGAGACACTAGCACCCAAATCACACAAAGCATAAAACCATGATCTTTAATTTTAATTTTAATAGTTGGTTCCCACTCATCATAGAGTTTTCTAGGCATAGAAACTTTCAACTCAAGTTTTTCTTCATAAGATTGCATCAAGACATCAACAATATGTTCGGTGAAGGCTTTATTTTGACTATAAGCATGTGGAGAATTTAGCACGGATTGCAACAAGGAAATACAATCAATTAAAGAGCAACTTTCATAATTAAATTCCTTGAAATCCAATATAGTGGGTTTAGCAACATCTAGATTTTTATTTCTTTCAATCCCACTTTCATCAATTTCATCATTAAGATCTAAATACTCTGAATTTTTAGAACACCTTCTAGGTAAAGGAAGATCATATTCAGATTCATCAAGATTCATATTGCAAAACAAAGATTTAATAGGGGACACATCAATAACTTTTAGATCTTCATCTTGATTTTCATAGGAATTGGAGGAACACGCTTTAATAAAGGCATCTTTGGAAGCACGCATCCTAGCAGTTCTTTCCTTGCACTCATCAATGGAAATTCTCATGGCTTTGAGAGACTCATTGATATCATGCTTAGGAGGAATAGATCTAAGCTTTAAAGAATCAACCTCAAGAGAAATTCTATCAATGTTTCTAGCCAAATCATCAACTTTAAGCAATTTCTCTTCAAGCAAAGCATTAAAATTCTTTTGTGAATTCATAAACTCTTTAACACTATTCTCAAATTCAGAGGGCATATTATTATAATTTCCATAAGAGTTATTGTAGGAATTCCCATAATTATTAGAAGGATTACTAGGATATGGCCTAGGATTAAAATTCCTCTATAAGCGTTGTTACCAAAATTATTCCTACCAACAAAATTCACATCCATAGATTCATTGTCATTCTCAATCAAAGTAGACAAAGGCATATCATTAGGATCAGAAGAAACACTCTTAGTAGCAAATAATTTCATAAGTTCATCCATCTTTCCACTCAACACATTGATTTCTTCTATCGCATGCACTTTTTTATTAGAAGATCTTTCAGTATGCCATTGAGAATAATTAACCATAATATTATCTAGGAGTTTAGTAGCATCTCCTAAAGTGATTTCCATAAAAGTGCCTCCCGCGGCCGTATCTAAAAGATTTCTAGAAGCAAAATTCAATCCGGCATAAATTTTTTGTATAATCATCCACAAATTCAAACCATGAGTAGGGCAATTATGCATCATTAATTTCATTCTCTCCCAAGCTTGTGCAACATGGTGATGATCAAGTTGCTTAAAATTCATAATATCGTTTCTAAGAGAGATGATCTTAGCGGGAGGAAAATACTTAGAGATAAAAGCATCTTTGCACTTGTTCCATGAATCATTACTATTTTTAGGCAAAGACGAAAACCAAGCTTTAGCACGATCTCTAAGCGAAAAAGGAAATAGCTTCAACTTAACAACATCATTATTGACATCTTTTTTCTTTTGCATATCACATAAATCAACGAAGCTATTCCGATGAGTAGCGGCATCTTCACTAGGAAGGCCGGCGAATTGATCTTTCATAACAAGATTGAACAAAGCAGCATTAATTTCACAAGATTCGGCATCGGTAAGAGGAGCAATCGGAGTGCTAGGGAAATCATTATTATTGGTATTGGTGAAGTCACACAATTTGGTAGTATCTTGAGCCATCGCGACAAACAAGCAAACTAGCACACAAGCAAACAAAAAGCAAACGGGCAAAAGAGGCAAATAGAGAGGGAGGATAGAGAGAGAGAGGGCGAATACAACGGCAAGGGTGAATTGGGGGGTGTCGGTGTCAAAACCAGCGGATCTCGGGTAGGGGGTCCCGAACTGTGCGTCAAGGCCGGATGGTAACAGGAGACAAGGGACACGATGTTTTTACCCAGGTTCGGGCCCTCTCGATGGAGGTAATACCCTACTCCTGCTTGATTAATATTGATGATATGGGTAGTACAAGAGTAGATCTACCACGAGATCAAGGCGGCTAAACCCTAGAAGCTAGCCTATGGTATGATTGTTGTATATGGAGTTGATGTCCTACGGACTACAACCCTCCGGTTTATATAGACACCGGATAGGGTTAGGGTTACACAGAGTCGGTTACAATGGTAGTAGATCTTGAATATCCGCATCGCCAAGCTTGCCTTCCACGCCAAGGAAAGTCCCATTCGGACATGGGACGAAGTCTTCAATCTTGTATCTTCATAGTCCAGGAGTCCGGCTGAAGGTATAGTCCGGCTACCCGAACACCCCCTAATCCAGGACTCCCTCAGTAGCCCCTGAACCAGGCTTCAATGACGACGAGTCCGGCGCGCAGATTGTCTTCGGCATTGCAAGGCGGGTTCCTCCTCCAAGTCCTTCATAGAAGATTGTAAACACCAAGAGTAGTGTCCGGCTCTACAAAATAAGTTTTCCACATATTGCCATAGAGAGAATAATATTAACACAAATCAAATCTGCTGACGTATTCCGCAGTGCGTCATCACACTACGGCCAAGTCCTTTACCCGAATCGTTTTTACTTTTCCACCTCAGCACATTTTGCGAGGCGGTTTCCTTGGCACGTCTTGTCAAAGCAGAGATCGTGTACCCCTTTTATGGGATTCTCATCAATACGGACATGGGTAACCCAACCGTGCCCGTTAGCATGTTTCCTCGATTAAAGACGAGTCCCGAACGGTTACGGGGAGGGCTCTTGGTATTCAACCTCTTATAAAGAGACCAAGGCCTTCCTCCTTTTTTCGATCTCAAGCGAGTTCGCCTGTCGCCTAGAGTTCCAACACCCTAGGCTCCAGATTCCAGGCGCTTCGGACCTTCGACGATGTCCGGTTCTGACCTTCAAGGCCGATGGACGCCCTCGTCCGTCACGGAGGAGGACATACTAAAGTTGAGGGAGGCTAAGTTTCTGACCGGCGAAATTTCGCATAGGTTGCCTGCTCAAGGGCAGGTCATTCCCAGTCCCCAGCCCGGTGAGAGCGTGGTGTTCATGTCTCACTTCCTTCAGGGGTTGGGCTTCCCAATGGATCCCTTTGTGAGGGGACTGCTGTTTTATTACGGGCTGGAATTCCATGACTTAGCACCGGAGTCCATCCTCCATATCTCCTCGTTTATTGTCATGTGTGAAGCGTTCCTCCGTGTTACCCCTCACTTCGGATTATGGCTCAAGACCTTCAAAGTGGAGCCGAAGATGACCAAGGGACGGCACGCAGAGTGCGGAGGCGCTGTTATAAGCAAAAATGTTGATGCTCCATGGCCCGAGGGCTCTTTTCAAGAGGAGCTAGGCTTGTGGCAACGAGAGTGGTTTTATATCATTGCTCCCCGGAGCACCAAGTGGGTGGCGCCTCCTGCCTTTCGCTCGGGTCCCCCACCACGGCTAGCGTCATGGGTCAACAGAGGGTTAGATTGGGGTTTGCCCAAAGACGTGCCCTTGTTACAGGGCCGCATTAAGGATCTCTTGGAAGGAGATCTCAGCCTGGTCAAGGTGACGCAGGTCATGCTGATTCGCCGAATATTGTCCGGCAAACGTCGCTCCCTTCGCCTGTGGGAGTTTAATCCAGAGGGACCGCGAGCTCTCCAGAATTTCATGGGCGCAACGCCCGCGGAGATGTATAAACTGTTCTTCGGATCACAAGAGATGTGTCCGGATTTAACCGAGGACGCAGGCCTAAGCTGCAATCGCCCGGATACTCAAGTAAGCAACCTTGTGCCCGGACCTTCTATCTGTACAATTGTCATAAACTTGCCCCTAAAAGAGCCGTCCTTTTAAACAGGATTGGATAGCGAAGGCAAAGCTGATCAGGTGTCCGGCTCCCCTTCCCGAAACCAGGCCGGATCCCGTGCTGGTCAGGATGCTGGAGATAATGCCTTTGGAGGGAAGCAAGGGGGAGGACAAGGAAACTATGGCCTCCTCGAAGGAGGCTGCTCCAAAGGGAGGAACCGACAATTCCTCTCCTAAGGGGAAGAAAAGAGCCGCCTCTGACGACCCGGAAACCATTGCCCCGAAGCGGGGGAAAAAATCCTCGTCAGAGGGTCCGACGCCGGGGAGTTCCTCGGCCGGACTACGCCCTCAAGGGGATTAGCCCTCCAGCAAGCCGTAAGTAGAGAAAGATTTTCCTTTTGAGGGATGAGGGAAATCCTTGATTTATATCTGAGAAGATTAACCGAATTTTTTACCTTGTAGCTCGGACCTTAGCCCTTCTCAGCAGAGCTCATCTTCGGGGGATCTCCTTCCGGAGATGATGGAGAGCGGGACGCCTCCCCCTGCCGTGCCGCCTAGCGAGGCGGGCGACCCTGAGGTGTCGTCGTGGAGGGTTTCTCCGAATCCGGCAGGGGCGGAAGATAGCTATGTGGCCCCCCGAGGTTCTCCATGTCCGGCCTTCGAAAGAGGTCATGGGACAAGTCCGGCACCGTCTGGTGCTCGGCTGGAGGAGCTAAAGATTCTGCTGGGGCGAGCTTCTATCTCGGAGGAGCACCGTGCATTGATGGGCACGGTGATTGAAAGGATCTCATCCGCAGAGAGCGGATTGCATGAGGCCGTCAAAATTTTACCGACGGGTTTTGAGGTACATTAGATAATGTACACTTTTGTTAGTTGCACATGAATAAGATGCGCCCTGTGTAGATAATAGCCCCTGAGACTCGGCGCATCGTCAAGAAATGACGGCACGCGGAGGATCATAATCCCAGGTCTAAGATGTCGCCTTTGAATGTAGGCGGCAGGGTGTCCGGAATCGAGCCGAACTGATGATTTTGCCGAACTAAAGCGGCAACTGGACGTGGCAGATGCCGACGTCGCGCTTGTCAATAAGCTGCTTGATGAGGCTCAAGGTATGTAATTCCTCGGGTGGCATCAGGTAAGAAGAGTTTTATGCCAGTGTCTTACGATGTGTGTGCTTGACGCAGATGGTGTGGCCGCCGTGGAGAGTCTTAGGGCAGAACTTGCCCGAGCTAAAGATCAAGCCAGAGAAAGTGATGCGGCTGCCAAGAAAGCCCTTGAAGAGCTGAGAGCTGAACAGGCTGCTCATTGCTGAAGCAAGGAAGAGATGGCTGAGATGGTTGAAAAGTTAAAGAGTGCTGCAGACCGTTGCAGACTTCTTGAGAAAGAAGACCAGGTGAAACAGACGGACTTATAGAAGGCCGTTGCCAATGCCAAGGACGCTGTAGGATCGAAAGTATGTCTAGAGGGGGGGGGTGATTAGACTACTTGACCAATTAAAAACTTAGCCTTTTCCCAATTTTAGTTCTTGGCAGATTTTAGCTATCTTAGAGCAAGTCAAGCAATCATCACTCAATTCAAGCAAGCATGCAAAGAGTTTATTGGCAGTGGAAATTAAAGCATGCAACTTGCAAGAATGTAAAGGTAAGGGTTTGGAGGATTCAAACGCAATTGGAGACACGGATGTTTTTCCCGTGGTTCGGATAGGTGGTGCTATCCTACATCCACGTTGATGGAGACTTCAACCCACGGAGGGTAACGGTTGCGCGAGTCCACGGAGGGCTCCACCCACGAAGGGTCCACGAAGAAGCAACCTTGTCTATTCCACCATGGCCATCGCCCACGAAGGACTTGCCTCACTAGCGGTAGATCTTCATGACGTAGGCGATCTCCTTGCCCTTACAAACTCCTTGGTTCAACTCCACAATCTTGTCGGAGGCTCCCAAGTGACACCTAGCCAATCTAGGAGACACCACTCTCCAAGAAGTAACAAATGGTGTGTTGATGATGAACTCCTTGCTCTTGTGCTTCAAATGATACTCTCCCCAACACTCAACTCTCTCTCATAGGATTTGGATCTGGTGGAAAGCAACTTGGGGAAGGCTAGAGATCAAGATTCATATGGTAGGAATGGAATATCTTGGTCTCAACACATGAGTAGGTGGTTCTTTCTCAGAACATATGAGTAGGAATGATGTATGTGTTCTGATGGCTCTCTCTTCGAATGAAGAGGTGGTGGAGGGGTATATATAGCCTCCACACAAAATCCAACCGTTACACACAGTTTTCCAATATCGGTGGGACCGAATCATCAAACTCGGTCGGACCAAAATGGTAAACCTAGTGACTGTTAGGAATTTCGGTGGGACTGAGATGCAACTCGGTAGGACCGATTCGGTTAGGGTTTGGGCATAACGTAATCTCGGTGAGACCGATCGCACAAACTCGGTGAGACCGAGTTCGGCAATTAGCTAACCAAAGAGTTGGTCAGGAAAACTCGGTGGGACCGACTTGCTCTTTCGGTGAGACCGAAAAGTTACAAGAAGGAAACATAGAGTTTACCTTGCATTCTCGGTGGGACCGATTCTCTCATCCGGTGAGACCGAAAAGTTACGAAAGGGAAACAGAGAGTTTGCAAGCCCATCTCGGTGGGACCGAGAACCTTATCGGTAGGACCGAATTGCTAGGGTTTGGCAGTGGCAAATGACAAGTGAAACTCGGTGGCGCCGGATTGACAGAATCGGTATGACCGAGTTTGGCTTAGGGTTTAGGTCATTTGTGGATATGGGAAAGTAGCTGAGGATTTTGGAGCATATCACTAAGCACATAAAGCAAGAGGCTCATTAAGCAACACCTCATCCCTCCTTAATAGTATTGGCTTTTCCTAAAGACTCAATGTGATCTTGGATCACTAAAATATAAAATGAAGAGTCTTGAACTTTTGAGCTTGAGCCAATTCCTTGTCCTTAGCATTTTGAGGGTTCCACTTTCACATCCATGCCATGCCAATCATTGAGCTTTCCTAAAATAATCATCTTGAAATAGCATTAGCTCAATGAGCTATATGTTGTTATGAATTACCAAAACCACCTAGGGATAGTTGCACTTTCAATCTCCCCCTTTTTGGTAATTGATGACAACATATAGATCAAAGCTTCTACAAATGATAATAAGCATGAAATATATCGTCGCTTTGAGAAGTATGTGACAAATAAGAGCTCCCCCTAAATTTGTGCATATTTAAAATTTGCTTTGGACTGCAAATGCACATGGAGTTAGAATCATGGGTTACTCTTCCATGTCACATACATCTTGGTGGAGCGCTCAAAAATGATAAGATTGAAATACATGCACTCATCACCAAGAATAGTGAATGATCACAACAATAGATAGAATGATAATATGTAGCAAGCATTAAGCAAACATTAAGTGTAGCTTATGATCAAACACATGATCATCGATGTCTCACAAGCATAGGGACGTAGTATCTCACACACAAGCAAACAAAGTTCGAAAAACCACCAAATAAAACAAGAGAGAATAAAAGCAACACTCTCTCTCGAAGCCTATGATCTATACATTTTCTCCCCCTTTGGCAACAAGTTACCAAAAAGTTCCTAGAAAATGCATAGTGCTAAGTCGACGCTCAGGCTTGATCTTCAGGTGGTGGTGGAGTCCGGAGCATGCCAAGGACGAAGCCTTCAGTAGAAGTGGTCGGAGTCGAGGCTGTGGTGGATGCTGGAGCTGGTGGAATGGAGGCTGTAGCTGGTGCAGACGTTGTAGCTCCAGTGGCAGCAACTGGCAGTGCAGACAACCTCGGACCTCGTGGCACCCTGGCAAAAGCATCAGTTGTGGTCCTCCCTCTCCTCTCATTCATGTCCTCCTGAAGCTGCTCCATGGTGGTCTGTATTTCTGTCACCTTGATGTCCATGTCATAGAACCTCTGTTCCATGATCCTCTCTAGGCTCGCCTGGTTCTGAGTCAGGGTGGCAAGTCCTTGCTCAATACGCAGGGTGGACGCTATCAGGTAACCGAGCTGCTCTTGTTTGGTCTTCAAGAAGTAATCAGATGCCTCTGCTTGAGTAGGCATCCTGGCAGCTTTTTCCTTCCTCGCCTTCTCCTTTTGAGCTTGTGCATGGGCAGAAGAGGGTTCATTCTCAGTCATAACCACTTGGTTATCCTCAAAATTTGGGTGGATGGGCAGGTGTTCCTTATCCAATAAATACACGCCCGTGCCCATCTTGGAGTTGATGAGCTCCTGAATCTGTGGGGCATACCCACAACTCCTCTTCTGGTCTGCAGCTGTCCTCTTGATTGTTTCCACAATGAGACTCATGACCTTGAATTTCTGAGGCACGTCAAAGACATGAAGCAAGTTGATCGCGTGACCTCTGATCATCTTGTGATCTCCAGATTTGGGCAGAAGGGTGTGCCTAAGGATCCAGTTGATCGTAGGCAATCTTGAGAGCAGATAGTGCACAGAGCCAAACTTGAACGTGTCAAACGCTTCATTCGGGATCTCCTTGTACATGTTGGACATGGAGTTGTGATCCATCTTTTTCTTGGCATAGATGTCCAAGTCATCAGCTTGCTCCTCTGGGGCATTGATCAACTTCGCCCATTCTTCCACAGTGGATTGGTACCTTGTACCCTCTGACATCCATGTGATCCTGCCATCCGGATAAAAGTGTGCTGTGGGGTAGAATTGCATAATCAGCTCCTCGTTCCACTTTGTGAGCTTCTGCCCAACAAAGTCTGCAACTCCACATGCACTAAAGCTGTCAAATACACCAGGGTAGTGCTCTTCATTGTCCTTGATGTAGGTCCAGTCGACCCATCTCATGTCACAAACGATTGGCTTCTTGTCAAGCAAAACAGTCTCATAGAAATCTTGCTGCTCCTTGGTGTGAAATCTGTAATCCACGGCAGTCCTTCTCCTAGAAGCATACGGATCTGCTTCTCTCCATTTCCTCAGCCCTGAATCTCTCCTGAGCTTCATATCCTCAGCCACAGGATGAGCATCGTTGTGGTCTGGGATCTTGGGCTTGAGCTTCCTAAGGACACTCTCTTCCTCTTCTTCAATAGCTTCAGGCACTGGAGCCTTGTTCTTTTCTGCAGCTGGGATGCTTCGTGTGTTTCTCTTTGGTGCACTCTTAGGCTTAGATGCAGCCTTAGGTGCTTCCTTGGGCTTGGATGCAGCCGTTCCTGACCTTATAGCATCTCCCATGAGTTTGGCTGCCTTGGGTGCTGGTGCAGCAACCTCTTCTTCTTCCTCCTCATCTACCATGATGGAGGCCTTCCCAAGCACTCTGGCTACAGTCTTCTTGACTCTCTCTTTCCTTTTCTTGCCCTCAGCAGCAATGGGCTCAGTGGGAGCAGGCTTCACAGTTGAAGCCCTAGCCTTTGACATGGGCTGCCTGCCTGCTGGCCTTTTGATCTTCAGCCCTGGCTTGGTTCCTTGAGCTAGTTCAGCTCTCTTTGATGTGGCCTATTCCTCTGCCACATAGTCTTCATCCTCAGAATCAGACGTTCTCTTCTTCCTTTGACGTGTGGCAGCCTTAGGCAGGTTGCTGGGGGTGCTCCTGCTGCCATCATCAGAAGAGCTTGAGGGGCTAGTGCCCTCACTCATCACAACTTGCTGCTCAGATACATTCTGGCTGTCACTTTGATCAGACATGTTGCACACTGACTGCTGACCCTGTGAATAGATTATGGATAAGATAGAGTGGATGAGCATCACAAAAAGCAGAGATTTTTGCAAAAGATTAATTCAAAAACTTAGTTTTAGTTTTCCACAGAAAGCATCTCGGATCTACCGATTTTCAAACTCGGCGACACCGAAGCAGTTTTTAGCACCAGAACTGGTGAACTCGGTCAGACCGAGTCACAGTTCGGTGGCACCGAGACTGCTAGGGTTTCATAGAATTCCAAAATCGGTCGCATCGATAAGTTATTCTCGGTCAGACCGAGTTTCACTTGTGCAATGGCAAAAGCCAGATCGGTGGGACCGAGTTTTTCAACTCGGTGGGTCTGAGATGGTTTTGGCGGAAACCTAACCCTACAATTTTCGAATTAAACCTATTCTACGAGATCATTGACTGGATAGGAGTGTTTCAATCGTGGCAAGAATCATAATGATCACAATGTGCTAGGAATCGGAGTGGGGAATAGCACAAAGATCGAGTCCATACCCTAGTTCGGCGGAGACTCGCTACGGCGGCAACGGCGGGGCAGAATTCCGTTGACGGCAGCGGAGACCAGCGACTGGAGGCTGCTGGCGACGAGAAGACGATCCGGAGACCACGAAGGCAGAGCAGGCTATCGCGCGGGCGAAGAGGTTTCGGAGAAATTTCCAAAATTTTGCCCGTCACTATATATAGCCCGACCCTGTCAGTGTGACCGAGTGGAACAACTCGGTGGCACCAAGATGCAAAACTGTGTGCAGTTATTGCAACTCGGTGTGACCAAAAAGTTCAAATCGGTTGCACCGAGATCGAAAACCTAGATCAACTTAATGAACTCGGTTGGACCGAAAATGGAGTGTCGGTCAGACCGAGATTCATAAAGAGGTTTTGGAAGTTTAAGTCTATGACGAATCGGGGACTCCGAGCGCTCCTCACACAGAGTGGTTCGAATCTGACTTGATCAAGTTTTGTGATGCAGCATGAATAGAGTTTGAGACAAGAAAAGCATAGATAGCTAGAGGAGGTTCTTAGGCATTCTTTTCCATCCACTTGGCAAAAGAAGAAAGCCAAACAATCAAAACAACAAGTGGATGTCCTCGAATGAGTAAAATATGCAACCAACATGCTCACACAATAAGATGGCAAATGAAATATGTGGCAAAACATGCACAACCAATTCTAGCATCTATCAAGCAATTTGCGATGACTAGGTCATCTATATATGAGTATATTGACTTAGGAGTCAAGTGAGAACACTTGATCGTAGGTCATACTCATCGTTTAAGCTCAAGTGGGGTTACCACTTTTACATAAAGCATTGTTGTATTCACATCTTTAGAGTTTCTTTAGCTCAAGTCTTAGAGTAAAGCTCCCCCTAGATGTGATATCCCCCCTAAGAGGGATGAACTAACCTTGGGTTTTGTCGATGATGACTTCATGTAGATGTTGAAGATGTGGATGCTCAATGTTAATGTAGATCACTTGGAGCTATCCATTTGAGTGAATTGCACTTTCAATACCTACATGGGTTAGTCCCACAAGGAACAAAAAAGGATATCCATAGACATAGAGTGATGCACACACAAGATGATGTCCATGAAAACTTTAGGTTACCTTGTCCCTTGTCTTACCAACAAGAGGGTTTGTGACTCCTTGAACTAGTGCAAGATGTGGAAGTTGATTGCACTTGTTCTTGCCAAAATGATAAGAGTGAAGTATGTTGGCGGAGTCACCCTCAAGAACTCTCTAGTTCTTCTTCTTTTGGATCCACACCATCTTGATGGGAATCCTTGGAGTTGTAGTCGTACTTGATGAAGTGGAACTTGAAGTAGTCTTGGGAATCCACTTGACTAAGGTCTTGGGAGCTTCTTCAAATGCATCAATCTCCTCTTGAAGCTTGTTCTTGCCTTTTTGCTTGTAGTCTTGTGGTGGAAGATCATCTTGAGCTTGTGTCCCCTTGAAAGAAGTGTCATACTTCTCTTGTTGAGGAACAAACTTTGTCTTGGGGTATTGATCTTCTTCCCATTCAACTCCATTGGCATTGAACTTTCGTTCAAAACCAACACCTTGATTCTTCCGGTGCATTCCTTGCTTGCGCACAATTTCCTCGAATTGCTTACTTCCGGCAAGGCTCTTGTAAACACCTTTCTCTATAATTCCCTTCAATAAGCTATTTTCTTGCTCAAGTGTAACTTGGCTAAGAGAATCATTAGTGGAATCAAGAGAACTACTAGAAGCAACAATATTGGATTTAGCATGATCATTGTTACTACTAGAGGAAGAATCTTTCTTATTCTTGTTACTAGTCTTGACTTGAGGCATGTAGGTGGATAAAAGTAAACGCTTGGCAATGTGAGAAGAACTTTTCTTGCGGAGATCATCATTGATTGCTTTTAAGAACTCATGCTCTTTCTCAAGATTGAGCTTTTCAAAGCGTAGTTTCTCATGAGCTCTTAAAAGTTCTCGATGATCTTCGAAGATAGTTTCATGGGCTAACTTAAGAGTGTTTAGTTCTTTAGTTAGAGCCTCAATCTTCTCCTTATCATTGTCATTCGTTTTAGCATGATTAATTGATATTTCACCATAATATTCTTCACTAGAGTTGTCAACAAGCAAATCATCATCACCTAACAAGTCATCTTCATCACTATTAAAGTCAACATACTCGGGGTGTGTTACCTTAGGACCTTTGGCCATGAAGCATCTTCCAATTCCTTCATTCGGTGAGTCAAATATGTCGTAGGAGTTGGTTGACACAAGTGCTAGACCGGCAACACCTTCATCTTGAGTATCTTCGGAGTCGGAGTGATAACTTCTCTTGGAGTGGCTGTCGGAGTCGGAGCCGGATACCCATTCACCAACATGAGCTTGATGTCTTCGTCTTGTATAGCTCCTTGATGATTTTTCCTTCCTTTCCGAATCCTTGCTTCTCCGTGAGTATCTTCGTTCGTAACGATCATCTCTACTCCTTCTCTCTCTTGGTGGAGATTCTTTGCTTCTTCTTTTTGGAGAATCTTCTCTTCTCTTGTAGGGAGCCGTACACTCATTGGAATAGTGTCCGGGTCTTCCACAATTATAGCAGTTTCGCTCTCGACTAGAAGATCTTTTGTCATTGTAGGACCTTGACTTGAAGCTTCTATCTTTGTTTCTACTCTTGTAGAACTTGTTGAAGTTCTTCACCATTAAGCTCAATTCTTCATTGAAGTTTTGTTTCTCACTTGATGATGTGGGGACTTCACATGACGCTTTGTAGGCACCACTTGATTTATTGTGAAGTTCCTCTTTATCCTTGAGTGACATCTCATGAGCAACAATCCTTCCAATTACTTCCGTTGGCTTGAGATCTTTGTAGTTGGGCATCATTTGGATTAATGTGCACACGGTATCATATTTCCCATCCAAGGCTCTTAGGATCTTCTTGATGATGAATCTATCGGTCATCTCTTCACTTCCTAAGCCGGCAATCTCATTTGTGATGAGAGCAAGCCTAGAGTACATTTCAGCGACACCTTCACCATCCTTCATCTTGAACTTGTCAAGTTGACTTTGGAGCACATCCAACTTGGATTCCTTGACGGAGTCGGTACCTTCGTGCATATCAATCAAAGTATCCCAAATTTCCTTTGCATTCTCAAGGCGGCTGATTTTGTTGAATTCTTCGGGGCACAATCCGTTGAAGAGAATATCACAAGCTTGAGCATTGTCTTGCAACATCTTCAACTCATCCGCGGTAGCTTCACGGTTTGGTTCCCTCCCATCGAAGAACTCACCTTGCAAGCCAACACAAACAATAGCCCATACGGCGGGGTTATGTCCAAGAATATGCATTTTCATTTTATGCTTCCAACTAGCAAAATTAGTGCCATCAAAGTAAGGACCTCTACGGTGATAATTTCCCTCACTAGACGCCATACTCTCCTAGGTTGTGAAACCAAGGCTATGACCACCAAAAGCTATGGAGATCAAACCAAATGGAGACCAAAACTCTGATACCACTTGTAGGATCGAAAGTATGTCTAGAGGGGGGGGGGGTGATTAGACTACTTGACCAATTAAAAACTTAGCCTTTTCCCAATTTTAGTTCTTGGCAGATTTTAGCTATCTTAGAGCAAGTCAAGCAATCATCACACAATTCAAGCAAGCATGCAAAGAGTTTATTGGCAGCGGAAAGTAAAGCATGCAACTTGCAAGAATGTAAAGGTAAGGGTTTGGAGGATTCAAACGCAATTGGAGACACGGATGTTTTCCCGTGGTTCGGATAGGTGGTGCTATCCTACATCCACGTTGATGGAGACTTCAACCCACGGAGGGTAACGGTTGCGCGAGTCCATGGAGGGCTCCACCCACGAAGGGTCCACGAAGAAGCAACCTTGTCTATTCCACCATGGCCATCGCCCACGAAGGACTTGCCTCACTAGCGGTAGATCTTCACGAAGTAGGCGATCTCCTTGCCCTTACAAACTCCTTGGTTCAACTCCACAATCTTGTCGGAGGCTCCCAAGTGACACCTAGCCAATCTAGGAGACACCACTCTCCAATAAGTAACAAATGGTGTGTTGATGATGAACTCCTTGCTCTTGTGCTTCAAATGATAGTCTCCCCAACACTCAACTCTCTCTCATAGGATTTGGATCTGGTGGAAAGAAGATTTGAGTGGAAAGCAACTTGGGGAAGGCTAGAGATCAAGATTCATATGGTAGGAATGGAATATCTTGGTCTCAACACATGAGTAGGTGGTTCTTTCTCAGAACATATGAGTAGGAATGATGTATGTGTTCTGATGGCTCTCTCTTCGAATGAAGAGGTGGTGGAGGGGTATATATAGCCTCCACACAAAATCCAACTGTTACACACAGTTTTCCAATCTCGGTGGGACCGAATCATCAAACTCGGCTGGACCGAAATGGTAAACCTAGTGACCGTTAGGAATTTCGGTGGGACTGAGATGCAACTCGGTAGGACCGATTCGGTTAGGGTTTGGGCATAACGTAATCTCGGTGAGACCGATCACACAAACTCGGTGAGACCGAGTTCGGCAATTAGCTAACCAGAGAGTTGGTCAGGCAAACTCGGTGGGACCCACTTGCTCTTTCGGTGAGACCGAAAAGTTACATGAAGGAAACATAGAGTTTACCTTGCATTCTCGGTGGGACGGATTCGCTCATCCGGTGAGACCGAAAAGTTACGAAAGGGAAACAGAGAGTTTGCAAGCCCATCTCGGTGGGACCGAGAACCTTATCGGTAGGACCGAATTGCTAGGGTTTGGCAGTGGCAAATGACAAGTGAAACTCGGTGGCGCCGGATTGACAGAATCGGTATGAACGAGTTTGGCTTAGGGTTTAGGTCATTTGTGGATATGGGAAAGTAGCTGAGGATTTTGGAGCATATCACTAAGAACATAAAGCAAGAGGCTCATTAAGCAACACCTCATCCCTCCTTAATAGTATTGGCTTTTCCTAAAGACTCAATGTGATCTTGGATCACTAAAATATAAAATGAAGAGTCTTGAACTTTTGAGCTTGAGCCAATTCCTTGTCCTTAGCATTTTGAGGGTTCCACTTTCACATCCATGCCATGCCAATCATTGAGCTTTCCTGAAATAATCATCTTGAAATAGCATTAGCTCAATGAGCTATATGTTGTTATGAATTACCAAAACCACCTAGGGATAGTTGCACTTTCAGACGCGCGCTCTGCGATGAGAGCTATGAAGGAGGAGCTGCGTCAGGCCGAACAGATTGCGGCTGGAAAGCCCTTTATGCTGCGCAGGAAATTTTGCGATCCGAAGTTTGCTCCGTTGGACCGGATGTGGAGTGTGGAGGATACCTATCTGGATTTGGCAGTGAGTAATGCTGATGCGACCGAACACTTTCGGGATAAAAAAGATCGCAAAGTGGAAAAGCTTTTCTGGTCGCAGTTTCAGAATCCAGAGCGTCCACTGGCAGTGGACGATCGTTTGGCTCAATGGGCCAAACTGAATAGGTTGTCCGGACTCGCCATGAAGTACGTCATGGGTCATCTCTAGCCGGGGAGACCGGTGCCGAAGAGTTATTTCAGCTTGGTGCAGCAATTCCTTGACGCGGTGCCGCGTATTAATGCAATGAAGAGGTCAACATGCATAGAGGGCGCAAGGATGGCTCTTGCCCGTGTCAAGACATACTGGGCAGAGATGGAGACCACCGTTGTTGCGTCCCGAGATTCGGACAAAAGCCGAGTATCCTCCGAGCACTATTTTCAGGAAGTCCTTGAAGGCGCCCGTGTAATAGAGACGCAGTGCTCGAAAGATGCTATGTTATGATAGCATATGTAATTATAAAGTAATATTTTGATAAACAGTAGTGGCCTTTTTATACTTGTGCCTTCAAGTATTGGGAACACCTCCTGTGCGGCCGTTTTAAGATATATATATACAAAATCTGAAAGATGGCAGTCGTTGGCTTCAGCCCCCACGCACATAGTGCGGGGGTGCTCGCAGAAGACGCATTTTCACACTTCACCCAACGTCTTGGTCCTACAAAGGAGGTGATAGCGCAGTGGGCTAGGCAACCGGACTATAATGCTTATAACACTTTCACTTAGCCATAGGAGCTTGACAGTGGGACTATTTATGTAGCCCCTTGGTGGCGACTACGCTCGCCCGAGTTCGGGGCGCGTATGTGCCTGACCGGGAAGCGGCCCTTCATTAAAGCGGAGGAATCCGATAGATTCCGATTGGTCATCGAGTGGCTAACCAGTCTCACGCTACATCATGACAGTCAGTTTTCTGCTTTCTCTACTGAGGTGCTCGCCCGGCCGATCCGGGGCATAGTCGTAGTAGTTCTCCTGGTGCTACCTTAGCCGATAGAGTGGAACGTAAGGTAGCCGAACTCAGGAGCCGGGCAACCCAACATTTGACCAAAGACATGATTCGGAGCTGATGTATATAATGCCAAAACTCGCGACGCCGAACACTCCCTAAGGTGTTCGGTCTTTATGAGTGCGGGCGAAACAACACTCTTTACTAAAAAAGCCCCTAGTGTCCAGGTACGTGCAAAAATTCTGACGTGGCCACATGCCAAGACGCCAGCCTCCTCCTTGGTTATGTCAGAAAGAACCAGGGGATGTGTAGCAACAAGAGACAGTAAAAAAGGTTTACGCAGGGTCTTAATCTAAAATGAATCCTTTAGGACGGGTCCCTACTGCACGTCTGCGCTTGTGTCTCCGTTGTGCTATATCCTGGACGGGCGCCGCACGACGTTCATCTGTAAAAGAGAGGAACTGAGTTGAAAACGGGTCGTGCTGAACAAAAGTTTAAAATAAACAAAGTATAAAGTAAAATATATAAAATTGAGCTTTATTGTCTCTTATTGTATATGCATGGAGCCCCTAGTGGGGGTATATGGCCACTAAGCCTGCATCAATGATGATTTTGTCCCGAACTCGTCTATCCGCGTTCGTGGTCTTTAATGACCTATTTCGAAGTTTTTTGGCCGGTGAGGCCATTTTACTGTGGGGCTGTCAAAGCGGCCGCACAGTCCTCCGCTTGGGGAGGTGCACTTTAGTGCTTCCCCTTCAAAGAGATGATGCCTCGTGGACTGGGCATCTTAAGTGTGAGGGATGCATAATGCGGTATTGCGTTAAAGCGGGCGAAAGCTTCGCATCCCAGTAGTGCTTGATAGCGACTTGAGAACGGGACGATATGGAAGGTCAGCTTTTCGCGGTGGAAGTTATCGGCAGAGCTGAATATAACTTCGAGCCGGAGAAAACCCATACAATGGGTGTACGGACCAGGTGTTACCCCTTGAAAGGAGGTTTTGCTGCGGCGGATTCTTGCTGGGTTTATCCCCATGTGATGGATTGTATCCTGATATATCAGGTTTAGTCCACTGCCGTCGTCCGTAGGGACATTTGAAAACCGGAGTCCGCCAATTATTGGATTGAGTATCAAGGCAGTCCAGCCTGCACTATTGATATTTCTAGAATAATCTAGCTGATCGAAGATGATTGGTTTTGACAACCAGTGGCGGGACCCTTTGGGGATAGGTCGTGTGGTGCGTACCTTTATGGGCGCCGCATGTTTTGTTATGTGAAGTAAGTTCATTGTTTTTACTTCTTGTGGGAAGTTCTTTTGTTTCCTGGTGCTCTGCTTTTGGGGTTCGTCCTCGTCTTCGCTTGGTGTGTCGAGCCCCTTGTGTTCGGCGTTGAGTCTGCCGGATTGTTTGAAAACCCAACAATCTCTGTGGGTATGGTTAGCAGGCTTCCCGGGAGTACCGTGTATCTGACATATCCTGTCCAGGATTTTATTTAAGTTGGATGGATCGTCCCTGTTATCCTGGAGGGGTGGTTTTGTCTGATTTTGTCGTGAACCTTTGAATCTGGCATTGACAGCCGTGCTCTTCGGACTTTTTTCCTTAGTCCGGCGATGTTCCTTGTTTCGTCGCGGTTTCCGTTTCCATCCCCAGTTTCAGATGTACTTGGGTCGCTGGGGCTGCACCTTGCCAACCAGCTGTCCTCTCCTGCACAAAAGCGGGTCATGAGGCTTGTTAGTGCGGCCATTGTTCTTGGCTTTTCTTGACCGAGGTGTCTGGTGAGCCATTCATCTCGGATGTTATGCCTGAAAGCTGCTAAGGCTTCGGCGTCTGGACAGTCGACTATCTGATTCTTTTTAGTGAGGAATCTATTCCAGAACTGCCGAGCTGATTCTCTGGGCTGTTGAGTTATGTGACTAAGATCGTCTGCATCCGGAGGGCGGACATAGGTCCCTTGAAAATTTGCTAGGAAAGCATCCTCGAGCTCTTCCCAACTTCCAATTGTGTTTTCAGGAAGGCTTTTAAGCCAATGCAGGGCTGGCCCTTTGATCTTAAGGGGTAAATATTTTATGGCGTGGACATCGTCTCCTCTAACCATGTGTATGTGGAGGATATAATCCTCGATCCAAACTCCAGGGTCTATTGTTCCATCATATGCCCCTATGTTTACGGGTTTGAATCCCTCTGGAAATTCATAGTCCAGGACCTCATCGGTGAAACATAGGGGGTGTGCGGCGCCCCTGTATTTGGGTGTGCCGGATTCTGATGATGGCTTTATTGCATTGCTTACGAGAGCTTGCTTTCTTGGCCCATAAATGGACCTAACTAGGCCATGATGCGAATCCTTAGGTAGGTCGCATGCCGATTTAAGTGCGGCACCGCTTGCCGTTTTGTGGGGTCGTCTATCTGACCGTGTGGCTTTCTTATTTTTTGAATGCGACGGCTCTAGGGCCTCTTCGTCGAATTCAGGCAGTAGCTTTCTTTTCGGATAGCTTTTAGTACGGCGACCGTCGCCGTATTTATCTGCGGTATTGATTACTTTGCTCCATCTAATCTGGAGTGCATCTTCCGCTGTTTTTAGCTTCCGCTTCTGCTTTTTCAGGCTGCGTGCAGTTGCAACGAGCCTCTCGTGGTGATTCTTCTGATCCATGGGTTTATCCGGCGTGAGGTCGTCCGGAATGCCGTTTTCGCCGGAGGAGGGATGTTCGGTTTCTCTATCCGTGTTGCCCTTTTCGGACGGTTGCCCTAAGGCCTGCTCGTCGTCTGCCGGCTCGTCTTGTTCTATGGCTGGGTTTTTATCGAGGCGGGGCTTGGGTCGGCGTTTACGCCGATGCTTTGATTGCTTTTCGGGGGGTCGATCTCCCATTCCATCCCCCTTTTCCTCGTTGTTGCTTCCTTTAGGGGTATCCACCGTGTACACATCGTGAGATGAGGTGGCTGTCCAATGCCCTATGGGCGTTGGTTCATCGGTATCTCCTGCATCGTCATCCATGCTATCGATATCTCCGGAGTCGAAGTTGAGCACGTCGTTTAAATTGTCGACAGTGGCTACCAAGTGGGTGGTGGGTGGGCTTTGAATTTCTGCATCGTCAATATCCCATCCTCGCTGACCACAGTTCGGCCAGGGCTCTCCTGATAAAGAGAGAGACTTGAGAGAATTCAGGATATCACCAAAAGGCGAGTGCCGAGGGATGTCCGCGGAGGTGAACTCCATTATTGGCGCCCAATCAGATTCGATCGGCAGGGGCGCGGGGGGTTCGGAGTCCGGAGAGGAGTCCGGATCCTCGGAGTCGTGAGTCACACGGAGTGTGGGGCCAGTGTTCGGCTCGATCTCCTTTGAGATCGCATCCCCCGAGGTGACATGCAACCGCTCATCCTCGATTGAAACAACTGGCTCCGAATTAAGGGTCAGAGCTGGTGCGATTGCGGCCTCCGGGATACTGTTCGGTGACAGAGCTAGATCATGCCCCGCGAGACAGTGCAGCACGCTTGGCCGTGGCTCGAACCCGTCAAAGATCAAGTCTCCGCGGATGTCAGCCATGTAGTTTAAGTTTCCAAACCTGACTTGATGGCCAGGGGCGTAGCTTTCGATCTACTCCAGGTGGCCAAGCGAATTGGCCCGCAGTGCGAAGCCGCCGAAGATGAAGATCTATCCGGGGAGAAGAGTCTCACCCTGGACCTCATCATTGTTGATGATCAAGGGAGCCATCGGGCCTAAAGGCGACGACACAGAGGAACTCTCAATGAAAGCACCAATGTCGGTGTCAAAACCAGCGGATCTCGGGTAGGGGGTCCCGAAATGTGCGTCAAGTCCGGATGGTAACAGGAGACAAGGGACATGATGTTTTTACCCAAGTTCGGGCCCTCTCGATGGAGGTAATACCCTACTCCTGCTTGATTAATATTGATGATATGGGTAGTACAAGAGTAGATCTACCACGAGATCAAGGAGGCTAAACCCTAGAAACTAGCCTATGGTATGATTGTTGTATATGGAGTTGATGTCCTACGGACTACAACCCTCCGGTTTATATAGACACCGGATAGGGTTAGGGTTACACAGAGTCGGTTAGAATGGTAGGAGATCTTGAATATCCGCATCGCCAAGCTTGCCTTCCAAGCCAAGGAAAGTCCCATCCGGACACGGGACAAAGTCTTCAATCTTGTATCTTCATAGTCCAGGAGTCCGGCTGAAGGTATAGTCCGGCTACCCGAACACCCCCTAATCCAGGATTCCCTCAGGGGGAGAGGAAAACGAGAGGCAAATGGCAAATAATGTAATGCGAGAGATAGGGATTGTGATGGGTACTTGGTATGTTGACTTTTTGCGTAGACTCCCCGGCAACGGCGCCAGAAATCCTTCTTGCTACGTCTTGAGCTTGCGTTGGTTTTCCCCAAAGAGGAAGGGATGATGCAGCAGAGTAGCATAAGTATTTCCCTCAGTTTTTGAGAACCAAGGTATCAATCCAGTAGGAGGCTACGCTCAAGTCCCTCGTACCTGCACAAAACGATAGCTACTCGCAACCAACACGATTAGGGGTTGTCAATCCCTTCACGGTCACTTACGAGAGTGAGATCTGATAGATATAATATTTTTGGTATAAAGATGCAAAGTAAAAAGTAAAGGCAAAGTAAAAAGAAAAGTGAGATTAAAGTGATGGAGATTGATATGATGAGAATAGACACGGGGGCCATATGTTTCACTAATGGCTTTTCTCAAGAGCATAAGTATTCTACGGTGGGTGAACAAATTACTGTTGAGCAATTGACAGAATTGAGCATAGTTATGAGAATATCTAGGCATGATCATGTATATAGGCATCACGTCCGTGACAAGTAGATCGAAACGATTCTGCATCTACTACTATTACTCCACTCATCGACCGCTATCCAGCATGCATCTAGAGTATTAAGTTAAAAACAGAGTAACGGCTTAAGCAAGATGACATGATGTAGAGAGATAAATTCATGCAATATGAAATAAACCCCATCTTGTTATCCTCGATGGCAATGATACAATACGTGCCTTGCTGCCCCTTCTGTCACTGGGTAAGGACACCGCAAGATCGAACCCAAAGCTAAGCACTTCTCCCATGGCAAGAACTACCAATCTAGTTGGCCAAACCAAATGGATAATTTGAAGAGACTTGCAAGGATAACCAATCATACATAAAAGAATTCAGAGAAGATTCAAATATTATTCATAGATAGACTTGATCATAAACCCACAATTCATTGGTCTCAACAAACACACCGCAAAAAGAAGATTACATCGAATAGATCTCCACAAGAGAGGGGGAGAACTTTGTATTGAGATTCAAAGAGAGAGAAGAAGCCATCTAGCTACTAACTATGGACCCGAAGGTCTGAGGTAAACTACTCACACTTCATCGGAGAGGCTATGATGATGTAGAAGCCCTCCGTGATGATGGCCCTCTTCTGGCGGAGCTCCGGAACAGGCCCCAAGATGAGATCTCGTGGATACAGAAAGTTGCGGCGGTGGAATTAGGTTTTTGGCTCCTGTTCTGATCGTTTGGGGGTACGTGTGTATATATAGGAGGAAGAAATACGCCGGAGGAGCACCGAGGGGCCCATGAGGCAGGGGGCGCGCCCTGGGGGGGCTCACCCTCGTGACTGCCTCTTTTGTTCCTTGGAGTAGGGTCCAAGTCTCCTGGATCACGTTCGGTGAGAAAATCATGTTCCCGAAGATTTTATTCCGTTTGGACTCCGTTTGATATTCCGTTTCTTCGAAACACTGAGATAGGCAAAAAACAACAATTCTGGGCTGGGCCTCTGGTTAATAGGTTAGTCCCAAAAATAATATAAAAGTGGAAAATAAAGCCCAATATAGTCCAAAACAGTAGATAATATAGCATGGAGCAATCAAAAATTATAGATACGTTGGAGACGTATCACCCATGTATGGCCCATGACGTCTTTCGGCCCATATGAGGCCCTTAGTAACCCTCGGCCCATTAACGACCCGTGGTAAAACTGGCCCGTAATGAACAGTGTATCACTTTATACCCATTAATGGACCATTATTCTGTTGTGTTGTTTCTAGCCCATGTTATCTGTCGGCCTTCTCATGGCCCATTTATTCTTGGGCTCATTTCCAGCATTAATTTACTTTCGGCCCGTTACTGTCATTTTCTGCTTGTGGGCCAAATTCAGCCCATGGTTACAGTTGGCCCGTTTATGGCCCGTTAATACGTTGGGCCATTTTCATAGCGTCATCAAATACGACCAATTAACGACGGCCCTTTATGGTCGGCCCATGAACGAACGATTTCAACTCTAGCCCATTTATGGCCATAATGTGGTCTGTTATTGGCCCATGTTTGGCCAACCGATCATACGGCCCGTAGAAGGCCCATTGATGATACGGCCCGTAGAAGGCCCATTGTGTCTACGACCCGTATAAGGCCCATTGTTTCTACACCCCGTAGAAGGCCCATTGTTTCTATGGCCCTTGGAAGGCCCATTGTTTCTACGGCCCATAGGAGGCCCATGTTAACTACAGTAAATATGTAGCCCATGGTTAATGTTGCCTAGTTTTTAAAAAATAGGTTATTGTGGCCACTAGCAAACCGCGGAAAAATAACTGCACTGACTACAAGAAAACAAATAAACAAGACAATAAGGAAATAAATAAGCAAGCAACTTATGCTATGCTATCACGACTATTACACATATTACATCCACTAGGCATCAAAGTTCGCCACCAGTGCAGAAATAGGGAACAAAGCAGCATATAAACACCGCAGCAAAACAAGTCCAGAACTGAAACGACTTCAGAAGAGCTCAAGAAACAATATCCTGGGTACCTATAATGCTGGCAAGATGCTTAGCAAGCTTATTAACTTTCTCTTGTTTGGCGCTTAAATCCTCCAGCACTTGCTGTTGCACCAGAAAGTATGGATCTAAATTCTGCAGGGACTTCATCGGTCCTTTGGTTTCCTGTTGCATAACATCTGATCGATGTCTTTTAACTTGAAGTTGAGACTCAAGAAGCCGAACTGATTCAGGCAGCAAGTTCGAACAGCTGGTGCCAGCAGTAGTAGCCAGTAACTCGAACACTACATCAAGACAAGACTTTGGGGTTGTCTCAGTGTCTTCAATAAAGTTTTTATCAGCTTTCTTGGAGACCAACAGGGATGTCTCACTATCTTGAACCTTATCTGCATTACTTCCTTTACCATTGCATAATGGGGTACTCTTCTCCAATATTTTATCCGCGTTCTAAAGGAGAAACAAACAAACACATCACAAGTTTACAATGTAGTATATGAAACTCATTTTGGTAAACCAGTTCAGTAGTAAGGTGGACAGGATAACAGCATGAAACAAACATATATCTATGTAGTATGGTCACTGTATGGCCTATATCATTCTAGTTTATGTTGCCAAATCAAGATAGATACAGTTCGAATCACATCTATTTAAGACAAAGCAGCATAGACAGAATATAAGTGTGGGAAACTACACATCAATAACAACACTTGTAATGTGCATGGCATGAGAACATAACTGTTTATTCAATTGAAACTAAAATCAACATAGAGCAAGTTACAATAGCAAACACATTAAAGAAACAGGCTTAAAACATACCTGTTGCGCCATTGGAGTTTCAATTGCATCCTTCAAATTTGAAATTAGTTGGTATGAGTAAATACAGTGATGCAAGAGCAAAGTAGTATGAACCATAGCTACGGAACCTGACCTGAGAACAATTCTTCTTCTGCTTTAAGCATTGACTTGGGGTTCAGAGTGGCGGTCCTCGTGCTTTGGGCACTGCAGTTGCCTTACTAACTGCTCGTGTTTGGGTGCTCTATGGTGGAGACGGTGATGTGTCAACGGGAACTGGGTTACTATCTGCTGGGGTTGGGGTTAGAAGGGGTGTGGCTGGTTCTCTGTCCAACTGGGTAGGGGTACAATCTGCGTGAGTCTGGGTTATGTGTGGTGGGGCTGGTTCTTGGGCAAGTACAACCGTGGTTCTATCTCCATCGACAGGTAGCACGATATTTTCTGAAGACTGTGTTTTTACTCCCACAGATACTGCCATCACCCCCTCCAATTGAAATGGCCGATAAATAAGAAAAGTAATTGAATGTACAAACATTGTAAGATAGACATGTGCAATGGATAGTAGGGAAGAAAACAGGGCATGAAATAATTCACATTTATGTTGTCTAACCAAAGAGAATAGCAGGACATAATTTCACATATATGATGGCTAATTAAACAGGATAGCATGACACAATTTCACATGTATGATGGCTAACTAAACATGATAGAATGACATACTTCAAAATATGATGACTATGTAAACAGGATGACATGATATAACTATACGATGTGTCTATTAAAGTGGTTGGCATGCCATAAATCACAAACATGTCGTCGATGGAAACATGATGGCATGATATAATTCATGGATAGAATGACATAATTCAAAATATGATAACTATGTGAACAGGATGAGATGATATAACTATATTATGTCTTTAGAAAATGGGTTGGCATGCCATAATTCAGATACATGTTGTCTATGTAAACATCATGGCATGATATAATTCAAATATATGATTTATATACTAAGGAAGTGAGCAGAGGGCAATCGCATATATGATGTGTCAACTAAGGAGATGGCATTCAATATCGTGTATACGATGTAAAAACTAAGCATTGCAATACAACATATGCATGACATGAGTAATATAACCCTGCCAAGTTTGAGCATACACCTCAGGGGGATAATAGGACTGGTCATCTGCCTCTGAATCCTCCTCTGAAGAGCTATATGTGACCAGCAAGATATCTGCTTCAGTAGGTAGCATTGTCTGCTTTGAAGACCTTGTTTCACTCCAGATTTCTCGATCACCAATTCAAATGCCTGATGCACAGGAAGGGCAGTTGAATATACAAACATTGTCGACAAAAGCAATGAGAAATACAAAAAAGGACGGCATGATATAATTCACATATACTACGCTTGGCTAAACATCATGGCATTGCATAATTCACATATATAATGCCTTGCAGCAAGATAGCATTGCATAATTCACATATATAATGTCTTGCAACAAGATGGCATTGCATAATTCACATATATGGTAATTAGACACTAAACAGGTGGCATTCACACAAAGCATGTCTGAACTAAGCAAATGACATAGCAATGCAAGATACCATACGCACGATATGAGCAACATAACCCTGCCAAGTTAGAACATGCACCTCGGGGGGGGGGGATAGGACTGGTCATCTGTCTCTGAATCCTCCTCTGAGGAGCTATCTGTAACCAGCAAGACATGCGCTTCATCAGATAGCATTGTCTGCTCTGAAGACCTTGTTTCCACTCCAGATTTTTCCATGACCGTGCCGAACGGCTGATGCACAGGAAGAGTAATTGAATGTACTAAAATTGTTGACAAATTTAACACGTAATAAAAAATGATGTCATGATATAATTCACATATAAGATGACTGGCTAACCAGGGTGGCATTGCAAAATTCACATATATGATGCCTGGCTAAACAAGATGGCATTGCATGATTCACATATACGATAAAGAAACTAAACATATGGCATTGACACAAATCATGTCTAAACTAAGCAGATGACATCTTTGATGTATACAGTAAGCAATGCAAGGCACCATATGCATGATATTACCAACATCAACATGCCAAGTTAGATCGAAGACCTCATGGGGTAAATAGGAGTGGTCTTCTACTTCTGAATCCCCCTCAAAACAGTTATCTTCCTCTTAATTACGATCCGAAATGGGTGGAGGGGGGCTGCCTTTGTGCCCACCATGGAGCGAGGTTTGCATGAAATTTTATTGGCACGCAAGGCTCGTCTCTTTTGCTCTATATGTTCAGTTCCATTGTGTACAATAACTGACATGCATAGAAATAAAACATGGTGAGATTATGTAAGGAGTGCATGCACAAATCTAGAGTGATGGTAGCAAACTGTGGATAGACCCAAAACCAATGATAGCAGGCAGAAAATAGCTTTAGTTAAAAAATACAGATAATGGCTCCTTTAATGTTTGTTTGCACCCAACAAGAAACTCATAGCAGACACCCAAGATTAACCAGATAGTAGACATATAGTACTGATTGCTGCCCCAATATGTACCCGCAGCCATTTAAAAACTCAAGTTTCAGCATAAGTTTGGACCTGACTCGGAGTCTAATAGGTGAACACGACGATAAAGTAGCATGTCATCATATTAAGCGATGCATAACGTAAGCAGACACGGCAGAGTGCGACCTCTCTTGCGAACCCGTGTAGTCCTCAAGGTCATCTGCTCAGTTGATGATGGTAATGCAGTTGTCGTGGCTGCTGGCGGCGGGGAAGAAGATCTGAGGCGGCGAAAGACAGTCTGGAGAGCAGATCCCTGCTGTGGTGAACCCTTCCATCGTTGGAGCAGCTGAGCTGGGGTGGAACACAGCACCGCAGGAGTAGGACAAACCACACAAGGTTTTCTTTGACGCATATCTATAACAGAAGTAATTGTGTAAGGGCTTGTGTGAATTTGAGGATTCTAACAATGCAGGGATAGGAAATAGACAGGAATAGGATAGGAATGCATGTGTAAAACAGAGAATTTAAAAACACATGATTTCTGCCAATCCGGGTGTTTGGTTCACAAGAATTGGAAGATCACAGGATGCAAATAAGCATGGTGAGATTAAGTCAAACCACAAGAAAATGTACGGTTATAATGCTATTATGCTACTATCTCTTAGTCTTGTGCTTCATGAATAGGAATTTGAAAAGGAGGACAAGTGGAAATTAAAATTCCTACGGTTTTTCTTTCAAGGAGACACTAAAGGAACAAATCCTACAGTTTTCCTTTGCTCCATTCCTTTGCACCAAATTAATGAAAAGTAGTACCATAGGAAACTTTCCAATTCCTATGTTTTTCATTCACTTTTCCTTTCAAGCACTGGTGATTCTAGTAGGCAGGCTTGAGAAAGGAAAAGCCTACACTAAAAAAAATGTTTTTGTGCTACTTCTATTACTTTGGACCCAGGCCACTACCCTACTAGCTCAACTCCCAGGGCCATCGAAAAATGCACAACTCAAACGCGCAGAGATAAATAAAGTGTTGGGGAATGTGGTAATTTCAAAATATTTCCTATGCACACGCAAGATCATGGTGATGCATAGCAACGAGAGGGAAGAGTATCGTCCACGTACCCTCGTAGACCGTAAGCGGAAGTGTTAGCACAACGCGGTTGATGTAGTCATACGTCTTCACGATCCGACCGATCCAAGTACCAAACACACGACACCTCCGAGTTCTGCACACGTTCAACTCGATGACGTCCCGCACGCTCCGATCCAGCAAAGCTTCACAGGAGAGTTTTGTCAGCACGAAGGCATGGTGACGGTGATGATGATGCTACCGATGCAGGGCTTCGCCTAAGCACCGCTACGATATCATCGAGGTGGATTATGGTGGAGGGGGGGCACTGCACACGGCTAAGGGATCAATGATCAACTTGTGTGTCTAGACGTGCCCCCTACCCCCATATATAAAGGAGTGGATGAGGGGAGGGCCGGCCCTCTCTAGGGCGCGCCATGGGGAGTCCTACTCCCACCAGGAGTAGGATGCCCCCTTTCCAACATGGAGTAGGAGAGGGAAGGAAGAGGAAGGAGGGAGGAAGGAAGGGGGGGGGTGCCCCCCTCCCAATTTGGATTGTGCTTGGGGGGTGCCACCTCCCTTGCTCCTTTCCCCTCCTTTCCACTAATGCCCAATAAGGCCCATATACCTCCTGGGGGGTTCCGATAACCTCCCGGTGCTCCGGTATATTCCTGATCTCACCCGGAACCATTCCGGTATTCAAATATAGTCGTCCAATATATCGATCTTTATGTATCGACCATTTCAAGACTCCTCGTCATGTCCGTGATCATATCCGGGACTCCGAACTACCTTCAGTACATCAAAACACAAAAACTCATAATACAATTGTCACCGAACTTTAAGCGTGCGGACCCTACGGGTTCGAGAACTATGTAGACATGACCGAGACACGTCTCTGGTCAATAACCAATAGCGGAACCTGGATGCTCATATTGGCTCCCACATATTCTACGAAGATCTTTATCGGTCAAACCGCATAACAACATACGTTGTTCCCTTTGTCATCGGTATGTTACTTGCCCGAGATTCGATCGTTGGTATCTCAATACCTAGTTCAATCTCGCTACCGGCAAGTCTCTTTACTCGTTCTGTAATACATCATTCTGCAACTAACTCATTAGTTACAATGCTTGCAAGGCTTATAGTGATGTGTATTACCGAGTGGGCCCAGAGATACCTCTCCGACGATCAGAGTGACAAATCCTAATCTCGAAATATGCCAACTCAACAAGTACCTTCGGAGACACCTGTAGAGCACCTTTATAATCACCCAGTTACGTTGTGACGTTTGGTAGCACACAAAGTGTTCCTCTGGTAAACAGGAGTTGCATAATCTCACAGTCATAGGAACATGTATAAGTCATGAAGAAAGCAATAGCAACATACTAAATGATCAAGTGCTAAGCTAACGGAATGGGTCAAGTCAATCACATCATTCTCCTAATGATGTGATCCCGTTAATCAAATGACAACTCATGTCTATGGTTAGGAAACTTAACCATCTTCGATTAACGAGCTAGTCAAGTAGAGGCATACTAGTGACACTATGTTTGTCTATGTATTCACACATGTATTATGTTTCTGGTTAATACAATTCTAGCATGAATAATAAACATTTATCATGAAATAAGGAAATAAATAATAACTTTATTATTGCCTCTAGGGCATATTTCCTCCAGTCTCCCACATGCGCTAGAGTCAATAATCTAGTTCACATCGCCATGTGATTTAACACCAATAGTTCATATCACCATGTAATTAACACCCATAGTTCACATCGTCATGTGACCAACACCCAAAGGGTTTACTAGAGTCAATAATCTAGTTCACATCACTATGTGATTAACACCCAAAGAGTACTAAGGTGTGATCATGTTTTGCTTGTGAGAGAAGTTTAGTCTACGGGTCTGCCACATTCAAATCCGTATGTATTTTGCAAATTTCTATGTCAACAATGCTCTGCACAGAGCTACTCTAGCTAATTGCTCCCACTTTCAAAATGTATCCAGATTGAGAGTTAGAGTCATCTGGATCAGTGTCAAAATTTGCATCGATGTAACCCTTTACGACGAACCTTTGTCACCTCTATAATCGAGAAACATATCCTTATTTCACTAAGGATAATTTTGACGTTGTCCAGTGATCTACTCCTAGACCACTATTGTACTCCCTTGCTAAACTCAGTGTAGGGTATACAATAGATCCGGTACACAGCATGGCGTACTTCATAGAAACTATGGCTGAGGCATAGGGAATGACTTTCATTCTCTTTCTATCTTCTGCCGTGGTCGTGCTTTGAATCTTACTCAATTTCACACCTTGTAACACAAGTAAGAACTCTTTCTTTGACTGTTCCATTTTGAACTACTTCAAAATCTTGTCAAGGTATGTACTCATTGAAAAAACTTATCAAGCGTCTTGATCTATCTCTATAGATCTTGATGCTCAATATGTAAGCAGCTTCACCGAGGTCTTTATTTGAAAAAAAACTCCTTTCAAATACTCCTTTATGCTTTCCAAAAAATTCTATATTATTTCTGATCAACATTATGTCATTCACATATACTTATCAGAAATGTTGTAGTGCTCCCACTTACATTCTTGTAAATACAAGCTTCACTACAAGTCTGTATAAAACTATATGCTTTGATCAACTTATCAAAGCATATATTCCAACTCCGAGATGCTTGCACCAGTCCAAAAATGGATCGCTGGAGCTTTGCACACTTTGTTAGCACCTTTATGATCGACAAAACCTACTGGTTGCATCATATACAACTCTTCTTTAAGAGATCCATTAAGAAATGTAGTTTTTGACATCCATTTGCCAGATTTCATAAAATGTGGCATTTTACTAACATGATTCGGACAGACTTAAGCATCGCTACGAGTGAGAAAATCTCGTCGTAGTCAACACTTTGAACTTTGTCAAAACCTTTTTCGACAAGTCTAGCTTTGTAGATAGGAACACTACTATCAGCGTCCGTCTTCCTCTTGAAGATCCATTTATTTTCTATGGCTTGCCGATCAACGGGCAAGTTAACCAAAGTACACACTTTGTTCTCATACATGGATCCCATCTCAGATTTCATGGCCTCAAGACATTTTGCGGAATCTAGGCTCATCATCGCTTCCTCATAGTTCATAGGTTCGTCATGGTCATGTAACATGAACTCCAGAATAGGATTACCGTACCACTCTGGTGCGGAACGTACTCTGGTTGACCTACAAGGTTCGGTAGTAACTTGATCCGAAGCTTCATGATCATCATCATTAACTTCCTCACTAATTGGTGTAAGCATCACTGGAACTGATTTCAGTGATGAACTATTTTCCAATTCAGGAGAAGGTACAATTACCTCATCAAGTTCTACTTTCCTCCCACTCACTTCTTTCGAGAGAAACTCCTTCTCTAGAAGGATCCATTCTTAGCAACGAATATCTTGCCTTCGGATCTGTGATAGAAGGTGTACCCAATAGTTTCCCTTGGGTATCCTATGAAGACACATTTCTCCGATTTGGGCTCGAGCTTATCAGGTTGAAGCTTTTTCACATAAGCATCACAGCCCCAAACTTTAAGAAACGACAACTTCAGTTTCTTGCCAAACCACAATTCATAAGGCATCGTCTCAACAGATTTCGATGGTGCCCTATTTAACGTGAATGGAGTTGTCTCTAATGCATAACCCCCAAACGATAGTGGTAAATCGGTAAGAGACATCATATATTGCACTATATCCAATACAGTACGGTTATGACGTTCGGACACACCATTACGCTGTGGTGTTCCTAGTGGCATGAGTTTGTGAAACTATTCCACATTGTTTTAAGTGAAGACCAAACTCGTAACTCAAATATTCGCCTCTGCAATCAGATCGTAGAAACTTTATTTTCTTGTTATGATGATTTTCCACTTCACTCTGAAATTCTTTGAACTTTTCAAATGTTTCAGACTTATGTTTCTTCAAGTAGATATACCCATATCTGCTCAAATCATCTGTGAAGGTCAGAAAATAATGATACCCGCCGCGAGCCTCAACACTCATCGGACCTCATACATCAGTATGTATTATATCCAATAAGTCAGTTGCTCACTCCATTGTTCCAGAGAACGGAGTCTTAGTCATCTTTGCCCATGAGGCATGGTTCGCGAGCATCAACTGATTCATAATCAAGTGATTCCAAAAGTCCATCAGCATGGATGTTCTTCATGCGCTTTACACCAATATGACCTAAACGACAGTGCCACAAATAAGTTGCACTATCATTATTAACTTTGCATCTTTTGGCTTCAATATTATGAATATGTGTATCACTACGATAGAAATCCAACAAACCATTTTCATTGGGTGTATAACCATAGAAGGTTTTATTCATGTAAACAGAAGAACAATTATTCTCTAACTTAAATGAATAACCGTATTGCAATAAACATGATCAAATCATATTCTTGCTCAACGCAAACACCAAATAACATTTATTTAGGTTCAACACTAATCCCGAAAGTATAGGGAGTGTGCGATGATGATCATATCATTCTTGGAACTACTTCCAACACACATCGTAACCTCACCCTTAACTAGTCTCTATTCATTCTGCAACTCCCGTTTCAAGTTACTACTCTTAGCAACTGAACTAGTATCAAATATCGAGGGGTTTCTATAAACACTAGTAAATTACACCTCAATAACATGTATATCCAATATACCTTTGTTCACCTTGCCATCCTTCTTATCTGCCAAATACTTGGGGCAGTTCCGCTTCCAGTGACCAGTCCTTTTGTAGTAGAAGCACTTAGTCTCAGGCTTAGGTCCAGACTTGGGCTTCTTCACTTGAGCAGCAACTTGCTTGCCATTCTTCTCGAAGTTCCCCTTCCCCCTTTGCCCTTTTCTTGAAACTAGTGGTCTTGTCAACCATCAACACTTGATGCTTTCCTTGATTTCTACCTTCATCAATTTCATCATTATGAAAAGCTTGGGAATCGTTTTCGTCATCCCTTGCATACTATGGTTCATCACGAAGTTCTACTAACTTGGTGATGGTGACTAGAGAATTCTGTCAATCATTATCTTATCTGGAAGATTAACTCCCACTTGATTCAAGCGATTGTAGTACCCAGACAATCTGAGCACATGCTCACTGCTTGAGCTATTCTCCTCCATCACTTTAGCTATAGAACATGTTGGAGACTTCATATCTCTCAACTTGGGTATTTGCTTGAAATATTAACTTCAACTCCTGGAACATCTCATATGGTCCATGACGTTCAAAACGTCTTTGAAGTCCCAATTCTAAGCCGTTAAGCATGGTGCACTAAACTATCAAGTAGTCATCATATTGAGGTAGCCAAACGTTCATAACGTCTGCATCTGCTCTTGCAATAGGTCTGTCACCTAGCGGTGCATTGATAACCCACAAGTATAGGGGATCGCAACAGCTTTCGAGGGTAGAGTATTCAACCCAAATTTATTGATTCGGCACAAGGGGAGCCAAAGAATATTCTCAAGTATTAGCAGTTGAGTTGTCAATTCAACCACACCTGGAAACTTAGTATCTGCAGCAAAGTGTTTAGTAGCACAGTAATATGATAGTGGTGGTAGCAGCTACAAAAGTAAAGACAACAAAAGTAATGTTTTTGGTATTTTGTAGTGATTGTAACAGTAGCAGTGGGAAAGTAAATAAGCATAAACCAGTATATGGAAAACTCGTAGGCACCGGATCAGTGATGGATAATTATGCCGGATGCGGTTCATCATGTAACAGTCATAACATAGGGTGACATAGAACTAGCTCCAATTCATCAATGTAATGTAGGCATGTATTTCGTATATAGTCATACGTGCTTATGGAAAAGAACTTGCATGACATCTTTTGTCCTACCCTCCCGTGGCAGCGGGGTCCTATCGGAAACTAAGGGATATTAAGGCCTCCTTTTAATAGAGAACCGGAACAAAGCATTAGCACATAGTGAATACATGAACTCCTCAAACTATGGTCATCACCGGGAGTGGTGTCGATTATTGTCACTTCGGGGTTGCCGGATCATAACACATAGTAGGTGACTATAGACTTGCAAGATAGGATCAAGAACTCACATATATTCATGAAAACATAATAGGTTCAGATCTGAAATCATGGCACTCGGGCCCTAGTGACAAGCATTAAGCATAGCAAACTCATAGCAACATCAATCTCAGAACATAGTGGATACTAGGGATCAAACCCTAACAAAACTAACTCGATTACATGATAAATCTCATCCAACTCATCACCGTCCAGCAAGCCTATGATGGAATTACTCACGCACGGCGGTGAGCATCATGAAGTTGGTGATGGAGGATGGTTGATGATGACGACGGCGACGAATCCCCCTCTCCGGAGCCCCGAACGGACTCCAGATCAGCCCTCCCAAGAGGTTTTAGGGCTTGGCGGTGGCTCCGTATCGTAAAACATGATGATTTCTTCTCTCTGATTTTTTCTCTCCGAAAGCAAATATATAGAGTTGGAGTTGGCGTCGGAGGGCATCCAGGGGGCCCACGAGGTAGGGGGCACGCCCTAGAGGGGGGGGGGGCGCCCCCCACCCTCGTGGACAGGGTGTGGGCCCCCTGGTCTTCATCTTTGGTGAGGATTTTTTATTATTTTTTCTCAGATGTTCCGTGGATTTTCAGGTCATTCCGAGAATATTTGTTTTCTGCACATAAAACAACATCATGGCAATTCTGCTGAAAACATCATCAGTTCGGGTTAGTTCCATTCAAATCATACAAGTTAGAGTCCAAAACAAGGGCAAAAGTGTTTGGAAAAGTAGATACGACGGAGACGTATCAACTCCCCAAGCTTAAACCCTTGCTTGTCCTCAAGCAATTCAGTTGACAAACTGAAAGGAAGAAAGAAAAACTTTTACAAACTCTGTTTGCTCTTGTTGTTGTAACTATGTCAAGCCAGCATTCAAGTTTTCAGCATATATCATAACTAACCACATTTGCAACAATTCTCAGGTCTCACAATTACTCATATCAATAGTATAATCAACTAGCAAGCCATAATAATAAATCTCGGATGACAACACTTTCTCAAAACAATCATAATATGATATAACAAGATGGTATCTCGCTAGCCCTTTCTGAGACCGCAAAACATAAATGCAGAGCACCTTTAAAGATCAAGGACTGACTAGACATTGTAATTCATTGTAAAAGAGATCCAATCATAGTCACACCCAAAATAGATTAATAGTGATGAATGCAAATGACAGTTGTGCTCTCCAGCCAGTGCTTTTTAATAAGAGGGTGATGACTCAACATAAAAGTAAATGGATAGGCCCTTCGCAGAGGGAAGCAGGGATTTGTAGAGGTGCCAAAGCTCGGTTTTGAAATAGAGATAAATTGTATTTTGAGCGGTATACTTTCATTGTCAACGTAACAACTAAGAGATGGCGATATCTTCCATGCTAAACACATTATAGGCGGTTCCCAAACAGAATGGTAAAGTTTATACTCCCCCTCCACCAACAAGCATCAATCCATGACTTGCTCAAAACAACGAGTGTCTCCAACATACATCAGGTCCCAGGGGGGTTTTGTTTGCAATTAATTTTGATTTAGTTTGCATAAAGCATGGGACTGGGCATCTCGGTGACCAGCCATTTTCTCGTGAGTGAGGAGCGGAGTCCACTCCTCTTGAGAATAACTCGCCTAACACGGAAGATAAGGACATCCTTGGTTGATACATGAGCTATTCGAGCATACAAAACAGAATGTTTATTTGAAGGTTTAGAGTTTGGCACATACAAATTTACTTGGAACGGCAGGTGGATACCGCATATAGGAAGGTATAGTGGACTCATATGGAATAACTTTGGGGTTTAAGGGATTGGATGCACAAGCAGTATTCCCGCTTAGTACAAGTGAATGCTAGCAAAAGACTGGGAAGCGACCAACTAGAGAGCGACAACAGCCATGTACATGCATTAAAATTAATAAACATTGGATGCAAGCATGAGTAGGATATAATCCACCATGAACATAAATATCGTGAAGGCTATGTTGATTTTGTTTCAACTACACGCGTGAACATGTGCCAAGTCAAGTCACTTAAATTATTCAAAGGAGGATACCACCCCATCATACCACATCATAACCATCTCAATAGAATGTTGGCACCCAAGGTAAACCATTATAACTCATAGCTAATCAAGCATGGCACAAGCAACTATGATCTCTAATTGTCATTGCAAACATGTTTATTCATAATAAGCTGAATCAAGAACGAGGGGCTCATCATATTTACAAAAACAAAAGACGTCGAGTTCACATCAGCTTTTCTCATCTCAGCCAGACCATCATATATCATCATAATTGCCTTTCACTTGCATGACCGAACGATGTGAATAATAATAAGAGTGCACGTGCATTGGACTAAGCTGGAATCTGTGAGCATTCAATAAACAGGACAAGACAAGGCAATATGGGCTCTGGGTTAATTCAACAATAATGCATATAAGAGCCACTTCAACAATTTAATTATGGTCTTCTCCTACTGACCCCCAAAGAAAAGACATAAAACTATTTACACGGGAAAGCTCCCAACAAGCAAAAGAAAAACGGGAAATATTTTTGGGTTTTCTTTTTAATTATTACTACTACAACAGAAAAATAAACTACTACTAATTTTTTTGTTTTTCTTAAGGTTTATCAAACACACAAGAAGAAAGCAGGAAAAAGAAAATAAACTAGCATGGATATTACAGTGAAAGAGTATGAGCACCGACATCTAGCAATGAGTGTGTGTGAACATAAATGTAATGTCGGTGAGAAATACGTACTCCCCAAGCTTAGGCTTTTGGCCTAAGTTGTTCTATTGCCAGGGATAGCCTGGCGGATACTCGTAAGTGTAGCTGGGGTCGTACTGCGACGAAGAATAGTTGGGATCATAATGTGATGAAGAAGAAGACTCTGACTGCCACTGGCTGACAGTCATCTCTGGATCCCAAGAATAAATAGATTGTCGTGGAGGCTCATCTTGTGGTTCCTGTTCCGGGGCTGGTGCAGGATTCTTGTAAGCTTGGACGGCAGCCCACGTAACGAGGTAGGGTCCTACAAAATTAAACAAAGAAGGAGCAGGCAACGTAATAGTTTCAGGATAATGTTTATCAAAGTATAACTTATATTTGAGCTCTCCATTCCTGTCCTTAACAAGAAAATCATGGGCTATCATGCTCTTATAGTCTAGATAAGCATTAGGCAGCAATTTTTCTTCTTTCTCATAATGCCTAATAGCTATGTTAAAGTGTGCAGCAAGGCGAGAAGCATAAATGCCTCCAAAGATGGGGCCTTTAGTACGGTTCAGACTCAACCGCCTAGCAATAGTTCTGCCCATACTGACAGTGTTGTCGCGGTATAAACCATGGAACAGAATAATAATATCAGGAACACTAAGGTTCCCACGACCAATCAAGCATCGACTAGCAAATAAAGCAAAATAGCTTAACATAGGAAAAGGTATGCTAGTGATTCTTGCATCAGAAACCTTCCTGGTTTCTCCCACAGAGATAAGGTTAATGAATGGTTCCAACTCTTTACGAGGTGGTTCCTCTAAGATACCATCAAGAGGTATGTTGCAGATTGCGCAAAATTCACACAATGGCATTTTCTTCACAACGCCATATAAATGAAACTCTACTGAAGGAGGTGACTCTTTAGGGAAAAAGTAGAAGTTTTGCACAAAAGTATTTGTGAGTAAGAGATACTGTGGATGTTGGTCACGGACGAAGTCGGTGAGGCCAGCATTCTTAAGCAATGAATAGAAATCCTCATAAATCCCGGCCTCTCTCAAGAAATTATCAAAAGGCCATTCACACGGCCGGATCTCCGTGGTACGAGGCAAATTATATTTGGGCCTCTGAGCTTCTTCATTTTGTTTATCCTTTGAGCTTCGGCTCGATGAACCCCTCAAAAGTCTCCTCATTATTTTTCTGAAATAATCTGAAATTTTTAGTAACTTCAAACAAAAGTGACCAACTTCAATAAAACTGATAGCAACTACTCCTACAGGTGCCTAGAGCCTATATCAAGCATTAGAACTACTTGGAACCATATAAATTTGACATGTAAGCTCAAGAACATGGTCACCTATGCAACACAAATTTGCAAAGAATAAAGCACTAGAACAAAAACTAGTTGGACCAATGGAGGAGTCAAATACCAAGGAACAATCTCCCCAAGCAGTTTTGTGAGAGGTGCTTTGAGCAAGGAGATCGAAAATCACAGCAAAAGTGGCTGGAGCTCGTGCTTGAGTTGGTTTTTCAGGTTTGTGTGAGACAGAGGAAGAAGATGGGTGCTGGTATAAGTGGAGGAGGGCCACCGTGGGCCCACGAGGCAGGGGGCGCGCCCTAAGGGGTGGGGGCGCCCACCACCCTTGTGGCCAGGTGGCAGCTCCTCCTGCGGTATTTTTTGCACAGTAAATCCTCAAATATTCCCGAAAAAATCATATTAAATTGGCATGGCATTCTGAGGACTTTTATTTTCGGGATATTTTTATATTGCACGGATAAGCCAGGAAACAGACAGAAAAAACTATTTTTACTTTATTTCTACTAATTAACAAAAAGTACAGAGAGGGTACAGAAGTTTGTGCTTCTAGTTTCATCCATCTCATGCTCATCAAAAAGAATGCACTAACAAGGTTGATCAAGTCTTGTTAACAAACTCATTCCGATAATCATGAAACTGGAGAAATTTCGAATAACACTAAGTTACCTCAATGCGGATATGCACATCCCCAATAATAAGTATATCATATTTCTTTTTGACAGTAGGAAGAGGAAATTCAAAACCTCCAATTATAATCGATGGAATTTTTCCAATGGAGTTGATACTATGAACTTGAGGTTGTTTCCTCGGAAAGTGTACCGTATGCTCATTACCATTAACATGAAAAGTGACATTGCCTTTGTTGCAATCAATAACAGCCCCTGCAGTATTAAGAAAAGGTCTTCCAAGAATAATATACATACTATCATCCTCGGGAATATCAAGAATAACAAAGTCCGTTAAAATAGTAACGTTTGCAACCACAATAGGCACATCCTCACAGATACCGACATGTATAGGTGTTGATTTATCAGCCATTTGCAAAGATATTTCAATAGGTGTCAACTTATTCAAGTCAAGTCTACGATATAAAGAGAGAGGCATAACACTAACACCGGCTCCAAGATCACATAAAGCAGTTTTAATATAATTTCTTTTAATGGAGCAAGGTATAGTAGGTACTCCGGGGTCTCCAAGTTTCTTTGGTATTCCACCCTTAAAAGTATAATTAGCAAGCATGGTGGAAATTTCAGCTTCCGGTATCTTTCTTTCATTAGTAATGATATCCTTCATATATTTAGCATAAGGATTTGTTTTGAGCACATCAGTTAATCGCATATGCAAAAAGATAGGCCTAATCATTTCAGCAAAGCGCTCAAAATCCTCATCATCCTTTTTCTTAGATGGTTTCGGAGGAAAAGGCATGGGTTTCTGAACCCAAGGTTCCCTTTCTTTACCATGTTTCCTAGCAACAAAGTCTCTTTTATCATAACATTGATTCCTTCATTGTGGGTTATCAAGATCAACAGCAGGTTCAATTTCTACATCATTATCATTACTAGGTTGAGCATCATCATGCACATCATCATTAATATTTTCATTAGGTTCATGTTCATTACCAGATTGTGTTTCAGCATCAGACATAGAGATATCATTTGGATTATCAGGTGGTTCAGCAATAGGTTCACTAGAAGTTTGCATAGTTCTATCATTTTTCTTCTTCTTCTTTTTAGAAGAACTAGGAACATCAATATTATTTCTTTGAGAATCTTGCTCGATTCTCTTAGGGTGGCCTTTAGGATACAAAGGTTCCTGAGTCATTCTACCAGTTCTAGTGGCCACTCTAACAACATAAGCATTTTTCTTACTATTCATTTCATCAAGCACTTCTTTTTGAGCCTTAAGTACTTGTTCTACTTGAGTGGTAACCATTGAAGCATGTTTGCTAACAAGTTTAAGTTCACCTTTAATATTAGCCATATAATCACCCAAGCGTCTAATCATATAAGCATTTTCTTTTAATTGTCTACCAAAATAAGCATTGAAGTCGTCTTGCTTAAACATAAAGTTATCAACTCATCCAAGCACTGACTAGCAATTTTAGTAGGAGGGACTTCAGCTTTATCATATCTATAGAGAGAATTTACCTTTACTACCTGTGTCGGGATATCGGGATCAGGAGGTTCTTCAGTAAATAAAGAATTGAGATCATATGTTTCTTCAATAGGCGGTATACTAAGACCATGTATTTCTTCAATAGGAGGTAAATTCTTAACATCTTCAGCTTTAATACCTTTTTCGTTCATAGATTTCTTTGCCTCTTGCATATCTTCGGGACTAAGGAATAGAACACCTCTCTTCTTCGGAGTTGGTTTAGGAATAGACGCATTAATTGGAGCAGGAGCTGGCTCAGGAGGTGCCCAATTATTTTCATTTATCAACATATTATTCTATAGAATTTCAGCTTCATCCGGTGTTCTTTCCCTGAAAAGAGAACCAGCACAACTATCCAGGTAATCTCTGGAAGCATCGGTTAGTCCATTATAAAAGATATCAAGTATTTCAGGTTTCTTAAGAGGATGATCAGGCAAAGCATTAAGTAACTTGAGAAGCCTCCCCCAAGCTTGTGGGAGACTCTCTTATTTAATTTGCACGAAGTTGTATATTTCCCTCAAAGGAGCTTGTTTCTTATGAGGAGGGAAATATTTAGCAGAGAAGTAATAAATCATATCCTGGGGACTACGCACACAACCAGGATCAAGAGAATTAAACCATATCTTAGCATCACCCTTTAATGAGAACGGAAATATTTTGAGTATATAAAAGTAACGCGATCTCTCATCATTAGTAAACAGGGCGGCTATATCATTTAACTTAGTAAGATGTGCCACAACAGTTTCGGATTCATAGCCATAAAACAGATCAGATTCAACCAAAGTAACTATATCAGGATCAACAGAGAATTCATAATCCTTATCAGGAACACATATAGGTGAAGTAGCAAAAGCAGGGCCGGGTTTCATTTTATCTCTAAGTGATTCTTTGTTCCATTTAACTAATAACCTCTTAAGCTCATATCTATCCCTGCAAGCTAAAACAGCTACAGAAGATTCTTTATCAAAAACATAACCCTCAGGAATAACAGGCATATTTTCATCATCACTATCATCATCGTATTCAGATTCAATAATTTCTTTTTCTATAGCCCTAGCAATTTGTTCATCAAGAAATTCACCAAGGGGCACAGTAGTATCAGGCATAGAAGCAGTTTCATCATAGTATCATGCATAGGAGAAGTGGCATCATCAATAACATGCGACATATCGGAACGAATAGCATAAGCAGGTTTAGGTGTCGCTAGCTTACTCATAACAGAAGGTGAATCAAGTGCAGAGCTAGATGGCAGTTCCTTACCTCCCCTCGTAGTTGAGGGATAAATTGTTGTCATAGCGTCTTTCAAGTTCTTCATAGTGTCCAGCAGATATAAATCCCAAGTGACTCAAAGAATAGAGCTATGCTCCCTGGCAATGGCGCCAGAAATTAGTCTTGATAACCCACAAGTATAGGGGATCGCAACAGCTTTCGAGGGTAGAGTATTCAACCCAAATTTATTGATTCGACACAAGGGGAGCCAAAGAATATTCTCAAGTATTAGCAGCTGAGTTGTCAATTCAACCACACCTGGAAACTTAGTATCTGCAGCAAAGTGTTTAGTAGCACAGTAATATGATAGTGGTGGTAGCAGCAACAAAAGTAAAGACAGCAAAAGTAATGTTTTTGGTATTTTGTAGTGATTATAACAGTAGCAGCGGGAAAGTAAATAAGCGTAAACCAGTATATGGAAAACTCGTAGGCACCGGATCAGTGATGGATAATTATGCCGGATGCGGTTCATCATGTAACAGTCATAACATAGGGTGGCACAGAACTAGCTCCAATTCATCAATGTAATGTAGGCATGTATTCTGTATATAGTCATACGTGCTTATGAAAAAGAACTTGCATGACATCTTTTGTCCTACCCTCCCGTGGCAGCAGGGTCCTATCGGAAACTAAGGGATATTAAGGCCTCCTTTTAATAGAGGACGGGAACAAAGCATTAGCACATAGTGAATACATGAACTCCTCAAACTATGGTCATCATTGGGAGTGGTCCCGATTATTGTCACTTCGGGGTTGCCGGATCATAACACATAGTAGGTGACTATAGACTTGCAAGATAGGATCAAGAACTCACATATATTCATGAAAACATAATAGGTTCATATCTGAAATCATGGCACTCGGGCCCTAGTGACAAGCATTAAGCATAGCAAAGTCATAGCAACATCAATCTCAGAACATAGTGGATACTAGGGATCAAACCCTAACAAAACTAACTCGATTACATGATAAATCTCATCCAACCCATCACCGTCCAGCAAGCCTACGATGGAATTACTCACGCACGGCGGTGAGCATCATGAAATTGGTGATGGAGGATGGTTGATGATGACGACGGCGACGAATCCCCCTCTCCGGAGCTCTGAACGGACTCCAGATCAGCCCTCCCGAGAGGTTTTAGGGCTTGGCGACGGCTTCGTATCGTAAAACGCGATGATTTCTTCTCTTTGATTTTTTTCTCTCCGAAAGCAAATATATAGAGTTGGAGTTGGCGTCGGAGGGCATCCAGGGGGCCCACGAGGTAGGGGGCGCGCCCTAGAGGGGGGGGGGGGCGCCCCCACCCTCGTGGGCAGGGTGTGGGCCCCCTGGTCTTCATCTTTGGCGAGGATTTTTTATTATTTTTTCTAAGATGTTCCGTGGAGTTTCAGGTCATTCCGAGAATATTTGTTTTCTGCACATAAAACAACATCATGGCAATTCTTCTGAAACAACGTCAGTCCGGGTTAGTTCCATTCAAATCATACAAGTTAGAGTCCAAAACAAGGGCAAAAGTGTTTGGAAAAGTAGATACGACGGAGATGTATCATGCATCAAGGACGGAATTCTTCTGTGCAGCAATGAGGATAAACCTCAGATCACGAACCCAGTCCGCATCATTGCTACTATCATCTTTCAACTTAGTTTTCTCTAGGAACACATATAAAACATAGGGAAGCAACAACGCGAGCTATTGATCTACAACATTATTTGCAAAATACTATCAGGACTAAGTTCATGATAAATTAAAGTTCAATTAATCATATTACTTAAGAACTCCCACTTAGATAGACTTCCCTCTAATCATCTAAGTGATCACATGATCCAAATCAACTAAACCATGTCCGATCATCACGTGATATGGAGTAGTTTTGAATGGTGAACATCACTATGTTGATCATATCTACTATATGATTCACGCTCGACCTTTTGGTCTCTTGTGTTCTGAGACCATATCTGCATATGCTAGGCTCATCAAGTTTAACCCGAGTATTCTGCGTGTGCAAAACTGGCTTGCACCCGTTATATGTGACATAGAGCTTATCACACCCGATCATCACGTGGTGTCTCAGCACGAAGAACTGTCGCAACGGTGCATACTCAGGGAGAGCACTTATACCTTGAAATTTTAGTAAGGGATCATCTTATAAAGCTACCGCCGAACCAAGCAAAAATAAGATGTATAAAAGATAAACATCACATGCAATCAAAATATGTGACATGATATGGCCATCATCATCTTGTGCCTTTGATCACCATATCCAAAGCATCATCATGATTTCCATCGTCACCGACATGACACCATGATCTCCATCATCTTGAGCTATATCAATGTGTCGTCACGTGGTCGTCTCGCCAACTATTGCTCTTGCAACTATTGCTATCGCATAGTGATAAAGTAAAGCAATTATTTGGCGCTTGCATCTTATGCAATAAAGAGACAACCATAAGGCTTATGCTAGTTGCCGATAACTTTAACAAAACATGATCATCTTATACAACAACTTATATCTCATCACGTCTTGACCATATAACATCACAACATGCCCTGCAAAAACAAGTTAGACATCCTCTACTTTGTTGTTGGAAGTTTTACGTGGCTGCTACGGGCTGAGCAAGAACCGTTCTTACCTACGCATCAAAACCACAATGATAGTTTGTCAAGTTAGTGGTATTTTAACCTTCTCAAGGACCGGGCGTAGCCACATTCGGTTCAACTAAAGTTGGAGAAACTGACACCCGCCAGCCACCTGTGTGCACAGCACGTCGGTAGAACCAGTCTCGCGTAAGTGTATACGTAATGTCGGTCCGGGCCGGTTCATCCAACAATACCGCCGAACCAAAGTATGACATGCTGGTAAGCAGTATGACTTGTATCGCCAACAACTCATTTGTGTTCTACTCGTGCATATAACATCTACGCATAAACCTGGCTCGGATGCCACTGTTGGGGAACGTAGTAATTTCAAAAAATTTGCTACGCACACGCAAGATCATGGTGATGCATAGCAACGAGAGGGAAGAGTATCGTCCATGTACCCTCGTAGACCGTAAGCGGAAGCATTAGCACAACGCGGTTGATGTAGTCGTACGTCTTCACGATCCTACCGATCCAAGTACCGAACACACGGCACCTCTGAGTTCTGCACACATTCAACTCGATGACGTCCCGTGAGCTCCGATCCAGCAAAGCTTCACAGGAGAGTTTTGTCAGCATGACGGCATGGTGACGGTGATGATGGTGCTACCGACGCAGGGCTTCACCTAAGCACCGCTATGATATAATCGAGGTGGATTATGGTGGAGGGGGGCACCGCACATGGCTAAGGGATCAATGATCAACTTGTGTGTCTAGAGGTGCCCCCTGCCCCCGTATATAAAGGAGTGAAGAAGGGGAGGGCCGGCCCTCTCTAGGGCGCGCCATGGGGAGTCCTACTCCCACCGGGAGTAGGATTCCCCCCTTCCCAACATGGACTAGGAGAGGGAAGGAAGAGGAAGGAGGGAGGAAGGAAAGGGGGCCCGGCCCCCTCCCAATTCGGATTGGGCTTGGGGGGGGGGGCGCCACCTCGCTTGCTCCTTTCCCCTCCTTTCCACTAAAGCCCAATAAGGCCCATATACCTCCCGGGGGTTCCGATAACCTCCCGGTGCTCCGGTATATTCCCGATCTCACCCGAAACCATTCCGGTATCCAAATATAGTCGTCCAATATATCGATCTTTATGTCTCAACCATTTCGAGACTCCTCGTCATGTCCGTGATCATATCCGTGAATCCGAACTACCTTCGGTACATCAAAACACAAAAACTCATAATACGATCGTCACCGAACTTTAAGCGTGCGGACCCTACGGGTTCGAGAACTATGTAGACATGACCGAGACACGTCTCTTGTCAATAACCAATAATGGAACCTGGATGCTCATATTGGCTCCCACATATTCTACGTAGATCTTTGTCGGTCAAACCACATAACAACATACGTTGTTCCCTTTGTCATCGGTATGTTACTTGCCCGAGATTCGATCGTCGGTATCTCAATACCTAGTTCAATCTCATTACCAGCAAGTCTCTTTACTCATTCTGTAATACATCATTCCGCAACTAACTCATTAGTTACAATGCTCGCAAGGCTTATAGTGATGTGTATTACCGAGTGGGCCCAGAGATACCTCTCCGACGATCGGAGTGGCAAATCCTAATCTCGAAATACGCCAACTCAACAAGTACCTTCGGATACACCTATAGAGCACCTTTATAATCACCCAGTTACGTTGTGACGTTTGGTAGCACACAAAGTGTTCCTCCGGTAAACGGGAGTTGCATAATCTCATAGTCATAGGAACATGTATAAGTCATGAAGAAAGCAATAGCAACATACTAATTGTATTTCCCGTTACTCCGTGTGCTCAGTGGACAATATATATAACATGTAGAGTAAAAAAGATATGCAACAAGTCTACAACCTCTTTGGCGAAGCCATGTCGATCTCAGCGTGATTGGTTTGGCCGGTGAGGATGCTCCGTCTGACTTGGCTGTCGGAGGAGGGGAATAAGATCTTAGGCGTCCAGAGATGGAGCCCGAGGTACTGCTCCTCTGTGATGGAGGGTTTCGTCGTTGGAGCACCTCTGCTGAGTTGTACGACGCCGAGGCTGAAGCAGGACAAGAGAGACAATGTTAACCTGAGTGGAATTCTAATAGCATCTCAAGTAGATGACGTAAAATACATAACCACAAAGTGCTAGATGTAAAATACATCAGCCGCTCATCTATGAACTTAACTGTCGGAACTGAATTTAACTGTCGAAACTAAACGTGACTGTCGAAACTGAATTGTGCCGTCAAAACTGAATTTTACTGTCAAAACTGAACACACTAGAGGTGAGGCTACACGTCAGTCGACTGACTTTTTCATCTCTGGTCAGTCGATTTTGCAGTCGTTGGATACGAAATCAAGGGCCTGCAGTTCATCTTCAACCTCCACCCCCCTGAGCTGCCAGCCACCACCGGCCAAATAGCCGCCCGCGGCCGGCGGTGCGCTGCCCCGCCCGCCCCGAAAACACTCCCCACCGCCGGTCCGCCGCCGCCCGGCCATCCCTCTAGCCCCCCCGTTCCGAGCTTTTTCTTCGGCGATCCCCACGCCACCACCCCACCACCGCCGGCAACCACCGCCCCCACCCTGAACCCTAAGATAGATAGTGGGGTTCCTCTCCGGCGAGCCCCCCTCCCCACTGCGGCCGGTTCTTCCTTAACTCCAGTGAGCCCCCCACCCCCTGAAAATCGACTAACCCAAAAGTCGATTCAGTCGACTGAAGTGTAGCTAAATTGGAGCAGCATCACAAGCAAGAGCAAGAGCGAGAGCAGCAGCAAGATCAAGTGCAGACAAGGCAGGGGTCCGAGAGCAAGAGCAGAGCAGCAGCGCGAGCGAGAGCTAAAGTAGCAGCAACTCCTACTGATGTGGACGTCACCGCCGAGGGAGCGACGCCATGGAGGAAGTGGCCGGCGACGCCGCCGTGGATGGAGCCGCGCCGTGTCAGCTCGGGACCGAGCGCCGGCAGCACCTTGGGATCGAATCAAGAAGAAAATGCGGCGATTTGTGTACAACCTCTTTGGTGGCGCCGATTAGGCCGCAGCTCCATCCGAGGAAACGGTGATGATGATGCTCTTTCGGTGGTGCAAGGGAAGATGGCGGTGTAGGAGTGGAGGTGGCGCGAAAGACAAGGGGAACGTCGGGGCAGCTCCTTGGAGGTGGAGGACGGGCTGTCTGAACCGGCGGGACGACCAGATCGACGATGGAACTTCATCCGGTACGGTGGATGAGGGACGTCGAGGTGTTGTTGTGGACGACGTTGTTGGGGAAGAGGCTCCGGCTAGGTGGCGGATGGAGGAGGGTGTGGGGCTTCGCGGGTTTTCCCGGCCTTTGTGTACGAATGGGTGGGTGGATGGGATGGGAGTGGGGAACCATGGCTTAGGGACGCGCTTGTCTGAAATGTGGGGTAAGTTACGAAAGTACCCCCATCGATTTGAGGCGGTTCTTTTGGTTCAGGGGTATCACGGGCATTTCACGTGTCGGGATTTCTCAGGAGGTGGGAGTTTTCGCGCGCGTTGTAATTTAGGAATAGCAAGGCGCGGGTTGAGATGGAGGGAGTTGTCGGAGCACAACAAGACAAAGATTTATCTTAAATATTTCGGGGTAACAATGCGCGGGTTGAAGAGGCGGGAGTTTCACAGCACGATAGACAGAGACGCTAGCTTGAAATTTCGGCATAACAAGGCGCGGCTTCAAATTTCAGGAGAACAAGCTTAACGTGTACCCAAAAAAAGACAATTTAGACTAGTATGATATACTACGTACAATGTGTTTGACACGCACAACACACACAGAGACACCATTTAGACAAGTAAGGTACACATGCATTGCACGCATGAGATTTGGCAACCAAATTATGAATAAATATCACATTATAGCATGTAAGCTTTGAGTCATATATTCATGATGTAGATGTTCGTTTAATTATTATAGTTCATTTCATTTAAAATCATCTAGTTTTTATAAGAAAGCTAATCTATTTTGAGATTCATGGAATTGTGCGTTGTAAGGCATAAAGTAAAAACAAATCATGTAGAAAAACATTTGGGCAATTCTGATACGGAAGATTCTAGAACAAAGAAGAAGTGCTTGTGTTTTGAGGTTTGTGCATTATGCTTAAGTTCAACCATAGAGTCTTCTAGATTGTACATGTGGCAAAATCTGGTGGAATCTAGATGATATCCAACGGCCAGTAGTGCTCAAATTTGCCAGCTCTGCACCATCGGATTGGCCTCATCCAACGACCATCTTTCAAAGTTAAAGTTATCCGCACACTATAAAAAAAATATATAAAATGTAATATATATATATATATATATATAATATATAGGGGTATATATATATGTGTGATGCGAAAGCCACCCATCATCTCCAATTGGAATAGTGTGTCCATGCACGGATGCAATGTGGCCAAACGATGTCTGCCATCGGTATCTCAAATTCAAACCAGTCTGACCTTGTTCAATGTGTATACATTAAAACATGCTCGTTTCCAAACCACACTGCGCAGATCTCCGTTATATTCATGCATGCATGGGTTTCAAACATCATGATCTCTTATTCAAATATTTGAATTCAACTTTACATTGATTATGACCTCACCTAGTCTTTTACACCCACACATTGGTCTTCTCCTTATAATTGTACCACTAACTTTCTCTCGTGCATGCATGCACACACACTACCAGTCGGCATTATCCATCGCACACATGCAATCTTTTTCTTCAGGTCAGTCTCCCATGAAGGCACACACACACACACACACATCCCCCTCTCCATCATATCGGGCATTCTTTATCTCTCACGTGCATGCGCAACGATCGATGTTCCTCTATGTGTGTGTATATAGCTAGGTCTTTCATAGTTTTCCACATAAACCGATCAATCTACATATACAGTGAGGTCTCACCCTCTTTCCCACGTCCACATCGATCAATCTATACCTCTCTATATCGGATTACATATATAGCTAATACACCCACATTAATTATATATCCAATGCCCCCCTCTCATCATCCATGCCTTCCACTTCATCTCTCAGACGCGCGCACAATGGCGAAGACAGGGGGTAGTGAGGGAGTCCTGGATTAGGGGGTGTTCAGATAGCCGGACTATACCTTCAGCCGGACTCCTGGACTATGAAGATACAAGATTGAAGACTTCATCCCGTGTCCAGAAGGGACTTTCCTTGGCGTGGAAGGCAAGCTTGGCGATACGGATATGTAGATCTCCTACCATTGTAACCGCTTTGTGTAACCCTAACCCTCTCCGGTGTCTATATAAACCGGAGGGTTTTAGTCCGTAGGACAACATACACAACAACAATCATACCATAGGCTAGCTTCTAGGGTTTAGCCTCTCTGATCTCGTGGTAGATCTACTCTTGTACTACCCATATCATCAATATTAATCAAGTAGGACATAGGGTTTTACCTCCATCAAGAGGGCCCGAACCTGGGTAAAACTTTGTGTCCCTTGCCTCCTGTTACCATCCGGCCTAGACGCACAGTTCGGGACCCCCTACCCGAGATCCGCCGGTTTTGACACCGACATTGGTGCTTTCATTGAGAGTTCCTCTGTGTCATCGCTGTCAGGCTCGATGGCTCCTACGATCATCAATAGCGATGCAGTCCAGGGTGAGACCTTCCTCCCCGGACAGATCTTCGTCTTCGGTGGTTTCACACTGCGGGCCAATTCACTTGACCATCTGGAGCAGATCGAAAGCTACGCCCCTGGCCGTCAGGTCAGATTTGGAAGTTTAAACTACATGTCTGACATCCGCGGGGACTTGATCTTCGATGGATTCGAGCCACTTCCGAGCACGCCGCACTGTCCCGACGAGCATGATCTAGCTCTGCCGCCGAACAGTGTCCTGGAGGCCGCACCCGCATCGGCTTCGACCCTTAATTCGGAGCCAACTGCGCCGATCGAGGATGGGTGGTTGGACGCCGCCTCGGGGGCTGCGATCCCAATGGCAATCGAGCCGAACACCAGCCCCGCACTCCGCAAGACTCGTGATTCCAAGGAGCCGGACTCCTCTCTGGACTCCGAACCATTCGCGCCTCTGCTGACCGAATCCGATTGGGCGCCGATCATGGAGTTTGCTACCGCGGACATCTTTCAGCACCCGCCCTTCGGTGATATTATGAAATCACTAAAGTCTCTCTCTTTATTAGGAGAGCCCTGGCCGGACTACGGTCAGCAAGATTGGGATACGGACGATGAAGAAATTCAAAGCCCACCCACCACCCACTTTGTAGCCACTGTCGATGATTTAACCGACATGCTCGAATTCGACTACGAAGACATCGACAGTATGGACGCCGATGAAGGAGACGATGAAGAACCAGCGCCTATTGGGCCCTGGAACACCACCTCGTCATATGACGTATACATGGTGGACGCACCAAAAGATGACGACGGAGAGCGGAAGGACGCACCGAAGGCTTGTTCCCTCGAAAAGCAGTCAAAGCGGCGACGCAAGCGCCGCCCCAAATCCTACCTCGATAGAAATAGCGATCACACAGACCTAGCGCTGGAGCAGGGCGAACCGCTGCCGGACAACGAAAATTCGGATAATCAAACCGAACAAACAAATTCTATTAAGGATAATGGTCCGGACGGCATAACGCCGGACAGGCACCCGGAGCAGCAGAATGCCCGTAAAAGGCTTGTTGCCACCGCGAGGAGTCTGAGAAAGCAGAAGCAAAGGCTCAAGGCTGCGCAATACACACTCCAAATCAGATGGAGTAAAATACTCAACACAGCAGCGATGTACGGCGACAATCGCCCCTCCAAGAGCTACCCAAAGCGGAAGCTGCTACCTGAATTCGATGAGGAGGCCTCAGACCCCCCACAACCAAATATCAAAGCAGCCACCTGGTCGGATAGACGACCCCTCTATCAACACAGAGTGGCATACAACGCCACTCACAATACAACACGCGACCCATGCGAGGGCTCGGACCCAAAGGACGGCGCAACAAGATCCATCTATGGACCACGCAAGCGCGCCCCAGCATACAATGCAACACAACAAACATCCGAACAACGCGGTACACCCAGATACAGGGGTGCTGCACACCCCCTATGTTTCACCGATGAGGTGCTGGACCATGAATTTCCAGAGGGATTCAAACCCGTAAACATAGAGATATACGACGGAACAACAGACCCTGGGGTCTGGATTGAGGACTACATCCTTCCTATCCATATGGCTCGAGGAGATGATCTCCACGCCATCAAGTACTTACCCCTCAAGCTCAAAGGGCCAGCTCGTCACTGGCTTAAAGGCCTCCCCGAAAGCTCCATTGGAAGTTGGGAAGAGCTCGAAGACGCCTTTCGGGCAAATTTTCAAGGGACTTATGTCCGACCTCCGGATGCGGACGATTTGAGCCATATAACTCAACAGCCCGGAGAGTCAGCCCGAAAGCTTTGGAACAGGTTTCTTACTAAAAACAACCAAATTGTCGACTGTCTGAACGCCGAAGCCTTGGCAGCTTTCAAGCATAGCGTCCATGATGAATGGCTTGCCAGACACCTCGGCCAAAATAAGCCGAGAATGATGGCCGCGTTAACAAACCTCATGACTCGCTTTTGCGCGGGTGAGGACAGCTGGCTAGCCAGATGCAGCACCACCGACCCCAGTACATCTGAAGTTAGAGATGGAAACGGGAAATCACGGCGCAATAGCAATAACAAACGCCGGAATAAAGAAGACAACACGAAGGGCACGACAGTAAATGCCGGATTCAAAAGCTCTCGGCCAGGTCAAAAGCCGCCCCCTAAAGGCACCAGGGATGAATTGTCCAGCCTCAACAAAATTCTGGACCAAGTATGTCAGATCCATAGTACCCCTGGTAAACCTGCTAATCATACCCACAGGGAATGTTGGGTCTTCAAGCAGTCCGGCAAGCTCAATGCCGTACACAAGGGGGAGGATACACCAAGTGAAGACGAGGACGAGCCTCCCAAGCAAGACACGGGGGAACAAAAGAAATTTCCACCAGAAGTCAAAACAGTAAACGTGTTACACGTGATCAAGGGGAAAAACAACGCGGCGCTCCCAGGAAAATATACCCAAGTGCCTGTCACCGCGAGGTCCTGCCACTGGTCGTCTCAACCGATCACTTTCGACCATCGCGATTACTCAGCAAGTATCCAACACGCAGGATGGGCTGCCCTGGTATTAGACCCAGTAATTTGCGGATATCACTTCACACGAGTCTTGATGGACGGCGGCAGTAGCCTAAACCTAATATATCAGGATACAATCCGCAGGATGGGGTTTGACCCAACACAAATTCGCCATAGCAACACTACCTTTAAAGGAGTAACGCCAGGCCCAGGGGCTCGTTATATGGGCTCCCTCCTACTACAAGTTATATTCGGCTCCCCCGATAACTTCCGTCGTGAGCATTTAACCTTCCACATCGCTCCATTTCAAAGTGGCTATCAAGCACTGCTCGGACGCAAAGCTTTTGCTCGCTTTAATGCAATACCACACTACACCTCCCTCAAACTCAAGATGCCCGGTCCACGTGGCATCATTTTAGTGCACGGAAATATCAAGCGATCTCTGCACGCCGAAGAGAGTGAGGCTGCCTTGGCAGCCGCACACTAAAGGCGCCCGAACCAGCGAAAGCGTCCAATAGGTCGTCAAGACCTCAGACACAACTAATCGAGTCCGACACTGCTACTTATACCAAATAAATGGTCACACCCCTATTTGTCAATACAAGGGGCTCAACGCGCGCAGACAAGCGGCAATTTGTTCTCATCTTGAATTATACATGGTTTCTTTAAAAAAAGCTATCTTTTTGCACGACAACTTTCTCACCTAAATTCCTCTCTTTTACAGATGATCATCGTGCTACACCCGTCCAGGATACGGCACAACGGAGACACAGGCGCAGACGTGCACAGGGACCCGTTCCAAGGATTCTTTTTAGATTAAGACCCTGCGTAAACCTTTTTTTACTGTCTCTTGTTGATACACATCCACCGTTGAGAAGGATGCTGACGTCCTAGCATGTGGCCACGCCAGAACAATGCACGTACCTGGACACAAGGGGCTTCTTACAAAGGCCATTACTTAGGCCCAGTTTATACCACAAAGACCGAATACCTTAGGGAGTGTTCGGCGTCGCGAGTTTGGCCCTGTATGCATCAGCTCCGAATCATTGTCTTTGGTCAAATGTTGGGTTTGCCCGGCTCCTGTGTTTTGGTGCCTTACGTTCCGCTTTACCGGCTAAGGTAGCACCAGGAGAACTACTGCGAGTGTGCCCTGGTTCATCCGGACGAGCACCTCAGTAGACAAAGCCGAAAACTGTCTGTCATGATATAGCGTGAGACTGGTCAACCACTCGATGACCTGTTGGAATGTTAGAATTCCTCCGCCTTAACGAAGGGTCGTTTTCCAGCCAGGCATGTACGCACCCCGGGATCAGGAGAGTGCGGAGCCACCAGGGGCTATCTAGTAGCCCCACTGTCAAACTCCTATGGCTAAGTGAAAGTGCTAAAGCATTATAGTCCGGTTGCCTCGCTCGCTCCGCTATCACCTCCTTAACTGGACCAAGACGTTGGGTTAAGTGTGAACGCGTGTTTTTGCAAGCACCTCCGCATTATATGCGTGGGGGTTGAAGCCGACGACTACAATCTTTCAGGTTATACACATGTATACATAAACGTCCGCCCAGGAGGCATCATACTACTTTCAGGCAAAAGTATAAAAATAGCCTTATAAAAAATCTATAAAAACATTTCGCTTACAATGAGATTACATATCACTCAAACATAATATTTTTGGAGCACTGGGTCTCTATCAAACGAGCACCCTCAAGAACTTCTTCAAAGTAGTGCTCAGCAGCCCTTCGACCTATGGCCGAATCCCGCGCTGCAATAGTGGTAGCATCCATCTCCGCCCAGTATGCTTTAACACGGGAAAAGGCCATCCGTGCGCCCTCTATGGACGCCGACCTCTTCATCGCATTAATGCACGGCACCACGTCAAGGAACTGCTGCACCAAGCTAAAATAGTTGTTCGATTTTAACCTTTCCGGCCATAGCTGATCCACAACAGACCTCATGGAGAGTCCGGACAACCTATTTAGTTCGGCCCATTCGGCTAATTGGTCAGTCAATGAAAGCGGACGCTTGGGAGAATGGAATTGTCTCCAAAACAGCTAGTCTACTTCACGGTCCGTCTGACCCTGGAAGTACTTGGCTGCATCGGCAGCGCTCGCTGCCAAATCCATATACACATCCTCCGAACTCCACAGCCGATCCAGAGGGGCATACCGTGGATCTCCGAACTTCCTCCACAACATAAAGGATTTCCCAGCTACAATATGCCCGGCTTCCCACAGCTCCTCCTTCTTTGCCCTCATAGCAGAGCGGAGGTCTTTTCTCGTCACAGCAGCCTTCTCAAGGTCCGATGCCTTCGCCTGGTTTTCCTTTTCAAGAACCCGGCAACGGTTGGCGGCGGCTTCTAATTCTATGGCCATCTTATCTCAGCTCTCGCCATGCGCGGCCTTCTCGGCTTGCAACTCTTCGGTCGCCTTCAAAGCAGCCGCATTACCCAACCTTGCTTGTTCCTTGGCTCGGGCAAGTTCTGCCCACAAGGCTTCAACAGTGCCAGCTCCATCTGCAGTCACAACGTATTAAAGATACTGGCATCATGCTGCTCTTCCTATGTGGCGTTTACCAGATAACGACACTTACCCTGTGCCTCGTCAAGCCTTTTGTTAACAAGCTCGATGTCGGTGTCTGTCGCATCCAATTGCCGTTCTAAATGGGCAAACTCGCTAGTCCGGCTAGCCACCGGAGCTTCCATCACCTGCACATAGAGGCCGTATGGTTATTACCTGGGAATATGATCCTCTGTTCGTCGTCGTTTCCGACAACCAGAGTCTCAGGGGCTACTATCTACACAGGGCACAGCTAGCATGTGCAGGACTATCATACATTATTTTACGTACCTCAAAGCCTGTCAGTAGACTCATAAAAGCTTCATGCAATCCGCTTTCGGCGGACGCGATTCTCTCCACCACCGTATTCATCAGCATACAGTGTTCATCTGAGATGGCCGCTCGCCCCACCAACTCCCTCAGAACATCCGATCGCACACTAGACGGTGCCAGACTCTTTTGTCTGCTCTCTTCGGGATCCGGACACTGGGAGCTCCGGGGGTCAATGGGATTATCTTCTGGCCTCACCGTATTCGGATAGGCCCTCCGCGACGACACTTCGGGGTCGCCTGCTTCCGGTGCGGAGGAGTCCAGAGGAGGCGTTTCGCTCTCCATCATCTCCGGAAGAAGATCCCCCGAAGACGAGCTCATTTGAGAGGGGCTAAGGCCCGAACTGCAAAAGATATATGCGGTGGTTATTTCCTTAGAAGAAAAGATGGCATACCTGTGTTCTTACAGTATTTCGGGTCACTTACGACTCGCTGGAGAATTGATCCCCCCGCAGACTTTGTGCGGCAGATGCACCCCCCAAGGTAGGACCCTCTGTGGGAGACTTCTTCTCCCGTTTGGAAGCTTCGGCTTCCGAATCCCCGGGCGGAGTCCTTTTCCTCCTCCTGTCATCTTCCTTCATGGAGACGCTCACTCCCTCGGTTAGAATGGGCAGCGTTGGGGGCCCACGTCCGCCCGTATTATCCTCCCTGGTATCTTCCTTCAAGGGCTCCGGGCAGGGTGCGACCTGGAGCATCTTTTCCAGTATCGGATTTTCCAAACCCTCAGGGAGGGGGGCCGAACACCGAATCAACTTCGTCTTTGTTAGCCAGTCCTGGTCAAAAAGCGAACTCTTAGAGATAACTTCGTAACAAATGAGAGATAGTATGTTCGGCCGGAAGATTCCTTACCTGTTCGGCGGCGCGGTTACTTCTCAGGCCCACGTCCTCGGTGATTTCCGGACACTCTACCTGAGGTCCGAAGAATGACTTGTACATCTCCTCGTGCGTCAGGCCGAGGAAATTTTGAATGACACGGGGTCCCTCGGGATTGAACTCCCACAAGCAAAGGGGCCGGCGTTTGCAAGGCTGGACTTGACGAACCCGCATAACTTGTATTACTGCAACCAAACTGAAATATCCATTAAAGAGATCTCGAATGCGGCTTTGCAGTATAGGCATGTCCTTAGCTGGACCCTAGCTCAGTCCTCTCCTAATCCATGACATCATTTGTGGTGGAGGGCCCGAGCGGAAAACGGGGGCGGCCGCCCACTTGGCATTTCTAGGAGCCGTGATGTAGAACCGCTCATGTTGCCACAATTCAGACACCTCTGGAATGGAACCTTTGGGCCATGAAGCTCCCATCATCTTGCGTATTGAGGCACCTCCACACGCCGCATGTTGCCCCTCGATCATCTTTGGCTTTACTTCAAAGGTCTTGAGCCATAGGCCAAAGTGAGGGGTAACCCGGAGGAAGGCCTCGCAGACGACAATAAATGTCGTGATATGAAGAAAGGAGTCCGGAGCTAGATCATGGAAATCTAGCTCGTAGTAAAACATCAAGCCCCTGACGAAAGGATCCAGAGCAAGGCCTAGACCTCAGAGGAAGTGGGAGACGAACACGACGCTCTCGTTGTGTTCGGGGGAGGGGACGGCCTGCCCCCGGGGAGGCAGCCGATGCAAAATCTCGGCGGTCAGATATCTGGCCTCCCTCAACTTTTTGATGTCTTCTTCCGTGACAGAGGAAGGCACCCATCGGCCTTGAAGGCTAGATCCAGACATGACTAAAGGTTCGGAGCACCTGACCTGAACTTTGGGCGTTTGAGCTTGAGGTGGGGGGAGGATTCGATTGAGCACGGGAGGGAAAAATAAAAGCCTTGTCCCTTTATAAAGAGGGTGAATATCAAGCATCCTCTCCGTGTCCGTTTGGACTTGCCTATAATCTAGGAGTCCTAGAAGCGGTTGGGTTACCCACACCCGTATTGATGAGAATCCCGGAATAAGGGGACATGATCTCTGCTTTAACAAGACGTGCCAAGGAAACTGCCTCGCATGACGCGCTAAGGTGGGATAATGAAACGACTCGGATAAAGGCTTGGTCGTGGTGTATCACACTACAGAATCAGCAGATTAGATTCGTGTAAATATTATTCTCTCTATGGCAATATGTGGAAACTTATTTTGTAGAGCCGTACACTATCTTTGTGTTCAAAATCTTCTATGAAGTACTTGGAGGAGGAACCCGCCTTGCAATGCCGAAGACAATCTGCACGCCGGACTCGTCGTCATTGAAGCCTGGTTCAGGGGCTACTGAGGGAGTCCTGGATTAGGGGGTGTTCGGATAGCCGGACTATACCTTCAGCCGGACTCCTGGACTATGAAGATACAAGATTGAAGACTTCGTCCCGTGTCCGGAAGGGACTTTCCTTGGCGTGGAAGGCAAGCTTGGCGATACGGATATGTAGATCTCCTACCATTGTAACCGACTTTGTGTAACCCTAACCCTCTCCGGTGTCTATATAAACCGGAGGGTTTTAGTCCGTAGGACAACATACACAACAACAATCATACCATAGGCTAGCTTCTAGGGTTTAGCCTCTCCGATCTCGTGGTAGATCTACTCTTGTACTACCCATATCATTAATATTAATCAAGCAGGACGTAGGGTTTTACCTCCATCAAGAGGGCCCGAACCTGGGTAAAACTTCGTGTCCCTTGCCACCTGTTACCATCCGGCCTAGGCGCACAGTTCGGGACCCCCTACCCGAGATCCGCCGGTTTTGACACCGAGAGGTAACAAGGGCCCTGCCCCCTAACATCACTATATATCGAGGCTAATATGAATGTGATCATTAGACAATTGCTGGTAAAATGGTTTAAGTTGATGAATTGGCCCTCCTCGTAAAGGATTAGCAGTGCTTGGCCCCCTAGCTCATGGGACATTTTTCATGGCTCCGCCACTCCGCGCAACAGCGCACGTTCTCACCCCCTCTCTCTAAATATCGATCTCGTAGTTGTGCACTCCTTCATAGTCTCCCTCCACTCGGCCCCTCGCACCATCTTCTAGCCCCCACCGGATTTTGCCACATGTACAATCTAGCAGACTCCATGGTTGAACTTAAGCATAATGCACAAATCTCAAAACAATAGTGGTTCTCTTTTGTTCTAGAATCTTCCATATCATAACTGCCCAAACTTGTTTTCTAGTTGAATTGCCATGATTTGTTTTTACTTTATGCTTTACAATGCACAATTCCATGAACCATAAAATAGATTAAAGGCTTCTTTGATTCAAAGGATTCTCAAAGGAATTTTGGAGGATTCTAATCCTTAGGAATTTTTCCTATCTTGGTTGTTTGATTCATAGGATTGTAAACCATAGGAATTTTTCCATATGATTCATTTGCACTAGATTTCATAGGAAACATCCCATCCACTCAAACCTCTTTGAAAGAATTCTGCGTTTTTTCTATGCACAATCAAACACTCGTACAATCCTGTAGGATTCAAGACGACATTCCACTCTAATCCCATGTTCTTCCAATTCCCGCATTTTGGAAATCCTACGAATCAAAGAGGCCCTAGGTTTTTTATGAAAACTAATTGATTTTGAATGAGATGAACTATAAGAATTAAACAAAGGTCTACATCAGGCATATATGACTTAGAGAGTACATGCTATAGTGTGGTATTTATTCATAATTTGGTTGCAAAATCTGACGCGTGCAATGCACGTGTACCTTAATAGTACTTCGAGTATGTGCAAAACACAATGGCACGCTACACAGTGTCTCTCTTACAGTTCTTGAAGCCACTTGACACATGTGGAGGCGTTGTCGCGACATCCTTGTGTGGATTTATCACAATGATGTGCTGCTGGTCCCAGAAGAATGTACTCGTCCTCCCTGAGCCACACTGGCGGTACATGCACGAAGCGAAGATGTGCACGCACGCCACACATGGACTCATTCCCTCGCACGCGCACGCGGGTACACGGGCGGACGCAATTTTGTACCAAGATCCACCCATGTAATAATTTGATGCGTGTAAAGTCCTTCACTTCATTGATGGTCAATTAATACAGCACATGCAAATTGAGTGGACGTGAGGGCGGAAGAAAGACATTACTACTCCACTGCGCGCATGCGAGTAGTTAAATCATGGGTTGCTAGTAGTACTTCCATTGGTCTCCTTCGTATTTTGTGCCAATTTTTGACAGTAACATAATATTTACGCATCTGAGCAGTGTAGTGTACTTGAAATTTATGTTCCACTAAACTCATCGGGAGCCGTTTTGGGCCTTGAAACCAAAACCCATCAATTTATCTTTACCATGTTCCCATCACATTCGAAAGTACTAGTGCTACAATTAAGTGCAAGCCTGCTCACACCTACTAGTACGTACCAAACCTGAACGTGTTACCACTATGAAGGTATTAGTACTAGTGCTAGTACTTAGGTTATAAAAAGGGGAACCACCTAACAGAAAATTACTCTACCTTTCCTCCTCATAAGTGCTTCTTCTTCTTCCGTCCTTGCCATGTCCGGTGCGCAGAGCTCTAGGTCGAGAACTACTCATAACAAGGGAGCGGCAACCAAGGCTGCGAAAAAAAGAGGGCTCGCCACCATGCAGAGACCTCGAAAGATCTCTCACGGGCTGGCGATGGCTCCCAGGAGCGCCCTAGCTGCGGAGGCGAACATGCCGAGCTGGCGGCGCTGGAGTCATTATCCCTCGACGACATGCCCGATCAGCTCAATAAGCACCTCAATAAGCAAAAGGAGTTCATCCACGGCTTTGTGGAGCTACTGAAGGAGAGCCTCGACGACATGCCCGCTGAGCTCAATAAGTAGGGGGAGTTGATCACCGGCTTGGTGATGCTTCTGAAGAAGAGCATTGCCTCGGAGAAGAAGGCGACCGGCGAAATCCTGCAACTTCAGGAGGACAAGGAGAAGCTCTACCACGAGCTCGACCTGCTGAAGGAGAAGAACACCGGCTGGAAGAAGCTGCATGAGAGTACTAGTTCCTCGATGAAGATGCTGCAGGCCCTCGTCATGGAACAGAATGAGGAGTTGGCGAAGCTCCGCATCGAGCACCCGGCTGCTGTCAAGGTACGTAATGCGGCCATGGAACATATGATGAAGGCTCGCTTCGAGAAATCCCGCGTCATGCACAGAATGAAGAAGATGGCGGAGGAGACGCGCAAGGAGATGGATGTCGTGGAGGCGATGAAGAAGCAGTTACGACTCCACGGCGAATTAGATCATTTGGGGTGATAATCTTCCTTCTTCTTTTGCTCCTGTGTTTCTTCTTTTGCTTCGGGTGTTTCACCACACGTGTCACGTTCTCTGCGAGGCATGAATAGAACAATGCTAACAATGAGATGACTAGCAAATTAGATCATTTTTATCGCCATATGGCACTAGGCTGCCTTGTTTCGTGCTCCTCCATCATAGTACTACTCCAGTGGAAAACTTGAGTATACCGCACGGTTCTTTGCTCCTCGTCAGGTCGTCGACACATTTATACGAGCAGTCAAATCACAAGGCCCCGCCTTCCAACAGTAATGGGCCGTCAAATCACAAAGGCCCTCGCCTCTCGTGAAAAGGACCAAGCTAGACTGCCCCGCCCTCTAGCCTTTTAAAAAATGTATACATTTGTATAGTAGTAGTAGCGATGGATTGCACCATGGAGCAAAACTAACAAGATGAAATTAAAGAAAAAGGTGGTACATATAGAGAGCGCTCGTCACCAAATTATGCATAAACTATATGACACTACCCACTATGAAGGTACTAGTAACATAGACTAGTAACTAGTCTATGTTACTCTCCACTATGACTAGCCAAAGTCGAGGCGCGGATACCAATGAGGGCCTGGTTGTGTCTATACTTGGACAACTCACCCGACTGCATGCGCACCAGGCAGACGAAGCTCGTGTCATGTTGGTGCCACGTGCGGCCCGCAAATTAACCAAAACCTCGTGCCTCCATCTTAGCCTCCGTGTTTTAAACTTCTCAATCTCAAGGCCAAGGAGCAACGTGAAACCTATGATAGAGCCACTCGGATGGTTGAGAACACTACAATTCGTAGCTACAGATGCGTGTGTGAGAGAGGACGAGTGCGTGCGTGCACCTCTTCTTAGAGTACAAGTGTATGTGGGTGGTATCGACCTAGGGAGCAGTGATGGTGCGTGCGAGAAGTCCCGGGAGATAGGTGTAATGCGTCTGAAAAGAAGACTTGTCAATAGCTCGCCACGAGGCCATTCCTGTCGAACGCCAAGCGTACGATATGTATCCGATGGTGCCAGTTTTTGCACATACACAACAGTAGAAAAAGAACTAATACCATGGCATATGCTACACCACGGCCAAGAAAACGTGCCGACGTTACGCCATCCGGGAATAGTGCCGCACTTAAAAACTAGAATTGACAATAAATTTTGAGCGTGTCTCGTCACATTCCAAATTACTACTACTACCACACTATATTTAATTGCAAACCTATTCACACCGATCACAACCTAAACGGTTTCCCACTTAGGAGCGTATTAGTAGTACTCGGTTATAAATACTACTATGCTAAGATGACTGCACATTCCTCCGCAACTCCTCATCCACAAAAAACAATCAAATCAATCAAGCCATAGCCAGCGTGAGTTCTGGGTCGAGAGATTTCCACCAGGGAGAGGTGAGCATGTTAGAGGAAGCATGAGAGATGTCCTGCCTCGCCGCAAAAGCAGCCGACATGTCCAGCTGCGCAGCAGTAGCAGCACAGAGGTCCCGCCGCGCCGCCGAAGCAGCACGGAGGTCCCGCCGCGCCGTTGATGTAGCAGACTAGTCCGGCCATGCCACGGAAGCATCAGAGATGTCCTGCCACGCCGCGGCGGCCTGGGAAATTTTCTCGCAGGAAGGCGAGGACTCTTACAGGCGCATGCATGCGCTGGTCCATAGCCAGATGGATCAGATCTCCGCTTTGGCGAGGTTGCAGGATGAGGCTACCGGAATCATCCGACAACTAGGGGAGGGCAATGCGAATCTCCGGGACGAGCGCGACCTGCTGAGGGCAAAGATCACCGGAAGGGCGAAGCAGGAGGAGGAGACTGCTGCCTTGTTGAAGAGGACGGGTGTCATCATCAAGAAACTTATGGACGAGAATGCCATGATCCGCATCGAGCACAACAGGCTAGTGGAGGAATCCATGGATGCTGCCAAGCAGCGTATTAAGGACATGAAATTGATGAAAGAGATCATCGCCTACTGCGAGAACTAGTCTCCGCGACCTGCAGCGCATAAAGAAAGTAGAGATCAGCGAGCCAAATCATTGTATGCGTCTTCCTTATTCTTTTGCCCTTGTGTATTTCGGGCGTAGCCGCATGTGGATTTTTTAATTATCGTCCTAATTATGTAAGACAATTATTATCCACTCTCGTTGTCCTTATATATATTCATCGGTGTTGCTATAAGTCATAGTAGATGCTATATAGGTCCGTCAGATCTTACATCAAGATCCATGCAAAATTTTCTTTTCAGATTTTCTTTTTTCTTTCTTAAATCTCAGTCGAGTGAGACATTGCCACACCATTAAATAGAGGCTCGGGCGCCATTAATGGAGACCTTGGGAGAGAGGTGGACGGTAGATGGAGGTCAAAGGGCTCGCATGCCTCCCATACTCAAATAGCTACCCTGCACAGCGCCTCCTAGCTAATAAAAAAAGGGGACGCGTGGCGACACGTAAATGGTAAATAGAACGCCCACAGTTTCAATAATACTTGTGTTTCCGATTGTAACATGACAACACTTGTTCCAAAATGACTTTGTTGATTGTTAATGTGTGCGCCTTCGCAAATCGGACAGCAAAATTACCACAGGATGTTGGTGCCATGTCATGACACCAAGCCAAGTTTCATGATTTTCATGCGTGTTTCGGATTTACAGGAATTAAAAAACCAAGTTTCACAATGTTTCCAGCCGAGCCATGATGCCTAGATGTTTGAATTTCATTCCCATTTATGGCATGGGACCTAGAAAATTACCCGAGGACACACATGTGATTTTTCAACCAGCTTTGGTGCATTGGAGCATGTGCTTGTATTTAAAATTTGAATTATGCGCACAGAGGTGACATGTGCCCTCTCAGAACCACGAGCCTTCTTGAGAGAAGCTCCGGTTTGCAAGAAACTTATACCAAAACTTGTTCCTATCCTGCAATTTTTTTACCACAGCATGGTAGTACCATGACATTACACCATGCCAAGTTTCGTGATTTTTAGGAGTGTTTTGGATTTACAAGAATTTTAAAACCATGCTTCTCAATGTTCTCGGCCGAACCACGAAGCCCAGATGTTTGAATTTCATTCCCATTTCTTGCATGGGACCTAGAAATTCACCCGGGGACACACATGTGATTTTTCAATCAACTTTGGTGCATGGGAGCATGTGCTTGTAGTTCAAATTTGAATTATGCACATTAAATGACCAGAAACTCAATTAATGTATAAAAAAGGCCAAACGAACCCGGAATAATTCCAAAATTTAACAGGGAACTCATGTAGTTCTATGTTGCCTCTGTAAAGAAAATCTGGGGGGAGGCAGCGTATATTGTTTCGCACACAAAGGTATAAAGAAATAAAGAAATTAGCATACCTATTTAATTCTTGGGTTTTTATTATTTATGCCACTAGTTGTGTATCACTACTCAATTTTGCCATTAGAAGTTACAACTACTCAAAAAATGCCATCGATCCATGAGATGCTTGCTCAAAAATGCAATTAGATATCTAAAAAATGCCATCATTAAGTTAGATGTTTGCTTAGAAATGCCATTAGACATTGTTATTTTCACGTAAAACCCGTTGACCATGTGCTACCTCTTGAGCACTGTGTTGGTTTTCCCTTGAAGATGAAAGGGTGATGCAACAAAGTAGCAGAAGTATTTCCCTCAGTTTTTGAGAACCAAGGTATCAATCCAGTAGGAGGCCACGCACGAGTCCCTCGCACCTACACAAACAAATAAAATCCTCATGACCAACGCAATAAAGGGGTTGTTAATCCCTTCACTGTCAGTTACGAAAGTGAGATCTGATAGATATGATAAGATAATATTTTTGGTATTTTTATGATAAAGATGCAAAGTAAAGAAAGCAAAATAAACAGAAAAGGAAATAGCTTGTTGACGGAAGATTAATATGATGGAAAATAGACCTGGGGGCCATAGGTTTCACTAGTGGCTTCTCTCGAGAGCATAAGTATTACGGTGGGTAAACAAATTACTGTTGAGCAATTGAGAGAATTGAGCATAGTTATGAGAATATCTAGGTATGATCATGTATATAGGCATCACGTCCGAGACAAGTAGACCGACTCCTACCTGCATCTACTACTATTACTCCACACATCGACCGCTATCCGGCATGCATCTAGAGTATTAAGTTCAAAAGAACAGAGTAACGCTTTAAGCAAGATGACATGATGTAGAGGGATAAACTCATGCAATATGATGTAAACCCCATCTTGTTATCCTCGATGGCAACAATACAATACGTGCCTTGCTGCCCCTACTTTCACTGGGAAAGGACATCGCAAGATTGAACCCAAAGCTAAGCACTTCTCCCATTGCAAGAAAGATCAATCTAGTAGGCCAAACCAAACTAATAATTCGAAGAGACTTGCAAAGATAACCAATCATACATAAAAGAATTCAGAGAAGATTCAAATATTGTTCATAGATAAACTTGATCATAAACCCACAATTCATCGGTCTCAACAAACACACCGCAAAAGAAGATTACATCGAATAGATCTCCACAAGAGGGGGGGGGAGAACTTTGTATTGAGATCCAAAAAGAGAAAAGAAGCCATCTAGCTAATAACTATGGACCCGAAGGTCTGAAGTAAACTACTCACAATTCATCGGAGAGGCTATGGTGTTGATGTAGAAGCCCTCCGTGATCGATGCCCCCTCCGGCGGAGCTCTGGAAAAGCCCCAAGATGGGATCTCACGGGTACAGAAAGTTACGGCGGTGGAATTAGGGTTTTGGCTCCGTATCTGGTAGTTTGGGGGTACACACACACACACACACACACACACACACACACACATATATATATATATAGGAGGAAGAAGTACGTCGGTGGAGCGACGTGGGCCCCACGAGGGTGGAGGGCGTGCCTGGGGGGGGGGGGGTAGGTCGTGCCCTCCTGGTTGCTTTCTTCATGCAGGATCCAAGTCCTCTGGATCATTTTCATTCCAAAAATCACGTTCCCGAAGTTTTCATTCCATTTGGACTCCGTTTGATATTCTTTTTCTGCGAAACTCTGAAATAGGCAAAAAAAACAACAATTTTGGGCCGGGCCTCCGGTTAATAGGTTAGTCCCAAAAATAATATAAAAGTGTATAATAAAGCCCAATAATGTCCAAAACAGGATATAATATAGCATGGAACAATAAAAAATTATAGATACGTTGGAGACGTATGACCATGTTACATGACAAAAATAAGCCGATTCTCACAATGATAAGTTAATGGTGTCCAGCACAACACACCCCTCAAATAAAACTAAGCACCCTGGAATTCTTTGACAAAACAATTCTTTGACAACTAAACTGTTGGCTATATGATGTTGGCTATATATATTGTACGTATATAATGTGAAGAAACGAGTGGTAGTACTATACCAACTAAAAGATGAAATGTACGAAATATAATGAGAAGAAACATAACATAGTTCTGTTGGGGGCTCAGCACAACACACCCCTCAAATAAAACTAAGCACACCAGAAATTAAACTAAGCAACTAATCCGGTAGACACTGCATTAGAACCACCATGAGCAACGATACTGCCACCTTACTCGGAGTCCTCGTCCACATCCACGTCCTCGACTTCGTCCTTGTCCCTCTTCCTCTTGGGTGATACTTCTTTGCTTGAACCACACACTTGGCTCTTACTCTTCATCCAACCCTTGTAGATATTGAAACAAAGGTAGCCATCCATTACAGCGTAGTGGATGTGTTCTATATCTAGTACAGTCCACTACCATGCACGATGAAACGTGTGCGGAGGTTTCTTTAGTTCACCGTATGAAGGATGAACCATGGCTCCTGCCAGGGTCAGCATTGAAGGCTGATCAAGGGAGGGCACCAACCCTTCCTTCTGGAGGTCGAAGGGGTCGCCTACAACGAGGCCTATCCGACCCAGGATTTCCTTGTCGTTCCTAAAGTCTACAATAACAAATTTGACTTGGTCGCCCTTGAGGAACTTCTTAAATTCCTCGCACTCAATGTCGGCATGTCATATGTGGTAAACCAAGCATAAGTCATGCACGCAAACCTGGATCACGGCGGGCTTCTTCTTCTCTGCCTCCTTTAGATTCTTCTCGCTTCCCAGGACTGTGGTGTACTCAACATCTAGCCTAGCGACCCACTCATCATTTGAGTTTTCGAACATGCATTTGAAGCGAGCAAGGCATTCTTTCACCTTTGCAGAAGAACGGGTGTAGATGACGTCGAACTCATCGCCGGTGATGGTTCTAACCTTGTACTCACCGCCGATCATGGAGATTTGGGACGCCATGGATTTGGGAGGAGGGTTAGGATTAGTGGAACTGCCATAATGTGAAAGGACGGGACGACTAGGAGTAGTTTATCGATTGTAAAAATGTCGAGTGGGGGGCGTGCGAATGGCAGGGTAGTGGCTTGCCTGGTGGATAAATGGATTCATGCACAGTACTATGGGGGGCCAATTAGATGTCATGTCAACTCGACGCCCAATTAAATGGCTGTCGATGTCGTGTTAAGCGTCGGGAAAATTACAGGTGATACGAAGCTTTCCATTCTCCCCTGATATGGGCTTCCGAAAGCCCTTGGATCTGAGATCGAACAGTTGCATGGCGTGATTCTAGACCTATGGGTGAATATCCTATCATGGAGGGTTATTCTGCAAATTTTCAGCAACTTAGCATGCGACCGTTCGATCTCAGATCCAAGGGCTGCCAGCAGCCCGTATCATGGTCGCACCTACCACGACCGTCGCCTCGCTCGCGCGGTCGTGCCCTTGGAGATTTAACAAGGTGCGTTAGGCTGTCTGATGTTGGCATGTCATACATAGTCATCACTTAGTCACTCATACAAGAAGGTTAGCTATAAGGTTGGCTATAAGAGTATTTTTGTTTACTTCTCTCTATCTCTTTCTTCGTAGTATTTATTGCATTTGCCAAGGAGTGACCTCTTCCAATGAAATGGTGCTTAGATGAGGTGCTATGGGCATTAAATGGCTTAGCAACTCAAGTCCCCAATGCATAGGTGCTTAGTTTTTTGTTGCTAAGTTTGCTTCATCTAGGTACACGCGCTTATCACCGTTTCTTCCTGGGGTCACCAAACTAGTCTCTCTCTTCTTAATTAACTTGCCACATTAGACTTTATGCCTATGTGGCAGGCTTAGCACCTGTAGGACCAAGTACAATAGTGGGCTATAAGCCCGCTTTACAAGGCATTTTTGCATATGTGGGGGAAAGAGGCAAGGAAAAAGTGGAGGAGTGGGCTCTCAAGCAAGAGCTAGCCTCTACATGGTGGAGCATCGGGAGAGGCACCTGTATGGAGGTGGTCAGGAATCGGGAGACTCACGCCGGTCGTAACGCCACAGTTAAAATGATAATGGCAAGTCAAATCATCGGGCCCCACCTGTCCAACAGTAACTCACTGTCAAATCACACAGCCCTACGTTTGCAGTAGCCTACTCCCTCATCTTCTTGTGTCTCTATCGAACCGACTAGGCGGAACTGCCCCGCCTACCACGCGGGAAAAGCCCCGCCCTCGACTTTTAAATAGTACAGTATACTAATTTTGTATCAATGGATTGCACCATGGAGCAAAGCCTCAAGAAAACGCTGGTACACATGTACGGAGTATACAGCACGCCCGTCACGTTCGTGCCGCACCCCAGACGGTCGGTCGGTCTGGCACGCCGCTCTCCAAATGGAACACGCATCATATTGCATTTGCACACACATGTGGGATCGCAATTGAGAACCGACCATAGGCACACTCCCCGGCCCCGCAAGTCGGTGAGTTAATAGAAGAGAGAGATAAGCGATAGTACTACTAGAGAAGTGTTGTAGGAGTACATACGTTGGTACCTGGACGATCCCTGCAAGACACAGAAGATCAGTTCGTCCATGCATGTGGCCAGACTCCAGCAGACATGCCTGGATTGGCTATCGTCTACATATTGTGCAGGCTGTGTTGTACAGGGCTGTAGTTCTGGAGAGATATCTAAAAAAGGTTTCTTGTCATCTCGCTTCAGACCACTGCGAGGGTTAAACAGCGAAAACTAAGTTGGGCTAGTCATTGGGGGCACATGCACGAAGACTACTCGGTTGCCATCTAGGTCAAGACGGCTATGTTAATTAGCACATCTATCGACGGACCCCTTTTCTACGAGTTTATCTTTAATTTGAGCTTTGATCCTCGTCTTGTTTGTCCGTCGGGATTCCTCTTGTCTCCTTTGGGTAGTGAGGTTATGATTTCTTGTCATGTGGCATTTTTTCGTGTTATATGTTATAATCCGGTGATTTAGATCAAAATGACGACATTTGCGCCTCCGGGGCATGTGCATGAAGGGGCTATTTGGTTTGTAACTAACTTTGCCAAATATTACCACACCTAAGGTTAGGCAAGTTTGACCAACTTAGGTGAGTGTTTGGTTCAAGCCACACCTTAGGCAAGCCACACTTCGGCCCCACATGACATAGACACAAAAAGTGTGGCAAGATTCCCTTAGGCTTGCCAGCTTGTGGCTCTCATTTTGACGAACTAACCTTAGACAAGTTTGGCAAAAAAATGTGTGGCAAAGTGTGGCAATGCTAGTCCTAGAGCCAAACAACCCCGAAGACTTCTCGACAGTCAATGCCAAGGTCAAGCCAGCTCCGGCCGGTAGACAAAAGAAAACTAGTACTCCACTATATAGGCAGGAGCCTCCACGCTTTCTTGCTAGTGTTGCTCTCTTCACACTGTCTCATCCTCTCCAGATCTAAACACGATAGTGGTGGCCACACACTCTCTCTCTCTACTCACCACTGGTCACAGATGCAGCCGGATCCTCTCCGCCGGGGAAGGTGAGAAGGTGCAACATTCACGCGGTCGTCCTCGGCGACGGCTCTTACCCACTGTCGGCGTGTCTCGATCAGCGTGCCTTGCCGTTCTCTCCCAAACATTGCTGGTGAGGGAGGGCCTCCCACCCCTTCTTCCTCACTACCGTAGTGTGGGAAGATCCGGCCTCCCGCCGCCCACCTAGCGTGTGGCACCCCGGCTCAGAGAAACCGGAACGCCCTGTATTCCAGCCCAGAGATCGAGGAGAAGTCTCTGGAATACGGCACTGCTTGACATAGAATAAATTAGCTCTTATTACAAGAATAATAATATAAGGGTCTGATGTTACAAAGAAGCACATCAGCACGGCGACACTACACCTGCGATACTACGCTTGCTCTATGCTAGCAGCAAAACAACTCGAAGCAGCGGAATACTCCTAGCAGCGGAACAACGACGAAGGTGGTGAACTCCACTCTGCAGGGACTCTGGCTGGGACATGATCTAGCTCGCACGCACGGCAACCACGACATGCAATCAAGCAACCACGGCATCACCTGCAATCTGGCATGACACGCCAGGTCAGTACATTGAATGTACTTGCAAGCTCACAACAACCATAAACATCAAGGCAAGACAATAACATAGCATTTAACAGGTTAATTAAATTAACAACTATTATGATGAAACAACTACTAAGCATGGTATGAAACTGATACAATACTAATAAATCACCATCTTAGATCTCCATAACCATATCACTCTTGGCTAATTGGCCAAGCAATATACCATCTCGATCACCTAAGCCAAACGGTGATCATTCTGATGATCACAACCATGACCAACACTTGGTCTCCAACGTCATCATCAACATCCTACCAATCTGTACTACTCAACATATCAACATATAAATCACCTATAAGTCATACCGTCATGTGAGTGTTGATCGAACGGTGTGACCTAGTATGAACCCATGCCCATGACCGAGGACGCGGCTATCGATAGTTTAACAAATACACTCTGCAGAGGTAGCACACTTTACCCACACCACGGAACCCATGGCATCGCACTCCCATTAGGGTGGACCAACGGCGTTCCGACAAAACCATTCTACTGCCATGACACCCTCCCGGCCACTCCGACCAACTCCCTTTTGGGCTAGGTCATGGGTGGCCCCGTGTCTACCAAAGACACAACGACCACCATCATGGCCAAAACATAAACGTCCCAAACGGTGACAAAAAGGTGCCTAACAACAACTACGGGCACACAAGGTTATGTCTCCTTACCGGGCCAGGGTATCGCACGCCCATAACCTTCCCTCGTTGGAGGCACCGGCGAGAGGCATGACAATAGACCGCATTAGGGCCTTCCCATAAAGGAAAATGTGGTTGCACTGGAAAAAGCCCACTTCGGTGGCACCTGACCAACTTAATGACGGAATTTATCCCCAAAATATAATAGTAATGACTGCTACTCCAATATCATCTATCTACTTATAATCCAAGTCATAGCAATATCCAACCAATAATCCAAAGTTGAGTATCGTCTCTCCAACATACTCAGAGGACAGCATAACACTACTATAATGAATCCAAGAATGATAAGACTACTACTCAAATATCAAGAACTAACTATCCAACTATGATCTACATGCAAGCATCATCTCCAACATCATACTCCAAAACATAATATCATCTAGCATCATGATGAAAATAACACTAGCCACTAATAATCCAAAGGCAACATGATAACCAAAGTAATACTCTAAAATAATACCATCATGAACCTAATCATAATAGCCACTAAGAATCCAAAGGCAACATGTCATCCACATAATCATGAAAATATAAGTCCTAGAACTCCAAGAAATATCATGGCAACATCAACATCAAAACAATACTCCGAGACATGCCATGAACAAATCATACATAGCTAATGCAATATTTTAAACAAGTTCACATAACTTAAACCATGCTACTTCATTGCAATCATGCAAATGGAGGGTGTGGCTTGCCTCGAGTGGAAGAAATCATCGGGAGAGAGTGCGAGAAGCTCGCGGAATGGATCACCGGAAAGCGTTCTCTCTTGGAGGGGGCTGAATATGCACAAGGGCAAAATGGCCATTTTCAGAATGCCAAAACATGGTGAAAATGATTCCACCGGAACGGGATCGACAAAACGAAGGAGTGTGCTTTGGAATCACCTCATTTGGAGTTGTGGTTGAAAAGTTATAAAGTATTTTCTTCCAGGGACCTATTTGTGAAAAGTTTTCTGCAAACAAGCCCCTGACTGAGAAAACCGAAAAAGTATTCGGTAAGAGTATGCTTTCTGCAAAAGGAAACGAATATTCAGCCCTAGTTCAATGGGAATGCGCTTTTTGACCAGGAAAACAAACTTCAGGTAGTACGTTTCCACTTACCACGTCATCCGGCCGGGTTAACGCATGGAGAGGCTGACGGGTGGGGTCGTGCGCGGAGGTGGGGCCCGTTTGGCCAGCTGGGCGGGGCAGCTTCATCTTCCTCACGCCCGCCCGCGAGGCGGGGAGGCCGCTGGCGTCGGCCGACGCTAACAGGCGCCACAGAGGGCCTCCGGCGACGCTCCGCCTACCGACGAGCTCAGTGCGGAGAGCTGCGTCGACCTGAGCTAGTGGCGCACGCCGAAGAGGATGGGGTCGGGAAGGGTTTGCGCGGTGGTGGACAGAGGCATCAGGTGCCGACGGGGCTTGTGTCCAGAAGCCACCGGAGGAGTAGGAGAAGGGCGGAGGGGCTTGGGTGGACTACGGGAGTTGCTCTGGTGGAGGGAAGGAGTGGAGTGGGGCTCGGCTTCGAGCCAATTTAGGAGGAGACCCGAGGCGGCCATGGCGGCCATGGAGGTCGAGGAGGGGCTCTGGTGCTCGGGGAATGGGCTCTGGTGCTCGGGGAAGTGGCTCGGGGGGAACTAGGGGAGAGGAATGAGGCTGCTGGTGAAGAGAAACGCGCTCGGGGTGGGGTTATATAGACACGGGGAGGGGGAGCCGTGCTGGCGTCGCCGTGGACGCGTGGCCGGCGCCGCGGACGCGTGCCCACGCGCATGAGCTCGGAGTCAGGTGACAAGGGAGGCACAGTGGAGGCTCTCATGGGACAAAGGAGGCCAACAGAGCCGCAGGGAGGAAGATGACGGCGAGGAACCGAGCCAAAACGCCATTGTACTCTCGTGGGCGTTCGGCGGCGAGCGTTGGTGAGCGTCGGTGAGGGGTTTTACTAAGAAGGAGATAGGTCTAGGAGGACGGCGACGACGTGGTAAAACTCTTGGACATGCTCACGTGCGCGAAGCCGACGAGAGGAGGAGCTGCTGACGCACAAACGGCCACTACGCACAAACCGCGTGCACTTTGTGCCATTAACGCGGTCACCGCGTGCACTGGCAGGTAGCGATGGAGAGGGGCTTGACCATGTTGTCTAGTGGGTAGTTCATCCAGGGTAGGTCTCAACTACGGTGGTAGTTCGGTGAAAACTGCTATGGTTAACTGGCAATCACCCTCTGAAGTTTACTGCAGTAAACTTGGGTGAACACTGGTGATCAACAGGGATTTTACTAGAGCCAAAGAGTTTGTCTAGGGTGATTAACTAAGGAAGGACTATGATCCTAGAGGTTTTGTGGCATAATGGAGCACAAACTAATATAGTTGCTTTGTAACTCACATTATGTGTCCAGAATCAAGATTTGGATGATGCACTCACCTGGAGTAACCAATTGAGGTAAAACTTGGCAGGGCTTAGTTATTTGGCTAGATAAAAGTGATGTAAAAATTTCATACCAATTGGATTTACCAAAATGGTACTTCCTTCACAGCTATTCCCTCTGTCCAAAATCTTGCAAAAATTCTAGAGAAATAATGGCTTTAAGAATTAATGCTAAATTTGGTGGAGAGAAGTTATTTGGGTAGGAGAATGCTCTTTTAAATTTTCAGGCAAAATGAAGCAATATAAAATATACTTGCTTCACAACCTGAAAATATTGACAGAATCAAATATTTGATGTTGTGCTCACATAGATCATTGGATGGAGCTGAATTTTGTAGGAGTGTGATAAAATTATCACATGAAGGAGTGTGCAAAATTTCAAATCATTTGGATAACCCTAGATAGCACTTCCTTCACAAAGGCTTCCCTCAAACAGGAACTTTGAAAAATCACCGAGGAAGTTTGGCTAGGCAAATAAAGTCGAATTTTTGGCACAGGTTAATTATTTGGATGATATATCATGCCCAGAAAGTTTGGGGGCAAATGGGCAAAGATAAATAGCACTTGTTTCACAATGTGCCATTTAGGACAGAATAGGAAATGAATTTATTGAGCATGATGAGAAATATGGCCAATGAAATATTTTGCCATATTTGAGGAATATATGACCCAAAAAATTATAATAATTATTTGGGGATTTTTGGATGGACAGAAATATAGGTTTCTTCACAACCTAGGGGCATTAGGGTTATTCCTTTAATAGAAAAAGGAATTTTCCCTAGACAAAGGAATTAGGGTTTGGTCAAGCAGTGGAGTGATATGGTCTTGGCATGATTTTGAGGACGATGAGCCACTAGGGAGGGGAAATGAAGATGATTTCCCAGGTGGCAAGGCCACAGAACCACTCCAAAAAGAAAAACAGAGCAAAAACTAATTAAATCAAAATAAAAAGGAAAGGGCCAAAATCCACGCTGTTACAACTCTTACCCCTTAAAGAAATCTTGCCCTCGATATTTAGTTGCTCTGGGAACAAGTATGACTTGAGGACGCCGTTTCCAGCTCGGGTATCCTTTTTCCTTTATTTGTTGCCCCCCCAAGAATTTCAGATGATCAACTTACCTTGCTCTGGGGTGGCTTACTTCACCTCTCCCCAAATTCTGACGGGTTTTTGCTCATATACCACTTCCTTTTGCTGATGTGAATTTTCTCATATCTGCGGTGATATCCAATGGATCTGAGCATAAATTTTTCTTTGGTCATGAAAACCTTTTTACTTCTGTCAAGGGGTTGCTTCAAATAAATGCTGAGAATTAATCATGGCCACCTTCTGACGGGGTCAGACTGCTCAAAGGTGGTACTGATTTTGATTTATTTCTTTGGCTCGAGCGTGAGATATGTACCAAAGATCTGACTGCCTTTTGTCAGGAGCAATATAATGGTGTATGGAGTCATACCTCAATTATCTACATCTCGAGACTTTGCCCGACGGGGAGTTGGCGGACAAATGCTTTTCCTGACAGACTGACCATGTACTTGAATCCATCGGTGAGTATACCGGGTCTGAGCTAATTGTTCGGCTTTTGACTTTCTCATTTTGTCGGTATACACATCTTTGGTAATACATTGTGATATGTTTTTAACACTGCCCCTGAGGTCAAACTGTTGAGGTTACCAAGGAATCTTGGATCTGACAGAACATACTTGGATATTCCACACTAACCATGTCAAGCGGGCCAGCGGGATATGAAAATCCTTATAAATAGAGTAGGCCACTGAGAATATGCCTTTGTGGATCCATATGGAATAATGGCCTCCAACTAATTTGGGTACCCGGACCCTGATGGTCGTGCAAAATCATCATACCTTTGTTGTTGGTCTCACCTTTTAACGGTCATGATTTTTATTTGTCAGGATACCTTACTAAAATAACTTGACCACACCTGTCCTTGATTCTTTGTATGACCATGGATGTGATTAATATTTTTGACATTATTCCTTGTGCTTGTTTTTCTGACCTGTGTCCGCACATATATGACTTGTACTCGGGGTTTGTAGCTGTACGAAGCTCATTGCTGAGGCCAATCATACAAGAAGGTGACAAGGTTTCCTGATATCACCTTGTCTGGTGCGGGAATAATGACCTTGATGACCATTGTCAAGACTGTTGATTCTGTGATGTCATCCCTAGATCTTGTTGATCCTTGTATTATATGCAATGTATCTCTGCTTATCTTCCTTTGCATGATTCATGAGGCTGTGGGATCCGTACTTTCTTTAGGTATATCTGTTTGATCCTGGTTGTATCTCGTATGAGTGACTGATGAGAATGGGGATGCATGCCCACCATATAAAAATCATATGCAACCAAACACTTGATTCTTGCGGTAGGCATATGTTTTGACTGTATTGTACCTCTGACAAAATTATTGCAAATATGATCCTTGATCTGCAGAGAGAGACCATTTGTGTAGCTTGCCGAGGAAGGCTCATTAGCTTCTGCTCAAAGCTTTTGTCTGGGTAGCGTGCAGAAGAAGCCTCGATAGCTTGCACACGAAGTTTGACCTGAGTATTGTGCAGGAGAAGCCGAGTTTCCGTACTTGAGAAGCATCTCCTCGGGTTTGCTTGTTGAGAAAAATTAATTTCCTGCCTGTCAGAAGCTTTTACCGAGGTATCTTGCTGAGAAAAACCAATTAAATCAAAAGAAAAAGCAAAGGGCCAAAATCCAGGCTGTTACATAGCAACATCCCGGCGACCCTCAGGTATAACTTCCTTCAAAACCGACCTTTCTCTACTTCTCGAGCTCCTGATGTCGTTGCATTTGTATCTTTTACTATTTCTCAGCCCCCCTCGTAGATAGGATCGATCGGCTGTTCGAAAACCACCTAATTGTTTACTGTTAAGAGGTAAAACTAGTTCATGCACTCGAATCTAGTAGTACTTGGTTCAAACAAGGAAGAAAGGGGTGGGGTGGGGGAAGATTTGTTACCTGAATCTAGGACTTGGTCGAAAGAGGAAATAATGGGGGCGAAAAGTAATAGAGACTGGCTATCCAACTGGTCTCTAGGTCTAATAGGGAAATAAAGGGAACGCAGTACAAACTCAATATAAACCCGATCTATTGGTTGAAAAAGGAAAGAAAGTGGGGACTGGGGGACAAGTCAATTGAGTAAGTCCAGCACTAGATTTGCTAGCCTCACACAGTATAAGGTGGCTATATACCGAACAAAAATGGGACCAACCCAGATATCCTCTTCTGATGTTTGTTGCCCCGAGCCGCTCTTATGTAATGGCACTGGTAAAATGTAGCAGTCGCACTGTTAAAAGTAAGGACACATTAAACCAATGTTGTTTTCAATGTAATGCCTCTAGTAATATGATTCAATGGCACTTTTTTCATGTCCTGCTAAAATTCCCATTAAGATAAGTTGCTTCTTTTCATTAGAGATGCAACTGTCCTGGTCCGCCTACTCTCCCATGCCCAAATACTGACTCTATAGCAGCTGTTAATGTAATGTAGCTGGTAAAATGAAGCAGTGTCACCATTAAAGTAATGTCGTATTTAACGGTTGTCATAGTTAATCCTAATGCCCACACTAATATCTAGCAATGCTGCTAGAAATTGCCACAATCCTTGTACGATTGCCATTCAGACAAGGAACATGCTTTTTTCATTTGATGCATGTTTCATCACTTGTTAGTCACCCTCCTTTCCACCTTTTTTTGTGCAAACAGAGATATACATTTCATGCTTGATCTTAGTTGAACTGCACAAATGATATCCAAATTATAGTTGAACATTCCAGGAGCTTCACGACCAACCTTGATGTTGCTCAATTTGATTGCAACTAATGAAGAAGAAGCTCAATGGGTTTCATTTTCTGATGCAAATGGAACCGGGGCTGGAGCCCTTTTCTTAAAAAAAAGAAGCTGCTAGCTCATGGGACATTGCTTCATTTTAGGTGAACTACACCAAAAGGTCCCATGAATTGAATCATCCATGTTGGTGACTGGTGTCATCCCTTCTACAATGGCGTTGACTGCAGATATGGTTCCCATCACGAGGTATGTTCCTTTTTGGTCTGACCATTTGCCAAAGATCGTGCATGTTGGTCCTGCTCTTGTGCTACTATTTTGGCACCGCCATGATAAATCAGTAATGTTATTATTTTGCACCTTAATCTAGTGGCACTATTAATTTGAGGCAATGTTCTGGCACAGCTAGTGCCACTGTTTTTTCATATATCGAAAGAGGGGGTTCCCTCTGATTTCATTAAAGAAACCCAACCATAGGGAACCATTATCCGACAACATCTCAGTGTAAACGGGCAATTATGCAACTACTACTAGAACGAACTGAGTACTAGCAGGAGACAAGTTCGCCAGATAAGCTAGGCAGGTAGGGGGACACACCACCAGCTCGACCAAGTTTGGATTACAACCCAAATGCTACCACATAAACATTAGGGGGAAGATAGGGACTGAAAGAGCCAGCTTCAGCATCCCAGTCTAAGCACCCCCAGCCTTCATCCTTGCGACGCATGGTACACCTCTTTTTCCACCTGCTCGACCCTAGTGTCACTGATAAAAAAGTAATAATATAGTTAAAATAGAGCGAGTGTCCTCTCTATCATTTCATTTCCAATGTAGATAAAGAAAGTGCTTCTCTTTGTTAATGTGTGTTCCATCAACTAGTCCCATTGTTAAGGTTTACTTATTTCTGCAAACTGGGGTGCTTAATTTTAGTTGATCTGCACAAAAATAGAGATTTGAATGTCTCAAGGCCCCTCCATGTACTACCGATGTACACTGATGTTCATCACTGGCAGAAGGTGTATCGGGGAGACTTGGGACGATTTTCAGTATGAGGCGTGGTGTACCGTATGAGGCGTCGCAGGGCCCATCTCGCCCTCGTAGCATGGCATACTATGATACTATTGCAATATTTTCTTCTATTTATTTTGTGTGTTTCATCAACTAGTGCCACTATAATGTAATCACACTTTTCCATTATCTGTGCAAACAGGGTTATTCAGCTGTATTTTGGTGGAACTGCACAAATGTACGGATGGAACCAGCATATATGCAAAGTGCGAGGTGTGCCAAGTAAAAATTACTGACACGAACCATGCTCCATGCACGCATTGGCATCCACCACCACCAGTGGGATGTGTGGCGCTCTCTGTGGACGGATCTTTCTCGGCAACAAATCCTCTAACCAAATACTAGTAGCTTATATTGGCAGTTTTCTAGGGAGTACTCTTTTCTGAAAGAAGCACCAAATATTTTTCTTTATTTGTACACAGTGTCACAACTTTGTCCCAAAGGTCCAGAGCTATTTTAAGGGTGATTGGCGTAGTACTCGGAGACTGATTGTAAGCATGATTTTCATTAGCTGTCACACTGATTGTAAGCATGAGCAGGTGGAAGATTAGGTTAGTGCGAAGCTTACCTTAAAACCTACCGCCGCCATTGAAATGAGGCGAACATCGAGGGAACCGCGGAGAACAGCGGGGAAGCGACGTTGCGCCATCCGGCTTCCTCTTGCGGTGGGAGAACAAATACTCTTGTGGCTCCGGCTGGCTCTTTACCCTCACGAACGGCACACCGTACTCGATTGATTCATTATCCTCTGGGTGCTCAACCTTCGACCTGTACGCCCACCACCTCTACCTGACTTCTGCCTCTGGCGAATCTGTCTGCTCCATTGCCCAGAGGAGATACTTTGGACTCGAAGGACTGCGGCGTGACTGCCGCCGAGGAGTACATGTACATCACCGATGTCTCGCTCTTCCGCATACATTACCACATGGCCCTCACCGTCCTCGAAATCTCCCACTCATTATCAAACCAAGTAAGGATCTCCTTCAACCTGGCTAACTTTGCTTGGTCGTCGCCGGTGATCTGCCCGATTCGCTGCTGCATCCTCTCCATAAATGTCCTTCTGAGTGGTCTGGTGCTAGCTTTGGAAGATGGGAGGAGAGATGGTGGTCTTGCGATAGAGAAGAGGGAGAGGCGAGACGGTGGTTTTGGAATGGAAATGATGGAGAGGAGAGGAGGTGGTTTTGCAATGGAGAAGAGGGAGAGGCGACACGGTGGTTTTGGAATGGAGATGATGGAGAGGAGAGGAGGTGGTTTTGCAATGGAGAAGAGGGAGAGGCGAGATGGTGGTTTTTGAATGGAGATGATGGAGAGGAGAGGAGGTGGTTTTGCAATGGAGAAGAGGGAGAGGAGCGTGCGGCAGCGATTTAGGATTGGACGAGAGGGCCGGCATGCCGTGACTGGATCAAAATCAAAATCAATTTACCCTTCAATTAAGAAAGCGACCCCACATTAACTAGTCTCCCTTTATTCTGGGTCATAATTGACCGTGATTTTCGCAAATATAATATATGTTATACGTTGCAAAAATAATATAATTTGAAAGTACATTCAGATACAAACCAAACGATACAATTTTTGGTGACATGCATTCACATTTTGCTTGTCAAATACACCACATGGTCAAACTTTGACCCAACATACGCAAAACAAAAAAAAATACTTCCAAGACCAGCGCCGCTCTTCCGCTCTTCTCCTCTTAAACCACCGCCGCTCCTCTCCCGTTCCAATCTACATCCAGCCCCGCTCCTCTCCTCTTCGATTTCAAAACCACCGCCCCTCCTCTCCTGTTCCAATCCAAAACCAGCGTCGCTCCTCTCCCGTTCTAATCCAAAACAAGCGCTGCTCCTCTCCTCTTCCATTCAAAAACCACCACCGGCGAGTGAACGTGCTGTGGAGAAGTAGATCGATGCAGGAGTACAACCGATATGTGAGGATCGCAGACGGCGACCCTGTGAAGCTAGCTAGGTTGTTGGAGATATAGTCTTGGTTTGACAACAAGGACCAACTAGCGGCGACGGCGACATCCATGGCCAAATATCTGCAATAGAGCGAAAAGGCGGCGATACTCCCGAAGGGAGTCGTGCGGGAGTACATAGAGCTGCTCCTCTGGGCCATGGAGCAAACAGATTGACCGAATCCGATCGTGAGGGAGCGGTGGTGGGAGTATCGATGCCAGATGGAGCATCCACCAGAGATTGAAGGATCGAGCATCTACAGGGTGCCGTTTGTGAGGGTGTCGTGCCAGAGCAAGCCGATGGAGTCTTCGTCGACCGAACCCAACTACAAGAGGAAAAAAACAGTTGGCCCGACGATGCTTCCCCGCCATCCTCTCCCTCGCTGTTCACATCGTCTCATGGGGCGGCTGTCTGCCGCCGCAATAGTCGGGCAGGTTGTGAATTATCAGGAGGAGCTTAGGGTTGTTAGTATTTGCAGGTTGTGAATTGTGTTTTGTGTTGTGTATTTTGAGAGTACTTTCATATATGAACGTCTTTTGAAATTCAGATTTGCAGTATTGAGCATATGAAGTATTTTATGAATTCTAGAGGTCTATTTTTAGCACTTAAAAAATGTAGTTTCATAGGAGTGTAAAAGTGCACACAATGTGATTCTCAGAGAAGAAACTGCAAGTTTCAGTTTCAGATAAGAAACTCCAAGTTCAGTTTCAGATAAGAAACTACAACTTTTAGAGGCAGAGCATTTATATTAACACAGCCTTTTCAAATAGTGTTAACATCATGTTGGAAGTTTTATTCATGGTCGAAACTGGAACTACCAGCCAGTTAACATCATGCTGATCAACATTCATGCATAGCACATCTTCATATGATGCATAGTCAAGAAGATATGCTGTTTTCAAAATTCCCACACAATGTCGAGTGTGCGAAAAACAGAGAAAACAAGGGACTGAGTTTTGGCAAGTGTTGGACGTGGTGTGCGTAGATGACAATTGGGACCCACATGTCAATAAAGGCAGAGGCAAAAAAATTGGGGATATTTTCTCTGCATAGGTGGAATCGAACCTAGGCGGAACAGCTGTCGGGTAGTGTCACTCGGCCACTAGGCTAGTTCAGTTGTTTTGTTACTAATAAGGCATCTCCTCCCGCACCTTTGTGCGCTCGCCGCGACTCCGTTGCCTGCCGTTGTGAACATGCTGAATAAACGAGAGGAATCTGGAGAGGACTGTACGTGGAGAGGCGGATAGTCAGGACCCACCAGCTCTATGGCCGTACGCAAGCAAGTGCCTCATCGAAAAAATACTTCCTCCGAATGCTATACTAACGTTGGGGCCCACGGGTTTGTCAACATAGTTACATTTTTTAGGTGCTTCGAAGTAGTTACTATAGGAGATAAATTCACAATGAAGCCGGGGAGCTGGCAGGTATCATTTATTATCACTGGGGCAGCAAGTATCAACTGGGTTTTGGGCTGCCCCGTCTAGGCTTTCTTTTTTAACATGCACAGCCCACGACCTCGGATGGGAGGTCCATTGGCCTGTTTGTATTTTCTTTAGGGACGTCAGGTATCGATCGGCTTATGGACCTCCCATCCGAGGTTTTATTTTTCCTGAAACATTGGCAGCCCAATTTATGTATTTTTTTGAAGAAAACACAAAGGTCTGCTCTATTTTTCTATATAAGAATAGGAACGCCTGGTCCAACTTATGTTTCCCTTCTAACTATATTATATATATTTAAATTATTTTATACGTTATTATATATTATTGTTATTGTCATCACATATTTAACAGATACTTACATATGTAAGAAAACAATATCCCACATCTTATTAACTTATAAAAATAATTTCTTAACAATAAAATCCTGGATTTTTTTGGCAACGAAAATCCTGGTGATTGTGTACAAAAGCTTGGTAAGATTTAAGGACCAATGTAATAATAAATCACTTATTATATATATATATATAAACAAAATGCTCAGCCCTATTTTTTTTTTTATAATCTGCGCCCACCCCAACATTATAATTAGAATCACCCCAGCAAAATCGTGTATTTCGAGAAAGGTCAAATGGCCTATAATTTGTAAGGAAAAACATAAATGGACCGCATGGACGCTACATTATTTGTTCACCCAACCCAGCTAATGGACCCACCAGCTATATCTTAGCATGCAAGGAAGTGCCTCCTTATTACGCACAAAAAATGAATACCCCCTGCTAGCTGCGACCCACAATAGTGGGAGGCTGACTTGTGGGCCAACTAAGTTGACGGGGACGGAGGGCTTTGTCAACTTAGTCAATATGAACGATTCTAGCTCTAGTGACCGTACGATGTCCATCCAACGGCCGTAGTGCTTCTTCAACCTCTGGTCTTCTTGCTCCACCCGCCCAAACCAGCACCGGTCGTGCCTCGTGCTCCTGCCTCCCGTGGCCGGTTGTGATGCCGCGGAGGCCTCACCGCCCCTACCACTCCCACCGCTGGCCAGGCCATCCCTCTACTCACCCACACCCCCTGTTATTCTGCGGTGATGGCATCCTCACACCGCAATGAACCATTGAACCCTCATACTCCTCTACGCGTGGGCATCCACTCCCGCATCTTCATCGGCTCCTCGTCGTCCCCTTCCTAGGCCTCGTCGTCATCCACCGCCCTAGTGCTCTTGGCGCAGCGTGGTCAACGTGGTCAAGGAACGGCTTCCATCGGACATGGACTGTACGTGGAGAGGCTGACAGCTGGGTCCACGACCGTAGCAAGGGAGTGCCTCCTTATTACGCGGAAAATAATGATTCCTCCATTTGACAGTAGGGACCCACCGAACGGGCAACCGTATTTCGCGAAAAAACATTTCCCCCTGACTGCTAGGACCTACCAGCGACATCTTCGCACGCAAGGAAGTGTGTCTGGGCAAAAAAACGATTCGCCCCCTGACTGTTGGGACCCACCAGCTACATCTTTGCACGCAAGGGAGTGCATGACAGTCGGGACCTGGTCGAAGCGTACATAGCATTGTCATTCTGGTCGCGAACGTGTACGTACATACTGGTCTGTAGAGGCACGCACGTGTCGTAGTAGAGGCGCGCACGTAGCATGTACACGTACGTACAGCGGCCAGTGTGCAAGAAAGAAAATACAGCCACATGCATACATACAGGTGGGGTCTCAAACGCCTACTCGCGCATACGTACGGCCAGGGTCGTGTACATGGCTAGGTCGGAATGGAGAAACTGCGTCATCATCCTGTTCATGGGGAGCCAACCGGCTGGGTCGGAACGAAATGCGTCGTCGTGTTCATCGGGAGGGCTTGGACGGAACAACCGATGGAAACGAGGCCTGGCATACCGCACAACGGAGGAAACGGCCTTGTGTTCGACCGGCCACGTTCGAAACGGGATCCTGTTCATCGGGAGGGGTCTGGTGTTCCGCAAAATGGAGGTAACGGACTTGTGTTGGACCTCCTACGGTCGAAACAGGGTCCTGTTGATCGGAGGGGTGTGGCGTACCGCAAAACGGAGGAAACGGACTTGTGTTGGAGCGCTACAGTCGAAACAGGAGTCCTGTTCATCGGGAGGGGTGTGGCGTACCGCAAAACGGGACTCCACGGGATACTGTTCATCTCCACCGTCGACCCCCTCCAGCCTCCACGGGCTCCTGTTCATCCACCATGGACCTCCTCCAGCCTCCACCTGCGACTGTTCATCCACGGGCTCATGTTCATCCAGCCTCCACCGTGCGCTACTCCACCGGCTACTATTCAACCAACCCTCTCCACGGGCTCCTGTTCAACCACCCCTCCACGGGCTACTGTTCATCCAGCACTCCACCCTCTACTGTTCATCCAGCCCTCCATGGGGTGGTCCTGTTCATCCAGCCCTCCATGGGGTGGTCCTGTTCATCCAGCCCTCTACGGGGTCCTGTTCATCCAGCCCCAACGGACTCGATCGATCAGGGTCATGTTCATCCAGAGGCAACACCACGGGGTCATGGTCATCCACCCCCATCGGGAACTGTTCATCCACCCCCCAGCAATGATCACTTTTCATCTAGAGGTAGCATCGATCGGCTTCAGTTAGCATCAGTAGCGAAGGAATCACCCGGGTTCAGTAACGCGTAGCCTGTAGTGCAATCGCTTGGGTTCAGTTAGAGCCCAACGCCTCGCTCGGGTTCAGTTAGAGCACAATGCCTCGCACACACACGCGTATGTGTACGAGAGAAACGCGCATCGCTCGGCCCCCGACCAGCCACCGTAACCGGGAACTCCCCAAAATTTTCTTCGCCCTCGCTTCTGCCACGGTTTTTTCCATCATGGACGGCCCAAAGAATGTCATGCAGCTGCGTCTCCGGCCCGCCCAAGATGAAAAGCCCATTTTCTGTCATGATTTTTTGTCATAGAAGTAGGAGCCCACCACATCTACGATGATACCGGGTTTTGTCACAATTATCGTCATAGAAGTGTCATAAGTATGACAGAAAAAAATCATTCAGCCCAAAATGTCACAGATGTGTATTTTTTTGTAGTGTATAAAGGAGGGGAGGAGGGGGGCCGGCCCTCTCAATGGCGCGCCCAAGGGGGACTCCTACTCCCAGTAGGAGTAGGTGTCGGTGTACTAAAGTAGGGGTACCTTAGTATCCCGAACTTGTGCACGGGCAGTCGCAGCGTTCCGCAGCAAGGCTTGCTGGGCGACCGCCAAGATCCTCCGTGGTTCCTTTAGAGCCATTCAAGAACAAAGTATCCAAGACCCCGGCAAGAGGAGCTTGCCGGGAAGGAGACAAGACCCCGGCAAGAGGGGCTTGCCGGGAAGGCCATCCAGGGCATTACAAGACCCAGTGAGCGACAAGCTCCTGGGCGCGACAAGATAATAACCGCGGCAAGGCACTTGCCGCAGCAAGCTTCCATCCTGTACCTGCGCTCCAGCACATCCACCAACGTGTTGCTCTGGGACCCTTCCAGGCATACGTGGCGGAAGGCTGTGCAGCTAGAGGTACACGGTGGCAAGCGGCGCTGACAAGGTAGCCATCGTGGCAAGCAATGGCGTCCCTAGCGGTCCCTTTCTGCACCGTCTAGGCGACACAGACAGGCATTTAATGCCTTTGTCCCCTGCCGTCAGGGTTAGGTATGATACAACTGTAGTAAGCGGTGATGCCAACCACCACCTCTTTTACATTTTTACCCTCATCTACGTTGCCACCTGTCGGTGACCCCTTGGACATATAAAAGGAGGCCCGTGTGCAACGTAGAGGAGGGGGGACAAGAATTCTCACGCTCGGTCTCGCTAGCCATTTGAGCGTACTGTAGCATTCATCGCTCCCGAGCAAGAACACAAATACAAACCAAAGCAGGAGTAGGGTTTTACGCATCCGTGCGGCCCGAACCTGGGTAAACTGATCGCGTCGCTCGTGCGTTCGCCTTGATCTGCTCTTCGTGCACTCTCCGCCCCCCTGCCGAACTGAAAGGGGCCCCGGTCCGCCGTGGTCCCATAGGTGTCCGTGGGATCAGCACCCCCGACATCTTTGGCGTGCCAGGTAGGGGTGCGTCGAGGCTGTGTGAACCTGATCCGGCGTTCGCACGAGCCGAATCTTCGTCATCTTCATCAACATGCCGCCGAAGAAGAAGGCTTCGGAGGCAGCTGCTCCGTCTGCGCCGAGCCCGCCGTCGCCAGAGCGAACGGCTGGTGGATTAGGTGCCGGCGGAAGAACAGGCGCCGACGAGGGGGCTCATGGTGCTGCCAGGTCCAAGGACAAGGCTGCGCTGCACATCGGCGGCGCAGTCGGCTCCCACAACGACCGGGCGCACTCCAAGACCTCGGCGTCCGTACACGCACCGTGCCCATCTCAGGAGGCGCGGGACCAGCAGCGTCATGGTACTCACGGTACCATACGTTTGCTGGGCCAAGATCAAGCTGGCGGATTCCGGAGCGCTCAAGACCAGCATGCACGCCAACATGCTGGCACGAGCGTGGCACGGTCGCTTGGACGAGATATTGCTCCTTCTAACGTAGTTAGAAGTCCGAGCATGTCCCGTTCCTCGCACCGTTCGCCGCCGCCGCCCGCCACTCCGGCAGAAGCGTTGGCACGGGCCCAACTGCTCCTAGATTGCCCTCCAGCGCCAGAGAAGATCGATGGCTGGAGGGCCACTATCCAGAGCCTCATCGGCTTCGCCAACGATGACAACCCACAGCAGCCCAGCACTTCGCAGCCGTGGCAAGTCAGTCAGGCGCGAGCCGGTGGCGACAAGACCGCGGAGGGTGCAACCACTGTGCACTCTCCGCCCCGAAGGCTAAGATCGCCGACTCGCCGGATCCACCACAACAGCGACTCCACCGCGTCATCAGATCCGCGAGCTCGTCGCGATCAGCGCCAAGTTCTTCACGAACGACAACAAGAAGACGCTCGAACACGCATCGAACGCCGAAGAGAAGCGCGGCGTCAATCAGACCTGCGCGCTGGGCCCTCTGTTGACATGCACGCGCCCGGAGAACCAGGCGACTTGCCGTACGCGGTAGGTTGCCCTGCGTTTACCTGTGAGCTGCGGCAAGTCCAGTGGCCCAGTCAGAAGCATTTCAAGCCAGACGTACCAGAGAAGTACGACGGCAAGTTACACCCATCAGAGTTCCTCAGCATCTACACCATCGCGGTGCAAGCTGCCGGGGGGCGAGACGACAAGGTCCTTGCCAACTACTTCCCACTGGTACTCAAGCCCGAAGTCAGGTCCTGGCTCATGCACTTGCCGGACAACTCCTTATCCTCTTGGGCGGACTTGTGCCATCAGTTTGTCGGCGCCTTTACGGGCGGCCACAAACCACATGGCCAAGAGAGTGACCTCCACCTGCTTGCCCAGAAGGAAGGAGAGCCCCTGCGCAAGTATATCCAGAGATTCAGCCATGTACAGCGCAACATCCCAGACATCCACCCTGCCGCGGTTATCAGCGCGTTCCGTCAGAACGTGCATAACCGCAGGATGCGGGAGGAGATGGCGATGAGCAGGATCAGAGACGTCAGCGAGCTGTACAACCTGGCCGACAAATGTGCACGCGCTGAAGAAGGTAGGAAACTCCCCGGAGAGAATACCGCAGCAGGAGGATCTGACAGTGAGGATGCTGCCCCGGCAAAGAAAAACCGGAGGCGCAACAGGAAGAAGAAAGACAAAGAGGTACTAGTCGTTGAGCAGTCCGGCAATGACGGTGGCGCCAAACAAGCCAAAGTTGGCAGCTCCGGCAAGGAGGTTGCCGCGTGCACCAACTGCCAAGCTGTGGCGGCCGCCGACAAGCAGGACGGCTCCGACAAGCAGTACTGCAAGATCCATCACACCAAGGGCCATGATCTCCAGAGCTGCAAGAAGGTCGAGCAGCTTGTACAGCAACAAAAAGCTGAGTACGAGCGGCACGACAAGGAGAGAGCCCAGGGAGGCGGTGGAGAGGCCGGCAAGAAGCGCCCTGGCCGGGGAGGACACCGCGGCAAGGCCAAGCAGCGGCAAGGAGACAGACCTCCCCGCGGCCGCGACAAGGATGAAGACGAAGACGACGATGAGGACATGGATGATGTTGAGAACAGTGAGCAAGAATTTCAGAAAGCTACAGAAGTTTTGTGTGTTGACGGCGGTGCTTCTCTACATACTTCTCACCGCCAACTCAAACAGTGGCGCGGCAAGTTAATGCGGCAGAACCACCTGTCAAATCGCGCAGACTTCTGAAATGGTCCAGCACGCCTATCATCTTTGACATTGAGGACCACCCTGATCGCACAACTACGGTTGGGTGCTTGCCGTTGTTGGTTTCGCCAACAATACACAACCTCAAGGTCACTAAGATGTTAGTTGACGGCGGGGCCAGCTTAGATCTGATCTCTTCTGCTGTACTCCAGAAACTCCAGATCCCTGACAGCGAGCTCGAAGAAACCGGCACGTTCCAAGGAATTAACCCGGGAAGGAGCAAGCCAAAAGGGAAGGTCACGTTGCTGGTAACATTTGGCAGCGAAATGAACTTCAGGACGATGAGGGTCACTTTTGACGTTGCCGATTTCCCATTGCCTTATAATGGCATACTTGGCCGTCCAGCACTCGCCAAGTTCATGGCAGCCTCTCATTATGCATATAACATGCTCAAGATGCCAGGCCCGATAAGCATCATCTCTGTCCCTGGCGACAAGAAGGATGCTCTTATCTGCGCCGACAAGATCTACCGGGAAGCAGCAGCTGCGACAGATCGCAAGACACTTGCCGCTGAAGCTCCCGGGGGGAAGAAGAAGAGCAAGTCCGGCAAAAGCTCTGATGCCCACTCCGGCAAGCGCACCTCCTCGGAGTGCTGCGCTGCCGTCGAGGAGGCACCATCGAGCTCCACCGGCAAGTGTAAGAAGGCCATGGCAGCTCCACCACATACCAAGAAGGTGTCCGCCAAGGAGGACGGCACTGGTGGTACCTTCACCATCAGTGCCACGCTTGACCCTAAATAGGAAAGCGCGCTCGTTACTTTCCTGCGGGCGAATGTTGACGTGTTTGCATGGCAACCGTCTGATATCCCCGGTGTTCCCAAGAAAGTAATTGTGCACCATCTTGCCGTTTGTCCTCATGCGCGGCCCGTCAAGCAGAAGGTCAGGAAACAAGCAGTGGAGCGCCAAGAATTCATAGCAGAAGAAATCAAGAAGTTGGAAGCAGCAGGCCTTGTCAGAGGAGTGCTCCATCCCACGTGGTTGGCCAATCCTGTAGTCGTGCGCAAGGCGAATGGAAAATGGAGGCTTTGTATTGACTTTACTGATGTTAATAAAGCTTGTCCCAAAGATCCATTTCCCTTGCCGCGCATTGACCAGATTGTTGACTCCACACCCGGATGTGATTTGCTTTCATTTCTTGACGCATATTCAGGATACCATCAGATCTTCATGGCAGAAGAGGATGAGGAGAAAACCGCTTTCATTACTCCATGTGGCACATACTGTTTCGTACGGATGCCTTTCGGATTAAAGAATGCTGGTTCAACATTTGCCAGAGTAGTCCATGTCGCTTTGAAGCCACAGATACACAGAAATGTAGAGGCCTACATGGATGATATAGTGGTCAAGAGCAAGGACAGGGCAACTCTGATCCAAGATTTAGAAGAGACTTTTGCAAATCTGCGCAAGATCAACCTCAAGCTCAACCCCGAGAAGTGTGTGTTTGGAGTCCCTTCCGGCAAGCTTCTCGGGTTCTTTGTGTCTCAGCGGGGAATCGAAGCCAATCCCGACAAGATCAAGGCCATCGAGCAGATCGAAGCACCAAAACGCGTCAAGGATGTACGAAAGCTTGCCGGTTGCGTGGCTGCTCTCAGCAGGTTTGTCTCTCGGTCTGCTGAGCGCGCCCTGCCGTTTTTCAAAATTTTGAAAAAGGCAGGTCCAATGAAATGGACTCCAGTAGCGGAGGCTGCGCTGCAGGACTTGAAGAGATACCTGTCCTCCACTCCAACACTTGTCGCACCTAAGCCGCAAGAGAAGTTGCTGCTGTACATAGCGGCAACCAATCAAGTGGTTAGTGCCGCGTTAGTAGCAGAGAGGGAGATAGATGACGAGCCAGCAACCGCGGCAAGCACATCCTGTGACAAGTAGGGGGCTTCCCCCACAAGCTCTGGTCCCGACAAGCAAGGATCTGCGCAGATGCAAGAAGAGATACAGAAGAAGATGGTGCAGCGCCCAGTTTACTTTGTCAGTTCCCTTTTGCAGGGGGCTAGGTCAAGGTACTCTGTTGTGCAGAAGTTGCTTTTCGGCCTTCTCATGGCCTCGAGAAAGCTGCGCCATTACTTCCAAGCACATGAAATCACAGTTGTCACTCGCTTTCCACTGAAGAGGATATTGCAAAACCCATAAGCAACAAGCAGGATTGTCGAGTGGGCACTGGAACTGTCAAGCTTTGGCCTCAAATTTGAGAGTACATCAACAATCCAAAGCAGAGCATTGGCAGAGTTCATAGAAGAGTGGATGCCAACTCCAGACGAAGAAATTCCGGAGATGAGCATCCCCGCCAAGGAAACAAACAAAGAGTGGCTTATGTACTTTGACGGTGCCTTTTCGCTGCAAGGCGCCGGTGCTGGAGTGCTGCTTGTCGCACCCACCAGAGAGCACCTCAAGTACATAGTCCAGATGCACTTTCCCAAGGAGCAAGCAACAAACAACACTGCAGAGTATGAAGGCTTGCTTGCCGGTCTCAGGATCGCGACAGAACTTGGGATTAAGAAGCTCATAGTTAGGGGTGACTCACAGCTTGTCGTCCGCCAAGTGAACAAGAATTACCAGAGTCCCTTAATGGAAGCTTACATCGACGAAGTGAGAAAGCTAGAAGAGCACTTTGACGGCCTGCAGATGGAGCACGTCCCACGAGCTCAGAATGACATTGCCGATGGCCTGTCAAAGTGCGCCGCACTTAAATTACCTGTGGAACCAGGGATTTTTGTGCTCAAGCTGACTCAGCCGTCCGTAACACCACCAAGTGGACAGAACAAAAAGAGGAAGTTAGTTTCTGGCGACTATTTTCCGGCAGAGCTTCCCGAAGCCGCCGCCAAGAAGGTCCCCAGGATCAACACCAAGAATGCTAAGGAGCAGTCTGCTCCGGCAAGCCCCAGGGTTTGTTCCGTGGAAGCAGACGCTCCCGACATGTTTTGCTCCGGCAAGCTTGCCGGCGAACGTCAAGCTCCGGCAAAGCCGCAGGCTCTTACCGTAGAAGCAGATGTTCCCGCAGCAGCAGATGTGCCTTTAGTCCTTGTTGTCAAGCCACGAGCTCCAACATGGGCGCAACAGATTGTCCGTTTCCTTCAGACAGGAGAACTTCCCGAAGAGCAAGAAGAAGCGGAAAGAGTAGCCCGGCAGTCTAGTATGTACCAGTTTGTCGACGACACACTGTGCAGAAGAAGACTCAACGGTGTGAAATTGAAGTGTATTCCCCGGGAAGATGGACAAAAGCTGTTGGCAGAGATACATGGAGGCATATGTGGTCACCACATTGGCGCAAGAGCCCTTGTCGGAAAAGCATTCCGGCAAGGCTTCTTCTGGCCGACAGCCCTCCAGGATGCAACTGCACAAGTAACCAAGTGTGAAGCATGCCAGTTCCATTCCAAGCAGATACACCAGCCAGCTCAATCTCTCCAGACAATTCCTTTATCCTGGCCATTTTCGGTCTGGGGGCTTCACATCCTCGGCCCCTTTCCCCGAGCTGTCGGGGGCTTTGAGTACTTGTACGTTGCAATCGACAAGTTCACAAAGTGGCCGAAAGTGGAACCAGTGAGGAAGGTGACAGCACAGTCAGCAGTCAAGTTCTTCAGGTCGATTGTTTGCCGTTTCGGGATCCCTAACAGGATAAGCACCGACAACGGTACGCAATTTACGAGCCGCACCTTCATGCAGTATGTCCAAGATCTTGGCGCCAAGGTCTGCTTCGCTTCTGTTGCTCATCCGAGAAGCAACGGTCAAGCGGAGAGGGCAAATGCTGAAGTGCTGCGCGGGCTCAAGACCAGAACTTTCGACAGGCTGCACAAGTGCGGAAGAAACTGGATCGAGGAGCTGTCGGTGGTTCTTTGGTCAATCAGGACGACGCCAAATCGAGCCACTGGCCAGACACCCTTCGCTCTAGTCTATGGAGCGGAGGCAGTTCTCCCCACGAAACTCGTATACGGGTCGCCTCGAGTGCTCGCTTATGATGAGCTTGAGGAAGACCGTCTTCAGGCTGCTGTGCGAGCCGCTCGCTACCAGCAAGCTTTGCGCCGCTACCATAGCCGCAAAGTTAACGCCAGAAGTCTCGAGGAAGGCGACCTTGTTCTTCGGCGCATTCAGTCCGCCAAGAATTCCAACAAGTTGACGCCAAAGTGGGAAGGCCCTTACCGGGTGAAACGAGTCACTAGGCCTGGCGCTGTCCGCTTGGAGACCAAAGATGGCGTACCAGTGAGCAACTCCTGGAATATTGAGCATCTTCGCAAGTTTTACCCGTAGGGCGCGGTTGCCGAACCCGTTCCGGCAACCACCTTTTGTACAAGTCTTGCCGCTGTTGCATGTAATCCTTTGTACAAAGCCGGGCGCAGATCACGTGCATAAAGATTATGTGCTCAGCACACATTGTCGATTTCATGCTTTTTAAATTTTGCATGCATTATCTAACATTTTGTGCAGCACTTACTCACGGTAAGCAATAACGAGCCATAAGGCTCCATACTGTTACCTCGTCTTCTTTCTTTTTCGCAAGGAAAAGGAGGTTCCCTCGCGCACAAGTTTGCCGGGGGGGAAGGGAGAAGATACGGTATGGACCAGGCGTCGTTCAAGAAGGTTTCGCCTTGCCGGGAAATAACAGAAAAGATAAGTTGCCAAATTCTGAGCAATCAAATTTCCTTTAAAAAATTTAAGTTATTTTCCTTGAACGACCATGCTCTGTATGGAAAACCTGTGCGCGGAGGTACCAACTCGTAGCTAGTTGCGCCCTTACTGTTGTTTCGAGTCCGCTCAACAACTTAAGTGAGCTGCAACTAGCCGCGACAAGGTTTCTTGCCGGCTGCGGCACCGCCAGCAGGTTGCTGACGTTCCGCACTCAGCGCTCGCGGCAAAGGTGCCTGCGCCGGCAAGTTCCCTAAAAGCGTAGGGTAAAAACATACAAAGGAAAGAGTCAAGTAAAGGAAATAACATAGCAATTACTACCAAGGATAGAGTATATTACAAAATAACTTGTCGCAGCTCTAACAGACTATTTTTCATAACATGATTGACAGCGACAAGGAAAGAAAAAGATGGATGGCCTAATCTACACGGTCGCCTTCGACCCTCCTGATTCCGCTCACCCTGTCCACAATAGGTGCGACAAGGGCCTTGAGCTCCTCCAGATCAGCATCTGGCGGTAGGCTTCGGAGGACGTTGTTGAGGCGGAGGCCTGGGTTGCGGAAGGCCACCTTCATCAGCACCTTCTGGAGAGCTCCCGCGCAAATCTTGCGCGACTCGTCGGCAAGCTGCTTTGGGATCTGCTCCAGGAGTCACTGGAGCGCCGTCGCCACGCCCTTGAAGAACAGAGTCAGCTTGGCGCTGGGTTGGAGATTCTCGTCGGAGGAGTACCCAAGATCCAACATCCCCAATTGCGCCAACTCCTTCTCGATGTCTGCGGCAACGTTCACCAGACCCTCCGTCCAGTGCTCCACGTTCTCCGACAAGGTCTTCTGGGCGGCAGCAGCGTTCGCCAGCAGCACCTTGCCGGCCTCGACTTCTTCCTTCAAGGCCGCCTCCTGCTCCTTGGCGCCGTCTAGAGATTTCATTAGAGCCGCCAGCTTCACTTCAAGATCAGCGTTGGAGTTCTTGGCGCCATCCAGTTCCTTGCCCTTCTCCGCGAAAAGGGCCTGCAGCTCCAAGTAACTGTTGGCGTCCCTCTCCCGCTCGAGCTTGAGTGCGGCGAGCTCGTCGCCGTTCGCCTTGAGGATCGCCTCCAGCTGCGTCACCTTCAGCTCCATCTCGTTCTTGGCGGCCTCGGCGGCTGCGGCGGCATCTTCAGCTTGTTTAAGGGCCCCACCAACTTCTCGCTCGCGCGTGGCAAGCTCCTCCTCGTGGCTGTCGAGGTGGACCTTCCGCTGCGCCAAGTCACCCTCCTGCGAAGACAATTTCTCCGCAGCAAGGCGTTGGCGCTCTTCGAGGTCAGCCTTCTCGAGGAGGAAGGCCTGCTGCGCTTCGGCAAGATCTTCCCGCTCCTTTGCCAGGGAGCAGAGAGCTTCCTGGCTGGCGCCCCGAAGCTCCTCCGCGTGCTTCTCAATATCAGCGCCGGCCTTCGCAACGAGCGCTTCTCTTCAGGTTCGCCGCTGCTGCTGCTTGGCGCGTCGACCAGCTTTAGCCCGGCGGAAGCAAGCACCTCTCCTTCTAGCATCTCCCCCTCGATCGGCGCCCTGGAGCTTGACGTCCAGGGGAGGTTAATGAAGATGTCCTCGCCGGCCTTCAGATAGATGCCAGGCTGGGGCTCATCGGAGCCTGGCACGGCGGCTGCGGTGGAGGAGTCGGTGGTCGGAGCAGCGCCTGGCGCTCCTGTGGCCTCCGGGTCATCAGTACGACCGCCAGACTCCCCGCCCGCTTCCGCGGCGGAAGCCCTGGCGGCCTCCTCGCCGGCGCCAGCTGCTTCCTCGGCGGCGACTTCAGTCTCCATCGGCTCTGCAACAGATGGATCTGACGGCCAGAAGAGGGGAGAAAATTCAAGCAAAATTCGAGCAAAATCCAAGAGAAAGATCAAGAAGACGAAGAAGCCAGGGGGAGTTTGGAAGCAAGGAAGTTACCTGTGCTAGGGTTTGCAGCTGTGGTCTCCGTTGCCGGGGGATCGCTGACGCAGTCCATTGCCGGAGATCCCTCCCTTGCCGGGGGCTCCTCCCTTGCCGGAGCCACCTCCCTTGCCGGGGGCTCCTCCCTTGCCGGAGTCTCCTCCCTTGCCGGAGACCTCTCCCTCGCCGGAGGACTCTCCCTTGGCGCTTCGGGAGCGGCCTCCAGGCTCTCCTGGTGAGGCTGCTCTGCTCCTGCACAAGTCAACAAACAAGTATCAGCAAAGCAAGGATCTTCGTGCGTGCCCGACAGAAGAAAACGAACAAGACACTTACGCTGGGGGCTGCTCTGAAGATCAGCCGCTGGGTCCGGCAAGTTCGTCTCAGGCACGTCCCCTGTTGATGCAGTGGGTTCATCCTCGATGACAATCACCGGCGCCTTGGCTCTCTTTGCCGCTCTCTGCGCCAGAGTCCTAAAAAGGAACAGATACAGGGAAAAGGCAAGTGAGAAACAAGACAAGACAAAAACAGCAAAAATCAAAGAATAGCAAGAACAATAAGAGAAACTTACTCTTCTTCTTCCTCCTCGTTGGAGCTGAACGTGGAGAAGTCGAAATCTGGCCCGCCTCCAGCGCGGGAAGGTGGAGGAGTAGGCTCCCTTGGCCGCTTGGCGGGAGCGGAAGAAGCAGTCCGGGAAGACCCCGCACCAGTCGAAGCAGCAGCATGGGGCGCTCCCGCGGCAACGGTGCTTGCCGCGGTGGAGCGCGTCGTGCGGCCCTGCGGCTGTCGGCCCGCCTGCCGCCTCACCGCATCCCCGGCCTTGCGGAGACGCCTTCTTGGTGGGGACGGAGATTCTTCTGGTGGCGTGCTGTCTGAGGACGAAGTGGAGGAGGAGTCAATCTCCAACGAGCCGCTCGCATCCTCGACAGGCTCGCTCGGCTCGGCATCACGCCCGACAAGATCTTACTTGCCGGCAAACATCTCTTGCCGGGCAAGGTCTTTCTTGCCAGAGATTTCCTCTTGCTCTACACGGTTCTCCGCCTCTACTGCCGCTGCCTCCTCCAAGGTGAAGCCGAACTCGCCCGCCGCGGCAGCTGCCGCCGCCTCTTCCAACCTGGTGGCGATGTACGCCAACTCCGCCTCGGTGGTGTCGCAGATGAGGCCGTCCTTCTCATCGGCGCGGATTGGCACTTCCACCAAGTTGTCGAAGAATTGCTGCACAACATCGTCTTCTGGCTCTTGCCAAGTTGGCACGATTCCGTGCGAATCGCACAGTGGCATCATCGCCCTGATGCGGTCGAGCGCCGAATTGTTGCACAAGGGGACGACGCCCTGCGGCAACCTGAAGACTTCAGGGTGATCTGAATCGTACTTGAAGAGCTCCTGCAGTATTCCGTTGAGCTCAAGGACAGTGAAATTGTAGTTGAGGCCTGGGCGCAGCCTCATGATGTCTGCCGCGTTCTTGAACTCCCAGGTAGGCCTCCTCCGTTCCTGCAGGGGAGCGATGCGGCGACGAAGAAAGTCCGCGCCCACGGCGCCTATGGTGAGTCCAGCAAGCCTTAAGCGCTGGATCCTGGTGACGGCAATCTTCAGCCTGCTGTCCTCCGGGGCCACGTCGCTCCAGTCACTGCCGCATACTGCTGCTACTTGGCGCCGGGCGGTGAATGGCTGCGGGCTCTCCTCAACAATCCAACACCAATCAGCCCTCCACTCCTCCCACTTGCCGCGGAATTCGCCCTCCAAATAGGAATCCTTCTTGACGGTCCTAGAGACCCAAGCAATTCCGCCGAACAAGGGCTCTCCTCTCTCTACCCGGGGAATGAAGAAATGGCGAAATAGGGCTACGCTAGGGTGGACTCCGACAAAGTTTTCGCAAAGGTGTGCGAAAACTGCCATTGTGAGGACGGCGTTGGGGGTGAAGTCAAGGAGGCAGAGATTGTATGTGTTCATGATATCACAGAAGAACTCGGAAAAAGGCGGGCAGAGCCCGCAGTAGAAGAAAATGGCGAAGAAAGGGTACCCGTCCGGAGCCGTCGCGTGAGCAGCGGCCGGGAGCACCTTGGTTCGCCGGTGACCTCGCGTCTCCGTCGCCCAAAAGTGATAATAGTACTCCCGCAGCTCCTTGGCGCCGAGCTTGGGGGGGAAGATGGCTCGCTCCCTCCGCATCGCCGCGAGCCGCTGCGCCTCGGTCGACATCACGGCCTTCGCCTTGTCGGCTTTCGGAGCCAGGGCGAATGTGGTGGAAGAGGCTGACGGCGTTGGTGGTGCTGGTGGCAATGGGGGGGGGAGCAGGACACTGCTCTCTTGCTGCTTTGAGAAGACGGAGACGGGGCGGAGTGTTCTGAGATTGGAATGGGGCGAGTGGGTGCACTACCCCCGCTTCCCTTTGCTTATAAAGGGGGAGGTGGCGGACGTTATGCCTTTCCTAATAAAGAAACCGCCCACGATCTCTCCCACGATGCCGCGTTTGACGCGTGCCGTGCGGGGAGGGCGCGGTGGATGCGGAGTGAGTTACGGCGTAACCTAGGCCTCGCGTGCCCGTGCACTGTTTTGGGCCTGGCCCAACAGCGCCCGGCACCGTGTATGGCCCAGGCCCGGGGGCTCCTGTCAGTGTACTAAAGTAGGGGTACCTTAGTATCCCGAACTTGTGCACGGGCAGTCGCAGCGTCCCGCGGCAAGGCTTGCCGGGCGACCGCCAAGATCCTCCGTGGTTCCTTTAGAGCCATTCAAGAACAAAGTATCCAAGCCAAGGAGACAAGACCCCGGCAAGAGGAGCTTGCCGGGAAGGAGACAAGACCCCGGCAAGACGGGCTTGCCGGGAAGGCCATCCAGGGCATTACAAGACCCAGTGAGCGACAAGCTCCTGGGCGCGACAAGATAATAACCGCGGCAAGGCACTTGCCGCAGCAAGCTTCCATCCTGTACCTGCGCTCCAGCACATCCGCCAACGTGTCGCTCTGGGACCCTTCCAGGCATACGTGGCGGAAGGCTGTGCAGCTAGAGGTACACGGTGGCAAGCGGCGCTGACAAGGTAGCCATCGTGGCAAGCAATGGCGTCCCTAGCGGTCCCTTTCTGCACCGTCTAGGTGACACAGACAGGCATTTAATGCCTTTGTCCCCTGCCGTCAGGGTTAGGTATGATACAACTGTAGTAAGCGGTGATGCCAACCACCACCTCTTTTACATTTTTACCCTCATCTACGTTGCCACCTGTCGGTGACCCCTTGGACATATAAAAGGAGGCACGTGTGCAACGTAGAGGAGGGGGGACAAGAATTCTCATGCTCGGTCTCGCTAGCCATTTGAGCGTACTGTAGCATTCATCGCTCCCGAGCAAGAACACAAATACAAACCAAAGCAGGAGTAGGGTTTTACGCATCCGTGCGGCCCGAACCTGGGTAAACTGATCGCGTCGCTCGTGCGTTCGCCTCGATCTGCTCTTCGTGCACTTTCCGCCCCCTGCCGAACCGAAAGGGGCCCCGGTCCGCCGTGGTCTCATAGGTGTCCGTGGGATCAGCACCCCCGACAGTAGGTTTCCCCATCTTTCCTTAGTTGGAGTAGGAGAAGAAGGAGGAGGGAGAGAGAGAGGGAAGGAAAGGGGGGCGCCCCCCCACCCAATTCAGATTGGGCTTGGGGGCGCGCCCTCCACCTGGCCACCTTCTCCTCTCTCCCACTAAGGCCCAATAAGGCCCATTGACTCCCCGGGGGGTTCCGATAACCCCCTGGTACTCCGGTAAATGCCCGAACTCATACGGAACCATTCCGATGTCCAAACATAGCCTTCCAATATATCGATCTTTATGTCTCGATCATTTCAAGATTCCTCGTCATGTCCGTGATCACATCCGAGACTCCGAACTACCTTCGGTACATCAAAACACATAAACTCATAATACTGATCATCATCGAACGTTAAGCGTGCGGACCCTACGGGTTCGAGAACTATGCAGACATGACCGAGACTCACTTCTGGTCAATAACCAATAGCGGAACCTGGATGCTCATATTGGTTCCTACATATTCTATGAAGATCTTTATCGATCAAACCGCATAACAACATACGTTGTTCCCTTTGTCATCGGTATGTTACTTGCCCGAGATTCGATCATCGGTATCATCATACCTAGTTCAATCTCATTATCGGCAAGTCTCTTTACTCATTCTGTAATGCATCATCCCATAACTAACTCATTAGTCACATTGCTTGCAAGGCTTATAGTGATGTGCATTATTGAGAGGGCCCAGAGATACCTCTCCGACAATCGGAGTGATAAATCCTAATCTCGATCTATGCCAACTCAACAAACACCATCGGAGACACCTGTAGAGCATATTTATAATCACCCAATTACATTGTGACGTTTGATAGCACACTAAGTGTTCCTCCGGTATTCGGGAGTTGCATAATCTCATAGTCATAGGAACATGTATAAGTTATGAAGAAAGCAATAGCAATAAACTAAACGATCATAGTGCTAAGCTAACAGATGGGTCAAGTCAATCACATCATTCTCTAATGATGTGATCCCATTCATCAAATGACAACTCTTGTCCATGGCTAGGAAACTTAACCATCTTTGATTAACGAGCTAGTCAAGTAGAGGCATACTAGTGACACTCTGTTTGTCTATGTATTCACACATGTACTAAGTTTCCGGTTAATACAATTCTAGCATGAATAATAAACATTTATCATGATATAAGGAAATATAAATAACAACTTTATTATTGCCTCTAGGGCATATTTCCTTGACGAAGAAGGTCAGAGATAACCGGGAAATGAGCTTGAGGGCAGAGTGGAGTGGAGTGGAGTGACTAGGGTTTGTTCTGGGGAGCGGATGTGAACGAATATATGTGGGGTTGGGATGGGCCAGCGTGGGCCAGAGCCGACAAGGCGGACGTGCCCGGGCCTCCTCATATCCGTCCAGAATTTGGGTTGGATATGTGCGGTGCCGGTCAACCCAGGTGTTTAGATCCGTTATGAGACGTGTGTATGAATTTGGTTTTTTGATCGGTCAGCAACCAGGCTGTCCACGGGGGCGTATATAAGGTTTTTTTTAGCCTTTTGGGCACCCGACTCTAGATGCTCTTAGGCACTCTCGGAAGATGTCGGGGTAGTTTGGTTGCTGTCCTGCACAGCCTGCCTGACAAATTTGGGAGCCTGGCGAGCGCCTGGGAAGCGACAGATTTGTGCCTGGTCAGGCAAGCATTGTTTGACTGGTGGCCACACCTGACCATGCCTGGTGGTGAATTTTGGGTGTCATGTCAACCTATTAGTTTTCTTTTTATTCTTGCATGCATGATTAGCATCGCCAGATAGCACACATGCGTCGTTTCTCGGTTGCCTGGGCCAGGCTAGTGACGTTCTCCGGTTTCAAAGACAGACTAATGATGTTTTTCGATTCCCAGGCCAGGCTAGCTTCGAGTTATCCAGGCACCAACCAAACAATGTCCACGAAGTTCTTAGGCATCTTTCAGGCCAAGCAAATTTGCTTTCGGACAAGAACCAAACATGCCCGTCCTCTCGCTGAAGTGTGACGACAAGTTGTGTAACGGCCGCCAGGTTGCTCGCATTCATCACGAGTGCCACCAAATCCGACCCAGTGGAGTCATATTCCATTGAACTCAATTTTGTTATAACTTTTTCTCTCCATAAGTCATATGTAATTTCTACTTGAGTGTTTTTAAAGTAGCCACACGTGATGTTTTGCCGCCTCTATGCCTGCCTCCAACGTCTTGAAGTACGACTTTATATGGTGCAAACGCAGGCTCTAAGCTAAAAATGCTTGGAAGCGCCTCTAAGTGTAGAGACCAGTGTCGCCTAACCTAGGCGACACGGACGTCGACCGATCCACCACACCTTCAACCCCGTCACCGGCTTCTCCCCCTCGTCATCGTCGGAGGCCAGCACCAGGCAAAGCCTGTGCGGTGGTGGCAGTGGCGGGGCCTCTCTCTGTACTAGTGACAAGACTGCTATCGATGGATCCTTGTGTAGATTGAATCGGCGGGAGGCGGTGCCCCGATGGTGATCATCGGATCTCTCGTTGCCGACGCATGCAACGGCTGGAGCGAAGCCTCGGCGGCGACCGTTGGATCTGCGGATTACGGCGTGCTCTAGTTTGGTCAAAAGACCCGGTGACAATAGCCATAGCAGAAGGATCCAACCTAGGCGGTTTGCATGTCCAAAATGTGTGCTCGGTTGGATAGATCCAAGCCGTGCTTTTTTGCATGTCCAAATCATGCTCAGTTGGATGCAATGCAGGCTACTGGTTCCAACTTCCTTGCGATATACATGGACGTGATCTAGCCGCCTGCTCTCGGCCATTGCGTGTGCCGGCGCCTTGCACAAGGACGCTCTGAGCCGCTGAGAGGAGCACCAGGACGTGCCAGCCCCTCTCTTGGATCCTTCCTGACCGTGCCAGCATCAGCCAATCTATTATCGAACTACGGATTGCAGTGACCATCGTAGGTTCTACACAAGCTGGGGACAGTGATATGCCTTTCGTTCTTCGGTACATGCCATGTCATCTTAAGCTGACGGGCATGGGCAGGGCTCTCTTCGGCGAGGTGGGTCGATGGTTGATACGTCTCTATCGTATCTACTTTTCCAAACACTTTTGCCCTTGTTTTGGACTCTAACTTGCATGATTTGAATGGAACTAACCCGGACTGACGTTGTTTTCAGCAAAATTGCCATGGTGTTATTTATGTGCAGAAACAAAAGTTCTCGGAATGACCTAAAACTCCACGGAGATTATTTTTTGGAAATAATAAAAAATACTGGCGAAGAATCAAGGCCAGGGGGCCCACACCCTAGCCACGATGGTGGGGGGCGCGCCCCCTACCTCGTGGGCCCCGTGGAGCTCCACCGACGTCCATCTTGACTCCATATATTCGTGTTCGGGGAGAACAAAATAAAGGAGAAGGATTCATCATGTTTTACGATATGGAGCCGCCGCCAAGGCCTAAACACTCTTGGGAGGGCTGATCTGGAGCCCGTTCGGGGCTCCGGAGAGGGGAATCTGTCGCCATCGTCATCATCAACCTTCCTCCATCAGCAATTGCATGATGCTCACCGCCGTGCGGGAGTAATTGCATCGTAGGCTTGCTGGACGGTGATGGGTTGGATGAGATTTATCATGTAATCGAGTTAGTTTTGTTAGGGTTTGATCTCTAGTATCCACTATGTTCTGAGATTGATGTTGCTATGACTTTGCTATGCTTAATGCTTGTCCTTAGGGCCCGAGTGCCATGATTTCAGATCTGAACCTATTATGTTTTCATCAATATATGAGTGTTATTGATCCTATCTTGCAAGTCTATAGTGACCTACTATGTGTTATGATCCGGCAACCCCGAAGTGACAATAATCGGGACCACTCCCGGTGATGACCGTAGTTTGAGGTGTTCATGTATTCACTATGTGCTAATGCTTTGGTTCGGTACTCTATTAAAAGGAGGCCTTAATATCCCTTAGTTTCCGCTAGGACCCCGCTGCCACGGGAGGGTAGGACAAAAGATGTCATGCAAGTTCTTTTCCATAAGCACGTGTGACTATATTCGGAATATATGCCTACATTACATTGATGAATTGGAGCTAGTTCTGTGTCACCCTAGATTATGACTGTTACATATTGAACCGCATCCGGCATAATTCTCCATCACCGATCCATTGCCTATGAGCTTTCCATATATTGTTCTTCGCCCATTTACTTTTCTGTTGCTATTGTTATCATCACTACAAAACACGAAAAATATTACTTTTGCTATCGTTACCTTTTGCAATCGTTACCACTACTGTCATATTACTTTGCTACTAAACACTTTGTTGTAGATACTAAGTTTCCAGGTGTGGTTGAATTGACAACTCAGCTGCTAATACTTGAGAATATTCTTTGGCTCCCCTTGTGTCGAATCGATAAATTTGGGTTGAATACTCTACCTTCAAAAACTGTTGCGATCCCCTGTACTTGTGGGTTATCAAGACTATTTTGTGGCGCCATTGCCAGGGAGCATAGCTGTATTCTTTGAGTCACTTGGGATTTATATCTTCTTATCATTATGAAGAACTTGAGAGATCCAAAAACCAAGATTTATCTCTCAACTACGAGGGGAGGTAAGGAACTGCCATCTAGCTCTGCACTTGATTCACCTTTTGTTTTGAGTAAGCTTGCGACACCTAAACCTGCTTCTGCTATTAATTCTGATATGTCACATATTATTGATGATGCCACTTCTGCTATGCATGATACTTATGATGAAACTACTTCTATGCTTGATACTACTGTGCCACTTGGTGAATTTCTTGATGAACAACTTGCTAGGTCTAGAGATAATGAAATTATTGAAACTAATAATACTGATGAAAGTAATGATGAAGGCTCTCCTAATAAAAATATGAATTGCCCATTGTGCCTGAGGGCTATGTTATGGATGAAGAAACTAAAAGAGACTTTCTTGCTTGCAATGATAGAAGTGATCTTAAGAAATTATTAGCTAAGATTAAACAAAAAAACTCTGAATGCTAGAATGAAATATGATCCTGCTTATGCTACTTCACCTATCTTTGTTACTGATAAGGATTATGAATTCTCTATTGATCCTGATATAATTACTTTGGTTGAATCTGATCCTTTCTATGGTTACGAGTCTGAAACTGTTGTGGCACATATTACTAAATTAAATGATATAGCCACCCAGTTCACTAATGATGAGAGAACTCGCTACTTTTATATCCTTAAAATATTTCCGTTCTCATTAAAGGGTGATGCTAAGATATGGTTTAATTCTCTTGATCCTGGTTGTGTGCGTAGTCGCCAGGATATGATTTATTACTTCTCTGCTAAATATTTCCCTGCTCATAAGAAACAAGCTGCCTTAAGGGATATATATAATTTTGTGCAAATTGAAGAAGAGAGTCTCCCACAAGCTTGGGGGAGGCTTCTCCAATTACTTAATGCTTTGCCTGATCATTCTCTTAAGGAAAATGAAATACTTGATATCTTTTATAATGGACTAACCGACACTTCCTGAGATTACCTGGATAGTTGTGTTGGTTCTGTTTTCAGGGAAAGAACACCAGATGAAGCTGAAATTCTATTGAATAATATGTTGACAAATGAAAAATAATTGGACACTTCCTGAGCCAACTCTCGAGCCTATTCCTAAACCAACTCCGAAGAAAAGAGGTGTTCTATTTCTCAGTCCTGAAGATATGCAAGAGGCAAAGAAATCTATAAAGAAAAGGGTATTAAAGCTGAAGATGTTAAGAATTTACCTCCTATTGAAGAAATACATGGTCTTAATTTACTGCCTATTGAAGAAACACATGGTCTTGATAACCCAACACAGGTAGTAAAGGGGCTGTTATTGATTGCACCAAAGGCAATGTCACTTTTCATGTTAATGGTAATGAGCATACGGTACACTTTTCGAGGAAACAACCTCAAGTCCACAGTATCAATTCTATTGGAAAAATTCCATCGATTATTTTTGGAGGTTTTGAATTTCCTCTACCTACTGTCAAGAAGAAATATGATATTCTTATTGTTGGGGAAGTCCATATCCCCATTGAGGTAACGTAGTGTTATTCGAAATTTCTCCGGTTACATGTTATTCAAAATGGGTTTGTTAACAAGACCTGATCAACCTTGTTAATGGATTCCTTTTCATGAGCATGAGATGGATGAGGTTAGAAAACACAACTCTCTGTACCCTCTTTTTACTTTCTGTTATTTATATTAAATAAAGCAAAAATAGTAATTTCTGTCTCTTTTCTGAATTATCTGTGCAATATAAAAATGCCCCAAAAATAAAAGTTCTCCAAATGCCCTGAAATTTAAAAATATTTATTCTGAAATATTTGAGAATATCTCGCACTGAGAACACGGCAGGGGGAGCAAGCACCTGGCCACGAGGGTCCACGGCGCGCCCACCCCCTGGGCGCGCCCCCCTGCCTCGTGGGCCCATGGTGGCTCCCCTCCACTTATTCCTGCACCCACACACTCCTTCTTCCTCCCACGAACAACACTAACCTGCTCAAACCCGAGCCCAAGCTCATTTTGCTACCATTTTCGATCTCCTTGCTCAAAGCACCTCACACAAAACTGCTTTGGGGGATTGTTCCTTGGTATGTGACTCCTCCATTGGTCCAATTAGTTTTTGTTCTAGTGCTTTATTCATTGAAAATTTGTGTTGCCTAGGTGACCATGTTCTTGACCTTGCATGTCAAATTTATATGGTTCCAAGTAGTTCTAATGCATGATATAGGCTCTAGGCACTTGTAGTAGTAGTTGCTATCAATTTTGTTGAGTTTGGTTTACTTTTATTTTGAAGTTACTAAAAATTTCAGAAATTTTTTAGAAGAAGAAATATGTTTAGTAAAATGTACCAAGGTGGTTCTTCAAGGAAACAAGGAGCTAGGTTTGCAATGCGTGATGCTGATGATGAGCCACCAAGGGACACTCCAGTGCGGCCTTGTGAATGGCCTTCAGAGGACTTCATGGATCGAGCAGGAATTAAGGAAGAATTTAACGCATACTTGCGTAACACTGATCTTGTGAGCTTCGAGGCAAAAAAGTGCCGCTAGTACCACTATCTCACTAGTTCCTTTGTGAGGAGGTTTGAATTTTCATCTTCCGCAATTCTCAAACTGTCATGTTTGATCTTTATGAAAATTATTACACTATGGACTTAGAGGACTTTACCACTGCTTGCAAACTTCCACAATGGGGTAGTGCTAGTGAACCGCGCAAATCTAAATTTAGAGATTTTCTTGCTAGTATAACTGTGGGGGAATCTAGAGATAAAGCACAAGCTACCATAGGGAGCATTCATTTTCCTGCTATACATTATTTTGCTCTCTTCATAGGTAGGTGCATAAATGGTAAAGATGAAGCATGTCATATGTGTGTCCCTGACCTAAGTATTCTTAGGAGTGCTGTGTTAGGAGATAAATCTTATAATTTGGGATCCATTGTTTCACGTAGGTTGCATCATAATAGATTTAATGGAGATTTCTTCTATAGAATTTATGCAGCCCGTATAGCTAATTTTCTTGGTATAACCATACGTGAGGATGATATCGAGTTGCCTCCTGCTTATTTGGATTATGAGGCTATGGTTTGTCATCATTTTGTTGAGAGGAACGATCAGTTCCTCTAGTACCGACTAATCTTTGACAGACGACGCACCTATCACGTCTCTCTCCCTACTTCTACTTTCTCTGACTTTCAGGCAAAAGGGGGATATTTTATAACCATAGAGGAGACGGAAGAGTATAAGAGGAGGGCTGAGATAGCTTGCCTACAAGCTGCGGCCCATGATGCAATGACTGCTGCATCTCAGTACGACCCCAACTACAACTTTGGATATCCGTCAGGCCATCCGTGGCATTAGACCAACTTAGGCCAAAACCCTAAGCTTGGGGGAGTACGTATTTCTCACCGACATTACATTCATGTTCACGCACTCATTGCTAGTTGTCGGTGCTCATACTTTTTCATTGTATCATCCATGCTAGTTTATTTTCCTTTTTATGCTTTCTTCTTGTGTGTTTGATAAACCTTAAGAAAAACCAACAAAATTAGTTGTAGCTTTAAGCTAGTTTTAATTTCTATGCTTGTAGTAGTAATTAAAAAGAAAACCCAAAAAGATTTTCTATTCTTCTTTTGCTTGTTGGGAGCTTTCCCATGTAAATAGTTTTATTTCTTTTCCTTTCTTTGGGGGTCGATAGGAGAAGACCATAATTAAAATGTTAAAGTGGCTCCTATATGCATTATTGTTTATTTAACCAAGAGTCCATATTGCCTTGTCTTCTCCTGTTTATTGAATGCTTGCAGATTCCAGCTTAGTCCAATGCATGTGCATTGTTATTATTATTCACATCATTCGGTCGTGCAAGTGAAAGGCAATTATGATGATATATGATGGACTGATTGAGATGGGAGAAACTGTTATGAACTCAACCTCTCTTGTTTTTGTAAATATTATTAGTTCATCGTTCCTGATTTGGCCTATTATGAATAAACATGTTTGCAATGACAACTAGAGATTATAGTTGCTTATGCCATGCTTAATTAGCTAGGAGCTTATAATGGTTTACCTTGCGTGCCAACATGCTATTAAAATAGTTGTGATGTGGTATGATAGGGTGGTATCCTCTTTTGAACTATTCGAGTGGCTTGACTTGGCACATGTTCGCGCATGTAGTTGAAACAAAATCAACATAGCCTCTACGATATTTATGTTCATGGTGCATTATATCCTACTCATGCTTGCATTCGGTGTTGATTAATTTTAATGCATGTTCATGACTGTTGTCGCTCTCTAGCTGGTCGCTTTCCAGTCTTTTTCTAGCATTCACTTGTACTAAGCGGGAATACTGCTTGTGCATCGAATCCCATAAACCCCAAAGTTATTCCATATGAATCCACTATACATTCCTATATGCGGTATCTACCTGCCATTCCAAGTAATTTGGTATGTGCCAAACTCTAAACCTTCAAATAAACATTCTGTTTTGTATGCTCGAATAGCTCATGTATCAACTAGGGCTGTCCGTATCTTAAATGTTAGGCCTGTTATTCTCAAGAGGAGTGGACTCCGCTCCTCACTCACGAGAAAATGGCTGGTCACCGGGATGCCTAGTCCCATGCTTCATGCAAATCAAATCAAAATAATTGCAAACAAAACTCCCCATGGGACTGTTGTTAGTTGGAGGCACTCTTTGTTTCGAGCAAGCCATGGATTGATGCTTGTTGGTGGAGGGGGAGTATAAAACTTTACCATTCTGTTTGGGAACCACCTATAATGTGTGTAGCATGGAAGATATCGCCATATCTTGGTTGTTATTGATACGTAAATTTTACATCATGCTTTTATATCTATATTTATTGCATTATGGGCTGTTATTACACATTATGTCACAATACTTATGCTTATTCTCTCTTATTTTACAAGGTTTACATAAAGAGGGAGAATGTCGGCAGCTGGGATTCTGGGCTGGAAAAGGAGCAAATATTAGAGACCTATTCTGCACAGCTCCAAAAGTCCTGAAACTTCACGGAAGACGTTTTCAGAATATATAAAAATACTCAACAAAAGAGATTCACCAAGGGGCACACCCTGCCCATGAGGGTGGGGGGCGCGCCCTACCCCTTGGGTGCGCCCCCTACCTCGTGGGCCTCCTGGTGGCTCTTTGGTGGCCATCTTCTACTATATGAAGTCTTTCGATGGAAAAAAATAGCAAGCCATCTTCTCGGACGAAACTCCGTCGCCACGAGGCGGAAGCTTGGCGGAACCAATCTAGGGCTCTAGCGGAGCTGTTCTGCCGAGGAAACTTCCCTCCCGGAGGGGGAAATCATCGCCATCGTCATCACCAACGCTCCTCTCATCGGGAGAGGGCAATCTCCATCAACATCTTCATCAGCACCATCTCCTTTCAAAACCCTAGTTTATCTCTTGTATCCAATTCTTGTCTCCAAGTCCGGGATTGGTGCTAGTAAGTTGCTAATAGTGTTAATTACTCCTTGTAGTTGATGCTAGTTGGTTTATTTGGTGGAAGATCATATGTTCAGATCCTATATGCATATTAATACCCCTCTGATTATGAACATGTTTATGCTTTGTGAGTAGTTACGTTTCTTCCTAAGGACATGGGAGAAGTCTTGCTATTAGTAGTCATGTGAATTTGGTATTCGTTGGATATTTTGATGAGATGTATGTTGTCTCTCCTCTAGTGGTGTTATGTGAACGTCAACTACATGACACTTCACCATTATTTGGGCCTAGAGGAAGGCATTGGGAAGTAATAAGTAGATGATGGATTGCTAGAGTGACAGAAGCTTAAACCCTAGTTTATGTGTTGCTTCGTAAGGGGCTGATTTGGATCCATATGTTTCATGCTATGGTTAGGTTTACCTTAATACTTTTGTTGTAGTTGCGGATGCTTGCAATAGAGTTTAATCATAAGTGGGATGCTTGTCCAAGTAAGGACAGTACCCAAGCACCGGTCCACCCACATACCAAATTATCAAAGTACCGAACGCGAATCATATGAATGTGATGAAAACTAGCTTGACGATATTCCCATGTGTCCTCGGAAGCGCTTTTCTCTATATAAGAGTTTGTCCAGGCTTGTCCTTTTCTCTAAAAAGGATTGGGCCACCTTGCTGCACTTTATTTACTTTTGTTACTTGTTGCTTGTTACAAATTATCCTATCACAAAACTATCTGTTACCACTTATTTCAGTACTTGCAGAGAATACTTGCTGGAAACCGCTTATCATTTCCTTCTGCTCCTAGTTGGGTTCGACACTCTTACTGATCGAAAGGACTACGATAGATCCCCTATACTTGTGGGTCATCAAGACTCTTTTCTGGCGCCGTTGCCGGGGAGTGAAGCGCCTATGGTAGGTGGAATTTTGTAAGGAAAATTTTATATAGTGTGCTGGAATTTACTGTCACTTGTTACTATGGAAAGTAATCCTCTGAGGGGCTTGTTTGTGGTATCTTCACCCCGACCAGTAGAGCAAGGAGTTGCTCCTCAACCTACTGAACCTACTGAAAATGAAAATGTCTGCTTTGAAATTCCTTCGGGTATGATAGAAAAACTGCTAGCTAATCCCTTTTTAGGAGATGGAACAAAACATCCTGATGAGCATCTAATATATGTGGATGAAGTTTGTGGATTATTTAAGCTTGCAGGTGTACCCGGAGATGTTGTTAAGAAGAAGATCTTCCCTTTATCTTTGAAGGGAGATGCATCGACATGGTATAGGCTATGTGATGATATGGGGTCTTGGAATTACAAACGATTGAAATTGGAATTTCATCAGAAGTTTTATCCTATGCATCTTGTTCATCGTGATCGCAATTATATATATATATATATATATATTGGCCTCGCGAAGGAGAAACCATCGCTCAAGCTTGGGGGAGGCTTAAATCAATGTTATATTCATGCCCCAATCACCAGCTCTCTAGAGAAATGATTATTCAAAAAATTTATGCTCGGCTTTCTGATAGAAATCGCACCATGCTTGATACTTTTTGTGCTGGCTCTTTTATGATGAAGACTATTGAATTCAAATGGGATTTATTGGAAAGAATTAAACGCAACTCTAAAGATTGGGACCTCGACAAAGTTAAGGAGTCAGGTATGACACCTAGGTTTGATTGTGTTAAATCTTTTATGTATACCGATGTTTTTCGTAAATTTAGCACTAAATATGGACTTGACTCTGAGATAGTAGCTTCTTTCTGTGAATCTTTTGCTACTTATGTTGATCTCCCTAAGGAGAAGTGGTTTAAATATCATCCTCCCATAGTAGTAAAAGTAGCTGCACCTATTAAAGTTGAAGAAAATATTGTCACTTATAATGATCCTATTGTTCCTACTGCTTATATTGAGAAACCACCTTTCCCTATTAGGATAAAGGATCATGCTAAAGCTTCAACTGTGGTTCGTAAAAGCAATATTAAAACATATACACCTCCTGAGCAAGTTAAACTTGAACATAATATTGCTATTGTTAAAGATCCCTTGTCTGATAATATTGATGGGCATGTTATCTATTTCTATGATGAAACTGCTAGAATTGCTAAACCTTGTGCTAAAGATAAACCTAGACTCGTGGTAGGCATGCCTGTTATTTTTGTTAAAATAGGAGATCATTGTTATCATGGCTTATGTGATATGGGTGCCAGTGCTAGTGCAATACCTATTAGCCTTTATAGAGAAATTATGCATGATATTGCACCTATTGAGTTAGATAATATTGATGTCACAATTAAACTTGCCAATAGAGATACTATTTCACCAATTGGAATTGTTAGAGATGTTGAAGCCTTGTGTGGGAAAACTAAATATCCTGCTGATTTTCTTGTTCTTGGTTCCCCACAAGATAGCTTTTGTCCTATTATATTTGGTAGACCTTTCCTGAACACTGTTAATGCTACCATAGATTGCAAAAGGGATGTTCTTACTATCGGTTTAGATGATATGTCTCATGAATTTAATTTCTCTAAATTTAGTAGACAACACCATGAAGAAGAATTACCTAGTAAGGATGAAATTATTGGTCTTGCTTCTATTGCCGTACCTCCTAGTGATCCTTTAGAACAATATTTGCTAGACCATGAAAATGATATGTTTATGAATGAAAGAAGGGAAATAGATGAAGTATTCTTTAAACAGGAACCTATTCTGAAAAACAATTTACCTGTTGAAATCTTAGGGGATCCTCCTCCACCCAACGGTGATCTCGTGTTTGAGCTTAAACAGTTGCCTGATACTCTTAAATATGCTTATCTTGATGAGAAAAAGATATATCCTGTTATTATTAGTGCTAACCTTTCAGAGCATGAGGAAGAGAGATTATTGAAAACTCTGAAGAAGCACCGTGCTGCTATTGGGTATACTCTTGATGATCTTAAGGGCATTAGTCCCACTCTATGTCAACATAAAATTAATTTGGAAGAAGATGCTAAACCAGTTCGTGATCATCAACGACGGCTGAATCCTAAAATGAAAGAAGTGGTAAGAAAGGAAATACTAAAGCTCCTTGAGGCAGGTATAATCTATCCCGTTGCTGATAGTCAGTGGGTAAGTCATGTCCATTGTGTCCCTAAGAAGGGAGGTATTACTGCCGTTCCTAATGATAAAGATGAATTGATTCCTCAAAGAATTATTACACGTTATAGGATGGTAATTGATTTCCGCAAATTAAATAAGGCAACTAAAAAGGATCATTACCCCTTACCTTTTATCGATCAAATGCTAGAAAGACTATCCAAACATACACATTTTTGCTTTCTAGATGGTTATTCTGGTTTCTCCCAAATACATGTGTTAGCCAAAGATCAATCAAAGACTACTTTTACTTGCCCTTTTGGTACTTTTGCTTATAGACATATGCCTTTTGGTCTATGTAATGCACCTGCTACCTTTCAAAGATGCATGATGGCTATATTCTCTGACTTTTGTGAAAATATTTGTGAGGTTTTCATGGACGATTTTTCCGTCTATGGATCTTCTTTTGATGATTGCTTGAGAAACCTTGATCGAGTTTTGCAGAGATGTGAAGAAACTAATCTTGTCTTGAATTGGGAAAAGTGCCACTTTATGGTTAATGAAGGTATTGTCCTGGAGCATAAAGCTTTTGAAAGAGGTATTGAAGTTGATAAAGCCAAGGATGATGCTATTGAAAAGATGCCATGTCCTAAGGACATCAAGGTATAAGAAGTTTCGTTGGTCACGCCGGATTTTATAGGAGGTTCATTAAGGACTTCTCAAAAATTTCTCGGCCTCTGACTAATTTATTACAAAAAGATATACCATTTGTCTTTGATGATGATTGTGTAGAAGCATTTGAAATTCTTAAGAAAGCATTGATCTATGCACCTATTGTTCAGCCACCTGATTGGAATTTACCCTTTGAAATTATGTGTGATGCTAGTGATTATGCTGTAGGTGCTGTTCTAGGGCAAAGAGTTGATTAGAAATTAAACGTTATTCAATATGCTAGTAAAACCCTAGACAATGCTCAAAGAAATTATGCAACCACTAAAAAAGAATTATTACCAATTGTATTTGCTTGTGATAAGTTCAGACCTTAGATTGTTGATTCTAAAGTAACTATTCACACTGATCATGCTACTATTAAATATCTCATGGAAAAGAAAGATGCTAAACCTGGACTTATTAGATGGGTTCTCTTGCTACAAGAACTTGACTTACATATTGTTGATAGAAAAGGAGCTGAGAACCCCGTTGCAGACAACTTGTCTAGGTTAGAAAATGTGCTTGATGACCCACTTCCTATTGATAATAGCTTTCCTGATGAGCAATTAAATGTCATAAATGCTTCTCATACTGCTCCATGGTATGCTGATTATGCTAATTACATTGTTGCTAAGTTTATACCACCTAGTTTCACATACCAGCAAAAGAAAAAGTTCTTCTATGATATGAGGCATTACTTTTGGGATGACCCACATCTTTATAAAGAAGGAGTAGATGATGTTATTAGACGTTGTGTACCTGAGCACGAATAGGAACAGATCCTACGCAAGTGTCACTCCAAAGCTTATGGAGGACACCATGCTAGAGATATAACTGTACATAAGGTATTGCAATCTGGTTTTTATTGGCCTACTCTCTTCAAGGATGCCCGTAAGTTTGTCTTATCTTGTGATGAATGTCAAAGAATTAGTAATATTAGTAGACTTCAAGAAATGCCTATGAACTATTCACTTGTTATTGAACCATTTGATGTTTGGGGCTTTATTATATGGGATCTTTTCCTTCCTCTAATGGATATACACATATTTTAGTTGTTGTTGATTACGTTACTAAGTGGGTAGAAGCTATTCCAACTAGTAGTGATGATCATAACACTTCTATTAAAATGCTTAAAGAAGTTATTTTTCCAAGATTTGGAGTCCCTAGATATTTAATGACTGATGGTGGTTCACATTTTATTCATGGTGCTTTCCGTAAAATGCTCTCTAAATATGATGTTAATCATAGAATTGCATCTCCTTATCACCCACAGTCTAGTGGTCAAGTAGAATTGTGTAATAGAGATCTCAAGTTAATTTTGCAAAAGATTGTTAATAGATCTAGAAACAATTGCTCCAAGAAACTTGATGATGCATTATGGGCTTATAGAACTGCATATAAAAATCATATGGGTATGTCTCCGTATAAAATGGTTTATGGAAAAGCATGTCACTTACCTCTCGAACTAGAACACAAGGCATATTGGGCTATTAAAGAACTCAATTATGATTTCAAACTTGCCGGTGAGAAGAGTTTATTTGATATTAGCTCACTTGATGAATGGAGAACCCAAGCCTATGAAAATGCCAAGTTGTTTAAAGAAAAAGTTAAAAGATGGCATGACAAAAGAATACAAAAGCGTGAGTTTAATGTAGGTGATTATGTATTCCTATACAACTCTCGTTTAAGATTTTTTGCAGGAAAACTTCTCTCTAAATGGGAAGGTCCTTACGTTATCGAGGAGGTCTATCGTTCCAGTGCCATAAAAATCAACAACTTCGAAGGCACAAATCCGAAGGTGGTGAACGGTCAAAGAATCAAACATTATATCTCAGGTAATCCCATAAATGTTGAAACCAATGTTATTGAAACCGTAACCCCGAAGGAATACATAAGGGACACTTTCCGGAACGTTCCAAACTCCGAAAAGGAATAGGTATGTGGTACGGTAAGTAAACCGACTCCAAAACAGTTTTTAAGGCAATATTTCTCTGTTTTGGAATATTTAGAAAAACAGAAAAATAAGAAGCAGTCCGGGAAGGACACGTGGGCTCCACCAGGGTGGAGGGCGCGCCCTACCCCCCTGGGCGCGCCCCCTACCTCGTGGGCACCTCGTGCGCTTTCCGGACTCCGTTTTCTTACACGACACGTATTTTGGTCAATAAAAATTCATTATATAATCTCCCGGGGGTTTCGACTCCCGTATCACGCAAAAATCCCCTATTTTGTTTCGGGCTGTTTTTTTGACAGATCCGGGTTGTCATGTCGTCTTCAAGCGGCCCCAAGGACCAGTTCTTCGAGAAGGTCATCAACCCCTACCTCGCAGAAGTGCTGCAACACCTCAAACCATTGAGATGCGTGAGGGGTTGTTGCATATCCGCGATGCTGAGGGACCAAGGAAGACCAGAAGCACGGAGGCAAGGCTCGAGGCATTGGAGCAAGAATTTTTCAAGTGTCAGGAGATGGTGGAGCGTGGACTCGATTCTAATCACATTATGATCACGGAGTTCACCAACAACCACAAGCTTGACATCAAGGACATTGGGGAGGCCATCTTCAAGCTTCATAAGAAAAACGAGAACCTCCAAGCCCAGATCTATGACCTGCAAAATCAAAACTGTGAGTATGAATATAGATTCAAGAGGATGAGTTTGGCTGCAGATTTGAGGTTTCAGGAGACTCGGTCATCCTTCTATGATGGTGAGCCTATGCCTTGGAAGAAGGACGACAAGCCTATGCCATCAACAAAATCACCACCGTCTCCACCAACAAAGAAGAATTGAGTATCTGGTATGGGCACTCCCCTTGGCACCTGCCAAGCTTGGGGGAGTGCCCCGGTATCGTATCACCATCACTTTTATCTTTACCATTTTCCTTAGTTCGATCCTTTTGGTATTATCTTGATCTAGTAGAATAAAGTTTATGGCATGATCTAGTTTTGAGTTTTGCTTTATAATTCCTCTATGTAATCGAGTCCGTGAGCTATATAATAAAGATTAGTGTTGAGTCAAGGGCTTGATTATTTTTCCATGATCCTAAGGGAATAAAAGAAAAGAGAAAGAAATAAAAAGAAACAAAGAGATCATGTGGATCTCATGGAGAATAATGAGCTCACATAGAAAAAGTATGATGAATAAAAGTTGTTGAGAGTTGACAAGCATAGTTTTGGTCATCGTTGCAATTAATAGGAAGTAATAAAGAAAGAGAGGTCTTCACATATAGATATACTATCTTGGACATCTTTTATGACTGTGAGCACTCATTAAAATATGACATGCTAAAGAGTTGATGTTGGACAAGGAGGACAACGTAATGGGTTATGTTTTCTTACATCTGAGATAAATTACATTATCATGGGTCATCCAACATGGTTGAGCTTGCCTTTCCCCCTCATGCTAGCCAAATTCATCGCACCAAGTAGAGATACTACTTGTGCTTCCAAATACCCTTAAACCAGTTTTATCATGAGAGTCCACTATACCTACCTATGGATTGATTAAGATCCTCTAAGTAAGTTTTCATCGGTGCAAGCAATAAAAATTGCTCTCTGAATATGTATGACTTATTAGCATGGGAGAAAATAAGCTTTATACGATCGTGTGATATGGAAGAAATAAAAGCGACAGACTGCATAATAAAGGTCCATATCACAAGTGGCAATATAAAGTGACGTTCTTTCGCATTAAGATTTTGTGCATGCAACCATTAAAGTGCATGACAACCTCTGCTTCCCTTTGCGAAGGGCATATCTTCTACTTTTATCTCCTTCCTTGCATAAGAGTCATGGTGATCTTCACGCTTCCTTTTTACATTTTATCCTTTGGCAAGCACGGTATGTTGGAAAGATCCTGCTATATATGGCTAATTGGATGTGAGTTTTCATGAACTATTATTGTTGACATTACCCTTGAGGTAAAACGTTGGGAGGCAAAACTATAAGCCCCTATCTTTCTCTGTGTCCGATTAAAACTCCATACACATAAGTATTGCGTGAGTGTCAGCAATTGTGAAAGACTATATGATAGTTGAGTATGTGGACTTGCTGAAAAGCTCTTATATATTGACTCTTTCCTATGTTATGATAAATTGCAATTGCTCCAATGACTAAGATTATAGTTTGTTAGTTTTCAATGAAGTTTACAATTCATACTTGAAATTGTGATTGAATTATTACTCTAGCATAAGAAATCATATGACAAGAATTATGTAAGTTGATGTTCTAAGAATGATCATGATGCCCTCATGTCCGTATTTTATTTTTATCGGCACCTCTATCTCTAAACATGTGGACATATTTTTCGATTTCGGCTTTTCGCTTGAGGACAAGCGAGGTCTAAGCTTGGGGGAGTTGATACGTCCATTTTGCATCATGCTTTTATATCGATATTTATTTCATTATGGGTTGTTATTACACATTACGTCACAATACTTATGCCTATTCTCTCCTATTTTACAAGGTTTACATAAAGAGGGAGAATGCCGGCAGCTGGGATTCTGGGCTGGAAAAGGAGCAAATATTAGAGACCTATTCTGCACTGCTCCAAAAGTCCTGAAACTTCACGGAAGACATTTTCAGAATATATAAAAAATACTCAGCGGAAGAGATTCACCAGGGGGCCACACCCTGCCCACGAGGGTGGGGGCGCGCCCCCCTACCTCGTGGGCCCCCTAGTGGCTCTCCGGTGGCCATCTTCTGCTAGATGAATTCTTTTGATGGAAAAAAATAGCAAGTCATCTTCTCGGACGAAACTCCGCTGCCACGAGGCGGAACCAATCTAGGGCTCTGGCGGAGCTGTTCTGACGGGGAAACTTCCCTCCCAGAGGGGGAAATCATCGCCATCATCATCACCAACGCTCCTCTCATCGGGAGAGGGCAATCTCCATCAACATCTTCATCAGCACCATCTCCTCTCAAAACCCTAGTTCATCTCTTGTATCCAATTCTTGTCTCCAAGTCCGGGATTGGTGCTAGTAAGTTGCTAGTAGTGTTAATTACTCCTTGTAGTTGATGCTAGTTGGTTTATTTGGTGGAATATCATATGTTCAGATCCTATATGCATATTAATACCACTCTTATTATGAACATGTTTATTCTTTGTGAGTAGTTACGTTTGTTCCTGAGGACATGGGAGAAGTCTTGCTATTAGTAGTCATGTGAATTTGGTATTCGTTCGATATTTTGATGAGATGTATGTTGTCTCTCCTATAGTGGTGTTATGTGAACATCGACTACATGACACTTCACCATTATTTGGGCCTAGAGGAAGGCATTGGGAAGTAATAAGTAGATGATGGGTTGCTAGAGTGACATAAGCTTAAACCCTAGTTTATGCGTTGCTTCGTAAGGGGCGGATTTGGATCCATATGTTTCATGCTATGGTTAGGTTTACCTTAATACTTTTGTTGTAGTTGCGGATGCTTGCAATAGAGGTTAATCATAAGTGGGATGCTTGTCCAAGTAAGGACAGTACCCAAGCACCGGTCCACCCACATACCAAATTATCAAAGTACCAAACGCGAATCATATGAATGTGATGAAAACTAGCTTGACGATATTCCCATGTGTCCTCGGGAGTGCTTTTCTCTATATAAGAGTTTGTCCAGGCTTGTCCTTTTCTCTAAAAAGGATTGGGCCACCTTGCTGCACTTTATTTACTTTTGTTACCTGTTGCTCGTTACAAATTATCCTATCAAAAAACTATCTGTTACCACTTATTTCAGTACTTGCAGAGAATACCTTGCTGGAAACCGCTTATCATTTCCTTCTGCTCCTCATTGGGGTTGACACTCTTACTTATCGAAAGGACTACGATAGTTCTCCTATACTTGTGGGTCATCAATTATGTTGACAATGAAAGTATGCCGCTCAAAATATTATTCACCTCTATTTCAAAATCGAGCTCTGGCACCTCTACAAATCCCTACTTCCCACTGCGAAGGGCCTAACTATTTACTTTTATGTTGAGTCATCGTCCTCTTATTAAAAGGCACCAGTTGGAGAGCACCGTTGTCATTTGCATTCATTACTGTTAGTTTACATTGAGTATGACTTGACTGGATCTCTTTTACCAAGAATTACAATGTCTAGTCAGTCCTTGATCTTTAAAGGTGCTCTGCATTTATGTTTTGCGGTCTCGGAAAGGCTAGCGAGATACCATCTTGTTATATCATATTATGATTGTTTTGAGAAAGTGTTGTCATCCGAGATTTATTATTATTGCTCGCTAGTTGATTATGCCATTGATATAAGTAAACATGAGACTTAAGAGTTATTGTGAATATGGTTAGTTCATAATCTTTGCTGAAAACTTGAATGCTGGCTTTACATATTTACAACAACAAGAGCAAACAGAGTTTGTAGAAGTTTTTCTTTATCATTTTCAGTTTATCGGCTGAATTCCTTGAGGACAAGCAAAGGTTTAAGCTTGGGGGAGTTGATATGTCTCCATCGTATCTACTTTTCCAAACACTTTTGCCCTTGTTTTGGACTCTAACTTGCATGATGTGAATGGAACTAATCCGAACTGATGTTGTTTTCAGCAGAATTGCCATGGTGTTATTTATGTGCAGAAACAAAAGTTCTTGGAATGAGCTGAAACTCCACGGAGATTATTTTTGGAAATAATAAAAAATACTGGCAAAGAATCAAGGCCAGGGGCCCACACCCTAGCCACGAGGGTGGGGGCGCGCCCCCCTACCTCGTGGGCCCCCTAGAGCTCCACCAACGTCCATCTTGACTCCATATATTCGTGTTCGGGGAGAAAAATAAAGGAGAAGGATTCATCGCGTTTTACGATACAGAGCCACCGCCAAGCCCTAAACTCTCTTGGGAGGGCTGCTCTGGAGCCCGTTCGGGGCTCCGGGGAGGGGAATCCGTCGCCATCGTCATCATCAACCTTCCTCCATCACCAATTTCATGATGCTCACTGCCGTGCGTGAGTAATTCCATCGTAAGCTTGCTGGACGGTGATGGGTTGGATGAGATTTATCATGTAATCGAGTTAGTTTTGTTAGGGTTTGATCCCTAGTATCCACTATGTTCTGAGATTGATGTTGCTATGACTTTTCTATGCTTAATGCTTGTCACTAGGGCCCGAGTGCCATGATTTTAGATCTGAACCTATTATGTTTTCATCAATATATGAGCGTTCGTGATCCTATCTTGCAAGTCTATAGTCACCTACTATGTGTTATGATCCGGGAACCCCGAAGTGACAATAATCGGGACCACTCCCGGTGATGACCGTAGTTTGAGGAGTTCATGTATTCACTATGTGTTAATGCTTTGGTCCGGTGCTCTATTAAAAGGAGGCCTTAATATCCCTTAGTTTCCGCTAGGACCCCGTTGCCACGGGAGGGTAGGACAAAAGATGTCATGCAAGTTCTTTTCCATAAGCACGTGTGACTATATTCGGAATACATCCCTACATTACATTGATGAATTGGAGCTAGTTCTGTGTCACCCTAGGTTATGACTATTACATGATGAACCGCATCCGGCATAATTCTCCATCACCGATCCATTGCCTACGAGCTTTCCATATATTGTTCTTCACTTATTTACTTTTCTGTTGCTATTGTTATCATCACGACAAAACACCAAAAATATTACTTTTGCTATCGTTACCTTTAGCTACCATTACCACTACTATCATATTACTTTGCTACTAAACACTTTGCTGCAGATACTAAGTTTCCAAATGTGGTTGAATTGACAACTCAGCTGCTAATACTTGAGAATATTCTTTGGCTCCCCTTGTGTCGAATCAATAAATTTTAGTTGAATACTCTACCCTTGAAAACTGTTGTGATCCCCTATACTTGTGGGTTATCAATGGTGGTGTCGATCCTTGTGGCGACCACCTCGACATGCGGCGGCAGACTTGCTGTGAAGTGTGGTGATCACTGAAAGGTGTTTGTGAGGGTTGCTCTCTCAAGATCGGGAGGTTTACTTTGGTGGGGAGATAAAAATTATGGACGGTGCCTTGACGCAAACAGAAGGTTGTGGAGTGCCTGAGGTTGCACATCACATGCAACTGCTAGGATCATGGAAAAGTGGCGTTGACAACACATATGACGTCGATGGTGGTGCTTATCGAGCTCCGGGATGAAAGCCTAGGTCTGACCTGAGTTGGTTATACCTGGCAATGGCGATGTTTTTACATCGTTGCCTTCTTGAAGATATTGCTCGGATATGCTCGGTCTAGTTCTTCAAGGTGAAAACCTAGATTTTGGCCTTGGATGGTTGGATTGGTGACGGCAACGCTTGAGCGTTGGTCCCTGCCTGAAGGCATTGTTGTTGAAGAATCTTGTCGGTCGTGTGATGTCATGGGATGGTTGGTGCGGATACGGTCACTGATTTAGTTTGCTGATCGCAGATCTGGTCGCTTTGTGTTTTTATCGACTATGCATATCTTTGGTCTTATTTGACTCTGTTATTTGTTGGCGTGCATTTTGTGTGTCTGCGTTGATGTTGGCTGTGTGCATTTTAGCTATGCAGAGGCTGGGTATGGGCTCTGAAGGAAATATGCCCTAGAGGCAATAATAAAGTTGTTATTTTATATTTCCTTATATCATGATAAATGTTTATTATTCATGCTAGAATTGTATTAACCGGAAACTTGATACATGTGTCGATACATAGACAAAACACTGTGTCCCTAGTAAGCCTCTACTAGACTAGCTTGTTATTCAAAGATGCACTGGTGCGCGTCGGTCCTAAACAAACGGGTTTTAACCCCTTTCCGCGACGGCATCTGGAACCGTCGCCAAGTGAGTGTGGGCGATAGGGGGCCCTTCCCACATGACCTAGAAACCGTCGGGGATATGCCTTCCTGGCACACACGTTCAGCAAAATGAGGTCGTGTGCGACCGACGAGCACTCAAATACGGAAATACGTATAGTACAACTAAAAAAATACAATTATATGACGAAATGTTTCCGATCGCAAGTACATCCCACACAGCCAGTCCGTGCTAAATGTTTCCATTCGTATGTACATCCCATACAGTCGCTTCAAGGAAAACGTTTCCGGTCACAGGTACATCACACACAATTTTTCCCGTTAAATCGTTTGTGATAGTGTTGCCATTGCACACGATATTAATAATTTTATCGTTTGCGTTATTGAATGCATCACACACGATGCGTAGAAAGAAACTGTGTGGCAAAAGTTGTCCATCACACACACTATTTATGTGATAAACGTTTGTGCAAGGTGGCCTAACGCAAACAGTTTTCAAGAGAAAGTCGTGTGTGCAGTGGAGATTGATCGCACACGTAGTGGATCCTAGAAACGTTTCTGATCTCCACGTATATCGCAGACGTTTCACTTTCGCAAACCGTGTGCATTTTAATCCCTATTTAATCCATAATTAATCCCTAATTTAAAAATCACATGTTATGAATTTGAAAGTAGGCAATCACTTATTTCATATCCAACCATGTTTATTACAAATATAGGTTCAACCACGAATCCATAATTCAATGCACAGGTAAATATACTGAAGAACTACAGAAGCACCAAGTAAAGAATGATGAACCACAATTGTACTAAAGGCTGTAAAGAGAGAGGCAAAAGACATTCTGGTTGCTGGAGAAGGTGAAGCAGAATGCCCATATTGTGCCCTCCTCCATGCGTAAGACGCGCACGACTCTAGGCCAACCCCTTGTTATGGCTGCCCGTCCATCCTCCACTGTCTTCATTAGGACTTCTCGATGCTCATTGTAGTCTGGATGAAATACTTTAACCTTCATTGCATGTCCACCAATCATGTACTTTGCGAGGTAATCTTGAGTGAACATCTTCGGGAACCACTGGAACGAAAAAGATTCAGACATTGTTGTCTAATAACTCATTATGGGCAGCAAAAAGAGAAGGCTACAGAGTTTGCAGTTACCATCGTACAACTCACTGTTGTGTTGGATAGAGCATAAACAAATAATTTGATTACCACCATTCGTATCTTTTTGCTAATAATCCTTATCAGTTTCCTCACTTGATGCTTGTTCATCAATATCTCATTGCCCCATACGCAAAAAGGGTCGATGCGTGGATCCTTGCCAAGGGCATATGTACCTATGAGCAACAAGTCAATATTACAAGCTAACTAGTGTCTAGGCCTCGATCTATATGCACTACATTATGGAACGACGGGGGGAGTACAAGCCGAGGGATGAAGCTAACCTCGGCGGAAAATGGTGGCAACTCTCGTTGTTGTCCTACATAAGTAGTGGAAAGGCGTGATAAGTAAAGCAATCTTAACATCAAAGAAATATAGCAAAGGTAAACAACATCATCTCCAAATGATAGCTTGAATGTGTTGGTTTCAGCATGCTGTTAAAGCAGATATAAAATGGAAGGCAATGTTACCGATAGCAGGCTTAACAACCATCAAATATTGCAATTCAAACTGGTATTATTGAAAATGAATAGAACATAGGTAATGCTTAAACATCACATTGGATAAATGTGTAAAACTGAAATAAAGGGCATGTGTTAACTACACCAGGAATAACTGGAACCAAATATAGTCGTTCAAACTGGTATTGATGTAGTCGAGCGGCACAGTTCCTACTTGCATATAATGAACCACACATTGTGAATGACTGAAATAAACAAGGCATAAATGACAAATATAACAATCAAATATAGCCATTGAAAACTGGACAGAGTCTCACTGCAACCAACCTAACAAGCAAATACAGATAAACATGGCATATGCTTGAAAACTGGACAAATGCTCACTACAACCAACCTAACAAGCAGATAAAGATAAACAAGGCATCTGCTTGATAACTGGAGAAATGCTAAAAAAGCAACCTAATAACCAAATACAGATAAACAAGGCATCTTCTTGATAACTGGACAAACGCTAAAAAAGCAACCTAATAACCAAATACAGATAAACAAGGCATCTGCTTGATAACTGGACAAATACTCACTGCAACCAAACTAAGAACCAAATACAGATAAACAAGGCATCTGCTCGATAACTGAAAAAATGCTCACTCCAACCAACCTAACAACCAAATACAGATAAACAAGGCATATACTCACTATAAACAACCAAATATAGCCATTGGTGAAACTAAAGTGGACAATTCATACTTAAACATCACATAGACCTATTGAACAATAAATTTTTGCATAACTGAAATAATTAAACATGGCACAGTTAAAGCACCACATGACAAATGCTACTACAACAAAGGGTACGGGTTGGCAGGCTAGAAAAGATAATGTTTGCTAATAGAATGTTGCCTCACATTCCATGGACGGGATCCTTCCAGTTGGAAGAGCACAAACCCATGGTGCGCTCTCTGATGTCACAGATGGGTTGTTTCACCTTGGAAGGACCTTCGTGGGTGCCCTCCTCATGGTTGTGGTCGTGATTGATGAGATCTGACTTGGCAATTGAGGATCCCAAACCGCCGCCGTAGAACGTGTCCTTCAGAAGTGACAAAATGGGCTCGATGGCGTATAAAGCTCGCAAATCCTTGACCGCTTGGCGGAGGAGATCAGCAGCAGGGCCGTCAAAGAGATCGGCGACCCTTGAACCAGAGGGATTGGGGATGGACCACTTAACCTGTGAGATGGCCCGCGTGAAGCCATCTGTGTGGACGAGCTTGATGTCGTAGCCAGCTTTCCTGAGATACATTAATACGCTAGCCCGCTAACATGAAGCTTTCGGCATGGCAATGTAGTCAACGTCTTTGCCGGCTTTTGCGGCAACGTGTTGCTCCGGGATTGACAGGTCAAGGCGAATGGCGACCACCTCGCCAACGTCCGCCAGAGAGGCCATGATAAACCTCTTCTTGGCCGAACGATCGTCGGGCTCCCCGGGATACGTGGTCGAGCGTAGGTTGCGATGTTCTGGAGCAGGGGATGTGGATCTGGTGGGGAGGGACACCTCAGGCCTCATCTAAAAACTCAAGGGGGTGGGGCGATGGTATGGAAATCACTAGATAACCTAAACTTTATTATCTAAGCTAGGAGGAACGAGCAGACCGACAGAGTTGGCAGCGGCACCAACGGCGGCCGTGAGCTATGGTTCGAAGGGGGGCGGGGGCGGGTGGGGGACTGTGGAGGGGGGGTGGTGTTTGAGGATACGTCATGGCTACTAAAATTTTTAGTAATGATGGGTGGAGATGGTGGTGGACGAGGGAGAGCGATGGTTAAAATGCCTCGGCTGCTAAAATTTTACTATATGGTCGGTGCTGGAGGAGTGTGGGCGACGGTTGAAGTATGGTGGCTACTAAAATTTGGGTAAAGGAATTGATGTGGGGCGGGAGTGCCTAGGATCTCACACGGTCCAATAACAATATGTGTGTATGATAATAAGGAAAAGTGGTGCGGATCCGCCGATTTTTGCAACGCTCAAGGCAGGTAGTTTGGTTTTTATATTTCTAGCTAGCTGGTCTATCGCACACGGTTCGTCCTAATTTACAAATAAACTTACCCGCCTTTAGCTTCCATAGGTGGTGGTTTTACAACGCACTTGCATTGCACATGGTTAAGCCAGTACCTCCACCCTTTGCTCGCGCTTGCGCGGTCATGGTGATTTTAGCTCACTTGCATTGCACACGGTTGAGCCAGTACCTCCACCCTTTGCTCGCGCTTGTGTGGTCATGGTGATTTCAGCGCACTTGCATCGCACACGGTTGAGCCAGTACCTCCACCTTAATTTTCTCGCGCTTGCACGGTCGTGGTGATTCACATCGCACTTCTATCGCACACGGTTTAGATATTATACCCCGTGTCCGTTGAGGATCATCAGAGTCTTTGCAGCAAAAAATAATGTTAGGGAGGGTCAAAAGACAACCACACCAGCATGTGGCCTAAATATATATGAGTGAAAAGGGTGATATGTGATGTTCAAAATTCCAATGCACAACTTTCACCCCGCGGGCCCACGGTTGGGCACGTCATTGAAGATCGATGATAGGGGCTGTCGGTGTCAAAACCGGCAGATCTCGGGTAGGGGGTCCCGAACTGTGCGCCTAGGCCAGATGGTAATAGGAGACAGGGGACACTTTGTTTTACCTAGGTTCGGGCCCTCTCGATGGATGTAAAACCCTACTCCTGCTTGATTAATATTGATGATATGGGTAGTACAAGAGTAGATCTACCACGAGATCAAGGAGGCTAAACCCTAGAAGCTAGCCTATGGTATGATTGTTGTGTATGGAGTTGATTCTGTCCTACGGACTACAACCCTCCGGTTTATATAGACACCGGATAGGGTTAGGGTTACACAGAGTCGGTTACAAGGGTAGGAGATCTTGAATATCGCATCGCCAAGCTTGCCTTCCACGCCAAGGAAAGTCCCATCCGGACACGGGACGAGGTCTTCAATCTTGTATCTTCATAGTCCTGGAGTCCGGCTGAAGGTATAGTCCGGCTACCCGAACACCCCCTAATCCAGGACTCCCTCAGTAGCCCCTGAACCAGGCTTCAATGACGATGAGTCCGGCGCGCAAATTGTCTTCGGCATTGCAAGGCGGGTTCCTCCTCCCAGTCCTTCATAGAAGATTGTAATCACCAAGAGTAGTGTCCGGCTCTGTAAAATAAGTTTCCACATATTGCCATAGAGAGAATAATATTAACACAAATCAAATCTGCTGACGTATTCTGCAGTGCACCATCACATTACAGCCAAGTCCTTTACTCAAATCGTTTTTACTTTTCCACCTCAGCATGTTTTACGAGGCGGTTTCCTTGGCACGTCTTGTCAAAGCAGAGATCGTGTACCCCCCTTTCACGGGATTCTCATCAATACGGACGTGGGTAACCCAATTGTGCCCGTTAGCACTTTTTCTCGATTAAGGGCGAGTCCCTAATGGTAACGGGGAGGGCCCTTGGTATTCGACCTCTTATAAAGAGACCAAGCCTTACTCCTTTTTCCAATCCCAAACGAGTTCGCCCGTCACCTCGAGTTCCAACACCCTAGGCTTCAGATTCCGGGCGCTTTGGACCTTCGACAATGTCCAGTTCCGACCTTCAAGGCCGATGGATGCCCTCCTCCGTCACGGAGGAGGACGTGTTAAAGTTGAGAGAGGCTAAGTTCTTGACTGCCGAAATTCCGCATAGGTTGCCTGCTCAAGGGCAGGCTATTCCCAATCCCCAACCCGGCGAGAGTGTAGTGTTCATGTCGCACCTCCTTCGGGGGTTAGGCTTCCCGATGGATCCCTTCATGAGGGGGTTGTTGTTTTATTACGGGATGGAATTTCATGACTTAGCCCCGGAGTCTATCCTCCGCATTTCCTCATTCATCGTCGTGTGTGAAGCATTCCTCCGTGTCACTCCTCACTTTGGCTTATGGCTCAAGACTTTTGGAGTGGAGCCGAAGATGATCGAGGGAAGGCACGCAGAGTGCGGAGGCGCTGTCATAAGTAAGAATGCCGATGCTCCATGGCCCGAGGGCTCTTTTCAAGAGGAGCTCGGCTTGTGGCAACGAGAGTGGTTCTATATCACCGCTCCCCGGAGCGCCAACTGGGTGGCACCTCCTGCCTTTCGCTCGGGTCCCCCACCACGGCTAGCGTCGTGGGTCAACAAAAGATTAGATTGGGGGTTACCCAAAGACGTGCCCCTGTTGCAGGGCCGCATTAGGGATCTTTTAGAAGGAGACCTCAACCTGGTCAAGGTGACGCAGGTCATGCTGATTCGCCGAATATTGCCCGGCAAACGTCGCTCCCTTCGCCTGTGGGAGTTTAATCTGGAGGGACCGCGAGCTCTCCAGAACTTCATGGGCGCGACGCCCGCGGAGATGTAGAGACTGTTCTTCGGATCACAAGAGATGTGTCCGGATTTAGCCAAGGATACAGGTCTAACCTGCAATCGCCCGGATACTCAAGTAAGCAACCTTGTGCCCGGACTTCCTATCCGTATAATTGTCATAAACTTGCCCCTAAAAGAGCCGTCTTTTTAAACAGGAGTGGATAGCGAAGGCAAAGCTGATCAGGTGTCCGGCTCCCCTTCCTGAAACCAGGCCGGATACCGTGCTGGTCAGGATGCTGGAGATAGTGCCTTTGGAGGGGGAGGACAAGGAAGCTACGGCCTCCTCGAAGGACGCTGCCCCAAAGGGAGGAACCGACAATTCCTCTCCCAAGGGGAAGAAGAGAGCCGCCTCCGACGACCCGGAAACCATGGTCTTGAAACGGGGGAGAAAATCCTCGTCAGAGGGTCCGGCGCCGGGGAATTCCTCGGCCGGACTATGCCCTCAAGGGGATCAGCCCTCCAGCAAGTCGTAAGTAGAGAGAGGTTTTCCTTTTGAGGGACGAGAGAAATCTTTGATTTATATCTAAGAAGATTAACCAAAATTTTACCTTGTAGCTCGGACCTCAGCCCTTCTCAGCAGAGCTCGTCTTTGAGGGATCTTCTTCCGGAGATGATGGAGAGTGGGACGCCTTCCCCTGCCATGCCGCCTAGCGAGGCGGGCGACCCTAAGGTGTCATCGCGGAGGGTTTCTCTGAATCCGGCAGGGGCGGAAGGTGGTAGTGCGGCCCCCCAAAGTTCTCCGCGTCCGGCCTTCGAAAAGAGGCCATAGGACAAGTCCGGCACCGTCTGGTGTTCGGCCGGAGGAGCTAAAGATTCTGCTGGGGCGAGCTTCTATCTCGGAGGAGCACCGTGCATTGATGGGCACGGTGATTGAAAGGATTTCATCCGCAAAAGACGGATTGCATGAGGCCGCCAAAAGCTTGCTGACGGGTTTTGAGGTATGTTAGATGATGTACACGTTTGTCAGTTGCGCATAAGTAAGATGCGTCCTATGTAGATAGTAGCCCCTGAGACTCGGCGCGTTGTCAAGAAATGACGGTGCGCGGAGGATTATAATCCCAGGTCTAAGATGTCGCCTTTGAATTTAGGTGGCGGGGTGTTCGGAATCGAGCCGAACTGATGAATTTGCCGAACTAAAGCGGCAACTGGACATGGCAGATGCCGACATCGCGCTTGTCAATAAGCGGCTTGATGAGGCTCAAGGTATGTAATTCTTCGGGCGGCGCCAGGTAAGAGGAGCTTCATGCCAGTGTCTTACAATGTGTGTGCTTGACGCAGGTCGTACGGCCGCCGTGGGGAATCTTAGGGCAGGACTTGCCCGAGCTAAGGAGCAAGCCAGAAAAAGCGATGCGGCTGCCCACAAGGCCCTTGAAGAGCTGAGAGCCGAACAGGCTGCTCATTGCCGAAGCAAAGAGGAGATGGCCGAGATTGTCAAAAAGTTGAAAAGCGCTACCGACCGTTGCAGGCTTCTTGAGAAAGAAGACCAGGTGAAACAGACGGACTTAGAGAAGGCCGTCGCCAATGCCAAGGACGCTCGCTCTGCGATGAGAGCTGCGAAGGAGGAGCTGCGTCAGGCCGAACAGATTGTGGCTGGAAACCCCTTTATGCTGCGAAGGAAGTTTTGTGATCCGAAGTTTGCTCCGTTGGACCGGATGTGGAGTGTGGAGGACACCTATCTGGATTTGGCAGCGAGTGCTGCTGATGAGACCGAACACTTTCGAGATCAGAAAGATCGCAAAGTGGAAAGGCTTTTTTGGTCGCAGTTTCACAATCCAGAGCGTCCACTGGCAGTGGATGATCGTTTGGCTCAATGGGCCGAACTGAATAGGTTGTCCGGACTCGCCATGAAGTACGTTGTGGGTCACTTGTGGCCGAGGAGTTTGGAGCCGAAGAGTTATTTCAACTTGGTGCAGCGATTTCTTGACGCGGTGCTGCGTATAAATGCAATTAAGAGGTCAGCATGCATAGAGGGCGCGAGGATGGCTCTAGCCCGTGTTAAGACATACTGGGCAGAGATGGATACCACCGTTGTTGCGTCCCGAGACTCGGACCAAAGCCGAGTACCCTCCGAGCACTATTTTCAGGATGTTCTTGAAGGCGCTCATGTAATAGAGACGTAGTGCCCGAAAGATGCTATGTTATGATAGCATATGTAATTATAAAGTAATATTTTGATAAACTGTAGTGGCCTTTTTTATACTTGTGCCTCCAAGTATTGTAAACACCTTCTATGCGGCCGTTTTAAGATATATATATATATATGTATATGTATATATATATATAGAATTTGAAAGATGGCAGTCGTTGGCTTCAGCCCCCACGCACATAGTGCGGGGGTGCTCGCAGAGGACGCATTTTCACACTTAACCCAACGTCTTGGTCCTATAAAGGAGGTGATAGCGCGGCGGGCCAGGCAACCGGACTATAATGCTTTAACACTTTCACTTAGCCATAGGAGTTTGAAAATGAGACTCTTTAGGTAGCTCCTTGGTGGCAACTGCGCTCGTCCGAATTCGGGGCGCGTATGTGCCTGACCGGGAAGCGGCCCTTCGTTAAAGCGGAGGAATTCGATAGATTCCGATCGGTCATCGAGTGGCTGACCAGTCTCACGCTACATCATGACAGTCAGTTTTCGGCTTTCTCTACTGAGGTGCTCGCCCTGGCCGAACCGGGGGCACAATCGCAGTAGTTCTCCTGGTGCTACCTTAGCCGATAGAGCAGAACGTAAGGTAGCCGAACTCAGGAGCCGGGCAACCCAACATTTGACCAACGACATGATTCGGAGCTGATGCATATAATGCCAAAACTCGCGACGCCGAACACTCCCTAAGGCGTTCGGTCTTTATGAGTGCAGGCCAAACAACACTCTTCATTAAAAAAGAAGCCCCTAGTGTCCAGGTACGTGCAAAAATTCTGACGTGGCCACATGCCAAGACGCCAGCCTCCTCCTTGGTTATACTGGAAAGAAAAAACCAGGGGAGGTGTAGCAACAAGAGGCAGTAAAAAAGGTTTACGCAGGGTCTTAATCTAAAAAGAATCCTTTAGGAAAGGTCCCTACTGCACGTCTGTGCCTGTGTCTCCGTTGTGCCGTATCTTGGACGGGCGTCGCACGACGTTCATCTGTAAAAGAGAGGAACTCAGTTTGGGTTGTGCCAGAAAAGTTAAAAATAAGCAAAATATAAAGTAAGATATGGAAGTTTGAGCTTTATTATCTCTTATTGTATATGCGTGGAGCCCCTTGCGCAGGGGTATATGGCTTCTAGGCCTGCATCAATGATGATTTTGCACGGAACTCATCTATCCGCGTTCGTGGTCTTTAAATGACCTATTTTGGAGTTTTTTGGCCGGTGAGGCCATTTTGCTGTGGGGCTGTTAAAGCGGCCGCACTGTCCTCCGCTTGGGGAGGTGCACTTTAGTGTTTTCCCATCAAAGAGATGATGCCCCGTGGACCGGGCATCTTAAGCATAAGAGATGCATAATGCGGTATTGCGTTAAATCGAGCGAAAGCTTCGCGTCCCAGTAGTGCTTGATAGCGACTGGAGAACGGGACGACGTAGAAGGTCAGCTTTTCACAGCGGAGGTTATCGACAGAGCCGAATGTGACTGTGAGCCGGAGAAAACCCGTACAACGGGTGTCCAGACCGGGTATGACCCCTTGAAAGGAGGTTTTGCTGCGACGGATTCTTGCTGGGTTTATCCCCATGTGCTGTATTGTATCCTGGTATATCAGGTTTAGTCCGCTGCCACCATCCATAAGGACATTTGAAAACTTGAGTCCGCCAATTATTGATCGAGTATCAAGGCAGTCCATCCTGCATTCTTGATATTCCTAGAATAATCTAGCTGATCGAAGGTGATCGGCTTGGACAACCAGTGGCAGGATCCTTTGGGGATGGGCCGTGTGGTGCGTACCCTTACGGGCACCGCACATTTTGTTATGTGAAGTGAGTTTACTGTTTTTACTTCTTGCAGGAAGTTCTTTTGTTTCCTGGTGCTTTGCTATTGGGGTTCGTCCTCGTCTTCGCTTGGTGTGTCGAGCCCCTTGTGTTCGGCATTGAGTCTGCCGGATTGTTTGAAGACCCAACAGTCTCTATGGGTATGGTTCGCAGGCTTCGCGGGAGTACTATGTATCTGACATATCCTATCCAGGATTTTATTTAGGCTGGATGGATTGTCCCTGTTATCCTGGGGGAGCGATTTTTCCTGATTTTGTTGTGAGCCTTTGAATCCGGCGTTGACTGCCGTGCTCTTCAGACTTTTGTCCTTAGTCCAGCGACGATCCTTGTTACGTCGCGGTCTTCCGTTTCCATCCCTGGTTTCATATGTTCTTGGGTCGCTGGGGCTGCACCTTGCCAGCCAGCTGTCCTCCCCTGCACAAAAGCGGGTCATGAGGCTTGTAAGTGCGGCCATTGTTCTTGGTTTTTCTTGGCCGAGGTGTCTGGCGAGCCATTCATCTCGAACGTTATGCCTGAAAGCTGCTAAGGCTTCGGTGTCCGGATCGACTATCTGATTCTTTTTAGTGAGGAATTTATTCCAAAACTGCCGAGCTGATTCTCCGGGTTGTTGAGTTATGTGACTAAGATCGTCTGCATCCGGAGGACGGACATAGGTCCCTTGAAAGTTTGCTCGGAAGGCATCCTGGAGTTCTTCCCAGCTTCCAAGTGTGTTTTCTGGAACGCTTTTAAGCCAATGTCGGGCTGGCCCTTTAAGCTTAAGGGGTAGATATTTGATGGCGTGGAGGTCATCTCCTCTAGCCATGTGTATGTGGAGGATATAGTCCTCGATCCAGACTCCAGGGTCTGTTGTTCCATCATATGCCTCTATGTTTACGAGTTTGAATCCTTCTGGGAATTCATACTCCAGGACCTCATCGGTGAAACATAGGGGGTGTGCGGCACCCCTGTATTTGGGTATGCCGGATTCTGATGATGGCTTCATAGCGTCGCTTACGAGAGCTTGCTTTCTTGGCCCATAAATGGACCTGACTGGGCCATGATGCGAATCCTTAAGTGGGTCGCATGCCGATTTAGGTGCGGCGCCGCTTGTCGTTTTATGGGGTCGTCCATCCGACCGTGTGGCTTTTTCATTTTCCGAATGCGAGGGCTCTAGGGCTTCTTCGTCGAATTCAGGCAGTAGCTTTCTTTTCGGATAGCTTCTAGTGCGGCGACTGTCGCCGTACTTATCTGTGGCATTGATTACCTTGCTCCATCTGATCCGGAGTGCGTCTTCCGCTGTTTTTAGCTTCCGCTTCTGCTTTTTTAGGCTGTGTGCAGTTGCAACGAGCCTCTCATGGAGATTCTTCTGCTCCGTGAGTTTATTCGGCGTGCGGTCGTCCGGAATGCCGTTTTCGCCGGAGGAGGGATGTTCGTTTTCTCTATCCGTGTTGCCCTGTTCGGACGGTTGCTCTAAGGCCTGCCCGTTGTTTACCGGCTCGTCCTGCTCTATGGTTGGGTTTGTGTCGAGGCGGGGCTTGGGTTGGCGTTTACGCCGACGCCTTGATTGCTTTTCGGGGGGACGCTCTCTCGTCTCCTCCCCTTTTTCCTCGTTGTCGTCTCCCTTAGGGGTGTCACCATGTATACATCGTGAGATGAGGTGGCTGTCCAATGCCCAATGGGCGTTGGTTCGTCGGTATCTCCTCCATCGTCATCCATGTTGTCGATGTCTTCGGAGCCGAAGTCGGGCATGTCGGTTAAATCATCGACAGTGGCTATAAAGTGGGTGGTGGGTGGGTTTTGGATTTCTTCGTCGTCCGCATCCCAACTTTGCTGACCATAGTCCGGCCAGGGCTCTCCTGACAACGAGACAGACTTTAGAGAATTCAGGGTGTCGCCGAAGGGCGAGTGCTGAAAGATGTCTGCGGCGGTGAACTCCATCATCGGTGCCCGATCGGATTCGATTAGCAGGGGCGCAGGGGGTTCGTAGTCCGGGGTGGAGTCCAGACCCTTGGAGTCACGGGTTGTGCAGAGTGCGGGGCTAGCGTTCGGCTCGATCGCTTTAAGGATCGCAGCCCCTGAGGTGACGTCCAACCGCTCATCCTCGATTGGCGCAGTGGGCTCCGAATCAATGGTCAGAACCGGTGCGTGTGCAGCCTCCAAAGCGCTGTTCGGCGGCAGAGCTATATCATGCCCATCGAGACAGTGCGGCGCGCTTGGCTGTGGCTTGAATCCGTCGAAGATCAAGTCCCCGTGGGTGTCAGCCATGTAGTTTAGGCTTCCAAGCCTGGCCTGATGGCCAGGGGCGTAGCTTTTGATCTGCTCAAGGTGGCCAAGCGAATTGGCCCGCAGTGCGAAGCCGCCGAAGACTAAGATCTGTCCGGGGAGAAGAGTCTCAACCTGGACTGCATCATTGTTGATGATCGAAGGAGCCATCGGGCCCAAGGGCGATGACACAGAGGAACTCTCAATGAAAGCACCAATGTCGGTGTCAAAACCGGCAGATCTCGGGTAGGGGGTCCCAAACTGTGCGTCTAGGCCGGATGGTAACAGGAGACAGGGGACACTTTGTTTTACCCAGGTTCGGGCCCTCTTGATGGAGGTAAAACCCTACTCCTGCTTGATTAATATTGATGATATGGGTAGTACAAGAGTGGATCTACCACGAGATCAAGGAGGCTAAACCCTAGAAGCTAGCCTATGGTATGATTGTTGTGTATGGAGTTGATTCTGTCCTACGGACTACAACCCTCCGGTTTATATAGACACCGGATAGGGTTAGGGTTACACAGAGTCGGTTACAAGGGTAGGAGATCTTGAATATCGCATCGCCAAGCTTGCCTTCCACGCCAAGGAAAGTCCCATCCGGACACGAGACGAAGTCTTCAATCTTGTATCTTCATAGTCCTGGAATCCGGCTGAAGGTATAGTCCAGCTACCCGAACACCCCCTAATCCAGGACTCCCTCAGGGGCCATAAGTCAAGAACCACCTAGAAGTGGCCAAATTTATGTACGAATATTGGGGATGTTTAAAACTTTAAATGCACAATGCATAACTTTGGTGGCACCTGCCTCGCAAACCCGAAAGCACCCTAACAACCACCTAGCTAGGATATATATATAATGACATAATGTCGTACCTAGCTAGGATGCTTGGCCCACCACCTCCCACTTCATGTCAGTGGGGTGGATGCACGTAATGATCGATACTTTGGCCATGACCTACCATAAGACGGACCAATGAATCTTTCGTTTGGTCGAATGACAGTTGATGTTGTCGATAAACCGCTTGGGCCAATAGATTGAACCATCATAAACATCACACGAGAGGGACCACAAAACCAACACCTCTTGCATGCGGCCCAAAATGATGTACGTTGGGAAGGGGTGATGTGTGTTTTTAATAGAGAATAATGTACAATTTAGATGTGGTGCCTACCTCTCAATACAGACAACAACCATGAAGGCAAGGTAGTTAAGGACGAGATACGTATGCAGGGTTTGATGTAGGTCGAACCAAGCAATCCGAGCATCTGGGAGGGAATCCTGACAACGCATGAGCTCGAGCTTTGGTTGACCGACATTTGACGGTGACCGGCCCTTACATGAACTAGGAGGAATCCATTCATGGCCAACACATACCCCTCATTATCGGTCAAAGGGATGATATATATACACTCGGGGAGCCCACAGATATTTGTGTCGTCACAAAAAACCGCACAAGGGAGATGTGGTCGATCAGAAGACCCCATATACACTGCATGCGGCCCGAAAATATGTATGGGTGCGATGGTGTATGATGTGTTTAAATCCCAAAAGCACAACTTCGATGGGCCACGCCAAGTACATTACAAACCGAACACCGTATCCGACTACAAGCCTGGTTCAATAGCTATGATGACAGTTTCCCAACTTCGAGGCGGTAGCCGGGGGGGGGGGGGGTCGTCCCACGCATGCGCTCAAACTTTATTTTTTTCTAGCATGGGACACATCTATATATATCTATACATCTATACACATATATATTGTGCGAATAACTATGAAAGTTGCTCGTTGGATGAAGCCAATCCGATGGTACAGAGATGGCAAATCCGAGCACTACCCGTCGTTGGATATCATCTATATTCCACCAGATTGTGCCACATGTACAATCTAGAAGACTCCATGGTTGAACTTAAGCATAATGCACAAACCTCTAAACACAAGTGATGTCAACTACACAACCTTATTCTTATAGAAGTTGTTGGGCCTCCAAGTGTAGAGGTTTGTAGTATAGTAGCAAATTTTCCTCAAGTGCATGACCTAAGGTTTATCAATCTGTGGGAGGCGTAGGATGAAGATGGTCTCTCTCAAACAACCCTGCAACCAAATAATAAAGAGTCTCTTGTGTCCCCAACACACCCAATACAATGGTAAATTGTATAGGTGCACTAGTTCGACGAAGAGATGGTGATACAAATGCAATATGAATGGTAGATATAGGTTTTTGTAATCTGAAAATATAAAAACAGCAAGGTAACTAATGATAAAAGTGAGTGAAAACGGTATTGCAAAGCTAGTAAACAAGGCCTAGGGTTTATAGTTTCACTAGTGCAAGTTCTCTCAACAATAATAACATAATTGGATCATATAACTATCCCTCAACATGCAACAAAGAGTCACTCCAAAGTCACTAATAGCGGAGAACAAAGGAAGAGATTATTATAGGGTACGAAACCACCTCAAACTTATCCTCTCTGATCGATCTATTCAAGAGTCCGTAGTAAAATAAGACGAAGCTATTCTTTCTGTTCAATCTATCCTAGAGTTCGTACTAGAGTAACACCTTAAGACACAAATCAACCAAAACCAGGCCCGGCCCGGATGGGGGGGCAGGGGGGCGGCCGCCCCAGGCCCCCGAAATTGAGGGGGGCCAAGTACGTGTGCTCTCTGTGAAGGAAATATGCCCTAGAGGCAATAATAAAGTTATTAGTTATTTCCTTATATCATGATAAATGTTTATTATTCATGCTAGAATTGTATTAACCGGAAACATAATACATGTGTGAATACATAGACAAACAGAGTGTCACTAGTATGCCTCTACTTGACTAGCTCATTAATCAAAGATGGTAATGTTTCCTAACCATAAACAAAGAGTTGTCATTTGATTAATGAGGTCACATCATTAGTTGAATGATCTGATTGACATGACCCATTCCATTAGCTTAGCACCCGATCGTTTAGTATGTTGCTATTGCTTTCTTCATGACTTATACATGTTCCTATGACTATGAGATTATGCAACTCCCGTTTACCAGAGGAACACTTTGGGTACTACCAAACGTCACAACGTAACTGGGTGATTATAAAGGAGTATTACAGGTGTCTCCAATGGTAGATGTTGGGTTGGCGTATTTCGAGATTAGGATTTGTCACTCCGATTGTCGGAGAGGTATCTCTGGGCCCTCTCGGTAATGCACATCACTTAAGCCTTGCAAGCATTGCAACTAATAAGTTAGTTGCGGGATGTTGTATTACGGAACGAGTAAAGAGACTTGCCGGTAACGAGATTGAACTAGGTATTGGATACCGACGATCGAATCTCGGGCAAGTAACATACCGATGACAAAGGGAACAACGTATGTTGTTATGCGGTCTGACCGATAAAGATCTTCATAGAATATGTAGGAGCCAATATGGGCATCCAGGTCCTGCTATTGGTTATTGACCGGAGACATGTCTCGGTCATGTCTACATTGTTCTCGAACCGTAGGGTCCGCACGCTTAACGTTACGATGACAGTTATTATGAGTTTATGCATTTTGATGTACTGAAGGTTGTTCGGAGTCCCGGATGTGATCACGGACATGACAAGGAGTCTCGAAATGGTTGAGACATAAAGATTGATATATTGGAAGCCTATATTTGGATATCGGAAGTGTTCCGGGTGAAATCGGGATTTTACCGGATTACCGGGAGGTTACCGGAACCCCCCGGGAACCATATGGGCCTTATTGGGCCTTAGTGGAAAGGTGAAAGGGGCAGCCCAAGGTGGGCTGCGCGCCTCCCCCCTCCCCTAGTCCTATTAGGACTAGGAGAGGTGGCCGGCCCCCTTCTCTCTCTCTCTCTCTCTCTCTCTCTCTCGGAATCCTATTAGGAATAGGATTGAAAGGGGGAGTCCTACTCCTGGTGGGAGTAGGACTCCTCCTGCGCCCTCCTCCTTGGCCGGCCAGCCCTCCCTATTGGATCCTTTATATACGGGGGCAGGGGGCACCTCTAGACACACAAGTTGATCCTTGGTGATCGTTCCTTAGCCGTGTGCGGTGCCCCCTGCCACCAAATTCCACCTAGATCATATTGTTGCAGCGCTTAGGCGAAGCCCTGCGTCAGTAGTACATCAAGATCGTCACCACGCCGTCGTGCTGACGGAACTCTTCCTCGACGCTTTGCTGGATCGGAGCCCGAGGATAGTCATCGAGCTATACGTGTGCTAAGAACTCGGAGGTGCCGGAGTAACGGTGCTTGGATCGGTCGGATCGGGAAGAAGACGTATGACTACTTCCTCTATGTTGTGTGATCGCTTCCGCAGTCGGTCTACGTTGGTATGTAGACAACACTCTCCCCTCTCATTGCTATGCATCACCATGATCTTGCGTGTGCGTAGGAAAATTTTGAAATTACTACGTTCCCCAACAGTGGTATCAGAGCCTAGGTTTTATGGTTTGATGTTATTTGCACGAGTAGAACACAAGTGAGTTGTGGGCGATACAAGTCATACTGCCTACCAGCATGTCATACTTTGGTTCGGCAGTATTGTTGGACGAGACGACCCGGGCCAACCTTACGCGTACGCTTACGCGAGACCGGTTCCCTCGATGTGCTTTGCACATAGATGGCTTACGGGCGACTGTCTCTCCAACTTTAGTTGAACCAAGTGTGGCTACGCCCGGTCCTTGAGAAGGTTAAAACGGAGTCTATTTGACAAACTATCGTTGTGGTTTTGATGCGTAGGTGAGATGAGTTCTTGCTTAAGCCCGTAGCAGCCACGTAAAACTTGCAACAACAAAGTAGAGGACGTCTAACTTGTTTTTGCAGGGCATGTTGTGATGTGATATGGTCAAGGCATGATGCTAAATTTTATTGTATGAGATGATCATGTTTGTAACCAAGTTATCGGCAACTGGCAGGAGCCATATGGTTGTCGCTTTATTGTATGCAATGCAATCGCGATGTAATGCTTTACTTTATTACTAAGCGGTAGTGATAGTCGTGGAAGCATAAGATTGGCGAGACGACAACGATGCTACGATGGAGATCAAGGTGTCGCGCCGGTGACGATGGTGATCATGACAGTGCTTCGGAGATGGAGATCACAAGCACAAGATGATGATGGCCATATCATATCACTTATATTGATTGCATGTGATGTTTATCCTTTTATGCATCTTATCTTGCTTTGATTGACGGTAGCATTATAAGATGATCTCGCACTAAATTATCAAGAAGTGTTCTCCCTGAGTATGCACCATTGCCAAAGTTCGTCGTGCCAGGCACCACGTGATGATCGGGTGTGATAAGCTCTACGTCCATCTACCATGGGTGCAAGCCAGTTTTGCACACGCAGAATACTCAGGTTAAACTTGACGAGCCTAGCATATGCAGATATGGCCTCGGAACACAGAGACCGAAAGGTCGAGCGTGAATCATATAGTAGATATGATCAACATAACGATGTTCACCATTGAAAACTACTCCATCTCACGTGATGATCGGTTATGGTTTAGTTGATTTGGATCACGTGATCCGTTAGAGGATTAGAGGGATGTCTATCTAAGTGGGAGTTCTTAAGTAATTTGATTAACTGAACTTAAACTTATCATGAACTTAGTACCTGATAGTATCTTGCTTGTTTATGTTGATTGTAGATAGATGGCTCGTGCTGTTGTTCCGTTGAATTTTAATGCATTCCTTGAGAAAGCAAATTGAAATATGATGGTAGCAATTACATGGTATGGGTCCGTAACTTGAGGATTATCCTCATTGCTGCACAGAAGAATTACGTCCTGGAAGCACCGCTGGGTGCCAGGCCTGCTGCTGGAGCAACACCAGATGTTATGAACGTCTCGCAGAGCAAAGCTGATGACTACTCGATAGTTCAGTGTGCCATGCTTTACGGCTTAGAATAGGGACTTCAACGACGTTTTGAATGTCATGGAGCATATGAGATGTTTCAGGAGTTGAAGTTAATATTTCAAGCAAATGCCCGGATTGAGAGATATGAAGTCTCCAATAAGTTCTATAGCTGCAAGATGGAGGAGAACAGTTCTGTCAGTGAGCATATACTCAAGATGTCTGGGTATAATAATCACTTGATTCAATTGGGAGTTAATCTTCCAGATGATTGTGTCATTGATAGAATTCTCCAATCACTGCCACCAAGCTACAAGAGCTTCGTGATGAACTATAATATGCAAGGGATGAACAAGACTATTCCCGAGCTCTTCGCGATGCTAAAAGCTGCAGAGGTAGAAATCAAGAAGGAGCATCAAGTGTTGATGGTCAACAAGACCACTAGTTTCAAGAAAAAGGGCAAAGGGAAGAAGAAGGGGAACTTCAAGAAGAACAACAAGCAAGTTGCTGCTCAGGAGAAGAAGCCCAAGTCTGGACCTAAGCCTGAAACAGAGTGCTTCTACTGCAAGAAGACTGGTCACTAGAAGCGGAACTGCCCCAAGTATTTGGCGGATAAGAAGGATGGCAAGGTGAACAAAGGTATATGTGATATACATGTTATTGATGTGTACAACTTACTAGAGCTCGCAGTAGCACCGGGGTATTTGATACTGGTTCTGTTGCTAATATTTGCAACTCGAAACAGGGACTACAGAATAAGCGGACACTAGCAAAGGACGAGGTGACGATGCGCGTGGGAAACGGTTCCAAAGTCGATGTGATCGCGGTCGGCACGCTACCTCTACATCTACCTTCGGGATTAATATTAGACCTAAATAATTGTTATTTGGTGCCAGCGTTGAGCATGAACATTATATCTGGATCTTGTTTAATGCGAGACGGTTATTCATTTAAATCAGAGAATAATGGTTGTTCTATTTATATGAGTAATATCTTTTATGGTCATGCACCTTTGAAGAGTGGTCTATTTTTGATGAATCTCGATAGTAGTGATACACATATTCATAATGTTGAAACCAAAAGATGCAGAGTTGATAATGATAGTGCAACTTATTTGTGGCACTGCCGTTTAGGTCATATCGGTGTAAAGCGCATGAAGAAACTCCATACTGATGGGCTTTTGGAACCACTTGATTATGAATCACTTGGTACTTGCGAACCGTGCCTCATAGGCAAGATGACTAAAACACCGTTCTCCGGTACTATGGAGAGAGCAACAGATCTGTTGGAAATCATACATACCAATGTATGTGGTCCGATGAATATTGAGGCTCGTGGCGGATATCGTTATTTTCTCACTTTCACAGATGATTTAAGCAGATATGGATATATCTACTTAATGAAACACAAGTTTGAAACATTTGAAAAGTTCAAAGAATTTCAGAGTGAAGTTGAAAATCATCGTAACAAGAAAATAAAGTTTCTACGATCTGATCGTGGAGGAGAATATTTGAGTTACGAGTTTGGTGTACATTTGAAAAATTGTGGAATAGTTTCGCAACTCACGCCACCCGGAACACCACAGCGTAATGGTGTGTCCGAATGTCGTAATCATACTTTACTAGATATGGTGCGATCTATGATGTCTCTAACTGATTTACCGCTATCGTTTTGGGGTTATGCTTTAGAGACGGCCGCATTCACGTTAAATAGGACACCATCAAAATCCGTTGAGACGACGCCTTATGAACTATGGTTTGGCAGGAAACCAAAGTTATCGTTTCTTAAAGTTTGGGGCTGCGATGCTTATGTGAAAAAACTTCAACCTGATAAGCTCGAACCCAAAGCGGAGAAATGTGTCTTCATAGGATACCCAAAGGAGACTGTTGGGTACACCTTCTATCATAGATCCGAAGGCAAGACATTCGTTGCTAAGAATGGATCATTTCTAGAGAAGGAGTTTCTCTTGAAAGAAGTGAGTGGGAGGAAAGTAGAACTTGACGAGGTAACTGTACCTACTCCCTTATTGGAAAATAGTACATCACAGAAAACTATTTCTGCGACACCTATACCAATTAGTGAGGAAGCTAATGATGATGATCATGAAACTTCAGGACAAGATACTACTGAACCTCGTAGATCAACCAGAGTGAGATCCGCACCAGAGTGGTACGGTAATCCAATTCTGGAAGTCATGCTACTAGATCCTGATGAACCTACGAACTATGAAGAAGCGATGGTGAGCCCAGATTCCGCAAAGTGGCTTGAAGCCATGAAATCTGAGATGGGATCCATGTATGAGAACAAAGTATGGACTTTGGTTGAATTGCCCGATGATCGGCAAGCAATTGAGAATAAATGGATCTTCAAGAAAAAGACTGACGTTGACGGTAATATTACTGTCTATAAAGCTCGACTTGTCGCAAAAGGTTTTCGACAAGTTCAAGGGGTTGATTACGATGAGACCTTCTCACCCGTAGCGATGCTTAAGTCTGTCAGAATCATGTTAGCAATTGCCGCATTTTATGATTATGAAATTTGGCAAATGGATGTCAAAACTGCATTCCTGAATAGATTTCTGGAAGAAGAGTTGTATATGATGCAACCAGAAGGTTTTGTCGATCCAAAGGGAGCTAACAAAGTGTGCAAGCTCCAGCGATCCATTTATGGACTGGTGCAAGCCTCTCGGAGTTGGAATAAACGCTTTGATAGTGTGATCAAAGCATTTGGTTTTATACAGACTTTTGGAGAAGCCTGTATTTACAAGAAAGTGAGTGGGAGCTCTTTAGCATTTCTGATATTATATGTGGATGACATATTGCTGATTGGAAATGATATAGAATTTCTGGATAGCATAAAGGGATACTTGAAAAAAAGTTTTTCGATGAAAGACCTCGGGGAAGCTGCTTATATCAAGACGCTTAATTGGACTTTCACAAAGCACATACCTTGACAAGATTTTGAAGAAGTTCAAAATGGATCAAGCAAAGAAAGGGTTCTTGCCTGTGTTACAAGGTGTGAAGTTGAGTCAGACTCAATGCCCGACCACTGCAGAAGATAGAGAAAAAATGAAAGATGTTCCCTATGCTTCAGCCATAGGCTCTATCATGTATGCAATGCTGTGTACCAGACCTGATGTGTGCCTTGCTATAAGTTTAGCAGGGAGGTACAAAAGTAATCCAGGAGTGGATCACTGGACAGCGGTCAAGAACATCCTGAAATACCTGAAAAGGACTAAGGATATGTTTCTCGTATATGGAGGTGACAAAGAGCTCACCGTAAGAGGTTACGTTGATGCAAGCTTTGACACTGATCCGGACGATTCTAAATCGCAAACCGGATACGTGTTTACTTTAAACGGTGGAGCTGTCAGTTGGTGCAGTTCTAAACAAAGCGTCGTAGCGGGATCTACATGTGAAGCGGAGTACATAGCTGCTTCGGAAGCAGCGAACGAAGGAGTCTGGATGAAGGAGTTCATATCCGATCTAGGTGTCATACCTAGTGCATCGGGTCCAATAAAAATCTTTTGTGACAATACTGGTGCAATTGCCTTGGCAAAGGAATCCAGACTTCACAAGAGGACCAAACACATCAAGAGACGCTTCAATTCCATCCGGGATTTAGTCCAGGTGGGAGACATAGAGATTTGCAAGATACATATGGATCTGAATGTTGCAGACCCGTTGACTAAGCCTCTTCCACGAGCAAAACATGATCAGCACCAAGGCTCCATGGGTGTTAGAATCATTACTGTGTAATCTAGATTATTGACTCTAGTGCAAGTGGGAGACTGAAGGAAATATGCCCTAGAGGCAATAATAAAGTTATTAGTTATTTCCTTATATCATGATAAATGTTTATTATTCATGCTAGAATTGTATTAACCGGAAACATAATACATGTGTGAATACATAGACAAACAGAGTGTCACTACTATGCCTCTACTTGACTAGCTCGTTAATCAAAGATGGTTATGTTTCCTAACCATAAACAAAGAGTTGTTATTTGATTAACGAGGTCACATCATTAGTTGAATGATCTGATTGACATGACCCATTCCATTAGCTTAGCACCCGATCGTTTAGTATGTTGCTATTGCTTTCTTCATGACTTATACATGTTCCTATGGCTATGAGATTATGCAACTCCCGTTTACCAGAGGAACACTTTGGGTACTACCAAACGTCACAACGTAACTGGGTGATTATAAAGGAGTATTACAGGTGTCTCCAAAGGTAGATGTTGGGTTGGCGTATTTCGAGATTAGGATTTGTCACTCCGATTGTCGGAGAGGTATCTCTGGGCCCTCTCGGTAATGCACATCACTTAAGCCTTGCTAGCATTGCAACTAATAAGTTAGTTGCGGGATGTTGTATTACGGAACGAGTAAAGAGACTTGCCGGTAACGAGATTGAACTAGGTATTGGATACCGACGATCGAATCTCGGGCAAGTAACATACCAATGACAAAGGGAACAACGTATGTTGTTATGCGGTCTGACCGATAAAGATCTTCGTAGAATATGTAGGAGCCAATATGGGCATCCAGGTCCCGCTATTGGTTAATGACCGGAGACATGTCTCGGTCATGTCTACATTGTTCTCGAACCGTAGGGTCCGCACGCTTAACGTTACGATGACAGTTATTATGAGTTTATGCATTTTGATGTACCGAAGGTTGTTCGGAGTCCCGGATGTGATCACGGACATGACGAGGAGCCTCGAAATGGTCGAGACATAAAGATTGATATATTGGAAGCCTATATTTGGATATCGGAAGTGTTCCGGGTGAAATCGGGATTTTACCGGATTACCGGGAGGTTACCGGAACCCCCCGGGAACCATATGGGCCTTATTGGGCCTTAGTGGAAAGGTGAAAGGGGCAGCCCAAGGTGGGCTGCGCGCCTCCCCCCTCCCCTAGTCCTATTAGGACTAGGAGAGGTGGCCGGCCCCCTTCTCTCTTTCTCTCTCTCGAGGAATCCTATTAGGAATAGGATTGAAAGGGGGAGTCCTACTCCCGGTGGGAGTAGGACTCCTCCTGCGCCCTCCTCCTTGGCCGGCCAGCCCTCCCCCTTGGATCCTTTATATACTGGGGCAGGGGGCACCTCTAGACACACAAGTTGATCCTTGGTGATCGTTCCTTGGCCGTGTGCGGTGCCCCCTGCCACCAAATTCCACCTCGATCATATTGTTGCAGCGCTTAGGCGAAGCCCTGCGTCAGTAGTACATCAAGATCGTCACCACGCCGTCGTGCTGACGGAACTCTTCCTCGACGCTTTGCTGGATCGAAGCCCGAGGATCGTCATCGAGCTGTACGTTTGCTAAGAACTCGGAGGTGCCAGAGTAACGGTGCTTGGATCGGTCGGATCGGGAAGAAGACATACGACTACTTCCTCTATGTTGTCTGATCGCTTCCGCAGTCGGTCTCCGTTGGTACGTAGACAACACTCTCCCCTCTCGTTGCTATGCATCACCATGATCTTGCATGTGCGTAGGAAAATTTTGAAATTACTATGTTCCCCAACACTCTGATCCAGCCCACGAAAAAATGATTCTAGGCTAATTTTGATGCAACAGACCTATACATGTAGCGTACAGCGAACATTAGTTGTGGGCAAGTAAATCAGCGATTAGCTAAATTGGTGGAATCAACTCAAAAAAAGCTAAAATTGGTGGAACTTCCGTTTCCCTTGCGCAGGTCCACGCATGATGACATGAGCGATCGACCTAGCGACCCCACCGCTGACACAGCCTCCTCCTGCAGAGGCCTCCCCCAATGATTTCTCGTCCATTAGCGGATCGAGTAATTTCATGTTCATCGCCCTGGACAGGAGTAAGAACACCACCGGCCCTGGGAGGCAGTTTTAAACTACAGAGATCAGGTTAGCATCTTCCTGATGCATCATCCAACAAAGCTAGCTAGATTGATATGTGACTAGTTGGTGGCAGAATTATTAGATCTAGTGAATTAGCGGAGAGGAGTAGGATGTAGTTGTCCTTCTGAAATTTTTTCATGGTCGTGTTGGAGATCCTTCCGATTTATTAATCTGGTCGTGTTGGAGATCGATGAAGGATGAGGGGAGAGGATGTCTAGAGTCCATGGGATAATGATAATAGGCAAGCTGAAATTAATTGGAGGATTCATGGTCGATTCAATATGATTAGGTGGCGAAATTATTTTTTAGTTGCTAAAAAATTATTTTTAGGTGTTGCAAATTATGAAGCTATTCTACCTCCGTGCCACCAAGAGTAGTTCAAATTACTTCTTGTTTTCCAGACTTTGAAATATACAATGCATGAAACTTCCCTATCAAAATCTTAGCAAAAGTGAGGAATGATAACTATAATAATATATAATTACAACCTAGAACTAGGTCGACCAGCTGGTTTTGCACTCCATGATAAAAACATTTAACAACAATTCATGTTTAAAATTTATCTAAACATGCACATAGTGGTTATAATTTTGGATATATAAAAGGCCCCCGATTGTATTTTCGCCCCAGGCCCCTAAAATCCCAGGACCGGCCCTGACCAAAACCCTAATGTCACCTAGATACTCCAATGTCACCTCAAGTATCCGTGGGTATGATTATACGATATGCATCACACAAACTCAGATTCATCCATTCAACCAACACAAAGAACTTCAAAGAGTGCCCCAAAGTTTGTACTGGAGAGTCAAGACGAAAATGTGTGCCAACCCTATGCATAAGTTCATGAGGTCACGGAACTCGCAAGTTGATCACCAAAACATACATCAAGTGGATCACGTGATATCCCATTGTCACCACAGATAAGCACATGCAAGACATACATCAAGTGTTCTCAAATCCTTAAAGGCTCAATCCAATAAGATAACTTCAAAGGGGAAACTCAATCCATTACAAGAGAGTAGATGGGGGAGAAACATCATAAGATCCAACTATAATACCAAAGCTCACGATACATCAAGATCGTGCCTAATCAAGAACACGAGAGAGAGAGAGAGAGAGATCAAACACATAGCTACGGGTACATACCCTCAGCCCTGAGGGTGAACTACTCCCTCCTCGTCATGGAGAGCACCGGGATGGTGAAGATGGCCACCGGAGAGGGATTCCCCCCTCCGACAGGGTGCCGGAACGGGTCTAGATTGGTTTTTGGTGGCTATAGAGGCTTGCGGCAGCGGAACTCCCGATCTAGGTTTCTTTTTGGAAGTTTGGGTATATATAAGAGGTGTTGGAGTCGGGAACAAGTCAGGGGGTCACCAAGGCGGCCACGAGGTAGGGGGCGCGCCCCCACCCTCGTGGGTGCCTCGGGACTCTTCTGGCCCATCTTCGATACTCTGTGGGCTTCTTCTGGTCCAAAAATGATCTCCGTGAAATTTCAGGTCAATTGGACTCCGTTTGGTTTTCCTTTTCTGCGATACTCAAAAGCAAGGAAAAAACAGAAACTGGCACTGGGCTCTAGGTTAATAGGTTAGTCCCAAAAATCATATAAAATATCATATAAATGCATATAAAACATCCTAGATGGATAATATAATAGCATGGAACAATAAAAAATTATAGATACGCTGGAGACGTATCAAGCATCCCCAAGCTTAATTCCTGCTCGTCCTCGAGTAGGTAAATGATAAAAAACAGAATTTTTGATGTGGAATGCTACCTAACATATTTGTCCATGTAATTCTCTTTATTGTGGCAAGAATATTCAGATCTGAAAGATTCAAGACAAAAGTTTAATATTGACATAAAAATAATAATACTTCAAGCATACTAACAAAGTAATCACGTCTTCTCAAAATAACATGGCCAAAGAAACCTATCCCTACAAAATCATATAGTCTGGCTATGCTCTATCTTCATCACACAAAATATTTAAATCATGCACAACCCCAATGACAAGCCAAGCAATTGTTTCATACTTTTGATGTTCTCAAACTTTTTCAATCTTCACGCAATACATGAGCGTGAGCCATGGACATAGCACTATAGGTGGAATAGAATGGTGGTTGTGGAGAAGACAAAAAGGAGAAGATAGTCTCACATCAACTAGGCATATCAACGGGCTATGGAGATGCCCATCAATAGATATGAATGTGAGTGAGTAGGGATTGCCATGCAACGGATGCACTAGAGCTATAAGTGTATGAAAGCTCAAAAGAAACTAAGTGGGTGTGCATCCAACTTGCTTGCTCACGAATACCTAGGGCATTTTGAGGAACCCCGTCATTGGAATATACAGGCCAAGTTCTATAATGAAAGATTCCCACTAGTATATGAAAGTGACAACATAGGAGACTCTCTATCATGAAGATCATGGTGCTACTTTGAAGCACAAGTGAGGTAAAAGGATAGTAGCATTGCCCCTTCTATCTTTTTCTCTCATTTTTGTTTTTTTGGGCCTTCTCCTTTTTTATGGCCTCTTTTTCTCTTTATTTTTTATTTTTTGTCTGGAGTCTCATCCCGACTTGTGGGGGAATCATAGCCTCCATCATCCTTTCCTCACATGGGACAATGCTCTAATAATGATGACCATCACACTTTTATTTACTTACAACTCAATAATTACAACTTGATACTTAGAACAAAATATGACTCTATGTGAATGCCTCCAGCGGTGTACCGGGATTTGCAATGAATAAAGAGTGACATGCATGAAAGAATTATGAATGGTGGCTTTGCCACAAATACGATGTCAACTACATGATCATGCAAAGAAATATGACAATGATGAAGCGTGTCATAATAAATGGAATGGTGGAAAGTTGCATGGCAATATATCTTGGAATGGCTATGGAAATGCCATAATAGGTAGGTATGGTGGCTGTTTTGAGGAAGGTAATGGTGGGTGATATGGTACCGGCAAAAGTTGCGCGGCACAAGAGAGGCTAGCAATGGTGGAAGGGTGAGAGTGCGTATAATCCATGGACTCAACATTAGTCATAAAGAACTCACATACTTATTGCAAAATTCTATTAGTTATCGAAACGAAGTACTACACACATGCTCCTAGGGGGGTAGATTGGTAGGAAAAGATCATCGCTCGTCCCCGACCGCCACTCATAAGGAAGACAATCAAAAAATAAATCATGCTCTGACTTCATCACATAACGGTTCATCATACGTGCATGCTACGGGAATCACAAACTTTAACACACGTATCTATCAAATTCACAACTACTCACTAGCATGACTCTAATATTACCATCCTCATATCTCAAAACAATCATCAAGTATCAAACTTCTCATAGTATTCAACGCACTTTATATGGAAATTTTTATTATACCCATTTTGGATGCCCATCATATTAGGACTAAATTCATAACCAAAGCTAATTAACATGCTGTTTAGGACTCTCAAAATAATATAAGTGAAGCACGAGAGTTCATCTATTTCTTCAAAATAAAACCACCGCCGTGCTCTAAAAAGATATAAGTGAAGAACTAGAGCAAACGACAAACTATTCCGAAAGATATAAGTGAAGATCAATGAGTAGTTGAATAATTATGTAACTATGTGAAGACTCTCTAACATTTAATAAATTAAGATATTGGGATATTATTCAAACAGCAAGCAAAACAAAATAAAATAAAATGACGCACCAAGCAAAACGCATATCATGCGGTGAATAAAAATATAGCTCCAAGTAAAGTTACCAATGAACAAAGATGAAAGAGGGGATGCCATCCTGGGTATCCCCAAGCTTAGTCTCTTGGTTGTCCTTGAATATTACCTTGGGGTGCCTTGGGAATCCCCAAGCTTAGTCTCTTGTCACTCCTTATTCCGTAGTCCATCGAATCTTTACCCGAAACTTGAAAACTTCACAACACAAAACTCAACAGAAAACTCGTAAGCTCCGTTAGTATAAGAAAGCAAATCACCACTTAGGTACTGTCAAGACAAGATTCATAATTTTCCTCATATGATGCCTACTGTACCATATCATTTCTACAATTTATATTAAGCAATATAAGCCATAGAAACTAGAAAACAAGCAAACTATGCATCGAAAACAGAATCTGCCAAAAACAGAACAGTCTGTAGTAATCTGTAACTATCGAATACTTCTGTAACTCAAAAAATCCTGAGAAATTAGGAAGTACTAGGAAATTTGTATATTGATCTACTGCAGTTGGAATTGGTATTTTATCGCTCTCTGGTAAAAAATGAAAATTATTTTCGTGAGCTCATACTTTCTGTTTTTTACAGCAAGATCAAATAACAATCACCCAAGAAGATCCTAAAGGCTCTACTTGGCACAAACACTAATTAAAACATAAAAGACTCAACCATAACAGAGTATAGATGATTTATTTATTACTAAAAAGGAACAAAAATAAAGTTGGGTTGCCTCCCAACAAGCGCTATCGTTTAACGCCCCTAGCTAGGCATGATGATTTCAATGATGCTCACATAAAAGATAAGAATTGAAACATAAATAGAGCATCATGAAGAATATTACTAGCACATTTAAGTCTAACCCACTTCCTATGCATAGGGATTTTGTGAGTAAAGAACTTATGGGAACAATAATCAACTAGCATAGGAAGGCAAAACAAGCATAGCTTCAAGATTTTCAACATGTATAGAGGAAACTTGATATTATTGCAATTCCTACAAGCATACATTCCTCCCTCATAATAATTTTCAGTAGGATCCTGAATGAATTCAACAATATAACCATCACATAAAGCATTCTTTTCATGAGCCACAAGCATAGAACTTTTATTACTCTCCACATAAGAAAAATTCTTCTCATTCAGAATAGTGGGAGCATCATAAGAAACTCGAATATTGTAAATTGTTTCCACATTAAAAGAATAATGTTCAGAAAAGGGTAATCATAATCATGACGAGTTTTATAAATATAATCATCACTATTTTTTATAGCATAAGTGTCATCACAATAGTCATCATAAATAGGAGGCATGCTATCATCATAATAAATTTGCTCATCAAAACTTGGGAGACTAAAAATATCATATCCATTAAACATAGCATCCCCAAGCTTGGGACAAACATTAATTGCAGAAAATAAATTATCAAACATGTCATTCTTATCCAACATAGCATCCCCAAGCTTGGGCCTTTTCATATCATAAGCATAATCACTCTCATCATTAATAGTATGGATAGCACCAATAGTATAACAATTATCATCGTCACAATGAGTAATAGGAGTAACATCATTTGGGACGGATACCTTTTTACCTTTTCTTCTCCGTATTTTCTTTCTCTTGTTCGCATCATATGTGGGTTTAATCCTCTTTTCGGAGCTCCTTATTAATGAGATTGGTTGAATAGAAGGCTCCTCCTCGTTACCTGATTCATCATAAGAAATAATAGGAGGATATTGGGAAGTCTCTTCCCTTTCATTAGTATTCTCTTCATTTTCTATTTGTTTTCTTGTCTTTATGTAATTGGCATAAGGATTTTCAATGCAATTCACCACACAATACATATAAATTTCCTCTAGATCAAAATCAAGAACTGTCTCAAGGGAAAATTCTGGAATATCCTTATTTATATGTTTCATTTCTTCATAACCCAGAAGCAAACTAAGTTCATTATGATGTGCAAGGGAAATCAAGTCATCACAATTTTTGGACACGATTCGATCATGAAACAATTTGCATTGGATATTTAAATGACCACGTTCATTCCAAAGTTCACAAGGATGGCTAAGAAAAAATAAATTTTCAGCACAAACATCTAGCCTTTCGTGCAACCATTTAGTTTCTAAATACTTATGCCTCTTGCAAAATCTATCTTCCCTATTTTGTGTGTACTTGCAAACCCTATGCACTCCACAAAAATTGACATGTTTATAAGAGAAATTTTCATCATGACTAGTGCAATCATCATTAGTACTATGGATATTCAAAGAGTTCGTACTAACAACATTGCAATCATGCTCATCATTCAAAGAATTAGTGCCAAACAATTTAATGCGTTCTTCTTCTAGCATTTTGGCACAATTATCGGAATCCTTATTTTCATGAAAGATATTAAAAAGATGAAGAATATAAGGTACCCTCAATTCCATTTTTTAATTTTCTTTTATAGACTAAACTAGTGATAAAACAAGAAACAATAAGATTCCATTGCAAGATCTAAAGATATACCTTCAAGCGCTAACCTCCCTGGCAACGGCGCCAGAAAAGAGCTTGATGTCTACTACACAACCTTCTTCTTGTAGACGTTGTTGGGCCTCCAAGTGCAGAGGTTTGTAGGACAGTAGCAAATTTCCCTCAAGTGGATGACCTAAGGTTTATCAATCTGTGGGAGGCGTGGGATGAAGATGGTCTCTCTCAAACAATCCTGCAACCAAATAACAAAGAGTCTCTTGTGTCCCCAACACACCCAATACAATGATAAATTGTATAGGTGCACTAGTTCGGCGAAGAGATGGTGATACAAGTGCAATATGGATGGTAGATATAGGTTTTTGTAATCTAAAAATATAAAAACAGCAAGGTAACTAATGATAAAAGTGAGCGAAAATGGTATTGCAAAGCTAGGAAACAAGGGCTAGGGTTCATACTTTCACTAGTGCAAGTTCTCTCAACAATAATAATTGGATCATATAACTATCCCTCAACATGCAACAAAGAGTCACTCCAAAGTCACTAATAGTGGAGAACAAACGAAGAGATTATTATAGGGTACGAAACCACCTCAAAGTTATCCTTTCTGATTGACCTATTCAAGAGTCCGTAGTAAAATAACACGAAGCTATTCTTTCCGTTCAATCTTTCCTAGAGGTCGTACTAGAATAACACCATAAGACACAAATCAACCAAAACCCTAATGTCACCTAGATACTCCAATGTCACCTCAAGTATCCGTGGGTATGATTATACGATATGCATCACACAATCTCAGATTCATCTATTCAACTAACACAAAGAACTTCAAATAGTGCCCCAAAGTTTCTACCAGAGAATCAAGACGAAAACATGTGCCAACCCCTATGCATAAGTTCATGAGGTCACGGAACTCGCAAGTTGATCACCAAAACATACATGAGTGGATCACGTGATATCCCATTGTCACCACAGATAAGCACATGCAAGACATACATCAAGTGTTCTCAAATCCTTAAAGACTCAATCTGATAAGATAACTTCAAAGGGAAAACTCAATCCATTACAAGAGAGTAGAGGGGGAGAAACATCATAAGATCCAACTATAATAGCAAAGCTAACGATACATCAAGATCGTGCCGAATCAAGAACACGAGAGAGAGAGAGAGTGAGATCAAACACATAGCTACTGGTACCTACCCTCAGCCCCGAGGGTGAACTACTCCCTCCTCGTCATGGAGAGCGCCGGGATGATGAAGATGGCCACCCGAGAGGGATTCCTCCCTCCGGCAGGGTGCCGGAACGGGTCTAGATTGGTTTTCGGTGGCTACAGAGGCTTGCGGTGGCGGAACTCCCGATCTAGGTTTCTTTCTGGAAGTTTGGGTATATATAAGAGGTGTTGGAGTCGGGAACAAGTCAGGGGGTCCCCAAGGCGGCCACGAGGTAGGGGCGCGCCCAGGGGGTAGGGCGCGCCCCCACCCTTGTGGGTGCCTCGAGACTCTTCTGGCCCATCTCCGATACTCCTTGGGCTTTTTCTGGTCCAAAAATGATCTCCGTGAAATTTCAGGTCAATTGGACTCCGTTTGGTTTTCCTTTTCTGCGATACTCAAAAACAAGGAAAGAACAAAAACTGGCACTGGGTTCTAGGTTAATAGGTTAGTCCCAAAAATCATATAAAATAGCATATAAATGCATATAAAACATTCTAGATGGATAATACAATAGCATGGAACAATCAAAAATTATAGATACGTTGGAGACGTATCAACAAGCACTTCTCCTTTGTTCCCTAGAATCTTCCATATCTTAATTGCCCAAACCTTTTTTCTAAATGAATTGTCACTTTTTGTTTTTACCTTTACAATGCACAATTCCATGAATCTTAAAATAGTTTTTTTACAAAGCTAATTGATTTTGGATGAGATGAAGTTTAAGAATTAAACGAACATCTACATCATGCATATCTGGGAGAAGAGGCGGGAAACCGATGAGAGGAGTGGCGAGAACGGTAGCCTGTTTTGAATGAAAACCTAGTAGAGAAGGAAGCGTGAGCTACACGACGCATGCGCACAGTGCTTACCCATGTACCACATGTGCTGTTGAAAGGGCTTAGGGTTGTCGTTCGATCTGGGAGCATCCAACGGTGCACACGTACGATCCATGGGGTTTGGGTTCTGGCTAGTCAGAACGTAGGACTCAGATCGCGCGCGCAGCAGGGGGATATCATACGGAAACCAATATTTGGTGGAAACCGGTGAAAACTATGAGAAAAAGATGTTTTGAAGTTTCAGATTTTTTTTAAAAAATGCAGGATGTTAAGAGGATGATGTTTTATTGGCACACAAAAATTCAAGTTCAAACACACTAAGAGATGTGAGCTATGAAAAAGACAAAATCAATGTTGGATAGTGTCGAATAGTAATGTCACTATTCAGGGCGGAATTTGTCTTTTTCATAGCTCACATCTCGTAATGTTTATGAACTTGAAATTTTGTGTTGCAACAAAACATCACCTTCTTAACATCCCACATTTTGTTTTAGATTTTTATGAAACTTTAAAATATGGTTTCCACAAAGTTTTCATTGAATATAGGCTTCTGTGAGTGAACCGTGTGCTATTTGAAAACATTTGGTGAGAAGAATCTCGGTTTTTAAATCCCCGTAAATCCAAAACTAAGCTGAAAATCGTGAAACCTGCCATGGTGTCACAACATCGCACTTGTATGTCGAGGAATTTTTTTTGTCCATTGTGGCACAAGTTTTATTACAAGCCTCTTACAAACCGGAGCTTCTCTCAAATAAGCCTCGTGGTTCCGATAGGGAAACGTGTACCCCTTGTGGGCGAAACATAATCACTGCCTCTTTTCACCTTGTATTTTCTTCTACGGGCAACAAGAAACGACAGGATATTCGTGCTGAAATTTAAACTTATTCAGGGTTCGTTTGGCCTTTTTATACACTAATTGTGTTTCCTAGGAATTTAATGTCCATAATTCAAATCTGAACTACAAATACATGCTCCAGTTCACCAAAATGGCTAGAAAAATTATACATGTGTCCTTGGGTGCATGTTTAGGTCCCATGCCAGGAATGGGAACGAATTACAACCGTACTGGTGTCATGGCTCGTACTCAAACATTTCGAATCTCGGTTTTTAAGTCCCCATAAATCCTAAACTCACCAGAAAGTCATCAAAGGTGGCATGGTGTCACGTCATGGCACATATATGTCATGGTAAAAACATTTCCCAATTTGGGCCAAGCTTTATTACAAACCTCTTACAAAAACTGGAGCTTCTCTCAAAGAAGCCTCATGGTTCTAATAAGGAAACGTGTTCCCCTTGTGGGCGAAACGTAATCACTGCCTCTTTTTGCCTTGTATTTTCTTCCACGGGCAACATGGAACCACAGGATATCCGTGCTGAAATTTAAACTTATTCAGGGTTCGTTTGGCCTCTTTATACACTAATTGAGTTTCCTAGGCATTTAATGTCCATAATTCAAATCTAAACTACAAATACATGCTCCAGTTCACCAAAATGGCTAGAAAAATTATACATGTGTCCTTGGGTGCATGTTTAGGTCTCATGCCAGGAATGGGAACGAACTACAACCGTGTCGGTGTCCTGGCTCTTCCTCAAACATTTTGAATCTCGGATTTTAAGTCCCCATAAATCCTAAACTCACCAGAAAGTCATCAAAGGTGGCAAGGTGTCATGTCATGGCAGATATATGTCGTGGTAAAAACATTGCCAATTTTGGCCAAGCTTTATTACAAACCTCTTACAAATCGGAGCCTCTCGCAAGAACCCTCGTGGTTTTGATAGGGAAACGTGTCCCCTTGTGGGCCAAATGATAATCACTCCCTCTTCTAGCCTCGTATTTTCTTCTACACGCGACACGGAACAACTGGAGATTCGCGCCAAACTTTGAAATTATTCAAGGTACGTTTGACCTTTTTATTCATTAATTGAGTTTTCTAGGCATTTAATGTCCATCATTCAAATCCAAACTTCAAATACATGCTCCAGTGCACCAAAATGGCTAGAAAAACGTAAATGTTTCCTTGGGGTGCATGTTTAGGTCCCATGGAACGAATGGGAACGAATTCAACCGTCTCGCCGGCCTGGCCTGGCCACAAACATTGCGAATCTTGGTTTTTAAATGTCTGTAAATCCAAAACTCACGAGGAAATTATGAAACTTGGCTTGGTGTCACTACATGGTATATATAATTGTCCAATTTGGGCGAAGCCATATTACAAGCCTTTTACAAACCGGAGCCTGTCGCAACCCTCGTGGTTCCGGTAGGGAAACATGCCCCTCTTGTGGGCGAAACGATAATCGATGCCTCTTCTCGCCTTGAACTTTGTTTTCTACAGGCAACATAGAATAACAGGAGTGTCGGGCTGAAATTTGAAACTGTTTAGGGTTCGTTTGGCCATTGTATATATAAATATTACTAATTACTAAGTTTTCTATGCATTTAATGTAGTCCATAATTCAAATTTGAACTACAACCACATGCTCCAGTGAAGCAAAATGGGTGGGAAATCGTACATGTGTCAATGGGTGCATGTGTAGGTTTCGTTTAAGGAATGAGAATGAATTACAAACTTGTCGTCGTCCTGAAACAATGAGAATCTCGGTTTTTAAATCCCAGTAAATAAAAAATTCACCCAAAAAACAGGAAACTTGGCATGGTTTCATGACAAGGCACATATATGTCGTGGTAAAAAAATTGTCCAGTTTGAGAAGAGATGTGCACATTAGTAGCCAACGAAGTCCTTTTTGAAACAAAAAACTGACACGTTAATATCGCAAACAGTTGTATTATATTTACCGTGTCGAAATTTAACCATACTCGGTGGCGTGCGTGCAGCTATTTGATTAGACGGGACGAGCGCGAAAAGTCCGCCGTGCAACTTCGATGGGACGCGTGCGAGTAGTCCGCCGCACAGGCTCGACGAGACGCGTGCGTCATGTCCACCTCGCAGGCTCGACGGGACACGTGCGAGCTGCAAGGCTGCCCATGCTCACTGGGAAGCGAGCTCTTTGACCTCCATCCACCAGCCGCCGCCCGCCTCTCTCACAACTTTTTCATTAATGGGTTAATTAAAGCACCTGGATGGAGGGTGTTTGCTTGTGATCCCATGGAAACATTTGCTTTGTTTGTGTTTTCAACTAGTATGCCGCCCTAATTTAAATTGACACATAGGGCAACGGATAATACGACCACAAATAAAATGGCAACGGATAATACAACAACAAATTTATAATGGCGCACATAATAATTGTCTTACATATTCTGGATAATTTAAAATGCCACATGCGGTAATGCCCGGAACACATGGGGGCAAGAGAAGAAGGAAATTGCAGACAACAATCTGGGTCGCTACTGTGTCTACTCGTCGATGGATCACCGGGCGGCGAAATCCTCTAGCTCCTTCTTCAATTCCTCATGACTTTTCTTGAAAGCAGCCATGGATTCCTCCACCTCCTGCTCGCGCTCGATCTGGAGCTTCCTCAATCCACCCATCAGTTCCTTGACGACCGCTTTCAGCGTCATGTCCGAGGCACTGCTCTGCTCATGCAGCATCTTCCAGCCGGCGGCCTCCTCCTCCTTCTCGGCGACCAACTTGAGGAGCTTCGCATTGTCATCCATGAGTTGCTCGACGAGGCTGGTCGCCTTGTCAACCAAGGCATCGCTGATCTTGAGCAGCTTCATCAAGCCATCGACCAACTCCTGCTGCGTAGTGACACCAGCGAGAATGTCGTCGTCGGCGGCGAAGGACTTCAGGAATGCTGGCTCGTCACGATGGCCGACGCCGCGAATGCGCTTGTGAGAGCCCTCACATGCTCGTGAGAGCTCGTTCGAGGGCTCCACGGCGCGCCCGGACATCTCGGTTGCGGCTTCACGGCGGGACCTCTCTAGTGCTTCCACGGCCTTGGTCTTTGCTGCTTGGTTATATGTCCACCCTAAACTCCTCCTACCGGTCATGGAGGAATGACTTGACAGAGAAAACCACTTTTGTGGGTGATGAGGAGAGGAACTGTGAAGTAATTTTTGAGTGGGTAGTTTTTATAGCCCGGTGCTAAGTGTGAACACATATTAGTTTGATAGGTGTGAATAGATTTGCAATTACTTATTGCGTTGTAATAAGCAATGTTGCGAGAAACAAGGTCAAAATTTATTGATGGCAGAAGGTTGGCCACGTGGTTGCACGCCGTTGAGGCAGCCGCAGCGCGCTCTGCTCTGGCGTCCCTGCACGCGCTCTGCTCGCTGTTGAGGCAAATTTACAATGTCAACTGTTAATAATTCTTAATAATTGTCTTACATATTCAGGATAATTTAATATGCCAAATGCGGCAAGGCCCAGAACACTCATGACCTACATATGCATACGATTATAATAAAATATAATCTAAAAGGCTGAGCTGGCGGCCTTCCGACCATGGTCTTCTCGGACTCCACGATCAACATAGCACCCTTGCAGCCGTTCACTCCGAGTGCCCCGACCCGCCTCTGCCTACGGAGCTGCTGGCGCTGGGAGGCTCTTGGGGCTGCTGGGCCTCTTCCACAAGAGCTTGACAGTGTGCAATCGCGCGCATGACAACTCCGCAGAACCGCTCCATTTCCATGTCTCTGGCCTGGTAGCAAATTCCTTTGATCACCTGCATCCTCAAGATATCACGTTGCCGACGTTGTACTTCATCAGGGACGTCAACTCCGCCAAGGATGCGCTCGAGCCTGGGCACCACATCATCGGGATCGAGGTTGACACAGCCGCCGCGGTGTGACACCCCTAAAAAAAATTTGGCCTTGTTTTAATGAATTAAAATTTTGCCAGGAATTAAAACTTTGGACTTCTGAGCTCCATTTTGATTTTTTTAAATCATTTCCTTCCCTGTTATGATGAGTTTTTCCCAAAGAGAAAATCTTTTCAAATATGTTATTGGAATTGTTTAACCTCTCAAGAAAAACTTTTCTTTTATCAGTATAACTAAGTACATAATTAATTTGCTTGATCTTTACTTTCTTGAAAATGGTTTTTCAAGGTTAAATGGCCATATTTGAACTACAACCATTTGATAAATTCACTTAAAATTCCCACAAAAATTTGGAGAGGTCATGTGATGTTATTAAATAACTTTTGTGCAAAAACATCTTTATTTAATGAAATATTTTGAGCTTTACAACAAATTTTCTTCTCTGGTCCAGAATGCAATTTTGCACTACAACTCATTTAAATAATTCTTTCTAGCCTCCACCAAAATTCTGGGATATTAGTAGTATCATATGATTCAGCTTTATGCAAAAACCCAGTGATGTTATTTGCAATTGAGTGAATCAACCTCATTTTCATCCTGGTCCAACTTGAGGATTTGTACAGCAACTATATCTTAAGTTGCTCCTTTACCCATGATTCCTTTTCCTGCTTGTAGACCACCTTACCAAACCACTATGTCCAGGAGCATGCACCCTTTGGATCATTTTTGGTTCATGGAATAATGCCATTTATTCCCTGTCCAGAATCGAAGTTTTGTAAAACTTGCACTAACAAGTTTCTCCTTATAACAAACTAACCTCACCACTCTCCCTTGCATCTAAGGAGACCCTGATCTGGAGTTTTTGACCACCCCAAGAAATGCCTAGGTGCCTGTGGCATTTTGTCAAACACCTAGAGTGCATGAGCAGCCTTGACATGAATTTTGGCATTGCACTGTGAACTTGCACCTCTGATCAAACAAGCATGTCCACTAGACTCCCAGTTACTCCTAACCTCGATCTGCTAAACCCCAACCTCGCCTGTGACCTGTAGCATGCCGCGGCATTGTGTCGAACATCTCCCGTGCGTGCACTGGACGCGCCCAGAGCGCGCGTATTGCACAATGTCGCGCTCGAGCCGACACGCTGCCCCCCTGGTTTTGGCCCGCTCTGCGGTGCCACGCCACGCGCTACCCTCCTCGCAGCAACGCGCCAAGCCGCCCTGGCAGCCAACAGCGCCGCCACCAGAGTCCCCTTGGCGGCACGCCACGGCCGCCCGACAACCCCTGCTCATGTCGGCGCCGCCCAAGCCATCCCGGCTCGCCACCTGGCCCCTGGAGCAGTGCGAGCTCATCTGCAAGCGTGTCTGCTAGCCCTCGTCGCCGCCACGTCACCCTAGCTACAGAGAGGCGGTTTGCCGAAGAGCTTATCCACGGCCGCCGCGGAACCGCCTTGCCTCGCCTATTTAAGGACGCCCCGAGACCATTCGAGCATGCAGGCGACCTCAGTCTACCCCCATGGCACCCCCACAGCCCGCAATCGTCGAGGAAACGCCGTCTTCCCCATCTTCGGCAGCCGCAACCGCCGCCACTGCTCCGGCCATTCCAGCACCACCAGGGCCTCCTCTCCACCAGTAACCTTCTCATCCTCCCGTGAACACGTTCCCCTACTCGATTTTGATCGGGAGCCACCGCAGCCCCAAAAGCACTTTGCCACCGAAACTACCTCCGCCGCGAAGCTCGCCGCCGGCAGCTCACTCCGACCCCACCGACCCAACGACCACCGGGAGGACCGCCTTGGTCTCGTGGATCCATCCAGACCCTCTGGAACCCGCGGGGAGCCGCCGTTCGCCGGCGACGACCGTCGTTGCCCCGCCTCCGTACGGACAAGGGAAGAGGAGGGAGAAATAGACCAGTCTAAGCTGACCAGTGGGCCAGGCGGGCCCACTGTCAGTGAGACGCACGCCGTCCATGCTGGAGTAAGTGAAGGCGTAATCCGCCCAGTACGTCTTCCCCGCTCGGAAAGCGTATTTCCTCCTGAAACGTTTTCTTTTCTGTTATTTTTTAAAAACAGACTTTGACCACAACTTTGACTGCCTATAACTTTTTAAATACAACTCCAAATGAGTTGATTCTTTTTCCTAACTTCCTCAAATTTGGTCTAGTTTATTTTAAGATTTATTTGAAAATCTTCCAAACAACTTTTTTGTACTGTTTTTGAAATGTGTGTTAATTCAAATATATTTTAAAATAGGATTTTGGAGAGAGAGAAGAAACTTTCAAAAGTTTTGGAGAGCACCTCACCCCTCCACAACTTAAAGGCAAGCATTCTGAACCCTAGCATAATGTTTTTGGTGTGTTATTTGACACGTTTATAACACCACCTTGTTTCGGAGGACTTGTTATTTCATGTGACATGATCATTTGCATGGAAGCATATTAGTGATTTCCTTGCTGTTGGAAATGAATATGATTGTGATGGTAATCATCCTCATGTGCCTTGCATGCATGCTGGAAAGGAATCCGGGAAAGCCTCGGCCTTGGGTAGGCGCGAGCTTGTCGCCGGCCCCCGTCGGGATGGTTATGTCCGGTATGGCATGGTAAGGTGCATTGAGTGGTGATTTCGTCGGTTGAAATATATTTGATATATATATGTCATGCAGGGAACTTATAAACCTCTTGAGTCGACCGCAGATCGAGTCTTGTTCCAGTAACCCCCATACTTGCCTCGTACTACCACTCGTCCCTGCCGCAGGTAGGGTACAGTTCAGTAAGTCGTCAACCCCTTTCCAGCACACACCGTACAGAGAGGCCATGGTGGAAGATATCGGTTGTAGCCGGTAGGCAGGCCACCTGGTCCGGGGGCATGGGTGTTTCCGGTTGGGACCGAGAGGGGAGGCCACCCCTTAGAGCGCGCGATATAAATTTGATCCCATGCTACGCGAGGTTGTAGCCTCCCCACTTAGAGTTTTGCTTAACAAGTGTCGTGGGTGATTCCAGACACCGATGAGTTAAGCTGGTGTGTGCAAGGTTAGGCGTGTTTTCAACTAAAAGGCCGTAGACGGAATTAGTCCCGATGGACTAAAGGAATCCGTTACTCGTGGGTAAAGAGTACACTCTCTGCAGAGATATTAAACCTATTCGAATAGCCGTGTCCATGGTTAAGGATTACAGTCTGGGATGGGTCAAGTGTTGGTCTTAGTGTCGATCTTCGGAGGTGAAATTGTTAAACCAAACTTGGATACCGACTGGTGACTTGTGAGGACCATGATTATTATTTTGTGATGGACTAACCTGTTGCATTATTGTATTATCGAGTATCCCTGGGATGGTTCTACCTCCTGGATATTCATTGTGATTATTTATTCTCAAGCCCTTTATGTGGTGTCGCCCAGACGCCCGACTGTGGCATTTATTTTTAAGCCCTTTCTGTGGTGTCGCTTAGACGCCCGACTCTGGCATTTCTTTTTAAGCCCTTTATGTGGTGTCGCTTAGACGCCCGACTGTGGCATTTCTTTTTAAGCCCTTTATGTGGTGTCGCTTGGACGCCCGACTGTGGCATTTCTTTTTAAGCCCTTTATGTGGTGTCGCTTAGACACCCGACTGTGGCATTTCTTTTTAAGCCCTTTTTGTGGTGTCGCACAGACGCCCGACTGTGGCATTTTATTTCCACTCCCTTATTGCTTGTTCATGCAGCATATAAATAACATGCTTGCAGGCATAATAGATGTTTTATTTATGACTGACGATGTGATCCTAGAATATTTCAGTACATAATTATCAATTATATTATTCCAGTGTTCTTAATGTTTGCGAGTACATTCAAAGTACTCACTGGCTTGTCCCTGGCTATTGTCTTGGCCAGATATTTGCATGGAAAGGAATGTTGCGGTGACAGCCCCGGAAACTAAGCAACGGTGATAGTAGCCTCGCGAAGATAGGAGTTAACCTGGTCAGCTGTTCCCATGGGAAATGGAGTCCCATACACTGATGATTCACAAACCGCTTCCGCCATCGACCACTAGAAAACCATTTGATGTACTCATAGGCAACAATGGCCTTGCACTGCATATTTTTGTACTTTTGCTTGGAATTTCTGTAACAAGTTGGTGCCTCATCAGCTAACAGTAATCCTGGGGCTGGTGAGCACAACAGCCATTTTCTAGAAATTTATGTCCGGAAAACCTGGTCGCGACAGACTTGGTATCAGAGCCAGGCTGACCATTGGCTAATCCTATCTTAGCCAGGTCAATAAACCTAAGTAAACCAACCCACCAGACCTTAACCAAACCCCAGTCAAGCTTCCCTTGCAAGATAGCCACACCGTGACCCGACACCTTTTTGGCAGTCGGTGCCCAACCTATCCATCTAGCCTGTCAATCATGCACCAATGACCGAATCCTGAATAGTCTTTTCGCAAGCGTGCGAAGGAAGACTCCGTCCCCTTTTTCCTATAAAAAGGGCACGCTAGCCTCAACTCAGCACAGCACAGCCTCTACCCCAAACCAAGCCACAATACCCGGCCCCGTCGTGCACAATGAGACCACAGCAACCAACCTTGGAGGCTTTGTGACCATACTCACAAACCTCACCCGTCGTGCCTATGCGTTGGAAGAGCCCCCCAGAATATGTTGTGTACCAAGGACCCATGAGCGGTGAGAGCCGTCAATTCTGGGCCACTGTGCACATTTATGGTAGGGGACTAGAGCCTGAGCGCCCCTACAGGTTCACCGGAAGGACAACTTCCTTTGAGCCACAAGCCATCCAACTAGCTGCTCGAGAAGCTATAGTTCATCTCTGGCACTTGTCGCCCAGAGTTAACTGTCGCTCGTTCCACTACTACCCCAGACGTGAAGGGTATGGTAGACAACCCCAAGTTGCCAACGGAGATCACGAGACAGATCCTGCATTGTTGCACCTAGTGCGCTATGTGAGTGCACTAGAGGAACTGTGCGATCAAATCATGATTGATCTAATCGCAGCTCGTGGAGAGCTGGTTCGTCGAGCCCCGGCGAGAGAAGAGAACGAGCCCAACGCCGACAACCCAGTCGTGCTGTTTGGACACCCGATCGAGTCCCTGAGATCTGCCCCAGCCATCGGCCAAGGTGCTGCGATAACCCCAGAAGTGCTTCGTCGCATATTGGGAGCACACTCCAACGGGGTTGTGGCCAACAATCCCCGGGATGGTCATCATCGCTACCCCGAGCCGGCAGCCCCTCAGCCCACTCCAGCTAATTCAGACGACGAGACCCGAAGAGAAGCCTCGACATCCACAAGGCACGCCCGCTTGGATATAAACGAGGTAGACTAAGTCACCCGAGTCGTATCAAGTCCCAGTGTACCCTCGCCTTGTAATCGTGTGGCCTTGTTTTTAAACGCCGCCTGTTGTCGTGCCCCTGTTTTAAATAGTAACCTTGCATGGGTATGTCAGCACACAGTTGCATATTTTTTCCGGACACAACTACCCAAAAACCTTCCCCAACAACCCCCACAGTAACACATCACTATAGTGAAATGTGTGAATCTGTGGCTTGACCCCGACCCTTGGAACAGAGCTGAAAATTTTCTTTACCATTCACCACGGTAAAAATGACCCAGCTCCAGTGCTATAAAAGGCCACCGCGTGACCTTGCCAAGCACCCCTCATCTTGTGCACCGCCCTCACAACCAATTCTTGCCATGCCAAGCCCCAGCATTTACCTAAGAACCCCAGATGCAACCCCGGGTAGTTTTGTCAAGTTATTGTGGGATTTTACCTGCAGTACCATGGGCGCTACCCAGCCACCCCAGTACGAGTTGTTCAAATCGAGGATCACCTCTTCCACCTCAAGATATTGGGCAGCAGTGCACATTCCTCCCGTAAACTCAAACCAAGATCCAACGGAGGTCTCCTTCGTGGGGAAATCTATGCCAACCCCACAGATGGCCGTAGAAGCTGCTGCATACGAAGCGCTTGCTCGCCTTCGATTCACGGTACCCTATGCCAGCGAACGAGGGTATTATTACTTTCCAAGCAGTGCAGAACCCGGAGGAGTGACATCTTTTCTCGGTGGACGAATTGAGAGAGACCCAGTCCTGGCCAACCTTGTCCAGTACGTCATCGCTCAAGAGCGTTTAACCCAACGTGTGATGGGTTATCTCCAGAGCCTCGCAGATTTAAATCCTCAGATCGCCATCGGCAGAGCACTAAGGCCCGACCAAGAGAGACACGTGCATCGACTGGTCAATCCACTTTCCCTGATAGAAGAAGTGTGTGTCCCAGTACCAGAGACGTTTTCTAGGGACCCTGTCCAGTTACCATTTCCATTTTAGACGTCGCTGCGGTGTTGTGACTTATGCATGATACCCTGAGTTTGTACGACAAGTCAATTATTTGACTTCTACTAATGTGTGTAGTTTTTGTTGTCGTTTATGCTCCTTTAAATTAACTGTTTTCCCTCGCAGAATCCTGGAGTGAGATTTCTTTTCCCTGAGTTGCTACATCTGCACCTTCTCACGACGTGGATTAATTAATTTCACACAGCACCATGGCAGCAGACTCACAACCATTACCATTCAAACACATACCCTGTTTGCAAAACTTTGCAACGGTGTTACATCCGGCTAATCACCCCCCTAACAACAGTTAGCACCCGGCACACCCCACCTACTCCTCGTGATCACCACCACCGCGGAGAGCCAACACCCGAGCAGCAGCGTCGCGACGATCGTCGAGGATCATCGCGCACAAGAGCACGGAGAGCCCCAGCAGTGTCACCAGCCCTCCGCATATCAGGATCGCAAACTAGTCCGGCATCGCCTCCGCCATTAGAACCCAACCCGAGCTTCTGTAATGCAGTAATGGAGGAAGAAGGAGGAGAAGTGATGCCAGGTGTGAGGAAGAAGAGAGGAGAGCACCCCGGATGTTTTATAGCTCAAGCTCGGTGTACGGTGGGCGAAGTCCACCAACGCCGCTCGTCGCCCGATCGCCGGTGTTCGGAATCGAATCCGCGAGCAGTGCCGACAGCACGCTGGCCTGCGAGGTGAGTGCACACTGCCTCAGCAGCTAGCACGCCGTGCACTACCGCGGTACGGCCTAGATGCCCTACGCGCTAGGCGTCGCCGGTAGAGAAAGCGCGAGAGAGAGGGAGAAGAGAGAGCCAGAGGAAGAAGAAGAGGCTGACTGTGGGCCCCGGGTCCACCTGTCGGCCAGGGGGAGCACTGTGCTCTCGGGTACGACCAGCGTATATTTAAATTTAGAAATTATTCTAAATTTATATCCAGCGTAGGAATCCCACGTTTTTGTCCCGAACCGTAGATTTTTCCACGCAGCACCAGTATTCACACTGTGGTTTTACACCACTTATTGCCCTCTCACTGTAGCCACATCTTTGTTGCATAAAATTTTCTTGAAACGGCTTTTGACAAATCTCGAGGGCGAGATTTTTCTTAAGGGGGGTAGTGTTGTGACACCCCAAAAAAAAAATTGGCCTTGTTTTAATGAATTAAAATTTTGCCAGGAATTAAAACTTTGGATTTCTGAGCTCCATTTTGATTTTTTTTTAAATCATTTCCTTCCCTGTTATGATGAGTTTTTCCCAAAGAGAAAATCTTTTCAAATATGTTATTGGAATTGTTTAACCTCTCAAGAAAAACTTTTCTTTTATCAGTATAACTAAGTACATAATTAATTTGCTTGATCTTTACTTTCTTGAAAATGGTTTTTCAAGGTTAAATGGCCATATTTGAACTACAACCATTTGATAAATTCACTTAAAATTCCCACAAAAATTTGGAGAGGTCATGTGATGTTATTAAATAACTTTTGTGCAAAAACATCTTTATTTAATGAAATATTTTGAGCTTTACAACAAATTTTCTTCTCTGGTCCAGAATGCAATTTTGCACTACAACTCATTTAAATAATTCTTTCTAGCCTCCACCAAAATTCTGGGATATTAGTAGTATCATATGATTCAGCTTTATGCAAAAACCCAGTGATGTTATTTGCAATTGAGTGAATCAACCTCATTTTCATCCTGGTCCAACTTGAGGATTTGTACAGCAACTATATCTTAAGTTGCTCCTTTACCCATGATTCCTTTACCTGCTTGTAGACCACCTTACCAAACCACTATGTCCAGGAGCATGCACCCTTTGGATCATTTTTGGTTCATGGAATAATGCCATTTATTCCCTGTCCAGAATCGAAGTTTTGTAAAACTTGCACTAACAAGTTTCTCCTTATAACAAACTAACCTCACCACTCTCCCTTGCATCTAAGGAGACCCTGATCTGGAGTTTTTGACCACCCCAAGAAATGCCTAGGTGCCTGTGGCATTTTGTCAAACACCTAGAGTGCATGAGCAGCCTTGACATGAATTTTGGCATTGCACTGTGAACTTGCACCTCTGATCAAACAAGCATGTCCACTAGACTCCCAGTTACTCCTAACCTCGATTTGCTAAACCCCAACCTCGCCTGTGACCTGTAGCATGCCGCGGCATTATGTCGAACATCTCCCGTGCGTGCACTGGACGCGCCCAGAGCGCGCGTATTGCACGATGTCGCGCCCGAGCTGACACGCTGGCCCCCCTGGTTTTGGCCCGCTCTGCTGCGCCACGCCACGCGCTACCCTCCTCGCAGCAACGCGCCAAGCCGCCCTGGCAGCCAACAGCGCCGCCACCAGAGTCCCCTTGGCGGCACGCCACGGCCGCCCGACAACCCCTGCTCATGTCGGCGCCACCCAAGCCACCCCGGCTCGCCACCTGGCCCCTGGAGCAGTGCGAGCTCATCCGCAAGCGTGTCTGCTAGCCCTCGTCGCTGCCACGTCACCCTAGCTACAGAGAGGCGGTTCGCCGGAGAGCTTATCCACGGCCGCTGCGGAACCGCCTTGCCTCGCCTATTTAAGGACGCCCCGAGACCATTCGAGCATGCAGGCGACCTCAGTCTACCCCCATGGCACCCCCACAGCCCGCAATCGTCGAGGAAATGCCGTCTTCCCCATCTCCGGCAGCCGCAGCCGCCGCCACTGCTCCGGCCATTCCAGCACCACCAGGGCCTCTCCCTCTCCGTTCTCTCCACCAGTAACCTTCTCATCCTCCCGTGAACATGTTCCCTACTCGATTTTGATCGGGAGCCACCGCAGCCCCAAAAGCACTTTGCCACCGAAACTTCCTCCGCCGCGAAGCTCGCCGCTGGCAGCTCACTCCGACCCCACCGACCCAACGACCACCGGGAGGACCGCCTTGGTCTCGTGGATCCATCCAGACCCTCTGGAACCCGCGGGGAGCCGCCGTTCGCCGGCGACGACCGCCGTTGCCCCGCCTCCGTTCGGACAAGGGAAGAGGAGGGAGAAATAGACCAGTCAAACCTGACCAGTGGGCCAGGCGGGCCCACTGTCAGTGAGACGCACGCCGTCCACGCTGGAGTAAGTGAAGGCGTAATCCGCCCAGTACATCTTCCTCGCTCGGAAAGCGTATTTCCTCCTGAAACGTTTTCTTTTCTGTTATTTTTTAAAAACAGACTTTGACCACAACTTTGACTGCCTATAACTTTTTAAATACAACTCCAAATGAGTTGATTCTTTTTCCTAACTTCCTAAAATTTGGTCTAGTTTATTTTAAGATTTATTTGAAAATCTTCCAAACAACTTTTTTGTACTGTTTTTGAAATGTGTGTTAATTCAAATATATTTTAAAATAGGATTTTGGAGAGAGAGAGAAGAAACTTTCAAAAGTTTTGGAGAGCACCTCACCCCTCCACAACTTAAAGGCAAGCATTCTGAACCCTGGCATAATGTTTTTGGTGTGTTATTTGACACGTTTATAACACCACCTTATTTCGGAGGACTTGTTATTTCATGTGACATGATGATTTGCATGGAAGCATATTAGTGATTTCCTTGCTGTTGGAAATGAATATGATTGTGATGGTAATCATCCTCATGTGCCTTGCATGCATGCTGGAAAGGAATCCGGGAAAGCCTCGGCCTTGGGTAGGCGCGAGCTTGTCGCCGGCCCCCGTCGGGACGGTTATGTCCGGTATGGCATGGTAAGGTGCATTGAGTGGTGATTTCGTCGGTTGAAATATATTTGATATATATATGTCATGCAGGGAACTTATAAACCTCCTGAGTCGACCGCAGATCGAGTCTTGTTCCCGTAACCCCCATACTTGCCTCATACTACCACTCGTCCCTGCCGCAGGTAGGGTACGGTTCAGTAAGTCGTCAACCCCTTTCCAGCACACATCGTACAGAGAGGCCATGGTGGAAGATATCGGTTGTAGCCGGTAGGCAGGCCACCTGGTCCGGGGGCATGGGTGTTTCCGGTTGGGACCGAGAGGGGAGGCCACCCCTTAGAGCGCGCGATATAAATTTGATCCCATGCTACGCGAGGTTGTAGCCTCCCCACTTAGAGTTTTGCTTAACAAGTGTCGTGGGTGATTCCAGACACCGATGAGTTAAGCTGGTGTGTGCAAGGTTAGGCGTGTTTTGAACTAAAAGGCCGTAGACGGAATTAGTCCCGATGGACTAAAGGAATCCGTTACTCGTGGGTAAAGAGTACACTCTCTGCAGAGATATTAAACCTATTCGAATAGCCGTGTCCATGGTTAAGGATTACAGTCTGGGATGGGTCAAGTGTTGGTCTTAGTGTCGATCTTCGGAGGTGAAATTGTTAAACCAAACTTGGATACCGACTGGTGACTTGTGAGGACCATGATTATTATTTTGTGATGGACTAACCTGTTGCATTATTGTATTATCGAGTATCCCTGGGATGGTTCTACCTCCTGGATATTCATTGTGATTATTTATTCTCAAGCCATTTATGTGGTATCGCCCAGACGCCCGACTGTGGCATTTCTTTTTAAGCCCTTTATGTGGTGTCGCTTAGACGCCCGACTCTGGCATTTCTTTTTAAGCCCTTTATGTGGTGTCGCTTAGACGCCCGACTGTGGCATTTATTTTTAAGCCCTTTCTGTGGTGTCGCTTAGACGCCCGACTATGGCATTTCTTTTTAAGCCCTTTATGTGGTGTCGCTTAGACGCCCGACTATGGCATTTATTTTTAAGCCCTTTATGTGGTGTCGGTTAGACGCCTGACTGTGGCATTTCGTTTTAAGCCCTTTATGTGGTGTCGCTTAGACGCCCGACTGTGGCATTTCTTTTTAAGCCCTTTTTGTGGTGTCGCACAGACGTCCGACTGCGGCATTTTATTTCCACTCCCTTATTGCTTGTTCATGCTGCATATAAATAACTTGCTTGCAGGCATAATAGATGTTTTATTTATGACTGACGATGTGATCCTAGAATATTTCAGTACATAATTATCAATTATATTATTCCAGTGTTCTTAATGTTTGCGAGTACATTCAAAGTACTCACTGGCTTGTCCCTGGCTATTGTCTTGGCCAGATATTTGCATGGAAAGGAACGTTGCGGTGACAGCCCCGGAAACTAAGCAACGGTGATAGCAGCCTCGCGAAGATAGGAGTTAACCTGTTCAGCTGTTCCCGTGGGAAATGGAGTCCCATACACTGATGATTCACAAACCGCTTCCGCCATGGACCACTAGAAAACCATTTGATGTACTCATAGGCCACAATGGCCTTGCACTGCATATTTTTGTACTTTTGCTTGGAATTTCTGTAACAAGTTGGTGCCTCATCAGCTAACAGTAATCCTGGGGCTGGTGAGCACAACGGCCATTTTCTGGAAACTTATGTCCGGAAAACCTGGTCGCGACACGCGGGCAATGTTGAAGCCGTAGGCTGCCTTATCTTGACAGAATCACAGAGGTCCTCTGCCCATTCCTTGCGGGGCATCAGTGTCGGAGTAAATAGCCATGGGTAGCCTAGCCGGCTTCCCCTGGCCCATCGAAAAAAATCACGAGCCCGTCCGGCTCTCAAGAGGACTCAAGACCTGGGGCCGCCTCCCCCCTTGCCGGCTATCTTCTAGGCCGGCTTCGGGGGCGGCCCGCCCTTTACCCTCATGAAGAAAGTTGTGGGAGGGCCGACTGAGAGAAGCCGGCTGCAACGAGGCCGACTCCAAGAGGCCAGCTCCCATAAAGCGGTCAAGGCCGTACCCACAAAGCACGCGTCCACCCTGCGATGATGAATCAGGGCGTGGCTACAGTGGAGCCTGCCACCCCTAAAACCCGGGGCACACCTAGTACAGTGCGCCGTACGGGTAGCCATGACCCGTCCGGCGCGGCACTGTTCCCACGGCGGCCCCGAGGCCGTCCACGACGGGCCACCCGCGTGGCCCCCGAGGCGGTGGGCCCCTTCGGGCAGAGACATACCAAAGGCGGCCGCACCTCCCCCCAAGTCGGCCTGATGGGGAGCCGGCCCCCCACAGCCGGCTCGCCATCCTCCTCGAAGGAGACGCCCATTAAGGAGACAAGATACTGCGGGGCTACAGTAATCGCCCGCCAGGGCGGCGGTACTGTAGCCACGCTTACCCCGACCAAGCCTGCGTCAACAGTATGGAGCAACAGTAACCAGCCACCAACTAGGCCCTGGACAGTGGGGCCTGCCTGTCGACCAAGGAGCCGGCAGCCGGCGGGACCCACCAGTCAGCGGGCCCCAGCAGCCGGCGCAGAAGCCGGCGAACACAGCCACAGACAGCTGGGCCCCGCGCCCAGCTGGATTACCATTGTACCCACGGGGGGTAGGCCTATATAAACCCCCCGGTGCACCCATGCAAAGGGGTGAGCTCTCTAGATAGACTTAGACATCACACGAGGAGGAGAAGCAAGTTGTGCCCTTCTTCCTCCTCCCACCCGAACAGCTCAAGGAGCATTGTGTAGCTACTTGTTCATTTAGTCACCATGCGGAGACCCCGCAGAGCAGCAGTAGGGGTGTTATCTCCCCGGAGAGCCCTGAAGCTGGGTAAGATTCGCCAGCGTGCATGTCTTCGCCTTATCCCGTTTCCAGGCACCGGCGATGTTCTATTGGCTCCCACAATGATAAGCCACCCGTTGGCATATGTCGCACCTACCACTCGACATTTGGCGCCCACCGTGGGGCCAGGTGCACCGTCGTCCGGAGACCTGTTCTGGACGGGAACCCTTTTCCTCCTTCGTGAGCGTAGCCAGCCCGGCTCGCCCGATGGCGCTTGCCACGACGCACTGCAAGGCTTTACCGATATCTGCGCGGCGAGCGGCCTCGCCGATCTCTTCGACAAAGCCCGCATCTCCGACGAGCTTGCCTCCGATGCGGGCACCGACCACCTCGCCGATCTCCTTGGCCAGCTCCACATCTCCAGCGAGCCTGCTGCCGATTTGGAGTTGGTTGGCTCCACCGACCCGATGCCTATCGACTCCGACACGGCATCCTACGACACCTTCCCCACCAATGTCGCGATCTACAACGACCCACTCCCTCCGGCCGGCGATTGCGATACTGTCACCACTGAGGTGATGGTTATCGGCCATGACGGCCCGGCCGACGAGGGCGCCCATGACACCTCGCGTGCGGCGGCCCACGACTTGTCCGTCCCCCTCCCGGCTGATGCCAACGACGAAGTACTGGAGGCACGCCGCCTCGCCCTCCTCACGGAGGGCTGGCGGCTGGCCTCCGTAAGACGCCTCACCAAGGCCTACCAGCGCGAAGCTGACCGCGCCGCCTTCGGCACACCGGCTCCGGCTGGCCCAAGCCGGGTTGGTGCTGTCAGGCAACGCGGCGCCGTCATCGCCGACACGCTTGGAGTCGATCGCCCGGTCTACGCCACTCCGCTCGAGAACCTGCGCGCCGCCCAGGCGGCCGTAGACGAGCTGGACGGCTTGGAGGCCGAAGACCTCCCCCACATGACGCGGCGCATACATCAACTAATTGACGCGGCCGCTCAGCGGCACGAAGCCGACGCCTGCTCGGGGAGCCCTCCGCCGCGCCGCGATCACGGCGCGACTTCCCGGTCGCCGACTACAAGCAACACCCACGCGCGGCGCGAGAAAGAGCCGGCTTCCAGCCGAAGCCGGACCCGAATCTCCATCGAGCGAGACGCGGACGGCCGTCCCCGAGTCATGGAGTGGCGGGGCACCCCGCCTCCGCCTCGAGCTCGTGGAGAGAGATACCCCACCCCGCCTCCAATGGCGCACCCGACTCTCAGCGGCCGGCTAGGTCGCCGCGAAGGAGTCGGCGAAAATGACGCCCACCACTGGATCGACCGCCTGGCCAGATCCCTGGCGCTAGAAGAAGAAGATGATGTTGGCCCGCCCTGTTTTGGCCCCCGCATCCGCGACGAGCCCTTCCCCAAAGGGTTCTCGCTCCCGAGAGACACGCCCAAGTACAACGGCTCGGTGAAGCCGGAAGACTGGCTGACCGACTACTCCACAGCCGTCAGCATCGCCAACGGCAACCGGCGCATTGCCGTGAAGTACGTGCCCCTCATGCTGCAAGTTACGACACGGACTTGGCTTAACAGCCTCAAGCCTCTCAGCATCAACAGCTGGGTAGATTTCACCGAAGCCTTCGTCCGCAACTTCACCAGCACCTACAAGCGGGCTCCCAAGCCCAGACAGCTCTCCCTGTGCGTACAGGGCCCAGCCGAGTCCACCTGTGACTACCTCATGCGTTGGGCCAAGCTCCGCAATTCTTGCGAAGGGGTGCTCGAGGTGCAAGCCATCGAATACTTCACTGCCGGGTGCCGCGAGGGCACCCTCCTCAAGCACAAGCTCCTTTGCGACGAGCCGACTACCCTCGACGAGCTCCTGAACATCGCCGACAAGTACACCACCGCCGACTCCTTGATGAAGACTGAGCTCCGGGTGGACGCGTCCGGGAAAGTGCTCAATCCGGCGCCCCAAGCACCGGCTGGAGATTCCGGCCGACGCCAACACCAGAATGATCAGAAGCGCAAAGGCCCTGCGCCGCCTCCCGCTAGCCGGCAGGTGGCCACGGTCGAAGATGCGTCGCCTGAGGGGCGGCCCACGCCCAAGAAGCCCAAGGGCGGCCGGCCGGCTTGGCAGCCGGCCTTCTCCTACGAACAAACTCTTGACGCCCCGTGCAAGTTCCATAGCGGCGCGAAGCCGTACAACCATACAACCCGAAAGTGTAACTGGCTCGCCCGAATCTCCAAGGGCGAAGGGCTCACGCCGACTCCGCCTGCCGGCCCGCCGCCTCCGGCTCCGCCGCCCAAGGCTGCTCGGCCCGCGGTCGACGCCGTGCAGGACGAGTTCCCCGCCGAGCAAGCATCTTACGTCGTCTTTACGAGCCAACCCGAAGACTGGCGGAGCAAGCGCTGAGAGCATCAAGAAGTCAATGTGGCCGCCGCCAACCCAGCCGGCCACATGCATTGGTCGGAGAAATCCATCAGCTGGAGCCGGGCCGACCACCCAGAGGTGATGCCGTCCCCCGGCTCCTACGCTTTGGTCCTGGAGGCCACCCTCGTGACGGACACGCGCGCCGCCCGCTTCTCCTGCGTGCTGATCGACGGTGGAAGCAGCATCAACATCCTGTACCGCGACACCATGGAGAAGTTGGGTGTCAAGGCAAAACAGCTTGTGCCGACTCGAACGGTGTTTCACGGCATCGTACCCGGTTTGTCCTGTGCCCCCATCGGCAAGATCAAGATCGATGTACTCTTTGGGGGCAAGGATCATTTCCGTCGGGAAGCAATCTGGTTCGAGGTGGTGGACTTGGAGAGCCCTTACCACGCCTTGCTTGGCCGACCCGCCTTGGCCAAGTTCATGGCGGTCCCCCACTACGCATACCTCAAGATGAAGATACCAAGCTCCAAGGGCGTCATCACCATCACCGGCGACTACAAGAAGTCCGCCGACTGCACCGCGGCCAGCAGCCAGCTGGCCGAATCCCTCGTGTTTGCCGAAGAAAAGAAGACGCTGGACAGGGTCGTGGCCCTGGCCAGCAAGCAGCTAAACCAGCCCGCCGACTCCAAGGAGTATGATGCCCAAGGATCTTTCCAGCCGGCCAAGGAAACCAAGAAAATACAGCTCGACCCCGAGCACCCCGAAAGGTTTGCCGTCATTGGGGCAAGCCTAGACGGCAAATAGGAAGGCGAGCTCGTCGATTTCCTCCGTGAGAATCGGGATATCTTTGCATGGTCCCCCAAGGACATGCCGGGTGTTCCGAAGGATTTCACCGAGCAAAAATTACATGTACGGGAGGACGCAAAACCAGTCAAGCAACCTCTCCGCCGACTGTCAAAGGAGAAGAGAAGGATCGTAGGGGAGGAGATAGCCCGGCTTCTTGCAGCCGGCTTCATCATGGAAGTTTTCTTCCCAGAGTGCCTCGCGAACCCGGTTCTCGTGCTGAAAAAGAATAACAAGTGGCACATGTGTATAGATTACACAAGCCTCAACAAAGCCTGCCCCAAAGATCCCTTCGCCCTGCCCAGAATTGACTAAGTGATAGACTCCACAGCCGGATGCGAGCTGTTGAGTTTTTTGGATGCTTATTCAGGATACCACCAGATAAAATTGAACCCGGATGATCGGCTGAAGACCGCCTTCATCACGCCATTCGGAGCCTTCTGCTACCTGACCATGATGTTCGGCTTGAGGAATGCCGGCGCCACCTTTCAGCGTTGCATGCAGAAGTGCCTCCTCACGCAACTCGGCAAAAATGCCCACGTCTATGTAGACGATATCGTGGTGAAGACGGAGAAGCGCGGCACTCTGCTGGAAGACCTGAAAGAGACATTCGAGAACCTGCGCCGGTTCGGAATCAAGCTCAACCCCGAGAAATGCGTGTTCGGAGTGCGAGCCGGCCAGCTCCTAGGCTTTCTGGTCTCCGAACGCGGCATCGAGTGCAACCCAGTGAAGATCAAGGCCATTGAGAGGATGGCGGTCCCAACCAAGCTTCGAGAGATCCAGAAGTTCACCGGGTGCCTGGCCTCTTTGAACCGCTTCATCAACCGGCTTGGAGAGAAAGCTCTTCCTCTCTACCGCCTCATGAAGAAAAGCACTCACTTCGAGTGGAATGACCAGGCCGACCAAGCTTTCCACGAGCTGAAAAAAATGCTGGCCACACCGCCTGTCCTGGCAGCACCGAATGAGAAGGAGCCCATGCTCCTTTATATTGCCGCTACTAGCCGGGTGGTCAGCACCGTCATTGTAGTCCAGTGCCCCGAAGAAGGCCGAGCCCAGCCGGTCCAGAGGCCGGTGTATTATTTGAGCGAGGTGCTATCCGCCTCAAAGCAGAACTACCCGCACTACCAGAAGATGTGCTACGGCGTGTACTTCACCGCCAAGAAGCTGAAGCCGTACTTTCAAGAACATCCCATCACGGTCATATGCACTGCCCCGCTGGCCGAGATCATAGGTAGCCGGGATGCATCCGGCCGGGTGGCTAAGTGGGCCATCGAGCTGGCCCTATACACGATCTTCTACCAACCCCGCACCGCCATCAAGTCACAAGCACTGGCCGACTTCCTTGTCGACTGGGCCGAGACCCAGTACTTACCGCCAGCTCCCGACTCCACCCATTGGCGCATGCACTTCGACGGATCCAAGATGTGCACCGGCTTGGGAGCCGGCATCATCCTTACCTCCCCTAAGGGCGACAAGCTTAGATACACGTTGCAGATCCACTTCGCCGCCTCCAACAATGTAGCCGAGTACGAGGCGCTCATACATGGGCTCCGGCTTGCCAAGGAACTCGGCATCCGCCGGATCTTGTGTTATGGCGACTCGGATTTGGTGGTTCAGCAATCATCTGGCGACTGGGACGCCAAGGACGCAAACATGGCAAGCTACCGCTTCCTAGTGCAGCAAATCAGTGGGTACTTTGATGGATGTGAATTCCTCCACGTACCGCGAGCCGACAATGAGCCAGCAGATGCCCTGGCCCGAATAGGCTCCATGCGGCAAGCAATACCAACCGGCATCGCCCCACAACGCCTCCTCAAGCCGTCCATCAAGCCATCTCCGGAATCCGACTCCATCTTCGTGCCGCCTAACCCCGATGGGGCCGGGTCCGGCTCAAAGAATCAAGCAGTCGGCCCGGGGACTTCAGTACTCGGCTCGGGGGCTGCAGTAGCCGGCTCAGGGACTGCCGCACCCGGCTCGGGGACTGCGGTAGCCGGCCCGGGGGCTGCGGTGGCCGGCCCGGGGACTTCTTCAGCGCAGCAAGCGGCGGCCGACTCCGGCACTTCATAACCCAGCCCGCCCACCCTGGTGGCTCTAGCCACATTGGCGGCAGGGGAAGTTGCAGCTCCATCATGGGCGCAATCCATCCTCAACTTCTTGGTGAACCAAGATCTGCTAGCTGACAAAACAGAAGCGAGACAAGTCCAACGACGAGCCGGAGCATACACAATCGTCAACAGAGAACTTGTCAAGCGCAGTGTCACCGGAGTCTTACAGTGATGCATCGAGCAGGAGAAAGGCATTGCAATCCTCAGAGATATACACCAAGGAGAGTGTGGCCACCACGCCACCTCAAGATCACTTGTCGCCAAGGCCTTCCGCCACGGTTTCTTCTGGCCGACTGCTTTGGACGACGCCAAAGAGCTAGTCAAACACTGCAAAGGCTGCCAGCTTTTCAGTTCCAAGCAACACATGCCGGCTTCGGCACTCAAGACCATTCCCCTCATGTGGCCCTTTGCCGTCTGGGGACTGGATATGGTGGGCCCATTCAAGACGGCGCGCGGCGGCATGACACATTTGCTCGTCGTTGTGGACAAATTTACCAAGTAGATCGAGGCAAAACCGATCAAGAAGCTGAATGGGCCGACTGCGGTGACTTTCATTGCAGATATAACAACCCGGTACGGCGTACCGCACAGCATCATCACCGACAACGGCACAAATTTTGCCAAAGGTGCCTTGGCACGATTCTGTGCTACACAAGGTATCCGGCTGGATCTTGCGTCCGTCGCCCACCCGCAGTCAAACGGCCAAGTAGAGCGAGCAAACGGCCTCATCCTGTCCGGCATCAAGCCCCGACTGGTCGTACCTCTGGAGCGTTCAGCGGCTGTTGGCTCGACGAGCTACCGGCTGTCCTATGGAGTCTGCGTACTACCCCAAACAGATCAACCGGCTTCACTCCTTTCTTCCTTGTATATGGTGTCGAGGCAGTCATCCCAACAGACATCGAGTTCGACTCGCCTCGGGTAACCATGTACACGGAAGCGGAGGCCAAAGAAGCTCGAGAAGACGGCATCGACCTGCTGGAAGAAGGCCGACTGTTAGCCCTCAGCCGGTCTGCCATCTACCAGCAGGGTTTGCGCCGCTACCACAGCCGGAAGGTCAGGCCAAGATCCTTCTAGGAGGGTGACCTTGTACTCCGACTGATCCAGCGAATAGCCGGCCAGCACAAGCTCGCAGCCCCCTGGGAAGGCCCCTTCGTCATCAGCAGAGCTCTAGGCAACGATTCCTACTACCTCATCGACGCGCAGAAGCCGAAGGCACGCAAGAGAGACGACTCCGGCAAGGAGTCGGAACGACCATGGAACGCCAATCTCCTTCGAAAATTTTACAGTTGAAATGCAGTATGTATCACGTCCACTTCTGTATTAAGTACGAGACAATAGGCTCCCCGAGGAGGACTCGGGGACTGCCATCTTTTATTTTATGAATGAAAGTTATCATGCGTATGATATCGCCTGTTCATTTATTTATTTCGTCCGGCACCGGGTTCGACGAGTCGGCCCGGGGACTAGCCGACTGGAGTTATATTAGGAATCCTACTCGCGGTTAGACAAGTAATGTGCCGACACCCAGACTTGGCTCTTGCCAAAATCGCAGTTCGAAGAACCGGCTGCCCGGCTGGCAAGAGTCATAAGCCGGAAAGGGTGTGCACACGAAAAACGGCTAGGGACTAATGGATTTATATAACGAAAGCCGGCTTGCCGCCTACCGCCAACCGACTACCAGAGTAGCCGGCCGGCCGGCTTGCATTCAGTTCGCTTCAAATCCAAGAAAGCTCGAGTACTTGCCTTCCCAAAGAGGGAAGGCGGCAAAGGAAAAAGGCTAAGGATAAAAAGTGCACTCGAATGGAAACCGAAACATGCATACAATAATATTTACACAAAGGACCTCCAGAGAGGCCAGCATACAACATAGTTTGATACACCCCCAGTGGGTGGAGTTGCGAAAACCTAAAGTTGTTCGAAAAGACAAAAGCAGGAACTACAAGGACGACAGATCAAGCCGGTGGGGCCGCTGACGAGTCAGGCTGGGCGGTGGAGACGGTCGCGCTGGCTGAAGGAGCGGCCGGTTGACCAACCTCGGCATGATCACCGCCTCCGGCAGAGGGCGCGCTTCCGCGCGGCTCGTTGCTGGAGGCACAGTCGGCTTGAGGACGGTCGGTCGTTCCACTGGCCGGCTCGGCGTCTTCACCCTCCTCCTCCTCCTCGTCGTCATCCTTGCCCTCGTCGCTGGAGGCGATCTTCTCGGCCGAGTCCTCGCCCTCTGCCGGGTTCAGCCCGAATCACTCCTCCGGCTGGGCGACGCCGTCGTCATTAAGTTCCGGCGCAAAGACGCTGGTGTCGGTGCACTCGGCGATCGTCGAGGCGCGCTGGACGATAGCCGGCCGTACCTCCTCCAGCTCCGCGTCGGCCTCCAGCCGCCAAGTCCGCAGCTGGTCCAGGCTTAGCCCTAGGTACCATGCGCGGACGAACTCTAATGCACGCCCGGCTCCGAGACGTACTGCCGACGCCTTCCAAGCCTCAAAGCGGCCGACTGCGACTTCTAGCCAGTCGGCGGTCCGGCTTGGGGTGCGGGGGATCATCTGGCCGGGCCAGAGCGCGGCCAGCACCTGCGCCCCGGCACGTTGGAGCCGGCGGAGCATCCGATGGGCCGGCTGCAGTCGCGCTTGGACGGCAATGAGCTGCTCCGCCAGCGTTCGATTTGCATCCGGCGCAATGACAACTCCAGCCTGACGGCGCGCCTCGCGATGGGCCTCGATGGCTTGGGTGGCGAGGACGGAGTGGCCGGGAAAGTAATCTGCACAAAGTAACAAGCACAAGTCAGAATAAAACTCCAGGCGGCCAGCAGATTGAGGGAGGGCAAGAAAAGTGGCTTACCATCGATCAGATCTTCGATTCGGCCGAAACCTTCCTCCAGCGCCTGATGCGTCTCGGCCCAGTTCGCCTCCTTGGTCTCGAACTCCGCCTTCAGGGCGGCCTCGCTGTCCTGCGCCTTCTGCAGGGCCGCCTTGTGGCTCTCCTCCTGGTCGACCAGTTTCTTGACCAGGCGGTCGCACTCCTGGACCAAGTCGGCGTCCTTGGCGCGAAGCGCGGTCTGCGCCTCGCCAAGCTCCCTCCACAGGTCGGCGTTGGCCTCTGCATGAGCAAAAGACAAAGAGAAAACGTCAGCAAGGGAAAGGTCGTCAAGGAAGATCCAACCCGACTGCTCAGCAGTCGGCCCGAATCTCGAGGACTACACCCAGTGGGTGCGCTATCGCGCCCCCACAAGAAACAGATAAGAGCAAGGTACTTACGATGGTTGCCGGCCAGGTCATCGGTCCTCCGGCCCAGCTCCTGAGCCTGGGAGTTGAAGGCGGCAGCACGAGAGTTGTGATAATCCTAAGGATCAGACAGAAAACAGAGTTAAGATAGTCGTCGAGAAAGATCCGACCCGACTGCGCTGCAGTCGGTCCGGATCTCGGGGACTACACCCAGTGGGTGCGCTAGCGCGCCCCCACGGAAAAAATCAGAGGACCAGAGCGGTCGACAAGTAAAAAAATTACCTAGATTGCAGACCGCGTCGACAAGAACTCCTGAGTAAATTGCTGCAGGAGGGCGGCCTGAACCTGCAGCCGGCTCCGAACCCCTTGGGCCGCCACGTTCAACTCACCACTTCCTCCGCTGGGAGTCCACCCGGACGTGGCAGAACTGGCCGCCTCCAAGGCTTCTGCCGACTAGTTGGCACCCGCGGCTTGGCGCATGTCCGGCGGGGCCGTGTTCCTTCCGGCGCGCTGCGTCGCCGCCAGCTGAATCTCAAGACCGGCTCCGGCCTCGGGCGCACCCCGGGCCGGCTCCTCCGGCGCCGCCGACGACTGGCCGCCTTCGCCCGCTCCGGTTGGCGCTGCCGGCGGCGTCCTCTCCACGAAGACCTCGAAGAGCTCCTCCCTCTGCACCGGCGGCTGATCCGGGGTGATCTCCTCTACCATGGGCAGCGGGATGTCCGGGCCCACGGTGCAGAGGGGGATGGCGAGCAGCGGAGGCCGGCTACGCGTGCTTTCCGCCTCCGTTTCCGCGGTCGCCCGCTCCGTCGGAGTCTCGGCTGCCGCTCGGCCCGCTCCTTCGCCGCCCGGGCGGCCTCCCGCTCCGCCGCCTCCCTCTCCTCTCGCGCTTCACGGGCGTTCCGCTCCGTGGCTTCCGCAAGGTCGGCGCGGGGGTCCACTCGGCGGGGCCCTGAAGATCCAGCACCCGGCCCAACCACAGAGCCGCCTGGGCCCCGCTCAAGGGAGAGCGGTGCCCTGCTCGGAAAATTGTGGAGGGTTAGAACAAAAGAAAACAACGAAAAGTAAACACGCAAGCGGCCGAAAACTTACGACGAAACCGCCTGAGGCTGCCTCACCGTCTTCCGGAAGCGGCCGCCTTCGCCGCCGCCTCGTCCCGCTTCGTTGCCATGGCGGAGGCCCTAGTCTTCTTCGGCCGGCTGCCGAAGAGAGGAAGCGCGGCCCGGCGTTTTGACGTCCCGCCATCGGCAGCCGGCGCGGCGGACGAGCCTGCGCTGTGACGGTCGGCTGCCGACTGGCGGCGCGGGACTTCTTCGGCATCGGCGTCATCCGGCCAGTCGTCAAAACTGGCTGAGAGCCCCGTGCCTCCGGGCTCGGCGACGTCCCCCGTGGCGGCGTCCTCCATGGTGGCCGCCCCTAGATCCGGGTCGTCAACGTCATCTGCTACACGGTCGGGGGCATACCGGCATTTGACTCCTGCCACCCCGGCTGGCGACGGAAGAAGAGGGTTCTGATAAGAAGGAACCACCTAGTCAGAGGCCGGCAGGTATAAAGCCGGCTGATGACAGAAAGAAGATAGAAAGAAAGACTTACCATGGGCGGTGGATGGGCGCGAGAGTACGGCGCCTTGCCGTATTGCCAGTCGTCGGCGAGCTTAAGGTTGGCGATGTAGTTTACCATAAGCGCGACTTCGGCATGGGGCATGTCCCATGTGCTCAGCCGGCACGGGTCGAAGCGGCCGCTCATCTGGCTCAGCATGTGGGGCCGGCTCTGAAGGGGGTGGATCCGGCGCTCGACGAAGGCGGCCACCAAGTCGGCTCCGCGCAGGCCTTCCGATTGGATCATTACCCGAAGTCGGGCGATGGCGGCGTTCCCAACGGGTGACAAGGACTTGGATCTGAAGCCCCAGGACGGCTGCCTCCTAGCCGGCGGGCCGGCTACGTAAGCCGGCAGATAAACGTGGTCTCCTTGCGGGGCGATGTTCTTAACGTAGAAGTATGATTTTTGCCAGAGCTTCACCGATTGGATTAAAGGGATATGCGGGAAGGGGTTGTTCTCGCCTGACCTCTTCATCGCGATGAAGGCCCCGCAGGGGGCGGGCATGCCGGCGATGACGGTGCCGAGCTTGTTCTGGAAGAGCTCCGCCCAAAGCTCCTGTGTGGGCAGCACTCCCAAGAATCCTTCGCAGAGAGCGACGAAGGCCGACAGCGGCATCACCGCGTTGGGCGTGAGGTGATGCGGCTGGAGGTGGTAGAAGTCGAGGAAGGAACGAATGAACCCACTCGCCGGCAGGCCGAAGCCACGGAGGAAGTGCGCGCGGAAGACGACCCGCTCGCCTTCCTCCGGCGCCGGCGAGATCTCCGCCTCCGGCGCCAGACGAGCCTGCACGAGGTTGGCAGCGGGCAGGCACCGGGTCCGGCGAAGGAACTCTATGTGCTCGTCGTGGACGTTAGAGCCGTCCCACGAGCTCGACACCGCCATGGACATGGAGGCGTGGGGAAGCTGCGACGGGAAGTTACGCCGGGCGCGAGAGGAAGAAGAAAGGAAAGGAGAACAAGGAGGGACGGGGAGCGGGGGAGCAAGCAAGCCTTTGTCTCTCCCCCTCCCCCTCCTACTTGTAGGCTCGTGCGCTAGAGCCAAGGAGGCGCGGCGTGGGGGGTCGTGGGGATCGATCGTGCCCACTTCCCCCACGCCCCGCATTTATTGCGCACTAAAGACATGAAGAAACGATCGCGGGAAGGCGAGCGGTCCCCTCGGGCCACAGAAGATCTGCACCCGGGCCGAGGCCAAGGAGTGGCGGGCTCGGGCCTGCGGCGGCGTCCCGTCGCGCGCGTGCGACGGCAGGACTTCTCCGCCACGTGGCCCGTCGTGGGGCCCGCAGGCAGCCCCCGGGTCAACCACGGTCATATTAATAAACAAGAAAGTTCTCCGAAGTCGGCCTACAACGGCGAGGTCGGCTCCTCAGGGTATGAAGCTGACCAAGCTTCTCGTCCCTCTGTCCACCGCGAAGCTCGCTCAGCTTCGGGGACTACTGTCGGAGTAAATAGCCATGGGTAGCCTAGCCGGCTTCCCCTGGCCCATCGGAAAAAATCACGAGCCCGTCCGGCTCTCAAGAGGACTCAAGACCTGGGGCCGCCTCCCCTCTTGCCAGCTATCTTCTAGGCCGGTTTCGGGGGTGGCCCGCCCTTTACCCTCATGAAGAAAGTTGTGGGAGGGCCGACTGAGAGAAGCCGGCTGCAACGAGGCCGACTCCAAGAGGCCGGCTCCCATAAAGCGGTCAAGGCCGTACCCACAAAGCACGCGTCCACCCCGCGATGATGAAGCAGGGCGTGGCTACAGTGGATCCTGCCACCCCTAAAACCCGGGGCACGCCTGGTACAGTGCACCGTACGGGTAGCCACGACCCGTCCGGCGCGGCACTGTTGCCACAGCGGCCCTGACGCCGTCCACGACGGGCCACCCGCGTGGCCCCCGAGGCGGTGGGCCCCTTCGGGCAGAGAGATACCGAAGGCGGCCGCACCTCCCCCCAAGTCGACCTGATGGGGAGCCGGCCCCCCACAGCCGGCTCGCCATCCTCCTCGAAGGAGACGCCCATTAAGGAGACAAGATACTGCGGGGCTACAGTAATCGCCCGCCAGGGCGGCAGTACTGTAGCCACGCTTACCCCGACCAAGCCTGCGTCAACAGTACGGAGCAACAGCAACCAGCCACCAACCAGGCCCTGGACAGTGGGGCCTGCCTGTCGACCAAGGAGCCGGCAGCCAGTGGGACCCACCAGTCGGCGGGCCCCAGCAGCCGGCGCAGAAGCTGGCGAACACAGCCACAGACAGCTGGGCCCCGTGCCCAGCTGGATTACCATTGTACCCACGGGGGGTAGGCCTATATAAACCCCCCGGTGCACCCATGCAAAGGGGTGAACTCTCTAGATAGACTTAGACATCACATGAGGAGGAGAAGCAAGCTGTGCCCTTCTTCCTCCTCCCACCCGAACAGCTCAAGGAGCATTGTGTAGCTACTTGTTCATTTAGTCACCATGCGGAGACCCCGCAGAGCAGCAGTAGGGGTGTTATCTCCCCGGAGAGCCCTGAAGCTGGGTAAGATTCGCCGGCATGCATGTCTTTGCCTTATCCCGTTTCCAGGCACTGGCGATGTTCTATTGGCTCCCACAATGATAAGCCACCCGTTGGCATATGTCACACCTACCACTCGACAATCAGCCTCTCGATGAGCACTGGTGATGGCGACTCTTCGGGTGGGTCGTCGATCATGCCGCCGAAAAGCTTTGGATCTTTTGCATGGTGGATGGCAAACTGCTCATCACACCTCCTTTGCAATATGTCGATTGTGCTCCCAAGGACTGTGACGACGATATCACTGCCGATGGGCCATGCTGCCTGCACCGGCCGATGAAGCTCTAGCTTCCCGACCTGCTCCGGCTTGTTCTCCTCGCCGAAGATGTAACACAGGTAGGCGTCAATGTTGAAGCTTTGTCGTTGCCTAGCATGCTTGGAATAACTAATGGTAGATGGGTGAGGACTAGATCTTCACAGAGTGTCACGATGGTGTGTTGCCGCCTGGGTTATATGCAGCAAGCCGTTAGTTGGTGGCGAGAAACCGGTGAGGAAATAGGCGTGGATTTTACAATTAATCCATGTGGAGCGCGCGAAGACTAAGTGGAGCACACACACAGCCCGAATATCGTATCTGGTGCCACGTCTATTTATCACACAAGTGTTAACATAAGGAAGCGTATGTGTAACTTACTAATCATCGCACATGAGTACTCGCAGACGCATCATGTGCGATACTCCTAGCCACCGCAAGCAACTAGTTTGCATTTTTCAAAGTTTTTTGTACATACAGAATCGCACACGAACTAACTATATTAACTGTCTGTGTTGTAATTTCTCATCGCAGGCAGTTCATCCAAGTCGGCTGTTTGCCACGTATCACACACATCTTGTTGAGTTGAACTGTTTCTATTGCGTTCGCTAATCGAAAACAGTTCGTCCGAGTGAACCGTATGCCCTATATCACACACACCTTGATCTGTCTAACCGTTTATGTTGCACTCCCTAATAGCAAACGGTTCATCGGAGCAAACTATATGTCGTATATCGCACACACATTGATATGGCTTCCCGTTTCTGTTGTTCTGCCTCATCGCAAACAGTTCGAACGGGTTAACCGTGTGGCCTGAATCGCACACACAACTAAAATCTGAACCGTGTTTGATGCATCCTCCATCGCAAATGTTTTGCACCTTTTTTGACGGTTTTCATACACCACCATTTGCGATTATTGCATCTCACACAGTTTCTCGAAGGGTCTCTGATCGTAGTGTCGCGTTAGCAGCATCCTGCAGTAGTGATGGTTAAGTTTCCTAACCATAGACATGTGTTGTCATTTGACGAACGGGATCACATCATTAGGAGAATGATGTGATGGACAAGACCCACCCGTTAGCTTAGCATAATGAGCGTTAAGTTTTATTGCTATTGTTTTCTTCATGACTTATACATATTCCTTTGACTATGAGATTATGCAACTCCCGAATACCGGAGGAACACCTTGTGTGCTATCAAACGTCACAATGTAACTGGGTGATTATAAAGATGCTCTACAGGTGTCTCTGAAGGTGTTTGTTGTGTTGGCATAGAGCGAGATTAGGATTTGTCACTCAGAGTGTCGGAGAGGTATCTCTGGGCCCTCTCGCTAATGCACATCACTATAAGCCTTGTAGGCAATGTGACTAATGAGTTAGTTGCGGGATGATGCATTATGGAATGAGTAAAGAGACTTGTCGGTAATGAGATTGAACTAGGTATAAGGATACCGACTATCGAATCTCGGGCAAGTAACATACCGATGACAAAGGGAATAACGAATGTTGTTATTGCGGTTTGACCGATAAAGATATTTGTAGAATATGTAGGAAACAATATGCGCATCCAGGTTCCGCTATTGTTTATTGACCGGAGATGTGTCTCGGTCATGTCTACATAGTTCTCTAACCTGTAGGGTCCGCACGCTTAACGTTCGATGACGATTTTTATTACGAGTTATGTGTTTTTGGTGATCGGAGTTTGTTTGGGGTCCCAGATGAGATCACGAACATGACGAGGAGTCTTGAAATGGTCGAGAGGTAAAGATTTATATATTTTAAGGTAGTATTCGGACATCGGAATGGTTCCGGAGTGTATCGGGTACATACCGGAGTGCCGAAGGGGTTACCGGAACCCCCCAAGGAAAGATATGGGCCATATGGGCCATAGGAGGGAGGCTAACCAGCCCAGAAGGGGCTGGTGTGCCCCCCACAAGGGAGGAGGCCGAATTGGACTAGGGAAGGGGGAGCCACCCCCTTTCCTTCTCCTACTCCCTCTCCTTCCCCTTTCATCCCTCCGGTAGAAGGAAAAAAAGGGGGGCCGAATCCTACTAGGACTGGAGTCCTAGTAGGACCCCCTCTCCTTGGCGCGCCCCTTGTGACCGGCCTCCTCCCTCATCCTTTATATATGGGGGCAGGGGGCACCCCAAAGCACACCAGTTGTTCTCTTAGCCGTGTGCGGTGCCCCCTCCATAGTTTACTCCTCCGGTCATAACGTTGTAGTGCTTAGGCGAAGCCTTGCGCGGATCACATCACCATCACCGTCACCACGCCATCATGCTGTCGGAACTCTCCCTCGACCCTCTACTGGATCAAGAGCTTGAGGTGCGTCATCGAGCTGAACGTGTGCTGAACACGGAGGTGTCGTATGTTCGGTACTTGGATCAGTTGGATCGTGAAGACGTTCGACTACATCAACCGCGTTAACCTAACGCTTCTGCTTTCGGTCTACGTGGGTACGTGGACACACTCTCCCCGTCTCATTGCTATGCATCTCCTAGATAGATCTTGCGTGATCATAGGAATTTTTTTGGAATTGCATGCTGCATTCCCCAACAGGCTCATTATGTTTGTATTCTCTTGATGCTCCATTTTGAGTCAATAAAATCCAACCTTTATCGAAAAAAGTGTAGAAACTGGCGCTAAGGATTTCTGATGCATAAAGTAATCATTTGACCCCCCTTGTCAGCACATAGACATCTCATGGTTGTCATATCGGATGTGCAAAGTGATGTATTTTATTAGCATGTGGGCCTGCCTTTAGAGCCTGAGGACTAGATGATGTACATTGTGAGAAATTGAGCTAAAATTAGAGGCACTCCATGGGTCGCATCACGGAGGCAAGGTAGCCTCCAACCTCTGTGAGTGTCCTAAGCTAGACATCTCAAAATTTGGACGATTTTAATCACTCACTAAGATGTTGACCCCAACAAATTTAATCAGCGCTTGTCCTCTCGGGAGATTGGCGGAGTAATGCCACACTGATAACCCACAAGTATAGGGGATCGCAACAATTTTCGAGGGTAGAGTATTCAACCCAAATTTATTGATTCGACACAAGGGGAGCCAAAGAATATTTTCAAGTATTAGTAGTTGAGTTGTCAATTCAACCACACCTGAAAGACTTAATATCTGCAGCAAAGTATTTAGTAGCAAACTAGTATGGAAGTAACGGCAACGGTGGCAAAAGTAACAGTAGCAGTTTTTGCAGCAATCGTAACAGTGGCAACGGAAAAGTAACAAAGCAAAGAACAATATGTGAAAAGCTCGTAGGCAATGGATCAATGATGGATAATTATGTCGGATGTGATTCCTCATGCGACAGTTATAACATAGGGTGACACAGAACTAGCTCTAGTTCATCAATGTAATGTAGGCATGTATTCCGAATATAGTCATACGTGCTTATGGAAAAGAACTTGCATGACATCTTTTGTCCTACCCCCCCCCCCCCCGTGGCAGCGGGGTCCTATTGGAAACTAAGGAATATTAAGGCCTCCTTTTAACAGAGTACCAGACCAAAGCATTAACACTTAGTGAATACATGAACTCCTCAAACTACGATCATCACCGGGAGTGGTCCCGATTATTGTCACTTCAGGGTTGCCGGATCATAACACATAGTAGGTGACTATTGACTTGCAAGATAGGATCAAGAACTCACATATATTCATGAAAACATAATAGGTTCAGATCTGAAATCATGGCACTCGGGCCCTAGTGACAGGCATTAAGCATAGCAAAGTCATAGCAACATCAATCTTAGAACATAATAGATACTAGGGATCAAACCCTAACAAAACTAACTCGATTACATGGTAAATCTCATCCAACCCATCACCGTCCAGCAAGCCTATGATACGTCTCCAATGTATCTATAATTTTTTATTGTCCCATGCTATTATATTATCTGTTTTGGATGTTTAATGGGCTTTATTATACACTTTTATATTATTTTGGGGACTAACCTACTAACCCAAGGCCCAGTGCAAATTGTTGTTTTTTTGCCTATTTCAGTGTTTCGCAGAAAAGGAATACCAAACGGAATCCAAACGGAACGAAACCTTCGGGGGAGTTTTTGGAACAAACATGATCCAGGGGGCTTGGAGTAGACATCAAGAAAGAAACGAGGCGACCACGAGGCAGGGAGGTGCGCCTGCCCCCCTGGGGGCGTCTTGATAACCCACAAGTATAGGGGATCGCAACAGTTTTCGATAAGTAAGAGTGTCGAACCCAATGAGGAGTTAAAGGTAGAACAATATTCCCTCAAGTTCTATCGACCACCGATACAACTCTACGCACGCTTGACGTTTGCTTTACCTAGAACAAGTATGAAACTAGAAGTACTTTGTAGGTGTTTTCGGAAAGGCTTGCAAGAAAGTAAAGAGCACGAAAATAGAACTAGGGGCTGTTAAGGTAAAGAAGCAACTAAAGTAATTATAGCGAGTGTGGAAAAGTGGTGGTAGGAGTTGCGAAATTGTCCCTTAGGCAATTGACTACTTTACTAGACCGATAGCAAGTATTATGTGGGAGAGGCCAGTGCTAGCATGTCATCCCTGACTTGGAATTCTATGCACTTATGATTGGAACTATTAGCAAGCATCCGCAACTACTAATGTTCATTAAGGTAAAACCCAACCATAGCATTAAGATATATTGGTCCCCCTTCAATCCCGTATGCATCAATTTCTATGCTAGGTTGAAGCTTCTGTCACTCTTGCCCTCCAATACATAGTCCTATCAACATACAACTAACCCTAGGGTGTGATCCATGCGCGCAATCATATGATGGGCACCAAAGGATAGCAACATAATCACAAGCAAATTAAATCAATCATAGCAATTCATCAACCACCGATAGGACAACGAAAATCTACTCAGACATCATAGGATGGCAACACATCATTGGATAATAATATGAAGCATAAAGCACCATGTTCAAGTAGAGGGTACAGCGGGTTGCGGGAGAGTGGACCTCTGTATATAGAGGGGGAAGGCGATGGAGATGTTGGTGAAGATGGCGGAGGTGTTGGTGTAAATCGCGGTGATGATGATGGCCCCCGGTGGTACTCCGGTGCCACCGGAAGCGAGGGGGAGAGAGCCCCCCTCCTTCTCTTCTTCCTTGACCTTCTCCCTAGATGGGAGAAGGGTTTCCCCTCTGCTCCATGGCCTCCATGGCACGGGAGGGGCGAGAGCCCCTCTGAGATTGGATCTGTCTCTCTGTCTCTCTCTGTTTCTGCATTCTCAGATTCTTCCCTTTCACCGTTTCTTATATTCCCGGAGATCCATAACTCCGATTGGGCTGAAATTTTAACACAATCTCTATCCGGATATTAGCTTTCTTGCGGCGAAAGAAGGGCTCCAACCGCCTTACAGGGTGGCCACGAGGGTCAGGGGCGCACCTGACACCCTGGGGCGCGCCCCCCTACCTCGTGCCCCCCTCGGGCACCGTCTCGCGATGATTCCACTTCACAAAATTCATAAATATTCCAAAATAAATCTCCATCAGTTTTTATTCCGTTTGGACTCCGTTTGGTATGGGTTTTCTGCAAAACAAAAAACATGCAACAAACAGGAACTGGCACTGGGCACTGGATCAATATGTTAGTCCCAAAAATAGTATAAAAAATTGCCAAAAGTATATGAAAGTTGAATAATATTGGCATCGAACAATCAAAAATTATAGATACGATGGAGACGTATCAGCATCCCCAAGCTTAATTCCTGCTCGTCCTCGAGTAGGTAAATGATAAAAAAGATAATTTTTAATGTGGAATGCTACCTAGCATAATCTTGATCATATGTCTAATCATGGCATGAATATTAAGACACGAGTGATTCAAAGCAATAGTCTATCCTTTGACATAAAAATAATAACACTTCAAGCATACCAACCAAGCAATTATGTCTTATTGAAATAACATAGCCAAAGAAAGCTCATCCCTACAAAATCATATAGTCTGGCTATGCTCCATCTTCACCACACAAAGCATTCACATCATGCACAACCCCGATGACAAGCCAAGCAATTGTTTCATACTTTTGACGTTCTCAAACCTTTTCAACTTTCACGCAATACATGAGTGTGAGCCATGGACATAGCACTATAGGTGGAATAGAATATGATGGTGGAGAAGACAAAAAGGAGAAGATAGTCTCACATCAACTAGGCGTATCAATGGGCTATGGAGATGCCCATCAATAGATATCAATGTGAGTGAGTAGGGATTGCCATGCAACGGATGCACTAGAGCTATAAGTATATGAAAGCTCAAACTGAAACTAAGTGGGTGTGCATCCAACTTGCTTGCTCATGAAGACCTCGGGCATTTGAGGAAGCCCATCATCGGAATATACAAGCCAAGTTCTATAATGAAAATTCCCACTAGTATATGAAAGTGATAACTCAAGAGACTCTCTATATGGAGAACATGGTGCTACTTTGAAGCACAAGTGTGGTAAAAGGATAGTAACATTGCCCCTTCTCTCTTTTTTTTCTTTTTTTGCGGGCTTCTTTGGCCCCCCTTTTTTATTTAGGCTTCTTTGGCCTCTTTTTTTGGGCAATGCTCTAATAATGATGATCATCACACTTTTATTTACTTACAACTCGATATCTAGAACAAAGATATGACTCTATATGAATGCCTCCGGCGGTGTACCGGGATGTGCAATGATCTAGCGTAGCAATGACATCAAAAAACGGGCAAGCCGTGAAAACATCATGCTAGCTATCTTACGATCATGCAAAGCAATATGACGATAAATGCTCAAGTCATGTATATAATGATGATGGAAGTTGCATGGCAATATATCTCGGAATGGCTATGGAAATGCCATGATAGGTAGGTATGATGGCTGTTTTGAGGAAGGTATATGGTGGGTTTATGGTACCGGCGAAAGTTGCGCGGTACTAGAGAGGCTAGCAATGATGGAAGGGTGAGAGTGCGTATAATCCATGGACTCAACATTAGTCATAAAGAACTCACATACTTATTGCAAAAATCTATTAGTGATCGAAACAAAGTACTACGCGCATGCTCCTAGGGGGATAGATTGGTAGGAAAAGACCATCGCTCATCCCCGACCGCCACTCATAAGGAAGACAATCAATAAACACCTCATGCTCCGACTTCGTTACATAACGGTTCACCATACGTGCATGCTACAGGACTTGCAAACCTCAACACAAGTATTTCTCAATTTCACAATTACTCAACTAGCATGACTCTAATATCACCATCTTTATATCGCAAAACTATTTCAAGGAATCAAACATATCATATTCAGTGATCTGCATGTTTATGTAGGATTTTATGACTAACCATGTGAATGACCAGTTCTTGTCATCTCTCTAAATAGATATAAGTGAATCAAGAGAGTTTAATTCTTTCTACAAAAAATATGCCCGTGCTCTAACAAATATAAGTGAAGCAAAAGAGCATTCTACAAATGGCGGTTGTCTAAGTGAAGAGAAACAGGCAATCCAAACTTCAAATGATATAACTGAAGCACATGAAGCATTCTATAAAACCATACTCAAAAGATATAAGTGGAGTGAAATGAGCATTCTATAAATCAACCAAGTACTATCTCATACCAGCATTGTGCATAAAAATAAAAGAAAAACCTAAATGCAAAAGACGCTCCAAGACTTGCACATATCGCATGAACGAAACGAATCTGAAAACATACCGATATTTGTTGAAGAAAGAGGGGATGCCTCCCCAGCATCCCCAAGATTAGACGCTTGAGTATCCTTGAATATTTACATGGGGTGCCTCGGGCATACCCAAGCTTGAGCTCTTGCCTCTCTTCCTTCTTCTCACATCGAAACCTTCTCAATCATCGAACACTTCATCCACACAAAACTTCAACAGAAAACTCGGTAAGATCCGTTAGTATAATAAAGCAAATCACTACTCTAAGTACTGTTGCAAACTAATTCATATTTTGTTTTTGCATTGTGTCTACTGTAATATAACTTTTTCATGGCTTAATCCACTAATATAAATTGATAGTTTCATCAAAACAAGCAAGCTATGCATCAAAAACAGAATCTGTCTAAAACAGAACAGTCTGTAATAATCTGAACATTCACCATACTTCTGATACTTGAATTTTTTTTGCCAAAATTAGGAAAAATAAAATATTTGTATAGGAAGACATTGCAAAAAGAATCAGAACCATTTGACGTTCCAGATAAAAATGTAAAATCGCGCACTACGGCCAAAGTTTCTGTCCTGCACCGTACAAACCATCAAGCAAATGTAAACATCCTAAAGGCAAACCTTGGCACATTATGTTTATAATACAATGGAATTTTACAAGGGGATAATTATTTTTGTTGAAAGGTTTCTGTAATTAAGATTCACAAAGCTCCCATGGGCATGAACAAAGTTCAAGGACGTCCCCCACTTTCACAATGCTCGTCTCTCTCACTTTCACTTTTCATTTTGAAAAAGTTTTGGGTTCCCCTCTTTATTTTTGTTGTTTTTAAACTATATGAAAGCACTCAGCAGAAATAAATGACTCTCTAAAACTTTCGGGTTGTCTTCCTGGCAGCGCTTTCTTTAAAGCCATTAAGCTAGGCATATAGTGCTCAAGTAGTGAATCCACCCGGATCCCAAGGTATATCAAAGCCAATTTTAATTAACAATGATTTGTAATTTAGTGGTGAGCACAAAGTAACATATATCATGCAACAACGAAGTCTAACTCTCTTCCTATGCATCGGCATGTCATAAAAGAACAATTCATGCACACATAGTAAAGGCCAATGCATAGTATAAACAGTTTCTTGCAATTTTATCGTATTGGAAACATAGAGAGGTGGAGATATAGTTCCTCTCTCATAATAACTGCAAGTAGGAGCAGCAAGCACATGCATATTATATTCATCAACATCATCATGTGTAGTAGTAAAACGCAACCCATCAATGTAATCCTTAATAAGGGCAAACTTCTCCGATATAGTGTAGTCGGGAGAATTCAAAAAGATAATAGGACTATCATGCGTGGGTGCAATAGCAACAATTTCATGTTTAACATAAGGAACTATAGCAAGTTCATCTCCATAATCATAATTCATATTGGCATCTTGGCCACAAGCATCATCAAAAAGGGATAATTCAAAAGAATCAACGGGATCATAGCAATCATCCTTCGGTAAGCACGAAGGGGAATTAAACAATGTATGAGTTGAAGAGTTACTCTCATTAGAAGGTGGGCACGGTTGATCAATCTGCTCTTCCTCCTTTTGTTCTTCGCTCTCCTCCTCATCTTTTTCATCCAATGAGCTCACAGTTTCATCAATTTCTTCTTCCATAGACTCCTGCAAAATATTAGTCTCTTCTTGGACAGCGGAGTAGTCCTCAATATATAGTTGAACATAAGCATTAGAAGCATAATTCTCATAAAAATATTCAAGTATGGCAAAATTTTCAGATTTGTGAAGAGTATCATCATACTTTTCAATCAAAGAAGCAATTTCAGAAGCACCCTTAAAAGCAACAAATTCTTCAATTTGTTGAACATCATAGTAATTATAAACACCCTTAGCATATGAAGACATGATTCCATTATTACTAAACTCACATTGATAGGGAAGGTGTTTCTTAGGGTTTTCAGAACAACAAGTAAAATCATATATTTCACATAAATTCCAAGCATAGCATTGCAAATGTTGAATTTGACTCCATAATAGTTTCCCTTTTTCAGATATACGGTGTCGCACATAACAAGCATGCTCATCTAAAGATTTGCCCTCAACTAAGCTAGTTGGGGTTTCGGCACGAGCACAAAGGGATCGAAGATGATCCAAGTAAAAAGCTTCAGCAGTGTGATAGATTTTGAGTGGTTCTTCAACCATTGGTTCAGTAGGTACAACTAATTTTTTTGGTATTTTGCGTTTCCTACCCATAACTAAAGGTATAAAACAACTAAGAACAGCAAATAAAAATTACTTAGTGATAAAGCAAACAAGCACACTCAAGAATATTCACCCCACGCTATTGCTCCCCGGCAATGGCGCCAGAAAAAGGTCTTGATAACCCACAAGTATAGGGGGTCACAACAGTTTTCGATAAGTAAGAGTGTTGAACCCAACGAGGAGCTAAAGGTAGAACAAATATTCCCTCAAGTTCTATCGACCATCGATACAACTCTACGCATGCTTGACGTTCGCTTTACCTAGAACAAGTATGAAACTAGAAGTACTTTATAGGTGTTTTCGGAAAGGCTTGTAAGAAAGTAAAGAGCACGAAAATAGAACTAGGGGCTATTAAGGTAAAGAAGCAACTAAAGTAAATATAGCGAGTGTGGAAAGTGGTGGTAGGAGTTGCGAAATTGTCCCTAAAGCAATTGACTACTTTACTAGACCGATAGCAAGTATTATGTGGGAGAGGCCACTGCTAGCATGTCATCCCTGACTTGGAATTCTATGCACTTATGATTGGAACTATTAGCAAGCATCCAAAACTACTAATGTTCATTAAGGTAAAACCCAACCATAGCATTAAGATATATTGGTCCCCCTTCAATCCCGTATGCATCAATTTCTATGCTAGGTTGAAGCTTCTGTCACTCTTGCCCTCCAATACATAGTCCTATCAACATACAAATAACCCTAGGGTGTGATCCACGCGCGCAATCATATGATGGGCACCAAAGGACAGCAACATAACCACAAGCAAATTAAATCAATCATAGCAATTCATCAACCATCGATAGGACAACGAAAATCTACTCAGACATCATAGGATGGCAACACATCATTGGATAATAATATGAAGCATAAAGCACCATGTTCAAGTAGAGGGTACATCTGGTTGCGGGAGAGTGGACCACTGTAGATAGAGGGTGGAAGGTGATGGAGATGTTGGTGAAGATGGCGGAGGTGTTGGTGTAGATCGCGGTGATGATGATGGCCCCTGGTGGTACTCCGGTGCCACCGGAAGCGAGGGGGAGAGAGCCCCCTCCTTCTTCTTCTTCCTTGACCTTCTCCCTAGATGGTAGAAGGGTTTCCCCTCTGGTCCATGGCCTCCATGGCACGGGAGGGGCGAGAGCCCCTCCGAGATTGGATCTGTCTCTCTGTCTCTCTCTATTTCTGCGTTCTCAGATTCTTCCCTTTCATCGTTTCTTATATTCCCGGAGATCCTTAACTCCGATTGGGCTAAAAATTTAACACGGTCTCTATCCGGATATTAGCTTTCTTGTGGCGAAAGAAGGGCTCCAACCGCCTTACAGGGTGGCCACGATAGTCAGGGGCGCACCTGACACCCTGGGGCGCGCCCCCCTACCTCGTGCCCCCCTCGGGCACCGTCTCGCGATGACTCCACTTCCCAAAATTCATAAATATTCCAAAATAAATCTCTGTCAGTTTTTATTCTGTTTGGACTACGTTCGGTATGGGTTTTCTGCGAAACAAAAAACATGCAACAAACAGGAACTGGCACTGGGCACCGGATCAATATGTTAGTCCCAAAAGTAGTATAAAAAGTTGCCAAAAGTATATGAAAGTTGAATAATATTGGCATGGAACAATCAAAAATTATAGATACGACAGAGACGTATCAGGGCGCCCCCACCCTCGAGGGCCCCTCGCAGCTCGACCAACCTACTTCTTCCTCCTATATATATCAATATACCCTGAAACATCCAGGAGCACCATGAAACCCTATTTCCACTGCCACAACCTTCTGTACCCAATAGATCCCATCTTGGGGCCTTTTTCGGAGCTCCACCGGAGTGGGAATCGATCATGGAGGGCTTCTACATCAACACCATAGCCTCTCCGATGATGCGTGAGTAGTTTACCACAGACCTTCGGGTCCATAGTTATTATCTAGATGACTTCTTCTCTCCCTTTGGATCTCAATACAAAGTTCTCCTCGATCTTCTTGGAGATCTATTCGATGTAACTCTTTTTGCGGTGTGTTTGTCGAGATCCTATGAACTGTAGGTTTATGATCAAGTTTATCTATGAACAATATTTGATTCTTCTCTGAAATCTTTTATGTATGATTGGTTATCTTTGCAAGTCTCTTCGAATTATCAGTTTGGTTTGGCCTACTAGATTGATCTTTCTTGCAATGGGAGAAGTGCTTAGCTTTGGGTTCAATCTTGCGGTGCCTTTCCCAGTGACAGCAGGTGCAGCAAGGCATGTATTGTATTGTTTCCATCGAGGATAAAAAGATGGGGTTTATATCATATTGCTTGAGTTTATCCCTCTACATCATGTCATCTTGCTTAATGCGTTACTCTGTTCTTATGAACTTAATACTCTAGATTCATGCTGGATAGCGGTCGATGTGTGGAGTAATAGTAGTAGATGCAGAATCGTTTCGGTCAACTTGTCACGGACGTGATGCCTATATACATGATCATGCCTAGATATTCTCATAATTAGGTACTTTTCTATCAATTGCTCGATAGTAATTTGTTCACCCACCGTAATACTTATGCTATCTTGAGAGAAGCCACTAGTGAAACCTATGGCCCCCGGGTCTATCTTTTATCATATAAGTTTCCAATCTACTTTACTTTGCATCTTTATCATAAAAATACCAAAAATATTTATCTTATTATCTCTATCAGATATCACTCTCGTAAGTGACCGTGAAGGGATTGACAACCCCTTTATCGCGTTGGTTGCGAGGTTCTTATTTGTTTGTGTAGGTACGAGGGACTTGCATGTAGTCTCCTACTGGATTGATACCTTGGTTCTCAAAAACTAAGGGAAATACTTACGCTACTTTGCTTCATCACCCTTTCCTCTTCAAGGGAAAACCAACGCAGTGCTCAAGAGGTAGCAAGAAGGATTTCTGGCGCCGTTGCTGGGGAGATCTATGCACAAGTCAAGACATACCAAGTACCCATCACAAACTCTTATCCCTCACATTACATTATTTGCCATTTGCCTCTCGTTTTCCTCTCCCCCACTTCACCTTTGCCTTTGCCTTTTCTTCGCCCTATTCTTGTATGTCTTTTTGTTTGTGTTTCCACGTGCCTTCTATTTGCTTGCATCTTTGCTCGCTAAAAATCTATTGATATGGATCCACTTAAAGTGTTCTACATGGATCATCTTCGGCCTTATGCGCTCGTGATGAAACCCCAACTAGCCTAGTTGATGGGAAATCTTTAGATCAGCATGCTCATTTTGTGCGTCACCTTTTGTCTGAAAAAGGGAAACTCTTATGGGATCAAATAAACAGATTGCTGTGTTATGCTTGGAATCTTTGTGAAATTTGTGATTTTACTTGTTTCTCTAAGAACCCTAAAAACACCTCCCCTACCTATGTGAGTTTAATGACAATGATATCTTATCTTCTTATGCAAAGGGTGTTTATAGTTACTACGATATCGAGCAAATTGAAGAATTTGTTGCTTTTAAGGGTGCTTATGAAGTTGCTTCTTTGATTGAAAAGTATGATATTACTCTCTACGAATATGAAAGTTTTGACATACTTAAATATTGCTATGAAAAATATGCTCATAATGTCAAGAATGACCATTGCTTCGGAAGAAAATAATGATATGAATGAATCTATAGATAATTATGATTCCGATGATTTGATTGAAATATCCCTTGATGAACATGATACTTGCTATTCTTGTGGCCATGATGCCAATATTTATGAAGATGAATTTGTTATAGTTCCTTATGTTAAACATGAGATCGTTGCTATTGCACCCATACTTGATAGTTCCTTCGATGAAAAGCATGATTGCACTGATGTTATTATAAATTCTATTAACGTCAGTTGTGCTAATAATATGCAAAACCCCAAGCTTGGGGATGCTAGTTTTGCTATAACTACTATTTGTTGCAATGATCATGATTGGAGTGATTCTTCTTATGATATTGAAAATTTATTTAAGCCCCATGATGAATATGAGATTGATAATAGTGTTTGCAATATTATTGATAAAGGTGGGTTTGGAGAGCTCATGACTTTAGTTAATTTTATTCCCACTATTTTGGAAGAGTGTCAACTTTGCATACATGTGGATCGTGTTTAGAGTATGTTTCTTGATAGCTATATTGTTGAATTTTATTATGATCCTACATGTAATTATTACGAGAGAGGAAAATATGGTTGTATAAATTTTCATGTTACTAAATTACCTCTCGTTATGTTGAGATTGTTGTTGTTTCTTTCCGCTTCCTTGCATATGCTAGTTTTTGCTTGCGATGATAATTTGTTTGCCTTTAAAATGCCTATGCATAGGAAGTATGTTAGACTTAGATGTGTTTTTCACGTGTTTCATGATGCTCTCTTTGTGCTTCAATTCTTGTCTTTCATGTGCGCATCATTGAAATTATCAATGCCTAGCTAGCGGCGTTAAATGATAGCGCTTGTTGACAGGCAACCCAATTTTATTTTTGTTTCTTGCTTTTTGGTTCTGCTTAGTAATAAATAATTCATATACCCTCTGTTTATATGTGGTTTTATGCTTTTAATTAGTGTTTGTGCCAAGTAGAACCTTTGGGAAGACTTGGGGGGAGTTTTTGCGATCTTGCTGTAAAAAACAGAAACTTTAGCGCTAACAAGAATTGCTGCCATTTTTTACTGGAGAGTGCGATTAGGTTGATTATTCTTGTAGATGATTAATAGACAAATTCCTCACGTACACCAATTTATTTCAGAATTTTTGGAGTTACATAAGTATTCTAAACCTACAGATTACTACAGACTGTTCTGTTTTTGACAGATTCAGTTTTTCGTGTGTTGTTTGCTTATTTTGATGAATCTATGGCTAGTATCGGAGAGTATGAACCATAGAGAAGTTGTAATACATTAGGTTTAACACAAATATAAATAAATAATGATTTCATTACAGTACCTTAAGTGGTGGTTTGTTTTCTTATACTAACGGAGCTCATGAGATTTTCTGTTGAGTTTTCTATTGTGAAGTTTTCAAGTTTTGGGTAAAGATTTGATGGATTATGGAATAAGGAGTGGCAAGAGCCTAAGATTGGGGATTCCCAAGGCACCCCAAGGTAAAATTCAATTACAACCAAAATCCTCAGCTTGGGGATGCCCCGGAAGGCATCCCCTCTTTCATCTTCGTCCATCGGTAACTTCACTTGAGGCTATATTTTTATTCACCACATGATATGTGTTTTGCTTGGAGCGTCTTGTACGATTTGAGTCTTTTCTTTTTAGTTTAACACAATCATCCTTGCTGTACACACCTTTTGGGAGACACACACATGACTTGGAATTTATTAGAATACTCTATGTGCTTCACTTATATCTTTTGAGCTAGATAATTTTGCTCTAGTGCTTCACTTATATCTTTTAGAGCACGGTGGTGGTTTTATTTTATAGAAATTATTGATCTCTCATGATTCACTTATATTATTTTGAGAGTCCTTTAGAACAGCATGGTAATTTGCTTTGGTTATAAAATTAGTCCTAATATGATAGGCATCCAGGATGGGTATAATAAAAACTATCATAAAAAGTGCATTGAATACTATGAGAAGTTTGATACTTGATAATTGTTTTGAGATATGAGGATGGTGATATTAAAGTTGTGCTAGTTGAGTAGTTGTGAATTTGAGAAATACTTGTGTTGAAGATTGCAAGTCCCGTACCATGCACGTATGGTAACTGTTGTGCAACAAATTTGAAACATGGGGTGTTCTTTGATTGTCTTCCTTATGAGTGGCGGTCGGGGACGAGCGATGGTCTTTTCCTACCAATCTACCCCCCCCCCTAGGAGCATGCGCGTAATGATTGGTTTTTGATGACTTGTAGGTTTTTGCAATAAGTATGTGAGTTCTTTATGACTAATGTTGAGTCCATGGATTATACGCACTCTCACCTTTCCATCATTGCTAGCCTCTTCGATACCGTGCATTGCCCTTTCTCACCTTGAGAGTTGGTGCAAACTCCACCGGTGCATCCAAACCCCTTGATATGATACGCTCCATCACACATAAACCTCCTTATATCTTCCTCAAAACAGCCACCATAACTACCTATTATGGCATTTTGATAGCCATTCCGAGATATATTGCCATGCAAATTTCCACCGTTTCATTCATGACATGCTTCATCATTGTCTTATTGCTTTGCATGATCAGGTAGTTGAAATCATATTTGTGGCAAAGCCACCATGCATAATTTATCATACATATCACTCTTGATTCATTGCCCTTCCCGGTACACCGCTGGAGGCATTCATATAGAGTCATATTTTGTTCTAGTATCGAGTTGTAAATAAATAGAAGCGTGATGATCATCATTAATAGAGCATTGTCGCAAATAAAAAAGGGAGAAAGGCCCAAAAAAAGAAGGAAAGGCCCAAAAAAAGAAATAAGAAATAAAAAAAATAAAAAGGGACAATGCTACTATCCTCTTTTTCCACACATGTGCTTCAAAGTAGCACCATGGTCTTTATGATAGAGAGTCTCTTGTTTTGTCACTCATATACTAGTGGGAATTTTTCATTATAGAACTTAGCTTGTATATTCCAACAATGGGCTTCCTCAAATTCCCTAGGTCTTCGTGAGCAAGCAAGTTGGATGCACACCCACTTAGTTTCTTTTGTTGAGCTTTCATTAATTTATAGTGTAAGTGCATCTAGTGCCACCCCTAGTTGGTTTTAGAGTATTGACAACAAACCTAGTTGAGGGACTAATGTGTTTGTGAGAATTGCAGGATAACACAGGTAGAAGTCCCTCATTGATTCGGTTTTCCTACCAGAGATGACCCCTAAAAATGTATGAAGACATTGAAGTCAAAGGTGGTATGTGAAGACATTCACTTTGAAGACTATGACAAGAGAAGACATCGCATGAAGACTATGGAGCGCGAAGACTTAGATCTTTCATAGTTCTTTTTCTTCTCTATTGAGTCATAGGAACCACCGTACTGTTAAGTGGGGTCCAAGAGAACCAGTCAGAATGACTGAAGTGATGCTTAACTAAAATCCTATGTCTTCGAGTGAAGACTATGAGAGCGAATCTTGTTCAGAGTTGGACAAGTCAGCTTTGCTTGTAGCCCAAGTAAAGTTGCTGTGTGTGTTTGAAATCTGACCGTTGGAACATGTGTCAGTTCCTTAGTGACCCAGGGTCATTTCAGACAAATCAGGTCGGGTTGCCTAGTGGCTATAAATAGCCCACCCCCGAGCAACCCACCTTTGAGAGAGAATTCCTTGCGAGGATAAAGTCCTAACCACCCAGAGCCAAAGAGTGTTAGACATCACTTAAGTCGTCCTGTCTGTGTGATCTGAAGACTTATTACACTTGAGGACTGTGAATCCTCCAGCCGGTTAGGCGTCGCGTTCTGAGCATCCAAGAGTCATTGTGGATCGCCCCTGAACGAAGTCTGTGAGGGTTTGGGAGTCTACCTTGAAGACTTACCAGAGTGATTGGGCGAGGTCTGCGTGACCTTAGCTCAAGGGGAATACGGTGAGGACTAAGGGTTCTGAGCTGCGTGTTCAGGACTGGGTGTCCGGGACTGTGTTTCCTCAGGTTTAAATATCTAGCCGCCCTAACCAGACGTACAGTTTTCACAACAACTAGAACTGGTCCAACAAATCATTGTCTTCAACGAGTCACTGGTTTCATCCTTGCCTTCCCTTTACTTACTGTTGGTCCTTGTGAAGTCATTGCATGATTGCATTATCTTTTGTCTTCACTGAGTGACTGCTTGTTCTGATTGGCTTCACAATATCTTCCTACCTGATCCTTACTGCCTAGCTGCTATTAGTCATTGTGCTTTCTCTTATTTGGTTACTTGACTAAGGTTTGCCTACTGTAGTCTACCTTCCGCTGCGTGGTAATAGGTTTACTTCTATCGTTTGTCTTTGAAACTTCCATGTTTTGAAGACTTTCATAAAAATCGCCTATTCACCCCCCCCCCCTCTAGTCTACTATCACTACCACTTTCAATTGGTATCAGAGCAAGGTACTCCCTTGTTCTGTGTGATTCGGTTTAACCACCTGGAGTTTTAGCTATGTCGACTGCGGGGATAATTAAAGTCTCTGCTGCGTGCCCCGTCTTTGATGGAACTGAATATCCCTACTAGAAGAATAAGATGCACATGCATCTTGAAGACATTGATGTCGACCTATGGTATGTCGTCAAGAACGGCGTTCCCAAGGCTGGAGAAGGTGTCACTGCTGCTGATGTCAAGAAGTTCGTTCAACTGGACTCTAGTGCCAAGAATATCATCGGTGGTCATCTGACCAAAGGACAGTATGGCCGTGTGAGTGCTTTGGAGACTTCCAAGCTAGTCTGGGACTGGCTCTCCAAGGTCAACGAAGGCGTCTCCACCCAGAGAGATCAGAGAATCAGTGTTGTTCGCAACCTCTTCAACCGCTTCAAGAGAAATGACAATGAGAATGTCCAGCTCACGTTTGATCGACTCACTGACATCATAAATGAGCTTCAAGCCCTCGGCGCCACTAAGATCACCAAGCATGAAGTCGTCAAGACACTCCTGAGATCACTTGATAGTTGTTTGACACCCTAGCCCTGATGATTCAAGAACACCCTGATTTCAAGACACTCGATCCGTCTGACATACTTGAGAGGCTCAACACACACGAGTTTTACCTTTCTGAGAAAAGAGACATCTACGGTCCCAGCTATGGGCGAACTCGTGCCTTGAAGGCAAAAGCTATCTCCTCATTTGAAGAAGAATCTGACAGCAGTTCTGATGATCCTGAAGACATTGGAAAGGATCTTGCTATGCTTGTGAAGAAGTTCCAAAAATTTACCAAGAAGAAAGGGTTCAGAAAGTCTTCACGATCAAGCTCAAGGAATGATGAAGCTTCTGCTCATGACTACAAGAAGAGAACATGTCATAAGTGCAAGAAACCTGGCCACTACATCTCTGAGTGTCCACAGTGGGACAATGAGAACAAGAAGAAGAAGAAGAGCAAGGAATATGACTCTGACGACAAGAAGAAGAAGAAATACTCAAAGTCTTCTTCCAAGTCTTCCTCAAAGTCTTCATCACACAAGAAGAGATCATCTGGCAAGGCACGTGCATTTGTTGGCAAGGAAATGGATTCTGAGGAGGAGTCTGCTTCTGAGGAAGTGGAGGTGGAGTCTGAGGAGGAGTCCGATTATGGCGTTGCGAGTCTGGCTACAGCATACATTGCCAAGTCCATCTTCAACACTGAAGACAATGACTTCATCACCGACACCGATGCAAATGACAAGGACTACTCCGCTCCTTCCTACTGCTTCATGGCACGCGGTGCCAAGGTAAACACATGCACTACTCACTATCAAACATCTAGTGACGATGAATCTGATTGTGATTCCAAACCTAGCTACAAAACACTTGCTAAAATTGCAACTGAACAACAGAAGGCTATGGAACACATTCAAAAACTGTTAGACAAAAGCAATGATCTGTTAGACGCCGAAATGGCTCGATCTCAGTCCTTAATTGAAGACATAAAAAATCTTCACGTTAAGTATGAGGAACTTGAAAGTCGTCATGAAACGCTCTCAACAACTCATGAAAGGCTTTCCTATGATTATCTTCAAAGGAAGCAAGATCTTGAGAAATTGAGAGTGGCTCATGAAGATCTTCAAAAGGAAAACGAGTCACTTCTCGCCAAACAGATCAGTTCAGCTCGGGAAGGATTTGAACCACCATGTCTTAAATGCATTGAGCGTGATAACGCTACTTCTGTTGCTGAATGTTCTACTGCTGCTACTGTTGCAATATCTTCACCTGTTGATGTGGTAACTAACCCCTCTGCTGAGGATACCACTGCTATTGCTGATGAGAATGCTAGGTTGAAGACACTGCTTGAAACAGGGATGTACAAAAGTCTCAAAGGGCATCAGACACTATGTGATGTCCTCAAAAGGCAGATCCTGAACCGAAACCCTAGGAAAGAGGGTGTTGGGTTCGAAAGGAAAATGAATGCCAATGGCTCTTACTGGAAACCTGAGCAGTACCCCAAAACCACATCGGTTGCTGCAAAGGAACCTTCAGCGGATCCATCCACCCTATCTGGCTTCACTTGTGCTAATCCCATTGTTATTGATGAATCCTTTGATGCAAACTACAAACTGTTTAAGAATCAGAATGGTGAAGTGTTTGCCAGGTATATTGGTACTAATTGTAGGAATGGACCGCCTATGATGAAGATCTGGGTGCCGAAAAGGTGTTTGGAGAATCTCCCTGTGAATGTCATCATGACACCACAAGTGAAGAAGACAAACCCCAGACCACAGGCTTCATACGATCCAAAGGCTTCATACAGACAGAGGACTCACCTGAGTCACACTAACGTAAATGTTTTGCAAGGAAGCCATACTCAGGCCTATGAATATGAGCGCGGTCCATCAAACCGCCATGTTCATAAGACCAAGAACTATTCTGCTTATTCTTATGAGTACTATTGTCCACCTACAAGACTTTTTGCTAGAGCTCCAAAGCCAAAGTTCTCAGATGCTGCACTTAGACTTATTGCTTCGAAGCCACCCCTGAAGATGTGGGTGGCTAAGAAAGCTTAACTCTCTTTTGCAGGGAAAGGTCTCTAGCCGAAAACCAAAATCGTCTGACACTATTGCTGGGGACCTTAAACATCTTGTAGGGCGCAAGATCAAATGCCCAAATGGTCTTACTATGTACTTTGTTCCTAAATCGTTTGCAACTTGCCCTATCAGTCCTAATCTTGATCTAAGCTTTAATAATCCACTGGTTCGTCAAATGTTTTTGCTTCACAATTCTCTTCGTGAAGCCTATCCCCCTAACTGCACTATAGGGTACGACACCAGCTGCTTCAGAATGGATTATTGATAGTGGGTGTACAAATCACATGACTGGCAAGCGAAGCCTTCTCATGGACTCACTTTACGTCCATCAGACAAAAGTCACATCACATTTGCTGACACTGGTAAAAGCAAGGTATTGGGTCTAGGTAGAGTTGCAGTCTCAAAGGATCAACACATGGATAAAGTCATGCTTGTTGAATCCCTTGGTTTCAACTTAATGTCTGTCTCAATGCTTTGCGATTTAAACATGATTGTGATGTTTGGAAAATATCATTGCCTTGTACTTGGAATCTGACAAGTCTCTAGTGTTTGAAGGGTATCGGAAAGATGATTTGTACGTGGTAGATTTCTCAGCAGGACTACAACTTGCAGTATGTCTTCTAGCAAAAGCTTCTGAATGCTGGCTCTGGCATCGAAGGCTAGGGCATGCTGGCATGAGGAACCTCCACACCCTTGGAATGAAGAAGCATGTCATAGGCATCGAGGGCGTCAAGTTCAAGAAGGATCACTTATGCGGTGCCTGTGAAGTAGGAAAGATGACGAGGGCCAAGCATCCCTCGAAGACAATCATGACAACGACTCAACCCTTCGAACTGCTACACATGGATCTTTTCGGTCCCACTCATTACTCAACTCTTACTACTACTGCTTGTCTCTATGGCTTTGTCATTGTTGATGATTATTCAAGATATACTTGGGTGCATATAATCCTTTACAAGACTGAAGTGCAGGATGTATTCATACGCTTCGCCAATCGAGTAATGAACAACTATGGCGCCAAGATAAATCACATCAGAAGTGACAATGGCACTGAATTCAAGAACACTGGCCTAGATACATATCTTGATACTTTGGGCATCACACACGAATTCTCAGCTCCATACACGCCACAGCAGAATGGCGTCGTCGAACGCAAGAACAGAACACTTATTGAGATGGCTCGGACGATGCTTGATGAATACAAGACTCCAAGAAAATTCTAGCCTGAAGCCATTGACACTGCATGCCATATCATAAACCGTGTTTATCTTCACAAGCTTCTGAACAAGACATCCTATGAGCTCCTTACTGGTAAGAAGCCAAATGTCAGTTACTTCAGAGTATTTGGCGCCAGGTGCTGGATCAAGGATCCACATCACACTTCAAAATTTGCACCAAAAGCACATGAGGGTTTTATGCTTGGATATGGAAAGGATTCACACTCCTACAGAGTCTTCAATCTCTTTCATTATAAAGTGGTTGGAACAGTGGATGTGCGGTTCGATGAGACTAACGGCTCACAAAGAGAGCACCTGCCAAATGTGCTAGATGAAGTTCCATCCAGTGAATCAATCAAACTTATGGGAATTGGAGAAATCATACCTTCTGAAGCTCAACCTGAAGAGGAACTTACCATCTCCGCACCTGATCAACCTGAAGACAATGCTCAGCCTGAAGACAATCCCTCTAACAATGACAATGACCAGCAAGAGCAAAATCTTCGTCCTGTACATCCTCGTGTTGCAAATGAAGTGCAGATTGAGAGAATAATTGATAGCATCAATGCACCAGGTCCACTCACTCGTTCAAGGGCAACACAACTAGCAAATTTCTGTGGGCACTTCGCATTCGTCTCAATAACTGAACCCAAGAAAGTTGAAGAAGCCTTCATGGAACCTGAATGGATTTAAGCTATGCAAGAAGAGCTTCAACAGTTTGAGCTGAATAATGTATGGGAACTGGTTAAGCGTCCTGATCCTCGGAAGCACAATATAATAGGCACCAAATGGATATATCGTAACAAGCAAGATGAGCATGGTCAAGTTGTCAGAAGCAAAGCTCGTCTCGTTGCTCAAGGATACACTCAAGTTGAAGGGATTGACTTCGATGAAACATTTGCTCATGTGGCCAGACTTGAAGCCATACGCATACAGCTGGCCTATGCAAATCATCATAACATACTTCTATATAAAATGGATGTGAAGAGCACTTTTCTCAATGGCAAGATTGAAGAAGAAGTATATGTTGCACAACCGTCTGGCTTTGAAGATCCAAAACATCCTGACATGGTGTACAAGCTCAACAAGGCACTGTATGGCCTCAAACAAGCCCCTCGGGCTTGGTATGACACACTCAAAGACTTCCTGGAGAGCAAAGGCTTCAAATCTGGTTCCCTCGACCCCACTCTCTTCACGAAGACATATGATGGTGAACTATTTGTGTGCCAAATATATGTGGATGACATTATCTTCGGCTGCACCAATCAGAAATACAGTGAAGAGTTTGGATATATGATGCAAGAGCAATATCAGATGTCCATGATGGGTGAGCTGAAGTTCTTCCTTGGTCTTCAAATACGTCAGCAATGCAACGACATCTTTATATCTCAAGATAAGTATCTCAAAGATTGCCTGAAGAAGTTTGGTATGCAAGACTGCAAAGGCTTCACGATGCCAATGCCAGCCAAACATCATCTGGGTCCCGACGACAATGGTAAAGAGTTCGATCAAAAGGTATACCGCTCCATGATTGGTTCTTTACTTTATCTATGTGCATCTAGGCCAGATATTATGCTTAGTGTTTGCATGTGTGCTCGATTCCAAGCGGCACCAAAGGAATCGCATCACTTAGCTATGAAGCGAATTCTTCGATATTTGGCTTACACCCCAACTCTAGGATTGTGGTATCCAAAGGGCTCAGAGTTTGATCTGGTTGGATTCTCGGATGCTGATTATGCTGGTGACAAGGTGGATCGCAAGTCTACATCAGGCACATGTCATTTTCTGGGACGATCACTTGTATGTTGGTCTTCAAAGAAGCAGAACTGTGTATCTCTCTCCACTGCTGAATCTGAATACATTGTTGCTGGATCTTGCTGCGCTCAGCTTCTGTGGATGAAGCAAACACTCAAAGACTATGGCATTCATCTGAAGCAAGTGCCACTCTACTGCGACAATGAAAGCGCCGTCAAGATTGCCAACAACCCAGTTCAGCACTCGAAGACAAAGCACATTGAAATTCGTCATCACTTTCTCAGAGATCATGTTGTGAAGGAAGATATTGATATCATACACATCAACACTGAAGAGCAACTGGCAGATATCTTCACCAAGCCCTTGGATGAGAAGAGATTTTGCAAGTTACGGTGTGAGCTAAATATCTTGGAATCCTCAAATGTCCTGTGATCAGGCACACATCCTAACACTTATGCATATTGATGACTTAGATGTGCAACACACGAAGTGAAGTATATCTTCAATCAATGAAGACATACATTCTATTAATGTGGAATTTGACTTCGTAGCGCCACGATAATTGTGCGCCGTGTCTGGGTCTAATACTTCCTATACGGTGGGTAACGCCACCACCAAATTCTTCTGTTTGAAATGTTTTACCCATGGCGTTACATTTGCTATGTCTTCACATTTGGTTTGGCTTCAATCTCAACATGTCTTCATGATTATCTTCACTATGTTGATTATATATATATACTAGTGTTCTGTCCTCTACAGCATTCACTTATAGCTATGTCTTCTTGTTGAATCTTTTGAACTAAGTGAATGTGATCGGACCCTAACCTCTCTATGCTTTCTATCTCAAACTCTATCTCTCCAAATCATATGCATTCTCTTGAAACTGTTGAATGTCTTCTTTGCGTCCTTGTCAGCAGAAGATACAGATACAAACATTAAGTCTGTTTTCAATGCTAATTCCTTCACATGAAACCCGGAGAAGTAGGAACGACCACCCGACAATCCAGGCGTGCGTGGGACGTGGAACAACCTCCGATATGTTGCATGATGGCCACATGTCCTTCAGATGTGAATCGCCAGGGGCACCTGTGTAATAACACTGTGTCGTCCCTGTCCCTATAAATACACGCCTCACCACAGTCATTATCCTTTCTTCCACTCTCGCACGAACCCTAGCGCCACCGCTAGCCCTCGACGACGCCGGCGACAAAGCGCTTAGCTGCTGCAACCTCTCCGACGCCGTCTTCACGCCGACCGCGGACATCGTCTTCTCCGCCATCGCCGTAGGTGTCCTCCGTCGCCAAGTTAGGGCATGGACGATCGAACTGCTCGGCCTCCTCTACCACTCCGTCTAGCAGTTCTTCGTGTGGTAAATAAAACTTCCTTTTTACGGCCCCTTTGGTCCTATAGATTCGTCACTTTCTACCACAAGCAGTTTCTGTTCACACAAGTTGGATCTATTTCATACTGCATCTCATAATATGCCTAGTATGTTCACTTATGCTTCACAAAGTAGTTAGATTCCTCACTTGTACTGATCCGTGGATTCGTACAAATCTGGAACCAACTCCTTATCTATGAGTGAATGTCTTCGCAAGATGAGGTCAATGTCTTCTAAACTGATTTATCTTCAAAATCTTCTGAGAATGCATATGACCTCTTCCCCTTCCCTCGCACCTTAATGCTGTCACAGGTACATGTCCGTGGGAGAATCCCTTGGTTCTCATAGTCTGCATTCATTTGCAGAATTCTTACAACATCATATAAATTCTCCCGAAGCCAGTTCCTCTTTGTCCAGCAAGCGAAAGCCTTTGAAGCCTTTGAACGTATTGAAGCCATTCAGTTTAAAGTTCATGGCTGCAGAGAAATCAGCAAGGAAGGGTGGCAGAAAGCGTCGAGGTGAAACATCAAGAGATCTGCCCGATGACCTCTCAGAGCTGTACAAGACAGATCCAGAAGAGGATTACAATCAGCGCAAGACACGAATCCAATGGATTCGACGATATTGGGCAGAACAGTGGTTCAAGTACAGGTTTGTGACAAAGGAATATGCTGAGAAGAATGCCATCAAGCGACCATGGGGAGACATCCTATACAGAAATCTTCAACCCAGGTCCAGAGATGAAGCCATTGAACAAGGCTTCTATCCCTGCATGGTCCATGGACCACAGCCTGCGGATGCTGACCCATCGTCATTGCTATGGTGTCGTGATGACAATCTGTTCAAGCGCAACTTCCAGTTTGCCCAGAATTCGGCGAAGCAGAACAAGAAGTCATTGGGACTAGACTTCAACCCTGGCCCTTCTGCTCCCCGTGCCGATGGCACCCGTGAAGCTGAACCCAATCTTGTTGGGCCCTTCTACAACCTGGACGGTCTCATCACTCATATCGTGATTCAAGGGACAGCCGTGGATGAGCCTGCAGATGATGCTGAATCTGATGAAGCGCCTGCATCGTTGAAGCCAAAGAAACTGAAGCAGCCTAAAGCTTCAAAGCTTGCCTCAGCACCAAAAATATCATGAGCGAAGCCACTGGCTACTGCACCTCCTGAAGACAGTGTGCAGTCTGAAGATTTGTCACGCATCTCCAAGCCCTCAAAAGTCAAGATGCCTTTGCCACACACCAGCCAAGAACTGACTGCTGCTGCTATTCTACGCAACGATGCCATTGATCTGTCCAGCGATGAAGATCTTGCAGATGACGCTCTTGAGCAACTGATCAAGAGTAAAGAAGAAGTAGAAATCTTCAATAATTTGCCTCTCTTTGACGTGGTAATCATCCATAACTTCATTGATGAGTGGTTTGACACGCCCAACCTCAGCTTTGAAGATCTGCAGCTTCCTATTGGCCTTAGTGTTGCCTTCCATGGCGCCATTGCTTCAGAGCTAGCTATAGCCCAGCGCATCATTGAACTGAAGCAAAAGATCGACTTTGAGAAAGCTCAGTTTAAGAAGCATATGGCCAAGCTCAGCGTGCAAGAGGTCAGGAACTTCAAGATCATGTTGCACGAGCTCAAGGAAGCCTTTCTCAAGAAGCGTGAAGAAGCTCAAGGTTCTCGTGAGCGCATGAAGAGCCTGGCTGACAAGTGTGTGCAAGCCTACAATGAGGCTGAGAAGCGCAAGGCCCTTGATCGTCCTGGCATCGACCCCAGGATGGCTACAAAGAAGAAGAAGAAGCCCGTTGTGGCCGAACCCGACGCACCAAGGCAGGAAGCACATCCCATTGTCTTCCCAGCCAGCATGACTGGCTCGAAGCCAAATGCCAGGTCAACCGCTTCAGAACTGAAGAAGACGAGGACTGCTGAGGCTGAAGCCAGAAAGAGGAAACATCCTGAAGCCTCTGATGCTGCTCCCTCCAAGAAGAAGCGGAAGACCAAGAAGGAACGGGCTGCTCCCACAGAGCCCCTGGTTGTTGAACCTATCTCAATGGTTCACCCTGCATCTACACACCAAGAGCGCCAACTGATTGTCCATGAGCCTGCTTCCACAGAGGCTCATACAGCTGAAGACATTCCAGCAGTTAATCCCACTGCTACTGAAGACATTGGTCACCATGACAATGTTGAAGCTGATGTAGTTCTTCCTCTGATCGAGCACCAACAGGTATCATCGCCCGTGCTTACGCACAGCGAACTCATTAGCATTAGTCGTCCTCTGACGCCAATTGCTCAGGATGCATCATGGGCTGATCACCCACAACAACAAGTCACACCACCCCGGCAAGAAGAAGAAGATGACTTTGAGGCCCAGCCAACTCCATCTCCAAAGGCATTGCCAGCAAAGGACCATGGTCTCAAGTCTCCGAGTCTGAGGCTAAAGCTGTTGAAGACATTCCGGCTGCATCAGCCGATGACACCCAAGAAGAAGAACGTGTCCCTACTCCCCCAATTACTGAAGAAGTTGTTCTCGAGGAGAACGTGTCTGTGCCCGACCCTCCAGCTCATCAAGTGGAGGTAGAAAATCTTGAGGCTGCCACCACCAACACGAATGAAGCCACTGACGTTGTCATGGCTGAAGCAAATGTGGAGCCTACACCAACCCATGAACCAGAAGTCAGCCAAGCCAATGATGCTACTGCTCCTGTTCCTGCGCCTGCTGCTGGTCCTCAGTTTGACTATCATATTGAGCATAGGCCTCAGGTACAGAAGCCAATGCCAAGGTTGCCCAGGTTTTCAGCTCCTGCATCAGCACCTGGATCCTTTAATGTCAACGGCTTCAAAGCAGACTACACCTTCTTCAATAGCTCCAAGAACCCCTACTCAAGGGAAAGAATATCTTCTGATCGGTTCTGGAGCTATCCACAGCGAAGTTATTACTCATGCATTCTGTACAATCAAGGTCGCATCTTCCCTCATATGCGTCTTGACACCGAAGCAATAACTGGTCTGCCCTGCTTGGAAGAAGCTCTGGATTGCTTCAAAGAGGTTGGATTGTTGCCTTTCGTCACCGACCAAGAGCACTGGAACGAAGAGTTGCTGCTCCAATTTTATGCCACTCTTCACATGCGTGGCTACAACAGAGACCCGAAGACTTGGGTCCTTGAGTGGATGACCGGAAATGTCCATCACGAAGCTAAAGTTTTTGATATCATTGAGCTCACTGGTCTGCCCACTCCTGGAGATCTCTATGAACCTGGCTGTCAGCTTCACAGTGAAGCTATGGAGAGCATCTTTCAGAAGCCTGAACCAAACATGAGTCAGATGCTCAGTATGATGAAGCCTTTGCCTCCAGATGCTGCCTATCCTAAGGAGTTCTTTGTTGAAGACCTTGAGTATCTGCCATGGACTATCTATCACATTATAAGGCGAACTCTCTGGCCCATCAAAGGACATTCTCCACATGCAAAGCTGGAAGGTGCAATGAAGACTTTGGTCTTCTATATTCTTCACGGCAAATTCTTCAACTCACAAGACTTCTTCATCCGTCAACTTGCTACATCAGGATCTGATCTTTTTGGCTTGAAGTTCTACGCTCCATGGATAATGCGGCTGATCAAACTCCACTCAGCTATCTCATATCAGCCCTCTGCTCGCAATCATCAGATCTTTCTGCCTGACGTGGATATGTCCGTTGAAGCCATCTATCCAGGCCTGCCAAGGAGCCTCTTAGTCTTCAGAATGCGGAGCATCAAAGTTTCTCTCAGAACATTGAAGGAGTTGAAGCAGTCACTCGTGTTTATCCTCTGGCTGGTACTACACGTGCACCTCATCATGCCCTCACTAAAGCCATTGAAAGCACTATTGCCCAACGGCCCAAGAAGCGATCTCGTGTTCTCAATGACCGAGAGCTTCTGGTTGCCCTTCATCAGAAATAGGATAGGCATCATGACTCGCTGAAGCGCCAAATGCAAAGCCTCTTGGTGGATGTCAATCGCATTCGCAATCTTGCCACCAAGAATGCCTTTGTTGCCCATGAAACCTGTCGGCATACATGGAAAGGGCTGACACTTATGTGTTCTGAGGATGATCTTCAAGAGGATGGCTTCTCTGAACGTTTCAAGTTTGACTCCATACCTCCCCAAAGGACTATGCTGCGATGAACTCCATCTCTTGAAGACTCTGAGTTCTCTTCCTCCGCGGCAACTGTGAATGCCAGAGTAATCGAGGACGAAGACGATGCTACTTCACCGCCCCCTACTTCTGCATGCATCGACACTGCCCCAAGTTCTTCTGCACCGCCGAACACCACCGACGACCTTGTTGCTTCACCTACTCTTCATGGGGAACGAGTAGATGCTCTATGTCTTCAAACCTTTTTGGCCCTCACTGACAAAAGGGGGAGAAGCATATGAGTTTGATAGTCTTCAAGCGGGTCCATATGGGCGGTTACTTTATGTTTTGCCTAGTGTTTACAACTCTCGTTTTGATACATTTGGTTCTTTGAGTTGTAACACTTAAACTCGATGGTCATCTGCTATTTATTTGCTATTCTGTGATGCGATGATAAATTCCGCATGTGCGACGATAAATTCCGCACTTAGATCATTTAACAGACGTCCATTTTTCATTATGCATGTCATTATCTTCACATACCTTTCATGCATGATGAATTGTCATCATAAGTTGAAGAGGATCTCCACAAGTACAACCTGCCATGTGCATTTGCATTCCAAAAGCAAATTACTTATATGCACATCTTCAGGGGGAGCCCTTGCAACTTATGAAGACAGTTCCTTATCCTTTACAATTTCACATATTATATTCCCCGTTGAAAACTTCAACTAGTTTGTCATCAACCACCAAAAAGGGGGAGATTGTAAGTGCATCTAGTGCCACCCCTAGTTGGTTTTGGAGTATTGATGACAAACCTAGTTGAGGGACTAATGTGTTTGTGAGAATTGCAGAATAACACAGGTAGAAGTCCCTCATTGATTCGGTTTTCCTACCAGAGATGACCCCTAAAAATGTATGAAGACATTGAAGTCAAAGGTGGTATGTGAAGACATTCACTTTGAAGACTATGACAATAGAAGACATCGCATGAAGACTATGGAGCGTGAAGACTTAGATCTTTCATAGTTCTTTTTCTTCTCTGTTGAGTCATAGGAACCACCGTACTATTAAGTGGGGTCCAAGAGAACCAGTCAGAATGACTGAAGTGATGCTTAACTAAAATCCTATGTCTTCGAGTGAAGACTATGAGAGCGAATCTTGTTCAGAGTTGGACAAGTCAGCTTTGCTTGTAGCCCAAGTAAAGTTGCCGTGTGTGTTTGAAATCTGACCATTGGAACACATGTCAGTTCCTTAGTGACCTAGGGTCATTTCGGACAAATCAGGTCGGGTTGCCTAGTGGCTATAAATAGCCCACCCCCTACAACCATAAACGGTTGGCTGCTCAGAGTTAAAGTACGGCTGTTGTCGTTTGAGAGCAACCCACCTCGAAGCCTTTGAGAGAGAATTCCTTGCGACGATAAAGTCCTAACCACCCAGAGCCAAAGAGTGTTAGGCATCACTTAAGTCGTCCTGTCTGTGTGATCTGAAGACTTATTACACTTGAGGACTGTGAATCCTCCAGCCGGTTAGGCGTCGCGTTCTGAGCATCCAAGAGTCATTGTGGATCGCCCCTGAACGAAGTCTGTGAGGGTTTGGGAGTCTACCTTGAAGACTTACCAGAGTGATTGGGCGAGGTCTGCGTGACCTTAGCTCAAGGGGAATACGGTGAGGACTAAGGGTTCTGAGCTGCGTGTTCAGGACTAGGTGTCCGGGACTGTGTCTCCTCAGGTTTAAATACCTAGCCGCCCTAACCAGACGTACAGTTGTCACAGCAACTGGAACTGGTCCAGCAAATCATTGTCTTCAACGAGTCACTGGTTTCATCCTTCCCTTCCCTTTACTTACTGTTGGTCCTTGTGAAGTCATTGCATGATTGCATTATCTTTTGTCTTCACTGAGTGACTGCTTGTTCTGATTGGCTTCACAATATCTTCCTACCTGATCCTTACTGCCTAGCTACTATTAGTCATTGTGCTTTCACTTCTTTGGTTTGGTTACTTGACTAAGGTTTGCCTAGTGTAGTCTACCTTCCGCTGCGTGGTAATAGGTTTACTTCTATCGTTTGTCTTTGAAACTTCCATGTTTTGAAGACTTTCATAAAAATCGACTATTCACCCCCCCCCCCCTCTAGTCGATCACTAGCACTTTCATATAGCTCTAGTGCATCCGTTGCATGGCAATCCCTACTCCTTGCATTGACATCAATTGATGGGCATCTCCCTAGCCCATTAATTCGCCGCGTCGATGTGAGACTTTCTCCTTTTTTGTCTTCTCCACATAACCTCCATCATCATATTCTATTCCACCCATGGTGTTATATTCATGGCTCACGCTCATGTATTGCGTGAAAGTTGAAAAAAGTTTGAGATTACTAAAGTATGAAACAATTGCTTGGCTTGTCATCGGGGTCGTGCAAGATGAGAGCATTCTTGTGTGATGAAAATGGAGCATGACCAAACTATATGATTTTGTAGGGATGAACTTTCTTTTGCCATGTTATTTTGGGAAGACATGATTGCTTAGTTAGTATGCTTGAAGTATTATTGCTTCTATGTCAATATTAAACTTTTGTCTTGAATCTTTCGGATCTGAATATTCATGCCACTATAAAGAAAATTACATTGGGAATTATGCTAGGTAGCATTCCACATCAAAAATTCTGTTTTTATCATTTACCTACTCGAGGGCAAGCAGGAGTTAAGCTTGGGGATGCTTGATACGTCTCCAACGTATCTATAATTTTGATTGTTCCATGCTATTATATTATCTGTTTTGAATGTTTAATGGGCTTTATTATACACTTTTATATTATTTTTGGGACTAACCTACTAACCCAAGGCCCGGTGCAAATTGTTGTTTTTTGCCTACTTCAGTGTTTCGCAGAAAAGGAATATCAAACGGAATCCAAACGGAACGAAACCTTCGGGAGAGTTATTTTTGGAACAAAAGTGATCCAGGGGACTTGGAGTAGACGTCAAGAAAGAAGCGAGGCGGCCACGAGGCAGGGAGGCGCACCTGCCCCCCTGGGCGCGCCCCCACCCTCGTGGGCCCCTCGCAGCTCCACCGACCTACTTCTTCCTCCTATATATATCCATATACCCCGAAAACATCCAGGAGCACCACGAAACCCTATTTCCACCGCCGCAACCTTTAGTACCCAAGAGATACCATATTGGGGCCTTTTCCGGAGCTCCGCCGGAGGGGGAATCGATCAAGGAGGGCTTCTACATTAACACCATAGCCTCTCCGATGATGTGTGAGTAGTTTACCATAGACCTTCGGGTCCATAGTTATTAGCTAGATGGCTTCTTCTCTCTCTTTGGATCTCAATACAAAGTTCTCCCCGATCTTCTTGGAGATCTATTCGATGTAACTCCTTTTGCGGTGTGTTTGTCGAGATCCGATGAATTGTGGGTTTATGATCAAGTTTATCTATGAACAATATTTGATTCTTCTCTGAAATCTTTTATGTATGATTGGTTATCTTTGCAAGTCTCTTCGAATTATCAGTTTGGTTTGGCCTACTAGATTGATCTTTCTAGCAATGGGAGAAGTGCTTAGCTTTGGGTTCAATCTTGCGGTGTCCTTTCCCAGTGACAGCAGGGGCAGCAAGGCACGTATTGTATTGTTGCCATCGAGGACAAAAATATGGGTTTATATCATATTGCTTGAGTTTATCCCTCTACATCATGTCATCTTGCTTAATGCGTTACTCTGTTCTTATGAACTTAATACTCTGGATGCATGCTGGATAGCGGTCGATGTGTGGAGTAATAGTAGTAGATGTAGAATCGTTTTGGTCTACTTGTCACGGACGTGATGCCTATATACATGATCATGCCTAGATATTCTCATAATTATGCATTTTTCTATCAATTACTCGACAGTAATTTGTTCACCCACCGTAATACTTATGCTATCTTGAGAGAATCCACTAGTGAAACCTATGGCCCCCGGGTCTATCTTTTATCATATAAGTTTCCAATCTATTTTAATTTGCATCTATATCATAAAAATACCAAAAATATTTATCTTATTACCTCTATAAGATCTCACTCTCGTAAGTGATCGTGAAGGGATTGACAACCCCTTTATCGTGTTGGTTGCGAGGTTCTTATTTGTTTGTGTAGGTACGAGGGACTTGCGTGTAGTCTCCTACTGGATCGATACCTTGGTTCTTAAAAACTGAGGGAAATACTTACGCTACTTTGCTGCATCACCCTTTCCTCTTCAAGGGAAAACCAACGCAGTGCTCAAGAGGTAGCAGCCTACGATGGGATTACTCACGCACGGCGGTGAGCATCATGAAATTAGTGATGGAGGATGGTTGATGATGACGATGACGACGGATTCCCCTCTCCGAAGCCCCGAACGGACTCCAGATCAGCCCTCCCAAGGAACATTAGGGCTTGGCGGCGGCTCTGTATCGTAAAACGTGATGAATCCTTCTCTTTGATTTTTTCCTCCCCGAAAGTGAATATATGGAGTTGGGGTTGAGGTCGGTGGAGTCCCAGGGGGCCCACGAGGCAGGGGGCTATGCCCCAGGGGGGCGCGCCCTACACCCTCATGGACAGGATGTGGGGCCCCTGATGCTGATTATTTTGCCAATATTTTTCATTAATTCCAAAACATGTCTCAGTTGATTTTCAAGTCATTCTGAGAACTTTTATTTTTGCACAAAAATAACACCATGACAGTTCTGCTGAAAACAGCGCCAGTCCGGGTTAGTTCCATTCAAATCATGGAAGTTAGAGTCCAGAACGAGAGCAAAAGTGTTTGGAAAAGTAGATACGTTAGAGCTGTATCAACTCCGCTAAGCTTAAACCTTTGCTTCTCCTCAAATAATTCAGTTGACAAACTGAAAGTTATAAAGAAAAACTTTTACAAACTCTGATTGATCTTGTTGTTGCAAATATGTAAAGCCAGCATTCAAGTTTTCAGCAAAGATTATGAACTAACCATATTCACAATAACATTTAGGTCTCATGTTTACTCATATCAATGGCATAATCAACTAGCGAGCAATCTATACCTACTAATAAAGCAAGGTACGTTTCTTCAATTATTTCATCCGTTCACCGCCAAAAGATTTCTTTTTTCTATACGAGGTGGTACTAAACTTTTGTACGTCCGTATGTTAGCAAAAGAAAAAGATTTGTCTAGAATAACGTACATGGGCCGCCCGCGCTACGACCCAGTAAGGTCAGCCCATTATCTCCTGCACACGCAGCAATAAGTAAACCTATTTCCCGCACAGGGCGGTAGATAGTTTAACGTACGCACATGGCGTCAAGACTGGGCCGCCCATTTTCTCTATGTTTTGTTTCTATTTTTCTTCTTCTGTTTCTCCTTTTTATTTTCAGTTTCTTTTTTATTTTTCCTATTTCAAATATATTTTTCCTTTTTTCTGAAATTCGAAAATTTCGGAATTTCACTTATTCAATTTTTCGGCAAAAATTTCGAATTCCAAAAGTGTGTTCATATTTTAGAAATTTTTTGGGATTTCTTTGTCATTCAAAATTTTCAGAATTTTAAAAATTAATCCCATTTTTTGAAATGTGTGTATTTTTTAGAATTTCTCAATATTTAAGAAAATGCATTTAAAAAATGTTCCACATTCGAAAAATATTCCTGGTTTACCAATATGTTCATAAATTGAAAATAATGTTTACATTAAAGAAACAAATTTTCTAAAATTCTTCTGAATGTTCAAAATATGTTCCAGTTTTCAAAATTTGTTCAAAACTTTAAAAAAATGGTCGTATTTTTAAAAAGGTTCATGTTTTAAAGAAATGTTTGTGAATTTCAAGAAATACTCCGTTTAAACTTTTTTTCTTGTTTTTTTAAAAAATGTATGGAAGTTAAAAAACTATTCGTAATTTAGAAAATTGTTCATGCTGCCAAGTATATTATGAAGTTCATGTTACGAATTCTAAATTGTGTTCCTATTTTAAAAATGTTTGCAATTTTAAAATTTTAATCGTTACAATTAAAAAAATGTTTTGGTTTTTCCAATTTTGTTCAAGATTTAAAAACTGCATTTAGGAAATGTTACAAACTTGAAAAATATTATTGGTTTAGTGAATGTTCAAAAATTGAAAATATTTTTTGCATTAAAAGCACATTTTTTATATTTTACTTCTGAACGTTCAAAACATGTTCCCATTTCCAAAACTTGTTCACAAATGAAAAAATCTTTGTATTTTTATAAACAGCTTCATGTTTTAAGAAATGTTTATGAATTTAAAAAATGTTCCATTCAAATTTTTTGTTCGTGTTTTTTAATTGTATGGTTTTTTTAAATTGTGCATGTTGCCAAGTATATTAAGCAATTCATAGTTATCATTTTTTGAAAAGTTCAGAAAATGAACAAAATGTTTCAAATCTGACATTGCTTTATATTCTTAAATATTCACGCTGACCATTGGAGGACGCGTTTGTTTGAGTGGCTAGCAACATGTGGTCGGGTCTTTGAGGTCGTGAGTTCTATCACTCCCATACTTGGCTTGCACTGCATCCGACATATCGAGCTAAGTCGGTTTGTCAAGAGTAAGGGACACCATAAATTATTGATGTTTGGTAGCTTCCATGTGCAAATAAAATAAAATGTGCTGGTTATCTATAATTGAAGGAAATTTTGGGCATATTCCAACAAAAGAGAATATAGTTGTTTGGCTCTAATTAAAGGGTGTCGTGTTGACCTAGAGAATACGGACATGTGGGGGTCTTGATCCATTCTTATATCGAGTCAGATGCATATAATTTTATTATCCCGTTGTAACGCACGGGCATGTGTGCTAGTCTAGCTAAAGAAAATCAGGTGTCCATGTCAAAAAAAAACACATCCCTCTAGCTAATGAAAATCACGTGTCCAGGTCACAAAAAAAAATCATCCATTTAGATTTTTGCGTATATACATCCATCAGGTGCATACGTACATGTACATGTGTTGTGTTGTTTTTCCGGCCGGCGGGAAGCAAATCAATCATTAGCTTGGTTATGTTACGTAAGAGGGAAATCCATTTCTTTGCTTCATGTGTGTATACATGCGCCTTGAGCCTGGGCAAAATCAATGAGCCTAGCTTTGCATTGAAGGAACCGGTCAGCTTTGACACCTCCTGTGTGCATGTACGTTGAGCTAGATCAATCCTCGGTATCTATCATAGCTATGTGCATACTGTAATCCGAAAGAACCGTATAGCCATGCACATATGAATTAAAGCATATGAAAAGGAATTGTGCTTAAATAATGTTTTTTTAAATATGCAGATATTTGGGCCAAATTTTCGCTAACATGGTAATGAAAAAGAGGAAATCAAACAAACCAAAACCTCAAAATTCACCTGTTCTAAATGGTCCACTCAAAATTGACCAGAACAGATAATTCTGGGAATGAAAATCGATTACTCTTCCGAACCTAGGTATATTATCTATTACTGTATACCAATTACCGGGTGTATCTATCTATAACCATACCATTCGGGTAGAAGACAACTTGGTTATCCGCATTACTATGAGCGCATCCTAAACAAAGAAGAAAAAAAATCAAACCTAGGGACGATCAAAGTAATCTAGATTTCTGGAGCAAACAGATGATGGAGCATGCCTGTGAAAGCGAGCCGTTCAAAATAGTGGCTGGAGAACCAGGTGTATGTACACATGGATATCAAAGAAGACATCCCAGGAACGGTAACAGGAGCATCTACACCTACACCGGCAAGGACAAGTTGTAGCCATCTCTGGAGATTTCACCATGGGATGATATAATTCCAGTCTCAAGTAGTTACATTCTCATGCCACTTGATTTCTACTATCTTGCTAATCTCACCCTTCACCAAAATTCATGGCAACATGGTAGAATGGCTGGCAGCAACGACCGATGGGGACATCCAAAGTATCCAATCAGCTAGAGAAGGCCATGCAACACATCCTGCTTTCTCTATCTATCAAAATGTTGTCATAAAAACAAACTACGTATCTGCACCATCATCGGTTTTCTCACACAATTTCGGCATGTTCTATTATACAACATATAATAGTTCCACAATACAATGCAAGTTCACTATTTAATTATCATATTTACGAATATATGAGACATAAATTTGTATGTAGTTGAGCACCAAAGACCTCAACTACTTCTACTGAATGACCTCCATCATGGTAATTGACAAAAAAAAAGAATCATATTCTTCGATCTGTTGTAGTACACATGAGTTGTACTGGGTTTTTTCTTTGTGTATGTAATACTCAATTTTGACTATGAATTTACATATAATAGAATCCAAGTAAAAGTTGTAATTCTTCATATTTCAAGACTACACAAAACATAATAATAAGACAATATCAATGATGTTTAATCTCTTTCAAAGGTCTAACAAAATTAACCCCCGAAATTTTTTTATTGGTACATTTGAATTTTTTTAATAAAATATTATTACATTTGGGTGTGAAATGATAAATTTACATTAATCCTTATTAATTGGGTTTTGATTTATTATTACTAATATTTATGTATTACAAAAGTAATGAAAGATAATTAAAATATTCGAATGGATTCTAGAATATTTCTAATCTCACACTATATAAGAAGTTTAACGGTAAAATATGATAGATGTTTAAAAGGCATTGCCCGCGCATCGAGCGGGCCACTTTTCTAGTAATAATAAATCTCAGATGACAACACTTTCTCAAAATCATAACATGATATAATAAGATGGTATCTCGCTAGCCCTTTCTGAGACCGCAAAACATAAATGCAGAGCAGCCCTAAAGATCAAGGACTAACTAGGCATTGTAATTCATGGTAAAAGAGATCCAGTCATACTCAATGTAAATTAATAGCAATGCATGCGAATGACAGCGGTGCTCTCCAACTGGTGCTTTTTAATAAGAGGATGATGACTTAACATAAAAGTAAATAGATAGGCCCTTCGCAGAGGGAAGCAGGGATTTGCAGATGTGCCAAAGCTCGAGTTTTGAAACAGAGATAAATAATATTTTGAGTGGCATACTTTCATTGTCAACATAACAACCAAGAGATCTCGATATCTTCCATGCTACACACATTATAGGTTGTTCCCAAACAGAATGGTAAAGTTTATACTCCCCCACAACCAACAAACATCAATCCATGGCTTGTCCGAAACAACTGGTGTCGTCCAACTAACAACAATCCTGGGGGTGTTTTGTTTGCAATTATTTTGATTTGATTTGAGCATGGGACCGGGCATCCCGGTTACCGGCCATTTTCTCATGAGTGATGAGCGGAGTCCATTCATCATGAGAATAACCCACCTAGCATGAAAGATATGGATAACCCTAGTTGATACATGAGCTATTCGAGCATACAACACAGAACTTCATTTGAAGGTTTAGAGTTTGGCACATATAAATTTACTTAGAACGGCAGGTAAATACCGCATATAGGAAGGTATGGTGGACTCATATGGAATAACTTTGGCGTTTATGGAAGTGGATGCACAAGCAGTATTCCCACTTAGTACAAGTGAAGGCTAGAAAGAGACTGGGAAGTGACCAACTAGAGAGCGACAACAGTCATGAACATGCATTAAGATTAATCAACAATGAGTGCAAGCATGAGTAGGATATAAATCACCATGAACATAAATATCGTTGAGGCTATGTTGATTTTGTTTCAACTAAATACGTGAACACGTGCCAAGTCAAGCCACTCGAATCGTTCAAAGGAGGATACCACCCTATCATACCACATCACAACCATTTTAATAGTATGTTGGCACGCAAGGTAAATCATTATAAACTCCTAGCTAATTAAGCATGGCATGAGCAACTATAATCTCTAATTATTATTGCAAACATGTTTCATTCATAATATGCTGAATCAGGAACGATGAACTAATCATATTTACAAAAACAAGATAGGTCGAGTTCATACCACCTTCTCTCATCTCAATCAGTCCATCATATATCGTCATTATTGCCTTTCACTCGCACGACCGAATGGTGTGGATAATAATAATAATAATAGCGCACATGCATTGGATTAAGCTGGAATCTGCAAGCATTTAATACAAGGGATAAGACAAGATAATATTGGCTCTTGATTAAATCAACAATAATGCATATGAGAGGCACTCAACATTTTCATCATGGTATTCTCCTCTCGACCCCCAAAGAAAAGAAAAAAATAAAACTATTTAAACGGGAAAGCTCCCAACAAGTAAAAGAAGAACGAGAAATCTCTTTGGGTTTTCTTTTAATTACTACTACTACAAGCATGAAAAGTAAACTAGCTAAAAGCTATAACTATTTTTTTGTTTTTTCTTAAGGTTTTTCAGACACACAAGAAGAAGCCTTAAAAAGAAAATAAACTAGTATGGATAGTACAATAAAAAAGTATGAGCACCGACAACTAGAATGAGTGTGTGAACATGAATGTAATGTCGGTGAGAAATACGTACTCCCTCAAGCTTAGACTTTTGGCCTAAGTTGGTCTATGGCCACTGCTGGCCTGGCGGATATCCAAAGTCGTAGCTGGGGTTGTACTGAGATGCAGCAGCTACCGCCTGAAGAGCTGCATCTTGGAGGTGAGCTCCCTCTGTCCTCCTCTCATACTCATTCGCCTCCTCCCTGGTTATAACATATCTCTTTTTGCCTGAAAGTTAAAGAAAGTAGGAGCAGGGAGGGCAATATGGACAGTGCGCTGTTTGTCAAAAAATAGTCGGTACTGGAGGAACTGTTCATTCCTCTCAAGAAACACCTAATACCGCACTTTTGAGGACACTAAGATCTGGAACGCACATGTGACAAGCCTCATCTTTACCGTTAATGCATCTACCTATAAAAAGAGCAAAAGAATGTATGGAAGGGAAATGAATGCTCCCTATGGTAGCTTGTGTGATTTCTCTAGATTCCCCCATAGTGATACTAGCAAGAAAGTCTTTATATTCAGATTTGCGAGGTTCACTAACATTGCCCCACTACGGGAGTTTACAAGCAGTATTAAAATCTTCTAGGTTCATGGTATATGATTTATCATAAAGATCAAGTAAAACAGTGTGAGAATTGCGCGAGGATGTAAATTTAAACCTCCTCACAAAGGAATCAATTAGGTAGTGGTACTGTAGGTACTTATGTGACACGAAGTCCTCAAGATCAGCATTACGCACATACGCGTCAAATTCATCCTTGATGTCTGCCTGTACCATAAACTCCTCTAACGGCCATTCACAAGGCCGCACTTGAGCTTCCCTTGGTGGTTCATCGTCCGGGTCATGTATCGCGAGCCTTGGTCCTTGCTTCCCTGAGGAACCACCTTGGTACATTTTCCTATGCATTTTTCTTTCTTTGAAAAATTTCTGAAATTTTAGTGACTCAAAATAAAGTGAGCCAAACTCAACAAGATTGATAGCAACTACTCCCACAGATGCCTAGAGGCTATATCATGCATTAAAACTACTTTTGACCATATAAATTTGACATGCAAGCTTAAGAACAGGGTCACCTTAGCAGCAAAAATTTGCAATAAATAAAGCACTAGAACAAAAACTAATTGGACCATTGGAGGAGTCACATACCGAAGAACAATCCCCCAAAGCAGTTTTGTGAATGGAGCTTTGAGCAAAGAGATCGAAAATGGCAGCAAGATAAGATAGAACACGGGTTTGAGCTATGGGAGGATTTTTTCTGGAGGAATACGAAGTGAGTGAGTGCTGGAATAAGTGGAGGGGGTGACGGTGTCCTAGACTAGGGGGTACTCACCACGTCGTCTCCCGACCAGCTGGATCGGGCCGAGGACCCCCATGGCGGTTCAGTCATGGGCCACTTTGGGCAGCCCATGCCGCACATGAGGAAGATTCCACAAGACTTGATGATCAAGACAAGGACTCCTCTCCACCAACGTATTCGACTAGGATTCTTGTTATCCTAGGCTTCCGGTACATTATATAAGCTGAGGCCAGGCTAGTCGCTAGATTGTTATGACATTATTCATCATACCCTCAGGTTTTAGACCACAACATATGATCTCGAGTGAAAGATCGTGGATGTCGCCTAGAGGGGGGGGGTGAATAGGCGTTTTAAAATAATTACGGTTTAGGCTTGAACAAATGCGGAATAAACCTAGCGGTTAATTTGTCAAGCACAAAACCTAAAACAACTAGGCTCACCTATGTGCACCAACAACTTATGCTAAGCAAGATACGCAACTATGTGATAGCAAGATATATGACAAGAAACAATATGGCTATCACAAAGTAAAGTGCATAAGTAAAGGGGCTCGGGTAAGAGATAACCGAGGCACACGGAGACGATGATGTATCCCGAAGTTCACACCCTTGCGGATGCTAATCTCCGTTTGGAGCGGTGTGGAGGCACAATGCTCCCCAAGAAGCCACTAGGGCCACCGTAATCTCCTCACGCCCTCGCACAATGCAAGATGCCGTGATTCCACTAAGGGACCCTTGAGGGCGGTCACCGAACCCGTACAAATGGCAACCCTTGGGGGCGGTCACCGAACCCGTACACTTTGGCAACCCTTGGGGGCGGTCACCGGTACCCGTCAAATTGCTCGAGGCGATCTCCACAACCTAATTAGAGACCCCGACGCTTGCCCGGAGCTTTGCACCACAATGATTGAGCTCCGAACACCAACAACCGTCTAGGGCGCCCAAGCACCCAAGAGGAACAAGCTCAAGGGTACCAAGCACCCAAGAGTAATAAGCTTCTCAACTTGTAACTTCCACGTATCACGTGGAGAACTCAAACCGATGCACCAAATGCAATGGCAAGGGCACACGGAGTGCCCAAGTCCTTCTCTCTCAAATCCCACTGAAGCAACTAATGCTAGGGAGGAAAATGAGAGGAAGAACAAGAAAGAGAACACCAAGAACTCCAAGATCTAGATCCAAGGGGTTCCCCTCACATAGAGGAGAAAGTGATTGGTGGAAATGTGGATCTAGATCTCCTCTCTCTTTTCCCTCAAAAACTAGCAAGAATCCATGGAGGGATTGAGAGTTAGCAAGCTCGAAGAAGGTCAACAATGGGGGAAGAACACGAGCTCCAAAGATTAGATTCAATGGGGAAGAAGACCCCCTTTTATAGGAGGGGGAAAATCCAACCGTTATCCCCCACACAGCCCCGCAGAGAGCGGTACTACCGCTGAGGTAGAGCGGTACTGCCGCCCTCAAGCGGTACTACCGCTCCCCCTCAGCGGTACTACCGCGCCAGAAGAGAAGGGCTGGGGCAGGGGCCCAGGGCGGTACTACCGCGGAGGTAGAGCGGTACTACCGCTCTCAAGCAGTACTACCGCCACTACTGCTGCAGCAAGTACCGCAAAACCCGACACGAGAAAATGCGCACAAGAATCGAAGCGGAAGGAGCACCATGCCACCACGGTACTGCGGCTGAGCCCAGCAAGCGGTACTACCGCTCCAAGGAGCGGTACTACCGCTACAGACGCAGTGACGGGACGGTAGTAGCACGGAACCGCAGAGGTACTGCCACTGAGGCCACCCAGCGGTACTACCGCTCCAGGGAGCGGTACTACTGCTCCGGGAGCGGTACTACTGCTTAGGGAGTCTCAGCCGCACTACCGCTGTGGACCGCGGTACTACCGCTGGGTCCAGGAGAAAAACCATACTCCAGAAAACCAGAACTGCCATAACTTCTGCATATGAGCTCCGAATTGAGCAAACTCAAGCTTGTTGAAAACAAGACGACGAGTAGCATCAAAACAACGACTTGTTATAGTAAGAAGAGGCAGGGGAGGTATGCCAACAAATAGAGGAGTGAAACCTCCAACCGAGAAGAACCGGCAAAACCTCCAACATCGAAAACATCATAGAAGATGCATGCGAACTCCGTTTTCGATGAACTCAAGCTTGTCATCAAGATGACCATAAGCTCTAAGACTCACAAAGAGAACCAAACAAGAACCAAGAAAGATGATGCAAGGATGCAAAGGTTTGAGCTCTCAACGAACGATACGATCAAGCTACTCATCGAGGGCCCCCCTTGATAGTACGGCAATCGATCCTATAACCCGGTCTCCCAACTACCATCATGAGACCGGTAAAATAAAAAACCTATCAAGGGCAAACCTTTGCCTTGCACATGGTCCACTTGAGCTAGGTGATGACGATCTTGATTCCCTCAAGTTGGACCACCTTTCTTGATTGGGTTGACTCGATGAAGACTAGTTGATTGCTCCCCCATACTCCACTATGGGTGAGCCACTCTTCCGCACATCTTCACAAGTCCATTGTCACCACAAAGGACGGCAAGCTTCAAGCATTTGATCTCTTCGTGATACTCCACTTGAACTTGCACACCGCAACCTAACCCCACAAAGAACTCTCACGAAGACCATGGGTTAGTACACAAAGCGTAATTGACAATTCTTACCATACCATGGGGTCACTTGATCCCCCTCGGTACATCTTCTGCGCTTTGTGAGTTGATCAACTTGATTCACTCTTGACTTAGTCTTGATCAACCTTGAACCTTTCCAATTCTCTTCATTTGGATGATGTCTTGAAGGTAGACATGAATGATCACACAATCTTCTTCTTCAAGACATGCTTGCAATAAGCTCAACTCTCACATGACCAATCTTTGGATAATTCCTTGAATAACACCTTGGTCGACACAAACTCTCCTTGAAATGAACACATGTACTCCAAGAAAAGCATATGGACAAAACCTTCAAATATAACTCAAGGCAACCATTAGTCCATAGAGATTGTCATCAATTACCAAAACCAAACATGGGGGCACCGCATGTTCTTTCATCGAGGTAGATCAACTCTGTACTTGATATTCCATCAATATAAACAAGAGCAGGACGTAGGGTTTTACCTCCATCATGAGGGCCCGAACCTGGGTAAAACATCATCTCCTTCATTCTTGTTACCATTGATCTGAGAATCCACAGCTCGGGACCCCCTACCCTGAGATCTGCCGGTTTTGACACCGACAATGGTGCTTTCATTGAGAGTTCCGCTGTGAGATCGATAAAGGATAAATGGCTCGCTTGCAGATCAACTGCGACGTCGGCGTCTTCGTCGCCGGCTCGACTGGTCACCTTGGCTTGACCGAGGACTGTGCCCTGCCTCCGATCGTCATGTTCGGATGAGCCTTCATCAAACATCAACTCCGATCTCTATCATGATCATGGAGGAATCATCCTTGGAGCTTGGGGGCTCAACGTCAACATTGCCCTCGGGCGACCCTGTTGTTCTTCCGGAAAGAAAATTTGTATCCGCTGCCACCACCTCCTCGAGCCTCGCTTTGATGATTTCTTCGATGGTATTGTGCGGAATTGAGTCTACAACAACCTGTAAAATTTTGTTGCATTCCGATGGAGCAATCTCCGCCGATCTCTGATATACCGGAGCCCTGTCGAGTCTGGACGGGAATCAGGAAGAGTTTAGGGCGTGGTCTCTAGAGCCCAGCTCGGAGGTTATTTGGAAGATCCAACCGTTCATCTGCTACGAAATTTCCATGTCTACCACCTCTCAAATTTCAGCTCGATCCGACCGTTCAAACTCCGGGAACCTTCCGATTAGTGCATCACTTTTCGGATCTGTTTTCTGCGCGAATATGAATCCGGCCTGAGTTCATCTCTTTTCATGAACGAGATATTGGACAACCTTTTTGGAAGAATCTCTTTCTATGGTATTGTGTTTTGTTTCCAAACACATGCTCATAAATTTTGCTCCTTTTCGGAGGTAATCTTCACCGTCATGCTGGTCTCAAACCAGTCTAACAATATTGCTTCACATCTGCCAACCTGCACTAGACATGTCATTGCTTTGTTGAGCCGAGCTCAACTTCTTCAGATCATCATCTTGGCAAGCCGAACAAGAGTTCGGAATCGCAAAGGATAAATCATCACAAACATCGCCACCCCACGGATCACACAGAGCGGGCACACCGGCATCGCCGCATGGTCACTTCATCAAGCCGGCATTGGCCGCGTCACAAATTACGACCTGCGTCGGCATGGCCGCACTATTGCTTCTTCTAGCCGATGTCCATCATGTCGAACTACTTCAACACCTCGGCTGACACGGCAGCTGCAACGTCTCCTTACCGACCCGCTCTGTCACCTCGGCTGGACCGGGGGCTTCACCATATCTTCATCAAACCTACTCTGGTGACTTCGGCGTCACCAACCGACCTGCTTCGACTCATCGGCTGGCATGGAGGCTTCGACACCTCAGCTGGATCGGGGACTTTGCTATTTCTTCATCAACATACTCCGGTGACTCCGGCGTCACCAGCCGACCAACTTCGTCACGTTAGCTGGACCGGGGGCTTTGCCTCGGCGAGCCAACATTTGCCCGCGTCGCCATGCCGTCGCTTTATCGCCCATCAGGCAATGGGTGTGCGGATCGAGTCCCAATTTTGGGAGTCACCTTTCTTCGATTGCTACAACAAATAAACCAGGTGCTATTAATCCTAGTAATTTTTGCTTGTTTGGGTTTATTTTTCCCGAGGAATTATTACTCTGGTTTGTTCCATCATCTGTACACAGGTCTATCAAATGGTGGCCGCATTAATGGCGATCGCATGGTGATTTGGCTTTGCCACGCCTTTACCGCATCACGCCGACGCCCTGCATCGACATTGACTTCGGCGCCAGGCCACATATCTTTAAAATAAATTATTTTGCGTAAATTAATTACGTGAGGATTTTTATATATTTACATTATTATTGTTGGACTACACTATTTTACATGTGTAGGCAATCGACTTCGACTGGGTCATACGGTCACTTCGGCAGGCCGACGTCGTCGTCCCAATCGGCCTAAATCGGCTCGCGTAATCACCTTGTTGGTCGAATTGCCATACCGACATGTTCGGTTGCCTTAGGACTTCGACATCGCCGAGGGAGCTCTACCTCATCGAGTGTTCAGCACACATGTCATATTTCTTTTATTACTCACTTTGCATAAATTATTAATTATGCAACAATTATTTTTTAATTTATTATTATTATTATTAGTATATCCGGTTTGCACTATTTCCTGTGCACAGGTAAATGATCCGGGTCGGGCAGTGTTGTCACCTCGGCTGGACTGGGGCCTTCGTCCTCACTTCATTAAACCACACTGGGGACTTCGGCGTCATTCCGCCGGCCTGAATTGGCCATGCTATGTCACCACTCCGGAGTGCCGAGCTCTTCGCTCTGCCACCTCGGGACCGGCTTGGGGGCTAGGACCTCGTCCCGTCGTAAGCTCGGACCGCGTCATCAAATGTCGAACACAATAACCAGCTAAGTCGCTTTTATGCTCAAAGTTTTAAATTTTTAAATTTTGTTCGATTCGACCAAGCATTATACTTTTTTGGCAAAGAATTGTTTGTGAAAAACTTCCTTGTCAAAACTTTGTTTGTGACACACAAATTCAAATACCCCGTTTACTTGGGGGCTTCCTTTATGAAGCCTTCCCTCTTGCATATGATTATGCTTGTGCGGCTTCGTTCCTTGTTCGTGTATTACGCTACAATATGCACCATGTTGACTTAAGTGTTCCGCAAGCTGGGTTGCCTGGCTCCTGTGCTTACCCCTACATTCCTGATTGTTCCGCTAGGCGGTAAAGGGAGCACCTCTATGATTGTTACTACCGGGTCAACCGAGTTAGTACCTCAGACTGGGCGAAGCCGAAAGTTAGCGCTCTTATTGTTTTCAATCATGGTCGACACACAACGGAACTCATGAGTACAAAAAATCTATTGCACAAGTCTCATATTAACAATGAGCAACCGAAGAAAGGTATCGGTGGGGGTACTATTTTCTTCGAAGATGTTTCTTACACTTCGTCAATAATATAGCATAAGTTCCCTGAGCACGCTTTTCTGTTACAGCCTTATGGCTTGATTGCCTGGTTATCGGAAACATCTTCGATATTCTCGACAGGTGGAGTACATAGCACTTTTCGGCCCTTGACCGAAGTGGGAGAAGCTGACGGTCGGTTAAGACGCGTTTAAAGTTCGGGTGAACACAGATATGATATAAGTACTTCGGTACATACAATCATTATACATAAAATTCTTTTACCCAAATCACTTGGGGGCTCTTAAAATTTATATGATTTGTTTTATAGTAAATGTGTTTTCTTCTTGGTCGCTGCAAAGTCTTTTTCTACCGCTCGTTTTTCGACTCGAGTGTATGGTCAATAGCCGGATAGCCTATCTTCTCTCTAAAAGCCGCTCGAGTTTAGTTTGCTAAACTGACCTCGGAGAAGTACTCCGCCTTTGGGATAAGGAGCTTGAAGCCATAGGCTGACCCGCGTGAAGTCTTGAGATCGGATGTGTCATGTTGAAGCACGACAGAAGCACAATTTTTTTTTCCAATTTTTGGATTGGCACCGAACACTTGATCTTGTTCGGACGTCAAGTTTTTACTGACGTTTTTTGGTTTTCCAAGCTTATGGCACTTTTAAACTATTTGTGTGTTCCCAGCATAAGTCTCGCAGTGCAACGCCGGACACCTTTAGAGGTTCGGCAAAAACATTCTCGGATATTGCTATATATGCATCAGTTCTGAATTGTGTCTTCGGTCAATAATTGGGTTGCCCGGCTCCTGTGCTTGCCTCCTATGTTCCACTTTGTTCGGGTAGGTGTGCAAAGGGAGAACCACTGCGATTGTGCTTCGAGATCGCATGGTTAAGCACCTCAGTGGAGAAAGATGAAAACTGACTGTCACAATAAGCGTAAACTGGTCAGCGATCCGATGACTATGTTAAATGACGGGCCGTTCATAACATTAGCCGACGTGTTTACGGCTTGACCTCGGTTGTCGCCAAACACTAACCGGGGGCTTGTAGCTAGCTTCCCCAGTTTAAAGCTCCTATGACTAAGTGAAAGTTATAAAGCCCACATATCTGATTGCCTCGTTTCCGCTAACACAACCACCTTTGGGCACCGAGACGTCGGCTAAGGGTTGTCTTGTTATTGTGGAGAAACCCTGCGTAGTATCTACAAAAGGGTAGAAGCCGACGATGGGCCACTTTCAACTGATAAACGGTCGCAACGGAGTCAAAATAAACATACCATCGTCATTTGTATTTAATATACAAGGGCTACCTTCCGTAATCATTGTTATAAAGCCATAAATATGCATCAATTTGACTTAAGATTTTGGCCAAGCTGGGTTGCCTGGCTCCTGTGTCGGGATCTACGGTAGGGTACGTCGACTACAAATTAAAATTTTCCTACATGCAGAACAACCAAGAACATGCTACGGGAGATGGATCACAGTTCGTTACCACTAGACACGCAGTGCCGTGCAGCGAAAGAAGAGTTGGGGTTGTGCGTCCGCGTGGATCGTCTCCTCCTCGTCCGATCTTCCTCGTACAGCCGGTAGTCGGTTCCCATGTACAGGTTCGCCAGAGCGGCACAAGTGCACCGCCTCTAATGGTATCCGCGCGTGCAGGAGGAACGTCGTGCGGCGAACTGCTAGGTCTGGTCACACAACCGGTGGCGAGTGGAGGTGTCTATTCGCAACACATGCAAACCCTAGTGACAGCGCCGAAGCGATCTGTCGCGTGAGTGTGTGGCACCTCCACGTTATATAGGCATCCATCGCAGGCTCAGCACTTGGGCCTTGCATGGACCCTAAGGCCCATAAGTCTACTCGGCCACAATCCGAATACAGCTCGAATCACATTAGACCAGTGTCCTCGGATCCGACCTCGTAGGTTCCTTCCCTTAAGCGCGCGACCCCTTAGGTTCAAGCTGGCTTGGTCGCAGTTCGGATCACCTCCGAACTGCACAGTTGGTAGCGGCCTCTAGCAAGGCATGCCGAACACCAAACAGACTATGAAGCTGGTTAGGTGAACCTGTACATCATACTTCCATTCCTTTTGCCACACGATATATGTTGTCGGGCTCAAGGCGAGTCTGTCATCCTTGTGCTAGCCTGACCTCTTTCTCGTTCCAGTGATGCCGACCACAAACCAGATTATCTCATAATCCTTGTCGCATGGCCATTCTTATCCTAGTCGGATCACATGAGGGGCCCAGAGTATATCTCTCCTGATCGGAGGGGCAAATTCCATCTTGCTCGACCACGCCTTGCAGCATGGTTCTGGACAAACCCGAAACCTACCTTTATAACTACCCAGTTATGGAGTAGCGTTTGGTCGGCCCAAAGCAAGTCTGTCATCATCCCGAGTACATGCATCAGCTCAGGTCTTAGGACATAGAATATATGTTGTACTCGAGACTCACCGATGGCATATCGCTGCGTCTCATAGTTGGCTCTGTCCGACTCGGACCTTATCTCGACTCGGATCTGACTACGTCGAATCTGACCAGATCCTTCCAAGTCCATATTATCCGGTTAGCATCCAATGCTCCATGGCTAGTGAGACCAAGCCATCGACCGTGTCATATGCTAGTCTAGTTGGCTGCACGTCCACACAGGCCTCTCGACTAGGGACCTTTTAGGAAAGTCATCATACAATGCATAGTCCCACAAACAAGTCACTTACTTGCTGATACACATCATTGATAATGTCCAAGGGCTATCTTTGTTCATAAACACATAGGAAATATCATCATACATGATTGCCTCTAGGGCATATCTCCAACAGTCTCCCACTTGCACTAGAGTCAATCAAATAGACATCAAATGCCCATAGCTCTAACGTGCCCCTCATGCTTGGGTTGTGGAAGCAGCTTAGTCAACGGATCCGCAACATTTGCATCCGTGTGAATTTTGCATAACTCTACATCACCACTCTTTACGATCTTTCGTATCAGGTGATATTTCCGATCTATGTGTCTGACCTTGTGGTGATTCCTCGGCTCCTTGGCTTGTGCGATGGCACCAGAATTATCACAATAAAGGTCCAACGGTTTTACTGAGGTTGGGAAAATACCAAGATCATCCAGAAAGTTCCAGATCCAAACACCTTCCTTTGAAGCTTTGCAAGCTGCAATGTATTCGGCTTCTGTAGTAGAATCGGACACCGTATCTTGCTTGGAACTCATCCAGCTCACTGCTCCTTCGTTCACGACGTACACGAATCCGGACTGTGATTGACAATCATCTCTGTCAGTTTGGAAACTAGCATCGGCGTAACCCCTTACGATGAGCTCTTCCTCACCTCCATAAACTAGGAACATCTCTTTAGTCCTTTTCAGGTACTTCAAAATAGTCTTTACCACTGCCCAATGACTCTCACCTGGGTTGGCCTAGTATCTGCTTGTTAGGCTTATTGCAAAAGCAACATTGGGCCGCGTACATATCATGGCATACATGATGGATCCGATTGCCGAGGCATACGGAATCCTACTCATCCCGCTTCGCTCATCAGATGTCGAAGGACTCTGAGTCTCGCTTAGCCTTATACCATGTGAGAGTGGCAAGAACCCTTTCTTTGCCTCACTCATGTTGAACCGCTTCAACACTTTATCTATGTACATGCTCTGGCTTAAGCCGAGCAGCCTCCTTGATCTATCTCTATAGATATTAATGCCTAAAATGTATATTGCCTCACCAAGGTCCTTCATCGAAAACTTGCCATTCAATGACTCCTTGACCGAGTTCAGCATCGAAATATCATTTCCGCTCAGTAGTATGTCATCCACATACAAGATCAAAAACACTATCGAGATCCCACTTAACTTCTTGTATAAACAAGAGTCCTCTTCGCTTTTGATGAAGTCAAAACCAGTGACGACCTCATCAAAACAAATGTTCCAGCTCCGAGATGCTTGCCTCAACCCATAAATGGATCTCTTGAGCTTGCATACCTTACTAGTGCTAGTCGGATCGACAAAACCCTCGGGCTGTGTCATATACACGTCCTCGGTTAAATTTCCGTGAAGGAAAGTCTTCTTGACATCCATCTGCCATATCTCGTAATCGAAATATGCAGCTATAGCTAGTACGATCCTTACCGACTTCAGCATCGCTACCGGCGAGTAAGTCTCGTCGTAGTCAATTCCTTGAACTTGTCCATAACCCTTAGAGACAAGCCGAGCTTTGTGGATCTGAACATTTCCATCCACATCGGTTTTCTTCTTAAAGACCAATTTGCAACCAATGGTTGTTATGCCAGGCGGCGGATCAACCAAGTCCTAGACTTGATTCTCATCCATGGACTTTAACTCGGATCTCATGGCCTCCAGCCATATCTCAGAATCTGGGCTCACCATCGCTTCCGCATACGTGGTCGGCTCGTCACTTTCTAGCAACAATACATCACGCACTCTGCGCAATTTTCCGACCTCCGTGGTTCTGGTGCCGCTTCCACTACGGGTTCCCTGACTGACTCCGGTATGATCTCATCACCAGCCGAGCCGTCCCCAAGTGGTCCTCGAATTTCTTCGAGTCGGATGTCCTCCCACTAGCCTCTCGACTGAGAAACTCTTTCTCAAGGAAAACCCCGTTTCAAGCAACAAACATTTTGTTCTCTTCCCGGTTGTAGAAGCTATATCCCAAGGTTTCCCTCGGATATCCCATGAATATGCATTTATCCGACTTGGGTGTAAGCTTGTCTGACATAAGTTTCTTGACAAATGCTTCACAACCCCAAATCTTTAGAAAAGACAAACTGGGACTCTTCCCGGTCCACATCTCATGTGGTGTCTTGTCTACGGATTTTGATGGTACCCTGTTAAGTGTGAAAGCTGCAGTTTCTAGAGCGTATCCCCAGAATGACAAGGGTAAATCCGACTTGCTCATCATAGATCGAACCATGTCCAATAAGGTATGATTCCTCTGTTCCGATACACCATTTCTCTGTGGCGTACCCGGAGGTGTGAGCTGAGGTACTATACCTCTGCTTTTCAGATGATCATCAAACTCCTGGCTCATGTACTCACCTCCATGATCAGACCGTAGAAGTTTTATAGTCTTGCCGAGCTGATTCTCAACCTCGTTTTGAAACTCTTTGAACTTTTCAAAAGTTCTGACTTGTTCCTCATCAAATAGATATATCCATATCTACTCAAGTCGTCGGTAAAAGTCACGAAGTACTGATAGCCACCTCTGGCAGTTGCTCATTGGTCCACACACATCACTGCGTATCAGTTCCAACAACTCGGATGCCCTCTCACAACTCTTTGTGAAAGGAGACTTAATCATCTTGCCGAGCAAGCATGATTCGCATGTCTCGAACAACCCAAAGTCGGTCGAAGTTAGGAGTCCATCATCATGGAGCTTCTTCATGCGTTTTAGACTAATGTGTCCAAGCCGGCAATGCCAGAAGTATGTCGGATTTATCTCATTAGGCTTATGCCTCTTGACATTCATGTTATAGACCGGTTCATGTTCTAGATTCAATATAAATAACCCATCAACAATGGGTGCATAGTCGTGGAACATACCATTCAAATAAATCGAACAACCATTCTCCTTTAAATTGAATTCATAAACCTAACTCAACAAGCATGAGGCAGAAATAATGTTCCGAGTAAGTGCAGGAATGTAATAACAGTTATTCAATTCCAAAATAAATCCAGAAGGAAGTTGGAGCTGCATCGTGCCGACCTCCAACGCAGCAACTCTTGCTTTGTTGCCGACCCTGATGTCAATCTCGCCTTGTGCCACACGCCTAGTTCTTACCAGCCCCTGCATCGAGTTGCAAATGTGAACAACCGACCGGTATCAAATACCCAAGAGCTGGTAGGTATGTCAGCAAGGTAAATGTCTATAACATATGCAACAAGTGTACCTTTGCCTGAAGCAGCATTCCCGGCCTTCTTGCCATGCTCTGCAAGCCACTTGCTACAATTCCTCTTCCAGTGACCAGTTTCTTTGCAATGATAGCAAATGGTCTTTGAGTCCGGTCCAGACTTCGGCGCAGCGGCGGAGGTTACCGTCTCCGTGCCCTTTGCCATAGTCTTTTTCTTGGACCAACTCTTCTTGAACTTAGCCGATTTCTGCACCATCAACACTTGATGCATGCCTTTCTTAATATCCTGCTCTGCCACTTTGAGCATCCCATGCAATTCAGTGAGCTTCTTATCCATGCCATGCATATGATAGTTCGAGATGAACGTCCCATAGCTGGGCGGAAGAGAACCCAGAACTACATCAGTAGCCAGCTCATCCAAGAGCGGGAAGCCCAACCGATCCAAAGCTTGCACATATCCGATCATCTTGATCACATGCGGGCTCAGTGGATCACCTTTCTTCAGCTTACAATCCATCAAGGATAGCCAGAAGTCGAACCTTTCAGTCCTAGCCTGCACCTGAAACATGCTCTTGAGACTCTCGATCATATCAAAATCCCCAACGTCTTTGAAATGCTACTACAAATCGGGCTCCATACAAGCCAGCATGAGGCAACTGATCTTGTTTGATACATCAATGAGTTTCTGGTAGGCATTCTTGGTTGTGGTACTAGCATTATCGGCAGGTTCCTCTGGAAGCGGATCCTCTAGAACATGTTCCTTTTTATCATGCTTGAGAACAATTCTCAAATTTTTATACCAGGTAGTAAAGTTTGTTCCATTCAGTTTATCCTTTCCAGGATTGATTTCAATGCAAAGTTGGGTTGAGCAGGTGGTGCCATTGATCTACAACAAAAAAATGCAATCACTAAGCAATGTGTTTATGTAGAGTAATTCTAGCCTTAAACAGAAATACTCCCACTGAAGTCAGCATCCCTCCGCAAACTCTCAGTGATTCAGGATCCGACTAGCACATGTGACTATGAGCTTTAGCATCACTGCTAGACAACATGCCTATCCGGTAAGCAACTCCTTACTAATCGTATCTCTATACGACTCCTGTCGGTCGGGTAGGTATCTCATACCCCGGCTCCCGACCTCTTTTGCCACAAGGCCAAAAACCATTTTGATAGCCTTGTCAAGTTAACCTAATGCAGTGCATGTCCATGTCTGACACGAACCCTTCAGTTCAAGGACACCTAGCAGCACCCCAATTTTATGAGCCCACTACTAGACGTACTTGATGTGCGAAGGTGCAACATCGGGAATGGCAATTTACTTGATATTCATGAGGGATCTTTCTACCATTCTAACATGCATAGAAACAAAGAAGCATAACAATCACAAGCAGAACATATATTGTGAAATATTATGGCTCCTTCATGGATATTCTTCCAGGTCGGCTCCAACTCCGATGACCATCTAGAAACTCCATCTTGTTTGTCATGCCGGGCCGCCAAGCCGCCAACCTGATCTCTGTTATCCAAATACTACAACTAGTAATGAATTTTACATAGAGTCATAAGTCGACACGCATGTCGTTATACAATAAAATGACAGCACTTTCGCTCCTGCCGGCTGACAAACATGACACGCGGGCCATGAATAATTTACACACATGCATCACATACACATGAACCATACTATTCACATCAAACCCTGCAAAACAAGTTATGCATATAATCGCATTCTACCAGTTTTGAGTGATCGTGTACGAAATACAAGGCACTACGCACACGGCGGCCCCGCTAGCCGGTTACTCATTTGAACTCCGATCACATCTACTGGTTTTCAGAAATCACAAATCACATCTGAACTCCGATCACGCCGAATTTTCCGATCTGACAGATCTTATCGATCATCGCGAGCCTGATTCGGATTTACGTTTCACTGTTAACCCCGATGGCGGATAGCGGCCGGTAGGGGTAGGTTGTGTCACGACCTCATCGACTCTGATCATAAGAAAGCATAGCCACATCGATCCCCATGTGCAGTTGATCTCATCAACCTTGCACACAGCCGATCTCATCAACGACAACAGATCTCATCTATCGCCTCCACATATCTAATATGCATACAATCTGAATCCAAATCCTATAGCAAAGGCTCTGATACCCCTATTGGGATCTATGGTAGGGTGTGTCGAGTACAAATTAAAATTTTTCCTGCATGCAGAACAACCAAGAACATGCTACGGGAGATGGATCACAGTTCCTTACCACTAGATGCGTAGTGTCGTGCAGCGGAAGAAGAGTTGGGGCTGCGCGTCCACGTGGATCGTCTCGTCCTCGTCCGATCTTCCTCGTACAGCCGGTAGTTGGTTCCCACGTACAGGTTCGCGGAGCGGCGCAAGTGCACCGCCTCTAACGGTATCCGCGTGTGTAGGAGGAACATCGTGCGGCGAACTGCTAGGTCCGATCACACAACCGGCAGCGAGTGGAGGTGTCTATTCGCAACACATGCAAACCCTAGTGACAGCGCCAAAGCGATCCGTCGCGTGAGTGTGTGGCACCTCCACTTTATATAGGTGTCCGTCGTAGGCTCAACACTTGGGTCTTGCATGGACCCTAAAGCCCATAAGTCTACTCGGCCACAATCCGAATACAGCTCGGATCACATCAGACCAGTGTCCTCGGATCCGACCTCATAGGTTCCTTCCCTTAAGCGCGCGACCCCTTAGGTTCAAGCCGACTTGGTCATAGTTCGGATCACCTCCGAACTGCACAGTTGGTAGCGGCCTCTAGCAAGGCATGTCGAACACCAAACAGACTATGAAGCTGGTTAGGTGAACCTATACATCATACTTCCATTCCTTTTGCCACACGATATATGTTGTCGGGCTCAAGGCGAGTCTGTCATCCTTGTGCTAGCCTGACCTCTTTCTCGTTCCAGTGATGCCGACCACAAACCAGATTATCTCATAATCCTTGTCGCGTGGCCATGCTTATCCTGGCCGGATCACACGAGGGGCCCAGACTATATCTCTCCTGATCGGAGGGGCAAATCCCATCTTGCTCGACCATGTCTCGCAGCATGGTTCTGGACAAACCCGAAACCTACCTTTATAACTACCCAGTTACGGAGTAGCGTTTGGTCGGTCCAAAGCAAGTCTGTCACCATCCCGAGTACATGCATCAGCTCAGGTCTTAGGACATAGAATATATGCTGTACTCGAGACTCACATATGAAATATCACCGCGTCTCATAGTTGGGTCTATCCGACTCGAACCTTATCTCGACTCGGATCCGACTACGTCAAATCCGACCAGATCCTTCCAAGTACATATTATCCGGTTAGCAGCCAATGCTCCATGGGTAGTGATACCAAGCCATCGACCGTGTCATATGCTAGTCTAGTTGGCTGCGCGTCCACACAACCCTTTTGACTAGGGACCTTTTAGGACAGTCATCATAATGCATAGTCCTACAAACAAGTCACGTACTTGCTGATACACATCATTGATAATGTCCAAGGACTATCTTTGTTCATAAACACATAGGAAATATCATCATACATGATTGCCTCTAGGGCATATCTCCAACATCCCGTGCTTACCCTAAGTTCCCGATTGTTCGGCTAGGCGGTAAAGGGAGCACCTCTGTGATTGTTACTACCGGGTCATCCGAGTTAGTACCTCAGACTGGGTGAAACCGAAAGCTAGCAATCTTAAAGGATCACATTGGTCGGCAATGACGGAAGTGAAAATTTTGGTTCCTTAATACCATAGAGTTCGAGAACTTTTCCCAAACTAAATCCTCAATATTTTCCTCCCACATTGATCGGAGGTCAGGTTTCATGATCATGATAAGCATGACGACCCAAAGAAAGGAACCGATAGCGGAGCTATTTTCTTTGGAAGATGTTTCTTACGTTAAAACATAATATAATATGTCTCTCCATGTACCTTTGTTTATAAAACCGTATGGCCGAATTGCCTTGTTTTCCATAAATCTTTGCCCTTATAACGGCTTTATAAAGTAGGAAAACACTCCTCGGCTACTGGCCGAAGAGGTTGAAGCCGATGGTCGGTCAACAAAGTTTTGTACAATGCAGATCCAAGCATTAATGATGTAAAGTACTTGGGTATATAGAGTCATTACACATAAATTGCGAGCAAAAATCAATTTTTACAGCCAATCTTTTAAAGAGTCAATGGCACAATCTCTTTGAGACAATCGAGCAGTTGACATAACGCTCTCATAGTTCCCTATTGGCATTGATTTCCTATCTATTAAGCCCCTTAAGGCCGAACTTGGCGAGCTCAGTTTTGTTAGCTCTAACTCCCTTTTGAGATCTTTATTCTCATTCCGAGAAGTTTGTGTTAAACACGACAAAATTTTCTGTCAAACGGATATAGATCCTTAATACGGCCACCCGTGCCCACATTAAGGCTCGGGGGCTACTGGGCTTCGCACTTATTATTTACAAATATTAAAGGGGCACATCGATCCCCTGATCTGGTGTTGTCACCTGACCAGTGTCTCAGGGGCTACTGCATTGCCTATTCAATGCAGAAAATTCAAAGTGCTTAGTGTTCGGCTTGACCGAACTATGGGAAAACGCGTCTTTGGACAACAATAGGTACCATCTAAACCTATCCGGCATCAAGCTAATATATTACGGCAACTTCTCAAGACCCTCTCTCAAGGGCCCGTCCGCCGATCACTATTACCTCTAATATATTACAATGTGTTTCTATTCCTGTGTATGCTGCCGAGCTAGGAGTTGATCCTCAGGACGATTTCATGACCTGAGTCTCAGAAGCTACTAGGACAACGGTTTCATATTTTCCTTCAGGTGCATCTCAGATTTTAGGCCGACATACACCTTTAGGGCTACTGGCCATACATCTCGTCAGCAAATAAATTTATACGCATCGGAAATAAAATTTGCAAACAATCAGCCCATGACCGAGGTACTGAGACACCTCGGAAGCAGTTCGACATATAGCTCAGATGCAAGTGGCTGGCTCCTTAGAGGGCATTTCCGGCATTAAGCTCAGCTAAAACTTTTTCAAGACCAAGGTAATCTATGACACCTCGGATACAGTCCAATGTTGGAGCTCGGATACATTCTGGCGTTGAAGCTCGGAAGCGGTCTGGCGTTGGTGCTCGGCTGCAAAAGATACCTCGAGTGCAGTCCGGCATTGGAGCTCGGACGCGAGAGGACACCGCCGCATGAGAAACACTTCAAACCCGAGGTGGGCGTAAAAATAACAAGGCATTGATAACGGCCGAAGACTTAAAGGGATCCTCGGATACCCGACGTGTGAGATCTTCAAATTTAGCTCAGCAATCCTCAAGATAGAAGATGGGAGGATTTGTTGAACCAGTTTTCAAGACCGACGACCGAAGACGAATACTAGTTCAGAAGAATCGAGGAGCGTCCCCAACTTCAAGAGCGGTTCAGGGGGCTATTGACGGTGTCCTAGACTACGGGGTACTCACCATGTCGTCTCCCGACCAGCTAGATCGGGCCGAGGACCCCCATGGCAGTTCACCCATGGGCCACTTCAGGCAGCCCATGCCGCACACGAGGAAGATTCCACAAGACTTGATGATCAAGACAAGGACTCCTCTCCACCAACGTATTCGACTAGGACTCTTGTTATCCTAGGCCCCCAGTACATTATATAAGCCGAGGCCAGGCTAGTTGCTAGATTATTATTACATTATTCATCATACCCTCAGGTTTTAGACCACAACATATGATCTTGAGGTAGATCAACTCTGTACTTGATACTCCATCAATATGAACAAGAGCAAGACGTAGGGTTTTACCTCCATCAAGAGGGCCCGAACCTGGGTAAACATCGTCTCCTTCGTCCCTGTTACCATTGATTCGAGAATCCACAGCTCGGGACCCCCTACCCCGAGATCTGCCGGTTTAACACCGACAAGGGGTTCACATGGGGCTCACAAGGCAGGGGGCACGCCCTGTGCCCTTGTGGCCAAATGGTGGCCCCCCTGGTGTGTTCTGAGTGCTAGAAATTCTTAAATATTCTACAAAAAATCATATTTCATTTTCAGGACGTTTGGAGAACTTTTATTTTCGGGGTATTTTTATTGCAAGGATAATTCAAAAAACAGACAGAAAATACTATTTTTGCTTTATTTAATCTAAATAACAAAAAAGTAAAAGGAGGGTACAGAGAGTTGTGCTTTCTAACTTCATCCATCTTGTGCTCATCAAAAGGAATCCACTAACAAGGTTGATCAAGTCTTGTTAACAAACTCTTTCCGAATAATATGAAACCGAAGAATTTTCGAATAACACAAGGTTACCTCAACGGGGATATGCATGTCCCCAACAATAAGAATATCATATTTCTTCTTGACATTAGGAAGAGGGAATTCAAAACGTCTGATAGTAATCGTTGAATTTTTTTTCAATAGAATTGATAATGTGGACTTGAGGTTGTTTCCTCGGAAAGTGTACCGTATGCTCATTACCATTAACATGAAAAGTGACATTGCCTTTGTTGCAATCAATAACAACCCCTGCAGTATTCAAAAAGGGTCTACCAAGGATAATCGACATACTATCATCCTCGGGAATATCAAGAATAACAAAGTCTGTTAAAATAGTAACGTTTGCAACCACAACACACACATCCTCACAAATACCGACAGGTATAGCAATTGATTTATCGGTCATTTGCAAAGATATTTCAGTAGGTGTCAACTTATTCAAATTAAGTCTACAATATAAAGAGAGAGGCATAACACTAACACCGGCTCCAAAATCACATAAAGCAATTTTAACATAGTTTCTTTTAATGGAGCATGATATAGTTGGTACTCCTGGATCTCCTAGTTTCTTTGGTATTCCACCTTTAAAAGTATAATTGGCAAGCATGGTGGAAATTTCAGCTTCCGGTATCTTTCTTTTATTTGTAACAATATCTTTCATATACTTAGCATAAGGATTCATTTTAAGCATATCAGTCAAACACATACGCAAAAAGATAGGTCTAATCATTTCAGCAAAGCGCTCAAAATCCTCATCATTCTTTTTCTTGGATGGTTTAGGAGGAAAATGCATGGGTTTTTGAACCCATGGTTCTCTTTCTTTACCGTGCTTCCTAGCAACGAAGTCTCTCTTATCATAACGTCGATTCTTTGATTGTGGGTTATCAAGATCAACAACAGGTTCAATCTCTACATCATTGTTATTGCTAGGTTGAGCATCAACATGAACATCATCATTATCACTAGGTTCATGTTCATTACCAGACTGTGTTTCAGCATCAGAAATAGAAATATCATTGGGATTCTCAGGTGTGTCAACAACAGGTTCACTAGAAGCATGCAAAGTCCTATCATTTTTCTTTTTATTCTTCTTAGAAGGACTAGGTGCATCAACATTAGTTCTCTGAGAATCTTGCTCAACTCTCTTAGGGTGTCCCTCAGGATATAAAGGTTCCCGAGTCATTATACCCCCTCTACTCATAACTCTAAAAACATTATCATTTTTCTTATTATTTAATTCATTGAGCAAATCGTCTTGTGCTTTAAGCACTTGTTCTACCTGAGTGGTGACCATAGAAGCATGTTTACTAATAAGTTTAAGGTCATCTTTAACTCTAGACATATAATCACTCAAGTGTTCAACCATATAAGCATTACGTTTCAATTGTCTACCAACCTAAGCATTGAAGCTTTCTTATTTAACAATAAAATTATCAAACTCATCCAAGCATTGGCTAGCAGACTTATTACGAGGAATATCACCTTCATCAAATTTATAGAGATAATTTACCTTTACTACCTGTGTCGGGTTATTAACACCATGTATTTCTTCAATAGGTGGTAAATTCTTAACATCTTCAGCTTTAATACCCTTTTATTTCATAGATTTATTTGCCTCTTGCATATCTTCAGGACTGAGAAATAGAATACCCCTTTTCTTCAGAGTTGGCTTAGGAGTTGGTTCAGGAAGTGTCCAGTCATTATCATTACTCAATATATTATTCAATAGCAATTCATCTTGCTCAACAGTTCTTTCCCTGAAAACACAACCAGCACAACTCTGGAAGCATCGGTTAGTCCATTATAAAAGATATCAAGTATTTCATTTTTCTTAAGAGGATGATCAGGCAAAGCATTAAGTAATCGGAGAAGCCTCCCCCAAGCTTGTGGGAGACTCTCTTCTTCAATTTGCACAAAATTATATATTTCCCTTAAGACGGCTTGTTTCTTATGTGTGGGAAAATATTTAGCAGAGAAGTAATAAATCATATCCCGGGGACTATGCACACAACTAGGAGCAAGAGAATTAAACCAAGTTTTAGCATCACCCTTTAATGAGAACAGAAATAACTTAAGGATATAGTAGTAACGAATTTTTTCCTCATGAGTGAATAGGGTGGCTAAATCATTCAATTTAGTAAGATGTGCCATAATAGTTTCAGATTCATAGCCATAAAAAGGATCAGATTCAACCAAAGTAATTAACTCAGGATCGACAGAGAAATCATAATCCTTATCAGAAATACAGATAGGTGAAGCAGCAAAAGCAGGGTCATATTTCATTCTAGCATTCAAAGACTTCTCTTTCAGCTTAGCTAACAGTTTCTTAAGATCATATCTATCTTTGCAAGCAAAAAGGTCTCTAGTAGTTTCTTCATCCATAACATAACCCTTAGGCACATCAGGCAATTCATATCTAGGGGGAGAATCTTCATCATCACTTTCATCAATATTACCCCTTTCAATAATTTCATTCTCTTTAACCCTAACAAGTTGTTTATCAAGAAATTCACCTAATGGCATAGTATTATCAAGCATAGAAGTAGTTTCATCATAAGCATCATGCATAGCAGAAGTGGCATCATCAATAATATGCGACATATCAGAATCAATAATAGGTGTAGGTGTCGCAAATTTACTCATAACAGAAGGTGAATCAAGTGCAGAGCTAGATGGCAGTTCCTTATCTCCCCTCGTAGTTGAGGGAAAAATCTTGGTCCTTTCATCTTTCAAGTTCCTCATAGTGATCAACAGATATAAATCCCAAGTGACTCAAAGAATAGAGCTATGCTCCCCGGCAACGGCGCCAGAAAATAGTGTTGATAACCCACAAGTATAGGGGATCACAACAGTTTTCAAGGGTAGAGTATTCAACCCAAATTTATTGTTTCGACACAAGGGGAGCCAAAGAATATTCTCAAGTATTAGCAGTTGAGCTGTCAATTCAACCACACCTAAAAGACTTAATATCTGCAGCAAAGTATTTAGTAGCAAAGTAGTATGGAAGTAACGGTAATAGTGGCAAAAGTAACAGTAGCAGTTTTTGTAGCAATCGTAACAGTGGCAACGGAAAAGTAACTAAGCAAAGATCAATATGTGAAAAGCTCGTAGCATGGATCAATGATGGATAATTATGTCGGATGTGATTCCTCATGCAACGGTTATAACATAGGGTGACACAAAACTAGCTCTAGTTCATCAATGTAATGTAGGCATGTATTCCGAATATAGTACGTGCTTATGGAAAAGAATTTGCATGACATCTTTTGTCCTACCCTCCCGTGACAGCGGGGTCCTATTGGAAACTAAAGGATATTAAGGCCTCCTTTTAATAGAGTACCGGACCAAAGCATTAACACTTACTAAATACATGAACTCCTCAAACTACGGTCATTACATGGAGTGGTCCTGATTATTGTCACTTCGGGGTTGACGGATCATAACACATAGTAGGTGACTATTGACTTGCAAGATAGGATCAAGAACTCACATATATTCATGAAAACATAATAGGTTCAGATCTGAAATCATGGCACTCGGGCCCTAATGACAAGCATTAAGCATAGCAAAGTCATAGCAACATCAATCTTAGAACATAATGGATACTAGGGATCAAACGCTAACAAAACTACCTCGATTACATGGTAAATCTCATCCAACCCATCACCGTCCAGCAAGCCTACGATGGGATTACTCACGCACGATGGTGAGCATCATGAAATTGGTGATGGAGGATGGTTGATGCTGACGATGGCGACATATTCCCCTCTCCGGAGCCCCAAACGGACTACAGATCAGCCCTCCCGAGGAAGATTAGGGCTTGGCGGCGGCTCCGTATCGTAAAACGCGATGAATCCTTCTCTCTGATTTTTTTCCTCCCCAAAAGTGAATATATTGAGTTGGGGTTGAGGTCGGTGGAGTCTCAGGGGGCCCACGAGGCAGGGGGCGCACCCTAGGAGGGTGCCCTGCACCCTCGTAGACAGGGTGTGGGCCCCCTGATGCTGATTCTTTCACCAATATTTTTCATTAATTCCAAAATGTGTCTCCGTGGATTTTTAGGTCATTCTTTGAACTTTTATCTCTGCACAAAAATAACACCATGACAGTTCTACTGAAAACAACGTCAGTCCGGGTTAGTTTCATTCGAATCATGCAAGTTAGAGTCCAAAACAACGGCAAAAATGTTTGAAAAAGTAGATACGTTGGAGACATATCACACACCAACGTGAAACAACTAGGCAATTTAACGTAACAAACAACGTGGTAGGTTAGGATTGGTGAGAGGAGGAGGAAGTGCCCCACCCCTGTTAAATTCAGGGGGGAGAGGATTTAGTTTAGGCAGGTTTAAGCTTTTGTAGGTTTTAGGTAGATGTAGCATTATCGAGATTGGCGTCCAATATGGCCAACGACATTTGTCGCCCTCACCTGGCTTATGCGAAATCACTAATTAAGGATACCTTGTAAAGATCACTCCCACTTTTTCTCGTCCTAACAAGTGGTGCATCATGAGTTTTTCCTTTTTTGTAGATTCATTTTTTTCGAAAAGTTTTATCTCTTGAACAGTACGTCCAAATCACGTACCATTTCATGGTTGGATTTCTTATGTTGAGATCTTCAAAAGTAGATCCCATGTTAGTTGATTTTGATGAACTTTTTTCACGAAAATGCCAAAAAAACCAAAATATTAAAAACCGGAAACAAAAAACAAAAATAAAAACAAGAAAAAAAGAAAAGACAAAAAAGGGACCCGAAAGCATGATTGTGTTTCTTTTGCATTTTTTGGAAGTACAACTATGTTTCATTTCTTTTCAGGAAGAATAATTGTGCTGCTCGCGAAAACACAGACCGTGCTTTGCCCTTTACGGCTTGTGGAAGCACATGTCGTGCTTCTTTTTTTGTCGGAGAAGGAGAATCGTGTTTTTCCCTTTTAGGGAAGCATGGATGCACTTCTCGTGGACGCACAAGCTGTATTTCTCCTTTTCTCATGGAAGAATAATTGTGCTTTTCACTGTTCGAAAAGGAATAAACACAATTGTGCTTCTCATGGAAGCACATACTATGCCTTTGTTTTTTGGGAAGTATAATTGTGCCTTTTCTTTTCATAAATCACACTTTGCTCCTCATGAAAGCATACGCTATCCTTTTCTTTTCTTGGGAAGCAAAATCATGTTTTTTCCTGTTTGAAAAGCACATGTTATGCAGAAAAAGCATGGCTTTCCAATATTTTCCAATAAAAACCTTGGGAAAACAAAGAACAAGCTCGAAAAGAATGAAAACATATGAATAATAATAAGAAATCTGAAGGTGAGCAAGTGCGTGACACGTGATGACAACTGGGCGCACTACTTGACGCGCTTCGATAAAATCTTAGACTTGAAACTATTGATCACATTTTCTTGAATTTGTTTTAGGCCTTCCTGTGATGTGCGTTCAGTAAGGAAAGACGTTCCTATCAACTCACGAAGTCGTCAAGTTGTGACGACTTCGTCAATCTAAGATGTTGTGTTGGCTCAATATTTCAGAATGTGCGTACGTATGTTCAGAGAGTAAGCCATGGTGGTTTCGGAAGTGAAGCGTCTTGTGAGTGAAAGGGAGTGTCGTTTTGTTCATGTTTCTCGAGAGCAGAATAATGTAAGCCATGTGTTGGCTAACTTTGGGAGAACGAAAGACCGTACTGTGGTCTGGCTTCGCTCCGGCCCGAACAATATTAGGGAGGACCTTCTTGGCTCTTGAGTAATACAAATCCCTTTTACCCTCGCAAAAAAAGCGTACGTGCGTGTATGTGAATATGTTTTTTTTTGAGAAATCTCGCCCGTTTTATTTATTTAATAGCAATTGTCATAGGTACAAGGTTTGGGTCATGGGGAGTGCCCAACCAAACATGTCTACCTATATCTAGGTTACAAGCAAACTTGGCGAGATTATGAGCTTCAAAACTGAAGTTCCTACGCTTGAAAACAAAAGAGCAAGAAATAAAACTATTACAGTGATTCATTATTTCATGTACCAAGGCAGCATTGGGGCCTCATGTTCCCCTGTTTATGTCATTTACCGCCTCTTGGCAGTCCGAGGCCACGCAAACCTTCTGCTCTCCCAGATCGTCCGCCAAAGCAAGGGCCTCGCGGCATGCATAAGTCTCCAACATTAAGGGATCAGTGATCCCATAGTAAATCACCGCCGATGACCCCAAGTATTGTCCGTCTTGGTCGCGGCATAGAGCTGCAACAGCTCCACCTCTCCGTGTTCTCACCACAACCCCATCAACATTAATCTTCGCATTGCCACTCGGTGGGCGAAGCCACCGCTTCGGTCGTGGTGGTGCAACACTAGGAGTACCTTCATGCACTCTCTTGGCGTTCACTTGGCCTAGCTCATCAATGTAGTTATTGATAAAGGACGCCGTTTGTTGAGGGCTCTGAAAAATCGATTCATATATAGCCTTCCTTCTAGCATACCATAATGACCACAGCGTTATAACCATCCTCGTAAAGCTAGCATGGTCCAACTTCTCACTCAGTTTGAATAACCAAATTCTTGCGTTGGATTCCTCGTGTTCAGACATGATTGACACCAGTGCTTCATCCGAAAGCGCCCAAACACACCGGGCCATCGTGCATGCAACCAAGGCATGGCGCCATGAATCCTCACATCCACACAGCGGGCATACATCTCGTTCGGACATGTTTCGCCTCTTCAAAACATCAGTTGTGGGTAATGAATGATGTGCAAGCCTCCATAGGAAGGTTCACACCTTCGAAGGAATTTTCAATTTCCATAGAGAGGTCCAGGCTTGTTCATCTTTTTCAGAATGAGATGATCCGCTCCCCCCGTACAGCCACTCCTCTCTTTGCAACTTCGTCTTAAGCAAAAATTTGTAGGCTGAGCTAACACTGAAATTACCTTTCTTGTCCGGGTGCCAAGCCCAGAAATCCTTTATATTATGCGTGCATACCGGGATCTTCAGAATAGCATCAGCATCTATCAGCAAGAAAACTGTCCGGACTAGAGTCTCATTCCATGAGGCTGTTGCTAGAGACAGCAACTCCGATACATACCTTGGGGGATTGGCGACCATCGACGTGATGGGCCGTGGCGTCATCTCCTTCGGTATCCAGTTATCATTCCATATTTCCGTTGTTTGTCCATTACCGATCCTGCGAATAATTCCTTGCTTTACCAAATCCAGCCCCTCCATGATAGCTCGCCAAATCTAAGAAGGTCTAGATCCCAACTCAGCGTTAAGTACCGTACTATCAGGGTAGTATGCAGCCTTCAAAATCCTTGCACTCAAACTCAACGGTTCTTGCAAGAGTCTCCAGGCCTGATGCGACAACAAATCTAGGTTGAATATCTCCAGATCTCTGAATCCCAGCCCGCCTAGGTGTTTTGGACATGTCATCACATCCCATGACACCCAAGCCGGTTTGCGTTCACCCTGTTTGTAGCCCCACCAAAATTTCCTTATGATGGATTTGATGTGATCACACAAGCCTCGAGGAAGCTTAAAGCATGACATAGAGAACACCGGGATAGCCTGAGCTACCGACTTGATTAGCACGTCCTTGCCCCCCGCAGACAGGCATTTGCTCATCCAACCCTTTACTTTGTCCCAAACTCTGTCACTCAAGTATTTGAAAGTCCCCTTCTTAGAATGACCCACATCCGTTGGCATGCCCAGATATCTGTCACTTAACGATTCATTGGGTACCTGCAAGTGGCCTTTGACAACGTCACGAACTATCTCGGGGCAACCCTTGCTAAAGAAAATTGAAGACTTCTCTTTATTTATCCTTTGACATGATGCCTTACAATACGTTTTCAACAGGTTTGAAACTGCTTCGGCTCCATCAACGCTTGCCCTGAAAAACAGCAGGCTATCATCCGCGAATAAAAGGTGGTTTACCGCTGGTGCCGACGGTGCCACCTTAATGCCGCTGAGCCGGGATGATTGGTTCTGGGATTTTAAGAGGCACGAAAGGCCCTCTGCTGCTAACAAGAAAAGGTATGGAGAGATTGGATCTCCCTGTTGAGTACCCCTTGTAGGTTTGAAAACTTCTGACTTCACACCATTGAACATAACTGAAAACGATACAAAGCTCAACATGTTCATCACAACAGACACCCATGATGCTGCAAAGCCCAGCTTTTCCATCATTGATCTCAAGTAAGTCCACTCCACACGATCATAGGCCTTCATCATATCAAGCTTCAGAGCTACATAACTGTTGTTCTTTGATCTGTTTCGCTTCATGAAGTGTAAACATTCATAAGCCGATATAATGTTGTCAGTTATCAGTCTTCCGGGGACGAAAGTAGATTGCTCCTCTGATATAATATCCGGGAGGATTACCTTAAGCCGATTTGCTAGCACCTTTGAAGCTATCTTGTAAAAAAACATTACACAAAATTATAGGACGGAAGTGTGAGAGCAAGGTTGTATTAGATACCTTCGGAATCAGAACCAGTAGGGTATCATTCAAGCAAGTAGGACTCTCGTCGCCCCTTACTATAGCCAGGACTGCTCTAGTGACCGCTTCGCCACATACATCCCAATGTCTCTGGAAGAAATGAGCCGGAAACCCATCCGGACCTGGTGCTTTGGTAGGAAACATTTGGAAAAGAGCACTCTTAACCTGCTTCACCTCATACGGGGCCAGCAATGATGCACTCATCTCCAGAGTAACCTTCAATGGCACATGTTGAAGAACATCTTGCAGACCCTCAACTCCCTCTGAAGTGTATAGTTTTTTGTAAAAATCTAGTGCCATCTGCTGCATCTCCGTTAGCTCCGTGGTTACTTGCCCATCTGGCTTCTGTAGAGCCTTGATCAAGTTCTTTCTCCTCCGCATAGAAGCCTACATATGAAAGAACCGGGAGTTCCGATCCCCTGTTGATAACCACTCAACCCGAGACCTTTGACGCCACATCAGCTCTTCTCGCAGATAGAGTTCAATTAGGCGGTCGTTGATCTTGATTTCCGGATGGGAAGGGCCAACTCTCCTGCAGTCACTATGCAGGCAGTCTAGCTCCTTCTTTAGACTGCGTATTTCTCCTCTCACGCTCCCGAAAGTGGTACATGACCAGTCACCCAGATTATTCGCTAGGGCCTCGAGATTTGCGCGGACTTCACCCGCCGTTAGATTATGGCCATTGGGCTCCCACGCTACATGCACCACAGGTTTTAAATCGGGGTGGGTCTCCCACATAAGCTCATACCTAAACTGCCTGACCTTCTTGGCTCCTCCATTCGGTTGGCTTAGCTGTAGCACGATGGCAGAATGGTCCGAAGTCGCTGCCATGACATGTTCAACAGCCGCTGATGGAAACAAACCACACCAATCCACCGAGCCCAAAGCTCTATCCAGCCTGACTCGGGTATACGAGCCTCCTGTTACTTTCTTCTCATAAGTCCACTTTACACCTTTGTATCCGAGATCAAGTGCCAACACGTTAACCACATCTCTGAAGCCCTGGATCTGCGATTGACTTCTCGAGCCAATCCCGTCATGTTCATCATGTCTCAGCACCTAATTGAAGTCGCCTATGCACACCCACGACAAATCTTGGAGGGTGGACAGGTTTTTCATTGTATTCCAAGTGTGATGGCGAAGATGCGTCCGAGCTTCGCCATAGAAACAAGATAGCCTCCATGGTTGGTCTCCTACACCAATGATTTTGTAATCAATATGATACTTAGAATAACCCAAAATCTCAGTCTTTAGTTCATTATTCCAGAAAATAGCCAAGCCTCCATTCCTACCGGAGGCATCAACCGCAAAAGAACAATCATAACCTAAAGTACTTTTCAAATTCTCAGCCCTTACCTCACTAATCTGGGTTTCAACTAGATAAAGCACTCTAGGGGAAAACTTATTCGCGAGTTCGCGTAGCTCTTCAACTGTCGGGGCGTTGCCAATCCCCCGACAGTTCCAGCATAGCAGATTCATTGCGTCCGGCGGTCCTCCGCCGGGGAGGCCGCTGATCTCGCGTCCGAGCTTTTTCCCCCACTGGGGTTCTTCTTCAGCACACCAACTGTCCCGTCCTTCTCGCCCGAAGTGCCTGTCTTTCCCATCTGCCCCGTGAGTTTAGACCTCTTCGGGTCTTGCTTTGGAGGAGGACTAATCGGCACCGTGCTTCCACTTGTCTTCGTCACCGCCACCAGCTCCAGCCCCGTCGATTTGGGGTTTGGAGAGCTAATAATCTGATCGGACGAGCGCTTCCTGTTGGTATCTAGGTCCATACCTTCATCTATATGTGCCTCTTGTTGGCTTGTCGCTGGATAGTGTTCCGCATGCATCTCTTGCCTCTAGTTCTGCTGCTTTCTGTTTCGGCGTCGGGTTCCCCACACCGTGGTCGCTGGAGCCCGGAGATTTTTGAAAACCAGTGCAGAGGGGGGGTGCACCCCGTCGCCATGCTCCTTGAACTCATGGCCCATCATGCCGCAGACCTGACACCAGTCGGGCAAGCGCTCATACTTTACTGCAAAAATCCCCCTCTCTCCTCCCCAGATCAAGGATATAGCTTTCTTCAGAGGATGACGGACGTCCAATCTAACTCTGACTCTAAAAAAGTTTCCTTCGAAATCAAAAGATGAAGGCTCGGAGTCAACAAACACTCCAATCTTTGATGCAAGCGCCTTAACCTTTCCATGGAAAGCGGTCGGAAGCTCGATGATCCTTGCCCAAATCTCGAAGGTGAAAAGCTCAATAGAAGAGGGTTTTGTATAACCATCATACGGGGCGATTAGTACTGGGTTTCCCCTGAAGTGCCATGGACCGCCCTGGGTCACACGCTCCCAATCTCCCAAGCAATCAAACTGCATCTGGAAAAGGTTCTCCTCCAAGGTTTTAATCTTTACTGGCCTGGCTAGATCCCATGCTGTTTTCATGTTGCGGAAGAACCAGTAGGAGCTGAAGTCCTTGTCCATATGAACTCGGGCTAAAATCATCCAGCGGAGCGACTCCTCGGCTGGTGCATCATCATCCTCAAAGATTACATCATCGAGGTCATCTTCCTTGAGGGCCAGCTCCTTCATCATCTCCTCCAAGTTGCCTTTTCCTTTGCGATCGGCCGCCGACGAACTCCCCCGGCCAGTCATCTGGATCAGACGCAGGTGGCGGACGATCTTCTCGAAACCACAAAAACCCTAGCCCCCTATGGTGAGAAAACCAGCCCCGGGCCTTGACAGCGACTAGGCTGCCTCGATCCCTGGTGCGAAGCTCAAACCCCCGGTGAAAGGGAAGGTAGATCTCAACGACGCCCGAGGCGGCGAGAGGAACGAAACCCTAACAAGAGGGAAGTGCTGTTGTTCACAGACTGATGCGTGTATGTGAATATGTGATCATCTGCGTTTTTTTCTGTATTTAAAAGTAACTGGTTTTATTTAGGGCTTCTGTCGCGGCGTGCCCGTGGGTACGTTGCCAGCGGGCCTGCATTCGATTTGGGCTAAGCGCCAGTCGAAAGCACAACCTGGGCTTTTCCTCCCTACGCAGCAGCCCGAGCCCAAGTTAAGCAGCCAAATTCGTCTAAAAAAAACGTTAAGCAGCCAACCACCTCCACTTTCCCGTTGATCACGCCATCCCTGCCGCACTTTGTCGCTAAAACCTTTCCGTGTCGACGCGACCAAATGTCCAAAACCCTAACACACCTACGCATCGTCGGCCGTGTCCCCACCTGTCAGCGAGAATTTAAATCCCTCACCGTCTCCCCGAGCGGTGTCGCTGCCCGCATTTATTGATGCTTTCTTGCCCGGCCTCCCATCCTTTCCCCTCTCCCGAGGTCACCAAATTTTTACTCGACCGTTCACCCGGCGAAACAACACCCCAGTCCGCCGCCCACAACGAATTTACCCTCCTCTCCCCACGGTAAATTTTTATCTGACACGTCGCAATTTACAGCCGTGCTCTGCTAGCAGGTGAGCGCCCGGTTCACGAGCTGTCGCTGTCCGGCACAGAACACCACCGCTCTCCCCCACCGCAGCCACTCCAACGAGTTCCCTCCGCCGACGGCGTGACCAAACCCTAGCTCGAGCCTCGCCGGGAGTGCCGTCCGGCGTCGGGTCCCTGTCGCGGCCGATGGCGGAGGACGGCGAGGAGAAGCTGCTGGCCACGGTGCAGCACATCGCCAAGACGCTGGGCCGCACCGGCACCATGACGGAGGACATACTCAAGGTCTTCTCCAACTACGACGGCCGCCTCTCGCTCGACAAGCTCTACGCCGCGGCGGCCGCGGCCGGAGGAGGAGGAGGAGGGGGGGCCGGGGAGCACTCGATGTCGATGCCGGCCTCCTCGCCCCCGCCCGTGCTGCCCTCGGCCGCGGCGGCGGCGATGCCGGCGCCGGTCACGTCGCTGGAGCGGACCGTGCGCACGCTGGACCGGCAGATCTCGCAGTTCGTGACCATGGAGAGGCTCGTCTGGGCCGACTCCGCCGACGCGGACGCCTTCCTGGAGGCGGTGGACGACCTCATCGGCACCGTGCAGGAGCTGGACGCGGCGGGGACCAACCGCGGGCTGCTCGACCGCGCCGACGAGCTGCTCAGCCGGTGCATGGCCCGGCTGGAGGACGAGTTCCGGGCGCTCATCGAGCGCCCCGACGACGCGGCCCCGGCGGCGCCCGGCGGGTTCGACTCCGAGCAGAGCGACGACGAGGATTACGACGCGGACGACGGCTACGGCGACGAGCCAATCCCCATCGCCAAGCCGGTCACGGATTTCGACGTGGTCATCGATGCCCTGCCCCCGGGGTCCGTCTCCGACGTGCACCAGATCGCGCGGAGGATGGTGGACGCGGGGTTCGGCCGCGAGTGCGCCGAGGCCTACGCGGCCGCGCGCCGCGGGTTCATCGACGAGAGCGTCGCGCGCCTCGGCATCCGCTCGCGCACCTCCGACGAGGTCCACTCCCTGCCCTGGGAGGAGCTCGAGTTCGACATTGCGCGGTGGATCCCGGCCTTCAAGATGGTGTTCCGCATCCTCATCCCCAGCGAGCGCCGCCTCTCCGACCGTGTCTTCGAGGGCCTCGCCCCCTACGGCGACCTCGCCTTCGTCGCCGCGGTACGCACCCAGGCGCTGCAGCTCATCTCGTTCGGCGACGCGGTTGCTGCTGCCAGCCGCGCGCCGGAGCGCCTCTTTCGTGTCATCGACATGTACGAGGCGGTCCGCGATCTCCTCCCCGACCTCGACCCTGTTTTCGCCGACCCCTACTCCGCAGCGCTCCGCGCCGAGGTCTCTGCTGTTTGCAACACTCTCGGCTCCTCCATCAAAGGTATATTCATGGAGCTGGAGAATCTGATCCGCCGTGACCCGGCGCGTGTTGCCGTGCCCGGCGGCGGCATACACCCAATCACTCGCTATGTCATGAACTATCTCCGTGCGGCATGTGGTTCAAGACAGACACTGGAAGAGGTGATGGAAGGTGACCTGGGTGCTCTCGGCGTGACCGCCATTGCCGTCGATCCTGACCGCCCCACTTCGTCGCTTGCGGTGCACATTGCGTGGATCATGGATGTGCTCCACAAGAATCTAGAGAGCAAATCCAAGATATACAGGGACCCGCCACTGGCTTCCATCTTCTTGATGAATAATGGCAAGTACGTCATCCACAAGGTGAATGACAGTGAGCTTGGGGTTTTGCTCGGTGATGACTGGATGAAGCAGATGTTAAGCAGAGTGCGCCGGTGGAGTATGGAGTACCAGCGCGGGGCTTGGGCGAAGGTGATGTCGGTGCTGCAGACCGGAGGCTCTGGGTTTTCAGGTCTCCCACCGAAGGCCATGCTTCAGAAACTTCAGATGTTCAATGGCTACCTGGAGGAGATTCGGGCGGCCCAGTCCGAGTGGGTGATCACGGATGATCAGCTGCGCGCCGATGTTAAGGCAGCAATAGCAGATTCGGTGCTGCCTGCATACAAGGGCTTGATTGCGAGGCTGAGATCGTCTCCAGATGCTCCGCAGGATCTGTTCATCAAGCATACCCCAGAGGATGTTGAGACATGCATCCAACATCTGTTTGAAGGAATTGGGAAATGATTGGTTACCTTGTACTGTAGCATCTTTTTGGTCCTGCCTGTGATTTTCGTATCATCACTACTGTACTGTTGTGGCCGATATCTGAAGTTCTGAACATGGATAATGGGGAAATAATGGTACCACTTTGGGTTTGATGGTGTTTTGCCATGAGGTTAGGCTTTATATTAGACGTGCAAATCATTGTCTTCTCCAACTGTGTAAATTATTGTAGGCATTTGTCTGTCAGTTGTTAATGGTAGTCTTGTTCAAAACATTATCTGTCTTCTTATTTATCGTGTTTCAGTGCCTGGTTGTTCAGGTGATGAAGGAGAAACGCTTATCTTAAGTCAGATCTGCCAAGCTTGGCTGTTGTCTGTTGTGATTGCGTGTGTGTGACCCAACTTTTATGATGGTTAGCCTAGTAGTATGGTTCTTATTATAGAAAGCATGCAAGTTAATCTGGTCCCTCTCTCCTATGGGTGTGATATGCCCTGAGCAGATGGGTCTGTATTTCTCTTGTATTTTTTTTCCTTTTTAACAATTTGCAATGATATTTTCCCTTCAATTTCTGAAAAAACTCTGTCATAAAGTTATTCAAATGAAAGGTTGTGGATAAGGCCACAACTCTTGAAAATTCAGTTGTCAACACAAGTGTATATTCGTTTTGTAAAGCCCATATGGGATAACGGGTCTTCTCTTTATCATTTACTCCCTACTTAACTTTGTACTAAATCAGCGACACTTATTTTGGAACGGAGTACAATTTTGTGCTGTTTGTGGAAGCATGCCTTTTGACTCTTGAAAGACTGGTGTTCCTTCTCTAAATTAATCACTTGATGCTTTCAAAGTACTCTTCATTAAACTGTTGAATGCTGTTATCCTGAAGTAAGTGCGTTTTGACCCTTCGACAAATAGAGTTTGTTATTTACTGAATACCTCGTCTATGTGTACATATGCTGATATCATGCACGACCGATGCTCCTTTTGCTAAAATGGTGTTCTGAGCTTGTGCACTATTTTGGAATATCAAATAACTGGACATGTAGTTATATATCTTAGTGCCACAGTAGGTGAACAATGTTCTGTTCCTCAGTCTCTGAATTTGCCTTCACTGTGGTTTGTTTTGAACTCATTCTTTCAGAATGTGAGGTACGCATTTGAAACATTTTAACTAGTCAACTTTGTTAGCTGCAGATTATTGATTGGACTGGATACCACATTCCTCTTTTATATGCTTGCACGGAGGAGTTGGGACTTGAGAGCTCCATACATTCACAAGTTACAGATCTGTAGTTATTTGAGGTGAGAATGGTTACTCCCAATCAGTTCCCTTCTCTAGCTTCTCGAGTTTTCATAACCCGATCACGGTGTTATGCCTTTGAATTTTTAGTTTCCTTTCTTAAATTAATTGCTGAGAAAGCTGAGCTTGACATATTGTGTATAACATAACAAATGAAACACATGTTATGCCTTTGATTTCTTGATCTTCTTTCTTAATTAATTGCTGAGAATGCTGAGCTTACCATATTGTGTATAACATGACAAACGAAACACATGTTATGCCTTTGATTTCTTGATTTCCTTTCTTAAATTAATTTCTGAGAATGCTGAGCTTATCATATTGTGTATAACATAACAAAGGAAACACATGCCAGTGACTTTCTTACAAGGCAGGCTTCAAGTAAAAGCCAAAAGATTGAACCAAACGCATTAGGTTAATTCATTAATGCAATGAGAAAAAATATATCTTATTTGAGCATTTGATTCTTTAAAACTGTGGAATTACATTTTTCACTATGTAATCGGTTGCTATCCTATAAACCCTCTCTGTTGGGTGCACCGCATCATAAAATACATAGGATGACGCATTCCTGCAGATAGGGGTAAATCTGTTGCAAAGTATTCCGACCTCTGTGAGCCCAGTCCCACAACATCCCAGTGTTGTCTCTGTAAATCCTGTTATCATGGCAAAGTCGATGAGAACTGGTATAATTACAAGAAAGCATGTAGGGTGACAAGAATAACTCAAACTGATAACTCTGCTTTCTGCCATTAAACTGTTAGCTTTTTGGCTTTCTTCTGAAAGCTTCTAGTTGTACATGGCCAAGTATATCACCATGCTTTAATAATTCTTCTTTGGCTAGGATTATGATGCAATCTTGGTGTTTTCCAGCTGAACTAACTATTTGTAGCTTGCTAATTCTGATTTAGCTACTATTACTCAGTGTAGTTAGTTCTGAATAAAAACACCAAGAAAGCAGTAGTTAGTTCTTGGTGTTTTTATTCAGAACTGATTACTGCTTTCTTGGTGTTTTTATTCAGAAATAACTAATCAGTGCAGTTAGTTCTGAATAAAAACACCAAGAAAGCATATTAATCATAGCTAAAGCAGAATTAGCAAGCTACCGTGGAGTATTAGTGATCTTAGAGGTGTCCACTGTTACTAGATATAAGTTGGGAATCATGACATTTACTTGAAAACGTACCATATTTATTGGTGCCCTGAAGGATCACCGTCAAAGCTTCGTAGGCGTTCAAGTACACAATTTTGCTTCCTCTGAGTGAGCCTTGTAATGTTGGAATCAACTTCTGAAGTTTGGAGTTGTAGACCTGGGCCTCACTGTTCTGCTCATCGACACAGCCCCTCTCAAGGTCTCCACTCAATGTGATCTGCAAGGGTATGCAGCCAAATGGAGGAAGACCTGCCAAGATGAACTGCCGCCCCCCGAGGTTATACAGCTCCTGCATTCCAGTTCAGGTTTTATTATTTTGAGAAAATAAACATAGTTGTGGTTTATATGTTACATAATACTTATAACAGAAGCAGCTTGGTAGACAAAGACCCAGAATTGCCTAATTTTACCTTGACATGAGCACGAACCAACTGGAGCACAGTGTCTTGGTATTCACCAATGCCCGTTCTCCTCGATGAACGGTAGTAATGAGTGAAATCATTGGTTCCCGAGTTGATGAACATCAGAGAGCCGGCAATGATCCTGGCAGCCTCCTTGTCCCCGGCGATGCTCCGGAGCCGGGGAAGGTACTCCTCCCTGAAGAGGTCCACCTGCGCCGACAATGGCATGGTGTTGGCCAGGCGCGACGTCCGGTCGTCGAACCCCGACCCGGCCGACGCGAAGTTCACCCCCGTCATGATGTCCTTGTCGGACAGGCTTCTGTCCAGGAACGGCGGCGCGAACTCCTTGAGCTGCAGCCTCTCGTTGAGGAGGTCCGGGACGAGCCGGCCATTGGAGAACCTCCCCGTCGGCCTGCTCCCCGGGAAGTCCCTCCCGTATGGTGGGTGGTTCGCCAGGCCCAGAGTCGGGATGTGGTTGTTGTTGCCGGTGTCGAAGATGGAGTCGCCGAAGTAGAAGATGGCCGGGAACTTTGGCTGCTGGGTTCTCTTGGTGGATGAAACGGCGGGGGAGGCGAGGAGGAGGAGGAGCGCCAGGAGAAGGAGGATGGCAGGGTGCGCCATGGGAGAGGTTCTTGCCTGGGCTGAGGTTCTAGGCCTCTGCAACTGGTCCTTACGTATAATATTTCGAGAGCGTCGTGAATGACTGGTAATAACTCTGCAAAAGATCCAGCTGATTCGTTGTGACTCGTTCATATCTTCCTGGAGTAATATAGTAGCATTATGAATATTGGATACTCTTGTTTTTTTTGCATGAAACTAATACTCCTGCACTAATAAGGTGCTCGATCGGAAGTTTTTCGCAAAGAAAAAGAGGCGCTCCTAATGGAAATCCTTATCTTTCTGGGTACTACTCCTTATTATTGGCCCATGATGTTGTTGTTTTCGGCAGGATTGGAGACTTTGTAACCTACTCCTCGTGGGGTGTATGCGACGCAGGTCGTTGTTGGTTACTGTACAAAGTGGGGAATTTGGCACAGAGCTACGTAACATACAGCATTGCTCCTGAGGAGCAACTTAGCCGAAGTAGGAGCGTACACGAAATGTGGTTGTGCGTGCCAATCTTTTAATCGGGCTGCAAATGTTCTGCTGATCCACGAAACATTCTTGTTCTGGAAAAGGGATTGTGCGCTGCACAAAGAAACAATGTACGTACGTGCGGACCAGTGTTTTGCTGCGCGACAAACCGTTATCTGTGTGCCGACTTCTGATGGGAGGATGGTGGATTTGGCGGCATACGAGTGCCGTGTCGATGGATTGGGCAGGGAAGACGGGGTTGGTCATGCATGGGAACAAGACGCGAGTTCACGGGCCGGTGGAACTTGTAGCGTACAATCCTTCCATAATTTTTTGATACGTGATGGCGACACGGCAACAACGAGTGATCCGGCAGAGGTCAGAAGCGGGCGAAATCGAGTTGCGCGGGAGTTTTGGTGCCTACTTTTTTTTTTTGAGGGGAGTGTTGGTACCTGCTTGGGACTCGCCTGAAGCGCTTCCGTCAATGGGCCGGCCCAACTATCGGATTGCAAATGTTCCGGTCGTTGCAATTATATTTCTATCTTCTCTCAAAGCAATATATTTTTCTATCTGTATTGGCTTGATTGGTTCAGTTTTCATACGGTTTTTGTCGGTTTTCTATGTTAGTTTATTTCTTCCCTTTTTCCAGTTTTCTTTACGGTTTCCATTGGACTTAGAACCTTTGTTTTTTTTTCTACAAGTCATGCGTATCGGTTTTCTGTGTTTTTTTTTGCATTTTCTTTCAATGATTCTTTTTGCGTTCCTTCATCTTTTTTCTACGAGTCATGTGTACCGATTTTCTCCCTTTTTAATCAAGATTGTATAATCATTTTAATAAAAATGTCACACATTATTTTAGTTGTATGAAACACTTGTTTTGAATCACGTAAAGTTTTTTCCCATCGCATAATTTATTTCAAATACACAATTAACATTTTTTTCCTGTATGCAACACTAACATTCTTTATACACAATTAACATTTTTCACATACGTAATTAACATTTTTTTCAAATATATGTTTTGACATATACTTTTATCATACAATTTTTACATTTTTCATGCACATTACGAACATTTTTTATAAAATTTAATATTTTTCAAATCCATGATTATGATTATTTTTGAACATATCTTTTCAGGTCTGCTTTTTCATACAGGTTTACATATTTTGTATGTATTGGGAACATTTCTTATATAGGTTTAGTATTCTTTAAATACATGATTAACATTTTTTCAAATATATTTTTGATGTCTACTTTTTTCGTACACCATGTGCATTTTTATACAACTTTACCCCTTTTTAAAATACATATTTGTTCATATATATTTTTTCATCCACGATCAATCGCGGAGTTAGAAATTTTGTGAAGCCTGTGCAAACTTGAGCCTTAATATCTAGTCTAGAACACAATTGGGTGTTACAGTACACAACATATAAAATAGCTCCAAACATCTAAGTTTGGTCCAAGGAAGGAGAGAGGGGCATAGGCCCCCTTGGCCTCAACATAGCTCCGCCAGTGAATATAAAGTCAAAATATAAACATAGTAGTCGTGCAAATGTTGTTATGACTACTATGTTTATATTTTGCATGACTACTATATCATAGGACCACGGCCTAGCACTTCCTCTGCACCAAGGCTTGCCTCCGCTTGTCGTCAATCTGTCTCAAGATACGTACAAACGGACAGCTAAAGTACGGACAAGGGTTGTGACTGCTCGTGTTCCTCTCAAGTAATTATTCTGGAAAGAGCAAACTTAGCATCCCATGACTGTGTTGATACCAGATTTTGGTACGGTCAGGAACTTCATTAATATGGCCTCAAATGGAGACGTGATCTACATAAAAAAGTTTCGTATTATCGATACGAACATCTTTGAAGTTTGGGCCATCGCCATCCGATCTCATCTCGAAGGCCCAAGTTGTATTCGAAATACTAAGATTATGTATTCAGAACACTATTCGACTCATTATGCACCCAAGACTACCCCATATGGAAAAATGATCTACATGAATTATTTTCGTCTCGTCGAAACAATTGATTTTAATATAAAGATTGTCCCAATCCAAGGTCGTATGCAAAAGTTAGAGCCCGCACAGCACGACCCTCCGCAAAATATGACGCTCGGAATCAGACACATGTGTGGGTATGTCTGATGAGCTGCGTGAACATTTGGCTGTTTTGCGCGAGCAATTTGGACATGAAGATGACCTCGGATCAAAAAACGTTCAACATGAAAGTTGTTCGCCTCGTCGAAACGGTCAAGATTGATTTTGGGCTCGTTTTCATCCGAGGGCGTTTACCACCACAAAAAAGACCCACAAGGTGCAGCCAGTTTAAACTGAACAGTTTTGGAAAGTTCAGACAAAACCTATCCGAATTTGACTAGGGTTTTGGACGTGAATTCAAACCTTTTCCTTGCACGGAAAGTCCAGCCGCCTCTTATATACCCAAGGGGTGACGACCGATTAAACAACAACACACAATCGCAAAACACATTTACTTTTTACCCTAGTTTTACATCCCTCCCTTGTTCTTTCTTTTTCATTCTTCGTTCGTTCTTCGTGTTGAAGGGCAGCGATCCTCGAGGCTCTAGGGGCGGGCGAACCGACCTAGGGCAGCCCATAACCGCCGCACGTCCAGACGGGGTCCCTCCCGAGTGCGTGGGGTTTCGGGTCCTGAAAAGCACCCGCCGGATTGCTTGCGTACCGTGCTTCCGGGTGGGTCTCCTTCGACGTGAGCTGCGGTGCATCACCCTCGGCGTTGGAGGTACACGCTGACATGTTCGTGTGCGAACACACTTTTTGACAACTCCGCTGGGAAAGAAAGATCAAGAATCATCATCAACCATGTCTAATCTCCCCAAGGCCTCAGAAGTTGACGCCGATAACATCATTAAGCCCGGTCTTGATGAACTATCGGATGAACATCGCCAAGCCTACGAAGCGCGCAAGAAGCAACGTGAAGAGGCTTTTGAGGTGCTCAAGAAGAAGCGCGAGGAGGAGGATTTGGAAGCGTTTCTTTCAAGTTTCAAGAAGGACCGTCAAGGCAACATCACTCCGGTTGGACACGTCAATCTTCCTCCCCTCATCGACGAAGAAGATGTAATCACTGTGAGTAAAGTTTTTTCTCCAGAGCAAGTGGCTGTGATTGAAAGTCTTGTTAGTAAGGGTAATATGATGGCATACGATTCTTTTGTGGCCAGTGCTAATACTCAGAAAAATATGCTTCCATCATCTAGTGGTACTGTTGGTATATCTGAAAACCCTACTCCGATTTTACCTATTTCATCGGCACCACCTATGCAACCACAATATAATATGTCGTTAAATTTTTACCCTACTCAAACCAACCAGCTTGTGGCTGCACCTACATACCCTAATCCTATTATGAGTGTGCCCAATTCGGCGTCTACGCCGAATCACTTTGTCACACCACCCATAAGCGCAAGCATGTTTTGTTTGGGGAACGCAGTAATTTCAAAAATTTTCCTACGCACACGCAAGATCATGGTGATGCACAGCAACGAGAGGGGAGAGTGTTGTCTACGTACCAACGCAGACCGACTGCGGAAGCGATCACACAACATAGAGGAAGTAGTCGTACGTCTTCTTCCCGATCCAACCGATCCAAGCACCGTTACTCCGGCACCTCCGAGTTCTTAGCACACGTTCAGCTCGATGACGTTCCTCGGGCTCCGATCCAGCAAAGCGTCGAGGAAGAGTTTCGTCAGCACGACGGCGTGATGACGATCTTGATGTACTACCGACGCAGGGCTTCGCCTAAGCACTACAACGGTACGATCGAGGTGGAATTTGGTGGCAGGGGGCACCGCACACGGCTAAGGAACGATCTCAAGGATCAAGTTGTGTGTCTATGGGGTGCCCCCTGCCCCCGTATATAAAGGCCAGGGGCAAGGGGGTCGGCCGGCTAGGAGGGAGGCGCAGGGAGGAGTCCCACTCCTACCGGGAGTAGGACTCCTTCCCCCAAATCCTATTCCTAATAGGACTCTTCGGGAGAAAGAGAAGAGAGGGGGGCCGGCCCCTTCTCCTAGTCCTAATAGGACTAGGGAAGGGGGGTTCGGCCGGCTAGCCTGTGGGCTGCCCCTTCTCTCTTTTCCACTAAGGCCCAATAGGCCCATTTGCCTCCCGGGGGGTTCCGGTAACCCTCCCGGTAATCCGGTAAAATCCCGATTTCACCCGGAACACTTCCGGTGCCCAAACATAGGCTTCCAATATATCAATCTTTACGTCTCGACCATTTCGAGACTCCTCGTCATGTCCGTGATCTCATCCGGGACTCCAAACAACCTTCGGTACATCAAAATGCATAAACTCATAATAACTGTCATCGTAACGTTAAGCGTGCGGACCCTACGGTTCGAGAACAATGTGGACATGACCGAGACACGTCTCCGGTTAATAACCAATAGCGGGACCTGGATGCCCATATTGGCTCCTACATATTCTACGAAGATCTTTATCGGTCAGACCGCATAACAACATACGTTGTTCCCTTTGTCATCGGTATGTTACTTACCCGAGATTCGATCGTCGGTATCCAATACCTAGTTCAATCTCGTTACCGGCAAGTCTCTTTACTCGTTCCGTAATACATCATCTCACAACTAACTTATTAGTTGCAGTGCTTGCAAGGCTTATGTGATGTGCATTACCGAGAGGGCCCAGAGATACCTCTCCGACAATCGGAGTGACAAACCCTAATCTCGAAATACGCCAACCCAACATCTAGCATTGGAGACACCTGTAGTACTCCTTCATAATCACCCAGTTACGTTGTGACGTTTGGTAGTACCCAAAGTGTTCCTCCGGTAAACGGGAGTTGCATAATCTCATAGTTATAGGAACATGTATAAGTCATGAAGAAAGCAATAGCAACATACTAAACGATCGGGTGCTAAGCTAATGGAATGGGTCATGTCAATCAGATCATTCTACTAATGATGTGACCTCGTTAATCAAATAACAACTCCTTGTTCATGGTTAGGAAACATAACCATCTTTGATTAACAAGCTAGTCAAGTAGAGGCATACTAGTGACACTTTGTTGGTCTATGTATTCACACATGTATTATGTTTCCGGTTAATACAATTCTAGCATGAATAATAAACATTTATCATGATGTAAGGAAATAAATAATAACTTTATTATTGCCTCTAGGGCATATTTCCTTCATGTTTGGTCTTCCACCGAATTATGGTTCGGCGCCCATCCCACAAGTTGCACCAATAGCTAGTACTCAGGTTGCTCCTATGTCATTACCACAAACATCTTCATCTACCTCGGATCCAATTTTAGCTAAATTAAGGGAGGATTTGCATAAGATGTTTCTAGAAACTTTCAAAAACAAGCCGAAAGTAAAGAGTCGTGTGTACCAAAAGCCTTATCCTGAACACTTCGATGCAATTTCTTACCCTCAAGGTTATAAGGTTCCTGATTTTGTTAAATTTAGTGGTGAGGGTACGAAAACAACTTGGGAGCATGTTAGTCAGTATCTAGCGCAGTTGGGTGAAGCAGGTTCCATAGAAGAATTGAAAGTGCGTTTATTTTCATTATCCTTAATTGGTACCGCATTTTCATGGTTTGCTGCTTTACCACATGGCTCAATTCTCTTATGGTCGTAATTAGAGCAAAAGTTTCATGATCACTTTTATAGCGGCGATAATGAGCTAAAGTTGTCACATCTTACATCAGTTAGGCAAAAACATGATGAATCGGTTACCGATTACGTCAAGAGATTTAGAGATATAAAGAACCGATGTTATAGCTTAGTGATAACTGAGAGAGACTTGGCGGATCTTGTTCTGAATGGTTTGAAAACTCACATTAAAGAGATGTTAGAAAGTTATGAGTTTCTGAGCATTAATCAAGTCTTACAAAAAGCTTTGGTCCAAGAGAGTCGAAGTAAAGAGGTTCGTAGGTCTACAACCGATCGTCCTAGAATACATATGGTTGAACACAATGATGATAATTCGGACGATGAGGTTGATGTCTATACTACTGAATTTGTTTGGTCCTCAAAGGCCAAACCCTATATGTGCAATGCTCTTAAGCCGATTCGCAAGAATCATGATGACGAGATGAGGTTTACTTTTGATATATCAAAGTGTGATAAAATACATGATTAACATTTTTTCAAATATATTTTTGATGTCTACTTTTTTCGTACACCATGTGCATTTTTATACAACTTTACCCCTTTTTAAAATACATATTTGTTCATATATATTTTTTCATCCACGATCAATCGCGGAGCTAGAAATTTTGTGAAGCCTGTGCAAACTTGAGCCTAAATATCTGGTCTAGAACACAATTGGGTGTTAGAGTACACAACGTATAAAATAGCTCCAAACATCTGGGTTTGGTCCAAGGAAGGAGAGAGGGGCATAGGCCCCCTCGGCCTCAACATAGCTCCGCCAGTGAATATGAAGCCAAAATATAAACATAGTAGTCGTGCAAATGTTGTTATGACTACTATGTTTATATTTTGCATGACTACTATATCATAGGACCACGGCCTAGCACTTCCTCTGCACCAAGGCCTGCCTCCGCTTGTCGCCAATCTGTCTCAAGATACGTACAAATGGACAGCTAAAGTGCGGACAAGGGTTGTGACTGCTCGTGTTCCTCTCAAGTAATTATTCTGGAAAGAGCAAACTTAGCACCCCATGACTGTTGAACATTATGCTTGATATAGGCCAAGTTTTTAAAAAAAGCACAAATGTGAAAAAACAACTTACATAATATTCCACTTCATTATTATAAAAACATCATTAAGTTTGTGCTAACTTAAATTTGCCACTATGATTGCCAATAAAATAAAATAGTAATAATTTCATCAGAAGAGATCTCAACTGCAAATTCTCTTTTGATGTATATTATCATGATTTTCGAAGCAAGTCGCCTCACATTTAACTTCAAGAAATCAAATTATCATGTTTAACAAATAAATAAATTTTGTGGTGTTTGGCGACTTTTTCTCTTATGCATCAGATATCTTATGGCCAACAGAATTAAATCTAAGTAATATTTTTGGTATGAACAAGATCAGATTTGAGAGATATGAGCAGTAGACAGTACTAGGTATTAGGATGCTTTGAGTCTAAGTAATAGGTATTAGGTGGTGTTAGATAGTGCTAACCTTGGCTTTGCTCCTTGGCTGGAGTTAGCCCATTACTTAAATATTTGTTGGACTTTTAGTAGAAAAATTAACTAGCCCATTGTTACCCCTAAAAATAAGCTAACCCATTGTTTATCACATACATGCATACATGGATACTTTTTGTTTCAATCCGTGCATGCACTGGTGCCCAGGTAAACCACGACCCGCAGTAGGGCTGGAATTCGAGCCGAGTCGAGCCAGCTCGACTCGATTCGCTAGAGCTCATTTCGTTAACAAGCTAGCTCGACTCGACTCGTTATTATTAACAAGCTCAAATTCAAGATTGGCTCAGCTCGTATAACTCACGAGCTGGCTCGTTTAGCTTGTTAAGCTCGTTAAAGATATGAATATAAAACCCTCAAATATTATAAATATTATTATGTATATATTAAACATATATATCACTAAACAATATTAATTTCTTTGTAACGCATGAGTCTCCTAGGCGGTTGGGCCTTCAACGGCTAGGCCTTGTGTTGTGCGCCTGGGACATAGGGTGCTGAGTGGCTGATCTTTTTTTATATTGGGAGTGGCTGATCTTTTATACCGAGCCTAACGAGTTACACGAGTACTCGTGAGATTGGCTCGTTTAACTTGGTCTATAAACGATCTTAAACTAAAGCTCGGCTCGGCTCGTTATTCTTCGAGTTCAAGTCGATTCGAGCCGAGTTACGAGCTACTTGTTTAGCTCACGAGTTTCAAGCTTTTTTCCAGCCCTAACCCGCAGTAAAATCTGCCCATTGTTTATCAAGCATGTGCAGTGTCTCACAGCCAACGAGCCCGGGCAAGTGCCCGGGGTGGCTGGGCGCTGGCTCCACCCCTGTGCACAATGTACATTCTTCTTATCCATTAGAAACATTTTTCTATGCAGGTTTAACATTTTTCTAATGCATGATTTTTTTATGTAAAGTGGTTTTTGTAATCGAAAAAAGTAAAAAATAAATTGTGAAAAAGGATGAAAAAATGACCGCTTAAGGCCTGTGGTCCTCCCGCGTGCTGGTCCAACCAGTGTCGTAGGCACTTTAGGGGAGACCTTTTTTAGTGTCGCAATAGGGGACACATAGTCGCATCCTGCAAGACACACCATTTTTTTTTGCTAGTACACAAATTATGTACCATATTTTTATAAAAGGCAAAAAATATGTTACAAGAGATGCTAAAAGCAAAACAAGCTAAGCTACCGACAGACATCCACACACCCACAAGAATATTACAAGCTACTCTCTCACAAAGATTTGAAAACATCACTCCTGCAGTTCTCCAAGTCTGAACCTCATCTAGAATAAGGTTTACAAACTGAGGGATGTTGCATTGCCGAGCAACATTCCCAAACACCCTGGCATTGCTTTATTTCCATAGGCTCCATGCAATAAGAACAGCAATTGAATCAAAGCTCTTATTGAATGGTTTTAACAAAGTTTGGCGTGAATAACAATAAGATACACCATTCAGAATGGGCTCGCTATAAAGGTAGAAAGACCCAAGTTGGTTGAGCGGCAGGGCAAATCCTATATGAACCTACTGCGTCAGATTATCATTCGAATGCACAGAAGAAACAGAGCTAACTATTGATTTGGGACGACCCACAAGTGACTACTATAACCGGTTTTGGGAAACTTCTAGAGGTTTCCTGATTTTTTTCCCTCTTGTTTTCTTTACTCATTTTTTGACATCTCTTTTGGTTTCTTTTTTTATATTTCTTTTTTCTCTTCTTTTCTTTGAAGTTTTGGAAATTCAAAGACTATTCATAAATTTTAAATTTTTTTTGTAAAAATTACAAAATTTTCACATTTCTAAAAAGATTCTGGAAATTTAAATTTTGTTCCTCATTTTTAAATGCTTAGCATAACAAAATTTGTTTGCATCTTTCAGAAAAAGTTAAAGTTTTTTACAAGCCATTGAGTTTATTTTTTCCCCGATTTTTAAAAAGTTCTTGTTTTATTTTTTCACAAAAATTTAGAAAATATTTACCTTTTCAAAATATATTGATGTTTCAAAAGAATGCTTGCAAATTTGAAAAATGTTTGTATTTTCTACAAAATTCTCAATTTTTCATAAAAAAACAAACTTTTTAAAATATACCTTTTCCATGATTTCTTCGAAAATAGAATGAAAAAAGAGTGCTACAATCAATAATTTGCTTAAATAGTCAAACTCTCTACTGTTCATACCCGTCGTCGCTACTGTATCCGATCGCCATAGTGTGCGGAAGTGGGCCGACCCACTCGGGGATTGTCCTTTGCGGAAAGGTGGCAATTTGACGCTATAAGCGTCCGGGGATCCCATTTGGTGCGCGGGTCGTTGGTTAGCGACCGGCCGACCGCGCGCTTCCATTCTGTGTACGTTTGGACCGGCCGAACATAGCTCTAGAACGGGAGCTCCTAATCGGCGCCTTAAGCGCCGGTTCAGGAAGCTGGCGCTCGCACGCCGCACCTCATGGGCCGGCCCACCACACGCTGTAGAAGGAAAAATGTCTCGTGAATAAAACACGCAAAAAACTGCCGGTACCGTCACTCGAACTCACGCCTTGAAACTACAAGGGAGGAAACATTCCGATAACCACTACAACAAGGAACCACTAGTTAGTACAAAATGAACGCGAAGTGTATAAGAACCAATAAATTAGCGCTATTCATTAGATTTCCTAATTATTTTAAAAACACTTATTGAACTTGAAAAAAAGTTCACCAAATTTGAAAAAGTTCATCATTTTACTTAAAGTTCATAAAATTTGTAGAAATGTTCGTCCATTTTTTAAAAAGTGTTCATCAATTTCGGAAAAAGTTCAACAAAATTTGAAAATAGTTCATCAATTTTGAAAAAAAAATCATCGAATTTGCAAAAAAGTTCATCGATTTTGAAAAAAGTTCACGAATTCAAAAAAGGTTCACAAAAAAAAGTTCATCGGATTTGCAAGAAGTTTATGGATTTTGAAAAAAAATTCACGAATTCAAAAAAGGTTCACAAAAAAAGTTCATCAAATTTGAGAAACGTTCATCAGATTTGCAAAAAGTTTATGGATTTTGAAAAATGTTCATCGATTTTAATAAAAGTTCATTGAATTTGAAAAAAGTTCATAGATTTTGAAATAAGTTCATCGATTTTAAAAAAAGTTCATAGATTTTGAAATAAGTTCATCAATTTTAATAAAAGTTCATTGAATTTGGAAAAAGTTCATCCTATTTGAAAAAAAGTTCACGAATCTGATATAAAGTTCGCGCATTTAAGGAAAAAACGGAAATCAGAAAAAAAATGGAAAAGGAACAAGATAAAAAAGTCCAGAAACTGACCAGCAAAGGACCTAGATAAGGATTAAAAGAAGAGAAAAAAGGTTATGGACACAACCGCATGGTCAACCTAATGGTGAGTGCGCTGCACTTCAATCAGGCGATCTAGGGTTTGATCCCTCGTTGCGCATGATAATTTTTGCTTCCTTTTCAACGGAAAAAAAAGTGAAACGGGCCGGCCCAGGGTGGCGCGGGCGTGCGGCGGGGGTGTGCGCCCGTTTGCGCCGATGCGTGTAACCGGCGCAACGGGCGCCGTTTAGGAAATGCCCTCTAGAACTTTCCCCAACTGGTTTTTATTCGTTTTTCTTATTTTTCCATTTTTTCTCCTTTTTCATTTTCAATTTTCCTTTCCTTTTTATTTTTCGTCTTTAATTTTATTACATCTTTGATTTTACTTGTAATTTCTTAATATTGTGAACAATTTTTAAATTTGTGAACTTTTTTTAAAATAGTGAAATATTTTCAAAATCATGAAGATGTTTCAACTTCGTGATTTTTTGAAATCGTGAACATATTTTCAAATTCATGGAGATTTCGTTACAAATTCGTGAACATTTTTTACAAACCCATGAACATTTTTTATTCAATGAACTTGTTTTAAAATTTGTGAACAATTTTTGAAATTTACGAACATTTTTTGAATTTTGCGAACATGTTTAAAAAATCATAAACAGTTTTTGAATTCATGAACATTTGTTATCAAGTTCATGAACATTTGGGAACATGTGAACAGTTTTTGCTTTGACGAGCATTGTTTTATAAAATTGTTAACATTTATCTAATCCACAATCATTTTTTTGAAACTTGTGAACAATTTTTAAATATATGAACATTTTTTGAAATCACGAACATTTCTTGAATGTATGAACATTCTATGATTTCTTGACCATTTTTATTCAAAATTCACATTTTTTGGAATTTTTGGAACCTTTTTGGTAATCCTGAATTATTTTAAAGGAGAATAAAACAAAAATATAAAATAAGTAAGAAAAAGACCCAAAAAAATGTTGCGTCCAACCCCGCAAATGGATCGTGTGAAAATGGCGCACGGGGGGAAGGGAAGGTGCGTGTTGGCTCGTTTGTCAACGTGCACGACGCTAAGCATGAGATCCCATAAGCGTTGTGGGGCGCGCACAACTGGGCGACTCCGTTCTTCGACCATGCTACCGATTATGTTCAGCCTTCTGCTTTCGCCAGTGCCACAATGGCTTAGGATGGGGACTGCTACTATTACATTTTCTATTAGACCAACGTTTCGAGGAACATAGGGCGTGTTTGGATTCCATCCTGGCAGCGTATGGCGGGCCTGCCGTGTGCCTGAAAATTGCCTAAACGGTGTTTCCTTGGATGCGTGTACTAGCCTGGGCTGGAAAGTCTTGTCATGTGTTTACCCTGGCCATAAATCCATGCACGTGTTGAGCCTGGCCCGGGTGTTGGAAGTTTGACACCTGTCTTATACAAAATTTGTCTAGGGCCCACTAATCAAGTCTTAGCATATGTATATAGCTTGTTTCGTAGCCATTGGGCTAGAACATGAACCAAACGTCTAGATCGTAGGCTAGCCTGATCAGGCAATAAAATGACATACTTTCAAGTGCAGTCGAGGAAACGATTTATTGCAGGTATGAAGTTATGTTCATCAACTATACTGGCCCATAGACTTTTTTCCTTTGCCTGGACTAGGCGCCAATTTGCCATCTAACGAGAGCCTATACAAGGCCAGGATGTCAAAGAAAAAAAAACCGCAAGGCCAACTACCCCTCCAAACTCCAGGGACACATTTGGTAGCCTGCAATGTTTTTTTTTGCCTCCTTGCATATGTGACCGAGTTGGGCCTGACTGACTGAATACAGGCTAAAATTATGTTTTGCACATAGTTTTTTGTTTGCATCCTCCTTAGCCTGGCCGAGAAGAAACACACGCATGGTATTTGGTTGCAGACCTGTTCCAGGGAGATGTAGAGTATGTGGTGTGTGGTTACATGCAACACATATGGTGGTAACCTCTTGTTGGAGTGGTGAAGTTATATGTAGGGATGAAAATGGAGCGGAAACAGACGTAATTGAGTGCTACCATATTTATTTTCATATCTTTTTGCTGAAGCGAAAACGAATACAGAAACCACGGGAATGAATACGGCAATAGATACTATCAGAAGCGGACACAGACCAAATACAGAGTGGACACAAAAACAAAAGTGGGTGCTGACCAAAACTTAAAAACCCTTGAATCATAGAGAAATACAAACCTAAACAAACAAATTTAATGAATTGTTAACGTGGCTACAAATTAATATGATTATGTTAGCAACTTACCGTAGTATTGTAGTAGTACTGAACAATTGCGTATGGGGTCTGGTACCTTAATACCTAGTTCAATCTCATTACCGACAAGTCTCTTTACTCGTTCCGTAATGCATCATCTCGCAACTAACTCATTAGTCACATTGCTTGCAAGGCTTATAGTGATGTGCATTACCGAGAGGGCCCAGAGATACCTCTCCGATAGACGGAGTGACAAATCATAATCTCGATCTATCCAACTCAACAAACACCATTGGAGACACCTGTAGATCATCTTTATAATCATCCAGTTATGTTGTGATTTTTGATAGCACACAAGGTGTTCCTCCGGTATTTGGGAGTTGCATAATCTCATAGTCAGAGGAACATGTATAAGTCATGAAGAAAGCAGTAGCAATAAAACTGAACGATCATTATACTAAGCTAACGGATGGGTCTTGTCCATCACATCATTCTCTAATGATGTGATTCTGTTCATCAAATGACAACACATGTCCATGGCTAGGAAACTTAACTATCTTTGATTAACGAGCTAGTCAAGTAGAGGCATACTAGGGACACTCTGTTTGTCTATGTATTCACACATGTACTAATTTTCTGGTTAATACAATTATAGCATGAATAATAAACATTTATCATGATATAAGGAAATATAAATAACAACTTTATTATTGTCTCTAGGGAATATTTCCTTCAGTTTACCACTTGCACTAGAGTCAATAATCTAGTTCACATCGTCGTGATTTAACACTAATAGTTCGCATCTTTATGTGATTAGTTCACATCTCCATGTGACTAACACCCAAAGGGTTTACTAGAGTCAATAATCTACTTCACATCGCTATGTGATTAACACCCAAAGAGTGATCATATTTTGCTTGTGAGAGAAATTTAGTCAACGGGTCTACCACATTCAGAGCCGTATGTCTTTTGCAAATTTTCTATGTCTACAATGCTTTGCATGAAACTACTCTAGCTAATTGCTCCCACTTTCAATATGTATCTAGATCGAGACTTAGAGTCATCCAGATCGGTGTCAAAACTTGCATCGACATAACTCTTTACGACGAACTCTTTGTCACCTCCATAACCGAGAAACATTTCCTTATTCCACTAAGGATATTTTTGACCGTTGTCCAATGATCCACTCCTGGACCACTATTGTACCCTCTTGCCAAACTTATGGTGAGGTACACAATAGGTCTGGTACACAGCATAGCATATTTTATAGAACCTATGACTAAGGCATAGGGAACGACTTTTCATTCTCTTTCTATTTTCTGCTATGGTCGGGTTTTGAGTCTTTACTCAACTTCACACCTTGCAACACAGGCAAGAACTCCTTCTTTGACTGTTCTATTTTGAACTACTTCAAAATCTTGTCAAGGTACGTACTCATTAAAAATATATCAAGCGTCTTGATCTATCTCTATAGACCTTGATGCTCAATATGTAAGTAGCTTCACCGAGGTCTTTCTTTGAAAAACTCCTTTAAACACTCATTTATGCTTTTCAGAAAATTCTACATTATCTCCGATCAACAATATGTCATTCACATATACTTATCAGAAATGTTGTAGTGCTCCCACTCACTTTCTTGTAAATACAGGTTTCACCGCAAGTCTGTATAAAACCATATGCTTTGATCACTTTATCAAAGCATATATTCCAACTCCGAGATGCTTGCACCAGTCCATAGATGGATCGCTGGAGCTTGCTCACTTTGTTAGCACCTTTAGGATTGACAAAACCTTCTGGTTGCATCATATACAACTCTTCTTTAAGAAATCCATTAAGGAATGCAATTTTGACAGACATTTGCCAGATTTCATAAAATACGACAACTGCTAACATGATTCGGACAGACTTTTAAGCATCGATATGAGTGAGAAAATCTCGTCGTAGTCAACACCTTGATATTGTCGAAAACATTTGCGACAATTTGAGCTTTGTAGATAGTAACACTACTATCAGCGTCCGTCTTCCTCTTGAAGATCCATTTATTCTCAATGACTCACCGATCATCGGACAAGTCTATCAAAGTCCATACTTTATTCTCATACATGGATCCCATCTCAGATTTCATGGTCTCAAGCCATTTTGCCGAATCTGGGCTCATCATCGTTTCCTCATAGTTCGTAGGTTCGTCATGGTCTAGTAACATGACTTCCAGAACAGGATTACCGTACCACTCTGGTGCGGACCATACTCTGGTTGACCTACGAGGTTCGGTAGTAACTTGATCTGAAGTTTTATGATCATCATCATTAGCTTCCTCACTAATTGGTGTAGGAATCACTGCAACTGATTTCTGTGATGAACTACTTTCCAATTCGGGAGAAGGTACAATTACCTTATCAAGTTCTACTTTCCTCCCACTCACTTCTTTCGAGAGAAACTCCTTCTCTAGAAAGGATCCATTCATAGCAACAAAATATCTTGCCTTCGAATATGTGATAGAAGGTGTACCCAACAATTTCTTTTGGGTATCCTATGAAGATGCACTACTCCGATTTGGGTTCGACCTTATCAGTTTGAAACTTTTTCACATAAGCATCGCAACCCCAAACTTTCAGAAATGACAGCTTTGGTTTCTTGCCAAATCATAGTTCATATGGTGTCATCTCAACGGATTTAGATGGTGCCCTATTTAACGTGAATTCAACTGTCTCTAATGCATAACCCCAAAACGATAGTGGTAAATCGGTAAGAGACATCATAGATCGCACCATATCCAATAAAGTACGATTACAATTTTCGGACACACCATTATGTTGTGGTGTTTCAGGTGGCGTGAGTTGCGAAACTATTCCACATTGTTTCAAATGAAGACCAAACTCGTAACTCAAATATTCGCCTTTGCGATCAGATTGTAGAAACTTTATTTTCTTGTTATGATGATTTTCCACTTTACTCTAAAATTCTTTGAACTTTTCAAATGTTTCAGACTTATGTTTCATCAAGTAGATATACCTATATCTGCTCAAATCATCTGTGAAGGTCAGAAAATAACGATACCCGCCGCGAGCCTCAACACTTATCGGATCACATACATCAGTATGTATTATTTCCAATAAGTCAGTTGCTCGCTGCATTGTTCCGAAGAACGGAGTCTTAGTCATCTTGCCCCTGAGGCATGGTTCGCAAGCATCAAGTGATTCATAATCAAGTGATTCCAAAAGTCCATCGGCATGGAGTTTCTTCATGTGCTTTACACCAATATGACCTAAACGGCAGTGCCACAAATAGGTTGCACTATCATTATTAACTTTGCATCTTTTGGCTTCAATATTATGAATATGTGTATCACTACGATCGAGATTCAATAAACCATTCACCTTGGGTGTATGACCACAGAAGGTTTTATTCATGTAAATAGAATAACAATTAATCTTTGACTTAAATGAATAACCGTATTGCAATAAACATGATCCAATCATATTATGCTCAACGCAAACACCAAATAACATTTATTTTAGGTTCAACACTAATCCCGAAGGTAAAGGGAGTGTGCGATGGTGATCTTATCAACCTTGGAATCATTTCCAACACACATCGTCACCTCATCCTCAACTAGTCTTTGTTTATTTTGCAACTCCCGTTTCGAGTTACTACTCTTAGCAACTAAACTAGTATCAAATACCGACGGGTTTGCTATAAACACTAGTAAAGTACACATCAATAACATGTATATGAAATATACCTTTCTTCACTTTGCCATCCTTCTTATCCGCCAATTATCTAAGACAGTTCCACTTCCAGTGACTGATACGTCTCCGTCGTATCTACTTTTCCAAACACTTTTGCCCTTGTTTTGGATTCTAACTTGTATGATTTGAATGGAACTAACCCAGACTGACACTGTTTTCAGCAGAATTGCCATGGTGTTGTTTTATGTGCAGAAAACAAATATTCTCGGAATGACTTGAAACTCCACGGAACATCTTAGAAAAAAAAAATCCTCGCCAAAGATGAAGACCAGGGGGCCCACACCCTGTCCACGAGGGTGGGGGGCGCCCCCCTAGGGCGCGCCCCCCTAGGGCGCGCCCCCTACCTCGTGGGCCCCCTGGAAACCCTCCGACGCCAATTCCAACTCTATATATTCGCTTTCGGAGAGAAAAAAACCAGAGAGAAGAATTCATCGTGTTTTACGATATGGAGCCACTGCCAAGCCCTAAAACCTCTCGGGAGGGCTGATCTGGAGTCCGTTCGGGGCTCCGGAGAGGGGGATTCGTCACCGTCGTCATCATCAACCATCCTCCATCACCAATTTCGTGATGCTCACCGCCGTGCGTGAGTAATTCCATCGTAGGCTTGCTGGACGGTGATGGGTTGGATGAGATTTATCATGTAATCGAGTTAGTTTTGTTAGGGTTTGATCCCTAGTATCCATTATGTTCTGAGATTGATGTTGCTATGACTTTGCTATGCTTAATGCTTGTCACTAGGGCCCGAGTGCCATGATTTCAGATCTGAACCTATTATGTTATCATGAATATATGTGAGTTCTTGATCCTATCTTGCAAGTCTATAGTCACCTACTATGTGTTATGATCCGGCAACCCCGAAGTGACAATAATCGGGACCACTCCCGGTGATGACCATAGTTTGAGGAGTTCATGTATTCACTATGTGCTAATGCTTTGTTCCGGTTCTCTATTAAAAGGAGGCCTTAATATCCCTTAGTTTCCAATAGGACCCCGCTGCCACGGGAGGGTAGGACAAAAGATGTCATGCAAGTTCTTTTCCATAAGCACGTATGACTATATACGGAATACATGCCTACATTACATTGATGAATTGGAGCTAGTTCTGTGTCACCCTATGTTATGACTGTTACATGATGAACCGCATCCAGCATAATTATCCATCACTGATCCGGTGCCTACGAGTTTTCCATATACTGGTTCTCGCTTATTTACTTTTCCGCTGCTACTGTTACAATCACTACAAAATACCAAAAACATTACTTTTGCTTGCACTACTCTTTTGCTACCGTTACCACCACTATCATATTACTGTGCTACTAAACACTTTGCTGCAGATACTAAGTTTCCAGGTGTGGTTGAATTGACAACTCAGCTTCTAATACTTGAGAATATTCTTTAGCTCCCCTTGTGTCGAATCAATAAATTTGGGTTGAATACTCTACCCTCGAAAGCTGTTGCGATCCCCTATACTTGTGGGTTATCAAGACTAATTTCTGGCGCCGTTGCCGGGGAGCATAGCTCTATTCTTTGAGTCACTTGGGATATATATCTGCTTATCATTATGAAGAACTTGAGAGATCCAAAAACCAAGATCTATCCCTCAACTACGAGGGGAGGTAAGGAACTGCCATCTAGCTCTGCACTTGATTCACCTTCTATTATGAGTAAGTTTGCGACACCTACACCTGCTTCTGCTATTCGTTCTGATATGTCGCAATGTTATTGATGATGCCACTTCTGCTATGCATGATACTTATGATGAAACTGCTTCTATGCCTGATACTACTGTGTCCCTTGGTGAATTTCTTGATGAACAAATTGCTAGGGCTAGAGAAAAAGAAATTATTGAATCTGAATATGATGATGAAATTGATGATGAAAATATGCCTGTTATTCCTGAGGGCTATCTTTTTGATATGGAATCTTCTGCCGCTAATTTAGCTTGCAAATATAGATATGAGCTCAAGAGGTTATTAGTTAAATGGAACAAAGAATCACTTAGAGATAAAATGAAACCCGACCCTGCTTTTGCTACTTCACCCATTTGTGTTCCTGATAAGGATTATGAATTCTGTGTTGATCCTGATATAATTACTTTGGTTGAATCTGATCCATTTTATAGCTATGAATCTAAAACTGTTGTGGCACATCTTACGAAGTTAAATAATATAGCTGCCCTGTTAACTAATGATGAGAGATCACACTACTTCTATATACTCAAAATATTTTCGTTCTCATTAAAGGGTGATGCTAAGATATGGTTTAACTCTCTTGATCCTGGTTGTGTGCGTAGTCCCCAGGATATGATTTATTACTTCTCTGCTAAATATTTCCCTGCTCATAAGAAACAAGCTGCTTTGAGGGAAATATACAACTTTGTGCAAATGAAAGAAGAGAGTCTCCCATAAGCTTGGGGGAGGCTTCTCAAGTTACTTAATGCTTTGCTTGATCATCCTCTTAAGAAACCTGAAATACTTGGTATCTTTTATAATGGACTAACCGATGCTTCCAGAGATTACCTGGATAGTTGTGTTGGCTCTCTTTTCAGGGAAAGAACACCAGATGAAGCTGAAATTCTATTGAATAATATGTTGAAAAATGAAAATAATTGGGCACCTCCCGAGCCAGCTCCTGCTCCAATTACTGAGCCTATTCTTAAACCAACTCCGAAGAAGAGAGGTGTTCTGTTCCTCAGTCCCGAAGATATGCAAGAGGCAAAGAAATCTATGAAAGAAAAAGGTATTAAAGCTGAAGACGTTAAGAATTTACCTCCTATTGAAGAAATACATGGTCTTAATTCACCGCCTGTTGAAGAAACTTATGATCTCAATTCTTTATTTATTGAAGAACCTCCTGACCCCGATATCCCGACACAGGTAGTAAAGGTAAATTCTCTCTATAGATATGATAAAGCTGAAGTCCCTCCTACTAAAATTGCTAGTCAGTGCTTGGATGAGTTTGATAACTTTATGTTTAAGCAAGACGACTTCAATGCTTATTTTGGTAGACAATTAAAAGAAAATGCTTATATGATTAGATGCTTGGGTGATTATATGGCTAATATTAAAGGTGAACTTAAACTTGTTAGCAAACATGCTTCTATGGTTACCACGCAAGTAGAACAAGTGCTTAAAAGCTCAAAAATAAGTGCTTGATGAAATGAATAGTAAGAAAAATGATTATGCTGTTAGAGTGGCTACTAGAACTGGTAGAATGACTCAGGAACCTTTGTATCCTGAAGGCCACCCTAAGAGAATCGAGCAAGATTCTCAAAGAAATAATATTGATGTTCCTGGGTCTTCTAAAAAGAAGAAGAAGACAAATGATAGAACTGTGCAAACTTCTAGTGAACCTATTGCTGAACCACCAGATAATCCAAATTGTATCTCTATGTCTGATGCTGAAACACAATATGGTAATGAACATGAACCTAATGAAAATATTAATGATGATGTTCATGATGATGCTCAACCTAGTAATGATAATGATGTAGAAATTGAACCTGTTGTTGATCTTGATAACCCACAATCAAAGAATCAACATTATGATAAAAGAGACTTTGTTGCTAGGAAACATGGTAAAGAAAGGGAACCTTGGGTTCAGAAACCTATGCCTTTTCCTCCAAAACCATCCAAGAAAAAGGATGATGAGGATTTTGAGCGCTTTGCTGAAATGATTAGGCCTATCTTTTTGCGTATGCGATTAACTGATGTGCTCAAAATAAATCCTTATGCTAAATATATGAAGGATATCATTACTAATAAAAGAAAGATACCGGAAGCTGAAATTTACACCATGCTTGCTAATTATACTTTTAAGGGTGGAATACCAAAGAAACTTGGAGACCCCGGAGTACCTACTATACCTTGCTCCATTAAAAGAAATTATATTAAAACTGCTTTATGTGATCTTGGAGCCGGTGTTAGTGTTATGCCTCTCTCTTTATATCATAGACTTGACTTGAATAAGCTGACACCTACCGAAATATCTTTGCAAATGGCTGATAAATCAACTGCTATACCTGTCGGTATTTGTGAGGATGTGCCTGTTGTGGTTGCAAGCATTACTATTTTAACGGACTTTGTTATACTTGATATTCCCGAGGATGATAGTATGTCTATTATTCTTGGAAGACCTTTTCTTAATACTGCAGGGGATGTTATTGATTGCAACAAAGGCAATGTCACTTTTCATGTTAATGGTAATGAGCATACGGTACACTTTCCGAGGAAACAACCTCAAGTTCATAGTATCAACTCCATTGGAAAAATTCCATCGATTATAATTGGAGGTTTTGAATTTCCTCTTCCTACTGTCAAAAAGAAATATGATATACTTATTATAGGGGATGTGCATATCCCTGTTGAGGTAACTTAGTGTTATTCGAAATTTCTCCGGTTTCATGATTATCGGAATGAGTTTGTTAACAAGACTTGATCAACCTTGTTAGTGGATTCTTTTTGATGAGCATGAGATGGATAAAACTAGAAGCACAACCTTCTGTACCCTCTCTATATTTTCTGTTAATTAGTAGAAATAAAGTAAAAATAGTATTTTTCTGTCTGTTTCCTGGGTTATCCATGTAATATAAAAATATCCCGAAAATAAAAGTCCTCGGAATGCCATGCCAATTTAATATGATTTTTTCGGAAATATTTGAGGATTTACTGTGCAAAAATTACCGCGGGAGGAGCTGCCACCTGGCCACGAGGGTGGTGGGCGCCCCCCCCTCTAGGGCGCGCCCCTGCCTCGTGGGCCCACGGTGGCCCTCCTCCACTTATCCCAGCACCCATCTTCTTCCTCTGTCTCACACAAACCCGAAAAACCAACTCAAGCACGAGTTCCAGCCACTTTTGCTGTGATTTTCGATCTCCTTGCTCAAAGCACCTCTCGCAAAACTGCTTGGGGAGATCGTTCCTTGGTATGTGACTCCTCCATTGGTCCAATTAATTTTTGTTCTAGTGCTTTATTCTTGCAAATTTGTGCTGCATAGGTGACCATGTTCTTGAGCTTGCATGTCAAATTTATATGGTTCCAAGTAGTTCTAATGCTTGATTTAGGCTCTAGGCACTTCTAGGAGTAGTTGCTATCAGTTTTATTGAAGTTGGTTCACTTTTGTTTGAAGTTACTAAAAATTTCAGAATTTTTCAGAGAAAAACAATATGCTTAGGAAGATGTTCCAAGGTGGTTCCTCTAAGAAGCAAGGACCCAGGATTGCTATGCGCGATGCTGACGAGGATCCACCAAGAGACGCTCCAGTACGGCCTTGCGAATGGCCGTCGGAAAATTTTATGGACCGTGCGGGAATTAAAGAAGAATTCAAAGCATATTTGTGTAATGCCGGTCTTGAGGATTTTGAGACTAACAAATGCCCCCAGTATCATGATCTCACAAGTCCATTTGTGAGGAGGTTTGAGTATTCATCTTCACGTAATTTTCCTTCAGTCATGTTTGATCTCTATGACAAATCTTATACCATGGACTTAGAGGATTTCACTTCTGCTTACAAACTTCCATCATGGGGTAGTGTTAGGGATCCCCCTAAATCTGAATTTAGAAACTTTCTTGCTAGTATAACTGTGGGGGAATCTAGAGATATAACGCAGGCTACCATAGGGAGCATTCACTTTCCTGCTATACATTATTTTGCTCTCTTTATCGGTAGATGCATAAATGCTAAGGATGAATCATGCACATGTGTGTCCTTGATCTTAGCATTCTTAGGAGTGCCGTGTTAGGAGACCAATCTTATCATATGGGAGCCATTGTAGCTCGTAGGTTGCATCATAATAAACATAATGGAGATTTCTTTGGAGGAATTTATGCAACCCGCTTAGCTCATTTTCTTGAGATAGACATTCGTGAGGGTGATACGGAGTTGCCTCCTGCATATTTAGATTATAACTCTATGGCTTCGCACCAGTTTGTCGAGAGGCCTGAATCACCTCTCTTATATCGTTTAATTTTTGATAAACGATGTGTTTTCCGTATTACTCTCCCTGCTCCTGCCTTCTTTGATTCATGGACAAAAAGAAGATATGTTATTACCAGAGAGGAGGCAAAAGAGTACGAGAGGAGAGCGGAGGTAGCTCGACTCCACGCTGCAGCTCAGCAGGCGATAACCGCTGCACATCCGTATGATCCCAACTATTCTTCGTCGCAGTACGACCCCAGCTACACCTATGGGTATCCGCCAGGCTATCCCTGGCAATAGACCAACTTAGGCCAAAAGCCTAAGCTTGGGGGAGTACGTATTTCTCACCGACATTACATTTATGCTCACACACACTCATTACTAGATGTCGGTGCTCATACTTTTTCATTGTATCATCCATGCTAGTTTATTTCCTTTTATGCTTTCTTCTTGTGTGTTTAATAAACCTTAAGAAAAAACAAAAAAAATTAGTTGTAGCTTTTAATTAATTTACTTTCCATGCTTGTAGTAGTAATTAAAAAGAAAACCCAAAAATATTTCCCGTTCTTCCTTTGCTTGTTGGGAGCTTTCCCGTGTAAATAGTTTTATTTCCTTTCTTTGGGGGTCAGTAGGAGAAGACCATGATTAAATTGTTGAAGTGGCTCTTATATGCATTATTGTTGATTTAACCCAGAGCCCATATTGTCTTGTCTTCTCATGTTTATTGAATGCTCGCAGATTCCAGCTTAGTCAAATGCACGTACACTCCTATTATTATTCACACCGTTCGGTCATGCAAGTGAAAGGCAATTATGACGATATATGATGGACTGACTGAGATGAGAAAAGCTGGTATGAACTCGACCTCTTTTGTTTTTGTAAATATGATGAGTCCCTCGTTCTTGATTCGGCTTATTATGAATAAACATGTTTGCAATGACAATTAGAGATCATAGTTGCTTGTGCCATGCTTGATTAGCTATGAGTTATAATGATTTACCTTGTGTACCAACATGCTATTGAGATGGTTATGATGTGGTATGATGGGGTGGTATCCTCCTTTGAATGATTTAAGTGACTTGACTTGGCACATGTTCACGCATGTAGTTGAAACAAATCAACATAGCCTTCACGATATTTATGTTCATGGTGGATTATATCCTACTCATGCTTACATCCAATGTTTATTAATTTTAATGCATGTACATGGCTGTTGTCGCTCTCTAGTTGGTCGCTTCCCAGTCTTTTGCTAGCCTTCACTTGTACTAAGCGGGAATACTGCTTGTGCATCCAATCCCTTAAACCCCAAAGTTATTCCAGATGAGTCCACTATACCTTCCTATATGCGGTATCTACCTGCCGTTCCAAGTAAATTTGTATGTGCCAAACTCTAAACCTTCAAATAAACATTCTGTTTTGTATGCTCTAATAGCTCATGTATCAACCAAGGCTGTCCTTATCTTCCGTGTTAGGCGGGTTATTCTCAAGAGGAGTGGACTCCGCTCCTCACTCACGAGAAAATGGCCGGTCACCAGGATGCCCAGTCCCATGCTTTATGCAAACCAAATCAAAATTAATTGCAAACAAAACTCCCCCTGGGACCTGATGTATGTTGGAGACACTCGTTGTTTCGAGCAAGTCATGGATTGAGGCTTGTTGGTGGAGGGGGAGTATAAACTTTACCATTCTGTTTGGGAATTGCCTATAATGTGTTTAGCATGGAAGATATCGCCATCTCCTAATTGCTACGTTGACAATGAAAGTATACCACTCAAAATACAATTTATCTCTATTGCAAAACCGAGCTCTGGCACCTCTACAAATCCCTGCTTCCCTCTGTGAAGGGCCTATCCATTTACTTTTATGTTGAGTCATCACCCTCTTATTAAAAAGCACTAGCTGGAGAGCACAACTGTCATTTGCATTCATCACTATTAATCTATGTTGGGTGTGACTATGATTGGATCTCTTTTACCATGAATTACAATGTCTAGTCAGTCCTTGATCTTTAAAGGTGCTCTGCATTTATGTTTTGCGGTCTCAGAAAGGGCTAGCGACATACCATCTTGTTATATTATATGATGATTGTTTTGAGAAAGTGTTGTCATCCGAGATTTATTATTATGACTTGCTAGTTGATTATGCTATTGATATGAGTAATTATGAGACCTGAGAATTATTGCAAATGTGGTTAGTTATGATCTATGCTGAAAACTTGAATGCTGGCTTGACATAGTTACAACAACAAGAGCAAACAGAGTTTGTAAAAGTTTTTTTTCTTTCTTTCAGTTTGTCAACTGAATTGCTTGAGGACAAGCAAGGGTTTAAGCTTGGGGGAGTTGATACGTCTCCGTCGTATCTACTTTTCCAAACACTTTTGCCCTTGTTTTGGACTCTAACTTGTATGATTTGAATGGAACTAACCCGGACTGACGTTGTTTTCAGCAGAATTGCCATGGTGTTGTTTTATGTGCAAAAAACAAATATCCTCGAAATGACCTGAAACTCCATGGAACATCTTAGAAAAAATAATAATAAATCCTCGCCAAAGATGAAGACCACGGGACCCACACCCTGTCCACGAGGGTGGGGGGCGCCCCCCTAGGGCGCGCCCCCCTACCTCGTGGGTGTTGGAAATATGCCCTAGAGGCAATAATAAATTGATTATTATTATATTTCCTTGTTCATGATAATCGTTTATTATCCATGCTAGAATTGTATTGATAGGAAACTCAGATACATGTGTGGATACATAGACAACACCATGTCCCTAGTAAGCCTCTAGTTGACTAGCTCGTTGATCAATAGATGGTTACGGTTTCCTGACCATGGACATTGGATGTCATTGATAACGGGATCACATCATTAGGAGAATGATGTGATGGACAAGACCCAATCCTAAGCCTAGCACAAGATCATGTAGTTCGTATGCTAAAGCTTTTCTAATGTCAAGTATCATTTCCTTAGACCATGAGATTGTGCAACTCCCGAATACCGTAGGAGTGCTTTGGGTGTGCCAAACGTCACAGCGTAATTGGGTGGCTATAAAGGTGCACTACGGGTATCTCCGAAAGTGTCTATTGGGTTGGCACGAATCGAGACTGGGATTTGTCACTCCGTGTAAACGGAGAGGTATCTCTGGGCCCACTCGGTAGGACATCATCATAATGTGCACAATGTGATCAAGGAGTTGATCACGGGATGATGTGTTACGGAACGAGTAAAGAGACTTGCCGGTAACGAGATTGAACAAGGTATCGGGATACCGACGATCGAATCTCGGGCAAGTATCGTACCGATAGACAAAGGGAATTGTATACGGGATTGATTAAGTCCTTGACATCGTGGTTCATCCGATGAGATCATCGTGGAACATGTGGGAGCCAACATGGGTATCCAAATCCCGCTGTTGGTTATTGACCGGAGAGTCATCTCGGTCATGTCTGCATGTCTCCCGAACCCGTAGGGTCTACACACTTAAGGTTCGATGACGCTAGGGTTATAAAGGAAGTTTGTATGTGGTTACAGAATGTTGTTCGGAGTCCCGGATGAGATCCCGGACGTCACGAGGAGTTCCGGAATGGTCCGGAGGTAAAGATTTATATATGGGAAGTCCTGTTTTGGTCACCGGAAAAGTTTCGGGTTTTATCGGTAACGTACCGGGACCACCGGGAGGGTCCCGGGGGTCCACCAAGTGGGGCCACAAGCCCCGGAGGCTTGCATGGGCTAAGAGTGGTAAGGGACCAGCCCCTGAGTGGGCTGGTGCACCTCCCACAAGGCCCAGGGCGCAGCTAAGAGGAGAAGGGGGAAACCCTAGGCACAGATGGGCCTAAGGCCCACCCTAGGGCGCGCCCCCCTCTCCCCCTCTTGGCTGCCCCCCTTTCCCATCTAGGGCTGCCGCCCCCTAGGGGTGGGAACCCTAGAAGGGGTGCACCCTCCTCCCCTCCTCCTATAAATAGTGGGGGTTTTGGGCTGTCCAAGAAGCGCGATTTGATCTCTCCCTGGCGCAGCCCTACCTCTCTCCTCATCTCTTGCGGTGCTTGGCGAAGCCCTGCTGGATCACCACGCTCCTCCACCACCACCACACCATTGTGCTGCTGCTGGATGGAGTCTTCCTCAACCTCTCCCTCTCTCCTTGCTGGATCAAGGCATGGGAGACGTCACCGGGCTGTATGTGTGTTGAACGCGGAGGTGCCGTCCGTTCGGCACTAGGATCTCCGGTGATTTGGATCACGACGAGTACGACTCCTTCAGCCCCATTCTCTTGAACGCTTCTGCTTAGCGATCTACAAGGGTATGTAGATGCACTATCCTTCCCCTCGTTGCTGGTTTCTCCATAGGTAGATCTTGGTGACACGTAGGAAAATTTTGAATTTCTGCTACGTTCCCCAACAGTGGTACCAGAGCCAGGTCTATTGCGTAGATTGTATGCACGAGTAGAACACAAAGTAGTTGTGGGCGTTGATTTCGCTCAATATGCTTACCGTTACTAGTCCAATCTTGATTCGGCGGCATTGTGGGATTAAGCGGCCCGAACCAACCTTACACGTACGCTTACGTGAGACCGGTTCCACCGACTGACATGCACTAGTTGCATAAGGTGGCTGGTGAGTGTCTGTCTCTCCCACTTTAGTCGGATCGGATTCGATGAAAAGGGTCCTTATGAAGGGTAAATAGCAATTGGCATATCACATTGTGGTCTTTGCGTAAGAAACGTTCTTGCTAGAAACCCATAGCAGCCACGTAAAACATGCAAACAACAATTAGAGGACGTCTAACTTATTTTTGCAGGGTATGCTATGTGATGTGATATGGCCAAGAAGAATGTGATGAATGATATGTGATGTATGAGATTGATCATGTTCTTGTAATAGGAATCACAACTTGCATGTCGATGAGTATGACAACCGGCAGGAGCCATAGGAGTTGTCTTTATTTATTATATGACCTGCGTGTCATTGAACAACGCCATGTAATTACTTTACTTTATTGCTAACCATTAGCTGTAGTAGTAGAAGTAATAGTTGGTGAGACAACTTCATGAAGACACGATGATGGAGATCATGGTGTCATGCCAGTGACGATGATGACCATGGAGCCCCGAAGATGGAGATCAAAAGGAGCAAAGTGATGATGGCCATATCATGTCACTATTTGATTGCATGTGATGTTTATCATGTTTATACATCTTATTTGCTTAGAACGACGATAGTAAATAAGATGATCCCTCATTAAAATTTCAAGAAAGTGTTCCCCCTAACTGTGCACCATTGCGAAAGTTCATCGTTTCGAAGCATCACGTGATGATCGGTTGTGATAGATTCTTACGTTCGAATACAACGGGTGTTGACGAGCCTAGCATGTACAGACATGGCCTCGGAACACATGCGAAACACTTAGATTGACTTGACGAGCCTAGCATGTACAGACATGGCCTCGGAACACAAGAGACCGAAAGGTCGAGCATGAGTCGTATGGTAGATATGATCAACATGAAGATGTTCACCGATGTTGACTAGTCCGTCTCACGTGATGATTGGACACGGCCTAGTTGACTCGGATCATGTAATCACTTAGATGACTAGAGGGATGTCTATCTGAGTGGGAGTTCATAGGATGAACTTAATTATCCTGAACATAGTCAAAAGGTCTTCGCAAATTATGTCGTAGCTCGCGCTTCAGTTCTACTGTTTAGACATGTTCCTAGAGAAAATTTAGTTGAAAGTTGATAGTAGCAATTATGCGGACTAGGTCCGTAAACTGAGGATTGTCCTCATTGCTTCATAGAAGGCTTATGTCCTTAATGCACCGCTCAGTGTGCTGAACCTCGAACGTCGTCAGTGGATGTTGCGAACATCTGACATACACATTTTGATAACTACATGATAGTTCAGTTAAACGGTTTAGAGTTGAGGCACCGAAGACGTTTTGAAACGTCGCGAAACATATGAGATGTTTCGAGGGCTGAAATTGGGATTTCAGGCTCGTGCCCACGTCAAGAGGTATAAGACCTCCGACGATTTTCTTAGCCTGCAAACTAAGGGAGAAAAGCTCAATTGTTGAGCTTGTGCTCAGATTGTCTGAGTACAACAATCATTTGAATCGAGTGGGAGTTGATCTTCCAGATGAGATAGTGATGTTTCTCCGAAGTCATTACCACCAAGCTGCTAGAGCTTCGTGATGAACTATAATATATCAGGGACATATATGATGATCCATGAGATATTCGTGATGTTTGACACCACAAAAGTAGAAATCAAGAAGGAGCATCAATTGTTGATGGTTGGTGAAACCACTAGTTTCAAGAAGGGCAAGGGCAAGGGCAAGAAGGGATACTTCATGAAACGGCAATTCAGCTGCTGCTCTAGTGAAGAAACCCAAGGTTGAACCCAAACCCGAAACTAAGTGCTTCTGTAATAACAGGAACAACCACTGGAGCAGAATTACCCTAGATACTTGGTAGATGAGAAGGCTGGCAAGGTCGATAGAAGTATATTGGATATACATTGTGTGAATGTGTACTTTACTAGTACTCCTAGTAGCACCATGGTATTAGATACCAGTTCGGTTGCTAAATGTTAGTAAACTCGAAATAAAAGGCTGCGGAGTAAACGGAGACTAGCTAAAGGTGAGCTAGTGATATGTGTTGGAAGTTTTTCCAAGCTTGATGAGATCAAGCATCGCACGCTCCCTCTACCATCGAGATTGGTGTTTGCGTTGAGCATAGACATGATTGGATTATGTCTATCGCAATACGGTTATTCATTTAAGGAGAATAATGGTTACTCTGTTTATTTGAATAATACCTTCAATGGTCTTGCACCTAAAATGAATGGTTTATTGAATCTCGATCGTAGTGATACACATGTTCATGCCAAAAGATATAAGATAGTAATGATAGTACCACCTACTTTTGGCACTGCCACGTAAGTCATATCGGTATAAAACGCATGAAGAAGCTCCATGTTGATGGATCTTTGGGCTCACTCGTTTTGAAAAGTTTGAGACATGCGAACCATGTCTATTGGTGTATATGCATGAAGAAACTCCATGCAAATGGACCGTTTGGACTCACTTGATTTTGAATCACTTGAGACATGCAAATCATACCACATGGGCAAGATGACTGAAAGCCTCGTTTTCAGTAAAATGGAACTAGAAAGCAACTTGTTGGAAGTAATACATTTTGATGTGTGCAGTCCAATGAGTGCTGAGGCGTGTAGTGGATATCGTTATGTTCTTACTTCACAGATGATTTGAGTAAATGTTGAGTATATTTACTTGATGAATCACGAGTCTGAATTATTGAAAGGTTCAAGTAATTTCAGGGTGAAGTTGAAAGATCGTCGTGACAAGAGGATAAAATATCTATGATATGATCATAGAGATGAATATCTGAATTACGAGTTTGGCACAGAATTAAGACATTGTGGAAATCGTTTCACAACTAATGCAGCCTGGAACACCATAGTGTGATGGTGTGTCCGAACATCATAACTGCACCCAATTGGATATGATGCATACCATGATGTCTCTTATCGAATTACCACGATAGTGTATGGGTTAGGCATTAGAGACAACCACATTCACTTTAAATAGGGCACCACGTAATTCCGATGAGATGACACCGTATGAACTATGGTTTAGAGAAACCTAAGCTGTCATTTCTTAAAAGTTTGGGGCTGCGACACTTATGTGAAAAAGTTTTAGGCTGATAAGCTCGAACCCAAAGCGGATAAATGCATCTTCATAGGACACCCAAAACAGTTGGGTATACCTCCTGTCTCAGATCCGAAAGCAATAATGGATTGTTTCTAGAATCAGGTCCTTTCTCGAGGAAAAGTTTCTCTCGAAAGAATTGAGTGGGAGCATGGTGGAGACTTAATGAGGTTATTGAACCGTCTCTTCAACTAGTGTGTGGCAGGGCATAGGGAGTCGTTCCTATGGCACCTACACCAATTGAAGTGGAAGCTTATGATAGTGATCATGAAACTTCAGATCAAGTCACTACCAATCCTCGTGGGATGACAAGGATGCGTACTACTTCAGATGTTGGGGAACATAGTAATTTCAAAAAAATTCCTATGCACACGCAAGATCATGGTGATGCATAGCAACGAGAGGGGAGAGTGTTGTCTACGTACCAACGCAGACCGACTGCGGAAGCGATCACACAACGTAGAGGAAGTAGTCGTACGTCTTCCCGATCCGACCGATCCAAGCACCGTTACTCCGGCACCTCCGAGTTCTTAGCACACGTTCAGCTCGATGACGATCCCCGGGCTCCGATCCAGCAAAGCTTCGGGGAGGAGTTCCGTCAGCACGACGGCGTGGTGACGATCTTGATGTTCTACCGATGCAGGGCTTCACCTAAGCACTACAACGATATGATCGAGGTGGAATATGGTGGCAGGGGGCACCGCACACGGCTAAGGAACGATCTCAATGATCAACTTGTGTGTCTAGAGGTGCCTCCTGCCCCCGTATATAAAGGAGCAAGGGGGAGGAGACCGGCCATAGGAGAGGCGCGCCAGGTGTGGAGTCCTACTAGGACTCCAAGTCCTAGTAGGAGTCCACCAAGAGGGGAGGAAGGGAGAAGGAAGTGGAGGAGTAGGAAAGGTGGCCGGCCCCCTTTTCCCTAGTCCAATTCGGACTAGAGCGGAGGGGGGGCGCAGCAGCCTTTTTTCCTCTTCCCACTAAAGCCCATCAAGGCCCATTACTTCTCCCATAACTAACCGGTACTCCGAAAAATATCCGAATCACTCGGAACCTTTCCGATGTCCGAATATAGTCGTCCAATATATCGATCTTTACGTCTCGACCATTTCGAGACTCCTCGTCATGTCCCCAATCTCATCCGGGACTCCGGACTCCTTCGGTACATCAAAACTCATAAACTCATAATATAACTGTCATCGAAACCTTAAGCGTGCGGACCCTACGGTTCGAGAACAATGTAGACATGACCGAGACACGTCTCCGGTCAATAACCAATAGCGGGACCTGGATGCCCATATTGGCTTCTACATATTCTACGAAGATCTTTTATCGGTCAGACCGCATAACAACATACGTTGTTCCCTTTGTCATCGGTATGTTACTTGCCCGAGATTCGATCGTCGGTATCCAATACCTAGTTCAATCTCGTTACCGGCAAGTCTCTTTACTCGTTCCGTAATACATCATCCCACAACTAACATATTAGTTGCAGTGCTTGCAAGTCTTATGTGATGTGCATTACCGAGAGGGCCCAGAGATACCTCTCCGACAATTGGAGTGACAAATCCTAATCTCGAAATACGCCAACCCAACATCTACCTTTGGAGACACCTGTAGTACTCCTTTATAATCACCCAGTTACGTTGTGACGTTTGGTAGTACCCAAAGTGTTCCTCCGGCAAACGGGAGTTGCATAATCTCATAGTCATAGGAACATGTATAAGTTATGAAGAAAGCAATAGCAACATACTAAACGATCGGGTGCTAAGCTAATGGAACGGGTCATGTCAATCAGATCATTCAACTAATGATGTGATCCCGTTAATCAAATAACAACTCTTTGTCCATGGTTAGGAAACATAACCATCTTTGATTAACGAGCTAGTCAAGTAGAGGCATACTAGTGACACTCTGTTTGTCTATGTATTCACACATGTATTATGTTTCCGGTTAATACAATTCTAGCATGAATAATAAACGTTTATCATGATATAAGGAAATAAATAATAACTTTATTATTGCCTCTAGGGCATATTTCCTTCATCAGAGTGGTACGTAATCCTGTCTTGGAAGTCATGTTGGACAACAATGAACCTACGAGCTATGGGGAAGCGATGGTGGGCCTGGATTCCAAATTGGCTCGAGGCCATAAAATCAGAGAGAGGATCCATGTATGAAAACAAAGTGTAGACTTTGGAAGAACTACTTGATGGTCATAAGGCTGTTGAGTACAGATGGATTTTAAAAGGAAGACGGACAATGATGGTAAATGTCACCATTAAGAAAGCTCGACTCGTTGTTAAGAAGTTTCTCGACAAGTTCAAGGAGTTGACTATAGTGAGACTTTCTCACTCGTAGCGATGCTAAGAGTCTGTTGGAATTATATTAGCGATTACTACATTATTTATGAAATCTTGCAGATAGGATGCCAAAAACCATTGTTTCCTCGACGATTTTTGAGGAAAGGTTGTATGTGATACAACCGGAAGGTTTTGTCAATCCTGAAAGATGCTAACCAGCATGCAAAGCTCCAGCAATCCTTCTAAGGACTGGAGTAAGCATCTCGGAGTTGGAATGTATGCTTTGATAAGATGATCAAAGTTTTGGGTGTATACAAAGTTTATGAGAAACTTGTATTTCCAAAGAAGTGAGTGGGAGCACTATAGAATTTCTGATAAATATATGTTGTTGACATATTGTTGATCAGAAATGACGTAGAATTTCTGGAAAGCATATAGGGTTATTTGGAAAGTGTTTTTCAATGGAAAGCCTGGATTAAGCTACTTGAACATTGAGCATCAAGATCTATAAGGATAGATCAAAATGCTTAATGGTACTTTCAAATGAGCACATACCTTGACATGATCTTGAAGGTGTTCAAGATGGATCAGTCAAAGAAGGAGTTCTTGCCTGAGTTGTAAGGTATGAAGTTAAGACTTAAAGCTCGACCACGGCAGAAGAAAGAGGAAGGACGAAGGTCGTCCCCTATGCTTTTGTCATAGGCTCTCTATAGTATGCTATGTTGTGTACCGCACTTGAAGTGTGCCTTGCCATGAGTCAGTCAAGGGGTACAAGAGTGATCCAAGAATGGATCACAGGACAACGGTCAAAGTTATCCTTAGTAACTAGTGGACTAAGGAATTTTCTCGATTATGGAGGTGGTAAAAGAGTTCGTCGTAAAGGGTTACGCCGATGCAAACTTTGACACTAATCCAGATTATTTTGAGTAGTAAACTGGATTCGTGTAGTAGAACAGTTATTTGGAATAGCTCCAAATAGAACGTGGTAGCTGCATCTAGGAGATGACACAGAGATTTGTAAAGCACACACGGATCTGAAAGATTCAGACCCGTTGACTATAACATCTCTCACAAGCATAACATGATCAAACCCAGAACTCATCGAGTGTTAATCACATGGTAATGTGAACTAGATTATTGACTCTAGTAAACTCTTTGGGTGTTAGTCACATGGGGATGTGACCTTGAGTGTTAATCACATATCGATGTGAACTGGATTATTGACTCTAGTGCAAGTGGGAGACTGTTGAAAATATGCCCTAGAGGCAATAATAAATTGATTATTATTATATTTCCTTGTTCATGATAATCGTTTATTATCCATGCTAGAATTGTATTGATAGGAAACTCAGATACATGTGTGGATACATAGATAACACCATGTACCTAGTAAGCCTCTAGTTGACTAGCTCGTTGATCAATAGATGGTTACGGTTTCCTGACCATGGACATTGGATGTCATTGATAACGGGATCACATCATTAGGAGAATGATGTGATGGACAAGACCCAATCCTAAGCCTAGCACAAGATCATGTAGTTCGTATGCTAAAGCTTTTCGAATGTCAAGTATCATTTCCTTAGACCATGAGATTGTGCAACTCCCGGATACCGTAGGAGTGCTTTGGGTGTGCCAAACGTCACAACGTAACTGGGTGGCTATAAAGGTGCACTACGGGTATCTCCGAAAGTGTCTGTTGGGTTGGCACGAATCGAGACTGGGATTTGTCACTCCGTGTAAACGGAGAGGTATCTCTGGGCCCACTCGGTAGGACATCATCATAATGTGCACAATGTGATCAAGGAGTTGATCACGGGATGATGTGTTACAGAACGAGTAAAGAGACTTGCCGGTAACGAGATTGAACAAGGTATCGGGATACCGACGATCGAATCTCGGGCAAGTATCGTACCGATAGACAAAGGGAATTGTATACGAGATTGATTAAGTCCTTGACATCGTGGTTCATCCGATGAGATCATCGTGGAACATGTGGGAGCCAACATGGGTATCCAGATCCCGCTGTTGGTTATTGACCGGAGAGTCATCTCGGTCATGTCTGCATGTCTCCCGAACCCGTAGGGTCTACACACTTAAGGTTCGATGACGCTAGGGTTATAAAGGAAGTTTGTATGTGGTTACTAAATGTTGTTCGGAGTCTCGGATGAGATCCCAGACGTCACGAGGAGTTCCGGAATGGTCCGGAGGTAAAGATTTATATATGGGAAGTCCTGTTTTGGTCACCGGAAAAGTTTCGGGTTTTATCGGTAACGTACCGGGACCACCGGGAGGGTCCCGGGGGTCCACCAAGTGGGGCCACAAGCCCCGGAGGCTTGCATGGGCTAAGAGTGGTAAGGGACCAGCCCCTGAGTGGGCTGGTGCGCCTCCCACAAGGCCCAGGGCGCAGCTAAGAGGAGAAGGGGGAAACCCTAGGCACAGATGGGCCTAAGGCCCACCCTAGGGCGCGCCCCCATCTCCCCCTCTTGGCCGCCCCCCCTTTCCCATCTAGGGCTGCCGCCCCCCTAGGGGTGGGAACCCTAGAAGGGGCGCACCCTCCTCCCCTCCTCCTATAAATAGTGGGGGTTTTGGGCTGTCCAAGAAGCGCGATTTGATCTCTCCCTGGCGCAGCCCTACCTCTCTCCTCCTCCTCTCTTGCGGTGCTTGGCGAAGCCCTGCTGGATCACCACACTCCTCCACCACCACCACGCCGTTGTGCTGCTACTGGATGGAGTCTTCCTCAACCTCTCCCTCTCTCCTTGCTGGATCAAGGCATGGGAGACGTCACCGGGCTGTACGTGTGTTGAACGCGGAGGTGCCGTCCGTTCGGCACTAGGATCTCCGGTGATTTGGATCACGACGAGTACGACTCCTTCAACCCCGTTCTCTTGAACGCTTCTGCTTAGCGATCTACAAGGGTATGTAGATGCACTATCCTTCCCCTCGTTGCTGGTTTCTCCATAGATAGATCTTGGTGACACGTAGGAAAATTTTGAATTTCTGCAACGTTCCCCAACAGTGGGCCCCCTGGAAACCCTCCGACGCCAATTCCAACTCTATATATTCGCTTTCGGAGAGAAAAAAAACCAGAGAGAAGAATTCATCACGTTTTACAATACGGAGCCGCCACCAAGCCCTAAAACCTCTCGAGAGGGCTGATCTAGAGTCCGTTCGAGGCTCCGGAGAGGGGGATTCGTCGTTGTCATCATCATCAACCATCCTCCATCACCAATTTCATGATGCTCACCGCCGTGCGTGAGTAATTCCATCGTAGGCTTGTTGGACGGTGATGGGTTGGATGATATTTATCATGTAATCGAGTTAGTTTTGTTGGGGTTTGATCCCTAGTATCCATTATGTTCTGAGATTGATGTTGCTATGACTTTGCGATGCTTAATGCTTGTCACTAGGGCCCGAGTGCCATGATTTCAGATCTGAACCTATTATGTTTTCATGAATATATGTGAGTTCTTGATCCTATCTTGCAAGTCTATAGTCACCTACTACGTGTTATGATCCGGCAACCCCGAAGTGACAATAATCGGGACCACTCCCGGTGATGACCATAGTTTGAGGAGTTCATGTATTCACTATGTGCTAATGCTTTGTTCCGGTTCTCGTTTAAAAGGAGGCCTTAATATCCCTTAGTTTCCAATAGGACCCCGCTACCATGGGAGGGTAGGACAAAAGATGTCATGCAAGTTCTTTTCCATAAGCACGTATGACTATATACGGAATACATGCCTACATTACATTGATGAATTGGAGCTAGTTCTATGTCACCCTATGTTATGACTATTACATGATGAACCGCATCCGGCATAATTATCCATCACTGATCCGGTGCCTACGAGTTTTCCATATACCGGTTCTCGTTTATTTACTTTTCCGCTGCTACTGTTACAATCACTACAAAATACCAAAAACATTACTTTTGCTTGCACTACTCTTTTGTTACCGTTACCACCACTATCATATTACTGTGCTACTAAACACTTTGCTGCAGATACTAAGTTTCCAGGTGTGGTTGAATTGACAACTCAGCTGCTTATAATTGATAATATTCTTTGGCTCCCCTTGTGTCGAATCAATAAATTTGGGTTGAATACTCTACCCTTGAAAGCTGTTGCGATCCCCTATACTTGTGGGTTATCAGTGACCATTTGCTTTGCAGTAGAAGCACTCAGTTTCAGGTTTGGGTCTATCTTTGGGCTTGTTCATGGGAGTGGCAACTTGCTTGCCATTCTTCTTGAAGTTCTCTTTCTTTCCTTTGCCCTTTTACTTGAAACTAGTGGTTTTATCAACCATCAACATTTGATGCTTTTCTTGATTTCTACCTTCGTCGATTTCAGCATCACGAAGAGCTCGGGAATCGTTTTCGTCATCCCTTGCATATTATAGTTCATCACTAAGTTCTAGTAACTTGGTGATTGTGACTAGAGAACTTTATCAATTACTATCTTATCTGGAAGATTAACTCCTACTTGATTCAAGCAATTGTAGTACCCAGAAAATCTGCGCACATACTCACTGGTTGAGCTATTCTCCTCCATCTTGTAGGCAATGTACTGTTAGAGGTCTCATACCTCTCGACACGGGCATGAGTATGAAATACCAATTTCAACTGGTAGAACATCTTATATGCTCCGTGGCGTTCAAAACATTTTTGAATTCCCGATTCTAAGTCATAAAGCATGTTGCACTAAACTATTAAGTAGTCATCATACCAAGCTTGTCAAACGTTCATAACATCTACATCTGCTCCTGCAATAGGTCTGTCAGCTAGCGGTGTGCTACCTCTTGAGCTTGCGTTGGATTTCCCCGAAAAGGAAGGGATGATGCAGCAGAGTAGCGTAAGTATTTCCCTCAGTTTTTGAGAACCAAGGTATCAATCCAGTAGGAGGCCACGCTCAAGTCCCTCGTACCTGCACAAAACAATTGCTACTCGCAACCAACGCGATTAGGGGTTGTCAATCCCTTCATGGTCACTTACGAGACTGAGATCTGGTAGATATAATATTTTTGGTATTTTTGGTATAAAGATGCAAAGTAAAAAGTAAAAGGCAAAGTAAATAGCAAAGCAAGATTAAAGTGATGGAGATTAATATGATGAGAATAGACCCGGGGGCCATAGGTTCCACTAGTGGCTTCTCTCAAGAGCATAAGTATTCTACGATGGGTGAAAAAATTACTGTTGAGCAATTGACAGAATTGAGCATAGTTATGAGAATATCTAGGCATGATCATGTATATAGGCATCATGTCCGTGACAAGTAGATCGAAACGATTCTGCATCTACTACTATTACTCCACTCATCGACTGCTATCCAGCATGCATCTAGAGTATTAAGTTAAAAACAGAGTAACGCCTTAAGCAAGATGACATGATGTAGAGAGATAAATGCATGCAATATGAAATAAACCCCATCTTGTTATCCTTGATGGCAACGATGCAATACGTGCCTTGCTGCCCCTTCTGTCACTGGGAAAGGACACCGCAAGATCGAACCCAAAGCTAAGCACTTCTCCCATGGCAAGAACTACCAATCTAGTGGGCCAAACCAAACGGATAATTCGAAGAGACTTGCAAAGATAACCAATCATACATAAAAGAATTCAGAGAAGATTCAAAAATTATTCATAGATAGACTTGATCATAAACCCACAATTCATCGGTCTCAACAAACACACCGCAAAAAGAAGATTACATCGAATAGATCTCCACGAGAGAGGGGGAGAACTTTGTATTGAGATCCAAAAAGAGAGAAGAAGCCATCTAGCTACTAACTATGGACCCGAAGGTCTGAGGTAAACCACTCACACTTCATCGGAGGGGCTATGATGATGTAGAAGCCCTCCGTGATGACGGCCCTCTTTCGGTGGAGCTCCGGAACAGGCCCCAAGATGGGATCTCGTGGATACAGAAAGTTGCGGCGGTGGAATTAGGTTTTTGGCTCCTGTTCTGATCGTTTGGGGGTACGTAGGTATATATAGGAGGAAGGAGTACACCGGTGGAGCTCCGAGGGGCCCACGAGGCAGGGGGTCGCGCCCTAGGGGGGGCGCCCCCTACCCTCATGACCTGCTCTTTGACTCCTTGGAGTAGGGTCCAAGTCTCCTAGATCACGTTCGGTGAGAAAATCACGTTCCCGAAGGTTTTATTCCGTTTGGACTCTGTTTGATATTCTGTTTCTTCGAAACACTGAAATAGGCAAAAAAAATAGCAATTCTGGGCTGGGCCTCCAGTTAATAGGTTAGTCCCAAAAATAATATAAAAGTGGAAAATAAAGCCCAATATAGTCCAAAACAGTAGATAATATAGCATGGAGCAATCAAAAATTATAGATACGTTGGAGACGTATCAGGCATCCCCAAGCTTAATTCTTGCTCATGCTCGACTAGGTAAATGATAAAAGGCGAATTTTTGATGCGGAGTGCTACTTGGCATAATTTCAATGCAAATCTTCTTAATTGTGGTATGAATATTCAGATTAGGAAGATTCAAGACAAAAGTTCATATTGACATAAAAATAATAATACTTCAAGCAAACCAACAAAGCAATTATGTTTTCTTAAAGTAACATGGGCAAAGAAAGTTCATCCCTACAAAATCATATAGTTTAGTCATGCTCCATTTTTGTCACACAAGAATGCTCTCATCATGCACAACCCCGATGACAAGCCAAGCAATTGTTTCATACCTTAATAATTTCAAACTCATAAACTTTCACGCAATACATGAGCGTGAGCCATGGATATAGCACTATGGGTGGAATAGAATATAATGATGGGGGTTATGTGGAGAAGACAAAAAGGAGAAAGTCTCACATCAACGAGGCTAATCAATGGGCTATGGAGATGCCCATCGATTGATGTTAATGCAAGGAGTAGGGATTGCCATGCAACGGATGCACTAGAGCTATAAATGTATGAAAGCTCAACAAAAGAAACTAAGTGGGTGTGCATCCAACTTGCTTGCTCACGAAGACCTAGGGCACTTGAGGAGGCCCATTGTTGGAATATACAAGCCAAGTTCTATAATGAAAATTCCCACTAGTATATGAAAGTGATAACTCAAGAGACTCCCTATATAAAGAACATGGTGCTACTTTGAAGCACAAGTGTGGAAAAAGGAATAGTAGCATTGCCCCTTTTTTTGGGCCTTCTTTTTTTTTCTTTGGCCTTTCTCTTTTTTATGGGACAATGCTCTATTGAATGATGATCATCACACTTCTATTTATTTACAACTCAATGATTACAACTCGATACTAGAACAAAGTATGACTATATGGATGCCTCCGGCGGTGTACCGGGATATGCAATGAATCAAGAGTGACATGTATGAAAGAATTATGAACGGTGGATTTTCCACAAATATGATGTCAACTACATGATCATGCAAGGCAATATGACAATGATGATGCGTGTCATAATGAACGGAATGGTGGAAAGTTGCATGGCAATATATCTCGGAATGGCTATGGAAATGCCATAATAGGTGGGTATGGTGGCTGTTTTGAGGAAGATATAAGGAGGTTTATGTGTGAAAGAGCGTATCATATCACGGGGTTTGGATGCACGGGCGAAGTTTGCACCAACTCTCGATGTGAGAAAGGGCAATGCACGGTACCGTAGAGGCTAGCAATGATGGAAGGGTGAGAGTGCGTATAATCCATGGACTCAACATTAGTCATAAAGAACTCATATACTTATTGCAAAAATCTACAAGCCATCAAAAACCAAAGTACTACGCGCATGCTCCTAGGGGGATAGATTGGTAGGAAAAGACCATCGCTCGTCCTCGACCGCCACTCATAAGGAGGACAATCAAATAACACCTCATGTTTCAAATTTGTTGCATAATGTTTACCATACGTGCATGCTACGGGACTTGCAAACTTTAACTCAAGCACTTCTTAAATTCACAATTACTCTACTAGCATGACTTTGATATTACTACCTCCACATCTCAAAACAATTATCAAGCATCCAACTTTTCTTAGTATTCAACACACTCAAAAGAAAGTTTCAGAAATCTTGAATACCAAGCATGTTATTATTAAGCAAATTACCATGCTATTAAGGCTCTCAAAATAATTGAAGTGAAGCATGAGAGATTAATAGTTTCTTTAAAACAAATCCACCACCGTGCTCTAAAAAAATCTAAGTGAAGCACATAGAGCAAAACTACTTAGCTCAAAAAGATATAAGTGAAGCACATAGAGCATTCTATCAAATTCTAATTCATGTATGGCTCTCTAAAAAGGTGTGTACAGCAAGGATGATTGTGGCACACTAACAAATAAAGACACAAATAATACAAGACGCTCCAAGCAAAACACATATCATGTTGGTGAATAAAAATATAGCTCCAAGTAAATTACCGATGGAAGTGGACGAAAGAAGGGATGCCTTCCGGGGCATCCCCAAGCTTTGAGTTTATGGTGCCCTTGGATTATCTTGGGGGTTCCATGGGAATCCCCAAACTTAGGCTCTTGCCACTCCTTGTTCCATAATCCATTACAAGAATTCACCCAAAACTTGAAAACTTCACAACACAAAACTTAAAGTAGAAAACTCGTGAGCTCCGTTAGCGAAAGAAAACAAAAAACCACTTCAAGGTACTGTAATGAACTCATTATTTATTTATATTGGTGTTAAACCTACTGTATTACAACTTCTCTAGGGATTTTAAACTATTTTACTAACCATAGATTCATCAAAATAAGCAAACAACACACGAAAAACAGAATCTCTCAAAACAGAACAGTCTGTAATAATCTGTAGCTAGCGCAATATATGGAACCCCAAAAATTCTAAAATAAATTACTGGACGTGATTAATTTATGTATTAATCATATGCAAAAAGAATTAACTAAATAGCACTCTCCAAATAAAATGACAGCAGTTCTCGTGAGCGCTAAAGTTTCTGTTTTTTACAGCAAGTTCAACAAGACTTTCCCCAAGTCTTCCCAACGGTTCTACTTGGCACAAACACTAATTAAACACAAAAAACACAACCAAAACATAAGATAAATAATTTATTTATTACTAAACAGGAGCAAAAATCAAGAAATAAAAATAAAATTGGGTTGTCTCCCAACAAGCGCTATCGTTTAACGCCCCTAGCTAGGCATAAAAGAGAAGATAGATCTAGGTGTTGCCATAGTAATAAGATAGATCGGTGAAACTCATTTCATATTCTCTACGTTCGGCAGCAAGTTTTCTTTGAGGCAAGCAAAATTAATCAAAAGGGTTAAATTTAATAGGACAGAGGTCCCCAAGATCAATTTTAGGAAGGATAGGTTCCTCTTTCGGCCCTTCGTATTGCACAACCAATTCATCATTATAAGCATTCTTTTGACAGAACCTTGTGAGCCTAAACTCAAGAGAGCATACTAGCTCATTGTTTCGAATAGCCAAATCATCATTAAGTTCAGAGATTCTATCAATTAAAATATTGATTGGCACCTTTTTTAAGGTTTTCATTGAACGTAACATAGTCAAGAGATTGAAAGCGCATAATTTCTTCTTGATCAGAGAGGATAGATTCTATGGGAGGATGACCAGCGTCCACTCTATAGTGTGCAAAGATTTCTTTGGCTTCTTTTATTATAAATCTGAATTCATGAGCCAAAAAGATAGTAGCGGCACTCTTAACAGAAGAATGCTCGATATTAAAAAATTCTAAGAAAATTCTTTGTATAGATGGGTGCATATGCATAAATTGCCTTTCAAGTTCAACGATAAGAATGGCAATAGAGTCCGCAAGACTACTAGTTCTATGAAGAATAGAACCGCCCATAGAGGGCAAAGCACCGACATAAGTAAAAAATCTTGAATGACTCCTTTTCCAATAATATTACCACTACTGATTCGAAATCTTTTTGTATGATAGGTAGGGGGTTCTTCAGCCGGAGCATCAGAATTTTCAATGACATTGTTATCGCCCATATCGGCGATAACTTCCCCAACTTCAGACATAGCGACAAGCAAGCAATCTAACACACGAGCAAACAAAAGCAAACGGGCAAAAGTGGCAAATAGAGAGGGAGGATAGAGAGAGAGAGGGCGAATAAAATGGCAAGGGTGAAGTGGGAGAGAGGAAAACGAGAGGCAAATGGAAAATAATTTAATGCGAGAGATAGGGATTGTGATGGGTACTTGGTATGTTGACTTTTTGCGTAGACTCCCCGGCAATGGCGCCATAAATTCTTCTTGCTACCTCTTGAGCTTGCGTTGGATTTCCCCGAAGAGGAAGGGATGATGCAGCAGAGTAGCGTAAGTATTTCCCTCAGTTTTTGAGAACCAAGGTATCAATCCAGTAGGAGGCCACGCTCAAGTCCCTCGTACCTGCACAAAACGATAGCTACTCGCAACCAACGCGATTAGGGGTTGTCAATCCCTTCACGGTCATTTACGAGAGTGAGATCTGATAGATATAATATTTTTGGTATTTTTGGTATAAAGATGCAAAGTAAAAAGTAAAAGGCAAAGTAAATAGCAAAGCAAGATTAAAGTGATGGAGATTAATATGATGAGAATAGACCTGGGGGCCATAGGTTTCACTAGTGGCTTCTCTCAAGAGCATAAGTATTCTACGGTGGGTGAACAAATTACTGTTGAGCAATTGACATAATTGAGCATAGTTATGAGAATATCTAGGCATGATCATGTATATAGGCATCACGTCCGTGACAAGTAGACCGAAATGATTCTGCATCTACTACTATTACTCCACTCATCGACCGCTATCCAGTATGCATCTAGAGTATTAAGTTAAAAACAGAGTAACGCCTTAAGCAAGATGACATGATGTAGAGAGATAAATTCATGCAATATGAAATAAACCCCATCTTGTTATCCTCGATGGCAACGATGCAATACGTGCCTTGCTGCCCCTTCTGTCACTGGGAAAGGACACCGCAAGATCGAACCCAAAGCTAAGCACTTCCCCCATGGCAAGAACTACCAATCTAGTCGGCCAAACCAAACGGATAATTCGAAGAGACTTGCAAAGATAACCAATCATACATAAAAGAATTCAGAGAAGATTCAAATATTATTCATAGATAGACTTGATCATAAACCCACAATCCATCGGTCTCAACAAACACACCGCAAAAAGAAGATTACATCGAATAGATCTCCACGAGAGAGGGGGAGAACTTTGTATTGAGATCCAAAAAGAGAGAAGAAGCCATCTAGCTACTAACTATGGACCCGAAGGTCTGAGGTAAACTACTCACACTTCATTGGAGGGGCTATGATGATGTAGAAGCCCTCCGTGATGACGGCCCTCTTCCGGCGGAGCTCCGGAACAGGCCCCAAGATGGGATCTCGTGGATACAGAAAGTTGCGGCAGTGGAATTAGGTTTTTGGCTCCTGTTCTAAATGTTTGGGGGTACGTAGGTATATATAGGAGGAAGGAGTACGTCGGTGGAGCTCTGAGGGGCCCATGAGGCAGGGGGGCGCCCCCCACCCTCGTGACCGCCTCTTTGACTCCTTGGAGTAGGGTCCAAGTCTCCTGGATCACGTTCGGTGAGAAAATCACGTTCCCGAAAGTTTTATTCCGTTTGGACTCCGTTTCTTCGAAACACTGAAATAGGCAAAAAAACATCAATTCTGGGCTGGGCCTCTGGTTAATAGGTTAGTCCCAAAAATAATATAAAAGTGGAAAATAAATTCCAATATAGTCCAAAACAGTAGATAATATAGCATGGAGCAATCAAAAATTATAGATACGTTGGAGACGTATCAGGGTGCATCAAGGACATAATTCTTCTGTGCCACAATGAGGATAATCCTTAGATCACGGACCTAGTCCGCATCATTGCTACTATCATCTTTCAACATAGTTTTTCTCTGGGAACATACCAAAAATAAACGGGGAGCTACATCGCGACCTATTGATCTACAACATAGTTATGCAAATACTATCAGGACTAAGTTCATGATAAATTAAAGTTCAATTAATCATATTACTTAAGAACTCCCACTTAGATAGACATCCCTCTAGTCATCTAAATGATCACGTGATCCAAATCAACTAAACCATGTCCGATCATCACGTGAGATGGAGTAGTTTTCAATGGTGAACATCACTATGTTGATCATATCTACTATATGATTCACGCTCGACCTTTCGGTCTCCAGTGTTCCGAGGCCATATCTGCATATGCTAGGCACATCAAGTTTAACCCGAGTATTCTGCGTGTGCAAAACTGGCTTGCACCTGTTGTATGTGAACGTAGAGCTTATCACACCCGATCATCACGTGGTGTCTCGGCACGACGAACTGTCGCAATGGTGCATACTCAAAGAGAACACTTATACCTTGAAATTTAGTGAGAGATCATCTTATAATGCTACCGCCAAACAAAGCAAAATAAGATGCATAAAGGATAAACATCACATGCAATCAAAATATATGACATGATATGTGTAACGCCCGAGACCGATGTGCCAGGTGTCGTGCAGTTATTCGCTGTTGTTGCGTTGTCATTTGCTTGCGTGTTGCATATTTTCATGTCATCATGTGCATTGCATCATCATGTTTTCAAAACTTGCATCCGTCCCGGCCTCCTCGTTCTTTCCGTTGTCCGTTCTGAGCCCTACCACACTTGCACGCGCCAGCGGCATGTCCGAAATAGTATTTTATAAGTGGCCGGAAAATGTTCTCGAATTGGGTTGAAATTTGGTGTGCGGTCTTATTATAGTGTAGACAGACCGCCTGTCAAGTTTCATCGCAATCGGAGTTTGTTTGACGCCCCAACGGATAAATATAGCGGCAATAGTAGCCGGTCTAACGTCGGACGTTTTCGGTCTCCGGAAACAGATGCCGGGCTTCCCTCTCTTCTCTTCTCTCAGCCCGGGACCGTCTACACAACTCACTACCTACCGCCAGTCCCAGCCTAACCTCTCTCGTCAGCCCACAGCCCCCCTCGCGTGCATCCGAAAATTGTCCCGGACCCGACTCGAACTGTCGTCACCGCTGTGTCCGGAACATCCCCAAACGTCTACAAAACGTCACCGTTTTCTCATTTGGACTCCCTAGCTATTTTATCCGCGATCGTCCGTTTGCGATCGTAGGATCCAGATTAGCCCCTAGCCAAACGCCCATATACTATAAATATATAGTCCAACCCTAAATTTGAGGAGAACTGTCCCATCCATCCCATCCCCACGCCGCCGCCACTTCTATTGTTCTCAGCGCCGAACCAACCAACCAGCCTCCCTCTTGCCCGATCCAAACCCAATCCTCATCGGGATCCCCCGATCCACCTGCCCAATCTAGCCTCGTCTCGCCTCCCGTGTCTGCTGCGCATCGAACCAGAGGAGCCTGAGGCCACCCGCAGCCGCGCCTCCTCGCAACCCGTCGGCGACCATCTCCATCAGGCCGGACCCCGCACCCCTCGTTGCTTCTCTTTCTCCCGCTCTCTCTCACATCTCTCTCTCTCTCTCTCTCGAAGGACCCTAACGACCAAGGCACCAGGAGCCCGCAGCACCAGCTTCCCCACGCCACCACGACCAGCAGATCACCGGAGCCCGCAGGATTCCTCCCGAGCACCATGGACCTCCGTGCCCTCGCCGGAGCAATGCTCGTTTCCAAATCCGCCAGCCCGCCTCCGTTTTGATTCGGCAGGAACGGGACCCCGACGACCTCCTGTGTCCGGATCCGGGAGCTCGTCTGCGCCCCGTCTTCCTCCTCGTCGCGCGGATCCAGGAGGAGCCCCCGCCGGCTCACCGCTCCTCTGCACCCCAGTGCCAAGTCCAGCCTGCTCGATCCCCTGCTTCAGGACCGAGACGTCGAACGTAGCTGCCCGCGTTGACTAGTCCACTGCCTCGCTTGGACCGCTGCCAAGGCCCAGTTTCCCGCAGCCGCAGGCGCCAAGGCCCAGCGCCGCCTTGGCCTCCAGGGCCCATCTCCAGCCGCGGCCCGACCTCTGCTTCCACCAAGGCCCAGCCGCCCCTTCCAAGCCTTCCTCTCCACCGCGTGGGCTGTGCCCCTCTGGTGAGGCCCAGTCCGCCCGAGATTTGGCCCGAATCGTGTTTTATTCCCGCAGTTCAATTTTGCTAATAATCCAGAGTTTGCATGTTTTACAGAATCCCCCCTGTTGTTGATGCATATTTTATATCTCAAACGGTGCATCATATTAAAAAACTTAATATATGAAACTTGCTTAAAATTTTGTGTAGATTAATAATATGCAACTTTCACCCATGTTTAAGATGTTTAAAATGTTGTTTGCATTAATTTACTCCTATGCCATGCTAAAATGATTTAATTCATAACTAAATAACCGTAGCTCCGTTTTTAATAATCTTTATATGTAAATGGGGTAGAATTTTGCCTAGTTTCTCATGGTGGCATCACTTTGCATGTTAAACAACTCTAAAATTGTGTTTAGGACAGATCAGGACCAAACCTAATATTTGCACATGGGGATTTCCGGAATTGTTGTTCGTTGCTTCCGGCCTCATTTAAACTTGCCTAGATAGGTAGTTTTGTTGTGCTTCACCTCTTGCCATGTTAATCAACGTTTAATATTGTTGGGTACATAAACGAGATCGAACTAAATAAATCACATGGTGTTCCGTCAATATGCAACTCGTTACATATTGAGCTCCACTTAATTTGTAGGATTGTTTGTGCATTTTGCCATGCCATGCCTCTTTAAACCGGACATGCATCATACTTGATTGTGCATCATGCCATGTTTATGCCATGGTTGTTTACTATGTTGTGTGCTTCTTTTCCGGTGATTGCTTCCTCGGGTTGGTTCCGATAACGTCGAGTTTGTGAGGACCCGTTCATCTAAGTCCATTTGTCTTCTTCATGGACTCGTTCTTCTTCCTTGCGGGATTTCAGGCAAGATGATCATACCCTCGAAATCACTACTATCTTTGCTATGCTAGTTTGCTCGCTCTTTTGCTGTGCCATTGCTACGATGCCTACCACTTGCTTGTCAGCCTCCCAAATTGCCATGTTCAGCCTCTAACCCACCATTGTCCTAGCAAACCGTTGATTGGCTATGTTACCGCTTTGCTCAGCCCCTCTTATAGTGTTGTTAGTTGCAGGTGAAGATTGAAGTTTGTTCCTTGTTGGAACATGGAGACCGTTCCTTGTTGGAACATTTATTTACTTGTTGGGATATCACTATATATCTTATTTAATTAATGCATCTATATACTTGGTAAAGGGTGGAAGGCTCGGCCTTATGCCTGGTGTTTTGTTCCACTCTTGCCGCCCTAGTTTCCGTCATATCGGTGTTATGTTCCCGGATTTTGCGTCCCTTACGCGGTTGGGCTATAATGGGAACCCCTTGACAGTTCGCCTTTAGTAAAGCTTCTCCAGCAATGCCCAACATTGGTTTTACCATTTGCCACCTAGCCTTTTCTTTCCCTTGGGTTCTGTAGACTCAAGGGTCATCATTATTTTAACCCCCCCCCGGGCCAGTGCTCCTTTGAGTGTTGGTCCGAAACGTCAGCCGCCGGTGGCTACCAGGGGCAACTCTGGGCTGGCCTACCGGAAGTTTAGACAATCTGAGTGTGCCCTGAGAAAGAGATATGTGCAGCTCCTATCGGGATTTGTCGGCACATTCGGGCGGTGTTGCTGGTTTAGTTTTACCCTGTCGAAATGTCTTGTTGTACTGGGATACCGAGTCTGATCGGAATGTCTCGGGTGGAGGTCTATTCCTTCGTTGACCGTGAGAGCTTGTCATGGGCTAAGTTGGGACACCCCTGCAGGGATTTGAACTTTCGAAAGCCGTGCCCGCGGTTATGGGCAGATGGGAATTTGTTAACGTCCGGTTGTAGAAAACCTGAACTTGGCCCTAATTAAAATGAATCAACCGCGTGTGTAACCGTGATGGTCTCTTTCCGGCGGAGTCCGGGAAGTGAACACGGTTGTTGGAGTCATGCTTGACGTAGGTAGTCCAGGATCACTTCTTGATCATATTTTTATCGACCATGCTTTGCCCTCTCTTCTCGCTCTCGTTTGCGAATAGGTTAGCCACCATATATGCTAATCGCTTGCTGCAGCTCCACCTCATACCTTTACCTTACCCATAAGCTTAAATAGTCTTGATCGCGAGGGTGCGAGATTGCTGAGTCCCTGTGGCTCACAGATTACTTCCAAAACCAGCTTGCAGGTGCCGATGAGTCCGGGCAGATGACGCAACCAAGCTCAGGAGGAGCTCGATGAAGATCTTGTCCTTTGTGTTGTTTCCGTTCTAGTTGATCAGTAGTGGAGCCCAGTTGGGGTCGATCGGGGACCTTTGTCGCATTTGGGGTTCTTCTTTTATTTTGGTTCCGTAGTCGGACCTTGAGTGTATTTGTATGATGTAATGCTTTATTTATGTAATTGTGTGAAGTGGCGAGTGTAAGCCAACTATGTATCCTTTTCCTTATTATATTACATGGGTTGTGTGAAGATTACCTCACTTGCGACATATGCCTTCAATGCGATTATGCCTCTAAGTCGTGCCTCGACATGTGGGAGATATAGTCGCATCGAGGGTGTTACAAGTTGGTAATCAGAGCCTTCCCCGACCTTAGGAGCCCCCATTGCTTGATCGTTTTTAGCAGCCGAGTTGTGTCTAGAAAAATGTTTTGAGTCCTTAGGGATTATATATCGGAGAGCTTAGTAATTCTTTTTACTCGCCAGTATCCTCATCGCTCTGGTAAGGCATCCTGACGTAGAGTTTTGACTCTTCTCTTCTCAAATTTCACTAAAAAAAATTTAGGATCACGCGAGTATCTTGGTTTTGTTCCGATGGCTTATGATGAGAATACTGTCTTGGTGCCTCCTGTCAGGGGTTTAGTGGAAGTGTCCCGGGGAGTTGAGCTCTGAGGTGTTGTCATCATAATTTTATCGTTGCAATTCTGGTATACTTGAGATATGTTCGCGACATCAAAAATCTCTTTTATGCAGTTCGTTGGTGAGATAACCTCGACGCCACCCAGTACTGGGGCGGGAGTTCGGGAGTATCGCCATAACTTGTATAACGGATGCTTTTCGAAGGTTGAGATAGATGGTTTCCGAAGGTTTCTTGGTTATGTGTTGAAGGATGGATGCAGCTGGATGTAGGATTTGCTAGCTTGGGTGAGATATTATGCTTCCCCTGTATCCCCAACACCTGATTGCATAACCGGAAAGTTTCGGGAGTTTCATAGGTGGGAATTCAAGTAGCTCTTAGGATATCTTTCCAACAGATGTATGATATGAAATTGGGGTTCGACATCTAGTGGTTCGCCTATTCACGGTCGATTTTACAGTGGTCTCGTTGTGTCTTAAAGAGTCCTTGGCTATGCTGACTCGGGGACGCTTCGTATGTCATGTGCACTGCCTTGTACATGATGGTGCTGCACGATCGAGCCCGTGTAGGTCCCACCATGAAAACTTCGGACGAAATCTCTATCATATGTTTGTTCCGGCTTATTCTGCAAGCCAACCCTTTGTTTTTGTTTTGAGTTGTGGGATTCGAGTTGCTTCGAAGTCAAATGTTGATTCCATACCTTCTCTAAGCGGTGTTCTCTTACTCCGATGTGGATACCAATCCTTCTTGATCATCAAGATTGTCTTGTCAATCCTTTTCACCGGCGTGTTTTCTCTCCAAGTGGATCCGTCCATTTTCAACTTCCGCAAGATCGAGTATCAGTTCTTCTCAACGGTGTTCGTGTCATCCATCTCAAGTGGCATTTGTTCCCGCCCACCCACCCTTCTTCTTCGACGACTCGGATTTCTTATTCAAGTATCCTTTTATTGATGTGAAGTCTCTCCATTCTTTTCCGTCTATATTCTTACCCGGTGGTTTCCATGAAGATGTTCTACTAGTTCGTAACTTTTCATTCTTTTTCTTCTCCGGTGGATCCAAGTCAAGCTTTGTGGATCATATCCTTTTTCCTCGTTTCTAATACCTTCTCATGCCGGTGCACCTCATATTCATTCACTTCTCGCTATTCTATTGTTCCGGAGTGCTCTAGATGTCTCGGAGATTCGTGTTTTCACTCTGCATTCGTTCAAGATATTTCGAGATTGTTCATCTCATTCAAGCCATTTAATTCAACCGGTGCAACCCCTCTTTTTAATCATTCTAACGGTGTTTTCTTTTGAGTGGGCCCTAACCCACAGGTCTATTCCCAGGATCTTACCTGACTCTTCTTATTTTCCCGGAGCTATCCTAAATTCTTTTCGAAGTTTGACGTAAGTATGAGTTATCATCAGTCAAATGTTTTCTCCAAGATCTGTCAAATTCTTTTCATCGTTGGATCAACCTCTTCGTTTCGATTCTTCCGGAGTGTCTAAATAATTCTTGATGGTGTTTATCATCGTCATTCTCATATTTTGAAGACCGAAGAAGAGTTTCTCTTTAATCTTGCTCCATTCTTTCAAGATTCGTGATTCTAGCTTGTTGCCATCCTCTCGTAATTGTTTTCGATTGTCAGAATCTTTTTACCCATCCGGAGCAATTCGAGAGTATTCTCAGTTTGTTTATCCGGAGCCAATCAACTAAGATTTATTAACTCTAGATTTCAGCTCTCACCCTCCTAATTTTACCGGTGCTTCGTTCAAGTGATCTTTAATCGGCTCGTGACCTTTGTCGCATTTGGGGTTCTTCTTTTATTTTGGTTCCGTAGTCGGACCTTGAGTGTATTTGTATGATGTAATGCTTTATTTATGTAATTGTGTGAAGTGGCGAGTGTAAGCCAACTATGTATCCTTTTCCTTATTATATTACATGGGTTGTGTGAAGATTACCTCACTTGCGACATATGCCTTCAATGCGATTATGCCTCTAAGTCGTGCCTCGACACGTGGGAGATATAGTCGCATCGAGGGTGTTACAATATGGCCATGATCATCTTGCGTCTTTGATCTCCATCTTCAAAGTACCGTCATGATCTCTATCGTCACCGGCATGGCACCATGATCTCCATCATCTTGATCTCTATCAATGTGTCATCACATGGTCGTCTCGCCAACTATTACTCTTGCAACTATTGCTATCACATAGCGATAAAGTAAATCAATTATTTGGCGTTTGCATCTTATGCAATAAAGAGACAACCATAAGGCTTCTGCCAGTTGTCAATAACTTCAACAAAAACATGATCATCTCATACAACAACTTATATCTCATCATGTCTTGACCATATCGCATCACAACAAGCCCTGCAAAAACAAGTTAGACGTTCTCTACTTTGTTGTTGGAAGTTTTACGTGGCTGCTACAGGCTGAGCAAGAACCGCTCTTATCTACGCATAAAAAACCACAACGTGGTATAGTGATTGCTTTTTGATCTTCAGAAAGAACCATGTTCATTGAATCCGATTCAACTAAAGTTGGAGAAACTGACACCTACCAGCCACCTGTGTGCGAAGCACGTCGGTAGAATCAGTATCGCATAAGCGTACGTGTAACGTCGGTAGACGGAGTGACAAATCCTAATCTCGATCTATCCAACTCAACAAACACCATTGGAGACACCTGTAGATCATCTTTATAATCACCCAGTTGCGTTGTGATATTTGATAGCACACAAGGTGTTCCTACGTTATTCGGGAGTTGCATAATCTCATAGTCAGAGGAACATGTATAAGTCATGAAGAAAGCAGTAGCAATAAAACTGAACGATCATTATGCTAAGCTAATGGATGGGTCTTGTCCATCACATCATTCTCTAATGATGTGATCCCGTTCATCAAATGACAACACATGTCCATGGCTAGGAAACTTAACCATATTTGATTAACGAGCTAGTCAAGTAGAGGCATACTAGGGACACTCTGTTTGTCTATGTATTCACACATGTACTAAGTTTTCGGTTAATACAATTATAGCATGAATAATAAACATTTATCATGATATAAGGAAATATAAATAATAATTTTATTATTGCCTCTAGGGCATATTTCCTTCACTAGTACTAGCTTTCATAAAACTTTTTTCATCCATTCCAACCTAGAATATTACATATTCATGTGTCAAATCAAATGTCCTATACAAGTCTTGTAGTATTGAAGATGGCATGCCACTTCATTCTTGTGTTTGTCCTATTCCTACATTTAGGATATCTTGTAATCAAAGAGGTTCTAAACAGCCAATTTGAAACACCACGTTAGCACCTTCAAGAAGGAGGCAACACATACGACAACATTACCAAAATTAACCAGTGAATGCTAGAACTTAGGTTATCACCATAACGTTGAAATTCCAAAACAACACTTCTAGGAAGAAAATGCCATGCAGGTGATGTTGTTGCCATATCTAACTAATGAAAACCACATCAAGTAATTCGTCTCAGTGTTCAAAAACCCAACATCGATTCTTCGTGGTCTCTTCAAAGTTCACCTAAAACATATGACTACTAAAATGACCGCAGGGATCATCTATTGCCCGGATTAGTGAGAAACTTCGTGGAAGTGTGCAGCGTCGTGGTGTCATGATGCACGTGAGAACCAACAAAACGCTCCCAAGAAGCACCCGTGCCACCCTCAGGACCACACAACCAACTGAATTGGAACACCGTTCTAGGAACCGAACCGGCATGTGTGATGTCCTAGAAACCTTGCTGACCGGCGGTGACGAGGAAAGAGAAGCGCTCTGCTATCATAGAAGCAACAAGGGCTACCACACACTCACGGCCTGTAGCCAATTAAGCAACTGACAATTATATGAAACAAGTGGACCTAACAAGTTTATAATTTAGATACTTTACAGGACACCGGGCTAACAAAGTTCAATGTACATCCATCCATGCCATCTTCCACGCAAATTCAGAAGTCACTCTGGATAAAATAGTTGCAATAATACAAACACCAAGCACCAATACAAAAACGTTTCACATATTCCTTTCTATTACCAAGTGGCTAAGGATTCCCGTATCCATGAGCTACATGCTAAACAAACATTTCATTAATCAGTTTTGCCGTCGTACTCCGTACTAAATATTTTGCCATCAATTATCGATGCTTCAAGTGGCAGTTGCTATATATATCAAAAGGTCAATCCCGAACAACATGCCAACATGGATCATACTTTAGTATTTTGTCTACGACCAAGTGGCACATCAGTTTAGCTCATTACACTAAATACTACCTCCGTATCAAAATATAAGACGTTTTTACAGGGTAAAATAGCCTACAAAAACATCTTATATTTTGGTACGGAGTTTCATATTTTCAGACGAAAACCTTAAGATAGCATTAGGAAAACTGACAACTATTTACGGCGATGTTTACACGGTTGGGGTAGGCGGCCAATATATTTTAACCTAACATGGATGACGACATAGCCTACAGATAAACACACCTCCCACATCGCCTTAGGCTAGCATAGTGGGATTAACTTAGCTACGCACTCAAGACAAATATGCTTATGTGGCAAGAAGTTGATGAGGAGAGAAGTGTTTGTGGTAACATAATATGTTACAGTAACATAACACCCCAATATAAAATGAGTCTACAACCTAAAGAAGGCTTGCACGACACTACACTCATGTTATTACCCACTATGAAGGTATTATCATATACTAGTAACATATGCATGTTAGTAATCCAAGTTACTCCTCACTATGACTAGTCTTAGACATTGTCTTAGTCTTGTACGACTTTACTCTTTGCCAATGACCTTTTATCTGTGTGCGCACGCGCGTGCAATGCTGTTTAGTTTGTGCATCTTAATCAAGCACATTCAAGGTATGTACTCGTTGCGTTTTTATCCCCTTGATATAACATTACGAATCAATAAAAATCGCCTTTTATTGGAAAAATGAGCAATAGGAGATCACCAACACCAGTTAGGTGAGCTTTCTCTTGCATCATCGGTGTCATTATACATGTCAATACAAATGCATAATTCGTTTCACATTTTTTTTAATCTCAAACGGTTAATGCTTTTGTTAATAGTATTAAATGATGCGGTTAGAATAGATAGGAATACACATGACCACATACAATGGATAGAGGCATAGAGCAATAATCTCTAGGTGATCTTTTTAAGAGAAGACAACCTTACACATCTCTTTCCTCCTAGTGGCCGAACTAGCCCATTTTGTAAGACTGAGGCTACGATAGACAATGGTTGCCCTGCAAATTTTCACAGCCAACCCTCATGTACTTATTAATTGCTAGCCGCGGATTTGTAGATGAGATCGGGCAGAATGACATATCTCGAGGTTCACTCCGCCATGCTTCCCCCTCAATAAATATAGGCCCCAAATTCTAAGTTTAACTTTGATCAACAAAATAATATAAATCATGTGGTATAAAAGTACCATTGGATACCTAATTGAAAGTGATTTCTAATGGTATACTTTTTACGACATATAACTCGCTAATCAAAATTATTCTCAAAATTCTAAAGGGGAGGAGGGGAGTATTTGACAAAAAACTACCACATTTCACCTCAATGTCCCACGGAACTACCACATTTTAAAAAGTGGCCGAAAACTCCAGATTAGTACTAATTTTATGACAAAAAACTACCAGGTTGAGTTGATGACCGTTTTAATGATTTTAAACTTGTTTATGACATGCGAGACCCGTGTGCCAGAGCTGACGTGGCGGGAAAGTCAACTCCGTTTATTTTGGCAGTCACGTTGGCCGTTATTACAGGTGGGTCCCACACATTATTCTTCTTCCTCCTCCTCCTCTGGCATTTTAACAAATACCTCATGTGCATCATCCGGCGAGAGGAGCTCGTCGTCGCCACCTCCATCGTGGAGCTCGAGCGCGGTCCATGGCCAGGCGCGTGACGCCCAACTCGCCGCGCAGCAGCTCCCGCCCTATGATGGTACTTGACTTTCCCGCCACGCCATCCAGCGAAGTACGTACATGCAGCTGGCACCACACCATGGCTTCGATGGCGAGCTCGAGCAAATCGCCACTGGGGATGGAGCAAGCAAGGCAGGGCTTCCCAGCGGTGGGTGTCCTGCCTCAGCCGGTCCGCGCACTGATGGAGTACTCGGCTCGCTGCTACGCTCGGCCTCGGGAGCACCCGCCCCTCCATCCCCCAGCGAAGAAGTCGGCGGTGCCGCGGGACCCGCCCCTCCATCTCCCGACGAAGAAGCCGCTGGCCACCGGCGCCGCGGGATCCGACGAGCACTCATCCCGCCATCTCCCGACGAAGAAGCCACTGGCCGCCGGCGATGTGTGATCCAGAGACCTGGCTGCTGCTGGTTCCCCGCCAACGCTGCCACCGCGCTCCTGTTCCAGCCAACACCGGACTGGTGGTTCCCCGCCAACGAGGATGCAGAGCTCGACAGCGTGCCCGTGCTCTGTTTCATCATGTGGGCACGAACACTAGGTGTTCGTTGAAATGCCTAAGAGAGAAAGAGGATGAGGAAGAAGGTAGATGCTGACATGTGGGACCCACCTGTAATAACGGTCAATGTAACTGTCAAAATAAACGGAGTTGACTTTTTCGCCACGTCAGCTCTGACACACGGGCCCCGCATGTCATAAACAGGTTTAAAATCATAAAAACGGTCATCAATTCAATTTGGTAGTTTTTTGTCACAAAATCAGTACTAGTCTGAAGTTTTCGGTCACTTTTTAAAATATGGTAGTTCTGTGGGACGGTGACATGAAATGTGATAGTTTTTTGTAAAATACTCGGAGGAGGGTGGGGGGGGGGGGGGGGGTGGGGGGCTACCCTTCTAGAGTTTCTCAAACTAACCACCCCTGTTTAGGCTTCACTGTCCATACTACCCATTCATTAGAAACAATCCCTAAACTATCGCATCAACTTGCTTCTCCCACCACAAAGTAACGAAAGCAAGTGCAACCTCCTAAAGAAAATTAACTAGGAGTACTAGTATTTAACTTGCAACCATCCACCTCTTGGTTTCCCATTTGACATATATAGCACATCCAAGACTAGAGAACTTCCTCCGTTAATCCTAAGTTCCTAATCCACCCACTCTTCTTCACAGCGATAAAACTCAGAATCTCGATCCGCTCGCGGCTTGTCTGCAATGCCGTACGCAGCTGCACGGCCGTCGCCTCAGCAGCGCAGCCGGGTCAGCGCCGGCTGTAAGGCGCTGGTGGCGCACGGCGCAGCGGTGCCGGGCGAGGTGGCGCGGTACCACGAGCACGCGGCCGGCGCGGGGCAGTGCTGCTCGGCCGTGGTGCAGGCGATCGCGGCGCCCGTGGAGGCGGTGTGGTCGGTCGTCCGGCGCTTCGACCGACCGCAGGCGTACAAGCGCTTCATCAAGAGCTGCCGCCTGGTGGACGGCGACGGCGGCGCGGTGGGGTCGGTGCGGGAGGTGCGCGTGGTCTCCGGCCTGCCTGGTACCAGCAGCCGCGAGCGGCTCGAGATCCTGGACGACGAGCGGCGCGTGCTCAGCTTCCGGATCGTCGGCGGCGAGCACCGCCTCGCCAACTACCGGTCCGTGACCACCGTGAGCGAGGTGGCGTCGACGGTGGCCGGGGCGCCGCGGGTGGCCCTGGTGGTCGAGTCGTACGTGGTGGACGTGCCGCCGGGGAACACCAGCGACGAGACGCGCATGTTCGTGGACACCATCGTGCGGTGCAACCTCCAGTCGCTCGCGCGCACGGCGGAGCAACTCGCGCTGGCGGTGCCGCACGTCAATTGATGCCCGTCATGCACTCCGGCAGACCAGAAAGGTACCGCCGGCCGTAGACCGTGCCATGCGCGCAAGGTTGGGGCTCTGGAATCTGGAGTGACATGATTTGCACCCTAAACTAGCCCTAGTGTCATGTGATTTTTTTTGGCTTTGTGCACCTGGTTGTTTTGTGTAAATCATCTCATCTTGTTAACTTAACTAGTGGTTGAATTAATGTGCAGTACTGATTCGACTACATATTACTCGAGCTTTGCATATGATATCAGTGAGATCTTACATATACGTGTAAATCCAACTATACAACAAACTAAATGATGAAGTACGTATATGTGGCCGTGTGCCTTCCTGTGTGCTTAATCCTAATCAAATGAACCGCGTGCACCTCCTAACATTATCCGTGTTGCTGTCTAAGTCGATCTCGCCGACGCGAAGTTTTGCCCAACGGCGACTCACGCGTAGAAACGCTCTCGGGGACGAACTGTACCTCGACGGTGACCGATGGATCCAAAACTATTAAACAGATCACAACTAGTAGCCTGCATGCGCCTCACTTGGACTACACTGCACCTTCCAAGTCTCCCATTATCACGATCGTGAAATTCTCGCGAACCCACACCCACTTGCACCGCGCGCATACATTTCAAATAACAAATAAACAACTTGTTCCAAGCTCAATTCAACAAAGTTGGAAGAAAAACCAGAGCGGGCCGCCCCCCTTGTACGGGGAATATCTTTCCCTGGCCTGCAATCGAGTAATTAGTAGTACCACCTTGCAGCGTATGGGACTAGTCTTAGGGCAAGTTGCCTAAAGAAACTCCATGATGCGAGAGGCTCGCTTTTGATTGTGCAAGTTGCTCATTTTTCTTCTACAAGTCGATGTACGTGCGTAGAATCTGGTCGATGGAGCTATAGATAGCTGAATAGCTGATGCATGTCGATGTCCCCCAGTTTCTCTAGTTGGTAGCTAATCAGTGGCGTCATGCATGAGCAATTTACATGGAGCCGATTAGCTAATCTGCTCTAATGGAATTAGTAACCCCGGCAAATTTTGCCGGCCTAGACGTCTGTACGGCTGTTTGGCTACGTGCTGGGTCAGGCAACCTCAACAAACCAAGCGTCGATCTACCCTCGCAAAGGACTCGCTTCCATCATCATCCTCACTGCTTGGTGAATTTGGAAACACCGCAATGAGTGTGTCTTCGACCATGATCGGCCATCCTTCTCTTGTCTCACCACAGCCATTAAAGACGAGGCGCGCCTATGGGCCAAGGCCGGCGTCACAGGGATTAGCAACATCATACCCCGAGAGTTAGACTTTTGTGTTTTGGGGATGAGCAGCCCCTTGTTCTGTCTGCTCCACCGCCGCGATCATACCTCTAGCGTACACGGCTTGCGCGTGGTTGTAATCCCTTGTTGTAATTCTTCTTCTATCAATGCAAAGATACGCAGCTTGCGTATTCGTGAAAAAAAAACTAGCCCTAGTTTGTACAGTCTATAATAAATATTTAGGGGCTCTTTGATTCACATGATTTTTTTTATTTGCAGGATACAAAAAAGCACGGAATAGAAAACGCATAGAATTTGAATGGCGTGCTCATCTCAATTCCACGGGATTTTGGGTTGTTTGATTGCATCATATAAAAAACAAGGGATTTTTTTTCAAAAAGGTTTGAGTAGATGCTAGAAATCCTATGAAAAGTAGTAAAAGAAAATCCTTAGAAAAGATTCCTATATGATTCAACCCTGTGAATCAAACTACCAACATATGATTTTTTTTTCAAGGATTATAATCCTTCAAAATCCCTATGAATCAACGGAACCCTTAATTTGTCGGCAGCAAACGTCCCTTGGTCGACATAACGTTACATAAGTCGCATCGGTGAAGCGCGGAGGGGAAAAAAGAATGGGAAAAGAACGCGCGAGGAGCGTGGAAACCAAGGGAAGGATCGCCGTTTTGACGTGATGCTCTGTCGGCCATTTTTATAGCGTCCCGTTAATGCATGGATGCAAAATTTCCAAACGCCTTTGTTAATTAGAAACAGAAAAAGGAAGGATAAAGATGATGTGTTGCCGACTGCCGTGGGGCCTGGTGATTGCGCGATGGAGATGTATATGCCCGCCGACCAATTGATCATTGACATGCAAAAGTAGTAGGATGAAATGCAAATACACAAAGAGCACCAAAAATAGCAAAAAATACATTCATATCCGTAAACCACCTATCGACGAATACAAGCACTAGAGCGAGTTAAAGATGTGCTCCTCTCATTGCCCCTCTCTCACCAGAGCTGGGCAAAATTTATTATAGTAGACAGTCAAAAATTCATCGTGGCCCGACAGAACCAACGCGCTAGGACAACAACCATCGCTATTGAAAAGAACCATAGATCTAAAGGATCCAACCAGCATACTAGATCTGAAGGATAGGATCATCTATGATACTAATATATGATACTATGTTACGAAGTTAGTATCATACACCATAATTCAACCCTGGCTCAGATGAACCCGGTGAACCTCGATTTAAAATAGGAAAAAGATTTCAAAAAATTCCAATTTTTTTTGTGGTGCAAGATGCTCATGTCGTGAACTCCGTACAATATTTTGTGAAGTTTGGACATTCGAGGAGCTCGTGGCAAAAAAGAAAAATAAGGCGTGAACAGTGCAATTTTCAAAAGTTTATCAGAAATCTGAAATTTTTCTTTTTTGTCACAAGCTCCTCGAATGTCCAAACTTCACAAAATTTTGCACGGAGTTCACGCACAGGAGCAACTTGCACCACAAAATTTCTTGAAATATTTTCAACTTTTTTCAATTTTAAATCACGGTACCGTTCATGCTCGGGCTCATCTGAGCCCGGGCACCAAATCACCGCTCTCATATCATGCACTAGTATCATATGCATGATACTAAGTCATGATACTACCCACTACGAGCAACCTGAGAGGATGCTTGGATACGTTTTAGTCCCATGACTAAAAATAGTGGGACTAAAATTTGCTAGCCTCACCCATGCTTGGATCCAAATACTAAAGAGACTAAAATCAAGTTATTGAGCATTTATTATCCTCCAAACCCTCCAATCCAGAACTCGCATGTGTTAAAGGAGAGGAATTAAATGAGGAGAGAGAGGGCTAATACATATTTTAGTAGGTTTCCTATGACTAAAAAGTTTTAGCCTCAAGACTAGTCCTAGCCTCTCTTTAGTCAGGGATGCTTGGAACTTTAGCCTCTAAAAGAGACTATTTTTAGTCAGACTAAAAATAGTCCCTTGGATCCAAGCACCCTCTGAGTAGCCTTATAGGGCTCAAATCTGAAATCTTATCAGCCAATGCGGATGGTGAGTGGAGGAATGTATCTCGTATTTTACAAAACTAACCAAATTAAAGTGATGCATTAATGTGGATCAATTGCAATGCATGCATGCTTGGCCATTAGATGAGTAGGAACATTACATGCATTGGTGAGTTCCTCTTTAATTCTTGCATACAAAGATTTAAACACATCGAAATCTCAATAGGAGATGGAGATGAGCCCTTTTAAATCGGAAGGACCAAAAAGTTGAGATAAGCCCTCTAAACCAGAAAGGAGGGAGTACATTTTAGAAATTATTACTAACAATATGCTAGATTTCAAGAGGGGAAAACATTCTAAAAAAACTCTGGCCCTACACAATAGACAAAAATTCTCAAAAGTTTTGTTTTTCCATGTGGACCTCACAAGTAAAACCAGATTTTCATGATTTTTTGCTCACCTTATTCTCGCATAATCACATCTAGACATGGATTTTTCTTGGAATTTACCGAAACTTGCAGGGCCATTTCCTTTTCAAGATAGAGGCTCTTTGAAGTCGACATCTCTATATTGGTTGTTCATATCTTGATATTCCACAATCTCTGCCAATGAAACTGAAAAATACCTGCCATGCACTAGCTATAATAACATTATATGTTTTGGAAAGTCGAGTGAGTCGTCCAACCCAAAGGTGGGAGCCTGAAGTTGTTGAATGCACTATGCATAGCTGGGGACACACCTGATGTGTTTTATCAAGTAATGGATTTGGTAAGTTACCGTCGTTGTAGTGAAGCCGATATAAGGGAGGGGACGTGCATTGGTCGTGCTACGGGTCGTCATACTTTAATAGAGAAGACACTCAAACTTTTATACATGTTCAATTCCAGAAAATGTGGTGCCTTGTTGTGCTCTTGAGAAGATCAAGGAAGATCGTTGAGTGGCGAGAACGAGAATCCCATTAAGAGGATAATTTAGGCATCATTTTCAAAACATCTCACCTGCCCTAGAAGAGATGGTAGAGGCTTGCACCATGAAGAAGAGCTCTCAACACCACTATTTAGGTGAAATATACTTTCATAAGAGTGATATCATTCACAAATGACCAATCAGTGCGTTTTATAGGCTCTTGGCCTTGTACAGATGACCACCAATACCCTTGATGGTAAAGGAAATATAAAGTTAAAACAGTCTATTCTAGAGAACTCACAAATGCCATTGGAAATGGTGAAACGTCAATGATATCTTAGTAAAATTTGGTCACGTGCATTGGTTCATGTAAGAGGGGTTGCCATGGTCTATGGGAATGGGCATGAATTGGCATAATGGGATACCTCCTCCATTGGGTTTCTATTGGAAAATATGCCCTGGAGGCAATACTATTGTATTATTATATTTCCATGTTCATAATTATGAATTTATATTTCATGCTATAACTGTTATGATCTTGGAATATGCGATTCAGTGCAAAACTAATATGCACGTGTATAATGATAAATGGTAAAGAATGGGTTCCTAGTCTTGCCTCTAAGACTGGCACAAGTGTTGTTGATGATCATGTTTTCCGGATCTTAGGATATCGTTAAGCGTAACGATAGTCCTAAAACAACATTGAGAGTATGACGTTAGAAGAACAATCGTATTGAATCGACCCAAACTTGTTTGTTATACTTTGAGATAATATCGCCTGAAATCAATTGTTATAACATGGAGTGTTAACCTGTGTTTTTAGTTCCTCAGACCATGAGATTATTGTAGTCACTTCCTACCGTACGCTGAACTTTGGGGTTGCTCAAAAGTCATCTGTAACTAGGTGATCATAACGACAACTTACAGGTTCATCGGAAAGTTTGACAAGGTGTTAGATAGCTCGAGAGTGGCACTTTCTCCTCCGACGATGGAGAGATATTCTTAGGGCCCTCTCGATGTGACAACATCCATCACCGTCTGGCCATACACAGGTGACTACATCACGGGAATGTCGGAACACTTCAACGAGAAAGAAGAACAAAACCAGCAACGAGATCAATGGTATGGTGAGCATGTGTATGACTCAGGAGGGTACCGATGCATCCCGGGTTTTGTGAAGTGTTGCGAAGCAAAGGGAACATCACATAATAACCAAAGGTTCACTCAAATGTAATTCGTGTAATCATAGGGATCGATATGGACGTCCATGGTTCCCCCGACGGTCATTAAATGAAGTGGTTTTGTTCATGTCTATGATTTACCGAACCTACGTGGTCATAAGCTTAAGGTAATCATGATCTGCTGAGTGTTAGTAGGGCGAGAGTATTGAGGATTTATTTGTGAAATTAATATTCAAAATAGTTTCAAGAGGAACCAGAAGCTTTGGGGTCACTAGAAGGGTTTCGGAGTTTATCGGGCAATACCAGGTATTCCAGATAATTGATATATAGGTGAAAAATGTTTCTGGTGATGTTAAATTATATATAAAAGACTCTAGTATTTATTAGAAGGCTTTTATAAATAATTAGATATCAACAAGCCTTAAAAGACCAAGAGGTGTGGAAGGCAACTTGTGCCCATAGAGGCCCAAGTGGAGTTGGCGCCCCCTTCATTGTGCGAGGGGGGGGGGGGTGCAAATCCTAGTTGGGGAGGTGTACCCCTCCACTCCCCCTCTAACCTATATATACTTGAGGTATTGTGCCTATTGTCTACACAAGTTTTGGAGCCTCCTCTAGTTCTAGTTTTAGTTGGTCATAGTTGACTAATTAGAGCTAGACCTAGTTCCTCTAATCCTCATAATTATAAGCCTAGTGTGGTTCTAATCTCCTCCCTCTAATTCTCCAACGATGATTAGCTCTGAACGACGAAGCTGCCGGATCGTGAAGACCGTACGCTTGCAACCAAGTAGAGAGATCGTGATTTTGGTCTTCCGTTCAAGTGAACTTTCGAGGCCGGTTCGCGGGATCGTCATCAATGGTTCAAGGGACTCCAAGTATGATCTACACTGACTCATTTACTTTCGCTGCAGCTCCAGAGTCGGTAACAATCGTTGATCCAAACCCTATATGCATTTTCATATTGTTCCTGGGTGATCGTAGGGCGATTTTTTTGTTTTCCACTATGTTTCTTGATAATTTCTTTTTAGATTGTGATTGACTTTGTAATTTCAATATCTCTTCTATCTTTCCCATTTCTTCATCGCATGGTGATGTTGTTCGCGTGATGCCAGGCATTGAGAGCCCCCCGATCAAGAGCTGATTTCCCTCCTAACAATACTATCTAATAAAATTAGGATTAGTTGGAATCCTACCCCTACATATCAGGTTGTTGTATTCTGATTTAGTTGTTGTACATGTAGGGCATATTCAGTAGCTCTACAGTTGGCAGTTCTCCAACTTCGTGGCCAGGGATAGGGCGAACGCCCTAATTCCGTGGAATTGAGAAGGATAAGTTGGTTGTCCGCATAGTGGAGTTTTGGAGGAGTTGGGGAAGCTAGTGATTTGCATCTCTCCGAAATTAGAGGAGCCATAGTTGCACAGTGTTACCCACCAAAGCCACTCATAAGTTGCAAAGAACATTTCAGACTCTCTACTTTCTATTCGTTTCCTTAATGAATCTCCTGCATTACTATTCTCTGCCCAACCTATCCTGGTGCTTCGCCACAAGCACGCAAATCCTCGATCAACGCCCCTCGAGCTGCCCCACTCGTTAGCCGCCTCGATCCCTCCTAACATTGTTCCCTCAAGCATGTCCCTCACCGAATACAAAGGCGACGCCAATGCCAACCGAAGGCAGCCATAGCGAGGGCTCCGTCGAGGCGGGGACAGATTCAAGGGGGGCGAGGGGGGCGAGTGTTGGGGAACGTAGTAATTTCAAAAAAATCCTACGCACACGCAGGATCATGGTGATGCATAGCAACGAGAGGGGAGAGTGTTGTCTACATACCCTTGTAGACCGTTCGCAGAAGCGTTATATCAACGCGGTTGATGTAGTCGTACGTCTTCACGATCCGACCGATCCAAATACCGAAAGCATGGCACCTCCGAGTTCTGCACACGTTCGGCTCGGTGACGTCCTCGCCTTCTCGATCTAGCAAGAGGGGCGAAGTAGTAGATGAGTTCCGGCAGCACGACGGCGTGGTGACGATGTTGGTGAAGAACAATCTCCGCAGGGCTTCACCTAAGCACTACGAAAACTAGGACGGGGGATAAACTAGAGGGGACGGGGTTGTCAGCACACGGCTTGATGTTTCTTGATGTGTCTTTGGTGCTAGCCCTGCCCCTCTATTTATATGTTGAGCCCTGGGGTCGAAACTTGGAGCAAAAGCCTCCTCAAAGTCGGTTTTGCCCGAAAGTCAAGAGTCCCACTCGGACTCCAGGACCAAACGCCATAATCCTTGGCGTCTGGCCCAGACGCCATGGGCCTCGGCGTCTGGCCCAGGGCCAGACGCCAGGGTCTCCGGCGTTTGGCCCCCTGGCCTCCGCAAAATTCCTTTTGCACTGACTTATAGCCCCATGGGCCTGACCCCTTGGCCAAACCATATCATCCAATATATGAGTCTTTACCTCCGGACCATTCTGGAGCTCCTCGTCATGTACGTGATCTCATCCGGGACTCCGAACAACATTCGGTCACCAACATACATAACTCATATAATACTATATCGTCAACGAACGTTAAGCATGCGGACCCTACGGGTTCGAGAACTATGTAGACATGACTGAGACACCTCTTTGGTCAATAACCAACAGCGGGACCTGGATGCCCATATTGGCTCCTACATATTCTACGAAGATCTTTATCGGTCAGACCGCATAACAACATACGTTGTTCCCTTTGTCATCGGTATGTTACTTGCCCGAGGTTCGATCGTCGGTATCTCAATACCTAGTTCAATCTCATTACCATCAAGTCTCTTTACTCGTTCCGTAATACATCATCCCGCAACTAACTCATTAGTTGCAATGCTTGCAAGGCTTATAGTGATGTGCATTACCGAGTGGGCCCAGAGATACCTCTCCGACAATCGGAGTGACAAATCCTAATCTTGAAATACGCCAACCCAACAAGTACCTTCGGAGACACCTGTAGAGCACCTTTATAATCACCCAGTTACGTTGTGACGTTTGGTGGCACACAAAGTGTTCCTCCGATAAACGGGAGTTGCATAATCTCATAGTTATAGGAACATGTATAAATCATGAAGAAAGCAATAGCAACAAACTAAACGATCAAGTGCTAAGCTAACGGAATGGGTCAAGTCAATCACATCATTCTCCTAATGATGTGATCCCGTTAATCAAATGACAACTCATGTCTATGGCTAAGAAACTTAACCATCTTTGATTCAACGAGCTAGTCAAGTAGAGGCAAACTAGTGACACTCCGTTTGTCTATGTATTCACACATGTATTATGTTTCCAGTTAATACAATTCTAGCATGAATAATAAACATTTATCATGATATAAGGAAATAAATAATAACTTTATTATTGCCTCTAGAGCATAATTCCTTCAGCGAGACCCCCCCCCCCGTACAATCGCGTCACCTCTTAATAGCGATCAATTTTATGCGCTCATTTTTCTCACTATAACTGCTCGTGGCTTGCTTTGCCCCCCCCCCCCCCCCCCCCTGGCTCCCTTAGCCAAGGCCGTGTATTTTTTACAAGCGGATTGCACACACAAGGCCCAAATTCCAGAAGAGCCCACAGTGGAAGTAATACGCACGTACGAACCGTTTGTGACCGCTTTGTTTCCAACATGTTGTTCGAGCCTGCCGCCGGCCGCCATCTGTCGTATAGAATCTCTCTGTCGAGAAGGCAAGGGGATATGCAAACACCTCGTGTTGATCGGCCGCGCATTCTGGCGCCGGCCGCACGGATGACCGACCAAATTAAGGTTAGTTTAGCATTAGATCAGTTCACGTCTTTTAAATCATAGAAGTGTCTCATGAATCATAGCGACCAAATTAAGGAGTAGTAGATATACAAACATTAACAACTAGCTACAAAATTTTGATCTTTGGTAGTGTCTCATAAATCAGATTTTGAATTAACTATCTAGGGGCTTGTACTGGTCAGATCCCCGAAGTGCTTGACCAAACTTTTGGTGTTGACCAAAGTGATAGTTCTGTTTGATTGAGATCCAATAATTTGGCTCTCCCCAGCTTCATTACCTCATCCCGTTTATACAACCAATTTTTTTACGAGGCATTGGAACCTTGGAGATCCTTCTCTCCACCAAAATTTTGGCATGAGTTTTTTTGAGAGAGAAATTTTGGCATGAGTTGGTTGGCTGGGTGACACACCACAATTGAAATGGATCCTACATCTTGTGTCTACCCCATGATTTTTAGGCTTCTAATTCCTGCCCCCCCCCCCCCCCCCCCATCTCTTTTTCTGGCTCCGTCCCTGTGTCGAGGTCTTGTCGGAGCTGCTCGTCAGGCAAAATTGACTTTAGCTGAAGGAGTCTAGATACCTCCTGGTGATGGGGGTGCATGGAATTGGAGAGCCTTTTCATTATATGGTTTGCCTTTTTTCCCTTCAGCCTAATGCATGAACATATTTAAAATTTGCTAAGAGTTTATGAAAAAATCGCTAGTACTCTCCAAAATTGTGAATGTTTCTAAAAAATCATGAGAAAATTTTAAATTCATGATTTAAAAAAACATCATGAACACTTCGATTGTACCTAACGAACATTTGTAATTTTATGAAATTTTAACATTTATGTATATTAAAAAAACACAATTTTCAAAAAAAAATGAAAAATTCAAAAATATTTTGTTTTTGTAATTTTTTTATATTTTAATCTGTCCAAAAAACTTAGTGAACATTCCTGAGTTTTGTTCCAACGAAACGATATATTAGACGGGTCCATTCACACTTTATAGCCACTATTCATCCCTCTAGGTGTGCCCCCTCAAGAATGGGAGCACATGTTAGTTACTTGTGAAGCACAAGTTACTACGGTTTAGTTGCACGAGTTAGTACACAGAACAGAATAATACAATTTTGTGAACACATATTATTATAGCTTGCGAGCACATGTTAGTACAGTTTGAAGGCATAGTTCAGTACAATTGTGCTTCCTCCTTACGGGAGCACAAGTTATTTCACTTGGGAGCATATGTTACCATAGTTTAGGAGCATATGTTAGTTCACTTTGGGAGCACACATTTCGTGTGAAAAAAGTTTCATTGAAACCTTGAGCATGGAATCTAGTTTTAAAGATTTTTGACGCGAGAATGCAACAATGAAAACGGTTCATAATTTGGATGAATGGTTCATGGGATATTTTATTTTTTAAAGATAAATCTATGAAAGAAAAACGAAAACAATCAACCTCCCATCCCTTATATGCGGGTGAGAAAACCCATCAAAGCTCTTTGGTAGCGATAATTGACGCAGACCACCAGCCAAGTTTGAGGATAATCCTTAAAAATGTAATTTTTAAATATATTGTATTGCTTACTATATATGTCACGTGGTTAAAAAGATGTACGCCTTAACTAGTGATTTCACACCAAAAATAAAAACTCCTATCAAGTGTGTTACACGCGGGATGGCAAGCAATCAATACGTAGGCTAGAAGGAGGACAACTGGACAAGCGCTCTCTTAATCTAGCAGAGAGAAGGGGGAACACAGAGTAGAAGAGAAGATGAAAACACCAGAGTTGATTTATAAATGTTTCAAAAAAAAATGTTGGTAGATCTTAAATAACATTTGTAAAATATAAATGTCAATTGTTTTAGAAAATAATCAGGAATTTAATAATGTTCATGAATTTGAAAATACTGAATATTTTTTTACAAATGTTCTTGAACTTTTAAAACATTCCTAAACTAAAAAATGTCCACAAATTTAAAGCATGTTTAGAAACTTTTAAAATGTATTAACAAATTAAAATTGGTTACAAAGAGAAGGAAAATAAAAACATAAAATTAAGTACTAAAAAAATTAAAAATATCTCAAAACCAAACCCAGTGAAACAAACAGGAAAAAACATGTAGAAAAGAAACTGGTTGAAAGCTTGCCAAAACCATGGACGAAACAGTGTGCTATGGCCCAGCCCATGTGGATGGGTGCCCGTGGGCTGGCTCTAAATACACGGCATAGGAAATTGGGAGAAGAATACCTGGAGAGATGGCGAAACTATTTAGCAGGCTGGTCGACGGGCGCAACTATGTCTCGCTGCAAGCAAGACAAAGTCAGCTCTCGCTGAAGGCACAGCAAGACAGAGTCAGCTATCGCTGAAGGCAGCTGCCTAAATACACCGGCCCAGGTCGCGCGAGGCTACTGCCTCTTTTTCGGGTTTATTTGTTTGACTTTTAGTTTTATTTTTTATTTTTTTATACTCCCAAAAATTCTAAACATGTATAAGACAAAATATAATTTTCATGATATTTTGAAAAATGTTAATCATGCATTTGAAAAAGGTTAAAGTGCATAGAAAAAATGTTGACCATGTATACGAAAAATTCACAATGGGTGTGAAAAAATTGATCATGTATTTAATATATATTGAACAAGTATTTGAAAAATGTTAGTCAAGCGTTTCAAAAATATTGAATGTGTATAGAAAATTGTTGACCATGTACTAAAAAAACAATGAAATCTTTTGATCATGTATATGAAAATATTAATCAAGCATTTTAAAAAATGTTGAAAAAATATTTGGAAAATGTTAATCAAGCATTTGAAAAATATTAAATGTGCAGAAAATGTCGACAATGCATTAAAAAATTAATCTCGCATTTGAAAAACGTTGATAAAAACATTTGAAAAAATTGAAATGTTCATATAGAGAATGTTGACCATGTATTAGAATAATGTTAATATTGTATTTGAAAAATGTTAATCAAGCATTTGAAAAAGTTCAAAGTGTATAGGAAATATCTTGACCATGTACAACAAAAATGTTAAACTTTTATTTAAAGATGTTAATCAAACATTTGAAAAATGTAAAAAATGTGTATAGAAAAAATGTCGACTATGAATTAAAAAATGTTAAATTTGTATTGGAAAAAGATTAAACATGTATTTAAAAAATGTAGTTGATATATACAAAAAATGTAGAATGAAAACCAAAAGAAACAAAGAAAACCAAAAAATGAAACCCGAAAAGGAAACAAAATAAACCAAAAGAAAAAAAAGCAGAAGACAAAAGAAAAGAAATATCCCGAAAGAATGAAGAAAAAAAACCCAGTGAAACCCAGGTTCATTTCGCCTCCACCACATCCCGCCTACTACTTGAACAGAATCCCAGTGCTAGCCCGGTGACTAGCACCGTTGAAATCTATCTAGCAAACCACTGTTCGAATACCCACGCAAGGCTCCTTTTTCACTTTTTTCTTTTGAAGTGTGCGCGAGTGAGCCGACCTGTTACTGTTGAATGGGCCATGTTGAAGGAAATATGCCCTAGAGGCAATAATAAAGTTATTATTTATTTCTTTATATCATGATAAATATTTATTATTCATGCTAGAATTGTATTAACCGGAAACATAATACATGTGTGAATACATAGACAAACAGAGTGTCACTAGTATGCCTCTACTTGACTAGCTCGTTAATCAAAGATGGTTATGTTTCCTAACCATGAACAAAGAGTTGTTATTTGATTAACGAGGTCACATCATTAGTTGAATGATCTGATTGACATGACCCATTCCATTAGCTTAGCACCCGATCGTTTAGTATGTTGCTATTGCTTTCTTCATGACATGTACATGTTCCTATGACTATGAGATTATGCAACTCCCGTTTGCCGGAGGAACACTTTGGGTGCTACCAAACGTCACAACGTAACTGGGTTATTATAAAGGAGTACTACAGGTGTTTCCAATGGTAGATGTTGGGTTGGCGTATTTCGAGAATAGGATTTGTCACTCCGATTGTCGGAGAGGTACCTCTAGGCCCTCTCGGTAATACACATCACATAAGCCTTGCAAGCATTATAACTAAGATGTTAGTTGTCAGATGATGTATTACAGAACGAGTAAAGAGACTTGCCGGTAACGAGATTGAACTAGGTATTGGATACCAACGATCGAATCTCGAGCAAGTAACATACCGATGACAAAGGGAACAACGTATGTTGTTATGCGGTCTGACCGATAAAGATCTTCATAGAATATGTAGGAGCCAATATGGGCATCCAGGTCCCGCTATTGGTTATTGACTGGAGACGTGTCTCGGTCATGTCTACATTGTTCTCGAACCGTAGGGTCCGCACGCTTAACGTTACGATGACAGTTATTATGAGTTTATGCATTTTGATGTACCGAAGGTTGTTCGGAGTCCCGGATGTGATCACGGACATGACGAGGAGTCTCGAAATGGTCGAGACATAAAGATTGATATATTGGAAGCCTATGTTTGGACATCAGAAGTGTTCCGGGTGAAATCGGGAATTTTACCGGAGTACCGGGAGGTTACCGGAACCCCCCGGGAACCAAATGGGCCTTATTGGGCCTTAGTGGAAAGGTGAAAGGGGCAGCCCAAGGTGGGCTGCGCGCCTCCCCCCCTCCCCTAGTCCTATTAGGACTAGGAGAGGTGGCCGGCCCCCTTCTCCCTCTCTCTCTCTCTCTCTCTCTCTCTCTCTCTCAAGGAGTCCTATTAGGAATAGGATTGGGGGGGAGTCCTACTCCCGGTAGGAGTAGGACTCCTCCTGCGCCCTCCTCTCCTTGGCCGGCCAGCCCTCCCCCTGGCAACCTTTATATACGGGGGCAGGGGGCACCTCTAGACACACAAGTTGATCCTTGAGATCGTTCCTTAGCCGTGTGCGATGCCCCCTGCCACCAAATTCCACCTCGATCATATCGTTGTAGTGCTTAGGCGAAGCCCTACGTCGGTAGTACATCAAGATCGTCACCACGCCGTCGTGCTGACGGAACTCTTCCTCGAAGCTTTGCTGGATCGGAGCCCGAGGATCGTCATCGAGCTGAACGTGTGCTAAGAACTCGGAGGTGCCGGAGTAACGGTGCTTGGATCGGTCGGATCGGGAAGAAGACGTACGACTACTTCCTCTACATTGTGTCAACGCTTCCGTTGTGATCTACAAGGGTACGTAGATCAGACTCTCCCCCTCGTTGCTATGCATCACCATGATCTTGCGTGTGCGTAGGAAATTTTTTGAAATTACTACGTTCCCAACAGTGGCATCCGAGCCTAGGTTTTATGGTTTGATGTTATTTGCACGAGTAGAACACAAGTGAGTTGTGGGCGATACAAGTCATACTGCCTACCAGCATGTCATACTTTGGTTCGGCGGTATTGTTGGACGAGACGACCCGGACCAACCTTACGCGTACGCTTATGCGAGACCGGTTCCCTCGACGTGCTTTGCACATAGATGGCTTGCGGGCGACTGTCTCTCCAACTTTAGTTGAACCGAGTGTGGCTACGCCCGGTCCTTGAGAAGGTTAAAACGGAGTCTATTTGACAAACTATCGTTGTGGTTTTGATGCGTAGGTGAGATGAGTTCTTGCTTAAGCCCGTAGCAGCCACGTAAAACTTGCAACAACAAAGTAGAGGACGTCTAACTTGTTTTTGCAGGGCATGTTGTGATGTGATATGGTCAAGGCATGATGCTAAATTTTATTGTATGAGATGATCATGTTTTGTAACCAAGTTATCGGCAACTGGCATGAGCCATATGGTTGTCGCTTTATTGTATGCAATGCAATCGCGATGTAATGCTTTACTTTATTACTAAGCGGTAGTGATAGTCGTGGAAGCATAAGATTGGCGAGACGACAACGATGCTACGATGGAGATCAAGGTGTCGTGCCGGTGACGATGGTGATCATGACGGTGCTTCGGAGATGGAGATCACAAGCACAAGATGATGATGGCCATATCATATCACTTATATTGATTGCATGTGATGTTTATCCTTTTATGCATCTTATCTTGCTTTGATTGACGGTAGCATTATAAGATGATCTCTCACTAAATTATCAAGAAGTGTTCTCCCTGAGTATGCACCGTTGCCAAAGTTCGTCGTGCCCAGACACCACGTGATGATCGGGTGTGATAAGCTCTACGTCCATCTACAACGGGTGCAAGCCAGTTTTGCACACGCAGAATACTCAGGTTAAACTTGACGAGCCTAGCATATGCAGATATGGCCTCGGAACACAGAGACCGAAAGGTCGAGCGTGAATCATATAGTAGATATGATCAACATAACGATGTTCACCATTGAAAACTACTCCATCTCACGTGATGATCGGTTATGGTTTAGTTGATTTGGATCACGTGATCACTTAGAGGATTAGAGGGATGTCTATCTAAGTGGGAGTTCTTAAGTAATTTGATTAACTGAACTTAAACTTATCATGAACTTAGTACCTGATAGTATCTTGCTTGTTTATGTTGATTGTAGATAGATGGCTCGTGCTGTTGTTCCGTTGAATTTTAATGCGTTCCTTGAGAAAGCAAAGTTGAAAGATGATGGTAGCAATTACACGGACTGGGTCCGTAACCTGAGGATTATCCTCATTGCTGCACAGAAGAATTACGTCCTGGAAGCACCGCTGGGTGCCAGGCCTGCTGCTGGAGCAACACCAGACGTTATGAACGTCTGGCAGAGCAAAGCTGATGACTACTCGATAGTTCAGTGTGCCATGCTTTACGGCTTAGAATCGGGACTTCAACGACGTTTTGAACGTTATGGAGCATATGAGATGTTCCAGGAGTTGAAATTAATATTTCAAGCAAATGCCCGAATTGAGAGATATGAAGTCTCCAATAAGTTCTATAGCTGCAAGATGGAGGAGAACAGTTCTGTCAGTGAGCATATACTCAAAATGTCTGGGTATAATAATCACTTGATTCAGATGGGAGTTAATCTTCCAAATGATTGCGTCATTGACAGAATTCTCCAATCACTACCACCATGCTACAAGAGCTTCGTGATGAACTATAATATGCAAGGGATGAACAAGACTATTCCCGAGCTCTTCGCAATGCTGAAAGCTGCGGAGGTAGAAATCAAGAAGGAGCATCAAGTGTTGATGGTCAATAAGACCACTAGTTTCAAGAAAAAGGGCAAAGGGAAGAAGAAGGGGAACTTCAAGAAGAACAGCAAGCAAGTTGCTGCTCAGGAGAAGAAACCCAAGTCTGGACCTAAGCCTGAAACTGAGTGCTTCTACTGCAAGCAGACTGGTCACTGGAAGCGGAACTGCCCCAAGTATTTGGCGGATAAGAAGGATGGCAAGGTGAACAAAGGTATATGTGATATACATGTTATTTGTGTACCTTACTAGAGCTCGCAGTAGCACCTGGGTATTTGATACTGATTCTGTTGCTAATATTTGCAAGTCGAAACAGGGACTACGGAATAAGCGGACACTAGCAAAGGACGAGGTGACGATGCGCGTGGGAAACGATTCCAAAGTCGATGTGATCGCGGTCGGCACGCTACCTCTACATCTAACTTCGGGATTAATATTAGACCTAAATAATTGTTATTTGGTGCCAGCGTTGAGCATGAACATTATATCTGGATCTTGTTTAATGCGAGACGGTTATTCATTTAAATCAGAGAATAATGGTTGTTCTATTTATATGAGTAATATCTTTTATGGTCATGCACCTTTGAAGAGTGGTCTATTCTTGTTAAATCTCGATAGTAGTGATACACATATTCATAATGTAGAAGCCAAAAGATGCAGAGTTGATAATGATAGTGCAATTTATTTGTGGCACTGCCGTTTAGGTCATATCGGTGTAAAGCGCATGAAGAAACTCCATACTGATGGGCTTTTGGAACCACTTGATTATGAATCACTTGGTACTTGCGAACCGTGCCTCATAGGCAAGATGACTAAAACACCGTTCTCCGGTACTATGGAGAGAGCAACAAATTTATTGGAAATCATACATACCAATGTATGTGGTCCGATGAATATTGAGGCTCATATCGTTATTTTCTCACCTTCACAGATAATTTAAGCAGATATGGGTATATCTACTTAATGAAACACAAGTCTGAAACATTTGAAAAGTTCAAAGAATTTCAGAGTGAAGTTGAAAATCATCGTAACAAGAAAATAAAGTTTCTACGATCTGATCGTGGAGGAGAATATTTGAGTTACGAGTTTGGTGTACATTTGAAAAATTATGGAATAGTTTCGCAACTCACGCCACCCGGAACACCACAGCGTAATGGTGTGTCCGAACGTCGTAATCGTACTTTACTAGATATGATGCGATCTATTATGTCTCTTACTGATTTACCGCTATCGTTTTGGGGTTATGCTTTAGAGACGGCCGCATTCACGTTAAATAGGGCACCATCAAAATCCGTTGAGACGACGCCTTATGAACTATGGTTTGGCAAGAAACCAAAGTTGTTGTTTCTTAAAGTTTGGGGCTGCGATGCTTATGTGAAAAAGTTTCAACCTGATAAGCTCGAACCCAAAGCGGAGAAATATGTCTTCATAGGATACCCAAAGGAGACTGTTGGGTACACCTTCTATCACAGATCCGAAGGCAAGACATTCGTTGCTAAGAATGGATCATTTCTAGAGAAGGAGTTTCTCTCGAAAGAAGTGAGTGGGAGGAAAGTAGAACTTGACGAGGTAACTGTACCTGCTCCCTTATTGGAAAATAGTACATCACAGAAAACTGTTTCTGCGACACCTATACCAATTAGTGAGGAAGCTAATGATGATGATCATGAAACTTCAGGACAAGATACTACTGAACCACGTAGATCAACCAGAGTGAGATCCGCACCAGAGTGGTACGGTAATCCAATTCTGGAAGTCATGCTACTAGATCATGATGAACCTACGAACTATGAAGAAGCGATGGTGAGCCCAGATTCCGCAAAGTGGCTTGAGGCCATGAAATCTGAGATGGGATCCATGTATGAGAACAAAGTATGGACTTTGGTTGACTTGCCCGATGATCGGCAAGCAATTGAGAATAAATGGATCTTCAAGAAAAAGACTGACGCTGACGGTAATGTTACTGTCTATAAAGCTCGACTTGTCGCAAAAGGTTTTCGACAAGTTCAAGGGGTTGACTACGATGAGACCTTCTCACCCGTAGCGATGCTTAAGTCTGTCAGAATCATGTTAGCAATTGCCGCATTTTATGATTATGAAATTTGGCAGATGGATGTCAAAACTGCATTCCTGAATGGATTTCTGGAAGAAGAGTTGTATATGATGCAACCGGAAGGTTTTGTCGATCCAAAGGGAGCTAACAAAGTGTGCAAGCTCCAGCGATCCATTTATGGACTGGTGCAAGCCTCTCGGAGTTGGAATAAACGCTTTGATAGTGTGATCAAACCATTTGGTTTTATACAGACTTTTGGAGAAGCCTGTATTTACAAGAAAGTGAGTGGGAGCTCTGTAGCATTTCTGATATTATATGTGGATGACATATTGCTGATTGGAAATGATATAGAATTTCTGGATAGCGTAAAGGGATACTTGAATAAGAGTTTTTCAATGAAAGACCTCGGTGAAGCTGCTTACATATTGGGCATTAAGATCTATAGAGATAGATCAAGACGCTTAATTGGACTTTCACAAAGCACATACCTTGACAAGATTTTGAAGAAGTTCAAAATGGATCAAGCAAAGAAAGGGTTCTTGCCTGTGTTACAAGGTGTGAAGTTGAGTCAGACTCAATGCCCGACCACTGCAGGAGATAGAGAGAAAATGAAAGATGTTCCCTATGCTTCAGCCATAGGCTCTATCATGTATGCAATGCTGTGTACCAGACCTGATGTGTGCCTTGCTATAAGTTTAGCAGGGAGGTACCAAAGTAATCCAGGAGTGGATCACTGGACAGCGGTCAAGAACATCCTGAAATACCTGAAAAGGACTAAGGATATGTTTCTCGTATATGGAGGTGACAAAGAGCTCACCGTAAGAGGTTACGTTGATGCAAGCTTTGACACTGATCCGGACGATTCTAAATCGCAAACCGGATACGTGTTTACTTTAAACGGTGGAGCTGTCAGTTGGTGCAGTTCTAAACAAAGCGTCGTAGTGGGATCTACATGTGAAGCGGAGTACATAGCTGCATCGGAAGCAACGAACGAAGGAGTCTGGATGAAGGAGTTCATATCCGATCTAGGTGTCATACCTAGTGCATCGGGTCCAATGAAAATCTTTTGTGACAATAGTGGTGCGATTGCTTTAGCAAAGGAATCCAGATTTCACAAAAGGACCAAACACATCAAGAGACGCTTCAACTCCATCCGGGATCTAGTCCAGGTGGGAGACATAGAGATTTGCAAGATACATACGGATCTGAATGTTGCAGACCCGTTGACTAAGCCTCTTCCACGAGCAAAACATGATGAGCACCAAGGCTCCATGGGTGTTAGAATCATTACTGTGTAATCTAGATTATTGACTCTAGTGCAAGTGGGAGACTGAAGGAAATATGCCCTAGAGGCAATAATAAAGTTATTATTTATTTCCTTATATCATGATACATGTTTATTATTCATGCTAGAATTGTATTAACCGGAAACATAATACATGTGTGAATACATAGACAAACAGAGTGTCACTAGTATGCCTCTACTTGACTAGCTCGTTAATCAAAGATGATTATGTTTCCTAACCATGAAAAAGAGTTGTTATTTGATTAACGAGGTCACATCATTAGTTGAATGATCTGATTGACATGACCCATTCCATTAGCTTAGCACCCGATCGTTTAGTATGTTGCTATTGCTTTCTTCATGACTTATACATGTTCCTATGACTATGAGATTATGCAACTCCCGTTTGCCGGAGGAACACTTTGGGTGCTACCAAACGTCACAACGTAACTGGGTGATTATAAAGGAGTACTACAGGTGTTTCCAATGGTAGATGTTGGGTTGGCGTATTTCGAGAATATGATTTGTCACTCCGATTGTCGGAGAGGTACCTCTGGGCCCTCTCGGTAATACACATCACATAAGCCTTGCAAGCATTATAACTAAGATGTTAGTTGTCAGATGATGTATTACAGAACGAGTAAAGAGACTTGCCGGTAACGATATTGAACTAGGTATTGGATACCAACGATCGAATCTCGGGCAAGTAACATACCGATGACAAAGGGAACAACGTATGTTGTTATGCGGTCTGACCGATAAAGATCTTCGTAGAATATGTAGGAGCCAATATGGGCATCCAGGTCCCGCTATTGGTTATTGACCGGAGACGTGTCTCGGTCATGTCTACATTGTTCTCGAACCGTAGGGTCCGCACGCTTAACGTTACGATGACAGTTATTATGAGTTTATGCATTTTGATGTACCGAAGGTTGTTCGGAGTCCCGGATGTGATCACGGACATGACGAGAAGTCTCGAAATGGTCGAGACATAAAGATTGATATATTGGAAGCCTATGTTTGGACATCGGAAGTGTTCCGGGTGAAATCGGGAATTTTACCGGAGTACCGAGAGGTTACCGGAACCCCCGGGAACCAAATGGGCCTTATTGGGCCTTAGTGGAAAGGTGAAAGGGGCAGCCCAAGGTGGGCTGCGCGCCTCCCCCCCCCCCCCTCCTTAGGACTAGGAGAGGTGGCCGGCCCCCTTCTCCCTCTCTCTCTCTCAAGGAGTCCTATTAGGAATAGGATTGGGGGGGTCCTACTCCCGGTAGGAGTAGGACTCCTCCTGCGCCCTCCTCTCCTTGGCCGGCCAGCCCTCCCCCTGGCAACCTTTATATACGGGGGCAGGGGGCACCTCTAGACACACAAGTTGATCCTTGAGATCGTTCCTTAGCCGTGTGCGGTGCCCCCTGCCACCAAATTCCACCTCGATCATATCATTGTAGTGCTTAGGCGAAGCCCTACGTCGGTAGTACATCAAGATCGTCACCACGCCGTCGTGCTGACGGAACTCTTCCTCGAAGCTTTGCTGGATCGGAGCCCGAGGATCGTCATCGAGCTGAACGTGTGCTAAGAACTCGGAGGTGCCGGAGTAACGGTGCTTGGATCGGTCGGATCGGGAAGAAGACGTACGACTACTTACTCTACATTGTGTCAACGCTTCCGTTGCGATCTACAAGGGTACGTAGATCAGACTCTCCCCCTCGTTGCTATGCATCACCATGATCTTGCGTGTGCGTAGGAAATTTTTTGAAATTACTACGTTCCCCAACACATGTGACTCCCCTATGGGCTTCCTGCTCCTGCATAGTCTGGCTAAGACTCCTACGAAGAAATAATAAAAACAAGTAACCTATGTACCCAATCCCACCGAACCTACCTTTCGCTAAGGGTTTAACCTAGTGAATCCAATCTCTTTAGAGAGTTCATTGTGTTTTATGAATGGTATTCGATGTACTGCCCTGGTTCTATTCGGGAGGGGGGGAGGGACCTTAGCTTCACTTGGGAGGATTTGGCAACTTGAAGTAGGAGTCATCTTCATCGACAGGTGCATGGACTCAGCGATGTAATGATTGGAAAGGCAGAGGTAAAGCAATTCGATGCGAAAGCCCGGTGGCTTGGAATCATACGTCTTCATCCTTCACCTATTTCATACGTCGTCCACCGTACACTTGAACATTTCATCGACGGGTGCATGGACTCGATGATGTAAGGATTGAAAAGGCAGAGGTAAAGCAATTCAAGGCGGAAGCCCGGTGGCTTGGAATCATACGTCTTCATCCTTGTGGCAAATCTGGCATCTCCTCTAATAGCAAGGAGCGCGCGAGATTGTTGCTGCCTCAACGACATCCAAGGTCAGTCGAGCACGCAATTGAGTATAGGACCGAAGCCTAGGCTAAATGTGATTTGCTTTTCAAGAATGACACATGGTAATCCCTTCATCGCATAATGTAAGACATTTTTGCAAGCTAATATAGCTTGCAAAAACTTCTTACATTATAGGACGGTGTAGTAGTTTTCAGCACTTTCAATAAAAAAATAGATTTCTAGCTTCATATTATTTATGTGTACCTATTGCAACGCACGATCATATTTTGCTAGTATATATAAATAATTGATCCCCACTATCTCTAATTCTTTCAGCATGTAGTCTTCCACCTCATCAAGCGTGCCGCGTAAACATTCACTAACATTATTATTCAGCCAAATGCAAACCACTCGTGCATACTCTCTTTGGTCACACACAATGAAAGTATGAAACGTGTCTACATTAAAAAAAAAGAGTAGGTTTTGATTTAGATCGGTTTCTTTACACATAATTCATCTGAAAATAATCTTTCAATGATGATTGTACAAATGTTTAATTATTAAATATGAGTGAGGTTTCAAAAAAAAAAGTGACAGGATATATAATGTAAACCGTTTAGATACAAATCGGTCGAAACCGCAGTACGTGTATGACAATTAAGTATAGTGCAGCTAATATATGTGATGGGTACATATCGATTGATTGTTTATTTGTTTTTCCCTTGCGATAATGCCCTGATCATGCATATTAGGGGCCAGTAATTAGTTTGATAATCGACGAGAGATTCAGGCTTCAGAGCTCGTCATGGACACCGGCATGCTTTGGGTTGGGTGAGGTCTTGACGGGGTATGACGCCTCCATGGCGATGCCGCAGAGCCCCTCCTTGTCTTCCACGTCGCGCTTCATGCGGATGTACCCCTTCTCGCCCCACTCCGGCCCCCACGAGTTCTTCACGATCCAGTACTTGGTGCCGTCCACGGTGGCGCCGTACCCCACCGCCGTCACGCCATGGTCCAGCTCCGTCCCGCACTTGCCCGCGAACACCCCCTCCGAGTAGAACTGGAAGTGCGACCCGCTAGCCTCGATGGCCACAGCCACCGGCTGCGCGGCCACCGCCTTCTTCAGTGCCGCTTCGTCGTTGGCCGGAACGTCCTCGTACCCGTCGATGGTGACCACGGCAGACGGCTTCTTGTTGCAGGAGGAGGCCTGCCGGGCCTTGTAGGGGTACGCGTCCTCGGCGGCCACCCCGCCGTGCTTGGCGATGTACTGGAAGGCGTAGTCCATGAGGCCGCCGTTGCAGCCGGCGTTGGATTTCGTGTCGCAGTCCACGAGCTGCTGCTCGGACAGAGACGTGAGGTTCTTGGTGCGGATCGCGTTGATGCCCTCCACGGCCGCGATCGTGGAGAAAGCCCAGCAGCTGCCGCACTGCCCCTGGTCCTTGACGGCGGTCACCGCGCCCTTCTGCCGCCAGTCCACCGACGGCGGCACGTCCCGAGCGCTCCCGTGCATGAAGCCGCCATCGCCCTCCTTACGGCTGAACATGCGGTGGTGGGAGACGCGGGAGGAGGCGTAGGCGCGGCGGAACTCGTCGGCGGTCATGTCGCCGAAGCGGTTGAGGCGGAGCTTGTAGGGGGCGTCGCCGCGGTTGAACTCGTGGATGAGGCGGACGTTCTCCCTGAAGACGTTGAAGCGGCGGGCCTTCTCGCCGAGGTCACGCGCCACCGTGTGCTGCTCCCGCCAGCGCTCGTACAGCGCCCACAGGGAGTCCTCCGACGCCAGGTCGTGGTCGCCGAAGTCCATGGCGCTCGCCGGCGCTGGCGCAGCGGCCAGCAGCATGAATAGCGCGGCCGCGGCCATGGTGGCCGCAAGCACGATCGCTCTCGCCATTGATGATTGGAGCCTTGGCAAGGTAGTCTCGCTTATGTTGTGAGATGGCTGGGTGTGGTGTGGTGGTGGTAGCCATGGCGATCAGCTGGTTCTTATATAGCGGTGGCAAGCGAGCCGAGCAGGAGTGATCACACTGGCAAGATGGATATGTTCCATGCAAGAATCAATTGCAGGTGCACGTTGCTTGCCGGCAACAACTTACTGCCTACTGCTCATGCATTCTCTCATCAGTGGCCACGTACGTAGTACAGTACAGTACATCAAAATGGTGGTTAATCCATTAATGCTCCATCGTATTACCAGCTAATGCCATTGTTAGCTACGCATCATACTGGTTGTGCTCTTGCGGATGCCGTGAATTCGCACGCAGTCTTCTTAGTTAGGTCGTGGGGATTAATGTGGCGCGTGCGCTCGATCGTACGTACGTAAGCAGCGAGTCGGAGTGGGACGACGAGACGACGGACAGACGAAGAAGTTAGCGGGGCAAGCTTCCCGTCCGTCGCATCATCTCTCACATCTCACCGGAAAAGATATGAATTGCGGCAACGGGGAGAAGACCACAATCAGCTAGAGGGTCGCAAAACTCGCAACGTGGAGTCTTGCTTCTTTGTTAATATCACTGAACATTAGTTGAGCAAGTATCCTTTTTGCAATTACTATGAGACAGTAAGGGGGCACGCAAGCGTGTTGTGCCCCGGCCCGAGTGATTCTGATTAGCCGATGGCGATCGATCGATCGATAGCTCGACTGGCTAGGTTTCAATTATTCCTCAACACGTGTCGTCTGTCATCGAACCGTCTGCACGGTGCAGTGCCAAAGCTTTACGCATGAATCGCGCATTGATTCTAAGTCGTCCGGGGTGTATAGATGTCGCAAGCAACTGGATTTCTCAGAAACAGTGGAGCAGTTTCTGTTCTGGTACATGACTCTTTTGTGAAGGAAAAAGGAGAGCAACCAAAAACGAGCAGTACGCACGTACGTACGTGCATTAGGAAAAACAAGCTTTACGCATGAGTCACATCGACTGAGACCTGAATTGAATTCCGGGCGCCTACATCCTAAACGTCGTTGTGCTGCATCTATTTTTCTGAGTTGTTTGTAAATATGGGGAAGGAGAGGACAAACAAATGGATGGAGGGAACAACAGATGGGTGCATGCGTGGTTTCGCACGGTGTTAAGTTGTCAAGCAATGGAAAACTTGCAAGCATGCACAAACTATCTATCTATCTAACTCGGGTAATTAGCCAAGCATTTGCAGATGAATGGTTGTCAAGTGCGGCTTGGAGAACAACACACTGAAGTACGACACAACCGATTGGTTGGTTGCTTCATGCGAAAGGAAGCCAGCATTTTTGGCGGTGGTACGTGTCGCCTCTGTTACCAAGATCCTCCACGCACCGATCATTGCAGTGGTTGCCGTAGCTAGACAAGTTAAGCAGAGGCCCAAGAAAAGATCCAGCGCCAAGAGAAAAATGGGCGCAAGCAAGCACACGACACGGCGTCATCACGTCTGATGCCAACAAGGGCACACTCGGCGCTCGTGCCTATTAAAGTTGCATCTCCGGCTGGCTGTGTTGGTACACTGTATATCATAATGTGACAATTAGGCCGATCCTTCTAAGATACTGTATGTGTCATCAAAGTGTTTCGATACGTGAAGCGACATAGCACGCTGGCGGAAACATGCGCGCATATGTGTGTGTGACTTCATCTCACGGACTGCGCCGTACGCGCGCACTCGCACATGTGACCACACACGGCAGCACCAGCCGTTTCGTACACTCGCACATGTGAACAATAAACACATCGCCACCTCCGAATCCCATCCCGCATTCCCATGAACCAGGCCCGTGGACGAAATTTTGGCCTGTTTGGTGGCAATGTGGTTATTGTTCGGTTTGTGTAGGACGATCCTTAAAGCACCTGCAATAATATTCGACGTAATGTTGTCACTATGAATATTAACAAACTTATAGCCGAAATCAGAGCTGAAACTCTGGTGGATCGTTCATTGGCCAGCGAAGTCCTCAGCATAAACTCAAGAGAGGTGACGAAGTCACAGCCACACGGCATAAAGCCACATAAGGTGACAAGGACATGGAGCCAGTAAGAAGCTGAAACACCATGTATTGCAACATAGATTTTGGCATCATCCTAAATACTATGGAGTACCGATTCCTTATAAACAACGCCCAAAGCAAGAACTATTGAATCTATTGTTTTAAACACTATGGGGTTGATCTACTCCATACTTTTTCTTTAAAACAATTCTAACAAGTGTCAAAAAATTTTATTCAAACATTATTTTCCTTTTCTTCTGAAAAAGTAGAGACCATGCCAATATATTTTAGAGGGTCACAAGATTGGTCCCGAGATAAAAAATAACTTGAACAAAGTGCATTAAAAAATCAACTTGGCAATATGGGGCCTAACTTGAGCAAGTGCTTTATTGAAATACAGAACAATCATACCTAAGCAATCATGTCAAACAGTGGGACACATGATTGCATAACATTTGTCAAATAAATATCATTGCACAAGACTCTACACATGCAAAAATAACTTCCCCAAACTTAGAACTTTGCAAGAACTAATCTTACAGAAAGTTATCAAATGAAAAGAGAAAGTGCAGTGTATTACAGAAGAGTATGGAAAGTGGTTACCTCCATCAGCTTAAAGTAAGTAATAAAAACTTTTGCTGTTGACATGCAAATGACCTCTCCTTTAATAAACATGAACCTATGCTTCATCAAAACGTTCTTTGATATGGTCCAATGGACATTTTTTCTATCTACAAACATTTTCTTGTATTCATGAACATGTTTTCAATTTTGTGACAGTTTTTTTAATTTGTGAACTTTTCTGAATTCACAACATTTTTCCTAATTCATGAACAAATTTTGAATTCACGAACTTTTTTCAATTTTGCGAACATTTTTCAAAATCACTAACATTTTTTGAATTCACAAACATTATTTGAATTCAAGAAAATTTTGAAGTCCTGAACAGTTTTATATAACCAAAAAAACAAAAATAAATAAAAATAAACGAAAAAAGTAGTGGCGCCAAGCCACCCATATGGGCCGGCCCAAAAGTGCATGCTGGGGGAGCAGGGGTGTGCGCTTCCTCGCTTTCCACTGCACGGGTCGCTGAATAGGAGCTCCCTGGAGAGGTTGACCATGCGCATTGGCCGAAGATCTTAGGATAAATTAAATGCATATTATCATATCATCTAATTTGGAGCTGAGACTAATAATCTTTAGTCAATATTGGCCCAAAAATATACTACCTTTGCCCCATAATATAAGACGTTTTTGCAGTTCAAATGCCAAAATATCTTATATTAAGAGACAGGGGGAGTACATATACAATTAACCCATCCCTTCATTGCCTCTCCTTTCTCCCTCACTGCCCATTCCAAGTGCTCCTACTTGACGCTTGCGTCAAATAGTCATTTAGCGTCAAATAGCCATTGTTTCCTACAGAACATCCTCCCCGACTAGGTCGGCCCATAGCAAGCAAGCCTGATTGTCCTGTAGCAAGTCGTTCTTCCTGTTGGGAGACATTTTCTTCTTCTGTTTACTAGATTTATATTGATTTTTCTATATTTCATTACAATATGAATATATATAGTTTGAAAAGTGAACAATATTTTAATTTTGAGAACCTTTTTTGAAAACCATCAACGTTTTTTAAAATTCGATCATGTTGTAAAAAAATATGAACATTTTTTAAACGCTTACATCTTTTAAATAAAAGCAAAAAACCAAAAGCAAGTAAAGAAAGAAATGGAAAGAAAGGTTCCCCAAACCGCTATCTGTGGATGTATAATAATAGCTCAAATGGGTTGGCTCATCTCCGGCTCGACTCCTTGTGCAAAACAACGACATCTTAACGTAGTAAGCGTCAAATAGGAAATGCCGCTCACTCTTTGTTTACTGCAAACTGCAACAAGCCGAAATCCTGTGAGCCCATCTCGACATTGGTGTATGCATTAGCACTCCGGATCGTCGCCCGTTCCTGCGCGTCAACATAAACATGCCCTCAAACATCCGATCCACACTACCGGTGGCGGAGATAGGGGGCCAACAGGTCCTGGCCCTCCCTAAGATCACCGATATGCTTCTAATTTGAAGATGAACAGTACATGATTTAATTTATTTTTGCTCTAATCAGCCTCTCTCAACATGCATAACCTACATTCTTAAGAACTTGATCCCAATTGTCTCAACATGCAAAGTGTCAATCTCAACGTCTCACTAAGCCATGCATTTAAGTCTTCTCTTCCATTAAGCCATGTAAAATCTGCCACATAAACGACTCATGCATTTAACTTAGAAATTACGATCATTTTTTGCATTAGTCTATGCATGTAACGCCGCCACATCATACATTCATGTTAGTCATCCTTTACATTTTTTTTGAAATGACATTAATAATTTAAAAGTTTTTATTCTATTTTGTCACTTTTTAAATTGATTTTCACATTTATACTTTCTTTCCATTAGATTTAGATATTTTTTTAGCAACTACTCACATATTTTTTTAACAAAGTTATTGCAACAATGCACGAAGAATCATCCAGGTTATCAAATGCTGCCTCTGCCACTGTTACACCATCCTTCTTGTGGCAAAATTTTGTGTTTTGACCATTTTTGAAAGTTAGTATAGATCTAACCCTAGTTTATAAAATTTCGGGATTTGACCATTTTGCTACCGCCAGACTCCATGGTGGTAGGAAACAACCCTACCGCCAAACAAACTGACGGTAGCCTGTATAGCCTTACCGCCACGGTGCCCAGCGGTAGGCATGAGCATGCACTGTGTTTCATACTTAGAAAAAATTTACGGTAAGGCGTGCAACCCTACCACCAGCGACCTTGGCACTAGGCTGTTATACCCTATTTGCCATAGACTCTGACGGTAAGAAAAGGGTTAGATCTCAAAATATTTGCAAACTAGGGTCAGATCTAGACTAACTTTTAAAAAAGGGTCAAAACACGAAATTTAGTCGCTTCCTGTGGGAGAAAAAAACACCACCATCATGCGTGACACATTTCTCCGGGTCGTACTCCTGCCTCATTGCCGCAGGACCCCGAAGCTTCGTGGTGCGGTCGTGTCACGTGTCTATCGTGCCCTTGTGGCCTCCCGTCCCGGGTGTGCATCAGAGGGAATCCGACGCTCTGTCCAGTGCCGTCCTTGCGAGAGCATACATGGCTGCAATCTACTCGGGTGGTGGCCAAACTGGGCCAGTGCTGTCCTTACGGCGTACACGATCAACAGCGACCTGAAATAATGGTGGCCATTGACGCGGGTAGCTAGATGTGGATTCCTCCACGGGATAATAATGCAGATAAATTTCAGCATATATTAGCGTTCTCTGGCGTCCAAATCGGCACATTGGTTGCAGCCCGCGTCACGGGCTGACAGCACGCCTCCCCTCTCGTCGCGTCAACGCCCCAATTCTTTTAATGTTGAGGAAGTAAAAGTGCAGGTCACAAGGAGCCAGGGAACTGACGAGTTGACCGCTTGTCTGTGTCCAGTAGGTGAGCTGCTGACGGGCGGATCGTGCCGAGCACCGGCGAGATGGCGTTGGCCGGCGGAGAGCTCGTCTGCGTGACCGGCGGCAGCGGCTTCGTCGGCTCCTGGCTCGTCCGCCTCCTCCTCGACCGCGGCTACACCGTCCACGCCACCGTCCAGAACCTCCGTACGTGCCTCCTCTCCTCCTCCTCTCTCTCTCACCGTAACTGAATCGGGTCGACGCAAGATTGTTTCACCGGACTGATTTTGCAGAGGACGAGGGCGAGACGAAGCACCTGCAGGCTCTGGATGGCGCGGGCACGCGGCTCCGGCTGTTCCAGATGGACCTCCTCGACCCCGCCTCCGTCCGGCCGGCGGTCGAGGGCGTCCACGGCGTCTTCCACCTGGCCTCCCCCGTGATACTGCAGCCCGCACAAGACCCCGAGGCAACTTCTTTCTCCATAACAACTCCTTATATTGCCGCCGCATAGTTCAGACTTCAGAGTTCCATCACTGCAGAGTCTGAATAATATACGCAAGTTAACTGCTTCTGTGTTCGATCGACGCAGAACGAGCTGCTGCTGCCGGCGGTCAATGGCGCGCTCAACGTCCTCCGCGCCGCCAGAGACAGCGGCGTCAAGCGTGTGGTGATGGTGTCTTCGCAGACGGCCATGTGTCCGACTGCCGCCGACTGGCCTGCCGGCAAGGTCATAGATGACGACTGCTGGGCCGACGTTGAGATCCTCAAGAAACTTGAGGTAGGGTACATCATGTCAACGCTTGCAAGATCCAGTTTAGATAGTAGCACTTCTAGAGTTAACTGTTAAGCACTCTTGCTCAATTCCTCTGTTTGAATTGCAGCTTTGGTACAACGTCTCCAAAACGCTGGCGGAGAAGGCGGCGTGGGACTTCGCCGGAGAGGAAGGACTGCAGCTGGTTGTGCTGAATCCGGGGCTGGTGTTGGGCCCGACGTTGACCCCGGCACCTACTGGTAGTCTCCGTCTGCTGATGCTGCTTCTGGGAGGTCAGTCGATTACAAGTTCAACATACAGAGTCTTGCAGCTCTGTGGCAATTCCTGCACTCCGTCTTCTGCTGCTGAGTTGCAAGTTGCAACGCAGAAAAGCTTTATTTCGAGTTTCTAAGAGTGAAAACTGCAAATTACATCACCCAGGCCAGAAGCTCGACATGGAACCCTTCTTCGTCGGCTGCGTCGACGTCAGAGATGTGGCACAATCTCTGGTGGTGCTCTATGAGAACCCGTCGGCGCAGGGACGCCACCTGTGCATGGAGTCCGCCGTACGCCTCGTCGATTTCCACGATGAACTTGCTAACCTTTACCCTGAATTCCCGGTTCACAGGTGATACATCTACTGACTGGCAACATCGATCGTCTCTCTGTCAGATGCAGTGTTCTAATAATCTTGCTGATTTCTTCTTTTCACTTCAGGATCCAGGAGGACAAACAGGGCTGGGTGGTGAGGTCGAAGGCTCCGTCCAAGAAATTGATCGATTTGGGCGTTCGTTTCACCCCATTCGACAAAACTGTGAGGGACACGGTGGATTGCCTAAGGAGCAAAGGGGAAATCTAGCCTGTGACCTTGAACAAATATACATTTTGTGTATGCCAGGTTTGAAAACTGTTGCAGGAAAAAATTTCTGCTGTGTGAACTGCCGCCGTGCATGTAACCATGATCAATAATGCATGTTTTCCATTTCATGTTTCAACAGTTCCCTACTTGAACTGAAAGTGTAAAGTGAGGAAGGAACCAAGCATCATCATAAGGCAACAAGGAACATCTGAAAAAGCTGAAAATTATGAAGTGGGTAGCATAATAGAAAGGAAACAAGTAGTGACAAAAAGAAGTTCAAAGCAAAAGAAATAGGGGAAAGAGAGTTCAGATCTGATCTCTGTTGGGATCCATCCCTTTGCATTCATCTTCTTAACTTTGTTTAATTGGGTAACCTAACAGAAATAATTGCATTATCACCCTCTAGTTCAAAGTTCAAAAACAGATTGAAATGTTATATTTTGAATGGGAGAAACACAATTGAAATGTTATACTGTGGATTCATATAGGATCTCAAAACGCAAGAATTTTTCTACCGATGTCTTTAGATGGTGCACATGAAACAAACATGGTAATATATTGGGTGATTAAAGAGAGATAGTAGAGAGAGAGAGTGTGTGCATTGGACATTCAAAAGGAAAAATATATACTAGGTTCCAATGAAATTGATGCATAGAAATACATCCCACAGAAGTTTGACTACATCCCACAAAAAAAATTTCAACACAAATCCCGTGACCCGAAGTTTTTTAAGAGAAAAACTTCAAAGGATCGAAACCCTGAAAATTTCCTATGAAAATCATACATTTCAAAGCGGCTGAATATTAATTTATTTTTTAATAAAGGAATAAAGAGGTCCCAAGATTTCAACTTGTTGATATCCTAGTCTCGACAAAGCCGTCTGGTGTTGTCGATCAGTGATTTTGGTTTTGGAATGTTCTTCACATTTTTCATTCTTTGTTTTGGGAAGATAATGCTCTTCATAAACCAATAATGGATTTTGACGTACGTCTTTTTTTCCATATATTTAACATTTGTTTTATAGGAATTGAGGTACTAGATTTCTTAGGACTATATGTCCATACTGACCTGACTCCTTAGGATTATTACTATTATGTGAGAGCTCATGGAAAATTCCTTTCCTATTCCTCTGATTTGAAAATTCTGCAAAGCGGTCAAGCCCTAATACACTAGCAAGTGTTTTCTAGAGCTGAATATTTTTTCAAGTCAATAGTGGATATTTTCTCCGATAAAGGGTTGACTCGTAATATCGCATCGAGAGAATACAAGGATCATGAGCACACTCACCTGGCCTCTGCATAATTAGGATGCAGTAGCCAACATCAACATACACACACAACGAAAAAACCCGCAATCTATGAAAGTCATGTCGAAGCGAACTCAGATATACAGCAACCATCAACATCGACCAGCACCAGTGGCATCATCCGAACTTTGTGAAAAGTACTTCAACAACGATGCCTACGAAAGTCATGTCGAAGCGAACTCAGATATACAGCAACCATCAACATCAACCAGCACCAGTGGCATCATCCGAACTTTGTGAAAAGTGCTTCAACAACGATGCATCCAAGAAGGGTACGATGTATAAGCGCTGTTGTCGCTGGATCCAGTCATGGAGGCTATATCTTGGATTTTTTTCATCTTGAGAATAAGTGCGAGCAAACTCCAAGCAATGTATCCAAATAGGGCATGATACATCATCATTGCCATGTACAACCAGCGCATGTCAGATCTAGAGTTTTCATTTTCAGAGCTCGAGACCCTGTGTTCAAAAGCACCACCTGTCGTGGAATTGTCACGGCAGATGTCCTAGTGAAAGGACTTAATCATGGATCCATCGCAACTAGGAAGCTTAAAGGGGTTAAACGGGACAAAGGACACGAGGAGTTATACTGGTTCGGCCTCTTGCGGTGAAGGTAAAGGCCTAGTCTAGTTTGAGGTGATATTGCTAGGGTTTCGATGATCAGGGAGCAAATACGCTTAATCTGGCTCTCGATCTCTCTTGTTTCTTGCGCTAAGCCGCCACCGGGTCATCCCCTTATATACACGGATTGACGCCCTACGGCCTATAGAGTCCCGACCGGCTCATACAACGTGTCTGACTCGATGACATATCTTACATGCCTTATATTACAAATCTATTCATACATGGCGGTTTACAATTACGGGCCTTAAGCCGCCTCTAGGCTTGGGCCTATCATAAGCCTAACTGTGAACCGCCATCTTGTATACTCTTGGGCTTCATACATGTGAACCTCCATTGTGGTTGACCCGGCCCCTCCTGGGCTGGTCATATCTGGTAGTCATATCCCCAACATTAGGCCCCAGGTTGATTTGAACTTCGTTCATGTCAATCTTCAACACTTAGAAAAAAATCCATCTACAACTGTTGTGAAAACCTTATAACCCGCCATGACGTCATCTCCAAGAATTTTGGAAACCCGCCACGACGTCATCTTAACGGATCTTTATCTTAAACGCCTTTTCAAAAATCGAGGCGTCGAATTAGCTGGATAATCATCATTTTGGCCTCGTCGTCTTTCGCGCCTATCTATCACCCCTTTCCTTATAAATAGGATCTGAAGCCATCTCACATTTTTCTCCTTCTTCCTTCTCTCGCAACCCCTCTGCCGCTCGAGCTCTACCGCCGCCGCAGAGCACCTCGTCTTCATCAACCTCGACCGCTGCATCAACCTGAGTCGATCCAGATAACGGCGGCGACCCTCCGCAGCAGCTCTGCAGCTGTAAGTTTCTGCCTTTTCATGCCTTAGATCCGCACTAGTGTTTGCGAGCTTCTTCGTGTTCTTCGTAGTTCGTCGTAGTTCATCGTAGTTCACCCTCCAGGCTATACCACGAGCCTCTTTGATCCGAAAACGGCGTTAAACCAATGCGGTAGCTGTTTTATTTCCACTTTCAGTATCAGTAGATCCCCTTTCTTGGAAAAAGATCTTGGGCAAGCTCATGAACTCATCTGTACTGATTTTTAGGTCTAGGTTTATTTTTCTTTTCTGAACAGTCGTTGATCCAAAATAATAGCTGCAGTCTATGAAACTTGTTTACCTCAGTACTTAACCAATTTTTTGTTACTGGCAACTTTTGAATATCTTTAGTCATGGCGGCTTATCATGTCGGCTTATTTTTCCTTCATATACCATTAGCCCTTATTTAAGCTGCCATTACACATCTGTATTGCAATCATTAACTTGTAATTCCACCAATTAATTTGAACCAGCAAATTACTTCCTTTTTATCCTGTCTTTTCGCCATGCCGCCAAAGACGACGACAGTTTGCAACTGGGTCCCTTCCACAGTCACTGAGGACACTCTGAAGGATTTTTTCACTGTTGGGTATTTACCAGAGAAGAGTGTCATGTCTTACTGCGCCCCTGACCCGGCCGAAGAAAAACCTCAGCCAAAGGATGGTGAAATCATCGTCTTCACTGATCATATGAACCGGGGTTTTTCACCGCCCGGCTCAAAATTCTTCAGACATCTGTAAGACATTGGACCCAATTCCATATCAAACATCTGTAACTTCCAAGTTCTCTGTGAGGTTTATCTTCAAGAAGAACCTACTGTTGAACTCTTTAGAGAGTATTTCTATTTGAACCGCCAGAATGAATAAACCAACGGCCCCAGCTTGGAACTTGGTGGGATTTCGATTCAGCGCAGACGGGATGCTGTCTTTCCTTTAGTAGTCTTGCCAAGTCATCCCAAGGACTGGAACCAAACTTGGTTCTATTACAAAGACACGTCACCAGCTGATGAAAACCAATGCCGGGTTATCGCGCTGAGCGTCTTGACGCTAAATATTCACTCCCTGATAAGCTTTCTGCTGCTGAACGTAAGAAACTTATCCCAACCATCAAAAGGGTTCAAGCCTTGCTAGGAAATGGATTAACTGGAGTTGACTTGATCCGCTGTTGGATCGCATGGCGGATCATCCCTCAGAGCCGCCGATCTGACTTGATGTACAACTATACCGAAGGAGCAGACGATCCATTACGTCATAGCTCCCTACGTCTGACTGAAGAAGCCATTGTAGAAATGTCGACCACCCTCGTCAACAGCAAATATGAAGATTGCAGCAAAGTAGGATTGAATCCTTTCTGCAAACTTAACCCGGCACCAGAGGTAACTCCTCTTGACTCATTTTTCTTCAGCAGTTAAGTATTTGCATGAGTTTCAACCTGTTATTTTTCTACATGCTAAATCTGACTTTTGGAAGGCCAAATATGATCATGAGGCTGCCAAAAAAGCTAGAGCTGCCGCAATAGCCGCCAAGAAGACGGCCAGAAAATCTAAGAAGAAACCAACTGCTTCTGACTTGTTCAAGTTGGATGACGTCTCTGAGTCAGAGGTAGCCCTTGACTCTCTTGGCCTGCTTTTTAACAACCTTATTGACACTGACTATTACTAGGATGACACGGAGGCCAGGCAGTAGAAGAAGAGGTAACTATTATTTCCTCCGACTCAGAACCTTTGCCAAGGCAGAAACCTCGGCGGGTAACCAGGAAAGTAAGGTTTTCACACCCCTTGGCTTATTTAGATCCTTATTTTCTTTTAAAAAAGTAGCAACATGAGAGCCGCCGTCAGACCCGGACCAGTGGAGACGATGAATTACCCTCCGGTTTACCAAAAACTCCTCGGAAATGCCAAAAAGAGGTTCTTTTACATCTTAACTCTGATGAATGAGTCACTTTTATGAGTCACTCAACTATAATTCCATTTTGCAGGAGATTGTTCATTCCTCCTCTGGTGATTCTTCACAGACTCAGCTACCGGCTTTCAAGACTGCCCCCGGGTAAAAGTAATTATCCTTCTTCTGCATCTCTATGTCCGTGTCGTTATACTAACTCATCAAATTCTTTTTGTAGTGGTCAAGCAAAACCCAAGAAGGCAAAGGTGGCAAAACCGGCTGAAGACCCGAAAGCCACTGAACAGGCGCTGCCGACTCGTGCTCCAGAACAAATTGAAGCACCGGAAGACCTTGCCACCAACGTTCAAACAGATCTTCCTGAGCCGTCTGTTGACGAGACCGTTCTGAATCCATCCACTGCTGAACCGTCAAGCTCAGCTAACCCGCTGGAGACTTATGGCAATGATGTTTTAATCACTGGTAGCAGATTCGTTGAACCGGGCAATCCAACTGTGCTGGCACGACACTCCGCAAAGCAAGAAGTCATGAAGAGGCAGAAAGTGAAGTTTGATGTCTCCCACTACACCCATCTGAGTATTGGCGAAGTACTATCTGGCTATCTTAGCCAAGTCAACTCCAGCCGTGACTCAGAGATTGAAATGGTCAAACAGATGTATCAGAAATATGAGGTATGTTCTCTGTTTTATATAAGTTACATACCCTGGCGGCCCCCAAGTCTACGGAATATGATAAGAATGAATGATCCGTAGACTTGTAATAAACTTACCTTAAACTCCTTTCGATCCCCTGCTTACAATCAAACCAGACACTGATAGTTTCTCAATGTGCATGTGTAGTCCCCAAGGGCCGGTTTAATCAATATGAATGAGCTGGTTCTTCTAGCCAATATGTAATAGACAAATACTTTGACTAGATGTCCTTATGAGCCGGCTGAAGCTATGAATAACACATTCGGCTTACCTTAGGTGGGAAGAAACAGCAATATGCATTATCCCCCAAGTGCCAAGTGTTATTGCTTGCAAAGTAATTGGGACTTCTGAAAAAATCCACTTCCTTTGACAAGAAAATTGCGCTGACAGACATTAGCCCCCAAGTGCCAAGTGTTATTGCTTGCAAATCACTTGGGACTTGCTTTTATAATCCGCCATGAAACTTGACAATCTTATTCTATATACAGGCTGCAACCGCAGAACTAGAAACCCAATTATCTGAAGCCAAGACCCGGCTGTCGACTTAGGAAACCGAAACAAAGAAAACTGAATCCAAACTCCATTTGAGTGTGTCTGAAGCAAAGAAACTGAAGACTAGTTTTAATGAAGAGAAAAAGGCTTGGGCTGATGAGAAGGCTGCTCTGATGCAGCGTGCTGAAACGGCCGAGGCGGCTCTGAAAGAAGTTACCGCTGAACTCACCGGTTTAAAGAACCGTGTGTCTCAGATGGTTTCTGCAATCTTTGGTAAATCATTCTTACTTACTAAAAGTCTATATTTATCACCATAATGTATGCCGCCTACTTAACCCATTGGGAAAACTTCACAGGTCCCCGGAGTAGCAATCTGAGTCAAAATAGCTTGATAAAGCTCAAGGCGGTTTACACTCTTGTGAAGCAACTGTATACTGGAGCTCAACGGGCTCTTGCCATTATCTCCCCAGCTAACCAAGGACCAAACTTATTGAGTGACATCTTGAAAAAGCTATCCATCTTGCCAGCCAGGTTTCAAGAAGTCAAGCGTTCCTGTGCGAGAGTCGGAGCCGTAACTTCTTTGAGACGCTCCAAAGCCTGGGTACCGGAGCTAGACCTGGCGGACGTAGCCAGGGGTACCCCAGCCTTAAGGAAGATGGGAGTCCCTTCGACCAAGAAGACTTTGCTGCTTGTGTAAAAGAGATTCGTCCTCATGCCACCATTATTGCCGAAGAAACCAATCTTACCAAGTATCAGCCGGGTTTTGATGCAGAAAATAAAAAGATGGCGACTCCTTCATATAAAGTGACGGATTTAATCCCGCCGGTTCGCCAGCACACTTTCGCCCCGGAAATTGACCCGTCTGGTCTGATTGATGATGAGGCTGAGTTCGTCGCCCTTCATGGCTTTGATTGGTCCAAGCCTAATTTCCAAACGGCGGATGAGGATGAACCGGCAAGGGATGAGTCGTAACCATCCAATCAACCCGGCAGGATTGATGAACCGACTTTAGTTTATCATCTGCTATGAGAGTGTAAAAAACAGCATTATCCTTTTGGGCTCCAAGCGCCTTGTAATAGGGCTTAAAACTTCATGTTCTGCTTATGCCATCGTGCATATTGTGCTGCGTACAACACTTTTATCCGTCATGTGAAGATATGCCTTACATTCTTTACAACATCAATAGTGTTTGAATCTGTTCCTGCATGTAAGATATGAAAATTGTCCTGGCGGTTTATCGCCGGACGGGTCAAAACGCCCAGTACACAACCAAGGAAGCCAACATAGCTGTATAACCAAGGCTGGACGCAAGAATAACCAACAAGAAATATATCATTCCTATGATATTGAATTATATTGGTATCTTACTACAAGGAGAGTCATAATATCTTACATGCGACCATTAATATTGAAAGAAGAAACATAGATAAACCTGTTATGAATTTTAACTTTGAAACACAACGGCAATATCATACCTATGATCTTGAATTTGCACTGCCGGCTCATGTGATCCAGACAGTAAGGGTGATAGCCCAATATTTTAGAAGCCAACACTTCCATATGTATGATAATTGTCATGCACTAGCGACTTATCGTCTAAAACTAAGCCGGGTTAAATTAAAACCATACTTATACTTAGATCTAGAAGAAAAACCGCAGAACAAAGATTGCCTTTCAAAAATGTAAGTCACATAAAAAGAATTTGGAGGCTTCTGATTCGAATACGATCAGTAAACCAGACCAAAGGGATTAAGCTAGAATTCGAATATGATCATGTAGCCCCCAGTGGCTTTGGCGTTGCGCCGATCAAGAGGGTATCGACAGCTATGTTCTCTTTGCTTCGAATACGGCCTATGTTTGAACAGGAAGCCCCCAAATGACCTTGAGAATTTTTTTAACGACTCTAATTCGAATACGATCAAAGTCGGACTCAAAAGGGGTTAAGCTATGATTCGAATACGGATCAAGAAGCCCCCTAGTGAGTTTGGCATTGCGCCGATCAAGAGGGTACCGACAGCTATGTTCTCTTTGGTTCGAATACGGCCCATGTTTGAACAGGAAGCCCCCTAGTGATCATATGATTTAATGGCTAGATTCGAATACGATCATGAGCCGGACCAAAAGGTTAAGCTAGATTTGAACATGTCGTGGGTTTGTCACGGCAGATGTCCTCGTGAAAGGACTTAGACGTGGAGCCATCGCAACGGGTTAGCTTAAAGGGGTTAAACCGGACAAGGGGACATGGGAGTTTATACTAGTTCGGCCCCTTCGATGAAGGTAAAAGCCTACGTCTAGTTGTGATTGGTATTGCTAGGGTTTCGAAGGCCAGGGAGTGAATCCTCTTTGTCTGGCTCTCGAGTTGTTGTTGTCTGTCTCTAAACCGCGGCCAGGTCGTCCCTTTATATACATAGGTTGACGCCCGCCGGGCTACAGAGTCCCGAAGCTGGTTATAAACGTATCCGGTTCGGCCTCTCTCTTTCTATCTTACTATACAAGTTATATGACTAGGCCGGTTTACATTTACATACTGTAACTCGCCTTTGGGCCCTCCATAAAGCGCCAGCATCTTTACATCTTCATGGGCTTCTAGTCTTCAAAGAGTCAACCCGGCTACATAAGGCCGGTTTACCTCCAGTAGTAATATCCCCAACATTAGGCCCCAGATTGGTTTGAACTTTTCATGTCAATCTTCCACACTTTAGAAAAAATCTTCTCTCTTGTCTTCATTTTTGATCTTGTAAACCGCCGTGACGTCATACTTCAAAATTACGATAAACCGTCATGATGTCATCCATCCATTGATATCGGAGATTTCCTTCATTTAATATATATCCAGTTATCGAGGCGACACCTTTATTAACTTATCCATTTTTTGGACTCCTCGATTCCCGCACTTGCCATTTTTCACTTCGCCTTCTAAATAGGACCGAGGGGTCATTTTCACCGTTTCCCCCCGTGCCTCTTCGCATCGTCTTCCTCACGCCGCTCAGCCTCTGGAACTCCGCCGCCACCGTCGACCGCCGTCTCTGCTCCGACTTCGGCCGCTGCATCGCCGTGAACGCATCAGAGAACTGCGGCGCCCTTCCGCTTCCTTACTAGCTCCGGTAAGTTCTCTGCTTTTTTCACCATAGATCTGTTCTAGGGTTTCGATATTCCTCGCAGTTCTTCTAAAGTTCATCAGCGCTATTCTTCCACGTTCTTCCTTTAATAGATGGACACTTCATGCTTGATGCATCTCTTACCGTAGCTTACCTACCATGATCATCACAAATCTTTATGCGCAAAGAACTGATCTGTCTGTCAAAAATTGCTTCAGTTCTGCACCCCTTCAAGATCCAATTATTTTTGCTTTTCTGTCTTATCTCTAGATCCGAAAGTTTTATACATCACTGTGAGATCTGTTTCACCTTGCACCAATATAAGCGATTTGACATTGGATAAATAGTTTATGCCATTAGCCCTCTGATAAACCGGAAGAACATGTTGCCTTCATAATTATACTCCGGTTTAACAGTATCTGATCAAACCTGCGCTAGCATTACCTTCTTTCTCATTATACTAGTCTCCGGGTTGTACCATTTATTATATCAGTACGTTTCTTACTCCCTTGTCTCTTGTGTATGATCATGCATAATTTATAAACCGGCCTTTCATTTTCAGTCTGTTCGCTTTGCAATGGCCAAACAATTCACTGCCTGCAACTGGGCTCGTTCCCGGGTTACTGAGGCTCAACTGGATGAGATGGTTAGCATCGGCTCTCTGCCTAAGAAAACCGAGATCAAATGGCGAGCCCCAGGAACTGAGAATCCTCCAACCCCAAGACAAGGCGAAGTGGTAATCTTTGTTGACCATATAGGCCGTGGTTTCAAACCGCCAGGGTCAAAATTTTATCGAGATGTTCTTGCCAGCTTCCAACTGCATCCACAAGATATTGGTCCCAACTCAGTCTCCAACTTATGCAATTTCCAAGTCTTCTGTGAAGCCTATTTACAGGAAGAACCAACTGCAGAATTGTTCCGGGATTTCTTTCACTTAAACCGGCGCATAGAGTTTGTGAATGGCCCGAATACAGAGCTTGGTGGTGTCTCGATCCAAAAGCGGAAAGAAGTGGAATTTCCTCATGCCAAACACCATAGCCACCCAAAGGAATGGAACCAAACATGGTTCTATTGCAGAGACACTTCGCCTGAAGATGAGAATCCCCTCCCCGGCTTCCGAGATCATAGATTATCCAATACTCACCCAATGCCACAATGCCTGAGCTCTTCAGAAAGGGCAAAATACACTCCTTAAATTGCCAAGCTCCGGGCCTTTATGGCAAACGGTTTAACAGGTGTGGATTTTGTACGCTGTTGGATATCCTGGAATATCTTGCCGCTAAGCCGGCGTCCCGGTTTAATGTGCGAATATACCGGTGAAGTTGACGATCCTCAATGCCACTGCAACGTCCAATTATCTAATGAAGAAGTTACTGAAGGGGTAAAGAAAATTCTGAATGAATCGGAACTGGTCTATAGTCAAACTGGTCTGAATCCCTTCTACACCAAGAACAAACCGCCTGTTGTAAGCATTACATTTCCTCTTCATCTCTAATGTCTCTGACTTATACAAGCTATTGTTGGGGAACGCAGTAATTTCGAAAATTTTCCTATGCACACGCAAGATCATGGTGATGCACAGCAACGAGAGGGGAGAGTGTTGTCTACGTACCAACGCAGACCGACTGCGGAAGCGATCACACAACGTAGAGGAAGTAGTCGTACGTCTTCTTCCCGATCCGACCGATCCAAGCACCGTTACTCCGGCACCTCCGAGTTCTTAGCACACGTACAGCTCGATGACATTCCTCGGGCTCCGATCCAGCAAAGCGTCGAGGAAGAGTTCCGTCAGCACGACGGCGTGATGACGATCTTGATGTACTACCGACGCAGGGCTTCGCCTAAGCACTACAACGGTACGATCGAGGTGGAATTTGGTGGCAGGGGGCACCGCACACGGCTAAGGAACGATCTCAAGGATCAACTTGTGTGTCTTGGGGTGCCCCCTGCCCCCGTATATAAAGGTTGGAGGAGGGGGAGCCGGCCGGCCAGGGAGAGGAGGCGCAGGGGAGTCCTACTCCCACCGGGAGTAGGACTCCTCCCTCCAATCCTAATCCTATTAGGACTCCCGGGGGGAAAAGGAGAGAGAAGGGGGGCCGGCCCCCTATCCTAGTCCTACTAGGACTTGGGGAAGGGGGGGCGCCGGCCAGCTTGTGGGCTTCCCTTTTTCTCTTTTCCACTAAGGCCCAATAGGCCCATTAGTCTCCCGGGGGGTTCCGATAACCCTCCCGGTATTCCGGTAAAATCCCGATTTCACCCGGAACACTTCCTATGTCCAAACATAGGCTTCCAATATATCAATCTTTACGTCTCGACCATTTCGAGACTCCTCGTCATGTCCGTGATCTCATCCGGGACTCCGAACAACCTTCGGTACATCAAAATGCATAAACTCATAATAACTGTCATCGTAACGTTAAGCGTGCGGACCCTACGGTTCGAGAACAATGTAGACATGACCGAGACACGTCTCCAGTCAATAACCAATAGCGGGACCTGGATGCCCATATTGGCTCCTACATATTCTACGAAGATCTTTATCGGTCAGACCGCATAACAACATACGTTGTTCCCTTTGTCATCGGTATGTTACTTGCCCGAGATTCGATCGTCGGTATCCAATACCTAGTTGAATCTCGTTATTGGCACGTCTCTTTACTCGTTCCGTAATACATCATCTCACAACTAACATATTAGTTGCAGTGCTTGCAAGGCTTATGTGATGTGCATTACCGAGAGGGCCCAGAAATACCTCTCCGACAATCGGAGTGACAAAACCCTAATCTCGAAATACGCCAACCCAACATCTACCATTGGAGACACCTGTAGTACTCCTTTATAATCACCCAGTTACGTTGTGACGTTTGGTAGTACCCAAAGTGTTCCTCCGATAAACGGGAGTTGCATAATCTCATAGTTATAGGAACATGTATAAGTCATGAAGAAAGCAATAGCAACATACTAAACGATCGGGTGCTAAGCTAATGGAATGGGTCATGTCAATCAGATCATTCTACTAATGATGTGACCTCGTTAATCAAATAACAACTCTTTGTTTATGGCTAGGAAACATAACCATCTTTGATTAACGAGCTAGTCAAGTAGAGGCATACTAGTGACACTCTGTTGGTCTATGTATTCACACATGTATTATGTTTCCGCTTAATACAATTCTAGCATGAATAATAAACATTTATCATGATATAAGGAAATAAATAATAACTTTATTATTGCCTCTAGGGCATATTTCCTTCAGTCTCCCACTTGCACTAGAGTCAATAATCTAGATTACACAGTAATGATTCTAACACCCATGGAGCCTTGGTGCTGATCATGTTTTGCTCGTGGAAGAGGCTTAGTCAACGGGTCTGCAACATTCAGATCCGTATGTATCTTGCAAATCTCTATGTCTCCCACCTGGACTAAATCCCGGATGGAGTTGAAGCGTCTCTTGATGTGTTTGGTTCTTTTGTGAAATCTGGATTCCTTTGCCAAGGCAATTGCACCAGTATTGTCACAGAAGATTTTCATTGGACCCGATGCACTAGGTATGACACCTAGATCGGATATGAACTCCTTCATCCAGACTCCTTCGTTCGCTGCTTCCGAAGCAGCTATGTACTCCGCTTCACATGTAGATCCCGCTACGACGCTTTGTTTAGAACTGCACCAACAGACAGCTCCACCGTTTAAAGTAAACACGTATCCGGTTTGCGATTTAGAATCGTCCGGATCAGTGTCAAAGCTTGCATCAACGTAACCTCTTACGGTGAGCTCTTTGTCACCTCCATATACGAGAAACATATCCTTAGTCCTTTTCAGGTATTTCAGGATGTTCTTGACCGCTGTCCAGTGATCCATTCCTGGATTACTTTGGTACCTCCCTGCTAAACTTATAGCAAGGCACACATCAGGTCTGGTACACAGCATTGCATACATGATAGAGCCTATGGCTGAAGCATAGGGAACATCTTTCATTTTCTTTCTATCTTCTGCAGTGGTCGGGCATTGAGTCTTACTCAACTTCATACCTTGTAACACAGGCAAGAACCCTTTCTTTGCTTGATCCATTTTGAACTTCTTCAAAATCTTGTCAAGGTATGTGCTCTGTGAAAGTCCAATTAAGCGTTTAGATCTATATCTATAGATCTTTATGCCTAATATGTAAGCAGCTTCCCCGAGGTCTTTCATCGAAAAACTTTTATTCAAGTATCCCTTTATGCTATCCAGAAATTCTATATCATTTCCAATCAGCAATATGTCATCCACATATAATATCAGAAATGCTACAGAGCTCCCACTCACTTTCTTGTAAATACAGGCTTCTCCAAAAGTCTGTATAAAGCCAAATGCTTTGATCACACTATCAAAGCATTTATTCCAACTCCGAGATGCTTGCACCAGTCCATAAATGGATCGCTGGAGTTTGCATACTTTGTTAGCTCCCTTTGGATCGACAAAACCTTCTGGTTGTATCATATACAACTCTTCTTCCAAAAATCCATTCAGGAATGCAGTTTTGACATCCATCTGCCATATTTCATAATCATAAAATGCGGCAATTGCTAACATTATTCTGACGGACTTAAGCATCGCTACGGGTGAGAAGGTCTCATCGTAGTCAACTCCTTGAACTTGCCAAAAACCTTTCGCGACAAGTCGAGCTTTATAGACAGTAATATTACCGTCAGCGTTAGTCTTTTTCTTGAAGATCCATTTATTCTCAATTGCTTGCCGATCATCGGGCAAGTCAACCAAAGTCCATACTTTGTTTTCATACATGGATCCCATCTCAGATTTCATGGCCTCAAGCCACTTTGCGGAATCTGGGCTCACCATCGCTTCTTCATAGTTCGTAGGTTCATCATGATCTAGCATCATGACTTCCAGAACTGGATTACCGTACCACTCTGGTGCGGATCTCACTCTGGTTGATCTACGTGGTTCAGTAGTATCTTGTTCTGAAGCTTCATGATCATTATCATTAGCTTCCTCACTGATTGGTATAGGTGTCGCAGAAACAGTTTTCTGTGATGTACTATTTTCCAATAAGGGAGCAGGTACAGTTACCTCGTCAAGTTCTACTTTCCTCCCACTCACTTCTTTCGAGAGAAACTCCTTCTCTAGAAAGTTTCCGAATTTAGCAACAAAAGTCTTGCCTTCGGATCTGTGATAGAAGGTGTATCCAATAGTTTCCTTTGGATATCCTATGAAGACACACTTCTCCGATTTGGGTTCGAGCTTATCAGGTTGAAGCTTTTTCACATAAGCATCGCAGCCCCAAACTTTAAGAAACGACAACTTTGGTTTCTTGCCAAACCATAGTTCATTAGGTGTCGTCTCAACGGATTTTGATGGTGCCCTGTTTAACGTGAATGCGGCCGTCTCTAAAGCATAACCCCAAAACGATAGAGGTAAATCAGTAAGAGACATCATAGATCGCACCATATCTAGTAAAGTACGATTACGATGTTCGGACACATCATTACGTTGTGGTGTTCCGGGTGGCGTGAGTTGCGAAACTATTCCACAATTTTTCAAATGTACACCAAACTCGTAACTCAAATATTCTCCTCCACGATCAGATCGCAGAAACTTTATTTTCTTGTTACGATGATTTTCAACCTCACTCTGAAATTCTTTGAACTTTTCAAATGTTTCAGACTTATGTTTCATTAAGTAGATATACCCATATCTGCTTAGATCATCTGTGAAGGTGAGAAAATAACGATATCCGCCACGAGCCTCAATATTCATCGGACCACATACATCGGTATGTATGATTTCCAATAAATCTGTTGCTCTCTCCATAGTACCGGAGAACGGTGTTTTAGTCATCTTGCCTATGAGGCACGGTTCACAAGTACCAAGTGATTCATAATCAAGTGGTTCCAAAAGCCCATCAGTATGGAGTTTCTTCATGCGCTTTACACCGATATGACCTAAACGGCAGTGCCACAAATAAGTTGCACTATCATTATTAACTTTGCATCTTTTGGCTTCTACATTATGAATATGTGTATCACTATCTTCGAGATTCAGCAAGAATAGACCACTCTTCAAAGGTGCATGACCATAAAAGATATTATTCATATAAATAGAACAACCATTATTCTCTGATTTAAATGAATAACCGTCTCGCATTAAACAAGATCCAGATATAATGTTCATGCTCAACACTGGCACCAAATAACAATTATTTATGTCTAATATTAATCCCGAAGGTAGATGTAGAGGTAGCGTGCCGACCGCGATCACATCGACGTTGGAACCGTTTCCCACGCGCATCGTCACCTCGTCCTTTGCTAGCGTCCGCTTATTCCGTAGTCCCTGTTTCGAGTTGCAAATATTAGCAACAGAACCAGTATCAAATACCCAGGTGCTACTGCGAGCTCTAGTAAGGTACACATCAATAACAAGTATATCACATATACCTTTGCTCACTTTGCCATCCTTCTTATCCGCCAAATACTTGGGGCAGTTCCGCTTCCAGTGACCAGTCTGCTTGCAGTAGAAGCACTCAGTTTCAGCCTTAGGTCCAGACTTGGGTTTCTTCTCCTGAGCAGCAACTTGCTTGCTGTTCTTCTTGAAGTTTCCCTTCTTCTTCCCTTTGCCCTTTTTCTTGAAACTAGTGGTCTTGTTGACCATCAACACTTGATGCTCCTTCTTGATTTCTACCTCCGCAGCTTTCAGCATTGCGAAGAGCTCGGGAATAGTCTTGTTCATCCCTTGCATATTATAGTTCATCACGAAGCTCTTGTAGCTTGGTGGCAGTGATTGGAGAATTCTGTCAATGACGCAATCATCTGGAAGATTAACTCCCATCTGAATCAAGTGATTATTATACCCAGACATTTTGAGTATATGCTCACTGACAGAACTGTTCTCCTCCATCTTGCAGCTATAGAACTTATTGGAGACTTCATATCTCTCAATTCGGGCATTTGCTTGAAATATTAACTTCAACTCCTGGAACATCTCATATGCTCCATGACGTTCAAAGCGTCGTTGAAGTCCCGATTCTAAGCCGTAAAGCATGGCACACTGAACTATCGAGTAGTCATCAGCTTTGCTCTGCCAGACGTTCATAACATCTGGTGTTGCTCCAGCAGCAGGCCTGTCACCCAGCAGTGCTTCCAGGACGTAATTCTTCTGTGCAGAATGAGGATTATCCTCAGGTTACGGACCCAGTCCGTGTAATTGCTACCATCATCTTTCAACTTTGCTTTCTCAAGGAACGCATTAAAATTCAACGGAACAATAGCACGAGCCATCTATCTACAATCAACATAAACAAGCAAGATACTATCAGGTGCTAAGTTCATGATAAGTTTAAGTTCAGTTAATCAAATTACTTAGGAACTCCCACTTAGATAGACATCCCTCTAATCTTCTAAGTGATCGCGTGATCCAAATCAACTAAACCATAACCGATCATCACGTGAGATGGAGTAGTTTTCAATGGTGAACATCGTTATGTTGATCATATCTACTATATGATTCACGCTCGACCTTTCGGTCTCCGTGTCCCGAGGCCATATCTGTATATGCTTGGCTCGTCAAGTATAACCTGAGTATTCTGCGTGTGCAACTGTTTTGCATCCGTTGTATTTGGACGTAGAGCTTATCACACCCGATCATCACGTGGTGTCTGGGCACGACGAACTTTGGCAACGGTGCATACTCAGGGAGAACACTTCTTGATAATTTAGTGAGAGATCATCTTATAATGCTACCGTCAATCAAAGCAAGATAAGATGCATAAAAGGATAAACATCACATGCAATCAATATAAGTGATATGATATGGCCATCATCATCTTGTGCTTGTGATCTCCATCTCCGAAGCACCGTCATGATCACCATCGTCACCGGCGCGACACCTTGATCTCCATCGTAGCATCGTTGTCGTCTCGCCAATCTTATGCTTCCACGACTATCACTACCGTTTAGTAATAAAGTAAAGCATTACATCGCGATTGCATTGCATACAATAAAGCGACAACCATATGGCTCCTGCCAGTTGCCGATAACTCGGTTACAAAACATGATCATCTCATACAATAAAATCAGCATCATGCCTTGACCATATCACATCACAACATACCCTGCAAAAACAAGTTAGACGTCCTCTACTTTGTTGTTGCAAGTTTTACGTGGCTGCTACGGGCTTAAGTAAGAACTCATCTCACCTACGCATCAAAACCACAACGATAGTTCGTCAAATAGACTCCGTTTTAACCTTCTCAAGGACCGGGCGTAGTCACACTTGGTTCAACTAAAGTTGGAGAGACAGTCTTCCGCAAGCCATCTGTGTGCAAAGCACGTCGAGGGAACCGGTCTCGCGTAAGAGTACGCGTAAGGTTGGTCCGGATCGTCTCACCCAACAATACCGCCGAACCAAAGTATGACATGCTGGTAGGCAGTATGACTTGTATCGCCCACAACTCACTTGTGTTCTACTCGTGCAAATAACATCAAACCATAAAACCTAGGCTCGGATGCCACTGTTGGGGAACGCAGTAATTTCGAAAATTTTCCTACGCACATGCAAGATCATGGTGATGCACAGCAATGAGAGGGGAGAGTGTTGTCTACGTACCAACGCAGACCGACTGCGGAAGCGATCACACAACGTAGAGGAAGTAGTCGTACGTCTTCTTCCCGATCCGACCGATCCAAGCACCGTTACTCCGGCACCTCCGAGTTCTTAGCACACGTACAGCTCGATGACGTTCCTCGGGCTCCGATCCAGCAAAGCGTCGAGGAAGAGTTCCGTCAGCACGACGGCGTGATGACGATCTTGATGTACTACCGACGCAGGGCTTCACCTAAGCACTACAACGGTACGATCGAGGTGGAATTTGGTGGCAGGGGGCACCGCACACGGCTAAGGAACGATCTCAAGGATCAACTTGTGTGTCTTGGGGTGCCCCCTGCCCCCGTATATAAAGGTTGGAGGAGGGGGAGCCGGCCGGCCAGGGAGAGGAGGCGCAGGGGAGTCCTACTCCCACCGGGAGTAGGACTCCTCCCTCCAATCCTAATCCTATTAGGACTCCCGGGGGGAAAAGGAGAGAGAAGGGGGGCCGGCCCCCTATCCTAGTCCTACTAGGACTTGGGGAAGGGGGGGCGCCGGCCAGCTTGTGGGCTTCCCTTTTTCTCTTTTCCACTAAGGCCCAATAGGCCCATTAGTCTCCCGGGGGGTTCCGGTAACCCTCCCGGTATTCTGGTAAAATCCCGATTTCACCCGGAACACTTCCTATGTCCAAACATAGGCTTCCAATATATCAATCTTTACGTCTCGACCATTTCGAGACTCCTCGTCATGTCCGTGATCTCATCCGGGACTCCGAACAACCTTCGGTACATCAAAATGCATAAACTCATAATAACTGTCATCGTAACGTTAAGCGTGCGGACCCTATGGTTCGAGAACAATGTAGACATGACCGAGACACGTCTCCGGTCAATAACCAATAGCGGGACCTGGATGCCCATATTGGCTCCTACATATTCTACGAAGATCTTTATCGGTCAGACCGCATAACAACATACGTTGTTCCCTTTGTCATCGGTATGTTACTTGCCCGAGATTCGATCGTCGGTATCCAATACCTAGTTCAATCTCGTTATTGGCACGTCTCTTTACTCGTTCCGTAATACATCATCTCACAACTAACATATTAGTTGCAGTGCTTGCAAGGCTTATGTGATGTGCATTACCGAGAGGGCCCAGAGATACCTCTCCGACAATCGGAGTGACAAAACCCTAATCTCGAAATACGCCAACCCAACATCTACCATTGGAGACACCTGTAGTACTCCTTTATAATCACCCAGTTACGTTGTGACGTTTGGTAGTACCCAAAGTGTTCCTCCGGTAAACGGGAGTTGCATAATCTCATAGTTATAGGAACATGTATAAGTCATGAAGAAAGCAATAGCAACATACTAAACGATCGGGTGCTAAGCTAATGGAATGGGTCATGTCAATCAGATCATTCTACTAATGATGTGACCTCGTTAATCAAATAACAACTCTTTGTTTATGGTTAGGAAACATAACCATCTTTGATTAACGAGCTAGTCAAGTAGAGGCATACTAGTGACACTCTGTTGGTCTATGTATTCACACATGTATTATGTTTCCGGTTAATACAATTCTAGCATGAATAATAAACATTTATCATGATATAAGGAAATGAATAATAACTTTATTATTACCTCTAGGGCATATTTCCTTCAGCTATAACCCTTCTTCTTTATATGTATAGGGTGATGACCCTTTCTGGAAACGAAAATCCATAGAGAAAGCGGCAAAGCCAACTGGAGATAAAATAGCCAAACAAACCCGCCCGATGACCAAAGCCGTAACACGGACATCAAAGCGGAAAACGGCTGACCGGATTACCATGGAGCTGGATGGTGATACGGATGACCCAGAAGTTGAGGTAGAACTTGACTCACTTGGCTCTCTTTTTATGCATCTTGTTAACAACGATCTTCCTCAGGAGGAGGCCGAAGCTAGCCAGTCTGAGGACGTAGAGGTAATTACCCTTTCCTCCGGTTCAGACTCTATGCCAACACAAAAAACTTGCCAAACAATCCGAAAAGTAAGCTTTTCTCATCCTCTTTCTCACTTGGATCCAACATTTATTTTGAAGACTCAACAGCATGAGGCAACAGGTCACCTCTACCGGTTTATCTGATACTCCGGTTCGGAAGCGTCGGTCTGAGGTCTCTCCTACTTCTGACCATTCTTACCCCAAGGCAGGTTATTTTAGACAGCCTCTTAATCCGTCCGATTCAAATTATCAGGTGACACCTCCTTCCTCTTCTGGTGAATCGACAGCAACTCAACTCCCCCCTTTGAAAACTGTGGCTGGGTGAGTTATGAAAAACCTTTCCTTTCAATGTGCCCTACATCTTTTGAACAGGATGTTAACCCTTTTTATTCTGTTTGCAGGGCCAAAGCTAGACCCAGCAAGAAAGCTCGGGTCACCAATCCGCCAAAAAACCCTGTTGCTGAAGAAGAAGAACCAAGAGGTGAACCAGAACAAACAGGTGAACTGGAAGGCCTCCATCTTGAAACAACTTTTGATGATCCACCCCTTGATGGCCAAGATACTGGTGAACCCACAGATGCTGAGCCTGCCGCCCCTGATGCTGAACCGGCAGAACCAAACCGGGCTAATCCAATGAAAGACACTGAAATTCCATCATCATCCGCCCAAAATCCTGAAGGCCAAGGCGATGACGTTATTATTACTGGAGCAGGCCACAGTTCTCCTGGTCATCCCGTCATTTTGGCTCAGCATAGTGCCAAAGAAGAGCAACTTGCCAGGGATAAAGGTAAATGGAGCAGCGACTTATCCAACTATGCTCATCTTAACGCTGATGAGCTTCATTCCGGCTTCTTGAACCGTCTGCACTCAAACCAGGATTATGAAGCCGGTTTGGTGAATTTGATGAAAGAACGATATGAGGTAAATTATTCTCCCTTGCACATTGATTTATAGCTGAAAGACTATTCCAAGTAGCCCCCAAGAGCCGTTTTGTGATTGTCAATCATAAACCGGGTCTTTGTAACACTTTAAGCATCCCATCATTAATCCTTGCCAAGGCGTGTCTTCAATCATAGATAAAACTCATGTTTGAAAAATTAGATAACGTTCTGTAGCATAGCCCCCAAAGGCGGGTTTAACTTGGCAAGGTAATCCGGTTTTTAATCCACACCGCCAGTTTAGAACAAGCGTACATTAGCCCCCAAGTGTCAAGGATAATGCTTGCATTGTTCTGGAGACTTGCATAGAAGGTAGTATTTGAGAGCAAATAAGCATTAGCCCCGAAGTATGAAGTGGATAACTTGTTATATGCTTTATACTTAGTGCATATATATGTTGTTTTGTTGAAGATACCTTCAATGTTGTAGGCTGAACTGAGAAGCAAAGATGCCAAAAACTCTGACTTGCAAGAAAATGTGAAGTCGCAACAAGCCGAAGCTGCAAAAGCCAAAGAGGAGCTGACCCAGGCCCTGGCCGGAATGGAAAAATTGAAAGGATCCTTCAATCAAGATCGTGCTGCATGGGAAACCGAAAAAGCCGGTTTGACCAAAAGAGCCGTAGATGCCGAGGAAGCCCTGAAACCGGTGGTTGAAGAACTAGCCGGTTTGAAGCGCCAAATCAACGCTATGACCTCTACTATCTTTGTTAAGTATCTGCTTATGTATGTTGCATCCGTCAATGAATCTTAAAACTGACCACGATGTTGAAAAAATCTTTGGCAGGAACTCGGATCACTCATCTTGGTGCAGATATGCGGATGAAGCTCAAAGCGGCATATACATTGGTTGAGCAGCTATACTCTGGATCGCAGCGAGCCATTAGTACAACAGCTTATAACAAACCGGCGCCAACGTTGATTAAGGAAACCCTTGAGAAGCTGGGCATGTTACCGGCGTGTATTGCCGAGTTGAAAAGAGCCGCTGCAAGAGCCGGAGCATTAACTGCCCTTATTCGAGCCAAGGCCTGGATTCCAGATCTTGAAGCGGAGGATATCATTAAAGGGTATCCAGGCGTTAAAGAAGACCGTTCAAACTTTGACAATGATGATCTTCGGCGGTTGACCAAACAGATGCGGCCAGCGGCCAGCAAATTAGCTGAGGACACCAATTTGTCCCATTTTCAACCATTTTATGATGCAGAAGGGAAAAGACAGCCGGCTGAGATCCATGAAGTCGAAGAACTTGTGCCTCCGATTCGTAAGCACACTTATGCCCCTGATATTAACCCTTTTGATCTTATCCATGAGGAAGCAGTATTCCAACTTTAACCGGAATCGATTGGTCAACGGCTGATTTCCAGCGGCTGGGGAGGGATGAAGAAGTGCCTACACCAACTGATCCGCAACCGTCAAACCGTCGTGATGAAGAGTCTTGATCCGTCGCCGGTTTATATGGCTACTGTGAAAAACGATGGCACTGTTGAGCCGCTTTAACGCTTCATGTAATAGGATAGCTGAAACTTTGTTTATCTGCCATGCCATAGAGCATGCTTCATAATCCTTTATGACAATCTGTGCCGCCCTTCAGGATATATTTTATGCATAGTCTATGATGACTTGCCTTCCTGGGTACAAAAAACTTAAAAGTGTCTAGCGGTTTTACCACTAAACATGTCATAATATCCAAGAAGTATATAGTACTTGAGCTGAATAATCAAGTGTCCGTACAAAAGATAATGTACAGAACATACCTCATTGAGTGAGAAAACGTGTATGCAGCAAAGGTGTTTAACACCAACCCGATACATTTGATAATCTCATCTTCATAATGCTGGTCTATCTATTAAACCGGACCGGTATACCTACCGGATTTTCTTCATAATACTGGTGATTTAGTCAAACCAGACCGGGTCAGTGACCACCGGTTTATAATTGATCATGAACCAACAACTGGTGGTTGGAAAGCAAGTCGGATCAAGGATGCCAGTTTATCAAAAAATACTTATGATTGTCAACAAACAAAATTCAAATAGGAAAATATGCGAGGCTTTTTACGAGCTCCCAGGCTCCAAATCGAGGCTTTTCATGGGCTGCCAGGCCTCTGAGTTAAACCATTTAACAAAGCCTTTTAAGATGGGCCTCCAATTAACCAATCACCGTTTTAACTATGACAAGTTCAGGGTCTGTAAAAGATTGACTTGTCAAACGTTCGATGGGTCATGCCAGGATTACCTGGATAGGAGTGGCTTACTTGATGAAGGCAGGTTAACCCGGGGTTTTAGGTGAATACACCAGGCTTCCAAGCCGTGGCTTGATAGCCAATTACGAGGGTCCTTTCAAACTCTTTGTTGCTTTGCAAAAAAGAGCCCCCAAATAACTTTGTGAGCGATGCTCAGCGTGTGCCTATGTTTGAGTTTGTACGGTGTACAATACTCTCTTTGGCTCCACAAATTTTTCCTTGTGTGGCTGAAATGCCTATCAAGAGGTGTAGCTATGGTTCAAACATGACCAAGCCCCCTAGTGATTTTCTTTATTTTTATGCAGTTGCTAAACCCGGTTTAACCAAGATTCCGCTTTGACTGTTAACTTGTAAAAGCACACATATGATATAAGAAAGAACAGATACCCCGCTTATAACGGAGGCTCCGGTTTATTATATGGTATATACACTGTCATAAATATGTACAGGTGAAAAAGCCTATGGCTTCAAGTATAGTAAGGCCGAAGGAGAGCTATGTTCCATTGCCGCTTTGTCTCCTCCTCCGATTGACGTGAGTCTTCATGCTCTCGAACATCAATGAGGTAGTAGGATCCATTGTGTAGATTTTTGCTGACCACAAAGGATCCTTCCCGGGGGGGGATAACTTATGCATATCAGTCTGATCCTGGATGAGCCAGAGCACCAAATCACCTTCTTGAAAGGTTCTAGTTTTAACCCGGCGGCTGTGATAACGTCGAAGATCTTGTTGATAAATCGCCGAATGCGCTGCTACAAGATCCCGCTCTTCATCCAACAAGTCCAGAGAATCCTGACGTGCCTTCTCATTATCAGCTTCAACATAAGCTGCCACACGGGGCGAATTGTGACGGATGTCACTACGAAGAACTGCCTCTGCTCCATAAACCATGAAGAAAGGCGTGTAACCCGTAGACCTATTGGGTGTGGTGTTGATGCTCCATAACACAGAAGGTAGCTCCTCGACCCAACAACCCGACGTCCGCTTTAAGGGAACCATAAGCCTTGGTTTGATACCCCGCAGAATTTCTTGATTTGCCCTGTCCGCTTGACCATTAGATTGGGGGTGAGCCACTGATGCTAGATCAAGCCGGATGTGCTCACGTTGACAGAATTCTTCCATCTCTCTTTTTGACAAGTTAGTGCCATTATCTGTTATAATGCTATGTGGAAAGCCAAACCGGAATATAACCTTTTTGATGAATTGAACTGCCGTGGCTGCATCACACTTGCTGACTGGCTCTGCCTCTACCCATTTAGTGAATTTATCAACTGCTACTAACAGATGGGTCTTCTTGTCCTTGGAGCGCTTGAAGGGTCCAACCATATCCAGCCCCCAAGTGGAAAACGACCACGTAATTGGAATCATCCGCAACTCTTGAGCCGGAACATGCGCACGGCGGGTAAACTTTTGACATCCATCACATATTTTGACTAAATCCTCCGCATCAGCATGCGCCATCAACCAGTAAAAACCGTGGCGAAAGGCTTTAGCAACCAACGACTTTGAACCGGCGTGGTGACCACAATCCCCTTCATGAATTTCTCGCAAAATCTCACAACCTTCTTGAGGAGAAACACATCATTGAATCGCTCCTGAAACACTGTAACGATGTAACTCCCCGTTGAGTATGGTCATGGACTTGGAACGCCGGATTATCTGTCGAGCTAATGTTTCCTCAGCTGGCAACTCGCCCCAGTTCATGTAATCCAGATATGGGATCGTCCAATCCGGTATGGCATGTAGAGCTGCCACCAATTGAGCCTCCGGATCAGGAACGGCCAAATCTTCTTTGGTTGGTATTTTGACTGACGGATTGTGCAATACATCAAGAAAGACATTGGGCGGAACCGGTTTACATTGGGAACCAAGACGACTTAAAGTGTCCGCCGGTCTATATGGTCCACCTGATAACCTTTAAAGTGACCAGCCACTGCGTCCACCTCTCGCTGATATGCAGCCATGAGTGGGTCCTTAGAATCCCAAGTGCTAGACACTTGCTGAGCCACTAGATCTGAATCGCCGAAGCATTTAACCGGGCTCAAATTCATCTCTTTAGCCATCCGAAGACCGTGGAGTAAAGCCTCATATTCAGCTGCATTGTTAGTACAAGGGAACATTAAACGGAGGACATAACAAAACTTATCACCTCGTGGGGAAGTTAATACGACTCCAGCCCCCGAGCCTTCTAGCTGCCTGGACCCATCAAAATGAATAGTCCAATATGTATTATCTGGTTTCTCCTCAGGTGCCTGTAACTCCGTCCAATCGTTGATGAAATCTACGAGTGCCTGGGACTTGATCGCCGTGCGGGGTATATATTTGAGCCCGTGGGGTCCAAGCTCGATGGCCCACTTGGCAATCCGGCCAGTTGCCTCTCTGTTTTGAATGATGTCGCCCAGAGGAGCTAAACTGACTACTGTGATAGGATGGCCCTGAAAATAGTGTTTGAGCTTCCGGCTTGCCGTAAACACCCCATACACCAGTTTCTGCCAATGCGGATACCTCTGCTTTGACTCAATGAGCACCTCACTGATATAATAAACCGGCCGTTGAACCGGATACTCTTTGCCAGGCTCCTTGCGCTCTACCACAATGGCTATGCTGACAGCTCGGGCATTCGCAACCACATATAATAATAATGGCTCTTTATCGATCGGTGCTGCCAGCACGGGTGGTTCCACGAGCTGTTTCTTCAGATCTTCAAACGCCTTATCCGCTGCTTCACTCGAGACAAAGTTATCCGTTTTCTTGAGCATCTGATATAAGGGGATGGCCTTCTCTCCAAGGCGGCTGATAAACCGGCTCAAGGCTGTAATCCGGCCGGCCAGACGTTGCACATCGTTAATACACGCCGGTTTAGCCAAGGACGTAATCGCTGCAATCTTTTCCGGATTAGCCTCAATGCCTCTGTTTGAAACCAGAAAACCTAAGAGCTTGCCTGCCGGGACACCGAAAACACACTTCTCCGGATTGAGCATCATCTTGTAGACCCGGGGATTGTCAAAAGTTTCCCGTAGATCATCTATCAAAGTGCCCTCCTTTCTGGATTTGACCACAATATCATCTACATACGCATGAACATTGCACCCAATTTGCTTATGAAGGCAATTCTGAACACATCGCTGGTAAGTTGCCTGGGCACTCTTGAGTCCAAAGGACATGGAAACATAGCAGAAGGCTCCAAAGGGAGTTATAAAGGCTGTCTTCTCCTGGTCCTTAACTGCCATTTTGATCTGATGATAACCAAAGTAAGCATCCAAAAAACACAAACGGTCACAACCCGCCGTAGCATCAATTATCTGATCGATGCGAGGGAGAGCAAAGGGGTCTGCAGGGCAAGCCTTGTTTAAATCTGTGTAGTCCACACACATGCGCCAAGTGCCATTTTTCTTAAGAACCAGCACCGGATTGGCTAACCACTCTGGATGAAAAACTTCAACAATAAACCCAGCAGCCAACAAACGCGCGACCTCTTCACCTATAGCCTTGCGCCTTTCCTCGTTGAAGCGGCGGAGGAACTATCGAACCGGTTTGAATTTCGGATCAATATTGAGTGTGTGCTCAGCGAGTTCTCTCGGTACACCTGACATGTCAGAAGGTTTCCATGCAAAGATGTCCCGATTCTCACGGATGAACTCGATGAGCGCGCTTTCCTATTTGGGATCCAGGTTAGCACTGATGCTGAACTGTTTGGATGAATCGCCAGGGACAAAGTCAACCATCTTAGTGTCTGTAGCTAATTTGAACTTCAATGCTGGATCATGTTTCGTGGTTGGCTTTTTCAAGGAGGTCATGTCTGCTGGATCAACTTGCTCCTTATAGAATTTTAACTCCTTTGTGGCACAAACTGACTCAGCATAGGCCACATTGCCTTCTTCACACTCCAAAGCAATCTTTCTACTTCCATGCACTGTGATAGTGTTGGGGAACGCAGTAATTTCAAAAAAATTCCTACGCACACGCAAGATCATGGTGATGCACAGCAACGAGAGGGGAGAGTGTTGTCTACGTACCAACGCAGACCGACTGCGGAAGCGATCACACAACATAGAGGAAGTAGTCGTATGTCTTCTTCCCGATCCGACCGATCCAAGCACCGTTACTCCGGCACCTCCGAGTTCTTAGCACACGTTCAGCTCGATGACGTTCCTCGGGCTCCGATCCAGCAAAGCGTCGAGGAAGAGTTCCGTCAGCACGACGGCGTGATGACGATCTTGATGTACTACCGACGCAGGGCTTCGCCTAAGCACTACAATGGTACGATCGAGGTGGAATTTGGTGGCAGGGGGCACCGCACACGGCTAAGGAGCGATCTCAAGGATCAAGTTGTGTGTCTTGGGGTGCCCCCTACCCCCGTATATAAAGGTTGGAGGAGGGGGGCCGGCCGGCCAAGGGAGGGGAGGCGCAGGGGAGTCCTACTCCCACCGGGAGTAGGACTCCTCCCCCCAATCCTAATCCAATTAGGACTCCCGGGGGGGAAAAGAGAGAGAAGGGGGGCCGGCCCCTTATCCTATTCCTAATAGGACTTGGGGGGGGGGCACCGGCCAGCTAGTGGGCTTCCCTTTTCTCTTTTCCACTAAGGCCCAATAGGCCCATTAGTCTCCCGGGGGGTTCCGGTAACCCTCCCGGTATTCCGGTAAAATCCCGATTTCACCCGGAACACTTCCGATGTCCAAACATAGGCTTCCAATATATCAATCTTTACGTCTAGACCATTTCGAGACTCCTCGTCATGTCCGTGATCTCATCCGGGACTCCGAACAACCTTCGGTACATCAAAATGCATAAACTCATAATAACTGTCATCGTAACGTTAAGCGTGCGGACCCTATGGTTCGAGAACAATGTAGACATGACCGAGACACGTCTCCGGTCAATAACCAATAGCGGGACCTGGATGCCCATATTGGCTCCTACATATTCTACGAAGATCTTTATCGGTCAGACCGCATAACAACATACGTTGTTCCCTTTGTCATCGGTATGTTACTTGCCCGAGATTCGATCGTCGGTATCCAATACCTAGTTCAATCTCGTTACCGGCAAGTCTCTTTACTCGTTCCGTAATACATCATCTCACAACTAACATATTAGTTGCAGTGCTTGCAAGGCTTATGTGATGTGCATTACCGAGAGGGCCCAGAGATACCTCTCCGACAATCGGAGTGACAAACCCTAATCTCGAAATACGCCAACCCAACATCTACCATTGGAGACACCTGTAGCACTCCTTTATAATCACCCAGTTACGTTGTGACATTTGGTAGTACCCAAAGTGTTCCTCCGATAAACGGGAGTTGCATAATCTCATAGTTATAGGAAGATGTATAAGTCATGAAGAAAGCAATAGCAACATACTAAACGATCGGGTGCTAAGCTAATGGAATGGGTCATGTCAATCAGATCATTCTACTAATGATGTGACCTCGTTAATCAAATAACAACTCCTTGTTCATGGTTAGGAAACATAACCATCTTTGATTAACGAGCTAGTCAAGTAGAGGCATACTAGTGACACTCTGTTGGTCTATGTATTCACACATGTATTATGTTTCCGGTTAATACAATTCTAGCATGAATAATAAACATTTATCATGATATAAGGAAATAAATAATAACTTTATTATTGCCTCTAGGGCATATTTCCTTCAGTCTCCCACTTGCACTAGAGTCAATAATCTAGATTACACAGTAATGATTCTAACACCCATGGAGCCTTGGTGCTGATCATGTTTTGCTCGTGGAAGAGGCTTAGTCAACGGGTCTGCAACATTCAGATCCGTATGTATCTTGCAAATCTCTATGTCTCCCACCTGGACTAAATCCCGGATGGAGTTGAAGCGTCTCTTGATGTGTTTGGTTCTTTTGTGAAATCTGGATTCCTTTGCCAAGGCAATTGCACCAGTATTGTCACAGAAGATTTTCATTGGACCCGATGCACTAGGTATGACACCTAGATCGGATATGAACTCCTTCATCCAGACTCCTTCGTTCGCTGCTTCTGAAGCAGCTATGTACTCCGCTTCACATGTAGATCCCGCTACGACGCTTTGTTTAGAACTGCACCAACTGACAGCTCCACCGTTTAAAGTAAACACGTATCCGGTTTGCGATTTAGAATCGTCCGGATCAGTGTCAAAGCTTGCATCAACGTAACCTCTTACGGTGAGCTCTTTGTCACCTCCATATACAAGAAACATATCCTTAGTCCTTTTCAGGTATTTCAGGATGTTCTTGACCGCTGTCCAGTGATCCATTCCAGGATTACTTTGGTACCTCCCTGCTAAACTTATAGCAAGGCACACATCAGGTCTGGTACACAGCATTGCATACATGATAGAGCCTATGGCTGAAGCATAGGGAACATCTTTCATTTTCTCTCTATCTTCTGCAGTGGTCGGGCATTGAGTCTTACTCAATTTCATACCTTGTAACACAGGCAAGAACCCTTTCTTTGCTTGATCCATTTTGAATTTCTTCAAAATCTTGTCCAGGTATGTGCTTTGTGAAAGTCCAATTAAGCGTCTTGATCTATCTCTATAGATTTTTATGCCTAATATGTATGCAGCTTCCCCGAGGTCTTTCATCGAAAAACTTTTATTCAAGTATCCCTTTATGCTATCCAGAAATTCTATATCATTTCCAATTAGCAATATGTCATCCACATATAATATCAGAAATGCTACAGAGATCCCACTCACTTTCTTGTAAATACAGGCTTCTCCAAAAGTCTGTATAAAGCCAAATGCTTTGATCACACTATCAAAGCGTTTATTCCAACTCCGAGATGCTTGCACCAGTCCATAAATGGATCGCTGGAGTTTGCATACTTTGTTAGCTCCTTTTGGATCGACAAAACCTTCTGGTTGTATCATATACAACTCTTCTTCCAGAAATCCATTCAGGAATGCAGTTTTGACATCCATCTGCCATATTTCATAATCATAAAATGCGGCAATTGCTAACATAATCCCGACGGACTTAAGCATCGCTACGGGTGAGAAAGTCTCATCGTAGTCAACCCCTTGAACTTGTCGAAAACCTTTTGCGACAAGTCGAGCTTTATAGACAGTAACATTACCGTCAGCGTCAGTCTTTTTCTTGAAGATCCATTTATTCTCAATTGCTTGCTGATCATCGGGCAAGTCAACCAAAGTCCATACTTTGTTCTCATACATGGATCCCATCTCAGATTTCATGGCCTCAAGCCACTTTGCGGAATCTGGGCTCACCATCGCTTCTTCATAGTTCGTAGGTTCATCATGATCTAGTAGCATGACTTCCAGAACTGGATTACCGTACCACTCTGGTGCGGATCTCACTCTGGTTGATCTACGTGGTTCAGTAGAATCTTGCCCTGAAGTTTCATGATCATCATCATTAGCTTCCTCACTGATTGGTATAGGTGTCGCAGAAACAGTTTTCTGTGATGTACTATTTTCCAATAAGGGAGCAGGTACAGTTACCTCGTCAAGTTCTACTTTCCTCCCACTCACTTCTTTCGAGAGAAACTCCTTCTCTAGAAATGGTCCATTCTTAGCAACGAATGTCTTGCCTTCGGATCTGTGATAGAAGGTGTACCCAACAGTTTCCTTTGGGTATCCTATGAAGACACATTTCTCCGCTTTGGGTTCGAGCTTATCAGGTTGAAGCTTTTTCACATAAGCATCGCAGCCCCAAACTTTAAGAAACGACAACTTTGGTTTCTTGCCAAACCATAGTTCATAAGGCGTCGTCTCAACGGATTTTGATGGTGCCCTATTTAACGTGAATGCGGCCGTCTCTAAAGCATAACCCCAAAACGATAGCGGTAAATCAGTAAGAGACATCATGGATCGCACCATATCTAGTAAAGTGCGATTACGACGTTCGGACACACCATTACGCTGTGGTGTTCCAGGTGGCGTGAGTTGCGAAACTATTCCACAATTTTTCAAATGTATACCAAACTCGTAACTCAAATATTCTCCTCCACGATCAGATCGTAGAAACTTTATTTTCTTGTTACGATGATTTTCAACCTCACTCTGAAATTCTTTGAACTTTTCAAATGTTTCAGACTTATGTTTCATCAAGTATATATACCCATATCTGCTTAAATCATCTGTGAAGGTGAGAAAATAACGATATCCGCCACGAGCCTCAATATTCATCGGACCACATACATCGGTATGTATGATTTCCAACAAATCTGTTGCTCTCTCCATAGTACCGGAGAACGGTGTTTTAGTCATCTTGCCTATGAGGCACGGTTCGCAAGTACCAAGTGATTCATAATCAAGTGGTTCCAAAAGCCCATCAGAATGGAGTTTCTTCATGCGCTTTACACCGATATTACCTAAACGGCAGTGCCACAAATAAGTTGCACTATCATTATTAACTTTGCATCTTTTGGCTTCTACATTATGAATATGTATATCACTATCTTTGAGATTCAACAGGAATAGACCACTCTTCAAAGGTGCATGACCATAAAAGATATTATTCATATAAATAGAACAACCATTATTCTCTGATTTAAATGAATAACCGTCTCGCATTAAACAAGATCCAGATATAATGTTCATGCTCAACGCTGGCACCAAATAACAATTATTTAGGTCTAATATTAATCCCGAAGGTAGATGTAGAGGTAGCGTGCCGACCGCGATCACATCGACTTTGGAACCGTTTCCCACGCGCATCGTCACCTCGTCCTTTGCTAGTGTCCGCTTATTCCGTAGTCCCTGTTTCGAGTTGCAAATATTAGCAACAGAACCAGTATCAAATACCCAGGTGCTACTGCGAGCTCTAGTAAGGTACACATCAATAACATGTATATCACATATACCTTTGCTCACTTTGCCATCCTTCTTATCCGCCAAATACTTGGGGCAGTTCCGCTTCCAGTGTCCAGTCTGCTTGCAGTAGAAGCACTCAGTTTCAGGCTTAGGTCCAGACTTGGGTTTTTTCTCTTGAGCAGCAACTTGCTTGCTGTTCTTCTTGAAGTTTCCCTTCTTCTTCCCTTTACCCTTTTTCTTGAAACTAGTGGTCTTGCTAACCATCAACACTTGATGCTCCTTCTTGATTTCTACCTCCGCAGCTTTCAGCATTGCGAAGAGCTCGGGAATAGTCTTGTTCATCCCTTGCATATTATAGTTCATCACGAAGCTCTTGTAGCTTGGTGGTAGTGATTGGAGAATTCTGTCAATGACGCAATCATCTGGAAGATTAACTCCCATCTGAATCAAGTGATTATTATACCCAGACATTTTGAGTATATGCTCACTGACAGAACTGTTCTCCTCCATCTTACAGCTATAGAACTTATTGGAGACTTCATATCTCTCAATTCGGGCATTTGCTTGAAATATTAACTTCAACTCCTGGAACATCTCATATGCTCCATGACGTTCAAAACGTCGTTGAAGTCCCGATTCTAAGCCGTAAAGCATGGCACACTAAACTATCGAGTAGTCATCAGCTTTGCTCTGCCAGACGTTCATAACATCTGGCGTTGCTCCAGCAGCAGGCTTGTCACCCAGCGGTGCTTCCAGGACGTAATTCTTCTGTGCAGCAATGAGGATAATCCTCAGGTTACGGACCCAGTCCGTGTAATTGCTACCATCATCTTTCAACTTTGCTTTCTCAAGGAACGCATTAAAATTCAACGGAACAATAGCACGAGCCATCTATCTACAAGCAACATAAACAAGCAAGATACTATCAGGTACTAAGTTCATGATAAGTTTAAGTTCAGTTAATCAAATTACTTAGGAACTCCCACTTAGATAGACATCCCTCTAATCCTCTAAGTGATCACGTGATCCAAATCAACTAAACCATAACCGATCATCACGTGAGATGGAGTAGTTTTCAATGGTGAACATCGTCATGTTGATCATATCTACTATATGATTCACGCTCGACCTTTCGGTCTCTGTGTTCCGAGGCCATATCTGCATATGCTAGGGTCGTCAAGTTTAACCTGAGTATTCTGCGTGTGCAAAACTGGCTTGCACCCGTTGTAGATGGACGTAGAGCTTATCACACCCGATCATCACGTGGTGTCTGGGCACGACGAACTTTGGCAACGGTGCATACTCAGGGAGAACACTTCTTGATAATTTAGTGAGAGATCATCTTATAATGCTACCGTCAATCAAAGCAAGATAAGATGCATAAAAGGATAAACATCACATGCAATCAATATAAGTGATATGATATGGCCATCATCATCTTGTGCTTGTGATCTCCATCTCCGAAGCACCGTCATGATCACCATCGTCACCGGCGCGACACCTTGATCTCCATCGTAGCATCGTTGTCGTCTCGCCAATCTTATGCTTCCACGACTATTACTACCGTTTAGTAATCTAGTAAAGCATTACATCGCGATTGCATTGCATACAATAAAGCGACAACCATATGGCTCCTGCCAGTTGCCGATAACTTAGTTACAAAACATGATCATCTCATACAATAAAATCAGCATCATGCCTTGACCATATCACATCACAACATACCCTGCAAAAACAAGTTAGACGTCCTCTACTTTGTTGTTGCAAGTTTTACGTGGCTGCTACGGGCTTAAGTAAGAACTCATCTCACCTACGCATCAAAACCACAACGATAGTTCGTCAAATAGACTCCGTTTTAACCTTCTCAAGGACCGGCGTAGTCACACTTGGTTCAACTAAAGTTGGAGAGACAGTCTTCCGCAAGCCATCTATGTGCAAAGCACGTCGAGGGAACCGGTCTCGCGTAAGAGTACGCGTAAGGTTGGTCCGGATCGTCTCAACCAACAATACCGCCGAACCAAAGTATGACATGCTGGTAGGCAGTATGACTTGTATCGCCCACAACTCACTTGTGTTCTACTCGTGCATATAACATCAAACCATAAAACCTAGGCTCGGATGCCACTGTTGGGGAACGCAGTAATTTCAAAAAATTTCCTACGCACACGCAAGATCATGGTGATGCACAGCAACGAGAGGGGAGAGTGTTGTCTACGTACCAACGCAGACCGACTGCGGAAGCGATCACACAACGTAGAGGAAGTAGTCGTACGTCTTCTTCTCGATCCGACCGATCCAAGCACCGTTACTCCGGCACCTCCGAGTTCTTAGCACACGTTCAGCTCGATGACATTCCTCGGGCTCCGATCCAGCAAAGCGTCGAGGAAGAGTTCCGTCAGCACGACGGCGTGATGACGATCTTGATGTACTACCGACGCAGGGCTTCGCCTAAGCACTACAATGGTACAATCGAGGTGGAATTTGGTGGCAGGGGGCACCGCACACGGCTAAGGAGCGATCTCAAGGATCAAGTTGTGTGTCTTGGGGTGCCCCCTGCCCCCGTATATAAAGGTTGGAGGAGGGGGGCCGGCCGGCCAAGGGAGGGGAGGCGCAGGGGAGTCCTACTCCCACCGGGAGTAGGACTCCTCCCCCCAATCCTAATCCAATTAGGACTCCCGGGGGGGAAAAGAGAGAGAAGGGGGGCCGGCCCCTTATCCTATTCCTAATAGGACTTGGGGGGGGGCGCCGGCCAGCTAGTGGGCTTCCCTTTTCTCTTTTCCACTAAGGCCCAATAGGCCCATTAGTCTCCCGGGGGGTTCCGGTAACCCTCCCGGTATTCCGGTAAAATCCCGATTTCACCCGGAACACTTCCGATGTCCAAACATAGGCTTCCAATATATCAATCTTTACGTCTCGACCATTTCGAGACTCCTCGTCATGTCCATGATCTCATCCGGGACTCCGAACAACCTTCGGTACATCAAAATGCATAAACTCATAATAACTGTCATCGTAACGTTAAGCGTGCGGACCCTACGGTTCGAGAACAATGTAGACATGACCGAGACACGTCTCCGGTCAATAACCAATAGCGGGACCTGGATGCCCATATTGGCTCCTACATATTCTACGAAGATCTTTATCGGTCAGACCGCATAACAACATACGTTGTTCCCTTTGTCATCGGTATGTTACTTGCCCGAGATTCGATCGTCGGTATCCAATACCTAGTTCAATCTCGTTACCGGCAAGTCTCTTTACTCGTTTCGTAATACATCATCTCACAACTAACATATTAGTTGCAGTGCTTGCAAGGCTTATGTGATGTGCATTACCGAGAGGGCCCAGAGATACCTCTCCGACAATCGGAGTGACAAACCCTAATCTCGAAATACGCCAACCCAACTTTTTATCTACCATTGGAGACACCTGTAGTACTCCTTTATAATCACCCAGTTACGTTGTGACGTTTGGTAGTACCCAAAGTGTTCCCCCGGTAAACGGGAGTTGCATAATCTCATAGTTATAGGAACATGTATAAGTCATGAAGAAAGCAATAGCAACATACTAAACGATCGGGTGCTAAGCTAATGGAATGGGTCATGTCAATCAGATCATTCTACTAATGATGTGACCTCGTTAATCAAATAACAACTCCTTGTTCATGGTTAGGAAACATAACCATCTTTGATTAACGAGCTAGTCAAGTAGAGGCATACTAGTGACACACTGTTGGTCTATGTATTCACACATGTATTATGTTTCCGGTTAATACAATTCTAGCATGAATAATAAACATTTATCATGATATAAGGAAATAAATAATAACTTTATTATTGCCTCTAGGGCATATTTCCTTCAGATAGTCCCCTTATGACCTGGCATATTAAGCTGCAGGTAAACATAACATGGCCTTGCCATAAACTTAGCATAAACCGGCCGCCCAAACAGAGCGTGGTACGGACTTTTGATCTTCACCACCTCAAATGTCACTGTTTCTGACCTTGAATCGTAGTCATCTCCAAAAGCTACCTCCAAAGCTATTTTACCAACAGGATATGTAGAGTTACCAGGCACCACACCATGAAATACCGTATTCGACGGTTTAAGATCCTTATCTGTCAACCCCATGCGGCGGAATGTATCATAATACAAAATATTGATACTACTTCCCCCATCCATGAGCACTTTAGTGAACTTGTATCCCCCAACTTGAGGGGCTACCACCAAGGCCAAATGACCTGGATTATCAACTCCTGGGCGGGTGATCCTCTCTGCTCCACAAAATAGGCTGCTCCGACCAGTGTAAATACTGAGGTATTGCCGGCTCAACAGAGTTGACTACCCTTTAGTGAAGCTTCGGATCATGCTTGCACAAACTAGTAGTGAAGACATGATATTGCCCGCTGTTCAGCTGTTTGGGATTGCTCTGATAACCCGACTGCTGCTACTTCTGCTGACTCCCCTGATGGTTGTAACCTCCCTGGTTGCCTTGGTGTCCTTGATTGACGTGTCCGGTTTGATTGCCTGGAAACCCTGAACCGGAACCACCGCCTCCGTAACCCGGCCCTTGGAAACCTCCTCCTGAACCGCCGGGCGGGCCGTTGTCATATTGGAACATATTGGAATTCTTGAAATCCCGCATGATACAACAATCTTTCCAGAGATGTGATGTCGGTTTCTCCTTCGATCCATGCTTTGGACAGGGCTGATTTAACAAACGCTCCAAATTGTTGCCTAGGCCTCCACCCCTCTGGGGCTGCTTGCCTTTACGGCGCTGGCCATTCTCTCGTGCGTTGGTATTTGTGACAAAGTCCAAACCACTGTCGGCCTTGCGCTTATCAGCGTTTCCATGGCCTGCTGGATTGTGTTGTTGGCCTTTGGCATTGCCGGTCTTCTTACCCTTCTCCGGTTTGTCTTCCTCTGAATCCGGATCCTTGGTATTATCTGAATCGACGTATTTAACCAAAGCGGCCATGAGTGTTGACATGTCGTTGCAGTGACGTTTGAGCCTTCCCAACTTCTGTTTCAACGGTTTAAAACGGCAATTACCCTCTAACGTTAACACTGTGGTGTCTGTGTTGATACGATCTGACGAATGCAAAATCGCCGAGACCTGTTTGACCCAATGGGTTGTGGACTCCCCTTCCTCTTGGACGCAAGCGGCCAGATCCACAATTGACATCGGCTGCTTACACGTATCCTTGAAGTTCTGGATAAACCAGTGCTTCAGTTCGACCCATGATCCAATAGAGTTGGTCGGCAAGCTCTTCAACCAAGTGCGAGCTGTTCCTTCCAACATCATGGTGAAATATTTAGCACACACCGCCTCGTCCACATCTAACATCTCCATTGCCATCTCATAGCTCTCCACCCATGCCTCTGGCTGCAAATTGGCGGTATAATTTGGTACCTTACGAGGTCCCTTAAAATCCTTGGGTAGTCGCACATTACGCAAAGCAGGAGATAAACACGGTACCCCTAGGGAGCTGAACATCGCCCCTGGATCCACAGAGGCAGTGGGGTGAACCGGAGTATGTTGTCATGCCTCGTGTCGAGCTGTTAACTCGGCCTCTCGACGTGCGCGGACATGATCCACAACATCTTGCACATTAGCACCTCCCCCAGCCGGGTTGTTCCCTCGTGGCAAATTTCGGCGGCGTGCACTACTGGACACAGCCGGTTCGTCTTCCACATGTCTGCTATAACTCCGACTTGGGCGGGGAGTGGAGTGAATCCTCTCACGGCTGTGTGAATATGCTTGCTGTTGATTTAGTGCTGTCTGAAGGAGATCCCTGGCCCGACGTGCTTCCACTGCAACTGGTGACTCGCCGTCGGTTGGGAGGGCCGCCAGGCGTGACGCAACGGCCACAATGTTGTCCAACGGGTTGGAATAATGCCCGGGCGGCGTTGATGGTACAATGTTGTTCTGGTGAGGCAGGTCCATCATGCGCGGCTGAACAGGCGCTCCTACCCCCGGCGCCCCCGCCCGGTTTAGTGTGGGTTGGTTACCAGCTCCTGCACCCGGCGTGTTGAAAAGATTCTGCGGCTCATAAATCGATGGGAGATGTGATCTGTACCTTCTTCTCATGACTTCCTCTGAAGCATTCTGATCCAGTCTAATTCGGTAAGCCTGTGCTTCCAACTCGGCCCGCTCCGTAGCCATCCTGGCGTTCTCTGCTGCCAGGTCTGCCTTGGCCTGGGCTATCTGATCTTTCACCTTTGCAATCTCCGCATCGTGCCGATCCCTGGCTGCTGCGTCTACCTTCGCGGACATCAATGTTGCCAGAGCATCGAACAAATCAGATAAGACTTGGGCCAGAGGTGGCGCCGAGCTTCCTGCCCCTGCTGGTGTGGCTGTTGTTGAACCGGAGAGCATTGCTACGGCGGTAGATGAATGAGGCGCCGATTGTGTGCCGGTCATGAAGATGGCGGCCCGGTTTGGCAGAACGGGGGAATCTGGAATACTATTGCCCTCGGATCCTCCCTCAATCCGGTCGTCCTGCAACTGGTAAAGCGATTCGGTTTCTCCAGAAGACTCGTCATCAGAGCAGACTACGGTTTCTCCTTCGGACACCGGTCTGTCCTCGTGCCCTGATCCATGGACGACACCTACGAAAACGTGCCTTGCCTCGGGCTGAACCGGCGAAGAACTTGCACGCCGAGCCGTTTCGATGATGTCGGTGCAGATGTCCGGCTCGGGGGCCGGTTCGCCGATCTTGCCGATGAAGACGTGAATCCCACCAAAGGGGACCCGGTACCCGTATTCGATTGAATCGGCCTCGGGACCCCATCCTGCGTTGTCGATGTAGAGCTTGCCGCAGCAACTCTTCGTCATCTGGCCCACAGCGTATCCCTTAAGTCCATCGAAGCTGCCCTTCAAGAACTCGAAACCATCATGCGATAGCCCCACGGTGGGCGCCAACTGTCGTGGGTTTGTCACGGCAGATGTCCTCGTGAAAGGACTTAGTCGTGGAGCCATCGCAACGGGTTAGCTTAAAGGGGTTAAACCGGACAAGGGGACACGGGAGTTTATACTAGTTCAGCCCCTTCGATGAAGGTAAAAGCCTACGTCTAGTTGTGATTGGTATTGCTAGGGTTTCGAAGGCCAGGGAGCGAATCCGCTTTGTCTGGCTCTCGAGTTGTTGTTGTCTGTCTCTAAACCGCGGCCGGTCGTCCCTTTATATACATAGGTTGACGCCCGCCGGGCTACAGAGTCCCGAAGCCGGTTATAAATGTATCCGGTTCGCCTCTCTCTTTCTATCTTACTACACAAGTTATATGACTAGGCCGGTTTACATTTACATACTGTAACTCGCCTTTGGGCCCTCCGTAAAGCGCCAGCATCTTTACATCTTCATGGGCTTCTAGTCTTCAAAGAGTCAACCCGGCTACATAAGGTCGGTTTACCTCCAGTAGTAATATCCCCAACAGAACACAATCAGCCCCCCAGTTAGTCATTTTGAAGTTATAGTGATGAAGACATGTGATTATTGAGAATGAAAAGGACAGAGGTCCTGTTTTATTTCTTATCATAATATATACAATGTCAAAGTATGTACATCATGAGAGCCGGTGGCTCAAGTATAGTAAGGCCGAAGATGAGCGCTATTCCACGGCCGGCGGGTCTCTTCCTCCGATTTACGCGAGTCTTTATGCTCTCGAACATCGATGAGGTAGTATGACCCGTTGTTTAAGTTCCTGTTGGTCACAAAAGGTCCTTCCCAAACTGGGGATAATTTGTGTGCATCAGTTCGATCCTAGATGAGCCGGAGAACCAAGTCACCTTCTTGAAAGGTTCTGGACTTAACTCGGCGGCTGTGATAACGACGCAGGTCCTGTTGGTAAATCGCCGAGCGGGCTGCTGCTAAGTCACACTCTTCATCTAACAGGTCAAGTGCATCCTGACGGGCTCGTTCGTTATCCGCTTCAACGTAAGCCGCCACGTGGGGTGAGTCATGACGGATGTCACTAGGCAAGACTGCCTCTGCTCCGTAAACCATGAAAAAAGGTGTATAACCCGTAGACCTGTTAGGGGTAGTATTGATGCTCCATATCACAGAGGGTAACTCCTCCACCCAACAACCCGACGTTCCTTGTAAAGGAACCATAAGCCGGGGCTTGAGACCTTTCAAGATTTCTTGATTGGCTCTTTCAGCTTGACCATTAGATTAGGGGTGAGCTACTGATGAAACATCAAGCCGGATATGCTCACGTTGGCAGAATTCCTCCATAGCATCCTTGGACAGATTAGTACCATTGTCAGCTATAATGTTGTGTGGAAAGCCAAAATGAAAGATCACCTTTTTCATGAATTGAACCGTCGTGGCTGCATCACACTTACTAACCGGCTCTGCCTCAACCCACTTTGTGAATTTGTCAACTACCACCAAAAGATGTGTCTTTTTATCTTTGGATCTTTTCAAAGGTCCAACCATATCGAGCCCCCAGACTGCAAACGGCCAAGTAATTGGAATCATCCGCAATTCTTGAGCCGGTACGTGTGCCCGTCGTGCGAATTTTTGACAACCATCACACCTACTGACCAAATCCTCCGCATCAGCGTGAGCCGTCAGCCAGTAAAAACCATGACGGAAGGCTTTGGCTACAAGAGACTTTGAACCAGCATGATGGCCACAATCTCCTTCATGGATTTCACGAAGAATTTCTTGACCTTCCTCAGGAGAGACACAACGTTGAAACGCCCCGGTGACGCTGCGATGATGCAACTCCCCGTTGGCAATTGTCATTGATTTAGACCGCCGGGTTATCTGTCTAGCCAAAGTCTCATCCTCGGGCAACTCACCCCGGGTCATATAAGCCAAATATGGCACTGTCCAATCTGGGATGACGTGAAGAGCCGCCACCAATTGTGCTTTCGGGTCTAGAACAGCCAAGTCTTCCTCTATAGGCAACTTGACAGATGGGTTATGCAGAACATCTAAGAAAGTGTTAGGTGGCACCGGCTTACGCTGACACCCCAGCCGGCTTAAAGCATCAGCCACTTAATTCTTTCTGCGATCAATGTGTTCCACTTGGTAACCTTTGAAGTGTGCAGCAATGGCATCAACTTCGCGGTGATAAGCCGCCATGAGGGGATCCTTGGAATCCCACTTGCCTGATACTTGTTGAGCCACCCAATCTGAGTCGCCAAAGCACCTTACCCGACTCAAGCTCATATCCTTAGCCATCCGAAGACCATGGAGCAAAGCATCATACTCAGCTGCATTGTTAGTACAGGAAAACATCAACCGTAGCACATAACAAAATTTGTCACCTCGAGGGGAAGCTAAGACAATTCCAGCCCCCGAGCCCTCTAATTGCCTGGACCCATCAAAATGAATAGTCCAATATGTGTTGTACGGCTTCTCTTCAGGCATCTGCAGCTCTGTCCAATCATTGATGAAGTCCACTAGTGCTTGAGATTTGATGGCAGTGCGTGGCACATACTTTAAACCATGATGCCCAAGTTCAATGGCCCACTTGGCAACTCGTCCCGTGGCTTCTCTATTTTGAATAATATCACCTAAAGGAGCAGAGCTAACCACAGTGATGGGATGACCCCGAAAATAATGCTTAAACTTCTGGCTCGCCATGAACACCCCATAAACAAGTTTCTGCCAATGTGGATATCTCTGTTTGGATGCAATGAGCACCTCACTGACGTAGTAAACCGGGCATTGAACCGGATATTTCTTGCCAGCCTCTTTGCGCTCTATGACAATGGCCACACTGACAGCACGTGTGTTAGCAGCCACATATAAAAATAATAGCTCCTTATCAATGGGAGCAGCAGAGAACCGGTGGCTCAGACCATCTCAAATAACGAGGGACTGCTGGCTCAACAGCATTCACAACCCTCTTATGAAGCTTCTGGTCCCGTCTGCACAAACTCGTGGTAAACACATGATACTGTCCACTATTCAACTACTTTGGATTGCTCTGGTATCCAGATTGCTGCTGCTACTGACCTCCCTGGCCAAATTGCTGATTATAGCCACCTTGATTTCCTGGAGAGCTTTCAAAATTGGAATTTGAACCGCCGTCCGGACCATGAAAACCGCCGTCACCTGAGCCGCCGCCCGGCCCATGATTGCTATTGAACATGTTAGAGTTCTTGAAAGCCTTCATGATAGTACAGTCCTTCCACAGGTGAGTGGCCGGTTTCTGCTGAGTACCGTGCCTTGGACAGGGCTCATTTAACAGCTGCTCAAGAGTGCGACCTGACCCGCCGGACCGAGGAGGTGGCCTCCCCTTACGTCGCTGATTGTTGCTCTGTGCATTGGTATTAGCCACAAACTCCAAGCTATCGTCAGCCTTACGTTTATTATTGCCTCCTTGATTTGCCGGGTTATGCTGATGACCCTTGCCGTTCTTATTCCCCTTACCTGTCTTCTCCTCGTCAGACTCGGGATCTTTGGTACTATCAGAGTCGGCATACTTGACTAGAGCCGCTATCAGCTGGCCCATGTCATTACAATCGCGTTTAAGCCGCCCCAGCTTCTATTTCAGAGGCGTAAAACGGCAATTTTTCTCCAACATTAAGACTGCAGAGCCGGCATCCATCTTATCAGATGAATGTATTATGGTTTTGACTCGGCGCACCCAATGGGTCGTGGACTCACCTTCCTCTTGTTTACAATTAGTCAAATCCATAATTGACATGGGCTGCTTGCAAGTGTCTTTGAAATTCTGAATAAACCGGGCTTTTAATTCTGCCCATGAGCCGATGAAATTGGGTGGCAGCCCCTTCAACCAAGTGCAAGCCATTCCATCTAACATCATGGTGAAGTACTTGGCCATTGCCGCGTCACTGACCTCCAGTAGCTCCATGGCCATCTCATAGCTTTCAATCCATGCCCCTGGCTATAAATTGGCCGTGTAATTAGGCACCTTTCGAGGCCCCTTGAAACCCTTTGGCAAACGCTCATTACGCAGAGCTGACACCAAGCAAGGGACACCGCCTGTCCTTGTGGCCATGCCTGCCTCAACAGAGGTCGTCGGATGAACCGCAAAAGACTGGTGAGCCGCCTGCTGAGCCGCCTGCTCAGCTGCCTGTTGAGCCGCCCGCTCAACCTCTTGGCGGATCCTGTCCTGGTCAACCAAGTCAAGAGCTCCATCACGTGTCGGGTCATGCACACATGGCTGTTCACGGTGCTGGGCGTTGCTTGAAACGGTTGCTGAATCTATGTGCCTGCTATAACTCGGGCTCCGGCTTGGGCGAGGGGTCGAATGAATCCTGTCTCGACTATAAGAATATGCCTCCTGCTGCGCCAGAGCTGTCTGAAGAAGTTCTCTGACCCTTCGGGTTTCAATCGCCATTGGAGAGTCACCCTCCGCTGGGAGAGCCGCCAATTGCGCCGCCGCAGTGATCATGTTCTCCAAAGGGTTAGAATAATGACCCGGTGGTGTTGCTACATAAGGAGGTGGAGCAGTATTCATACGAGGAGGTTCCATCACCCGTGGCTGAACCGGCGCCCCAGCCCCGGGCGTTGCCGCCCAGTTTACCTCCGGTGGGTTACTGGGGCCTGCACCGGGTGTGCAAAAGAGGTTTCTAGAATCGTAAGTCAGAGGCAGTCGTGATTGAGCCTTCCGGTGTCTTCTCCTCATGACCTCGTTTGATGCATTTAGATCCATCGTGAGCTAAAAAGTCTCTGATTGAATCTGCTGAGCACGAGCATCCAAAGCCGCCCGCTCCGCGGCCATCCTGACGTCCTCCGCTACTAGATTTTCCTTGGCTTGTACTACCTCCTCACGTAAACATGCCACTTCTGCATCATGCTGAGCCTCATCCGCCGGGTTAACCACGGCAGTCAACAGGGCTGTCATCCTATCCATGAGATCCATCAGCACCTGAGCTGACAGGCATGCAGGGCCTCCTGCCCCGGCCGCCGCTGACCCGGAGGTTATTGCTGCCGCAGCCGTAGAGTTTTGAACGGGTTGCGTGCCAGTCATGAAGATCCCTGCTCTACCTGGCGGCTCAAAGGGTCCGAAATACTGCTGCCATTGGAACAGCCCCCAAGCCCACTGTCTTGCAATTGATACAATGAATCCGTCTCGCCTGTAGACGATCCACCGTCAGAGCAGATGGCCGTCTCATCGCCAGACACCGGTCCTTCAGAGAACTCTCCTCCATGGATGCATCCCATGGAGGTACTCTTCACGGCGGGTTGAGTCCGGGCGGGTCCGCGCGCTGAGCCGTCTCGATGATATCGGTGCAGATGTCCGGCTCAGGGCCCAGCTTGCCGATCTGGCCAATGAAGACATGGATTCCGTCGAAGGGGACCCGGTACCCGTACTCAATTGAGCCGGCGTCGGGGCCCCAGCCAGCGTCGTCGATGTAGAGCTTGCCGCGACGACTCTTGGTCATCCGGCCCACAACGTATCCCTTGAGCCCTTCGAAGTTGCCCTTCAAGAACTCAAATCCACCGTGCGCAGGCCCCACGATGGGCACCAACTGTCGTGGAATTGTCACGGCATATGTCCTAGTGAAAGGACTTAATCATGGAGCCACCGCAACTAGGAAGCTTAAAGGGGTTAAACGAGACAAAGGACACGAGGAGTTATACTGGTTCGGCCCCTTGCGGTGAAGGTAAAGGCCTAGTCCACTTTGAGGTGATATTGCTAGGGTTTCGATGACCAGGGAGCAAATATGCTTAACCTGGCTCTCGATCTCTCTTGTTTCTTGCCCTAAGCCGCCACCGGGTCATCCCCTTATATACACGGGTTGACGCCCTGCTGCCTACAGAGTCTCGGCCGACTCATACAACGTGTCCAGATCGGTGACGTATCTTACATGCCTTATATTACAAATCTATTCATACATGGCGGTTTACAATTACGGGCCTTAAGCCGCCTCTGGGCTTGGGCATATCATAAGCCTAACTATGAACCGCCATCTTGTATACTCTTATGCTTCATACAGGTGAACCGCCATTGTGGTTGACCCGGCCCCTCCTGGGCGGGTCATATCTGGTAGTCATATCCCCAACACCACCCGACATAAGTAACTGGGATTATCGCCCCACTTTTAATAAAGAAGTCACTGTTGCAAGCCAGATTGTCACACTTCAACAATTATACACGCGCACAACCTTGACGTGGACAACACCACACACCCAGACATATCACGTACAGGAGGAGCAAAACATGGCACACTCGCCATCAACAACAAGGTCACCACCACCACCAAGATCCCACCAAAAAGGCCATCCATCAGGCGCAGACTATAGACTGCAGACAAAGACCGTTGGTACCGCCAAGGGCCCCCACAGGGCCATCCGACATCCATGCTCCATCTTCACACAAGGGCATCCGACCGCGCTCCAAGACGGGACACCGAACATGCAGGTACGCAAGTGTTGGGGATCGTAGCAGAAATTTAAAATTTTCTACGCATCACCAAGATCAATCCATGGAGTAATCTAGCAACGAGGGGGAGGGGAGTGCATCTACATACCCTTGTAGATCGCTAAGTGGAAGCGTTGCAAGAACGCGGATGAGGTAGTCGTACTCGTGGCGATTTAGATCGCGGTCGATTCTGATCTAAGCGCCGAACAACGGCGCCTCCGTGTTCAACACACGTGCAGCCCGGTGATGTCTCCCATGCCTTGATCCAGCAAGGAGAGAGGGAGAGGTTGGGGAAGACTCCGTCCAGCAGCAGCACGACGGTGTGGTGGTGGTGGAGGAGCGCGGTACTCCAGCAGGGCTTCGCCAAGCACTACGAGAGACGAGGAGGGAGAGAGGTAGAGTTGCGCCTTGGGAGAGAGACTCGTGTGTTGGGCAGCCCCAAAACCTCCACTATATATAGGGGCAAGGGGGAGGGGGAGGCGCCCTAGGGTTTCCCCTGGGAGGGGGGGCGGCGGCCAGGGCAGATGGGATCTCCCCCTTGGGTGACTTGGCCCCCAAGCTAGGAGGTGGGAACCCTAGATAGGGCGCCCCAAACCCCCTGGTCACGTGGGAATAGGTGAGGGGGGCGCACAACCCCTTAGTGGGTTGGTTTGCCCCCTTCCCTTGGCCCATGAAGCCCCCCAACACTTGCCGGGGCTCCTGAAATACCTTTCGGTCATGCTGGTCATCACCCGGTACCTTTGAAACACTTCCGGAATCCAAAACCCTTCGTCCAATATATCAATCTTCACCTCCGGACCATTCCGGAACTCCTCGTGATGTGCGAGATCTCATCCGAGACTCCGAACAACATTCGGTAACCGCGTACATACCTTCCCTATAACCCTAGCGTCATCGAACCTTAAGTGTGTAGACCCTACGGGCTTGGGAATCATGCAGACATGACCGAGACATCTCTTTGGTCAATAACCAACAGCGGGATCTGGATACCCATGTTGGCTCCCACATGTTCCACGATGATCTCATCGGATGAACCACGATGTCAAGGATTCAATCAATCCCGTATACAATTCCCTTTGTCTACTGGTATGATACTTGCCCGAGATTCGATCGTCGGTATCCCGATACCTTGTTCAATCTCGTTACCGGCAAGTCTCTTTACTCGTTCCGTAACACATCATCTCGTGATCAACTCCTTGGTCACATTGTGCACATTATGATGATGTCCTACCGAGCGGGCCCAGAGATACCTCTCCGTTACACGGAGTGACAAATCCCAGTCTCGATTCGTACCAACCCAACAGACACTTTTGGAGATACCCGTAGTGCACCTTTATAGCCACCCAGTTACGTTGTGACGTTTGGTACACCCAAAGCATTCCTACGGTATCCGGAAGTTGCACAATCTTATGGTCTAAGGAAATGATACTTGACATTAGAAAAGCTTTAGCATACGAACTACACGATCTTGTACTAGGCTTAGGATTGGGTCTTGTCCATCACATCATTCTCCTAATGATGTGATCCCGTTATCAACGACATCCAATGTCCATGGTCAGGAAACCGTAACCATCTATTGATTAACGAGCTAGTCAACTAGAGGCTTACTAGGGGCATGGTGTTGTCTATGTATCCACACATGTATCTGAGTTTCTTATCAATACAATTCTAGCATGGATAATAAATGATTATCATGAACAAGGAAATATAATAATAATAATAACTAATTTATTATTGCATTTAGGGCATATTTCCAACAAAACTTGCACGAAAGCCTTGCAGACCCATTCTTCCACTGCTTTCACCATGTGCGGTGCTCACGCCATGCAACCGATAGCACATACTGCGTGTCCGTCGGCATAATGTACAATAGCCGAGCAACCATTTGCTACCACCCGTGTGGATCCATCACTGATGCTCACATTATATCTCCCCACATGTCTCGAGAACTAGGGTGGCAATCGCCGCCACTGTTGGCCAGTTAGGCAGGGTCTATACTATTGTTGACCATTCGCCGCCACATGTGGCTGCAAATGCAGCCACTACACACCTGGAACATCACCAAGGAGTCAGGGGCGGAGTTATGATTGGGCCAAGCCCCGGGGCCCAGGCCTGCTACAGTGCCCTAGTGTCGCTACACTGAACACATCGTTTGTTCTTCACGCCCCAGGTCCAGCCCCCCGGGCCTGGGTCTTGGATCCGCCACTGACTGGAGTGACATATACACTTGAATCCTATAGGATTAAGTAGAAAGTGTTTGATGATTTACTATGATATGTAGTACACATGAGTTTTTAGAAAAAATTCTTATAGGATCCAATACTATGAACCAAACGACCAATGCAGGAAAAATTCCTAAGGGTTCCTGCGGATCATAGGCAGAGCAGCCCTCCGAGATATGTGTGATATGGAACTTGGAACCGTTGAGCCCCACATCAGCCCCACATGACATGCCACACCATCAAAAGAAAAGGGTACTACAATACACTAGCAAGTGCCAAAAGCTTCAAAGCTGGGTCACTTGATTTGATGCGCCGGCCTGACCCGGAGCATCACTTCATAAAAACCTCCCTCCCGCGCAACCTGGGAGAAAGGATAACCGCTCCAACAAAGGCTGCCCGCCAATAGATCGAGAGCATCTCCTGCTCCCCCTCCTACCCCCTCTAAAGAAAAGCATCTCTCGCGCATAGAATAGATTCATCCACACGCATACCTAGCCTCGATCTTAAACTACAGTGGCCTGTGGGTTTTCTCCGCCGCCACGCCATGGCTTCCCTGCCTCTTCTTCCTCAGGTCCTCGTTCCAGTCCTCGTGCTGCTCTGCCTCTCTCCGGCCTGCGCTGCCCGGAGGGTCTCGGTGGCGGTCTACTACGAGACGCTGTGCCCGTTCTGCTCCGGCTTCGTCGTGAACGAGCTGGCCAGGATCTTCCGGAACGGCCTCTCCTCCAATGTCGACCTCCGCCTCGTCCCTTTCGGCAATGGGCGCGTCTCGCCCGATGGACCCATGACCTGCCAGGTCCGCTCTCCGTCGTGGTTCTCGTGTCCTTGATTACGAGTTCGTTTTATGCATTGTCTCCTCGGAGTATTTACCTCTGCTGGGTTTCTTGATTTTGCAGCATGGGGAGGATGAGTGCCGACTCAACGCGATACAAGCTTGCGTTATCAGTGTCTGGCCTGATGCGGTAATGCCTCTTCATGCATGTATCCTCAGTTTCTTTTATCCAACAGTCCAACTCATGCTTTAGCGTGTAATATAATTCAGTAATCATCCATCTATGATAAATCTCTCGAGCTCATCTGTCCCTCGGAGAAACTGAATTTAAGGCAGTGCACTAAGTGTCAGTATGCTTTCTCCTGAATACATACAGGAACGGCATTTCCCTTTCATATACTGCAACGAGCATTTGGCCCTGACTCAGAAATGGGGCGCGTGGCAGTCGTGCTTTCACGAAACTGGTCTGGCCTCTCAGCCTGTCTTGGACTGCTACAACTCAGGATACGGCAGGCAGGTGAGCTGAATTGTTTGTCTTGACCAATGGCAGTTGAGACTGTACAATCATCTGCTAAGAAACCAATTGAGTTTGCAGCTTGAACTCCAGTACGCGGCAGAGACGAATGCTCTCCAGCCCCCACACAAGTTTGTGCCTTGGGTGGTCGTGAACGGGAGACCCCTTGGCGATGTGAGTTGCCGCTTACTTTCATCCGAGAAACACTTTCCTGAATCTATCGGTCTGATTTAGCGTACCTGTCATTCTGCAAGGATTACACGAATTTCGAAGCCTACATTTGCAACGCTTATGACGGCGAACTTCCAGAGGCATGCAGGGGAAAGCACCTGCAAATTGCTCAGCACACAAGAGCAAGCCCAGGACACAAGGTTTGCCCCGTTAACTGAACTGTCAACTGATCTTTAAAGTTTCAGTATAAGATGCTGCATTTCAGCTGGCCTACTGGGTCTAGATGTACCGATTTACAATCGGAATCGTATTTGCTTCTGCTGGAAGGATTGCGATGGCAGTTTTTCCTTTTGTTTTTGCGATGACAATGAACATTGATGCACTTTGCGCGACAAGAAGTTGCTTCCAATTTATGGAAGCCTAGTTTTCTTCTTCTTTTGTTTTTGGGCATGGGCACTTCACTTCGCATTGTTATATTCAGAGACATGCCTGATTGGGTTTCATGTTCTTATAACACAGAGGAATCCAAGAGAGATGGCCATTGTACTTGCTTTTTGCATTGCTCTGTGGTTCTGAAGCGATACTTCATCAAGATTAACCCGAACTTTTTCGGAGGCAGGTCAAGATAGTCCACTAACAAATAGCAGTAGCTGCATATATTGAAACGGGAAATTGTACATCCTTTAAAATAGTTATTATTGCTTTCATTTTATGCAAAAAGGCAGACGCTCTGTTCAATTCATTATTAAGATAGGAAGATGGGAGAATGAGCAGAGTTATTTACTAAAGCGTAAAGAGCAAAGAACAATTTTAAAAAGGAAGAAAATACAAGAAAGACGTTAGATTTCGGGCATGAATGCCAACGACCCATGGTTGATGTCCTCACTCAGAAGATAGTTCACATCGAGCACGGTAAAAGCAACTCTAGCGGAGTTGCCAAGTGGACAGCCTCCGTACTGTATATAGAGCATGCTCCATATTCATATGAAGATTGCCGAGGTAAAGTGCAAACACAGAATCGCCATAAAAGCCCCTTACATAATTTTTTCTCCCACGTGGGACCGGTTTGTCAATGGCTAGAAGACACCATCCTTCCTCACCTTGATAATGAAAGTTTTTAAACTAGGATTTCAACATGGATTAACAAAATGGATTTCAAGAAGGATTACAACTAGGATTTGAACAACCTTGGGCACTACGATTCTCTACTAAATGAACCAGGAGCTCTTCCTCCTCTAGAAAGTGACATCACAGGCAGGCAGACCGGGTGAGGGGTCAGCTGCCGCGACTTCTACCGACCACGCAATCAATAAACACTTGGGCGTCCTGGATGCGGGATACAACCACATTTTTAAGGTCCGAGTGAGTGCGGCTTCCATTTCTATGCAAGCATCTGTCGAGATGTGGTCGAAATACTCGAGGGTTGCGGGGAGGCGGTTGCGGCCGACAACTGATTCAGCCTTATCGCGTGTGTCGTCCTCGACCCACTCGGAGTAGTCACACTCACTCTCCTAGAAATCTCTCTCGGTGCGGTCCTCTTGGGTCTCGTCGAGGAAAGGTCCCCGAGAGTGCGCAGCCACACCGACATGGTCGATGGTGGTGATTGTGGCGGCGACGGGGAAGGGCGAAGAAAGGGGCAGGGTCACGGCCGGCTTGGGCATCGATGAGGGTGAGTGTGGTGGCAACGGCGATGGTGGTTTTATATACCTGCGAATGAGTGTGTGCTTGCTCCCGTAGGAGTTGTTGGGATTTCCCCAAGTGTATGGGTGAAGTAGAACAATAGCAACTATTTCCATTAGTTAGAGAATCAAGATTATCAATTCAGTAGGAACTTCTCCCAGCAAACAAAGTAAGCAATACCTGCACACAACACTCAGAACAACTTGTCCCCAACACAGCAAGAGGATTGTCAAGCCCCTTGCCTCGCAGGTCACAAGATTAAACGCAATAGATAGAGATAATTGGTAGCAAAGTACAATGATAACCGTAACAATTGTGTAGAAAAATCCAGTAATGTAGAAAAGACCTAAGTGGCCATAGATTCACTAGTGACATCTCTCTCAAACAAGAAAATGACATGGTAAAGAAATTACAGTTGGGCATTGATTAATATTGCAATATTTATGACTATGATCATTCATGGTATAATCTCATATAGACATTACGTCTAGTGATAAGTAGACCGTTAATCCAACTGCATGTACTACCAGTACTCTACTCTAAAACTGCTATCCAACATGCATCTTGAGGTATTAAGTTTACAAGAAACAGAGCATCACAATAAGCAAGATGATATAATGCAGACATCAATCAGTATGATGAAACACCGTCGTTTTATCCTTAGAGGCAACAATACAAATACGTGTCTTGTTCCATTCTGTCACTGATATATAAAGCACCACAAGATTGAACCCACTACGAAGCACCACTCCCTCTGAAGAAAAACTCATCAAACTTGGCCAAAGAAAATAGATAGATTAGAGAGCATGCAAAGCTATTTAATTATACCAAAACCCCCCTCAAAAGATTCAATTGATTCAATGAACAATCTGGTTCATAAAGTGATAATCCATCATGTCCCAACAAACACACTACAGAAATACATTGAATTGACCCCGATCATGTGAAGCAGCTCACGGGAACATGGTATTGAAGATCCAAACAGAGAGAGAGAATCATCTAGCTACTACTATGGACCCTAAGGTTCTGATGGAACTACTTACACACAGTTATAGAGGCAATAAGGTCGATGAAGAAGCCTTTGATAATGGATTCCCCCTCAGAGCTCTGGAACATAAATCTAGATTGGATCTTCGCGAAATAGGAACTTGTGGTGGTAGAAAAATGCTTCTAAAAATATGGCGGGAGGTTTCGGTATTTATAGGATTTTATGGCAATGGAATGGACGAAAGGCGATGCAGGTGGGCCCCATATGACTTAGGGACGACCCTAGGGCAGGGGCATGCTAGGTGGCCGTGTGGGGCCCCTATGGCTCCTCTCGATCTCCCCCTAAGCTTCCTAGGTCCATCGTTGCCCGAAAATCTCATATTAAATCGACAAGTTATTTTGGACTCCGTAGATATTGATTTTCCTGTGAAATCAAAAGCATGCAGAAACATGAACTGACACTAGTCACTAAATTAATATGTTAGTCTAGAAAAAATATAAATATACAAAAATGATAATGTATTACCATAGAACAACCAAAAATTATAAATCCGTTTGAGACATATCAGCGTGCTCCAGCGGAAAACATGTGCAACACATGACATCGACCTTTAATTGGCGCTCTTTCCTGATGGAAAAGCGGTTGTAACATTGGCAGGGGCAGAAGTGGCAGCCGTACGAGACGGCGACAACGCCATTGACCGGGTTGCGTGCGGGAGGAAGAATCCGGACTGAGACTGCCCTCCCGCTCGAGCGGTTATGGATGGAGGCCGCTCCATATCAATGCCCCGACTCCAAATATGGAGGCCCACATGCTCGATATGAAGCGCTCTCCCTAAATTATGGTGATCTGAAGGGATATGACAACTATGTAAATAACTAACAGATAAAAAGATGTTTCACCCTAATGTATGTTAGGTACTTAGGTTCGATATTATAAAGGAAAATATCCAGAACAATGGAAACGACCAATAAAATTAAAATCACATTGAAAGTCAAACTAGCCTTCTTCTTCCTTGGGTTGATTGTCGTCTGCCGGAGATTGAAAATCGCACTGAAGCAACAATAAAGAAAAGGAACACCTGTAAACGCCCATTGCTATATCAGACCTTAAAGATCGTAATAGCCAGTCACCGCTTGGACCGAGATCTAGAAGTCGCTGAAGAAATATCATTGGAAGATCACCACATGCAGACTTGCAATCCAACACCAACAATCCATACGTTTCGAGACCCCGGACTATGCCTCATAACATGATGAAAGAAGATGTCAAAGTCACTAGACCAATAGCCAACCAATTGATGTCCTTCGTAGACACACCAACTGCCAAGATCTAAACATATATGAACAGATCTAGCGACACAAATTCCCAAATCAGATGTCATCGAGGTAGGGAAAGGCGGGAGATACATTATTCAAACACAACGACACTAACTCATCGATGCCGATAGAGAAACAAAACCTAAGGAAAGACAAAAGAAACAGACCTCTCTTGCCGCCGACGAGGCTTCTAGACCGTCGACGAACCGAGATGGCGGCAGGCACTTGGCGGCAGCAGCTAGGGCTGGGAAGGGCCAAAGGGGTGTTAAAAATACTATAATAAGCAATGAAACATGTCTTGGTAAACAATATGGCTCAATTTGTTGGGCACCTAGGCCGGCCCATGTCCGAGCGACCTATTTTTGAAATTTTATTTTTCTTTTTTGTTTTCATTTTTTCTACTTTAAACAATTTGGGAATTCAAAAAGGTTTGGAAATTAAAAATTGAGAATTTTGAAATAAAATGTTTGTGGATTCAAAAAATGTTCGTGATTTTATAAATAATGTTTGCTTATTCAAAAGGCATTCAAAATTTTGAAAACAAATGTTCAGGAAATCAAAAAATGGTCATGATTTTTAATGGAATTAAACAACTTTTAGCCAATTCAAAAAATATTCATGAATGGAAAAATATCCTACAAATTCAAAAAATGTTTGTGACTTAAAATAGTTTATTCATTCTATAATTTTTTGCTGATTCTAAAAATGATCATGCATTTTAAAAGATGTTCGTGAATTTCAAAAAATGGTCCACCAATTTCCAAAACAATGCTCATCCATTCTAGAAATGTTCGCCGATTCAAGAAAATTATTTAAAAAACAACATATTTTTTAAAAAATGTTTGCAAATGGTATAAAATGTTCATGAATTCAAAAAATGTTCGAATTTCTTTAAAGTGTTCATGAATTTGAAAACTGTTCATGAGTTTAAAAAAGTTCATGATTTTTTTCTTCCGTTGCAACACACGGTCCCTTTTTACTACTCCCTCCGTTCCTAAATATAAGTCTTTGGAGAGATTCCACTATAGACCACATACGGAGCAAAATGAGTGAATCTAACTCTAAAATGCATCTATATACATCCGTATGTGGTCCATAGTGGAATCTCTATAAAGACTTATATTTAGGAACGGAGGGAGTAGTAAGTAATAAGTAATAAAACATGTTTTGGTAAACTGACTCATGTGTGAATTAAGAAAAATGGAATTCCGGAGAAGCTCTCTTGTTCCTGCTCGGTCCTGCCGTTCAGGCCTGATGGCCAACCAAAAATTGCCCACACGCCGGCATGCAAAAAAATCCCAACAAACAGAGCCGACTAGGCTCACCTTCCTGGCCTCCCTGGCCCGTGGGTCCTCACTTCACTGAAACCATCCCGCGCCACCGCGCGCCCCACAGCGCCGCACCTCCTTCCCCGGCCACGGCCGCCGTCCCGGCGTCCCCCGAGATCTATATACCTTCTCCCCCTGCCCCTTCCGCTCACTTTCCGCAACTCCGGCTTCCCGTCCCCGCACGGGAAGCAGAGGAAATGGCCATCTCCTCCGCCCTCTCCGATCGCAAGCGCCCCATCGCGATTTCCGTCGCCCTCTTCATCCTCCTCTCCTCCCTCTTCCTCCTCCTCAGCCCCGCCCCTTCCGCCCTCCCCTTCTTCTTCTCCCCCACCTCCCGCTTCTCCTCCTCCTTCTCCTCGCGCGCCGCTCCAGCGCCTCCCCAAACCCCACTGCCCATCTCCGCTTCGGCGCCGCCCCAAACCCCATTGCCCGTCTCCTCTCCAGCGCCTCCCCAAACCCCATTGCCCGTCTCCTCTCCATCGCCGCCCCAAACCCCAATTCCGGTCCCCGCCGACGCATCTTCACACGAAACAGCATCTGGCGGGAGCAGCAGCAGCGCCGCCGATCTACCCCGACCAGAGGCTGCCGCCACTGCAGATGACGCCGACACCAACGCAACCCAGCTGGGTCACGGCACGCTGCCCGCTGCCGCTGCACAAGTGAGCACATCGGTCGACACAAAGGAGATCACCGCCGGCGTCTCGGGCGGACGAGGCGCAGAGGGGGGCGGCGGGGAGGAGAAGCCGGTGGAGGCACCGTCGTGGGGATTGTGCGCGGTGGGGAGGCGGGTCGAGCCCGCGGACTACATACCGTGCCTGGACAACGTGAAGGCCGTCAAGGCGCTCAAGTCGATACGGCACATGGAGCACCGGGAGCGGCACTGCCCCACGAAGCCGCGCCCGAGGTGCCTGGTGCCGCTCCCCGCGGGGTACCGGCTTCCCCTGCCCTGGCCGCGCAGCCGTGACATGGTGAGGATGCCTGCTTGTCTTCTTCGGTAAGCGAGGAAGCGGTTTCCCTGCTTGTTTGTTTATTGAACAATGTAGTAGTAGTACTTTAACATGGCTAAGGTGTGCTCTCATGCTCTGATTAATTAATAGGTAGTGCTTGCTCGCTTATTCCACAACGTAGTAGTAATTTAATATTGCTAATTTGTGATCTTGTGTCCGATTAGAGGTAGTGTGGTGCTGTGTGGTTTGCTAGTGCAGTTGATTGTAAGGAGAAATGTGCATATTTGCACATACTCCAAACACAATAGAGAGCTCTGTTGGGATTGTACCCTTTATACTCAAATCTTATTATACCGTCCTACTGTTAGTTTCAGGTTGGAAGGGTGTATATCCTTTTGGTAATACTTATGAATCGCCCTTTTTAACTGCTTCTTGCGAACGACCTTTGCCACATGGTTACATGTGTATCCACTAGATATTCGGGCATGTATATTAACGTACTTAGGCACTGATTCTTCTGTGTTCAAGCTTGCAATAAGCTAGAGCGTGTTTTTTATATATATATAACATGACTTGTAACCTTGTCATAGCATATTCCTTTTGCAAATTTCAGATTTGGTATAACAATGTTCCTCACCCAAAGCTAGTGGAATACAAGAAGGACCAGAACTGGGTGAGGAAGTCTGGTAATTATTTTGTCTTTCCTGGAGGTGGAACTCAATTTAAAGCAGGTGTGACCAGATACATCCGATTCATTGAACAGGTATATTATTTTGTGCCCTTTACTTGCTTTTGACCTCATGAATTTCCATTGGAGTTGCATATTTATGATGATAAATCTATTTATTCACATTCTTGGTGATACTTAACTTTGAAGACGACTGCACACCGTAAGTTCATTGTTTCAGTGACATGCTTCTAAAATCAACATCAAATACATGGTGCATTTCCCCTTTCTAGGTCTCCTTTTGAACTCTTAAGACCATTTGTATTTCCGTTATGCAAGTAACGGAAAGGGGTTATGCCCGGCTCAAAAAAAAAACATGGTGCATTCCTATGATTATCGGTGCAAGTTCTTATTTTATGGCTTCAGTATTGCTAATATAATAGCTCCCCTTTTTGTTTGCGATATCTCACAGCTTGCAGTCATTCTGTTTCAATAGATAATGCCACAAATTAAATGGGGAACTCATGCAAGAACTGTGCTGGATGTTGGATGTGGTGTTGCCAGCTTTGGTGGATACTTGCTTGACAGGAATGTCATTACTATGTCTATTGCCCCAAAAGACGAGCATGAAGCTCAGATACAATTTGCGCTAGAGCGGGGAATTCCGGCATTGTTGGCAGTGATTGGAACACAAAAACTTCCCTTCCCTGATAATTCATTTGATGTGATCCATTGTGCAAGGTGTAGGGTTCACTGGTATGCTGATGGCAAGTACTTTGAACCATTCCTGCTATTTATCTTGTGTAGTTTTGCTACTATTTATTTTCAAGGTTCAGCATTTGCGGAGGAAAGGAATCTGCTCCCAGGATCATATGATCCCATGTTTTGGTTTTGTGTAATTCGAAAAAAAATCATGGATATAAAACATGTGAGAATATGTGCCATGCAATTCCTGTGTAAAAATATGATCACGCATGTACTCTACAAAAATATACTCCCTCTGTAAAGGAATATAAGAGCGTTTAGAGTAGTAGTCAATACACATCTTATGTAATTTAAGTCTGTTTTTTTTTTCATTTTGCAGTGCATGTATTATCATTATTTTGCACAAATTATTGCATTTGCACATATCGTAATGTGCTCTAAATATATGAGTTGCTTGAGTATTTTCGAAGTGCAAATAAAAATGGGTTCCATATGATTCCAGGAGCATCAAATCCACCTCTTTTGCCCGCCTTGCTTTTTTTAGTTGGTGGCTTGGTGCAAGCATTTTTAATTTACAATTTTACTACCTTGGGGCGTACAGGTGGAAAACCATTGTTGGAGCTCAATAGAGTACTCAGGCCTGGAGGATATTACATCTGGTCTGCGACGCCAGTCTATCGACGTGGCAAGAGAGATGAAGATGACTGGAATGGTTAAGATCTATATTTTCCCATCATAATGATTGTTATCAACATAAGTTTTCAGCTTACTATTAGCGTTGAACAAAGCCTACTATTAGTGTTGAACAAATTATGCATGTTTACTGAACTGGAGATAATTTATCTCTGGCAAGGTTTCATGATCTCTAAGCATATATAATAGCACCATATACAAAAATTATGATCTCGTATATACTTTCATTTTGTTATATCAACATGCAAAACCGTTTCTTACCGTCTAACTAATAACATGAATCCATAAAAAACAATGGACAGACAATGAGGTAGCTGTGTCAGTTGATGTAGTTCATTAGTTAATTCATTCAAGACATATGAATGCTAGTCATCTTTTCAGTTAGACAAGTGGTAAGTGGTAAGACTTTTTAAAAATTGGACATCATTTCCACTAAGGTTAATAAAACAGGTTTGCATTACTACCTAGGAGCTAGAATTTTTGTATTTAGGCCAACAACCCTGTCTATTTTGCATCCATGTGGTGATCAACTTCTTGCTAATTCGATGTGTTCAACTTCTGGCAGCAATGGTTACTCTGACCAAATCAATCTGCTGGAGGACAGTTGTAAAATCAAAGGATGTTAATAGGATTGGAGTTGTTATTTACCAAAAGTCAACCTCAAATTCTTGCTACACTGAGAGGAAAAATAATGAACCACCTCTATGCTCTGGGAGCAATGGCCGCTCTCCATGGTACATTTTCTTCGGATAACCTTTGGTTCATATAATGTCACATGCAGTTCAGGCTTGTAATATATGCTAGTCTTATACTCCCTCTGTCCCAAAATATAAGAACGTTTTTGACACTACACTAGTGTCAGTGTAGTGTCAAAAACGTTCTTATATTATGGGACGGAGGGAGTAGTTACCAGTGGTTAGGATCATTCTGTCGGATGGATTGATGCATTGGTGGGCCATGTATGATTTGTGCCATGTGAAAGTAGCTGGCTATGGAGATATAGGCATCAGATAATATTTATGGTAATGTTCCTTTATGCCAGTGATATAATAAATACTAATGTTCTAATGTATCCTATTCAGGTATACTCCTCTCGACAGTTGTCTCTTGTTGCCTGTTCTGTCAAAGTCAGGTGAAGGAAATAGTTGGCCCATATCCTGGCCTGAAAGGCTTAACATCAGATCTTCAACTTCATCTGAGAATTCTTCTACTTGGTTTTCTCAAGAAAATTTTGATTCTGATACAAAAAACTGGAATGGCCTTATTTCAGAAGTATATTCCAGTGAATTTGCAGTTAATTGGTCTAGTATTCGGAATGTTATGGACATGAATGCTGGCTTTGGAGGGTAAGGAAACTCAGTTTGTTCCTTTATGCAATAGACTTTTTTTTAACAAGTCATGACATTCATATATTTGGTGCTTCTGCTAGATCCCGTTGAAGATGTTTGCCCTTTGTTTGCTGAATAGTGTAGACTGTTAGTTGGTTTATATTCTGACTATTGATGAGCACAGTTAAGGCACTGGACCCAGTACTTGTCATTCCTTATTGAGTATCTTTTGGTTGCAGAAGACAGGAGGATACTGTTTTTACTTATTCTCAGCAATGAATTTAGAAATAAAATGGTATCTAGTTGATTGCCACTAGATTGTTAAATTAATGACCCATCTTTAAAGCACATACAACATGCTTACATGATTCCTGATTTCCTTTGGCTGGTTGCGTTTGCTTGAAGTACATTTTTTGTTTTCACAGCTCCCAATTTCCTTCAAAATGCCGACCACTCTAGTTACATGCTTCGTTTCATGTTAAGATATTTATCAAAGTTGATTTCTTATTCCAGATTTGCAGCATCATTCATTGATCGACCTTTATGGGTGATGAATGTTGTACCCTTTGATCAGCCAGACACTTTGCCTATCATTTTCAACAGAGGTTTGATTGGTGTATATCATGACTGGTGTGAATCTTTTAATACATACCCACGAACCTATGATCTTCTTCACATGAGCTATCTCCTTCAGAGCCTCGCAAATAGGTACACTAGCTTGCCTTGAGTCTTGAATAACTGGTACTGTACATTATAACATTCTCTTCTATAGTTGTGCAAGCAAGCTTATGCCTATGCCTATGCTTTTGTTTTAGGTGTGATATCATTGAAATAGCAGCGGAAATTGACAGGATACTTAGACCTGGTAGATGGTTTGTGTTGCAAGACAATATTGGAATGATCAGAAAAATGGACCGCGTTCTTCGCTCTCTGCATTACAAGACCGCTATTATGAGGCGGCAATTTCTTGTTGCCAGGAAGAGTTTCTGGCGCCCTGACAGTACAGGCTCTTAATTGCGATGATTCATGCTTCTCCTTCAGGTGATTGGTAAACAAGCGTACTCTGACAGCACAGGTTCTTACACGTGGTGATTCCTGCTTTTCCTTCAGATGATTGGTAAACAGGAGATCCCTGACAGAACAAGCTCTTAATCGTTGTGATTCCAGCTTGTCCTTCGGATGATTGGTAAACCAAATGACCTGATTCTTTGAATTTTGATTGCATTGATTCTTTGTGTAGCAGAGATGACACTCGGCAGCCCCCATGTAAAGGATCTTTCTCGATTTGTTTGCAGTTAGTGCGATCTTGCCTTTGATTTTGCTGTGCAGAGATTTTTTGTAACACAACTTAAGCCTGTGGCTGTAGCAACAGAGTACTACTGTAGCAAATAGTTTAGTGGTAACAAGTTTGTGGGTGCTGGAACGGGAGCATGTCTTGTAGGACCATGCTTCGCTGATTTTGCATTTCAGCAATAAATTTCATTTCGTCCTTCAAAGTACTCCATCTTGTGCCGTCTGTCTTCATTATTTATGAACTCGTGAATCAGGTTGTTGAGCGGTGCATTTCAAGACAACTTTCTCTATGTCCAGAAACTCATTCAGAGTCTGCACAGGGCCAAGAAAGGTGCAATCTTCCTGAAGTTGGACATTGCCGAGGCTTTCGACTTCGTCAGATGGCATTGCCTATTGGAGGTGCTCTGCCACATGGGTTTTGGTCAGAGATGCATTGCAATATCACTTTCCTCCACTTCCTCCCAGGTAATTCAGAATGGCGCACCTGGGCTGCTGTTCGACGACGCTTGCAACAGGGCGACCCCCTCTCTCAATTCCTGTTCTTGCTTGCCATTGAACCTCTACAGCGCATCTTCGCGCACGTCATTGAAGCTGGTATCTTCAAGCCTATCATGCACAAATTGACCTCTATCGGAGTAAGCCTATACGCCGATGCTGCCGCTCTTTTCTTAAACCCTTACAAACAGGAGATGAAGGCCACCCAATCAATAGTTTCGGCATGTGGGTCTCGGCTTTTCGCCAACTTAAACAAGTCCTCGGCCTTCCCCATTTGCTGTGATGACCAGCTGATCACTGAGGTGCTCTTAGAGTTTGCTAAAACCATCGATTCCTTGCCATGTAAATACCTTGGGCTTCCCCTTGGCCTTCGCAAGCTTAGGCGAGCTGATTTCAAATATTGATCGATAAGATTGCTGCAAGCTGGCAGGATGGAGAGGCAAGCTAATGAACAAAGTGGGTTAGCTTACGCTGATAAACTCGGTTCTTACATCTATCACCATCTACTTTTTGACGTTGTTTGCCCCCAGCAAATGATAATCAAAAGGATTGATAAGCTAAGGAGAAGATTTCTATGGAAAGGTGGCGATGAGGAGGCTAAGGGAACTATGCAGTCAATTGGCAGCAGGTTTGCACCTCAAAAAGTATGGTGGGCTTGGTTCGCATGACAGACTCAACCTCGTCCCTGGTTCGGCATGCAACTACCTTGCTCTGAATTAGATATGCAGCTTTTCAATGCATCAACCACTGTGCGCCTAGGAGATGGGCATAGTGCAAGTTTCTGGAAGTCAAAATGGCTTGATGGGGTTGCTCAAAAAGAACTTGCGCTCACTCTTTTCAAGTTGGATCGCAGGAGGAACCACACTGTCACTCGGGAACTGCAACACCAAAGATGGATGAAGAGGATGGAAAGACTATACTCCCATGATAAACTACATGCTTTCCTACAGCTTTGGGAAAATGTTCAGAATGTTACTCTTACTGAAGATCGAGACGCCATCCACTGGAATTGGACGGAGGCTAAGCAATACACTTTCAGATCAGCCTACTCCGCCAGTTCATTAGCTCTATTGCCAATCCTGAACTTGATTTGATCTGGAGGCTCAAGATTGAAAGAAAACTAAAATTCTTTCAGTGGACTTTGGCTCAAAATAGTTTGCCTATCACATGGTTCTCGCCTGAGCCAAAGCCTTTTTCCCTGAGATAGATCCTACTGAGATGGTGGGCAGGTTTCCTCAATTCAATATGGATGGTACAGAGTTCTCTCCAGAAGATTTTGCACGCTGCGTGAAGGAGACTGGGTGGCGGCGACTCAAATGGTGGAGGAGCTAGACTTGGTGAAATATCAGCCTGGCTACTCGGAAGATAACAAGCGTATCAACCCGCCAGAGCACAAATCCTTTGTGCTTACTCCACCACGTCGTAAGCAAACTTTCGCCCTTGACATCAACCCGTACGCTATTATCACCGACGACTCAGTTTTTCAAAGATTGTCCACTATGCAGCGGAAACCAAGGGTCTGTTTAGTTTCAGTCATCGAACGGAATGGCACGGGTCCGACCCGTCCCAGGGCCACATTCTCGCGTTTAGATCAGGAACGGACTAAAACCCACTCGTTCCCCGAAAGAGAATATTCCACCAATATCCGGAACGCGCTCGTTTCTCCAATTTGGTGGAACGACGCGGAACGGCCTCTCGCCCACTCCACCTCCCCTAACGACGCACTCTCCGTCTCCCCCAACCCCTCTCGTCTCCCGTCGCTCCCCCGCGCTCCTCTCTCCAAGCCCGACGGATGAGCAGCGGCGACCAAGCCATCGGATCCACAGCTGGGCGCGGTGACCAGGGAAGCGGATCCACAACAGGGCAGTGACGTCCTGATCTGCTAGGAGACGGCGGCGACTTGACTTCCTGATCTGATGAGGCGGCGGCGACCTGATATGATGAGGCGGCGGCCATCCCCTTGCGAGCTCCGACGGCCATCCCCTTGCGAGCTCCGACGGCCACCTATACGGCTACCCCACGCAATCACTGCCTGTCGCTGGCTGCAACAGGGAGCAATTTTTCTTGATTGAAATCCAATCGAATATAAATAGTCACAAAACTCTGAGCAAAATTTCCTTGATTGTGTGCCCATTCATGATTTTTTACCCGTCTATGTCCTCTCAATAGGAAACAATTCAATGTAAATATTCAATTGAAAGAATACCATATTTGATGTCAAAGTACAATTTGATATAAATGCTATGGTCATATTGTATATCTGTGCATATGAGACGCAGTCTCATCATTTTTTGAACTGAATTCATTCCATTCCATCACTCAAACTAAACACTGAAACGTAACCATTTCATTCCATCAAATATCCCAACCAAACACACAAACAGAACCAACCCATTACACTGGAATGGAACCATGACATTCCATTCCACTTCGTTCCGAACCAAATACACCCCAAGAGACCTCCAGAACGGGCAGGATGAGCGGATGCAGGCTGACCTGGCGACAACTGACGAAGAAGGCCACCAAGGAGATGCTGACCCGGAGTCCTCTTAGGCGAGTCGTGATGTTAGCCTGATTTTGAGCCCAGCTGAGGCTTTGTAATAGGAGAGTAAAATACTTGTTTCATCTGTGGTGCCATCGAGCACTTGGAACTGGGGATTTTGGCACAAGATATCGAACTGGCGTGGTGTGTGCTAACCCGCCGATTTGTCCTTAATACTTGTAGTGGCCTTCTGTTTGTGGCAATGCGCCATTGTTTGAATGATAGCCGGGGTCAGTTATTCATGACCCGGCGACTCTGGTGAATAGGGCAATCCTTGATTAATAGAGATCCGATGTATAATGACCCGGCGACTCTTGGTCGATAGGAGCTCAATCTTGATCAAAATAAACCGGGGTACTTGTTAATCCGGCGACTCATGGTCGATGCAACAAGTGATCAAGGAGCAGAAATCCTGTAAAATAGAAGAAGATTCAAAGATATATAGATAATGTTAAACCGGCTTTTGAGGCACGATAACGAAGACCGGTTTTCGAGGCTCGAGTCTTGTTTCAATGAAGCTGGTTTGATAACCCATGGTTTACCCTAGCTTTCTGTGAGCCGGCTCTCACGTGACGTAAGCCGGCGTTTTAACCTTGACAAGTTCATGGTCGTGATAGATTGACTTGTCAAGAGTACGCCGGGTCACCTTGGTGGAGTAGCATCAAGCAGACAGGCAGGTTTAACCAATAATTATAATGGCATATGACAGGTTAAGAGGGATGTTAATAGCTAGAATCGATGAGTTGGAAGCGCCCAAGTGACCTATGATCAAAAAATAAAGACTCATGCACAAATTATGAGATGAGAACGACAGGCCCCGAGTTTCGGGGATGCCGGCTTTATTATAATGATCATAAAGATATATACAAAGGTATGTACAATAAGCTGGATCCAGTGGCTCTAAGTATAATAGGGTCGGAGATGAGCAATATTCCAAGGCCTGTTGGTCTCCTCCTCAGATGTGCGCGATTTATTACGTTCACGTATGTTAATCAGGTAATATGACCCCGTTGTTGAGATTCTTGCCGATGACAAAAGGCCCTTCTCATGGAGGTGAAAGCTTATGCATGCCGGCTTGTTCTTGGATTAACTGGAGCACTAAGTCACCCGGAAAGTATGGCTGCGAACTTTACGGCTATTATAGAGACGCAGGTCTTGTTGATAGATCACTGATCATGCTGCGGCAAAGTCACGTTCCTCTTCCAGAGCATCCAAGGAGTCTTGTCGAGCTTGCTCATTATCTGCTTCAACATAAGCTGCAACTCTGGGGGAATCATGACCAATATCACTAAGTAACACGGCTTCTATGCCATAGACCATGAAGAAAGGCATATAGCCTGTTGATCTGTTGGGGGTGGTCCATATACTCCAAAGGAGAGAGGGGAGCTCCTCAACCCAACAACCCGAAGTACGCTCAAGGGGAACCCTGATCCTTGGCTTGATACCTCGTAGAATCTCCTGGTTAGCACGTTCTGCTTGCCCATTGGACTGAGGATGTGCTACTGATGCTACATCAAGCCGGATATGCTCTCGCTGACATAATTGCTTTATAGCTTCCTTGGACAAATTAGTGCCATTATTATTGATGATGCCGTGTGGATAACCAAAGCGAAAATCAACGTTTCCAGGAACTTGACTATTGTGGCTACATCACAATTGCTTATTGGTTCTGCTTCAACCCACTTGGTAAATTTATCAACAACAAGGTGAGTCTTCTTGTCCTTAGACTGCTTGAATGGGCCAACCATATGAAGCCCCTGGACTGCGAATGGCCAGGTGATTGGAATCATCCAGAGTTCTTGAGCCGGCACGTGAGCCTGACATGCAAACTTTTGGCATCCATCACACTTGCGCACGATATCCTCAGTATCGGCATGAGCCGTTAGCCAGTAAAAACTGTGTGGAAAGGCCTTCGCCACCAGGGATATTGAGCTGTCATGATGACCACAATCACTAGAGTGAATCTCATTAAGGATTTCTTGTCCCTCTTCAGGGGAAACACAACGCTGAAAAACACCTGTGATGCTTCTTCTGTGTAACTCACCATTGACAATGGTCATGGACTTGGAGCATCGCATGATCTGATGAGCAATGAGTTCATCCTCAAGGAGTTCTCCTTGAGTCAGATAAGCGAAATAAGTGGTCGCCCAATCTGGTATAGCACGGAGAGCAGCCACCAAATGTGCCTCCGGGTCAGGTATAGCAAGATCTTCTTCTGACGGCAGTTTGACAGAAGGATTATGGAGAACATCAAGGAACACGTTGGGAGGAACCGGCTTACGTGAGAGCCGAGTCGTGATAATGCATCAGCCGCCTCGTTGAGCCGCCGATCAATGTGATCAACCTGATAACCTTCAAAATGTCCTGCGATATTAGTCACTGCTTGTCGATAAGCCGCCATGAGAGGGTCCTTGGAATCCCACTTTCCAGAAACCTGCTCAGCAACTAGATCAGAGTCGCTCAGGTACCTGACTCGGCTGAGATTCATCTCTTTAGCCATACAGAGGCCGTGAAGGAGGGCCTCATATTTAGCTGCATTGCTAGTACAGGGAAACATAATCCTCAGAACATAACAAAACTTGTCACCTCGTGGGGAAGCTATGATAACTCCAGCCCCCAAGCCTTCCAATTGCCTGGAACCATCAAAATGGATCGTCCAATATGTATTGTCTGTCTTCTCTTCGGGAACTTGAAGAGTCCAATCGTTGATGAAATCCACCAATGCCTGAGATTTAATAGCCTCCCGGGGCACATATTTTAGATGATGTGGCCCAAGCTCAATCGCCCACTTAGCAACTCGGCCTGTGGCCTCCATATTTTGGATGATATCTCCCAGAGGGCCTGTGGCCTACTTGGACTCAGTCAGAACTTCGCTAACATAGTAAACTTGCCTCTCGACTAGATACTCTTTTCCTGCCTCCTTTCGCTTGATGACAACTGCCACACTCACTACTTTGTTATTAGCAGCGATGTACATGAGCATAGGCTCTTTGTCAATGGGAGCAACGAGGACGAGCGGCTCAACCAACTGCTTCTTGAGGGCTTCTAAAGCATCATTAGCAGCATCACTCCAGACAAAGTTGTTTGTCCTCTTCATCATTTGGTATAGAGTAATCGCCTTCTCTCCAAAGCGACTTACGAACCGGCTCAGGGCGGTGATTCGACCCGCCATACGCTGGACATCGTTGATGTTGGCTGGCTTAGCAAGGGAGGTCACCGCCTTGATTTTCTCCGGATTAGCTTCAATGCCCCGTTCAGACACCAGAAAACCTAGCAATTTATCTACAGGAACGCCAAAAACACACTTGGTTGGTTTAAGCATCATCTTGTAAACCTGAAGGTTGTCAAAGGTTTCCTTGAGGTCGTCCAATAGCGTTTCCTTCTTTTGTGATTTGACCATGATATCATCAACATAAGCATGAACATTGCGCCCGATCTGATTGTGAAAACAATTCTGTACACAACACTGATAAGTAGCTCCCGCGCTCTTAAGCACAAAAGGCATATATACATAGCAGAAAGCCCCAAAGGGTGTGATAAAGGCCGTCTTCTCCTGATCCTCAATGGCCATCTTTATCTGATGATACCCAGAGTAAGCGTCCGGGGAACATAAACTCTCACACCAGTCGTGGAATCGACGATTGGACCAAGGCGAGGAAGATCGAACGGATCCTTGGGGCAAGCTTTGTTAAGGTCTATGTAATCAACACACATTCGCCAAGTCCTGTTTTTCTTCAACACAAGCATTGGATTTGCCAACTACCCTAGGTGAAAAACTTCAATGATGAATCCTACTTCTTCACCAATAGCTTTTCGTCTTTCCTCATTGAAACGACGGAGTTACTGCCGGACTGGTTTCATTTTAGGATCAACGTTGAGGTGGTGTGATGTCTACTACGCAACTTTATTCTTGTAGACTCGTGTTTGGCCTCCAAGTGCAGAGTTTTGTAGGATAGTAGCAATTTTCCCTCAAGTGGATGACCTAAGGTTGATCAATTCGTGGGAGGCGTAAGATGAAGATGGTCTCTCCCAAACAACCCTGCAATCAAATACAAGAAATCTCTTGTGTCCCCAACACACCCAATACAATGGTAAATTGTATATAGGTACACTAGTTCGGCGAAGAGATGGTGATACAAGTGTAGTATGGATAGTAGATATAGGTTTTTGTAATCCGAAAATAAAAAAAACATCAAGGTAGCAAGTGATAAAATGGAGCACAAACGGTATTGCAATGCTTGGAAATAAGGCCTAGGCTTCATACTTTCGCTAGTGCAATCTCTCAACAGTGCTAACATAATTGAATCATATAGCAATCCCTCAACGTGCGACAAAGAATCACCCATTCTTATTTAGCGGAGAACATAAGACAAAATTATTTGTGGGGTACGAAAGCACCTCAAAGTTATCCTTTCTGATCAATCTATCGAGCTATTCCTATAAGCGTCACAAATAGCCCGAGAGTTCGTACTAAAATAACACCATAGAAAGTTCAAATTTCAGAAAAAACATAGGAGGTCGTGAGATGGCTCCCACGACCGTGAGCTCGGGCGACCCGCCCGCGCCCTCGCCGGACGCCTCCTCCGCCTTCGCAGCCCCTTCCCCGCGTCGGACCCCGCCTCTACGTCACCCCTGGCTCCCGCGATGGCCCCCGCGGACTCTCCTCCGAGCCCTGCCCCGACGCGTCTCCGGTGGGCGGATCTCGTGGACGAGGACGTGGCTCCCGCGCCGGCCAACTCCCCCGCTCCTCCATCCCCTCCCCGCTGCCTGGCCCTCGCTCCTTGGCCGCGCCGTCCAGCATGGCTTCCTCTCCAGCCTCCCTCGTGCGGGGCTCGGACTCAGGCTCGCGGAGGCTGCCATCGAGGTGGCCGGGGACCGGTGCCAAAGCTGGAGCTTTGGGGCATGTTGGGTCTTGCTGGAGCCGCCGCCGCTCGTGGGGCATTGCCTACCGGTCCGATCTTGGCCCTGCCCTTGCCTCATGGCGTCCGCCCCCGCCGCCTTCGTCTGTTGGCTCGCTGGCCTCTGGCATGGATTCGCCGCGCGCTGCTCTCGACTCCGCCCTCCCCGCCCGCTGCTCCTTGTTTTGGCCGTTTATCGCGCGCTTTGGGTCTTCCGGTCTCCAATTCCATGCCCCGCTTCCGCTCCATCGCATCCATCTGTCCTCCCCGTGCCCCCCGCGGCCGTGGCACCGCCGGCGGTGGCGCCTGCTCGTCGAGGGGAAACCCTCCGAGCGGGTACGCCGCCCCGCTCCCTGGCCCCTAGGGTCCTGGGCCGTGGCCTGGTGGGCCGTCAGGTGGGGGTGGCGTGTTCAGCCCGCCGCGCCCTGGATCCGGTCCCAGCTGGGGAGTCCTTAGCAGGCCGACCCGCTCCTGCTGGGCCGATGTCGTGCCCTAGGCCCACCCCCACCGCGCCCAACATCTAGTTGCCCTACGGGTTCCCTCTCTGCCCCTCGCCATCCTCAGCCGCCACTCGCCTTCCTCCTGACGCACCTTTGCCGCCGCTCGCCCCTGCTATCGGTGTTCTGGGAACGGGGGTCCCCAGACTTGCTTGCCTGCGGCCCGCGACATGGCACCACTAGCGGCCCTGTACGGCCCACCTTCACCAACAAACATTCAAGACCCTCGTGAGGGGCCAAGCCTCGCGAGGCGGACGACGCAAGACCTCCTCAGGGGCGGCCTCACTAGGCTGGCTCGCGAGGGGTGGAGAGATCAAGGCGAGGGGCACCTCGCGAGGTTTCTGTGATGCAAGCCATGATGACTTGAGCCAGGTGGGTGCCAGCGCGCGCAGTGTCTTCGTTTTATCTTGGGTGCTAAAGGGGCAAGCGCAGACGAGGAGTCCCGAGGCATCAGGCAAAGGTTTCCATATCGGTGCAACAAGAACAAGACCAGCAGGACAACATGACAGAGGTCATCATGGAGCCCAAGACGGCATCACCACCAGAGCCTTTGGCAGGCGAAGACTACTTTTGTCAGGATAGCTTGTACTAGTTGTCTCCCTTCAAATTTGGCCGTTGTGGGATCCCTTCCCGCTCAATATTTGGGAAGAGGACCAGGGCCTCTATAAATAGGACTAGCCACCACTGTAGGGATCGAGCTCATCTTGAACCGGATCCATTCCACCAAGGCCACCAGACAAGTTCACCAAGCACAAGAACACCTCTCCTCTTGAGGCTGTTCTTTCCTTGTAACTGTTCATCCTCAGCCGAAGAGGCAATCCACCACACCACATTGGAGTAGGGTATTACACCACAACGGTGGCCCGAACCAGTATAAATCTTGTGTCTCATGTTCTTTGGGTTCGTCGAGCTAGGCCGTGAGATCGTAGAGTGTGCGAGCTAGAGAGGGGGAGAGATCTTTGTGCGCACCCCAGTGTTCGAACCTCAAGGGTTTTGCCGGAACCCGAAATCCGACATTTAGCACGCCAGGTAGGGGTGCGCCGAAGCTTTCCTCTTTGTTGATCCACGCTTCGCCACTCCGCCGAGTTCATGGCCGACGCTCGTCGGGCCCGCGCTGAGCGCTGGGCCGCTCTAGCCAACCATGTCGCTTATACAACCCCTGTCGGCGGACCTCCCTGTTATTCTCCGTCACCCGCCGCCAACGCTACCACCGGCCCAACGACAAACGAGCAGCAAGCCTTTTCACTGCACCCCTCTGTGCGGCGGGACGGTCGCACCGCCACCCCATCGCTGACTCCGGCCGTCTCATCGTCTCACGCTCACCGCACCCCCACGGACGCGCAGGTCGCGCTGCTCATGGCACATGAGCTCCTGCGCTACCGCACAGTCGACGACCTCTACGAGGACTGATTGGACCGGATCGCTGAGCTCATCAGTGCCGCAGGGGGGCTCTCCCGCACCGTACCTCTCGCTGCCTCGCCCGCCCCCGGCTGCGGGCGATGTGGCTCACGGAGCGCCTCCGCCCCCTCAGCACCAAGATGGCGCCCTCGCGTCGAGGCGTGCGGCTCATGGAGCACCTCAGCCTCCCCCGCGTCAAGACGGCGTCCTCGCTCCAAGATGCGCGGCCCAACGGCGTGATCTGCCGTGCCGTGTGCCCGCACGCGAAGAAGGAAGTTGCCAGGAGGTTCCCCGTCTGCAAGAAGATGCTTCACCACTTCCAGCACCACCATGTCAGGATCGTTTGAGGCGGCAGGGCCATGTGCCACTTGCCGTGGCAGTGTAGGGACGCCAAGTGTTGGGGATCGTAGCAGAAATTTAAAATTTTCTACGCATCACCAAGATCAATCTATGGAGTAATCTAGCAACGAGGGGAAGGGGAGTGCATCTACATACCCTTGTAGATCGCTAAGCGGAAGCATTACAAGAACGCGGTTGATGGAGTCGTACTCGGGGCGATTCAAATCGCGGAAGATTCGATCTAGCGCCGAACGGACGGCGCCTCCGCGTTCAACACACGTACAGCCCAGGGACGTCTCCTCCTTCTTGATCCAGCAAGGGGAGAGGAGAAGTTGAGGGAGAACTCCAGCAGCACGACGGCATGGTGGCAATGGAGCTCGTGGTTCTCCAGTAGGGCTTCACCAAGCACTATGGAGGAGGAGGAGGTGTAGGAGGAGGGAGGGCTGCGCCAGGGAAGAGGTGTGGCTGCCCTCCCACCCCTTTACTATATATAGGGGCAAGGGGAGAGGGGGAGGCGCCCTAGGGTTTCCCCTAGGGGGCGGCGGCCAAGCAGATTGGATCTCCCTAGGGAAAATCCTAGGGAGACTTGCCCCCAAGCCAAGCAGGTGGAGGCTTGCCTCCCAAGCCTGGTGGAGGCGCCCCACCTCCCCAAGTAACGTGGGAAAGGGTGTGGGGGGTGCACCACCCCTTAGTGGGCTGGTTTGCCCCTTCCCCTTTGGCCCATGAGGCCCTCCAACACTTGCCGGGGCTCCCGAAACACCTTTCGGTCATGCTAGCCATAGCCTGGTACCTCCAGAACACTTCCGGACTCCAATACCCTTCGTCCAATATATCAATCTTCACCGCCGGACCATTCCGGAACTCCTCGTGACATCCGGGATCTCATCCAGGACTCCGAACTACCTTCGATAACCACATACTATTTCCCATAACAACTCTAGCGTCACCGAACCTTAAGTGTGTAGACCTTACGGGTTCGGGAACCATGCAGACATGACCGAGACACCTCTCCGGCCAATAACCAATAGCGGGATCTGGATACCCATATTGGCTCCCACATGTTCCACGATGATCTCATCGGATGAACCACGATGTCGGGGATTCGATCAATCCCGTATTCAATTCCCTTTGTCAATCGGTATGTTACTTGCCCGAGATTCGATCGTCGGTATCCCAATGCCTTGTTCAATCTCGTTACCGGCAAGTCACTTTACTCGTTCTGTAACGCATGATCCCGTGACTAACTGCTTAGTCACATTGAGCTCATTATGATGATGCATTACCGAGTGGGCCCAGAGATACCTCTCCGTCATACGGAGTGACAAATCCCAGTCTCGATTCGTACCAACCCAACAGACACTTTCGGAGATACCTGTAGTGCACCTTTATAGCCACCCAATTACGTTGTGACGTTTGGTACACCCAAAGCACTCCTATGGTATCCGGGAGTTGCACAATCTCATGGTCTAAGAAAATGATACTTGACATTAGAAAAGCTTTAGCATACGAACTACACGATCTGGTGCTAGGCTTAGGATTGGGTCTTGTCCATCACATCATTCTCTTAATGATGTGATCCCGTTATCAACGACATCCAATGTCCATGGTCAGGAAATCGTAACCATCTATTGATCAACGAGCTAGTCAACTAGAGGCTTACTAGGGACATGGTGTTGTCTGTATCCACACATGTATCTGAGTTTCCTATCAATACAATTCTAGCATGGATAATAAACGATTATCATGAACAATGAAATATAATATAATAATAACCAATTTATTATTGCCTCTAGGGCATATTTCCAACAGTCTCCCACTTGCACTAGAGTCAATAATCTAGTTCACATCGCCATGTGATTAACACTCACAGGTCACATCGCCATGTGACCAACATCCAAAGAGTTTACTAGAGTTACTAATCTAGTTCACATAACTAGGTGATAAACACTCAATGAGTTCTGGGTTTGATCATGTTATGCTTGTGAGAGAGGTTGTAGTCAACGGGTCTGCCATATTCAGATCCCTATGTATTTCGCAAAACTTTATGTCATATCGTAGATGCTGCTACCACGTTCCACTTGGAGCTATTCCAAATTGTTGCTCCATTATACGTATCCGGTATCTTTACTCAGAGCTATCCGGATAGGTGTTAAGCTTGCATCGACGTAACTCTTTACGTCGAACTCTTTATCACCTCCATAACCGAGAAACATTTCCTTATTCCTATAAGGATAATTTTGACCGCTATCTGGTGATCCATTCCTAGATCACCTTTGTACCCTCTTGCCAGACATGTGGCAAGGCACACATCTAGTGCGGTACTCAGCATGGCATACCGTATAGATCCTATGACAAAAGCATAGGGGACAACCTTCGTCCTTCCTCTTTCTTCTGTCATGGTCAATCTTCGAGTCTTACTCAACTTCACACCTTACAACTCAGGTAAGAACCCCTTCTTTGACTGATCTATTTTGAACTCCTTCAAAAACATGTCAAGGTGTGCGCTCTTTGAAAGTATCATTAGGCGTTTTGATCTATCTCTATAGATCTTGATGCCCAATATGTAAGCAGCTTTATCCAGGTCTTCCTTTGAAAATCACTCTTCAAACAACCGTTTATGCTTTCCAGAAATTCTACATTATTTCGAATCAACAATATGTCATCCACATATACTTATCAGAAATGTTGTAGTGCTCCCACTCACTTTCTTCTAAATAAAAGTTTCTAGCAAACATTGTATAAACCTAAAAGCTTTGATCACTCCATCAAAGCATATATTCCGACTCCGAGATGCTTGCTCTAGTCCATAGAAGGATTGCTAGAGCCAGCATACCTTTTAGCATCCTTAGGATCGACAAAACCTTTTATTGTATCACATACAATTTTTTCTTACGAAAACTAGTAAGAAAACTTGTTTTGACATCCATCTGTCAGATTTCATAATCGAAAAATACAGCTAATGCTAACATGATTCCGACGGACTTAAGCATCTCTACGGGTGAGAAATTCTCATCGTAGTCAACTCCTTGAACTTGTGAAAAGACTCTTCCCCACAAGTCGAGCTTCATAGACGGTAACATTACCGCCCACGTCCGTCTTCTTCTTAAAGATCCATTTATCTCAATGGCTTGCTGATCATTGGGCAAGTCCACCAAAGTCCATACTTTGTTCTGATACATGGATCCTATCTCGGATTTCATGGCTTCTAACCATTTGTCGGAATACGGGCCCACCATCGCTTCTCCATAGCTCGTAGGTTCATTGTTGTCTAACAACATGATATCTAAGACATGATTACCGTACCACTCAGGAGTAATACATATCCTTGTCGACCTACGAGGTTCGATAGCAACTTGATCCGAAGCTTCATGATCACTATCATTAACTTCCTATTCAAGAGTCGTAGGCGCCACAGAAAACATCTTTCTGTGTTGCATCACTCTCCGGTTGAAGTAAAGGTTCGACAACCTCATCAAGTTCTATCTTCTTCCCACTCAATTCTTTCGAGAGAAACTCCTTCTCGAGAAAGGACCCGTTCTTAGTGACAAACAATTTGCCCTCGGATCTGAGATAGAAGGTGTACCCAACTGTCACCTTTGGGTATCCTATGAAGATGTGTTTGTTTGCTTTGGGTTCGAGCTTCTCCGGCTGAAGCCTTAAGCATCGCAGCCCCAAACATTAAGAAACGACAACTTTGGTTTCTTGCCAAACCAATGTTCGACGTCGTCTCAACGGGCTTAGATGGTGCCCTATCTAAAGTGAATGCAGCTGTCTCTAACGCATAACCTCAAAATGAAAACGGTAGATCGGCAAGAGACATCATAGATCGCACCATATCTCATAGGGTTTGATTACGACGTCCGGACACACCATTACCCTAGGGTGTTCCAGGTGGCTTCAACTGTGAAACAATTCCACAATGTCTTAAGTGTTTGCCAAACTCATAACTCAGAAATTCTCATTGATCAGATCGTAGGAATTTGATCTTCTTGTTATGATGATTCTTAACTTCACTCTGAAATCGCTTGAACTTTTCAAACGTTTCATACTTGTGCTTCATTAAGTAAATATACCTATATCTACTCAAATCGTCAGTGAAGATGAGAAAATAGCGATATCCACCGCACGCTTCAATTCTCATTGGATCACACGCATCAGCATGTATGATTTCCAACAAGTCACTTGCCCGTTTCATTGTATCTGAAAACGGGGTCTTAGTCATCTTGCCCATGAGGCATGGCTCGCATGTGTCAAGCGATTCAAAATCAAGTGACTCCAAACATCCATCGACATAGAGTTTCTTCATGCATCTTACGCCAATATGACCTAAGCGGCAGTGCCACAAGAAAGTGGTACTATCATTAATAACTCTACATCTTTTGGCATGAACATGTGTATTACCACGACCGAGATTCAATGAACCATTCACATAGGGTGCATGACCATGAAAGGTATTATTCATGTAAGCAGAATAACCATTATTCTCTAACTTAAATGAATAACCGTATTGCAATGAACATGATCTAATCATATTCATGCTCAACGTATACACCTGATAACATTTATCTAGGTTCAATACTAATCCTGAAGGCAGATGGAGCATGTGATGGTGATCTCATCAACTTTGGAAACACTTCCAACACACATCGTCACCTCGCCCTTAGCCAGTCTCCGTTTAGTCCGTAGCTTTTGCTTCAAGTCACCAATAATAGCAGCTGAACCGGTATCCTATACCCAGGTGCTACCAAGAGTACTAGTGAGGTACACATTAATAACACGTATATACTTTGTTGAAGTTGCCAGCCTTCTTATCTACCATGCATTTGGGGTAATTCCGCTACCAGTGACCGTTCCCCTTACAATAGAAGCACTTAGTCTCAGGTTTGGGTTCAACCTTGGGTTCCTTCACTGGAGCGGCAACTGGTTTGCCATCCATGAAGTTTCCCTTCTAGCCCTTGCCCTTCTTGAAACCAGTGGTCTTGTTAAACCATCAACACTTGATGCTCCTTCTTGATTTCTACCTTTTGCGGTCTTAAGCACCGCGAACAGCTCCGGGATCAACTCCATCCCTTGCATGTCATAGTTCATCACGAAGATCTAGTAGCTTAGTGATAGTGGCTAGAGAACTCTATCAATCACTATCTTATCTGGAAGTTTAACTCCCACTTGATTTAAGTGATTGTAGCACCCAGACATTCTGAGCACATGCTCACTAGCTGAGCTATTCTCCTCCATCTTGTTGGCAAAAGAACTTGTCAGAGGTCTCATACCTCTCAACACGGGCATGAGCCTGAAATCCCCATTTCAGCTCTTGGAACATCTCATATGTCTTATGGTGTTCAAAACGTCATTGGAATCCCGATTCTAAGCCGTAAAGTATGGTGCACTAAACTATTAAGTAGTCATCAGGATGTGTCTGTCAGGTGTTCACAACATCCACAGACGACGTTGTAGGGGTTTGCACATCGAGCGGTGCATCAAAGATGCAAGCCTTCCGTGTAGTAGTGAGGACACTCCTCGAACTATGGACCCGGTCCGCATCATGCTTATAATATCTTTCAACTTGGTCTTTCTCTAGGAACGTATTGAAACAGGGAGCTACAACGTGAGCTATTTATCTACAACATATTTGCAAAGACAATTTAGACTATGTTCATGATAATTAAGTTCATCTAATCAAATTATTTAATGAACTCCCACTCAGATAGACATCCCTCTAGTCATCTAAGTGAAACATGATCCGAGTCAACTAGGCCGTGTCCGATCATCACGTGAGACGGACTAGTCAACATCGGTGAACATCTTCATGTTGATCGTATCTTCTATATGACTCATGCTTGACCTTTCGGTCTTCCGTGTTCCGAGGCCATGTCTGTACATGCTAGGCTTGTCAAGTCAACCTAAGTATATTGCGTGTGTAAATCTGGCTTACACCCGTTGTATTCGAACGTTAGAATCTATCACACCCGATCATCACATGGTGCTTCGAAACAACGAACCTTCACAACGGTGCACAGTTAGGGGGAACACTTTCTTGAAATTTTTACGAGGGATCATCTTATTTAAGCTACCGTCGTTCTAAGAAAATAAGATGTAAAACATGATAAACATCACATGCAATCAAATAATGACATGATATGGCCAATATCATTTGCTCCTTTGATCTCCATCTTTGGGGCTCCATGATCATCGTTGTCACCGGCATGACACCATGATCTCCATCATCATGATCTCCATCATCGTGTCTTCTTGAAGTTGTCACGTCAACTATTACTTCTACTACTATGGCTAACGCTTTAGCAATAAAGTAAAGTAATTACATGACGTTTATGTTGACACGCAGGTCATAAATAAATAAAGACAACTCCTATGGCTCCTGCCGGTTGTCATACTCATCGACATGCAAGTCGTGATTCCTATTACAAGAACATGATCATCTCATACATCACATATATCATTCATCACATCCTTTGGCCGTATCACATCACAAAACACTTGCTGCAAAAACAAGTTAGATGTCCTCTAATTGTTGTTGCAAGTTTTTACGTGGCTGCTATAGGTTTCTAGCAAGAACGTTTCTTACCTACGCCAAAACCACAACGTGAATTGCCAATTTCTATTTACCCTTCATAAGGACCCTGTTCATCGAATCCGATCCGACTAAAGTGGGAGAGACAGATACCCGCCAGCCACCTTATGCAACTAGTGCATGTCAGTCGGTGGAACCGGTCTCATGTAAGCGTACGTGTAAGGTTGGTCCGGGCCGCTTCATCCCACGATGCCGCCGAATCAAGATAAGACTAGTAACGGCAAGATAATTGACAATATCGACGCCCACAACTACTTTGTGTTCTACTCGTGCATAGTAACTATGCATAGACCTAGCTCTGATGCCACTATTGGGGATCGTAGCAGAAATTTAAAATTTTCTACGCATCACCAAGATCAATCTATGGAGTAATCTAGCAACGAGGGGAAGGGGAGTGCATCTACATAACCTTGTAGATCGCTAAGCGGAAGCGTTACAAGAACGCGGTTGATGGAGTCGTACTCGCGGCGATTCAAATCGCGGAAGATCCGATCTAGCGCCGAACGGACGGCGCCTCCGCGTTCAACACACGTACAGCCCGGGGACGTCTCCTCCTTCTTGATCCAGCAAGGGGAGAGGACAAGTTGAGGGAGAACTCCAGCAGCACGACGACATGGTGGCAATGGAGCTCGTGGTTCTCCAGTAGGGCTTCGCCAAGCACTATGGAGGAGGAGGAGGTGTAGGAGGAGGGAGGGCTGCGCCAGGGAAGAGGTGTGGCTGCCCTCCCACCCCTCTACTATATATAGGGGCAAGGGGAGAGGGGGAGGCGCCCTAGGGTTTCCCCTAGGGAGCGGCGGCCAAGCAGATTGGATCTCCCTAGGGAAAATCCTAGGGAGACTTGCCCCCCAAGCCAAGCAGGTGGAGGCTTGCCTCCCAAGCCTGGTGGAGGCGCCCCACCTCCCCAAGTAACATGGGAAAGGGTGTGGGGGGCGCACCGCCCCTTAGTGGGCTGGTTTGCCCCTTCCCCTTTGGCCCATGAGGCCCTCCAACACTTGCCGGGGCTCCCGAAACACCTTTCGGTCATGCTGGCCATAGCCTGGTACCTCCAGAACACTTCCAGACTCCAATACCCTTCGTCCAATATATCAATCTTCACCGCCGGACCATTCCGGAACTCCTCGTGACATCCGGGATCTCATCCAGGACTCCGAACTACCTTCGGTAACCACATACTATTTCCCATAACAACTCTAGCGTCACCGAACCTTAAGTGTGTAGACCCTACAGGTTCGGGAACCATGTAGACATGACCGAGACACCTCTCCGGCCAATAACCAATGGCGGGATCTGGATACCCATATTGGCTCCCACATGTTCCACGATGATCTCATCGGATGAACCACGATGTCGGGGATTCGATCAATCCCGTATTCATTTCCCTTTGTCAATCGGTATGTTACTTGCCCGAGATTCGATCGTCGGTATCCCAATACCTTGTTCAATCTCGTTACCGGCAAGTCACTTTACTCGTTCCGTAATGCATGATCCCATGACTAACTGCTTAGTCACATTGAGCTCATTATGATGATGCATTACCGAGTGGGCCCAAAGATACCTCTCCGTCATACGGAGTGACAAATCCCAGTCTCGATTCGTACCAACCCAACAGACACTTTCGGAGATACCTGTAGTGCACCTTTATAGCCACCCAGTTACGTTGTGACGTTTGGTACACCCAAAGCACTCCTACGGTATCCGGGAGTTGCACAATCTCATGGTCTAAGGAAATGATACTTGACATTAGAAAAGCTTTAGCATACGAACTACATGATCTTGTGCTAGGCTTAGGATTGGGTCTTGTCCATCACATCATTCTCCTAATGATGTGATCCCATTATCAACGACATCCAATGTCCATGGTCAGGAAACCGTAACCATCTATTGATCAACGAGCTAGTCAACTAGAGGCTTACTAGGGACATGGTGTTGTCTATGTATGCACACATGTATCTGAGTTTCCTATCAATACAATTCTAGCATGGATAATAAATGATTATCATGAACAATGAAATATAATATAATAATAACCAATTTATTATTGCCTCTAGGGCATATTTCCAACACCAAGGTCAAGCTCCGCCTCCACGACGGGCCCCGGTGGCCACGGTGGGCTGCCGCATCTTCACTCCTGAGCTGCGTAGCATCGTCTGGCCGGGAAAGTACAAGTCGGATCTGCCTCCTCGCTACGACGACACCCCCGACCCTGCGGAGTTTCTGCATCTCTACGAGCTGAGCATCGAAGCGGCCACCGGTGACGAAAAGGTCATGGAAAACTAGTTTCCCATGGCTCTCAAGGACGGCGCCTGCTCATGGCTCCTGAACCTGCCCCCAGGCTCGATTTCCTCCTGGGAGGAGATGCACAACCACTTCATCACCAACTTCCAGGGCACGCGCGACCGCCCCTGGTCGCGGGTGACCTGCGCCGCATCAAGCAACAACTGGGAGAAACCTTGCAGAAGTACATCCAGCGCTTCAACAATGCGCGTATCAAGATCCCCAAGGTGACGGACGAGGCCATCATCTCAGCGTTTTCGGACGGCGTCCGTGATGTCAAGATGAAGGAGGAGCTCGCCATTCATGAGGAGCTATGCACGACCTTGGAGCTATTCAACATAGCAACCAAGTGTGCAAGGGCTGAGGAGGGGCACCTCTCCCTCCTCGAGCTCCCTGCCGCAGATCCAGAGGATAAGAAGGCCAAGGTCAAGGATGTGAAGTGCAAAGGAGTGGCCGTACTCGCGGAAGAACTTGACACCAAGCACGACCGAGATCTTCCCGAGTCGTCCAAGGGTGGCCGCACGTTCCGCGCCTTCCACAACCTATGCACGCACAACACCAACGATTGTCAAGAGCTCAGGGCCATTCGAGATGGACGCTTCGGTCGACGCCCCGAGCGCAACGACCGGGGATACGGCCAAGGAGGTGGACAAGGTGGAGGACGTTGGGACGACCGTGGGCCCCGCCAAGAGTGGTGCGACTAGCCTCGTGAGGATCGTTGGCAGGACCAACCTCGTGAGGGCGCCTGGAGGGACCAGCGTCGTGAGGATCGCCCTCAGGGCAACCCCGGTCTCCCTCCGCTGCCACCGCCAAGAAGGAACGACGACCACCAACAGGACGAAGGGGCTAGGGGCTTCCAGGAGCCGCGCGCCATTGCCTGCATCTTGGGTGGCGCTCAGCTCAGGCCCCAGCCTCCCAGCGCATCTTCAAGCAGTTCTCCCGCGAAGTGAATGCAGCCCTCCCCAAGCTCGAAGCTATGCGCCCGCTCAGGTGGTCTAAGTACACCATCACCTTTAGCTCGGCGGACTAGCTCAAATGCGCGGCAATTGCTGGCGTCCTCCCGATGCTCTGTCCAACCACTCAGGTGGTCCAACTCACCAAGACCCTCATTGACGGCGGCGCTGGATTCAGTGTCCTGTCCGTCGAGACGTTCGATAGCCTTCAAGTGCCATACGTTCAGCTCCAGCCCACCAAGCCTTTCTTAGGAGTGACAAACGGCTCCAACACCCCGATAGGGCAAGTTCGCCTCCCTGTCACCTTCAGTCAGCGCGACAACTACCACACCGAGCTCATCGACTTCGATGTCGCCCACATCCGCCTGCCGTATAATGCCATCCTCGGATACCCAGTAGTGGCCAAATTCATGGCAGTCACCCACCATGGATACAATGTCCTCAAGATGCCAGGAAGCGGCGGAATCATCACATTCCCTTGCGAAGAAAGAGACGCAGTGTGCTCCCTCGAGCGCGCCTTCCAAGCTGCATCAATCGAAGACCCAGACAGCGCGGGTGCGCAGTACCCTCTTGAGGCCAACCCCAAGAAGAAGAAGCAGTTGCTCCGCGCTATGCCTCAGGGGAGCGGCGCCACTTCAGGATCCGCGCCAGCGCCTGGGGCGCCTCCCTTCCTCACATAGGGAGGTGCGCCCGGTGCCCTCCTCGGGCAAGGCTCGGGGGCTCTCTTCTGGAGGGCCTCAGACCTGGCCAACATCATGAGGGAGGTGCTCAGGCACCATGTGGAGGCGTGCTCCGTGGCACGTTTCCCTTAGGCGGACACCGGGCGAGGAGCGCCCGATGCTCAGGAGTTCATCACCAAGGCATCTCAGGAGCTTTAGGAAGCAAGCAATACGTGGCGACCTCCGCCCACCTGGCGTTGCTCCTCACCCAGGCAAGGGCGGCGAGCTGCGCGTCTGCATCGACATCCCAGGGCTCAACAGGGCCGCATCTCAGGAGCGCTTCTGGCCTTCGCGTGCTGGCCGGTGTGAGGGCCTGCCTCACAGCTACGTTCGCATGCCGTTTGGCCTGCCGAGCGTGGCTGCCGCCTTCCAACACAATCTGTGGAGCATCTTGGCAGGTCAGGAGGCCAGGCACCACGCGGTCCTGGCGGAGATGGAGACGGTCCTCCGGAGGCCACCTGAGCCTCCAGAGCCTCCTGAGGCTTAGGGTCGCGGCGGCTCGTGAGAAGCGGCTTCTTCGCTATGTGTCTTCAGCTACCCCAACACCCCTTCGGCAACCAAACCAGGTGACATCTTTCCAAGTTCATTCAGCTGGGAGCGCCCTGGGCTGCATCATCCCCAGGCCGCGTGGGCCCGTCCCTGCGGCATGTATCCTCTTGCATCTTTAGTTCACTCTGCCGGGAGTGCCCCTCGGGCTGCATCGACCCCAGGCCACTCGGGTCCAACCCAGTGGCATGTATCGTCCTCACATTTACCTAAGCTAGTTGCTTCTCATGCATAATCTATCTATGGTTATCACCTGCTTGATTGTCACCCACCAAGGGAGCTGCGCGCCGATTGTCTTTCTTCAGGATCCTTCGCATAAGAAGGCTAGGCACGACGTGTGTGCTCGGGCCCGTCCCTGCAGCATCGATAAATTCAACAGCTGAGCTTTGTCTGGCGGGCCGACCCCGTTCACGTCACCTCCTGGGGTTGTTGGTGCTTGGCCTTCTCGTGCGATAGCCTCAGGAAATCTACTCAGCGCAGGTTGTCTAACCATCTCGCAGGAATGCCGCAACCATCAAGAACCAAGACCAGGCGCAACCCGCCTTGAGGTAGGGCCTCATGAGTCCCGCGCTGGCTCACGAGTGCCTAGACACACTGATACGTCTCCAACATATCTATAATTTTTTATTGTTCCATGCTATTATATTATCTGTTTTGGATGTTAATGGGCTTATTTATACACTTTTATATTATTTTTGGGACTAACCTACTAACCCAAGGCCCAATGCAAATTGCTGTTTTTTTGCCTATTTCAGTGTTTCGTAGAAAAGGAATATCAAACGGAATCCAAACGGAATAAAACCTTCGGGAGAGTTGTTTTTGGAACAAACTGTTGGGGAACGTAGTGATTTCAAAATTTTCCTACGCACACGCAAGATCATGGTGATGCATAGCAACGAGGAGAGAGCATGATCTACGTACCCTTGTAGATCGCAACGGAAGCGTTGACACAACGTAGAGGAAGTAGTCGCACGTCTTCTTCCCGATCCGACCGATCCAGGCACCGTTACTCCGGCACCTCCGAGTTCTTAGCACACGTACATCTCGATGACGATCCCCAGGCTCCGATCCAGCAAAGCTTCAGGGAGGAGTTCCGTCAGCACGACGGCGTGGTGACGATCTTGATGTACTATCGACGCAGGGCTTCGCCTAAGCACTACAGCGATATGATCGAGGTGGAATATGGTGGCAGGGGGCACCGCACACGGCTAAGGAACGATCTCAATGATCAACTTGTGTGTCTAGAGGTGCCCCCTGCCCCTGTATATAAAGGAGCCAAGGGGGAGGGGTGCACCGGACAGGGAGAGGGCGTAGGAGGAGTCCTACTCCCACCGGGAGTAGGACTCCCCCCCAATCCTAGTTGGACTAGGTTTCCCAAAGGGGGAAAGAGAGAGGGGGGGGCCCCTTCTCCTAGTCCTAATAGGACTAAGGGAAGGGGGGCGCGTGGCCACCTATGGGCCGCCCCTTTTCTCTTTTCCACTAAGGCCCATGAAGGCCCATATGGCTCCCGGGGGGTTCCGGTAACCTCCCGGTAATCCAGTAAAATCCCGATTTCACCTGGAACACTTCCGATATCCAAATATAGGCTTCCAATATATCAATCTTTATGTCTTGACCATTTCGAGACTCCTCGTCATGTCCGTGATCACATCCGGGACTCCGAACAACCTTCAGTACATCAAAATGCATAAACTCATAATAACTGTCATCGTAACGTTAAGCGTGCGGACCCTATGGTTCGAGAATAATGTAGACATGACCGAGACACATCTCCGGTCAATAACCAATAGCGGGACCTGGATGCCCATATTGGCTCCTACATATTCTACGAAGATCTTTATCGGTCAGACCACATAACAACATACGTTGTTCCCTTTGTCATCGCTATGTTACTTGCCCGAGATTCGATCGTCGGTATCCAATACCTAGTTCAATCTCGTTACCGGCAAGTCTCTTTACTCGTTCCGTAATACATCATCCCACAACTAACTTATTAGTTGCAATGCTTGCAAGGCTTAAGTGATGTGCATTACCGAGAGGGCCCAGAGATACCTCTCCGACAATCGGAGTGACAAATCCTATTCTCGAAATACGCCAACCCAACATCTACCATTGGAGACACCTATAGAGCTCCTTTATAATCACCCAGTTACGTTGTGACGTTTGGTAGCACACAAAGTGTTCCTCCGGCAAACGGGAGTTGCATAATCTCATAGTCATAGGAACATGTATAAGTCATGAAGAAAGCAATAGCAACATACTAAACGATCGGGTGCTAAGCTAATGGAATGGGTCATGTCAATCAGATCATTCAACTAATGATGTGACCTCGTTAATCAAATAACAACTCTTTGTTCATGGTTAGGAAACTTAACCATCTTTGATTAACGAGCTAGTCTAGTAGAGGCATACTAGTGACACTCTGTTTGTCTATGTATTCACACATGTATTATGTTTCCGGTTAATACAATTCTAGCATGAATAATAAACATTTATCATGATATAAGGAAATAAATAATAACTTTATTATTGCCTCTAGGGCATATTTCCTTCAGTCTCCCACTTGCACTAGAGTCAATAATCTAGTTCACATCGCCATGTGATTTAACAGCAATAGTTCACATCACCATGTGATTAACACCCATAGTTCACATCGTCATGTGACAAACATTCAAAGGGTTTACTAGAGTCAGTAATCTAGTTCACATATCTATGTGATTAACACCCAAAGAGTACTAAGGTGTGATCATGTTTTGCTTGTGAGATAATTTTAGTCAACGGGTCTGTCACATTCAGATCCGTATGTATTTTGCAAATTTCTATGTCAACAATGATCTGCATGGAGCTACTCTAGCTAATTGCTCCCACTTTCAATATGTATCTAGACCGAGACTTAGAGTCATCTAGATTAGTGTCAAAACTTGCATCGGCGTAACCCTTTACGACGAACCTTTTTATCACGTCCATAATCGAGAAACATATCCTTATTTCGCTAAGGATAATTGTGACCGCTGTCCAGTGATCTACTCCTAGATCACTATTGTACTCCCTTGCCAAATCAGTGCAGGGTATACAATAGATCTGGTATACAGCATGACATACTTTATAGAACCTATGGCCAAGGCATAGGGAATGACTTTCATTCTCTTTCTATCTTCTGCCGTGGTCGGGCTTTGAGTCTTACTCAACTTCACACCTTATAATACAGGCAAGAACTCTTTCTTTGACTGCTCCATTTTGAACTACTTCAAAATCTTGTCAAGGTATGTACTCATTGAAAAAACTTATCAAGCGTCTTGATCTATCTCTATAGATCTTGAAGCTCAATATGTAAGCAGCTTCACCGAAGTCTTTCTTTGAAAAAACTCCTTTCAAACACTCCTTTATGCTTTACAGAATAATTCTACATTATTTCCGATCAACAATATGTCATTCACATATACTTATCAGAAAAGCTGTAGTGCTCCCACTCACTTTCTTGTAAATACAGGCTTCACCGCAAATCTGTATAAAACTATATGCTTTGATCAACTCATCAAAGCGTATATTCCAACTCCGAGATGCTTGCACCAGTCCACAGATGGATCGCTGGAGCTTGCACATTTTGTTAGCACCTTTCGGATTGACAAAACCTTCTGTTGCATCATATACAACTCTTCTTTAATAAATCCATTAAGGAATGCAGTTTTGTTTATCCATTTGCCAGATTTCATAAAATACGGCAATTACTAACATGATTCGGACAGACTCAAGCATAGATACGAGTGAGAAGCTCTCATCGTAGTCAACACCTTGAACTTGTCGAAAACCTTTTGCGACAATTCTAGCTTTGTAGATAGTAACACTACTATCAGCGTCCGTCTTCCTCTTGAAGATCCATTTATTTTCTATGGCTTGCCGATCATGGGCAAATCCATCAAAGTCCATACTTTGTTCTCATACATGGATCATATCTCAGATTTCATGGCCTCAAACCATTTTGCGGAATCTGGGCTCATCATCGCTTCCTCATAGTTTGTAGGTTTGTCATGGTCAAGTAACATGACCTCCAGAACAGGATTACCGTACCACTCTGGTGCGGATCTCACTCTGGTTTACCTACGAGATTCGGTAGTAACTTGATCTGAAGTTACATGATCATCATCATTAGCTTCCTCACTAATTGGTGTAGTAGTCACAAGAACAGATTTTTGTGATGAACTACTTTCCAATAAGGTAGAAGGTACAATTACCTTATCAAGTTTTCTACTTTCCTCCCACTTACTTCTTTCAAGAGAAACTCCTTCTCTAGAAAGGATCCATTATAAGCAACGAATGTCTTGCCTTAGGATCTGTGATAGAAGGTGTACCCAACAGTCTCCTTTGGGTATCCTATGAAGACATATTTCTCTGATTTGGGTTTGAGCTTATCAGGATGAAACTTTTTCTCATAAGCATCGCAACCCCAAACTTCAAGAAACGACAACTTTGGTTTCTTGCCAAACCATAGTTCATAAGGCGTCGTCTCGACGGATATAGATGGTGCCCCTTTTTTTTAACGTGAATGCAGCTGTCTCTAATGCATGACCCCAAAAACGATAGTGGTAAATCGGTAAGAAACATCATAGATTGCACTATATCCAATAAAGTACGGTTATGACGTTCGGACACACCATTATGCTGTGGTGTTCCAGGTGGCGTGAGTAGTGAAACTATTTCACATTGTTTTAACTGAAGACCAAACTCGTAACTCAAATACTCTTTTCCATGATCAGATCGTAGAAACTTTATTTTCTTGTTATGATGATTTTCCACTTCACTCTGAAATTTTTTGAACTGTTCAAGTGTTTCAGACTTATGTTTCATCAAGTAGATATCCCCATATCTGCTCAAATCATCTTTTGAAGGTCAGAAAATAATGATACCTGCTGTAAGCCTTAATGTTCATCGGACCACATACATCAGTATGTATGATTTCCAACAAATCTGTTGCTTGCTTCATTGTTCCGGAGAATGTCGTTTTAGTCATCTTGCCCATAAGGCATGGTTCGCATGTTGGAAATATGCCCTAGAGGCAATAATAAATTGATTATTATTATATTTCCTTGTTCATGATAATCGTTTATTATCCATGCTAGAATTGTATTGATAGGAAACTCAGATACATGTGTGGATACATAGACAACACCATGTCCCTAGTAAGCCTCTAGTTGACTAGCTCGTTGATTAATAGATGGTTACGGTTTCCTGACCATGGACATTGGATGTCGTTGATAACGGGATCACATCATTAGGAGAATGATGTGATGGACAAGACCCAATCCTAAGCATAGCACTAGATCGTGTAGTTCATATGCTAAAGCTTTGCTAATGTCAAGTATCATTTCCTTAGACCATGAGATTGTGCAACTCCCGGATACCGTAGGAGTGCTTTGGGTGTGCCAAATGTCACAACGTAACTGGGTGGCTATAAAGGTGCACTGCGGGTATCTCTGAAAGTGTTTGTTGGGTTGGCACGAATCGAGACTGGGATTTGTCACTCCGTGTGACGGAGAGGTATCTCTGGGCCCACTCGGTAGGACATCATCATAATGTGCACAATGTGATCAAGGAGTTGATCACGGGATGATGTGTTACGGAACGAGTAAAGAGACTTGCCGGTAACGAGATTGAACAAGGTATCGTAATACCGACGATCGAATCTCGGGCAAGTATCGTACTGATAGACAAAGGGAATTGTATACGGGATTGATTAAGTCCTTGACATCGTGGTTCATCTGATGAGATCATCGTGGAACATGTGGGAGCCAACATGGGTATCCAGATCCCGCTGTGGGTTATTGACCAGAGAACGTCTCGGTCATGTCTGCATGTCTCCCGAACCCGTAGGGTCTACACACTTAAGGTTCGATGACGCTAGGGTTATAAAGGAAGTTTGTATGTGGTTACCGAATGTTGTTCGGAGTCCCGGATGAGATCCCGGACGTCACGAGGAGTTCCGGAATGATCCGGAGGTAAAGATTTATATATGGGAAGTCCTGTTTTGGTCACCGGAAAAGTTTCGGGGTTTATCGGTAACGTACCGGGACCACCGGGAGGGTCCCGGGGGTCCACCAAGTGGGGCCACCTGCCCCGGGGGGCCACATGGCCTGTAGGGAGTGCTCCTTGGCCTACATGGGCCAAGGGCACCAGCCCCACTAAGGCCCATGCGCCTAGAAGGGGAGAGGGGCAAACCCTAAGGGCATATGGGCCCTAAGGCCCATACACCCCGCGCCTCCCTCTCCTCCCCCCTCTTGGCCGCCACCCCTTGGCCATCTAGGGCTGCCGCCCCCCTAGGGGTGGGAACCCTAGAGGGGGCGCAGCCCCTCCCCTTCCCTATATATATGAGGCCTAGGCTGCCCATAACACACGCGATTCAATCTCTCTTGGTGCAGCCCTGCGTCTCTTCTTCCTCCTCTTCTGTGGTGCTTGGCGAAGCCCTGCAGGATAGCCACGCTCCTCCACCACCACCACCACGCCGTTGTGCTGCTGTTGGATGAAGTCTTCCTCAACCTCTCCCTCTCTCCTTGCTGGATCAAGGCGTGGGAGACGTCACCGGGCTGTACGTGTGTTGAACGCGGAGGTGCCGTCCGTTCGGCACTAGGATCATCGGTGATTTGGATCACGACGAGTACGACTCCATCAACCCCGTTCTCTTGAACGCTTCCGCTTAGCAATCTACAAGGGTATGTAGATGCACTCTCCTTCCCCTCGTTGCTAGTCTCTCCATAGATAGATCTTGGTGACACGTAGGAAATTTTTGAATTTCTGCTACGTTCCCCAACAGTGGCATCATGAGCTAGGTCTAGTGCGTAGATTCTATGCACGAGTAGAACACAAAGTAGTTGTGGGCGTTGATTTTGTTCAATATGCTTGCCATTACTAGCCTTATCTTGATTCGGCGGCATCGTGGGATGAAGCGGCCCGGACCAACCTTACACGTACTCTTACGTGAGACCGGTTCCACCGACAAACATGCACTAGTTGCATAAGGTGGCTGGCGGGTGTCTGTCTCTCCCACTTTAGTCGGATCGGATTTGATGAAAAGGGTCCTTATGAAGGGTAAATAGCAATTGGCATATCACGTTGTGGTCTTTGCGTAGGTAAGAACCGTTCTTGCTAGAAACCCATAGCAGCCACGTAAAACATGCAAACAACAATTAGAGGACATCTAACTTGTTTTTGTAGGGTATGCTATGTGATGTGATATGGCCAAAGGATGTGATGAATGATATATGTGATGTATGAGATGATCATGTTCTTCTAATAGGAATCACGACTTGCATGTCGATGAGTATGACAACCGGCAGGAGCCATAGGAGTTGTCTTTATTTATTTATGACCTGTGTGTCAACTTAAACGTCATGTAATTACTTTACTTTATTGCTAACCGTTAGCCATAGTAGTAGAAGTAATAGTTGGCGAGGCAACTTCAAGAAGACACGATGATGGAGATCATGGTGTCATGCCGGTGACAAGATGATCATGGAGCCCCGAAGATGGAGATCAAAAGGAGCAATATGATATTGGCCATATCATATCAATATTTGATTGCATGTGATGTTTATCATGTTTATACATCTTATTTGCTTAGAACGACGGTAGTAAATAAGATGATCCCTCATTAAAATTTCAAGAAGTGTTCTCCCCTAACTGTGCACCGTTGCTACAGTTCGTCGTTTCGAAGCACCACGTGATGATCGGGTGTGATAGATCCTTACGTTCACATACAACGGGTGTAAGACATTTTTACACATGCAAAACACTTAGGGTTAACTTGACGAGCCTAGCATGTGTATAGACATGGCCTCGGAACACAGAAGACCGAAAGGTCGAGCATGAGTCGTATAGAAGATACGATCAACATGAAGATGTTCACCGACGTTGACTAGTCCGTCTCACGTGATGATCGGACACGGCCTAGTTGACTCGGATCATGTAATCACTTAGATGACTAGAGGGATGTCTATCTGAGTGGGAGTTCATAAGATGAACTTGTTTATCCTGAACATAGTCAAAAAGGGATTTTGCAAATTATGTCGTAGCTCGCGCTTTAGTTCTACTGTTTAGATATGTTCCTAGAGAAAATTTAGTTGAAAGTTGATAGTAGCAATTATGCGGACTAGGTCCGTAAACTGAGGATTGTCCTCATTGCTTCTTAGAAGGCTTGTGTCCTTAATGCACCGCTCAGTGTACTGAACCTCGAACGTTGTCTGTGGATGTTGCGAACATCTGACATACACATCTTGATAACTACGTGATAGTTCAGTTAAACGGTTTAGAGTTGAGGCACCGAAGACGTTTTGAGACGTCGCGAAACATATGAGATGTTTCGAGGGCTGAAATTGGGATTTCAGGCTCATGCCCACGTCAAGAGGTATAAGACCTCCGACGATTTTCTTAGCCCAAAAACTAAGGGAGAAAAGCTCAATTGTTGAGCTTGTGCTCAGATTGTCTGAGTACAACAATCGCTTGAATCAAGTGGGAGTTGACCTTCCAGATGAGATAGTGATGTTTCTCCGAAGTCATTACCACCAAGCTGCTAGAGCTTCGTGATGAACTATAATATATCAGGGACATATATGATGATCCTTGATATATTCGCGTTGTTTGACACCACAAAAGTAGAAATCAAGAAGGAGCATCAATTGTTGATGGTTGGTGAAACCACTAGTTTCAAGAAGGGCAAGGAGGGATACTTCATGAAACGGCAATTCAGCTGCTGCTCTAGTGAAGAAACCCAAGGTTGAACCCAAACCCAAGACTAAGTGCTTCTGTAATAAGAGGAACAACCACTGGAGCAGAATTACCCTAGATACTTGGTAGATTAGAAGGCTGGCAAGGTCGATAGAAGTATATTGGATATACATTGTGTTCATGTGTACTTTACTAGTACTCCTAGTAGCACCAGGGTATTAGATACCGGTTCGGTTGCTAAGTGTTAGTAACTCGAAATAAAAGCTACGGAATAAACGGAGACTAGCTAAAGGTGAGCTGACGATATGTGTTGGAAATGTTTCCAATGTGGATATGATCAAATATCATACGCTCCCTCTACCATCGAGATTGGTGTTTGCGTTGAGCATAGACATGATTGGATTATGTCTATCGCAATACGGTTATTCATTTAAGGAGAATAATGGTTACTCTGTTTATTTGAATAATACCTTCAATGGTCTTACACCTAAAATGAATTGGTTGTTGAAACTCGATCGTAGTGATACACATGTTCATGCCAAAAGATAGTAATGATAGTACCACCTACTTGTGGCACTGCCACGTAAGTCATATCGGTATAAAACGCATGAGGAAGCTCCATGTTGATGGATCTTTGGGCTCACTCATTTTTGAAAAGTTTGAGACATGCGAACCATGTCTATTGGTGTATATGCATGAAGAAACTCCATGCAAATGGACCGTTTGGACTCACTTGATTTTGAATCACTTGAGACATGCAAATCATACCACATGGGCAAGATGACTGAAAGCCTCGTTTTCAGTAAAATGGAACTAGAAAGCAACTTGTTGGAAGTAATACATTTTGATGTGTGCAGTCCAATGAGTGCGGAGGCATGTAGTGGATATCGTTATGTTCTTACTTCACAGATGATTTGAGTAGATGTTGAGTATATTTACTTGATGAATCACGAGTCTGAATTATTGAAAGGTTCAAGTAATTTCAGGGTGAAGTTGAAAGATCGTCGTGACAAGAGGATAAAATATCTATGATATGATCATAGAGATGAATATCTGAATTACGAGTTTGGCACAGAATTAAGACATTGTGGAAATTGTTTCACAACTAATACAGCCTGGAACACCATAGTGTGATGGTGTGTCCGAACATCATAACTGCACCCTATTGGATATGATGCATACCATGATGTCTCTTATCGAATTACCACGATAGTTTATGGGTTAGGCATTAGAGACATCCACATTCACTTTAAAAAGGGGCACCACGTAATTCCGATGGGGTGACACCGTTTGAACTATGGTTTAGAGAAACCTAAGCTGTCATTTCTTAAAAGGTTTGGGGCTGCGACGCTTATGTGAAAAAGTTTCAGGCTGATAAGCTCGAACCCAAAGCGGATAAATGCATCTTCATTGGACACCCAAAACAGTTGGGTATACCTCCTGTCTCAGATCCGAAAGCAATAAGGGATTGTTTCTAGAATTGGGTCCGTTCTCGAGGAAAAGTTTCTCTTGAAAGAATTGAGTGGGAGGATGGTGGAGACTTGATGAGGTTATTGAGTCGTCTCTTCAACTAGTGTGTGGCAGGGCACAGGAAGTTGTTCCTGTGGCACCTACACCAATTGAAGTGGAAGCTTATGATATTGATCACGAGACTTCGGATCAAGTCACTCCCAAACCTCGTGGGATGACAAGGATGCGTACTACTTCAGAGTGGCACGTAATCCTGTCTTGGAAGTCATGTTGCTAGATAACAATGAACCTACGAGCTATGGAGAAGCGGTGGTGGGCCTGGATTCCGATAAATGGCTCGAGGCCATAAAAATCCGAGAGAGGATCCATGTATGAAAACAAAGTGTAGACTTTGGCAGAACGGCTCGATGGTCGTAAGGCTATTGAGTACAGATGGATTTTAAAAGGAAGACGGACAATGATGGTAAGTATCACCATTAAGAAAGCTCGACTTGTCGTTAAGATGTTTTCCGACAAGTTCAAGGAGTTGACTACGATGAGACTTTCTCACACGTAGCGATGCTAAAAGTCTGTTGGAATTATATTAGCGATCATTGCATCATTTATGAAATCTTGCAGATAGGATGTCAAAACATTGTTTCCTCGACGATTTTCTTGAGGAAAGGTTGTATGTGATACAACCAGAAGGTTTTGTCAATCCTGAAATATGCTAATAAGTATGCAAAGCTCCAGCAATCCTTCTAAGGACTGGAGTAAGCATCTCGGAGTTGGAATGTATGCTTTGATGAGATGATCAAAGATTTTGGGTTTATACAAAGTTTATGAGAAACTTGTATTTCCAAAGAAGTGAGTGGGAGCACTATAGAATTTCTGATGATTATATGTTGTTGACATATTATGGATCAGAAATGATGTAGAATTTCTGGAAAGCATATAGGGTTATTTGGAAAGTTTTTTTCAATGGAAAGCATGGATTAAGCTACTTGAGCATTGAGCATCAAGATCTATAAGGATAGATCAAAACGCTTAATGATACTTTCAAATGAGCACATACCTTGACATGATCTTGAAGGTGTTCAAGATGGATTAGTCAAAGAAGGAGTTCTTGCCTGAGTTGTAAGGTATGAAGTTAAGACTTAAAGCTCGACCATGGCAGAATAGAGAGAAAGGATGAAGGTCGTCCCCTATGTTTAAGACGTAGGCTCTACAGTATGCTATGCTGTGTACCGCACCTGAAGTGTGCCTTGCCATGAGTCAGTCAAGGGGTACAAGAGTGATCCAAGAATGGATCACAGGACAGCAGTCAAAGTTATCCTTAGTAACTAGTGGACTAAGGAATTTTTCTTGATTATGGAGGTGGTAAAAGAGTTCGTCGTAAAGGGTTACATCGATGCAAGCTTAACACCTATCCGGATAGCTCTGAGTAGAGATACCGGATACGTATAATGGAGCAACAATTTAGAATAGCTCCAAGTAGAACAGTTATTTGGAATAGCTCCAAATAGAACGTGGTAGCTACATCTAAGAGATGACATAGAGATTTGTAAAGCACACACGGATCTGAAAGGTTCAGACCCGTTGACTAAAACCTTTCTCACAAGCAACATGATCAAACCCAGAACTCGTTGAGTGTTAATCACATAGTGAACTAGATTATTGACTCTAGTAAACTCTTTGGGTGTTAGTCACATGGCGATGTGACCTGTGAGTGTTAATCACATGGCGATGTGAACTAGATTATTGACTCTAGTGCAAGTGGGAGACTGTTGGAAATATGCCCTAGAGGCAATAATAAATTGATTATTATTATATTTCCTTGTTCATGATAATCGTTTATTATCCATGCTAGAATTATATTGATAGGAAACTCAGATACATGTGTGGATACATAGACAACACCATGTCCCTAGTAAGCCTCTAGTTGACTAGCTCGTTGATCAATAGATGGTTACGGTTTCCTGACCATGGACATTGGATGTCGTTGATAACGGGATCACATCATTAGGAGAATGATGTGATGGACAAGACCCAATCCTAAGCATAGCACTAGATCGTGTAGTTCGTATGCTAAAGCTTTGCTAATGTCAAGTATCATTTCCTTAGACCATGAGATTGTGCAACTCCCGGATACCGTAGGAGTGCTTTGGGTGTGCCAAACGTCACAACGTAACTGGGTGGCTATAAAGGTACACTACGGGTATCTCTGAAAGTGTTTGTTGGGTTGGCACGAATCGAGACTGGGATTTGTCACTCCGTGTGATGGAGAGGTATCTCTGGGCCCACTCGGTAGGACATCATCATAATGTGCACAATGTGATCAAGGAGTTGATCACGGGATGATGTGTTACGGAACAAGTAAAGAGACTTGCCGGTAACGAGATTGAACAAGGTATCGTAATACCGACGATCGAATCTCGGGCAAGTATCGTACCGATAGACAAAGGGAATTGTATACGGGATTGATTAAGTCCTTGACATCGTGGTTCATCTGATGAGATCATCGTGGAACATGTGGGAGCCAACATGGGTATCCAGATCCCGCTGTGGGTTATTGACCAGAGAACGTCTCGGTCATGTCTGCATGTCTCCCGAACCCGTAGGGTCTACACACTTAAGGTTCGATGACGCTAGGGTTATAAAGGAAGTTTGTATGTGGTTACCGAATGTTGTTCGGAGTCCCGGATGAGATCCCGGACGTCACGAGGAGTTCCGGAATGATCTGAAGGTAAAGATTTATATATGGGAAGTCCTGTTTTGGTCACCGGAAAAGTTTCGGGGTTTATCGGTAACGTACCGGGACCACCGGGAGGGTCCCGGGGGTCCACCAAGTGGGGCCACCTGCCCCGAGGGGCCACATGGGCTGTAGGGAGTGCTCCTTGGCCTACATGGGCCAAGGGCACCAGCCCCACTAAGGGCCATGCGCCTAGAAGGGGAGAGGGGCAAACCCTAAGGGCATATGGGCCCTAAGGCCCATACACCCTGCGCCTCCCTCTCCTCCCCGCTCTTGGCCACCACCCCTTGGCCATCTAGGGCTGCCGCCCCCCTAGGGGTGGGAACCCTAGAGGGGGTGCAGCCCCTCCCCTTCCCTATATATATGAGGCCTAGGCTGCCCATAACACACGCGATTCAATCTCTCTTGGTGCAGCCCTGCGTCTCTTCTTCCTCCTCTTCTGTGGTGCTTGGCGAAGCCCTGCAGGATAGCCACGCTCCTCCACCACCACCACGCCGTTGTGCTGCCGTTGGATGAAGTCTTCCTCAACCTCTCCCTCTATCCTTGCTGGATCAAGGCGTGGGAGACGTCACCGGGCTGTACGTGTGTTGAACGCGGAGGTGCCGTCCGTTCGGCACTAGGATCATCGGTGATTTGGATCACGACGAGTACGACTCCATCAACCCCGTTCTCTTGAACGCTTCCGCTTAGCAATCTACAAGGGTATGTAGATGCACTCTCCTTCCCCTCGTTGCTAGTCTCTCCATAGATAGATCTTGGTGACACGTAGGAAATTTCTGAATTTTTGCTACGTTCCCCAACATCGCAAGCATCAAGTGATTCCAAAATCCCATCAGCATGGAGTTTCTTCATGCGCTTTACACCAATATGACCAAAACGGCAGTGCCACAAATAAGTTGCACTATCATTATTAACTTCGCATCTTTTGGTTTCAATATTATGAATATGTGTATTATTAAGATCGAGATCCAATGAACTATTTTCATTGGGTGTGTAACCATATAAGGTTTTATTCATGTAAACAGAACAACAATTTATTCTTTTACTTAAATGAATAACCATATTACAATAAACATGATCAAATCATATTCATGCTCAACGCAAACACCAAATAACACTTATTTAGGTTCAACACTAATCCCGAAAGTATAGGGAGTGTGCGATGATGATCATATCAATCTTGGAACCACTTCCAACACACATCGTCACTTCACCCTTAACTAGTCTCTGTTCATTCTGCAACTCCCGTTTCGAGTTACTACTCTTAGCAACTGAACTAGCATCAAATACTGAGGGGTTGCTATAAACACTAGTAAAGTACACATCAATAACATGTATATCAAATATACTTATGTTCACTTTGCCATCCTTCTTACCCGCCAATCACTTGGGGTAGTTCCGCTTCCAGTGACCAGTCCCTTTGCAGTAGAAGCACTTAGTCTCAGGCTTAGGATCAGACTTGGGCTTCTTCACTTGAGCAGCAACTTGCTTGCCGTTCTTCTTGAAGTTCCCCTTCTTCCCTTTGCCCTTTTCTTGAAACTAGTGGTCTTGTCAACCATCAACACTTGATGTTTTTCTTGATTTCTACCTTCGTTGATTTCATCATCACGAAGAGCTTGGGAGTTGTTCCGTTATCCCTTGCATATTATAGTTCATCATGAAGTTCTACTAACTTGGTGATGGTGAGTAGAGAATTCTGTCAATCACTATCTTATCTGGAAGATTAACTCCCACTTGATTCAAGCGATTGTAGTACCCAGACTATTTGAGCACATGCTCACTAGTTGAGCGATTCTCCTCCATCTTTTAGCTATAGAACTTGTTGGAGACATCATATCTCTCAACTCGGGCATTTGCTTGAAATATTAACTTCAACTCCTGGAACATCTCATATGGTCCATGACGTTCAAAACGTCTTTGAAGTCCCGATTCTAAGCATGGTGCACTAAACTATCAAGTAGTCATCATATTGAGCTAGCCAAACGTTCATAACGTCTGCATCTGCTCCTGCAATAGGTCTGTCACCTAGCGGTGCATCAAGGACATAATTCTTCTGTGCAGCAATGAGGATAAACCTCAGATCACGGATCCAATCCGCATCATTGCTACTAACATCTTTCAACACAATTTTCTCTAGGAACATATCAAAATAAACACAGGGAAGCAACAATGCGAGCTATTGATCTACAACATAATTTTGCAAAATACTACCAGGACTAAGTTCATGATAAATTTAAGTTCAATTAATCATATTACTTAAGAACTCCCACTTAGATAGACATCCCTCTAATCCTCTAAGTGATCACGTGATCCAAATCAACTAAACCATAACCGATCATCACGTGAGATGGAGTAGTTTTCAATGGTGAACATCGTTATGTTGATCATATCTACTATATGATTCACGCTCGACCTTTCGGTCTCCGTGTTCCGAGGCCATATCTGTATATGCTAGGCTCGTCAAGTTTAACCTGAGTATTCTACGTGTGCAAAACTGGCTTGCACCCGTTGTAGATGGACGTAGAGCTTATCACACCCGATCATCACGTGGTGTCTGGGCACGACGAACTTTGGCAACGGTGCATACTCAGGGAGAACACTTCTTGATAATTTAGTGAGAGATCATCTTATAATGCTACCGCCAATCAAAGCAAGATAAGATGCATAAAAGGATAAACATCACATGCAATCAATATAAGTGATATGATATGGCCATCATCATCTTGGGCTTGTGATCTCCATCTCCGAAGCACCGTCATGATCACCATCGTCACCGGCGCGACACCTTGATCTCCATCGTAGCATCGTTGTCGTCTCGCTAATCTTATGCTTCCACGACTATCACTGCCGCTTAGTAATAAAGTAAAGCATTACATCGCGATTGCATTGCATACAATAAAGCGACAACCATATGGCTCCTGCGAGTTGCCGATAAATCGGTTACAAAACATGATCATCTCATACAATAAAATTTAGCATCATGCCTTGACCATATCACATCACAACATGCCCTGCAAAAACAAGTTAGACGTCCTCTACTTTGTTGTTGCAAGTTTTACGTGGCTGCTACGGGCTTAAGCAAGAACCAATCTCACCTACGCATCAAAACCACAACGATAGTTTGTCAAATAGACTCCGTTTTAACCTTCTCAAGGACCGGGCGTAGCCACACTCGGTTCAACTAAAGTTGGAGAGACAGTCGCCCGCAAGCCATCTATGTGCAAAGCACGTCGAGGGAACCGGTCTCGCGTAAGCGTACGCGTAAGGTTGGTCCGGGTCATCTCATCCAACAATACCGCCGAACCAAAGTATGACATGCTGGTAGGCAGTATGACTTGTATCGCCTACAACTCACTTGTGTTCTACTCGTGCAAATAACATCAAGCCATAAAACCTAGGCTCGGATGCCACTGTTGGGGAACGTAGTAATTTCAAAATTTTCCTACGCACACGCAAGATCATGGTGATGCATAGCAACGAGGGGAGAGCATGATCTACGTACCCTTGTAGATCGCAACGGAAGCGTTGACACAACATAGAGGAAGTAGTCGCACGTCTTCTTCCCGATCCGACCGATCCAAGCACCGTTACTCCGGCACCTCCGAGTTCTTAGCACACGTACAACTCGATGACGATCCCCGGGATCCGATCCAGCAAAGCTTCGGGGAGGAGTTCCATCAGCACGACGTTGTGGTGACGATCTTGATGTACTACCGACGCAGGGCTTCGCCTAAGCACTACAACGATATGATCGAGGTGGAATATGGTGGCAGGGGGCACCGCACACGGCTAAGGAACGATCTCAATGATCAACTTGTGTGTCTAGAGGTGCCCCCTGCCCCTGTATATAAAGGAGCCAAGGGGGAGGGGTGCGCCGGCCAGGGAGAGGGCGCAGGAGGAGTCCTACTCCCACCGGGAGTAGGACTCCCCCCCAATCCTAGTTGGACTAGGTTTCCCAAAGGGGGAAAGAGAGAGAGGGGGGGGGGCCCTTCTCCTAGTCCTAATAGGACTAAGGGAAGGGGGCGCGTGGCCACCTATGGGCTGCCCCTTTTCTCTTTTCCACTAAGGCCCATGAAGGCCCATATGGCTCCCGGGGGGTTCCGGTAACCTCCCGGTAATCCGGTAAAATCCCGATTTCACCCGGAACACTTCCGATATCCAAATATAGGCTTCCAATATATCAATCTTTATGTCTCGACCATTTCGAGACTCCTCGTCATGTCCGTGATCACATCCGGGACTCCGAACAACCTTCGGTACATCAAAATGCATAAACTCATAATAACTGTCATCGTAACGTTAAGCGTGCGGACCCTACGGTTCGAGAATAATGTAGACATGACCGAGACACGTCTCCGGTCAATAACCAATAGCGGGACCTGGATGCCCATATTGTCTCCTACATATTCTACGGAGATCTTTATCGGCCAGACCGCATAACAACATACGTTGTTCCCTTTGTCATCGGTATGTTACTTGCCCGAGATTCGATCGTCGGTATCCAATACCTAGTTCAATCTCGTTACCGGCAAGTCTCTTTACTTGTTCCGTAATACATCATCCCGCAACTAACTTATTAGTTGCAATGCTTGCAAGGCTTAAGTGATGTGCATTACCGAGAGGGCCCAGAGATACCTCTCCGACAATCGGAGTGACAAATCCTATTCTCGAAATACGCCAACCCAACATCTACCACTGGAGACACCTGTAGAGCTCCTTTATAATCACCCAGTTATGTTGTGACGTTTGGTAGCACACAAAGTGTTCCTCCGGCAAACGGGAGTTGCATAATCTCATAGTCATAGGAACATGTATAAGTCATGAAGAAAGCAATAGCAACATACTAAACGATCGGGTGCTAAGCTAATGGAATGGGTCATGTCAATTAGATCATTCAACTAATGATGTGACCTCGTTAATCAAATAACAACTCTTTGGTCATGGTTAGGAAACTTAACCATCTTTGATTAACGAGCTAGTCTAGTAGAGGCATACTAGTGACACTCTGTTTGTCTATGTATTCACACATGTATTATGTTTCCGGTTAATACAATTCTAGCATGAATAATAAACATTTATCATGATATAAGGAAATAAATAATAACTTTATTATTGCCTCTAGGGCATATTTCCTTCAGTCTCCCACTTGCACTAGAGTCAATAATCTAGTTCACATCGCCATGTGATTTAACAGCAATAGTTCACATCACCATGTGATTAACACCCATAGTTCACATCGTCATGTGACCAACACTCAAAGGGTTTACTAGAGTCAGTAATCTAGTTCACATATCTATGTGAGTAACACCCAAAGAGTACTAAGGTGTGATCATGTTTTGCTTGTGAGATAATTTTAGTCAACGGGTCTGTCACATTCAGATCCGTATGTATTTTGCAAATTTCTATGTCAACAATGCTCTGCATGGAGCTACTCTAGCTAATTGCTCCCAGTTTCAATATGTATCTAGACCGAGACTTAGAGTCATCTAGATTAGTGTCAAAACTTGCATCGGCGTAACCCTTTACGACGAACCTTTTTATCACGTCCATAATCGAGAAACATATCCTTATTTCGCTAAGGATAATTGTGACCGCTGTCCAGTGATCTACTCCTAGATCACTATTGTACTCCCTTGCCAAATCAGTGCAGGGTATACAATAGATCTGGTATACAGCATGACATACTTTATAGAACCTATGGCCAAGGCATAGGGAATGACTTTCATTCTCTTTCTATCTTCTGCCGTGGTCGGGCTTTGAGTCTTACTCAACTTCACACCTTATAATACAGGCAAGAACTCTTTCTTTGACTGCTCCATTTTGAACTACTTCAAAATCTTGTCAAGGTATGTACTCATTGAAAAAACTTATCAAGCGTCTTGATCTATCTCTATAGATCTTGAAGCTCAATATGTAAGCAGCTTCACCGAAGTCTTTCTTTGAAAAAACTCCTTTCAAACACTCCTTTATGCTTTATAGAATAATTCTACATTATTTCTGATCAACAATATGTCATTCACATATACTTATCAGAAAAGCTGTAGTGCTCCCACTCACTTTCTTGTAAATACAGGCTTCACCGCAAGTCTGTATAAAACTATATGCTTTGATCAACTCATCAAAGCGTATATTCCAACTCCGAGATGCTTGCACCAGTCCATAGATGGATCGCTGGAGCTTGCATATTTTGTTAGCACCTTTAGGATTGACAAAACCTTTCTGGTTGCATCATATACAACTCTTCTTTAATAAATCCATTAAGGAATACAGTTTTGTTTATCCATTTGCCAGATTTCATAAAATGCGACAATTGCTAACATGATTCGGACAGACTTAAGCATAGATACGAGTGAGAAGCTCTCATCGTAGTCAACACCTTGAACTTGTCGAAAACCTTTTGCGACAATTCTAGCTTTGTAGATAGTAACACTAGTATCAGCGTCCGTCTTCCTCTTGAAGATCCATTTATTTTCTATGGCTTGCCGATTATCAGGCAAGTCAACCAAAGTCCATACTTTGTTCTCATACATGGATCCCATCTCAGATTTCATGGCTTCAAGCCACTTTGCGGAATCTGGGCTCACCATCGCTTCTTCATAGTTCGTAGGTTCATCATGATCTAGTAGCATGACTTCCAGAATTGGATTACAGTACCACTCTGGTGCGGATCTCACTCTGGTTGATCTACGAGGTTCAATAGTATCTTGTCCTGAAGTTTTCATGATCATCATCATTAGCTTCCTCACTAATTGGTATAGGTGTCGCAGAAACAGTTTTCTGTGATGTACTATTTTCCAATAAGGGAGTAGGTACAGTTACCTCGTCATGTTTTACTTTCCTCCCACTCACTTCTTTCGAGAGAAACTCCTTCTCTAGAAAGGATCCATTCTTAGCAACGAATGTCTTGCCTTCGGATCTGTGATAGAAGGTGTACCCAACTGTCTCCTTTGGGTATCCTATGAAGACATATTTCTCCGATTTGAGTTTGAGCTTATCGAGATGAAACTTTTTCACATAAGCATCGCAACTCCAAACTTTAAGAAACGGCAACTTTGGTTTCTTGCCAAACCACAGTTCAGATTATGTCGTCTCAACGGGCTTAGATGGTGCCCTTTTTAACGTGAATGCAACTGTCTTTAATGCATAATCCCAAAATGATATTGGTAAATCGATAAGAAACATCATAGATTGCACTATATCCAATAAAGTACGGTTGTGACGTTCGGACACACCATTATGCTGTGGTGTTTCAGGTGGCATGAGTAGTGAAACTATTTCACATTGTTTTAACTGAAGACCAAACTCGTAACTCAAATATTTTACTTCTGCGATCATATCGTAGAAACTTTTATTTTCTTGTCACGATGATTTTCCACTTCACTCTGAAATTATTTGAACTGTTCAAATGTTTCAGACTTATGTTTCATCAAGTAGATATCCCCATATCTGCTCAAATCATCTTGTGAAGGTCAGAAAATAATGATACCTGCTGTAAGCTTTAATATTCATCGGACCACACACATCAATATGTATGATTTCCAACAAATCTATTGCTTGCTTCATTGTTCCGGAGAACGGCGTTTTAGTCATCTTGCCCATAAGGCATGGTTCGCAAGCATCAAGTGATTCATAATCAAGTGATTCCAAAATCCCATCAGCATGGAGTTTCTTCATGCGCTTTACACCAATATGACCTAAACGGCAGTGCCACAAATAAGTTGCACTATCATTATTAACTTCACATCTTTTGGTTTCAATATTATGAATATGTGTATCACTAAGATCGAGATCCAATGAACTATTTTCATTGGGTGTGTAACCATATAAGGTTTTAGTCATGTAAACAAAACAACAATTTATTCTTTTACTTAAATGAATAACCGTATTACAATAAACATGATCAAATAATATTCATGCTCAACGCAAACACCAAATAACACTTATTTAGGTTCAACACTAATCCCGAAATTATAGGGAGTGTGCGATGATGATCATATCAATCTTGGAACCACTTCCAACACACATCGTCACTTCACCCTTAACTAGTCTCTGTTTATTCTGCAACTCCCGTTTCGAGTTACTAATCTTAGCAACTGAACTAGTATCAAATACTCAGGGTTTGCTATAAACACTAGTAAAGTACACATCAATAACATGTATATCAAATATACTTATGTTCACTTTGCCATCCTTCTTATCCGCCAATCACTTGGGGTGGTTCCGCGTCCAGTGACCAGTCCCTTTGTAGTAAAAGCACTTAGTCTCAGGCTTAGGACCAGACTTGGGCTTCTTCACTTGAGCAGCAACTTGCTTGCCATTCTTCCTGAAGTTCCCCTTCTTCCCTTTGCCCTTTTCTTGAAACTAGTGGTCCTATCAACCATCAACACTTGATGTTTTTTTTTGATTTCTACCTTCGTTGATTTCAGCATCACGAAGAGCTTGGGAGTTGTTTCCTTTATCCCTTGCATATTATAGTTCATCATGAAGTTCTACTAACTTAGTGATGGTGACTAGAGAATTCTGTCAATCACTATCTTATCTGGAAGATTAACTCCCACTTGATTCAAGCGATTGTAGTACTCAGACAATCTGGGCACATGCTCACTAGTTGAGCGATTCTCCTCCATTTTTTAGCTATAGAACTTGTTGGAGACTTCATATCTCTCAACTCGGGTATCTGCTTGAAATAATAACTTCAACTCCTGGAACATCTCATATGGTCCATGACGTTCAAAACGTCTTTGAAGTCCCGATTCTAAGCCGTTAAGCATGGTGCACTAAACTATCAAGTAGTCATCATATTGAGCTAGCCAAACGTTCATAACGTCTGCATCTGCTCCTGCAATAGGTCTGTCACCTAGCGGTGCATCAAGGACATAATTCTTCTGTGCAGCAATGAGGATAAACCTCAGATCACGGATCCAATCCGCATTATTTCTACTAACATCTTTCAACACTATTTTCTCTAGGAACATATCAAAATAAACATATGAAAGCAACAACGTGAGCTATTGATCTACAACATAATTTGCAAAATACTACCAGGACTAAGTTCATGATAAATTTAAGTTCAATTAATCAAATTACTTAAGAACTCCCACTTAGATAGACATCCCTCTAATCCTCTAAGTGATCACGTGATCCAAATCAACTAAACCATAACCGATCATCACGTGAGATGGAGTAGTTTTCAATGGTGAACATCGTTATGTTGATCATATCTACTATATGATTCATGCTCGACCTTTCGGTCTCCGTGTTCCGAGGCCATATCTACATATGCTAGGCTCGTCAAGTTTTAACCTGAGTATTCTGCGTGTGCAAAACTGGCTTGCACCCGTTGTAGATGGACGTAGAGCTTATCACACCCGATCATCACGTGGTGTCTGGGCACGACGAACTTTGGCAACGGTGCATACTCAGGGAGAACACTTCTTGATAATTTAGTGAGAGATCATCTTATAATGCTACCGTCAATCAAAGCAAGATAAGACGCATAAAAAGATAAACATCACATGCAATCAATATAAGTGATATGATATGGCCATCATCATCTTGTGCTTGTGATCTCCATCTCCGAAGCACCGTCATGATCACCATCGTCACCGGCGCGACACCTTGATCTCCATCATAGCATCGTTGTCGTCTCGCCAATCTTATGCTACCACGACTATCGCTACCGCTTAGTGATAAAGTAAAGCATTACATCGCGATTGCATTGCATACAATAAAGCAACAACCATATGGCTCCTGCCAGTTGCCGATAACTCGGTTACAAAACATGATCATCTCATACAATAAAATCATGTCTTGACCATATCACATCACAACATGCCCTGCAAAAACAAGTTAGACGTCCTCTACTTTGTTGTTGCGTGTTTTACGTGGCTGCTACGGGCTTAAGCAAGAACCAATCTCACCTACGCATCAAAACCACAACGATAGTTTGTCAAATAGACTCCGTTTTAACCTTCGCAAGGACCGGGCATAGCCACACTCGGTTCAACTAAAGTTGGAGAAACAGTCACCCGCAAGTCACCTATGTGCAAAGCACGTTGGGGAAACCGGTCTCGCGTAAGCGTACGAGTAATGTCGGTCCGGGCCGCTTCATCCAACAATACCGCCGAACCAAAGTATGACATGCTGGTAGGCAGTATGACTTATATCGCCCACAACTCACTTGTGTTCTACTCGTGCATATAACATCAAACCATAAAACCTAGGCTCTGATACCACTGTTGGGGAACATAGTAATTTCAAAATTTTCCTACGCACACGCAAGATCATGGTGATGCATAGCAACGAGGGGGAGAGTCTGATCTACGTACCCTTGTAGATCGCAAGCGGAAGCGTTATATCAACGCGGTTGATGTAGTCGAACGTCTTCACGATTCGACTGATCCAAGCACCGTTACTCCAGCACCTCCGAGTTCTTGGCACACGTACAGCTCAATGACACTCCCCGGGCTTCGATCCAGCAAAGCTTCAGGGAGGAGTTCCGTCAGCACGATGGCGTGGTGACGATCTTGATGTTCTACTGTCGCAGGGCTTCGCCTAAGCACCGCTACAATATGACCGAGGTGGAATATGGTGGCAGGGGGCACCGCACACGGCTAAGGAACGATCACGTGGATCAACTTGTGTGTCTATGGGGTGCCCCCTGCCTCAGTATATAAAGGATGGAGGAGGAGGAGGCCGACCAAGGCTATTGGTGCGGCCAGGATGGGAGTCCTACTAGGACTCCAAGTCCTAGTAGGAGTCCATCAAGAGGGGAGGAAGGGAGAAGGAAGTGGAGGAGTAGGAAAGGTGGCCGGCCCCCTTTTCCCAAGTCCAATTCGGACTAGAGGGGAGGGGAGGCGCAGCAGCCTTTTTCCTCTTCCCACTAAAGCCCATCAAGGCCCATTACTTCTCCCGTAACTACCCGGTATTCCGAAAAATACCCGAATCACTCGGAACCTTTCCGATGTCCGAATATAGTCGTCCAATATATCGATCTTTACATCTCGACCATTTCGAGACTCCTCGTCATGTCCCTGATCTCATACGGGACTCCGAACTCCTTCGGTACATCAAAATACATAAACTCATAATAACTGTCATCGTAACGTTAAGCGTGCGGACCCTATGGTTCGAGAACAATGTAGACATGACCGAGATACGTCTCCGGTCAATAACCAATAGCGGGACCTGGATGCCCATATTGGCTCCTACATATTCTACGAAGATCTTTATCGGTCAGACGCATAACAACATACGTTGTTCCCTTTGTCATCGGTATGTTACTTGCCCGAGATTCGATCGTCGGTATCCAATACCTAGTTCAATCTCGTTACCGGCAAGTCTCTTTACTCGTTCTATAATACATCATCCTACAACTAACTCATTAGTTGCAATGCTTGCAAGGCTTAAGTGATGTGCATTACCGAGAGGGCCCAGAGATACCTCTCCGACAATCGGAGTGACAAATCCTAATCTCGAAATACGCCAACCCAACATCTACCTTTGGAGACACCTGTAATGCTCCTTTATAATCACCCAGTTACATTGTGATGTTTGGTAGCACCCAAAGTGTTCCTCCGGCAAACGGGAGTTGCATAATCTCATAGTCACAGGAACATGTATAAGTCATGAAGAAAGCAATAGCAACATACTAAACGATCGGGTGCTAAGCGAATGGAATGGGTCATGCCAATCAGATCATTCAACCAATGATGTGACCTCGTTAATCAAATAACAACACCTTGTTCATGGTAAGGAAACATAACCATCTTTGATTAACGAGCTAGTCAAGTAGAGGCATACTAGTGACACTAAGTTTGTCTATGTATTCACACATGTATTATGTTTCCGGTTAATACAATTCTAGCATGAATAACAAACATTTATCATGATATAAGGAAATAAATAATAACTTTATTATTGCCTCTAGGGCATATTTCCTTCAATAATTACCTTATCAAGTTTTCTACTTTCCTCCCACTTACTTCTTTCAAGAGAAACTTCTTCTCTAGAAAGGATCCATTATAAGCAACGAATGTATTGCCTTAGGATCTGTGATAGAAGGTGTACCCAACAGTCTCCTTTGGTTATCCTATGAAGACATATTTCTCCGATTTGGGTTTGAGCTTATCAGGATGAAACTTTTTCTCATAAGCATCGCAACCCCAAACTTCAAGAAACGACAACATTGGTTTCTTGCCAAACCATAGTTCATAAGGCGTCGTCTCGACGGATATAGATGGTGCCCCTTTTTTTTAATGTGAATGCAGCTGTCTCTAATGCATGACCCCAAAAACGATAGTGGTAAATCGGTAAGAAACATCATAGATTGCACTATATCCAATAAAGTACGGTTATGACGTTCGGAGACACCATTATGCTGTGGTGTTCCAGGTGGCGTGAGTAGTGAAACTATTTCACATTGTTTTAACTGAAGACCAAACTCGTAACTCAAATACTCTTTTCCATGATCAGATCGTAGAAACTTTATTTTCTTGTTATGATGATTTTCCACTTCACTCTGAAATTTTTTGAACTGTTCAAGTGTTTCAGACTTATGTTTCATCAAGTAGATATCCCCATATCGGCTCAAATCATCTTGTGAAGGTCAGAAAATAATGATACCTGCTCTAAGCCTTAATGTTCATCGGACCACATACATCAGTATGTATGATTTCCAACAAATCTGTTGCTTGCTTCATTGTTCCGGAGAATGGCGTTTTAGTCATCTTGCCCATAAGGCATGGTTCGCAAGCATCAAGTGATTCCAAAATCCCATCAGCATGGAGTTTCTTCATGCGCTTTACACCAATATGACCTAAACGGCAGTGCCACAAATAAGTTGCACTATCATTATTAACTTCGCATCTTTTGGTTTCAATATTATGAATATGTGTATTATTAAGATCGAGATCCAATGAACTATTTTCATTGGGTGTGTAACCATATAAGGTTTTATTCATGTAAACAGAACAACAATTTATTCTTTTACCTAAATGAATAACCATATTACAATAAACATGATCAAATCATATTCATGCTCAACGCAAACACCAAATAACACTTATTTAGGTTCAACACTAATCCCGAAAGTATAGGGAGTGTGCGATGATGATCATATCAATCTTGGAACCACTTCCAACACACATCGTCACTTCACCCTTAACTAGTCTCTGTTCATTCTGCAACTCCCGTTTCGAGTTACTACTCTTAGCAACTGAACTAGCATCAAATACTGAGGGGTTGCTATAAACACTAGTAAAGTACACATCAATAACATGTATATCAAATATACTTATGTTCACTTTGCCATCCTTCTTACCCGCCAATCACTTGGGGTAGTTCCGCTTCCTGACCAGTCCCTTTGCAGTAGAAGCACTTAGTCTCAGGCTTAGGATCAGACTTGGGCTTCTTCACTTGAGCAGCAACTTGCTTGCCGTTCTTCTTGAAGTTCCCCTTCTTCCCTTTGCCCTTTTCTTGAAACTAGTGGTCTTGTCAACCATCAACACTTGATGTTTTTCTTGATTTCTACCTTCGTTGATTTCATCATCACGAAGAGCTTGGGAGTTGTTTCCGTTATCCCTTGCATATTATAGTTCATCACGAAGTTCTACTAACTTGGTGATGGTGATTAGAGAATTCTGTCAATCACTATCTTATTTGGAAGATTAACTCCCACTTGATTCAAGCGATTGTAGTACCCAGACTATCTGAGCACATGCTCACTAGTTGAGCGATTCTCCTCCATCTTTTAGCTATAGAACTTGTTGGAGACATCATATCTCTCAACTCGGGCATTTGCTTGAAATATTAACTTCAACTCCTGGAACATCTCATATGGTCCATGATGTTCAAAACGTCTTTGAAGTCCCGATTCTAAGCATGGTGCACTAAACTATCAAGTAGTCATCATATTGAGCTAGCCAAACGTTCATAACGTCTGCATCTGCTCCTGCAATAGGTCTGTCACCTAGCGGTGCATCAAGGACATAATTCTTCTGTGCAGCAATGAGGATAAACCTCAGATCACGGATCCAATCCGCATCATTGCTACTAACATCTTTCAACACAATTTTCTCTAGGAACATATCAAAATAAACACAGGGAAGCAACAATGCGAGCTATTGATCTACAACATAATTTTGCAAAATACCACCAGGACTAAGTTCATGATAAATTTAAGTTCAATTAATCATATTACTTAAGAACTCCCACTTAGATAGACATCCCTCTAATCCTCTAAGTGATCACGTGATCCAAATCAACTAAACCATAACCGATCATCACGTGAGATGGAGTAGTTTTCAATGGTGAACATCGTTATGTTGATCATATCTACTATATGATTCACGCTCGACCTTTCGGTCTCCGTGTTCCGAGGCCATATATGTATATGCTAGGCCCGTCAAGTTTAACCTGAGTATTCTACGTGTGCAAAACTGGCTTGCACCCGTTGTAGATGGACGTAGAGCTTATCACACCCGATCATCACGTGGTGTCTGGGCACGACGAACTTTGGCAACGGTGCATACTCAGGGAGAACACTTCTTGATAATTTAGTGAGAGATCATCTTATAATGCTACCGTCAATCAAAGCAAGATAAGATGCATAAAAGGATAAACATCACATGCAATCAATATAAGTGATATGATATGGCCATCATCATCTTGTGCTTGTGATCTCCATCTCCGAAGCACCGTCATGATCACCATCGTCACCGGCGTGACACCTTGATCTCCATCGTAGCATCGTTGTCATCTCGCTAATCTTATGCTTCCACGACTATCACTACCGCTTAGTAATAAAGTAAAGCATTACATCGCGATTGCATTGCATACAATAAAGCGACAACCATATGGCTCCTGCCAGTTGCCGATAAATCGGTTACAAAACATGATCATCTCATACAATAAAATTTAGCATCATGCCTTGACCATATCACATCACAACATGCCCTGCAAAAACAAGTTAGACGTCCTCTACTTTGTTGTTGCAAGTTTTACGTGGCTGCTACGGGCTTGAGCAAGAACCAATCTCACATACGCATCAAAACCACAATGATAGTTTGTCAAATAGACTCCGTTTTAACCTTCTCAAGGACCGGGCGTAGCCACACTCGGTTCAACTAAAGTTGGAGAGACAGTCGCCCGCAAGCCATCTATGTGCAAAGCACGTCGAGGGAACCGGTCTCGCGTAAGCGTACGCGTAAGGTTGGTCCGGGTCGTCTCATCCAACAATACCGCCGAACCAAAGTATGACATGCTGGTAGGCAGTATGACTTGTATCGCCCACAACTCACTTGTGTTCTACTCGTGCAAATAACATCAAACCATAAAACCTAGGCTCAGATGCCACTGTTGGGGAACGTAGTAATTTCAAAATTTTCCTACGCACACGCAAGATCATGGTGATGCATAGCAACGAGGGGAGAGCATGATCTACGTACCCTTGTAGATCGCAACGGAAGCGTTGACACAACATAGAGGAAGTAGTCGCACGTCTTCTTCCCGATCCGACCGATCCAAGCACCGTTACTCCGGCACCTCTGAGTTCTTAGCACACGTACAGCTCGATGACGATCCCCGGGCTCCGATCCAGCAAAGCTTCGGGGAGGAGTTTCGTCAGCACGACGGCGTGGTGACGATCTTGATGTACTACCGACGCAGGGCTTCGCCTAAGCACTACAACGATATGATCGAGGTGGAATATGGTGGCAGGGGGCACCGCACACGGCTAAGGAACGATCTCAATGATCAACTTGTGTGTCTAGAGGTGCCCCCTGCCCCTGTATATAAAGGAGCCAAGGGGGAGGGGTGCGCCGGCCAGGGAGAGGGCGCAGGAGGAGTCCTACTCCCACCCCCCAATCCTAGTTGGACTAGGTTTCCCAAAGGGGGAAAGAGAGAGAGGGGGGGCCGGCCCCTTCACCTAGTCCTAATAGGACTAAGGGAAGGGGGGCGCGCGGCCACCTATGGGCTGCCCCTTTTCTCTTTTCCACTAAGGCCCATGAAGGCCCATATGGCTCCCGGGGGGTTCCGGTAACCTCCCGGTAATCCGGTAAAATCCCGATTTCACCCGGAACACTTCCGATATCCAAATATAGGGTTCCAATATATCAATCTTTATGTCTCGACCATTTCGAGACTCCTAGTCATGTCCGTGATCACATCCGGGACTCCGAACAACCTTCGGTACATCAAAATGCATAAACTCATAATAACTGTCATCGTAACGTTAAGCGTGCGGACCCTACGGTTCGAGAATAATGTAGACATGACCGAGACACGTCTCCGGTCAATAACCAATAGCGGGACCTGGATGCCCATATTGGCTCCTACATATTCTACGAAGATCTTTATCGGTCAGACTGCATAACAACATACGTTGTTCCCTTTGTCATCGGTATGTTACTTGCCCGAGATTCGATCGTCGGTATCCAATACCTAGTCAATGTCGTTACCGGCAAGTCTCTTTACTCGTTCCATAATACATCATCCCGCAACTAACTTATTAGTTGCAATGCTTGCAAGGCTTAAGTGATGTGCATTACCGAGAGGGCCCAGAGATACCTCTCCGACAATCGGAGTGACAAATCCTATTCTCGAAATACGCCAACCCAACATCTACCATTGGAGACACCTGTAGAGCTCCTTTATAATCACCCAGTTACGTTGTGACGTTTGGTAGCACACAAAGTGTTCCTCCGGCAAACGGGAGTTGCATAATCTCATAGTCATAGGAACATGTATAAGTCATGAAGAAAGCAATATCAACATACTAAACGATCGGGTGCTAAGCTAATGGAATGGGTCATGTCAATCAGATCATTCAACTAATGATGTGACCTCGTTAATCAAATAACAACTCTTTGTTCATGGTTAGGAAACTTAACCATCTTTGATTAACGAGCTAGTCTAGTAGAGGCATACTAGTGACACTCTGTTTGTCTATGTATTCACACATGTATTATGTTTCCGGTTAATATAATTCTAGCATGAATAATAAACATTTATCATGATATAAGGAAATAAATAATAACTTTATTATTGCCTCTAGGGCATATTTCCTTCACAAACATGATCCAGGGGACTTGGAGTGGACGTCAAGCAACCGACGAGGAAGCCACGAGGCAGGGGGCGCGCCCTCCACCCTCGTGGGCGCCTTGTGGCTCCACCGACCTACTTCTTCCTCATATATATATATATATATATATATATATATATATATATATATATATATATATATATATCTGGGAGCACCACGAAACCCTATTTCCACCATCGCAACCTTCTGTACCCAAGATATCTCATCTTGGGGCCTTTTCCGGAGCTCCGCCAGAGGGGGAATCGATCACGGAGGGCCTCTACATCAACTCCATGGCCCCTCCGATGATGTGTGAGTAGTTTACCTCAGACCTTCGGGTCCATAGTTATTAGCTAGATGGCTTCTTCTCTCTCTTTGGATCCCAATACAATGTTCTCCTCGATCTTGTTGGAGATCTATTTGATGTAACTCTTTTAGCAGTGTGTTTGTCGATATCTGATGAATTATGGGTTTATGATCAAGTTTATCTATGAACAATATTTGATTCTTCTCTTAAATCAATGTTGGGGATATCGCTTATCGGGAACTTATCGGTCGACCCATGATAAGGGGTAAATCGGCCAGTTTATCAGCATATCGGCTGATTTATCGCCATATCGGTTGATTTATCGGCCAATTATCTTACCGGCCAGACAACGGTAAGCGATAAATCGGCCGATTTATCGGAATATCGGAAGATATCTTGAACAGTGTCTTAAATATTTTACGTATGATTGGTTATCTTTGCAAGTCTCTTCAAATTATTAGTTTGGTTTGGCCTACTAGATTGATCTTTCTTGCAATGGGAGAAGTGCTTAGCTTTGGGTTCAATCTTGCGGTGTCCTTTCCCAGTGACAGCAGGGGCAGCAAGGCACGTATTGTATTGTTGCCATCGAGGATAAAAAGATGGGGTTTATATCATATTGCTTGAGTTTATCCCTCTACATCATGTCATCTTGCCTAATGCATTAGTCTGTTCTTATGAACTTAATACTCTAGATGCATGCTGGATAGCGGTCGATGTGTGGAGCAATAGTAGTAGATGCAGAATCGTTTTGGTCTACTTGTCGTGGACTGATACGTCTTCGTCGTATCTACTTTTCCAAACACTTTTGCCCTTGTTTTGGACTCTAACTTGCATGATTTGAATGGAACTAACCCGGACTAACGCTGTTTTCAGCAGAATTGCCATGGTGTTATTTTTGTACAGAAATAAAAGTTCTCGGATTGACTTGAAAATCAACGGAGATTATTTTTGGAATATAAAAAAAATACTGGAAGAAGAATCCACGTTAGGGGCCCCACACCCTGTCCACGAGGGTGGGGGGCGTGCCTACCCCCTTGGGCGCGCGCCCTGCCTCGTGGGCCCCCTGACGCTCCACCGACCTCAACTCCAACTCCATATATTCACTTTCGGGGAGAAAAAACGGAGAGAAGGATTCATCGCGTTTTACGATACGGAGCCACCGCCAAGCCCTAAACTCTCTCGGGAGGACTGATCTTGGTTGTACTCTTGAATCATTTTGACCCAACGAGTTTGCTTGAGGTTGAGATTGGATTGAGTGAAGATATACTTGAGGCTCTTGTGATCGGTGAAAATGTCCACTTGCCTTCCCAACAAGAGATGTCTCCATGTTATTAATGCATGGCCAACTACCGCCAACTCAAGATCGTGAGTGGGGTAGTTCTTTTCGTTGGGCTTCAACTGACAAGAGGTATAAGACATAACTTTCTTCTCTTGCATTAACACAGCGCTGAGACCTTGCAATGAGGCATCACAGAAAACTTTGAATGGTTTGGATTCATCAGGAGGAGTTAAGATAGGAGCTGAGACGAGCTTCTCTTTTAGAGTGTTGAAAGCAACGTCACACTCAGGAGTCCAGACATACTTGACATGCTTCTGGAGGAGGTTGGAAAGAGGCTTTGCAATCTTAGAGAAATTCTCAACGAATCTTCGGGATTAGCTTGCAAGTCCAAGGAAACTGCAGAGCTGCTTGACATTCTGAGGAGGCTCTGTGTTCACAATTGCAGAAACCTTCTCCGGATTAACAGCAATGCCCTTGGCGGAGATGATGTGACCAAGGTAAATTACTTCATCAAGCCAAAACTCACATTTGGAAAACTTTGCATAGAATTGATACTCTCTGAGCTTGTCGAGCACCAATTGCAAATGCTTGGCATGATCCTTCTTACTCTTGGAGAAGACCAAGATATCTTCGAGATACACTAGGATGAATTCATTTGTGTAGGGGATGAAGATGAAGTTCATCATGCAAGAGAACGTTGGAGGAGCATTGACAAGGCCGAAAGACGTGACCGTATATTCATAAGAACCAAAGCTTGTTCTTAATGCTGTCTTGGGAGTATCTTGTTTATGAATGCGAATCTGATGATAACCCATACGGAGGTCAAGCTTGGAGAATACTTTTGCACCTTGAAGTTGCTCGAATAGCTCATTGATATTGGGAAGTGGATACTTGTTCTTAATTGTCTTCTTGTTCAATGGACGGTAATCGACACAAATTTGGTCCGTGCCATCCTTCTTCTGGACAAAAAGAACACCACAACCCCACGGAGATGAACTCGGTCTGATCAAACCCAGAAGCTCTTGTTCATCGAGCTGTTTCTTCAATTCTTTCAGCTCCTTTGGTCCAAGCTTGTATGGACACTTGCAAACGGGTTCAGTGCCAGTCTCAAGATCGATAACGAATTCAACTGGCCGGTGAGGAGGCATTCCCGGAAGCTCTTCTGGAAAGACGTCTTGGTACTCACAAACAACTGGAATCTGAGAGATGCCATCTAACTCTCCCTTCTCATTTAGAGAAAAAAATCGAATGGTTTCATCCCGAGCGGCATAGATGATCACATCATCAAAAAAGTGTGTCAATTGAATCTCCCTGGCAGCACAATCAAGTTGAGCCTTGTGCTTAGAAAGCCAGTCCACCCCGAGAATTAGATCAATATCAGAGTCTCCAAGAACCATTGGGTAAGACAGAAATTTATAGTTGCCCATCTTGATAGAAACATCCGGAGCCATCATTTTGGTATTCATGAACAAACCCGGAGAGGAAACCGCTATCGGCTTAGGCAGATCCACAATATGCGAATTGTGCATGGATGCAAAAGGTCTTGATATGAATGAAATAGATGCACTAGTATCAAATAAGACTTTTGCAGGAATATCATTAAATGGAAGATTACCCATGATCACTTCTGAAGAATCCTCTGCTTGAGCTGCATTCATCATGTTGACCCTTGTAGACTTGGGATTATGCTTGACCACTGCATTGCTTGAAGACCTCACGGGAGGAGGAGGTGGAAGGTGCCTTTGGTTGAAGCACTTGTTTGCATAGTGACCTTTCTACTGACACTTGTTGCAAGTAACTTCTGAGAGCGGACGATGATAAGGAGCACTTGACCTTGGAGCTTGAGTCTGAGACTTGTTTTGATAGCCTGGGTTGGGTGGGTGAGAAGATCCATGGCCACCTTTGTTCTTCTGCTAGTAGGGCTGACGAAACGGAGGAGGAGGAAGCCAGAACTTCTGTTGCTTAGCTGCCACTTGTGAGGAAGAAGAAGATTGAACTGCATCCCCGATTCTCTTCTTTGAAGCCTCACACTTGAGCTGAGCACCTTCTTGCTTGAGGGACATGTTATAGAATTTATCAAACTTAGTAGGCTCAAGAAGCACGAGCGCTAACTGCAGATCTTCTCTGAGGCCACCTCTGAAGTGATAGATCATGCTCTTTTCATCAGGAACATCCTGCCTTGTGAAGCGGGCATGTTTCTGAAACTGGATGTTGTATTGGTAAACGGACATGCTGCCTTGCTTGAGACTGCGGAACTCCTCACGCTTGCTCTCAGCAACACCTGTAGGAATGTGGTGAGCTTTGACATCCCGGCAGAAGTCATCCCAGGTAATCACTCTACCTCCTCTGGAATCTTTGTATTGTTGATACCAATTAGCAGCTTGGTCCTTGATTTGAAACAAAGCGAACTTGACAAAGTCCTCAGGCTTGACATTGCTACATTCAAAATGCTTGCAGATGTCCACGAGCCAATCATCGGTGTTTGTGGCCTCGACACAGTTGCTGAAAGACTTTGGCTGATTTGCAAGGAACTGGTTGAGGGTAGAAAATTGAGGCTGATTGTTGAACTTCCCTTGACCTTGATTTCCTTGGTTGCCTTGGCCTTGGTTGCGCTCTTGCAAGAGTTGCAAAAGCATCTGGGTGTTGGCATTGGTGGCTGCCATGATAGCTTGCCATGCCTCCAGAGGCGGAGGTGGAGGTGGAGGGTTCGCCTGACTCCCTTCATTGCAGTCCGGATTCAGACGCGTTGGAGGAGCCATCCTGAAGAGGGTGACATCCGTTAGAACCATGATAGACAGATAGACAAGCTGAATCAATGGACAGAAATTGCAACATGTAGTCTTCACAATAAACATCCGAACAGAGATTGAACGAATGAATTCCAAAGTTAACATCACACATCCATTAAGTTGAGAAGCCACTTAGATAAAGGTTGATGAATGAAACAACAAGGTATGGCTGGAACAAATAAGTGGTAAGGATTACCCAATCACAAACCAAATATCTGCGGGAAGAGTAACTAGAGCTACTTGAATTCCCACCTATAAACTCCCGAAACTTTCTGGTTATGCAATCTGGTGTTGGGGATACAGGGAGGTGAAGGAAATATGCCCTAGAGGCAATAATAAAAGTTATTATTTATTTCCTTATATCATGATAAATGTTTATTATTCATGCTAGAATTGTATTAACCGGAAACATAATACATGTGTGAATACATAGACCAACAGAGTGTCACTAGTATGCCTCTACTAGACTAGCTCGTTAATCAAAGATGGTTATGTTTCCTAACCATGAACAAAGAGTTGTTATTTGATTAACGAGGTCACATCATTAGTTGAATGATCTGATTGACATGACCCATTCCATTAGCTTAGCACCCGATCGTTTAGTATGTTGCTATTGCTTTCTTCATGACTTATACATGTTCCTATAACTATGAGATTATGCAACTCCCGTTTACCGGAGGAACACTTTGGGTACTACCAAACGTCACAACGTAACTGGGTGATTATAAAGGAGTACTACAGGTGTCTCCAATGGTAGATGTTGGGTTGGCGTATTTCGAGATTAGGTTTTGTCACTCTGATTGTCGGAGAGGTATCTCTGGGCCCTCTCGGTAATACACATCACATAAGCCTTGCAAGCATAATAACTAAGATGTTAGTTATGAGATGATGTATTACGGAATGAGTAAAGAGACTTGCCGGTAACGAGATTGAACTAGGTATTGGATACCGACGATCGAATCTCGGGCAAGTAACATACCGATGACAAAGGGAACAACGTATGTTGTTATGCGGTCTGACCGATAAAGATCTTCGTAGAATATGTAGGAGCCAATATGGGCATCCAGGTCCCGCTATTGGTTATTGACCGGAGACGTGTCTCGGCCATGTCTACATTGTTCTCGAACCGTAGGGTCCGCACGCTTAACGTTACGATGACAGTTATTATGAGTTTATGCATTTTGATGTACCGAAGGTTGTTCGGAGTCCCGGATGAGATCACGGACATGACGAGGAGTCTCGAAAAGGTCGAGACGTAAAGATTGATATATTGGAAGCCTATGTTTGGGCACCGGAAGCGTTCCGGGTGAAATCGGGATTTTTCCGGATTACCGGGAGGGTTACCGGAACCCCCCCGGGAGGTAAATGGGCCTATTGGGCCTTAGTGGAAAAGAGAGAAGAGGCAGCCCACACCTGGCCGGCGCCCCCCACCTTTCCCAAGTCCTAATAGGACTAGGAGAGGTGGGCCGGCCCCCTCTTTCTCCTTCTTCCCAAGAATCCTAGTTGGAATAGGATTGGGGGGAAGGAGTCCTACTCCCGGTGGGAGTAGGACTCCTCCCTGCGCCTCCCTCCTAGCCGGCCGAACCCCCTGCCCCTGGCCTTTATATACGGGGGCAGGGGGCACCACAAGACACACAAGTTAATCGTTCCTTAGCCGTGTGCGGTGCCCCCTGCCACCAAATTCCACCTCGATCATACCGTTACAGTGCTTAGGCGAAGCCCTGCGTCGGTAGTACATCAAGATCGTCACCACGCCGTCGTGCTGACGGAACTCTTCCTCGACGCTTTGCTGGATCGGAGCCCGAGGAACGTCATCGAGCTGAACGTGTGCTAAGAACTCGGAGGTGCCGGAGTAACGGTGCTTGGATCGGTTGGATCGGGAAGAAGACGTACGACTACTTCCTCTATGTTGTGTGATCGCTTCCGCAGTCGGTCTGCGTTGGTACGTAGACAACACTCTCCCCTCTCGTTGCTGTGCATCACCATGATCTTGCGTGTGCGTAGGAAATTTTTTGAAATTACTGCGTTCCCCAACAGTGGCATCCGAGCCTAGGTTTTTATGGTTTGATGTTATATGCACGAGTAGAACACAAGTGAGTTGTGGGCGATACAAGTCATACTGCCTACCAGCATGTCATACTTTGGTTCGGCGGTATTGTTGGACGAGACGATCCGGACCAACCTTACGCGTACTCTTACGCGAGACCGGTTCCCTCGACGTGCTATGCACACAGATGGCTAGCGGAAGACTGTCTCTCCAACTTTAGTTGAACCAAGTGTGACTACGCCCGGTCCTTGAGAAGGTTAAAACGGAGTCTATTTGACGAACTATCGTTGTGGTTTTGATGCGTAGGTGAGATGAGTTCTTACTTAAGCCCGTAGCAGCCACGTAAAACTTGCAACAACAAAGTAGAGGACGTCTAACTTGTTTTTGCAGGGCATGTTGTGATGTGATATGGTCAAGGCATGATGCTGATTTTATTGTATGAGATGATCATGTTTTGTAACCGAGTTATCGGCAACTGGCAGGAGCCATATGGTTGTCGCTTTATTGTATGCAATGCAATCGCGATGTAATGCTTTACTAGATTACTAAACGGTAGTAATAGTCTTGGAAGCATAAGATTGGCGAGACGACAACGTTGCTACGATGGAGATCAAGGTGGCGCGCCGGTGACGATGGTGATCATGACGATGCTTCGAAGATGGAGATCACAAAGCACAAGATGATGATAACCATATCATATCACTTATATTGATTGCATGTGATGTTTATCCTTTTATGCATCTTATCTTGCTTTGATTGACGGTAGCATTATAAGATGATCTCTCACTAAATTATCAAGAAGTGTTCTCCCTGAGTATGCACCGTTGCAAAAGTTCTTCGTGCTGAGACACCACGTGATGATCGGGTGTGATAGGCTCTACGTTCAAATACAACGGGTGCAAAACAGTTGCACACGCGGAATACTCAGGTTATACTTGACGAGCCAAGCATATACAGATATGGCCTCGGAACACGGAGACCGAAAGGTCGAGCGTGAATCATATAGTAGATATGATCAACATATTGATGTTCACCATTGAAAACTACTCCATCTCACGTGATGATCGGTTATGGTTTAGTTGATTTGGATCACGTGATCACTTAGAAGATTAGAGGGATGTCTATCTAAGTGGGAGTTCTTAAGTAAATTAACTGAACTTAAAAATTATCATGAACTTAGTACCTGATAGTATCTTGCTTGTTTATGTTGATTGTAGATAGATGGCTCGTGCTGTTGTTCCGTTGAATTTTAATGCGTTCCTTGAGAAAGCTAAGTTGAAAGATGATGGTAGCAATTACACGGACTGGGTCCGTAACCTGAGGATTATCCTCATTGCTGCACAGAAGAATTACGTCCTGGAAGCACCGCTGAGTGCCAGACCTGCTGCAAGAGCAACACCAGAAGTTATGAACGTCTGGCAGAGCAAAGCTGATGACTACTCAATAGTTCAGTGTGCCATGCTTTACGGCTTAGAACCGGGACTTCAACGACGTTTTGAACGTCATGGAGCATATGAGATGTTCCAGGAGTTGAAGTTAATATTTCAAGCAAATGCCCGGATTGAGAGATATGAAGTCTCCAATAAGTTCTATAGCTGCAAGATGGAGGAGAACAGTTCTGTCAGTGAGCATATACTCAAAATGTCTGGGTATAATAATCACTTGATTCAATTGGGAGTTACACTTCCGGATGATTGCGTCATTGACAGAATTCTCCAATCACTGCCACCAAGCTACAAGAGCTTTGTGATGAACTATAATATGCAAGGGATGAACAAGACTATTCCCGAGCTCTTCGCTATGCTGAAAGCTGCGGAGGTAGAAATCAAGAAGGAGCATCAAGTGTTGATGGTTAACAAAACCACTAGTTTCAAGAAAAAGGGCAAAGGGAAGAAGAAAGGAACTTCAAGAAGAACGGCAAGCAAGTTGCTGCTCAAGAGAAGAAACCCAAGTCTGGACCTAAGCCTGAAACTGAGTGCTTCTACTGCAAGCAGACTGGTCACTGGAAGCGGAACTGCCCCAAGTATTTAGCGGATAAGAAGGATGGCAAGGTGAACAAAGGTATATATGATATACATGTTATTGATGTGTACCTTACTAATGCTCGCAGTAGCACCTGGGTATTTGATACTGGTTCTGTTGCTAATATTTGCAACTCGAAACAGGGACTACAGAATAAGCGGACACTAGCAAAGGACGAGGTGACGATGCGCGTGGGAAACGGTTCCAAAGTCGATGTGATCGCGGTCGGCACGCTACCTCTACATCTACCTTCGGGATTAATATTAGACCTAAATAATTGTTATTTGGTGCCAGCGTTGAGCATGAACATTATATCTGGATCTTGTTTGATGCGAGACGGTTATTCATTTAAATCAGAGAATAATGGTTGTTCTATTTATATGAGTAATATCTTTTATGGTCATGCACCCTTGAAAAGTGGTCTATTCTTATTAAATCTCGATAGTAGTAATACACATATTCATAATGTTGAAGCCAAAAGATGCAGAGTTGATAATGATAGTGCAACTTATTTGTGGCACTGCCGTTTAGGTCATATCGGTGTAAAACGCATGAAGAAACTCCATGCTGATGGGCTTTTGGAACCACTTGATTATGAATCACTTGGTACTTGCGAACCGTGCCTCATGGGCAAGATGACTAAAACACCGTTCTCCGGTACTATGGAGAGAGCAACAGATTTATTGGAAATCATACATACCGATGTATGTGGTCCGATGAATATTGAGGCTCGTGGCGGATATCGTTATTTTCTCACCTTCACAGATGATTTAAGCAGATATGGGTATATCTACTTAATGAAACATAAGTCTGAAACATTTGAAAAGTTCAAGGAATTTCAGAGTGAAGTTGAAAATCATCGTAACAAGAAAATAAAGTTTCTACGATCTGATCGTGGAGGAGAATATTTGAGTTACGAGTTTGGTGTACATTTAAAATTGTGGAATAGTTTCGCAACTCACGCCACCCGAAACACCACAACGTAATGGTGTGTCCGAACGTCGTAATCGTACTTTACTAGATATGGTGCGATCTATGATGTCTCTTACTGATTTACCGCTATCATTTTGGGGTTATGCTTTAGGGACGGCCGCATTCACGTTAAATAGGGCACCATCTAAATCCGTTGAGACGACGCCTTATGAACTATGGTTTGGCAAGAAACCAAAGTTGTCGTTTCTTAAAATTTGGGGCTGCGATGCTTATGTGAAAAAGCTTCAACCTGATAAGCTCGAACCCAAATCGGAGAAGTGTGTCTTCATAGGATATCCAAAGGAAACTATTGGATACACCTTCTATCACAGATCCGAAGGCAAGACTTTTGTTGCTAAATTCGGAAACTTTCTTGAGAAGGAGTTTCTCTCGAAAGAAGTGAGTGGGAGGAAAGTAGAACTTGACGAGGTAACTGTACCTACTCCGTTATTGAGAAATAGTACATCACAGAAAACTGTTTCTGTGAGACCTACACCAATAAGAGAGGAAGTTAATGATGATGATCATGAAACTTTAGATCAAGATACTACTGTACCTCGTAGATCAACCAGAGTAAGATCCGCACCAGAGTGGTACGGTAATCCTGTTCTGGAAGTCATGCTACTAGATCATGATGAACCTACGAACTATGAAGAAGCGATGGTGAGCCCAGATTCCGCAAAGTGGCTTGAAGCCATGAAATCTGAGATGGGATCCATGTATGAGAACAAAGTATGGACTTTGGTTGACTTGCCCGATGATCGGCAAGCAATTGAGAATAAATGGATCTTTAAGAAAAAGACTGACGCTGATGGTAATGTTACTGTCTACAAAGCTCGACTTGTCGCAAAAGGTTTTCGACAGGTTCAAGGAGTTGACTACGATGAGACTTTCTCACCCGTAGCGATGCTTAAGTCTGTCAGAATCATGTTAGCAATTGCCGCATTTTATGATTATGAAATTTGGCAAATGGATGTAAAAACCGCATTCCTGAATGGATTTCTGGAAGAAGAGTTGTATATGATGCAACCAGAAGGTTTTGTCGATCCAAAGGGAGCTAACAAAGTGTGCAAACTCCAGCGATCCATCTATGGACTGGTGCAAGCATCTCGGAGTTGGAATAAACGCTTTGATAGTGTGATCAAAGCATTTGAGTTGATACAGACTTTTGGAGAAGCCTGTATTTACAAGAAAGTGAGTGGGAGCTCTGTAGCATTTCTGATATTATATGTGGATGACATATTACTCATCGGAAATGATATAGAATTTCTGGATAGCATAAAGGGATACTTGAATAAAAGTTTTTCGATGAAAGACCTCGGGGAAGCTGCTTACATATTAGGCATAAAGATCTATAGAGATAGATCAAAACGCTTAATTGGACTTTCACAAAGCACATACCTTGACAAGATTTTGAAGAAGTTCAAAATGGATCAAGCAAAGAAAGGGTTCTTGCCTGTATTGCAAGGTGTGAAGTTGAGTCAGACTCAATGCCCGACCACTGCAGAAGATAGAGAGAAAATGAAAGATGTTCCCTATGCTTCAGCCATAGGCTCTATCATGTATGCAATGCTGTGTACCAGACCTGATGTGTGCCTTGCTATAAGTTTAGCAGGGAGGTACCAAAGTAATCCAGGGGTGGATCACTGGACAGCGGTCAAGAACATCCTGAAATACCTGAAAAGGACTAAGGATATGTTTCTCGTATATGGAGGTGACAAAGAGCTCACCGTAAGAGGTTACGTTGATGCAAGCTTTGACACTGATCCGGACGATTCTAAATCGCAAACCGGATACGTGTTTACTTTAAACGGTGGAGCTGTCAGTTGGTGCAGTTCTAAACAAAGCGTCGTAGCGGGATCTACATGTGAAGCGGAGTACATAGCTGCTTCAGAAGCAGCGAACGAAGGAGTCTGGATGAAGGAGTTCATATCCGATCTAGGTGTCATACCTAGTGCATCGGGTCCAATGAAAATCTTCTGTGACAATACTGGTGCAATTGCCTTGGCAAAGGAATCCAGATTTCACAAAAGAACCAAACACATCAAGAGACGCTTCAACTCCATCCGGGATTTAGTCCAGGTGGGAGACATAGAGATTTGCAAGATACATACGGATCTGAATGTTGCAGACCCGTTGACTAAGCCTCTTCCACGAGCAAAACATGATCAGCACCAAGACTCCATGGGTGTAAGAATCATTACTGTGTAATCTAGATTATTGACTCTAGTGCAAGTGGGAGACTGAAGGAAATATGCCCTAGAGGCAATAATAAAAGTTATTATTTATTTCCTTATATCATGATAAATGTTTATTATTCATGCTAGAATTGTATTAACCGGAAACATAATACATGTGTGAATACATAGACCAACAGAGTGTCACTAGTATGCCTCTACTAGACTAGCTCGTTAATCAAAGATGGTTATGTTTCCTAACCATGAACAAAGAGTTGTTATTTGATTAACGAGGTCACATCATTAGTTGAATGATCTGATTGACATGACCCATTCCATTAGCTTAGCACCCGATCGTTTAGTATGTTGCTATTGCTTTCTTCATGACTTATACATGTTCCTATAACTATGAGATTATGCAACTCCCGTTTACCGGAGGAACACTTTGGGTACTACCAAACGTCACAACGTAACTGGGTGATTATAAAGGAGTACTACAGGTGTCTCCAATGGTAGATGTTGGGTTGGCGTATTTCGAGATTAGGTTTTGTCACTCTGATTGTCGGAGAGGTATCTCTGGGCCCTCTCGGTAATACACATCACATAAGCCTTGCAAGCATAATAACTAAGATGTTAGTTATGAGATGATGTATTACGGAACGAGTAAAGAGACTTGCCGGTAACGAGATTGAACTAGGTATTGGATACCGACGATCGAATCTCGGGCAAGTAACATACCGATGACAAAGGGAACAACGTATGTTGTTATGCGGTCTGACCGATAAAGATCTTCGTAGAATATGTAGGAGCCAATATGGGCATCCAGGTCCCGCTATTGGTTATTGACCGGAGACGTGTCTCGGCCATGTCTACATTGTTCTCGAACCGTAGGGTCCGCACGCTTAACGTTACGATGACAGTTATTATGAGTTTATGCATTTTGATGTACCGAAGGTTGTTCGGAGTCCCGGATGAGATCACGGACATGACGAGGAGTCTCGAAAAGGTCGAGACGTAAAGATTGATATATTGGAAGCCTATGTTTGGGCACCGGAAGCGTTCCGGGTGAAATCGGGATTTTTCCGGATTACCGGGAGGGTTACCGGAACCCCCCCGGGAGGTAAATGGGCCTATTGGGCCTTAGTGGAAAAGAGAGAAGAGGCAGCCCACACCTGGCCGGCGCCCCCCACCTTTCCCAAGTCCTAATAGGACTAGGAGAGGTGGGCCGGCCCCCTCTTTCTCCTTCTTCCCAAGAATCCTAGTTGGAATAGGATTGGGGGGAAGGAGTCCTACTCCCGGTGGGAGTAGGACTCCTCCCTGCGCCTCCCTCCTAGCCGGCCGAACCCCCTGCCCCTGGCCTTTATATACGGGGGCAGGGGGCACCACAAGACACACAAGTTAATCGTTCCTTAGCCGTGTGCGGTGCCCCCTGCCACCAAATTCCACCTCGATCATACCGTTACAGTGCTTAGGCGAAGCCCTGCGTCGGTAGTACATCAAGATCGTCACCACGCCGTCGTGCTGACGGAACTCTTCCTCGACGCTTTGCTGGATCGGAGCCCGAGGAACGTCATCGAGCTGAACGTGTGCTAAGAACTCGGAGGTGCCGGAGTAACGGTGCTTGGATCGGTTGGATCGGGAAGAAGACGTACGACTACTTCCTCTACGTTGTGTGATCGCTTCCGCAGTCGGTCTGCGTTGGTACGTAGACAACACTCTCCCCTCTCGTTGCTGTGCATCACCATGATCTTGCGTGTGCGTAGGAAATTTTTTGAAATTACTGCGTTCCCCAACAGGAGGCACACTATATCTATACCTAATATTAAAGAGAGGATTGTTTCTCTACTTTTTTTCGTCAAAGATTTTTTTTTACGTAACTTCGTACGTCGTGCTTAGCGATTGAACAATAGTTTTATTGATTGAAAGATATCGAACGTAGTTTTGACCATGACACGTGCAAACAGGCCGGCCCAATAAAGAACACAAGTTTTAACTACAACACATGCAAACGGGCCGGCCCAATTTATAAGCTTAGAAAAATCAAATGGCAATAGCGGGAATCAAACTCGCTACCTCACGCTGGTTAGTAGTGAGGCTAACCACCCAAGCTAACAATAGCAGATGACTAAGAAGCAACACTAACAATAATTATTCAAAAAATCGAACAAATGTTTGAAAGCCGTGGACAAATTTCAGAAATGTAATAATAGCATGATTTTTTTTGAAAAATATGTACACAAACTAAAAAATGTAGTGTTTTTCAATTATGAACTATTGTTTTTGAAATGCGAACAATTTTATTTTTAAAAAATTAAACTACACACTGAACAATTTCTTAGTATACGGTTAACCATATTTAAATAAACACTGAACATTTCTAAAATATATGATGAACTTTTTTCAAATGCATGTTGAACAAAATTTCCATACAAGATGAAAAAAACTTATACACAGTGAGCATTTTTGTTCACTATACGTGATTTTTTTAAAACCCGAACAACTTTTGAAAAGATGAACAAAATTTCTAATTTCGAACTTTATTTGGAATTTGGAATTTCTAAACATGGACAAAATTTCAAAAATATGGTTTTTTTAAACGATGACAAAAATTTTGAATATCAAACATTTTTTCAATATCTAAATAATTCTGAACATTTCTTGAAAATTTTGAATTTACGAAAAAACATTATATATTTTTTCCTTGCCCGTTTTCGGGGTCATATAATGTGTATCCTCCGGTGCAACGCATGGGCATGTTTGCTAGTATCACACAACTAACAAGCCCTACGCTCCAACTGTATCCATCCATCAACACATAACCAAGAAACCTTCGGAAACCGTGTACCTCAACCTTCGAAAAACATACGTTATACGAGTTATGGCAATACTCCCAAACTCCTGCCCCACTACTGGGTGGCGTCGAGGTTATCTCACCAACAACTGCATAAAAGAGATTTTCGATGTCGGCGAACTCAGGTATTCCAGAACTACAACGATAAAATTGTGACGATAACACCTCGGAGCTCAACTCCCCGAGACACTGCCACAACCCCTAAATGCCAGGAGGCACCAAGAATAATGTTCTTGTCACAAAAATATCGGGAGCATCCCAAGATATCCACGTGATCCTAAATTTTTTCATGAAATTTGAGGAGAGGAAAGTCAAAACATCTACGTCAGGAGGCCTCACCGGAGCGACGAAAGAATCCTACTCTCTGATATATATAATCCTAATACTCAAAACATTTTTGTTCTAGACTCAGCAACGTCAGCGATTCGATCAAGCAGGGGGCTCCTAAGTCGGGGATGGCTCTGATTACTAACTTGTCACGCCCATGATGCAACTATATCTCCCACGCGTCGAGGCACGACTTGGAGGCATAACCGCATGGTGGTTTTGTCGCAAGGAGGGTCATCTTCACAACATCCCATGTAATGAACGAGAAGGGATAAATAGAGTTGGCTTACACTCGCCACGTCACTCAGTATTAAAATAAGTCATACATCATCAGAGTACACTCATAGTCCGACTACGGACAACCAAATGAAAAGGAAGATAAACCCAACTGCTAGATCCCCGATCGTCCCGACTGGACACCACTACTAATCATCAGGAAAAAGACACGTAGTAACGACCAAGGTCCTCGTCGAACTCACACTTGAGTTTGGTAGCATCACCTGCACTGGTATCATCGGCACCTGCAACTGTTTTGGAAGTATCCGTGAGTAATGAGGACTCAGCAATCTCAAACCCGCGAGATCAAGACTATTTAAGCTTATGGGTAGGATAAGGTAGTGAGGTGGAGTTGCAGCAAGCGTTGAGCAAGTATGGTGGATAACATACGCATATAAGAGTAAGATGAGAAGCTACGCAACGGTCCTTAAGCTAGAAGTGATCAAAAAGTGATCCTGAAACTACTTACGTTCAAACATAACCCAAACCATGTTCACTTCCCGGACTCCGCCGAAAAGAGACCATAACGGCTACACACGCGGTTGATTCATTTTAATTAAGTCAAGTGTCAAGTTCTCTACAACCGGATATTAACAAATTCCCATCTGCCACATAACCGCGAGCACGGCTCTCGAAAGTTTATACCCTGGAGGGGTGTCCCAACTTAGCCCATCACCAGTTCTCACGGTCAACGAAGGATATTCCTTCTCCCGAAAAGACCCGGTCAGTCTCGGAATCCCGGTTACAAGACATTTCGACAATGGTAAAACAAGACCAGCAAGACCGCCCGATGTGCCGACAAATCCCCATAGGAGTCGCACGTATCTCGTTCTCAGGGCACACCGGATTGTTAAGATGCCGGGTTGGCTGAGACCCTGGTTACCCAGGGGGCGTCGGACATCACCCAGTTTGAGCCAACACTCAGAGGAGCACTGGCCCGGGGGGGGGGTGTTAAAATAAAGATGACCCTCGGGTTTTTAACCCCAAGGGAAAGTTATAGGTTGTTAGGCAGGTGTAAAACCAAGGTTGGGCCTTGCTGCAGGAGTTTTATTCAAAGCAAACTATCAAGGGGGTCCCATAACCCCAACCGCGTAAGGAATGCAACATCAAGGAACATAACACTGGTATGACAGAAACTAAGGCGGCAAGAGTGGAACAAAACACCGAGCAAAATGCCAAGCCTTCCACCCTTTGCCAAGTATATAGATGCATTAGTTATATAAGAGATATTGTGATATCCCAACATATCCATGTTCCAACATGGAACAACTTGCAAGGCACCTGCAACTAGCAACGCTATCAGAGGGGCTGAGCAAAAGCGGTAACTTAGCCAAACAATGGTTTGCTAGGAAGGTGGGTTAGAGGCTTGACATGGCAATATGGGAGGCATTATAAACAAGTGGTAGGTAGCACGACATAGCGATAGAACAAACAACTAGCAAGCAAAGATAGAAGTGATATCGAGGGTAATGGTCATCTTGCCTGCAAAGTTCCCAGAGTTGTCGAAAGCTTGCTCCTCGTTAGCGTACTCAACAGATTCCTTGTTCACGAACTCGTCTACCGGCTCTACCCAAAGCAAGAACACAAGCAACGGAACAACACTCAATCATGGTGCAATGCACAAGCAACATGATGCAAGACATGGCATGTAATGCAAGATATGATGTGCAATGCATATGGGTTCTCTGGAAGGAAAAGAATGATCAAGGCATCAACTTGTCAAACCAAGTGTGCCGATGGAAAGATGGGGTGATTTTGGTCGAAATCGATATAAGGATCACCGAAAACAGATGCATGGTTTGCAAATGACAAGCAAAACAAAAATGATGCAAATCTGCAATTAACAGCATCATGGAACTTAGAATGCAACAAGAAACTAAGCTACAACACTCCAACATAGCAACCAAGCACATGGCATTAAAGTACACATGAAGCTCTACAAATCATCAACACTGAGCTCCTACTAGAACTCACTAGAACAAGCTCAAAGGAACATGGCAAAATGCAAATGATATCAGCTTCACAGACTTAGAGAAAAGCGGTGTCAACCTCCGGATCCTGATCTAGGGTTCGGGCGTGTTTCTCGAGGTTCGCCAGGATCTTGCCGGAGAGGAAGGAGTGGCGGAGGTCGGAGCGCGGGGAGGTCGCCAGACTTTTTCGGGGCGACGGGATCTGGTGGCGCCGGCGACGAGGGGTGGCGGAGGAGGCGGCGCGGCGTCGGGTGAAGTCAATGGCGGGGCAGCGCGGCGACGTCGTCGAAGCGCGGGAGGAATCTCGAGCGGCGATGGAGGCGGTTCGGGCCGGGCAGGCCCGCTGCAGGCTCGCCGGGCCGCGGCAGCGGGGCGGATCCACGGGATAGGTGATGCGACGTCAGTGGTGCAGGCGGCGGCACAGGGCATGTCCGGCAACGTATGGACACGTCCGGCGGCGCGAAGGGAGGTGAACTAGGGTTTCATCCGTGATTTGGAAAGGGGGATGCATATTTATAGATAGGGGGAGCTAGGACAGTCGAAATGAGGTGCAGTTTTCACCCACACGATCGTGATCTAACGACGGAGAGCATGGAGGGGGTTTAGATGGGCGAGTGGGCTGTTTTGAAGGGGTGTTGGGCTGCAATAAGAGAGGGGCTTTTACGGTTACCTTGTTAACCGTTGGGGCATCAAACGACCTCCAAATGGAGCGAAATTTGACAGGCGGCCTACTGGTGATATACCAAGGCCACACGACAAATCTCGACCCATTCCGAGAACATTTTTCTCCCGCTCATGAAACAAGATTAGAGGGGTGCAACGGGTGCATGTGGGAGTGTCAGATTGCGAAACGGATAACGGGGAAAGTAACCGGATGCATGAGACGAATACGAATGCAAATGAGATGCACATGATGATATGAGATGAAATGCATGACATGAACAAAAAGTAAAACGAAAGATAAAACCCAACCATGAAGGAAATATAATATCACATTGCCGGAAATGGAAGAGTTGGAGTACAAATATGGAAAGTTACATCCGGGGTGTTACACGAGCGCACTTAGTAAGAGGCATAGGAGGAGGAGCCTACCGACGAGCTGGACAACTGCAAATACGATGCCTGCCGCTGCTGTAGCTTTAGCGACACTCACCTCGAATGCCCTCTGCCGCTCCAGACGACCCCTCTCGAAGCGGTGGTTCTCCTTGTAGATCTCCTGATTCCTCGCCCCTAAGGCGGCGTGTGCCGTGACCACGGTGGCGGTAAGTCTCTTTGCATGCTCGACGAGGCGCTCGTCCTCCTCCCGCAAGAACTCGGTGTAGGTCGCAAGTTCGCTGACGCACGTGCGGGCATCCACCTCCGCCTCCTCCCTGCGGACGGCGATGGCGGAGCAGGTGATGACCCCGGCGGTCGACGGTGGCTGGCGGCCATGGCAGCCGACAATGGGGTGGCGGACACGACCACCACCTCCCGCCTTCGGGCCGCGATGGCGGAGCGGGTGATGGCCACTATGGTCGGCAGTGGGGTGGCAGCCACGACGGCCACCTACCACCTTCGGGCCGCGGCGACGGAGCGGGCGATGGCCCTGGCTTTCAACAGTGGTATGGCGGCTGGCATCAGCTGCCAACGGGCAGCGGCGGCAGAACATGTGGTGGGTGTTCTGCTCACACCCAACAGGGATGCCACACACACTACACTATGCCGGGGACTGCTCCGCCACCGTGGTGTAGCCTCCCAGTTGGAGTTGTCCTGTGATGATGGCGGAGTGGCTGAGCGACGACGACGGACTGGTGCCATTGGCGATTGTGGGAGAAGCAAATGAGATAAGCTACATGGAGGGAGGGGAAAATGCGATGCAGGACTCTCCGGCCGTGAGGGTTTATATATAGCAAGCCGGTAAGCATTGGGATTTTGGCGGATTTCACCGAGTCGGGCGGGAAGCTTGTGCGGGAACCTGCGAGGTTGCGCGGGAACGGGCTCACCGATGATTCATTGGCGCCACCGTTTGGCAAAAAGAACGCCCCCGCGCGCTGCGCAAGCTTGCGCTGTAAGCCGTCTACGGCAGCGGGATGACAAGACGTGCGAGAGGAGGACGAAAGGACATGCACATATACGGTTAATAAAAAAATGTTTGCGATTTAATTACCTACTATACCGCCGTCCTAGTTTATAAGTATGATTTAACTAATAAAATATGAATGCATCACTACAGAAAATACACTTTCGTGATGATATGTGTTTGTCACAGTAGGTCGCGTTTTTTGTCATGCATGTACATCCATGACGATTTTATGATAGAATCAAGATAGTCATACCTGTGCTGTCGTAGAAGTGTTCCATGACATTACCGAAATTATCATCACAGAAGTGTCCACTTCCATGACAATAAATCGTGCGTCATAGAAGTGCTTTCGTCAAGGGTGACCGACACGTGGCATCCACCGTAACGAAATGCCGTTAAGCTATCGGGTCCGGTTTTGGATCCGATAACCCGTTAACAGCCCGGACCAATGGGGATTTTCCACGTGTAAAATCATCATTGGCCGCAGGAAACACGTGTTGCCTCACCGTTGGGACAGATGTCATCCACTCATTGGACAAGAGGCGCCTATGATAGGTCGACATGTGGCATGGCCCAACAGTGGCCCATTCCGATGAAAAAGGCCGGCCCAGTAAAAATTAGCAGCCCGACCCATATAAGGCCTACTTGTGTCAGGTCCATTTAAGCCCATGGCCCATACGAGATGTGCCAATTCCGCCCGTCAATGGCCCGTTAAAGATTTGACACCATTGTAGTCCATCGTCAGTTCGAGCCCGTTAACAGCCTGCTATATATTTGGGCTCAATATTGGTCGCTATATATTTGGGCTCAATAACGGCCCATTTAATGGATGGGCCAATTTTCAGGATGTACATCTTTCGGCCTTTTAGCGACCCATTTAAATGTTGGGCTAATTTCCGGCCCGGTGTGTCTTTCAGCCTGTTGACGACCCATAAATCTGTTGGGCCATTTGTCGTCGGACATGAGTTTCGGCCTTTTAGCGGCCCATTTAAGTGTTGGGCCAATTTCTGGCTCGATGTCACTTTCAGCCTGTTGACGGCGCATAAATCAGTTGGGCCATTTGTAGTCGGACCTGAGTTTTGGCCTCTTAGCGGCCCATTTAAGTGTTGGGCCAATTTCTGGCCCGGTGTCACTTTCAGCCTGTTAACGGCCCATAAATCAGTTGGGCCATTTGTAGTCGGACCTGAGTTTTGGCCTTTTAGCGACCCATTTAAGTGTTGGGCCAATTCCCGGCCCTATGTGCCTTTCGGCCTGTTAACGGACCATAAATGAGTTGGGCCATTTGTATTCGGACCTTAGTTTTGGCTTTTTAATGACCCATGCCCTTCATGGTCCAATACCGGCCCGATTTCTCTTTCGGCCTTCTAAAGGCCCACAATACAGTTGGGCCGTTTACAATACGACCTGACTTTCGGCCTCTTAGCGGCCCATGCTCTTCATGGTCCAGTACAAGCCCGCTGTCTCTTTCGGCCTACTAAAGGCCTATAGTATAGTTGGGCCATATGTAGCCTAAACTTAGTGACGGCCTGTTAACTGCCCGTGAAATAAATTGGGGCCACTTGTTGCCCGCTTCGATGTTGGCCTGTTAACGACCCGGGAGGTAAGAGGGCCGACCATTAACTTTTGGCCTAGTAACAGCCCATTAACTTAATGGGCCCACTAAAGTTCGTTCATGTCTTTAGGCCAAATTAGATAATTTGTGCCCATTACGACGAGCAATTATGCACATGACCAAAACCGATCAAGCAAAGGTACGGCATACAGGGAATAACGTTGCACATCCAGCATAAATTACAGGAAATGACATCCACTGGGCAATCAAAGTTTGATGCCAGTGCAAATAAATGAGTAGAACCTAACCATCTACAACGTCACAATTTGCAACCTCAGCACAGATGACACCCATAAGCATGTGGGGAAGTTCTTGCTGCTTTGCTACACTGTCTCTGAAAACATTAATCAGTTGTTGTGTCGCACGACTCTGCACCTCTGATTCATCCACCATTTCCATCATTTCTTCAGCCATTAATTGGTTCACAAACACACATTTATTCCGTTGCATTCGAGACAGAGGATACTGAATAGATTCAGATGGCCATTTTGGTAGGCTTGTATTATTGATAGTGGAGAGTGTCTCGACCACTGCATCATAACATAAATTAGGACGGGAACCAAACAGATTAATCATGAGTTATTGCCATATTACCTGGCCTAGATTTACTGGAAAGAAACAATGGGGTTGCCTTGCTGTTTTCAGAGTTTGTCTTCTTATCTTCAGCAGCCTGCACAAAATTAACACACTAGCATTGCTATCATTGGCCAAGTCAGATAACAGGAAAGCAACATTGACACAACGAACGTTTAGGCAGCTAGCCTACACCAAATTAACACAATATGGCACAACTATCATCAGCCAGGTAAGGTAATACGAAAGCAACATTGACACAATGAATGAATGGGCAACCAGATAAGCACTACAATTCAGTAATTTGCATGATATAAGATAATACTTTCATGCAGCTCAGTATGCAAAACTACCAGGCTGTTTTCCTTACAAAAATCAACATTGGCGCCTTTAACATTTGCTACAACTAATTTTAGATCAGATAAAGGTTAGATTCACGCCGATTAACAAAATACATGCTGATTTTAAAATATAGTGATATACAACAGGTACTTACATCAGCATTGGAGCATAGAGAATTCCCGCATGATATTTTCCTCGAATACGATCCCAATGGAGGAAGTCTTGTATCGTTTAACCTTATTTTCTAAAAGAGAGATGGGTAAGAAACATGTAGAAAATATGATCAGAATGCTATAAAATTTCATGATGCGAGGATACGCACACACTTCTTAGAATGGAGTTGACATTCTTTTGCTGGACTGGAGCGGACTAGTCTTTGGCCATTGGAATCTGCTTATTATCAGTGGGAGTTGGGTTTCTCTATGCTAGAGTAGTATCTATGAAAAATGGAGTTGGTTTATTATCTCCTGGCGTTTGGATCTTTTGCAAAGACCTGGTTTGTAACCCTTCAGATTCTAACATAGCTGTCTTCCCCTTGCATGCCTTATATAGAAGAATGGTGATTTACTTATAAAACATGCTACAGCAGAGATGGAATAGGTACTGAAGAATAGAAAAGCATGACATATTGACATGTATTCCCTCCATCCAGAAATAAATGGATGGGTCTAGGCGTATTTCAGTTCTAGATACATCCAGTTTTATCCATTTCTGCGACATTTAATCCGGACGGAGGGAGTATGATGTAAGAGCTAGGGATACGACAGAACAACACAGTAAAAAAACACTAAAAAACCCACTGCAGAACCAAAGTATTCAAACCCACTGATATGAGATAGTACACTCATGCAGCTCAGGATGCAAAACTACCAGGAAGTTTTCCTTGCAAAAATCAACATTGTGGCCTTTAATCATACATTTTGCTACAACTAAATTTAGATCAGATAAAGGTTGGATTCACGCCGATTCATGCTGATGTAAAAATATAGTGATATACAACAGGTACTTACATCTACATTGGAGCACAGATAATTCCTGCAAGAATCTTTCCTCATAAACGATACCATTGCAGAAATTATTCTATCTGTTAAGCTTATTTTCTAAAAGAGAGATGGGTAAGAAACATGTAGAAAATATGATCAGCATGCTATAAAATTTCATGATGCAAGGATACGCACACGCTTAATAGAATTGAGTTGACATATTTTTGCTGGACTGGAGCGGACTAGTTCTTTGGCCACTGGAATCTGCTTATTATCAGTAGGAGTTGGGTTTCTCTGTGCTGGAGCAGTATATATAAAAACTGGAGTTGATTTATTATCTCCTGGCATTTGGATCTTTTGCAAAGGACTTGTTTATAACCCTTCAAATTCTAACATAGTCGTCTTCCCCTTGCATGCCTTGTATAGAAGAATGGTGCTTTAATTATAAAACATGCGAAAACAGAGAGATGGAATAGGTACTGAAGAATAGAAAGGCATGGCATATTGACATGTATTCCCTCTATACGAAAAAATGGATGGGTCTAGGCGTATTTCAATTCTAGATACATCCTTTTTATCCATTTCGGCAACATGTAATCCGGACGGAGGGAGTATGGTGTAAGTGCTAGGGATACGACAGGACAACACAACAAAAAAACACTAGTTGAATGTAAAACTGTATGCTAGCGGAATACATACAAAAATAACTAAGGCAACATACACGTGTATGATTGGGAAAATAAGATGGCATTGCAACAGAGCACTAGAACAACACTTCAATGTAAAAAAACGTGGTATGGTAGACAGATGAAGTATATACTGATGAATAACAACGCATAAGATATTCAAAAGCATGATATCCAAATTAAGCAGATGGCGTTGCGATAGAGTAGAATGACAATACTTGAATTTGAAAACATGTTATCATGAATGGAATAGGTACTGAAAAATAGGAAGGCATGACATATTTACATGCATGATCAGCATGCTAAGCACATGGCATTGCAACAGAGTAGATACACTCCAGGACATTATATGCATGTTGTACCCATATCGCAGGCCAAGTTAGAGCAAGGACCTTGTGGGGTGAAGAGGATTCATCATCTTTCTGCAAGTCTTCTGAAGAACTGCCTTTACATGTTCCATCATATTGGGTATCATTGACATCAAGTTTATTGGCCTTTACATTGCTCCGTGAGGTTCTTGTGGATATATCAATGTGCGCAATTATATCTGACATGCATGGAAGACAACTAGTAGTTAGATTTATGTAATGAGTGCCTGTAGGAGACGACATAAATAGTAGGACTGGGGTTAACTAGCAGCAACAGGTCTCATAAACTAAAGGGAGAACACAGATGAAAGCTACAGAATATGTATCATTTGTACTCGAGATTAACTAGATGGCACACAAAAGTATTAAAGAACAACATAGGTAATATTAGAAGTGGTATAATACTATAATCACCAGCCTGTGGGATAGCATTGGCCGATGGATGATAACTATGGAACAACGTTACCTAAAGAACAAAGTATCTTAGCTGAACTATGGAACAATGTTAACTCCTGAACAAGACCCATAAGAGATGAGCATGAATATACAGTGAAATGTGATGATCTATTTTCCATGCTTAGATGAATAACAAAGCCATAAATGTTGCACACAAGTAAGATGAGGGTACAACCTATGTGGCTGCCATCCATAGGAGTGATCATCATGTGCTGACTTGTTGATGGCCCTGTAGTTGTTGTGGCTGTCCATGTCGGGCACGCGCATTCGATGCAGGGAACTGTTGAGTGGGGACTGTAGCTCCCTTCTGGTGTATGCTTCCCTTGTTGGAGCAGCTGTGGTGAGTCAGAAGACGGTGTGTCTAAAGATGCAGATAACACATAATGTTAAGAATGACATATCTCTTTGATCTGAAGAAATACACTAAGAGATCAACAGCAAGGTACGAGAGTGGTCACACGTCTGTTGACTGAAGACTAAATTGGGGTCACACGATTTTATTTTATTTTGGTACTGTCCGATCTACGTCGGATGGCTGGCTGTCTTGTGCCTCCCGGCTAACACTGTTTGGAATCTTCCCCGAAGAGCCAGCGACCAACAGCAGAGCAGCCTGCCTCCGCCGTCCGTGGCCCCGGCCAAAACCCCGCTCCCCGCCCCACCGCACTGCCGTGGTTGCGCTGCCCCCGGGCCAATCCACAAAGACTCCCCGTCACCCAGATCCGGCGGCGACAGTACCTTCAACCCATGCAACTCTAAAAGATAGCCATCTAAGCGCTGCTTCCGCAGCGAACTTGTGGCCCCGCACCCTTACGTTAGACACCAGCCAACCGGCAGCCTAGGAGCTCTGCCGCCTCGAGGGGTGCTGCTTCCCATTGGGAATCGTTGGGCCCAGAATAAAAATTCAGACAATTAACACCTAAATGAAGTGATTTGTGATGAGGGTGCGACCTATCTGGTGGCATGGTGAAGTAGGCAGGTCCAGCTGCCGAGTTGGTGAGGCCGGCGCGGTTGCGGTGGCGACCGGCGGCAGGGAAAGAGTGATGTCGCGACGGTCGATGGCTAAGCGGAAGCATCGCCAGGACTCTGGACGGATCCGAAGTTGGAGCCGCTCCGGCGCCGTGAATAACGGCAGGGGTGAATCGGCTCCAGTACGGTTCACGTGGCCATCGTCGAGGCAGCACCAGCAGCACGGAGTAAGAGGCACACGGCCCAGTGTACGACGGCAAATGGACAGTGTCTCCGGCATTAGGGAGGAGGGCGTCTTTGAAATTGGTGCGGTGGGTGGCGCCATGGTGGTGGGGCTTAGGTTTCGCAGCTTGGTAGAAGGGAGCTTCCCGGGGAGAAGGTGATTTGGTGCCCACGAGGTATGAATGGGGGCGGGCGGGGGGGGTGGGATTGGGAGGGGAGTGGAACCATGTCTTACGGACGCATTTGTCTGAAATGTGAGGGGGAGTTACAGTTCTACCCTTGCCTATAGGCTTCTCGGCTTGGGTCTGTGTACTGAGGGTCGGGGATAGTAGAGTAACTTTGCTTCTCCCCAAATAGTGGGCGGGAGCGATTTCGGGCGAGGAGGGCGTGTTTTGAACTATAGTGGGCGCGAGCGATTTCGGGCGAGGAGAGCGTGTTTTGAAATAGTGGGCACGAGCTATTTCGGGCGAGGAGAGCGTGTTTTGCCGACCATGGTTTAAGAACTATTCAGCACATGTCATTTCGGCCGAGGAGAAGGCGCGCTTGGATGAATTTACGAACCTACCCTCGATGTACAACGGGCCAATTGATGCGTGTCCCACATAGGACGGTAATTTAGCGTCTCCCATTTATTTGCTCGGGCGAATTCCACCGAGCAGAGAGGATGTTTAATGGTTCGTTCAAATTTTGGGAGAACGAGCATCCACGTTTACCTTACCAAGTCGATTCAGATCAAATTTTGAAATATTAGCTTTCCACTTGTTTTTTAGATGGAGAGATGATGCTCGGGAGTAATGTGTTTTTACATGCTCGTTGCTAGCAATTTAATATGTGACAAATAGTTGACCCACTCAAAAACGCGAATCAAACTCAAAATGAAATATCTCGATCCAATGAAATAGCTCGTTCAGTAGGTCAAAATAGTGAACTAAATCCAAAATTGAACACCTCAATCGAGTAGCATGTTGTACAGTATTATAGTACTCCATGAACATGTTGAAAGTCAAATTAATGAACTTGTTTGATATACGCATATATCCGTTCATGTGTGGATTGCAGACAACATGTTCTCCAATTTAAATATTTGAATGCAAGTTTATATCGAAACATGGTTTATATCAGTGTTTGGTGCATAAAACGTGACCTCCCCCTCTCCCGGACTCCTGTCCTATCTCTCTCTCTCTCTCGCCGACAATCTTCAATTCTGTCGCACCCATCCGACACAAAAACCTTGTTGGTCCCTCTCCCTTTCTCTCCATCTCTCTCTCTCTCTCTCTCTTTGTGTGTGTGGGGGGGGGGGGTCTTTCTAGTTCGCATGCATATATACACCATCTATAGGTCTCTCTCGCACACTATGTATGATACTCTAGCTAGTCCAAGCTAGATATCTTGGGTGCACTCATCGTACGCACACAAATTCCTTGGCTCTTTGCCCGTAACTCTCTCACACACCACTATGTCGTCTCGGAGCTCTTCCGTCCTCTCTCAAACTCTCCATCCACCTAGGTCACACATACACATGCATATCTCACTCGCAATCGATAGGCCCATCTAAAACTCTATCTCTCCCCCTCATTCTCTCTCCATCTCACACGCGTGCACACACACACAATCTCATGCCCAGCTAGCCAAGTATGATGGTCTCTCACTCAATTGTAGGCACACGCAGTCCCCCCTATATGTATATGACTAGCTAATCTTAGTCTCCATCACAAACATGTGCATGGTCTATCTCAATTTCTCTCAGGGCATCTTTCTATCACGCACACACTCCCTCGATATCCCACCCATATAGTCCCCTCACAATCTCGACAGGATCTCTCTATCACAAACACACCCTCTCTCCCTCCCCATGCGTCAATGCCATCCATGTGTCCCTCTCGACCTTTGTTCCTTGTTGGCCAGACCTATATTGGACATGTGCTACAGGGGTGTCTCTCTCCATTGCAAACAATCACACACTAGCTATCTTCGTGTATCTCCTCGCCTCGCTTTTCCATCTCAGAGATGCATGCGTGATATGTTCGCATAAGAAACGAAAAAACACACACACTCTCTCTAATTTATCGTTTGTTGTCACTTTCTCTTTCACACACATGCTCTTTTTGCACACTTACTCATTCTCCTTCACACGCACTTGATCTGTCTCGACTGAGGCACTCTCCTCGGTCCATAGCATATATATTTATTGACAAGTCAAACATCACAAAGTTTGACCATGTACGTGGAGAAAAAGAATTAGATCTAGTACGGCAAACATATACCATTAGATTCACCATGAGATGTAGTTTTGTATGATGTATCTTTGGTATTGTAGATATAAATAACATTTGCGTAAACCTGATCAAAGTTTCCAAAGTTTGACTTCTAAAAAATTTACATGCACTGCATTATCGAGCGGATGGAATATCTCTTTCCCCTATCAGCTATTTGATGCACCACTTAGCCTTATCGGGGCTCCTCAATCTCTCTCAAACTTTATTGGTCAGTTTGGTTCGTGACCTGACCCTGCTACCTCTTGAGCACTGTGTTGGTTTTCCCCGAAGAGGAAGGGATGATGCAGCAAAGTAGCGTAAGTATTTCCCTCAGGTTTTGAGAACCAAGGTATCAATCCAGTAGGAGGCTACGCGCGAGTCCCTCGTACCTGTAGAAAACAAATAACTCCTCGCAACCAATGCAAATAAGGGTTGTCAATCCCTATAAGGCCACTTACGAGAGTGATATCTGATAGATATGATAAGATAATATTTTTGGTATTTTTATGATAAAGATGCAAAGTAAAATAAAGGCAAAGTAAATAGCAAAGGAAATAACTAAGTAGTAGGAGATCAATATGATAAAGATAGACCCGAGGGCCATAGGTTTCACTAGTGGCTTCTCTCGAGAGCATAAGTATTCTACGGTGGGTGAACAAATTACTATTGAGCAATTGACAGAATTGAGCATAGTTATGAGAATATCTAGGTATGATCATGTATATAGGCATCATGTCCGAGACAAGTAGACCGACTCCTACCTGCATCTACTACTATTACTCCACTCATCGACCGCTATCTAGCATGCATCTAGAGTATTAAGTTAAAAACAGAGTAACGCCTTAAGCAAGATGACATGATGTAGAGGGATAGACTCATGCAATATGAAGAAAACCCCATCTTGTTATCCTCGATGGCAACAATAAAATACGTGCCTTGCTGCCCTTACTGTCACCAGGAAAGGACACCGCAAGATTGAACCCAAAGCTAAGAACTTCTCCCATTGCAAGAAAGATCAATCTAGTAGGCCAAGCCAAATTGATAATTCGAAGAGACTTGCAAAGATAACCAATCATACATAAAAGAATTCAGAGAATACCAGCCCAACTTCATTCATCATCTACTGGGTCCAAGGGTTTAGGGTGAGATAAGAGAGGGGTGGGGAGGGATACACATAATACACACAATAGTTTTGAAAATGGGTTTTATTTGTGGCTGTCGGAAAAACATCAAACAAATGACAGCTCACAAATCATCGCATCTAACGTAAGTATATAACAGGGGTTTGGTCTTCTAAAAGTCAAATAAATCTTTAGAGTCTTCAGATTCTTCGAGTCTCCGGAGTCTTCAACAGTTGTAGCTACAAATCTTCTAATGTATGGTCAAATCCTATTTACTCTGAAATGGTCACTGGTTCTCCGATATCTTGTCCTTCTTGGAGCGGCTTCAGTTGATCCTTCGTGTGGTCAAAAGGGAAAAGGGGTGTATTCTAACTATTTGAGGTAATAGAGGATATTTTATAAAATCAGAAAAGATAAGAAGTAATAGATTCTTTTGAAAATAAAGTTTTAGATATTTCCTCTACTAGGGGCTTTCCGATTTCTAGGGTCACGTCCTACAGTCAACATGTGCTCTGATACCATATCTGTAGCGACCCGACCTCAGACGGTCAAGCCTCTATGTATCCGTGCCATCCCTAGATTGGTATGATGACACACACACATTACATCAATGTATATATCAAAGTGCAATCACATGTATAAATAACGTAAAACTGATATATACCTCATAAGTCTCAGCGGAAACAAACAATCGGGTGTGGAGTCCCATCAACGCCATCGGCAAGTTGAGTGTAGACCGTAACCCTGTATCGTAACTCTTACTCGTCGAAGAAATATCTGCAACATGATACGTTGCAGCCGTGTAGGTCAGTACATTGAATGTACCGGCAATATCACAATAAGAGAAAACAAATGATAAACTATACTATATGCAATATGGCTTTGTGGCTCTGTATCTGAGTTTTGTTTGCATAAAAGCTGGTTTTATTTTCCCTACATCAAAGGAATTAACCGGAGTCTGTACTACGGAGTTTTCTATCATGACATGGTTCCGCCAACTGATGTCTCATAGCCCAAATCATCATAAGTTGCCCACAATTAAGTTATCAGTCCGGTGTTGAGAGTTCCGAGATAGATCCAAGTCCAGAGGCTCAAATTGTCCATAACTGGGGACACGACTAATCAATTAGGTTTTAACCCTCTGCAGAGGTTTGTACACTTTACCCGCAAGATTCGATCCCTCTTTTATGTTCTCGCACTTCAGGGTGTTTGAGAACAAGATGACCGAAACATGGTCTTCCGAAGAGTTCCTCTGACCACTGTCCGGTGCTCATCCAATCCTACCGTAGTTCTACATCTGCTAGCACCGTCCTAGCTAGAATCACAACTAAGGTCAACCAAGCCAGAGCCCATAGTGACTTGCGGTTGCACAGGTAAGCTTCCGGGCATGAAGTATTCTTCCGTCTCTTTGAGTTTGGGTGAAGCTTTCCGCAAGATGTCATGACGCTTCTCCATGCATCCCGGCCAACCACTGGTTTCTCCAGGGTGCCCGTCAACCGTCCTTCACCCAGTAGTGTGTATTGAATTCTTGTCTCGAGTCTCGAAATCTTGAGGAGTCCTGAAGATGCAGTCCTTGCCGGTGCCATCATGAAGTTGCCGCCATTGACGTACTCATGCACTCATACCAAACCCCGTCTACTATACCGTAGCATTAAAACCATATAATGTCCCGGGCTTGATAACAGGAAGATGGGTTCCTACCTCATGCATTCTACTCCACTACAAGAAATCAATATCACTACTGGCGGGATTATTGAAAAGGTGCTACTACATGCAAATAAATCATAGGAATGAAAAACATGGTCAAAGTGAACTTGCCTGGTAAGTTGATGAAGAATAATAACGCTCTCAGAAACTTGATAAGACTATACGCAACTCTCCGATGAAACCTATAATAATAAACATGGCATTCACATAAGCAATCATTCTACCACTCAAAATAACAATCAAAACAACAAGGAAACTCAATAATAAAACTCAAACAAATTCCAAAGAACCCTCGGATAAAACTACATAGAAAACTACTAGGGAAAGTCTAAGACTTTACTACAAACAACTAATATAGTTTTACCCTAAGTAAAACTTAATAGCAATTAAAACACTAAAGTAAATTAACGGAAAGGAAATATAGTGTTTATTAAAATAACAGAAGATATTTTTCATAAACTTCTACTAGCAAAAAGAAACACCTAAAAACTATTTTTTAAACTCTAGTTATGATTAAAACAAAATAAGAAACAGAAATAAACATTATATTTTTCTATAAATAAAAGTTCACCCTCTATAACTACAGAAAATGATCAGAAATAAAATAAAACAGAGGCAGAAACAATATTTCAAGTAATAAAAACAACAGAAAACAGCAACAAAATGAAATAAACTAAAACAGGCTTGTTTTTGTGATAAACTAATTTTATAAAAAAATCTATAAATGCCCAATTTAATCCTACTGCTAGGCAAGGTCAAAACAAAGCAGTAAAAAAAGAAACACTAAAAAAATTAATCCTAGATCACTTTATAGCAGAAATACTAATCTGACTAAAACTTAAATAGCACAATTTTTAAAACTACAAACATGGCCGAAATTATTTTATACAGAAACTAGAGGAAATTTGCAGACTAGAGCAAAAAGAATCAATCAAACACTCTAAATAACCTAAGAGATATAGAATTTACGAAACTGAAACTTTTCTGTTTTAAAAACAGAAACGAAAATACAGAAAAAACAAACGGGCGCTAATGGGCCTATGGGGGTGCGATCTATAGCTACCAAATTCTCGGGCGAAACTTAACAATACGTACACGTGCATTTATTTAACAGAAGACCGGGGAGCCGGTTCGATCTAAACCGAGGAACTGATCTACAAGAAAAACTGAACTACTAAACTGATCTAATATTATTTGCACTTAGCGTTTCAAAAAAAACAGAGGGAGGCGCTCGTTGCTTATAGAGAGGAGCTCGTGTAGGCAGGGAAGTCGATGTCGTCGGGGGCAACGGCTCCGGTGACCGGCGGCGGAGACGGCGATATGTCCAGCGGGTGGAGGACTCCGAGTGGGTCCGATTTTTAGTTGAAGGTGAAGGTCAGGGATGACGGACATGAGCGGAGCGTCGAGATGAACTCAGTGCTCCGACAATGTCGGGCGAGGTCCACGGCGAGGCTCCGGTGCTCCCTGGACGAGGAAACAATGTCAAGGAGATGCGCAAAGATGAGAGAAGTATGTTGGACAAGATTTGGTGGTTCGGGGTTGCTCACCGACGTTGGGATCTACGGTGAACCGTCTCGGCTCCAGCGAGATCCAAACAAAGATCACGTGAGGTAGAAGTGGTTTCGGCGTGGGGTTTTGGGGGCGTGGGACGAGGAGGTTGCTGGGTATTTATAGGACATGTTCTTGAGGCAGGGGGCAAGCCATAGATAGGGTTTCCGTCGTTTGCGCATGCCGCATGGCAACTGTGCTCGAGCTGGGATTTCGTGCGACGGGAGAAGATGACGGGTGCGGTCCAACGCCAGGGTAAGGGAGAGAGGGACGCACGTGAGAGAGAGGTCGCGGCGGCGCTCCTGGGAGTTCCCCTCGAGCGTACGTGCGCGCGTGCGCTAGCCATAGCGCTAGCGCTAGGCTCGGCCGTCCTGTGGCTGGGCCTCGCTGGCCTGGCCGGGCGGATTAAAAAAATGTTTATTATTATTTTTAAACAGTGAGGAAAACTAATAAAAAGAAGAAACACAAAATATTCTATATAGGCATTTTATACACCAAAAGTTTTAGAATAAAATTTCCTAAAAACATGAACATATTTTGACGGCCAAATAAAATACAAAAAAAACATTTGTTTTCAAAATAACTCCAAAATAGAATGTGAGTTCCAAATAATTTGCAATTTTTTTTCAAATTTGAATCTCAGTCCCAACATTGTCTCTGATCTTTTGGAGTGTCATTTTCCTCCTCTCATATTAGTTTTTTATTAGAGAATTTTTACAAGATTCAAACTAAAAATCAAATAGAAAAATTTGGGAAAGTCCTTTTATTCCCTCTCATTCGATTTTTTTGTTTCAAATTCCACTCATTTGAGTCAATCAATCAAACAACCAATAAAATTTATTTAATTAATTTAACATTCCAAAATTTAGAATTTTGGGATGTTACACTTGCAAAGATAAGCAATCATACATAAAATAATTCAGAGAATATTCAAATATTATTTATAGATAGACTTGATCATAAACCCACGATTCATCGGTCTCAACAAACACACCGCAAGAAGAAGATTACATCGAATAGTTCTCCACAAGAGATGGGGAGAACATTGTATTGAGATCCAAAAAGAGAGAAGAAGCCATCTAGCTACTAACAATGGACCCGTAGGTCTGAGGTAAACTACTCACACTTCATCGGAGAGGCTATGGTGTTGATGTAGAAGCCCTCCGTGATCGATTCCCCCCTCCGGTGGAGCTCTGGAACAGGCCCCAAGATGGGATCTTGTGGATACAAAAAGTTGCGGCGATGGAATTAGGGTTTTGGCTCCATATCTGATCTTTTGGGGGTACGTGGATATATATTCAGATCCAAAAGATTCAAGACAAAAGTTCATGTTGACATAAAAATAATAATACTTCAAGCATACTAACAAAGCAATTGTGTCTTCTCAAAATAACATGGCTAAAGAAAGTTATCCCTACAAAATCATATAGTCTGGCTATGCTCTATCTTCACCACACAAAATATTTAAATCATGCACAACCCCGATGACAAGCCAAGCAATTGTTTCATACTTTTGACATTCTCATTTTTTTTTCAATTTTCACGCAATACATGAGCGTGAGCCATGAATATAGCACTATAGGTGGAATAGAGTGGTGGTTGTGGAGAAGACAAAAATGGAGAAGATAGTCTCACATCAACTAGGCGTATCAACGGGCTATGGAGATGCCCATCAATAGATATCAATGTGAGTGAGTAGGGATTGCCATGCAATGGATGCACTAGAGCTATAAGTATATGAAAGCTCAAAAAGAAACTAAGTGGGTGTGCATCCAACTTGCTTGCTCATGAAGACCTAGGGCAATTTGAGGAAGCCCATCGTTGGAATATACAAGCCAAGTTCTATAATGAAAGATTCCCACTAGTATATGAAAGTGATAACATGAGAGACTCTCTAATATGAAGATCATGGTGCTACTTTAAAGCACAAGTGTGGTAAAAGGATAGTAACATTGTCCCTTCTCTCTTTTTCTCTCATTTTTTTCTTTCTTCTTTTTTGGGCCTTTTCTCTTTTTTATGGACTCTTTTCTTTCTCTTTTTTTTCGTCCAGAGTCTCATCCCGACTTGTGGGGGAATCATAGTCTCCATCATCCTTTCCTCACTGGGACAATGCTCTAATAATGATGAGCATCACACTTTTATTTTTCTTACAACTCAAGAATTACAACTCGATACTTAGAACAAAATATGACTATATGAATGCCTCCGGCGGTGTACTGGGATATGCAATGACTCATGAGTGACATGTATGAAACTATTATGAATGGTGGCTTTGCCACAAATACGATGTCAACTACATGATCATGCTAAGCAATATGACAATGATGGAGTGTGTCATAATAAACGGAACGGTGGAAAGTTGCATGGCAATATATCTCGGAATGTCTATGGAAATGCCATAATAGGTAGGTATAGTCGCTGTTTTGAGGAAGGTATATGGTGGGTGTATGATACCGGTGATAGGTGCATGGTATTAGAGAGGCTAGCAAAGGTGGAAGGGTGAGAGTGCATATAATCCATGGACTCAACATTAGTCATAAAGAATTCATTTACTTATTGCAAAAATCTACAAGTTATCAAAGCAAAGTATTACGCGCATGCTCCTAGGGGGATAGATTGGTAGGAAAAGACCATCGCTTGTCCCCGACCGCCACTCATAAGGAAGGAAATCAAAAAATAAATCATGCTCTGACTTCATCACATAACGGTTCTGTAGGATCGAAAGTATGTCTAGAGGGGGTGTGATTAGACTACTTGACCAAATAAAAATCTATCCTTTTCCCAATTTTAGTCTTTGGCAGATTTTAGCTATCTTAGCACAAGTCAAGCAATCTTAACACAATTCAAGCAAGCATGCAAAGAGTCTATGAACAGCGGAAAGTAAAGCATGCAACTTGCAAGAATGTAAAGGGAAGAGTTTGGAGAATTCAAACGCAATTGGAGACACGGATGTTTTTGTCGTGGTTCCGATAGGTGTTGCTATCATACATCCACGTTGATGGAGACTTCAGCCCACAGAGGGTAACGGTTGCGCGAGTCCACGGAGGGCTCCACCCACGAAGGGTCCACGAAGAAGCAAACTTGTCCATCCCATCATGGCCATCGCCCACGAAGGACTTGCCTCACTATAGGTAGATCTTCATGAAGTAGGCGATCTCCTTGCCCTTACAAACTCCTTGGTTCAACTCCACAATCTTTGTCGGAGGCTCCCAAGTGACACCTAGCCAATCTAGGAGACACCACTCTCTGAGAAGTAACAAATGGTGTGTTGATGATGAACTCCTTGCTCTTGCGCTTCAAATGATAGTCTCCCCAACTGTCGGGGATATACCCCGCGGTGTAACCCGACCGGACTTGGCGATTCACCGGCGACCCGCACTAACCAGACGGTTTACAACCAACCTGACTCATTGGTAACCCGGCGGGCGGGACAGACGGATGACAAGGCCCAAGGCCGAGAAGACCGGTTTATGTTAATAGTGGGCTGGTTTAAGAGAAAAGGTGTGAGGAATATTTCCCTTAAAAGGAGTCAAGACCCGGACTTGTATCCGATTTGTATTAGAAGATAGACTAGTCCTAATCCTAATAGGACTCCACATTTAACCCGCCCCTTCAACATATATAAGGAGGGGCAGGGCTCCCCAAAGGGGGACAAGAAAGAAGAACAATCTTAGGGCTAGACACAAAGAGGAGAGTCGGTGAGCCGCCGAGCTGGCCTGCCGCGTCCCATACTACGACTGCTGGAGCTCACGTGGTAGGAGATGTTGTGGTTGCTGGAGCTGAACCTGTAACTCACTGATGAGGGGAAGGTGCTACAGGGTCCTCAGACGCCGACAGTTGCTTGTGCACAAGAGCAGATGAACCACTGGTGCTACTCACTCCACGTGAGATCAAGGATAATTTATATTTTGGTTGCTAGTGCTACTACTGTTTCTAGAAGCACTAGTACTAGTTGGGCTGGGAACTGCTACTCCACTATCCACGTTCATCGGACGAAAATAGACCATTTTTCAAAGGTTTGCAAAGAGGCATACGTCAACATTATTTTTGCAATAGAGCTCGTCTGTGCCATGCTGTTCGACGGATACATGCGCAAATCGCTGCTCCCGCTACGTCAACACACGCGGCTGACTTGTCGTCCGCACTTGCGACCGAATCACCCGCGTCCGTGCCGTTTCCAACGTCGCGGCCGAATCTCTTGTCCGTGCCGTCTTACAACGCCATGACCGACTCGCCCGTGATTGATTTCAGTTTCACCGTGGTGGTCATCAACTCTGCAGCGGATAATTTCCGGTTTAACATATGAGGTGAAATCCATCCAGTATGTTTTTTTACATATTTAAGAGCAATTACTTTGGATTATAAATTATTTGATGCAGGACAAATTGTCTACTGCAAAGATAACCGTCATGTTACGGAGTTTATGGAATAACTCATACTGGGGATATACAATAAGTATTGCGAAGATTATCAACTCGCCACCTTGTTTCCGGCTCCAACATATTCCAACGTTTCTGCTGTTCAACTATATGCCGGTTTATATCACGTCCAAGTATGAAGAATATCAAGCCAACTCCTTGAGTCGTCTTGAGACTCGGGGGCTACAATGATGTGACTCACCAAATGTTGCCGGTTTTCAGTGAAGTTAAGAACCCCAGGACGTTGGAGGGAAAGATAACCCGGTCCTAGAGGATACTACCATATTGATGAAAATTTGAAGGCCGTCAGAAAATTTCCGGTTCAAAAAGGAATTAACTTCTCACAAGTTCGAGTTTAAAGGCCGTCAGAAAATTTCTATCTGAAAAGGAAGATTCCGGTTTAAAATCCGGTTCAAGGGAAAGATGTCTCTGCTACGTCTTGATCTTGCATTGGTTTTCCCCGAAGAGGAAGGGATGATGCAGCAGAGTAGCGTAAGTATTTCCCTCAGTTTTTGAGAACCAAGGTATCAATCCAGTAGGAGGCCACGCTCAAGTCCCTCGTACCTGCACAAAACGATAGCTACTCGCAACCAACGCGATTAGGGGTTGTCAATCCCTTCATGGTCACTTACGAGAGTGCCATCTGATAGATATAATATTTTTGGTGTTTTTGGTATAAAGATGCAAAGTCAAAAGTAAAGGCAAAGTAGAAAGCAAAGCAAGATTAAAGTGATGGAGATTGATATGATGAGAATAGACCCGGGGGCCATAGGTTTCACTAGTGGCTTCTGTCAAGAGCATAAGTATTCTACTGTGGGTGAACAAATTACTGTTGAGCAATTGACAGAATTGAGCATAGTTATGAGAATATCTAGGCATGATCATGTATATAGGCATCACGTCTGGGACAAGTAGACCGAAACGATTCTGCATCTACTACTATTACTCCACTCATCGACCTCTATCCAGCATGCATCTAGAGTATTATGTTAAAAACAGAGTAACGCCTTAAGCAAGGTGACATGATGTAGAGAGATAAATTCATGCAATATGAAATAAAGCCCATCTCGATCTCCTCTAACCTTTTAAGGTGAAGATCACCAAATCTCGGTTGAGCCATCGCGACAAACAAGCAATCTAACACAGGAGCAAACAAAAAGCAAGCGGGCAAAAGAGGAAAATAGAGAGGGAGGATAGACAGAGAGAGAGGGCGAATAAAACGGCAAGGGTGAATTGGGGGGAGAGGAAAACGAGATGCAAATGGAAAATAATGTAATGCAAGAGGTAGGGATTGTGATGGGTACTTGGTATGTTGACTTTTTGCGTAGACTCCCCGGCAACGGCGCCAAAAATCCTTCTTGCTACGTCTTGAGCTTGCGTTGGTTTTCCCCGAAGAGGAAGGGATGATGCAGCAGAGTACCGTAAGTATTTCCCTCAGTTTTTGAGAACCAAGGTATCAATCCAGTAGGAGGCCACGCTCAAGTCCCTAGTACCTGCACAAAATGATAGCTACTAGCAACCAACGCGATTAGGGGTTGTCAATCCCTTCATGGTCACTTATGAGAGTGAGATCTGATAGATATAATATTTTTGTATTTTTGGTATAAAGATGCAAAGTGAAAAGTAAAGGCAAAGTAAAAAGCAAAGCTAGATTAAAGTGATGGAGATTGATATGATGAGAATAGACCCGGGGGCCATAGGTTTCACTAGTGGCTTCTCTCAAGAGCATAAGTATTCTACGGTGGGTGAACAAATTACTGTTGAGCAATTGACAGAACTGAGCATAGTTATGAGAATATCTAGGCATGATCATGTATATAGGCATCACGTCCGTGACAAGTAGACCGAAACGATTCTGCATTTACTACTATTACTCCACTCATCGACCGCTATCCAGCATGCATCTAGAGTATTAAGTTAAAAACAGAGTAACGCCTTAAGCAAGGTGACATGATGTAGAGAGATAAATTCATGCAATATGAAATAAAGCCCATCTTGTTATCCTTGATGGCAACGATGCAATACGTGCCTTGCTGCCCCTTCTGTCACTGGGTAAGGACACCGCAAGATCAAACCCAAAGCTAAGCACTTCTCCCATGGCAAAACTACCAATCTAGTTGGCCAAACCAAACAGATAATTCAAAGAGAGTTGCAAAGATAACCAATCATACATAAACTAATTCAGAGAAGATTCAAATATTATTCATAGATAGACTTGATCATAAACCCACAATTCATCGGTCTCAACAAACACACCGCAAAAAGAAGATTACATCGAATATATCTCCACAAGAGAGGGGGAGAACTTTGTATTGAGATTCAAAGAGAGAGAAGAAGCCATCTAGCTACTAACTATGGACCCAAAGGTCTGAGGTAAACTACTCACACTTCATCGGAGAGGCTATGATGATGTAGAAGCCCTCCGTGATGACGGCCCTCTTCCGGCGGAGCTCCGGAACAAGCCCCAAGATGGGATCTCGTGGATACAGAAAGTTGCGGCGGTGGAATTAGGTTTTTGGCTCTTGTTCTGATCGTTTGGGGTACGTGGGTATATATAGGAGGAAGGAGTACGTCGGTGGAGCAACGAGGGGCCCACGAGGCAGGGGGCCCGCCCTAGGGGGGGGGGGCGCCCCCACCCTCGTGACCGCCTCTTTTGTTCCTTGGAGCAGGGTCCAAGTCTCCCGGATCACGTTCGGTGAGAAAATCACGTTCCCGAAGGTTTTATTCCGTTTGGACTCCATTTGATATTCCGTTTCTTCGAAACACTAAAATAGGCAAAAAACAACAATTCTGGGCTGGGCCTCCGGTTAATAGGTTAGTGCCAAAAATAATATAAAAGTGGAAAATAAAGCCCAATATAGTCCAAAACTATAGATAATATAACATGGAGCAATCAAAAATTATAGATACGTTGGAGATGTATCAGGCATCCCCAAGCTTAATTCCTGCTCGTCCTCGAGTAGGTAAATGATAAAAAGAGAATTTTCGATGCGGAGTGTTACTTGGCATAATTTCAATGCAAATCTTCTTAATTGTGGTATGAATATTCAGATTAGAAAGATTCAAGATAAAAGTTTATATTGACATAAAAAATAATAATACTTCAAGCATACTAATAAAGCAATTATGTCTTCTCAAAATAACATGGACAAAGAAAGTTATCCCTACAAAATCATATAGTCTGGCTATGCTCTATCTTCACCACACATAATATTTAAATCATGCACAACCCCGATGACAAGCCAAGCAATTGTTTCATACTCTAACTTTTTCAATCTTCACGCAATACATGAGCGTGAGCCATGGATATAGCACTATAGGTGGAATAGATTGGTGGTTGTGTGTCACACCCTGCATTTTGTAACTCTTCATTTGCATTATTAAGCATGAAAAATTTGGACCAACAAAAACTTTTGCATTATTTGGTTTTTTTTGGAGTTGGTTTTTTCTCTCTGTGCTTTTCAAGTGCTCTTTAAAGTCAACACAACTCCACCTTCTATACTTCATCTCCTTGCCCCAAACTTCTGCCCTAGGATCATGCCATGTGTATAATACAATATAGTATTTTCTTACAAAAATAATTTGGCCAAAATGTATTTTCGAAAATTAGTTTTCCAAAAACCCCTGGATTGAGGTTTGCACTGCAAGTACCTAATTTGGGGTATGAAAAATATTTCAAAAAGTGTATTTGGAACCTATTAGATATAGGATTCCCATAAACCCCAAAAATATAATTTTAAAAGCTATTTTCCTATTTTATTTAAAGGCTTTTTCTTAAGGCCAGAAATGGTCTTTAATAGGTTAAAATTATTTTGATGTTTCAAAAATATTTGAGAAAATTTAGGGAAACTCAGTGGACATATATCTTCCATATATAGGAGTTTCAACACATGGTCATGTTCAAAATATTGGACAAAACCTCCCAAAACCATTTCTGCCCATTTCAAGGATTTGAAATATTTCTACCGGAAATATTTTCATAAAAATCCAAGAAAAATCCAGCAAGTCACAAATGCATAATGTGATGACCTTGCAAAGCCTCATGTCAATTAAAGTCATTTTGGTTCACCAAAATTCCCCAAAACCCTCTCTGGCCAGAATCAAATTTGAACAAGTTTGTGCTACCAACTTTCTCTCCTTGACCCCATATTTTGTGAGCATGTGCAAATCCCCAAATGAGGCCACTACACCAAGTGGTGCATCATGGAGAAGTGATTTGCTCAACTAGATCTTCACAAGTCCATTTCTGCTAATTTCTAGGGTTTGCCAAAGTTACATTGGCAACTTTTCCCAAATGAGCTCAAAATTGGTGGCACACTCTATTTTTAAGTGTCTTTCCATCCTGTTAAGTATCATGGCAGTTGGAATTCATTTGCTTGCCCAAAACTTCATCAAACACCTTCTGACATTTTGCAAAAACTTCTGTTTTGACCCCTTCCATTATTCTTGGAGAGCCCAAATTTTTACCACAGCCCCTTCTAGTCATAATCTAACTCCAGCAAGCTTTCCTAGCCCAAACTCAATTGTTGGGAGGGATGAAAACCTCTTTTTCTCTCTCTAGACAGCCCCTGTACCCATCTTCCTCACCTCCCTCCTCACCCCAGTGGCCATCCATGGCATCCAAAGCCCCTCTCCTCTTCTTTACTCCCCCTAGACCTGCTAGACACCAGAGGACGTGCTCCCCATGCATAAAGAATGGCCATGCCGGCCATTTGGGTGCTCTGGAGCGCGCTACAGTGCACACCCGCACTGTAGCCGCCCCCTGCCAGGCACATCCGGCCACCTTGGACCTCCCCCGCACGCCTGCCGATGCGCGTCGGCGTCCGGGACACGGCAGCTGGTCGGCCCCCTCCTCCTTCCCTCTCTCCTGCCCTGCTCGCACACGCGCCATGGCCGCCCGAGAGCTCCAATGAGCACGCTCACACGCGCGCTGCCCTGACGCTTCCCCCGCTCCTTCTCTCCCTCCCTCTAGGCGTAGACCACCCCTACAAACGCCCCAGACACGGCGCCAGCTCCTTCCGAGCCCTACAGCGACGAGCACGAGCTCGCCGGCGCACGGGTCTACGGGACCTCGCCGTTCGCCTATAAAAAGGTCTCCCCGAGCCCCTCTCTCCTCACCACTCGCTCCCTGCACCACCAACGCCTCCCCCCGCACCCCCGGTTCTTCTCCAGAGCCGCCCGAGCTCGAGATCGAGCTCGAGCTCCGCCGCCTCGGGTCACCGTCGATCCAGAGGTACGGGCTCTCCCCGCCCCCGCTCTCACTCGATCTTGAACCACGAGAGCCCACTGATCATTCCTCCCTCGTTACCCCTCTCTGTAGCCACTGGGAACGGCCGGAGTCACCACCTCCCGAAGCTCCTCCGCCGCGAGACCTCGTCGCCGGCGAACCAGGCAGCTCCGGTGACACCCGCCACCTCCACCCGATCGGCGACGCAGCACGGAGTCCAGCCGTGCCCTCGCCCGACCTCGCCGTGGCCTATGCCGTCGCCGGTGAGCTCGCCGTCCCCTCTGGCCTAGGGTTGACAACGACGGCCGTGGGGGCCGTCCGTCAGCCTCTGGCCCTGACGCCTGGGCCCCGCCCGTCAGGTTTGAACCTGGCGCGCGCGCGTGCACCAGCGCACTGGGCCGCCTCGCTGGCTGGGCCTGCTGCCCTGCGGCTGTTCTGGCCCAGCTGGCACAGGGCCTTTTTCTTTTTCCTTTTTGTCACCTTTTCCAAAAATTCCACAGGAAAGATTATAAGTCCAAATGAATTAATTCCAATTTCTAAATTCCCAAAATATTGCAATCTATTTAATGGTACCCCTTTCATTCAAATCCATCCAACTTTTATGCACTGTTTAAATTTAAATTCAAATTTGGGCAGTTAAATCTCTGTTTGGAAATCCATATCCCCTCTTGTATAACTCCAAATCCAAAACTAGGAATTTTCCCCTTCTCAGTTTTCAACCTAGTATTTTATAAAAATAAGTTGACATTTTTCTAAGCACTTTGATTTTTCTGTTTTATTATTGCCTTATTTTCTCGTTATTATTTTGCGACGATAGATTGCGGTGCTGACGAAGGAGTTGGACCAGAAGACTTTGAAGACCCAGAAGACCTCGTTGAGCCAGGCAAGCAGCCCTTTGACCATGTTTATGAAACCCTTTATTGCATTCCATATGGCACTTTATTATTGTTGCATCGGAATCATGATGAGAGGGGACCCACTTCGGTGGGTTGCCCTCGTCTCCTCCTTATTGATACTTGCATTATGCAGGACCCTACCTCCTTATGAGGGTTATGCCAGTGGGAGTAGATAGGATGCTAAGTAGTTGCTACGCAAAAAGGGACGGGTATATGCATAGTGATGGGTCAAAGTATTTTCAAGGACTTTTCGAAAACCCCCTCGGGTGCCACTTATGCCCGAGGGAGATGATGAATTGGGTAGCCACTTGATGACGAAGTGGTGTACCGAGGCAAGTGCGTGTGTTGTTTTCAAAAACGGATTAGATTTAAGATTTGTCGACTATCCCAACCTTACATGCGCAACCACTCTACCCTTGTATGGGAAAGGGCATTGTTGATACCTAGGCCGATACTAGCTTGGAGCCCGCATTACTAGTGACGGGAGAGTTGTTGGTGCGCTCTCTCGGGACGGGGTCGTGCCAGGTAGGGCGGCCATGATTGTTTTCACAGGGCACCGGATACACCGTTGTGTCCCCTCTCGGATGTTACGATCTCGAGCGAGTCTCATATGATGTACATCGTGAGGATACGGAACAACGAGTGGACTCCTTGTTAGTGTCATCTAGGGAAAGATAGTGATCGGGTGCTTACCCCGGGTACTTGAGGTACCGCGGGACGTGGATGACACGGAAGTTTCCCGGATCTTGTGGTTAAAGTGTGCAACCTCTGCAGAGTGTAAAACTATTCGAATAGCCGTGTCCACGGTCAAGGATAGTTGGGCGGTGCTGCTTAAACTACGTCCACATGTTTTCGAACCAGCATGAGTGTTTGGATAAGTGGGGAAACTACTCGGGTCAAGACAAAGGACTTGACACGATTGAGATGGGTTGGTGACCACTCCTTTTATGATGATACCACTACTTGGGTCAAGTCAAAGGACTTGACATGATTGAGTTGGGTTGGTGCCCACTCTATTTATGTTTATATCTGTAACCTGCCCTCATGGTTACTGGAATTCTCCTGATGCATGCCTTACAAGCTGTTGAACATGTCATTGCACTCAAAAACTAGCTTTCCACAAAAATTTACCTATATCATGCATTGTTTTACCTTGAACCAAAACATGGGTTGCTTGCGAGTACATTCAAAGTACTCATTGTCTTGCCACTGGTTATTTAATTGGCCAGGCATGGAAGAGCAGGAGTTCGAAGAAGAATTCTTTGAAGACGAACATGCGAACTAGGACGTTTCCCAGTCAGAATGCCTGTAGGGTTAAGGCAGATGGCATGGGTTCTACCTATCGACAAAGATTTCCGCTGCTTATGTTTCTTTTGATGTTCAGCCCTTAAGGCATTATCTATGTAAGACTTGACCATAATGGTCGTAATTTGTGTAAGACGGTATGTATGGATGTAAGACTCTTGTTATTCAGCTTCTGTGTGTTCAGTGAGCATTGATCTCTGGGATCACTGTACACGTGCATTCGGTGATCACGACTTAAGAGTCGGGGTCCCCACATTGTGGAGAAGACAAAAAGGAGAAGATAGTCTCACATCAACTAGGTGTATCAATGGGCTATGGAGATGCCCATCAATAGATATCAATGTGAGTGAGTAGGGATTGCCATGCAACAGATGCACTAGAGCTATAAATGTATGAAAGCTCAACAAAAGAAACTAGTGGGTGTGCATCCAACTTGCTTGCTCACGAAGACCTAGGGAAATTTGAGGAAGCCCATCATTGGAATATACAAGCCAAGTTCTATAATGTAAAATTCCCACTAGTATATGAAAGTGACAACATATGAGACTCTCTATATGAAGAACATGGTGCTACTTTGAAGCACAAGTGTGGAAAAAAGGATAGTAGCATTGTCCCTTCTCTCTTTTTCTCTCATTTTTATTTATATTTTTTTGTTTGGGCCTTTTTTATGGCCTCTTTTTATTTAGGCTTCTTTGGCCTCTTTTTTTTCGTCCGGAGTCTCATCCCGACTTATGGGGGAATCACAGTCTCCAACATTCTTTCCTCACTGGGACAATGCTCTAATAATGATGATCATCACACTTTTATTTTTCTTACAACTCAATACTTAGAACAAAATATGACTATATGAATGCCTCCGGCGGTGTACTGGGATATGAAATATGACAATGATGGAGTGTGTCATGATGAACTAGATGTTGGAAAGTTGCATGGCAATATATCTCGGAATGGCTATGGAAATGCCATAATAGGTAGATATGGTGGCTGTTTTGAGGAAGGTATATGGTAGGTGTATGATACCGGCGAAAGGTGCGCGGTATTAGATAGGCTAGCAAAGGTGGAAGGGTGAGAGTGCGTATAATCCATGGACTCAACATTAGTCATAAAGAACTCATATACTTATTGCAAAAATCTAGAAGTTATCAAAGCAAAGTATTACGCGCATGGTCCTAGGGGGATAGATTGGTAGGAAAAGACCATCGCTCGTCCCCGGCTGCCACTCATAAGGAATACAATCAATAAATAAATCATGCTCTGACTTCATAACATAACGGTTCACCATACGTGCATGCTACGGGAATCACAAACTTTAACACAAGTATTCTTTAAATTCACAACTACTCAACTAGCATGACTTTAATATTATCACCTCCATATCTCAAAACAATTATCATGCTTAAATCTTTTCTTAGTATTCAACACACTCAAAAGAAAGTATCACAAATCTTGAATACCAAGCATATTATTATTAAGCAAATTACCATGCTATTAAGAGACTCTCAAAATAATTAGTGAAGCATGAGATATCAATAGTTTATTTAAAACAAATCCACCACCGTGCTCTAAAAGATCTAAGTGAAGCACAAAGAGCAAAATTATAATGCTCCAAAGATATAAGTGAAGCACATAGAGCAAAATTAACTAGCTCGAAAGATATAAGTGAAGCACATAGAGCAAAACTACTTAGCTCAAGAGATATAAGTGAAGCACATAGAGCAAAATTACTTAGCTCAAAAGATATAAGTGAAGCACATAGAGTATTCTATCAAATTCTAATTCATGTATGGCTCTCTCAAAAGGTGTGTACATCAAGGATGATTGTGGCATACTAAGACACAAAGACACAAATAATACAAGATGCTCCAAGAAAAACACATATCATGTTGGTGAATAAAAATATAGCTCCAAGTAAATTACCGATGGAAGTGGACGAAAGAGGGGATGCCTTCCGGGGCATCCCCAAGCTTTGACTTCTTGGTGTCCTTGGATTATCTTGGGGGTGACATGGGCATCTCCAAGCTTAGGCTCTTGCCACTCCTTATTCCATGATCCATCAAAAGAATTCACCCAAAACTTGAAAACTTCACAACACAAAACTCAAAATAGAAAACTCGTGAGCTCCATTAGCGAAAGAAAACAAAAGACCACTTCAAGGTACTGTAATGAACTCTTTTTTTATTTATATTGGTGTTAAACCTACTGTATTCCAACTTCTCTATGGATTATAAACTATTTTACTAGCCATAGATTCATCAAAATAAGCAAACAACACACGAAAAACAGAATCTGTCAAAAACAGAACAGTCTGTAGTACTCTGTAGCTAGCGCAAAATCTGGAACCCCAAAAATTCTAAAATAAATTTATGGACTTGAGGAATTTATCTATTTATCATCTTCAAAAATAATTAACTAAATATCACTCTTCAAATAAAAATGACAGAAGTTCTCGTGAGCGCTAAAGTTTCTGTTTTTTACAGCAAGTTCAACAAGACTTTCCCCAAGTTTTCCCAACGGTTCTACTTGGCACAAACACTAATTAAACACAAAAATCACAACCAAAACAGAGTCTAAATAATTTATTTAATACTAAGCAGGAGAAAAAAGCAAGGAATAAAAATAAAATTGGGTTGCCTCCCAACAAGCGCTATCGTTTAACGCCCCTAGCTAGGCATAAAAGCGAGGATAGATCTAGGTATTGCCATCTTTGGTAGGCAATCCATAAGTGGCTCTCATGATAGTTTCATATGGAAATTTTATTTTCTTTCTTGGAAAGTGTTCCATGCCATTTTTAATGGAAATTGAAATCTAATATTCCCTTCCTTCATATCAATAATTGCACCAACCGTTCTAAGGAAATGTCTACCAAGAATAATAGGGCAAGAAGGATTGCAATCTATATCAAGAACAATGAAATCTATGGGCACATAATTCCTATTTGCAACAATAAGAACATCATTAATCCTTCCCATAGGTTTCTTAATAGTGGAATCCGCAAGATGCAAGTTTAGAGAGCAATCATCGAAATTACGGAAATCTAGCAAATCACACAAAGTCTTGGGAATAGTAGAGACACTAGCTCCCAAATCACACAAAGCATAAAACTCATGATCTTTAATTTTAATTTTAATAGTTGGTTCCCACTCATCATAGAGTTTTCTAGGGATAGAAACTTTCAACTCAAGTTTTTCTTCATAAGATTGCATCAAGGCATCAACAATATGTTCGGTGAAGGCTTTATTTTGACTATAAGCATGTGGAGAATTTAGCACAGATTGCAATAAGGAAATACAATCAATTAAAGAGAGACTTTCATAATTAAATTCCTTGAAATCCAATATAGTGGGTTTAGCAACATCTATATTTTTATTTCTTTCAATCCCACTTTCATCAATTTCATCATTAAGATCTAAATACTCCGAATTTTTAGAACGCCTTCTAGGTAAAGGAAGATCATATTCAGTTTCATCAAGATTCATATTGGAAAACAAAGATTTAATAGGGGACACATCAGTAACTTTTAGATCTTTATCTTGATTTTCATAGGAATCCGGTTTAGCATCCATCTTATTAACTAAGGTGGCTTGCATATCCGAAATTTCAGCAGTCATCTTTTCTAGACGAGCAATTTGGGATCTTATACCATCAAATTCTTTAGACATATCATCTAGCTCTTTGTTCATATAACTCATAAAACTTTTTTGTTCCTTAAGCTCGTTTCTAAAGAAATTCTTATGCTCAAATTGCAAAACCATAAACTTCCTGATGTTGGTTTCGATCTCCTCTAACCTTTTAAGGTGAAGATCACCAAATCTCGGTTGAGCCATCGCGACAAACAAGCAATCTAACACACGAGCAAACAAAAAGCAAGCGGGCAAAAGAGGAAAATAGAGAGGGAGGATAGACAGAGAGAGAGGGCGAATAAAACGGCAAGGGTGAATTGGGGGGAGAGGAAAACGAGATGCAAATGGCAAATAATGTAATGCGAGAGGTAGGGATTGTGATGGGTACTTGGTATGTTGACTTTTTGCGTAGACTCCCCGGCAACGGCGCCAAAAATCCTTCTTGCTACGTCTTGAGCTTGCGTTGGTTTTCCCCGAAGAGGAAGGGATGATGCAGCAGAGTACCGTAAGTATTTCCCTCAGTTTTTGAGAACCAAGGTATCAATCCAGTAGGAGGCCACGCTCAAGTCCCTAGTACCTGCACAAAATGATAGCTACTCGCAACCAACGCGATTAGGGGTTGTCAATCCCTTCATGGTCACTTATGAGAGTGAGATCTGATAGATATAATATTTTTGTATTTTTGGTATAAAGATGCAAAGTGAAAAGTAAAGGCAAAGTAAAAAAGCAAAGCTAGATTAAAGTGATGGAGATTGATATGATGAGAATAGACCCGGGGGCCATAGGTTTCACTAGTGGCTTCTCTCAAGAGCATAAGTATTCTACGGTGGGTGAACAAATTACTGTTGAGCAATTGACAGAACTGAGCATAGTTATGAGAATATCTAGGCATGATCATGTATATAGGCATCACGTCCGTGACAAGTAGACCGAAACGATTCTGCATTTACTACTATTACTCCACTCATCGACCGCTATCCAGCATGCATCTAGAGTATTAAGTTAAAAACAGAGTAACGCCTTAAGCAAGGTGACATGATGTAGAGAGATAAATTCATGCAATATGAAATAAAGCCCATCTTGTTATCCTCGATGGCAACGATGCAATACGTGCCTTGCTGCCCCTTCTGTCACTGGGTAAGGACACCGCAAGATCAAACCCAAAGCTAAGCACTTCTCCCATGGCAAAACTACCAATCTAGTTGGCCAAACCAAACAGATAATTCAAAGAGAGTTGCAAAGATAACCAATCATACATAAACTAATTCAGAGAAGATTCAATTATTATTCATAGATAGACTTGATCATAAACCCACAATTCATCGATCTCAACAAACACACCACAAAAAGAAGATTACATCGAATAGATCTCCACAAGAGAGGGGGAGAACTTTGTATTGAGATTCAAAGAGAGAGAAGAAGCCATCTAGCTACTAACTATGGACCCGAAGGTCTGAGGTAAACTACTCACACTTCATCGGAGAGGCTATGATGATGTAGAAGCCCTCCGTGATGACGGCCCTCTTCCGGCGGAGCTCCGAAACAGGCCCCAAGATGGGATCTCGTGGATACAGAAAGTTGCGGCGATGGAATTAGGTTTTTGGCTCCTGTTCTGATCGTTTGGGGGTACGTGGGTATATATAGGAGGAAGGAGTACGTCGGTGGAGCAACGAGGGGCCCACGAGGCAGGGGGTCGCGCCCTAGGGGGGGTGCCCCCAGCCTCGTGACCGCCTCTTTTGTTCCTTGGAGCAGGGTCGAAGTCTCCTGGATCACATTCGTTGAGAAAATCATGTTCCCGAATATTTTATTCCATTTGGACTCCGTTTGATATTCCGTTTCTTCGAAACACCGAAATAGGCAAAAAACAACAATTCTGGGCTGGGCCTCCGGTTAATAGGTTAGTCCCAAAAATAATAAAAAAGTGGAAAATAAAGCCCAATATAGTCCAAAACAGTAGATAATATAGCATGGAGCAATGAAAAATTATAGATACGTTGGAGATGTATCAGTCTCCCATAATGCTTTGAAGCCCTTAATAACCGGTTTAACATCCGGTTCAAGAAGAAATATCTCTCGCAAAGTTCGAGTTCTCAGAAAAGTTAAAGGTTGCCGAAGAGGACCTATTGCCATGATGCGCGGTTCAAAAATGGGTTATCCCGCCTTATTGGCTTATCATGTTATTGATCACATGGGGGCTTCTGTTTATAAAGCGGAGTTCTGATTACATATTGATCCGGCTATCAAGCCAATATTAACATAAGAGCACAACTATGGTTACTTCGGTAATCCGGCTATCAAGCCAATATTATCACAAGGGGCCAAAGAGAGTCTGTTGCACAGCACAACTCAAACATGGGTATCCCTTGAGCACAGCTCACAATATCACTTGGGGGCTACGTTCGAACCATAGTCACACCTCTTGATAGGCTTAAGGCCACCAGGGAAATCATTTGGGGGCACTGGTCGCATCCGAACCATAGCTACACCTCTTGATAGGCATAAGGGCAACAGGGAAGTCACTTGGGGGCTTGGTCATATCTGAACCATAGCTACACCTCTTGATAGGCATAAGGCCATAAGGGAAATCACTTGGGGGCTATGGGTTCGAACCATAGTTACACCTCTTGATAGGCATAAGGGCACTAGGGAAATCACTTGGGGGCTTGGTCGTATTCGAACCAAAGTTACACCTTTTGATCGGCGCAATGCCACAATTATGACTACATGGGGGCTCTGGTTGTATCCGAACCATAGCTTCAACCCTCTTGATCATACATATACATCATCATATATTGCTGAAGGAAATATGCCCTAGAGGCAATAATAAAGTTATTATTTATTTCCTCATATATCATGATAAATGTTTATTATTCATGCTAGAATTTTATTAACCGAAACATAATACATGTGTGAATATATAAACAAACAGAGTGTCACTAGTATGCCTCTACTTGACTAGCTCGTCAATCAAAGATGGTTATGTTTCCTAACCATGAACAAAGAGTTGTTATTTGATTAACGAGGTCACGTCATTAGTTGAATGATCTGATTGACATGACCCATTCCATTAGCTTAGCACCTGATCGTTTAGTATGTTGCTATTGCTTTCTTCATGACTTATACATGTTCCTATGAATATGAGATTATGCAACTCCCCTTTACCGGAGGAACACTTTGTGTGCTACCAAACATCACCACGTAAGTGGGTGATCATAAAGGTGCTCTACAGGTATCTCCAAAGGTACTTGTTGGGTTGGCATATTTCGAGATTAGGATTTGTCACTCCGAATGTCGGAGAGGTATCTCTGGGCCCTCTCGGTAATGCACATCACATAAGCCTTGCAAGCATTACAACTAATGTGTTAGTTGTGAGATGATGTATTACGGAACGAGTAAAGAGACTTGCCGATAACGAGATTGAACTAGGTATTGGATACCGACGATCGAATCTCGGGCAAGTAACATACCGATGACAAAGGGAACAACGTATGTTGTTATGCGTCTGACCGATAAAGATCTTCGTAGAATATGTAGGAGCCAATATGGGCATCCAGGTCCCGCTATTGGTTATTCACCGGAGACGTATCTCGGTCATGTCTACATTGTTCTCGAACCATAGGGTCCGCACGCTTAACGTTACGATGACAGTTATTATGAGTTTATGTATTTTGATGTACCGAAGGTTGTTCGAAGTCCCGGATGTGATCATGGACATGACAAGGAGTCTCGAAATGGTCGAGACATAAAGATCGATATATTGGACGACTATATTCGAACACCGGAATTGTTCCGGGTGATTTCGGATAAAACCGGAGTGCCGGAGGGGTTACCGGAACCCCCCGGGGAAGTAATGGGCCTTATTGGGCCTGAGGGGAGAGAGAGGGCAGCAGCCCAGGAGGTGCCCCCCTCATGGGGAGTCCGAATAGGACTAGGAGGGGGGGCGCAGCCTCCCTTTCCCTCTCCCTCTCCCTCTCTTTCCTTCCCCTCCCTATTCCTAGTTGGACTAGGAAAGGGGAGTCCTACTCCCACTAGGAGGAGGACTCCCCCCCTCTCCTTGGCGCACCCAAGGGCCGGCCGGCCTCCCCCTTGCTCCTTTATATACGGGGGCAGGGGGGCACCCTAGAACACACAAGTTGATCTTCGTGATCGTTCCTTAGCCGTGTGCGGTGCCCCCTCCACGATATTACACCTCGATCATATTGTAGTGGTGCTTAGGTGAAGCCCTGCGACGGTTAAACATCAAGATCGTCACCACGCCATCGTGCTGACGAAACTCCTCCCCGAAGCTTTGCTGGATCGGAGCCCGGGGTGCGTCATCGAGCTGTACGTGTGTCAAGAACTCGGAGGTGCCGGAGTAACGGTGCTTGGATCGGTTGGACCAGGAAGACGTACGACTACTTCCTCTATGTTGCGTCAATGCTTCCGCTTCGGTCTACGAGGGTACATAGACAACACTCTCCCCTCTCATTGCCATGCATCACCATGATCTTGCGTGTGCGTAGGATTTTTTTTGAAATTACTATGTTCCCCAATAGTGGCATCCGAGCCTAGGTTTTATGGTTTGATGTTATATGCACGAGTAGAACACAAGTGAGTTGTGGGCGATATAGGTCATACTGCCTACCAGCATGTCATACTTTGGTTCGGCGGTATTGTTGGATGAAGCGGCCCGGACCGACATTACGCGTACGCTTACGCGAGACCGGTTCTCCCGACGTGCTTTGCACATAGGTGGCTTGCGGGTGACTGTTTCTCCAACTTTAGTTGAACCAAGTGTGGCTACACCCGGTCCTTGCGAAGGTTAAAACGGCATCAACTTGACAAACTATCATTGTGGTTTTGATGCGTAGGTAAGATTGGTTCTTGCTTAAGCCCATAGAAGCCACGTAAAACTTGCAACAAACAAAGTAGAGGACGTCTAACTTGTTTTTGCAGGGCATGTTGTGATGTGATATGGTCAAGACATGATGCTAAATTTTATTGTATGAGATGATCATGTTTTGTAACCGAGTTATCGGCAACTGGCAGGAGCCATATGGTTGTCGCTTTATTGTATGCAATGCAATCGCGCTGTAATGCTTTACTTTATCACTAAGCGGTAGCGATAGTCGTGGAAGCATAAGATTGGCGAGACGACAACGATGCTACGATGGAGATCAAGGTGTCGCGCCGGTGACGATTGTGATCATGACGGTGCTTCGGAGATGGAGATCACAGGCACAAGATGATGATGGCCATATCATATCACTTATATTGATTGCATGTGATGTTTATCTTTTATGCATGTTATCTTGCTTTGATTGACGGTAGCATTATAAGATGATCTCTCACTAAAATTATCAAGAAGTGTTCTCCCTGAGTATGCACCGTTGCGAAAGTTCTTCGTGCTGAGACACCACGTGATGATCGAGTGTGATAGGCTCTACGTTCAAATACAACGGGTGCAAAATAGTTGCACACCCGGAATACTCAGGTTATACTTGACGAGCCAAGCATATGCAGATATGGCCTCGGAACACGGAGACCGAAAGGTCGAGCGTGAATCATATAGTAGATATGATCAACATAGCGATGTTCACCAATGAAACTACTCCATCTCACGTGATGATCGGACATGGTTTAGTTGATTTGAATCACGTGATCACTTAGAGGATTAGAGGGATGTCTATCTAAGTGGGAGTTCTTTAAGTAATTTGATTAATTGAACTTAAATTTATCATGAACTTAGTACCTGATAGTATCTTGCTTATGTATGTTTGATTGTAGATAGATGGCCCGTGCTGTTGTTCCGTTGAATTTTAATGCGTTCCTTGAGAAAGCAAAGTTGAAAGATGATGGTAGCAATTACATGGACTGGGTCCGTAACTTGAGGATTATCCTCATTGCTGCACAGAAGAATTACGTCCTGGAAGCACCGCTGGGTGCCAGGCCTGCTGTTGGAGCAACACCAGATGTTATGAACGTCTGGCAGAGCAAAGCTGATGACTACTCGATAGTTTAGTGTGCCATGCTTTATGGCTTAGAATCGGGATTTCAACGATGTTTTGAACTTCATGGAGCATATGAGATGTTCCAGGAGTTGAAGTTAATATTTCAAGCAAATGCCCGGATTGAGAGATATGAAGTCTTGTAGCGACCCGACCCGAATGGATCAAGTCTACTGTGCTCCGGTGTCATCCCTGGATCAGTAATGCTGACACCACACAGTACTTCGAAGGATTTATAGCAGAGTGGCAATCACACACTTATTACATCGATGTCTCAAAAGAGAACTTATTACAATAATATGGCTTAAGGCCATCTAATATCGATAATAGCGGAAGACTTGGAAGGTAAATGGGTCCATCAACTCCAACGGCATCACTGAGTATAGAACCACGACCTAAAAGCACCTTAATCATCGTCTGAAAAGTCTGCAACATTAACGTTGCAGCCCGAAACGGGTCAGCACATGGAATATGCTGGCAAAGTAACACATAGAGAATGATGGAATGAAACAGCTATACTATATGCATATTTGGCTGGTGGAAAGCTCTATGGTTACTATTTTGTGTAAAGCCAGTTTTTCCCTACTGCAAAGGAATAAATTTATTTAGCTATCATGGTGGTTGTTAAACATTGAGAATGGTTGACAGCATTCTCAATCCCAATTAAAAGTATTCATCAATAACCCAACAATATTAATTTAGAAGTAACATGATGAGATTCACACGATATTCAAGTACTAGATACTCAAGATGTCCATAACCGGGGACACGGCTAATCATGATTAGTTTATTACACTCTGCAGAGGTTTGCGCACTTTTCCCCACAAGACTCGATCACTTCCGTTGGATTTCTCGCACTACCCATGTTTGAGAAACAGATGACCGAGACACAGTCTTTCAGAAGCGCTAGCACCTTACGATGGATAGACCGGTACACCTACTTTCCCCTACATCTGCTAGTCTACCCTGTAAGAGTTCGCATGACTTAATCAACTATGCCAGAGCCCATAATGGCTTGTGGCTGCACACGTAAGTATTTAGCATGAAAGATCTTATGATCCCTTTGAGCCTGGGTGGCGGTCCAAAAAAAACAGGCAAGTCCTGATAGACATCAGGTGCCTCAATCCACCCAGATGTGTGTTTAAGTTGCCACCTTAGATAAACCATTAAAATTATCAATCTCACATCTGTCATGGATATCACTCACCCAATCCACGTCTACTAGCATAGCATGGCATAATAAGCAAACGTAGAAGTAACTCCCAAAGGTTTCATAATAAACCGGTAATAGGTACTACCTCATCTACTTCCCATCCCACAATTTAATTAGATCCTAATCATGCAATATCTGAGGATGGATCTAATGCAATAAAACTGGGTTGTAGAAAAGGTATGATCAAAGTGTCACTTGCCTTGCTGATGATCCGCGAGTCCTAGAGATTCGAAGTAACAGGCGGCGCAATCCGGGTAATCTATCGCAGACAAACAACAAGCATACAATAAGTACTCATCTAATGCACAGGTAAAACTCGAACAAGAGATCGAACCAGTTAGTTCAACTTAAGAACTCCGGTTGCAAAGAGAGAAAGAACCGAACAAAGAAATCGAAAACAAACGGCGGAAGAAAAACAACTCGGATCTAGCAAGTTGAAACTAGGTCAAATTTTACAGTAGCAAAAACTTAGTTAAAGTTGATTAGTCGGAACGGCGGTTTCGAAACGAAACTCCAGGCGCTTGAATCACCTGATTCCGATGAACGAGCGAGAAGATAGACTAGAACGAAGATCGGATCTGAAATCGCGATCGCGGAATAAATCCAACGAAAAGAAAAAGAAGAACGGTTAAACGAACGGACGTTCATTAGCCGGGAATAATCCGGTGATCACATTCGTTAAGACGAACGGTCCGGCGAACAGTCTCGAGGCAACTAAACCGGAAAAGAAAACGAATCCGATCTAGGGTTTCGGAAAAGAAAACCGAACAAAAAACCGATCTAGAAAACCGGAACGGTTTAGAGAAGAAAAGAATCGGAACGATTTAGAAGAAAACCAAACCAAGGAAAAGAAATAGAGATGCGGCGCAGTACCTCGGGCGAGGTCTCTAGCAAGGGCTCCGACGAGCAAGGGCGGCGGCGGCGGGGCACAAGGGCGGCGGTGGCGCTAGGGCAAGGCGGCGGCGGCGGTGACGCAGGGCGGCGGCGGCGCGGCTATGGAGGCGCGGCGCGGGTGAAGGGCGCGGCTTGGGCTTGGGGTTTGATGTGATGTTTAGAGGGGGGTGTGGGGGTATTTATATAGGTGAGGGGAGAGATTACTTGGGGTAGGGGACAAGAAAAAGAGGAGGAAAAAGAGTAGGAGAGGGAGATTGGAAAAAAGGCAAACAGAGTCCAACTAGGACTCCTAGGCGGCGGCGGCGGCTCCCTGCCTGCGCGCGGCGCGGCGGCCTGGCTGGCCGGCCTGCTGGGCCTTTGGCCCAGGGGCGCTGCGGGATTTTTTTTAAATCGGTTTCGCGCGCAGAAAAAAACAGAAAAGAGAACTAAACGAACTCCAAAACTTCTAAAGTAAATTTTCCCCGACTCCTAAAAATGAGTCGAACAAAATGAACTTTTCTCCGGGCCTAAAATGCAATTTTTTGAAAACACGCATTTTTCCCTATCCAAAGAAAAAGGCAAAATAAACTCCGACAAATCCAATGATCCTCTTTCTTCAAAATTTGAGAAGAACTCAAATATGAAAATGACGAAATCTCCAACTCTCTCCGAAGGTCCTTGAGTTGCGTGAAATTTCTTGGATCAACAAAATGCAAGAAAATATGATATGCATGATGATCTAATGTATAACATTCCAAATTGAAAATTTGGGATGTTACAATTCTCCAATAAGTTCTATAGCTGCAAGATGGAGGAGAACAGTTCTGTCAGTGAGCATATACTCAAAATGTCTGGGTATAATAAACACTTGATTCAGATGGGAGTTAATCTTCCAGATGATTGCGTCATTGACAGAATTCTCCAATCACTGCCACCAAGCTACAAGAGTTTCATGATGAACTATAATATGCAAGGGATGAATAAGACTATTCCCGAGCTCTTCGCAATGCTGAAAGCTGCGGAGGTAGAAATCAAAAAGGAGCATCAAGTGTTGATGGTCAACAAGACCACTAGTTTCAAGAAAATGGGCAAAGGGAAGAAGAAGGGGAACTTCAAGAAGAACGACAAGCAAGTTGCTGCTCAAGAGAAGAAACCCAAGTCTGGACCTAAGCCTAAAACTGAGTGCTTGTGCTGCAAGCAGACTGGTCACTGGAAACGGAACTGCCCCAAGTATTTGGCGGATAAGAAGGATGACAAGGTGAACAAAGGTATATGTGATATACATGTTATTGATGTGTACCTTACTAATGCTCGCAGTAGCACCTGGGTATTTGATACTGGTTCTGTTGCTAATATTTGCAACTCGAAATAGGGACTACGGATTAAGCGAAGATTGGCTAAGGACGAGGTGACGATGTGCGTGGGAAACGGTTCCTAAGTCGATGTTATCGCGGTCGGCACGCTACCTCTACATCTACCTTCAGGATTAGTATTAGACCTAAATAATTGTTATTTGGTGCCAGCGTTGAGCACGAACATTATATCTGGATCTTGTTTAATGCGAGACGGTTATTCATTTAAATCAGAGAATAATGGTTGTTCTATTTATATGAGTAATATCTTTTATGGTCATGCACCCTTGAAGAGTGGTCTATTCTTATTGAATCTCAATAGTAGTGATACACATATTCATAATGTTGAAGCCAAAAGATGCAGAGTTGATAATGATGGTGCAACTTATTTGTGGCACTGCCGTTTAGGTCATATTGGTGTAAAGCGCATGAAGAAACTCCATACTGATGGACTTTTGGAACCACTTGATTATGAATCACTTGGTACTTGCGAATCGTGCCTCATGGGCAAGATGACTAAAACACCGTTCTCCGGTACTATGGAGAGAGCAACAGATTTGTTGGAAATCATACATATAGATGTATGTGGTCCGATGAATATTGAGGCTCGTGGCGGATATCGTTATTTTCTCACCTTCACAGACGACTTAAGCAGATATGGGTATATCTACTTAATGAAACATAAGTCCGAAACATTTGAAAAGTTCAAAGAATTTCAGAGTGAAGTTGAAAATCATCGTAACAAGAAAAGAAAGTTTCTACGATCTGATCGTGGAGTAGAATATTTGAGTTACGAGTTTGGTGTACATTTGAAGCAATGCGGAATAGTTTCGCAACTCACGCCACCTGGAACACCACAGCGTAATGGTGTGTCCGAACGTCGTAATCGTAATTTACTAGATATGGTGCAATCTATGATGTCTCTTACTGATTTACCGCTATCGTTTTGGGGTTATGCTTTAGAGACGGCCGCATTCACGTTGAATAGGGCACCATCGAAATCCGTTGAGACGACGCCTTATGAACTATGGTTTGGCAAGAAACCAAAGTTGTCATTTCTGAAAGTTTGGGGCTGCGATGCTTATGTGAAAAAGCTTCAACCTGATAAGCTCGAACCCAAATCAGAGAAATGTGTCTTCGTAGGATATCCAAAGGAAACTATTGGATACACCTTCTATCACAGATCCGAAGGCAAGACTTTTGTTGCTAAATTCGGAAACTTTCTGGAGAAGGAGTTTGTCTCGAAAGATGTGAGTGGGAGGAAAGTAGAACTTGATGAGGTAACTATACCTGCTCCCTTATTGGAAAGTAGTACATCATAGAAAACTGTTTCTGCGACACCTATACCAATTAGTGAGGAAGCTAATGATAATGATCATGAAACTTCAGCACAAGATACTACTGAACCTCGTAGATCAACCAGAGTGAGAACCGCGCCAGAGTGGTACGGTAATCCTGTTTTGGAAATCATGCTGCTAGATAATGATGAACCTACGAACTATGAAGAAGCGATGGTGAGCCCAGATTCCGCAAAATGGCTTGAAGCCATGAAATCTGAGATGGGATCCATGTATGAGAACAAAGTATGGACTTTGGTTGACTTGCCCGATGATTGGCAAGCAATTGAGAATAAATGGATCTTCAAGAAGAAGACTGACGCTGACGGTAATATTACTGTCTACAAAGCTCGACTTGTCGCAAAAGGTTTTCGACAAGTTCAAGGAGTTGACTACGATGAGACCTTCTCACCCGTAGCGATGCTTAAGTCTGTTCGAATCATGTTAGCAATTGCCGCATTTTATGATTATGAAATTTGGCAGATGGATGTCAAAACTGCATTCCTGAATGGATTTCTGGAAGAAGAGTTGTATATGATGCAACCGGAAGGTTTTGTCGATCCAAAGGGAGCTAACAAAGTGTGCAAGCTCCAGCGATCCATCTATGGACTGGTGCAAGCCTCTCGGAGTTGGAATAAACGCTTTGATAGTGTGATCAAAGCATTTGGTTTTATACAGACTTTCGGAGAAGCCTATATTTACAAGAAAGTGAGTGGGAGCTCTGTAGCATTTCTGATATTATATGTGGATGACATATTACTGATTGGAAATGATATAGAATTTCTGGATAGCATAAAGGGATACTTGAATAAGAGTTTTTCAATGAAAGACCTCGGTGAAGCTGCTTACATATTAGGCATAAAGATCTATAGAGATAGATCAAGACGCTTAATTGGACTTTCACAAAGCACATACCTTGACAAGATTTTGAAGAAGTTCAAAATGGATCAAGCAAAGAAAGGGTTCTTGCCCGTGTTACAAGGTGTGAAGTTGAGTCAGACTCAATGCCCGACCACTGCAGAAGATAGAGAGAAAATGAAAGATGTTCCCTATGCTTCAGCCATAGGCTCTATCATGTATGCAGTGCTGTGTACCAGACCTGATGTGTGCCTTGCTATAAGTTTAGTAGGGAGGTACCAAAGTAATCCAGGAGTGGATCACTGGACAGCGGTCAAGAACATCCTGAAGTACCTGAAAAGGACTAAGGATATGTTTCTCGTATATGGAGGTGACAAAGAGCTCATTGTAAACTGTTACATTGATGCAAGCTTTGACACTGATCCAGACGATTCTAAATCACAAACCGGATATGTGTTTACATTAAACGGTGGAGCTGTCAGTTGGTGCAGTTCTAAACAAAGCGTTGTGGCGGGATCTACATGTGAAGCGTAGTACATAGCTGCTTCAGAAGTAGCAAACGAAGGAGTCTGGATGAAGGAGTTCATATCTGATCTAGGTGTCATACCTAGTGCATCGGGTCCAATGAAAATCTTTTGTGACAATACTGGTGCAATTGCCTTGGCAAAGGAATCCAGATTTCACAAAAGAACCAAGCACATCAAGAGACGCTTCAATTCCATCCGGGATCTAGTCCAGGTGGGAGACATAGAGATTTGCAAGATACATACGGATCTGAATGTAGCAGACCCGTTGACTAAGCCTCTTCCACGAGCAAAACATGATCAGCACCAAGGCTCCATGGGTGTTAGAATCATTACTGTGTAATCTAGATTATTGACTCTAGTGCAAGTGGGAGACTGAAGGAAATATGCCCAAGAGGCAATAATAAAGTTATTATTTATTTCCTCATGCTAGAATTGTATTAACCGGAAACATAATACATGTGTGAATATATAAACAAATAGAGTGTCACATCATTAGTTGAATGATTTGATTGACATGACCCATTCCATTAGCTTAGCACCCGATCGTTTAGTATGTTGCTATTGCTTTCTTCATGACTTATACATGTTCCTATGACTATGAGATTATGCAACTCCCGTTTACCGGAGGAACACTTTGTGTGCTACCAAACGTCACAACATAACTGGGTGATCATAAAGGTGCTCTATAGGTGTCTCCAAAGGTATTTGTTGGGTTGGCGTATTTCGAGATTAGGATTTGTCACTCCGAATGTCGGAGAGGTATCTCTGGGCCCTCTCGGTAATGCACATCACATAAGCCTTGCAAGCATTACAACTAATGTGTTAGTTGTGAGATGATGTATTACGGAACGAGTAAAGAGACTTGCCGATAACGAGATTGAACTAGGTATTGGATACCGACGATCGAATCTCGGGCAAGTAACATACCGATGACAAAGGGAACATCGTATGTTGTTATGTGGTCTGACCGATAAAGATCTTCGTAGAATATGTAGGAGCCAATATGGGCATCCAGGTCCCGCTATTGGTTATTCACCGGAGACGTATCTCGGTCATGTCTACATTGTTCTCGAACCGTAGGGTCCGCACGCTTAACGTTACGATGACAGTTATTATGAGTTTATGTATTTTGATGTACCGAAGGTTCTTCGGAGTCTGGGATGTGATCATGGACATGACGAGGAGTCTCGAAATGGTCGAGACATAAAGATCGATATATTGGACGACTATATTCGAACACTGGAATTGTTCCGGGTGATTCCGGATAAAACCGGAGTGCCGGTGGGGTTACCGGAACCCCCCGGGGAAGTAATGGGCCTTATTGGGCCTGAGGGGAGAGAGAGGACAGCAGCCCAGGAGGTGGCACCCCCCCTCATGGGGAGTCCGAATAGGACTAGGAGGGGGGCCCCCCTTTCCCTCTCCCTCTCCCTCTCTTTCCTTCCCCCTCCCTATTCCTAGTTGGACTAGGAAAGGGGAGTCCTACTCCCACTAGGAGGAGGACTCCCCCTCTCCTTGGCGCACCCAAGGGCCGGCCGGCCTCCCCCTTGATCCTTTATATACGGGGGCAGGGGCACCCTAGAACACACAAGTTGATCTTCGTGATCGTTCCTTAGCCGTGTGCGGTGCCCCCTCCACGATATTACACCTCGATCATATTGTAGCGGTGCTTAGGCGAAGCCCTGCAACGGTTAAACATCAAGATCGTCACTACGCCGTCGTGCTGACGAAACTCCTCCCCGAAGCTTTGCTGGATCGGAGCCCGGGGTGCGTCATCGAGCTGTACGTGTGTCAAGAACTCGGAGGTGCCGGAGTAACGGTGCTTGGATCGGTTGGACCGGGAAGACGTACGACTACTTCCTCTACGTTGTGTCAACGCTTCCGCTTCGGTCTACGAGGGTACGTAGACAACACTCTCCCCTCTCGTTGCTATGCATCACCATGATCTTGCGTGTGTGTAGGATTTTTTTTGAAATTACTACGTTCCCCAACAATTGCATCATACATTGCATCATCATAGCATGTATCATATGTGCATGGATATACCGGTGTTCATTAACACGGCTTGACTTTCAACGACAAGCTGTTTGTACATGATCAGTTATAATCCGGCGCTTATTAACCCGGTCTGGTTTTGACTAACAAGTTGCCAGTGTTATAAGGAAAATCCGGTGTTTATTATATCCCGGTACAGTTTATTATCATAATCCAGCAAATTAAGGAAGGAGTTCTCAATACTCAAAGATTGGGGTTACCACCCTCACTGCAAGAGTTGGTTAAACCAACGAGGTGATTCAATGTCACAGGTATCATCTATGTCATATTTGATTATCTTCAATTACAGCTTTGGTTATAAACCCTGGCTATTTATATGGGCATTCTGACCCGCCCTATGGTAAACCGCCAAGGATTCTTGTGATCTACTTGTGTGCAAGATAAGAATGCATTCGGGTGGCTACCCACCCTGGCTTTCGACGTTAAGTCACCAGGGCATATGTTATTTACACTTTGAGCAGGATTTGCAGAATTATGACATATAAATTCAAGCTCATCATCAAAATTGATGCTTCAAAAAGGTTATCCATTTTGGATTTTCTCAAAGGCTATCAGCCGTCGGGTTATAAAAATTTTGGCTTACAATGAATGCGCATTAAGTCACCATCGGCCAAGAGCTGCCAAGTATTTAAACTCTGGATTTACTTATCAATTGGTAAGATATTCATATCTTTCATAGCCAAAATTGGCTGGATTTTCATGATGATATTGAATGATTGAGGTTTTTAAACCAGATTATATTATTCAAATCTTCAAATAGCCAAACATGGCTGGATTTTTTATGGTTATCAATAACCAGTATTATGATTGAGGTTTTAAGAGTCGCTTTAAGCGCAATGGATATTATCTTATAAATAGATATAATTTATTCTACAATTGAAGGAATAGTCCCGAGTCGCTGCAGGCTTACGACCCGTCACTTGGGGGTTGCATTATTCAAGTTGAGATTACATTAAATATACAAGTCTCATGTCGCTGCAAGCATGCACCATGACACTTGGGGGCTACCAATTGCTCACCTTATTGAAGACCCGACTCATCACATTGTAATGAGCCAGCCCTTGGGGGCTACCAATTGCTCCTATCAATGATTCAAGGTACACAAGTCTTAATCCGTTATATTGAAGGGTCTACTGCTCAGTTGGTAAAACACAAAGCTCTTAACCTTGTGGACGTGGGTTCAAGCCCCAAGGTGGAGTTACATCATATGATATTATTTTCAATGAAGCATGATTATATTTATAAAGTCCCCGCTCATTATTGCATAATGACCCGACCCTTTGGGGCTACACTGGTTGAATTTTTTGAGCATCCGACAATTACAAGTCCCAGGTTGCTGCAAGCATGACAACCCGACACTTGGGGGCTACAGAATATGGAGTATTCAGTTTTTACTAAGCGACTGGGATCGACAACATGGATTTCTTAAGTGGTAATATTTATATTGAAGCAAGTCTTAAGCCATCACTTTGTTCTGTTCAAGACTTGGGGCTACAGATAATATGGATATAAGGGAGAAAAATCTTCAAATTCTCAGTTTTGAATAAACCAGATAAACCCGGCGTCATCAATAATCATGAACCGGCGTTGACAACAATCATGAACCGGCGTTGGCAACAATCATGACCCGAAATTATCAGTTTTCATAACCCGCCGATTTTGGAAATCATAGCTTGGCGAATTATAGATTTTCAAGCCAGCTGAATATTAGTTGAATATTTGTAGACCAATATTTTTTTCAAGTCAGAGCATTGAAGGCCGACTCAAATGGATTCTTTATTTACAATATTTATTCTACAAGCAAATTGATTATGAAGCTGGTTTATTGACCCGGATTTTCTAGAAAGAGGAAATGACAAGAACTTAAGGATGATCAGATGCCAGTTTACAAGAATTCTTAACCCGGAGCACAACCTGTCTAATTTGTTCTTGTGTTTATTTTGTAGCATAAGTTTACCATGGATAAATCCAAGCTAAACTTGGGGGCTAATGTCGGGGATATACCCCGCGGTGTAACCTGACCGGAAGTATAACCCGGCCGGACTTGGCGATTCACCGGCGACCCGCACTGACCAGACAGTTTACAAGCAACCTGACTCATTGGTAACCCGGCGGGCGGGACAGACGGATGACAAGGCCCAAGGCCCAGAAGACCGGTTTATGTTAATAGTGGGCCGGTTTAAGAGAGAAGGTGCGAGGAATATTTCCCTTAAAAGGAGTCAAGACCCGGACTTGTATCCGGTTTGTATTAGAAGATAGATTAGTCCTAATCCTAATAGGACTGCACATGTAATCCTCCCCTTCAATATATATAAGGAGGGGCAGGGCTCCCCAAAGGGGGACAAGAAAGAAGAACAATCTTAGGGCTAGACACAAAGAGGAGAGCCGGTTTACAGCGACTCCCTCGTGATGATAATGAGACCTAGCATCAAACAACATGCAGGGTTGTTACCGGATGATGTTTCCCGGCGCCCGAAGCTGTCTAAATCCCTGTCTTGTGTTGCGTCTCTCGATTCCGCTCAACCCCTCTCAAGCTACCACATAGATGCGTTGGCCTCACAACTAAGTCCTCACCCTAGGACATCTGCCGTGACAATTCCACGACACCAACACTCAACTCTCTCTCTCACAGGATATGGTTTTTGTGGAAAGAAGGTTTGAGTGGAAAGCAACTTGGGGAAGGCTAGAGATCAAGATTCATATGGTAGGAATGGAATATCTTGGCCTTAACACATGAGTAGGTGGTTCTCTCTCAGAAAATGTGTATTGGAAGTGTAGGTATGTTCTGATGGCTCTCTCCTCGAATGAAGAGTGGGTGGAGGGGTATATATAGCCTCCACACAAAAACTAACTGTTACACACAATTTACCAATCTCGGTGAGACCGAAGTAAAAAACTCGGTTGGACCGATTTAGCAAACCTAGTGACCATTAGGATTTTCGGTGGGACTGAGATGCAACTCGGTAGGACCGATATGGTTAGGGTTAGGGCATAACGTAATCTCGGTGTGACCGATTACACAAACTCGGTGGGACCGATTTTGGTAATACGCTAACCAGAGAGTTGGTCAGGTAAACTCGGTAGGACCGATCGCTCATTTCGATGGGACTGAAATGTTACGAAAGAGAAACAGAGAGTTTACATTGCAATCTCGGTGGGACCGATCGCTCATCTCGGTAGGACCGAAACGTTGCAAAGGGAAACAGAGAGATTACAACCCCATCTCGGTGCGACCGAAATCCCTATCGGTGAGACCGATTTGCCTAGGGTTTGTGGCAGTGGCTATGACATTTGAAACTCGGTGGCGCCGGATAGAAAGAATCGGTGGGGCCGTGACTTTTGGTTTAGGTCATATGTGGATGTGGGAAGGTAGTTGAGGGTTTTGGAGCATATCACTAAGCACTATGAAGCAAGAACCCCATTAAACAACACCTCATCCCTCCATGATAGTATTGGCTTTTCCTATAGACTCAATGTGATCTTGGATCACTAAAATATAAAATGTAGAGTCTTGAGCTTTGAGCTTGAGCCAATTTTGTCCTTAATATTTTGAGGGGTCCACATTCCTCATCCATGCCATGCCATTCATTGAGCTTTTCCTAAAATATTAATCTTGGAATAGCATTAGCTCAATGAGCTATATGTTGTCAGGAATTACCAAAACCACCTAGGGATAGTTGCACTTTCAATCTCCCCCTTTTTGGTAATTGATGACAACATATAGATCAAAGCTTCGACAAATGATAATAAGAGTGAAAAACATTGTCGCTTTGAGAAGTATGTGAAAGGCAAGAGCTCCCCCTAAATTTGTGCATAGTTTATGGTTTGCTTTGGACTGCAAATGCACAAAAAGTTGGGCTCATGGGTTACTCTTCCATGTCACATACATCTTGGTGGAGCGCTCAAAATGATAATAATTAAATACATGCACTCATCACCAAGCAAAGTGAATGATCATATATGTATAAAAGGATAATGTCATCCAACAAGCATTAATGTAGCATATGATCAAACACATGATCATCCAAGTATCACACAGACAGAAAGTATCTCAAACAAGCAAAGCAAATAAAGTTCAACCACCAAAGCAAGAGAGAATAAAAAGCAATGCTCTCTCTCGAAGCCTATGATCTATACATTTTTTCTCCCCCTTTGGCAACAAGTTACCAAAAAGTTCCTAGAAAATGCATAGCACTAAATCATCTCTCAGGCTTGGTCTTCAGGTGGTGGTGTCCGGATAACTCCAAGAACGAAGGCTTCAGTCGAAGTAGATGGAGCTGATGGAGTAGGTGCTGGAGCTGGTGGCACTGAAGCTGTAGCTGGTGCAGATGACGTGGCTCTGGTGTCTGGAACAGGCACTGCAGCAGACCTCTGAGATCTAGGCACTCTGGCAAATGCATTAGTGGTAGTCTTGCCCTTCCTCTCCTGCATATCATCTTGAAGTTGCTCCACAATAGACTGAATCTCAATTACCTTCAAATCCAAGTCATAGAACTTTTGCTCCACGGTTCTTTCCAAGCTCTCCTGGTTTTGAGTCAGGGTGGCCAGTCCCTTCTCAATCCTCGGAGTGGATGCAATCAGGTAGCCAAGCTGATCTTGCTTGATCTTCAGGAGATACTAAGATGCTTCTTCAGTAGTTGGCACCCTTGTAGCCTTTTCAGCTTTTGCCTTCTCCTTCTTGGCTTGTGCGTGCACAGAAGATGGTTCATCCTCATTCATAACCACAGTGTTGTCCTTGAAGTCTGGATAGATAGGCATGTGCTCCTTGTCCAGCAGATATGTGCTAGTGCCCATCTTGGAGTTGATCAGCTCTTGGATCTATGGGGCATATCCACAACTCCTCTTCAGATCTACAACTATCCTCTTGATAGTTTCAACTATAAGGCTCATGACTTTGAACTTCTGTGGGACATCAAAGATGTGAAGCAAGTTAATTGCATGGCCTCTGATCATCTTGTGATCACCTGACTTTGGCAAGAGAGTGTGCCTGAGGATCCAATTGATGGTTGGCAAGCCTGATAGAAGGTAATGTACAGATCCAAACTTATGTGTCTCAAGAGCAGCATCTGGGATCTCCTTGTACATGTGTGCCATTGTGTTGTGATCCTTCTTCCTGTTGGCATAGACATCCAAGTCATCTTCACTCTCTTTTGGGGCATTGATCAACTTCGCCCATTCAGCAACCGTGAACTGGTACCTCGTACCTTCAGACATCCAGACAATCCTTTCATCTGGGTAGAAATGAGTTGTGGAGTAGAACTGCACAATGAGCTCATCATTCCATTTTGTGAGCTTCTGAGCCACAAACTCATCGACTCCACAAGCCTTGAAACTGTCATGTACACCTGGATAGTGATCCTCATTCTCCTTGATGTAGTCCAGTCGACCCATCTCATGTCACACACTATGGGCTTCTTGTCAAGCAACACTGTCTCATAGAAGTCCTACTGTTCCTTTGTATGGAACCTGTAATCCACAGCAGTCCTCCTCCTGGTGGCATATGGATCTGACTCTCTCCATAGCCTCAGACCTAAGTCCTTCCTTATCTTCATGTTCTCAGCAACTGGATGAGCATCATTGTGATCTGGAATTTTTGGCTTCAGCTTCCTCAAGACAAGTGACTCATCATCTTCTTCTTCCATTTCAGCTTCAGGCACTGGGGCCTTGTTCTTTTCCTCAGCAGGGATGTTCCTGGTGCTCCTCTTCGGTTTTGGCTTTGGAGCTGGAGCAGTAGCCTTTGGAGCAGTCTTAGGCTTAGATGGAACAGCCCCTGCCCTGATGGCATCACCCATAAGCTTCTGAGCTTTGGGTGCTCGTGCATCATCTTCTTCCTCTTCTTCTTCAGAATCTCTCATGATTGAGGATCTCCCAAGCACTCTGGCAGTGGTCTTCTTGACCCTCTCTTTCCTCTTCTTCCCTGCCACAACCTGCTCTTTGGGTGCAGATCCCAAAGTCTCTTGAGTAGATGCTCTGGCCTTAGACATTGGAATTCTCTTGGCAGGAACCTTTTGCTTCATGTCTGGCTTGGTGGCAGCAGTTGTGCCATATTCCTTCTTTAGGACTTTTCTCTTTGAGGTGGTTTCTTCTTCCTTAGATTCAGAGGTCTTCTTCTTTCTGGCCCTGGTGGCAGCTTTGGGTAAGTTGCTTCGGGTGCTCCTGCTACCATCATCTGAACTGCTAGAGGGACTAGTGCCCTCACTTAGGTGAACCTACTCCTCTGACTTGTTCTGGCTGTCACTCGGATCAGACATATTGCAAACACTGACAGCAGACTCTGTCAATAGATATAGATGAGATAGAGTGGATAAGCATCACAAAATGCAGAGGTTTTTGCAAAAGAATGAGTCAAAAACTTAGTTTTAGTTTTCCATAGAAAGCATTTTAGATCAACCGATTTGTAAACTCGGTGATACCAAAGCAGCTGTTGGAACCTAAACTGGTGAACTCGGTTAGACCGAGTCACAGTTCGGTGGCACCGAGACTGCTAGGGTTTCACAAAGTCCTGAACTCGATCACACCGATTTGCAATTCTCGGTCAGACCAAAAATTACATGTGCAATGGCCTGAGTCGAATCGGTGGTACCGAGTTCCACAACTCGGTGGGTCCGAGATGGTTTCGGCGGAAACCTAACCCTAAATTCTCAATTCACGACTAAACTACGAAGTGTTTTAACTGGATAAGAATGATCTCAATCATGGCAAGATACATGGCGAACACAATGTGCTAGGAATCATATGGGGATAGCACAGTGATCGAGTTCATACCCTAGTTCGGCGGAGAACTCGCTACGGCGGGGATGATTCCCGTTGACGGCGGTGGAGACCAGCGGCAGGAGGCGGCTGGCGACGAGGAAGATGATCTGGAGACCCTGGAGGTAGAGCGGGCTAAGCGCGGGTCGAGGAGGTTTGGAAAGTTTTCCAAAATTTGACCCGTGGATATATATAGCCCGACCCTGTCGGTGTGACCGAGTGGAACAACTCGGTGGCACCGAGATTCATAACTGCAAGCAGTTACTGAAACTCAGTGTGACCGAAAGGTTCGAATCGGTTGCACCGAGGTTGAAAACCCAGATTGACTTAGTGATCTCGGTATGACCGAAATGGGTGAATCAGTTCGACCGAAATGCACAAAGAAGTTTTGGAAGTTTAAGTCTATGACGAATCGGGGACTCCGAGTGCTCCTCACACAGAGTGGTTCGAATGTGACTTGATCAAATTTTGTGATGCAACATGAATAGAGTTTGAGACGAGAAAAGCATAGATAGATAGAGAAGGTTCTTAGGCATTCTTATCCATGCACTTGGCCACAAGAAAAGTAAACCAATCAATCAAAACAACAAGTGGATGTCCTCGAATGAGTAAATTATGCAACCAACATGCTCACACAATAAAATGACAAATGAAATATGTGGCAAAGCATGCATAAACAATTCTAGCATCTATCAAGCAATTGGCGATGACTAGGTCATCTATATATGAGTATATTGACTTAGGAGTCAAATGAGAACATTTGATCATAGGTCATACTCATCGTCTAAGCATAAGTGGGGTTACCACTTTTACATAAAGCGTTGTTGTGTTCACACCATTAGAGTTGCTTTAACTCAATTGTTAGAGTAAAGCTCCCCCTAGATGTGAGATCCCCCCTAAGAGGGATGAACTAACCTTGGGTTTTGTCGATGATGAATTCATGTAGGTGTTGAAGATGTGGATGCTCTATGTTGATGTAGATCATTTGGAGCTATCCTTTGGAGTGAGTTGCACTTTCAATACCTACACGGGTTAGTCCCACAAGGAACAAACAAGGATGTCCATAGACATAGAATGATGCACACACAAGATGATGTCTATGAAAGATTTAGGTTACCTTGTCCCTTGTCTTACCAACAAGAGGGTTTGTGACTCCTTGAACTAGTGCAACATATGGAAGTTGATTGCACTTGTTCTTGCCAAAATGATAAGAGTGAAGTATATTGGCGGAGTCACCCTCAAGAACTCTCTAGTTATTCTTCTTCGGGATCCACACCATCTTTATGGGAATCCTCGGAGTTGTAGTTGTATTTGATGAAGTGGAACTTGATGTAGTCTTGGGAACCCACTTGACCAAGGCCTTAGGAGCTCCTTCAAATGCATCAATTTCCTCTTGAAGCTTGTCCTTGCCTTTTTGCTTGTGGTCTTGTGGTGGAAGATCATCTTGGGCTTGTGTCCCTTTGGATGAAGTAGGATCATACTTCTCTTGTTGAGGAACAAACTTCGTCTTGGGGTATTGATCTTCTTCCCACTCAACTCCATTGGCATTGAACTTACGTTCAAAACCAATACCTTGATTCTTCCAGTGCCTTCCTTGCTTGCATACAATTTCCTCGAATTGCTTACTCCCGGCAAGGCTCTTTTAAACACCTTTCTCTATAATTCACTTCAATAAGCTATTTTCTTGCTCAAGTGTAACTTGTCTAAGAGAATCATTAGTGGAATCAAGAGAACTACTAGAAGCAACAACATTGGATTTAGCATGATTATTGTTACTACTAGAGGAAGAATCTTTCTTGTTCTTGGTACAAGACTTGACTTGAGGCATGTAAGTGGATAAGAGTAAACGCTTGGCAATGTAAGAAGACCTTTTCTTGCGAAGATCGTCATTGATTGCCTTTAAGAACTCATGCTCTTGCTCAAGGTTGAGCTTTTCAAAACGTAATTTCTCATGAGTCCTTAAAAGTTCTCGATGATATCCTAAGATAGTTTCATGAGCTAACTTAAGAGTGTTTAGTTCTTTAGTTAGAGACTCAATCTTCTCCTTATCATTGTCATTAGTTTCATTATAGTATTCATCACCATAGTTGTCAACAAGTAACTCATCATCACCTAACAACTCATCTTCATCACTATTGAAATCAACATACTCGGGGTGTGATACCTTTGGACCTTTGGCCATGAAGCATCTTCCAATTTCTTCATTTGGTGAATCAAATATGTCGTAGGAGTTGGTTGACACAAGTGCTAGCCCGGCAACACCTTCATCTTGAGTATATTCGGAGTCGGAGTGATAGCTTCTCTCGGAGTCATTGTCGGAGTCGGAGCCGGATACCCATTCACCAACATGAGCTTGATGTCTTCATTTTGTGTAGCTCCTTGATGACTTGTCCTTCCTTTCTGAATCCTTGCTTCTCCGAGGGTGTCTTTGTTCATATCGATCATCCCTACTCCTTCTCTCTCTTGATGGTGATTCTTCTCTTCTACTTCTTCTTTTGGGAGAATCTTCTCTTCTCTTGTGGGGAGCCGTACATGTTGGAAATATGCCCTAGAGGCAATAATAAATAAGTTATTATTATATTTCCGTGTTCATGATAATCGTTTATTATCCATGCTATAATTGTATTGATAGGAAACTCAGATACATGTGTGGATACATAGACAACACCATGTCCCTAGTAAGCCTCTAGTTGACTAGCTCGTTGATCAATAGATGGTCACAGTTTCCTGACCATGGACATTGGATGTCGTTGATAACGGGATCACATCATTAGGAGAATGATGTGATGGACAAGACCCAATCCTAAGCCTAGCACAAAGATCGTGTAGTTCGTTCGCTACAGCTTTTCTAATGTCAAGTATCATTTCCTTAGACCATGAGATTGTGCAACTCCCGGATACCGTAGGAATGCTTTGGGTGTGCCAAACGTCACAACGTAACTAGGTGACTATAAAGGTGCACTACGGGTATCTCCGAAAGTGTCTGTTGGGTTGGCACGAATCGAGACTGGGATTTGTCACTCCGTGTGAGGAGAGGTATCTCTGGGCCCACTCGGTAGGACATCATCATAATGTGCACAATGTGATCAAGGAGTTGATCACGGGATGATGTGTTACGGAACGAGTAAAGAGACTTGCCGGTGACGAGATTGAACAAGGTATCGGGATACCGACGATCGAATCTCGGGCAAGTATCGTACCGATAGACAAAGGGAATTGTATACGGGATTGATTAAGTCCCTAACATCGTGGTTCGTCCGATGAGATCATCGTGGAGCATGTGGGAGCCAACATGGGTATCCAGATCCCGCTGTTGGTTATTGATCGGAGAATGTCTCGGTCATGTCTGCATGGTTCCCGAACCCGTAGGGTCTACACACTTAAGGTTCGATGACGCTAGGGTTATAAAGGAAGTTTGTATGTGGTTACCGAATGTTGTTAGGAGTCCCGGATGAGATCCCGGACGTCACAAGGAGTTCCGAAATGGTCCGGAGGTAAAGATTTATATATGGGAAGTCCTATTTTGGTCACCGAAAAAGTTTCGGGGTTTATCGGTAACGTACCGGGACCACCGGGAGGGTCCCGGGGGTCCACCAAGTGGGGCCACTAGTCCCGGAGGCTTGCGTGGGCCAAGAGTGGTGAGGGACCAGCCCCTGAGTGGGCTGGTGCGCCTCCCACAAGGCCCAAGGCGCAGCAAAGGAGGAGAAGGGGAAACCCTAGGCTTAGATGGGCCCTAAGGCCCACCCTAGGGGGCGCCCCCCCTCTTCCCCTCTTGGCCACCACCCCAAGACCCATCTAGGGCTGCCGCCCCTCTAGGGGTGGGAACCCTAGAGGGGGCGCACCCTCCTCCCCTTCCCCTATATATATGAGGCCTAGGGGCTGCCCAATACACGCGATTTGATCTCTCCCTGTTGGTGCAGCCCTCCCTTTGTTTCTCCTCATATCCCGTGGTGCTTGGCGAAGCCCTGCAGGATTGCCACACTCCTCCACCACCACCACGCCGTTGTGCTGCTGCTGGATGGAGTCTTCCTCAACCTCTCCCTCTCTCCTTGCTGGATCAAGGCGTGGGAGACATCGTCGGGCTGTACGTGTGTTGAACGCGGAGGTGCCGTCCGTTCGGCACTAGGATCTCCGGTGACTTGGATCACGACGAGTACGACTCCTTCAACCCCGTTCTCTTGAACGCTTCCGCATAGTGATCTACAAGGGTATGTAGATGCACTCTCCTTCCCCGCGTTGCTAGTCTCTCCATAGATAGATCTTGGTGACACATAGGAAAATTTTGAATTTCTGCTACGTTCCCCAACAGTGGCATCATGAGCTAGGTCTATTGCGTTGATTCTATGCACGAGTAGAACACAAAGTAGTTGTGGGCGTTGATATTGTTCAATATGCTTACCGTTACTAGTCCAATCTTGTTTCGACGGCATCGTGGGATGAAGCGGCCCGGACCAACCTTACACGTACGCTTACGTGAGACCGGTTCCACCGACTGACATGCACTAGTTGCATAAGGTGGCTGGCGGGTGTCTGCCTCTCCCACTTTAGTCGGAACGGATTCGATGAAAAGGGTCCTTATGAAGGGTAAATAGCAATTGGCATATCACGTTGTGGTTTTGCGTAGGTAAGAAATGTTCTTGCTAGAAACCCATAGCAGCCACGTAAAACATGCAAACAACAATTAGAGGACGTCTACTTGTTTTTGCAGGGTATGCTATGTGATGTGATATGGCCAAAAGGATGTGATGAATGATATATGTGATGTATGAGATTGATCATGTTCTTGTAATAGGAATCACGACTTGCATGTCGATGAGTATGACAACCGGCAGGAGCCATAGGAGTTGTCTTAATTTATTTATGACCTGCATGTCAACATAAACGTCATGTAATTACTTTACTTTATTGCTAACCGTTAGCTGTAGTAGTAGAAGTAATCGTTGGCGAGACAACTTCATGAAGACACGATGATGGAGATCATGATGATGGAGATCATGGTGTCATGCCGGTGACAAGATGATCATAGAGACCCGAAGATGGAGATCAAAAGGAGCAATATGATATTGGCCATATCATGTCACTATTTGATTGCATGTGATGTTTATCATGTTTATACATCTTGTTTACTTAGAACGACGGTAGTAAATAAGATGATCCCTCATTAAAATTTCAAGAAAGTATTCCCCCTAACTGTGCACCGTTGCGACAGTTCGTTGTTTCGAAGCACCACATGATGATCGGGTGTGATAGATTCTAACGTTCACATACAACGGGTGTAAGACAGATTTACACATGCGAAACACTTAGGTTGACTTGACGATCCTAGCATGTGTATAGACATGGCCTTGGAACACAGAAGACCGAAAGGTCGAGCATGAGTCGTATAGAAGATACGATCAACATGAAGATGTTCACCGACGTTGACTAGTCCGTCTCACGTGATGATCGGACACGGCCTAGTTGACTCGGATCATGTAATCACTTAGATGACTAGAGGGATGTCTATCTGAGTGGGAGTTCATAAGATGAACTTAATTATCCTGAACATAGTCAAAAGGTCTTCGCAAATTATGTCGTAGCTCGCGCTTCAGTTCTACTGTTTAGATATGTTCCTAGAGAAAATTTAGTTGAAAGTTGATAGTAGCAACTATGCGGACTAGGTCCGTAAACTGAGGATTGTCCTCATTGCTTCATAGAAGGCTTATGTCCTTAATGCACCACTCAGTGTGCTGAACCTCGAACGTCGTCTATGGATGTTGCGAACATCTGACATACACGTTTTGATAACTACGTGATAGTTTAGTTAAACGGTTTAGAGTTGAGGCACCGAAGACGTTTTGAAACGTTGCGAAACATATGAGATGTTTCGAGGGCTGAAATTGGGATTTCAGGCTCGTGCCCACGTCAAGAGGTATAAGACCTCCGACGATTTTCTTAGCCTGCAAACTAAGGGGGAAAAGTTCAATTGTTGAGCTTGTGCTTAGATTGTCTGAGTACAACAATCATTTGAATCGAGTGGGAGTTAATCTTCCAGATGAGATAGTGATGTTTCTCCGAAGTCATTGCCACCAAGCTGCTAGAGCTTCGTGATGAACTATTATATATCAGGGACATATATGATGATCCTTGAGATATTCGCGATGTTTGACACCACAAAAGTAGAAATCAAGAAGGAGCATCAATTGTTGATGGTTGGTGAAACCACTAGTTTCAAGAAGGGCAAGGGCAAGAAGGGATACTTCATGAAACGGCAATTCAGCTGCTGCTCTAGTGAAGAAACCCAAGGTTGAACCCAAACCCGAGACTAAGTGCTTTTGTAATAAGGGGAACAGCCACTGGAGCAGAATTACCCTAGATACTTGGTAGATTAAAAGGCTGGCAAGGTTGATAGAAGTATATTGGATATACATTGTGTTGATGTGTACTTTACTAGTACTCCTATTAGCACCAGGGTATTAGATACCGGTTCGGTTGCTAAGTGTTAGTAACTCGAAATAAAAGCTACGGAATAAATGGAGACTAGCTAAAGGTGAGCTGACGATATGTGTTGGAAGTGGTTCCAATGTTGATATGATCAAATATCGTACGCTCCTTCTACCATCGAGATTGGTGTTAAACCTAAATAATTGTAATTTGGTGTCTGCGTTGAGCATAGACATGATTGGATTATGTCTATCGCGATACGGTTATTCATTTAAGGAGAATAATGGTTACTCTGTTTATTTGAATAATACCTTTAATGGTCTTGCACCTAAAATGAATGGTTTATTGAATCTCGATCGTAGTGATACACATGTTCATGCCAAAAGATATAGGATAGTAATGATAGTACCACCTACTTGTGGCACTGCCACTTAAGTCATATCGGTATAAAACGCATGAAGAAGCTCCATGTTGATGGATCTTTGGACTCACTCATTTTTGAAAGGATTGAGACATGTGAACCATGTTTGTTGGTAGATATGCATGAAGAAACTCTATATAGATGGATCGTTTGGACTCACTTGATTTTGAATCACTTGAGACATGCAAAACATACCACATGGGCAAGATGACTGAAAGTCTCGGTTTCAGTAAAATGGAACTAGAAAGCAACTTGTTGGAAGTAATACATTTTGATGTGTGCAGTCCAATGAGTGCTGAGGCGTGTAGTGGATATCATTATGTTCTTACTTCATAGATGATTTGAGTAGATATTGAGTATATTTACTTGATGAATCACGAGTCTGAATTATTGAAAGGTTCAAGTAATTTCAGGGTGAAGTTGAAAGATCATCGTGACAAGATGATAAAATATCTATGATATGAACATAGAGATGAATATCTGAATTACGAGTTTGGCACAGAATTAAGACATTGTGGAAATTGTTTCACAACTAATACAGCCTGGAACACCATAGTGTGATGGTGTGTCCGAACATCATAACTGCACCCTATTGGATATGATGCATACGATGATGTCTCTTATCGAATTACCACAATAGTTTATGGGTTAGGCATTAGAGACAACCACATTCACTTTAAATAGGGCACCACGTAATTCCGATGAGATGACACCATATGAACTATGGTTTAGAGAAACCTAAGCTGTCATTTCTTAAAAAGTTTGGGGCTGCGACGCTTATGTGAAAAAGTTTCAGGCTGATAAGCTCGAACCCAAAGCGGATAAATGCATCTTCATAGGACACCCAAACAGTTGGGTATACCTCCTGTCTCAGATCCGAAAGCAATAAGGGATTGTTTCTAGAATCGGGTCCTTTCTCGAGGAAAAGTTTCTCTCGAAAGAATTGAGTGGGAGGATGGTGGAGACTTGATGAGGTTATTGAACCGTCTCTTCAACTAGTGTGTGGCAGGGAACAGGGAGTTGTTCCTGTGGCACCTACACCAATTGAAGTGGAAGCTTATGATAGTGATCATGAAACTTCAGATCAAGTCACTCCCAAACCTCGTAGGACGACAAGGATGTGTACTACTTCAGACTGGTACGTAATCCTGTCGTGGAAGTCATGTTGCTAGACAACAATGAACCTACGAGCTATGGAGAAGCGATGGTGGGCCCGGATTCCGATAAATGGCTCGAGGCCATAAAATCCGAGAGAGGATCCATGTATGGAAACAAAGTGTAGACTTTGACAGAACAGCTCGATGGTCGTGAGGCTGTTGAGTACAGATGGATTTTAAAAGGAAGACGGACAATGATGGTAAATGTCACCATTAAGAAAGCTTGACTTGTCGTTAAGAAGTTTACCGACAAGTTCAAGGAGTTGACTATGGTGAGACTTTCTCACTCGTAGCGATGCTAAGAGTCTGTTGGAATTATATTAGCGATTACTGCATTATTTATGAAATCTTGCAGATAGGATGTCAAAACATTGTTTCCTCGACGATTTTCTTGAGGAAAGGTTGTATGTGATACAATCGGAAGGTTTTGTCAATCCTGAAAGATGCTAACAAGTGTGTAAAGCTCCAGCTATCCTTCTAAGGACTGGAGTAAGCATCTCGGAGTTGGAATGTATGCTTTGATGAGATGATCAAAGATTTTGGTGTATACAAAGTTTATGAGAAACTTGTATTTCCAAAGAAGTGAGTGGGAGCAATATAGAATTTCTGATAAGTATATGTTGTTGACATATTGTTGATCAGAAGTGACGTAGAATTTCTGGAAAGCATATAGAGTTATTTGGAAAGTGTTTTTCAATGGAAAGCCTGGATTAAGCTACTTGAGCGTTGAGCATCAAGATCTGTAAGGATAGATCAAAATGCTTAATGGTACTTTCAAATGAGCACATACCTTGACAAGATTTTGAAGGAGTTCAAAATGGGTCGGCAAAGAAGGAGTTCTTGGCTGTGTTATAAGGTGTGAACATTGAGTAAGACTCGAAACCTGACCGCGGCAGAATAGAGAGAAAGGACGAAGGTCGTCCCCTATGCTTAAGACATAGGCTCTATAGTATGCTATGCTGTGTACTGCACCTGAAGTGTGCCTTGCCATGAGTCAGTCAAGGGGTACAAGAATGGATCACTGGACATCGGTTAAAGTTATCCTTAGTAACTAGTGGACTAAGGAATTTTCTCGATTATGGAGGTGGTAAAAGAGTTCGTCGTAAAGGGTTACGTCGATGCAAGCTTAACACATATCCGGATAGCTCTGAGTAGAGATACCGGATACGTATAATGGAGCAACAATTTAGAATAGGTCCAAGTAGAACAGTTATTTGGGATGGCTCCAAATGTAGCGTAGTAGTTGCATCTACAAGATGACATAGAAATTTGCAAAGTACATACGGATCTGAATGTTGCAGACCCATTGACTGAAACCTCTCTCACAAGCAACATGAGCAAACCCAGAACTCATTGAGTGTTAATCACATAGTGAAGTGAACTAGATTATTGACTCTAGTAAACTCTTTGGATGTTGGTCACATGGCGATGTGACCTATGAGTGTTAATCACATGGCGATGTGAACTAGATTATTGACTCTAGTGCAAGTGGGAGACTGTTGGAAATATGCCCTAGAGGCAATAATAAATAAGTTATTATTATATTTCCTTGTTCATGATAATCGTTTGTTATCCATGCTATAATTGTATTGATAGGAAACTCAGATACATGTGTGGATACATAGACAACACCATGTCCCTAGTAAGCCTCTAGTTGACTAGCTCGTTGATCAATAGATGGTCACGATTTCTTGACCATGGACATTGGATGTCGTTGATAACGGGATCACATCATTAGGAGAATGATGTGATGGACAAGACCCAATCCTAAGCCTAGCACAAAGATCGTGTAGTTCGTTCGCTAAACCTTTTCTAATGTCAAGTATCATTTCCTTAGACCATGAGATTGTGCAACTCCCGGATACCGTAGGAATTCTTTGGGTCTGCCAAACGTCACAACGTAACTGGGTGACTATAAAGGTGCACTACAGGTATCTCCAAAAGTGTCTGTTGGGTTGGCACGAATCGAGACTGGGATTTGTCACTCCGTGTGACGGAGAGGTATCTCTGGGCCCACTCTGTAGGACATCATCATAATGTGCACAATGTGATCAAGGAGTTGATCACGGGATGATGTGTTACGGAACGAGTAAAGAGACTTGCCAGTAACGAGATTGAACAAGGTATCGGGATACCGACGATCGAATCTCGGGCAAGTATCGTACCGATAGACAAAGGGAATTGTATACGGGATTGATTAAGTCCTTGACATCGTGGTTCGTCCGATGAGATCATCGTGGAGCATGTGAGAGCCAACATGGGTATCCAGATCCTGCTGTTGGTTATTGACCGGAGAACGTCTCGGTCATGTCTGCATGGTTCCCGAACCCGTAGGGTCTACACACTTAAGGTTCGATGACGCTAGGGTTATAAAGGAAGTTTGTGTGTGGTTACCGAATGTTGTTAGGAGTCCCGGATGAGATCCCGGACGTCACGAGGAGTTCCGGAATGGTCCGGAGGTAAAGATTTATATATGGGAAGTCCTGTTTTGGTCACCGGAAAAGTTTTGGGGTTTATCGGTAACGTACCGGGACCACCGGAGGGTCCCGGGGGTCCACCAAGTGGGGCCACCAGTCCCGGAGGCTTGCGTGGGCCAAGAGTGGTGAGGGACCAGCCCCTGAGTGGGCTGGTGCGCCTCCCACGAGGCCCAAGGCGCAACAAAGGAGGAGAAGGGGAAACCCTAGGCTTAGATGGGCCCTAAGGCCCACCCTAGGGGGCGCCCTCCCTCTTCCCCTCTTGGCCGCCACCCCAAGACCCATCTAGGGCTGCCGCCCCTCTAGGGGTGGGAACCCTAGAGGGGGCGCACCCTCCTCCCCTTCCCCTATATATATGAGGCCTAGGGACTGCCCAATACACGCGATTTGATCTCTCCCTGTTGGTGCAGCCCTCCCTCTCTTTCTCCTCATATCCCGTGGTGCTTGGCGAAGCCCTGCAGGATTGCCACACTCCACCACTACCACCACGCCGTTGTGCTGCTGCTGGATGGAGTCTTCCTCAACCTCTCCCTCTCTCCTTGCTGGATCAAGGCGTGGGAGACATCGTCGGGCTGTACGTGTGTTGAATGCGGAGGTGCCATCCGTTCGGCACTAGGATCTCCGGTGACTTGGATCACGACGAGTACGACTCCTTCAACCCCGTTCTTTTGAACGCTTCCGCATAGCGATCTACAAGGGTATGTAGATGCACTCTCCTTCCCCTCGTTGCTAGTCTCTCCATAGATAGATCTTGGTGACACGTAGGAAAATTTTGAATTTCTGCTACGTTCCCCAACAGTACACTCATTAGAGTAGTGTCCGGGTCTTCCACAATTGTAGCAGTTTCGCTCTCGACTAGAAGATCTTTTGTCATTGTAGGACCTTGACTTGGAACTTCTCTCCTTGCCTCTACTTTTGTAGAACTTGTTGAAGTTCTTCACCATTAGCTCAATTCTTCATTGAAGGTTTGTTTCTCACTTGATGATATGGGGGCTTCACATGAGGCTTTGTAAGCACCACTTGACTTGTTATGGAGCTCCTCCTTATCCTTGAGTGACATCTCATGAGCAACAATTCTTCCAATGACTTCCGTTGGCTTGAGATCTTTGTAATTTGGCATCATTTGGATCAATGTGCATACGGTATCATATTTTCCATCCAAGGCTCTTAGGATCTTCTTGATGATGAATTTGTCGGTCATCTCTTCACTTCCTAAGCCGGCAATCTCATTTGTGATAAGAGCAAGCCTAGAGTACATTTCAGCGACACCTTCACCATCCTTCATTTTGAACTTGTCAAGTTGACTTTGAAGCACATCCAACTTGGATTCCTTGACGGAGTCGATACCTTCATGCATATCAATCAAAGTATCCCAAATTTCCTTTGCATTCTCAAGACAGCTGATTTTGTTGAATTCTTCGGGGCATAATCCGTTGAAGAGGATATCACAAGCTTGAGCATTGTATTGTAGCATCTTCAACTCATCTGCGGTAGCTTTGCGATTCGGTTCTCTCCCATCAAAGAATTCACCTTGCAAGCCAACACACACACAATAGCCCAAACGGCGGGGTTATGTCCAAGAATATGCATTTTCATCTTATGCTTCCAACTAGCAAATTTGTACCATCAAAGTAAGGACCTCTAGAGTGATAATTTCCCTCGCTAGACGCCATACTCTCCTAGGTTGTGAAACCAAGGCTATGACCACCAAAAGCTATGGAAATCAAAGAAAATGGAGACCAAAGCTCTCATACCACTTGTAGGATCGAAAGTATGTCTAGAGGGGGGGGTGATTAGACTACTTGACCAAATAAAAATCTATCCTTTTCCCAATTTTAGTCTTTGGCAGATTTTAGCTATCTTAGCACAAGTCAAGCAATCTTAACACAATTCAAGCAAGCATGCAAAGAGTCTATGAGCAGCGGAAAGTAAAGCATGCAACTTGCAAGAATGTAAAGGGAAGGGTTTGGAGAATTCAAATGCAATGGGAGACACAGATGTTTTTGTCGTGGTTCTGATAGGTGGTGCTATCGTACATCGACGTTGATGGAGACTTCAACCCACGGAGGGTAATGGTTGCGCGAGTCCATGGAGGGCTCCACCCATGAAGGGTCCACAAAGAAGCAACCTTGTCTATCCCATCATGGCCATCGCCCACGAAGGACTTGCCTCACTAGCGGTAGATCTTCACGAAGTAGGCGATCTCCTTGCCCTTACAAACTCCTTGGTTCAACTCCACAATCTTTGTCGGAGGCTCCCAAGTGACACCTAGCCAATCTAGGAGACACCACTCTCCAAGAAGTAGCAAATGGTGTGTTGATGATGAACTCCTTGCTCTTGTGCTTCAAATGATAGTCTCCCCAACACTCAACTCTCTCTCACAGGATATGGATTTGGTGGAAAGAAGGTTTGAGTGGAAAGCAACTTGGGGAAGGCTAGAGATCAAGATTCATATGGTAGGAATGGAATATCTTGGCCTCAGCACATGAGTAGGTTGTTCTCTCTCAGAAAATGTGTATTGGAAGTGTAGGTATGTTCTGATGGCTCTCTCCTCGAATGAAGAGTGGGTGGAGGGGTATATGTAGCCTCCACACAAAAACTAACCGTTACACACAATTTACCAATCTCGGTGAGACTGAAGTAAAAAACTCGGTCGGACCGATTTAGCAAACCTAGTGACCGTTAGGATTTTCGGTGGGACTGAGATGCAACTCGGTAGGACCGATATGGTTAGGGTTAGGGCATAACATAATCGCGGTGTGACCGATTACACAAACTCGGTGGGACCGATTTTGGTAATAAGCTAACCAGAGAGTTGGTCAGGTAAACTCGATAGGACTGATCGCTCATTTCGGTGGGACCGAATTGTTACGAAAGAGAAAGAGAGAGTTTACATTGCAATCTCGGTGGGACCGATCGCTCATCTTGGTAGGACTGGAACGTTACAAAGGGAAACAGAGAGATTACAACCCCATCTCGGTGTGACCGATTTGCCTAGGGTTTGTGGCAGTGGCTATGACATGAAACTCGGAGGTGCCGGATAGAAAGAATCGGTGGGGCCGAGTTTGACTTTTGGTTTAGGTCATATGTGGATGTGGGAAGGTAGTTGAGGGTTTTGGAGCATATCACTAAGCACTATGAAGCAAGAACCTCATTAAACAACACCTCATCCCTCCTTGATAGTATTGGCTTTTCCTATAGACTCAATGTGATCTTGGATCACTAAAATATAAAATGTAGAGTCTTGAGCTTTGAGCTTGAGCCAATTTTGTCCTTAATATTTTAAGGGGTCCACAATCCTCATCCATGCCATTCATTGAGCTTTTCCTGAAATATTAATCTTGGAATAGCATTAGCTCAATGAGCTATATGTTGTTAGGAATTACCAAAACAACCTAGGGATAGTTGCACTTTCAGGTTCACCATACGCGCATGCTACGGGAATCACAAACTTCAACACAAGTATTTCTCAAATTCACAACTACTCAACTAGCACAACTTTAATATCACCATCTTTATATCTCAAAACAATTATCAAGTATCAAACTTATCATAGTATTCAACACACTCATAAGAAAGTTTTTATTATTAATCTTGTATACCAAGCATATTATGATTTAAAAAAAATTACCATGCTATTTAAGACTCTCAAAATAATCTAAGTGAAGCATGAGAGATAAATAGTTTCTATAAAACAAATCCACAACCGTGCTCTAAAAGATATAAGTGAAGCACTAGAGCAAAACTATATAACTCAAAAATATATAAGCGAAGCACATAGAGTAGTCTAACAAATTTCAAATCATGTATGGATCTCTCAAAAGGTGTGTACAGCAAGGATTATTGTGGTAAACTAACAAGCAAATACACAAATAATACAAGATGCTCGAAGCAAAACACATATCATGTGGCGAATAAAAATATAGTTCCAAGTAAAGTTACCGATAGAAGTAGACGGAAGAGGGGATGCCTTCCGGGGCATCCCTAAGCTTTGGTTTTAGGTGTCCTTAGATTATCTTGGGGGTGCCATGGGAATCCCCAAGCTTAGGATCTTGACACTCCTTGTTCCATAATCCATCAAATCTTTACCCAAAACTTGAAAACTTCACAACACAAAACTTATAGTAGAAAATCACGTGAGCTCCATTAGCGAAAGAAAACAAAAGACCACTTCAAGGTACTGTAATGAACTCATTCTTTATTTATATTGGTGTTATACCTACTGTATTCCAACTTATCTATGGTTTATAAACTATTTTACTAGCCATAGATTCATCAAAATAAGAAAACAACACACGAAAAACAGAATCTGTCAAAAACTGAATAGTCAGTAGTAATCTGTAGCTAGCGCAAGATCTGTAACCCCAAAAATTCTAAAATAAATTTCTGGATGTGAGGAATTTATCTATTAATCATCTTAAAAATAATTAACTAAATATCACTTTCCAAATAAAATTGCAGTAGTTCTCGTGAGCGCCAAAGTTTCTGTTTTTTACAGCAAGTTCAACAAGACTTTCCCCAGGTCTTCCCAACGGTTCTACTTGGCACAAACACTAATTAAACACAAAAAACACAACCAAAACAGAGGTTAGATAAATTATTTATTACTAAACAGGAGCAAAAAGTAAGGAATAAAAATAAAATTGGGTTGCCTCCCAACAAGCGCTATCATTTAACACCCCTAGCTAGGCATAACAAGCAAGAATAGATCTAGGTATTGCCATCTTTGGTAGGCAATCCATAAGTGGCTCTCATAATAGATTCATAAGGTAATTTAATTTTCTTTCTAGGAAAGTGTTCCATGCCTTTCCTTAATGGAAATTGGAATCTAATATTTCTTTCCTTCATATCAATAATTGCACCAATCGTTCTAAGGAAAGGTCTACCAAGAATAATAGGACATGAAGGATTGCAATCTATGTCAAGAACAATAAAATCTACGGGCACATAATTCCTATTTGCAACAATAAGAACATCATTAATTCTTCCCATAGGTTTCTTAATAGTGGAATCCGCAAGGTGCAAGTTTAGAGAGCAATCATCAAAATCACGGAAACATAACAAATCACACAAAGTCTTTGGAATCGTGGAAACGCTAGCACCCAAATCACATAAAGCATAGCATTCATGATCTTTAATTTTAATTTTAATAGTTGGTTCCCACTCATCATAAAGTTTTCTAGGGATAGAAACTTCCAAATCAAGTTTTTCTTCTTTTGGATGTCACACAAATCAATGAAGCTATTTAGATGGGTAGCGGCATCTTCACTAGGCAGACCAGAAAACGGATCTTTCAAGACAAGATTCAGCAAAGCAGTATTAATTTCACAAGATTCAGCATCGGTAAGAGGAGTAATCGAAGTGCTAATAAAATCATTATTGTTGGTATTGGGGAAGTCACACAAGCAAACAGAAAGCAAGCGGGCAAAAAGAGGCAAATAGAGAAAGAGAGGGAGGATAGAGAGAGAGAGAGGGTAAATAAAACGGCAAGGGTGAAGTGGGGGGGAGAGGAAAACGAGAGGCAAATGGCAAATAATGTAATGCGGGAGATAAGGGTATGTGATGGGTACTTGGTATGTTGACTTTTTCGTAGACCTCCCTGGCAACGGCGCCAGAAATCCTTCTTGCTACCTCTTGAGCACCGCGTTGGTTTTTCCCGGAGAGGAAGGGATGATGAAGCAAAGTAGCGTAAGTATTTCCCTTATTTTTTGAGAACCAAGGTATCAATCCAGTAGGAGGCTACGCATGAGTCCCTTGTACCTGCACAAAACAAATAAATCCTTGCAACCAATGCAAATAGGGGTTGTCAATCCCTATAAGGCCACTTACGAGAGTGAGATCTGATAGATATGATAAGATAATATTTTTGGTATTTTTATGATAAAGATGCAAAGTAAAATAAAGGCAAAGTAAATAGCAAAGGAAATAACTAAGTAGTAGGAGATCAATATGATAAAGATAGACCCGGGGGCCATAGGTTTCACTAGTGGCTTCTCTCGAGAGCATAAGTATTCTACGGTGGATGAACAAAATACTGTTGAGCAATTGATAGAATTGAGGATAGTTATGAGAATATCTAGGTATGAGGCATCACGTCCGAGACAAGTAGACCGACTCCTGCCTGCATCTACTACTATTACTCCACTCATCGACCGCTATCCAGCATGCATCTAGAGTATTAAGTTAAAAATAGAGTAACGCCTTAAGCAAGATGACATGATGTAGAGGGATAGACTCATGCAATATGAAGAAAACCCCATCTTGTTATCCTCGATGGCAACAATAAAATACGTGCCTTGCTGCCCTTACTGTCACCAGGAAAGGACACCGCAAGATTGAACCCAAAGCTAAGAACTTCTCCCATTGCAAGAAAGATCAATCTAGTAGGCCAAGCCAAACTGATAATTCGAAGAGACTTGCAAAGATAACCAATCATACATAAAAGAATTCAGAGAAGATTCAAATATTATTCATAGATAGACTTGATCATAAACCCACAATTCATCGGTCTCAACAAACACACCACAAAAAGAAGATTACATCGAATAGTTCTCCACAAGAGAGGGGGAGAACATTGTATTGAGATCCAAAAAGAGAGAAGAAGCCATCTAGCTACTAACTATGGACCCGTAGGTCTGAGGTAAACTACTCACACTTCATCGGAGAGGCTATGGTGTTGATGTAGAAGCCCTTCATGATCGATGCCCCCTCCAGTGGAGCTCCGGAACAGGCCCCAAGATGGGATCTCGTGGATACAGAAAGTTGCGACAGTGGAATTAGGGTTTTGGCTCCGTATCTGATCGTTTGGGGGTACGTGGATATATATAGGAGGAAGGAGTACGTTGGTGGAGCAACAGGGGGCCCACGAGGGCGGAGGGCACGCCTGGTGGGGGTGGGCGCGCCCCCTACCTTGTGGCCTCCTGTTTCTTTTCTTGACGTAGGGTCCAAGTCTCTCTGGTCTTATTCGTTGAGAAAATCACGTTCCCGAAGGTTTCATTCTGTTTGGACTCCATTTGATATTCCTTTTCTTTGAAACCATATAACAGGCAAAAACAACAATTCTGGGCTGGGCCTCCGGTTAATAGGTTAGTCCCAAAAATAATATAAAAGTGGATAATAAAGCCCAATAATGTCGAAAACAGTAGATAATATAGCATGGAGCAATCAAAAATTATAGATATGTTGGAGACGTATCAGACCCTCATGCCTTGATGGCCGGTACTGCCTGGTGTGGACGTGAGATGTAAAATATTTCTGCCTGGCCAGGCTTGTGTGGTGCTGAAGCGTTTGGTTCATGCCTGGGCCAAGCAAAGCATCAACATCTCATCAATCAATCCATGCATCAATTATTTAATGCTAATATCCATCCATGTTGCCGTTAGACTCATGGCCACACGACCAGGCACGGCCAGGTGTTCGAAATCGGTCGCCTGGTCCAGGCTACTTGCAGTGTCTGGAGTTCAGCCAGGCGAATTAAAGTGCAAGGGAACCCAGGCTAGGCGGGCTTTCTTTTTCACAGGGTAGCAACCAAACAAGCATGCATGAAATCCAGCCACAACCCCAGGCTAGGCAAAAGATGCTCATGACGCAAGCCAAACTGGCCTTTTATCTCCCTGGTTCACACATACACATGTCTCGCTCACGCTATACATATAGACCCATCCAACACTCTCCGCCCTTGTTCTCTCTCCATGTGACACGCACCCCCTAAGTACCATAATCCCTCACTACATCACAGGCGCAAGCACTCCCCCCTCCTAAGTATGATTATCTCTTACTAGCCATCAGGAACACACGTATTGTGTCCTTCCATCCATACGTCTATATCGATATCTCTCGGGGCATCTTCTATCGCGCACACACCTTGTCACTCGATCTCCCACCCATGTAGTCCAATCACGATCTCCAGGGGATCTCTCTATGACAAACATACACTCTCTCCTCCCCATGTCTGCATTTTCTCCATACGTCTCTCTCGACCTCTCTCCCTTGTTTGTCAGACCCCTCTTGGCCACGTGCTAGGGGTCTTGCTCTCTCGGTTCCAAACAACCACACACTATCTCCTCACCTTGCCTCCGTTGTCGAAGATGCATGTGTGATATGTTTGCATAAGACACGCACGCTTTTTCTCTACTTTTATTGTGTGCTGTCCATGTATCTTTCACACACGCACACACACTTTTTTCACTATCTCTCTCTCTAGTTAGGGACTCTGTCACGTCCATAAGCATATGGATGTTTTGAAAATTCAAACCTCAGAAAAGTTTGACCAGGTATATGTGGAGAAAAACATTTACATCTGGAATGATCATTAGATTCATCACAACATGTACTCACTTCATACTATCATTTATCTTTGGTATTGTAGATATAAGTAATTTCTTTATAAACTTGGTCAAAGTTTCAAAAGTTTGACTTAAAAAATGTTGGAACTACATTATCGAACGGAGGGAGTAGCTCTTTCTCTCTCTCTCTCTCTCTCTCCCTCTGCTATCTCTCATGAGCCTCCCCCTCACTCGAACTCTCTATACCGACGGATTATACGCTCACTGTGTCAGCGTATAGCTCCGTATATTGTTTAGTTGACCGGTCAACCAATCAACATGCTGCCTTGTCAGCTCGTGTTCTGTATCTTCGTGTGCTGGCCCATGTGGCAGTGGGTTAAAATAAGTAAACTAGAGGCCCATCTGACACGCGGTGAAGTAAACAAAGTTGAAACCACTCGGGGTAGCACCCCGCACGCTAGTAAATTGAGGGCGCATTGAGGACAAACTTCTTGCGCGCGAAGGACGCACTCGCGCACAATTCACCACTGCACGGCAGCATGCACAGAAGGACGCACTTGCGCACACCCAGCACACAACACACACCAGCACACGTGTACACCAGCGTCGCCGCCGGTTGAGATAGACGGCGAGGCAGCCAACAAGAGGAGGCGGCTCGAGCCAAAACCGCATCCGGCGAGCCTGGACTTCATCAACAGCCTCCCCGACGACATGCTGCTCGTCATCATCGACATGCTGCTCGTCACCAAATCTGCCGTGCGGACCGCCCTGCTCTCCCGATGGTGGCGCCCCCTCTGGTGCTGCGTCCCCCTCAACCTCACCATCGACAGCTGCCTCTGCAACGGGGATTGCACACGCATGGCCGCAGTCTCCAAGATCCTTTCATCGCACCCTGGGCTAGCCCAAGTTCAACCCAAGTTCAACCCAAGTCCAACTGCAAGGTCCAACCCAAGTTCGACGAGTGGTTCTTATCCCCCGCCCTAGATCAGCTCGAGGAGCTCAGCTTTGAAGCTGGACGATGTCGCTCTCTGCCGCCATCCGTGCTCCGCCTCACACCAACGCTGCACTGCGCCAGCTTCAGCTCCTGCTATCTTCCCCAGATTAATGTCGCGCCCGCCCTTCTTCTCCCTCAACTCAAGCAGCTCGACCTCTTCGATGTTGTCATCTCGAAGAAGGCTATGGAGCACCTGCTCTGCAGCTGTACCGCACTCGAGTACCTTCGTCTTGAGCAGATCCATGGGTTCATTAGCCTCCACATCGCCTCAACGAATCTCCGATGGATTTATGTGTCTTGCTGGCCCTGCAACAAGACATCAATTGGGAAGAGATCACTCCAGCTGTTCCACGTTATGGTCATTGAGAATGCGCCTTTCCTTGAGAGATTGCTTGTATCGGATCTAGAAGGTCCAACAAAAACCAGGGTCATTGACGTGCCGAAATTGACAGCGTTGGTGTACTCGTCTGCCAAATTCTCCGAACTCTTTATTGGATCCGCAATCGTTCAGGTACAACACTCATATTCTTCTCTGTCTTCTTGAAATTCACATTTTTAAATTTCTTCTTGATGTATTTACGATCGTCTTCTAGAAAATGATTCCCACAAGCTTGACCCAGTCCATGCGCGTAATGAAGATCTTAGCACTAAAATCTATCGGCCCCAATCTGGATCAAGTTGTTGGATTCCTTACATGCTTTCCGTGCTCGGAGAAGCTACACATCGAGGTGAAACTTCTTTCCTATAAGTAAACGGTAATCACAACGTAGCTTAGTTTTTTCGCAATTTTCCCAAATTACGATGACAAGTGTAGTGTTCAAAACTGCATCTACGCACTGCACCGAAAGAAATATTTTTAGTATTTTTTTCTCACGTGATCACCTGCATCGTTTTTTGTTGTACTACTATAGTAGCCTAGGCTAGTCATAGTGGAAAGTAACTTAGACTACTCCAGTAACTCTATGGTTACCCTAAGAGCAAGTACTACCTCTGTCCTGGTTTACTCTTCCAATTTTGTAGTATCAAAATTTGACCATAGATTTAACTGACAAAATGTTAATGCATGTCACTAAGAACTATATCATTGGATTCGTATTTGAAATAATTTCAAATGGTGTAATTTTTAGTGACATGCATTGGCATTTTCTTAGGTAAATCTATGGTCAAAATTTTATACTAAATACGATGTAGTATTCCCTCTGTCCCAAAATTCTTGTCTTACATTTGTTTAGATAGGGATGTATCTAACACTAAAATGTAACTAGATACATCCTTATTTAGAAAAATTTAAGACAAGAATTTTGGGACAGAGGGAGTACAAAAGTGGGCTATGTAGGCCAAAACATGTGCCAAATTCACTTGTGATGCATTTGGCATTGATGCTCCTCCATTGCTCACTTGGTGCCCCAATCTGGATCACCTACTTTGCTCCGGTGCCAAATTAACTCACGCAATGAAAAAACACTGCGTGGGAGAGAGAGAGGACTGAGGCAATAAAAACACGTGTTTGGAAGAGTGAGAGGCTGGTGTAGTTGGTTTGATTGATTTGTTTATACATGTGGGTCTGTGTGCACAACGATGCCAACTCTCTCACATCACGAGAGCGGTGCCAAAATCTTTTGATTTGACATCGATGCGTATTATGTGGCATACTTTTGCAAAATATGGCATCGGCCACATAGTGGAAGGCAACAAATGCCCAAGCTCTTCACGTGCTCCTAGTTAAATGAGAGGAAACAGAGAGAGAGAGAGAGAGATAGAGTGAAAAAAATATCACTAGCCACCCAACCCTATCGTATGAGCGAATGATATTGGTACCTCTTGATGACATGTCAATCTTATGCAGCCAGCTGCTCTAATATGTTCTCTTCTTTTGCAGATAAAAAAGACCCGAAAGTGAAAAATGTGCTGCACTATAACAATCTCATCGAATGCCTTGATCTCCATCTTACAGAAATTGATTTGATCGACTACCGAGGAAGCACATCTGAGATTAAATTGGCCAGGTTCTTTGTTCTGGAGGCAAGTCTGCTCAAGGTAATGAGGTTTGGCGTTCTCTGGCGCAACAAGGAATGGCGTGCTGATCACCGCAAGCATCTAAGCCTAAATGACAAAGTCTCCGCAGAAGCTGAATTTGTTTTTGAAACATCAAGTGGCCAGAGACTCGAAAACTTATTTGCCCATTAGTGACTTGTCAGGGCGGTGGATTTTAGTTTGTATGATAATGTTGCATCCACCTAAATTAACGGAAGTTCTTACGTAAACTTCCTAGTCATTCCCTCTTCGTAGGTGCAGCATTACTCCTAACATTTGTAATATCAGTTTGAAACTTGTAATATTGTCGTGTCCTATTCCTGCGTTTCAAAATCCTGCGAATCAAACAGGTCCTGAGTTGGTGATGATGTTGTGCCTCCCATCTTTCACCAATAGCCGTCGGATCTAGATCTGACGCACACAAACCAAGCTTCTCCATTTTTGCAAAAAGATGCCTGCACTTGTTCCCTATTTACAAACAACTCCTTGTCTCTCACAATCAGCCTTATCTCCTCCCCACCACATCTAGAAGGCCGTGGAAAAATCTGGCGCGATGGCCGCTGCCGGAGCCGTCCACCCCCAATCTTGGTGTTCCGTGTAATGCACGAGCATCTACGCATGGGAAATTATGTCAAACAGGGCTAGTTGTAAGCAGGCTAGCTCTACAGCCATGATGATAGTGACTGCAGACGGTGAGGCTGACTATGGTATGCCGAACACGCCACCTATACTCAGGTGTCATCTCCGGCGCAGGGTCTTGTCACTTCACTGTGAGGAGCAGCACGTAATAATTTGACCAATGGGTAGTACAGTGCTAGTACTCGTACTACTACATTGGTAGTACTACTACTAGTACTAGTAGCACCACCGTCTGGATTTAGGAGTACTACCACATCCATTTGGATTTTAATATTTGACTAGCAATATCTAGTAATGCATGTCACAAAAAATGTACTACTCCCTCTGTAAATAAACATGGTGTTTTATTCCTATCGGCGAGAGAACTTAATGTTTTTTTGCTAACTAGAGTACTAATAGGATTACATGCAATGAACTAAACACTGCATGTCATGTTTGGTAGTCTCAAGTCATTGACAGCATGCACGGCCCACATCTCTCATTGGTTGATATGTCACGAAATAAGAAACAAGGATCGAGTTAATGCACCATGCCTAAGTATTTTGGGATTATTCGGTTTTTGTAAGGTGACTTACACAACATTTTTGTTTACATGCATTAACATTTTATTAGTTAAATCAAAGGTCAAAACTTGGCGCAAAATGCAAAGGGGACCAATAAACCAGTAAACATCAAACTTCTCTCGTTTGGCCCTAACTAGAAGTCCGGTGAGATGACTATACTGCACTGGCACGGAGGGGGACGCAGCTTCATTGAGTTACGACAACTGGCTTTGGGTGAATGACACGTGGGCCCAGGGGGTGGCTGGCCCACCTATCATATAGCCAAAGGCAGGTGCAGTAGAGGGCCAAGGAGTAGTACGAAATCCTACGCACCTACAGACGCTAACCAAGGGCAAGAGTGATCACTCGAATCGCAAGATCAGTTGACTAGAAGCTAAGCTAGACCCATGGAGGCGATGAGCGCGAGCATCCGCCAGCTGTGCTAGATGGTCCACGACGCTGGCCTGCAGCCCGGCACCAAGGAACGTCTCCAGGTAGTATTGCTTGAGGCCGCCAGGGCGAGGGGCCGCTTGGACGACAGCTTCGTCTCCTTGTTCGACGAGGTCCTCGTCAGTTTCCTCGACAAGTTCACCGTTGTCAAGAAGCTTGCATACGACTTTGACGTAAGCCTCCAGCCGACGCGCCCAGGCTCTATGATGCCCGCCACCCTCAACGGCCACTATGGTGACAACCTCTTCGACGCACTGGTGGCCCTGCGACCGCCCACCGTTGCACCGGAGAATGCCCACCTCGAGGTCACGCTCGCCACGCAGCACCTGGCGCAGCAAGACACCATCGACATAATCACCCATGACTACGCGCAAATCGTCCACAAGGACTACTACATGGAAGAGGAGGACAATAGGACGCTGGCCTTCTTGGACCGCAGGGCAACCTTGGACGACACTGTTCAGAAGCACGTTGAGCTCGCCGCCAACGCCGCTGCTCCTCACACGTCGGTTGGTGACCCGGCGCACTAGGGCGTGAGGATGTCGTTGATGGATCCGCATGTATTTTTATCTTTCCATCAAATCCATGTAGTAGTATATGATACTACAGTAATTATCTTACATTTCGCATCAACTTCATAATTTTCGTACGTACTCCATGCATGAACGGCGCCAGAACCAAACTTCTCATTACTCTAGGAAAAATCATTATTTTCTATCTATTGGTCACGCCACGGAGCACAACCAAATTTTACAATTTACGAGTTCAAAAGGAAATGCCTGCCATGTTCGCGTCGCACCCCCACACGGCTGGTCTGGCACGCCGCTCAAGCGGGAATGCGTGCGGTGTTGCATTTTCACTTACAAGTGGGACCGCAGTTGAGCAAACTGACTACCGGCAAACCCCCACCCCGCCCACCGCGCGATGGCTGAGAAAACAGGAGGGAGAAGAGATGGCTGTAGCATGGGCTCCAAGAAAATTGGTGTCGGATGGGACTCGTGTGGGTGGCGTGTGCCGTACTGCTAGATGTGAATGCTAGTTATGGCCCATGCCACCCCACTATATCGAGCCTATATCGAGGTACGTAGAACAAATTTCCTACAGTCCGTGCTCAGCCCTCCTCTATCTCTCTTCTCAGCCAGCCAGCGGACGCGCCGAGCCCATCGTCTGTTTGCTCACATGCGGCCCACATGTCAGTGAAAACGCAAGAGGACCCACTGAACGTGCACATCTTTCACCTCGACGTGCTGGTGATGAGAAACAAATCCAATAAAGATCTTCGGTGGCCGCTTTTGGAGTTACTCAAGAGTAGTAAGATTCTATTTACAGTTTAACCCAAGATGCACATCTCGTGGCTTCAACTACCACTCTATTTTCTTTCATGACATGACCTGGATGCTGGATGTCCCATGTGTCGGCAAAAGGAGGAAGAACCCGACCAAATCTTCGGTTGTGCTCTCGGATTAGACTAGTTGTGCTAACTTAAAATTATTATTGTGTACTCCCTCCGTTCCAAAATACTTGACTTCCATTTGTCCAAAAATGGATGTACCTATATACTAAAACATGTCTAGATACATATATATTTTGACAAATAGAAGGCATGTATTGTGCAATGGAGGGAGTAGAATGGATGCAAGTTTTTTTATTGGGAAGAAGAGTACATCCATATATTGATAGAGCGCAATTTAGTAGATGTTCTATCACTTTTAGCTAGCACAGAGGCTAGAGATGAGATTAGTGCACTTATTGATACTCCTACTAGAATAGAGGCTAGACATGATACTAGATGCGAGGAAGCAACGTCTACTTCTTTACACTCGAAGAAGAAAGAAGCATGCAAGATCGAGCCTCCGCAGATCAACAATGAATGCATCGAGAAGGCACTAATCCAACTTAGAGGAGTAGTAAAATGTACTCTTGTGGTTCTTGTTTTCTTTGGTCTTGCTTTTCTAGTCAAAATTATCGTTGGAGTTCATGCAAAATGGAGGTCCATTTGGGGTCGTGCGTTGGAGTTGGCCTTACAAGTGGGAACGCAGTTAAGGAAACCGACTATCGGCAAACCCCCACCTCACCTGCTGCGTGATGGCTGAAGTTAGAGAACGACGAGGTTGAAGAGATCGCTCTAGCACGGACTCCAAGAAATAATATGGTGTTAGATGGATGTCGTGGTGGTGGCATGTGTCGTACTCCTGGACGTGAATGCTTGTTCTGGCCCATGCCACCCTACTACTCCTACTACTTACTCCTACTATATAGTACTAGTATCGAGGATTCGAGGTGCTGGTTACATACAGCGAACACATTAACATATGGCTACAGTAAAAACACCCGCCCGACGCGCGAAGCATGTGAAGCTAGTACAAATAGTGTACTACTAGTGTTGATTGGCCTCATGCGATAACCTGTTGCAATGCACGTACAATTATGTATTCGGAAAATATTTTTTGCCTCGTCACACCACTCACTCAGAGAAGCGACTCGAAAGCCATTCATAAATTTAGTATGTTTATCACAGGCATATCATTTTATTACATACAACAGGTCATCAACCCACATCGACAACGAGGATACATTATAAATACTAAAGTTTTCACCACACAACAAATAATAAGCAATGAAATGAACTTCAACTCAACCATTCCTCGGCGTTGGAAACGCATGCTTTGAACCACAAGTGATTCTCTGGGACGGGCCATCGATTGTCGATCTGGAGACCAACGCAGGACTGATCATCCAGGCTGAAGCGGCCTACTATATCAGTACCAGGGTAGGGAACCACCCAAATGTCCGAGGTATAGACACAGTTGCTTCTCATAAATGGTACTAGTAACATTGTGTCAACAGCAGTTGGATCGCCTTTCACCATCATCAGATAGTTTTGTCCAAGGAAGAGAGAGTTTTCTCCAAGACTATCAATTCAGTACCAGGGAGAAGGAGTTGGCACTAGCACACTAGTATCCATCTCGAATACCATGCAACGGGTGTTGGAATAGGTCCGGAGAGTGCGACCATGGGATACTACACCTGCTTCCTTAGCAGTAACATCATTAGTGGGCTGTATACACAGAAGAAGAGGTGACCCATCGGAATTAGTTGCCAGGCGCCACTGAGTATATGGGCGCTGCTCGTCCTCATGCTCGTGATCATCACCATCGTCATCTCCCCCTTGGTTATAATTTTTTTCAAGTATAGGTGGTGGGATGTTCACAGGACCTTGGAAACACAAGAAGAAGGTTAATTAGTAAAGGGAAACTTGCTAACCCGCATGCATGTGGATGAAACAATTATAATTACGGTGGAAGACAAACGTACCGAAAATACGAGGATCCCATGCAAAAACAGTGCCACGAGTAGTGGCAGCAAACACAAGGCCCTTGTATTGAATTGCATCACAGTACTCATCCATGTACATAAACTGATTTTGAGCAATATCCATCGAGTCAAACCACCAAGGACGGTAACAAGCTTCTCAAAGATAGCAACAACTTCATAGTTGTTGTAATTCCAAGAGCGGTTGGGAACTTGACAAATTGCTATCTTCCGTAGAAGACAGTCACTATGATCGTATTTGAACGTGCATACAATACCGGTGTGCGCAACCTCTGGGCAGTCTGCTGAGATTTTTGGAAGTGGAACCCGGTCAGGAGTGTACACATTCACAAGTTCCCACTCGCAGTTGGACCCAATGTAAACAACCCAATCTCCATTTGCGCCCGCCCAAGCCTTGCCCTCAAGCGATGACATCTTAACATCATACGTATCATTATCAAGCGGCATCAACTTGCACAGGGCGAGGCCTCCGTCGTGCCGGCGCCAGTCATCAGGGTCACGGTGAAGAAGATAGGGGAGATCAAACTGCTCCTTGACTCTTGGGTTCCTTGTAATGATGTTTTTAGTTGAGTCGAGAATGGGCTTGAACAAACCTGCCATGCTAGCCGAGGTGATGACATCGCATGAATCAATGAGTTCCTCCACCACGTCATCTTTCAGATCGGGGCAAGAATAACGGTGTCGTTTCTGGCCAGTTCCCTCCATGGAGAAGACGATCGAACAATGGCAGAATAAAGGGTGAAGGGATGAAGGAAAATGGAGGAGGGAGAGGAAGGGCATGCGACAGTAGTTCCAAATCAAGAGGGAAAGGCGAAGAGTTGGTGGACGGTTGTGAGTTTGCCACGGTTCACGAAGAGGCGCCCCGGCTTACATGTCCGTTTGGAAATACTCCTACTACTCACCGTCGGCTCACTGATATGTTGGAACGGGACCACATGTCAACGAAACATGGTGTGTAATTTCTCATGCAAAATGCAATCTGGCCGCGTTGGCCCGAGGTGCCGCATTAGTTATCGACCTTTATTTTTTAAAGGCATGCCGATCAGTTTTGAAGCATGACTAACTGGTACTGTACGCAGAGAAAATATAAACTACTCTACCACTACTCCACCTCCAGTACTAGTAGTTTCAAAAAGATATATAGGCTGGAGCTTCAGTGCTTTCTTGCTAAGGGCTGCCCACTTGCTTCTCACACTACCACCCTCTCTCCAGATCTAAAAAAGATGCCCCCTCTCTCCCTCCTCACCAGTGGTCACAGATCCGCCGGGGAAGAAAAGGACGTGCAGCGTTGACGCACTCGTCGTCGGCGAGCGAGGTCACGCACTGACGACAAGGCTGTCCTCTCAGACCTAGCGCCCGCGCGGGATGGCCTCCGTCCCCAAGCTCGCTGCCGTAGTGTGTGCGGAGGACGACGATCACGAGCGAAGGCACTTCCCGCCGACCCTCAGGTATGCTACCTCTTTTCGAACCATAACCTTGTTCTATTGCCCCATCTGCCATGTCGTTGCATGTGGATCTTTTTCCACTACACCATCTTCCCAATTTTCTATCCTTTGCTCTGCTGGCCACGCAGACGAAAACCATAATTTGCACTATTAAAGGAAACCCTACTTCATGCAGACTAATCTATGTCTGGGTTGAATAAGGAAAGGAAGGGAGACTGTACTGTCCAAGAGAGTAGGCATCGAACCCGCATCTAGGTTGAAAAGGGGAAAATCAGTAGCTAAGGAACGAGTCTCGTGTCTCTTGGTTGAAGAAGGGTAGAAAGGCATGACAACGCAATAGAGAATGACCAGGTCGATCGGTTTGTTGTCCTCGCATAGGAAAAAGGTGGCTAAAGAGAACAAAAATGGGACGTAATCCACATATGTTGCCCGGATATTTGTTGCTCTGGGAAACCATACCTCCCTCACCACTCTGCGTCCGTGGAGGTACATCGTACTGGTGCGCCCACTGTCCGAATGGGCCTCCCATGCTCTTATTGCCACTTTTTTCCTGTTAGTATAACGCCAGCAGTCAAGTCAAGCAATGCTACTGCTAAAGTGATGCCACATTTAACTACTGCCGCTCTCAGTCTAATGCCACCGATAAATTTAAGCAATGCCATTTAATGTCATTGGATTATTTCAAGGTTTGCTGTTGATGGTGGATGTATTAAAGATTTTTCAGCTAAGGCATTCTAATGCTGTTGCACAGCCAGTATACCAACGATGAAACTAGTTACTACCTTCAGATTTTTGCATTGTTAATGCTTATAGATTACATACCTCACTTTCATGAGATAAGTTAATTTTTTTGTACAGTGTCACCAAAATGCCAAGGCGCTGATGTCATTTTATTTTGGTTAAACTGCACAGAAAATTATGAAGAGAAGAGGAAAGGTCAAGAGTGGGCACCTCCTCCTCCGGCTGTTCTCTTGATTCGTTCGATCAAATTTTTAGGTTTGATCGATTATCAAGATTGGGATAGCAATTTTTAAGGCCCCCCCCCCCGAGTTCAAAATGATATTTACCTTGGAGGTACATGGTTTGCAATTTTTTATACTGTCATTAGTCAATAATTCTAGTTACCTTCAGACTTTTGTATTTGGTTTAATGCTCAGGCACAGCTAGTATACCAATGCTGAAACTTGTTACCTTTACATTTTGTATTGTTAATTCTTATAGAAACCTTCCAGTGCTAGAGTTTATTGAAATCTGTTCAGTAAAACCATTGTACTGTACCCTGTAATAAACTAACTACTCTATTGTTGCACTAGCCACCGGATTAGTGTATATTTGTAGTATTCGAATGGTGTTGCATTAGCGTATGGACATAAATAAAGTGTGTCAAGCTTTCCCAGATATGTGCTCAAGAAAACTACTACCTATTTTTCTAAATACTAGACGTTTGGGTACTTTAAACTGAACCACGAAAACGTCTTATATTAAGGAACAGAGGGTGTAGAGTTCACTCAAATTATCCCGGTAAAGCTAGTCACACCTTTGTTAAAATTAATGTTCATTATGTTATCGGAGGAGGTCTGTATGTTTGTCTCTAATGCCCATCAACTACATACCTGACATCATGATGTAATGTTTAGTCATTTCCTTTTGTACAGTGTCACTGAATTGTCAAGGCGGTGATGACATTTTATTTTAGTAGAACTGCAAAAATTTGCTTAAAAGAAGAGGAAAGGTCAGGAATGGCTTAGTTTTTCAGAAAAAAAATATGTATGCCTTCCTGACATCAGCCGCTGTTGCTTTATTTATTCCTTCAAACATGTGGCTAGAAACAGTCTTGCTACCTTCTCCCATTAAGAAATTGGAATGCTTATATTTGTGAGTCTATGCTTCAACTACTGCCACTTTTAGAGTAATCACACTTTCAATATCTATGCAAATAGGGATGCTAGATTTTAGTGGAACTGCACAAAAAGTCCAACTGGTTCAACATTAGGAGCATGTTTTTTTCCAAACCTTTATATCAATTGGTGGCACTATGAGCTGTTCATTACGAAGGTACATGGTTTGCTACTATCTTGCTACTCTTTTTGTACTGTCATTAGATAGTAATACTAGTGGTTTGCATGTGAATTTATTGGCAGGGTGGACCTACATTGGAGGTGCAGGACATGATTCAGTGATTGGATGATCAATTTCGGTTGTATCGATTTCACCTCTTCCATCACTGCGAACATGTATATCCTTGGTCTAATGAAGAATAGGCGCTATATTTCTACTCTAAACCAGCAAATCAATTTAGTATGAAATTGTCCAGGGCTAAACATAACTGTATCAGATTGTCCAGTGCAGAACATGGCAGAAGCTAAGCGGAAGAGACATGTTTAAACCAAAAATACAAGGTGTGGTATATGTTTACTAGCTGCTTGATATTTGTGCAGATAGAGATGTCTGCCCGTTGCTATTTGGCAAACAAACAAAGTGTTCGCAATTTTGGTTGAACTGCACAAGAGAATAGTATAGTCACTGCATGCGGTGCCATTTGAAAATAGACACAGAAAGATTGGATAGTCATTTCATGGATTGCAGAAAAGTAGTACTGTACTATTTATTGGCCAACACTAGGTGCTTCATTGCTTTGGTATGATTATACAATGGGCACCATTTTGCCTAAGTTAAAGTTTGTATTCCAAAAATAGTCTCGCGGTGTGATCAAGAGAAGACCAAATCATATTGCAGTGGATGTTCCTCCATCATGTGTGGTTCATTATCATGGTTCCAGCTGTTGGTGAACCCACTTACGTTTGCAAGAGGAATTGTAGACTTCACAAACAAATTTGTCTTTCAGTCTGTACTAAATGTTGGCCAAGAGAAGCATCCATGTTAGTAGGAAGAACATATGTTTTTTCTAGATCTTTGCTTTTGGAGCTACATATTTGTATATGATCTATGAATCATTGAGATGCATTAACATGTTGATCTTATGTATGGGAATCATACCAGTTAATTTTAGTTGCGACGCAAGATCCGAAGTGGCTGATCTTTGCTTTTAGAGCTACATATTTGTATATGATCTGTGAATCATTGAGATGCATTAACAGTTACTTATTTTTATTCGCTCAGTGTTTACAAGTTACTGATCGATCACTAGCTAGCCTACAAATGCGCTCCTGGCAGTTTTATTTGCGACGCAAGATGCGAAGTGGCAGTTTTTCGAATAAAAATGCCTACCTCTGAAGAAACTGACAAGCTACACTATCGATCCTACACGGATAAAATGCCTACCTCTGAAGAAGCTGACAAGCTGCACTATCGATCCTACACGGATAAATAGCGGATCACACACGTACTACCTCCTTTCCGGTTTGCAGGGCTCAATTTGAAGAAACGACCTACTCGATCCTAGACGAATAAGTAGCGGATCACACATGTACTAGTACCTCCTTTCCGGTTTGCAGGGCTTAATTCAGACCTCTCACCAACCAAGGTACTCCTTCCGTCCAGGTTTATTAGTCCCGTGAGCAAAGCAGCAAGGCCAAGGCATGGCAATAATTAACGGCATGTAGAAGTTTAAGCCTAATTAATTCTAGCAATTTAAGTGGCTGAATGCGTGCCCTCGGCTGCGACTCGTTGCATGCTGCTTCGCGTACTACCTGCGAGCGATTCTGAGTGCTTACATGCAGCCGGCCGTAATTATGGCAGCTAACTGATGCGAAAAAAGATACACTTTAATTGTTGTGGGCTTTTCAAATCCGTGGAATGATTATTTACAAGGAGGGAGATGATTTGAGTGCACTCGTTTGACCGCCATGCCGGCGTGCGACCCAGACGGGACGGGACGACACGGTCATAATTTCAATTTCTCTAGTTTTCCATGGCAAGCTGGTGCGCTAAGCCATTATGCATTGAATTCCGATGACTGTCGCGCTACCTTCCGCCTATAAGTATTGTTTCCCGGCCTTCTCCGGTGCCACCATGACCCAACTCGCCATATCCTCATAAGCCCCCACCGGCCCGACGTTGCTCGCCACGTCCGCCATGCCCCCCCCGTCCTCGGTAAGCGACGCCGGCGGCGGTCACCGCCGGAACTAGTGTTCGGATTTCCACCGGAAGGCGGACGGAGGGAGGAGGCATTCTATCTGTCTTTAGATGGCAATGCGGAGATCGAGGAGTTGTTGGAGCGCGACCACATGGCGGAGGAGCAGGAGTTGTTGGCGCGCGACCGCCTGGCGGAGGAGCAGCATATCGCCAATTTGCGCCGCCAGCGGGACATGGAGCAGCAGCGCACCGACGCTTTGAGTCGCGAGTAGAGCGCCCGCAACTGGGTCGACTACATGGAGGCCGGCGCCCGGCAAATAGCCCTGGAGGCTGTCGGGCATGCACGCATTCGTGACGCCGATTTTTACTACCAGCTCGTCAAGTGGGTTTCCCGCTTGGAAGCCGAAGCTTCGATGGACCACACCGGCATGGAAAGGGCCAACTCGTGCGAGCAACGCGTCCTATCGCACCTCTTGCAACTCCGAGGCGAGGCGCACGACGCCGGTGCCGACGTTTAGCATGTACCACAGATGGCGGCCAGCATCGTCTAGTTAGCTAAGAGTAAGTTAGTACTTGTACGCTACTAGTGTATTAGTGGGAGTAGATAGTTAACTTGGCTATGATGGTTGTCAACGTGGAAGTTCAATACTCTATATGTGGATCAGACCTGTTACTTTGCTCTGAATGTTGAACTTTTCGTTTGAACGTATGGAATGGGCTGTTATTTTTTTAAATGGGTTGTATTTGTCCTCCACGGGTTTAGAGGCTGACTTGTGGGCCTAGCAACTTGACGTGTACACAATCAGGAGATGATTGTACGTGGAGAGGATGATAGCAGGGACCCGCCAAGGTCATGGCAGTACACAAGCAAGTGCCTCCTTATTTCAAGCCAATAAAAATGGCTCCTCCTAGTGGATTTCAGACATCTGGGTCCCATGCCATTGTCAACATAGTCAATAAACGAGAGAATTGCACAACGAGTGGCTGACACCAGGGACCCAACAGCTCGCCCAATTATTTTTGTTTAGGGTTAATTTGATAAATGCCACTCCAAATCTGGTGTATCCGAGAAATGCCACTACAATTTCCAAACTTTGAAAAATGCCATTTCATGCCATTTCTAGTGGCATTTTTGAAGTCTGGAGTGGCGTTTTTCAAAGTTTGCAAACTGCAGTGGCGTTTTTCAAAGTTTGCAAAAATTGCAGTGGCATTTTTCAAAGTTTGGAAATTGCAGTGGCATTTTTATGAATCGCCATAATTGGAGTGGCATTTATCTAATTTGTTTTTGAGACAGAAGAAGTGTGTCAACTGGGCTGTGCGGGACACTCTGGCCTGTCTAGACAACCTTTTCTTTTATGTTTACCACAGACCAGCCCAGTAGTTTTTTTCTTTCTGAAAATGGCTAGCCCGGTTTTTTTGTGATTTGTCAAGTAAGTCGCTTTATCAGGCCTGTTGGGCAGCAAACCTTTCAAGACGAGGAGAGCTTCATTCGGCTGGCCGAGAAAATGGCTTATCAGTAATGAGAAATGGGTTGTACATTTTTAAAACACATCAAACCGGCAATTAGTTTCAAATATCTTTTTTTCATTTCGAGATTTTAAATTGGATTGATTTTTATGCATGGACAATTTATTGGATTTTATATTGATATACATTTATTTTTAAAATCAGTCTGAATGTGACTCGAAATTTCGGAATTAAAAACAGTTCAGACCACACCGGCATATGCAAAATTTCGTATAATTTTTTAACCGTGGCCACAATATGGGCTATAATGCTAACAAAAAGAATATGGGCTCCAAAAAACCCGTAAGAATTAGCAAATGGGCTGTAAATTATTTGAAATAATGGCAGATGGGCTGTATGCTGTTTTCCACAGATTTGAGGCTTTCCACAGATGGCATGTATACTGTTGGATGTCCATCCAACGGCCGTCGTGCTTCTTCAATCTCTGCTCTTCCTGCTCCAGCCGCTCAAACAAGCGCCAGCGGGACTGCCTGCTCCCTCCTTCCCGCGGCCGGCTGTGCTGCCGCGCAGGCCTCACCGCCCCACCGTACTCCCATCGCTGGCCTTGCCATCCCTCTACTCACCCACACCTGATGTTATTCTCCAGCGACGGCAAACAAACCAGTAAACCCTTGTACAGTCGTACCCCCCTCCACGTGGGAAACAAAAACAACTACCGAGTCTTCCCTGCCTTCGTGTCGTTCCCTTCCTAGGCCTCGCCGTCGTCCACCGCCCCGGTGCTCTCGGCATGGCATGGTCAATCTGGTCAATGACCGACATGCATCTGAAGTGGACTGTACGTGGAGAGGCTGACAGCTGGGTCCACAACCGCACGCAAGGAAATGCCTCCTTATTACGTGCAAAATAATGATCCTCCACCTGACATCTGGGACCCACCGAAAGGGCCTCTGTATTTCGCGAAAAAATGTTACCTCCACTGACAGCTTGGACCCACCAGCTATATCTTCGCATGCAAGGAAGTGCCTCCTTATTAAGCACAAAAAAATGAATACTCCCCGTGCTAGCTGGGACCCAGTATAGTGGGTGTCGGTGTCAAAACCGGCGGATCTCGGGTAGGGGGTCCAGAACTGTGTGTCTAGGCCGGATGGTAACATGAGGCAGGGGACACGATGTTTTACCCAGGTTTGGGCCCTCTTGATGGAGGTAAAACCCTACGTCCTGCTTGATTAATATTGATGATATGGGTAATACAAGAGTAGATCTACCAGGAGATCAGAGAGGCTAAACCCTAGAAGCTAGCCTATGGTATGATTATATGTTGTGGTTGTTGTCCTACGGACTAAAACCCTTCGGTTTATATAGACACCGGAGAGGGTTAGGGTTACACAAGGTCGGTTACAAAGGAGGAGATATCCATATCCGTATTGCCTAGCTTGCCTTCCACGCCAAGTAGAGTCCTATCCGGACACGAGACGAAGTCTTCAATGTTGTATCTTCATAGTCTAACAGTCTGGCCAATGGAGATAGTCCGGCTGTCCGAAGACCCCCTAATCCAGGACTCCCTCAGTAGCCCCTAAACCAGGCTTCAACGATGATGAGTCCGGCGCGCAGTTTTGTCTTTGGCATTGGAAGGAGGGTTCCTTCTCCGAATACATCACAGAAGAATTTGAATACGAGGATAATGTCCGACCGTGCAAAATAAGTTCCACATACCACCGTAGAGAGAATAATATTTTCGCAAATCTAATTTGCTGGCTTGTTTTGGCAGCATGACGTTATGTCATGGCCCGATGATTATTCGAACCGTTTTTCTTCAACCAGCTCCACACATAACGCGAGGCGGTTTCTTGACACGTCTTGTCAAAGCAGAGATCGTGTTCCCCCAATTACGGGATTCTCATCAATACGGTCGTGCGTAACCCAACCGTGTCTAGGACTCCTAGATTATAGGTAAGTCCCAAACGGCTACGGAGGGGACGCTTGATATTCATCCTCTTTATAAAGGGACAATGTTTTCGCTTTTTCCCTCTCGTGCTCAATCGAACCCCTCCCCCGCCTCGAGTTCTAACACCCAAAGCCTAGGTCAGGTGCTCCGGATCTTCAATCATGTCTGGATCCAGCCTTCAATGCTGATGGATGCCCTCCTTCGTTATGGAAGAGGATATCAAGAAGTTGAGGGAGGCCAGATACCTGACCGCCGAGGTTTCACATCGGCTGCCTGCTCGAGGGCAGGTCGTCCCTACTCCTGAACCCAACGAGAATGTCGTGTTCATCTCCCACTTCCTTCGAGGCCTAGGCCTCACTCTGGATCCCTTCGTTAGGGGTTTGATGTTCTATTACGGGCTAGATTTCCACGATCTAGCTCCAGACTCCTTTCTCCACATCTCGACATTTATTGTCGTGTGTGAGGCCTTCCTCCGCATTACCCCTCACTTCGGCCTGTGGCTCAAGACCTTTGAAGTGAAGCCGAAGATGATCGAGGGGCAACATGCAGCGTGCGGCGGCGCATCAACAGGCAAGATGGCAGGAGCTCCATGGCCGAAAGGTTCCTTTCCAGAGGTGTCCGAATTATGTCAACGGGAGTGGTTTTACGTCACGGCTCCCAGAAGTGCCAAGTGGGCGGCTGCCCCCGCCTTCCACTCGGGCCCTCCACCACAACTGATGTCATGGATTAGCAGAGGTCTGAGCTGGGGTCCAGCCAAGGACGTGCCTATACTGCAAAGCCGCATTCAAGATATCTTCGAGGGAGATTTTAATTTGGTTGTGGTAATGCAAGTTATGCTGGTTCGTCAAGTCCAGCCTTGCAAACGCCGACCCCTTCGCTGGTGTGAGTTCAACCTAGAAGGACCGCGTGCCATTCAAAGTTTCCTCGGCCTGACGCACGAGGAGATGTTCAAGTCATTCTTCGGACCTCAAATAGAGTGTCCGGATACTACCGAGGACGTGGGCCTGAGCAGTAACCGCGCCGCCGAACAAGTAAGAAATCCTCTAGCCGAACACACCGTCTTTTATTCATCATGAAGTTATTTCTGAGAGTTCGCTCTTTGACTAGGACTAGCTAACAAAGGAGAAGATGATTCGGTGTTTGGCCCCCCTCCCTGAGGGTTTGGAAAATCCGGTATTGGAAAAGATGCTCGAGCTCGCACCTTCCCCGGAGCCCTCGAAGGAAGATATAGGGGGAAATAATACGGGCAGACACGGGCCCCCATCGCTGCCAGTTCCAACCGAGGGAATGAGCGCCTCCATGAAGGAGGATAACCGGGGGAGGAAAATGACTGCTTCCGAGGATCCGGAAGCCGAGGCCTCCAAATGGGAGAAGAAGTCTCCAACAGAGGGTCCTTCCTCGGGGGGTGCTCTTGCCGCACAAAGTCCGCGGGGGGATCAGCCCTCCAACGAGTCATAAGTGATCCAAAAAATACTTTAATAGTGAAGGTATACTATCTTTCTTTTGAGAAAATGACCACCGCATATATCTTGCAGTTCGGGCCTTAGCCCCTCTCAGCTGAGCTTGTCTTCGGGGGATCTTCTTCCGGAGATGATGGAGAGCGAAACGCCTCCCCCAGACTCCTCCACTCAAGAAGCGGGCGACCCCGAAGTGTCGTCACGGAGGGCCTCTCCAGATCCGGTGAGGCTAGAAGATAATCCCATAGACCACCGAAGTCCCCAGCGTCCGGCTCTCGAAGAGAGCAAACAAAAGAGTCCGGCACCGTCTGGTATGCGGTCGAACATTCTGAGGGAGCTGGTGGGGTGAGCGGCCATCTCAGAAGAACACCATACGCTGATGGGTACGATGATGGAGAGAATTTCGTCTGCCGAAAGCGGATTACATGATGCCTTTATGAGTCTACTAACAGGCTTTGAGGTACGTGAGATAATATGTGATAGTATTGCAGATGTTAGGTGCGCCCTGTGTAGATAGTAGCCCCTGAGACTCTGGTTGTCGTCGAGAACGGCGGCAAACAGAGGATCATAGTCCCAGGCAATAACCAGACTGCCTTTATGTGCAGGTGGTGGAAGCTCCGGTGGCTAGCCGGACTAGTGAGTTTACCGAATTAAAACGGCAACTAGATGCGGCAAACGCCGACATCGAGCTTGTTAACAAGAGGCTTGACGAGGCACAGGGTAAGTGTTTTTTCTGGTGAATGCCACGTAGTAAGAGCAGCATGATGCTAGTATCTTTAATATGTTGTGACTGCAGATGGAGCTGCCACCATGGAAACCTTGCGGGCAGAACTTGCCCGAGCCAAGGAACAAGCGAGGATTAGTAATGCGACTACTTTGAAGGCGGCCAAAGAGTTGAAAGCCGAGAAGGCCGCACATTGTGAGAGCAAAGAGAAGATGGCGAAGATGGCCGTAGAGTTAAAAGACACTGCCGATCATTGCCGGCTCCTTGAGAAAGAAAACCGAGCTAAGGTAATGGACCTTGAGAAGGCCACGATGGCCAACAAAGACACCCGCTCTGCTATGAGAGCGAAGAAGGAGGAGCTGCGAGAAGCCGGGGATATTGCGGCTGGGAAGCCCTCATGCTACGGAGGAAGTTCGGAGATCCACGGTATGCCCCTCTGGATAGGCTATGGAGTTCAGCAGATGCATATATGGACTTGGCGGCGAGCGCTGCCGATGCGGCCAAATACTTCCAAGGTCAAACAGATCGTGAGGTGGACAAGCTGTTCTGGTCGCAATTCAACGTTCCAGAGCGTCCGCTTTCATTGACTAATCAGCTAGCCGAATGGGCCGAACTAAATAGGTTGTCCGGACTCGGCATGTGGTCTGTCGTGGATCAGCTATGGCCGAAAAAGCCAAAGCCGAACAGTTATTTCAGCTTAGTGCAGCAGTTCCTTGGTCCGGTGCCACACATTAATGCGATGAAGAGGTCGGCGTGCATAGAAGGCTCGCGGATGGCCCTTGCCCGTGTTAAAGCATACTGGGCAGAGATGGACGCTACCACTGTTGCGGCGCAGGGTTCGGCCATAGGCCGAGTGGCTGCTGAGCACTATTTCGAGGAGGTTCTCGAGAGTGCTCGTTTGATAGAGGCCCAATGCTCGAAGAATATTATGTTTGAGTGATATGTGTTCCCATTGTAAACACAATGTTTTTATGAAATTTTGTAAGGCTGTATTTATACTTTTGCCTGAAAGTAATATGATGCCTCATGTGCGGCCGTTTATGTATACATGTGTATAATCTAAAAGATTGCAGTTGTCGGCTTCAGCCCCCACGCATATAATGCGGAGGTGCTCGCAAAAAATGTGTGTTCACACTTAACCCAACGTCTTGGTCCTATTAAGGAGGTGATAGCACAGCGAACGAGGCAAGCGGACTATAATGCTTTAACACTTTCACTTAGCCATAGGAGTTTGACAGTGGGGCTACTAGATAGCCCCTGGTGGCTCCGCACTCTCCCGATCTCGGGGTGCGTACATGCTTGGCCGGAAACGACCCTTCGTTAAGGCGGAGGAATTCTAATATTCTGATAGGTCATCGAGTGGTTGACCAGTCTCACGCCATATCATGACAGTCAGTTTTCGGCTTTCTCTACTGAGGTGCTCGTCCGGATGAACTAGGGCACAATCGCAGTAGTTCTCCTGGTGCTGCCTTAGCCGATAAAGCGGAACGTAAGGCACCAAAACACAGGAGCCGGGTAAACCCAACATTTGACCAAAGACAATGATTCAGAGCTAATGCATATAAGGCCAAACTCGCGACGCCGAACACTCCCTAAGGTATTCGGTCTTTATGGTATAAACCGGGCCTAAATAGTGCCCTTTGTAAGAAGCCCCTTGTGTCCAGGTACGTGCATTATTCTGACGTGGCCACATGCCAAGACGTTAGCATCCTTCTCAATTGTGCTGAGAATTCGGTGGATGTGTATCAATAAGAGACAGTAAAAAAGGTTTACGCAGGGTCTTAATCTAAAAAGAATCCTTAGAGCGGGTCCCTGCTGCACGTCTGCGCCTGTGTCTCCGTTGTGCCGTATCCTGGACGGGTGTAGCATGATGGTCATCTGTAAAAGAGAGGAACTTAGGTCAAAAAGTTGTCGTGCAAAAAGTTGGTTTTTTAAAGAAACCATGTATAACTAGAAATGAGTAGAAATTGCCACTTGTCTGCGCGCGTTGAGCCCCTTGTATTTGTAATAGGGGTGTGGCCATCAATCCGGTACAAATTACATATAGCAGCATCGGACTCGTCTAACCGCGTCCGTGGTCTTGACGACCTATCAAATGCTTTAGTTGGTGAGGCCGTTTTTAGTGTGCGGCTGCCAAGGCAGTCGCATTCTCTTTGGCGCGTAAAGATCGCTTAATACTTCCGTTCACTGTAATGATGCCATGTGGACCGGGCATCTTGAGAGTGAGGGAAGCGTAATGCTGTATTGCATTAAAGCAAGCAAAAGCTTCGCGTCCGAGTAGTGCTTGATAAACCGCATTGGAAGGGAGCAATGTGGAAGGTTAAATGTTCTCTACGGGAGTTATTGGGGAAGCCGAATATAATCTTTAGTAGTAGAGAGCCCGCGCAGTGAGCCCCTGGGCCTGGCGTTACTCCTTTAAAGGTAGTGTTGCTGTGGCAAATTTTCGTTGGGTATATCCCCATTTCGCGGATTGTATCCTGGTTTATCAGGTTTAAACTGCTACCACCGTCCATCAGGACTAATGCAAAGTGGTATCTGTCAATTATTGGGTCTAATACCAGGGGAGCCCATCCTGCCCGCCGGATACTTACTGAGTAATCACGATGGTCGAAAGTGATCTGTTGAGACGACCAGTGGCAGGGTTTCGCGGTGATAGGCCCTTGGGCATATTTATCTGGGAGGGCCGCTTTGCTTCCCTTGATCACGTGTAATACGTTGACTATTTTGACTTCTGATGGAAACTTCTTTTGTTCCCCAGTGTCTTGCTTGAGAGGCTCATCCTCATCTTCGCTTGGTGTATCCTCCCCCTTGTGTACGGCGTTGAGCTTGCCGGACTGCTTGAAGACCCAACATTCTCTGTGGGTATGATTAGAGGGTTTACCAGGGGTGCTATGGATCTGACATACTTAGTCCAGAATTTTGTTCAGGCTGGACAGTTCATCTCTAGCGCTTTTAAAGGGCGGCTTTTGCTAACCTGGCCGAGAGCTTCGGAATCCGGCGTGTACCGCCATGCTCTTCGGGCTGTCTTCTTTATTCCGACGCTTATTATTTTTGCTGCATCGGGATTTCCCATTTTCATCTCTAACTTCAGATGTGCTTGGGTCGCTGGTGCTGCATCTGGCTAGCCAGCTATCCTCACCCACGCAAAAGCGGGTCATGAGGCTTGTTAATGCTGCCATTGTTCTCAGATTTTCTTGGCCGAGGTGTCTGGCAAGCCATTCGTCGCGGACGCTATGCTTAAAAGCTGCCAAGGCTTCAGCATCCGGGCAGTCAACTATTTGGTTCTTCTTAATAAGAAACCTATTCCAAAGCTTTCGGGCTGACTCTCCGGGCTGTTGAGTTATATGACTCAGATCGTCCGCATCCGGGGGTCGGACATAAGTCCCTTGAAAATTTGCCCGAAAAGCGTCTTCGAGCTCTTCCCAGCTTCCAATGGAGTTTTTAGGGAGGCTTTTAAGCCAATGCCGAGCTGGCCCTTTGAGCTTGAGGGGTAAGTACTTGATGGTGTGGAGATCATCTCCTCGAGCCATATGGATATGGAGGATGTAGTCCTCAATCCAGACCCCAGGGTCTATTATTCCGTCGTATGCTTCTATGTTTACGGGTTTGAATCCCTCTGGAAATTCATGGTCCAGCACCTCATCGGTGAAACATAGGGGGTGTGCGACACCCCTGTATCTGGGTGTACCGCATTGTTCTGATGTTTGTTGTGTTACATCATATGCTGGGGCGCGCTTGCGTGGTCCATAGATGGATCTGGTTGCGCCGTCCTTTTGGTGCGAGCCCTCATGTGGATCGCTTATTCGCTTGTGAGTGGAGTTGTTTGCCGCTCCATGTTGGCCGTGAGGTCGTCTATCCGGCCAGGTGGCCGTTTTGATTTTTGGTTGTGGGGGATCTAGGGGCCCCTCATCGAATTCGGGTAGCAACTTCCGCTTCGGGTAGCTCTTGGTCGAGCGATTACCACCATACTTTGCTACTGTGTTGAGTACTTTACTCCATCTGATTTGGAGTGTGTCCTGCGTAGCCTTGAGCCTTTGCTTCTGCTTTTTCAGACTCCTCGATGTGGAAACAAGCCTTTAACGGGCATTCTGCTGCTCCGGGTGCCTGTCTGGTGTTATGTCATCCGGACTATTATCTTTGACAGAATTGGTTTGTTCGGTTTGATTCTCCGTATTGCCGTGGTCCGGCAGTGGTTCGCCCTGCTCCAACGCTGGGTCTGTATGATCGTTATATCTGTCGAGGCGGGATTTGGGGCGGCGCTTATGCCGCCGCTTTGACTGCTTCTCGAGGGGACAAGCCTTCGTTGCGTCCTTTTGTTCCTCGTCGCCGTCTTCTTTTGGTGTGTCTACCATGTATACGTCATATGATGAGGTGGACGTCCAGCGCCCTGTGGGCGATGGTTCCTCTTCGCCTCCCGCATCGTCGTCCATACCGTTGATGTTTTCGGAGTCAAAGTCGAGCATGTCGGTTGAGTCATCGACAGTGGCTACCAGGTGGGTGGTGGGTGGGCCTCGAATTTCTTCGTCGTCCGCATCCCAGTCCTGCCGCACATATTTTGGCCAGGATTCTCCTGACAAGGAGAGAGACCTTAATGAGTTCAGTATGTCGCCAAAGGGCAAGTGCTGAAAAATATCCGCGGAGGTAAACTCCATGATCGGCACCCAATCGGATTCGATAGGAACGGGCGCAGGCGGTTCGGAGTCCGTGGCCAGAGAAGGATCCGACAGTTTAACAACACGGCTCTCGTGCAAGGCAAGGTCGATGTTCGACTCGATCACCGCTGAGGGTAAGGCCTCCGTGGCGGGGTCCATCCACCCGTCCGCAGAAGGCGCGACTGGCCCGAATTGAGGGTTGGAGCGGCTACCGGTGTGATCTCCTTAACACTGTCCGATGGGAGACCTAAGTCATGCTCATTGTCGGTGTCAAAACCGGCGGATCTCGGGTAGGGGGTCCCGAACTGTGCATCTAGGCCGGATGGTAACAGAAGGCAAGGGACACGAAGTTTTACCAAAGTTCGGGACCTCTCGATGGAGGTAAAACCCTACGTCCTGCTCGATTAATATTGATGATATGGGTAGTACAAGAGTACATCTACCACGAGATCAGAGAGCCTAACCCTAGAAGCTAGCCTATGGTATGATTGTTGTTGTCTATGTTGTCCTACGGACTAAGATCCTCCGGTTTATATAGACATCGGAGAGGGTTAGGGTTACACAAAGTCGGTTACAATGGTAGGAGATCTACATATCCGTATCGCCAAGCTTGCCTTCCACGCCAAGGAAAGTCCCTTCCGGACACGGGACAAAGTCTTCAATCTCGTATCTTCATAGTCCAGGAGTCTGGCTGAAGATATAGTCCGGCTATCCGAACACCCCCTAATCCAGGACTCCCTCAGTAGCCCCTGAACCAGGCTTCAATGACGACGAGTCCGGCGCGCAGATTGTCTTCGGCATTGCAAGGCGGGTTCCTCCTCCAAGCACTTCATAGAAGATTTTGAACACAAAGATAGTGTCCGGCTCTGCAAAATAAGTTTCCACATATTGCCATAGAGAGAATAACATTTACACAAATCTAATCTGCTGACGTATTCCGTAGTGTGACACACCACGGCCAAGCCTTTATCGGAGTCGTTTTATTATCCCACCTCAGCGCATAATGCGAGGCGGTTTCCTTGGCACGTCTTGTTAAAGCAGAGATCGTGTCCCCTTATTCCGGGATTCTCATCAATACGGGCGTGGGTAACCCAACCGCTTCTAGGACTCCTAGATTATAGGCAAGTCCAAACGGACATGGAGAGGACGCTTGATATTCACCCTCTTTATAAAGGGACAAGGATTTTATTTTTCCCTCCCGTGCTCAATCGAATCCTTCCCCCGCCTCAAGCTCAAACGCCCAAAGTTCATGTCAGGTGTTCCGAACCTTCAGTCATGTCCGGATCTAGCCTTCAAGGCCGATGGGTGCCTTCCTCCTTCACGGAAGAAGACATCAAATAGTTAAGGGAGGCCAGATATCTGACCGCCGAGATTCTGCATCGGATGCCTCCCCGGGGGCAGGCCGTCCCCTCCCCTGAATCCAACGAGAGTGTCGTGTTCGTCTCCCACTTCCTCCGAGGTCTAGGCCTTGCTCTGGATCCTTTCGTCAGGGGCTTGATGTCTTATTACGGGCTAGATTTCCATGATCTAGCTCCGAACTCCTTTCTTCATATCACGGCATTTATTGTCGTGTGCGAGGCCTTCCTCCGAGTTACCCCTCACTTTGGCCTATGGATCAAGACCTTTGAAGTAAAGCCGAAGATGATCGAGGGGCAACATGCGGTGTGTGGAGGTGCCTTAATACGCAAGATGACGGGAGCTTCATGGCCCAAAGGTTCCATTCCAGAGGTGTCTGAATTGTGGCAACAGGAGTGGTTCTATATCACGGCTCCTAGAAGTGCCAAGTGGGCGGCCGCCCCCGTTTTCCGCTCGGGCCCTCCACCACAACTGATGTCATGGATTAGCAGAGGACTGAGCTGGGGTCCAGCCAAGGACGTGCCTATACTGCAAAGCCGCATTCGAGATCTCTTTAATGGAGATTTCAGTTTGGTTGCGGTAATACAAGTTATGCTGGTCTGTCAAGTCCAGCCTTGCAAACGCCAGCCCCTTCGCTTGTGGGAGTTCAATCCCGAGGGACTGTGTGTCATTCAAAATTTCCTTGGCCTGACGCATGAGGAGATGTACAAGTCATTCTTCGGACCTCAGGTGGAGTGTCCAGAAATCACCGAGGACATGGGCCTGAGTAGTAACCGCGCTGCCGAACAGGTAAGGCATCTTCCGGCCGAACATACTATCTCTCCTTTGTTACAAAGTTATTTCTGAGAGTTCGCTTTTTGACCAGGACTGGTTAACAAAGGCGAAGTTGATTCGGTGTTCGGCCCCCCTCCCCGAGGGTTCGGAAAATCCGGTATTGGAAAAGATGCTCCAGACCGCACCTTGCCCGGAGCCCTTGAAAGAAGATACTATGGAGGATAACATGGGCAGACGCGGGCCCCCAACGCTGCCCATTCTAACCAAGGGAGCAAGCGTCTCCATGAAGGAAGACGACCAGAAGAGGAAAAGGACTGCTCCCGGGGATTCGGAAGCCAAAGCTTCCAAACGGGAGAAGAAGTCTCCCATGGAGGGTCCTACCTTGGGGGGTGCTGTTGCCGCACAAAGTCCGCGGGGGGATCAATTCTCCCGCGAGTCGTAAGTGACCCGAAATACTTTAATAGTACAGATATGCCATCTTTTTCCTCTGAGAAAATAACCACCGCATATATTTTTGCAGTTCGGGCCTTAGCCCCTCTCAAATGAGCTCGTCTTCGGGGGATCTTCTTCCAGAGACGATGGAGAGCGAAACGCCTCCTCCAGACTCCTACGCTCCAGAAGCGGGCGACCCTGAAGTGTCGTCGCGGAGGGCCTCTCCGAGTCCGGTGAGGCCAGAAGATAATCCCATTGACCCCCGAAGCTCCCAGTGTCTGGCTCCCAAAGAGAGCAGACAAAAGAGTCCGGCACCGTCTAGTGTGCGATCGGATGTTCTGAGGGAGTTGGTGGGGCGAGCGGCCATCTCAGATGAACACCGTGTGCTGATGAATACGGTGATGGAGAGAATCTCGTCCGCCGAAAGCGGATTGCATGAAGCTTTTATGAGTCTACTGACAGGCTTTGAGGTACGTAAAAGAATGTATGATAGTCCTGCACATGCTAGGTGTGCCCTGTGTAGATAGTAGCCCCTGAGACTCTGGTTGTCGTCGGAAACGACAACGAACAGAGGATCATATTCCTAGGTAGTAACCATACTGCCTCTATGTGCAGGTGATGGAAGCTCCGGTGGCTAGCCGGACTAGCCAGTTTGCCCATTTAGAACAGCAGTTGGATGCGGCAGACGCCGACATCGAGCTTGTTAACAAAAGGCTTGACGAGGCACATGGTAAGTGTCATTATCTGGTAAACGCCACATAGGAAGAGCAGCATGATGCCAGTATCTTTAATATGTTGTGACTGCAGATGGAGCTGCCACTATTGAGGCCTTGCGGGCAGAACTTGCCCGAGCCAAGGAACAAGCGAGGTTGGGTAATGCGGCTACTTTGAAGGCGGCCGAAGAGTTGCAAGCCGAGAAGGCCGCGCATGCCGAGAGCCGAGACAAGATGGCCAAGATGGCCATAGAATTAAAAGCCGCCGCCGACAGTTGCCGGGTTCTTGAAAAGGAAAACCAGGCGAAGGCATCAGACCTTGAGAAGGCTGTTGCGACGAGAAAAGACCTCCGCTCTGCTATGAGGGTGAAAAAGGAGGAGCTGCGGGAAGCCGGGGATATCCTTTATGTTGCGGAGGAAGTTCGGAGATCCACGGTATGCCCCTCTGGATCGGCTGTGGAGTTCGGAGGATGTATATATGCATTTGGCGGCGAGCGCTGCCGATGCGGCCAAGTACTTCCAGGGTCAGACGGACCGTGAAGTAGACCTGCTGTTTTGGAGACAATTCGATTCTCCCAAGCGTCCGTTTTCATTGACTGGCCAATTAGCCGAATGGGCCACACTAAATAGGTTGTCCAGACTCTCCATGAGGTGTGTTGTGGATCAGCTATGGCCGGAAAGGTCAAAACCGAACAGCTATTTCAGCTTGGTGCAGCAGTTCCTTGATGTGGTGCCGCGCATTAATGCGATGAAGAGGTCGGCGTGCATAGAGGGCGCTCGGATGGCCTTTGCCCGTGTTAAAGCATACTGGGCGGAGATGGATGCTACCACTGTTGCAGCACGGGATTCAGCCATAGGTCGAAGGGCTGCTGAGCACTACTTTGAAGAAGTTCTTGAGAGTGCTCGTTTGATAGAGACCCAGTGCTCAAAAAATATTATGTTTGAGTGATATGTAATCTCATTGTAAGCGAAATGCTTTTATAAACTTTCATAAGGCTATTTTTATACTTTTTCCTAAAAGTAATATGATGCCTCCTGGGTGGCCATTTATGTATACATGTGTATAACCTGAAAGATTGCAGTTGTCGGCTTCAACCCCCACACATATAATGCGGAGGTGCTCGCAAAAACACGCACTCACACGTAACCCAACGTCTTGGTCCTATTAAGGAGGTGATAGCGGAGCGAACGAGGCGACCGGACTATAATGCTTTAGCACTTTCACTTAGCCATAGGAGTTTGACAGTGGGTCTACTAGAAAGCCCCTGGTGGCTCCGCACGCTCCCGATCTTGGGGTGCGTACATGCCTGGCCAGAAAGCGGCCCTTCGTTAAGGCGGAGGAATTCTAACATTCCCACAGGTCATCGAGTGGTTGAACAGTCTCACGCTATATCATGATAGTCAGTTTTCGGCTTTCTCTACTGAGGTGCTCGTCCGGATGAACCAGGGCACAATCGCAGTAGTTCTCCTGGTGCTACCTTAGCCGGTAAAGCGGAACGTAAGGCACCAAAACACAGGAGCCGGGCAAACCCAACATTTGCCAAAAGACAATGATTCGGAGGTGATGCATATAGGGCCAAACTCGCGGCGCCAAACACTCCCTAAGGTATTCGGTCTTTGTGGTATAAACTAGGCCTAAATAATGGCCTTTGTAAGAAGCCCCTTGTGTCTAGGTACGTGCATTGTTCTGGCGTGGCCACATGCCAAGACGTCAGCATCCTTCTCAATGGTGGATATGTATCAACAAGAGACAGTAAAAAAGGTTTACGCAGGGTCTTAATCTAAAAAGAATCCTTGGAGCGGGTCCCTGCTGCACGTCTGCGCCCGTGTCTCCGTTGTGCCGTATCCTGGACGGGTGTAGCACGATGATCGTCTGTAAAAGAGAGGAATTTAGGTGAAAAAGTTGTCGTGCAAAAAGATAGTTTAAAGAAACCATGTATAATTCAAGATGAGAATAAATTGCCACTTGTCTGTGCGTGTTGAGCCCCTTGTATTGACAAATAGGGGTGCAACCATTTATGCGGTATAAGTAGTGGCGCCAGACTCGTTTAGTTGTGTCTGAGGTCTTGACGACCTATTGGATGCTTTCGCTGGTCCGGGTGCCTTTAGTGTGCGGCTGCCAAGGCAGCCTCACTCTCTTTGGCGCACAGAGATCGTTTGATATTTCCGTGCACTGTAATGATGCCACGTGGACCGAGCATCTTGAGTGTGAGGGAGGCGTAGTGTGGTATTGCATTAAAGAGAGCGAAAGCTTCGCGTCCGAGCAGTGCTTGATAGCCACTTTGAAACGGAGCGATGTGGAAAGTTAAATGCTCGCGACGCAAGTTATCGAGGGAGCCGAATATAACTTGTAGTAGGAGGGAGCCTGTACAACAAGCCCCTGGGACTAGCATTACTCCTTTAAAGGTAGTATTGCTATGGAGAATTTGTGTTGGATCTAACCCCATCCTGCGGATTGTATCCTGATATATCACTACAAGAAATATGTCAACTTATGACCTTCTGTAAGTGACCCTGGAAGAATTGGTCATAAATCTATGACCATTTTAGACCAATTGGTCAAAAGTTGTTCCCTGGCTCCAAACCCAAAACCATTGCGACCATTTTGGTCAGAAAGGTCGTAATTTCCTTACACGAAATGGTCATAAAGCAGACAACACTAGTCCGATGCCTTATTTCTAGCTGATCCTGACCAATATAGACGGTCATAACCTTTTAATTGTGGTGGGTTGCTATGACTAGGTGCCACCTCATCAGTTTTGCCTATGTGTCATGTCCATGTGGCAGTTTTTGACCTAGGTTGTGAAGCAACCTATATTTCTGTCATTCCCAAAATTCCCAAAAAAATCTCATAAATTCTTTGGGTCATATCTTCATCAAATATGTAAAACTGCTTCCTTTCCTAGTTCAAAACTAATTCAACAATATTCATTTTCCTATTCTGTTCACAACAACACTTTATGAAGGAAGTGCTATTTATATATTCTTGATTGCCCTAGGAATTTTTGGGCACTCTTTTCTATCCAAATCATTACCGCATGACAAAATTCAGCTCCATTTGCCTAGCAAATCTTCCTCGGCAAATTTCCAAAGTTTTTGTCCACCTAGAAGCATTGTGAAGGAAGTACCTTTTTTATATCTCGAAATGACATGAAATTTATACAGTTCCTTCATATGCCCAAATTATCGCCCTCCTCCAAATTGCAGTTCAGTCAAATCATCTATGCGAGCCCAGGTTCAATTTATATTTTATGGCCAAATTGGCACGTTGCAAACAAGTGTTATATAGACCCCTCCTATTACCCTCAAACTTTTTGGGCACGCTTCCATACCCAAATCATTGCCACATGATAATATTCAGCTCAATTTTCCTAGTAAATCTTTCTCAGGAAATTTCCAAAGTTTCTACCTCGAGAGAAGCTTTGTGAAGTAAGTACTAGCTAGGCTTACCCAAATGATCTGAAAATTTACCAGCGCATGACCATACCTATGTAACTTACCTACACCAATTTTTAGCTCATTTAATTCATCCAATCTCTCTCACTAGTTTTCCCAAGTTTTTGTCCATAGAAGAGCATTGTGAAGGAAGTACTACTTTGGCATGTCCAAATGGTATCAATTTTCTACAATGCTTTCCTATACCCAAATAACCATCCTCCACTAAATTTCAGCTCAATCGATTAATTATTTTGAGCCCAGCTTCAACATTCATATTTTTGTCCAGTGTGGTACTTTGCAAAGCAAGTACCACCTAGGATCCTCCTTTTGAGCTAAAAATTTGTGAAGACATTCTCCTTAGTAGATGATCATTCTCAGCCAAAACTCACGCCCATTGGCCATGTGCATTTCCCATACCGCTAATCAAACACTTGGCTGCTTATTCATGTTTGAGCATCGATCGGTCTCCTCGTGAGAATCGTATGTTGTGATTTTCTTCCTATCACCTACCTGGGGAGTGCCCAACGCACTAGACATGCCTAGGCTGCCCAGAACACATGGCAACGCCACGGTCACGCGGTGACCACGCGGCGGGCATGCGAGTTTATGTGACCATGTATTTATGATTAAATAGGTACTTATGTAACTAGAAATGATTTTTGGACAAAATAAATAGCAAACTATGAGGCAGCTACAGTTCAAATTTGACCCGCTTCCTACTGAATCGGCGGGAATTTGTCTTTTTCACCAGAGGTGGATCAAAACTTTTGACACCCAATCATTTTGTCAATTGTGCATTATATATGGCCTAGTATTTTATAAAATTTATTAGGTCCAATTTTGCAACAAATATATGGTAGGTCCTTCACAAAAAACTCATTTTGGGCACTCAGAAAAATGGAAAATGAATTTTTCATGCAAAGAAAATGAAAACTTCCTTAGGCAACATTGTTTGGAATTCCAAGATGCACCCTTGTGCACAATATGAGATCATTTGAACAAACTATGCCATGAATGTGGCCATAAGATTGATCATTTGGCTTGAAAGCCATGAATCTTCACACATGATAGCTCATTTTTGAGAACACTTTTTTAAAAGAATTGCCGTATTACAAGTTTATTATTTTTCCTGGGAACTTGGCCATATATAATGACACAATGCGAAGGTTTCCCAATTTTTTGATTTTTTTTGAACTTTTTATGCCCGTTTCAAAATGCGGTCAAAACGGCGGGACTGACCGTTCGTAGCTAGTGGTTGAATCTTGAATTTTTTGGTGTTTCTCTGATAAATAGATAATTATGTACCTAGAGATGATTTTTGGAAAAAATAAAGAGCAAACTACGAGGTAGCTACAGTTCAAATTTGACCCGCTTCGTGCTGAATCGGCAGGAATTTGTGTTTTTCACGAGAGGTGGATCAAAAAATTTGACACCCAAACATTTGGTCAATTGTGCATTAAATATGTCCTAATATTTTATAAAATTGATTTGGTGCAATTTTGCAACAATTATTTGGGAGGTCCTTCACAAAAAAACCTCCTTTTGGGCACTCGAAAAATGGAAAATGGTTTTTTTGTCCATAGAAAATGGTACTTCCTTAGGCAACATTGTTTGCCATTCCAATATGCACCCTTGTGCACAATATGAGATCATTTGAACAAACTATGCCATGAATGTGGCCATAAGATTGATCATTTGGCTTGAAAGCCATTAATCTCCACACGTGATAGCTCGTTTCTGAGAACACTTTTTTAAAATAATTGCCGTATTACAAGTTTGTTATTTTTCCTGGGAACTTGACCACACATAATGACACAATGCGAAGGTTTCCCAATTTTTTGATTTTTTTGAATTTTTTATGCCCGTTTCAAAATGCGGACAAAACGATGGGAATGACCGTTCCTAGCTAGTGGTTGAATCTTGAATTTTTTTTGGTGTTTCTCTGATTAAATAGATACTTATGTACCTAGAAATGATTTTTGGAAAAAATAAAGAGCAAACTATGAGGTAGCTACAGTTCAAATTTGACCCGCTTCCTACTGAATCGGCAGGAATTTGTCTTTTTCACGAGAGGTGGATGAAAAACTTTTGACACCCAAACATTTGGTCAATTGTGCATAATATGTCCTAATATTTCATAAAATTGATTTGTTGCAACTTTGCAACAATTATTTGGGAGGTCCTTCACAAAAAACCTCCTTTTGGGCACTCGAAAAATGGAAAATGGTTTTTTCGTCCAAAGAAAATGGAAACCTCCTTAGGCTACATTATTTGCCATTCTAATATGCACCCTTGTGCACAATATGAGATCATTTGAACAAACTATGCCATGAATGTGGCCATAAGTTTGATCATTTGGCTTGAAAGCCATTGATCTCCACACGTGATAGCTAATTTCTGAGAACACTTTTTTAAAATAATTGTCGTATTACAAGTTTGTTATTTTTCCTGGGAACTTGACCACATATAATGAAACAATGCGAAGGTTTCCCAATTTTTTATTTTTTTGAATTTTTTACGCCTGTTTCAAAATGCGGACAAAACGGCGGGAATGACCGTTCCAAGCTAGTGGTTGAATCTTGGAATTTTTTTGGTGTTTCTCTGATTAAATAGATACTTATGTACCTAGAAATGATTTTTTTAAAAAATAAAGAGCAAACTACGAGGTAGCTACAGTTCAAATTTGACCCGCTTCCTGCTGAATCGGCAGGAATTTGTCTTTTTCACGAGAGGTGGATCAAAACTTTTTACAAACAAATATGTGGTCAATTGTGCATTAAATATGTCCTAATATTTTATAAAATTGATTTGGTGCAATTTTGCAACAATTATTTGGGAGGTCCTTCACAAAAAAACCTCCTTTTGGGCACTCAAAAAATGGAAATGGTTTTTTCGTCCAAAGAAAATGGAAACTTCCTTAGGAAACATTGTTTGCCATTCCAATATGCACCCTTGTGCATCATTTGAACAAACTATGCCATGAATGTGGCCATAAGTTTGATCATTTGGCTTGAAAGCCATTGATCTCCACACATGATAGCTCGTTTCTGAGAACACTTTTTAAAAATAATTGTCGTATTACAAGTTTGTTATTTTTCCTAGGAACTTGACCACATATAATGACACAATGAGAAGGTTTCCCAATTTTTTTGATTTTTTTGAATGTTTTATGCTCGTTTCAAAATGCGGACAAAACAGCGGGAATGACCGTTCCAAGCTAGTGGTTGAATCTTGGAATTTTTTTGGTGTTTCTCTGATTAAATAGATACTTATGTACCTAGAAATGATTTTTTCAAAAATAAAGAGCAAACTACGAGGCAGCTATAGTTCAAATTTGACCCGCTTCTAGCTGAATCGGTGGAAATTTGTCTTTTTCACGAGAGGTGGATCAAAACTTTTTACACCCAACCATTTGGTCAATTGTGCATTAAATATGTCCTAGTATTTTAGAAAATTGATTTGTTCTAATTTTGCAACAAATATATGGTAGGTCCTTCACAAAAAAACTCATTTCGGGCACTCGGAAAATGGAAAATGTATTTTCCGTGCAAAGAAAATGAAAACTCCCTTAGGCAACATTGTTTAGAATTCCAAGATGCACCCTTGTGCACAATATTTCTAGGTACTAATCAATTTTTTGATTTTTTTTGAATTTTTTATGCCCATTTCAAAATGCGGTCAAAACGGCGGGCTTGACCATTCCTAACTAGTGGTTGAATCTTGGAATTTTTTTGGTGTTTCTTTGATTAAATAGATACTTATGTACCTAGAAATGATTTTGGGAAAAAATAAAGAGCAAACTACGATGCAGCTACAATTCAAATTTGACCCGCTTCCAACTAAATCGGTGGAAATTTGTCTTTTTCACGAGAGGTGGATCAAAACTTTTTACACCCAACCATTTGGTCAATTGTGCATTAAATATGTCCTAGTATTTTAGAAAATTGATTTGTTCCAATTTTGCAACAAACATATGGTAGGTCCTTCACAAAAAAACTCATTTTGGGCACTTGGAAAATGGAAAATGTATTTTCCGTGCAAAGAAAATGAAAACTCCCTTAGGCAACATTGTTTAGAATTCCAAGATGCACCCTTGTGCACAATATTTCTAGGTACTAATCAATTTTTTGATTTTTTTTGAATTTTTTATGCCCGTTTAAAAATGCGGTCAAAACGGCGGGCTTGACCATTCCTAGCTAGTGGTTGAATCTTGGAATTTTTTTGGGTGTTTCTTTGATTAAATAGATACTTATGTACCTAGAAATGATTTTTGGAAAAAATAAAGAGCAAACTACGATGCAGCTACAATTCAAATTTGACCCGCTTCCAACTAAATCGGTGGAAATTTGTCTTTTTCACGAGAGGTGGATCAAAACTTTTTACGCCCAACCATTTGGTCAATTGTGCATTAAATATGTCTTCATATTTTAGAAAATTGATTAGGTACAATTTTGCAACAAATATATGGTAGGTCCTTCACAAAAAAACTCATTTGGGGCACTCGGAAAAATGGAAAATGAATTTTTCGTCCAAAGAAAATGAAAACTTCCTTAGGCAACATTTGGTCAACTGAACATTAAATATGACCTAAGATTTTATAAAATTTATGTGGCCCAAATTTGCAACAAATATTTGCTAGGTTCTTCATAAAAATCATTTTGGGCATTCAAAAAATAATTCTCTTACAAAAAACTTATTTCTGAGAACACTTTTTTATGATATTTGCATTATTCAAAGTTTGTTATTCTTACTGAAAAGTAGGTCACACTTGGTGACACAATGCAAAGTTTTTTGATTTCTATTTGTTTTTATAAATTTTCTAGGCCGTCAAATAGCAAACATGTTTTAACATCTTATTTTCAATCGATTATGACCAATTTAAATGGTCTTAAAATCATCAAAGAGTTACCGCGTTTTAATTGGTCCAAAACCATCTCACGCGGATAATGGATTAGCACCGTCGGATGCGCCCGGATCCAATGGCAACCCACACACCCCCCTCATCCACCCACGAAAACCCTAGCTCACTTATCCCCATCGCCACTGCCGCTCCCGCTCACTTTGCCCCCGCCGCCGCCGCCTGTATCCTCATCCTCGTCTCGTCGGTGCCGCCACCTCCTCCTTTCCTCCCCATCCCCGGCCTCCTTTCGCGGCGCGTGATCCCCTCTCCCCTCTCCTCCCCTCCCGATCCCACCCACCGAACCGATCCCGATCCAGTCCAGATCGAGAGAGAGCGAGCCCCTCCCGCGATTCCCACCGCCGCCACCCCCCACCACCGCCGACCTTATCTCCGCCATGGACCCTCTCCCCTAGCCTTCACCCCCAGATCCACCAGTCCAGGCATGGCCATGGCGTCGCGGTCGGCTTTCTTGCCGGCACGCGTGTGCGTGCTTCACGCCGGCCACGGGTCTCCGGTGGCTAGTTCCCCGCCCTTCCTGCGCTCCAGATCTGGCCCCAACGAAGCCATGGTGAGTCCCGTCGCAGCGTCTGGCCACCCGGCGACGGCGGGGATCCGCTGCTGCAGCGCCTCCGTGCTGGGACCTGCGAGGCCGTGCCATCCCCAACCCCAAAGTATTTTCCTCTCCCGTCGTGCCCTGCGTTGAGACCGTGCGTTTCTCCTTCTCAAGACGAGGTTCTGACGATGTCATGCGCTCCTTTGGTATTCGATTTTCATTGCTGCAGATGTCGTCCGAGGCGTTCAAGGTGGTGCTGCTGGAGTCGGTGCACCAGCACTCCACCGCACACATGCGACGACGCGGGCGGCTGCTTAGGGTTCCGGCCAGATGTCGACGGCGAAGCCCCGACCCGCCGCCAACCGCGTCGCCCCCGCCCGTGACGCGGTCTTTGCCGCAGAGTTGTGCCTCAGAGATTCGCCCGATCTGGGCTCCGGGGTCATCTGCTTCGGCAGTTAGGAGCCCTGTGCCTTCCCTGGATTGTTATTACTTTGCTCTTGCTTCTGATTTTGCTCTGGTCTCTGATGCGAATCTTCGTTGTTCTTCCTTTCCCTTGTAGCGTGCGTGAGCCGATGGAGAGTGGGAGCGAGATGAGGCCCGTGCACAACAGCGTCGACACCGCTCGCGCTTCGATCCTGCCCTCTGTGTATTTAGTATCCTACATGTTGCTACTGGTTGGGTTGTTTAGCGAGCTTGCTGTGATCATTATGCTGCTGTGGCAGAGTTCAAGGTTGCTTAGTAGTTGCATCGTCTGTCTTTGTTTTTTAAGTGTAACCGCTGGTTTGGGTACCTCACATATTCGACTGCTACTTTGTGTCATTTGATTTGTGCCACAGCGAGAGCTCGACATGATTGATGCATCTCGTTATGATATCACCTGGTTGCCAACTCACATGTGCATGCCGGGTACCTGGTTGCTGTGTAATAGGAGGCTGTGGCGGTGACCACCTAGCTGCAAGAGGAGATTCTTCATGAAATGGGGAACGATATATGCTCTATGCTTTTCTGGTTTGCTTGCTCTATCGATTCTTATGCATATGTGAAGTTAGAATTGACGATAGCCGAGCATGTCTTTCAGTCAATGCTATTAGTGATGCCCAAATACAGAATGTAGGCATGACCCTGTGAGAAAGTGTTCAACGATTGATATTATATTGTAAGATAATTGTGCTGAACAGTGAAGGAAATAAATATTATTTTATTATGATAACCAATATTTTTATATTCTCAAAATAGTGTTGTAAAAGTTAGGTCCAGGGAGTAAATTATGAGTTGATAGCAGTAACAGTGTAGTGATGTTGTATGCAAGTCAAAATTTTGAATAACCAATTGCATCATATTGTAATCTTTGGTGCTTTGGAATCAATTCACCATCTGGTCCCGGCTAACCATTCAGTGCTTTGTTGCTTTGTACACATGCAAAGCAGTGCTAATCAAACTAGCCCAACAAACTGAGTATTTCCTTTGGCCACAGGTGCATGCAGCTGTTCTTGTAAGAACAGACAGTAGAGCAGAGTAGATGTATCATCATTAGTTTTTGTTGTTGATTTATTAGTAAGTTATAATCCTGCAACAATTGTTTTGGTTGCGGACAGCTTGTGCAATATGCTCTGAAGGGTATTCTTCCAATATGATAGCGCTCTGCAGCCTGTGCTCATTTTTATTGTGTGTTTTCCTTGTGATTTATTCATCTGATATCTAATATGTTCTGAAGGGTATTCTTAGGCTCCTTATTTTCTTTTGACCGATGTCTTGCTTCTGGGGCAGCATTGCACATCATTCTCCTCCTTTATTTATTTTGCTTTGTACATTGCTGTGGTGTTGAACTGCCGCTGTTGGATGAACAGGAGGTTTGGCCGGGAACATGGCCTTGTCTTGCTTGAGGAGGAGGGACGAATCTAGGAACCAGCCCTGTCCCGCAACAAGGGGTCTGCTCCTCTGCTTCCAAGGCAACCAAGTTGCCCTCTCTGAGCTCGATGAGTCCAGCCCGGCCACGACCACGCACCGCTCCCAGCAGGTAGCACCTCCCTCTCCCTCTGCTCACTCACTTGCTGCTAATCTTCCTACATGGGCTTCTGTTATTGTAATTTCATAATGGTTGATGTTTGTTAGCTTGTTAAACGGCTTGCTTTCTGCTAATGGCCCATTAGGTAGAGCAGCTATGCACCTGGTGGTGGTCATGGCCTTGCTACTTCATCAGTTTTTTCCTTTGGGTCATTTGCAAGAAAGAATTTTTGTCTTTGTTTTCATTTCTTTGCTCCAGTCAAATTCATCGTTTTTTAATACTAGCACTAGCACATCAGAGTACTAATACTTTCTAGATTTTGAGTATGCCACTGTTGCTAAAACAACAACAGCAACTTGAACATCAACCAAGTTGCTGCACTCAATTAAATTAGCCTACCGACTAATCTAGTACGTTATTAATTGTTGCTCTTCCATTGTTTTGGTATCTCTTGGGTTTCAATGGTACAACTATATGATGAATACACATCATGATATATACTTGATGAATCTGCCTGCTACATCTCAACTTGTGTATCTGTTTTGGTATCTCTTGCACTGTGTATTTGTTTTCTTGTATGAGTGGGTATCTCATTTTAACTAGTTGGAGAACAAAAAGCATGGTACTAGCTAGCTCAATTTGTGTTATCATTCTAAATAAATGTCATTTTCTTGAATGGTCTGTTCATAATATATTTTCATGTCAAGTTTCACGAGCGCGAGGCAAGCGACCGAGGTGGCTGCAGCTGTGACCGAAGATCAGAAGAAGCTTGGAGATGTGCACAATAGTTTTGGTGCCTCTGTATTTGTTTCTGATTGTATGTACACTTGATGGATCATGCAGATGTGCTGTTCTGAGTTTCATATAGTGATTTTTGGATTTGATCATTTAATTGTGAGAATTATTGATTGTTTGCTGTTGAAATGTGTAAAATTGAAATCTGTGAATGAAAAAGGCTGAATGTTTGTCTATTGGATCGAATAATATTTGTGCTCTAAAAAGGCTATGGCCCAAACAATAGTGGACTGGAATATTGTGCATTTATGAAAAATAAAAACAAAAGGCTGAATGAAACGGAATGCAAAATGGCCTAAGCCTAGAAAATGAAAAGGCTGAATTGTAGGGCTTGGCCCATGAATTTGACCAAAAATTGATAGAAAAAACACAAATAGGTTGAATTATTGGGCTCGGCCCATGTAAAACACCTAATCGGATCAGGCTGAATCTTGTGCCACATCAGATTGCCACGCTGGATGCCTACGTGGCCTGGGGAGGTTGCTAGTGACCAAAACGCCACAGTAGACGTATTTTGGTCGTAAACATTTACGAGCATTCCAGAAGAAAGGTCGCTAATGTCAGTTTATGACGGCCATCTTTTGACCTTATGTTTTTGGTCACAAATGGAAATTGGTGACCATTCAGTGACCAATAGTGGTGGTCACAAGTTGACATATTTCTTGTAGTGTATTAGGTTTAGGCTACTGCTGCCATCCATCAAGACTCGTGTGAAGTGATATCCGCCAATTACTGGGTCTAATACCAGGGCAGCCCATCCTGCGTGTCGGATACTTGCTGAGTAATCGCGATGGTCGAAAGTGATCGGTTGAGACGACCAGTGGCAGGACTTCGCGGTGACAGGCATTTGGGTATATTTTTCTGGGAGTGCCGCATTGTTTTTTCCCTTGATCACGTGTAACATGTTTACTGTTTTGACTTCTGGTGGAAATTTCTTTTGTTCCCCCGTGTCTTGCTTGGGGGGCTTGTCCTCGTCTTCACTTGGTGTATCCTCCCCCCTGTGTACGGCGTTGAACTTGCCGAACTGCTTGAAGACCCAACATTCTCTGTGGGTATGATTAGCAGGTTTACCGGGGGTACTATGGATCTGACATACCTGGTCCAGAATTTTGTTAAGGTTGGACAGTTCATCCCTGGTGCCTTTAGGGGGCGGCTTTTGACCTGGCCGAGAGCTTTTGAATCCGGCATTTACTACCGTGCCCTTCGTGCTGTCTTCTTTATTCCGGCGTTTGTTATTGCTATTGCGCCATGATTTCTCGTTTCCATCTCTAACTTCAGATGTACTGGGGTCGCTGGTGCTGCATCTGGCTAGCCAGCTGTCCTCACCCGCGCAAAAGCGGGTCATGAGGTTTGTTAATGCGGCCATCGTTCTCGGCTTATTTTGGCCGAGGTGTCCGGCGAGCCATTCGTCACGGATGCTATGCTTGAAAGCTGCCAAGGCTTCGGCGTCCGAACAGTCGACAATCTGGTTCTTTTTAGTAAGAAACTTGTTCCAAAGCTTTCAGGCTGACTCTCTGGGCTGTTGAGTTATATGACTCAAATCGTCCGCATCCGGAGGTTGGACATAAGTCCCTTGAAAATTTGCCCGAAAGGCATCTTCGAGCTCTTCCCAACTTCCAATGGAGCTTTCGGGAGGCCTTTGAGCCAATGACGAGCTAGCCCTTTGAGTTTGATGGATAAGTACTTGATGGCATGGAGATCATATCCTCGAGCCATATGGATATGAAGGATGTAGTCCTCAATCCAGACCCCAGGGTCTGTTGTTTCGTCATATGCCTCTATGTTTACGGGCTTGAATCCCTCTAGAAATTCATGGTCCAGCACCTCATCGGTGAAACAAAGGGGGTGTGCAGCTCTGTGTTGGTAGAGGGGTCGTCTATCCGACCAGGTGGCTGCTTTGATATTTGGTTGTGGGGGGTCTGAGGCCTCCTCATCGAATTCGGGTAGCAGCTTCCGCTTTGGGTAGCTCTTGGAGGGGCGATTGTCGCCGTACCTTGCTGCAGTGTTGAGTATTTTACTCCATTTGATTTGGAGTGTGTCTTGCGCGGCCTTGAGCCTTTGCTTCTGTATTTTAAGACTCCTCACGGTGGCAACAAGCCTTTTACGGGCATTCTGCTGCCCCAGGTGCCTGTTCGGCGTTATGTCGTCCGGACTAATATCCTTGATAGAATTTGTTTATTCGGTTTGATTATCCAGATTGTCCTTGACCAGTAGCGGTTCGCCCTGCTCCAGCGCTGGGTCTGTGTGATCGCTATTTCTGTCGAGGCGGGATTTGGGGCGGCGCTTGCGTCGCCGCTTTGACTGCTTTTCGAGGGAAAAAGCTTTCGGTGCGTCCTTCCGCTCCTCGTCGTCATCTTTTGGTGCGTCCACCATGTATACGTCATATGACGAGGTGCCATTCCAGGGCCCAATGGGCGCTGGTTCTACGTCGTCTCCTTCATCGGCGTCCATACTGTCGATGTCTTCGGAGTCGAAGTCGAGCATGTCGGTTAAACCGTCGACAGTGGCTACAAAGTGGGTGGTGGGTGGGCTTTGAATTTCTTCATCGTCCGTATCCCAATCTTGCTGACCGTAGTCTGGCCAGGGCTCTCCTGATAAAGAGAGAGACTTTGGTGATTTCATAATATCGCCGAAGGGCGAGTGCTGAAAGATGTCCGCGGCAGTAAACTCCATGATTGGCGCCCAATCGGATTCGATCGGCAGAGGCGCGAATGGTTCGGAGTCCGGAGAGGAGTCCGGCTCCTTGGAGTCACGAGTCTCGCGGAGTGCGGGGCTGGTGTTCAGCTTGATCGCCGTTGGGATCGTAGCCCCCGAGGCGGCGTCCAACCGCCCATCCTCGATCGGCGCAGTTGGCTCCGAATTAAGGGTTGAAGCCAATGCAGGTGCGGCCTCTAGGGCACTGTTCGGCGGCACAGCTAGATCATGCTTGTTGTGACAGTGCGGCGCGCTCGCCAGTGGCTCGAATCCGTCGAAGATCAAATCCCCGCGGATGTCAGCCGTGTAGTTTAAACTTCCAAATCTGACCTGACGGCTAGGGGCATAGCTTTTGATCTGCATCAGATGGCCAAGTGAATTCGCCCGCAGTGCGAAGCCACCGAAGACGAAGATCTATCTGGGGAGGAAGGTCTCACCCTGGACTGCATCGTTATTGGTGATCGTAGGAGCCATCAAGCCTGACGGAAACGACACAGAGGAACTCTCAATGAAAGCACCAATGTCGGTGTTAGAACCGGCGGATCTCGGGTAGGGGGTACCGAACTGTGCGTCTAGGCCGGATGGTAACAGGAGGCAAGGGACATGAAGTTTTACCCAGGTTCGGGCCCTCTCGATGGAGGTAAAACCCTACGTCCTGCTGGATTCATATTGATGATATGGGTAGTACAAGAGTAGATCTACCACAAGATCAGAGAGGCTAAACCCTAGAAGCTAGCCTATGGAATGATTGTTGTTTTCTATGTTGTCCTACGGACTAAAATCCTCTGGTTTATATAGACACCGGAGAGGGTTAGGGTTACACAAAGTCGGTTACAATGGTAGGAGATCTACATATCTGTATCGCCAAGCTTCCCTTCCACGCCAAGGAAAGTCCCTTCCGGACACGGGACGAAGTCTTCAATCTCGTATCTTCATAGTCCAGGAGTCCGTCTGAAGATATAGTCCAGCTATCAGAACACCCCCTAATCCAGGACTCCCTCACTCATCGTGGCCGCGTGGCGCACAAGGCAGAGGCTCGAATCCGTCGAAGATCAAATCTCCACGGATATCGGCCGTGTAGTTTAAGCTTCCAAACCTGACCATGTGGCCAGGGGCATAACTTTCCATCTGCTCCAGATGGCCAAGCGAATTTGCCCACAATGCAAAGCCGCCAAGCACGAAGATCTATCCGGGGAGAAAAGTCTCACCCTGGACCGCATCGCTATCGATGATAGTAGGAGCCATCAAGCCTAACGGCGACGACACAGAGGAACTCTCAATGAAAGCACCAATGTCGGTGTCAAAACCGGCAGATCTTGGGTAGGGGGTCCCGAACTGTGCGTCTAGGCCGGATGGTAACAGGAGGCAGGGGACACGATGTTTTACCCAGGTTCGGGCCCTCTTGATGGAGGTAAAACCCTACATCCTGCTTGATTAATATTGATGATATGGGTAATACAAGAGTAGATCTACCACGAGATCAGAGAGGCTAAACCCTAGAAGCTAGCCTATGGTATGATTGTATGTTGTGGTTGTTGTCCTACGGTCTAAAACCCTTCGGTTTATATAGACACCGGAGAGGGTTAGGGTTACACAAGGTCGGTTACAAAGGAGGAGATATCCATATCCGTATTGCCTAGCTTGCCTTCCACGCCAAGTAGAGTCCTATCCGGACATGAGACGAAGTCTTCAATCTTGTATCTTCATAGTCTAACAGTCTGGCCAATGGAGATAGTCCGGATGTCCGGAGACCCCCTAATCCAGGACTCCCTCAGTGGGCCTACTAAGTTGACGGGGACGAAGGGCTTTGTCAACTTAGTCAATATGCATGATTCTAGCTCGAATGACCGTACGATGTCCATCCAACGGCCGTAGTGCTTCTTCAACCTCTGGTCTTCTTGCTCTAGCCGCCCAAAGCAGCGCCAGTTGTGCCGCCTGCTCCTGCCTCCCGTGGTCGACTGTGTTGCCGCGGAGGCCTCACCGCCCCCATACTACTCCCACGGCTGGCCAGGCCATCCCTCCACTCCACTCACCCACACCCCCTGTTATTCTGCGGCGACGACAGCGCAGCCAAACCAGTGAACCCTCGTACTCCTCTCCACGTGGGCATCCACTGCCGCGTCTTCCCCGGCTCCACGTCATCCCCTTCCTAGGCCTTGCCGTCGTCCACCACCGTGGTGCTCTCCGCCCGGCATGGTCAATATGGTCAATGACCGAATTCCATCGGAAGAATACTGTACGTGGAGAGGCTGACAAATAAGTCCACGACAGCCGCAAGGAAGTGCCTCCTTGTTACGCGGAAAATAATTATTCCTCCACCTGACAGCAAGGACCCATCGGACGCCCACCAGTATTTCGCGAAAAAAACGTTTGCTCCTGACTGCTGGGACCCACCAGACGGGCCACCATATTTTGCGAAAAAACTTTCCCCCTACTGTCAGCTTGGACCCACCGGAAGTGCCTCCTTATTACGTACAAAAAATGAATACCCCTGCTAGCTGGGATCCACCTTGGTGGGAGGCTGACTTGTGGGCCTACTAAGTTGACGGGGACGGAGGGCTTTGTCAACTTAGTCAATATAAATGATTCTAGCTCCAGTGACCGTACGAAATCCATCCAATGGCCGTAGTGCTTCTTCAACCTCTGGTCTTCTTGCTCCAACCGCCCAAAGCAGCGCCGGTTGTGCCGCATGCTCCTTCCTCCCGTGACTGGATGTGCTGCCGCGGAGGCCTCACTGCCCCGTACTATTCCCACCGCTGGCCAGGCCCTGCGGCGACGACAGCCTCACACCGCAGCTGAACCAGTGAACCCTCGTACTCCTCTCCGCGCGGGCTTCCACTGCCACGTCTTCGCCGGCTACGCGTTGTCCCATTCCTAGGCCTCGCCGTCGTCCACCGCCCTGGTGCTCTCGGCGCGGCGTGGTCAACGTAGTCAAGGAACGACTTCCATCGGACGTGGACTATACGTGGAGAGGCTGACAGCTAGGTCCACGGCCGCAGCAAGGAAGTGCCTCCTTATTATGCGGAAAATAATGATTCCTCCACCCGACCGCTGGGACCCACCGGACGGGCCACTGTACTGCGCGAAAAAATGTTTCCCCCTGACTGCTAGGACCCACCAGCTACATCTTCGCACGCAAGGAAGTGCGTCTGGGCAAAAAAATGATTCGCCCCCTGACTGCTGGGACCCACCAGCTACATCTTCACACGCAAGGAAGTGCCTGACAGTCGGGACCCACCTGGTCGAAGCGTACGTAGCGTTGTCATTCTGGTCGCGAGCGTGTACGTACATTTATACTGGTGGATGTAGAGGCGCGCACGTGCCGTAGTAGAGGCGCGCACATAGCATGTACACGAACGTACAGCGGCCAGGGTGCAAGAAAGAAAATACGGCCACGTCTGTCTACATACGGGCGGGGTCTCGAATGCCTACTCACGCATACCTACGGCGAGAGCTCGTGTACATGGCTGGGTCGGAACGGAGTAACAGCGTCGTCGTTGTGTTCATGGGGAGGCAACGGAATGCGTCGGGTTCATGGGGAGGCAACCGAATGCGACGTGTTCATCTAGAGGCAACGAAATGTGTCGTGTTCATCGGGAGGCAACGGAACGCGTGGGAGCCAACCGGCTAGGTCAGAACAGAATGCGCGGTCGTGTTCATTGGGAGGGCTTGGACGGAACATGCGATGGAAACGAGGTCTGGCGTACCACAGAACGGAGGAAACGGACCTCCTACGGTCGAAACGGGGGTCCTGTTGATCGGGAGGGGTGTGGCGTACCGCAAAACGGAGGAAACGGACCTCTTACGGTCGAAACGGGGCTCCTATTGATCGGGAGGGGTGTGGCGTATCGCAAAACAGACGGAACGGACCTCCTACGGTTGAAACGGGGGTCCTGTTCACCGGGAGGGGTGTGGCGTACCGCAAAACGGGACTCCATGGGATACTGGTCATCTCCACCGTCGACCTCCTCCAGCCTCCATGGGCAACCATCGACCTCCTCAGCCTCCACGGGCTCCTGTTCATCCAGCCTCCACCGCGCGCTACTCCACCGGCTACTGTTCAACCACCCCTCCACCCTCTACTGTTCATCCAGCCCTCCTGTCGGGGGTTGGGTGCGACATATGCCAAAGGATGGCTTATCATGGTGGGGGCGAGTAGAACGTCGCCGGTGCCTGGAAACGGGATGAGGCGAAGACATGCACGCCGGCGAATCTTACCTAGCTTCAGGGCTCTCCGGGGAGATAAAACCCCGACTGCTGCTCTGTGGGGTCTCCGCATGATCACTATGGCAAAGTGTTTACACGGTTGCTCCTTGAGCTGTTTCCTGGTGGTAGGAGAGGGCAAGGCTATCTCTCTCCCCCCCTATATGATCTGGTCTAGAGCTAATGGATTCCAACCCTTTGCATGGGTGCCCTGGGGGTTTATAAAAGCCTACCCCCAGGGGTACAATGGTAATCCGGCTGGACGCGGGCCCGGCCGTCAGCGCCTCTGGCATCTGTCTACTCCGCCGACTGCTCGGGCCCGCCGACTGTTGGGCCCTGCCGACTGGCCTGGTATGGAGCCGACAGGCCACGTACGCCGCGGGCGGGTCTTGCCGGCTGCTGATTACTGTAGTCGCGCTTCTGATGACGCGGGCTTGATCATGGGGTCGTGGCAACAGCCCCGCCGCCTGGCGGGCGATCACTATTCCCACTCTCCATCATATCTTGATTAATGGCGCGTGGGCCCCGGGGGAGTGGTCGGCCGACTTCCCGGGGCCGGCTCCAACGGGTCCGACTGGTGATCCTCCTGCCGTCTCCTGGGGTCTCATTGACTGGTGAGACCCGCTGCCTCTTGACCGTACAGACAAGCCGTCGTGGGTGCAGGATTCGATCCTGTAGTGCTGATGTCAGGGCCGACATGGCAACAGTGCCACGCCGCACGGAGATCTTCCGGGGTACGGCATGCTGTAGCCATGCCTGCCCTTGGTAAGGGGCGGGAGTGGGCCTTACTATAGCCACTCCCCTACCCCGTCCCTCTTGATGAGGTCGTGGGGTTTGTTGGAGTTGCGGGCCGACTCCCCAAAGCCGGCTTCTCTGGAAGTCGCCAGTCAGGAGTCAGCTTACCCTGCAGTCATCCCTGGGACTCGGCCGTGAGTGGTCAGTCGGCCGTCTTGCCGTTGGCTCCTTAGAAGGCGACTCTTCACCCTGGGGTCTTGAGGGGCGCGGCCTACCCCGATGTCTTGAAAGGTTCTGGGGCTCGGGTTGGCCTACCCGTGGCCCATTACTCCGGCAGTAGTCCCCGAAGCTGGTGAGGCACCGCGGACGATCGACCGAGAGGCCTCAGCAGTTTCTCTTTCAGGGTGCTCAACACATGGTCTTGGGTTGACTCCCGCCGGGCCGACTAGAAGGAGTCGGACTCGCTCAATTCTGACTCACACAATATTTCGAACGTCGCGGCAGGATCCAAGTAGCGTGCTAGCTAAGCCTCTAGTCCGCCGCCTGTTCTAGGCCTGCCATCCTGCCGGCCTACGCGCGCGATAGGACAGGCCCATAGGCGGCGCCCGCCACTACCGCGCCTCGGCGATCGAGCAATCCGCTACGGCCCTGGCGGATGGTTGGGATTCCCGTGGAGTTACTGCGCGCAGTAACTTTGTCATGGAACGTGGGGGTCGTGGGGCCGTGGGCGCAGTAAATCCCACGACCGCCCCCTCAGCTTCGCAGGCCACGAGGCTATAAGTAGGGGAAAGAGGGGGGCACGCACGCCCCTCCTTCCCACTACTCCTCGCTCTCCTCCTTCTCACTGCTCCTCGCTCTCCTCCTTCTTCTTCTTCTTCGCTCCGCCACACGCCCAAGCTCCAACGAACGCCATGGCGATCAGCTCGCGATGAGTTCTTCCTCTGCCGCCGCGCCTCCCCCAGTGCGCTCCGGCACTTGGGACGGTTCCGAAGTTCACGATGACCATATCGAGTTCCTTTGCAAGACTCGTCGGCCTTGCGCCGAAGGGGGAGATTTCCCCCGCGCCGCAGGAGGGCGAGCGGGTCATCTTACGCTCGCACTGCTTGCGCGGGTTGGGGCTGCCGGCGAGCAGTTTCTTCCGATCCTTCCTGGAGTTCTATGGCCTCCAGCCGCACCACCTCACCCCCAACACGGTGGTGCTGCTGTCCGCCTTCGTGGCCTTGTGCGAAGGCTTCCTCGGAGTCCTCCCCACCCTCGAGCTCTGGGGGGAGTTCTTCTTCTCCAAGCTCGGCACCCAGGCTGCAGGCGTGCCGGCTCAATGCGGCGCTTTCATCGCCGTGCGAAGGTCGGGGGCCGACAACCCTTTCCCCTCCATCTCGCTGATAAAGTCGGTGAAGATGTGGCAGAGATCGTACTTCTACGTCAGGAGCATCTCTGCAAGGGGCGGCTGGGTCAACCTGCCGGCTTACGAAGCCGGCCCGCCGGCCGGGAGACTGCCCAACTGGTCGTACCGGGCCGAGTCGCTGACGCCTGCGAGAGCCGGTGCCATCACGCGACTCCGAGTGCTGATGCATTCGGAGGGCTTGATTGGTCCAGACCTGCTGGCCGCCTTCGTGGCGCGCCGAGTTCTCCCGCTCCAAGGCCGCCCCCACAAGATATGCCAGATGAGCAGGCACCACGACCCGATTCGGATGTGCACCAAGGACATGCCTCACGAGGAGGTGGCCTTCATGGTGAACTACCTCTCGGACAGCAAGCTCCTTGAGGATTGCCCATGGTGAGTTGCCTTTTCTTTCTTCTTTGGATTGTCTTCTTTCTTGCCAAGTTTGTTCCGACCAATCGGCTTTGATCAAAATCCCCTCCTCCATCCACCAGCCAGCACCTCGGGGTCGGCCCGCGAGTTCCTTGCCGACCGGGCAGAGAGCGACGTCGACGACCCCGTTTTGGGGGCGGCAGCTCTGGAGGACGAAGCCGAGGGAGGAGGAGGAGCAGCAGGCGACTTCAGGCCTTCGGCCACTTTCACCGACTGGCCTGACGACGACGCCGAGGGAGAAGTCGCCCCCCGCCATCGGCCAGGAGCCGGCTAGCCTGACGCGAGCTCTTCTGCCGCGGCAGGTGCTCCAGGCGGCGGGAAGAAGCGTAGGGCCGTGCCGACTTTGTTCGGCAGTCGGCCGAAGAAGCCCAAGGGTTCGGCTGCGGTGACCCGGCGGGACGAGGCGGCTGCGAAGGCCGTCTGCTTCCGTAAGGAAGTGAAGAAGCCGCCACTGGTCTCTGCATGAGTATTCTGTCTCAACGCTTTTTTCTTTCTCTGTGGCTTTGTCTGAGTCTTTGCTTGCCTCCCTTGCTTCAGGGCTCCCCTCACTCTTGAGAGAGTCACCGCTGCCTCCGTCATGGGGTCAGCGGAGACGTCCGCCACCACTCGGCGGATTGACCCCGCTGCTGACCTTCGGGAGGCGACAGAGCGGAATGCACAGGAGAAGCGCAACGAAGAAGAGGCCGCTCGCCTGGAGAAGGCGGAGACCGATAGGGCGGAAGCCTCCGCCAAGAAAAATCTGGCGGAGGCCGAAGCCGCTGCCGCGACGAAGCGGTAGGCTGAGGAGGCCGCAAGCCGCCAATCGGCGGTGTTCGTCACCCCGCTGAACTCTGCGCCGCCGCCTCTGGAGTTCAGGGGCAGACTGAGGAAGCCGGCCGCGAGAACCCCGTCGTGGAGAGGGAAGGCAGCGACTCCTCTACGCAGGACGTGATCATTCCGCCGCCACCTCCGCCGCAGTCTGAGAGCGCGCAAGGCAAACAACCAGCGGATCCTCTGGTGCCACCGACCGAAGACGAGACCGTGGCGAGGTTACTCCTCCAAGTCGGCTCGCCAACGCGCCGCCATCTGGAGAAGGCGACTTCGGCACCCCGCCCCCTGGAGGCCGACACCGCCAGCTCGGCGATCCCAGACGCCGAAGCGACGAGCGCCGCGCCCATTGGGTGGGTGCGAGGAGGCGGCACAGGGCCGCTGAACCAGGCGCTTCTGGACGTCGAGGCGAAGCTTCATGCTGAGGGCGACGCTCCCTAGAATTGCACCAAGGCATACCTGGCGTCGTGGGCAGCCCTCCAGGTATGTTTTTTCCTTTGGTCCTTGTTTTCTCATTCCTCTTTGTGGGGGCGCGCCTGCGCACCCACTGGGTGTAGTCCCCGAGTTTCGGGCTGGCTGCTGAGCAGGCGGCCCGGAACTCCTATTGATGAACTCTGGGTACTAACTTTTTGTCTGAAACGCTTGTCGCAGGGTTACCACAACCTCCGCGTCACTGCCTTCATCTGTAACGTTGAAGAGCTGGGCAAGCGTACCACCGACTTGTCGGAGAGTTGGAATAAGTCCTTCTCCTTCTTTGCGGGGGCGCGCTTGCACACCCGCGGGCTGTAGTCCCCGAGATTCGTGCCGAGTGCTGAGCAGTTGGGCCGGATCTGCTTGGCGACCTTCTTTATTGATGACTTGATGCCTTCTTTCTTACTTTTTCTTCAGGAGCCAAAGCTGCTCTTCAATAGCAGCTGAGCGAAGCCAACTCCACATTGCGCGCCAAAGGGGAGGAGTGCTGCAAGCTCGCCACAGAGCGATCTTCTGGCCACTCAGTTGGCAGAACAGAGGGTGCTGCTTGTGAAGACGCAGAGGGAGGAGGAAGAGACGGAAACCGCCCTCCTGGCCGAATTTGCGAGCGAGCGCTCCTCCTGGTCTGACAAGGAGGCGATGCTGGCCTCCGGCTTCCATGAGATTGAAGACATCGTTGATGGTGAGTTTCTTTGCTTTCTTTCTTCGAGCCGCTGATCATAAGTCATGCCGACTCCTGGTTTTTGACTTGCCTCTTTGTTTTTTCCGTCTTGGCAGACTTCTTTCCTAGGCAATCGCAGGCCGCCATCCAAGCCATCGAGGCCGACCATGAAGGTCGGAGGGCGGAGGGTGCAGAGATCGCCGCCAACGCCCGCTGAACCCTTGACGAGCACATCCTGAGCATCGAGGCTCGCCTTCGGCCGACTCACTAGATGCTGCGCCGGCTTCAGCACGTCGGTGCCCAGGAGATTGCCGCCCTGTGGCCGGACATGCAGGCTCCGTGCACCCCCAGCCTGACGGCCGACTGTCTAGAGGTCGCGGCTGGTCGTCTTGAGTCCTGGAAGGGTTCTTCGGCCCGAGCTGGAGCGCGTCGGGCCTTGGAGTTCGTCAAGGCATGGTATCTGGGGCTGGATCTAGACTGGCTGGCCACACTTCGGTCGGAGGCCCAGCCGGAGCTGGCAGCTGCGGAAGACGCCCTCGTCAAGTGTGCTGCGGCAATCGCCGAGTACACCGACACCAGCATCTTCGTCCCCGGGCGGTCTGAAGACGGCGAGGAGGTACCGCCGGAGTGGTTTGGGATGAACCCAGACTACGGCGAAGACTCGGTAGAGGTGATTGGCTCCAGCGTCGAGGAGGAAGGCGAGGCGGAGGACGGAGGCGAGACAGAGGCGCCAAAAGTCGGAGCAGATGGCCAACCTTAGCTCGACCGTGCCTCCAGCAACGAGCCGCATGCGACCGAGTCGACTGCCGCCGGAGGCGATCAAGCCGAGACTACCCAGCCGGCCGCCCCAACGCCTGACGCTGCCGCCTCCTCCGACCCTCCGAATCCGTCTGCTGCTTCCTAAGCTACAGCCTTATCTTTATTTTATCTGCTTTAGTAGTCTTTTAAGAACTTGTTAATTCGCACAATTCCACCCGCGGGGTGTATTTTGAACTTCTGCTCGAAGATTTGGCCAAGGGCCTATGTTATGTAAATATATTTACCCAAGTTCTATCTTTTCTTGCTCATTGCTCTTTTGGCATTTTTCCTTTGCCGCTTTCCCTTAGTTGCACGTCTTGCCAATCGGACAGCCGCTCTACGGACTGCCGCTGGATCAAATGCTCGGCTACTTTGGGAAAGCAAGTACTTAGCCGTTTTTAAGAGTTTTTGAGCAAGTTGAATAGAAGGCGGCAATCTGACTATTCAAGAGTCGGTTTGCAAAAAAGGCTGGAAGCCGTCTTGAACTATGCTTTATGCTTTGAATCCTTAGCCATTTTTCATGTGAACGCCCATTCTACCTTACTTCTGCCCACCGTACAGTCGCTCCATGAGCTGCGGCTTCTGATAGGAGATGGTTTAGGCGTTTACACACTACTTGTCCGACTGCAGGAAGCATTTAAAAGTGCAAGGCGGCAAGTCCCCGGGCCGACTTGTCGAGCCCGGTGCCAAACGGCATAACAAAGAGTAACATACTTTTAGGCATAATTTTTATCATACAGACAAAAGAGGGCAGTCCCCAAGCTCGTCTCGGGGGGCCCGAAGTCTTGGTACTTTAATACAAAAGGTAGCATGGTACATACTGCATTAACTGTAAAATCTTTGTAGGAGGTTTGCATTCCATGGCCGCTCTGTCTCCTTGCCGGAGTCGTCCCTCTTGCGTGCTCGGGGCTTCTGAACGTCAATCAGGTAGTAGGAGTCATTGCCCAGTACTTTGCTAATGACAAAAGGGCCTTCCCAAAGCGTCGACAGCTTGTGCTGGCCGGCTGTTCGCTGGATTAGCCGGAGCACAAGGTCGCCTTCTTGGAAAGATCTTGGCTTGACCTTCCTGTTGTGGTATCGGCGCAGGCTCTGCTAGTAGATGCTAGACCGGCTGAGTGCCAACAGCCGGCCCTCTTCCAGCAGATCGACGCCGTCTTGTCATGCTTCTTCTGCTTCCTCCTCGGTGTACATGGTGACTCGTGGGGAGTCGAACTCTATGTCCATTGGGATGACGGCTTCGGCACCATAGACGAGGAAGAAAGGCGTGAAGCTGGTTCACTTGTTTGGAGTCGTGCACAGACTCCAGAGGATGGCTGGTAGCTCGTCGAGCCAGCAGCCAGCCGAGCACTCTAGAGGCTCGATCAGCCGGGGTTTGATGCCGGACAGGATGAGGCCGTTTGCTCGCTCCACCTGGCCGTTTGACTGTGGGTGGGCGACGGATGCTAGGTCCAGTCGGATGCCCTATGTTGCATAGAAACGGGCCAAGGCGCCTTTGGCAAAATTTGTGCCGTTGTTGGTGATGATGCTGTGTGGTATGCCGTACCGAATTGTGATATCAGAGATGAAAGTTATGGTAGTCGGACCGTTCAGCTTCTTGATTGGCTTTGCTTCTATCCACTTGGTGAACTTGTCCACTGCGACAAGTAAGTGAGTTAGGCCACCTCGTGCTGTCTTGAATGGTCCCACCATGTCTAGACCCCAAACTGCGAAAGGCCAGGCAATGGGGATGGTCTTGAGTGCAGAAGTCGGCTGGTGCGGCTTGGAGCTGAACTTCTGGCATCCTTTGCATTTTTGGACCAATTCCTTGGCCTCTTCTAAGGCAGTCGGCCAGAAGAAACCGTGTCGAAAGGCTTTTGCGACGAGTGCTCTTGAGGCCGCATGGTGGCCGCACTCGCCATGATGGATGTCTTTGAGAATTGCTTGGACTTGCTCTGGCTCTACTCAGTGCTGGTACACACCAGTGATGTTGCGCCTGACCATCTCTCTGTTGACGATGGTGTAGGCTGCCGCTCGGCGTTGTACTTGCCAATCTGAGGCCTCATCAGTCGGCAGCTCTTTGCTCACCAGGAATTTGAGGATGGGCTGGGCCCATGAGGGTGCTGCTATTTCTTCGACTGCCAGAACTGTGACTTGGATGAGGGTGGTTGGGCTGGGTGGCGGCGGGTTGGAGTCAATAACCGCTTGCTGGGTTAATGAAGTCCCCAGGCTGACTGGAGCGGCCCACGGGTCGAGTTCTGGAGTCTTCGAGTCCACCGCCGCAGTCCCCGGGCCGGGTATTGAGGTCCCTGGGCCGGCCTCGACTGTGCCGGCTTTGGAGTCGTCTGCCAAAATCCTCGTACCGTCTGTCGGGGCTTTGAACTCGGATCCGACCTCCTCGGGGGGAGCCGGTACAAAGATGGAGTCTGATTCTGGTGAAGGCTTGACAGATGGCTTGAGGAGGCGTTGAAGGGCAACGCCGGATGGTATTGCTTGGTGGGTAGAGCCGATTCGTGCCAAGGCGTTTGCTTCGTCGTTGTCGTTTCTTGGCACATGGAGGAATTCGCACCCCTCGAAATAGCCAGCGAGTTGCTGCACGAGGAAATGGTAACTCGCCATGTTTGCATCTTGGCGTCCCAGTCGCCATATGACTGTTGGACCACTAAGTCCGAGTCGCCATAACACAAGATCCGGCAAATGCCAAGTTCTTTGGCAAGCCGGAGCCCGTGAATGAGCGCCTCATACTCGACGACGTTGTTGGAGGCGGCAAAATGGATTTGCAGTGCGTATTTGAGCTTGTCACCTTTACGAGAGGTGAGGACGATGCCAGCTCCCAAGCCGGTGCGCATCTTGCAGCCGTCGAAATGCATTTGCCAATGGGTGGAGTCAGGCACTGGAGGTAGGTACTGGGTATTGGCCCAGTCGACGAGAAAGTCGGCCAGTGCTTGTGACTTGATGGCGGTGCGGGGCTGGTAGTGGATGGTGTAGGGAGCCAGCTCTATGGCCCACTTGGCCACTCAGCCAGAAGCATCTCGGCTTCCGATGATCTCGGCAAGTGGGGCCGTGCAGACCACAGTGATCGGATGCTCTTGAAAGTAAGGCTTCAATTTCTTGGCAGTAAAGTGTACGCCATAGCACATCTTCTGGTAGTGGGGGTAGTTCTGTTTGGAGGTCGACAGTACTTCGCTCAGGTAATATACCGGTCTCTGGACAGGTAGTGCCTTGCCTTCCTCCTTGCGTTCCACTATAATGACCGTGCTGACTACCCGGCTGGTGGCGGCGATGTACAGGAGCATGGGTTCCTTGGGAGTCGGAGCCGCCAGGACGGGTGGAGTAGTCAGCATCTTCTTCAACTGGAGAAAAGCTTCGTCCGCCTTATGGTTCCACTCAAAAAAAGTGGTCTTCTCCATGAGTTGGTATAAGGGGAGAGCTTTCTCGCCCAGCCAACTGATGAATTGGCTGATGGACGCCAAGCAGCCGGTGAACTTTTGCACATCCAGCAGTCGGCTGGGTACCTCCGTTCTCTCAATGGCCTTGATCTTTACAGGGTTGCATTCTATGCCGCGTTCAGAGACCAGGAAGCCAAGGAGCTGGCCGGCTGGTACTCCAAAGACACACTTCTCGGGGTTGAGCTTGATCTGGAATCGGCGCAGGTTCTCAAAGGTCTCCTTGAGGTCTTCCAGCAGTGTTCCATGCTTTTCCGTCTTCACCACTATGTCAACAACGTAGACGTGGGCGTTCCTGCCGAGCTGCTTGAGGAGGCTTTTCTGCATGCAACGCTGAAAGGTGGCGCCGGCATTCCTTAAGCCGAACGTCATGGTGAGGTAGCAGAAGGCTCCAAACGGCGTGATGAAGGCGGTCTTCAGTCTGTCAGCCGGGTTCAGCTTGATCTGGTGATATCCTGAGTATGCATCCAAAAAACTCAACAGCTCGCATCCGACTGTGGAGTCTATCACCTGATCGATTCTCGGTAGAGCAAACGGGTCCTTACGACAGGCCTTGTTGAGGCTCGTGTAGTCAATACACATTCGTCACTACTTGTTCTTCTTCAGTACCAGGACCGGATTTTCTAGCCATTCTGGAAAGAATACTTCCATAATGAAGCCGGCTGCTAGGAGTCGGGCTATCTCTTCTCCGGCAACTCTTCTCTTCTCTTCTGATACGCAGTGCAGGGGCTACCTGACCGGCTTTGCATCAGATTGGACATGTAACTTGTGCTCGGCGAATTCCGTCCGTACACCTGGCATGTCTTTTGGGGACCATGCGAAGATGTCCCGATTCTCACGGAGGAAATCGACGAGCTCGCCTTCCTATTTGCTGTCGAGGTTCGCGCCTACGACAGCGTACCTCTCCGGGTGCTCCGGAGCCAAGGGTATCTTCTTTGTCTCTTTGCCGGCTTGAATGAACCCTCAGCCTCCGACTCCTTTGGGTTGGGCGATACCTCTGGCTGCTTGCCGGCCATCGCCACAACTCACTCAAGGAGCCGCTTCTCGGCCACGATCACCAGGGACTCGGCTAGCCGACTGCTCTTAGCCGCACAGGCAGACGACTTCCAGTAGTCGCCGGCTATAGTCAGAATTCCCATGGAACTAGGCATCTTCAGTTTGAGGTAGGCGTAGTGGGGGACCGCCATGGACTTGGCCAATGCGGGTCGGCCGAGTAGCGCATGGTATGGGCTCTCAAGGTCCACCACTTCGAACCAAACCGACTCTCGGCGGAAGTGATCTTTGTCTCCGAAGAGGATGTCCATCAAAATCTTGCCGATTGGTGAGTTGGAAAGCCCAGGAACAATGTCGTGGAACACTGTCCGGCTGTTCAGAAGCTGTCTTTGCTTGATTACTAACTTCTCCATGGTGTCCTTGTACATGATATTGATGCTGCTGCCTCCGTCTATCAGAACTCGCGAGAAACGCGCGGCTCGTCTATGCGTAGCGAAGGTGGCGTACAAGACCAAGGCATAGGAGCCCAGACTCTGCATCACCTCTGGGTGGTTAGCCCTGCTCCAGCTGATGGGCTTCTCGGACCAGTGCATGAACTCTGGCGTCTCTGATGCTACTGCATTCACCTCTTGTCGCTGCAGCTGTCTGCTGCGAAGATCATCGTCCATACTGGTAAACACCATGTAGGCTCGATGTTCTTCAGGGTATTCATCTTGTACTGTGCTGACTGGCCTGACAGCCGGCTACTGGGCCGGAGGCGGAGGCGGCTGCCCTGCAGGCGGGGGAGGCAGGAGGCCGTCTCCCTTGGCGATCTTGGTGAACCAGTGGCACTTCCGGGTGGTGTGATTCGACGAATTTGCGCCGCTATGGAACTTGCAAGGCCCTTCCAGAGTCTGCTCGTAGGAGAAGGCTGGCAACCAGTTGGGCTTGCCGCCTTTCTGTCGCTTGGGTGGAGGCTGACCGTCCGGCTGCTGGGCTTCGACGGTCGCGACCTGCCGGCTGCTGGAAGCCGGCAGCGGGGCCTTGCGCTTTGTGGTTGCCCTGCTGTTGTCACCGATTGGCGTCTCCTGCCGGAGTCCTTGAAGCTTGAGGGGCTACTTTGCCAGTTGTGCTGATTTGAATCTTTGCCTTCATGGAGGAGTCGGCCGTGGCGTACTTGTCCCCTATGATTAGCAGCACGTCGATGGTCCCTGGCTCGTCGCAGAGGAGCTTGTGCTTGAGGAGGGTGCCTTCTCTGCACCCGGCCGTGAAGTACTCGATAGCCTACACCTCGTGCACACCCTCGCAGGAGTTCCGAAGCTCGGTCCAACGCGTGAGGTAATCGCGAGTCGACTCGTCCGGGCCTTGCGCGCACAAGGAGAGCTGACGAGGCTTGGGAGGACGCTTGTATGTGCTGGTGAAGTTGCGGACGAACGCTTTGGTGAAGGCGACCTAGCTATTCAGCCATGTCCGGGCCGTGCCCTGGAGCATGAGCGGAACGTACTTTACGGCGACACGCTTGTTGCCGGTTGCTATGCTGACAGCCGTGGAGTAGTCGACTAGCCAGTCTTCCGGCTTCACGGAGCCGGTATACTTGGGCGTGTCTCTTGGGAGTGTGAATCCTCTGGGAAAGGGCTCGTCTCGAATGCGGGGTCCGAAACAAGGCGGACCCAACTCGTCTTCTTCTTCTTCTTCTTCTAGTGCTATGGATCGGTGAAGTCGGTCGATCCGGTGGCGGGCGTCATTCTCTCCGACTCCCTCTCGGTGGCCAAGGCGATCGCCGAGACTCGGATGGTCAACAGGCGGCGGAGAGACTCGCCTCTCCTTACGAGGAGGAGGAGGCGGACAGTCGTCCCGTCATTCCACTGCTCTCGGACGGCCGTCTCGGTCGCGCTCTATGGTAATGTGAGTCTGACTGTGGCTGACAACCGGATCCTTGTCTCTTCTTCCTCAGGTGCCGCCAGTCGGCATCCGAGACATCACGCATTGATCTCAGCGAAGGTCGTCATTTTGCCGCTACGGCGCCTCCGTGTGGCAGCCGGCCTCGTTCTGCGCGGCAGCCGCGTCGAGGAGCCACTAGACTCGCTCCATCATCAGGCGGCGTTCTTCGCCCTCGACATTGTCCAGCTCGTTCGCCGCTCCCTGGGCGGCTCGGATGTTCTCTGCTGGTGTAGCGTACACAGGGCGGCTGGCCCCAAACAGGCTAGCGATGGCTACGCCGCGCTGCTGGACCGCGCCAAGGTGGCTGGGCCCTGCCGGGGCCGGCGAGCCGCCAACGGCGCGATCCATTTCCCGCTGGTAGGCTTCTGACAAGTGCCTCATGCTGGCCAGCTTCCTCGCGCCTTCGACGAGCTGAAGGCGGCGCGCCTCCAGCGTCTGTGCGTCAGCGTCTTCCGGAATGGGCACAGTTAGGTCTTGTAGCTCCGCGCCGAGTGAGTCGTGCGCTCCTCCGCCGGGGAGCTCGTCATGACTGATGACGAGCACCTCGGTGACGGTGCTTCCGTAGCTCTCCGCTCGAGGGAGAGGTTCGTCGTAGACCACCACATTAGTGGGGAACGCGTCGAGCGACGCGGTGTCGGAGTCGACCAGCATCGGGTCGGTGGAGCCTACACACTCCAAGTCTACGGCAAGCTCGCCAGAAACGTGGAGTTGATCAAGGAGGCCCGCGAGGACGCTCTCGGAGCCGCCCGTGCCTGTGTTGGATGCAGGTTCATCGGAGAGGCGAACCTCGCCGACAAGTTCAGCCAGGCAGTTGGCTGCGCAGGCGATCTCAACGCCGCGTAGCGCGTCGGCGCAAGCTCCGTCTGGCGTGCCTGGCTGCGCTCGCCAGGGAGGAAAAGGGTTCCCATCCAGAACAGGTCTCCGGACGGCGGTGCATCAGGCCCCATGGTGTGCGCCAAATGTCGGGGGTTGGGTGCGACATATGCCAAAGGATGGCTTATCATGGTGGGGGCGAGTAGAACGTCGCCGGTGCCTGGAAACGGGATGAGGCGAAGACATGCACGCCGGCGAATCTTACCCAGCTTCAGGGCTCTCCGAAGAGATAATACCCCTACTGCTGCTCTGTGGGGTCTCCACATGATCACTATGGCAAAGTGTTCACACGGTTGCTCCTCGAGCTGTTTCCTGGTGGTAGGAGAGGGCAAGGCTAGCTCTCTCCCCCCTATATGATCTGGTCTAGAGCTAATGGATTCCAACCCTTTGCATGGTTGCCCTGTGGGGTTTATATAGGCCTACCCCCCATGGGTACAATGGTAATCCGGCTGGACCCGAGCCCGGCCGTCAGCGCCTCTGGCCTCCATCTTCTCCGCCGACTGCTGGGGCCCGCTGATTGGTGGGCCCCGCCGACTAGCCTGGTACGGAGCCGACAGGCCGCGTCCGCCGCGGGCGGGTCTTGCCGGCTGCTGATTACTGTAGTCGCGCTTCTGATGACGCGGGCTTGATCATGGGGTCGTGGCAACAGCCCCGCCGCCTGGCAGGCGATCACTATTGCCACTCTCCATGACATCTTGATTAATGGCGCGTGGGCCCCGGGGGAGGGGTCCGCCGACGTCCCGGGGCCGGCTCCAACGGGTCCGACTGGTGATCCTCCTGCCGTCTCCTGGGGTCTCACTGACTGGTGAGACCCGCTGCCTCTGGGCTGTACAGACAAGCCGTCGTGGGTGCAGGATTCGATCCTGTAGTGCTGATGTCAGGGCCGGCATGGCAACAGTGCCACGCCGCATGGATATCTTCCGGGGTACGGCGTGCTGTAGCCATTACTGTAGCCACTCCCCTGCCCCGTCCCTCTTGATGAGGTCGTGGGGTTTGTTGGAGTCGCGGGCCGACTCCCCAAAGCCGGCTTCTCTGGAAGTCGCCAGTCAGGAGTCGGCTTACCCTACAGTCGTCCCTGGGACTCGGCTGTGAGCGGTCAGTAGGCCGTCTTGCCGTCGGCTCCTTAGAAGGCGGCTCTTCACCCTCGGGTCTTGAGGGGCGCGGCCTGCCCCGATGTCTTGAAAGGTTCTGGGGCTCGGGTTGGCCTACCCGTGGCCCATTAATCCCACACCTCCACACCACGGGGTCCTGTTCAACCACCCCTCCACGGCACCCCTCCACTGTCTACTATTCATCCAGCCCTCCACACCACGGGGTCCTGTTCATCCAGAGGCAACGCCACCGCTCACTGTTCATCCAACCCCCCTGCAACGCTCACTGTTCATCCAATCGATCGGCTCCAGTTAGCAGCAGTAGCGAAGCAATCGCTCGATCGGGTTTAGTTAACAGCCATCGATCGATCGCTTGGGTTCAGTAACGCGTAGCCTGCAGTGCAATCACTCGGGTTCAGTTAGAGCCCAATGCCTCGCTCAGGTTCAGTTAGAGCCAACGCCTCGCACACACGCGCGTACGTGTACGAGAGAAATGCGCATCGCTTGGCCCCCAACCTCCCACCGTAACAGGGAACTCCCTGAAATCCCCCCCCCTCGCTTCTACCGTGGTTTTTCCATCATGGACGGCCCAAAGAATGTCATTCAGCTGCGTCTCCGGCCCGCCAAGGACGAAAAGCCCATTTTCTATCATGATTTTCTGTCATAGAAGTAGGAGCCCACCACATCTATGATGATACTGGGTTTTGTCACAATTATCGTCATAGAAGTGTCATATGTATGACAGAAAAAAAATTCGTTCAGCCCAAAATGTCACGGATGTGTCTTTTTTTTGTAGTGCATGTCGCCAAAGATTATATAGTTGGATTCGTATTTGAACATAGTTTCCAATTATATAATTTTTATAACATGCATTAACATTTTGTTGGTTAAATTTGAGGGCAAAGTATGACACAGAATATAAGGGGGACTATACACTAGACGGAGGTAGTAGCACAAGACCGCTCTCTACGCAGCGACACAACTGTCGGCCGGCTGGTAGGCGACCATTTCTTGCGTGTTCAACTGCTCTATGTGTGTGGTTGCTTGCGGTTCAGGCGGCCGTGGCGCGCTCTGCTCGTGTCCCGGCGTGCGCGCTCTGCTCTCGCGTCCCTTTGGGTGCTCTACCCTCGTCCCTCCACACGCGCTGCCAGTGATTGGGGCCGGCGCATGATCACACACGTTCGTGTGCATACGGTTGTGCCGGCCGCGGTGCGACAATGCAGTTACCCGCTGCAAAAATTGACATGCGGACGCGTAGAGAATCCACGTCGCTTGGCCCCCATTTATTCCTAGTGCCATTTACCTTCATCTCTCGCGTCACACGACACAATAAGCACACCCACGACGACACATATAGAGAGGACATCCAGCGGTTCCAATGGCGCTCCCCGTGGCTCCAATGGCACTCCCAGCGGCCGACGATGACAACGGCGGGCAGTTCACCATGCATCACGTAGTGGACACCCACGTGAGGGGGAAGGCTCTCTCGGTGGTGTACACGAACGATCCGGTCTTAGTGGAGAGCTCCATCCAAACTATGGAGCAGTTCCTTGCCGAGGACAAGTACCAAGTCGTCGGCTTCGACCTCGAGTACACCATCGGTCATGCCGGGCACGATCAGAAAGTTGTCGTTGCCCAGTTGTGCGTGCGACATGATGTCCTCGTCTACCACTATCACTTTGCCACAAGGCCTTGTGAGCGTTTCTCTAGGTTTATCAACAGCTCCGACTAGAGTTTCACTACGGTGGACACCACCAATGATCTAAAAGCGCTCAAGGTTTCGGGCTTGAAATGCCCGAATCTTGTCAACATCCAGCACCACTACAAGGTCTGGGGCAGTGACAAAAACAAACTAAACTCCCTGGTTGACCTCGCCTCGGCCATCATCGACCCCTACTACATGAAGATGAAGAATGAGAGCAAGAAGGACAAGAACGTCTGGCACAGTTAGTGACATGAGAGACTGGATGAACAACATGTCAAGTACGTGGCCAAGGACGCGTACATAGGTGATATGTCTCCGTCGTACCTACTTTTCCAAACACTTTTGCCCTTGTTTTGGACTCTAACTTGCATGATTTGAATGGAACTAACCTCGACTGACGTTGTTTTCAACAGAGTTGCCATGGTGTTATTTTTGTGCACAAATAAAAGTTCTAGGAATGACCTGAAAACAACGGAGATTTATTTTGGAATATATAAATAATACTAGAAGAAAGATCCACGTCAGGGGGGCCACCACCTATCCACGAGGGTGGGGGCGCGCCCTACCCCCTGGGCGCGCCCCCTGCCTCGTGGGCCCCCTGACGCTCCACCGACCTCAACTCCATATATTCACTTTCGGGGAGAAAAAAACAGGGAGAAGGATTCATCGCGTTTTACGATATGGAGGCGCCACCAAGCCCTAAATTCTCTCGGGATGGCTGATCTGGAGTCCGTTCGGGGCTGCGGAGAGGGGAATCCGTCGCCACCGTCATCATCAACCTTCCTCCATCCCCAATTTCATGATGCTCATCGCCGTGCGTGAGTAATTCCATCGTAGGCTTGCTGGACGGTGATGTGTTGGATGAGATTTATCATGTAATTGAGTTAGTTTTGTTAGGGTTTGATCCCTAGTATCCACTATGTTCTGAGATTGATGTTGCTATGACTTTGCTATGCTTAATGCTTGTCACTAGGGCCCGAGTGCCATGATTTCAGATCTGAACCTATTATGTTTTCATCAATATATGAGAGTTCTTGATCCTATCTTGAAAGTATATAGTCACCTATTATGTGTTATGATCTATTAACCCCGAAGTGACAATAATCGGGATACCTACCGGTGATGACCGTAGTTTGAGGAGTTCATGTATTCACTATGTGTTAATGCTTTGGTCCGGTACTCTTTTAAAAGGACGCCTTAATATCCCTTAGTTTCCAATAGGACCCCGCTGCCACGAGAGGGTAGGACAAAAGATGTGATGAAAGTTCTTTTCCATAAGCATGTACGACAATATTCGGAATACATGCCTACATTACATTGATGAACTGGAGCTAGTTCTGTGTCACCCTAGGTTATGACTATTACATGATCTATCGCATCTGGCTTAATTCTCCATCACCAATCCAGTGCCTACGAGCTTTTCCTATATTGTTCTTCACTTATTTACTTTTCCGTTGCTACTGTTACAATCACTACAAAACCCAAAAATATTACTTTTGCTACCGTTACTTTTGCTATCATTACCACTACTATCATATTACTTTGCTACTAAATACCTTGATGCAGATATTAAGTTTCCAGGTGTGGTTGAATTGACAACTCAGCTGCTAATACTTGAGAATATTCTTTGGCTCCCCTTGTGTTGAATCAATAAATTTGGGTTGAATACCCTAGCCTCGAAAACTGTTGCGATCCCCTATACTTGTGGGTTATCAAGAACATTTTCTGGCGCCGTTGCCGGCGAGCATTGCTCTATTCTTTGAGTCACTTGGGATTTATATATGCTTATCATTATGAAGAACTTCAAAGATCAAAAACCAAGATTTATCCCTTAACTACGAGGGGAGGTAAGGAACTGCCATCTAGCTCTACACTTGATTCACCTTCTGTTTTGAGTAAGTTTGCGATACCTAAACCCGCTTCTGCTATTAATTCTGATATGTCGCATGTTATTGATGATGCCACTTCTGCTATGAATGATACTTATGATGAAACTACTTCTATGCTTGATACTACTGTGCCACTTGGTGAATTTCTTGATGAACAACTTTCTAGGGCTAGAGAGAATGAAATTATTGAAACTGATAATATTGATGAAAGTGATGATGAAGATTCCCCCCGAGATATAAATTGCCTGTTGTTCCTGAGGGTTATGTTATGGATGAAGAAACTGCTAGAGACTTTCTTGCCTGCAATGATAGAAGTGATCTTAAGAAACTGTTAGCTAAGCTGAAAGAAAAATCTCTGAATGCTAGAATGAAATATGATCCTGTTATGCTACTTCACCTACCTTTATTAATGATAAGGATTATGATTTCTCAGTTGATCCCGATATAATTACTTTGGTTGAATTTGATCCTTTGTATGGCTATGAATCTGAAACTGTTGTGGCACATCTTACTAAATTAAATGATATAGCTACCCTATTCACTAATGATGAGAAAACTCGCTATTATTATATCCTTATTTCTGTTCTCATTAAAGGGTGATGCTAAGATATGGTTTAATTCTCTTGATCCTGGTTGTGTGCGTAGTCCCCAGGATATGATTTACTACTTCTCTGCTAAATATTTCCCCGCTCATAAGAAACAAGCTGCTTTAAGGGAAATATATAATTTTGTGCAAATTTAGGAAGAGGGTCTCCCACAAGCTTGGGGGAGGCTTCTCCAATTACTTAATGCTTTGCCTGATCATCCTCTTAAGAAAAATGAAACACTCGATATCTTTTATAATGGACTAACCGATGCTTCCAGAGATTACCTGGGTAGTTGTGCTGGTTGTGTTTCCAGGGAAAGAACTGTTGATCAAGTTGAAATTCTGTTGAATAATATGTTCACTAATGAAAATAATTGGACACTTCCTGAACCAACTCCTAAGCCAACTCCGAAGAAAAGGGGTATTCTATTTCTCAGTCCTGAAGATATGCAAGAGGCAAAGAAATCTATGAAAGAAAAAGGTATAAAAGCTGAAGATGTTAAGAATTTACCACCTATTGAAGAAATACATGGTCTTAATTTGCTGCCCGTTGAAGAAATACACGGTCTTAATAACCCGACACAGGTAGTAAAGGTAAACTCTCTCTATAGATATGATAAAGCTGAAATCCCTCATGCTAAGCTTGCTAGCCAATGTTTGGATGAATTTGATAACTTTATGGTTAAGCAAGAAGATTTTAATGCTTATGTTGGTAGACAATTGAAACATAAGCAAGAAGATTGAACACTTGAGTGATTATATGGCTAGTGTTAAAGGTGAACTTAAACTTATTAGTAAACATGCTTCTATGGTTACCACTCAAGTAGAGCAAGTACTTAAAGTTCAAAATGATTTGCTCAATGAATTGAATAGTAAGAATAATGACTTCGTTGTTAGAGTTGCAACTAGAGGAGGTACAGTGACTCAGGAAACTTTGTATCCTAAAGGTCACCCTAAGAGAATTGAGCAGGACTCTCAGAGAAATAACATTGATGCACCTAGTCCTTTTAAAAGGAAGAAAAATAAAAATGATAAGACTTTGCATGCTTCTAGTGAACCTGTTATTGACACACCTGAGAATCCCATCGATATTTCTATCTCTAATGCTAAAACACAATCTGGTAATGAACATGAACCTAGTGATAATGTTAATGATGATGCTCATGTTGATGCTCAACCTAGAAATAATAATGATGTAGAGATGGAACCTGCTGTTGATCTTGATAACCCACAATCAAAGAATCAACGTTATGATAAGAGAGACTTTGTTGCTAGGAAGCATGGTAAAGAAAGAGAACCATGGGTTCAGAAACCCATGCCTTTTCCTCCTAAACCATCCAAGAAAAAGGATGATGAGGATTTTGAGCGCTTTGCTGAAATGATTAGACCTATCTTTTTGCGTATGCGTTTGATTGATATGCTTAAAATGAATCCTTATGCTATATATATATGGAGGAAATTGTTACTAATAAGAGAAAGATACCGGAAGCTGATAATTTCCACCACGCTTGCTAATTATACTTTTAAGGGTGGAATACCAAAGAAACTTGGAGATCCAGGAGTACCAACTATACCATGCTCCATTAAAAGAAATTATGTTAAAACTGCTTTATGTGATCTTGGAGCCGGTGTTAGTGTTATGCCTCTCTCTTTATATCGTAGACTTGATTTGAATAAGTTGACACCTACCGAAATATCTTTGCAAATGGATGATAAATCAACTGCAATACCTGTCGGTATTTGTGAGGATGTCCCTGTTGTGGTTACAAACGTTACTATTTTAATGGACTTTGTTATTCTTGATATTCCCGAGGACGATAGTATGTCTATTATTCTTGGAAGACCCTTTTTTAATATTGCAGGGGCTGTTATTGATTGCACCAAAGGCAGTGTCACTTTTGATGTTAATGGTAATGAGCATACGGTACACTTTCCGAGGAAACAATCTCAAGTCCACAGTATCAATTCTATTGGAAAATTTTCAACAATTACTATTGGAGGTTTTGAATTTCCTCTTCCTACTGTCAAGAAGAAATATGGTATTCTTATTGTTGGGGAGATGCATATCCCCGTTCAGGTAACCTAGTGTTATTCAAAAATTCTTTGGTTTCATGTTACTCGAAATGAGTTTGTTAACAAGACCTGATCAACATTGTTAGTGGATTCCATTTGATGAGCATGAGATGGATGAATTTAGAAAACACAACCCTCTGTACCCTGTTTTTACTTTCTGTTATTTATATTAAATAAAGCAAAAATACTATTTTTCTGTCTGTTTTCTGAATTATCCATGCAATAAAAAATACCCCGAAAATAAAAGTTCTCAAATGCCGTGAAATTTAAATATGATTTTTTCTAGAATATTTGAGAATATCTGACACTGAGAACATACTAGGGGGAGCAAGCACCTGGCCACGAGGGTCTAGGGCGCGCCCTACCCCCTAGGCGCGCCCCAGCATCGTGGGCCCATGGTGGGTCCCCTCCACTTATTCCAGCTACCACACACTCCTTCTTCCTCCCAAAAAAAATCATCAACCAGCTGAAGCACGAGTTCCAGCTCATCTTGCTGCCATTTTTGATCTCCTAGCTCAAAGCTCCATTCACAAAACTGCTTTGGGGAATTGTTCTTTGGTATGTGACTCCTTCAATGGTCCAATTAGTTTTTGTTCTAGTGCTTTATTCATTGCACATTTTTGCTGCTTAGGTGACCCTGTTGTCGGTGTCAAAACCGGCGGATCTCGGGTAGGGGGTCCCGAACTGTGCATCTAGGTCGGATGGTAACAGGAGGCAGGGGACATGATGTTTACCCAGGTTCGGACCCTCTTGATGGAGGTAAAACCGTACGTCCTGCTTGATTAATATTGATGATATGGACAGTACAAGAGTAGATCTACCACGAGATCAGAGAGGCAAAACCCTAGAAGCTAGCCTATGGTATGATTGTCGTTCCACCTACGGACTAAAACTCTCCGGTTTATATAGACACCGGAGAGGGCTAGGGTTACATAGACTCGGTTACGATGGTAGGAGATCTACATATCCGTATCGCCAAGCTTTCCTTCCACGCCAAGGAAAGTCCCTTCCGGACATGGGACGAAGTCTTCAATCTTGTATCTTCATAGTCCAGGAGTCCGGTCGAAGGTATAGTCCGGCCATCCGGACACCCCCTAATCCAGGACTCCCTCAGTAGCCCCTGAACCAGGCTTCAATGATGACGAGTCCGGTGCATAGAGTGTCTTCGGCATTGCAAGGCGGGTTCCTCCTCCAAGTACTTCATAGAAGATTTTGAACACAAAGGTAGTGTCCGGCTCTGCAAAATAAGTTTCCACATATTGCCATAGAGAGAATTACATTTACACAAATCTAATCTGCTGACGTATTCCGTAGCGTGACATCACACCATGGCCAAGTCTTTATTCGAATCGTTTTACTGTCCCACCTCAGCGCGTTTAGCGAGGCGGTTTCCTTGGCACGTCTTGTTAAAGCAGAGATCGTGTCCCCTTATTCCGGGATTCTCATCAATACGGGTGTGGGTAACCCAACCGCGCCATTGACTGCGGCGCTTGGGAGATAAGCGAGTTTTACCAGGCTGGTGGGGTTGCATAGTCGCGTCTGCCCATATAAGGGGATAAGGATCCACCTTTTCATCCATGCCTTCTTCCTCCTTTGCCTATCCATTTCCGCGCACTCGAGCTCCAGCGCCCAAGTCCGCACACCCCACCTCAACCTTCTCCAGCCATGTCCTGAGCGGGAGGCAAGTGGATGGTCTCCTCCATCACGGAGGGACACATCAAAAGACTGAGGAAGGCCGGATACTTGTCTAACGACATTGCGCACCGGCTTCCCGAAGAGGGGCAGCTCATCCCCACCCCTAGGCCCCATGAGAGGGTGGTGTTCCTCCCCCATATCGGCATATGGCTCAAGACTTTCAATGTCAAGCCGAAGGTGGTGCGCGACACTCAGGCGGAGTGCGGAGGCGCCATGGTGGGCAAGATGCCCAACGTCCTATGGCCCGAGGGCTCCTTCGTGGAGTCCCTAAAGGGGTGGCAATCGGGGTGGTTTTACATCACCGAGCCGCGCGACCCTGAATGGGTCGCAGCCCCCGAGTTATGATCTGGCCCCCCTACGCGCCTCACCTCTTGGAAAGAGACGGGCCTGTCATGGGGTAAAGAAGGAGAGCCGACCGGACTCCAAACATGCGTCCAAACCCTGGTGGACAAGAAGCTCAAACTTGTCAACGTAGTCCAGGTTATGCTCATCCGCCGGATCCTCCTGTGTCAACAACGGGCTTTCAACCTATGGGAGTTCAACCCAGCGCAACACCGAACTCTAAGCAGGCTCTTCGACACAATGTACGAAGATGCCTGGAAGGTGCTTTTCAAGGGCGCCGAGGCCCCCATTGTTGGGGAACGTAGTAATTTCAAAAAAAATCCTATGCACACGCAAGATCATGGTGATGCATAGCAACGAGAGGGGAGAGTGTGATCTACGTACCCTTGTAGATCGACAGCGGAAGCGTTAACTTGGTTGACGTAGTCGTACGTCTTCACGGCCCGACCGATCAAGCACCGAAACTACGGCACCTCCGAGTTCTAGCACACGTTCAGCTCGATGACAATCCCCGGACTCCGATCCAGCAAAGTGTCGGGGAAGAGTTCCGTCAGCACGATGGCGTGGTGACGATCTTGATGTGCTAATGTCGCAAGGCTTCGCCTAAGCACCGCTACAATATTATCGAGGACTATGGTGGAAGGGGGCACCGCACACGGCTAAGAATATGATCACGTGGATCAACTTGTGTCTCTAGGGGGTGCCCCTACCTCTGTATATAAAGTCTCAAAGGGGGGCGGCCGGCCAAGAGGAGGTGCGCCAGGAGGAGTCCTACTCCCTCCAGGAGTAGGACTTCCTCCCCTTTCCTAGTTGGAATAGGATTCGCGGAGGAGAGAGAGGAGGAAGGGGGGCCGGCCCCCTCTCCTTGTCCTATTCAGACCAAGGGAGGGGAGGGGCGCACGGCCCATCTCTGGCTACCTCTCCTCTCTTCCACTAAGGCCCATATATCTCCCGGGGGGTTCCGGTAACCTCCCGATACTCCGGTAAAATCCCGATTTCACCCGGAACACTTCCGATATCCAAACATAGGCTTCCAATATATCAATATTTATGTCTTGACCATTTCGAGACTCCTCATCATGTCCGTGATCACATCCGGGACTCCGAACAACCTTCGGTACATCAAAACGTATAAACTCATAATATAACTATCATCGAAACCTTAAGCGTGCGGACCCTACGGGTTCGAGAACAATGTAGGCATGACCGAGACACGTCTCTGGTCAATAACCAATAGCGGGACCTGGATGCCCATATTGGTTCCTACATATTCCACGAAGATCTTTTATCGGTCAGACCGCATAACAACATACGTTGTTCCCTTTGTCATCGGTATGTTACTTGCCCGAGATTCGATCATCGGTATCCAATACCTAGTTCAATCTCGTTACCGGCAAGTCTCTTTACTCGTTCGGTAATACATCATCCCGCAACTAACTCATTAGTTGCAATGCTTTCAAGGCTTAAGTGATGTGCATTACCGAGAGGGCCCAGAGATACCTCTCCGACGATCGGAGTGACAAATCCTAATCTCGAAATACGTCAACCCAACATGTACCTTTGGAGACACCTATAGAGCACCTTTATCATCACCCAGTTACGTTGTGACGTTTGGTAGCACACAAAGTGTTCCTTTGGCACACGGGAGTTACATAATCTCATAGTCATAGGAACATGTATAAGTCATGAAGAAAGCAATAGCAACATACTAAACGATCGGGTGCTAAGCTAATGGAATGGGTCATGTCAATCACATCATTCAACTAATGATGTGATCCTGTTAATCAAATGACAACTCTTTGTCCATGGTTAGGAAACATAACCATCTTTGATTAACGAGCTAGTCAAGTAGAGGCATACTAGTGACACTCTATTTGTCTATGTATTCACACATGTATTATGTTTCCAGTTAATACAATTCTAGCATGAATAAGAAACTTTTATCATGATATAAGGAAATAAATAATAACTTTATTATTGCCTCTAGGGAATATTTCCTTCAGTCTCCCACTTGCACTAGAGTCAATAATCTAGATTACACAGTAATGATTCTAACACGCATGGAGCCTTGGTGCTGATCATGTTTTGCTCGTGGAAGAGGCTTAGTCAACGGGTCTACTACATTCAGATCCGTATGTATCTTGCAAATCTCTATGTCTCCCACCTGGACTAGATCCCGGATGGAATTGAAGCGTCTTTTGATGTGCTTGGTTCTTTTGTGAAATCTGGAATCCTTTGCCAAGGCAATTGCACAAGTATTGTCACAAAAGTTTTTCATTGGACCCGATGCACTAGGTATGACACCTAGATCGGATATGAACTGCTTCATCCAGACTCCTTCGTTTGCTGCTTCCAAAGTAGCTATGTACTCTGCTTCACATGTAGATCCTGCCACGACGCTTTGTTTAGAACTGCACCAACTGACAACTCCAACGTTTAATGTAAACACGTATCCGGTTTGCGATTTAGAATCGTCCGGATCAGTGTCAAAGCTTGCATCAACATAACCGTTTACGATGAGCTCTTTGTCACCTCCATATACGAGAAACATATCCTTAGTCCTTTTCAGGTACTTCAGGATGTTCTTGACCGCTGTCCAGTGATCCACTCCTGGATTACTTTGGTACCTCCCTGCTAGACTTTATAGCAAGGCACACATCAGGTCTGGTACACAGCATTGCATACATGATAGAGCCTATGGCTGAAGCATAGGAAACATCTTTCATTTTCTTTCTATCTTCTGCAGTGGTCGGGCATTGAGTCTGACTCAACTTCACACCTTGTAACACAGGCAAGAACCCTTTGTTTGCTTGATCCATTTTCAACTTCTTCAAAATCTTGTCAAGGTATGTGGTTTGTGAAAGTCCAATTAAGCGTCTTGATCTATCTCTATAGATCTTTATGCCTAATATGTAAGCAGCTTCACCGAGGTCTTTCATTGAAAAACTCTTACTCAAGTATCCCTTTATGCTATCCAGAAATTCTATATCATTTCCAATCAATAATATGTCATCCACATACAATATCAGAAATGCTATAGAGCTCCCACTTACTTTCTTGTAAATACAGGCTTCTCCGAAAGTCTGTATAAAACCAAATGCTTTGATCACACTATCAAAGCGTTTATTCCAACTCCGAGAGGCTTGCACTAGTCCATAAATGGATCGCTGGAGCTTGCACACTTTATTAGCTCCCTTTGGATCGACAAAACCTTCCGGTTGCATCATATACAACTCTTCTTCTAGAAATCCATTAGGAATGCAGTTTTGACATCCATCTGCCAAATTTCATAATCATAAAATGCGACAATTGCTAACATGATTCGGACTGACTTAAGCATCGCTACGGGTGAGAAGGTCTCATCGTAGTCAACCCCTTGAACTTGCTGAAACCCTTTTGCGACAAGTCGAGCTTTGTAGACAGTAATATTACCGTCAGCGTCAGTCTTCTTCTTGAAGATCCATTTATTCTCAATTGCTTGCTGATCATCGGGCAAGTCAACCAAAGTCCACACTTTGTTCTCATACATGGATCCCATCTCAAATTTCATGGCTTCAAGCCATTTTGCGGAATCTGGGCTCACCATCGCTTCTTCATAGTTCGTAGGTTCATCATGATCTAGCAGCATGACTTCCAGAACAGGATTACCGTACCACTCTGGCGTGGATCTCAATCTGGTTGATCTACGAGGTTCAGTAGTATCTTGTCCTGAAGCTTCATGATCATTATCATTAGCTTCCTCACTAATTGGTGTAGGTGTCGCAGAAACAGGTTTCTGTGATGTACTACTTTCCAATAAGGGAGCAGGTAGAGTTACCTCATCAAGTTCTACTTTCCTCCCACTCACATCTTTCGAGAGAAACTCCTTCTCCAGAAAGTTTCCGAACTTAGCAACAAAAGTCTTGCCTTCGGATCTGTGATAGAAGGTGTATCCAATAGTCTCCTTTGGATATCCTATGAAGACACATTTCTCCGATTTGGGTTCGAGCTTATCAGGTTGAAGCTTTTTCACATAAGCATCGCAGCCCCAAACTTTCAGAAACGACAACTTTGGTTTCTTGCCAAACCATAGTTCATAAGGCGTCGTCTCAACGGATTTTGATGGTGCCCTATTTAACGTGAATGCGGCCGTCTCTAAAGCATAACCCCAAAACGATAGTGGTAAATCAGTAATAGACATCATAGGTCGCACCATATCTAGTAAAGTATGATTACGACGTTCGGACACATCATTACGTTGTGGTGTTCCGGGTGGCGTGAGTTGTGAAACTATTCCTCATTGTTTCAAATGTACACCAAACTCGTAACTCAATTACTCTCCTCCATGATCAGATCGTAGAAACTTTATTTTCTTGTTACGATGATTTTCAACTTCACTCCGAAATTCTTTGAACTTTTCAAATGTTTCAGACTTATGTTTCATTAAGTAGATATACCCATATCTGCTTAAGTCATCTATGAAGGTGAGAAAATAACGATATCCGTCACGAGCCTCAATATTCATCGGACCACATACATCTATATGTATGATTTCCAACAAATCTGTTGCTCTCTCCATAGTACCGGAGAACGCTGTTTTAGTCATCTTGCCCATAAGGCATGGTTCGCAAGTACCAAGTGATTCATAATCAAGTGGTTCCAAAAGTCCATCAGTATGGAGTTTCTTCATGCGCTTTACACCGATATACCTAAACGGCAGTGCCACAAATAAGTTGCACCATCATTATCAACTCTGCATCTTTTGGCTTCAACATTATGAATATGTGTGTCACTACTATCGAGATTCAATAAGAATAGATCACTCTTCAAGGGTGCATGACCATAAAAGATATTACTCATATAAATAGAACAACCATTATTCTCTGATTTAAATGAATAACCGTCTCGCATCAAACAAGATCCAGATATAATGTTCATGCTTAACGCTGGCACCAAATAACAATTATTTAGGTCTAATATTAATCCCGAAGGTAGATATAGAGGTAGCGTGCCGACCGTGATCACATCGACTTTGGAACCATTTCCCACGCGCATCGTCACCTCATCCTTAGCCAATCTTCGCTTAATCCGTAGTCCCTGTTTTGAGTTGCAAATATTAGCAACAGAACCAGTATCAAATACCCAGGTGCTACTGCGAGCATTAGTAAGGTACACATCAATAACATGTATATCACATATACCTTTGTTCACCTTGCCATCCTTCTTATCCGCCAAATACTTGGGGCAGTTACGCTTCTAGTGACCAGTCTGCTTGCAGTAGAAGCACTCAGTATCAGGCTTAGGTCCAGACTTGGGTTTCTTCTCCTGAGCAGCAACTTGCTTGCTGTTCTTCTTGAAGTTTCCCTTCTTCTTCCCTTTGCCCTTTTTCTTGAAACTAGTGGTCTTGTTGACCATCAACACTTGATGCTCCTTCTTGATTTCTACCTCCGCAGCTTTCAACATTGCGAAGAGCTCGGGAATAGTCTTATTCATCCCTTGCATATTATAGTTCATCACGAAGCTCTTCTAGCTTGGTGGCAGTGAATGGAGAATTCTGTCAATGACGCAATCATCTGGAAGATTAACTCCCATTTGAATCAAGTGATTATTATACCCAGACATTTTGAGTATATGCTCACTGACAGAACTGTTCTCCTCCATCTTGCAGCTATAGAACTTATTGGAGGCTCCATATCTCTCAATCCGGGCATTTGCTTGAAATATTAACTTCAACTCCTGGAACATCTCATATGCCCCATGACGTTCAAAACATCGTTGAAGTCCCGGTTCTAAGCCGTAAAGCATGGCACATTGAACTATCGAGTAGTCATAAGCTTTGCTCTGCCAGACGTTCATAACATCTGGTGTTGCTCCAGCAGCAGGCCTGGCACCCAGGGGTGCTTCCAGGACGTAATTCTTCTGTGCAGCAATGAGGATAATCCTCAAGTTACGGACCCAGTCCGTGGAATTGCTACCATCATCTTTCAACTTTGCTGTCTGAAGGAACGCATTAAAATTCAACGAAACAACAGCACGGGCCATCTATCTACAATCAAACATACTTAAGCAAGATACTATTAGGTACTAAGTTCATGATAAATTTAGGTTCAATTAATCATATTACTTAAGAACTCCCACTTAGATAGACATCCCTCTAATCCTCTAAGTGATTACGTGATCCAAATCAACTAAACCATGTCCGATCATCACGTGAGATGGAGTAGTTTCATTGGTGAACATCACTATGTTGATCATATCTAGTATATGATTCACGCTCGACCTTTCGGTCTCTGTGTTCCGAGGCCATATCTGTATATGCTTGGCTCGTCAAGTATAACCTGAGTATTCTGCGTGTGCAACTGTTTTGCACCCGTAGTATTTGAACGTAGAGCCTATCACACCCGATCATCACGTGGTGTCTCAGCACGAAGAACTTTCGCAACGGTGCATACTCAGGGAGAACACTTCTTGATAATTTAGTGAGAGATCATCTTATAATGCTACCATCGATCAAAGCAAGATAAGATGCATAAAAGATAAACATCACATGCAATCAATATAAGTGATATGATATGGCCATCATCATCTTGTGCCTGTGATCTCCATCTCTGAAGCACCGTCATGATCACCATCGTCACCGGTGCGACACCTTGATCTCCATCGTAGCATCGTTGTCGTCTCGCCAATCTATTGCTTCCATGACTATCGCTACCGCTTAGTGATAAAGTAAATCATTACAGCGCGATTGCATTGCATACAATAAAGCGACAACCATATGGCTCCTGCCAGTTGCCGATAACTCGGTTACAAAACATGATCATCTCATACAATAAAATTTAGCATCATGTCTTGACCATATCATATCACAACATGCCCTGCAAAAACAAGTTAGACGTCCTCTACTTTGTTGTTGCAAGTTTTACGTGGCTGCTACGGGCTTAAGCAAGAACCAATCTTACCTACGCATCAAAACCACAACGATAGTTTGTCAAGTTGGTGCTGTTTTAACCTTCGCAAGGACCGGGCGTAGCCACACTCGGTTCAACTGAAGTTGGAGAAACTGTCACCCGCAAGCCACCTATGTGCAAAGCACGTCGGGAGAACTGGTCTCGCGTAAGCGTATGCATAATGTCGGTCCGGGCCGCTTCGTCCAACAATACCGCCGAACCAAAGTATGACATTCTGGTAAGCAGTATGACTTATAAAGCCCAAAACTCACTTGTGTTCTACTCGTGCATATAACATCAACACATAAAAGCTGGCTCTGATGCCACTGTTGGGGAACATAGTCATTTCAGAAAATTTCCTACGCACACGCAAGATCATGGTGATGCATAGCAACGAGAGGGGAGAGTGTGATCTACGTACCCTTGTAGATCGACAGCGGAAGCGTTAACTTGGTTGATGTAGTCGTACGTCTTCACGGCCCGACCGATCAAGCACCGAAACTACGGCACCTCCGAGTTCTAGCACAAGTTCAGCTCGATGACAATCCCCGGACTCCGATCCAGCAAAGTGTCGGGGAAGAGGTCCGTCAGCACGACGGCGTGGTGACTATCTTGAAGTACTAATGTCGCAGGGCTTCGCCTAAGCACCGCTACAATATTATCGAGGACTATGGTGGAAGGGGGCACCGCACACGGCTAAGAATATGATCACGTGGATCAACTTGTGTCTCTAGGGGGTGCTCCTGCCTCCGTATATAAAGGCTCAAAGGGGGGGGGGGCGGCCGGCTAAGAGGAGGCGCGCCAGGAGGAGTCCTACTCCCTCCGGGAGTAGGACTTCCCCCTTTCCTAGTTGGAATAGGATTCGCGGAGGAGAGAGAGGAGGAAGGGGGGCCGACCCCCTCTCCTTGTCCTATTCGGACCAAGGGAGGGGAGGGGCGCGTGGCCCATCTCTGGCTACCTCTCCTCTCTTCCACTAAGGCCCACTAAGGCCCATATATCTCTCGGGGGGTTCTGATAACCTCCCGATACTCCGGTAAAATCCCGATTTCACCCGGAACACTTCCAATATCCAAACATAGGCTTCCAATATATCAATCTTTATGTCTCGACCATTTCGAGACTCCTCGTCATGTCCATGATCACATCTGGGACTCCAAACAACCTTAGGCACATCAAAACATATAAACCCATAATATAACTGTCATCAAAACCTTAAGCGTGCGGACCCTACGGGTTCGAGAACAATGTAGACATGACCGAGACACGTCTCCGGTCAATAACCAATAGCGGGACCTGGATGCCCATATTGGTTCCTACATATTCCACGAAGATCTTTTATCGGTCAGACCGCATAACAACATACGTTGTTCCCTTTGTCATTGGTATGTTACTTGCCCGAGATTCGATCGTCGGTATCCAATACCTAGTTCAATCTCGTTACCGGCAAGTCTCTTTACTCGTTCTGTAATACATCATCCCGCAACTAACTGATTAGTTGCAATGCTTGCAAGGCTTAAGTGATGTGCATTACCGAGAGGGCCCAGAGATACCTCTCCGATGATCGGAGTGACAAATCCTAATCTCGAAATACGTCAACCCAACATTTACCTTTGGAGACACCTGTAGAGCACCTTTATTATCACCTAGTTATGTTGTGACGTTTGGTAGCACACAAAGTGTTCCTCTGGCACACGGGAGTTACATAATCTCATAGTCATAGGAACATGTATAAGTCATGAAGAAAGCAATAGCAACATACTAAACGATCGGGTGCTAAGCTAATGGAATGGGTCATGTCAATCAGATCATTCAACTAATGATGTGATCCCGTTAATCAAATGACAACTCTTTGTCCATGGTTAGGAAACATAACCATCTTTGATTAACGAGCTAGTCAAGTAGAGGCATACTAGTGACACTCTGTTTGTCTATGTATTCACACATGTATTATGTTTCCAGTTAATACAATTCTAGCATGAATAATAAACTTTTATCATGATATAAGGAAATAAATAATAACTTTATTATTGCCTCTAGGGCATATTTCCTTCACCCGCATCCGCTATCGAGGATCACGGATTCAGCACGCAGCATCGCGCTCGTGCGGTAAGCTGTATTTACCTTTTACAGGGTATTAGTTTTTCATAGTTTGACTCCATGCGGGATCTTAAGCTCCCTTACCTTTGATAGGATTGGCAGGAGACGTGCGGACAGATCTACTATCCGGCTCCTTTGCCCGAAGGCCCAGCGGACGCTCGCTTGGCGAAGCTGCTAGTTCCGGCACCCTATGTGGTGCCGGAGAAGAAGGCCAAGAAGAAGGCCACGGGAACTCGAAAGAGTGCCCGGCGCCCGGGGGTGTCGGATTCATCATCCGACGACTCCAAGACGCACTCCTCCCGTGAAGATGAAGAGGAGGAAGAAGAGACCTCTCCCCCTCCAGCGAGGGGAGAGAAGAAAAGGAAGGCCGCCCCAACTGCGGAGGCCGAAGGGTCTAAGAAGGGGAAAACCCTTCCTCCGGACGGCTCCACCAACGCCAATGACGGCGAAGAGGAGTGGTCGCACAGGGCCAAGCCCCTGGCGAGATCGTAAGTGTCCGGATACCAGAGTGATTCATAGTATTCTTCCATTGCACAGCTTTTCCTTATGTCGAACATGTTTATGCAGTCCACCCAAAGACCGGCTCGATGTGTCATCAAGCGGTTCCCTGGATTCGTCGGATGTGAATTCGCTTCCGACGGCTACCTCCCCCCACCCTACGGACGACGCCGAGGTGCTGTCCCAACAGGTTCCAAGCCAGGAGGAGGTGGTCCTGGAGGCGCCACAAGGCGACCTCCCGGACTCCAGGCGCGAAGGGGATAAAACCCCCAAGGGCTCCGAGTCCGGCCTTGAGCCGAACACCGCGCCGGAACCTTCAATGCTTCCGGACTCCAGTAGGCGGCCTCCTTCCAAGAGGGGCAAGCCTACCGAGCTGGTGACCTCCGTCCAACCGGAGGCACCTGACAATTTGCTGGAGACGCTTAACGGCGCCTCCATCGACGAGGAGCACCATACTATTATGAGTGCGGTGATCCAGAAGGTTCAGTCCGCCAAGAGCGGACTGACTGAAGCCTATGCCAGCCTTCTAACAGGCTTTGAGGTAGGTAAAGAATATGTAAAAATATTACCGCATAGACAGTAGCCCCTGATGCTATGTTTGGCGTTCGGAAAGAAAAGCCAAATAGAGGACCTAATAATCGCAGGAGTCTAACATAATCAGGTCAATATGCGTATGCAGGCTTCGTTGCTGGCCTCCGCCGCACTGACTGTGGAGGTGGATACGCTGAAGCAGAACCTCGTGCGGTCCGAGAACAAGCTCGGCCATGCCAAGAGGCAACTCGAGGAGAAGGAAGGTAAGTAATACCTTGCGCAATTATATAGAGAAGATGTGGTTGCAAAAAATGACAGGATCAACATGCTATTATAGGGGCCACGGCCGAGGTGGCAAACCTTAAGCAAGCGCTGTCCGAGGCCAAAAACAAGGCGGCCACGGAGCACACGGAGAGAGAAGGTGTAGAAGGAGCTCCAGGCTCTCGTGAAAAAACACGAGAGTTTGGAGCTTGACTCAAAGACGCAAGCATCCGAGCTTGCGGCAGCCCTCAAAAGCGCGAAGTCTGCCAAGGCCGAAGCCCAGAAAGCCCTCAAAGAAATTGACGCGATGAAGAAGATAGCGGCGGGTAAGGCATTCATTATGCAAAGCAAGCACGCGAAAGTGAATTATTTGTTACTTACCCGAGTCCGGAGCTCTCTAGGAGCATTCGCAGATTTGCCCCGCACTGCTTCTGATGCCGCCGCCTACTACCGAGCCGAGGAGGGGAGCTCGACGGAGAAGGTGTTTTGGTCTCAGTATGCTGAGGCCGGACTCCTGGTGCCTTTGGGCGACTAGCTGAAGCAGATGGTCGAGCTCCACAAGGTTGCCGAACAGGCCGTAAAGGGCCTCCTAGTTCAGTTGTGGCCTGGAGAGGCTCTGCCCGGGAGCTACTTCGGGCTGGTGAGGCGGCTGGTGGATGCCTATCCACGGCTTGAAGTAATCAAGCGCTCCGTCTGCATCGAAGGTGCCCGTAGGGCGCTTGCCCGTGCTAAAGTGCATTGGGGCAAGATGGATGCGGAGAAGCTGGTGAAGGACGGGTCTCCGCCGGGCAAGGAGCATCGTGTCCCGGAAGCATATTATGAGGGCATCCTGAAGAGTGCCCGTCTTATAGCGAATGAATGCTCCAAAGATGTAATTTTTGAGTAAACTCGCATTTGTGATCATGTACGCTAAAAACTTGTTCATATGCGCTAAGAAACGCTTTTGAATTTAAAATATAACCTTCTGTGCGGCCGTTTATCAAATTTGAGAGATGGCGAGTCGTCGGCTTCTGCCCTCATGCCACGAGTGCTGGGGTGTTCGGGATAAACATGAGCGCTCTTTTTCCCATTCTTGGGTCCTTCGAGGGAGGCGCTCAACACAACGAACAAGGCAATCGGACTATAATGCTTGAACACTCTCACTTAGCCATAGAATTCCATAATTTTAAATTTTGGTGAAGCCCCTAGTGTTCGGAAGACCGAGTTCGGGGCGCTATCCACGCCTAGGCCGGACAAAGCCGACTCCTCGCTCTAAGCGGCATAAGTCTTTAGGGACTCGAAAACCTTTCCAACAGCGACCAGCTGCCGCCTCATCATGACGGTCAGTTTTAGCTTTCTCTACTGAGGTGCTTAGCCTAGCTCAAATGGGGCACAATCGCAGTAGTTCTCCTAGTGCTACCTTAGCCGATATGATGGAACGTAAGGTACCAAAACATAGGAACCGGGCAAACCCAAGTATTGACCCAAGACATGATTCGGAGCCGATGCATATAATGCTATAAGTTCAGGGTGCCGCACTTGGGAAAGTGTTTGGACTTCTCAGACCATGTTGTGGGGTACTTAAGCCCCGGGCGTATTGGCCGTACCAAAGTGTACGGGTGCAACATGTCATTAATGAACATATATTCATAAAAATAGGTAATGCAATAATAGACGGAAGCTATGCATTGTTTATTTTTAAAAAGCTGTGATTAAAGCAGAATGATACAAATAGTGCGATAAGCAAAAGATGGGACTATCAAATATGTCCTTTCCAGGAGCGAGCTGCGAAATGTTATGCGAAATAGGTATATTGCTTGTTATAGAGAGCACCTTAGAGTTCCGTAGTGCGACGTAGCTTTCTGCTTCCCTGGTTGTATCATTTGTGCGGCAATTGTACTGCCGGACAAGCCTTCCGAAGAATGGAGTCCAGAAAATAAGAGAAAATTAAGAAATCGGCAGCCCCTAGTGCAGTTTAAGCCACGTTTCGGGCGTGCCGTGATGGTGCCCCTCCCTCTGTGCCCATGGTATTTCTAGAGCGTAGTTATGTACGCGCAACACTGGTTTCGCAAGTTCGCGAGGGCTGGGGTTGGGGCCGCATTGCTATGCTTGCTCGGAACGTGCCAGGCGGTCTTGTTGTAGGTTACTCCGGGCGCGCTTGACGGTGTCCGGACGTTTAATGGCCAGACTAGAGAATTGCCTTAAGAGGCTGCTTTGTACTTCCTCTATGATAGCCGCCGTATGCTCCTCTGTTCGGAGAGAGCGTTCGGTGTTTCCATTGACCGTGATGACGCCTCGAGGGCCTGGCATCTTGAGCTTGAGGTATGCGTAGTGCGGCACCGCATTGAATTTGGCAAATGTGGTTCGCCCGAGAAGTGCGTGATAGCCACTGTGGAACGTGACTATGTCAAAGATTAACTCGCTTCGGAAATTATCCGGAGATCCGAAGACCACTTCAAGTGTAAATGAGCCTGTACAGTTGGCTTCGACACATGGTATGACGCCTTTAAAGGTCGTTCTGGTGGGTTTAATCCTCGAGGGATCGATGCCCATTTTCCACACTGTATCCTGATAAAGCAGGTTCAAGCTGCTGCCGCCGTCCATAAGGACTCTAGTGAGGTGAAATCCATCAATAATTGGGTCTAGAACCAATGCGGCGAATCCTCCATGACGGATGCTAGTGGGGTGGTCCCTTCGATCAAAAGTTATCGGGCAGGAAGACCATGGGTTGAACTTTGGGGCGACTGGCTCCATTGCGTATACGTCCCTTAGCACACGCTTCCGCTCCCTCTTGGGGACGTGGGTTGCATATATCATGTTCACCATCCACACTTGTGGGGGAAAACCTTTCTGTCCACTATTGTTCGGCGGCCGGGGCTCCTCCTCATCATCGCAATGCAGCCCCTTGTCTCCGCTTTCGGCATTTAACTTGCCTGCCTGCTTGAACACCCAACAATCCCTGTTGGTGTGATTGGCTAGTTTTTCGGGGGTGCCATGTATCTGGCATGAGCGGTTGAGTATTCGGTCCAAACTGGACGGGCCCAGAGTATTTCTTTTGAATGGCTTCTTCCGCTGACCGGGTATAGAGCCTCTGAATCCGGCATTAACTACCGTATCCTCAGCATTGTCACCGTTAATGCGGCGCTTTTGCTTGTTGTGAAGTGACCTGCCACTGCTGTCCTTGGTATCCGAATTACCAGGGTTCTTGGTCATGTTATTGCTGCAAGCTAGGCAGCTGTCTTCTCCCGCGCAAAAGTGGATCATAAGTGTCGTGAGGGCTGCCATAGATTTCGGCTTTTCCTGTCCTTGGTGTCGTGCAAGCCACTCGTCATGGATCTTATGCTTGAAGGCTGCTAAGGCCTCTGCGTCCGGACAGTCGACAATTTGATTTTTCTTGGTTAGGAACCGTGTCCAGAATTGTCTGGCCGATTCCTCTGGCTGCTGAATTATGTGGCTTAGGTCATCGGTGTCTGGTGGTCGCACATAAGTGCCCTGGAAATTGTCGAGGAATGCGGCTTCCAGGTCCTCCCAACAACCAATTGATTCTGCTGGCAAGCTGTTAAGCCAATGTCGAGCTGGTCCTTTAAGCTTGAGTGGGAGGTATTTGATGGCGTGTAAGTCATCAACGCGGGCCATGTGGATATGAAGGAGATAGTCCTCGATCCATACCGCAGGATCTGTTGTGCCATCATATGATTCGATGTTCACGGGTTTGAAACCCTCGGGGATTTGATGATCCATTACTTCATCTATGAAGCATAGTGGGTGTGCGGCGCCTCTATACTGGGCTATATCACGACGCAGCTCAAACGAGCTTTGTCCACTGTGTTCGGCCCGGCCGGTTTTACTATATCCGGCGTGACGAGTACAGTCTCGTGCCGTGGGGCGCCCACGCGATCCGTAGATCGATCTTGTTTGCCTTGCCTTGTCCTCCAATATGTCTCGTAGGTCTGGCGCATTTTCCCATGCCTTGGTAGTTTTTGAGCGGCGTCGGGGTGCGACTTGAGTGGAGGGCCGAGAGGCCTCTCTGTCGCGGCCACGGGGTGGCCGGTCGGCCGCATCATGCGCTGGTGATGTAGGTTTAAGTGCTTCCTCCTCTAATTGGGGTAGCAACGTGCGCTTTGGGTAGCTCTTGGGCAGGCGTTCGAGTTCATATTCTTCGGCCGCAAGGACTTCAGTCCATCTGTCGGCTAGCAAATCCTGATCAGCTCTAAGTTGTTGCTGTTTTTTCTTGAGGCTGTTCGCCGCGGCCATAAGCCTGCATTTGAAACGCTCTTGTACGACGGCATCCTCCGGCACGACAAATTCGTCGTCGTCGAGGCTTGCCTCGTCTTCGGAGTGAGGCATATAATTATCGTCCTCAACCTCTTTGTCTGCCGCTGTCTCATGAGGGCCGTCTTCTCTATCCTCCTGTGCTGAATCTTGCTGGAGGTGGTTGTCTTCGGCACTGTCTGGGGTGTTATTATCCCCCGTGCCGGAATCATCATTTTTGTTTTGGCGGGATTTAGAGCGGCGCCGCTGACGCCGGCGCTTAGGCTGCTTCTTGGAGGGGTCATCCTCCGTTGTTCCATCACCATTGCCTTCTTTTGGGGTGTCCACCATGTATATATCATACGACGAGGTGGCTCTCTAGTGCCCTATAGGCGCTGGATCTTGATCGTCTCCTGCATCAGCGTCCATACCGTCGATGTCTTCCGAGTCGAAGTCGAGCATGTCGGTTAAATCATCGACAGTGGCTACGAAGTGGGTGGTGGGTGGGCTTTGAATTTCTTCATCATCCACATCCCCACCTTGCCGACTATAGTCCGTCTAGGGCTCTCCTGACAAAGAGAGAGACTTTAGTAAATTCAGAATATCGCCGAAGGGGGAGTGCAGAAAGATGTCCGCGGCGGTGAACTCCATGATTGGCGCCCAATCGGGTTCGATCAGTCGGGGTGCAGAGGGCTCGGAGTCCGGAGAGGAGTCCGGCTCCTTGGAGTCACGGGCTTCGCAGAGAATAGGGATGGTGTTCGGCTCGATCGCCGTAGAGATTGTAGCCCCCTAGGCGGTGTCTAACCACCCATCCTCGGTTGGTGTGATCGGCTCCGAGATAGGGGTCGGAGTGGACACAGGTGCGGCCTCTAAGGCACTGTTCGGCGGTAGAGCTAAATCATGCCCATCGTGACAGTGCGGCGCGCTCGGCTGTGGCTCGAATCCGTCGAAGATCAAGTCTTCGCGGATGTTGGCCGTGTAGTTCAAACTTCCAAATCTGACCTGATGGCCGGGGGCGTAGCTTTCGATCTGCTCCAGATGACCAAGCGAATTGGCCCGCAGTGCAAAGCCGCCGAATACGAAGATCCGTCCGGGGAGAAAAGTATTACCCTGGATCGCATCGCTGTTGATGATCGGAGAAGCCATCGGGCCTAAAAGTGACGACACAGAGAAACTCTCAATGAAAGCACCAGTGTCGGTGTCAAAACCGGCGAATCTCGGGTAGGGGGTCCCCAACTGTGCGTCTAGGTCGGATGGTAACAGGAGGCAGGGGACACGATGTTTACCCAGGTTTGGGCCCTCTAGATGGAGGTAAAACCCTACGTCCTGCTTGATTAATATTGATGATATGGGTAGTACAAGAGTAGATCTACCACGAGATCAGAGAGCCAAAACCCTAGAAGCTAGCCTATGGTATGATTGTCGTTCCACCTACGGACTAAAACTCTCCGGTTTATATAGACATCGGAGAGGGCTAGGGTTATAGAGAGTCGGTTACAATGGTAGGAGATCTACATATCCGTATCGCCAAGCTTGCCTTCCACGCCACGGAAAGTCCCTTCCAGACACGGGACGAAGTCTTCAATCTTGTATCTTCATAGTCTAGGAGTCCGGTCGAAGGTATAGTCCAGCCATCCAGACACCCCCTAATCCAGGACTCCCTCACCTATTCTTGAGCTAGCTTGTCAAATTTATATGGTCAAAAGTAGTTTTAATGCATGATATTACCTCTAGGCACTTGTAGGAGTAGTTGCTATCAATTTTGTTGAGTTTGGTTCACTTTTATTTTGAGTTACTAAAAATTTCAGAAATTTTCCAAAGGAAGAAATATGTTTAGGAGAATGTACCAAGGTGGTTCTTCAAGGAAGCAAGGACCCAGACCCGCAATACGTGATGCGAACGAGGAACCACCAAGAGAAGCTCAAGTGCGGCCTTGTGAATGGCCGTCAGAGGATTTCATGGTCCAAGCAGGAATCAAGGAGGAATTTGAAGCATATGTGCGCAATGCCGATCTTGAGAGCTTCGAGGCAGATAAGTACCGGCAATACCTCTATTTAACTGATTCATTTGTGAGAAGGTTTAAATTTTCATCATCACGCAATTCTCAAACTGTCCTGTTTGATCTTTATGATAAATCTTATACCTTGGACTTAGTAGATTTTAACACTGCTTGTAAACTCCCACAGTGGGGTAATGTTAGTGAACCTCGCAAATCTGAATTTAGAGATTTTCTTGCTAGTATTACAGTGGGGGAATCTAGGGATGTAACACAAGCCAACATAGGGAGCATTCATTTTCCTGCTATACATTATTTTGCTCTCTTCATAGGAAGGTGCATAAACGGTAAAGATGAAGCATGTCACATGTGTGTACCTGATCTTAGAGTTCTCAGGAGCGCTATTTTAGGAGATAAACAATACAACTTGGGGGCTATTGTTGCACGTAGGTTGCATAATAATCGTCTTCATGGAGATTTATTTGGTGGAATTTATGCAACTCGTATAGCTAACTTTCTTGAGATACCCATACATGGAGATGATATTGAGTTTGTTGAGAGGAACGATCCGTCCCTCCAGTACCCACTAATCTTTGACAGATGACGAACCTATCACGTCGCTCTCCCTGCTCCTACTTTCTTTGACTTTCAGGCAACAGGGAGATATGTTATAATTAGGGAGGAGGCGACCGAGTACGAGAGGAGGGCGGACACAGCTGGCCTCCAAGCTACAGCTCATCAGTCAATTGCCGCTGCATCTCAGTATGACCCCAGCTACAACTTTGGATATCTGCCAGGCCAGTCGTGGCCATAGACCAACTTAGGCCAAAATCCTAAGCTTGGGGGAGTACGTATCTCTCACCGACAGTACATTCCTGTTCACACATTCATGCTAGTTGTCGATGCTCATACTTTTTCATTGTAATATCCATGCTAGTTTATTTCCCTTTTTATGCTTTCTTCTTGTGTGTTTGATAAACCTTAAGAAAAACAAAAAAACTAGTTGTAGCTTTTAGCTAGTTTACTTTTCATGCCTGTAGTAGTAATAATTAAAAGAAAACCCAAAAAGATTTCTCGTTCTTCTTTTGCTTGTTGGGAGCTTTCCCGTGTAAATAGTTTTGTTTCTTTTCTTTGGGGGTCCAGAGGAGAAGACCATGATGAAAATGTTGAGTGGCTCTTATATGCATTATTGTTGATCTAACAAAGAGCCCATATTACCTCGTCTTCTCTCTTGAATTGAATACTTGCAGATTCCAGCTTAGTCCAATGCACATGCACTATTATTATTATCCACACTATTCGGTCGTGCAAGTGAAAGGCAATAATGATGATTATATGATGAACTTATTGAGATGAGAAAAGATGGTATGAACATGACCTCTCTTGTTTTTGTAAATATGATTAGTTCATCGTTCCTGATTCAGCCTATTATGAATAAACATGTTTGCAATGACAATTAGAGATTGTAGTTTCTTATGCCATGCTTAATTATCTAGGAGCTCATAATGGTTTACTTTGCGTGCCAACATGCTATTAAAATGGCTGTGATGTGGTATGATAGGGTGGTATCCTCTTTTGAATGATTCGAGTGGCTTGACTTGGCACATTTTCACGCATGTAGTTGAAACAAAATCAACATAGCCTGTACGGTATTTATGTTCATGGTGCATTATATCCTACTCATGCTTGCATTCGGTGTTGATTAATTTTAATGCATGTTCATGACTGTTGTCGCTCTCTAGCTGGTCGCTTCCCAGTCTTTTTCTAGCCTTCACTTGTACTAAGAGGGAATACTGCTTGTGCATCCAATTCCATAAACCCCAAAGTTGTTCCATATGAGTCCACCATACCTACCTATATATGCTATCTACCTGCCATTCCAAGTAAATTTGTATGTGCCAAACTCTAAACCTTCAAATAAACATTCTGTTTCGTATGCTTGAATAGCTCATGTATCAACTAGGGTTGTCTGTATCTTCTATGCTGGGCGGGTTATTCTTAAGAGGAGTGGACTCCGCTCCTCACTCACGAGAGAATGGCTGGTCACCGGGATGCCCAGTCCCATGCTTTATGCAAAACAAATCTAAATAACTGCAAACAAAACTCCCCCGGGACTCTTGTTAGTTGGAGGTAATCATTGTTTCGAACAAGCCATGGATTGATGCTTGTTGGTGGAGGGGGGTATAAACTTTACCATTCTGTTTGGGAACCGCCTATAATGTGTGTAGCATGGAAGATATCGAGATCTCTTGGTTTTTATGCTGACAATGAAAGTATACTGCTCAAAATATTATTCATATCTATTTCAAAACCGAGCTCTGGCACCTCTACAAATCCATGCTTCCCTCTGCGAAGGGCCTATCTATTTACTTTTATGTTGAGTCATCATCCTCTTATTAAAAAGCACCAGTTGGAGAGCACCACTGTCATTTGCATCCATTACTGTTAGTTTACATTGAGTATGACTTGACCGGATCTCTTTTACCATGAATTACAGTGTCTAGCCAGTCCTTGATCTTTAAAGGTGCCCTGCATTTATGATTTGCGGTCTCAGAAAGGGCTAGCGAGATACCATCTTGTCATATCATATCATGACTATTTTGAGAAAGTGTTGTCATCCGAGATTTATTATTATTGCTCGCTAGTTGATTATGCCATTGATATGAGTAAACATGAGGCCTAAATGTTATTGTCAATATGGTTAGTTCATAATCTTTGCTGAAAACTTGAATGATGGCTTTACATATTTACAACAACAGGAGCAAACAGAGTTTGTAAAAGTTTTTCTTTATCACTTTCAGTTTATCAACTGAATTGCTTAAGGACAAGCAAAGGTTTAAGCTTGGGGGAGTTGATACGTCTCCGTCGTATGTACTTTTCCAAACACTTTTGCCCTTGTTTTGGACTCTAACTTGCATGGTTTGAATGGACCTAACCCGGACTGACGTTGTTTTCAGCAGAATTGCCATGGTGTTATTTTTGTGCAGAAATAAAAGTTCTCAGAATGACCTGAAAATAAACGGAGAATTATTTTGGAATATATAAAAAATACTAGAAGAAAGATCCACGTTAGGGGGGCCACCACCTGTTCACGAGGTTGGGGGAGCGCCCCTACCACGTGGGCCCCCTGGCACTCCACCGACCTCAACCTTGACTCCATATATTCACTTTCGGGGAGAAAAAACCCAGGGAGAAGGATTCATTGCGTTTTACGATACGGAGCCGCCGCCAAGCCCTAAACTCTCCCGGGAGGGCTGATGTGGAGTCCGTTCGAGGCTCCGGAGAGGAAAATCTATTGCCATCGTCATCATCAACCTTCCTCCATCACCAATTTCATAATGCTCACCGCCGTGCGTGAGTAATTCCATCGTAGGCTTGCTGGACGGTGATGGGTTGGATGAGATTTATCATGTAATCGAGTTAGTTTTGTTAGGGTTTGATCCCTAGTACCCACTATGTTCTGAGATTGATGTTGCTATGACTTTGCTATGCTTAATGCTTGTCACTAGGGCCCGAGTGCCATGATTTCAGATCTGAACCTATTATGTTTTCATCAATATATGAGAGTTCTTGATCCTATCTTGCAAGTCTATAGTCACCTATTATGTGTTATGATCCGTTAACCCCGAAGTGACAATAATCCGGATACCTACCGGTGATGACCGTAGTTTGAGGAGTTCCTGTATTCACTATGTGTTAATGCTTTGGTCCGGTACTCTATTAAAAGGAGGCCTTAATATCCCCTAGTTTCCAATAGGACCCCGCTGCCATGGGAGGGTAGGACAAAAGATGCCATCCAAGTTCTTTTCCATAAGCACGTATGACTATATTCGGAATACATGCCTACATTACATTGATGATCTGGAGCTAGTTCTGTGTCACCCTAGGTTATGACTGTTACATGATCGATCCCATTCGGCATAATTGTCCATCACCGATCCAATGTCTACGAGCTTTTCCTATCTTGTTCTTCGCTTATTTACTTTTCTGTTGCTACTATTAAAATCACTACAAAACCCAAAAATATTACTTTTGCTATCATTACCACTACAATCATATTACTTTGCTACTAAATACCTTGCTGCAGATATTAAGTTTCCAAGTGTGGTTGAATTGACAACTCAGCTGCTAATACTTGAGAATATTCTTTGGCTCCCCTTATGTCGAATAAATAAATTTGGGTTGAATACTCTACCCTTGAAAACTATTGCGATTCCCTATACTTGTGGGTTATCAACAAGCTACGAGATATACAGGCGGATCGTTGACATGAGGAAGTTTCTTCTTCCTGCCCCAGACGAGGGATCTAGCCACAGAGTAGTGGCAGGAGTGTCACAAGAAGTAGATGACTAGACGATCGTTTCTCCTTCTTTAGAATGCATGCAATTGTTTATTGAGGTGTGTGCGAATGATCTGTATAGTCACTTATGTAACTGGATGTTTATTTCAGTTATATATATATATACACATGTTATTCTTCTGTAGACAGAGCAAATCACACAGCTTATTAGCAGCAATTGTTTGAGTTATTATTGGTCTTCGCACACATTTTTGATTACGGACCTGTTTGCCGCGTATCACACACATCTTGTTCAGTTCAACCGTTTCCACTGTGTTGCCTAATCACACATAGTTCATCCTAGTTAACCGTATGTTGTATATCGCACACACCTTCATCTGGTTGCCCATTTCTTTTGTTGCTCCTCATCCCAAACAGTTAATTGAACTGAACCGTATGTCCTGCAGCGCACCCGCAACTAAAATCTGAACCGTGTTTGATTCATCCGTCATCGCAAACATTTTGCACCCTTTTGACGATTTTTTACACAACCGTTTGCGATTATGGCATCCCACACAGTTTTGTCGATGGGTTTCTGATCATAGTGCCGCGTTTGGACCATCCTGCAGTAGTGGGAGGTAGGGTTCCCTTAGGTTTTTGAAAAATTAAAAATAATCAAAAAAAATTCACCAAACCTTGATTTCAAAGTGAATAAGAAGGATCTGAACTTAGTTTTCCATTTTCATATTTTAAACGTGTTTTTGATGGTTTTCTATTAAAGCATATTTTTTCAATTTTTTTGTAAAAATATGAAGATTAATTTAATAAATAGCGAGACTTCGAATCTACACTATATAGATTGAATAGGTGTCAATCAAAAAACTTTGGCTCATTTGGAGTAGGTAAAAAAACTTAATTACAAATGGAGCTCATTTCTCATGACTATAAGTTTTACCTCGCAAAAGAGATCGGATTGATCATGTAACATTTATAATAGTTCAGCAAACTTTGTAACATCACACCACAGGGCAATGGACTTCAAGTGTTGGTTCAAATTCAAATTTTGCCTCAAATTCAAATTGGAATATTTGATCTGTTATTGGAATACTTGATCAAATGATGGACTATCTTCATTCAAATGTAGTTTTTTTGCTCTGTTATTGGAATATTTGATCAAATGATGGACTATTTGCTCTTTTTGCTTATTCTTTGCAGCATGTCTGATCAGTGAAGAAACACTGAAGCCGCATGTGTGATCATTGCAGCACCTAAACTCATAGCTCACAACATCTAAACAGAACTAACTATACACCACAGGCAAATTTAAGGACAGACAAATATAGATAGCATAATACATTACTAGCATAGATCACACACAAAGTTTAGATACCACCACACAAAGTTTACCAAACAGCCACATTCAGTTTACCAAAAGTAACCCAAAAGATAAAGATAAAAACATGCTGCCACATTCAGGTCATCACATTGTCACATCACACCGGAGTCAGGGCCTTCACGAGGGCAGCATGCTGCCACCTGATCTTGTATTCCTTCCCGTGAATCGCTACATCCTCTGCATGAGACACAAGGTGATCGAAACGGCCATCCTTTGGCTTTGGCTTGGTGGTGCAGTAGGGGCAGTGCCACTTCTTGATCTTGCGGTTGTACAAGGAAGCAACTCCCTTGGCCTTGATCTTCTCCACCTCCTTCGCTGTGAAAGACGAGACGTTGCCTTTGTACACATCTTCTCCAGAATCATACTGCACACATGAATGAATTACGTTAATACATTATAGATTCATATACACCACATCAAAGGAACTAAATAAACAATCTAAATTTCAAGTAGGCTTACCTCATATTCTTCGTTGTCACTGTACTCTGGATCGTACGGGTCGAATTGTAACATCCCAAATTTTCAATTCGGAATGTTATACACTAGATCATCATCGCATATCATATTTATTGCATTTTGGACGATCCTAGAAATTTTTCGCAACTCAAGGACCCTTGGAGAGAGTTGGGGATTTCGTTATTTTCATATTTGAGTTGTCTCAAATTTTGAAAATAGGATCTTTTGATTTTATTTATTTCATCTTCAATTATATCTATTACAAAAATATGAGAGAGGGAATAAAATGACTTTCCCAAAATAAAGAAATATTGAGGATTTAATAAAAAAAATCAAATAAGATTTTATTTGGTTTTATTTGCTATTTTATTTGAATTTAGGAAAATGTGCGTTTTTCAAAATTGCATTTAGGCCCCAAATAAATGTTCACTTCGTCCGGCTTGATTTTAGAAGTCGGGGAAAATTTATTTCGGGATTTTTGGAGTCCGTTTAGTATTTCTTTCGTTAGTTTTTCTGCGCGGAATTAATTTTAAAAAAAATCTGAACCGACTCCGGGCTGTACCCGAGCAGGACTCCGCCCGGGGGGACTTTATAAGCCGCCTGCCCGATCCACCGAAGCCCACCAGCGCCTCAGCCCCGCAGCCCGCCCGCGCGCCCAAACCCTAGCAACGCCGCCGCCCGCGCCTCCACGCCGCCGCCCCGCCGCGCCGCCAACCCCGTTGTCCCGCCGCCCAAGGTAGCCACCGTCGCCGGCGGTTTTCCTTAGAAAACAGCCCGGTTTTTTTTAAACCGCGGTTTTTTAGATCCATTTTTTTATTAGAACAGTTTTTTCATGGTTTAGTTATTTAGCGAGCGTTCGCTCGTTCATTCGTTTTAACGAACGTGTTCGTCGTTTAGATCCAGATAACGAATGTTCGTTCGTTAATCTGTTCGTCATTTTTCTTTTTCTTGGATTTTCCGCGATTATTTCTGATCGCGATTTGTGATCCGATTTTCGTTTTAGTATAACTTTTCGCTCGTTTATCGGAATTAAGTGATTCAAGCGCCTGGAGTTTCGTCTCAAAACCCTCTTTCCGTTTAACCAACTTAAACAAGTTTTTTGCTTCTATAAAAATTGCCTTAGATCCAGAATAGTAAACGAAGCCTGTTTCTTTTGCTGTTTGTCTTTCGTTGCTTCGTTCGATTGGATTCTTTTTGCCAACCGGAGTTCTTAAGTTGAACTTTCTGGTTAGATCTCTTATTTGAACAAAGTGTTTATGGAGTTCTTGGATAAGTTCGTCATAATGTTCATTGATGATATCCTGGTTTACTCAAAGAATGAAGAGGAGCATAAGGAACATTTGCATTTGGTTCTTGGAAAGCTCAGAGAACATCAATTATATGCCAAGTTTAGCAAATGTGAGTTTTGGTTGAAGGAAGTTGGATTTCTCGGACATGTTATATCCAGAGAAGGTATAGTAGTAGATCCCACTAAAGTTGATACCGTGACCAAGTGGGAAGCACCAACCACCGTGGGAGAGATCCGGAGTTTTCTTGGACTCGCAGGATACTACCGGAGGTTTATTGAGAATTTCTCAAAGATTGCGAAGCCCATGACGGAGTTGTTGAAGAAGGATACCAAGTTCATATGGATGGAGGAATGTGAGGCTAGTTTCCAGGAGTTGAAGAAACGTTTGGTTACCTCACTAGTGTTGATTTTGGCAGACCAGACCAAGGATTATGAGGTGTATTGCGACGCTTCACATCGAGGACTTGGAGCAGTACTTATGCAGGAAGGGAGAGTTCTTTGATATGCCTCACGACAGCTTAAGCCTCATGAGTTGAATTATGCTACTCATGATTTGGAGTTAGCAGCCGTAGTGCATGCACTGAAGACTTGGAGACATTTTCTGATTGGAAACCATTGCGAAGTGTATACGGATCATAAGAGTCTGAAGTATATTTTCACATAGAAGGAGTTGAATCTCAGACAAAGGAGATGGTTGGATCTCATCAAAGATTATGATATGAGATTGCAATATCACCCTGGAAAGGCTAATGTAGTAGCTGACGCTTGAGCCGTAAGAGCCACGTCAACACCTTAATGACGGGAGATTTACCAAGGGAGTTAGCCGAAAATCTTCGAGAGCTATGTTTGGAAATAGTCCTAAGAGGCTATGTAGCAGCATTGGAGATTCGTCTACATTGATGGATAAAATCAGAGAAGCCCAAAGGACTGACAAGGAGATTGCTTCTATTAAGGAGAAAATTAGCAAAGGAAAAGCCAAGGGATTTCGTGAGGATGAGCACGATACCATATGGTTTGAAGACCGTGTTTATGTGCCAAATGATTCGGAGATCAGGAAGTTAATTTTACAAGAGGCCCATGTTTCACCATATTCGATTCACCCAGGAAATACCAAGATGTATTTGGATTTGAAGGATATTTTCTGGTGGACCAGAATGAAGAAGGATATTGCGGATTATGTAGCAGTTTGTGATGTATGTCAGAGAGTGAAGGCAGAGCATCAGAAGCTAGCAGGATTGCTACAACCATTGCCGATACCCGAATGGAAGTGGGATAACCTAGGCATGGATTTTATTACAGGATTGCCCAGAACACATTCAGGCTATGACTCGATATGGGTTGTAGTCAATCGTTTGACAAAGGTAGCTCATTTCATTCCAGTGAAGACTACCAATACCAGTGCAAAGTTGGCAAAGATATACATGACCAGGATCATATGTCTTCATGGAGTTCCAAGGAGCATTGTATCAGATAGAGGAACCCAGTTTACTTCAAAGTTCTGGAATCAGTTGCATGAGACTTTGGGAACCAGACTAGAGTTTAGCACAGCTTTCCACCCGCAGACAGATGGACAGACTGAGAGAGTTAACCAGATCTTGGAGGATATGCTAAGATCTTGTGCGCTAGATTACGGATCTAGTTGGGACGAGAATTTGCCGTATGCAGAATTCTCTTACAGCAACAGCTATCAATCCAGTTGGAAGATGGCCCCTTTCGAAGCCTTGTATGGAAGAAGGTGCAGGACCCCACTGTCCTGGGATGAAGTTGGAGATCGCCAGTTGTTTGGACCAGATCTGATAAAGGAATCTGAACAGAAAGTGATATTAATTCACGACAGGCTAAAGGTAGCTCAATCCAGGAAGAAGAGTTATGCAGATTCTAAACGCAAGGAGATAGTTTACGAAGTTGGAGACTGAGTTTATCTTCGAGTATCACCACTTCGAAGAGTTAAGCGCTTTGGAGTTAAGGGAAAACTAGCGCCACGTTTTGTAGGCCCATACAAAGTTTTGGAACGTATGGGAGAAGTAGCCTACAAGTTGGGATTACCCGAAGGACTGTCAGGAGTTCACGACGTGTTTCATGTATCCCAGTTGAAGAAGTGCCACACAGAGATGGCTTACATACCGCTGAGAGATACGGTACCACTGAAAGCAATTCAGTTGGACAGTGATTTGACCTATGAGGAGAAACCAGTTAAGATTCTAGAGTATGCCAGTCGAGTCATCCGCAGCAAGGTTATCAAGTTTTGCAAGGTTCAGTGGAGCCACCACACAGAGGATGAAGCCACCTGGGAACGAGAGGAAGAATTGCTGAGAGACCACCCTCACCTCTTTTCTAGCCAACCCGAATCTCGAGGGCGAGATTCATCTTAAGGGGGGTAGGTTTGTAACATCCCAAATTTTCAATTTGGAATGTTATACACTAGATCATCATTGCATATCATATTTATTGCATTTTGGCTAATCGTAGAAATTTTTAGTAACTCAAGGACCCTTGGAGAGAGTTGGGGATTTCATTATTTTCATATTTGAGCTGTCTCAAATTTTGAAAATAGGATCTTTTGATTTTATTTATTTCATCTTCAATTATTTCTATTACAAAAATATGAGAGAGGGAATAAAATGACTTTCCCAAAATAAAGAAATATTGTGGATTTAATAAAAAATCAAATAAGATTTTATTTGGTTTTATTTGCTATTTTATTTGAATTTAGGAAAAATGTGTGTTTTTCAAAATTGCATTTAGGACCCAGATAAATGTTCACTTCGTCCGACTTGATTTTAGAAGTCGGGGAAAATTTATTTTGGGATTTTTGGAGTCTGTTTAGTATTTCTTTCGTTAGTTTTTCTGCGCGGAATTAATTTTAAAAAAATCCGAACCGACTCCGGGCCGTACCCGAGCGGGACTCCGTCCGGGGGGCCTTTATAAGCCGCCTGCCCGAGCCGCCGACGCCCACCAGCGCCTCAGCCCCGCAGCCTGCACGCGCGCCCAAACCCTAGCGCCGCCGCCGCCTCGCCGATGCTGCCGCGCCGCCTCACCGCCGCCCCGCCGTGCCGCCTCGCCGCTGACCCCGCCTTCCCTCCGCCCGAGGTAGCTGCCGTCGCCAGAAAACCGCCTGGTTTTTTTTAAAACCGCGATTTTTTAGATTCGTTTTTTTATTAGAATGGTTTTTTTACGGTTTAGTTATTTAGCGAGCGTTCGCTCGTTCGTTCGTTTTAACGAACGTGTTCGTCGTTTAGATCTAGATAACGAACGTTCGTTCATTAATCTGTTCGTCGTTTTTCTTTTTCTCGGATTTTCCGCGATTATTTCTGATCGTGATTTCTGATCCGATTTTTGTTTTAGTATAACTTTTCGCTCATTTATCGGAATGAGGTGATTCAAGCGCCAAGAGTTTCATCTCGAAACCCTCTTTCCGTTTAACCAACTTAAACAAGTTTTTGATTATGTAAAAATTGCCTTAGATCCAGAATAGTAAACGAAGCCTGTTTCTTTTGCTGTTTGTCTTTCGTTGCTTCGTTCGATTGGATTCTTTTTGCCAACCGGAGTTCTTAAGTTAAACTTTCTGGTTAGATCTCTTATTTGAGTTTTACCTGTGCATTAGTTGAGTACTTATTGTGTGCTTGTTGTTTGCGATAGAGTACCCGGAGTGCGCCGCTTGTTACTTCGAATCGCTAGGTTTCCCGGATCATTAGCAAGGCAAGTAACACTTTGATCATACCTCCTACTACCCAGTTTTATTGCATTAGATCAATCCTTACACATTGCATGATTAGGATCTAACTAAATTGTGGGTTCGGGAAGTAGTTGAGGTAGTACCTATTACCTGTTTATTATCAAACCTTTGGGAGTTACTTCTAGTTGCTTATTATGCCATGCTATGCTAGTAGACGTGGATTGGGTGAGTGTATCCATGACAGATGTGAGTTTGTTAATTAATGGTTTATTTAAGGTGGCAACTTAAACACACATCTAGGTGGATTAAGGTACCTGGGTATTCTAGGATTGCCTATTTTCTTTTGGACCGCCACCCAGGTTCAAAGCGATCATGATATCATTCATGCTAGAAACTTCCGTGTGCAGCCACAAGCTATTATGGGCTCTAGCATAGTTGACTAAGTCGTGCGAACTCTTACAGTGGTAGACTAGCAGATGTAGGGGATGTAGGTGGTACGGTCTACCCATCGTAAGGTGCTAGCGCTTCTGAAAGTCTATGTCTCGGTCATCCGTTTCTCAAACACCATGTAGTGCGAGAAATCTAACAGAGGAGATCGAGTCTTGTGGGGAAAAGTGCGCAAACCTCTGCAGAGTGTATAAACTAATCATGGTTAGCCGTGTCCCCGGTTATGGACATTTTGAGTTTCTAGTACCTGGATTATCATGTGAATCTCAACATGTTACTATAAAATTTAATTTTGATGGTTTTGTTTAATGATGATGCTTAATTGGGATTGAGAATGCTGTCAACCATTCTCAATGTTTAACAACCACCATGATAGTTAAATAAATTTATTACTTTGCAGTATGGAAAAATTGGCTTTTCGCAAAACTATAACCATAGAGCTTTCCACTAGCCAGATATGCATATAGAATAGCTGTTTCTTTCCATTACTCCCTATGTGTTACATTGCCAGCATATTCCATGTGCTGACCCGTTTCGGGCTGCAACGTAATGTTGCAGACTTTTTAGACGACGATTAAGGAGTTTTAGGTCGTGGTTCTATACTCTGTGATGCCGTTGGAGTTGATGGACTCACTTATCTTCCAAGCTGTCGGCGTTCTGGGAACGGGGGTCCCCAGACTTGCCTGCCTGCGGCCTGCGGCGTGGCTCAAAGGGGGGCCCAGCGCGGCCCATCTTCACCAACACAAATCCAAGACCCTCGCGAGGGGCCAGGCCTCACGGGGCGGACGACCTGGAGCTTCCTCAGGCACGGCCTCATCAGGCTGGCTCGCGAGGAGGCGGAGAGATCAAGGCGGGGTACCTCACGAGGTGCCCGTGACGCAAGCCATGACGACCAAGGGCGCCAGGCGGGTGCCAGCCCGCGTAGTGTCCTCCTTTCCTCTTTGTTGCAAAGGGGGCAAGCGCAGCCGCGGAGTACCGAGGCATCAGGCAAAGGTTGCCATTTTGGTGCAACAAGACCAAGACCAGAAAGACTGGAAGACGGAGGTCATCGTGGAGCCCAAGACGGCATCACCACCAGAGCTTTGCGCAGGCGAAGACTACTTTTGTCAGGGTAGCTAGTACTAGCTGTCCCCCTTCAAATTAGCCCGCCATTGTTGGCTCCCTTCCCGCTCGATATTTGGGAAGAGGACCAGGGCCTCTATAAATAGGACCAGCCACCCACAGAGCAAAGGGGGTTTTCTAGAGAGGAGGTTCTTTAGAGAGGGGTTCGATCAGAGAGAGAGAGAGAGAAAGGTGGCTGAACTCCTCCCAGCAGTTCATCACCCCAGCCAAGAACAGACCCTCGCAAGGCTATTCTTCCTTGTACTGTTCATCATCATCAGCCCACGAGGCAATCCACCACACCACACACTGGAGTAGGGTATTACACCACAACGGTGGCCCGAACCAGTATAAACCTCGTGTCCCTCGTGTTATCCTTTCCATAGCTTACACCTTAGCGAGGCGGAGGGGTACAGGTAGGTAGGAGGCGAAATCTCCGCGTGCACCATAGTGTTCGAACCTCAAGGGTCTGCCGGAACCCGAAATCCGACATTTGGCATGCCAGGTAGGGGTGCACCGGAGTTTTCTCTTCCGCCACCGCCGCGGCCTGCCTCGCAATGAGTAGCGCGTCGCCCGCTCAGGCCGCCGGCGCCAGCACAGGGACCAGGGGGCTCCGAGCCCTGGCCCCAGCCCTGCAACGGGTACGGTGGCTGGACAAGCTCAAGACAACGATGCCGCCGCGCTACAGAGCCTGACCAATTGGCAGGGATCCCTAGGAGTGTAATCGAGCATCACCTCAATGTGTGCCCCAACATGCGCCCTGTGAAGTAGAAGTCCAGGCCGCAGTCCATAGAAAAGCAGGCCTTCATCGTCCAAGAGACCCGCAAATTAGAAGCCGCTGGGGTCATTCACGAGGTCCGATACCCGGATTGGTTGGCCAACCCTGTCGTTGTGCCAAAGAAGGGAGGGAAGGAGCGCATGTGTGTCGACTTCACCAACCTCAACAAAGCGTTCCCGCAAGATCCGTTGCCGCTCCCCCGCATCGACAGGATCATCGATTCCACTGTGCAATGCGACTTGTTGTGCTTCTTGGATGCCTTCTCTGGGTATCACCAGATCAAGATGGCGGTAGAAGACGTCGAGAAGATAGCCTTCCTAACCCCGTGTGGGGTGTACTGCTACACATGCATGCCATTCGGGCTGCGTAATGCAGGGGAGACCTTTCAGCGGCTGATGCACATCACCTTGGGCCTACAGCTCGGGAAGAATGTTGAAGCTTATGTCGATGACATTGTGGTAAAGTCTCGGGAGGCCAGGACCTTGATACAAGACCTGGAGGAAACCTTCGCGAGCCTCAACGCAGTGAACCTACGGCTCAATGCAGAGAAGTGTGTGTTCGGAGTCCCCTCGGGCAAGCTCTTTGGTTTCCTCGTGTCCCATCGAGGCATCGAGGCTAACCCGGAAAAGGTCAAGGCGGTGGAAGACATGAGCCCACCAAAGACCCTCAGAAAAATGCAGAAGCTCACGGGGCGCGTGACCGCGCTAGGGCGCTTCATCTCCAAGTTGGGGGAACGAGTGCTTTCCTTCTTCCAGCTAATGAAGAAAAAGGGGCCCTTCAAGTGGACTGAAGAGGCCGATAAGGCGTTCCAGGATCTCAAGAGATACCTGACCAGCCCACCGGTCATGGTGGCTCCGCGCCCTCAAGAGCCCCTGGTGCTTTACCTCGCCGCCACTCCCTACTCCGCCGGCGCAGCCTTGGTGGCAGTGAGAGAGGAGCGTCGAATCAAAACCGCGGCAGCAGCCCGGGACAAGGCAGAGCAGGAACAAGGAAGGCCCACAGAAACCGCCACCGCGGTTGAGGAGGGTCAGCCGCCGCAGAGGGGCGCACCGGAGGCGGAAGAGGCCCTCTCCCAGATGGCCAGTCTCAGGAGGCCTCATTGCCTCAAGAGGCGCCATGGTCTCCGAAGGGAGCCACCAGCACTGACGCACTCCACCTCGTTGAGCACCCAGTGTACTTCGTCAGCACGGTGTTGCGGGATGCAAGGGCATGGTATCCCATGCCTCAGAAACTCGACCTCGCACTACTGGTGGCCTCGCGCAAGCTGCGGCACTATTTTTAGGGTCACCCCATCAAGGTCGTCTCGTCATACCCCCTGGAGAGAGTGCTCAGGAGCCCTAACTCAGCTGGAAGGGTCGCTGAGTGGAACATAGAACTGCAAGCGTTTCAGCTCGAATTCAGCACGACCATAGTCATCAAGGGAGCAGCGTGCAGGTAGTACGAAGGTTTCCAACAACATAGCGGAGTACGAAGGTTTAATAGCGGGCTTGAAGGCCGCAGCTTCCCTGGGGGTGAAACGCCTCACCATCAAGGGCGATTCGCAGCTCCTTGTCAATTTCTCCAACAAGGTGTACGAGCCGAAGGATGAGCACTTGGAAGCCTACCTTGCGGAGGTCCGCAGGATGGAGAAGCAGTTCTGGGGGTTGGAGTTGCAGCATGTGCCCCGTGGCACCAATCAGGAGGCCGAAGACATCGCCAAACGGGCGTCCAGGTGGCTATCTCAGGAGCCTGGCATTTTCAAGGAGCGGCTCTTCAAGCCCTCAGCCCTGCCGTCATTATCAAACACGGCTTAGCCCCGGGAGGAGCTCCCCCAGCCACATGCCTCAGGAGCTTCGGCCTGTGGCCCGGCCTCAGGAGCACGCCTGCTCCTGACGATGGAACCTCAGGAGGGATGTTGGATCGCGGAGCTCCGGAGTTACTTAACACAAGGGACCCTGCCGGAGAAGGAAGAGGAGGCGGAGCGAGTGGCATGCCAGGCCATGGCATACTGCATCAAGGATGGAGAGCTCTACCGGAAGCGACCAAACGATGTATCCCTGCGCTGCATCTCCAGGGAGCAAGGGAAGGAACTGCTGGAAGATATACACGGCGGGGACTGTGGACATCATTCATCATCACGGACCCTCGTCGGCAAGGCGTTCCGCAGTGGGTTTTATTGGCCCACCGCGCTCAACGACGTTGTCGAACTAGTGAAAGCTTGTGGGGCCTGCCAGTTCCATGTCAAGCAGATCCATCAGCCAGCAGGAGGCTTGCAGACTATACCCCTTTCGTGGCCATTCGTAGTCTAGGGGCTGGACATCTTGGGCTCGTTTCCTCGGGCGCCAGGGGGCTACCGCTACCTCTACGTCGTCGTGGACAAGTTCACCAAGTGGGCTGAGTTAGAGGCTGTCCGCACCATTCCCGCGGGTTCCGCGGTCAAGTTCATCAAGGGCATCGTGAGGCGGTTCGGGGTGCCGAACCGCATCATCACGGACAACAGTTCGCAGTTCACCAGTAACCTCTTCAAAACATACTGTGCTAACCTTGGAACGCAGATATGCTACGCTTCGGTGGCGCACCCCCGGAGCAACGGCCAGGCCGAGCGAGCCAACGCGGAGGTCCTGAGGGGCCTCAAGACCAGGACGTTCAAGAAGAAGCTGGAGGCCTGCGGCAGAGGTTGGTACGACGAGCTTCAGTCCGTGTTGTGGTCCATCCGCACAACCACAGCCAAGCCGACTGGAGAGACCCCGTTCTTCCTGGTCTACGGAGCCGTAGCGGTCCTCCCTCACGAGGTCAGACGTCGCTCCGCGCGGGTCCTGGCATTCGACGAGGCGCAGTAGGACGCCATGCGGGGGATGGATCTCGTGTTGGGGGAGGAACATCGCCGAGAAGCCGCGCTACGAGCGGCGAGGTACCAACAAGCACTGCGGCGATATCACTGCCGCAACATCCGCCCCAGAACTCTCGAGGTAGGAGACCTCATGCTCAGGCGGGTTCTCTCCATGGAGGGGCTGCACAAGCTCTCTCCCATGTGGGAGGGCCCGTTCAAAGTTGTTCATGTTTCCAGGCCCAGCTCCGCGCGCTTGGAAACTCAGGAGGGGGTGCCAGTCCAGAACGCATGGAACATCCAGCACCTCCGGAGATTCTACCCCTAAAAAGGCCTAGAGCCTGTGAAGAAGGCGAATGCCTATGAAGCTATCGCGTTTTGGAAAAGGCCCAGAGCCTGTGAAGAAGGCGAATGCCTGTGAAGCTATCACGTTTTGGAAAAGGCCCAGAGCCTGTGAAGAAGGCGAATGCCTGTGAAGCTATCGCGTTTTGGAAAAGGCCCAGAGCCTGTGAAGAAGGCGAATGCCTGTGAAGCTATCGCATTTTGGAAAAGGCCCGGAGCTTGTGAAGAAGGCCAATGCCTGTGAAGCTCGCCGCCCGTGACACTCTCACGTAATAATGAGTTGGGACTGTACACGCCCCGGAGTCTCAGGAGCACCGGACTCAGGCCCTGGGACTCCCTCCCACGCCTAGTGGCAGCACTTAGCTCCGCACTGGTGAGAAGACGTCGAAGACTAGATTAGGTGCTGGACGCGGCTTTTCATTTGCTTTCCGCAGTTGGTTTGGTCCTTCTTATTCAAAGTTTTATTGAAGTTGTTGCTGTCTTTGGCTTGTGGTTGTTCGACTTTTCACTCTCCTGCCTCGATTTCTCTTGTGCAAGGCCTCGCGAGGGGGGGGGCAGCCGAGCGCCCTCGCGAGTGTTCCTATCCTAGTCGTTCAAAGGGTTCGCGACCTGGGCCCATTACAGGAGCACCCCTCCAGTCCGTGCCCCACGGGCACCGCGACACAAACACAGGGCCTGGGTCGGTCGCCCCCCACGGCCGGGGCCGGGAACTATCCGCGCGTGCGCACGTAACCAGAAGGTACGATAACAGAAGCAAAATGATGATTAACAGCAATAACCCAAACACGCCCCCGCGGGGCTCCACACAACTGTCTTTTTTACGCAGGAAAAAGGAAAAGAAAGAACAAATCAGGTGCAACTCGCCTCACACCGGCCCGCAGGGAAGGCCCGAGCTGCCTCCAGAGCTCACCGAGACTCCCTCTCGCGCTTCACCAGGGCGCGACGGCGGGCGGACACGCTACCACCTCCCAAGCAGATACGACGGCGTGGAGGCTGACCGCGACCACCGCTAGAAGAGTCGCCGCCTGAAGAAGAACTGGAGAAGCTTGAGGAACCCTGAGCGCCGCCAGCCACGCGAGCGCTGCCCTCTCCATCATCGCCAGACTTGGGTTCCCAGCCGCGGTCGTCGCCCTCGGGGCAACACCCTGCGCGGCGACCATCTTCCCCAAACACCCTCACGTAAAGGGTGGCATCGCCGTCGAACTTGAAGTGTAGGGTGCACCGATGGCTCAGGCCACACGCGAGGGCAAACGTCTGCCAGCCGCGGGCCAGGGACAGGCTCCCGGCTGCGGAGACCTCCAGTGAGACCCATGAGGCCCGGCTGCAGCAGCCGTCGGCCTGAAGCCAGAGGCTGCCCGGGGCACCGGCCAGGAGCTTGCCAAGGAGGAAGCGAGGAAGTGGAAGCCGGGTGCTAGTCGGCTCCGCCGACCACACAACGAACTCCGGCAGCACTTCAGCAGCGCGAAAGCACGGCCTAGGGGGACGCGCAGCCGGAGCGCGCCCCCCGGCCGCAGCAATCCGCCGGTCGCTGTGCTGAAAATTTCCTCCACGGCCGCGGGGAGCTACCGTGGTGGCCACAGGATGTTTGCGAGGGCACCCTCGGCCGCGCTTGGGTGGGGGAGAGGCGGGCTCAACCTAGCGAGCCTTCCCCTTCTCTGCGGCCGAGAACCTCCTCGACAGGGCCATGAAAAAGAAGAAGAAGCAAGGGAGGATGAACTGGAAGGGCGCGCGCCGATCCGTACTTATAGCTGGCGAGGGCCAACCGACGGCCCCCATGATCGTAGGTAATTATGACCCGCTTTGCATGCAGGGACTTGTCCAATCCTTGCAGTTGCCGAGGCGCCATGGGGAAGTGGACACGCCCACGTCCAATCAACCGCCACGCGGCCCCAAGGCCGCAGGCTGTTAGGGCCCGCGGTGCTTCGCTCTTGCCCTTCCGCCTCCCTGCACGGCCAAGTCCGGGCGCGCCTTGGGCCCGGGGGCTACTGTCGGTGTTCTGGGAATGGGGGTCCCCAAACTTGCCTGCCTGCGGCCTGCGGCGTGGCTCAAAGGGGGGCCCAGCGCGGCCCATCTTCACCAACACAAACCCAAGACCCTCGCGAGGGGCCAGGCCTCGCGGGGTGGACGACACGGAGCTTCCTCAGGCACGGCCTCATCAGGATGGCTCGCGAGGAAGCGGAGAGATCAAGGAGGGGTACCTCACGAGGTGCCCGTGATGCAAGCCATGACGACCAAGAGCGCCAGGCGGGTGCCAGCCCATGCAGTGTCCTCCTTTCCTCTTTGGTGCAAAGGGGGCAAGCGCAGCCGCGGAGTACCGAGGCATCAGGCAAAGGTTGCCATTTCGGTGCAACAAGACCAAGACCAGAAGGACTGCAAGACGGAGGTCATCATGGAGACCAAGACGGCGTCACCACAAGAGCTTTGCGCAGGCGAAGACTACTTTTGTTAGGGTAGCTAGTACTAGTTGTCCCCCTTCAAATTAGCCCGCCATTGTTGGCTCCCTTCCCGCTTGATATTTGGGAAGAGGACCAGGGCCTCTATAAATAGGACCAGCCAGCCACAGAGCAAAGGGAGGTTTTCTAGAGAGGAGGTTATTTAGAGAGGGGTTCGATTAGTGAGAGAGAGAGAGAGAAAGGTGGCTGAACTCCTCCCAGCTGTTCATCGCCCCAGCCAAGAACAGACCCTCGCGAGGCTGTTCTTCCTTGTACTGTTCATCATCATTAGCCCATGAGGCAATCCACCAGACCACACACTGGAGTAGGGTATTACACCACAGCGGTGGCCCGAACCAGTATAAACCTCGTGTCGCTCGTGTTATCCTTTCCATAGCTTAGACCTTAGCGAGGCGGAGGGGTGCAGGTAGGTAGGAGGCGAAATCTCCACGCGCACCCCAGTGTTCGAACCTCAAGGGTCTGCCGGAACCCGAAATCCGACACACACCTTCCGCTGTTATCGTTATTAGATGGCCTTAACCCATATTTATTATAATAAGTTCTCTATTGAGACACTCGATGAAATAAGTGTGTGATTGCTACTCTGTTATAAATCCTTCAAGTAGTGTGTGGTGTCATCATTACTGATCCAGGGATGACACCGAAGCACAGAGATTGGACCATTTGAGGTCTGGTCGCTACAAGATGGTATCAGAGCACACGCTGACTGTAGGACACGACCACTAAGCTCAAGACCTAGATCACAACTCACTCTCTTCTCTTTCTGACTCCTCATCTTTTCTACTCTTTTAGGATGGCGGATGCAAGGAACAAGTTCACGCAACCGGATGAAGATACACACTTTGGACGTCACTTGAAGGAAGTCACTAGATATCTGAACATAGGAGTACCAAGCTTCACCGGAACCAACAACGCCACTTTATGTTAGGACCCCGATTCCAAGCCAAATCGATCTAGCTGGTAACACCTCATATCACTTTGTGGCCTCACGCACTGTATCCCATGGGTGTCGCCTTACCATGGCTCGGGACCGTTTGCGCCTTTTGGCTCACGTATATGATAGTGAAGCTAGCATCCATATGACAGAGAACCCGGGCCGACATGGCTAGTCGTGAACTCAAAGCGGCACAGATCTAAGGAGACAGGCATACATGAATCACATCAAGCATGTCGGTCATCAGCGAGTGATTCCGGGCTGTAGCACTGGGCTAACAGGACTCCGGGGAACCCAGGCTGTAGCAGGCTAGGCAGGACTCCGGATATCACCGTGTGACATTTCCCCGAAGGGACAGACATAGGAACGGAGTGAAACACATGCCGGCCAGTCAAGTGTCCTGAACAGTAGTGCTGGGCTAGCAGGACTCCGGTGAACCAGGCTGTAGCGGACTACTATGGCTCGAGGAACACTAGACTACATTTCCCCATAAGAAAGGCTGCCAAGGATAAACAACTAGATTGTCGGATCCCACTCATACCAAGCATTTCAATCATACACACAATATGCCCGATATGAGTACATACAACATGGCATCACAACAAAACTCTACAACTCAAGTACTTTATTTAAAGGCTCCAGAGAGCCATACATAACAAGTTCATACAGATAGGGGTCACATGACCCGACACTCAAGTCATACAATCATACAAGCACATGCGGAAGCAACTAGTCTGAGTACAGACACTAGAAATAAAGAAGGCTTCTCGAAGCCTGTCTATCTACATAAGGCCCTCCATGGCCAGGATCACCACCTGGGTGGCTAGTCACTCGTCGATGTCAAGGTCTACGTAGAACCCATCGGAGGGGGCGGTGTTGTCGTCTGAAAACAGTAATTAAGCAAACATGAGTACAAAGGTACTCAGCATGTCTTACATCAGAACCTAATATACATGCTCATTCTCAAGAAGGTGGTGGGGTTGTTGCAGCAAGCCAGCTTTGACTCTTGGCTAAGCTATCCTACGGAACTTCACTAGTAAAATAGTTTTCGCACATGAGTCCACTACTCACCAACACAATACTCCACCATGGATCCTCCCTCGTCATCCTACGAGAGGGCCATCCTCGGTACTCACACTTATCTTGAGACTTTTAGTAGTATCCATTTAACTTGTCTATGAACTGTATAGGCAACCAAGTAGTCCTTTACCGCGGACGCGGCTATTCGAATAGTTTTATACCCTGCAGGGGTGTACTTCGTCATACACGCTTTCACCACTTACCGCCGTTTACACGACATGTACTCGGCAACCTTCAAGCGGAGGCCCAACGAGGGTGTCGGCCACGGCCTACCTAAACACTCAAGTCTCTAGTCCAGGTTCATCGCCTATCCAGGTTCCATCCGTAGGGAGTCCGGCCGAGGTTTCCACATACGGCCCCGAACGATGTGAACAGGGTTCCCAAGACACCAAACGGGCGACTCGGTACACCGTGCCACAGTGTATCTACCGCAGCATAGCCCACCCCTAGGGTCAGCGCCACGCACGGCCGCCAACACATAACCTACAACACCAGAAACTAATTGCAACTCCTGGACAAAGTGCTAAGGTATTTAAGAAGCCGCGAGGGTCAATTAAGGATCCCAATGCATGGTAGTAGCTGAATCTTAAATCACACATACAGATCTCAGTTCTTAGGGACGGCCTCAATGAAACAATCCACCATTTACTCCTACATGGCCTCTCATTGATACCTTTACCAAAACATGTTCCACACATCCCTCACATTATCGACATAATCATTTCACTCTAGCACATCACCCAGATGAACCAGACCTGACACAACCCTAAGCATAGCAGGCATAGCAAAGTAGGAATCACATACATGGCTCAATCAACTCCTACACATGATAGTGGGTTTCATCTAGTTACTGTGGCAATGACAGGTCATGCAGAGGATAAGGGTTCAACTACCATAGCACACAGCAGTTTGAATCGCGTTGTCTTAATGCAGTAAACAAGAGCAGAAGCGGGAACATGGGTTGTATCGGAATGATCAATGGGTTGCTTGCCTGTTGTAGAGGTAGTAGGGTACTGCCCTTCAGACGGATACTCGGGGTTATCCTCGGAGGCAGAACCTACCACGAAAGACACACTGAACATAATCAATACATGGCAATATGCAACAATATGATGCATGCTATGACATGGCAAGATGAAAGTGTCTTGGCCTAATGCAAGCTAAAACAGAAGGGAATGAACTCATTTGAATCAAAGATTCAAATATTAGCTCATTAAACATGGCCTTATTAGTGCATTACCTTCTTCTTCTTAAACAACAAGGTTAACTTGTTTTGTCATGCATGAAACCATTACAGATGGATAGATTGAATTTTTCTGATCATTTTTCATATATAAATCTTTGCATTTGGAGCTATGGTTGATTTTCTATGATTTTTAGAAGTTTTGACTATTTTCTGGAATTTCCTATTAAAGAATAAATCTAGTAATTGAATTAATGCGTCGCCACTGCGTCACTGTGACGTCAGCAGGTCAAAGGCGCCAGCCCAGGTCAAACCTGACTGGTGGGCCCTCTCTGTCAGTGACTCAACTAGTTAACAGTGTTAAATTAAGCCTAATTATCTGTCAGTGGGGCCTGGGCCCACATGTCAGTGAGAGAGAGTTAGTTAATGAGGTCATTAACCTCTAACAGAGTGATTAACTCTAATTTAAACTAATCTAATTTAGTTAGGAGCCGACCCACATATCAATGTCTCAGGCGGAGTCATACTGGGGTCAAACCCCTGGTCAGCGGGGTTAATCCCGCCGGCGTTGAGTCGCCGGCGAGGCCGAGACGGTGGAAAGCTTCGGAAATCGCCCACAGGCGACCAAATCGATCGCGGTTTGGTCCTACGCGTAGTTGCGGCTCACGCGCATCTAGTGGGGCAAGTGGGAGGAGCTGGGGTGGAGCGAGCTCGCCGGAATCGAGCTCGTGGCGGCGGCCGGAGCTCGGCCATTGGGGGTTTTGCTGCTGCAGCGAGCTAGCGGGGAAACGGACGCTCTAGCGAGGCGCTCCGAGGTGTGGTGAGTGCGTTAGGCACCCGCGCCTGACCAAATGGTCACCGGAGTGACGCCGGCGTCGAGCTCGCGGGCGGCGTGCTACGGTGAGCAAGGGGGCGGCGTCTACGGCGAGCAAACGAAGCAGAGAAGAGGGGGTTCGGTGGAAGAGCTCATGGCGGTTGCAGAACGTGTCTCAGCAGGCTCGGGGGAGGTCGGACGTCGTCGGGGCGTTGTCGGCGATCTCGGCGGACCAAGGAAGAAGAAGGCGTCGGGGAGGCGCTTGGAGGCGTCCGGCGTCGCGTGAGTCAACGAGGAGGTCGAGGACGGCAGCGCGGAGCTAATGGGCTTGTCGGGGGGCGAGGGGGTGGCTCTGGTGACGAGTACGGTGAACGGCGGCGAGGATCGCGCTCGGCCATCGCGAGAGAGGGTGAGGGAGGTGAGGGGGAGAGTGAGGGAGGGAGAGAGGAAGACGTGGGGGTCGGCGTGGCACCCCTGGACGCCTCCAGGGCGTCGGCAGAAGTAGGAGGTGGCCGGCGTGTGGCCGCGGGCGCCGGCCACGCGCTCCTCGTCCTCCTGGCGGGAGGAGGAGGACGACTGGCAAGGCCAGTCGGCTGGGCCGAGCCAGGTGGGCTGGGCCAGCACAGGTGAGGCCCAGGTGGGTTTCCCTCTCTCTCTTTTTCTTATTTGTTTCTGTTTTCTATTTTTTTCTGCAACTGTTGCGCTTTATTAAAAATACTAAAACATTTCCAAAAATCCTAAAAATAATTGTGGGCTGTGTTTAGAATATTTCCAACAGCAAACATTTATTTCCAGAATTATTTGAGCATTTAAATTATTTTAGAGCATTTAAATGCCCAAAATCAAATACTTATGATTTAATTCAATGACCTTCTGTTGACCTAGAAAATTGTGCACCAATTTTGCTAGAGGTTCCAACCCAATACAAAGAGAGTGAACTTTTTAGAAGGGCATTTCAGGTTCATTGAAAATAATTTTAGTAAACCCTAGTTGTTTCGGGGGGTGCTGGGGGTTCTGTCATCCCCATTTCAAATTTAAAAGGAAATTAAACATGATGCACACTCTAATGCTTGAACTAGCTAGGGTGTGACAACTCACCCCCACTCAAAAGAATCTCATCCCGAGATTTAGGATCCTCCATAAAAAAGGTGGGGTACTCGAGTCGAAGACGATCCTCCCTTTGCCAAGTGGCTTCTTTCTCAGAATGGTGTGACCATTGAACCTTGAGAAACTTGATATTACGATGTTGAGTGGTACGCTCGGCTTGATCAAGGATACGAACGGGATATTCCCGATATGAGAGGTTATCTTGTAGATCAAGTGTTTCGTGGTCCACTCCACGGATAGGATCCGTGAAGCAACGCCTGAGTTGAGAAACGTGGAAGACATCGTGAACTCTGGATAGATGCGAAGGTAGTTCCAATTGGTAGGCAACTTCTCCTCATTTGGCAAGAATGCGAAAGGGTCCAATGTAACAAGGAGCCAATTTTCCTTTGATACCAAAACGATGGGTTCCCTTTAACGGAGTAACCCGAAGGTAAGCCTTCTCGTCGACTTCATAAGTCATAGGCTTATGTTTATGATCATATTGACTCTTTTGGCGAGATTGGGCTGTTTTCAATTTCTCACGAATAACGCGAACCCGCTCTTCTGCTTCCTGAATCATATCCGGGCCAAAGAGTTGTCTTTCCCCGGTTTCTGACCAGTTAAGAGGCGTTCGACATTTTCGTCCATAGAGAACTTCGAAAGGAGCCTTGCCCAAGCTAGCTTGATAACTATTGTTGTAAGCAAACTCCGCGAATGGATAGCATTTCTCCCAACCCATTCCGAACGAGATGACAGAGGCTCAGAGCATATCTTCCAGAATTTGATTGACTCGTTCTACTTGACCACTTGATTGAGGGTGGAAGGCGGTGCTAAAAGAGAGACGAGTTCCCATAGCATTTTGGAAACTTTCCCAAAATCGAGAGGTGAAGAGACTCCCACGGTCTGAGTTAATTTCCAATGGAACACCATGAAGAGACACTATTCGGGAGATGTATAAATCGGATAGCTGGCTAGCGGTGATACTCTCACGAACAGGTAGGAAATGGGCTACTTTGGAAAGACGGTCGATCACAACGAAGATGGCATTATTCCCTCTCTTGGTCCTGGGAAACCCAGTGATGAAATCCATACTGATTTTATCGCATTTCCACTTGGGAATAGCCAAAGGTTGAAGGGTGCCAGCAGGCCGTTGGTGCTCTGCTTTAACACGACGACATACATCGCAGCTAGCAATGTATTGAGCGATTTCTCTTTTCATCCTAGTCCACCAAAACCTCTGGCGTAGGTCTTCATACATTTTCGTACTACCGGGATGAATGGTGAGAGGGGAATCATGAGCTTCCTTAAGGATCAACTGGCGTAGATGTTGTTTCTTGGGAACCACCAAACGGTTCTCGAAGAAGACAGCACCTCGCTCATCCATGGAGAAACATTTAGCAACTCCGCTAGCGATGTTTTCCTTAATTCGGGATATGCCCTTATCGTACCACTGGGCGGTTATGATTTGATCCACAAGGTTAGGTTTCGCTACCAGGGTGGATAGAAAACCTCGAGGAACAATGTGAAGATTAAGCTTACGAAATTCCTCATGGAGAAGTGGTTGACTTTGTTGTAACATCAGGTTGTTACAATAGGACTTACGGCTTAGCGCATCAGCCATGACATTGGCTTTGCCCGGGGTGTAAGTTATTCCTAAGTCGTAATCCGAGATCAACTCGACCCAACGTCTTTGCCTGTGATTTAAATCTAGTTGGGTGAAGATATATTTCAAACTTTGGTGATCGGTGAAGATCTCGCAATGATTACCGAGGAGGTAATGTCGCCAAGTTTTGAGTGCATGGACTACAGCTGCAAGCTCTAGATCATGTGTGGGATAATTTTCCTCATGTGGGTGTAGTTGCCGTGAAGCATAGGCAATTACCTGACGATCTTGCATGAGTATGCAACCTAGTCCTTGTCGCGAGGCGTCGCAATAGATAATAAAGTCCTTGGAGAAATCCGGTGGTACCAGTACGGAAGCAGATGCCAGGCGTCTTTTCAGTTCCTGAAAGCTGAACTCGCACAGTGGAGTCCACTCGAACTTTTTATCTTTCTTGAGGAGTTCAGTTAGAGGTTTAGCAACCTTGGAGAAATTCTCGATGAAGTGGCGGCAATAGCTCGCTAAGCCAAGGAAACTCCAAACTTGCTTGACCGTCTCAGGTGGAGTCCAATCAAGGACGGCTTGAACTCGCTCGGGATTGACAGCAATACCCTTACCAGAGATTACATGGCCTAGATAGGTCACTTCTGGCAACCAAAATTCACACTTGGAGAATTTGGCATAATGAGCTGACATCCAGTCCATACCCAAGATGATGTTTATGTCCGAGGACTTGAGAGCTATTAAGGATGCAAGGAAGACAAATCTATCGACAAGAATTTCGTTCCCATTGCTTACTCTAGAAGTTTGCCATTTGGAACCCGGAGTTTGAATTACCATGGAAGTGGGCATGTCACAGAATGTCGTGTTATGCAATCGAGCATAGTTCTCGGATATGAATGAATGAGATGCTCCAGTATCGAAAAGAACAGATGCCGGATGGCAGTTAACAAGGAGCGTACCAAGGACGACGTTAGGATCCTCATGAGCCTCCTCGGCTGAAACATAGTTGACATGGCCATGGGCAGTGGTGGCCGGCTTGGCGTAGAATGACTTTCCCACGGGCTTACCACGGCCAACAGACTTTCCAGTCTGATTGGGGTTGTTCAGGGGCCACTCTCGACTATAGTGACCCGGCCCTCCACACTTGAAACATGTCACCACATTGGGGCATGGAGCAGCATTAGCAGTGGGGCCACCATAGGGCTTGGGCGGTGCAAACTGTTGGTTGGGACGAGGCGCCTCAAAGGATGGCCTCGGGATGAACCTAGGTGGCAGTGCCGTGCTTGGGATCCACACCCGGCGCTTCTGAGCTCCAGAGCCGGATGAAGAGCCAAAATCACGGGAGTGCTTGCGTGAAGCATCATAATCAGTCTGGCCTGTCTCAGCACTAATGGCTTTATTGACCAACTTCTGTAAGGAGGTGCACTCGTGTAGACGAAGATCGCGGCGAAGCTCAGGGCTAAGTCCCTTGCGGAACCTTGCCTGCTTCTTAGCGTCAGTAGATACCTCTTCAGGGGCATAACGTGCCAGATTCCCAAATTCACGACTATAAGCATCCACAGTCAGTCTTCCTTGGGTGAAATTGCAGAACTCCTCCCTCTTGCGATCCATGAGACCTTCCAGAATGTGATGTTCACGGAAAGCTTCACTGAATTCAGCCCAAGTAGTAATTTGGCCGACCGGGCGCATAGCTTCATAATTTTCCCACCAGAGGCTAGCTGGGCATTCGAGATGGTAGGCAGCATAAGTAACCTTGTCGGCTTCGGCTACGTTGGCAGAACGTAGCTTGTGGGTAATCCTGCGAAGCCAGTCATCCGCGTCGAGGGGCTCGACGGAATGGTTAAACTTTGGTGGGTACAGCTTGATAAAGTCATTGATTGACACCAAATCATTTCGCAGATGGCGTGCAGTGTTCTGCTCAATCCGCTCCAGCAGGCGGTTAGTCTCACGCTTGTTTCTTTCCACCTCCAGCATTACTTCGGCCAGAGAAGGTGGGTGAGGCAGATTTTCGCCCCTAGCTGCACTAGCTTCCCCCTGCTCCGGGGCAGCAGGGTTGCTGCGGGTGTTGACCATCCTAGGAGAGAACAAGACAACGGTTTAGATAAGGATGGCTCAAACTTAGCAAGGAAGTGCAGATTGTAATGGATAACACGGAATGCAGAGATGTTCATCCGTATGTCATGGTAATATAAAACTGCCATATATATACCAACGGTCATACACATCATACATAGTTTAGTACAAGCCCAGGCTACAGTACAACTATGATGAAAGACGTTACATCTCATCGGAGGCATTCCAAGCTCCTATACATTACTTGTCTACACCTCCGGAATTGATTACACACAAAGTCACATTCCACAAGTCACGCAGGACAGTGGAGATACAACTACTACAATACTAGTGATACTACTACTAACTCAAACAGCTCCGTAGTAGTCCTCATAGAAGTCATCTCCATAGCCTGGAAGTTCAATGTGATAATCCGGAAACATACGGCCCTGAGGAGCCTGTGGACCATAGGGGCTAGCATGAGGTCTTGGGCCAACAAACGGTGGCCTGCGGGGACCACGGGGTGGGGTGATGCCTCCCACATCACGCCAATCCACCATGTCTGGCAGAGCAGATCTCACAGGATACAGATCCCTTGTATCCATACATCCAGCTTGCACCGCAGGTGCAAACCGAGTCAATGTAGCCCAATGATCAGCACGGGTATTGAAAAGCTCCAGCCTCAAGGCCCGATTCTCTCAGTCCTTATCTTCGAGCATCTCGGCAATGGTACAAGTTAATGAGTCCTCCTGAGTGGAGTCAGAATAGATAGCCTGAAGATACCCTTGCGCTCCCGGAAGTGAAGCTGGCATGTAACGGAAGTCGGTGTTCCGAAGCAGGCCAGTCTGGACTCGCATGATGGTCATCATGGAATAGGCAGCATCCTGCACAGCCATCTCAACAGTAACCTCGAGTCCATAGGAACAGTGAAGGGGCTCGGTAGATCCAGGATAAGAAGGAAATATCCTGACGGTGCAGAAATATTGGCTTTGATTAAAGTCTCGGAATTGCTCTTCGACGGTGTATTCGGGATACCAACAGTAACCCGTCTCGATCATTACCCGGACTAACATAGCAGTATGACCGGGCACGTCGAGGCACCGGGTCAGGCGAACCACTTGGTTTTGAGCACGGTTGGCCATCTGAAAGCACAACCACAATGCAAAGACATTAGAATTTCTAGGGAAAATTGGACAGCATAACAGCTGTAAATGATCAGAAAAAGATTTGAGACATCCACAACAGTCTGCAATACCACTCAACAACATCATATCAAGGTTCTGATTCAATTAGCATCATACTAAAAGTAGTAGAAACTGAACTGGGGCTTGTAACAACAATCCTATAAGCTACTACAGATTAGTAACACGTGAACCTGATAGAAGAAGAGAGCCTAGTCCTTAACCCACGTTGAATATGAAGAGAATGACTCAGATCAGAGGGCATAGGGTAAAGGAGTAAAAGAGCATTACGTTCCCTCCCACAATCTATTCCCCTACATATAACTAAAGCATTTCTAGACTCGACATCGACCAGTTTGGCTCAATGAACCTACATGCAGTCCGGCTCTGATACCAACACTGTCAGGACCCCGATTCCAAGCCACATCGATATAGCCGGTAACACCTCATATCACTTTGTGGACTCACGCACGGTATCCCACGGGTGTCACCTTACCATGGCCCTGGACCATTTGCGCCTTTTGGCTCACGTATATGATAGTGTCACTAGCATCCATATGACAGAGAACCTGGGCCGACATGGCTAGTAGTGAACCCAAAGCGGCACAGACCTATGGAGACAGGCATACATGAATCACATCGAGCATGTCGGTCATCAGCGAGTGATTCCGGGCTGTAGCACTGGGCTAACAGGACTCCGGGGAACCCGGGCTGTAGCAGGCTAGGCAGGACTCCGGATATCACCGCGTGACATTTTCCCGAAGGGACAGACATAGGAACGAAGTGAAACACATGCCGGCCAGTCAAGTGTCCTGAACAGTAGTGCTGGGCTAGCAGGACTCCGGTGAACCGGGCTATAGCGGACTACTATGGCTCGAGGAACACTAGACTACATTCCCCATAAGAAAGGCTGCCAAGGATAAACAACTAGATTGTCGGATCCCACTCATACCAAGCATTTCAATCATACACACAATATGCCCGATATGAGTACATACAACATGGCATCACAACAAAACTCTACAACTCAAGTACTTTATTTAAAGGCTCCAAAGAGCCATACATAACAAGTTCATACAGATAGGGGTCACATGACCCGACACTCAAGTCATACAATCATACAAGCACATGCGGAAGCAACTAGTCTGAGTACAGACGCTAGAAAGAAAGAAGGCTTCTCGAAGCCTGTCTATCTACATAGGGCCCTCCATGGCCAGGATCACCACCTGGGTGGCTACTCACTCGTCGACGTCAAGGTCTATGTAGAACCCATCAGAGGGGGCGGTGTTGTCATCTGAAAACAATAATTAAGCAAACATGAGTACAAAGGTACTAAGCATGTCTTACATCAGAACCTAATATACATGCTCATTCTCAAGAAGGTGGTGGGGTTGTTGCAGCAAGCCAGCTTTGACTCTTGGCTAAGCTATCCTACGAAACTTGACTAGTAAAATAGTTTTTGCACACGAGTCCACTACTCACCAACACAATACTCCACCATGGATCCTCCCTCGTCATCCTACGAGAGGGCCATCCTCGGTACTCACACTTATCTTGAGACTTTTAGTAGTATCCATTTAACTTGTCTATGAACTGTATAGGCAACCAAGTAGTCCTTTACCATGGACGCGGCTATTCGAATAGTTTTATACCCTGCAGGGGTGTACTTTGTCATACACGCTTTCACCACTTACCGCCGTTTACACGACATGTACTCGGCAACCTTCAAGCGGAGGCCCAACGAGGGTGTCGGCCACGGCCTACCTAAACACTCAAGTCTCTAGTCCAGGTTCATCGCCTATCCAGGTTCCATCCGTAGGGAGTCTGGCCGAGGTTTCCACATACGGCCCCGAACGATGTGAACAGGGTTCCCGAGACACCAAACGGGTGACTCGGTACACCGTGCCATGGTGTATCTACCGCAACATAGCCCACCCCTAGGGTCAGCGCTACGCACGGCCGCCAACACATAACCTACAACACCAGAATCTAATTGCAACTCCTGGACAGAGTACTAAGGTATTTAAGATGCCAAGAGGGTCAATTAAGGATCCCAATGCATGGTAGTAGCTGAATCTTAAATCACACATACAGATCTTAGTTCTTAGGGACGGCCTCAATGAAACAACCCACCATGTACTCCTACATGGCGTCTCATCGATACCTTTACCAAAACATGTTCCACACAACCCTCACGTTACCGACATAATCATTTCACTCTAGCCCATCACCCAGATGAACCAGACCTGACACAACTCTAAGCATAGCAGGTATAGCAAAGTAGGAATCACATACATGGCTCAATCAACTCCTACACATGCTAGTTGGTTTGATCTAGTTACTGTGGCAATGACAGGTCATGCAGAGGATAAGGGTTCAACTACCGTAGCACATAGCAGTTTGAATCGCGTTGTCTTAATGCAGTAAACAAGAGCAGAAGCGGGAACATGGGTTGTATCAGAATGATCAATGGGTTGCTTGCCTGTTGTAGAGGTAGTAGGGTACTGCCCTTCAGACGGATACTCGAGGTTATCCTCGGAGGCAGAACCTACCACGAAAGACACACTGAACATAATCAACACATGACAATATGCAACAATATGATGCATGCTATGACATGGCAAGATGAAAGTGTCTTGGCCTAATGCAAGCTAAAACAGAAGGGAATGAACTCATTTGAATCAAAGATTCAAATATTAGCTCATTAAACATGGCCTTATTAGTGCATTACCTTATTCTACTTAAACAACAAGGTTAACTTGTTTTGTCATGCATTAAACCATTACAGATGGATAGATTGAATTTTTTTGATCATTTTTCATATATAAATCTTTGCATTTGGAGCTATGGTTGATTTTCGATGATTTTTAGAAGTTTTGACTATTTTCTGGAATTTCCTATTAAAGAATAAATCCAGTAATTGAATAAATGCGTCAGCACTGCGTCACTGTGGCGTCAGCGGGTCAAAGGCGCCAGCCCAGGTCAAACCTAACTGGTGGGCCCTCTCTGTCAGTGACTCAACTAGTTAACATTGTTAAATTAACTCTAATTATCTGTCAGTGGGGCCTGGCCCCACATGTTAGTGAGAGAGAGTTAGTTAGCAAGGTCATTAACCTCTAACAGAGTGATTAACTCTAATTTAAACTAATCTAATTTAGTTAGGAGCCGGCCCCACATATCAGTGTCTCAGGCGGAGTCAAACTGGGGTCAAACCCCTGGTCAGCGGGGTTAATCCCGCCGGTGTTGAGTCGCCGGCGAGGCCGAGACGGCGAAGAGCTTTGGAAATCACCCACAGGCGACAAAATCGACCGCGGTTTGGTCCTACGCGTAGCTGGGGCTCGCACGCATCTAGTGGGGCAAGTGGGAGGAGCTGGGGTGGAGCGAGCTCGCCGAAATCGAGCTCGTGGCAACGGCCGGAGCTAGGCCGTTGGGGGTTTTGCTGCTGCAGCGAGCTAGCGGGGAAACGGACGCCCTAGCGAGGCACTACGAGGTGCGGTGAGTGCGTTAGGCACCCGCGCCTGACCAAATGGTCACCGGAGTGAAGCCGGCATCGAGCTCACGCGGCGGCGTGCTACGGTGAGCAAGGGGGGCGTCTACGGCGAGCAAACGAAGCAGAGAAGTGGGGGGTTCGGTGGAGGAGCTCACGGCGGTTGCAGAGCGCGTCTCAGCGGGCTCGGGGGAGGTCGGACGTCGTCGGGGCCTTGCCGGCGATCTCGGCGGACCGAGGAAGAAGAAGGCGTCGGGGAGGCGCTTGGAGGCGTCCGGCGTCGCGTGAGTCGACGAGGAGGTCGAGGACGGCAGCGCAGAGCTAATGGGCTTGTCGGAGGGGCGAGGGGGTGGCTCTGGTGACGACTACGGCGAACGGCAACGAGGATCACGCTCGTCCATCATGGGAGAGGGTGAGGGAGATGAGGAGGAGAGTGAGGGAGGGAGAGAGGGGGACATGGGGGTCGGCGTGGCACCCCTGGACGCCTCCAAGGCGTCGGCAGAACCAGGAGGTGGCCAGCGTGTGCCCGCGGGCGCTGGCCATGCACTCCTCGTCCTCCTGGCGGGAGGAGGAGGACGACTGGCAAGGCCAGTCGGCTGGGCCGAGCCAGGTGGGCTGGGCCAGCACAGGTGAGGCCCAGGTGGGTTTACCTCTCTCTCTCTTTTTCTTATTTGTTTCTGTTTTCTATTTTTTTCTGCAACTGTTGGGCTTTATTAAAAATACTAAAACATTTCCAAAAATCATGAAAATAATTGTGGGCTCTGTTTAGCATATTTCCAACAGCAAACATTTATTTCCAGAATTATTTGAGCATTTAAATTATTTTATAGCATTTAAATGCCCAAAATCAAATACTTATAATTTAATTCAATGACCTTCTATTGACCTAGAAACTTGTGCACCAATTTTGCCAGAGGTTCCAACCCAAGACAAAGAGAGTGAACTTTTTAGAAGGGCATTTCAGTTTCATTGAAAATAATTTTAGTAAACCCTAGTTGTTTCCAGGGGGGTTCTGGGGGTTCTGTCATCCCCGTTTCAAATTTAAAAGGAAATTAAACATGATGCACACTCTAATGCTTGAACTAGCTAGGGTGTGACACTTTACCTGAAGAAGAGCGCTGGATGATTCAAGTTCAAGTTCCAGGAAGGACGTTCATGCCAGTCACTGAGCCCATAGAGTTTTCTTTTGATGCACCAACTTGGAGTCTAGGAAAGAGCATGGCAGCTCACATCGCCATGGGACGCATTGGAGAAGTCTACCGAAATGATCTCAAGGATACTATCTACCAGATTTGTGGGCGCCGAGATGAGCACTGGGAGATGATCAGCACCAGAAAGGATAGATCAATTGCAGCTTTTATCCAGGAGTTAAGCCAGCACATTCGACGTCAGGAGAACCAGATGTGCGCCGACATGATAGACCTGAAGAAGGAAAAGACAAGTATCAAGGAACTGGAGGAAGAACTCAAGGCTAGATGTGAAGATTATGAAGAAGAAATTGAAGTATTAGTAGAGAAGAATGACGATCTGATCAAGAACATTGGAATATTTATGGGAGTCCCTACACCAGTAGAAGAAGACGAAGAACCCAAGGAGATTCGCCCGGAAGACTACATCATCATCGACGACACCGACTCGGATCCTGACGATAGCGATGATGACTATGTTGATGAAGCCGGAGCAGATATCATGGAGTCTGCAACCGAAGAATATTTCTAGTAGACCACCTCATCAGTAGTAGTAGTCCACCATGTAAATATTATAGTCCGAGCACTTTCGCGATAGTTAGATCGATTGTAGGCCCTTATTTGATTGAATGAATGAATGAATTGTTTGCTTTTGCCTCATGTGCATATGGGTAGTGTTTTCTCTTTAGACCCCCTCTATTCTTAAATCTCATCTTTTCTAAACCCTCAGATGCCTCCGAGGCGTGACCCCGGATTTACCTTTCCACCGGAGCTTACCCAGTTGATCCAGCAGCAGAACACATTGATGCAGTTGCTAGTCCAGAAACAGAATCAAGGGAACAACAACAACAACAACAATCCACCACCACCACCATATGTTAATCACTTAGCCCATTTTCTTAGGCTGAATCTGCCGGTGTTTTCCAGTAGCACCGAGCCGATAGTAGCAGATGATTGGCTCCGCAAGACAGCTAGAGAGTTGACCACAGCAGGATGCATGGATGCGGAGAAGGTGAAGTTTGCCGCACATCAGCTTGAAGGACCCACAACATCATGGTGGGAGAACTTCACAGCCACTTTCCTTGTCGATACTATCACATGGGACCAGTTTCAGTAGGCTTTTCGAACTGCCCATGTTTTAGCAGGAGCTATGGCCATGAAGCGAGAGTTTCGCAACTTGCGCCAAGGAGGACGGATGGTTGGCCAGTATGTGGAGGACTTTAGTAAGCTAGCACGTTATGCCCCAGATGACGTTGCTACGGACGCAGCTAAGCAGGAGAAATTTCTGGAAGGACTGAATGATGAGTTGAGCATACAGTTGATGGTAGCAACCTTCAACAACTACCAGGAGTTGGTAGATCATGCTCTCATGATTGAAGGGGAAGCAGCAGCAAATTGAGAATCGCAAGAGGAAGTATGCACAAGGAAAGTACAATTCAGGAGCTCAGCAGAAGCCACGATTTACCCCTAGGCCGGGAGGACATTTTCAGCATACCCATGGAGGAGGAAGCTCGCACAATCACAATGGCCCAAAGAATGGTAATGGGAATGGAGGAAGCAACGGCCAGAACCGCACCAACCCATCAACCCTAGCCAAGAAAGACCTAAGCCAAGTCACTTGCTTTAAGTGCTAGAAGACCAGACATTATGCCAATGAATGTCCTGAATCACAGAGTGGAAATGGCAATGGAAGCACTAGGAAGAAGCCAAACCCTTTCAACAGGGGACAGGTGAACCACGTTAACGTGGAGGAGGTTGAAGAGCAGCCGGATGTAGTAATTGGTAAATTTTTGGTTAAGTCATTTACTGCACTCGTTCTTTTCGATACTGGTGCATCGCATTCATACATATCAAGGGGATTTGTGGATAAGTATAAACTGCCAACCCAAGCCCTTAGGTCACCCATGTTAGTAACCTCGCCTGGAGCAGAATATATGGCTAGTCTATGGTGTGATCGGTTACCATTAAGGATTGGTAACTATGTTTTTCCCTCGGACCTAATAGTATTGGAATCCCAAGGATTGGATGTGATATTAGGCATGGATTGGTTGTCAAAGTATGAAGGGAATATTGAATGTGCCAGTTAGTCAATTTTTCTTACCACCCCAGAAGGGAGAAGGATCAAGTATGTATCCCGACATGTGCCAAAGAGGACTCAACTAAATTGTTTAACCGGAGTTGTGTAGGAGGAAGTACCAGTAGTGAAGGATTTCCCCGAAGTATTTCCAGAAGAGTTGCCAGGCATGCCACCGGATAGAGATATTGAGTTTTTGATTGAGCTTTTGCGAGGCACATGGCCAATATCAAAGAGACCATATAGGATGCCTGCAAAGGATTTGGTGGAAATTAAGAAGCAAATTAAGGAGTTACTGGATAAATGATATATTCGCCCAAGTTCTTCACCATGGGGATCGCCAGTACTTCTAGTAGAAAACAAGGATGGATCGTTAAGGATGGTTGTCGATTATCGAGGATTGAATGAAGTAACCATCAAGAACAAGTACCCACTATCGATGATCAATGATCTGTTTGATCGATTGCAAGGAGCTAAGGTATTTTCCAAGATCGATCTGCAATCAGGATACCACCAGTTGAAGATTCAGGAATAGGATATACCCAAGACGGCTTTTACCACCAGGTATGGGCTGTACGAGTATACTGTTATGTCATTTGGTCTGACTAACGCACCTTCATATTTTATGAACATGATGAACAAAGTGTTTATGGAGTTCTTGGATAAGTTCGTCGTAGTGTTCATTGATGATATCCTGGTTTACTCAAAGAATGAAGAGGAGCATAAGGAACATTTGCGTTTGGTTCTTGGAAAGCTCAGAGAACATCAATTATATGCCAAGTAGCAAATGTGAGTTTTGGTTGAAGGAAGTTGGATTTCTCGGACACGTTATATCCGGAGAAGGTATAGTAGTAGATCCCACTAAAGTATCGTGACCAAGTGGGAAGCACCAACCACCGTGGGAGAGATCCGGAGTTTTCTTGGACTCGCAGGATACTACCGGAGGTTTATTGAGAATTTATCAAAGATTGCGAAGCCTATGATGGAGTTGTTGAATAAGGATACCAAGTTCATATGGACGGAGGAATGTGAGGCTAGTTTCCAGGAGTTTAAGAAACGTTTGGTTACCTCACCAGTGTTGATTTTGCCAGACCAGACCAAGGATTATGAGGTGTATTGCGACGCTTTGCGTCGAGGACTTGGAGTAGTACTTATGTAGGAAGGGAGAGTTGTTTCATATGCCTCACGACAGCTTAAGCCTCATGAGTTGAATTATGCTACGCATGATTTGGAGTTAGCAGTCGTAGTGCATGCACTGAAGACTTGGAGACATTTACTGATTGGAAACCATTGCGAAGTGTATACGGATCATAAGAGTCTGAAGTATATTTTCACACAGAAGGAGTTGAATCTCGGATAAAGGAGATGGTTGGAGCTCATCAAGGATTATGATATGAGATTGCAATATCAACCTGGAAAGGCTAACGTAGTAGCTGACACGTTGAGCCGTAAGAGCCACGTCAACACCTTAATGACGGGAGATTTACCAAGGGAGTTAGCCGAAAATCTTCGAGAGCTATGTTTGGAAATAGTCCCGAGAGGCTATGTAGCAGCATTGGAGATTCAGTCTACATTGATGGATAAAATCAGAGAAGCCCAAAGGACTGACAAGGAGATTGCTTCTATTAAGGAGAAAATTAGCAAAGGAAAAGCTAAGGGATTTCGTGAGGATGAGCATGATACCATATGGTTTGAAGACCGGGTTTATGTGCTAAATGATTCGGAGATCAGGAAGTTAATTTTACAAGAGGCCCATGATTCACCATATTCGATTCACCCAGGAAATACCAAGATGTATTTGGATTTGAAGGATATTTTCTGGTGGACCGGAATGAAGAAGGATATTGCAGAGTACGTATCAGTTTTTGATGTATGTCAGAGAGTGAAGGAAGAGCATCAGAAGCTAGCAGGATTGCTACAACCATTGCCGATACCCGAATGGAAGTGGGATAAGCTAGGCATGGATTTTATTACAGGATTGCCCAGAACACGTTCAGGCTATGGCTCGATATGGGTTGTAGTCGATCATTTGACAAAGGTAGCTCATTTCATTCCAGTGAAGACTACCTATACCAGTGCAAAGTTGGCAAAGATATACATGACCAAGATCGTATGTCTGCATGGAGTTCCAAGGAGCATTGTATCAGATAGAGGAACCCAGTTTACTTCAAAGTTCTGGAATCAGTTGCATGAGACTTTGGGAACCAGACTAGAGTTTAGCACAGCTTTCCACCCGCAGACAGATGGACAGACTGAGAGAGTCAACCAGATCTTGGAGGATATGCTAAGAGGCTATGCGCTAGATTACGGATCTAGTTGGGACGAGAATTTGCCGTATGTAGAATTCTCTTACAACAACAGCTATCAATCCAGTTTGAAGATGGACCCTTTCAAAGCCTTGTATGGAAGAAGGTGCAGGACCCCACTGTCCTGGGATGAAGTTGGAGATCGCCAGTTGTTTGGACCGGATCTGATAAAGGAATCTGAATAGAAAGTGAAATTCATTCGCGACAGGCTAAAGGTAGCTCAATCCAGGCAGAAGAGTTATGCAGATTCTAAATGCAAGGAGACAGTTTACAAAGTTGGAGACTGAGTTTATCTTCGAGTATCACCACTTCGAGGAGTTAAGTGCTTTGGAGTTAAGGGAAAACTAGCGCCACGTTTTGTAGGCCCATACAAAGTTTTGGAACGTATGGGAGAAGTAGCCTACAACTTGGAATTATCCGATGGACTGTTAGGAGTTCACGACGTGTTTCATGTATCCCAGTTGAAGAAGTGCCACGCAGAGATGGCTGACATACTGCTGAGAGATACGGTACCACTAGAAGCAATTCAGTTGGACAATGATTTGACCTATAAGGAGAAACCAGTTAAGATTCTAGGGAATGCCAGTCGAGTCATCCGCAGCAAGGTTATCAAGTTTTGCAAGGTTTAGTGGAGCCACCACACGGAGGATGAAGCCACCTGGGAACGAGAGGAAGAATTGCCGAGAGACCACCCTCACCTATTTTCTAGCCAACACGAATCTCGAGGGCGAGATTCATCTTAAGGGGGGTAGGTTTGTAACATCCCAAATTTTCAATTTGGAATGTTATACACTAGATCATCATTGCATATCATATTTATTGCATTTTGGCTGATCCTAGAAATTTTTCGCAATTCAAGGACCCTTGCAGAGAGTTGGGCATTTCGTTATTTTCATATTTGAGCTGTCTCAAATTTTGAAAATAGGATCTTTTGATTTTATTTATTTCATCTTCAATTATTTCTATTACAAAAATATGAGAGAGGGAATAAAATGACTTTCCCAAAATAAAGAAATATTAAGGATTTAATAAAAAATCAAATAAGATTTTATTTGGTTTTATTTGCTATTTTATTTGAATTTAGGAAAAATGTGCGTTTTTCAAAATTGCATTTAGGCCCTAAATAAATGTTCACTTCGTCCGACTTGATTTTAGAAGTCGGGGAAAATTTATTTCGGGATTTTTGGAGTCCGTTTAGTATTTCTTTCGTTAGTTTTTCTGCGCGGAATTAATTTAAAAAAATCCGAACCGACTCCGGGCCATACCCGAGCGGGACTCCGCCCGGGGGGCCTTTATAAGCCGCCTGCCCGAGCCGCCGACGCCCACCAGCGCCTCAGCCCCACAGCCCGCCCGCGCGCCCAAACCCTAGCGTCGCCGCCGCCTCGCCGCTGCTGTCGCGCCGCCCCGCCGAGCCGCCTCACCGCCGACCCCGCCGTCCCGCCGCCGACCCCGCCGTCCCGCCGCCCGAGGTAGCCGCCGTGGCCGGCAGTTTTCCTCAGAAAACCGCCCGTTTTTTTTTAAAACCATGGTCTTTTAGATCCGTTTTTTATTAGAATGGTTTTTTACGATTTAGTTATTTAGCGAGCGTTCGCTCGTTCGTTCATTTTAACGAACGTGTTCGTCATTTAGATCCAGATAACGAACATTCGTTCGTTAATCTGTTCGTCGTTTTTCTTTTTCTCAGATTTTCCGCGATTATTTCTGATCACGATTTCTGATCCGATTTTCGTTTTAGTATAACTTTTCGCTCGTTTATCGAAATGAGGTGATTCAAGCGCCTGGAGTTTCATCTCGAAACCCTCTTTCCGTTTAACCAACTTAAACAAGTTTTTTCTTCTGTAAAAATTGCCTTAGATCCAGAATAGTAAATGAAGCCTGTTTCTTTTGTTTTTTGTCTTTCGTTGCTTCGTTCGATTGGATTCTTTTTGCCAACCGGAGTTCTTAAGTTGAACTTTCTGGTTAGATCTCTTATTTGAGTTTTACCTGTGCATTAGTTGAGTACTTATTGTGTGCTTGTTGTTTGCAATAGAGTACCCGGAGTGCGCCGCTTGTTACTTCGAATCGCTAGGTTTCCCGGATCATCAGCAAGGCAACTAACACTTTGATCATATCTCCTACTTCCCAGTTTTATTGCATTAGATCAATCCTTACACATTGCATGATTAGGATCTAACTAAATTGTGGGTTTGGGACGTAGTTGAGGTAATACCTGTTATCTGTTTATTATCAAACCTTTGGGAGTTACTTCTACGTTGCTTATTATGCCATGCTATGCTAGTAGACGTGGATTGGGTGAGTGTATCCATGACAGATGTGAGTTTGTTAATTAATGGTTTACTTAAGGTGGCAACTTAAACACACATCTGGGTGGATTGAGGTACCTAGGTATTCTAGGATTGCCTGTTTTCTTTTGGACCACCACCCAGGTTCAAAGGGATCATGAGATTGTTCATGCTAGAAACTTCCGTGTGCAGCCACAAGCTATTATGGGCTCTAGCATAGTTGAATAAGTTGTGCGAACTCTTACAGTGGTAGACTAGCAGATGTAGGGGATGTAGGTGGTACGGTTTACCCATCGTAAGGTGCTAGCGCTTCTGAAAGACTATGTCTCGGTCATCCGTTTCTCAAACACCATGTAGTGCGAGAAATCCAACGGAGGAGATCGAGTCTTGTGGGGAAAAGTGCGCAAACCTCTGCAGAGTGTATGAACTAATCATGGTTAGCCGTGTCCCCGGTTATGGAAATTTTGAGTATCTAGTACCTGGATTATCATGTGAATCTCAACATGTTACTATAAAATTTAATTTTGATGGGTTTGTTTAATGATGATGGTTAATTGGGATTGAGAATGCTGTCAAGCATTCTCAATGTTTAACAACCACCATGATAGTTAAATAAATTTATTCCTTTGCAGTAGGGAAAAATTGGCTTTTCGCAAAATTGTAACCATAGAGCTTTCCACCAGCCAGATATGCATATAGAATAGCTGTTTCTTTCCATTACTCTCTATGTGTTACATTTCCAGCATATTCCATGTGCTGACCCGTTTCGGGCTACAACATTAATGTTGCAGACTTTTCAGATGACAATTAAGGAGTTTTAGGTCGCGGTTCTATACTCAGTGATGCCGTTGGAGTTGATGGACTCACTTATCTTCCAAGCCTTTCGCTGTTATCGTTATTAGATGGCCTTAAGCCATATTTATTGTAATAAGTTCTCCATTGAGACACTCAATGTAATAAGTGTGTGATTGCTACTCTGTTATAAATCCTTCAAGTACTGCGTGGTGTCAGCATTACTGATCCAGGGATGACACCGGATCACAGAGATTGGACCATTTGAGGTCTGGTCGCTACACGAATCCACTAAGGGCCAGCTTCCTCTTATTCCCCATAGAATCATCCTCCTGAATATACAATTACATCCATTACTTGTAAATACAGAAGCCAACTGATAATTTAGATATGCACACATGACACATTGACCATATTATCCATACTGTGATCCTATTTGCACTTTCCATTGGCATGCACACACATTGAACAACAAAGCTAATATAACTACATATTGTGGACAAATTTATATACTAATGAATCAAGTAAGTTCTTAATGAATTGATAAGTACATCAAAATTAATGCATTCCATTTGGGATATGGCATTCAAAACACCAATCTGTGTAGCATTCAAAAACAAATCTAAGCATACATCTATGTAGCATTCAAAACCCCAGTTTGTCTAGCATGCAAAAACAAATCTAAGCATACATCCTTATCTCTCATTAAGATCAGTCTAGCATTTTTGCAACTAATGTAATCCAAAAAACCCATACAAAAAAGCCCCATCCCCCCATATAGAAAACCCCATCCCTCAAACGAACTACTCTAACCATCTATACTACCCTACGAATCACAATTCAACCAATGAAACTAGGGAATAACTCTACAATCTAAATATTCCAACTAGGGTACAAGCAAATGGAAATTTATACGTCTCCAACGTATCTATAATTTTTTATTGTTCCATGCTATTATATTATTTGTTTTGGATGTTTATGGGATTCATTATGCACTTTTATATTATTTTTGGGACTAACCTATTAACTGAAAGCCCAGTGCAAATTGTTGGTTTTTTGCCTATTTCAGTGTTTCATAGAAAAGGAATATCAAACGGAATCCAAACAGAATGAAACCTTCACGAGAATCTTTTTGGAACAAACATTATCCAGGAGACTTGGAGTGGATGTCAAGGAAGCAGTGAGGCGACCACGAGGTAGGGCGGCACGCCCAGGGGGGCCAGGCATGCCCCCACCCTCATGGGCCCCTCGCAGCTCCACCGACCTACTTCTTTCGCCTATATATACTCTTATACCCTAAAAACATCCAGGGGAGCCACAAAACCACTTTTCCACCGCCGCAACCTTCTATACCCGTGAGATCCCATCTGGGGACCTTTTTTGGCGATCTGCCGGAGGGGGATTCGATCATGCAGGGCTTCTACATCAACACCATATCCTCTCCGGTGATGTGTGAGTAGTTTACCACAGACCTTCGGGTCCATAGTTATTAGCTAGATGGCTTCTTCTCTCTCTCTTTGGATCTCAATACAAAGTTCTCCTCGATGTTCTTGGAGATCTATTCGATGTAATTCGTTTTGCGGTGTGTTCCCCGAGATCCAATGAATTGCGGGTTTATGATTAAGATTATCTATGAACAATATTTGATTCTTCTCTGAATTCTTATATGCATGATTTGATATCTTTGCAAGTCTGTTCGAATTATCAGTTTGGTTTGGCCTACTAGATTGATCTTTCTTGCAATGGGAGAAGTGCTTAGCTTTGGGTTCAATCTTGTGGTGCTCGATCCTAGTGACAGAAAGGGAACCAACATGTATTGTATTGTTTCCATCGAGGATAAAAAGATGGGGTTTATATCATATTGCTCGAGTTTATCCCTCTACATCATGTCATCTTGCCTAATGCGTTACTCAGTTCTTATGAACTTAATACTCTAGCTGCATGATGGATAGCGGTCAATGTGTGGAGTAATAGTAGTAGATGAAGAATCGTTTCAGTCTACTTGACACGGACGTGATGCCTATGTTCATGACCATGCCTAGATATCATCATAACTATGTGCTTTTCTATCAATTGCTCGACAGTAATTTGTTCACCCACCGTAATATATGCTATCTTGAGAGAAGCCACTAGTGAAACCTATGGCCCCCGGGTCTACTTTACATCATATTATTTTCCCATCAACTAGCTATTTATGTCGCAGTTTATTTTGCAATCTTTACTTTTCAATCTATACAACAAAAATACCAATTATATTTATCTTATATCTCTATCATATCTCACTTTCACAAGTGACCGTGAAGGGATTGACAACCCCTTTATCGCGTTGGTTGTGAGGTTCTTATTTGTTTGTGCGGGTACTAGGTGACTTGCGTGTAGTCTCCTACTGGATTGATACCTTGGTTCTAAAAAACTTATGGAAATACTTATGCTACTTTGCTGCATCACCCTTTCCTCTTCAAGGAAAAACCAACGCATGCTCAAGAGGTATGAACAAGGATTTCTGGCACCGTTGCCGGGGTGATCTATGCCAAGTCAAGACATACCAAGTCCCATCACAAACTCTTATCCCTCGCATTATATTATTTGCCATTTGCCTCTCATTTTCCTCTCCCCCACTTCACCATTGCCGTTTTATTCGCCCCTCTTCCGTTCGATCTTTTGTTTGCTTGTGTTACCATGTACCTTATTTTTGCTTGCTAAAAGTTTATGGATCCTCATCCACTTGCTAATCTCTTTAAGAGATCCAATTGTGATGAACATAGTGCTAGTGAGTTGAGTGCACTAGATTATCTTTATGAAGTATTGCTTGAAATTCATGAATCTGAAAAGTGCGATGAATTACTTTATGAAGCAATTCACGATATATATTTGAATAAAAAGCATGATTGCAATGATTTTATTATAAATTTTATTCATGTAAATTGTGCTAATAATATGCAAAACCCTAAGCTTGGGGATGCTAGTTTTGCTATGTCCTCTACTTGTTGCAACGATCATGATTGGGAGGATTCTTCTTATGAGATTGATAATAATTTTTGCAATAATATTGAAAGTGGGTTTGGAAGAGTGTCAACTTTAGATCCCACATATTTGGAGAATGTTCAATCTTATGAAGTTTTTTATAAAAGTGGGTTTAGAGAGGTCATGACTTTAGTTAATGTTAATCCCACTATTTTGGAAGAGTGTCAACTTTGCATGCATGTGGATCGTGTCGAAAATATTTTATGTGATAGCTATTTTGTTGAATTTTCTTATTATCCCACATGTAATTACTATGAGAGAGGTAAATATGATTGTAGAAATTTTCATGTTACTAAATTACCTCTTGTTATGTTGAGATTGCTATTGCTTCTTTGTGCTTCCTTGCATATGCTAGTTTTTCCTTGCTATGATAATTTGTTTGCCTATAAGATGCCTATGCATAGGAAGTATGTTAGACTTAGATGTGATTGTCATGTTTTTCACGATGCTCTCTTTGTGCTTCAATTATTGTCTTTCATGTGAGCATCATTGAAATTATCAATGCCTAGCTAGGGGCATTAAACGATAGCGCTTGTTGGGAGGCAACCCAATTTTATTTTTGTTCCTTGCTTTTTGTTCCTGTTTATAAATAAATAAATCATCTATCTTCTGTTATGATTGTGTTCTTATGTTTTAAGTAGTGTTTGTGCCAGGTAAAGCCTTTAGGATCTTCTTGGATGACTGTTATTTGATCTTGCTGAAAAAACAGAAAGTATGCGCTCACCAGAATAATTTTAATTTTTAACCAGAGAGTAATGAAATACTGATTCCAACTGCAGTAGATCAATATACAAATTATGTAGTATGTCCTAATTTCACAGGATTTTGGAGTTACATAAGTATTCGAAACCTACAGATTACTATAGACTACTCTGTTTTTGACAGATTCTGTTTTTCGTGTGTTGTTTTCTTATTTGGATGAATCTATGGCTAGTATCGGGGGGTATGAACCATAGAGAAGTTGAAATACAGTAGGTTTAACTCCAATATCAATAAAGAATGAGTTTATTACATTACCTTAAAGTGGTTGTTTGTTTTCTTATACTAACGGAGCTCATGGGATTTTCTGTTGAGTTTTGTGTTGTGAAGTTTTCATGTTTTTGGGTAAAGATTTGATGGATTTCGGAATAAGGAGTGGCAAGAGCCTAATCTTGGGGATGCCCAAGGCATCCCAAGGTAAAATTCAAGGACAACCAAAATCCTAAGCTTGGGGATGCCCCAGAAGGCATCCCCTCTTTCGTCTTCATCTATTGGTAACTTTACTTGAGGCTATATTTTTATTCACCACATGATATGTGTTTTGCTTGGAGCGTCTTGTATGATTTGAGTCTTTGACTTTTAGTTTACCACAATCATCCTTGCTGTACAAACCTTTTGGGAGAGACACACATGAATCGGAATTTATTAGAATACTCTATGTGCTTCACTTATATCTTGTGAGCTAGATAATTTTGCTCTAGTGATTCACTTATATCTTTTTAGAGCACGGTGGTGGTTTTATTTTATAGAAATTATTGAGCTCTCATGATTCACTTATATTATTTATAGATTCTTTTAGAACAACATGGTAATTTGCTTTGGTTATGAAATTTGTCCAAATATGATAGACATCCGAGATGGGTATAATAAAAACTTTCATATAGAGTGCATTAAATGTTATGAGAAGTTTGATTCTTGATAGTTGTTTTGAGATATAAAGGTGGTAATATTAGAGTTGTGCTAGTTGAGTAATTATGGAATTGAGAAATACTTGTGTTGCATTTGGCAAGTCCCATAGCATGCACGTATGGTAAAAGTTGTGTGACCAATTTGAAGCATGGTGTGTTCATTGATTGCTTTCCTTATGAGTGGCGGTCGGGGACGAGCGATAGTCTTTTCCTACCAATCGATCCCCCTAGGAGCATGCACGTAGTTCTTGGTTTTGATGACTTGTAGATTTTTGCAATAAGTATATGAGTTCTTTATGACTAATGTTGAGTCCATGGATTATACGCACTCTCATCCTTCCATCATTGCTAGCCTCTTCGGTATCGTGCATTGCCCTTTCTCACCTCGAGAATTGGTGCAAACTTCGCCGGTGCATCCGAACCACGTGATATGATATGCTCTATCACACATAAACCTCCGTATATCTTCCTCAAAACAGCCACCATACCTACCTATTATGGCATTTCCATAGCCATTCAGAGATATATTGCCATGCAACTTTCCACCGTTCCGTTTATTATGACATGCTCCATCATTGTCATATTGCCTTGCATGATCATGTAGTTGACAGTGTATTTGTGGCAAAGCCACTTTCATAATTCTTTCATACATGTAACTCTTGATTAATTGCATATCTCGGTACACCGCCGGAGGCATTCACATAGAGTCATATTTTGTTCTAAGTATTGAGTTGTAATTCTTGAGTTGTAAAGTAAATAAAAGAGTGATGATTTTCATTATTAGAGCATTGTACCATGTGAGGAAACTTCTTCAAAAAAAGGAGAAAGGCCATAAAAAGGGAGGCCCAAAAAAAGAGAGAAAAAGAGAGCAGGGGCAATGTTACTATCCTTTTTCCACACATGTGCTTCAAAGTAGCACCATGATCTTCATGATAGAGGGTCTCTTATGTTGTCACTTTCATATACTAGTGGGAATTTTTCATTATAGAACTTGGCTTGTATATTCCAACAATGGGCTTCCTCAAAATTCCCTAGGTCTTCGTGAGCAAGCAAGTTGGATGCACACCCACTTAGTTACTTTTGTTGAGCTTTCATATATCTATAGCTCTAGTGCATCCGTTGCATGGCAATCCCTACTCCTTGCATTGACATCAATTGATGGGCATCTCCATAGCCCTTTGATTAGCCGCGTCAATGTGAGACTTTCTCCCTTTTTGTCTTCTCACACAACCTCCATCATCATATTCTATTCCACCCATAGTGCTATATCTATGGCTTGCGCTCATATATTGCGTGAAAGTTGAAAAAGTTTGAAAATACTAAAGTATGAAACAATTGCTTGGCTTGTCATCGGGGTTGTGCATGATGGGAGCATTTTGTGTGACGAAAATGAAGCATGGCCAAACTATATGATTTTGTAGGGATAAGCTTTCTTTGGCTATGTTATTTTGATAAGACATGATTGCTTGGTTAGCATTGCTTGCAGTATTATTATTTTTATGTCAATATTAAACTTCTGTCTTGAATCTTTCAGATCTAAATATTCATGCCTCAGTAAAGATAAATACATTGAAAATTATGTTAGGTAGCATTCCACATCAAAAATTCTGTTTTTATCATTTACCTACTCGAGGACGAGCAGGAATTAAGCTTGTTTTAGTGTTTCACAGAAAAGGAATATCAAACGGAATCCAAACGGAATGAAACCTTCACGAGGATCTTTTTGGAGCAAACGCAATCCAGGAGACTTGGAGTGGACATCAAGGAAGCAGCGAGGCGACCACGAGGTAGGGCGGCACGCCCCCACCCTCGTGGGCCCCATGCAGCTTCACCGACCTACTTCTTACGCCTATATACACTCTTATACCCTGAAAACATCCAGGGGAGCCACAAAACCACTTTTCCACCGCTGCAACCTTCTGTACCTGTCGTGGTTTTGTCATGGAGCCATCGCTAAGGGTTAGCTTAAAGGGGTTTAAAGCGGACAAAGGACGCGAGAGTTTATACTGGTTCGGCCCCTTACGATGAAGGTAAAATCCTACTCTAGTTGTGATGGAATTGCTTAGGGTTTCGATGACCAGGGAGCGAATCCGCTTTGTCTGGCTCTCGAGTTGTTGTGTCTTGTCCCTAAACTACCGCCAGGCCGTCCCTTTATATACATAGGTCGACGCCCGCTGGTTTACAGAGTCCCGAGGCCGGATCATAAACGTATCCGACTCGGTATCTACTCCTATCTTATCATACAAGCATATATCAATTTCGGTTTATATCTAAAGGCTTTAACCCGCCTTTGGGCCTTGGGCCTTCATGAAGTGCCATTATTCATATCTTCATGGGCTTCAAGTAAGGTGATCATCATGGGGATAACCCGACCTCTCCTGGCCGGTTTATGTCCAGTAGTAATATCCCCAACATTAGGCCCTAGATTGATTTGAACTTGTTCATATCAATCTTCAACACTTAGAAAAATTCCTCCCTTTGCACCTTCGCGTAGATCTTGTAAACCACTGTGACGTCATCATCCATATTTGCAGTAAACCGCCGTGACATCACCTGTTCATTTAAAGCCGAAGATACCCTTTTATTAATGAGCATCCAACAATCGAAACGACGACCTTGTTATATATCCATTTTTTGGGCTCCTCGATTCCCGCGCATGTCGCTTATCTCCTTGTCCTTATAAATAGGGCGGAGGGTCCCTTTCCTTTTCTTTTCCGTCGCCTTTCCATCTCTTCTCCTTCCTAGCGACGCCCCTGCACCCGACCGCCGCCGCCGTCGTCGATCTTCGCCTCTGCCTCACCGTCGGCCGCTGCATCAACCTGATCGCACTAGAGAGACGCGGTGCACCTCCACTGCTTCAACAGTCGTTGTAAGTCTTTCCCTTCTCTCCTCTGTAGATCTACTTAGGGTTCATATGGGTTCATGGCGCTCTCTTCGTGTTCTTCGTTCAGTCCATAAATAGCAAACCTCAAGCTCGACGCGTTCCGTGCAGTAGCTATGGTAATCCTTACTTCCCCCATCAAACCAAACCTTAAACACATAAGAACTTGATCTGGACCTTTTGTGAACTGCCTCAGGACCAAACGTTTTTAGGTCTAGATATTTTTCTTTTCCTGACTTACGGTAGATCCAAAATTCCAATGCAATCTTGTGAAACCTATTTTTCCTCACTTAGTCATTTTTGCCTTAGATCTATATCTTCCTTATGTACATAGGCGGTTTATCCTTGTAGAAAGTAATCTGTCATATGCCATTAGTCCCCTTATAAACTACTCATCACTTTACCATTTATAAACGCTTGGTCGTAGGCGGTTTATAACTTCCTCCGATTTAACAATTCTACACGCTTGAATTCCTTTTTTCTCAACCTGTTACACTTTATGCGTTGTCATTTATGAATCATAAACCAGCAGTAATCTTTTCTAGCTCTGCACTTGCAATGGCCAAACAATTCTATTCATGTAACTGGGTCCCTTCCCGGGTTACTGAGGAGCAACTGAATGGATGTGTCAAAATTGGCACCTTACCAAAGAAGAATGAAATCCATTGGCGAGTTCCCGGTCTAGAAAATCCTCCTACCCCCAGAGATGGCGAAGTAGTAGTGTTTGCTGATCATATGGGTCATGGTTTTAAACGGCCTGGATCCAAGTTTTTCCGGGATGTACTTGCCAGCTTTCAGATCTACCCTCAAGAAATTGGATCCAACTCTGTATCCAATATCTGCAACTTTCAGGTGTTTTGTGAAGCTTATCTACAAGAAGAGCCGACTGTCGAGCTGTTCAAGGATTTGTTCCACTTAAACCGTCGCACTGAATTCGTAGACGGGCCCAATACTAAACTCGGTGGCATCTCCATTCAGAAAAGGAAGGATGTTAGTTTTCCTGACGCCAAACTTCACAGTCACCCAAAGGATTGGAATCAGACTTGGTTCTATTGCAAGGACACTTCTCCTGAAGATGAGAACCCTCTGCCAGGTTACCGTGCTCACCGGCTTACCAACACTCATCCACTTCCACGACGACTAAGTGACAAGGAACGGGCCACGTATGCACCACAACTCGCCAAGCTTAGAGCTTTCATGGGCAACAGTTTAACAGGTGTGGACTTTGTTCAATGCTGGCTATCCTGGAGTATCTTGCCATTAAGTCGATGCTCCGGTTTAATGTGCGAGTATACCGGTGACGTAAAAGACTCCCAACGTCATATTGACATTCAGCTAACAGATGATGAAGTTACTGAATCTGTCAAGAAAATGCTGAATGAACCAGAAGCCATCTGTAGCAAGACTGGGCTAAGTCCCTTTTACACATAGAACAAACCGCCCGCTGTAAGAATTGTTTTCCTTCCGCTTTATACCTGATATTTTTGAACTGTGCAATTTTTAATACCCTCTGCCCATCTTTTAAACAGGGTGATGACCCGTTCTGGAAAAAGAAATCTCAGGAGAAAACGGTTAAGGCTCCTCGTCTTAAAATGAAGGATGTCAAGAAATCTGCCAACAGGAAGGCAACTGAACCAATCACTTTAGATCTTGATGATGACCCTGATAAACCGGACGCAGAGGTAGAACTTGATTCTCTTGGTTCACTTTTCATACACCTCATTGACAATGATATTTATCAGGATGACACCGAGGGCAGCCAAGCTGATGACGCAGAGGTAATTATCCTTTCCTCCGGTTCAGACCCTCTGCCAACACAAAAAATCCGTCAAGCAATCCGAAAAGTAAGATTTTCTCACCCCCTAGCTTACTTGGACCCAAACTTTCTTTTGAAGAAGCAGCAACACGAAGTACGCCGCACAACCTGTCATAGCGGCCAAGTAATCACCTCAACCGGTCTACCAAATACCCCGGTTCGGAAGCGCCAATCTGATGTCTCAAATACTTCCAATACTTCTTATCCCAAGTTGGGTTATTTCTGACAGCCTCTTAATCCATCCGATTCGAATTATCAGGGAACGCCACCTTCATCATCCGGCGAGTCAACTGCGAAACAGCTTCCACCCCTCAAGACCGTCCCTGGGTAAATGCCTTAAGATGTCTCTTTTTGATGCTTTACACTTATATGCTATACTGATATGTATACCTTTTATTTCAGGGACAACCCAGACCCAGTAAGAAGGGTCGTGTAGACAAACCGCCTGATGATCATGTGACAGTTGAACCGGAGACAATTTCAGAACCAGAGAGAGCAACTGCTGACGCCACGCTTGATGACCTGCCACCCCCAGATCATGTTTTTATTAAACAAGTATAAGTTGGTACCGCAATGCAAGCTAATAAACCGCAATTCCAGTCCGTAATGATGATGGACTTTCTAGTCCGGTTAAGGCTACTGATATTCCACCAACTCCAGTAAAGGCTACTGGCGACAAGGAAGATGAGGTTATCATCACTGGCGTTGGCCACACGTCCCCTGGCCATCCTGTTGTATTAGCAAAACATAGCGCCAAAGAAGAATGTGCTGCCATGGAGAAAGGCAAATGGAGCACCGACTTATCAAGTTATGCCCACCTTAACGCCCAGGAGCTCCACTCTGGTTTTCTAAACCGTCTGTACACCAACCATGAATACGAAGCCAGTTTAGTGAATTTGATGAAGGATCATTATGAGGTAATTACAAATCTTTTCCTTTCTTAAGTCCAATCGTAAGTACCAATTCCAGTAGCTCCCAACAACCGATTTATGATAGTAATCAAAAACCGGGACTTCATAATACCATGACTCTGCATACTTATCCTCCAAGGGTCGGTTGATCCTTTTAAAAATGAACCGGTACTTTAGTATTGTAATCTTGTAACTTTTTCCTGTGTAGTCCCCAAGGGCCGGTTTATCTTTCCAAGGTGAATCGGGACTTTAAGCACTGTTACTTTGAGCAGATGTACATTAGCCCCCAAGTGCCAAGAATAATGCTTGCATTACACTTGGGACTTGAAATAATTTTCTAGAACAAAGCAAGTAATCATTAGCCCCCAAGTGCAAAGTGCATAACTTGTTATACGCTTGGTACTTCAAATATATACAGCCCATTGATGATATGTCTTTTCTTTACAGGCTGAGCTGAGCAAAAAGGACGCCCAAACCGCTGATCTTCAAGAGAACATTAAATCTCAGCAAGTGGAGGCTTCTAAAGCCAAGGAAGAACTGACCAATGCCTTAACAGCCATGGAGAAATTGAAGGAAACCATTAAGAAGGAACGTGCAGATTGGGAGACAGAAAGGGCCGCTTTAGCAAAGAAGGCCGAAGACGCAGAAGCATCCCTTAAACCGGTGGTTGAAGAACTGGCCGGTTTAAAGCGGAAAATAAATGCTATGACCTCTGTTGTATTTGGTATGTATCCTCATCTGATGTTTTTCAAGTCATTTTACTGTATCAATTACCAGTTTATTGATGCTTGCAATGTCATAGGGACCCGCATTACCCATCTGGGCTCTGACATGCGGATGAAGCTGAAGGCTGCCTATACTTTGATAGAGCAGCTGTATTCCGGATCCCAACGGGCTATTTGCACTGCTGCTTACAATAGGCCTCCTCCAACGCTGATAAAATAAACCATCGAGAAGCTGTCAATGTTGCCTGCCCGGTTTGATGAACTAAAAAGATCAGCTACAAGGTCAGGCGCGCTGACTGCACTAATCCAGGCCAAGGCATGGATTCCAGATCTTGAACCTGCAGATATTGTCCAAGGCTATCCCGGCGTAAAGGAAGACGGTTCAGAATTCAACAATGATGATCTTCGAAGGCTGACAAGGGAACTGCGACCCATATCGAGCAAATTGGCTGATGAAACGGATCTGTCTCATTACCAGCTGGTTTATGATGCTGATCATAAAAGATATCCTGCGCCAACACATGATGTAGAAGATCTTGTTCCGCCAATTCGTAAGCACACTTATGCCCCTGACATTGATCCTTCCACCCTTATAAGTGAAGAAGCTGTGTTCCAAGCTTTAACTGGAATCGATTGGACAACGATTGATTTCCAGCCATTACGTAGAGAGGAGGAGGATGCACAGACTCAAGATGACCCTCAATCTTCAAGCCGTCCTGGTGATGAGTCCTAAACCGGAGGCCGGTTTAGTCTGTCGCAGCCTACCATTCTTATTGAAACAATTATCTAGTGTGGGCATTAAAACGCCTTCTAATAGGCTAGTTCAAACACTTGTCCGTTATGCCATCGAGCATACTTATTTTGCTTGATACTGATAAATCGCCATGCTTTTGGGATCTTTATTATATGCATAATCCACAGTGGATGTATTTTCACTTGTTCCTGCATACAAGAGATGAAAGGGTCCTAGCGGTTTACCGCTGGACGGGTCACGATGCCCCAATATATAGCCTAGGTGTAAAGCCAAGGATGTTTAAAAAAACCAGATATAAAATAAAGAATACCCGTTACCTTGTTGTTTGACCCATGGTTATTATAAAAAGGGTGATAACACCAATCTGGAGTATAGATGGCTCCTTCTAGGTTTGCCTGTTTACGATAAAATCGTACCGGGTTATGATAAACACCGGTTTTATCCATATAATATTGGTGACTTGTAATCAAAACCAGACCGGAACAATAAAGGTCCGGTTATAGCTGATCATGTACTAACAATTTAGCATTGTAAGCCACTCCGGGTTTATTAGCATTGTAAGCCACTCCGGGTTGTAATAAACGCCGATTTATCAAAAAACGCTTATGAATTTTATCAAAAGAGAAGAATCACTTTGTAGAAAATACAAGAAGAATATGCGAGGCTTTTCATGGGCTGCCAGGCCCTAAATCGAGACTTTTCATGGGCTGCCAGGCCCTAAATCGAGGCTTTTCATGGGCTGCCAGGCCACTGAGTTAAACCATTTTTCAAAGCCTTTTAAGATGGACCTCAATCTTTAACCAATCATCAATTTAACTTTGACAAGTTCAGGGTCTATGAGATTGACTTGTCAAATGTTCGATGGGTCATACCAGGTTTACCTGGATGGAGTGGCTTACTTAAAAAGGCAGGATAACCCGGGGTTTTAGGTGAATACACCTGGCTTCCTAGCCTGGCTTGATAGCCTATTTCCAGGGTGCAGACTCTTTGTTCTTTGAGAAGCAAAGAGCCCCCAAGCAATATTTGAGTTGTGCTCGGTGGGTGCCTATGTTTGAGTTGTGCTAGTGCAACACTCTCTTTGGCCCCACATAATTTCCTTTTGTCCTTAAGCCTATCAAGAGGTGTAGCTATGGTGTGAATACAACCAAGCCCCCTAGTGATTTCTCTTTGGCCCTAAGCCAATCAAGAGGTGTAGCTAAGGTTCAGATATGACCAAGCCCCCTACTGATTTCCCTTTATATGTGTGGCTTTACAAGCCGGATCAACAGAATTCTGCTTTGTAAACAAAACCTCCATGTAAACACACATGATGTAAAAATAACAGAGACCCCGCTTCAGCTGAGGTTCCGGTTTATTATATTGATCATAGTATATACATTGTCATAATTATGTACATAAAAAGAGCCTATGGCTTAAGTATAGTAAGGCCGAAGATAAGCTATATTCCACGGCCGCTGGGTCTCCTCCTCCGATTTACGTGAGTCTTTGTTCTCTCGAACATCAATAAGGTAGTATGATCCATTGTGCAAGTTTTTGCTGACGACAAAAGGCCCTTCCCAAGGTGGGGATAACTTGTGCATATCATTCTGATCCTGGATGAGCCAGAGCACCAGATCGCCTTCTTGAAAAGTTCTGGTTTTGACCCGGCGGCTGTGATAACGCCGCAGATCTTGTCGATAAATCGCCAAACGTGCCTCCGCAAGATCACACTCCTCATCTAACAGGTCCAATGAGTCCTGGCGTGCTTTTTCATTATCAGCTTCAACATAAGCTGCCACACGGGGTGAATCATGACGTATGTCACTAGGGAAACTGCCTTTGCTCCGTAAACCATGAAGAAAGGCGTGTAACCCGTAGATCTGTTTGGTATGGTGTTGGTACTCCATAACACGGAAGGTAACTCCTCCACCCAACAACCCGGTGTTCACTTTAAAGGAACCATAAGCCGGGGTTTGATACCTCTCAAAATTTCTTGATTGGCCCTCTCTGCTTGACCATTAGATTGGGGGTGAGCCACTGATGACACGTCAAGCCGGATGTGCTCACGTTGAAAAAATTATTCCATAGCACCTTTGGACAGATTAGTACCATTATCAGTTATAATGTTGTGTGGAAAACCAAACCGGAATATCGGGCCAGTTCTTTTCAGCGATTCTCCCAGAATCGCCCCCCTCCCCAGCTTCTCCCAGAATCGTCACTCCATATTTTTTTACAATCCTATATAGTTAAGGTCTAATTAGTTAGGATTGTAAAAAACATATGGAGTGGTGATTCTGGGAGAAGCTGAGGAAGGGGGCGATTCTGGTAGAATCGCCCAAAAGAACTGGCCCATCACCTTTTTGATGAATTGAACCGCCATGGCCGCATCACACTTACTGACTGGCTCTACCTCCACCCACTTGGTAAACTTATCAACCGCCACCAGCAGGTGGGTCTTCTTGTCCTCGGACCTCTTAAAAGGCCCAACCATATCAAGACCCCAAGTTGCAAACGGCCAAGTTATTGGAATCATTCATAATTCTTAAGCCGGAACATGAGCATGGCGTGCAGATTTCTGACAACCCTCACACCTCCTTACCAAATCCTCAGCATCAGCATGAGCCTTCAACCAATAGAAGCCGTGACGAAAGGCTTTAGCCACCAAGGATTTTGAACCGGCGTGGTGACCACAATCTCCTTTGTGGATCTCATGCAAAATCTCACAACCTTCTTGAGGAGACACACAACGCTGAAACGCTCCTGTGACGCTGCAATGTTGTAGCTCCCCATTGACAATGGTCATAGACTTGGATTGCCGGATTATCTGTTGGGCCAAGGTTTCGTCGTCTGGTAACTCGCCCTGGTTCATGTATGCTAGGTATGGGACCGTCTAATCTGGAATAACGTGAAGAGCCGCCACCAGTTGAGCCCTCCAATTGTCTGGACCCATCAAAATGAATAGTCCAATAAGTGTTGTCTGGTTTTTCCTCCGGTGCTTTTAACTCTGTCCAATCATTGATGAAGTCCACAAGTGCTTGGGATTTGATTGCTGTGCGAGGCGTATATTTTAGCCCGTGAGGTCCAAGCTCAATAGCCCATTTAGCAATCCGGCCCGTTGCTTCTCTGTTTTGGATGATATCTCCCAAGGGGGCTGAACTGACCACTGTGATAGGATGACCCTGAAAATAATGCTTGAGCTTCTGGCTTGCCATAAAAACCCCATACACCAGCTTCTGCCAATGTGGGTATCTCTGTTTGGACTCAATAAGCACTTCGCTGATATAATAAACCGGCCATTGAACCGGATATTCTTTTCCAGCCTCCTTGCGCTCCACAACAATAGTCACACTAACAGCCTGGGCATTAGCAGCCACATATAGTAATAAGGGCTCTTTGTCAACCGGAGCCGCAAGGACAGGTGGCTTGGCTAACTGTCTCTTCAAATCCTCAAGCGCTTTATTAGTAGCATCACTCCAGACGAAGTGATCCATTTTCTTTAACATCTGATACAAAGGGATAGCCTTCTCTCCAAGGCGACTGATAAACCGGCTTAAGGCCGCAATCCGGCCCGCCAAACGTTGAACATCGTTGATACACGCCGGTTTAGCCAGAGATGTGATAGCCGTGATTTTCTCCGGATTAGCTTCAATGCCCCTGTTAGACACCAGAAAACCCAAAACCTTGCCTGCCGGTACACCAAAGACACATTTGGCTGGATTAAGCATCATCTTATAAACCCGGAGGTTATCAAAAGTTTCCTTCAAATCACCTACCAATGTCTCCTCCTTTTGGGACTTCACTACAATATCATCCACATATGCATGGACATTGCGCCCAATCTGTTTATGCAGACAATTTTGGACGCAACGCTGATAAGTTGCTTGGGCACTCTTGAGCCCAAAAGGCATAGATACATAGCAGAAGGCTCCAAAGGGAGTTATGGAAGCCGTCTTCTCCTGGTGCTTAACTGCCATTTTGATCTGATGATAACCAGAATAAGCATCCAGAAAACACAAACAGTCACAACCAGCTGTAGCATCAATAATTTGATCGATACGAGGGAGAGCAAAGGGGTCGCCTGGACAGGCTTTGTTTAAATCTGTGTAATCCACACACATACGGCAAGTGCCATTTTTCTTAAGGACCAGCACCGGATTAGCTTGCCACTCACGGTGAAAGACCTCCACAATAAACCATGCTGCCAAAAGCCGGGCTACCTCCTCACCAATAGTTTTATGCCTTTCTTCGTTGAAGCGGCAAAGAAACTGCTTGACCGGTTTAAACTTAGGATCAATATTAAGCGTGTGCTTAGCGAGTTCCCTCGGTACACCCAGCATGTCAGAAGGCTTGCATTCAAAGATGTCCCGGTTCTCATGGATGAACTCAATGAGCACACTTTCATATTTCAGATCCAGGTTAGCGCTGATGCTGAACTGCTTGGATGAATCGCCAGGAACAAAGTCAACCAGCTTAGTCTCCTCAGCCAATTTAAATTTCAGCGCCGGATCATGCTCAGTAGTTGGCTTTTTCAGAGAAGTCATATCTGCCGGATCAACATTGTCCTTATAAAATTTTAGCTCCTCCATGGCACAAACCGACTCAGCATAAGCCGCATTACCTTCTTCACATTCCAAAGCAATCTTCCGGCTCCCATGCACCGTGATGGTCCCCTTATGACCCGGCATCTTAAGCTGCAAATAAACATAACAGGGCCTTGCCATGAACTTAGCATAAGCCGGCCGTCCGAACAGGGCGTGATATGGACTCTTGATTTTCACCACTTCAAAAGTCAACACCTCTGATCTTGAATCATGATCGTCTCCAAAAGCAACTTCCAGAGCTATCGTGCCAACTGGGTATGATGATTTGCCAGGCACTACCCCATGAAACACACAGTGTTCGACGGTTTAAGATTCTTATCTGTTAACCTCATGCGACGAAAGGTTTCATAGTAAAGGCTATTGATACTGCTTCCTCCATCCATAAGTACCTTGGTAAATTTATACCCCCAACCTGAGGTTCCACCACTAAAGCCAGATGACCCGGATTGTCAACCCGGGGTGGATGATCCTCTCGACTCCATAGGATGGGCTGTTCAGAATAGGGCAAATAACGAGGTACCGCTGCTTCAATGGAGTTCACGGCTCTTTTATGAAGCTTCTGATCGCGCTTGCATAAGCTAGTGGTGAAGACATGATACTGCCCACTATTCAACTGCTTTGGATTGCTCTGATAACCCGATTGTTGTTGTTGTTGATTCCCCTGATGGTTGTAACCTCCTTGGTTGCCCTGGCTGCTCTGATTGCCATGTCCAGTTTGGTTGCCCTGGAACCCTGAACTGCAACTGCCACTACCATAACCCAGCCCATGGAAACTGCCTCCTGAACCGCCGGGCGGTCCATTGTCATATTGAAAGATATTTGAATTTTTGAACTCCCGCATGATGAAGCAATCCTTCCAAAGATGCGTAGCTGGCCTCTCCTCTGATCTGTGCTTTGGGCAAGGCTGGTTTAACAGGCGCTCCAGATTGGGGCCTGACCCTCCACCCCTCTGGGGTAGTTTACCCTTACGTCGCTGACCGTTATCTTGGGTGCTGGTGTTAGCCACAAAGTCCAAGTTGTTATCTGCCTTGCGTTTACCATTGTTCCCATGACCCACCAGGTTATGCTGCTGCCCCTTGGTGCTACCGCTCTTTTTTCCCTTCCCTGTCTTGTCATCCTCAGACTTGGGGTCTTTGGTACTATCAGAGTCAACATATTTCACCAGAGCCACCATAAGCGTTCCCATGTCATTGCAATGGCATTTGAGCCGTCCCAATTTCAGCTTCAAAGGTGCAAACCGGCAATTTCCTTCCAATGTTAAAACGGCTGTGTCAGCGTTGTTGCGGTTTGATGAATGCAAAATCTCCGAAAGCCGACGCACCCAATGGGTTGTCGATTCTCCTTCCTCCTGGACACAGGCAGCTAAATCCACAATTGACATGGGTTGCTTGCACATATCCTTGAAGTTCTGGATAAACCGGGCCCTTAACTCGGCCCACGATCCAATAGAGTTGGCTGGCATATTTTTCAACCATGTGTGAGTTGTTCCCTCTAACATCATGGTAAAGTATTTGGCACACGCCGCTTCGTCCACATCCAGCATCTCCATTGCCATCTCATAGCTCTCCACCCATGACTCGGGGGATAAATCAGCGGTGTAATTTGGCACCTTGCGCGGGCCTTTGAAATCCTTGGACAACCATACATTGCGCAGTGCTGGGACAAGACAGGGCACTCCCAAAGAACTGGAGGTAACCCCTGGTTCCACCGATGTTGTTGGACGAACTGGGGTGAACTGACGAACCGGAGCTTCGTGCTGTGCCGCTAACTCGGCTTCTCGACGTGCCCTAGCGCGATCCACTACATCCTGAGCATTGCCACCCATCAGGTTATTGCCACTAGGTGGATTACGATTCCGCGCACTTCTTGATACAGCCGGTTCATCGATATGCCTGTTGTAGCTCCGGCTTGGGCGGGGAGTCAAGGCCGTCTGAAGGAGCTCCCTAGCCCGTCGTGTTTCAACCGCTACTAGGGACTCGCCATCAATCTGGAGAGCTGCCAATCATGAAGCAGCGGCAACGATGTTATCCAACGGGTTAGAGTAATGCCCCGGAGGCGTTGAGATGTGCCATGATGGGATGTCATTCTGACGAGGCTGAGGCGGCGGATCCACCGTACGAGGCTGAACCGGTGCCCCGGTCCCAGGCGCCTCCGCCCGGTTTACCACTGGCTAGTTGCTGGTGCCTGCTCCTGGCGTGTTAAAGAGATTTCTTGCCCCAAAAACCGATGGGAGGTGCGACCGGTATCTTCTTCTCATGACATCATCTGATGCACTCCGATCCAGCATAAGCCGGTAGGCCTGAGCCTCTAACTCGGCCTGCTCTGTAGCCATCCTGGCGTTCTCCGCCGCCAGCTCCATTTTAGCTTGAGTTATTTGATCCTTCACCTTTGCAATCGCTGCGTTGAGCTGATCTGGTTTGCCACGTCCACCTCTACTGCCAGCAACGTTGCTAAAGCGTCAAACAAATCAGACAAAACCTGAGCCGGAGGCGGCGCAGTGTCCCCTGCTCCCGCTGGTGTTGCTGTTGCTGAACCGGAGATCATTGCCATGGCGGTAGAAGAGTGTTGCGCTGATTGTGCACCGGCCATGAAGACCGCGACCCGGCTTGGCAGATCAAGGGGGTCCGGAATACTGTTGCCATCGGAACCTCCACTAATCCGGCCATCCTGCAGCTGGTACAGCAACTCGATCTCTCCGATTGAAGACTCGTCATCAGAGCAGACAATGGTTTCGCCACCAGATGCCGATCTGTCCTCATATTCCACTCCATGCTATGTACCAGCTCTATTGTATACCCTACACTGATTTTGGCAAGGGAGTACAAAAGTGATCTAGGAGTAGATCACTGGACATTGGTCAAAATTATCCTTAGTGGAATAAGGATATGTTTCTCGATTATGGAGGTGACAAAAAGGTTCGTCGTAAAGGGTTACGTCGATGCAAGTTTTGACACTAATCTAGATGACTCTAAGTCTCAATCTGGATACATATTGAAAGTGGGAGCAATTAGCTAGAGTAGCTCCATGCAGAGCATTGTTGACATAGAAATTTGCAAAATACATGCGGATCTGAATGTGGCAGACCCGTTGACTAAACTTGTCTCACAAGCAAAACATGATCAGACCTTAGTACTCTTTGGGTGTTAATCACATAAGCGATGTGAACTAGATTACTAAATCTAGTAAACCCTTTGGGTGTTGGTCACATGGCGATGTGAACTATGGGTGTTAATCACATGATGATGTGAACTATCGATGTTAATCACATGGTGATGTGATCTAGATTATTGACTCTAGTGCAAGTGGGAGACTGAAGGAAATATGCCCTAGAGGCAATAATAAAGTTATTATTTATTTCCTTATTTCATGATAAATGTTTATTATTCATGCTAGAATTGTATTAATCGGAAACATAATACATGTGTGAATACATAGACAAACAGAGTGTCACTAGTATGCCTCTACTTGACTAGCTCATTAATCAAAGATGGTTATGTTTCCTAACCATAGACAAAGAGTTGTTATTTGATTAACGGGATCACATCATTAGGAGAATGATGTGATTGACTTGACCCATTCCGTTACCTTAGCAATCGATCGTTTTGTATGTTGCTATTGCTTTCTTCATGACTTATACATGTTCCTATGACTATGAGATTATGCAACTCCCGTTTACCGGAGGAACACTTTGTGTGCTACCAAACATCACAACGTAACTGGGTGATTATAAAGGAGCTCTACAGGTGTCTCCAAAGGTACATGTTGGGCTGGCGTATTTCGAGATTAGGATTTGTCACTCCGATTGTCGGAGAGGTATCACTGGGCCCTCTCGGTAATGCACATCACATAAGCCTTGCAAGCATTGCAACTAATGAGTTAGTTGCGAGATGATGTATTACGGAACGAGTAAAGAGACTTGCCGGTAACGAGATTGAACTAGGTATTGAGATACCGACGATCGAATCTCGGGCAAGTAACATACCGATGACAAAGGGAACAACGTATGTTGTTATGCGGTCTGACCGATAAAGATCTTCTAGAATATGTAGGAGCCAATATGGGCATCCAGGTCCCGCTATTGGTTATTGACCGGAGACGTGTCTCCGTCATGTCTACATTATTCTCGAACCCATAGGGTCCGCACGCTTAAGATTTCGATGACAGTTATATGATGAGTTTATGAATTTTGATGTACCGAAGGAGTTCGGAGTCCCGGATGAGATTGGGGACATGACGAGGAGTCTCGAAATGGTCGAGACATAAAGATCGATATATTGGACGACTATATTCGGACATCGGAAAGGTTCCGAGTGATTCGGGTATTTTTCTGAGTACCGGAGAGTTACGGGAATTCGCCGGGAGAAGTATTGGGCCTTATTGGGCCATACGGGAAAGAGAGAGGGGCTGCCTAGGGCAGGCCACGCGCCCCCCCAAGGCCTAGTCCAAATTGGACTAGGGGAAGGGGCTGCGCCCTTTCCTTGTTTCCTACTCCTACTACATGGAAGGACTCCTAGTTGGACTAGGAAAGGGGGAATCCTACTCCCGGTGGGAGTAGGACTCCCCTAGGGCGCGCCATAGAGAGGGCCGGCCCTCCCCTCCTCCACTCCTTTATATATGGGGGCAGGGGGCACCCCATAGACACACAAGTTGATCATCGTGATCGTTCCTTAGCCGTGTGCGGTGCCCCCCTCCACCATATTTCACCTCGGTCATATTGTAGCAGCGCTTAGGCGAAGCCCTGCGACGGTAGAACATCAAGATCGTCACCACGCCGTCGTGCTGACGGAACTCATCCCCGAAGCTTTGCTGGATCGGAGCCCGGGAGTGTCATCGAGCTGTACGTGTGCCAAGAATTCGGAGGTGCCGGAGTAACGGTGCTTGGATCGGGAAGACGTACGACTACTTCCTATACATTGCGTCAACGCTTCCGCTTTGGTCTACGAGGGTACGTAAACAATACTCTCCCCTCTCGTTGCTATGCATCACCATGATCTTGCGTGTGCGTAGGAATTTTTTTGAAATTACTACGTTCCCCAACAGTGGTATCAGAGCCTAGGTTTTTATGGTTTGATGTTATATGCACGAGTAGAACACAAGTGAGTTGTTGGCGATATAAGTCATACTGCTTACCAGCATGTCATACTTTGGTTCGGCGGTATTGTTGGATGAAGCGGCCCGGACCGACATTACGCGTACGCTTACGCGAGACTGGTTCTACCGCTGTGCTTTGCACACAGGTGGCTGGCGGGTGTCAGTTTCTCCAACTTTAGTTGAACCGACTGTGGCTACGCCCGGTCCTTGCGAAGGTTAAAACAGCACCAACTTGACAAACTATCGTTGTGGTTTTGATGCGTAGGTAAGATTGGTTCATGCTTAAGCTCGTAGCAGCAACGTAAAACTTGCAACAACAAAGTAGAAGACGTATAACTTGTTTTTCCAGGGCATGTTGTGATGTGATATGGTCAAGACATGATGCTAAATTTTATTGTATGAGATGATCATGTTTTGTAACCGAGTTATCGGCAACTGGCAGGAGCCATATGGTTGTCACTTTATTGTATGCAATGCAATCGCCCTGTAATGCTTTACTTTATCACTAAGCGGTAGCGATAGTCGTAGAAGCATAAGATTGGCGAGACGACAACGATGCTACGATGGAGATCAAGGTGTCGCGCCGGTGACGATGGTGATCATGACGGTGCTTCGGAGATGGAGATCACAAGCACAGTATGATGATGGCCATATCATATCACTTATATTGATTGCATGTGATGTTTATCTTTTATGCATCTTATCTTGCTTTGATTGACGGTAGCATTATAAGATGATCTCTCACTAAATTTCAAGATAAAAGTGTTCTCCCTGAGTATGCACCGTTGCCAAAGTTCGTCGTGCCCAGACACCACGTGATGATCGGGTGTGATAAGCTCTACGTCCATCTACAACGGGTGCAAACCAGTTTTGCACACGCAGAATACTCAGGTTAAACTTGACAAGCCTAGCATATGCAGATATGGCCTCGGAACACGGAGGCCGAAAGGTCGAGTGTGAATCATATAGTAGATATGATCAACATAATGATGTTCACCATTGAAAACTAATCCATTTCACGTGATGATCGGTTATGGTTTAGTTGATTTGGATCACGTGATCACTTAGAGGATTAGAGGGATGTCTATCTAAGTGGGAGTTCTTAAGTAATATGATTAATTGAACTTAAATTTATCATGAACTTAGTCCTGGTAGTATTTTGCAAATCATGGTGTAGATCAATAGCTCGCGTTGTTGCTTCCATGTGTTTATTTTGATATGTTCCTAGACAAAATTGTGTTGAAAGATGTTAGTAGCAATGATGCGGATTGGATCCGTGATCTGAGGTTTATCCTCATTGCTGCACAAAAGAATTATGTCCTTGATGCACCGCTAGGTGACAGACCTATTGCAGGAGCAGATGCAGACGTTATGAACGTTTGGCTTGCTCAATATGATGACTACTTGATAGTTTAGTGCACCATGCTTAATGGCTTAGAATCAGGATTTCAAAGACTTTTTGAACGTCATGGAGCATATGAGATGATCCAGGAGTTGAAGTTAATATTTCAGGAAAATACCCGAGTTGAGAGATATGAAGTCTCCAACAAGTTCTATAGCTAAAAGATGGAGGAGAATCGCTCAACTAGTGAGCATGTGCTCAGATTGTCTGGGTACTACAATCACTTGAATCAAGTGGGAGTTAATCTTCCAGACAAAATAGGGATTGACAGAATTCTCTAGTCACCATCACCAAGTTAGTAGAACTTCGTGATGAACTATAATATGCAAGGGATAACGGAAACAATTCCCAAGCTCTTCGTGATGCTGAAATCAACGAAGGTAGAAATCAAGAAAAACATCAAGTGTTGATGATTAACAAGACCACTAGTTTCAAGAAAAGGGCAAAGGGAAGAAGGGGAACTTCAAGAAGAACAGCAAGCAAGTTGCTGCTCAAGTGAAGAAGCCCAAGTCTGGTCCTAAGCCTGAGACTAAGTGCTTCTGCTGCAAAGGGACTGGTCACTGGAAGCAGAACTGCCCCAAGTATTTGGCGGATAAGAAGGATGGCAAAGTGAACAAAAGTATATTTGATATACATGTTATTGATGTGTACTTTACTAGTGTTTATAGCAACCCCACAGTATTTGATACTGGATCAGTTGATAAGAGTAGTAACTCGAAACAGGAGTTGCAGAATAAACAGAGACTAGTTAAGGGTGAAGTGACGATGTGTGTTGGAAGTAGTTACAAGATTGATATGATCATCATCGCACACTCCCTTATACTTTCGGGATTAGTGTTGAACCTAAATAAGTGTTATTTGGTTTTTGCGTTGAGCATGAATATGATTTGATCATGTTTATTGCAATACGGTTATTCATTAAAGTCAGAGAATAATTGTTGTTCTGTTAACATGAATAAAACCTTCGATGGTCATACACCCAATGAAACAAGTTCGTTGGATCTCGATCATAGTGATACACATATTCATAATATTGAAACCAAAAGATGCAAAGTTAATAATGATAGTGCAACTTATTTGTGGCACTGCCGTTTAAGTCATATTGGTGTAAAGCGCATGAAGAAACTCCATGCTGATGGGCTTTTGGAATCACTTGATGCTTGCGAACCATGCCTTATGGGCAGGATGACTAAAACGCCGTTCTCCGAAACAATGAAGCAAGCAACAGATTTGTTGGAAATCATACATACAGATGTATGTGGTCCAATGAATATTAAGGCTTGTAGCAGGTATCATTATTTTCTGACCTTCACAGATGATTTGAGCAGATATGGGGATGTCTACTTGATGAAACATAAGTCTGAAACATTTGAATAGTTCAAAGAATTTCAGAGTGAAGTGGAAAATCATCATGACAAGAAAATAAAAGTTTCTACGATATGATCGCAGAGGTAAAATATTTGAGTTACGAGTTTGGCCTTCAATTAAAACAATGTGAAATAGTTTCACTACTCACGCCACCTGGAACACCATAGTGTAATGGTGTGTCCGAACGTCATAACCGTACTTTATGAGATATAGTGCGATCTATGATGTCTCTTACCGATCTACCACTATCGTTTTGGGGTTATGCATTAAAGACAGCTGCATTCATGTTTAAAAGGGCACCATCTAAGTCCGTTGAGACGACACAATCTGAACTGTGGTTTGGCAAGAAACCAAAGTTGTCGTTTCTTAAAGTTTGGGATTGTGATGCTTATATGAAAAGGTTTCATCCTGATAAGCTCAAAACCAAATCGGAGAAATATGTCTTCATAGGATACCCAAAGGAAACTGTTGGGTACACCTTCTATCACAGATCCGAAGGCAAGACATTCGTTGCTAAGAATGGATCCTTTCCAGAGAAGGAGTTTCTCTCGAAAGAAGTGAGTGGGAGGAAAGTAGAAAACTTGATAAGGTAATTGTACCTTCTCCCTTATTGGAAAGTAGTTCATCACAAAAACTGTTCTTGTGACTACTACACCAATTAGTGAGGAAGCTAATGATGATGATCATGTAACTTCAGATCAAGTTACTACCAAATCTCGTAGGTAAACCAGAGTGAGATCCACACCAGAGTGGTACGGTAATCCTGTTCTGGAAGTCATGTTACTAGACCATGACGAACTTGCGAACTATGAGGAAGAGATGATGAGCCCAGATTCCGCGAAATGGTTTGAGGCCATGAAATCCGAGATATGATCCATGTATGAGAACAAAGTTTGGACTTTGGTTGACTTGCCCGATGATCGGCAAGCAATTGAGAATAAATGGATCTTCAAGAGGAGATGGACGCTGATAGTAGTGTTACTATCTACAAAGCTAGAATTGTCACAAAAGGTTTTCGACAAGTTCAAGGTGTTGACTACGATGAGAGTTTCTCACTCGTATCTATGCTTAAGTCTGTCCGAATCATGTTAGCAATTGCCGCATTTTATGAAATCTGGCAAATGGATAAACAAAACTGCATTCCTTAATGGATTTATTAAAGAAGAGTTGTATGTGATGCAACAAGATGTTTTTGTCAATCCTAAAGGTGCTAACAAAATATGCAAGCTCCAGCGATCCATTTATGGACTGGTGCAAGCATCTCGGAGTTGGAATATACGCTTTGATAAGATGATCAAAGCATATAGTTTTAAACAGACTTGCGGTGAAACCTGTATTTACAAGAAAGTGAGTGGGAGCACTACAACATTTCTGATAAGTATATGTGTATGACATATTGTTGATCGGAAATAATGTAGGATTATTCTGCAAAAGCATAAAGGAGTATTTGAAAGGAGTTTTTCAAAGAAAGACCTTGGTAAAGCTTCTTACATATTGAGTATCAAGATCTATAGAGATAGATCAAGACGCTTGATAAGTTTTTCAATGAGTACATACCTTGACAAGATTTTGAAGTAGTTCAAAATGGAACAGTCAAAGAAAGAGTTCTTGCCTGTGTTACAAGGTGTGAAATTGAGTAAGACTCAAAGGCCGACCACGGCAGAAGATAGAAAGAGAATGAAAGTCATTCCCTATGCCTCAGCCATAGGTTCTATAAAGTATGCCATGCTATGTACCAGATCTATTGTATACCCTACACTGATTTTGGCAAGGGAGTACAATAGTGATCTAGGAGTAGATCACTGGACATTGGTCAAAATTATCCTTAGTGGAATAAGGATATGTTTCTCGATTATGGAGGTGACAAAAAGGTTCGTCGTAAAGGGTTACGTCGATGCAAGTTTTGACACTAATCTAGATGACTCTAAGTCTCAATCTAGATACATATTGAAAGTGGGAGCAATTAGCTAGAGTAGCTCCATGCAGAGCATTGTTGACATAGAAATTTGCAAAATACATGCGGATCTGAATGTGGCAGACCCGTTGACTAAACTTGTCTCACAAGCAAAACATGATCAGACCTTAGTACTCTTTGGGTGTTAATCACATAAGCGATGTGAACTAGATTACTAAATCTAGTAAACCCTTTGGGTGTTGGTCACATGGCGATGTGAACTATGGGTGTTAATCACATGATGATGTGAACTATCGATGTTAATCACATGGTGATGTGATCTAGATTATTGACTCTAGTGCAAGTGGGAGACTGAAGGAAATATGCCCTAGAGGCAATAATAAAGTTATTATTTATTTCCTTATTTCATGATAAATGTTTATTATTCATGCTAGAATTGTATTAACCGGAAACATAATACATGTGTGAATACATAGACAAACAGAGTGTCACTAGTATGCCTCTACTTGACTAGCTCGTTAATCAAAGATGGTTATGTTTCCTAACCATAGACAAAGAGTTGTTATTTGATTAACGGGATCACATCATTAGGAGAATGATGTGATTGACTTGACCCATTCCGTTAGCTTAGCACTCGATCGTTTTGTATGTTGCTATTGCTTTCTTCATGACTTATACATGTTCCTATGACTATGAGATTATGCAACTCCCGTTTACCGGAGGAACACTTTGTGTGCTACCAAACATCACAACGTAACTGGGTGATTATAAAGGAGCTCTACAGGTGTCTCCAAAGGTACATGTTGGGCTGGCGTATTTCGAGATTAGGATTTGTCACTCCGATTGTCGGAGAGGTATCACTGGGCCCTCTCGGTAATGCACATCACATAAGCCTTGCAAGCATTGCAACTAATGAGTTAGTTGCAAGATGATGTATTACGGAACGAGTAAAGAGACTTGCCGGTAACGAGATTGAACTAGGTATTGAGATACCGACGATCGAATCTCGGGCAAGAAACATACCGATGACAAAGGGAACAACGTATGTTGTGATGCGGTCTGACCGATAAAGATCTTCGTAGAATATGTAGGAGCCAATATGGGCATCCAGGTCCCGCTATTGGTTATTGACCGGAGACGTGTCTCGGTCATGTCTACATTGTTCTCGAACCCGTAGGGTCCGCACGCTTAAGGTTTCGATGACAGTTATATTATGAGTTTATGAATTTTGATGTACCGAAGGAGTTCGGAGTCCCGGATGAGATCGGGGACATGACGAGGAGTCTTGAAATGGTCGAGACGTAACATCGGAAAGGTTCTGAGTGATTCGGGTATTTTTCGGAGTACCGGAGAGTTACGGGAATTCGCCGGGAGAAGTATTGGGCCTTATTGGGCCATACGGGGAAGAGAGAGGGGCTGCCTAGGGCAGGCCGCGCCCCCCCCCCCCCCAAGGCATAGTCCGAATTGGACTAGGGGGAGGGGCTGCGCCCTTTCCTTGTTTCCTACTCCTACTACATGGAAGGACTCCTAGTTGGACTAGTAAAGGGGGAATCCTACTCCCGGTGGGAGTAGGACTCCCCTAGGGCGCGCCATAGAGAGGGCCGGCCCTCCCCTCCTCCACTCCTTTATATACGGGGGCAGGGGGCACCCCATAGACACACAAGTTGATCATCGTGATCGTTCCTTAGCCGTGTGCGGTGCCCCCCTCCACCATATTCCACCTCAGTGATATTGTAGCAGCGCTTAGGCGAAGCCCTGCGACGGTAGAACATCAAGATCGTCACCACGCCGTCGTGCTGACGGAACTCATCCCCGAAGCTTTGCTGGATCGGAGCCCGGGGAGCGTCATCGAGCTGTACGTGTGCCAAGAACTCGGAGGTGCCGGAGTAACGGTGCTTGGATCGGTCGGATCGGGAAGACGTACGACTACTTCCTCTACGTTGCGTCAACGCTTCTGCTTCGGTCTACGAGGGTACGTAAACAATACTCTCCCCTCTCGTTGCTATGCATCACCATGATCTTGCGTGTGCATAGGAATTTTTTTGAAATTACTACATTCCCCAACAATCATGTCATCTTGCTTAAGGCGTTACTCTATTCTTATGAAATTAATACTCTAGATGCTTGCTGGATAGCGGTCGATGTGTGGAGTAATAGTAGTAGATGCAGGCAGGAGTCGGTCTACTTGTCTTGGACGTGATGCCTATATACATGATCATACCTAGATATTCTCATAACTATGCTCAATTCTGTCAATTGCTCAAAAGTAATTCCTTCACCCATCGTAGAATACTTATGCTCTCGAGAGAAGCCACTAGTGAAACCTATGGCACCCGGGTCTATCTTCATCATATTAATCTTCCAACACTTGTTATTTTCATTGCTTTTTATTTTACTTTGCATCTTTATCATAAAAATACCAAAAATATTATCTTATCATATCTATCAGATCCACTCTCGTAAGTGAACGTGTAGGGATTGACAACCCCTATCACGTTGGTTGCGAGGATTTATTTGTTTTGTGCAGGTGCGAGGGACTTGCGCGTAGCCTCCTACTGGATTAATACCTTGGTTCTCAAAACTGAGGGAAATACTTATGCTACTCTGCTGCATCACCCTTTCCTCTTCAAGGGAAAACCAACGCAAGTGCTCAAGAGGTAGCAAGAAGGATTTCTGGCGCCGTTGCCGGGGAGGTCTACGCAAAAGTCAACATACCAAGTACCCATCACAAACCCTTATCTCCCGCATTACATTATTTGCCATTTGCCTCTCGTTTTCCTCTCCCCCACTTCACCCTTGCTGTTTTATTCGCCCTCTCTCTCTATCCTCCCTCTCTTTCTCTATTTGCCTCTTTTTGCCCGTTTCTTGTTTGCTTCTGTGTTGGATTGCTTGCTTGTCACGATGGCTCAAGATAACACTAAATTGTGTGACTTCACCAATACCAGCAACAATGATTTTATTAGCACTCTGATTGCTCCTCTTACCGATAATGAATCTTGTGAAATTAATACTGCTTTGCTGAATCTTGTCATGAAAGATCCGTTTTCCGGCCTTCCTAGTGAAGATGCCGCTACCCATCTAAATAGCTTCGTTGATTTGTGTGATATGCAAAATAAGAAAGATGTGGATAATGATATTTTTAAATTGAAGCTATTTCCTTTTTCGCTTAGAGATCGTGCTAAAGCTTGGTTTTCGTCTTTGCCTAAAAATAGTATTGATTCATGGAATAAGTGCAAAGATGCTTTTATCTCTAAGTATTTTCCTCCCGCTCAGATCATCTCTCTTAGAAACGATATTATGAATTTTAAGCAACTTGATCATGAACATGTTGCACAAGCTTGGGAGAGAATGAAATTAATGATACATAATTGCCCAACACATGGTTTGAATTTGTGGATGATCATACAAATTTTTTATGCCGGATTGAATTTTGCTTCTAGGAAACTTTTAGATTCGGCCGCGTGAGGCACTTTTATGGAAATCACTTTAGGAGAAGCTACTAAACTCCTAGATAATATTATTGTTAATTATTCTCAATGGCACACTGAAAGATCTACTAATAAAAAAGTGCATGCGATAGAAGAAATTAATGTTTTGAGTGGAAAGATGGATGAACTTATGAAATTATTTGCTACTAAGAGTGTTTCTTCTGATCCTAATGATATGCCTTTGTCTACTTTGATTGAGAATAATAATGAATCTTTGGATGTGAATTTTGTTGGTAGGAATAATTTTGGTAACAACGCGTATAGAGGAAACTTTAACCCTAGGCCTTATCCTAGTAATTCCTCTAATAATTATGGTAATTCCTAGAACAATTTTTATGGAAATTATAATAAGATTTCCTCTAATTTTGAATCTAATATTAAAGAATTTATTACTTCGCAAAAGAATTTCAATGCGTTGATTGAAGAAAAGTTGCTTAAGATTGATGAGTTGGCTAGGAACGTTGATAGAATTTCTCTTGATGTTGATTCTTTGAAACCTAGATCTATTCCACCTAAGCATGATATCGATGAGTCTCTCAAAGCCATGAGAATTTCCATTGATGAGTGCAAAGAAAGAACCGCTAGGATGCGTGCTAAGAAAGATTCCTTTATAAGAGCGTGTTCTTCTAGTTTCCAAGATAATAAAGATAAAGATCTAAAAGTTATTGATGTGTCCCATATTAAATCTTTGTTTTGCAATATGAATCTTGATAATGATGGGACTGAATATGATCCACCTTTACCTAGAGGGCGTTCCAAAAATTCGGAGTCTTTAGATCTTGATGATAAAATTGATAAAAGTGGGATTGAAGAGATCAAAACTCTAGATATTAATGAACCTACTATTTTGGATTTCAAGGAATTTAATTATGATAGCTGCTCTTTGATAGATTGTATTTCCTTGTTGCAATCCGTGCTAAATACTCCTCACGCTTATAGTCAAAATAAAGAGTTTACCAAACATATCGTTGATGCTTTGATGCAATCTTATGAAGAAAAACTTGAGTTGGAAGTTACTATCCCTAGAAAACTTTATGATGAGTGGGAACCAACTATTAAAATTAAAATTAAAGATCATGAATGCTATGCTTTATGTGATTTGGGTGCTAGTGTTTCCATGATTCCAAAGACTTTGTGTGATTTGTTAGGTTTCTGTGATTTTGATGATTGCTCTTTAAACTTGCATCTTGCGGATTCCACTATTAAGAAACCTATGGGAAGAATTAATTATGTTCTTATTGTTGCAAATAGGAATTATGTGCCCGTAGATTTTATATTATTGATATGAAGGAAGGAAATATTAGATTCCAATTTCTATCAAGGAAAGTCATGGAACACTTTCCTAGAAAGAAAATTAAATTACCTTATGAATCTATTATGAGAGCCACTTATGGATTGCCTTCCAAAGATGGCAATACCTAGATCTATCCTTGCTTTTTATGCCTAGCTAGGGGCGTTAAACGATAGCGCTTGTTGGGAGGCAACCCAATTTTATTTTTATTCCTTGCTTTTTTGATCCTGTTTAGTAATAAATAATTTAGTTAGCCTATGTTTTGGTTGTGTTTTTTGTGTTTAATTAGTGTTTGTGCCAAGTAGAACCATTGGGAAGACTTGGGGAGAGTCTTGTTAATCTTGCTGTAAAAAACAGAAACTTTAGTGCTCACGAGAACTGCTGCCATTTTTATATGGAAAGAGATATTTAGTTAATTATTTTTGCATATTATTAATAGATAAATTCCTCACGTCCAGAAATTTATTTTAGAATTTTTGGGGTTCCAGATCTTGCGCTAGCTATAGATTACTATAGACTGTTCTGTTTTTGACAGATTCTGTTTTCCGTGTGTTGTTTGCTTATTTTGATGAATCTATGGCTAGTAAAATAGTTTATAAACCATATAGAAGTTGGAATACAGTAGGTTTAACACCAATATAAATAAATAATGAGTTCATTACAGTACCTTGAAGTGGTCTTTTGTTTTCTTTCGCTAACGGAGCTCACGAGATTTTCTACTTTAAGTTTTGTGTTGTGAAGTTTTCAAGTTTTGGGTAATGATTTGATGGATTATGGAACAAGGAGGGGCAAGAGCCTAAGATTGGGGATGCCCATGGCACCCCCAAGATAATCTAAGGACACCTAAAAGCCAAAGCTTGGAGGGCATCCCCTCTTTCGTCTACTTCATCGGTAACTTTACTTGGAGCTATATTTTTATTCACCACATGATATGTGTTTTGCTTGGAGCGTCTTGTATTATTTGAGTCTTTATTTGTTAGTTTACCATAATCATACTTGCTTCACACACATTTTGAGAGAGACACACGTGATTCGGAAATTGTTAGAATACTCTATGTGCTTCACTTATATCTTTTGAGTTTTATAGTTTTTGGCTCTAGTGCTTCACTTATATCTTTTAGAGCACGTCAGTGGATTTGTTTTATAGAAACTATTGTTCTCTCATGCTTCACTTATATTATTTTGAGAGTCCTACAAAACAGCATGGTAATTTTCTTTAATTGCTTTAGGCATTCAAGATTAATAATAAAATTCTCTTATGAGTGTGTTGAATACTATGAGAAGTTTGATACTTGATAATTGTTTTGAGATATGGAGATGGTGATATTAGAGTTGTGCTAACTGAGTAGTTGTGAATTTTAGAAATGCTTGTGTTGAAGTTTGTGATTCCCGTAGCATGCACGTATGGTGAACCGTTATGTTAAGAAGTCAGAGCATGAAGTATTTATTGATTGTCCTCCTTATGAGTGGCGGTCGGGGACGAGCGATGGTCTTTTCCTACCAATCTATCCCCCTAGGAGCATGCGCATAATACTTTGCTTCGATAAATAATAGATTTATGCAATAAGTATGTGAGTTCTTTATGACTAATGTTGAGTCCATGGATTATACGCACTCTCACCCTTCCACCATTGCTAGCCTCTCTAATACCGCGCACCTTTCGCCGGTATCATACACCTTATACCTTCCTCAAAAAAGCCACCATACCTACCTATTATGGCATTTCCATAGCCATTCCGAGATATATTGCCATGCAACTTTCCACCGTTCCGTTATTATGACACGCTCCATCATTGTCATATTGCTTTGCATGATCATGTAGCTGACATTGTATTTGTGGCAAAGCCACCGTTCATAATTCTTTCATACATGTCACTCATGAATCATTGCTATCCCGGTACACCGCAGGAGGCATTCACATAGAGTCATACTTTGTTCTATATCGAGTAGTAATTATTGAGTTGTAAATAAATAGAAGTGTGATGATCATCATTCATAGAGTATTGTCCCAAAAAAAGAGAAAGGCCAAAAAAGAAAAAAAAAGAGCAAAGGCCCAAAAAAAGAGAATAAATAAAAAGGGGCAATACTACTATCCTTTTTCCACACTTGTGCTTCAAAGTAGCACCATGATCTTCATGATAGAGAGTCTCCTATGTTATCACTTTCATTTACTAGTGGGAATTTTTCATTATAGAACTTGGCTTATATATTCCAACGATGGGCTTCCACAAAATGCTCTAGGTCTTCGTGAGCAAGCAAGTTGGATGCACACCCACTTAGTTGTTTTTGTTGAGCTTTCATATATTTATAGCTCTAGTGCATTTGTTGCATGGCAATTCCTACTCACTCACATTGATATCTATTGATGGGCATCTCCATAGCCCGTTGATACGCCTAGTTGATGTGAGACCATCTTCTCCTTTTTTGTCTCTTCCACAACCACCATTCTATTCCACCTATAGTGCTATGTCCATGGCTCACGCTCATGTATTGCGTGAAGATTGAAAAAGTTAGAGAACATTAAAAGTATGAAACAATTGCTTGGCTTGTCATCGGGGTTGTGCATGATTTGAATACTTTGTGTGGTGAAGATGGAGCATAGCCACACTATATGATTTTGTAGGGATAGCTTTCTTTAGCCATGTTATTTTGAAGAGACATAATTGCTTAGTTAGTATGCTTGAAGTATTATTATTTCTATGCCAATATTAAACTTTTGTCTTGAATCTTTCGGATCTGAATATTCATACCACAATTAAGAAGAATTACATTAAAAATATGCCAAGTAGCATTCCACATCAAAAATCTATTTTTATCATTTACCTACGTGAGGACGAGCAGGAATTAAGCTTGGGGATGCTTGATACATCTCCAACGTATCTATAATTTTTGATTGTTCCATGCTATATTATATCCTATTTTAAACATTATTGGGATTTATTATCCACTTTTATATTATTTTGGGACTAACCTATTAACCGGAGGCCCAGCCTAGAATTGCTGTTTTTTTTTTGCCTATTTTAGGGTTTCGAAGAAAAGGAATATCAAACGGAGTCCAAACGGAATGAAACCTTCAGGAACGTGATTTTCTCACCGAACATGATCCAGGAGACTTGGACCCTATGTCAAGCAACCAACAGGGAGGCCACGAGGTAGGGGGCGCGCCTACCCCCCAGGCGCGCCCTCCACCCTCGTGGGCCCCCTGTTGCTCCACCGACATACTTCTTCCTCCTATATGTACCTATGTACCCCCAAACGATCAGAGACGGAGCTAAAACCCTAATTCCACTGCCGTAACTTTCTGTATCCACGAGATCCCATCTTGGGGTCTGTTCCGGAGCTCCGTCGGAGGGGGCATTGATCATGGAGGGATTCTACATCAACACCATAGCCTCTCCGATGAAGTGTGAGTAGTTTACTTCAGACCTTCGGGTCCATAGTTATTAGCTAGATGGCTTCTTCTCTCTTTTTGGATCTCAATACAAAGTTCTCCCCCTCTCTTGTGGAGATCTATTTGATGTAATCTTCTTTTTGTGGTGTGTTTGTTGAGACCGATGAATTGTGGGTTTATGATCAAGTTTATCTATGAACAATATTTGAATCTTCTATAAATTCTTTTATGTATGATTGATTATCTTTGCAAGTCTCTTCAAATTATCAGTTTGGTTTGGCCTACTAGATTGATATTTTTTGCAATGGGAGAAGTGCTTAGCTTTGGGTTCAATCTTGCGGTGTCCTTTGCCAATGACAGTAGGGGCAGCAAGGCACGTATTGTATTGTTGCCATCGAGGATAACAAGATGGAGTTTTCATAATATTGCATGAGTTTATCCCTCTACATCATGTCATCTTGCTTAAGGCATTACTCTGTTCTTATTAACTTAATACTCTAGATGCATGCTGGATAGCGGTCGATGTGTGGAGTAATAGTAGTAGATGCAGGCAGGAGTCGGTCTACTTGTCTTGGACGTGATGCCTATATACATGATCATACCTAGATATTCTCAGAACTATGCTCAATTTTGTCAATTGCTCAATAGTAATTCGTTCACCCACCGTAGAATACATATGCTCTCGAGAGAAGCCACTAGTGAACCTATGGCCCCCGGGTCTATCTTCATCATATTAATCTTCCAACACTTGTTATTTTCATTGCTTTTTATTTTACGTTGCATCTTTATCATAAAAATACCAAAAATATTATCTTATCATATCTATCAGATCTCACTCTCGTAAGTGACCGTGTAGGGATTGACAACCCCTATCGCGTTGGTTGCGAGGATTTATTTGTTTTGTGCAGGTGCGAGGGACTTGAGCGTAGCCTCCTACTGGATTGATTCCTTGGTTCTCAAAACTGAGGGAAATACTTATGCTACTCTGCTGCAGATCTCCGGCCGCTGCGCGGACGTCGCCATGAGCGTCCTCCATGAGGGAGGCGATGAAGGTGAGAATGAGGATGCGGTGGGGGAGAGCGAGGTGGTGTGGTGGAGGAGAGGGAGACGACGCAGTGGGAGAGAGGGAGACAATGCGACAGGGAGGGGATTTGGGGGGAAATGGTAGGGGTGAAGCGGTTTCCCATTTATACATTGGGACATTTCTAGCATGTTTCAGGGACACATGCTACCCCACGACTGCGGTCAGTCGCATGCACGCCTATGCGATCCCACTAGTCAGAGTTAACGGTCAAGCCATTGACCCGACGGCAATGTCCAGTTTGCAAATTTGTGAGAGTTTCAGCCAAGGGAGTGGAGAAAGCGAGCAAAAGTTAAGAGCGTGGGGATGAATGAGTACATCTAAGGAACTAGGGGCACAGATGTAAAAATACCAAGTAATTAACTCATGGTCAACAGAGAATTCATAATCCTTATCAGTAACAAAGATGGGTGAAGTAGCAAATTTACGATCATATTTCATTCTAGCATTCAAAGATTTTTCTTTTAGCTTACATAGTAACTTCTTAAGATCATCTCTATCATTGCAAAGCGAGAAATTCCCTAGCTATATCTCCATCCATAACATAATCCTTAGGTATCTTAGGCAATTCATATTAAGGAGAGCTAGGTCGAATGGGTGTTTCATAATTTTCAGTTTCAATAACTTCATTAGTTTCAGTAATTTCATCAGTTTTTGCATTCTCAAATTCTTTAGCTTTAGCAAGTTGTTCATCAAGAAATTCTCCTACTGGCACAGTTTCATCAAGCAAAGTACTAGCATCATTCATGGCAGAAGTAGCATCATCAATTACTTGTGATATATCAGAATTAATAACAGGTGGTGGTGTCGCAAGCCTATTCAAAACAGAAGGTGAATCAAATGGAGAGCTAGATGGCAGTTCCTTACCTCCCCTCATCTTAGAGGGAACGATCTTGGTTCTATCATCCTTAAGATTCTTCATAGTGATCAATAGATATAAATCCCAAGTGACTCAGCAAATGGAGCTATGCTCCCTGGCAACGGTGCCAGAAAAAGGTCTTGATAACCCACAAGTATAGGGGATTGCAACAGTTTTTTAGGGTAGAGTATCCAACCCAAATTTATTGATTCGACACAAGGGGAGCCAAAGAATATTTGCAAGTATTATCAGTTGAGTTGTCAATTCAACCACACGTGGATAATAAATATCTATAGTAGAGTGATCAGTAGCACAATAGTATGATAATTTGGTAGCAATACCAACAGTAACGGTAACAGTAGCACTAATAGTTTTGTAGCAATTGTGACAATAGCAACAGCAGCAGTAGCAACTTAGCAAGATCAGTATGTGAAAAGCTCATAGGCATTGGATCGGTGATGGATAATTATGTTGGATAACATTCATCATGTAACAGTTATAACCTAGAGCGACACAGAACTAGCTCCAATTCATCAATGTAATGTAGGCATGTATTTCGTATATAGTCATACATTCTTGCGGTAAGCACTTGCATGACATCTATTGTCCTACCCTCCCATGGTAGTGGGGTCCATAAGGAAACTAAGGGGTATTAAGGCCTCCTTTTAATAGAGAACCGGAACAAAGCATTAACACATAGTGAATACATGAACTCCTCAAATTACGACAATTGCCAGAAATAATCTCAATTATTGTCACCTTGGGGTATGCGGATCATAACATGTAATACGTGCATACAACTTGAAAGATAGGATCAAGAACACAAATATATTGGTGAAAACATAAACGGTTCATATATCAAATCATGGCACTCAGGCCCTAGTGACAAGCATTAAGCATAGAAAAGTCATAGCAACATCAATCTCAAAACATAGTGGATACTAGGGATCAAGCCCTAACAAAACTATCTTGAAATTAGTGATGGAGGATGGTTGATGATGACAATGACGAAGGATCCCCCTCTCCGGAGCCCTGAACGGACTCTAGATCTGGCCCCCTGATGAAGAACACGAGGTGGCGGCGGCTCCATATCGTGAAATGCGATAAAACTTCCTCTGTTATTTTTTTCTCTCCAGAATTAGGAATTTATGGTGCTAAGATTAGGGTTGTCGGAGCCTAGTGGGCCCCACGGGCCACTAGGGCGCGGGCGCGCCCTGATGCCTCGTGGGCAGCAGTTGGCCCCCTCCAGTGGGTCTTTGCTCCAGTATTTTTTATTTATTCCATAAAATCTCCAAAAAGTTTCGTCCAATTATGAAAACTTTTATTTTTGCACAAAAAACAACATCATGGTAGTTTTACTGAAAACAATGTCAGTCCAGGTTAATTTCATTCAAATCATGTAAATTAGAGTCCAAAACATGAGCAAAAGTGTTAGGAAAAATAGATACAACGGAGATGTATCAGCCAGTAGGAAGTTTTTCCATGCCATAGAACTATGTGAAGAAGACCAATCTCGCCGCCACTTTTCATCATGGGCACTAACCATTCAACCAACGTTGAATCTCATGTATATTCTACTCTTTCACAATGTGTATGTCATTTTTAGATTGTCTGTACTTCATTCTTGATTCAGTGTACTATGGATCTTGTGTACTTCAATTTTGATTGTTCAATATATATTTTTGGACAAGCGTATTGCATTTTGAAAACTGTGTACTATGCACTACATGTTTGAAGAGTGTATTGCACGATGTGTTGCATTCTTTATGGAGTGTGCGCATTTTTTGACCGAGTGCAATGTGTTTTTAACTATGATTTTTTTCCTAAATGGGGTCTATTACATTTTTAGATAAATATATTGTATTCCATAATGACATGTATTTCCTTTTTTAGCAGTTTCCTTGGGAGGATGGTGCAAAAATAAGAACTAAAACAATATAAAGAACCAAAAATAGTATTATTTGTAAAAATGGCGCTCTTGTTGCTGACGAGGTGCATGTAGTGACTTTATCAATCTTTAAACTTCACAATTTCGGTCTTAAGTAGGCATTGTATCATTATATGGGTGTAGTGTCGGCATCCATACTTTTGTGCATCTATTTTGTACTCGGTGTCTTAAAGAAATAGAAAAATGTAGCATAAATTTATTTAAAAGCTAACAAAGAAAGAAATTGCAGTGGTAATCACTTAACTTCTTTCTTCAATTAAACCCATTAAGAGTCAAACAAGGCGCGCTCACTAAGCTATGCCACATCAATTTATTGTGCTTAACGGTAGGAAAAAAGGAAAAAAACAAGAGGAAAAATGTCTTCGTCTCGTTTCCTTCCATACGAAGGAACTCCACACCGAGTCGTCGACGCCATGTCTTCATCAGTACGCCTTCCCTCGACCCAAGCACGCCGCCTCCTCCTCTCCCCATCCCACCCCCTCTCTGTTGCCTTGTCTCCTACCCCTTTCCCTTCTCAATCTGGATCCATGGAGGCGGCCAACATCCTATGGTGCCCCGGTGGCCGACAGTGACGCCATCGACCTTTGAGCCGCTGAGCTGTGAAGGGCACGAAACCCTAGAGGCAACGGTGGATTGATGCGGGAGATGACAGTTACGGCGGTGCCCTAGAAGACGCCGAGCACAAGGGATAGCATCATCTCGCTTCTCCCCATTCTTCTCTTCAGCGGCTAGATCATGGGAAAGCAACAGCAATGACTTCACAGGTAGGGCGACCTCGTCCACAACCTTGTTTTTATTTCCTTTCTTTTTTTATGAGCCAGTCAGAGTCGTTTGAGGGAGACTGGGATCTGGATGGTATTGCGGCTCGGCTTGGCGATGCACAAGGCCGCATGCCAATGTTGTCTCCCTGGTATTTCTCTTCTCAATTATGCAACATTTACCTCAACTGATACATATCTCGTGTTCCTAAGCTTTTGGTCATACTGAAATTTTTTGGATGTAATTAGAGCTTCTCCTTCCATCTTAAAATTATTCTTAATCCAACATCTGAATTGTGGTTTGTCTTTGTACAGGAATGATAACACCATTCCCTACTATAGTTGTTGTGAGATTGAAGGTGCCATGAAACCTTTTGATGGTACTTCCTGATCAGATTCTTCAAGTTTTTGTCTTCTCCCTTAATCTTCCCACCAACCATCCATCCACAAACACACACCCAAAGATTGGTAAACGAAAGCTTGAAAATTGTACTTAAAAAAGTCTTGCTGCCCAGTGCAAGCGAAGGACATAATTGCAACTTATGTCATTGCATTTTTTTCCTACTACTACATATGCTTCTTTGGCAATTATGCATGCAAGATAAATAAAATATTTTGCTTGTCTTTGCTTGCTACACTAATATGCTGGTTTGAAATGATGAATAAGACCTCTTCTTTTCAAAGTATATTCTAGAGAGTATTCACTGAATTTACAGGTGATCACTCCATGGGGATGAAGTGTTTGTAAAATTGCTTAATATCATATATCTTGCTTCTACAACCGAAGGTGGTTCCGAGGGCACCAGGAGAGAGATCGTATAATATTTCGTGTTAGTTGTGCTCTGGATCTTATCCTCTTCACATAAGTAACCACACATTCCCATGAAGGAATTCATATATCTTACATTTCATTGCATCTCCTCTATCATTTTTAATCTGTTATATGTATGTGTTGTTGCAGAAAATTGTTTCTAAGACAAGCTGGTTATATAGTTACTTGAGGCAGAGTTCTTGCTTGAGAATTGATGGTGTTGATGATGATAAAGGATTTTCATCATTACTGGTAATGTTGCTACAAATCAACCATGTTTCTGCCGAAACTTCAGCTATTACTTTTCACCGTACTTTTCTTTTTATTTTCTTGACCACTGCTTGTCATCTGGTACTGATTCCATTCATCATCGGTTTGTTCCTCTACAAGTTGTCTCCTCAGTTAATGATTCATCTAAATGGTAGAATGACATGTCTTCTATATTTACAATAACCCCATGTTAATATTTGGTATCGTTTTTCATTTAAGATAGATGGATTAGAAAGATGATTATCACCTATCATAGTCTCCAACATTTTACTGGGAGTAATTGACCATTAATTTGTACTGCTCATGTAGATTTTTTTCAACATTGTACATATCTTCTTGCTGCACTGTTTGTGACTCTTCTTTTATCTTTCTCCAATATACTCAACTGCAATATGGTTTTAGAGTTTTCAGGGCGTGTTTTTGCTATCTTATCTTGGCCAAACCAAATAGCTTGATTTTGGCCTTTAAAACCAAATCAATTTATAGTTATTTACATCGCTGCCATCAAGGATCTGTACTGTGTGTAGACAAGATTACATCGCACAACTCCTCCGTGCACCCGAGCCACTAGTGGTAGTATAACGCACGGAAAGCCACCCTCTGTTTTTTTCTTCAGTGGGTATGCACATCACATGTACACTGACATGTATGTTATCTTGGGGCACAGGTGGCACATGCATGATGTTATTTATGCTTTTAGAGTGAATACACCATGGTAGCTAAAATCAAATAGTGTACTATGCTAGAAAATAATAATGGGAGTGGTATTTTTCCAAATATTAAAGTGTCTAGAGGATGACAAACAAATGGAGAGGAAAAGAAAGAGTGGAGTAGCCACCAAATGACGATTATTTATTTTGTACTAGTGACAAATATTTAAGTGAAAACTATTTTCTAAGAAATAGGGTCCGATTGATCCAAACCGCACTTCTTTTATTTCTTATTAATCCTAGCCGTCCCTTTTTCTACTTTAATAATAATATAGTTCGTAGATGACGCATTTTTTTGGAACAATACATAAAGATAATTTAGAACTGGATAATGCTATAATTGTGCTTAAAGATCCATTTGCAGGTTATCACACACACACACACACACACACACACACACAGAGAGAGAGAGAGAGAGAGGAGAACCAAATCTATCGTAAGCTTTTTGAAAAAAGATGGATTATTGTAAGCTAGCATGCATATTAAAGAGAAGAACGTAGGCGATACAATACATGCTTAAATAAATATACTGTACATGTGTTCTTAATTTGAGATTAAATTATTAAAGGAGGTTGTTTTGGTTTTATTAAATCAACCACGTGGATTTTGGAGTTGGGCTGAGAGATTGGATATTTTTTACTATGTTTTCAGGTGCAATATGTATGGTCAACGGCAATGTACATATTGATCCTTATGATTAATTATTTAAATCCTTTGTTCATAGTGATCAAAGTGTACAGAAAATCTGAAATGAAAAAAAGTTTGTGGAAATTAATTATAAGAACATTCTGATCAATGCTCTTATGCATCCCCTGTTCGAATCTTTGAAGTCATATAAAATGGCATGCTTATTCATTAGGGGCGACGCAAACAGATACATAAAATAACCTTGGTTTTGCTTGTGATCTTATAATTCTTGGCACGCATATGCAAGCCTAGCAGTGCTAAGCTATTTCTGAGACGGCTTAAGCTGTCATGGCTATGAATAAATTATAAAAACAACACAAGAGAGGAGAAAGAATTGAGTAAACCTATGTGGATGTGACAAAGAGTAAGTGAGATGTAGTATGAACTACTCCCTCCGTTCCAAAATAGATGACCAACTTTGTACTAACTTTAGTATAAAGTTAATATGAAGTTGGGTCATCTATTTTGAAATGCTAAAGTTAGTACAAAGTTGGGTCATCTATTTTGAAACAGAGAAAGTATGATTTTGGTGGTGACCAATCAAGCATTAAAACGAGAAGGAAGATCTACCACCTATATACATACTTAGGACAGATATGGGAAATATATTCCGCCAACCGCATGCATATGCCAACCACAAATGGATTATAGTTTAACAGAAAAAGGCTATAACCAACTCAAAATTCTACTTGCCTGGCAACCACAAAACCATACTACTAAATTGATAGGTCGAGGAGCATCATGATAGGTGTAGGGTCAGTTTGGTTGCCTCAGCTTTAGGAACAGGAAAAATGCTTGTGCTTTTCTGCTCGATTGGGCACATCAGTATATATACTATATTTTATTCTTGATTTCGTGTGCAAAAGCATCTACGTTCACACAAGATAGTTACACACCAGCAGATTAACAATTAGACTACACTACGCAGCAAAGATCTGAAGAATGAAGAGAACAAGATATCAATGCATATTGAAGCATACCACCAAGCACTGCAGTTACCTGGCGTATATATTTGTATATAACAAGTAGTATATGTGGTCCATGAATTGTATTGCATGTAACAGAGCATCCAACAGTTTGCCCATATAGATAATTTAGTTAGCCAGTGAAAAGAAGCAACAGTAGTTCTGCCCTGGTTCTGACTAGTGTGAGCACCTATGGATATGACAGCAGATACAGTGACAAATTCAGACTAACTTATGTTGCTAAATGTTTTTGATAGCAAACAGAGATCCAGTTAACAGTTTTAAACAGCGATGATATGATGGATATGTCATATGTGGATATATGGTGGCTTTTGACAGTTCAAAGACTTTCTGTTGCCTAACCAAAGGTATCAAAATCATAACACAATCATCATTGATGGAGAATCCAAGATGCCTGTCACTGGAAAGAAAATTCCTCCGTATCAAAGAAAATGGTTAATTAGTCAGACATCGCATTCCGTGATTATAATGGGTTGAACACACTCAACACGCCAGCTTTAATTTAGATTACTATAAACTATAAGTACGGCAGTAATTGGACAAGGATTGCCCCATTAACGTGCATCACCTGTTTCTTTTGAAAATGAGGGTTTTCCCCGGCCTCTGCATTAGGTGCATTAGGCGATGCACACAGCTATTGATGCGCAGCAGGTAGAGTGATTTTGCGTGTACATACATACTACTGTAGAGGGACAGGCACAACACAGCAGGTAAGGTGCACAGCTGATTGCAGGAAATTAATTAGGATTCCAATAAGAGCACCAGTAGTTAAGCCCTTGTCTACCCCATATATACGGGCAAGGCAAGGCAGTGGCCTATATATATATATATATATATATATATATATATATATAGATACGCGCACAATAATTCCAGACAAGACCTGACATTTTTCCGAGGGCTGAGCTCTGGAACGAGCACAGGGCGCATGTGATCCATCTATCAGGAAAGAATTAATTCAAGCGGAGGAGACCACGACCGTTGCTCAGGGTGGCGGCAGCGCGAGAAAAAGGAAAAGAAAGAAAAGAAAAGAAGACTGTGGGACGTCTGTGGCCATGGGAGGCGGCCGGCAAGGCATGCATGAACAGCCGCGCTACAGTGGCGCGGCGAGGGAGACGAGAGAGAGGGAGAGAGACGTACGGCCCCCGTTGGGTGGGTGAGGGAGGGAGGAGGGCCCCTGTGCGCGCAAAGGACAAAGGAAGGGATTCATTGCATGGCTTTGCTCTTTGCTCGCAGTCACAGGCCAAGTACTGTGGTCAGTGTGGACACGAGAGCAAAGCATCGCCGTCGCGTGGCCCACCGCCCCCTTTGCTGCGAAAGGCTAATGCTAAGTTGCTAATTGAACTGCTAAGGGTAGATACTGTTCATCTTCTTCCTCAGAAAGCAGCTACAGTTATTTAGATAGATCTACCAGGAAAGGATCCAATTGTCAGGGAAAACAGTGTGGATCACTAATGGTGCTTAATTACTTGCCTGCTCTCCGTGTGTTGGCCATGGTTTTGCATCAACAAATGCAATTAGTACAAAACGAAGCGTGTGTGTGTGTGTGTGTGTGTGTGTGTGTGTGTGTGTGTGAGAGAGAGAGAGGGGGGGGGGGGGGGGGGGGAGTGCAGATGGTGGGTTGATCTGATGACAGCAGCATGGGTATCAAGCCGACTGGCATGGGGCAGTGGCCATGCATGCAGAACCAAGCAGGTGCACGCGTGCGCGCGCCTGTGAGAGAGGAAGGCAGCCCAAATCAAGGAGGGATAAGAGAGAGGACGACGGCAGTGAAGGCTGAAGAGCAGTGCACGTGTGGTCAGAGAGAGGGAGGGACTCGATCAGCGCCTGCCGTGCGTGCCTCCGTATCCTACAGTCCCATCCAATCCTCCGGCCGGGGACCAGCGCAGCTATCGCCTCCCCCTCCCCCCGCTCCTTTCTATTTAAGGCCTCTCCGGACAAACCCCTGGCGCGTGCATGCCTAGCCCTAAATCTCTCTCCCTCAAACCGCAAGAACTGTTCGTGCAGCTCTCCATCGCCATTAGAAACCGCAAGAACTGTTCATCTATCTCTCTCTCACACACACATACACGCTCTCTCTCTGGTCTCTGTCTGAGAAAGGTTGCTGCAGCTGTGCGGCCCGTGGCATGTAGGGAATGGTCAAATGGAGGAGGAGGGCATGTCAGAGCAAGAGATTGGCCGGTTGGGGAAGAAGGCCGTCCGGGAACTGTTGCGCGCATGTGTGCCAGTGAGTGATCGCGTACTGCCATCAATGCAGGCTGGCCTAGCTTCTGCGCGCTGTACCCCTCTCTTTTCCTTTGCACATTCTCCATTCTTCCTAGCGATCTACTCCAGCAGCTAGGAGAAAATAGAAATAAACCATTCATCGAGTGTTTCTGCAAATTAAGCAAGAAACGCTTCGAACGGTACTAGAAATATTATTGTGTGCAAGAATTGATTACTAGTTTGCAATGGATATGTATGAGCGAGTGCACCGATCACAGTATTGCTACATGTGTTAGCAAAAATTAAACAGCTCTAATAAGAGAAATGAACGGAGTACTCGATCAAGCTGAGATGTAGCATAAGAAGTAACTAATATGATCACAAATCTCAATTTCTTAAATTACCAGGATATGTATGGGATAATGAACAATTGGCTGTGCCAACTAATTCACTTCCCCTAGAACACTACTAGGACGACGCCCTGCAATAGTACTTATTAATAATCTAATTAATCTGAAAATGGACAGCAAATTTAGAGGTAATATAGGCAACAAAGCATACCAAAGGGAAAGCTCAAATCTTGCTATGCCTATGCCGGAAACGATAAACAAACTAATAGACAAGGTTTGCAAGTCTACTATACTCAAGGGATGCTCGGTGCAGTACTGCCACCGTCTCCAGCTCCAGCCTGCGCGGCGGACGCAGCAAGAGTACCATCGCCGGCGCTACCCTCGACGTCCCTGTCGAAGACTGCTCCGGCGCCAGCCGATGAACCAGATGCCTCAGCGGCCTGCGGCGCGCGCTTTCGTTTCTTCTTTTCGTGCGGGATCCCGCGCGCCTTGGCGTGCGAGTCGCGCACCTCGCGCAGGTAGATCCGGACGGCGCGCGCGGCGAAGGGGTTTGACTCCGGCGCGCCGCCGCTCTCCTCGTAGGCAGCGCGCAGGCGGCCGATGAGCGCGTCGAGGGACCCCCACGCCTGGCGCAGCGGGCACGGACACGGCGCCGGCGGGCTGGGCTGGCCGTAGTAGGCGCAGCCGGCGACGTGCACCTTGGTCTTGCCAAACTGGTCCAGGTACCTGAGGAACTCGATCACGTGCGCGCCGCTGCACCGCGCCAGCGTCAGCGGCGGCTTGTGGTTCCGCAGGTACTGCAGGAACGTGTTCCAGTCCCTGCGCTTCTGCGCTTCGTACCTGCTCAGCTGCGCAGGCGGCTTCGGCGCAACATCCGGCGCGCTGCCGCCACCGACGACCGAGGATGACGGGCCGGGGCCGGAGGAATCCATATGCAGCAGCGGCCGCGAGAGCGAGCAAAGCTAGCTCTATCGGCGCGCGATCCCGCTGACGAGTGAGTGATCAGTGGACGCGCACCCGGAGGGGTTAAAGGAGATCTTGGGGTGGATGGAGATGGGACGTTGGAAAGGGATGGGAGCGCGGAGGAGAGGCGAGAGCGACGGGGAGCCGAGGGGGGGAGGTGAATGTTACTACTGAAATGGAGCGGAGGCGCGCGTGAGGATGATGGGAGCTACGCGGTCCATTCAAGCGCGGTGACCCCAACCCCGGCCGGAACAATTCGGGGCGTATAGAAGTGCATACCTGTATATGCTAGGTATACCTGGTGCAGGCGTCTGTGGCTCGGTGTAGGTCGTATGAGCATGTATTTATAGTTTTATATAGACGCGTTTATCCAACAAATGCATATAATTTATAATTTTATATGAACGCGTCTAGCCAGTAAGCATGCATTTATAGGTTTATACGAACGTGCTTATCCAACAAAATATGTATTTATAGTTTTATATGAACGCGTCAAACCTGGTATGTGCGTATTTATAGTTTTATATGAACACGTTAAAGTTGGTATGTGCGTATTTATAGTTTTATATGAACGTGTCTTGCTAGTAAGTTTGTATTTATAGTTTTATATGAACACGCCTACCCAGTAAGTACATATTAATAGTTTTATATGGACGCGTATATTGCTCCACGGCACACACACTTAACTGGAAAAGAATCTCGCCCCATATGCCCCACCTGACGCTAGAAAAGGTAACGCATGGTCCCCTCCACCCCCGCGCACTAGCGTGCTCGCTATTTTCACCTGCTTCATAGGTGGATGTGTGCGCGCCCTTGGACTCTGGTCCCTACAAAACGCACTCCTCGACGCGTCTAGAACCCCTCACCCAAGGAAAAAGCACTCAACCTGTCTCCTCACACACACATCTGCCTTCTTTCCCCCGCAAGCATCCCTTCTTCCTCCATAGTGTCGATGGATTATCGGCGGTGACAGAAACCCGAAAAGAGTTGCTTCCCTTTGTAGGTATGCTTTGTACCTACCGCCTCACCTGCACCCGGAACACCCCTCCTCCTCCCATCCATGCGAACATATGCGCCATTGACACGAAGACCAACTTCAGTCCGGAAGTTAAGCAGACTATTTGAAAGTGCATCCAGGAAGTTAAGTGACGCTATGGGCAACATGTCCAACAAATGTTCATTCTATAAATCATCCCCAAGGTCATTAGCATAAATAAGAATACATATGGGAACGAACACGAATAAGCAACAGAAAGTTAACAAACGGAGGTAACTATCCCTGGATCATGACAAGTGCTCGTCTATACTGGCCTCACCTAGACATGACCTCGTGTTACAGAGGTCAGCGTTGAAAGTGCAACTAAACCCCGGGTGGTTTTGCTAATTCATAACAACATATGCATCATTGAACTAATGCATATTCAAAGAATATTTTAGGGAAGTTCAATTCAGGCATGACAATGGGATGTGAGTGTGGACCCCTCAAAATGCAAAGGACAAACATTGGCAAAAGCTTCAAAACTATACATTTTTGGTTAAGTGATCAAAGATCACACTGAGACCATAGGAAAGCCAATACTATTAAAAGGGGATGAGGTTTTGATCATGAATCATTTGCTCAAGTGCTCATAGATATTGCTCCAAAACCCTTAGCCACACCGTCACTTCCTTCTATGTCCAAAACCATAAAATCAAACTCGGTCCCACCGATACACATATACCTGGACTCATCGAGTTACACTGGACATAGCCACTGCCTAAACCCTAGCAACTCGGTCTCACCAAAGTGCACATGCCTACCTTCTATTGCCTATTGTTTCATCTCAGAATTTCCGAGTGGTTTCGATCGGTCTCACCGAGTTGTGGAAAGTGCTTGGGTCATCACATTTCGGTCTCACTAAGTTGTTCCATCCGTTCTCATCGAAAAGCCTAAGGTTCAAACTTTTTGCACTAGTCGGTCTCACCAAGTGTTTTCACCTGGTCCCACCAAGTTGTGCATAAATGTGTGTGACGGTTTGGTTTTTTGTGTTGCCTATATATACCCCACCCATTCCACCAACTCTTCGAGAGAGCAACCAAGACAAAACTACCACTTCCCAAATCCATTTTCTGAGAGAGAACCACCTACACTTGTGTTGATGTCAAAGGGATTCCACTTCAACCTTTGATCCTTGATTTGTAGCCCCCTCATGTTGCTTTCCACTCCAATCCTTCTCCTACCACATAGCCAAATCTGTGAGCGAGTGATTGAGTGTCACTACTAGGGAAGAGGCTAGCAGTAGCGTGGGGTTTTACCTTAGCAGTAGCGGGGGCACCTGCGCTATTGCTAAGGCGCTACAACTAAACTTTAGCAGTAGCGTGGGTTTACCGGCGCTACTACTAATCATACATAGCAGTAGCGTGCTTGCCAAACCGCACTGCTGCTAATAGCAGTAGAGCCGCTATTTAGAGCGTGCTACTGCTACGTGCATGCCCCGCGCTACTGATAAAATTTCCTGTATTTTTTTCCTTCTGCATATTGGCGTTGTATTTGTGCAGGTTTTATATAGTAGTCACATCATATGATTTTGTGATCATGATGAGTTATTATATCAGTGGGTGAAATAGACGTGGATTAGATTCAAATGGAAGCAACATGGTGCGGATCTAAAGTACTAATAATCCAAACTTGATCACTTTAGTTCGGATTAGTAGTACTTTCGATCTACACCATATTGCCTCCACTTGAATCCAATCCACGTTTATTTCACCCACCGATATATATAATAACTCATCATGCTCATATTGATATAACAACTCGGCATCATCATCATAATAATAACTCATCATCATTATCATAATAACAAGTCATACTCATCATCATCCTAGTCATCTAACAACTTCTACTCGTTCTCATAATAACAAGTCATACCCATCATCATCATAGTCATCTAACCAACCTTATAGTCAACTGTTCTTAGCACATGATCACAAGTATTAGCCAGGACCTGCTACCCTCTCTAAGGTAAAATAGCATAAAACAACATAGCCCCTGACTCTCCATTATGGAGAATGGAGATTATCCCGTCTCTAATTCGTGCGCTTCGCACCATGTTGCTTCCGAGTAGCTCCCTGTGATTATTCATAACTTTTTTTCCATCCTTTGATTGTGAGGTCTTCATCTCTTTTAGAAATCGTGTATGCACAATGGAGAACCGTAGGCAGACTTGGCCGTAAGCTCATAATATCAATGTCACCTTTCATATGCATCAGATGGGGCACACAATCCTTCGGGATTTTCTGTTGAAGAGCATAATAATAATGTAGTAAGCATAGTTTAACTTTAATTAGAAGAATGTATACAAAAAATGCACCGGTGTCATAATAGTAAAAAAATCTTACCATGCCATCTCCATGGATGTTGCCGTAGTTCAACACGTGGACTAGTGGCACATATTGACCATAATGTGGAGGAATTTCATAATTCTTATTGAAAGTCTCAACATCAATAATAAATGATACAATATGATCTTTCTCCTCGTAAGTTAGTTCAGAGCCATCAGTGTAGTAAGTTTTGTCTACTACTTTCCGTACATTTTTTGAAGAATGGAAATAATCTATCAACTATTTTTAAATAAACAATATAAATTACTTAATAAATATGCTTAACAAACTCACATAGAGGTAGAAGTTGAAGTGTATCAACATCGACCCAAATGTCGATATTATCTTTGTCGACATTATCTTCGTCGATGTCATCTTCAGGATGACCAAGATCGAAGGTGACATGCATACCCTCCTGAAAACCATACGCCTTGTATAGTGTTGCAAAATTCAAGCAACCAAAATGGGAGTAGGTCACCGCATTGTATAGCTTTACATCAAAAGCATAACCATAATGGGTCTTGAGGTTAACTCTCTTTATCTCTATATTCTCATGATCTTCAAAATCTAGCTTCTCCAAGACATAACGTCTTGCATGGTAGGGGATGCACTAGTTGAATTGTAGAAAGCGGAAATTACACGTTAAAGAAGCAAAAGTCATGCTTAATTACAAAAAAAGACTTGTCGTTGTTGCGTACCGTATAAACATCGAAGGTCTCATCGTGCTTAATACTGAAGCACCGACTGTTTTCCAGGTGAGGCCTGTCACACAGACCCCGGTCGTCGCCGCAGTAGTCGCACTCATGGATCCCATCATCATCGTACATTTCCTATTTTCATAATTCAAAGATTAAACTTCTGAAATTCAATATTTGTACTACAAAAACTAAATTAGATCATTATTATTCATCACGGGTTGACTATCGGTCTGTCGAATCTTTTCTTGAAAACTCTCAGCTCACGTGATGTATATGGCGGGTACTCCCTCTCTGATATATTCGACCGTCGGTGATGGTCACTCTGCTACCTCTTGAGCACTGCGTTGGATTTCCTTGAAGAGGAAAGGATGATGCAGCAAAGTAGCGTAAGTATTTCCCTCAGTTTTTGAGAACCAGGGTATCAATCCAGTAGGAGGCTACGCGCGAGTCCCTTGTACCTGCACAAAGCAAATAACTCCTCGCAACCAACGCGATAAGGGGTTGTCAATCCCTTCACGGTCACTTACGAGAGTGAGATCTGATAGATATGATAAGATAATTTTTTTGGTGTTTTGTGAGAAAGATGCAAAGTAAAATAAAAGCAAAGGAAATAACTAAGTATTGGAAGATTAATATGATGAAGATAGACCCGGGGGCCATAGGTTTCACTAGTGGCTTCTCTCAAGAGCATAAGTATTTTATGGTGGGTGAACGAATTACTGTTGAGCAATTGACAGAATTGAGCATAGTTATGAGAATATCTAGGTATGATCATGTATATAGGCATCACGTCCGAGACAAGTAGACCGACTCCTGCCTGCATCTACTACTATTACTAAACTCATCGACCGCTATCCAGCATGCATCTAGAGTATTAAGTTCTTGAAAACAGAGTAACGCCTTAAGCAAGATGACATGATGTAGAGGGATAAATTCATGCAATATGAGAAAAACCCCATCTTGTTATTCTCGATGGCAACAATACAATACGTGCCTTGCTGCCCCTACTGTCACTGGGAAAGGACACCGCAAGATTGAACCCAAAGCTAAGCACTTCTCCCATTGCAAGAAAGATCAATCTAGTAGGCCAAACCAAATTGATAATTCAAAGAGACTTGCAAAGATAACCAAACATACATAAAAGAATTCAGAGAAGATTCAAATATTTTTCATAGATAATCTTGATCATAAACCCACAATTCAGCAGTCTCAACAAACACACCGCAAAAAGAAGATTACATCGAATAGATCTCCACAAGAGAGGGAGAGAACATTGTATTGAGATCCAAAAAGAGAGAAGAAGCCATCTAGCTAATAACTATGGACTCGAAGGTCTGAGGTAAACTACTCACACTTCATCGGAGGGGCTATGGTGTTGATGTAGAAGCCCTCCATAATGGATGCCCCCTCCGGCGGAGCTCCGGAACAGGCCCCAAGATGGGATCTCATGGATACAGAAAGTTACGACGGTGGAATTAGGGTTTTGGCTCCGTATCTGATCATTTGGGGGTACGTAGGTATATATAGGAGGAAGGAGTGCGTCGGTGGAGCAACAGGGGGCCCACGAGGGTGGGGGGCCCGCCTGGGGGGTAGGCGTGCCCCCCTACCTCGTGGCCTCCTCATTTATTTCTTGATGTAGGGTCCAAGTCTCCTGGATCATGTTCGGTGAGAAAATCACGTTCCCGAAGGTTTCATTCCGTTTGGACTCTGTTTGATATTCCTTTTCTTCGAAACCCTAAAATAGGCAAAAAAAATAGCAATTCTGGGCTGGGCCTCTGGTTAATAGGTTAGTCCCAAAAATAATATAAAAGTGAATAATAAAGCCCAATAATGTCCAAAACAGTAGATAATATAGCATGGAGCAATCAAAAATTATAGATACGTTGGAGACGTATCACACTCCTCCCTTCGTCCCCGAGTGCATTACACCAAAATGTCTAGCACACGGGAACGAAGGAGAAGCGACCTCGACGACAACAGTCAGGATTCTTCCTCTCTGACATTTTTGCGACCGTCAGTGATGGAAGCTCCTACATTCATTCGAAAGTGCATTGCACCAAAATGTCTAGCACCTTCGAATGAAGAAGAAGCTCCCCTCACGACAACTGTCGGGATTCTTCCTCTCTTACATTTTGACAGTATATGGTGGACACTCCCTCATAGTTATTTCGACCGTCGGTGATGGTTGCTTCCCCTCCTTCTCTCGTGCATTATCAAGGTATATCACGAGCATAAGGAAGAGGAAGCGACCCCCACGACAACAGTCGGGATTCTTCCTCTCTGGTATTTCGACAGTATATGGTGGACAGTCAAGTAGCATCGACAGACTAAAAGCCAAACCGTGAGATTAATCAACACTCGGGAAAAACATAGGCGACTCGGAGTAATATATAGACCATCTTAATTTACTCATTGGACGACTATCTAGGATGTCGGTGATCTTCTAGGTGTCGTCGAGCGGCACATTGATGATCTTCCCTGCACACAAATAAAATAACTATGTGAGCTATGCTTGATACGCTATGCAAATCTTTATTATTATTATTATTCATCACGGATTGGCTTTCGGTCTGCCGAGTCTTCCTTCAAAACTCTCATCTCACGTGGTGTATATGGTGGGAACTCCCTCTCTGATATATTCGATCGTCGGTGATGGTCGCTCCTCCATTCGTTCCCGAGTGCATTAGACCAAAATGTCTAACACATGGGAATGAAGGAGAAGCGACCCCCACGACAATAGTTGGGATTCTTACTCTCTGACATTTTTGCGACCGTCGGTGATGGTAGCTCCTCCTTTCATTCCAAAGTGCATTACAACAAAATGTCTAGCACCTTGGAATGAAGAAGAAGGCACCCCGACGACAATAGTCGGGATTCTTCTTCCTCTCTCATATATGGTGGACTCTCCCTCACTGATTTTTGGGTTGTCATGTATGGAGCCCCGACAGACTTAAATTTATCCCAAAATGTCATTTAATTCTCTTTCTGGCAAATCCGGGGCAGTCGATATTTCCTACATATTCTAGCACAAGTCATGCTAAATATCACAGAAAAGTCCGGCATGATCTTTGCTAATATAGGACATATCCAGCACCTGGAATTTGCCGGAACAGAAATGAATCAACACTCCAGCAAAACATAGGCCACTCAGATTTTCCCTGCGATACAAAGATGTCTATACACATACAACGATTTTAAACTTGAAATTCTATCCGGATCAATTATCACAAGCATTTGCACAAGAGCATTCAAACTGGTGCTCGTTGCATTTCAATGGTTCGATATTGACAAAAACATTTCAATATGTCTTATAACCCAAACATTTCATTTGGTTAAGAAGCATAACTAAATACCCTTGTTCTATTCTATTCAACACTTAGGAGTAGAGAAGGAGGAGGTGGACTTTTAGGTCACCAACTCGGGTGTAGAGGAAGTAGAGGTAGCTCCGATGACGACCACTCCACAGAGACGCGACTCTACAAAGCCTGCATATTCCATCGAGTGAAAATTTTAGATCATCAAATCTCATATAGCATTCTTTGTCGACAAAGTGATAATGACAAAAAATAATTAAATTGTCCAATACATTTCTATATTGGAAAACAAAATTACTAAAAATTTCTATACTTAAATTTTCCAATACATTTCTATAATTGAAAATTTTCTATACCTAAAATTTTATATTACTAAAATTGTCTATTACTAAATTTCTGCTACTAAAACTTTTTTATATTCAAAAAACATATTCACTAGTTTTCTATTCTATTCAAAAGACCATTATACGTACCTACCTACATTCTACACTAAAATTCTACCTATCTATTATTTTCATAAAACCTCCATTATGAAAATATTTTCTATTTTATTCTATTCCAAATACCTACATTATATTCATATAACCTATATGTTGTATTTTATTCAAAAAAACATAGATTGGGGAGGGAGGAAGGGAGGAGGGAGGAAGGGAGGGAGGAGGGGGAGGGGGAGGGAGGAGAGAGGGATGAGGCCGGGATGGGGGAGGGAGGGAGGTGAGAAGGAGAGAGGGGGAGGAGGACGGCGGACAACAAGGAGGAGGGAGGAGGGCATCGAGAGGAGGGAGGAGGGCGTGGACGGCAGGAGGAGGAGGGAGGAAGGGAGGGAGGGAGACACCTTGGGGGTGACGACGTATGGGCGACGGCGATGGGGAGAGTGAGGTAGATATGCAGTGGAACAGGCCGTGGGGAAGAAGATAGAGCTTGATTAGCAGTAGCGAGCGGTATCGACCCACACTACTGCTAATCCTACTAGCCATAGCGCGTGGCCAGAACAAACTTTGCTGCTAACTAGGCCGGGGAGCGAGGTCATGGCTGGCCACAGTAGCAGCGGGGGTTGCAGCACCGCGCTACTGCTAACGGGCTTATTAGTAGCGCGGTCTGGCGACCTATGCTGCTACTATGGCCAGCCTGTGGGGGCACGGCAGAGCCCACTTAGCAGCAATGCATGTTAGGGCCCCCGATGCTACTATTACTTGCTACCTGTAGCGTGTGTCCATGGTCGGCGCTACTGTTACTTAACACCAGTGCTTGTTTTTAAAATGCGCTACTACTAAGAATCTTCCTATAGCCCTTTTCCTAGTAGTGTGTTGGAGAGACTAAATTTTAGAGCACAAGAGAAAGGAGTTCATCATCAACAACAACTATTACCTTTTGGAGAGTGGTTAGGTGTTGGGAGCCTCCAGAGCTTGTGGAGTTGAACCAAGGAGTTAATGGCAAGGAGATCGCCTACTTCATGAAGATTTTCCTAAAAGTGCTAGTTATCGACTAGAGGGGGTGAATAGGCTATTTTTATGATTGTCTTCGAAACAAGTAATGTCTTTGAAGGCGCGGAAGCAAAATAGTAGATAAACAGGATATAGCTGAAGGTAAGCTACACTAGACATGCTGACATATCAACACAATGTAAGTGAGAAGTGAGGATAGAAAGCAACTAGATAGCAATGAACAGTAGAAACATTTAATGTGAATACACCGATGTAATCAAAGGGATTGTCTTCAAGCAATGTCTTCAAGCAGGAGGATCAAGCAAAGGCTTCACGACACAAAACAATAAGTAAAGAGGTGGAGTGATAGAGCCAGTTACTCGGGGAAGACAAGTGATTTGTTAGACTAGTTCCAGCTGTTATAATTGTTGTACCTCTAGTTGGGGAGGCTGAGATTGAACTCTGAAGACTTGGTCTTCACCTTATTCCCCTTGAGCTAAGGTCACTGTAGACCTTTCTCAATCACTCAGGTAAGTCTTCAAGGTAGATTTACAAACCTTCACAGACTTCATTCACTGGCAATCCACAATGACTCTTGGATTCTCACAACACGAAGCCTAACCGATTGGAAGATCACAGTCTTCAAGTGTAACAAGTCTTCAGTTCACTCAGAACAAACTATCTTCAGTGATGCTCAATCACAAGGGGCTCTGGGTGTTTGGGTTTCTTCTTGCTAGAAATCTCGCTCAAAGGCTTCGTCAGTGGGTTACTCTCAAACGACAAAATCCTTGCAATAACTCGCAGCAGCCACCAACTTATGGTGGAAGGGGGTGGCTATTTATAGCCGGATGTAACTGACATGATATGACCAATCTGACCCTGAGTCAGTGGCCAACCGGCACGTGTCCAATGGTCGGATTTCAAACACATGCGACAACACTGCTTGGGCTACAAGCACTGCTGACTCATCCATCAGAGGACGAGATTTTCTCTCATTGTATTCACAAGGAAAATATAGGCTTTTGGTTGATCAAACACTTCAATAACTGTCTTCGTTTTTCCTTGACCCCACTTAATAGTGCGGTGGTTCCTATGACTCAATAAACAGAAAATGAAACCTACAAAGAAGTTACATCTTCACATTCCATTGTCTTCATTCATTATCTTCGAAGGCAACCATTAGCATCATTGTCTTCGCACATTTTTAGGGGTCATCTTTGACAGTTAAACTGAATTCCCACGGACTTCTATCTGTGGTATCCTATGAATCTCACAAACACATTAGTATGTCAACCAGGTTCGTCGTCAATACTCCAAAACGAACAAAGGGGTGGCACTAGATGCACTTACAATCTCCCCCTTTTTGGTGACTGATGACAATCTGGTTGAAGTTTTCAACAGGGATAAAAATATGTTAAAGTAAGGACTTTGTTGGATTCAGGGCTCTACAGACCCAAGAAAGGTTAGAACTCTGGGGTGTGTGCGAAGAACTCAATCTCTCCAGCCAACCAGTTCGTCACCCCCACGGCCTAGCTCGATGAACAAGAAAGAAGATGGACACAACAGTTTACCCAGGTTTGGGCCACCTTGCGGTGTAAGGACCTACTCCTGCTTTGTGGTGGATTAGCCTCACGAGGGGCTGAGGATGAACTAGTACAAGGGGAGAACAACCTCGCGAGATCTGATCTGGTGTGGATGTGAGCTAGTGAGGTGTGGATCTGATCCAGTGAGAGCCCCCTTCCTACGGTGGTGGCTAACCTATATTTATAGTGGTCTCGGTCGTCTTCCCCCAAAACATAGGCGGGAAGAGATTCCATAGTGGCCAATTTTGAAAGGGTACAATTAGTACATCTTATTCTGATGAAAGGTGGTCTTCTCCTACAAAGCTTCTAGTCGTGACGCAATGGTGGGCTCGATGATGGCATCTGTCATGCCGTCTTGGCGATCTTGGTCTTGTTGCACGGGAATGAAAACCTTTGGATGATTCCTCGGGACCCCGCGCCTGCGTTGGCCTCCTTAGCACCAAAGAGGAAACCTGCTACTCTATGCTCGCTGGCATCCGCCTGGCCTTGATTTTCATGGCTTGTGTCACCTCAACCTCATGAGGTGGGCACCCGCATTGGAATCTCCGTACCTCAGGAACCAACCTCGGGAGGCCTCTCCCTCCGGAGCTCTAGATGTTGTCCGCCTCGCTAGGCTTGGCCCCTCGCGAGGATCTTGTCTTGAAGGTGCTGAAGATGGGCCGTACCAGGCCATCAATGGAGCCATGCCATGGGCCGCAGGTAGGCAAGTCTAGGTACCCTGGTTCACAGAATGCCAACAGTAGCCCCCGGGCCCAAGGCGCACTCGGACTTGGCTTCAGGGCGAAGCCAAAGGGCAAGGACGAAGCACCGCGGGCCCCAATAGCCTGCGGACCGTGTCAGCGCGTGGCGCTTGATAGGACGTGGGCGTCTCCACTTCCCCGTGTTGCCTCGGCAATCGTTTGACTTGAAAACTACCTGATGCATGCAGGAAAGCCATCATTGCCTGGCATCATGAGAGGTCGGCAATTGGCCTCCCTCCAGCTATAAATGAGAGAGGGGCAGAGCACCCAGCTCATCTTCATCTTCTCATCGCTCGCTCCTCCTTATTCTTCGTCCTGCCGCCTTGCCAGAGCGTCCATGGCGCCAGTCAGGAGGTTTTCTGCCACAGAGAAGGGAAAAACCCTCAGGTGGAACCTGGGCTGCTCCCACCGAAGAAGAGGCATGCTTGCTCTCGCAATGCCACCGCGGTGCCCATGGTGACGCGGCCTTGGCACGAACGCGCTCCTCCGGGCTTCCCGGTCCGCGCATATGCCCGCGCGCAAAGCCCTGCCCAAGGGAGCAGCCGCGGACGCCGCGAGGAGCGGAGCTGTGGAGGAGAACAAGCGACCGCTGCATGGCCACCCCACCTGCAGACCCATGCCGAAGGCACGACCCACAAGTTCGTGGTGTGGGCGACAATGCCGCCACGCACATGGCTCCGGCTCCCGAGGTCCCTGGTGAGGGAGATACCGCCGAGGGGGCCCGTCGAGCTGTGGCTGCAGCACAACGGGTGATGTAGCCAGGCTTCAGAAGCGGAAGTCGAGGTCATCAACTCTGACAACGTCTTTCATGACTCGGGGATGGGCTGCGATCGCCCGCGCCTGCCGCCCGGAGGGAGGTCACGCCATCCACTTCGAGTACGACGGGGTGTTGGCGCTCTTCTCCAGGGTCTTCGGAGAGGACGACCAACGCCTGGAGTGCTGCCCCATGGGAGGAGGTCAAGGCAACGGGGCCACCGGCGGTGAACTTGCCCTTGGCCTTGTCTGTGACTCTTCTGATAGCACGAGCACATCCTCCGGTCATGGCTCGAGCGACGGCGACAGCTACGAGATGCCACGCCGCCGTGGTTAGGCCTAGTGGAGGCAAGGTGCCAACCTGACGCCGCGGGCGACGTTGTTTGGGCCGTGGTCCTCAGGAGACCTTTTCCATTTTGCTTCGTTCCTGTGAAAAACCATGAAGAGACCCACGGGGCTATGTAAGAGTCGTGATGCTTTTGTCTTAATGTTATTATTTCCAATCAATGTTGTGTTTGTGCTTGTCACTTTTGCATGGTTCCCCCTTTTCATTCTGGTGGTAGCTTATTGCTCTACACCGGTAGGACCCAGTCCCCAGGCAAGCTTCGGCCGTCGCCATTATGCCACGAGCAGTTTGTAAAGAAATTGTAGTTCCCAAAGCACGAAGACCACTACAGTGAACCCAAACTCCACGTTTAATGTACAAGAGCAATTGTTCTCAGGTCAGATTCCGTATCTATGGTCCATATCCTTTGTTGTTGCATCACTGTATTTACTCATACCAACTACTTTCGAATTTGAAGGATCTAATTGAAACTCCAATGGCACAACATGTATGTTTTAAACCTATTTCTTTAACTGGATTGTTGTTCTAATTTCTTGCTCTATGTTGATTTCAGTTTCAGTTGTATAAACAGTTATGTTCTCATGTGATGCACATTACAAGTGTTGCCAGTGCTATGTAGTTTCTCACACTTATATTCTATCTATGTTGTTGTGTCTTAAAAAATATGATTTGAACTGTGTCTCTATCTTGATTTGGCAACATAACTAGAATGATATGGACAATACAGTGACCATAGTACATAGATATATGTTTGTTTCATGTTGTTATCATGTCCACCTTACTACTGAACCAGTTTACCAAAATGAGTTTCGTATGCTACATGCTAAACCTGTGATGTGTCTGCTTGTTTCTCTTGTAGAATGCGAATAGAATATTGGAGAAGAACACCCCACTATGCAACGGTAGAGAAAGTAATGTAGATAAGGTTCAAGATAGTGAGACAACCCTTTTTGGTATCCAAGAAAGGTGATAAAAACGATCTTGTAGATAGTGAGACAACCCCCACAGTCCTGTACGTTGACGTAGTGTTCGAGTTACTGGCCAGTACCGCTGGCACGAGCTCTTTGAACTCGCTATCTGAATCACTTCGGCTTCTCAGTCTCAGCTACAAGTTGAAAGGCATTAGTCAGCTGTGCTACGGCAAGAAGCCGAAGGACTACGGAAGTCCCTGCAGAATTCAGATGCATACTTTCTGGTGCAACAGCAAGTGCTGGAGGATTTAAGCGCCAAACAAGAGAAAGTTAATAAGCTTGCTAAGCATCTTGCCAGCATTATGGGCACCCAGGATATTGTTTCTTGAGCTCTTGTGAAGTGGTTTCAGTCCTGGATTTGTTTTGCTGCGGCGTTTATTTGCACTGGTCACCAACTTTGACAACCAGTGTATGTGATATGCTGCTTTGTTCCCTGTATTTTCACTGGTGGCGAACTTTGATGCCCAGTGGATGTAATATGTGTAATAGCCATGATAACCTAGCGTAAGTTTCTTGCTTATTTATTGTAACGCCCACAATGCGGCTATATCTCCCACGTGTCGGGGCACAACTTAGAGGCATAACCGCATTATGGTTTGTCGCAAGAAGGGTCATCTTCACACAATCCCATGTAATGAACAAGAAAGGGATACAAAGAGTTGGCTTACAATCGCCACGTCACACAATACTTAAATAATTCATACATCATCCAAAATACACACATAGACCGACTACGGTCAAATCCAAATGAAAATAAGATAACCCCAAATGCTAGATCCACATTCGTCCCAACTGGGCTCCACTACTAATCATCCGGAAACGAAGCATAGTAACGGTGAAGGTCCTCGTTGAACTCCCACTTGGGTTCGGTGGCATCACCTGCACTGGTATCATCGGCACCTACAATTGTTTTGGTGGTATCTGTGAGTCACGAGGACTTAGCAATCTCAAAAACCCGTGATATCAAGACTATTTAAGCTTATGGGTAGGATAAGATAATGGGGTGGAGTTGCAGCAAGCGCTAAGCAAATACGGTGGCAACAAGTATAAGAGTAAGATGAGAAGCTACGCAACGGTCGTGAAGCTAGAAGCGATCAAGAAGTGATCCTGAAACTACTTACGTTCAAACATAACCCAAACCATGTTCACTTCCCGGACTCTGCCGAAAACAGACCATCACGGCTACACACGCAGTTGGTTCATCTTAATTAAGTCAAGTGTCAAGTTCTCTACAACCGGATATTAACAAATTCCCATCTGCCACATAACCGCGGGCACGTCTCTTGAAAGTTTATACCCTGCAGGGGTTTCCCAACTTAGCCCATCACAAGCTCTCACGATCAACGAAGGATATTCCTTCTCCCGAAAAGACCCGATCAGCCTCAAAATCCCGGTTACAAGACATTTCGACAATGGTAAAACAAGACCAGCAAGACCGCCCGATGTGCCGACAAATCCTGATAGGAGTCGCACGTATCTCGTTCCTAGGGCACACTGGATGGAACAAGCTACGAGTAAAACCAGCCCTCAAGTTTTGCCGAGGTGGCCCCGCAGGCTTCCCATTTCGGACTAACACTCAGAGGAGCACTGGCTCGGGGGTTAAAATAAAGATGACCCTCGGGTTCGTGACCCCAAGGGAAAGTTATAGGTTGTTAGGCAAATGTAAAACCAAGGTTGGGCCTTGCTGGAGGAGTTTTATTCAAAGCGACCTGTCAAGGGGGTCCCATAACCCCAACCGCGTAAGGAACACAAAATCAAGGAACATAACACCGGTATGACGGAAACTAGGGCGGCAAGAGTGGAACAAAACATGAGGCAAAAGGCCGAGCCTTCCACCCTTTACCAAGTATATATGTGCATTAATTAAATAAGAGATATTGTGATATCCCAACATATCCATGTTCCAACAAGGAACAAACCTCAAGGCGAAAGAAGATGGATTTTGTAATAGAAAGAATTCCTCTTCTAGGTTTCTGCTTCAAGTAATAAGCAAAGGATCCTACCTGCTAATGGTTGAAGACCTTGGCGGCCTCTAGTTCTTCTATCTAGTTTTTTAGCCTAGCGCGAACGAATAAGCTTAAACAAACGGTTTCTTTGGCAATGGTTTTTTCTTTTGATTTGTCCTTATATATATTAGCCATAGTGTATTTTCTACCTACAACTAGCAACGCTATCAGAGGGGCTGAGCAAAAGCGGTAACATAGCCAAATGACGGTTTGCTAGGAAGGTGGGTTAGAGTCTTGACATGGCAACATGGGAGGCATGATAAACAAGTGCTAGGTAGAACGACATAGTGATAGAGAGAACAACTAGAAAGCAAAGATAGAAGTGATATCGAGGGTAATGATCATCTTGCCTAAGATCCCGCAAGGAAGAAGAACGAGTCCAAGAAGAAGACAACCAGACATAGTCGAATGAATCCTCACAACTCTGCAATGAAATCGAAGCTAAAGAGAGAAGCAAACCGGAAAGAAGCAAACACCATGGTAAACTCACATATCGTAACCATGGCATGATGCACAATCAAGTATGATGCATGTCCAGTTTAAATATGCATGGCATGGCAAAGTGCACAAAAAATACTACGAGTTAAGTGGAGCTCAATATGCAACGAGTTGCATATTGACGAAACACCACATTCAATTATTTAGTTCGATCTCGTTTATGAACCCAACAAGTTTAAATGGTGTTTAACATGGAAAGAGGTGAAGCACGAAATATACTACACTAGCTAAGCAATTTAAATGGGGTCGGAAACAACAAACAACAACCCCGGTAAATCCCCATGTGCATATTTAGCAAATTTTAAGCAAACAATAATTTTAAACATTTCAAAAGTTGTTATCATGATGCGGATGAGATAAACAATTTTATGCAATTTTTATTAAAATTTGACATGAAGATGATATGGAGTATTTCGACACCGTGATGGGAAGGAAAGGGGTGCCACGGCGGCGAATCCAGAAATGATGCCGCAACAACATTTTGGTTGCGACAACTCGTCGAGATGTCGGTGCAAAAGATCAAATGAGATGAGTGGAACGTGCAAAAGATGGTGGGGTGATTCCGGTAACCGGGTGTCCCACATGTCAGTGGCATGGCAAACGAGGAGGAACGTGCAAGGTCAATTGCATATGGTGCAAACACGGGGTTCATCTCATACAACTCAAGCATTCGTTCACGGTTCATCATCTTGGCGATTATACCTTCGAAGTGTGCATCTCGGGGTGGTTCGGGTTCTTCGAGGGAAGTAGTCGTTCACGGGTCGTAGTGGAAGTAGTTGTACGCGGCGATAGTGGAGGTAGTGGTACACGGTGACGGTTGAGGTACTCGCGATATCAGCGACGGTAGTTGTACACTCAGCGGTCTTCGGCGATGGTAGTTTTACACTCGGCGGTCTTTGGCGACGGTAGTTGTTCACGGTTCATAGATGAACTTGATGGATCCGAGGGCTCCAGCCATCGTGGTACTTGGCGCAATACCGTGTAGTCGTACATTTTGAAGAGGAACTTGGCCATCTGAAGGTGTACTTGGCGAACAACGGTTGTCGTGGTACTCGTCAGTCCATGAAGTCGATCTCGTAGGTCTTGGCGTCCCCACCTAGTTGTGTACTTGGTGTAATCCACAAAAATGATGCTTGTTTGGTCAACGGTCTTGCTGGTAGGGTAGTTGGCGAACCAGGGGGTATGCCTTGGCATAGACGCGTGGACAGGAAGTTGTGGCCTGTCGATGGAGTTGCAACAGAGCAGGGGCTCGCCGGAGCAAAGGGGTCGCGAGCGCTGGGCTCTGGGACGGCAGAGGAAGCGGATCTCGCCGGAAGCGACCAGCGGCAGCGATCCCTGGCGAATCCAGGCGAGGATAGGGCGCGGGAGGCCGGCGGCTGCGGCAGAACTCCTAGACAGCGCGGCGGCGTGCAAGGCTCGTGGTCATCAGCGGAATGGAGCTCTGGTGGTGGGGGCGAGGAGCTCGAGGAGGACCGATGGCAGGCTGGAGCCGCTCATGTTTGCCTCGGTGCCACGATGGGAGGACACCGACGAGGAACTGGTCGGGGTGGCGTAGTCTGACAAGACGTAGCGGGGCGGTGGCCAAGCGAAGAGGAGGAGGCAAAGGGGCACCGAGCGGAGGTCGAGGTCGCCGGCGGGGTTGCGAGGTGGCGCTCGGCGTCCCTGGCGATGCGGAGGGGTGACGAGCTCGGGATGACTCCCGCGGAAGAGCAGAGAGGAGGAGGCCAGGCAAGGTTAGGCGGTGGGGGGGATGCAGTGAGGAAGCCTGCGGCAGCCGGAGGAGAAGGACGAGGGGATCGGGCGCAGCGCGTGGGTGTGCATGGGAGGCGGTGGAGGGGGACGAGGTGAGGGATCGAGCGAATGGGAGAGACTGGAGGGGATCGGGGTTAGGGTTGTAGGAGGTTAGGTGGGCCTTAGAGGAGATTGGGCTGGCCTGCGTGGAGGACCAAGTGGCTAGCTGGGCTAACTCTCTCTCTCTCTCACTCTCATATTCTTCAGCGAAAAAGAATTAGAGAGAAGAAAAAGAAAGAGAGGGTTTTTTGGCTGAGATAAAAATACCCCTAGAACCCTGGAATTGTGGGATATTTGAAAAAAATGCTTTGGCAATTTTTAGAGGCTGCAAATTTATGCAAGTTTGAAAATAACTCAAACTCGAATAATTCCTTAGCCCAACCAACACACTTCCAGAAGACCTGAAAATTGGAGGAGGTGGTCTTGACATGATCTAGTATTTATAGGAAGATATTGAACATTTTCTGGAACAGGAAAATGTCACTTGCAATAAACGAGTGAGACTTGAAAAGAAGAAGCTAGTGGGGGTGGTGCACTTGATGAGGGATTTGGTGGCAAGAGAAAGATGCAAGTGTGTTTTTGGTTGATTCCATAAGGAATGGAATGTTTATCATAGCTCCCTAATAATATTGGGAGGATATGTTATAAAGAGATATCACCATGTGAATTCCCTCGATTTAAATAGATCAAAAGATATGTGCAATTTATTTAGTTGCGTTTTTTAAAATTAAATGACATGATGCAATCCAGAAATAAATAGAGCAAGCAAAATGAAACACGGTAACATCGAAATATATGGAAGTCGTCTGGAGCATTGGTCTTGGGGCGTCACATTTATTTCCTTCTTGTCTTGTTTATTTGTTTGCTTGTAGTTAGTGCAATTCTTTTTCTGTGGTTTGCTAGTGGCCGCAATAACCTATTTTTTTAAACTAGGACACAATAACCATGGGCTACATATTTACTGTAGTGACCATGGGCCTCCTACAGGACATAGAAACAATGGGCCTTCTACGGGCCATAGAAACAATGGGCCTTCTATGGGGTGTAGCATCAATGGGCCTTCTACGGGTCGTATGATCGATTGGCCAAACATGGACCATTAACAGATGGCATTATGGGCCGTAAAAGGGCTAGGTTGGAATCGTCCGTTCATGGGCCGACCATAACATGTTGTCGCTAATCGGTCGTATTTGATGACGCTATGAAAACATCCCAACGGATTAATGGGCCACAAACGGGTCGACTATAACCAGGGCTAAATTTGGCCCACAAGCAGAAAAGGCCTGTGACAGGCCGTAAGTAACCGAATGCTGGAAATGAGCCCAAGAATAAATGGGCCCGGAGAAGGCCGAAAGATAACATAGGCTGGAAATGGCCCAATGGAATAATGGGCCACTAATGGGTATAAAGTGATACACTGTTCATTACAGGCTAGTTTCACCACGGGCTGTTAATGGGCCAAGAGTTACAAAGGGCCACATATGGGCCAAAAGACGTCATGGGCCGTACATGGGCCGGAAGTTACAATGGGATGGAATCATATTGGACAGCCCAGATGACGCTACTGGGCCTAATTCGGATAGGTCGTAATAGGCTATGAGTTAGCGGGCTGTAAATGGGCTATATACGAACAGGCCGTTAACAGGCTTTCCATGGGCCGGGCCGCTAACTTTTGACCAAGTCAAATGGGCCATCCTTTTCACAAGAATGGGCCTCTATTGGGCTGTGCCACGTGTCGACGTATCATAGGCGCCTTCGGTCCAATGAGTGGATGACATCTGTCCCAACGGTGAGCCGACACGTGGTTCCTCTAGGCATTGAGAATTTTACACGTGGAAAATCCCCATTGGTTCGGGCTGTTAACGGGTTATCGGATCCAAACCGGAACCCGATAATTTAACGGCGACCTATTACGGTGATGCCATGTGTCAGTTACCCTTGACGAAAGCAATTCTATGGCGCGTGATTTATCGTCATGGAAGTGGACACTTCCGTGATGATAATTTTGGTAATGTCATGGAACACTTCTACGACAGCACAGGTATGACTATCTTGATTCTGTCATAAAATCGTCATGGATGTACATGCATGACAAAAAACGTGACCTACTATGATAAACACGTGTCATCACGGAAGTGGTTTTTTTGTAGTGGATGAATTGGAGCTATTGTATATCGCTCTAGGTTGTGACTGTTACATGATGAATGTCATCCATACAAATATCCATCAATGATTCAATGCATATGCTTTGGTCATATTGTCTTTGTTAAGTTACTACTGTTATTGTTGCTATTACAATCACTACAAAACCAGTACTGTTACTTTTACTGCTACTATTACTGCCGCTATCAAAACTATCAAACTAATGTGCTACTAAACACTTTTCTATAAATAAACAACTTTCTAGGTGTGGTTAAACTGACAACTCAACTACTAAGGCTTATAATATTTTTGGCTCCCCTTCTATCGAATCAATAAATTGGGTGAAATACTACCCACAAAGACTGTCGTGATCCCTATACTTGTGGGTTATCAAGACCTTTTTCTGGAGCCGTTGTCGCGGAGCACAACTCTATTTATTAATATCACTTGTGAGTTGAATACATGTTTATCACTATGACAATCTGAAAGATGCTAAGACCAAGATCGTACCCTCTAAGATGAGGGCTGGTACGATTCTACCATCTAGTTCCGCACTTGATTCACCTTATGTTTTAAGTAAGCCTCCGACACAACCACCTGCTATTCAATCTTCTATGTCGCAAGTAATTGAAGATACTACTTCTGCTATAAATGAAACTTTTGATGATGCTAGTACTTTGCTTGATGAAAGAGTGCCACTAGGTGAATTTCTTGATGAACTAATTGCTAAAGCTAAAGAACTTGAGGTTGCTGAAACTAATGAAAATTAAGATTCAACTTTTATGCTTAGCTCTCCTAATATATTTGAAATACCTAATGTACTTGAGGGTTATGTTATGGACGGGGAGATTGCTAGAGAATTTTTCTTGCTTGCAATGATTGAGAAGATCTTAAGAAATTACTGAGTAAGCTGAAAGAAAAAGCTACGACAGAGAGAATGAAATATTATCCTAAATTTTCTACTTCTCCTATCTTTATAACTGATAAGGAAAATACTTGATATCTTTTACGTTGGACTAACGGGTGCTTCTAGGGACTATTGATGTTTGCTTGAACTACGTCGGCATTTCCCCAAAGAGGAAGGGATGATGCAGCACAGCAACAGTAGGTATTTCACTCAGTGATGAGACCAAGGTTATCGAACCAGTAGGACAACCATGCAACACCATGTAAACAGCTCCTGCACACAAAGAACAAATACTTGCAACCCGACGTAAGAGAGCGGTTGTCAATCCCTCACGGGTAAAAAGATAGGTAAAATTGTAGTAGATTGGATAAATGGATCCCACGGGAATGCGGCATAAAATAAATAAATAAAAATTTCAGCAAGGTATTTTTGTATTTTTGGATTAATAGATTTGAAAATAAAAGAAAACAAAAATAGATCGTGAAGGCAAATCTAATAAAGAAGAGACCCGGGGGCCGTAGATTTCACTAGTGGCTTCTCTCGAGAAAAAATAGCAAACGGTGGGTGAACAAATTACTGTTGGGCAATTGACAGAACTTCAAATAATCATGACGATATCCAGGCAGTGATCATTATATAGGCATCACGTCCAAGATTAGTAGACCGATTCCTGCCTGCATATACTACTATTACTCCACACATCGACTGCTATCCAGCATGCATCTAGTTTATTAAGTTCATGGGAAAATAGAGTAATACAATAAGAACGGTGACATAATGTAGATAAGATCTGTTTATGTAGAAATAGACCCCATCTTGTTATCCTTAATAGCAACGATACATACATGTCGGTTCCCCTTCTGTCACTGGGATCAAGCACCGTATGATCGAACCCATCACAAAGCACCTCTTCCCATTGCAAGATAAATAGATCAAGTTGGCCAAACAAAACCCAAATATCGAAGAAGAAATACGAGGCTATACGCAAGCATGCATATAATAGATCAAAGAAGACTCAAATAACTTTCATGGATAAAAACATAGATCTGGTCATAAATTCAAAGTTCATTGGATCCCAACAAACACACCACAAAAAGATTTACATCATATGGATCTCCAAGAGACTATTGTATTGAGAATCAGAAGAGAGAGAGAGAGAGAGAGAGAGAGAGAGAGAGAGAGAGAGAGAGAGAGGAAGCCATCTAGCTACTAACTGCAGACTCGTAGGTCTACAATGAACTACTCACGCATCATCGGAGAGGCACCAATGAACATTATGAACTCCTCTGCGATGGTGTCTAGATTGGATCTAGTGGTTCTGGAACTTAAGGCGGCTGGAATTGATTTTGGTCAACTCCCCTATGATTTCAGGAATATTGGGGTATTTATAGAGCAAAGAGACGGTGCGGGAGGCCACCAAGGTAGGCACAACCCACTTGGGTGCGCCAGGCAGACCCAGGTGGGTTGTGCCCCCCTCGGGGCACCCCCAGGTGCTTCTCCGGCCCATTGGATGTCTTCTGGTCCATAAAAATTCCACAGAAAGTTTCGCTACATTTGGACTCCGTTTGGTATTGATTTCCTGTGATGTAAAAAAACAAGCAGAAAACAACAACTGGCGCTGGGCACTATGTCAATAGGTTAGTACCAAAAAATGATATGAAATGACTATAAAATGATTGTAAAACATCCAAGAATGATAATATAACAACATGGAACAATAAAAAATTATAGATACCTTGGAGACGTATCAACTACCTATATAGTTTTGATGGTTGTGTTTTTGAGGAACGAAATGTTGAACGGGCTCAAGAACTATTGGGTAATATACTGAGGAATGTCGATGATTGGATACTTCGTGAACCACCACCTAAACCAACACCAAAGAAGAGAGGTGTTCTATTCCTTAGTCCAGAAGTTATGCAGGAAGTAAAGAAATCTATGAAGGAGAAAGGTACTAAATCTGAAGACATGAAGAATCTACCACATGTTCAAGAAATACATGAACTTGACATACCGACATAGGTAGTGGAGGTAAATTATCTCTATAGATTTGATGAAAGTGATATTCCTCATAATAAGTATCCTAGTCAGTGTTTGGATGAATTCGATATTTTTATTGTTAAGCAAGAAAACTTCAATATGCAAGCAAGTGATCAATTGAGACCTAATGCTATCATGATTGATTGAGTAATATGATGTGTAGGATTGATAAGGATGTTAAAGGCCTGTGTAAACATGCTTCTAAGGTTCAAACACAATTCAAACAAGTTTCTAAATTGTAAAATGATTTTCTTAATGATATGAACAATAAAATGAACAATCTTGTTGTTAAAGTAATTACTAGGGGAGGTAAAATGACTTAGGACCCTCTATAACCTGAAGGTCTTCCTAAAAGAATTAAGCAAGATTCTCAAAGAATTAATAATGATGGACCTAGTTCACCTAAGAAGAAGAAAAAGGAAAACAATAAAGATAGAACTTTGCATGCTTCTAGCAAACTTGTTGCACACAAACCCTCTCAGAATCCTAGTGATGTTTCTAATTCTGATGCTGAGACACTGATACGTCTTTGTCGTATCTACAATTTTTTATTGTTCCATGCCAATATTATATAATTTTAGATATTTCGGCAACTTTTTATATGATTTATTGGACTAACCTATTGATCGAGTGCCCTGTGCGATTTCATGTTTTTGCATGTTTTTTGTTTCACAGAAAATCTATATGAAACAAAGTCCAAACGCGATAAAAATTTACGGAGAATTACTTTGGAATATTTGTGAGTTTTGGGAGGTGGAATCAATGCAAACGGGGGCCCATAGTGCCCACAACCCACTAGGGCGTGCCCCAGGCTCCAGGTGTTTGGTGATGTCCTATGCTCACCTGAACGTCGATTGGATCTATACTTTGGGCACAAGGAAGCTTATATCCGGAAAAAAAATCGTGTAAAAATTTCAGTACAATCGGAGTTATGGATCTTTGGGTTAAGAAACTATGAATGGACGGATTTGGGAATGCGAAATGGAAGAGAACAGAGAGGGAGATCCAATCTCGGAGGGGCTCCCACCCCTCCGTTGCCATGGAGGCCATGGACCAGAGGGGGAACTCTCCTCCCATCTAGTGGGGAGGACAAGGAAGAAGAAGAAGGAGGGGGGCTCTCTCCTCCTCTCTCTCTCCCGGTGGCGCCGGAGTGCCGCCGGGGCAAGGATCGTGACGACGATCTACATCAACAATCTTGCTACCATCAACACCAACTCTCTCCCCCTCTATGTAGTAGTGTAACACCTCTTCTCCCTGCTATAATCTTGCTACCGTCAACACCAACTCTCTCCCCCTCCTTGCTTCAAGGCCTAATAAACTTTTGCAATAAGTATATGAGTTCTTTATGACTAATGTTAGTCCATGGATTATACGCACTCTTACCTTTCCGCAATTTGCTAGCCTCTATGGCACCGTGCATAGCCCTTTCTCACATCGAGATGTGGTGCAAACTTCGCAGGTGCATCCAAACCCCGTGATATGATACACTTTGTCACACATAAGCCTTATTATATCTTCCTCAAAACAGCCACCATACCTACCTATTATGGCCCTTCCATAGCCATTCCGAGATATATTGCCATGCAACTTCCACCGCCGCTGTTTTTATGACTTGAGCATCCATTGCCATATTGCTTTGCATGATCGTAAGATAGCTAGCATGATATTTACATGGCTTGTCCATTTTTTTAATATCGTTGTTATGTTAGATCATTGCACATCCTGGTACACTGCTAGAGGCATTCATATAGAGTCATACTTTGTTATAGGTGTTGAGTTGTAATTTTTATTTCTTTTGAGTTATAAGTAAATAGAAGTGTGATGATCATCATTATTCTTTTTTAGAGCATTGCCCCAGTGAGGAAAGGATGATGGAGACTATGATTCCCCCACAAGTTGGGATGAGACTCCGGACAAAGAGAGAGAAAAATATAAAAGAAAGAAAAAAGAAAATAAGAAAATAAAGAAAAAAAATAAAGAGAGAAGGGGCATGCTAGTTCCACACTTGTGCTTCAAAGTAGCACCATGTTTTTCATACGGAGAGTCTCCTATGTTGTCACTTTCATATAATAGTGGGAATTTTTCATTATAGGATTAGATGCACACCCACTTAGTTTTCATATTGAGCTTGCATACACTTATAGCTCTTAGTGCATTTGTTGCATGGCAATCCCTACTCCTCATGTTGATATCAATTGATGGGCATCTCCATAGCCCGTTGGTTAGCCACATCATGTGGGACTTTCTTACTTTTTGTCTTCTCTATATTTACCCTTGTCATCATACTCTATTCCACCCATAGTGCTATATCCATGGTTTGCGCTCATGTATCGCGTGAGGGTTGAAAAAGCTGAAGCGTGTTAAAAAGTATGAACCAATTGCTCGGCTTGTCATCGGGGTTGTGCATGATAGATACTTTGTGTTAAGAAGACAAAGCATGATAAGACTATATGATTTTGTAGGGATAGCTTTCTTTAGCATTGATATTTTGAAAGACATGATTGTTTGTTGGGATGCCTAATTATTGATGTCTTTATGTCAAATTATAGACTATTGCTTTGAATCACTTATGTCTTAATATTCATGCCATGATTAGATATATGCTCAAGTTTATGCTAGGTAGCAATCCACATCAAGATTTATCTTTTCTATCATTTACCTACTCGAGGACGAGCATGAATTAAGCTTGCGGATGTTGATAAGTCTCCATTGTATATATGATTTTTTATTATTCCATGCCAATATTATACAACTTTTACATATTTTTGGCAACTTTTTATATGATTTATTGGACTAACCTATTGATCCAGTGCCCAGTGCCAGTTCCTGTTTTTTGCATGTTTTTTGTTTCACAAAAAATCCATATCAAACGAAGTCCAAACGCGATAAAAATTTACGGAGAATTATTTTGGAATATATGTGACTTTTGGGAGGCAGAATCAACGCAAACGGGGGCCCACAGTGCCCACAACCCACCAGGGTGCGCCCCAGGCCCCAGGCGCATGGTGATGTCTTGTGCTCACCTCGAATGTCAGTTGGAGCTATACTTAGGGCGCAAGGAAGCTTATACCGGAAAAAATCATGTAAAAATTTCAGCGCAATCAGAGTTACGAATCTCCGGGAATTTAAGAAACCATGAAGGGCCAGATCTGGAATGTGAAACGGAAGAGAACGGAGAGGGAGATCCAATCTCGGAGGGGCTCCTGCCCCTCCGCCGCCATGGAGGCCATGGACCAGAGGGGGGACTCTCCTCCCATCTAGGGGTGGCCAAGGAATAAGAAGAAGGAGGGGGCTCTCTCCCCCTCTCTCCAAGTGGCGCCGGAGTGCCGTCAGGGCAAGGATCGCGACGATGATCTACATCAACAATCTTGCTACCATCAACACCAACTCTCTCCCCCTCTATGCAGTAGTGTAACACCTCTTCTCCCCACTGTGATCTCTGCTTAAACCTGGTGCTCAACTCCATATATTATTTCCCAATGATCTATGGTTATCCTATGATGTTTGAGTAGATCCATTTTGTCCTGTGGGTTAATCATCATCTTGGTTGGTATGATTGTATATTTTATTTATGGTGCTGTCCTACGATGCCCTCCATCTCGCGCAAACATGGGGGATCCCCACTGTAGGGTGTTGCAATACGTTCATGATTTGCTTATGGTGGGTTGCGAGAGTGACAGAAGCTTAAATCCGAGTAGGTGGGTTGTTGCGTATGGGATATAGATGACTTGATACTTAATGCTATGGTTGGGTTTCATGACCTTAATGATCTTTAGTAGTTGCGGATGCTTGCTATAGTTCCAATCATAAGTGCATATGATCCAAGTAGAGAAAGTATGTTAGCTCATGCCTCTCCCTCATATAGAATTGCAAGAATGATTACCGGTACTTGTTATCGATTGCCTAGGGACAAATGCCTTTCTTGTTGACAAAAGCTATCCACTTTTATTACCTTGCAATTTATCCGTAGTTTTATTCTCGTAAAGTACTCGTAGTTTTAGTATTGCAAAATAGTTTCATACTTGTTTTAGGTAAAGCAAACATCAAGTGTGCGTAAAGTTGTATCGGTGGTTGATAGAACTTGAGGGAATATTTGTTTTGCCTTTAGCTCCTCGTTGGGTTCGACACTCTTATTTATCGAAGAAGGCTAGAAACGATCCTCTATACTTGTGGGTTATCAGACATGGTTTGGTAATGCTCATTTGCCTAGTGGTAATGATAGTGATGATGCTAATGATGATCATATTGATACTCAACCAGACAATAATAAAGAATTTAATGATGATACAGAAATAGAACCTGCAGTTGAGCTTGATAACCCACCTCCTAAAGATACAAGATGTGACAAAAAAAGATTTCATTGCTAGGAATCATGGTAAAGACAGAGAACCTTGGGTCCAAAAGCCTATGCCATTTCCTAGTAAGGCTATGAAATATAGAGATCAAGAGGTTTTTAATCTCTTTGTTGAAATGCTTAGACCTTTGTATTTGCACACACCATTGACTAAAATTATGAAAATGTTGCCATATGCGAAATAAATGAAGGATATTGTCACCAATAAAAGAAAAATCCTGGAGGCTGAAATCTGCACCATGCTTGCAAATTATTCTTTTGAAGGAAAAGTACCTCAGAAATTGGGAGACCCAAGGATACCTAATATACCATGCTCCATTAAAAATAATTATGTCAAAACCGCTTTGTGTTATTTAGGAGCCGGTATCAGTGTTATGCCTTTCTCTTTATACAGAAGACTTGATTTGAGTAGGGTGGCACCTACTGAAATATCTTCGCAAATGGCTGATAAATCAACTATTATACCTATTGGAATTTGTGAGGATGTTCCCATTGTAGTTGCTAATGTTACTATCTTAATAGACTTTGTTATTCTTGATATGCCTGAGGACGAGAATATGTCGGTTATCCTTGGTAGACCCTTTTTGAATACTGCAGGGGTTGTTATTGATTACAACAGAAGCAAGGTCACTTTTTCATGTCAATGGTAATGTGCATACGGTATATTTTCTAACAAAATAGAATCAAATGAAAAGTATCGACTCCATTGAAAGAATTATGACAATTACTATTGGAGGTTCTGAATTTCCCCTTCCGACTCCCGAAAAGAAATACCAAACTCTTATTGTTGGGGAAATGCATATCCCAATTGAGGTAACCTAGTGTTATGCTAAAGTCCTTCGGTTTCTTGTTACTCGGAAATAGTTTGTTAATAAAACTTGATCAACCTTATTAATGGATTCTTTTTAGGGGCATGTGATCGATGAATTTAGTAAGCACAACCTACTGTACTTATACTTTGCTCTCTCTTATTTATAGTTTAATAAAGTAAAATGTCACGTTTATCCTATTTTTTGAATTATCCGTGCAATAAAAAATGACTCAAAAATAAAAATCCTTGGAATTTCCTAAAAATTTAGTATGATTTTTTATAAAATATTCAAGAATTTATCACTCAACAGACTCGAGGGGGTGCACCAGTGAGCCAAAAGCTCACATGGCGCGCCTATCCCCTGGGCGCGCCATGTAAGCTTGTGGGCCCCACAGGGACCCCTCATGTAGTACCCATGCTCACAGACTTCCACCTCTAGAAAAAACCATCCTTGCTTCATATCCCGTGTTCTTGCTCATTTTCATGAGATTTTCGATCTCCTTGCTTAGAGCTCTGTTACTGTTCGGAGGAATTGCTCCTTGGTATGTGACTGCTTGAATGGTCCAATTAGTTTTTGTTCTAGTGGATTATATTATTTTTTCTGTTGTTGGTGACCATGAATATGAGCTTGCATGTTGAATTTGTTTGGTTCTAAGTAGTTTTGATGCATGATATAGCCTCTAGATACTTGTGGGAGTAGTTGCTATCAATTATGTTAAGTTTCATTCTCTTTTAATTTGGGGACTAAAAATTTCAGAAATTTTCAAAGAAAGGAAAGTGCTTAGGAGGCTCTTGAGAGGCTCTTTGAGTCGGAGTTCCGCAGAAACTCTAAAGGAGAAGCGCAAGTACAACCTTCCTTGTGCAGCTGAGGTGCGACCATGTGAATGGTCGTGATACATTCTTGAGAGATGCGAGTATTCGGGAGGATTTCTATCATTGGGTGAACAATGCCGAACTCACTCCATTCCTCCAAGATAAGTGTGATCAGTATCTTCTCCTCACCAATACTTTTGTGCAAAACTTTCGATTTATGCCTAGGAGAGACACACCTACCGTATCATTTCACCTCTATGATCAACCTTATGAAATGACACTTGATAGGTTTTGTCATGTATGCAAAGGTCCTAATGAGGGTAGTACCCTAGAGCCACACACTAGAGATTTTGAGGACTTTGTATTAGAACTAACTATGTGGGAGAGCAGAGGAGTCTCTAAGTCTAGAGTTGCTAGTTTACATTTTTTTTCTGTTTTCTGCTACTTTTCATTATTTTCCAGGAGGTGTTTAACTAGTAGATGGGAAAGTGGAACGCTTAGTTCACCTAATCTTTCTATTTTGCGTTGCGCTCTTGATGGTGCCATAACTTTTAGTTTGGGAGCAATCATTGCATGACAGTTACACACTAACCATTCGAATGGTGTTATTTATGGTGGTATTTATGCTTCTCATCTTGTGAGACATTTTGAGATCCCTATCATGCATGATGAGGATGAACTTTTACCCACGATGGAGCACATATTGAGGCAGCAACAAATAGTATATATGTCTACTATCTGGATCATCTCGGGTCTTTTATGTGGTTGATGTTGGGTGGGCAACAAACAGTAAAGAATCCATGATCTATCTTTTTTAACTGAAGCTATCATCTGCCTGTTATCATTAGTTTTGGATCTATCCACTGGTTGCTACCGTTAGTCTGGATTTCTGCATGCACCCCTTAGACCTTACATCATCTAACTTTTTATTATTATGCATGTCAGTTATTTTACACAATCGTACAGAACATGTAGAGAAAAAGAGAAGAGCATTGTGTGGGAATGTAATGTCATGCAAACGACGCTCCATGGTGAGCGCTGCTACTTGTGAGTTGTGTTGGGATTTCCCCGAAGAGGAAAGGATGATGCAGTACAGTAGGGATAAGTATTTCTCTCAGTTAAGAACCAAGGTTATCAATCGAGTAGGAGAACCACACAACACCTCATGAACATCACCTACACACAAAATAAAAAATACTTGCACCCAACGCAAACAAGGGGTTGTCAATCCCTTAGCGGTTAATTGCAAGGATCAAATCTCGTAGTAATATATAGATAGACAAAACACAAAATAAAAGTAAAGTAAATAAATTGCAGCAAGGTATTTTTGGATTTTAATATATGATAAGATAGACATAGGGGCCATAGTTTTCACTAGAGGATTCTCTCTCGAACAAAAAGCATACTGTGTGTAAACAAATTACTGTTGGGCAATTGATTGAAAAGTGCATAGTTATGATGATATCCAAGGCAATGATCATGTATATAGGTATCATGTCCGAGACAAGTAGACCGGCTCCTGCCTACGTCTACCACTATTACTCCACACATCGACTACTATCCTGCATGCATCTAGAGTACTAAGTTCATAAAGAACGCAGTAACGCCTTAAGCAAGCTGACATGATGTAGACAAAGTAAATCAAATCAATATGAATAAACCCCCATCATTTTATCCTTATTGGTAATGATACAAATATGTGTCATGTCTCTTTCTGTCACTGGGATTGAACACTGCAAGATCGAACCCATCATAAAGCACCTCCCCCATTGCAAGATAAATCAATCTAGTTGGCCAACCAAATGGATAGATCAGAGTGAAATGCAAAGCTATATCTAGCATGCATAAATTAAAGAGTTCAGGGAAGACTCAAATAGTATTCATGGATAATCTGATCATAAACCCACAATTCATCGGATCCCAACAAACACACCAAAAAAGGATTACATCAAATAGATATACAAGAACATCGAGGAGAACATTGTATTGAAGATCAAATAGATAGAAGAAGCCATCTAGCTACTAGCTATGGACCCATAGGTCTATGTTAAACTACTCACACATCATCGGAAGGGCAGCGAGGTTGATGTAGAGGCCCTCCGTGATCGATTCCCCCACCGACAGAGTGTTGGAAAAGGCCTCCAGATGGAATCTAGTGAGAACAGAAGCTTGTGGCGGCGTAAAAAATAGTTTGGGTGGCTCTTTGTTGGGTTTCCTAATTTTAGAGAATTTATAGAGTTGGAATTAGGTTAAACGGATGAACAAGGGGCCCACGAGGCACAAGGGCGCGCCCATGTGGCTCATGGCCCACTCCTTCATCTTCTCCCCCCCCCCCCCAAAGCTTCTAGGGTCTCTTATGTACAAAAAATCGTCAAAAAGTTTCATGGCATTTGGACTTCGTTTGGTACTGATTTCCTGGAAAACCAAAAACAGGCAAAAAAACATCAGCTGGCAGTTGGCACTAAGTTAATAGGTTAGTCCCAATATATATATATATATATATATATATATATATATATATATATAACTGCATATAATTGCATATAAAACATCCAAGATTGATACTATAATAGCATGGAACAATCAAAAATTATAGATACGTTGGAGACGTATCAGGTCCAGTTGCAGCCCCCTCCCCCCATTCCATATTGTAATCCAGAGGAAGATAACTATTAAGAGGCAGATTCAGAGGGAGCAGACCACTCTTATTTACCCCCTGACGTGTTTGCTCTAACCTGGCATGTTGATGTAGGTCATATCATGCATATGGCACCTTGCATTGCTTACTTTATACATCGATATGTCTTCTTCTTAGTTTAGACATGCTTGGTGTGAATGCCACCTGCTTGGTTTCTATATCATATATGCGATTATGGAGTACCATCTTGTTTAGTGAGGCACCATATATGTGAATTATGCAATGCCATCCTGTTTAGCCAGTCATCGTACATGTGAATTATATCATGCCATACTATGTTTTTCATCAAGTATTTCATTTGTCGACAATGTTTGTACATTCATCTACTCTTCCTGTGCATCAGCCATTTGAGTTGGTGATGGAAAATTCTGGAGTGAAAATAATGACTTTCGAGCAGTTAGTGGTACCTGTTGAAGCGGATATGTTGCTGGTTAAAAATAGTTCCTCACAAGAGGATTCAGAGATAGATGACCAGTCCTATCCCCCCAGAGGTGTACGCTCTAACTTGGTAGGGTTATATTGCTCATATCAATCATATGGTGTCTTGCATTGCTATGCTATCTTCTTAGTTTAGACATGCTTTGTGTGAATGCCACTTGTTTAGTTTCTATATTATATATGTGAATTATGCAATGCCATCTTGTTTAGCTGGGCATCATATATGTGAATTATGCAATGCCATCATGTTTAGCCAAGCATCGTATATGTGAATTATGTCATGCCATCTTTTTTCTGTTACGTATTCCATTTGTCGATAATGTTTGTATATTGAACTACTCTTCCTGTGTATCAACCATTTGAGTTAGTGATGGAAAAATCTGGAGTGAAAATAATGTCTTCAGAGCAGACAATGCTACCTGTTAAAGCAGATATCTCGCTGGTTACAGATAGCTCCTCTGAGGATTGAGAGATAGATGACCTCCCCCCCCCCCCTCAGGTGTATCCTCTAATTTGGGACGGTTATATTTCTCATATCATGCATATGGTGTCTTCTATTGCTTAGTTTAGACATCATATAGACAATATTCAATGCCATCTTCTTGGTTTAGAGATCATATATGCAGATGACAGCTGCTTAGTATATCACTCATATATGTGAATTATATCATGCAATCATGTATACTTAGACAACATGTATGTGAATTATTTCATGCCAACCTATTTAACAAAGACATCATATAGTTATCTTCTACTTGTGAGCTACATTGGGATTTCCTCGAAGAGGAGAGGATGAAAACGTACAGTAGAGATAAGTATTTCCCTCAATTGTGAAACCAAGGTTATCAATCCAGTAGGAGATCCAAGCAACACTATGTAAACAACACCTGCACACAAACAACAAATACTTGCAACCCAACTCGTGGAGGGGTTGTCAATCCCTCAACCGTTATGAGCAAGATTAAATTGTATAGGTTTTGATAGATAGATCTGACAAAAAATACAAAATAAAAGAAATAAAAGAAAATTGCAGGCATGTATTTTGGGTATTAATACATGATAAAAGATAGACCCGGGGGGCATAGTTTTCACTAGAGGCTTCTCTCGAGAAAATAGCATATGGTGGGTAAACAAATTACTGTTGGGCAATTGATAGAAAGGCAAGTAATTGTGACGATATCCAAGGAATTGATCATACATAGGCATCACATCCAAGATTATTAGACCAAAATGATTTTGCATCTACTACTATTACTCCACACATCGACCCTATCCAGCATGCATCTAGTGTATTAAGTTCATGGGAAATGGAGTAATGGTTTAAGCAATATGACGTGATGTAGACAAGATAAACTCATGTATGAATAAACCCCGCCTTTTTATCATTAATAGCAATGATACATACACGTCATGTCCCTTTTTGTCACTAGGGTTGAGCACCACAAGATCGAACCCATTAGAAAGCACCTCTTCTCATGGCAAGATAAATCTATCTAGTTGTCCAAACCAAACCAATAAATCAAAGATGAAATATGAAGCTATATTAATCATGAATAAAAGAGTTCGGAGAAAACCAAAATAGTATTCATGGATAGATTTGATCATAAACTCACAATTCATCGGATCCCAACAAACACACCGCAAAATAGAATTACATCGGATAGAACTCCAAGAACATAGGGAGAACATTGTATTGAAGAACATCGAGAGAGAAGAAGCCATCTAGCTACTAACTATGTACAATAGGTTTGTGGTAAACTACTCGCGCATCATCAGAGGGGCAGCAAGGATGATGAAGAACCCCTCCGTGATTGTTTCCCCCTCTGACAGAGTGCCAGAAAGGGTCCCCAATGTGATCTCTCGAGAACATAGGCTTGCAACGGCAGAAAAAGTATTCCGTGGACTCCCTGGTTGGTTTTCTGATATTTGGGACTTTATAGAGGCGGAGTTAGGTCAAACGGAGGCTTGTGGCCCCACTATGTACCAGGGCGCGCATTGGTGCCTAGTGGGCCACTCCTTCATCTTCTTGTTCCTTCCCGAAGCTTCTAGGGTATCTTATTGCCAGAAAAAATCTCCAAAAAGTTTTGTGGCATTTGGACTTTGTTTGGTGCTGATATTCTGCAAAGACAAAAACAAGCAAAAAACAGCAACTGGCACTAGGCACTAAGTTAACAGGTTAATCCCAAAAATGATATAAAGTTGCTTGTAAATGTATATAAAGCATCCAAGATTGATACTATAATAGCATGGAACAATAAAAAAATATAGATTCGTTGGAGACGTATCAAGCATCCCCAAGCTTAATTCCTGCTCGTCCTCGAGTAGGTAAATGATAAAAACAGACTAAGGCATAGCCTAGTGGTGGGGAGGGGTTGATGCCTTCCCACCCACCCAGGTTCAAGGCATGGTACTTGCAATTTGGGTTTCTTGCACCAATTATACTATAGGGGGTTCCCTTACAGTCGTTCTATAAAAAAATATTGATTTTTTGATGTGGAATGCTACCTAACACGTGTATTCTTTTCTTTGTAGCATGTACATTTGGACTTGAATGATTCAAAGCAATAGTCTATAACTTGAAATGAAGACATCAATACTCAAGCATATCAACAAGCAACCATGTCTTTCAAAATATCAACGCTCAAGAAAGTTATCCCTAGCCCATTATGCTCAATCATTGATCCATTCATGAAACACACTCAATTATTAGCTACATCCAATGCACAAGTATGACAATAGTGTTCCCTAGTTTGTGCTTTATAAGAGAAGATGGAGACTCAAAATTAAAATATAAATTGCATAAAAGTAAATAGATAGGCCTTTCGCAGAGGGAAGCAGAAATTTGTACAAGTGCCAGAGCTCATAGCTTAAATTGAGAGATAAAACTGTTTTGGAAGGCATGCTTTTCCTGTCAACGAAAACGACCGAGAATTCCCAATATCTTCCATGCTAGACAAATTATATGCAGTTCCCAAACAGAAAGTAAAGTTTATTTCCTTTCCACCATTCTTACACAATCCATGGCTAGCCGTATCCACATGTGCCTTCCATACCAACACTTTCCAAGGAATTTACTATTAACAACATATTAAATTCTTTTTCATTTCGAGACTGGGCATCCCTATTACCTGCCACACTCTCGTGCAATGACAAGTGAATAAGCACTCATCGTGAGAATAAAATACCTAGCATGGAAAATATTGGCCACCTCGTGTCGCTTCATGAGCGGTACAGGCATACAAAACGGAAATTCATTTTGAAACTTATTGGTACATACAAATTTACTTTGAACGACATGGAAATACCGCATATAGGTATGTATGTTGGACTCATTTGTCACAACTTTGGGTTTAAGTAGTTGGATGCACAAGCAGCATTGCCTCTTAGTACAAATGAAGGCTAGCAAATATATTGAGAAGCGAAACACGCATTAAACATTACTAACATTGAATAATGCACCACAAGTAGGATATAAATTCATTGCATAACTATTGACTTTTCGTGCATGCATAGGGAATCACAAACCTTAACACCAATATTCTTACTGAAGCATAATTACTCACCAACATGACTCACATATCACTATCTCCATATCGCAAAACTATTGCAAGGAATGAAGTTTATATTATCCAGTGATCTTCAGGAAACTTTTTATTATATCCCTCTTGAATATCTATCACTTTGGGACCAAATTCATATCTCGTGCAAATTACCATTACAATTATTAACTCTCAAAAATATTTAAGTGAAGCACGAGAGCAAAAAAAAATTCTTCAAAAAATTTCATGTATCAACTCCCTAGATAATATAAGTGAAGCATGCGAGTGCATTTATTTAAAACATAATCATATCAACCCTAAAAATAATATAAGTGAAGCATTAGAGTTCAAGTATTTCTTCAAAATTTAATCACCACCGTGCTCTAAAAGATTTAAGTGAAGCACATAGAGCAATTATCTAGCTCAAAAAATTTAAGTGAAGCACATAGAGCAATTCTAACAAATCCTAATAACATATGGATCTGTCAAATATATGTGTTCAGCAAGGATGATTGTGACAAACTAAATAGCAAACAAATCAAAGACTCATATCATACATGATCCTCCAAGCAAAACTCATAATATGTGATAAATAAAAATATAGCTCTGATGTCCGCTAGAACTAAGTCAGTATTTTCCCAAAAAGGAAGGGATGATGCAGCACAGCAATGGTAGGTATTTCCCTCAGTGATGAGACCAAGTTTATCGAACCAGTAGGAGAATCACGCAACACTACGTGAACGACACCTACACACAAATAACAAATACTCACAACCCGACGTGTTAAAGGGGTTGTCAATCCCTTTCGAGTAACGGTGCCAGAAATTGGCAAGTGGACGTGAGAAAGTTGTAATAATTTGATAGATAGATCGCCAAATAAAATAAATTGCAGCAAGGTATTTTGGGGTTTTTGAATGTAACCCCTTATCTTTGTTTTCGACATTTAACTTGTCGGTCTGCTTGAACACCCAACACTCCCTGTTGGTGTGGTTGGCTGGCTTGTTGGGGGTGTCGTGTATTTGACACGAGCGATCGAGTATACGGTCCAAACTGGGCGGGCCCGGAGTGCTTCTTTTGAATGGCTTTTTCCGCTTGCCAGGTTTAGAGCCTCTGAATCCGGCATTGACTGCCGTATCCTTGGTATTGTCGTTGTTGATGCGGCACTTGTGTTTGTTGCGACGTGACCTGCCATTGCTATCCTTGGTATCCGAAGTACCATGGTTCTTTGATATGTTATTGCTTCGAGCCAGCCAGATGTCCTCTCCCGCGCAAAAGCGGGTCATGAGTGTCGTGAGGGCTGCCATAGATTTCGGCTCTTCTTGGCCAAGGTGCCGGGCGAGCCACTCTTCGCGGATGTTGTTCTTAAAAGCTGCTAGGGCCTCTGCATCCGGACAGTCGACGATTTGATTTTTCTTTGTTAGGAACCGTGTCCAGAATTGCCTGGCTGATTCCTCTGGCTGCTGAATTATGTGGCTCAAGTCATCGGCATCTGGTGGTCGCACCTAAGTGCCTTGGAAGTTGGCGAGGAATGCGGCTTCCAGATCTTCCCAATAGCCGATGGATTCTGCTGGCAGGCTGTTGAGCCAATGCCGAGCTGGTCCTTTGAGTTTGAGTGGGAGGTATTTGATGGCGTGTAGATCGTCACCGCGGGCCATGTGGATGTGCAGGAGGAAGTCCTCGATCCATACTGTAGGATCTGTTGTACCGTCGTATGATTCGATATTTATGGGTTTGAAACCCTCTGGGATTTGGTGATCCATTACTTCTTCTGTGAAGCATAGGGGGTGTGCGGCGCTTCTGTACTGGGCTATATCAAAGCGCGGCTCAAATGAGTCTTGTCCGCTGTGTTCGGCCCGGCCGGATTTACTTTTACTGTATCGGGCGTGACGGTTATCGTCTCGCGTAGTTCCGCGCCCTCGTGATCCGTAGATCGATATTGCGTGTTTTGCTTTGTCCTCCAATACGTCTCGCAGGTCTAGCCTGTTTCCCCATGCTTGGACATTTTTATTTGAGTGGCGTCGGGGTGCGGGCTGAGCTTTTGGCTGAAATGCCTCTCTATCGCGGCCAGGAGGTGGCCGATCAGCCGTGTCATACGCTGGAGATGTAGGTTTTAATGCTTCCTCCTCTAGTCGGGGTAGCAACCTGCGCTTTGGGTAACTCTTGGAGGGGCGTTCGAGTTCATATTCCTCGGCCACAAGGACTTCAGTCCATCTGTCAGCTAGCAAATCTTGATTAGCTTGAAGCTGCTATTGCTTTTTATTAAGGCTATTTGTCGTGGCTATAAGCCGGCGCTTTAAGCGCTCTTGCTCGACGGGATCCTCGGGCACGACAAATTCGTCATCGTCGAGGCTTGCCTCGTATTCGGAGGGAGGCGTGTAATTATCATCCTCCGCCTCTCCATCTGCCGCTCTCTCGGGAGGGCTGGCTTCTCCATCCTCCTGCTCTAAATCTTGCTGGAGGGGTGCTATTATCTCCAGTACCGGTATCACCGCTTTTGCCTTGGCGAGACTTAGAGCGGCGCCGCTGACGTCGGCGCTTGGGTTGCTTCTTGGAGGGGTCATCCTCTACTGTCCCGTCGCCATTGCCTTCTTTGGGTGTGTCCACCATATATATATCATATGATGAGGTGGTTGTCTAGTGCCCTGTGGGCAGTGGTTCTTGTTCTTCTCCTGCATCGTCGTCCATATCATCGATGTCTTTGGAGTCGAAGTTGAGCATGTCGATTAAATTGTCGACAGTGGATACTAAGTGGGTGGTGGGTGGGCGACGAATTTCTTCGTCATCCGCATCCCAATCCTGCCGGACATAGTTCGGCCAGGACTCTCCTGACAAGGAGAGAGACCTTAATGAGTTCAGTATGTCGCCGAAGGGCGAGTGCTGAAAGATATCCGCAGAGGTAAACTCCATGATCGGCGCCCAGTCGGATTCGATAGGCATGGGCGCAGGCGGTTCGGAGTCCGTGGCCGGGGAAGAATCTGGCAGTTTGGCGTCACGGCTCTCGTGAAGGGTAAGGTCGATACTCGGCTCGATCGCCGCTGAGAATGTGGACTCCGTGGCGGGGTCTATCCACCCGTCCATGGATGGCGCAATTGGCTCCGAATTGAGGGTCGGAGCGGTTGCCGGTGCGGTCTCCAGAACACTGTCCGATGGTAGAGCTAAACCATGCTCATCGTGACCGTGCGGCGCAACCGGCAGGGGCTCAAATCCGTCGAAGATCAAGTCTCCGCGGATGTCGGCCATGTAGTTTAAGCTTCCAAACCTGACCTGGTGGCCAGGGGCGTAACTCTCGATCTGCTCCAGATGGCCAAGCGAGTTGGCCCGCAGTGCGAAGCCGCCGAATACAAAGATCTATCCGGGGAGAAAAGCCTCACCCTGGACTGCATCGCTATCAATGATCGAAGGAGTCATCAAGCCCAACGATGACGATATAGAGGAACTCTCAATGAAAGCACCAATGTCGGTGTTAAAACCGGTGGATCTCGGGTAGGGGGTCCCGAACTGTGCGTCTAGCCGGATGGTAACAGGAGGCAGGGGACACGATGTTTACCCAGGTTCGGGCCCTCTTGATGGAGGTAATACCCTACGTCATGCTTGATTATTCTTGATGATATGAGTAGTACAAGAGTTGATCTACCACGAGATCGAAGAGGCTAAACCCTAGAAGCTAGCCTATGGTATGATTGTATGTTGTCCTACGGACTAAAACCCTCTGGTTTATATAGACACCAGAGGGGGCTAGGGTTACCCAGAGTCGGTTACAAAGAAGGAGATCTACATATCCGTATTGCCAAGCTTGCCTTCCACGCCAAGGAGAGTCCTATCCGAACATGGGACGAAGTCTTCAATCTTGTGTCTTCATAGTCCAACAGTCCGGCCAAAGGATATAATCCGGTTGTCCGGATACCCCCTAATCCATGACTCCCTCATAGAGCTTATCACACCCGATCATCACGTGGTGTCTCAGCACGAAGACTATCGCAATGGTGCATACTCAGGGAGAACACTTATACCTTGAAATTTTAGTAAGGGATCATCTCATAATGCTACAGTCGTACTAAGAAAAATAAGATACATAAAAGATAAACATCACATGCAATCAAAATATGTGACATGATATGGCCATTATCATCTTTTGCCTTTGATCTCCATCTCCAAAGTACCGTCATGATCTGCATCGTCACCAGCATGACACCATGATCTCCATCAACGTGTCATCACATGGTCGTTGTAGCGACCAGACCTCAAACGGTCCAATCTCTATGCTCAGGTGTCATCCCTGGATCAGTAATGTTGACACCACACAGTACTTGAAGGATTTATAACAGAGTAGCAATCACACACTTATTACATCGAGTGTCTCAAAAGAGAACTTATTACAATAAATATGGCTTAAGGCCATCTAATAACGATAACAGCGGAAGGCTTGGAAGATAAGTGAGTCCATCAACTCCAACGGCATCACTGAGTATAGAACCACGACCTAAAAACACCTTAATCGTCGTCTGAAAAGTCTGCAACATTAACGTCGTAGCCCGAAACAGGTCAGCACATGGAATATGCTGGCAAAATAACCCATAGAGAGTAATGGAATGAAATAGGCTATTCTATATGCATATTTGGCTGGTGGAAAGCTCTATGGTTACAGTTTTGCGTAAAGCCAAATTTTCCCTACTGCACAGGAATAAAATTTATTTAACTATCATGGTAGTTGTTAAACATTGAGAATGGTTGACAGCATTCTCAATCCCAATTAAGCATCATCATTAAACAAAACCCAACAAAATTAAATTTTAGAGTAACATGTTGAGATTCACATGATAATCCAGGTACTAGATACTCAAGATGTCCATAACCGGGGACACGGCTAATCATGATTAGTTTATACACTCTGCAGAGGTTTGCGCACTTTTCCCCACAAGACTCGATCTCCTCCGTTTGGTTTCTCGCACTACATGGTGTTTGAGAAGACGGATGACCGAGACATAGTCTTTCTGAAGCGCTAGCACCTTAAGATCGGGTAGACCGTTACACCTACTTTCCCCTACATCTGCTAGTCTACCAGTGTAAGAGTTCGCACAACTTAATCAACTATGCTAGAGCCCATAATAGCTTGTGGCTGCACACGGAAGTTTCTAGCATGAATAATCTCATGATCCCTTTTGAGCCTGGGTGGTGGTCCAAAAGAAAAACAGGCAATCGCTGGAATACCCAGGTGCCTCAATCCACCCAGATGTGTGTTTAAGTTGCCACCTTAAATAAACCATTAATTAAAATCTCACATCTGTCATGGATTTCACTCACCCAATCCACGCCTACTAGCATAGCATGGCATAGTAAGCAAACGTAGAACTAACTCCCAAAGGTTTGATAATAACAGGTAATAGGTTCTACCTCATCTACTTCCCAAACCCACAATTTAATTAGATCCTAATCATGCAATGTGTGAGGATTGATCTAATGCAATAAAACTGGGTAGAGGGAAAGCATGATTAAAGTGTTACTTGCCTTGCTGATGATCCGGAAAACCTATCGATTCGAAGTAGCAAGCGGCGCACTCCGGGTACTCTATCGCAAACAAACAAGCATACAATAAGTACTCAACTAATGCACAGGTAAAACTTAAATAAGAGATCTAACCAGAAAGTTCAACTTAAGAACTCCGGTTGGCAAAAAGAATCAAATCGAACGAAGCAACGAAAAACAAACAGCAAAAGAAACAGGCTTCGTTTACTATTCTGGATATAGGGCAATTTTTACAGTGGCAAAAACTTGATTGAGTTGGTTAAACGGAAAGAGGGTTTTGAGACAAAACTCCAGGCGCTTGAATCTCCTGATTCCGATAAACGAGCGAAAAGTTAGACTAAAATGAAAATCGGATCAGGAATCGCGATCAGAAAAATCGCGGATTTAATCCGAGAAAAAGAAAAACGACGAACATTCGTTAAAACGAACAAATGGACGAACGCTCGCTAATTAAATAAACTGGAAAACCCGATCTATTTAAAAAACCGAAACTAAAAAAACGAACAAAACCGTCGGAAAACCGAACGGTTTTTCGAGAAAAACCGGCGGCGGAAAAAAAACTACCTTCGGCGACTCCGGCGAACGGCGGAGGTGGTCCGGTAGGAGCGGGGAGGCGGCGGCGCGGGCAGGCGGCTAGGGTTAGGGTTTTCGGGTGGGGGCGCGGCTTTGCTTGGCCGGGGCCTCGAGGCGCTATAAAAAGGCCCGGCCAGGAGGAGTCCTGGCCGGTTACGGCCCAAGGTCGGTTTGGACTTTTTTTAAAATAATTATGCTCGGGAAAAACAAAAGGAATAATAAACTGACTCTAAAAATTCTGAAATAAATTTTCCCCGGCATCTAAAATCAAGCCGCACAGGATGAACACTTATTTGGGGCCTAAATGCGATTTTGAAAAACGCGCATTTTTCCTAAATTCAAATAAAATAGCAAATAAAACCAAATAAAATCTTATTTCATTTTTTATTAAATCCCCAATATTTCTTTATTTTGGGAAAGTCATTTTATTCCCTCTCTCATAATTTTTATAATAGAAATTATTGAAGATAAAATAAATAACATCAAATGATCCTATTTTCAAAAGTTGAGACAACTCAAATATGAAAATAACAAAATCCCCAACTCTCTCCAAGGGTCCTTGAGTTGCGTGAAATTTCTAGGATCAACCAAAATGTAATAAATATGATATGCAATGATGATCTAATGTATAACATTCGAAATTGAAAATTTGGGATGTTACAAACCTACCCCCTTAAGATGAATCTCGCCCTCGAGATTCGGGTTGGCTAGAAAATAGGTGAGGGTGGTCCTTCAGCAAATCTTCCCCTCGTTCCCAGGTGGCTTCATCCTCCGTGTGGTGGCTCCACTGAACTTTGCAAAACTTGATAACCTTGCTGCGGGTGACTCGACTGGCATACTCTAGAATCTTAACTGGTTTCTCCTCATAGGTCAAATCACTATCCAACTGAATCGCTTCCAGTGGTACCGTATCTCTCAGCGGTATATCAGCCATCTCTGCGTGGCACTTCTTCAACTGGGATACATGGAACACATCGTGAACTCCTGACAATCCTTCGGGCAATTCCAACTTATAGGCAACTTCTCCCATACGCTCCAAAACTTTGTATGGGCCTACAAAACATGGCGCTAACTTTCCCTTAACTCCAAAGCGCTTAACTCCTCGAAGTGGTGATACTCGAAGATAAACTCGGTCTCCGACTTCATAAACTGTCTCCTTGCATTTAGAATCTGCATAACTCTTCTGCTTGGATTGAGCTACCTTGAGCCTATCGCGAATCAATTTCACTTTCTGTTTAGACTCCTTTATCAGATCCGGTCCAAACAACTGGCGATCTCCAACTTCATCCGAAGACAATGGGGTCCTACACCTCCTTCTGTACAAGGCTTCGAAAGGGGCCATCTTCAAACTGGATTGATAGCTGTTGTTGTAAGAGAACTCTGCATATGGCAAATTCTCGTCCCAGCTAGATCCACAATCTAGCGCACAAGCTCTTAGCATATCCTCCAAAATCTGATTGACTCTCTCAGTCTGTCCATCTGTCTGTGGGTGGAAAGCTATGCTAAACTCCAGTCTGGTACCCAAAGTTTCATGCAACTGATTCCAGAACTTTGAGGTAAATTGGGTTCCTCTATCTGATACTATGCTCCTTGGAACTCCATGCAGACAAACGATTCTAGTGATGTATATCTTTGCCAACTTTGCACTAGTATAGGTAGTCTTCACTGGAATGTAATGAGCTACCTTTGTCAAACGATCGACTACAACCCATATCGAGTCATAGCATGAATGTGTTCTGGGCAATCCTGTAATAAAATCCATACCTAGCTTATCCCACTTCCATTCCGGTATCAGCAATGGCTGTAGCAATCCGGCTGGCTTCTGATGCTCTGCCTTTACTCTCTGACATACATCACAAACTGCTACATATTCCGCAATATCCTTCTTCATTCCGGTCCACCAGAAAATATCCTTCAAATCCAAATACATCTTGGTATTTCCTGGGTGAATCAAATACGGTGAATCATGGGCCTCTTGTAAAATTAACTTCCTGATCTCCGAATCATTTGGTACATAGACACGGTCTTCAAACCATAAGGTATCGTGTTCATCCTCACGAAATCCCTTAGCTTTTCCTTTGCTCATTTTCTCCTTTATAGAGGAAATCTCCTTGTTAGTCTTCTGGGCTTCTCTGATCTTGTCCATCAACGTAGATTGAATCTCCAATGCTGCTACATAGCCTCTCGGAACTATTTCCAAACATAGCTCTCGAAGATTTTCAGCTAACTCCCTTGGTAAATCTCCCGTCATTAGGATGTTGACATGGCTCTTACGGCTCAACGCGTCAGCTACTACGTTAGCCTTTCCGGGGTGATAATGCAATTTCATATCATAATCCTTGATGAGCTCCAACCATCTCCTTTGTCTGAGGTTCAACTCCTTCTGCGTGAAAATATACTTCAAACTCTTGTGATTCGTGTACACCTCGCAATGTTTTCCAATCAGAAAATGTCTCCAAGTCTTCAATGCATGCACTACGGCTGCTAACTCCAAATCATGTGTAGCATAATTCAACTCATGGGGCTTAAGCTGTCGTGAGGCATATGAAACAACTCTTCCTTCCTGCATAAGAACTGCTCCAAGTCCTTGACGTGAAGCGTCACAATACACCTCATAATCCTTGGTCTGATCCGGTAAAATCAACACTGGTGAGGTAACCAAACGTTTCTTCAACTCCTGGAAACTAGCCTCACATTCCTCAGTCCATTTGAACTTGGTATCCTGCTTCAACAATTCTGTCATAGGCTTCGCAATCTTTGAGAAATTCTCAATAAACCTCCGATAGTATCCTGCGAGTCCAAGAAAACTCCGGATCTCTCCAACTGTTGTTGGCGCTTCCCACTTGGTCACGGTATCAACTTTAGTGGGATCTACTGCTATACCTTCTCCGGATATAACGTGTCCGAGAAATCCAACTTCTTTCAACCAAAACTCACATTTGCTAAACTTGGCATATAATTGATGTTCTCTGAGCTTTCCAAGAACCAAACGCAAATGCTCCTTATGCTCCTCTTCATTCTTCGAGTAAACCAGGATATCATCAATGAACACTACGGCGAACTTATCCAAGAACTCCATAAACACTTTGTTCATCATGTTCATAAAATATGCAGGTGCGTTAGTCAGACCAAATGACATAACGGTATACTCGTACAGCCCATACTTGGTGGTAAAAGCCGTCTTAGGTATATCCTGTTCTCGAATCTTCAACTGGTGGTATCCTGATCGCAGATCGATCTTGGAAAATACCTTAGCTCCTTGCAATCGATCAAACAGATCATTGGTAGTGGGTACTTGTTCTTGATGGTTACTTCATTCAATCCTCGATAATCAACAACCATCCTTAACGATCCATCCTTCTTCTCCACTAGAAGTACTGGCGATCCCCAAGGCGATGAACTTGGGCGAATATATCCTTTATCCAGTAACTCCTTAATTTGCTTCTTAATCTCCACCAAATCTTTTGCGGGCATCCTATATGGTCTCTTTGATATTGTCCCTGTGCCTGGCAAAAGCTCAATCAAAAACTCAATATCTCTATCCGGTGGCATGCCTGGCAATTATTCTGGAAATACATCGGGGAAATCCTTCACTACTGGTACTTCCTCCTGCACAACTCCTGTTAAACAATTTACTTGAGTCCTCTTCGGCACATGTCGGGATACATACTTGATCCTTCTCCCTTCTGGGGTGGTAAGCAAGATCGACTTACTGGCGCAATCGATGTTTCCTCCATACATCGACAACCAGTCCATACCCAGAATTACATCCAAACCTTGTGATTCCAAAATTATCAAATCTGAGGGAAACACATGCCTACCTATACTTAATGGCACTTGAAAACATCCTTGGCTAGCCATATACTCCGCTCCTGGTGAGCTTACTAACATAGGTGTTCTAAGAACTTTGGTGGGCAGGTTATACTTATCCACAAATCCCCTTGATATGTATGAATGCGATGCACCAGTATCGAAAAGAACGAGTGCAGTAAATGACTTAACCAAAAACTTACCGATTACTGCATCCGGCTGCTCTTCAACCTCCTCCACGTTAACGTGGTTCACCTGTCCCCTGTTGAAAGGGTCCAGCTTCTTCCCAGAGCTTCCATTGCCATTGCCATTCTATGATTCAGGACATTCATTGGCATAATGCCCGGTCTTCTGGCACTTAAACCAAGTGACTTGGCTCAGGTCTCTCTTGGCTGGGGTCGAGGGGTTGGTGCGGTTCTGGCCGTTGCTTCCTCCATTCCCATTACCATTCTTGGTGCCATTGTGATTGTGCGAGCTACCTCCTCCATGGGTATGCTGAAAATGTCCTCCCGGTCTAGGGGTAAAATGTGGCTTCTGCTGAGCTCATGAAGTGTGCTTCCCTTTTCCATACTTCCTCTTGTGATTCTCAATCTGCTGCTGCTTCCCTTCAATCATCAGAGCACGATCTACCAACTCCTGGTAATTGTTGAAGGTTGCTACCATCAACTGCATGCTCAACTCATCATTCAGTCCTTCCAGAAACTTCTCCTGCTTAGCTGCATCCATAGCAACATCATTTGGGGCATAACGTGCTAATTTACTAAAGTCCTCCACATACTGGCCAACTGTCCGTCCTCCTTGGCGCAAGTTGCGAAACTCTCGCTTCTTCATGGCCATAGCTCCTGCTCAAACATGGGCAGTTCGAAAAGCCTGCTGAAATTGGTCCCACGTGACAGTGTCGATAGGGAAAGTGGCTGTGAAATTCTCCCACCATGATGCTGCGGGGTCCTTCAAGTTGATGTGCGGCAAACTTCACCTTTTCTGCATCCGTGCATCCTGCTGTGGTCAACTCTCTAGCTGTCTTGTGGAGCCAATCATCTGCTAGTATCGGCTCGGTGCTACTGGAAAACACCGGCGGATTCAGCCTAAGAAAATGGTCTAAGTGATCAACAGGTGGTGGTGGTGGTGGTGGGTTGTTGTTGTTGTTCCCCTGATTCTGATTCTGGACTAGTAACTGCATCAATGTGTTCTGCTGCTGGATCAACTGACTAAGCTCCGGTGGGAAGGTAAATCCGGGGTCATGTCTCGGAGGCATCTGAGGGTTTAGAAAAGATGAGATTTAAGATTAGAGGGGGTCTAAAGAGAAAACACTACCCATATGCACATGAGGCAAAAGCAAACAATTCACTTCATTCAATCAATCAAACAAGGGCATACAATCGATCTAACTATCGCAGAAGTGCTCGGACTACTATATTTACATGGTGGACTACTACTACTACTGATGAGGTGGTCTACTAGAAATATTCTTCGGTTGCAGACTCCATGATATCTGTTCCACCTTCATCAACATAGTCATCATCGCTATCGTCTGGATCCGAGTCGGTGTCGTCGATGATGATGTAGTCTTCTAGGCGAATCTCCTTGGGTTCTTCATCTTCTTCTACTGGTGTAGGGTCTCCCATAATTATTTCGATCTTCTTGATTAGATCGTCATTCTTCTCCACTAATACTTCGATTTCCTCTTCATAATCTTCATGTCTAGCCTTGAGTTCTTCCTCCAGTTCCTTGATTCTTGTCCTCGCCTTCTTCAGATCTATCATGTCGGCGCACATCTGGTTCTCCTGTCGTCGAATGTGCTGGTTTAACTCCTGGATAAAAGCTGCGACTGGTCTATCCTTCCTGGTGCTGATCATCTCCTAGTGCTCATCTTGGCACCCACAAATCTGGTAGATTGTATCCTTGAGATCATTGCGGTAGACTTCTCCAATGCGTCCCATGGTGATGTGAGCTTCCATGCTCTTTCCTAGACTCCAAGTTGGTGCATCAAAAGAAAACTCTATGGGCTCAGTGACTGGCATGAACGTCCTTCCTGGAACTTGAACTTGAATCATCCAGCGCTCTTCTTCAGGTAAAGTGGCATTGTAGGTTCCGGTGAAGCTTGGTACTCCTATGTTCGGGTATCTAGTGACTTCCTTCAAGTGACGTCCAAAGGGTGTATCTTCATCCGGTTGCGTGAACTTGTTCCTTGCATCCGCCATCCTAAAAGAGTAGAAAAGATGAGAAGTCAGAAAGAGAAGAGAGTGAGTAGGGATCTAGGTCTTTAGCTTAGTGGTCGTGTCCTACAGTCAGCGTGTGCTCTGATACCATCTTGTAGCGACCAGACCTCAAACGGTCCAATCTCTGTGCTCAGGTGTCATCCCTGGATCAGTAATGCTATCACCACACAGTACTTGAAGGATTTATAACAGAGTAGCAATCACACACTTATTACATCGAGTGTCTCAAAAGAGAACTTATTACAATAAATATGGCTTAAGGCCATCTAATAACGATAACATCGGAAGGCTTGGAAGATAAGTGAGTCCATCAACTCCAACGGCATCACTGAGTATAGAACCACGACCTAAAAACACCTTAATCGTCGTCTGAAAAGTCTGCAACATTAACGTTGCAGCCCGAAAACGGGTGAGCACATGGAATATGCTGGCAAAATAACACATAGAGAGTAATGGAATGAAATAGGCTATTCTATATGCATATTTGGCTGGTGGAAAGCTCTATGGTTACAGTTTTGCGTAAAGCCAATTTTTCCCTACTGCAAAGGAATAAAATTTATTTAACTATCATGGTAGTTGTTAAACATTGAGAATGGTTGACAGCATTCTCAATCCAAATTAAGCATCATCATTAAACAAAACCCAACAAAATTAAATTTTAGAGTAACATGTTGAGATTCACATGATAATCCAGGTACTAGATACTCAAGATGTCCATAACTGGGGACACGGCTAATCATGATTAGTTTATACACTCTGCAGAGGTTTGCGCACTTTTCCCCACAAGACTCGATTGTTGGGGAACGTAGTAATTTCAAAAAAATTCCTACGCACACGCAAGATCATGGTGATGCATAGCAACAAGGGGGAGAGTCTGATCTACGTACCCTTGTAGATCACAACGGAAGCGTTGACACAACGTAGAGGAAGTAGTCGTACGTCTTCTTCCCGATCCGACCGATCCAAGCACCGTTACTCCGGCACCTCCGAGTTCTTAGCACACGTTCAGCTCGATGACGATCCTCAGGCTCCGATCCAGCAAAGCGTCAAGGAAGAGTTCCGTCAGCACGACGGCGTGGTGACGATCTTGATGTACTACCGACGCAGGGCTTCGCCTAAGCACTACAACGGTATGATCGAGGTGGAATTTGGTGGCAGGGGGCACCGCACACGGCTAAGGAATGATCACCAAGGATCAACTTGTGTGTCTATGGGGTGCCCCCTGCCCCTGTATATAAAGGATGGAGAAGGCGGAGGCCGGCCAAGGCAAAGGTGCGGCCAGGATAGGGAGTCCTACTAGGACTCCAAGTCCTAGTAGGAGTCCACCAAAAGGGGAGGAAGGGAGAAGGAATAGGAGGAGAAGGAGAGGTGGCCGGCCCCCTTTTCCCTAGTCCAATTCGGACCAAAGGGGAGGGGGGGCGCAGCAGCCTTTTCCTCTTCCCACTAAAGCCCATCAAGGCCCATTACCTCTCCCGTAACTACCCGGTACTCCGAAAAATACCCGAATCACTCGGAACCTTTCCGATGTCCGAATATAGTCGTCCAATATATCGGTCTTTACGTCTCGACCATTTTGAGACTCCTCGTCATGTCCCCAATCTCATCCGGGACTCCGAACTCCTTCGGTACATCAAAACTCATAAACTCATAATATAACTGTCATCGAAACCTTAAGCGTGCGGACCCTACGGTTCGAGAACAATGTAGACATGACCGAGACACGTCTCCAGTCAATAACCAATAGCGGGACCTGGATGCCCATATTGGCTCCTACATATTCTACGAAGATCTTTATCGGTCAGACCGCATAACAACATACGTTGTTCCCTTTGTCATCGGTATGTTACTTGCCCGAGATTCGATCGTCGGTATCCAATACCTAGTTCAATCTCGTTACCGACAAGTCTCTTTACTCGTTCTGTAATACATCATCCCACAACTAACTCATTAGTTGCAATGCTTGCAAGGCTTAAGTGATGTGCAGTACCGAGAGGGCCCAGAGATACCTCTCCGACAATCGGAGTGACAAATCCTAATCTCGAAATACGCCAACCCAACATCTACCTTTGGAGACACCTGTAATGCTCCTTTATAATCACCCAGTTACGTTGTGACGTTTGGTAGCACCCAAAGTGTTCCTCCGGCAAACGGGAGTTGCATAATCTCATAGTCATAGGAACATGTATAAGTCATGAAGAAAGCAATAGCAACATACTAAACGATCGTGTGCTAAGCTAATGGAATGGGTCATGTCAATCAGATCATTCAACTAATGATGTGACCTGGTTAATCAAATAACAACTCTTTTGTCCATGGTTAGGAAACATAACCATCTTTGATTAACGAGCTAGTCAAGTAGAGGCATACTAGTGACACTCTGTTTGTCTATGTATTCACACATGTATTATGTTTCCGGTTAATACAATTCTAGCATGAATAATAAACATTTATCATGATATAAGGAAATAAATAATAACTTTATTATTTCCTCTAGGGCATATTTCCTTCAGTCTCCCACTTGCACTAGAGTCAATAATCTAGTTCACATCGCCATGTGATTTAGCAGCAATAGTTCACATCACCATGTGATTAACACCCATAGTTCACATCGTCATGTGACCAACACTCAAAGGGTTTACTAGAGTCAGTAATCTAGTTCACATCTCTATGTGATTAACACCCAAAGAGTACTAAGGTGTGATCATGTTTTGCTTGTGAGATAATTTTAGTCAACGGGTCTGTCACATTCAGATCCGTAAGTATTTTGCAAAATTCTATGTCTATAATGCTCTGCATGGAGCTACTCTAGCTAATTGCTCCCACTTTCAATATGTATCCAGATTGAGACTTTAGATTCGTCTGGATCAGTGTCAAAAACTTGCATCGACGTAACCCTTTACGACGAACCTTTTTGTCACGTCCATAATCGAGAAACATATCCTTATTTCACTAAGGATAATTCTGACCGCTGTCTAGTGATCTACTCCTAGATCACTATTGTACTCCCTTGCCAAATCAGTGCAGGGTATACAATAGATCTGGTACACAGCATGGCATACTTTATAGAACCTATGAATGAGGCATAGGGAATGACTTTCATTCTCTTTCTATCTGCTGCCGTGGTCGGGCTTTGAGTCTTTACTCAACTTCACACCTTGTAACACAGGCAAGAAACTTTTTCTTTGACTGTTCCATTTTGAACTACTTCAAAATCTTGTCAAGGTATGTACTTATTGAAAAACTTATCAAGCGTCTTGCTCTATCTCTATAGATCTTGAAGCTCAATATGTAAGCAGCTTTACCGAAGTCTTTCTTTGAAAAACTCCTTTCAAACACTCCTTTTATGCTTTATAGTATAATTCTACATTATTTCCGATCAACAATATGTCATTCACATATACTTATCAGAAATGCTGTAGTGCTCCCACTCACTTTCTCGTAAATACAGGCTTCACCGCAAGTCTGTATAAAACTATATGCTTTGATCAACTTATCAAAGCGTGTATTCCAACTCTGAGATTCTTGCACCAGTCCACAGATAGATCGCTGGAGCATGCATATTTAGTTAACACCTTTAGGATCGACAAAACCTTCTAGTTGCATCGTATACAACTCTTCTTTAGCAAATCCATTAAGGAATGCAGTTTTGTTTATCCATTTGCCAGATTTCATAAAATGCGGCAATTGCTAACATGATTCGGACAGACTTAAGCATAGATACGAGTGAGAAAATCTCATCATAGTCAACACCTTGAACTTGTCAAAAACCTTTTGCGACAATTCTAGCTTTGCAGATAGTAACACTACTATCAGCGTCCGTCTTCCTCTTGAAGATCCATTTATTTTCTATGGCTTGCCGATCATCGGGCAAGTCAACCAAAGTCCATACTTTGTTCTCATACATGGATCATATCTCAGACTTCATGGCTTCAAGCCACTTTGCGGAATCTGGGCTCACCATCGCTTCTTCATAGTTCGTAGGATCATCATGATCTAGTAGCATGACTTTCAGAACAGGATTACCGTACCACTCTGGCGCGGATCTTACTCTGGTTGATCTACGAGGTTCAGTAGTGTCTTGTTCTGAAGTTTCATGATCATCATCATTAGCTTCCTCACTAACTGGTGTAGGTGTCATAGAAACATTTTTCTGTGATGTACTACTTTTCAATAAGGGAGCAGGTATAGTTACCTCGTCAAGTTCTACTTTCCTCCCACTCACTTCTTTCGAGAGAAACTCCTTCTCCAGAAAGTTTCCGAATTTAGCAACAAAAGTCTTGCCTTCGGATCTGTGATAGAAGGTGTATCCAATAGTTTCCTTTGGATATCCTATGAAGATGCACTTCTCCGATTTGAGTTTTGAGCTTATCATGATGAAACTTTTTCATATAAGCATCGCAACCCCAAACTTTAAGAAACGACAACTTTGGTTTCTTGCCAAACCATAGTTCATAAGGCGTCGTCTCAACGGATTTTGATGGTGCCCTATTTAACGTGAATGCAACTGTCTCTAATGCATAACCCCAAAACGATAGTGGTATGTCGGTAAGAGACATCATAGATCGCACCATATCTCATAAAGTACGGTTATGACGCTCGGACACACCATTACATTGTGGTGTTCCAGGTGGCGTGAGTAGTGAAACTATTTCACATTGTTTTTAACTGAAGGCCAAACTCGTAACTCAAATACTCTTCTCTACGATCAGATCATAGAAACTTTATTTTCTTGTTACGATGATTTTTCACTTCACTCTGAAATTCTTTGAACTTTTCAAATGTTTCAGACTTATGTTTCATCAAGTAGATATACTCATATCTGCTCAAATCATCTGTGAAGATCAGAAAATAATGATACCTGTCGCGAGCCTCAATATTCATCGGACCACATACATCAGTATGTATGATTTCCAACAAATCTGTTGCTCGCTCCATTGTTCCGAAGAACAGAGTCTTAGTCATCTTGCCCATGAGGCATGGTTCGCAAGCATCAACTGATTCATAATCAAGCGATTCCAAAAGCCCATCAGCATGGAGTTTCTTCATGCGCTTTATACTAATATGACCCAAACGGCAGTGCTACAAATAAGTTGCACTATCATTATTAACTTTGCATCTTTTGGTTTCAATATTATGATTATGTGTATCACTACGATCGAGATCCAACGAACTATTTTCATTGGGTGTGTAACCATATAAGGTTTTATTCATGTAAACAGAACAACAATTTATTCTCTTACTTAAATGAATAACCTTATTACAATAAACATGATCAAATCATATTCATGCTCAATGCAAACACCAAATAACACTTATTTAGGTTCAACACTAATCCCGAAATTATAGGGAGTGTGCGATGATGATCATATCAATCTTGGAACCACTTCCAACACACATCGTCACTTCACCCTTAACTAGTCTCTGTTTATTCTGCAACTCCTGTTTCGAGTTACTAATCTTAGCAACTGAACTAGTATCAAATACTGAGGGGTTGCTATAAACACTAGTAAAGTACACATCGATAACATGTATATCAAATATACTTATGTTCACCTTGCCATCCTTCTTATCTGCCAATCACTTGGGGTAGTTCCGCTTCCAGTGACCAGTCCCTTTGCAGTAGAAGCACTTAGTCTCAGGCTTAGGTCCAGACTTGGGCTTCTTCACTTGAGCAGCAACTTGCTTGCTGTTCTTTTTGAAGTTCCCCTTCTTCCCTCTGCCCTTTTCTTGAAACTAGTGATCTTGTCAACCATCAACACTTGATGTTTTTCTTTATTTCTACCTTTGTTGATTTCAGCATCACGAAGAGCTTGGGAATCGTTTCTGTTATCCCTTGCATATCATAGTTCATCACGAAGTTCTACTAACTTGGTGATGGTGACTAGAGAATTCTGTCAATCACTATCTTATCTAGAGAATTAACTCCCACTTGATTCAAGCGATTGTAGTACTCAGACAATCTGGGCACATGCTCACTAGTTGAGCGATTCTCCTCCATCTTTTAGCTATAGAACTTGTTGGAGACTTCATATCTCTCAACTCGGGTATTTGCTTGAAATATTAACTTCAACTCCTGGAACATCTCATATGGTCCATGACGTTCAAAACATCTTTGAAGTCCCGATTCTAAGCCGTTAGGCATGGTGCACTAAACTATCAAGTAGTCATCTTATTGAGCTAGCCAAACGTTCATAACGTTTGCATCTGCTCCTGCAATAGGTCTGTCACCTAGTGGTGCATCAAGGACATAATTCTTCTGTGCAGCAATGAGGATAAACCTCAGATCACGGATCCAGTCCGCATCATTGCTACCAACATCTTTCAACACAATTTTCTCTAGGAACATATCAAAATAAACACAGGGAAGCAACAACGCGAGCTATTGATCTACAACATAATTTGCAAAATACTACCAGGACTAAGTTCATGATAAATTTAAGTTCAATTAATCATATTACTTAAGAACTCCCACTTAGATAGATATCCCTCTAATCCTCTAAGTGATCACGTGATCCAAATCAACTAAACCATAACCGATCATCACGTGAGATGGAGTAGTTTTCAATGGTGAACATCGTTATGTTGATCATATCTACTATATGATTCATGCATGACCTTTCAGTCTCCGTGTTCCGAGGCCATATCTGCATATGCTAGGCTCGTCAAGTTTAACCTGAGTATTCTGCGTGTGCAAAACTGGCTTGCACCCGTTGTAGATGGACGTAGAGCTTATCACACCCGATCATCACGTGGTGTCTGGGCACGACGAACTTTGGCAACGATGCATACTCAGGGAGAACACTTCTTGATAATTTAGTGAGAGATCATCTTATAATGCTACCGTCAATCAAAGCAAGATAAGATGCATAAAAAGATAAACATCACATGCAATCAATATAAGTGATATGATATGGCCATCATCATCTTGTGCTTATGATCTCCATCTCCGAAGCACCGTCATGATCACCATCGTCACCGGCGCGACACCTTGATCTCCATCGTAGCATCGTTGTCGTCTCGCCAATCTTATGCTTCCACGACTATCACTACCGCTTAGTAATAAAGTAAAGCATTACATCGCGATTGCATTGCATACAATATAGCGACAACCATGTGGCTCCTTCCAGTTGCCGATAACTTGGTTACAAAACATGATCATCTCATACAATAAAATTTAGCATCATGCCTTGACCATATCACATCACAACATGCCCTGCAAAAACAAGTTAGACGTCCTCTACTTTGTTGTTGCAAGTTTTACGTGGCTGCTACGGGCTTAAGCAAGAACTCATCTCACCTACGCATCAAAACCACAATGATAGTTTGTTAAATAGACTCCGTTTTAACCTTCTCAAGGACCGGGTGTAGCCACACTTGGTTCAACTAAAGTTGGATAGACAGTCGCCCGCAAGCCATCTATGTGCAAAGCACGTCGAGGGAACCGGTCTCGCGTAAGCGTATGCGTAAGGTTGGTCCGGGTCGTCTCGTCCAACAATACCGCCGAACCAAAGTATGACATGCTGGTAGGCAGTATGACTTGTATCGCCCACAACTCACTTGTGTTCTACTCATGCAAATAACATCAAACCATAAAACCTAGGCTCTGATACCACTGTTGGGGAACGTAGTAATTTCAAAAAAATTCCTACGCACACGCAAGATCGTGGTGATGCATAGCAACGAGGGGGAGAGTCTGATCTGCGTACCCTTGTAGATCGCAACGGAAGCGTTGACACAACGTAGAGGAAGTAGTCGTACGTCTTTTTCCCGATCCGACCGATCCAAGCACCGTTACTCCGGCACCTCCGAGTTCTTAGCACACGTTCAACTCGATGACGATCCTTGGGCTCCGATCCAGCAAAGCGTCGAGGAAGAGTTCCGTCAGCACGACAGCGTGGTGACGATCTTGATGTACTACCGACGCAGGGCTTCGCCTAAGCACTACAACGGTATGATCAAGGTGGAATTTGGTGGCAGGGGGCACCGCACACGGCTAAGGAACGATCACCAAGGATCAACTTGTGTGTCTATGGGGTGCCCCCTGCCCCTGTATATAAAGGATGGAGAAGGAGGAGGCCGGCCAAGGCAAAGGTGCGGTCAGGATAGGGAGTCCTACTAGGACTCCAAGTCCTAGTAGGAGTCCACCAAAAGGGGAGGAAGGGAGAAGGAATAGGAGGAGAAGGAGAGGTGGCCGGCCCCCTTTTCCCTAGTCCAATTCGGACCAAAGGGGAGGGGGCGCAGCAGCCTTTTCCTCTTCCCACTAAAGCCCATCAAGGCCCATTACCTCTCCCGTAACTACCCGGTACTCCGAAAAATACCCGAATCACTCGGAACCTTTCCGATGGCCGAATATAGTCGTCCAATATATCGATCTTTACGTCTCGACCATTTTGAGACTCCTCGTCATGTCCCCAATCTCATCCGGGACTCCGAACTCCTCCAGTACATCAAAACTCATAAACTCATAATATAACTGTCATCGAAACCTTAAGCGTGCGGACCCTACGGTTCGAGAACAATGTAGACATGACCGAGACACGTCTCCAGTCAATAACCAATAGCGGGACCTGGATGCCCATATTGGCTCCTACATATTCTACGAAGATCTTTATCGGTCAGACCGCATAACAACATACGTTGTTCCCTTTGTCATCGGTATGTTACTTGCCCGAGATTCGATCGCCGGTATCCAATACATAGTTCAATCTCGTTACCGACAAGTCTCTTTACTCGTTCTGTAATACATCATCCCACAACTAACTCATTAGTTGCAATGCTTGAAAGGCTTAAGTGATGTGCATTACCGAGAGGGCCCAGAGATACCTCTGCAACAATCGGAGTGACAAATCCTAATCTCGAAATACGCCAACCCAACATCTACCTTTGGAGACACCTGTAATGCTCCTTTATAATCACCCAGTTACGTTGTGACGTTTGGTAGCACCCAAAGTGTTCCTCCGGCAAACGGGAGTTGCATAATCTCATAGTCATAGGAACATGTATAAGTCATGAAGAAAGCAATAGCAACATACTAAACGATCGCGTGCTAAGCTAATGGAATGGGTCATGTCAATCAGATCATTCAACTAATGATGTGACCTCGTTAATCAAATAACAACTCTTTTGTCCATGGTTAGGAAACATAACCATCTTTGATTAACGAGCTAGTCAAGTAGAGGCATACTAGTGACACTCTGTTTGTCTATGTATTCACACATGTATTATATTCCTGGTTAATACAATTCTAGCATGAATAATAAACATTTATCATGATATAAGGAAATAAATAATAACTTTATTATTTCCTCTAGGGCATATTTCTTCATCGATCTCCTCCGTTTGGTTTCTCGCACTACATGGTGTTTGAGAAGACGGATGACCGAGACATAGTCTTTCAGAAGCGCTAGCACCTTACGATCCGGTAGACCATTACACCTACTTTCCCCTACATCTGCTAGTCTACCAGTGTAAGAGTTTGCACAACTTAATCAACTATGCTAGAGCCCATAATAGCTTGTGGCTGCACACGGAAGTTTCTAGCATGAATAATCTCATGATCCCTTTGAGCCTGGGTGGCGGTCCAAAAGAAAAACAGGCAATCGCTGGAATACCCAGGTGCCTCAATCCACCCAGATGTGTGTTTAAGTTGCCACCTTAAATAAACCATTAATTAAAATCTCACATCTGTCATGGATTTCACTCACCCAATCCACGTCTACTAGCATAGCATGGCATAGTAAGAAAACGTAGAAGTAACTCCCAAAGGTTTGATAATAACAGGTAATAGGTTCTACCTCATCTACTTCCCAAACCCACAATTTAATTAGATCATAATCATGCAATGTATGAGGATTGATCTAATGCAATAAAACTGGGTAGAGGGAAAGCATGATCAAAGTGTTACTTGTCTTGCTGATGATCCGGAAAACCTAGCGATTCGAAGTAGCAAGCGGCACACTCTAGATACTCTATCGCAAACAAACAAGCATACAATAAGTACTCAACTAATGAACATGTAAAACTCAAATAAGAGATCTAACCAGAAATTTCAACTGAAGAACTCCGGTTGGCAAAAAGAATCAAATCGAACGAAGCAACGAGAAACCAACGGCAAAAGAAACAGGCTTCGTTTACTATTCTGGATCTAGGGCAATTTTTACAGTGGCAAAAACTTGTTTGAGTTGGTTAAACGGAAAGAGGGTTTCGAGATGAAACTCTAGGCGCTTGAATCGCCTGATTCCGATAAACGAGCGAAAAGTTAGACTAAAACAAAAATCGGATCAGGAATCGCGATCAAAAAATCGTGGATTTAATCCGAGAAAAAGAAAAATGACGAACGTTCGTTAAAACGAACGAACGAACGAATGCTCGCTAATTAAATAAACCAAAAAATGATCTATTTAAAAAAACCGAAACTAAAAAAACGAACAAAACCGTCGGAAAACCGAACGGTTTTCCGAGAAAAACCGGCGGCAAAAAAAAAACTACCTCCGGTGAACGGCGGCGGTGGTCCAGCGGCGGCGTGGTTGGCGACGGGCGGCGGCGGCGTGGGAAGGCGGCGGAGCGGGCGGGCGGCAACGCGGCAGCGGCGGCGGCGCGGCGGCTAGGGTTAGGGTTTTCGGATGGGGGCGCGGCTTGGCTTGGCCGGGGCCTCGGGGCGCTATAAAAAGGCCCGGCCAGGAGGAGTCCTGGCCGGTTACGGCCCAAGGTCGGTTCGGACTTTTTTTAAAAATAATTACGCTTGAGAAGAAAACAAATGGAATACTAAACAGACTCCAAAAATCCCGAAATAAATTTTCCCCGGCTTCTAAAATCAAGCCTCACAGGATGAACATTTATTTGGGGCCTAAATGCAATTTTGAAAAACGCGCATTTTTCCTAAATTCAAATAAAATAGCAAATGAAACCAAATAAAATCTTATTTGATTTTTTTAAAATCCCCAATATTTCTTTATTTTGGGAAAGTCATTTTATTCCCTCTCTCATAAGTTTTATAATAGAAATAATTGAAGATAAAATAAATAAAATCAAATGAACCTATTTTCAAAAGTTGAGACAACTCAAATATGAAAATAACAAAATCCCCAACTCTCTCCGAGGGTCCTTGAGTTGCGTGAAATTTCTAGGATCAACCAAAATGCAATAAATATGATCTGCAATGATGATCTAATGTATAACATTCCAAATTGAAAATTTGGGATGTTACAGTCGTCTCGCCAACTATTGTTTTTGCAACTATTGCTATCGCATAGCGATAAAGTAAAGCAATTGTATGACACATTGACACTTGCATCTTATGCAATAACGAGACAACCATAAAGCTCCTGCCAGTTGTCAATAACTCTAACAAATCATGATCATCTCATACAACAAATTATATCACATCATGTCTTGACCATATCACATCACAACATGCCCTGCAAAAACAAGTTAGACGTCCTCTACTTTGTTGTTGCAATTTTTACGTGGCTGCTACGGGCTTATCAAGAACCGTTCTTACCTACGTATCAAAAACCACAACCATTTTTTGTCAAGTGTGTTGTTTTAACCTTCGACAAGGACCGGGCGTATTCACACTCGATTCAACTAAAGCTCGAGAAACAGACACCCACTAGCCACCTGTGTGCGAAGCACGGCGGTAGAACCAGTCTCATGAACGCGATCATGTAATGTCGGTCTGGGCCGCTTCATCCAACAATACCACCGAATCAAAGTATGACATGCTGGTAAGCAGTATGACTATTATCCCCCACAACTCTTTGTGTTCTACTCGTGCATATAACATCTACGCATAGACCTGGCTCTGATGCCTTTGTTGGGGAACATGGTATTTCAAAAAAAACTCCTACGGTCACGCAAGACCTATCTTGGAGATGCATAGCAACGAGAGGGGAGAGTGTGTCTACGTACCCTCGTAGACCGAAAGCGGAAGTGTTAAGTAATGCGGTTGATGTAGTCGAACGTCTTCGTGATCCAACCGATCAAGTACCGAACGCACGGTACCTCCGTGATCTGGAAACATTCAGCTCGGTGACGTCCCTCGTACTCTTGATCCAGCTGAGGCCGATGGTGGGTTCCGTTAGCACAGCGGTGTGTTGACGGTGATGATGAAGTTACCGACGCAGAGCTTCGCCTAAGCACTATGACAATATGATCGAGGTGTAAAACTATGGAGGGGGCACCGCACACAGCTAAATATCAACTTGTGTGTCTATGGGGTGCCCCCCTCCCCTGTATATAAAGGAGGGGAGGAGGAGGAGGGTCGGCCACAAGGGGCGCGCCCAAAGGGGGGATTCCTACTCCTAGTAGGAGTAGGTTTCCCCCTTTCCTAGTCCAAGTAGGAGAAGAAGGAAGGGGAGGAGAGGGAGAAGGAAAGAGGGGGGCGCCGCCCCCTCCCTGGTCCAATTCGGACCAGGCCATGGGGGGCGCGGCCTCCCCTTGTGTCCCTTCTTTCCTTTCCACTAAGGCCCATGAAGGCCCAATACTTCCCCCGGCGAATTCCCGTAACTCTCTGGCACTCCAAAAAATACCCGAACCACTCAAAACCTTTCCGATGTCCGAATATAGCCTTCCAATATATCGTCATTTATGTCTCGACCATTTCGAGACTCCTCGTCATGTCCGTGATCTCATTCGGGACTCCGAACAAACTTCGGTCATCAAATCACATAACTCATAATACAAATCGTCATTGAACGTTAAGCGTGTGGACCCTACGGGTTCGAGAACTATGTAGACATGGCCGAGACACATCTTCGGTGAATAACCAATAGCGGAACCTGGATGGTCATATTGGCTCCTACATATTCTACGGAGATCTTTATCGGTAAAACCACACAACAACATACGTTGTTCCCTTTGTCATCAGTATGTTACTTGCCCGAGATTCGATCGTCGGTATGATCATACCTAGTTAAATCTCATTACCGGCAAGTCTCTTTACTCGTTCTGTAGTGCATCATCCCACAACTAACTCATTAGTCACATTACTTGCAAGGCTTATAGTGATGTGCATTACCGAGAGGGCCCAGAGATACCTCTCCGACAATCGGAGTGACAAATCCTAATATCGATCTATGCCAACTCAGCAAACACCATGGGAGACACCTGTAGAGCATCTTTATAATCACCCAGTTATGTTGTGATGTTTGATAGCACACAAGGTGTTCCTCTGGTATTCGGGAGTTGCATAATCTCATAGTCATAGGAACATGTATAAGTCATGAAGAAAGCAATAGAAATAAACTAAATACTCATAGTGCTAAGCTAACGGATGGGTCTTGTCCATCACATCATTCTCTAATGATGTGATCCCGTTCATCAAATGACAACACATGTCTATGGCTAGGAAACTTAGCCATATTTGATTAATGAGCTAGTCTAGTAGAAGCATACTAGGGACACTCTGTTTGTCTATGTATTCACACATGTACTAAGTTTTCGGTTAATACAATTCTAGCATGAATAATAAACATTTATCATGATATAAGGAAATATAAATAACAACTTTATTATTGCCTCTAGGGCATATTTCCTTCACTGTTTTGTCTTGTGGCTTAATCGTGATCTTGGTTGGTATGATTGTATATTTTATTTATGGTGCTGTCCTACGGTGCCCTCCATTCTCTCGCAAACATGAGGGGGCCCCACTGTAGGGTGTTGCAATATGTTCATGGTTTGCTTATGGTAGGTTGTGAGAGTGACAGAAGCTTAAACCCGAGTAGGTGGGCTATGGCGTATGGGATAAAGAGGAGTTGATACTTAATGTTATGGTTGGGTTTCATGACCTTGATGATCTTTAGTAGTTGCGGATGCTTGCTAGAGTTTAAATCATAAGTGCATATGATCCAAGTAGAGAAAGTATGTTAGCTCATGCCTCTCCCTCATGTGGAATTACAAGAATGATTACCGGTACTTGTTATCAATTGCCTAGGGACAAATAACTTTCTTGTTGACGTAAATCCTTTTACTAAATACCTAGCTTTTATTATCTTGCAAAGTACTTCTAGTTTTATTCTTGCAAAGTAGTTCTAGCATCACTCCTACAAACTAGTTTCATATTTGTTTTTGGTAAAGCAGACGTCAAGTGTGCGTAGAGTTGTATCGCTGGTCGATAGAACTTGAGGGAATATTTGTTCTGCCTTTAGCTCCTTGCTGGGTTTGACACTCTTATTTATGGAAAAAGGCTACAAACGATCCCCTATACTTGTGGGTTATCAATTGGCCATAACGGGCTGTGAGTTCCCGGGCCGTAAATGGGCTATATGCGAACACGCTGTTAACAGGATTCCCATGGGTCGGCCCGCTAACTTTTGACCAAGTCAAAGGGGGTGGCCTATTAACCTAAATAGGCTACTGTTGGGTTGTGCCATGTGTCACTTTTTCATAGGTCTATGTCGTCCATTGGATGAATGACATCTGTCGCAATGTCGAGTTCACACATGGTTCCTCTGGCCAATGACAAATTTACATGTGGAAAATCCCCATTGGTCTGGGATGTTAACGGATTATCGGATCCATGACTGAACTCAATAGCTTAAGGGCGACCCGTTATGATGGATGCCATGTGTCAGTTACCCTTGACCAAAACACTTTCATGACGTGCCATTTACCATCGTGAAAGTGGACACTTCTGTGATGATAATTTCAGTATTGTCATTGAACACTTCTACGACATCACATGTATGACTATCTTGATTTTTGCCATAAAATCGTCATAGATGTACATGCATGACAGAAAACGTGACCTATTGTGACAAAGATGTATCAGCACGAAAGTGTGTTTTTTTGTAGTGTTGGGAGGAAAAAACTTTCTTTGTGTTCTCCATTTTAAACCTTTCAAACCCTTGTCAATGCATGTGCTTTGGCTTAACATAATTAGACATCTTGATTTATCCCTATAGATCTGTATGCCCAATATATATAACCTACTTTGCCTATGCCTTTCATTAAAAACACATTTTTCAATGAATCTTGTAATGTGCTAAGAAACTTTACATCATTTCCAATCAACAATATATCATCTCTAAAAGATTTTATACACAAGCTTCTTCATTATTTTAATGAAGCTTGTCATGGAATTGTCACGGCGGGTGTCCTAGTGAAAGGACTTAGTCGTGGAGCCATCGCAACTAGGAAGCTTAAAGGGGTTAATCGGGACAAACGACACGAGAGGTTTATACTAGTTCGGCCCCTTGCGGTGAAGGTAAAGCCTAGTCCAGTTGATGTGGTATTACTAGGTTTTGATGACCAAGGAGCGAAATATGCTAGCTTGGCTCTCGATATGTTGTTTCTTGCCCTAAGCCGCCGCCGGGTCGTCCCCTTATATACGCGGGTTGACGCCCTGCAGCCTATAGAGTCCTGGCCGGCTCATACAAACGTGTCCGGCTTGGTGACATCTCTTACATGCCTTGTATTACAAGTCTTATTCATACATGGTGGTTTACACTTACGGGCCTTAAGCCGCCTCTGGGCTTGGGCCTACTACAAGCCTTATCATAAATTGTCACCTTGTATACTCTTCGGGCTTCCTTTTAAGTAACCCGCCATTGTGATTGACCTAGCCCCTCCTGGGCGGGTCATACCTGGTAGTCATATCCCCAACATTAGGCCCCAGGTTGATTTATACTTTGTTCATGTCAATCTTCAACACTTAGACGAAATCCATCTTCCACCGCTTGTCAAAGCTCTGGAACCCGCCATGACGTCATCTTCAGGAAATTTGGAAACCCGCCACGACATCATCTTTAACGGATCCTTATCTTAAATGCCTTTCCGAAAATCGAGGCATCCATTTAGCTGGATAATCATTATCTTGGCCTTCCTCGTTTTTCGCGCCTGCCTGTTCACCTATCTCCTTATAAATAGGCCCGGCTGGTCTTCCTCATTCTTCTTCTTCCTTCTCTCGCAACTCCTCTATCGCTCGAGCTCCGCCGCCGCCGCAGCACTCACCATCGTCCTCAACCTTGGCCGCTGCATCACCCTGAGTTTGTCCAGAGAACGGCGGTGACCCTACGCAACCGATTTGCGTCCGTAAGTTTTTGCCTTTCTGCACCTTAGATCCGCATTAGGGTTTGCAAGTTTGTCGGTGTTCTTCGTTGTTCATCATAGATTCTTCGTAGTTTCTCCGCTGCATCCTCTTTTGATCCAAAAGAAGCATCGAACTCCCGCGGTAGTTGTTTCGTATCCATTTCGGATGCTAGCAAATCCCCTTTTCTTGCACAAAGGCCTCCTTAGAACTGATGAACTCCTCTGCACTAGATTTTTAGGTCTAGATTTATTTTCCTTTTTTGAACAATCTTGATCCAAAATAGTAGCAGCAGCCTGTGAAACTTGTTTATCTCAGTACTTAGCCAATTTTTTGCCGTTGGCCTCCTTTGAATATCTTTAGTCATGGCGGCTTACCATGTCGGCTCATTTTTCCTTCATATATCATTAGCCCTTATTTAAGCCGCCATTACACATTTGTATTGTAAACATTAACCTGTGATTCCACCATTTAATCTAAACCGGCAAATTACTTCCTTTTTAGCGCGTCTTCTCACCATGCCGCCAAAGACGACAACAGATTGCAATTGGGTCCCTTCCACATTCACTGACGTCACTCTAAAGGATTTCGTTACCATTGGATTTTTACCGGAGAAGAACATTATGTCTTATCGCGCTCCTGGCCCGGCCGAAGAAAGACCTCAGCCCAAGGACAGCGAAGTCATTGTTTTTACTGATCATATGAACCGGGGTTTTTCACCACCCGGCTTAAAATTCTTCAGAGATGTTCTGCATTTCTTCAAGCTTCATCCACAAGACCTTGGACCCAATTCCATATCAAACATCTGCAATTTTCAAGTTCTCTGCGAGGTTTATCTTCAAGAAGAACCCACTGTTGAAATCTTCAGAGAGTATTTCTATTTGAACCGCCAGAATGAATACACCAACGGCCCCAGCCTGGAACTTGGTGGAATTTCGATCCAGCGCCGACAGGGTGCTATTTTTCCCTTAGTAGTCTTACCAAGCCATCCCAAGGATTGGAACCAAACTTGGTTTTATTGCAAAGACACGTCACTGGATGATGAAAAACCGATACCGGGTTATCGTGCGGAGCATCTTGACGCCAAGTTTTCACTCCCTGACAAGCTTTCTACCGCTGAACGTAAGAAGCTCATCCCAACCATCAAAAGGATTCAAGCTTTGTTGGGAAACGGCTTAACTGGAGTTGACTTGATCCGTTGTTGGATCGCATGGCGGGTCATCCCTCTGAGCCGCCGATCCAACAAGATGTATAAATATGCCGGAGTCCCAGATGACCCTCTGCGTCATAGTTCTGTACAATTGACTGAAGAGGCCATTGTTGAAATGTCAACCACCCTCGTAAACAGTAAATACGAGGACTACAGTAAAGTTGGATTGAATCCTTTCTGCAAACTTAACCCGGCACCAGAGGTAAATCCACTTGACTCCCTTTTTCCTTCAGTAGTTCAGTACTTGCATGACTTTTAACCTGTTATTTGTCTACAGGCCAAATCTGACTTTTGGAAGGCCAAATATGATCATGAAGCTGCCCAGAAGGCCAGAGCCGCCGCCATAGCCACCAAGAAGACAACCCGAAAATCCAAGAAGAAAAGAATTGCTTCTGATATGTTCAAGCTAGATGATATTTCTGAGTCAGAGGTAGCCCTTGACTCTCTTGGCCTACTTTTTAACAACCTTATTGACACTGACTATTGCCAGGATGACACGGGGGCCAGCCAGGCAGTAGAAGAAGAGGTAACTATTTCCTCCGACTCAGAACCTTTGCAAGACAGAAACCTCGACTGGTAACCCAGAAAGTAAGGTTTTCACACCCTTTGGCTTATTTGGATCCTCATTTTCTTCTGAAAAAACAACAACATGAGAGCCACCGTCAGGCCCGGACCAGTGATGACAATGAATTGCCCTCCGGCTTACCGAAAACTCCTCGAAAACGCCACAATGAGGTTTCTTTCACTTTTGACTTTTGCTTTTGTCAATAATCAACTTCCTTGCCCTTTTAAATTGTGATTTCACTTTTGCATGAGGTCTCTTGTTCTTCTGGTGATTCCTCACAAACTCAACTTCCAGCTTTCAAGACTGCCCCTGGATAAAGAAAATTATCTTTGTTCTTCATCTTTAAGTCTGTATCATTATACTGACTCATGAAATTATTCTTAGTGGTCAAGCAAAACCGAAGAAAGCCAGGGTGGCTAAGTCGGTGGAAGACCTGAAAGACCCTGCTCCTGAACCGGCAATACCAACTCCTGCTCCTGAACAGTCTAAAGCACCAGAAGACCCTGCTGTAAATGTTCGAATAGATCCTCCTGAACCGTCTGTTGATGAAACTATTCTCAACCTGTCTACCATTGAACCGTCAAGCTCAGCTAACCCGCCGGTGACTTACGACAGTGACATTTTAATCACTGGTAGTATATTTGTTGAACTGGGCAATCCAAATGTACTGGCCAGGCACTCTGCCAAGCAAGAGGCTTTGGAAAGGCAGAAAGTGCGGTTTGACGTCTCTCACCCTATGCTCACCTGAGTATTAGTGACGTGCTATCTGGTTACCTCAGTCATGTGCATTCCAGCCGTGACTCTGAAATTGAGATGGTCAAACAGCTGCAACTGAAATATGAGGTATGCTCTCCGGCTTTCATTAGTTTACATATGCTCTGCCAGCCCCCAAGTCTCTGGATTATGATGAACCTGAATGATCTGTAGACTTATGATATAGGTTGATGCTCTGTCTTAGATTTTCCCTAAGTCCAGTGGATTAGCATAAATTTCACCTGTAGTCCCCAAGGGCCGGCTTAATTCATCATGAATGAGCCGGTACTTAACTTTATAACTATCTTGAATCAATCCAAACTAATATTGCTATCCGGCTCAAGATGCAAAACTTTCTGCATATCCTGCATTATCCCCCAAGTGCCAAGCGTTGTTACTTGTAAAACACTTGGGACTTGAATCATAGAAGAGTCATTTTTGCATTTAAAATTTGCTTTGGCAGACATTAGCCCCCAAGTGCCGAGTGGTGTTGCATTGCAAAGTACTTGGGACTTGACTCATTATAACTTTTATTGGAATAAATTTTTGACACACCTGTGCATGTCTATGGACCGCCATCACTGAATTGGGTTCTCGACTGGCGGATGCAAAGACCCGGTTGGCACCTCAAGAGACTGAGATAAAGAATGCCGACTCCAAACTCCAGTTGAGCCTATCTGAAGCAGAGAAACTGAAGACCAGTTTTGATGTGGATAAAAAATCCTGGGCCGATGAAAAAACCTTACTGATACAGCATGCTGAGACAGCCGAGGCAGCTCTCAAGGAGGTTACCACAGAGCTCACCGGTTTAAAAAACCGTGTGTCTCGGATGGTCTCTGCAATATTCGGTGAGTCATTGCATTATTTACTTAAACTCTATTTTGCCAGATATATAAGCCGCCTGCTTAACCTTTTAAGATACTCGTAGGTCCCCGGAGCAGCAATCTGGGCCAAAACAGCTTGATAAAACTCAAGGCGGTTTACACCCTGGTGGAGCAACTGTACACTGGAGCTCAATGGGCGCTTGCCATTATTTCCCCAGCCAACCAAGGACCAAACCTCTCGAGTGATGTCTTGAAGAAATTATCTATCTTACCCGCCAGATTCCAAGAGGTCAAGCGGTCTTGTGGAAGAGCCGGAGCCCTAACTACTCTAAGCCGCTCCAAAGCCTGGGTGCCGAAGCTAGACCAGGCGGATGTAGCCAAGGGGTATCCCAGCCTTAAGGAAGACGGGATTCCATTTGATCAAGATGATTTTGCTGCTTGTGTGAGGGGAGTTCGTCCTCATGCCTCTTCATGGCCTTGATTGGTCCAAGCCCAGTTTCCAACCAGTGGAGGAAGATGAACCGGCGAGGGGGGAGTCATAACCATCCAAATAATCCGGCTAAGACTTAATGAACCGGCCTTAGCTTAACATCTGCTTAGGAGATAGAACAGTTTTAACCTGTTGGGCTCCCAACGCCTTGTAATATGCTAGCTTTAAAAACTGCATGTTCTGCCTATGCCATCATGCATATCAAACTGCGTACGGCATTTTTATCCGTCATGTCAATATATGCTTTATATCCTTTATCATATCTGTAGTATTTAAATCTGTTCTTGAATGTAAAATATGAGAAACTGTCCTGGCGGTTTGTCTTTGGACGGGTCAAAATACCCAATACATAACTATGAATTTATCATAACGAAACCAGGGCTAGATATGAAGATAAACAAGGCTGGAAAGCCTTTGATTAAAGAAAAAACACAGATAAGTCTGTTTATGAACGACAATGTCATACCTGTGTTTTTTTATTCTGGACTGCTGGCTTATGTGACCCGGACAGTAAGGGTGACAACTCAATCGTTTTAGAAATCAATACCTCCATATGCCTGATGAATTTTATACATTGGCAACTTATTGTCAAAGAACCAAGCCGGTTTAAATTGAAACCATACTTATAGTTAGATTCTAGACAACAAAAACCAGTAAAATAAAAGACCATCTTTCAAACAATGTAAATCAAGCATCAAGAAAAAATTTGGAGGCTTCTGATTCGAATACGATCAGTAAACTGGACCAAAGGGGTTAAGCTAGGATTCGAATACGATCATGTAGCCCCCAGTGGCTTTGGCGTTGCGCCGATCAAGAGGGTATCGACAGCTATATTCTCTTTGGTTCGAATATGACCTATGTTTGAACAAGAAGCCCCCAAATGACCTTGAGAGGTTTTTAACGACCCTGATTCGAATATGATCCAAGTCGGACCCAAAAGGGGTTAAGCTATGATTTGGATACGATCAAGAAGCCCCCTAGTGAGTTTGGCTTTGCGTCGATCAAGAGGGTTATGATAGCTATGTTCTCTTTGGTTCGAATACGACCTATGTTTGAACAGGAAGTCCCCTGGTGACCATGAGGTTTTAACGGCTAGATTCGAATACGATCATGAGCCGGACCAAGAGGGTTAAGCTAGATTCGAATACGATCAGCCTCCACTTGGTCGTCTTATACTTAAGATAACAAAGATATGTGATCATTAAGGCAAAAAGGACAGAGGTCCTGCTTTATTATTTATCATAATATATACAACGTCAAACTATGTACATTATGAGAGCCGGCGGCTCAAGTGTAGTAAGGTCGAAGTTGAGCAATATTCCACGGCCAGCGGGTTTCTTCCTCTGACTTACGTGAGTCTTTCTGCTCTCGAACATCGATAAGGTAGTATGACCCGTTATTCAAGTTCTTGCTGACCACAAAGGGTCCTTCCCAAGGTGGGGATAGCTTGTGTGCATCAGACTGATCCTGGATGAGTCGGAGCACCAAATCACCTTCTTGAAAGGTTCTTGACTTAACCCGACGGCTATGATAACGGTGCAGGTCCTGTTGGTAAATCGTTGAGCGGGCTGCTGCTAAGTCACGCTCTTCATCCAATAAATCAAGCGCATCCTGACGGGCTTGTTCGTTATCAGCTTCAATGTAAGCCGCCACTCGGGGCGAATCATGATGGATGTCACTAGGCAGAACTGCCTCTGCTTCATAAACCATGAAGAAAGGCGTATAACCCATAGATCTGTTAGCAGTAGTATTGATGCTCCATATCACAGAGGGTAACTCTTCCACCCAACAACCCGGCCTTCGCTGTAAAGGGACCATAAGCCGGGGGTTTAGACCTTTCAGGATTTCCTGATTGGCTCTTTCAACTTGACCATTGGATTGGGGGTGAGCTACTTATGAAACATCAAGCCGGATATGTTCCCATTGGCAGAATTCTTCCATAGCTCCTTGGGACAAGTTGGTGTCATTGTTAGTAATGATGTTGTGTGGAAAACCAAAACAAAAGATCACTTTCTTCATGAATTGAACCGTCGTCGCCGCATCACACTTACTGACCGGCTCTGCCTCAACCCACTTTGTGAACTTATCCACTGCCACCAAAAGGTGGGTCTTTTTATCTTTGGATCTTTTGAAAGGTCCAACCATATCAAGCCCCCAGACTGCAAACGGCCAAGTAATTGGAATCATCCGCAATTCCTGAGCCGGCACGTGCGCCCGTCGTGCGAATTTTTGACACCAATTGCACCTACTGACTAGATCCTCCGCATCGGTGTGAGCCGTTAGCCAGTAAAAACCATGACGGAAAGATTTGGCCACAAGAGACTTTGAACTGGCATGATGGCCACAATCTCCTTCATGCACCTCACGAAGAATTTCTTGACCTTCTTCAGGGGAGACACAACATTGAAACGCTCCGGTGATATTGCGATGATACAACTCACCATCTGAAATTTTCATTGACTTGGACCATCGGGTTATCTGTCTAGCCAAGGTCTCATCCTCCAGCAACTCGCCCCGGGTCATATAAGCCAAATACGGCACTATCCAATCTGGAATGACATGAAGAGCCGCCACCAATTGTGCTTCCGGGTCTAGAATAGCCAAGTCTTCCTCTGTAGGCAACTTGACAGAAGGGTTATGCAGAACATCTAAAAAAGTGTTAGGCGGCACCGGCTTACGCTGAGATCCCAACCGGCTTAAAGCATCGGATGCCTCGTTCTTTTTGTGGTTAATGTGCTCCACTTGATAACCCTTGAAGTGCCCAGCAACAGTGTCAACCTCACGGCGATAAGCCGCCATGAGAGGATCCTTGGAATCCCACTTGCCTGATACTTGCTGAGCCACCAAATCTAAGTCGCCAAGGCACCGTACCCGGCTCAAACTCATTTCTTTAGCCATTCGAAGACCATGGAGTAAAGCCTCATACTCAGTTGTGTTGTTAGTACAAGGAAACATCAACCGCAACACATAACAAGACTTGTCACCTCGAGGGGAAGTTAAAACAACTCCAGCCCCCGAGCCCTCCAATTGCCTGGACCCATCAAAATGAATCGTCCAATATGTGTTGTCTGGCTTCTCTTCAGGTATTTGCAACTCCGTCTAATCGTTAATGAAATCCACTAGTGCTTGAGATTTGATGGTTGTACGTGGCACGTACTTTAAACCGTGAGACCCAAGTTCAATGGCCCACTTGGCGACTCGTCCCGTGGCTTCTCTATTTTGAATAATATATCCTAAAGGAGAAGAGCTAACCACCATGATAGGATGACCCTTAATGTAATGCTTAAGCTTCCGTCTCACCGTGAACACCCCATAAACGAGTTTCTGCCAATGTGGGTACCTCTGTTTGGACTCAATGAGCACCTCACTAACGTAGTAAACCGGCCGTTGAACCGGATATTCCTTACCAGCCTCCTTGCGCTCTACAACAATGGCCACTGAGGGAGTCCTGGATTAGGGGGTGTTCGGGTAGCCGGACTATACCTTCAGCCGGACTCCAGGACTATGAAGATACAAGATTGAAGACTTTGTCCCGTGTCCGGATGGGACTTTCCTTGGCGTGGAAGGCAAGCTTGGCGATGCGGATATTCAAGATCTCCCACCATTGTAACTGACTCTATGTAACCCTAACCCTATCTGGTGTCTATATAAACCGGAGGGTTGTAGTCCGTAGGCAATCAACTCCATATACAACAATCATACCATAGGCTAGCTTCTAGGGTTTAGCCTCCTTGATCTCGTGGTAGATCTACTCTTGTACTACCCATATCATCAATATTAATCAAGCAGGACGTAGGGTTTTACCTCCATCGAGAGGGCCCGAACCTGGGTAAAACATCGTGTTCCCTGCCTCCTGTTACCATCCGGCCTAGACGCACAGTTCGGGACCCCCTACCCGAGATCCGCCGGTTTTGACACCGACATTGGTGCTTTCATTGAGAGTTCCTCTGTGTCGTCGCAATCAGGAAGGATGCCTCCTCCCGTCTTTAAAGACGGCGCCGTTACTAAGGGAGCCTTGGTTGTCGGCCAAACCCTCCGGCTAGGTGGTTTCCTCATGACCGCCTGTTTGGCTGTTGCACCGATGGTGACCTCTCGGGTCATCAAAAGCAACCTACATGTCAGCTCGGAGCTCGTCGAGCAGCTAGATCCAATGAGCTCTCTTCCATAAATGAGCTCTTGGATCGCATCGCCGCCCTGGGGGTCGCTACGGATTACGACTAGGTTGGGCTTAAACCCGATCTAAGAGAAATTAACTCTCCCCAAGTCACCCACCACGTTGCCGTGGTAGAGGTGCAGTGCGGCGACCCTTCATCTATCTTAAGGACTAGCTACGTCCGAATTCCCGACCCCTCCAAGCCGGATACCCGCGGAGTGGAGGATGTAACTCAAGACCTGAGCTTAGGATCAGGCAACGGGCCAGATTCATTGGACAACACCCAAGAATCCGAACTTCGGAGTTCGGAAACTCTTCGGCCTCCAAATCTTGGATTGGGTGAGGTTTCAGATTCAATGACACCCGCCCACCCGATCATAAGCGATCTCTCCCAAATCAGGCAGAGGCCTGAGGAAACAGTACATCATTACTGGGCCAGATTCCTCCTGGTTATGAACAAGATAAAGGATTGCCCCGGGTGTCCTGCAGTAATTGCATGGACAAGGGAATCCTCAATGCCGTAAGTCGTCATGATATTACACGCTTCGCTAACTTGGCGTCCATAGTACAAAAATACTATGCAATGGAAAGCGCCTAGAAAACCGAAATAAAATTTTGGGATAATCCGGCCTTGAATAGTAATCCCGTACGAACTAAGAGGGTGCATCATCATAGGACACCCGAGATCAACACCAAAAAGCCAAAACCCTCTACAGGGCATGGAACCGTACTGGAAAGATGGCTTGATGGACCCTGTAGAATTCACAGTACAGAGGATGCCACACCAACTCAAAGCCTTAGAGCATGTTGGATACTCCGGCAGGTGGCCAAAATCGGCGAGGACCTCTTAATTCCGGAGGCCGCAGAAAGCCAGCCCAAGGACACCAGTACCATTCTCACAGTCTTCGAGACTTTCGCATCAAACAATGTGCAAAAAAGAACACTCCGCAGCCTCGCCGAAGTCTATCAAGTTGCAACAATAAATCCATGGAGTGACACGGCCATTATCTTCAATGCAAGTGATGAACCTAGATTCCGAACAGCCTAAGCACCAGCCGCATTGGTCCTCAGTCCCATAGTGGACGGCTTTCGCCTCACCAAGGTGCTCATGGATGGAGGCAGCGGACTGAACCTCATTTATGAGGAAACCCTTCAAAAAATGGAAATAGACTGGAACCGCGTCGAGCGAAGCAGCACAACCTTTAGAGGAATAATCCCCAGTCGAGAAGCACGCTGCACAGGAAAAATCACACTAGATGTGGTGTTCGGCATGCCGGATAATTACAGGTCCGAAGAAGTCACGTTTCAGGTGGCCCCGTTTAAGAGCGGACATCACGCTTTACTAGGGCGGGAAGCATTCACAATCTTCCAAGAAATACCCCATTACGGGTACATGAAGCTTAAGATGCCCAGGCCGAACGGAATTATCACTCTAGCTAGTGATCCGGACATAGCACTCCGCGCCGAAAACAAGACGGCCGCATTAGCCCTTGAGGCACTAACCGAAGCCTTAGCGGCCGAGGAACTGACTGCGCTGCGCTCCACGGTTAACAGGGATGATGTGATACTCGACAAGAGATCCAAATCCACATCCTTCAAGCCAGCTGACAAAATAGTCAAATTTCAGGTCCATCCAATGGACCCCAATAAGACAGCTTCCATCGGGGCACGACTGAACCCTGATGTAGACGCCGCACTGCGAGAGTTCCTACGAGAGAACTAGGACATCTTCGCCTGGCACCCTTCAGACATGCCAGGGATCCCATGCAGGCTGGCCGAACATAGCTTAAATATCCTAAAAGGATTTAAACCTGTCAAACAAGCCCTTCGGCGTTTTTCCGAACCCAAGAGACAGGCTATGGGAGAGGAGCTAGCCAAGCTATTGGAGGACGGATTCATCAGAGACATAAAACATCCGGACTGGCTAGCAAACCTGGTGATGGTACCAAAGAAGGACAAATCCTGGCGCCTGTGTGTCGATTTTAAAGACCTTAACAAGGCTTTCCCAAAGGATCCCTTCCCCCTCCCACATATCGATCAAATTATCGATGCCACCGTAGGACGATTCGTTGTGTTTCCTCGATGCATACTCCGGTTACCATCAAATCAAGATGGCAGAATCAGACCAAGCTGCAACAGCATTCATCACACCATACGGCCCATTCTGCTTCAACATAATGCCCTTCGGGCTGAAAAACGCTAGCGCAACATATCAGCGCATGATCCAGACATGTCTGGCACACCAGATCGGCAAAACAGTGGAGGCATATGTGGATGATGTGGTCATCAAATCAAGACATGTCGAATCCCTAGTAGACGACTTGAGGCTTACATTTGATAACCTCCGAAAATATGACATCAAGCTCAACCCAGAAAAATGCGTCTTCGGCGTTCCAGCCGGAAAGCTCTTGGGCTTCATGGTATCCGGTAGAGGAATTGAAGCAAACCCAGCCAAGATCCGAGATTTTTCACAATTGGATGTCCCAAAGGACCTTAAAGAAATACAAAAATTAATCGGATGCGTGGCGGCTTTAAGCCGCTTCATCTCCCGCTTGGGAGAAAAGGCACTACCCCTTTATCGCCTCCTTCGGCACACCGAACACTTCGAGTGGATGGATGCCGCCACGGCCGGACTTGATGAAATAAAAGCCATATTGGCAACAAATCCAGTCCTGGCTGCGCCAAACACCAGCGAACCAATGTTATTGTACATTGCAGCAACACACCAAGTTGTCAGCGCAGTGCTCGTTGTCGAGCGGGAAACGGACAGACACAAATTCCCCCTTCAAAGGCCGGTCTACTACGTGTCCACTGTCCTCACTCCATGCAAATCACGGTACCCGCATTATCAAAAGATTTCATACATGGTAGTCATGGCATCCCGAAAGCTACGACACTATTTTCAAGAGTGTTCTATAACAGTAGCCTCGGAAGTGCCACTAAACGATATTATCAACAACCGCGATGCAACGGGCCGGATTGCAAAATGGGCCATCGAGCTTCTCCCATTCGATATAACCTATACACCATGGTGAGCTATTAAATCGCAAGTTTTGGCCGACTTCGTCGCGGAATGGACGAAGGCCGAGCTCCCTAAAGAGTACGGCACATATTCAAACTCGATTATGCATTTCGACGGCTCCAAAATGTTGGCCGGACTGGGGGCCGGCGTCGTCCTGACGTCCCCCACAGGAGACACGGTCCAATATGTGCTCCAGATCATGTACACGGATTCCAACAATGCAGCCGAATATGAGGCCCTCCTACATGGCCTCCGGATAGCAGTATCCATGGGTATCCAGCGCCTAGAGGTACGCGGGGATTCAAACCTTGCGATATCCCAAATAAACGAAGACTTCGACGCCAAGGACCCAAAAATGGCAGCTTACCGCAACGCCGTCCTAAAAATGTCAGCTCGGTTCGAAGGGCTGGAGTTTCACCAGATAGCCCGAGAAAACAATCAAGCAGCGGACGTCCTAGCACGCATCGGAGCAAAACGCGATGCAGTCCCCCCCAACATCTTTTTGGAAAGATTGTTCAAGCCATCCGTAGCATGGGAGGGGGAACCTGCAAATAACAGCCCGAACCCAGCCGCACCACTCGACGCCGAACAATCTGACACAATTGGAGGCTCTGCCAACGAAATTACACCTTCAGCCCACGTAATAATGGCGGTTATCGCCCCGTGGACAGAACCATTCCTAGCCTACCTTACTAGGCAGGAACTCCCGGAGGACCAAAACGAGGCTCGCTGCATAGTGCGGCGATCTAAAGCCTATAGAGTCCATGAGGGAGAGCTTTATAAGAAAAGCACTACCGGAGTCCTTCAAAGGTGCATCTCCGAAGAGGAAGGGCGGAACCTTGTGGCTGAAATTCATGCCGGACTCGGTGGTCACCACGCCGCTACTCGGTCCCTTGTTAGCAAGGCTTTCCATACTGGTTTTTATTGGCCGACGGCCCGGGCAGACGCTCAGGACCTAGTCCAACGATGCGCTGGTTGCCAACTTTTTGCCCACCAAAGCCATATGTCACCCACCGCACTCCAAACTATACCCATCACCTGGCCTTTTGCGGTCTGGGGGCTTGACATGGTCGGACCCCTTAAAGGTGGAACCCATAGGAAAAAATACTTACTGGTCATGGTGGATAAGTTCACCAAATGGATAGAAGCCAAGCCTGTTAAAACGGCCGAATCCGGACCTGTGATATACTTCATATCCGGGGTTGTACACTGTTATGGCGTCCCCCACAACATCATAACCGATAATGGTACAAACTTTACCGCCGAAGAGGTAAAACTCTGGTGCAAAAACATGGGCATCAAGCTTGATTATGCTTCCGTCTATCACCCACAAACCAACGGCCAGGTCGAACATGCAAATGGTCTTATCATGAGCGGCATTAAATCCAGACTAGTGCGGTCCCTCAAGGAATCTAACATGCACTGGGTAGAGGAGCTCGACTCCGTGCTATGGGGGCTGTAGACCACGCCAAATCGCACCACCGGATACACACCATTTTTTATGGTGTACGGTGCAGAAGCAGTTTTGCCCTGCAACATAATTCATGACTCACCTAGAGTGCGCATGTACGAAGAAAGAGAAGCCGAGCTCGATCGGCAGGACAACTTGGACGCCTTGGAGGAGGAGCATGACGTGGCAAAAGCCCGTTCCGCATTTTATCAACAGCAGGCCTGAAGATATCAAAGCAGAGAAGTACGGGCCAAAAATTACAATGTTGGTGAACTAGTTCTACGCCTGCCGGATAAGAAAAAGGACAAAGTCAAGCCCAAGTGGGAAGGTCCATTCATAATCGACCAAGTCCTGACCTGCGAGATGCGTCGAACAACCGACTCGAGCCGAACCCGTGGAACGCCGCCCGTCTCCGGAGATTCTATGCCTAGCGCCGGACTCTGTGTTCGTCTGCTTCCTCTGTCCATTATTTTTTGAATTTTTCTGTCTTACATTTCTCTCCTTCCCATTTTTTCTTTTATAGCCCTTAAAGGCTCATCTAGTGACGCGCCACTCGCACTCATTAAACCTGGGGGCTTCTTTAACAGAAGCTTATTTATACAGGCTTCACGCCCAACACATGCGTCAAACTTCCGCATGTACCTTTTTCTTCACCATTATATGCATCGATATGACTTAAGTTTTGGCCAAGCTGGGTTGCCTGGCTCCTGTGCTTACCCCTACGTTCCCGATTGTTCGGCTAGGCGGTAAAGGGAGCACCTCTGCGATTGTTACTGCTGGGTCAGCCGGACATGTACCTCAGACTGGGTGAAGCCGAAAGCTAGCGTTCTTAAGGGAATATTCGGTCGGTGAAATAAAAGATGATCTTTTTACTCATTTTGTGCACCCCAGATGCTTTTTTCCTGTGTCTCTTCACGCAGTCCGGACATGCACCTTAGGGCATGCCTCCCAGCGAAAGGAACCCTTAACGAAACTATTCTCTCTGGAAGATGTTTCTTACTAACCATGTAATATAACATAACTAGTTGGGCACTTGTCTGGTAAAGCACTGATGACCCCTACGCCTGGTCTCCACGCATACCCCGGTTCTTATATAACCGCTAGGGTATTCGGACACACTCCGGACCGTCAGGTCCTGAGGTTGAAGCGAAAAGGTCGGCAACGACAAACGATCTACAATCCGGCTAGAAGGCATTACACATGTCAATTCAAAATTACACAGTCATTCTGATTGATTGTATTCCTCTTCTATACCATCTAACAGGCTGTCTAATTTACAGTCCTGCTGGGAATACTTCACGGCCAACTCTACTTGGCCGTATACTAAGCTTACAGGGATCTCCTTCCCGTTAGGCCCCACTAGTCCGACCTCGGCCATGTGGTTTGGGTCAGACTTCGTAAAATGGGTCTTCACCATGGCCCAGGCCTCCCTAGCGCCTTGTCGGCAGGCCGATATCTTCCACAACCGGAAGCGCCGCCGAGCTCCCTTCAGCTTCTCCGCAAGCTCTCCAAGGCCCTCGGGCACGGAGTGGGCAGGCCATAAGGCTTGGGCAATACCTCGCATCACCTGCCGAATTCGCTTGTGCAGTTGCAAGAGTTCGGGAAGAAGGTCACCCGTAGAACCGGGCATCTCCTCTGCAGGACGACCTGTGAGCATACCTACAGACATTACTCTGTTAGTCGACTTCCTCGCCGAACTCTTTTTTCAAAGTTCGTTCAAGCACTTACTAAATATGCCGCGTCGAAGCCGTTGATTCTCCTTCGTGGAGTCCGACAGCTGGCCACGAACATCTTTAAGTTCGACGTCCAGCTTGGTGTTGGCATCCTGAAGATCATTCTTCTCCCGCCTCACCTTTGTCAACACACTCTCACTGGCCTTTAGCCGGCGTAAGAGTTGTTGCTTGTCCGGATTGAGTCCGGCGCCATCTGCAATATGATCTGTCAGATTTGCACCCACACCGCACAATACCAATCTTTCGAAGTGTATCTTACCTGAGGGGCTCTCTTTGGGCTCCCCTGCTGCGGCTAGTGCGGCCTCTAGTTGGGCCTTGCACTTTTCCAGCTCCTGGGACAGTACGGTATTCTTCTCTATAAGAACCTGCATATTAAATGATCCTTAAATCAGTTGCTCTAACTGCTTCAAGTCTCGGGGGCTACTGGCATATATATATTTAACCAAAATTTTCTTACCCATATGTCTTTTACATACTGCTCCATGGCTCTGGCTAAACCATTTTGAGCGGCACGGAGGTACGCATCTCCCGTATTAAAGGCATCTAAAGCCTCTTGGGAGAAACAAGCATCGCGTAGAACTGTCCGGCGACGCCTGTGGTTCATGGCACTCTCCACTTCAGAATTTGTGGCAAACAGCCTATCCGCGTCCTCTGTTGGAGGAGCGTCCGGTGCGCGCCTTGTGCTCGCCTCCACTTCCTGGCCAGACGTTGGAGCCTGGCTGGTGGAGGCGCGATTGGCAACCTCTCCGGATGTAGTTCGGCGAGGTCTCTTTGTTCTGAAGATAGCACGAACATTAATATGCCCTGACAGAATAACTCCAGAGAAACAGAGGGTGTGCCATACCTTTGCGCCGGCATCTCAGTCCGGACTGCATTCCTTTTTGCCCCACGGGGCCCTGCGGCCCCTCGTTGGCTAGCCGCCGCAGGTTCGGCCTCCTACCTTGGAAATCTCCCCTGCAAAACACGGTTGTCGTTAGAAACACCGGAATACGTGAGAGTGGAATCTCTTTCAAGGGAATGGGACTCCGGTTTCCGTCACCTGGGAGGCCGGGATTAACCCTGGGTAATCCGCTGTAATGGCCACCAAAGTATTGTCCTTACTTAGCTAATGGAACACCCCGTCAATAAGCTCCACCGATATGTCCGGATCCTCTTCGGAGTCCGGATTGAGGGACCGTTCTGGGTCCTCGGGCTGTGGAGGACGGCTGTTTATATCCTTTACCTCCTGTCGCAGTTCCTGCATTTAAGTCGTTAGACTACCTATCTAACCGTGGGAGTATAAAACAAATGGGCAAGCGCAATTGTTCACTTACCCAACTTGGAGGATCGTACATACTGAATCCAGCCTGCGGGTTGACGCGGAGGAATTCCTCCTTTTCTCCCTTGTACAAAGAGGATAAGATCTTTACTAAGGCGGCGGCTGAGGCTGGCCCCTTACGACCGCAACGGGTGGCGTCATCCTCCCTGTTGAAATCCCACATGGGGTGGCCTCTATATTGAAGCGGTTGCACCCCCCGTATAATGCATGCGGCCATGACTCCAGTCATGGTTAGTCCGGAATGAGCCAACAGTCTTATCCGGCCCATCAGGTAAAGGATGTCTCTGTCGCTTTCTCTCTGACAGCTCCGCGGACGCCAGCTCAAGCATTTCTTCAATGGAGCACTGATGAACTCAGGGAGACCGACCCGGATAGGGTCCGGTAGCGGGACGTCATCTATGTAAAACCATTCCGAGGGCCAGTCCTCGGACGCCTTCTTTGGGGTTCCGGATAGGTATCCGGTCCCGGCGATGCGCCATACCTCGGCTCCGCCCACTTGGTATATAGACCCCTCTTGAGAATGGGGCACCAGACAGAATAACCTCTTCCACAGTGCGAAATGAGCCTCAACGCCTAAAAATAGCTCGCAAAGGGCGACGAAACCCGCAATATGTAATACGGAGGCGGGCGTGAGATTGTGCAGCTGGAGGCCGTAGAACTCCAGAAGCCCGCGGAGAAATGGATGAATTGGAAATCCCAGTCCCCTTATTAGATAGGGGACGAGGCACACCCGCTCTCCTTTAGAAGGATTGGGGGTGCTCTCCGCTTGTTTTCCGCCATCGTAGGTGGCGAGACCGGCTCGGACAGGGACCATGTATGCCTGAGGGAGAAATCCCTTGGCCTGAAGCGACACTAACTCGCTGTGCGGGATGGTGCAACTCTCCCAGTCCCCGGGTTTGGGAACGGAGGGGCGAGGGGAGGAGCTGCGATGGCTGGTCATGTTGGAATGGACCTTTGCTGGAAGCGCTCTGATGATAACTCGCGAAGAGGAGAAGATGTGGTTTGGACCTAAATCCCCATCCCGTTAAATAGGCGGCTCGTTTATACGGCTAGGGGTGTGGATGTAAAAACGCCTCGGCTTTTCGCATTTTGTTTGACACATGGAAGACGGCCATTATTGGGCATAGAAGCCGAGGAGCACTACATTACAAAAATCGGACATTATTCCTACAGGTACACAGGATTTGGAGAAGAACCCGCCTTGCAATGCCGAACAATCTGCGCGTCGGACTCGTCGTCATTGAAGCCTGGTTCGGGGGCTACTGAGGGAGTCCTGGATTAGGGGGTGTTCGGGTAGCCGGACTATACCTTCAGCCGGACTCCAGGACTATGAAGATACAAGATTGAAGACTTGGTCCCGTGTCCAGATGGGACTTTCCTTGGCGTGGAAGGCAAGCTTGGCGATGCGGATATTCAAGATCTCCCACCATTGTAACCGACTCTATGTAACCCTAACCCTATCCGGTGTCTATATAAACCGAAGGGTTGTAGTCCGTAGGCAATCAACTCCATATACCACAATCATACCATAGGCTAGCTTCTAGGGTTTAGCCTCCTTGATCTCGTGGTAGATCTACTCTTGTACTACCCATATCATCAATATTAATCAAGCAGGACGTAGGGTTTTATCTCCATCGAGAGGGCCCGAACCTGGGTAAAACATCGTGTTCCCTGCCTCCTGTTACCATCCAGCCTAGACACATAGTTCGGGACCCCCTACCCGAGATCCGCCGGTTTTGACACCGACAGCCACACTGACAGCACGTGTGTTAGCGGCCACATATAACAACAGTGGCTCCTTATCAACGGGAGCAGCAAGAACCGGCGGCTCAGCGAGCTGTCTTTTCAGATCTTCAAAGGCAGGGTTAGCAGCATCACTCCAGACAAAATCATCCGTCTTTTTCATCATTTGATATAATGGCATAGCCTTTTCCCCTAACCGGCTTAAAGCCGCGACATGACCTGCTAGCCGCTAAACGTCATTGATGCACGCCGGCTTAGCAAAAGACGTAATCGCCTTGATTTTCTCCGGGTTAGCCTCAATGCCTCTGTTAGACACCAAGAAACCCAAAAGCTTGCCTGCTGGTACTCCAAAAACGCACTTGGCCAGGTTGAGCATCATCTTGTAGATCCGGAGGTTATCAAAGGTTTCCTTCAGATCATCTATCAAGGTTTCCTTCTCTCTGGATTTCACCACTATATCGTCCACATAAGCATGAACATTATGCCCAATCTGATTATGAAGACAGTTCTGCACACACCGCTGATAAGTCGCCTGGGCACTCTTAAGCCCAAAGGGCATGGACACATAGCAAAAGGCTCCAAATGGAGTAATGAAAGTTGTCTTCTCCTCGTCCTTAACCACCATCTTGATCTGATGGTAACCAGAATAAGCATCCAAAAAGCTTAAAGGCTCACAACCTGCCGTAGCATCAATGATTTGATCAATACGAGGGAGAGAAAAAGGATCATTCGGACAAGCTTTCTTTAAGTCCGTATAATCCACACACATACGCCAGGTGCCGTTCTTTTTAAGCACGAGCACCGGGTTAACCAACCACTCTGGATGAAAGACTTCAATAATGAACCCGGCTGCCAAAAGCCGGGCCACCTCTTCTCCAATAGCCTTGTGCCTTTCCTCATTGAACCGCCGAAGAAACTGCCTGACCGGCTTAAACTTTGGATCAATGTTGAGAGTGTGCTCAGCGAGTTCTCTCGGTACACCCGGCATGTCAGAAGGCTTCCATGCAAAGATGTCCCGGTTCTCACGGATGAACTCGATGAGCGCGCCTTCCTATTTGGGATCCAAATTAGCACTGATAACAAATTGTTTGGATGAGTCACCAGGCACAAAATCAATCATCTTGGTATCGTCAACTGACTTAAACTTCAGCGCTGGCTCATGCTCCGTAGTTGGCTTCTTCAAAGATGTCATGTCTGCCAGGTCAATGTTGTCTTTATAGAACTTTAATTCTTCTGTCGCGCAAACAGATTCTGCGTAAGCGGCATCACCTTCCTCACACTCTAAGGCTATCTTCCGACTTCCATGTACTGTGATAGTACCTTTATAACCCGGCATCTTGAGCTGCACATAAATATAACACGATCGTGCCACGAATTTTGCATAAGCCGGTTGTCCAAACAGGGCGTGATACGGGCTCTTGATTTTGACCACCTCAAAGGTTAATTTCTCAGCCCTGGAATCATGTTCATCTCCAAAAGCTATCTCCAGCTCAATCTTACCCACTGGATATGCCGACTTACCAGGCACCACTCCATGAAAAACAGTGTTGGACGTCTTAAGACTTTTGTCAGTCAACCCCAGGCGACAGAATGTCTCATAATAGAGGATGTTGATGCTACTGCCTCCGTCCATGAGCACTTTAGTGAATTTATATCCACCAACCTGAGGCGCCACCACCAAAGCCAGGTGACCCGGATTGTCAACCCGGGGCGGGTGATCCTCCCTACTCCACAGAATAGGTTGCTCAGACCATCTCAAATAATGAGGAACCGTCGGCTCAACAGCGTTGACCGCTCTCTTATGAAGTTTCTAGTCCGTGTTGCATAAGCTGGTGGTGAACACATGATACTGCCCACTACTTAGCTGCTTTGGGTTACTCCGAAACCCGGATTGCTACTGCTGCTGACCTCCTTGGCCAGATTGCTAATTATAACCACCTTGATTACCTTGAGGGCCCTGGCCATGAAAACCGCCACCGCCTAAATTGCCGCTCGGGCCATGAAAGCCGCCACCGCCTGAACCGCTGCCAGGTCCATAATTACCGTCGAACATGTTGGAATTCTTGAAATCCTTCATGATCGTACAGTCTTTCCATAGATGGGTGGCCGGCTTCTCCCGGGTGTCGTGTCTTGGACAGGGTTCATTTAGCAACTGCTCGAGGGTGGGACCCGACCCGCCTGACCGAGGAGGTGGCCTCCCCTTACGCTGTTGATTGTTGCCATGTGCGTTGGTGTTAGCCACAAACTCCAGACTACCGTCAGCCTTATGTTTATTATTACCTCATTGATTTGTCGAGTTATGCTGGTGACCTTTGCCGTTGCTGTTCTTCTTTCCTTTCCCTGTCTTCTCTTCGTCGGACGCGGGATCCCTGGTACTATCAGAGTCGGCGTATTTGACCAGAGCCGCCATCAGCTGGCCCATGTCATTGCAATCACGCTTGAGTCGCCCCAGCTTCTGTTTTAGAGGTTCAAAACGGCAATTTTTCTCCAACATTAAGACCGCGGAGCCGGCATCGATCTTATTAGATGAATGTATTATTTCCTTCACCCGGCGCAGCCAATGGGTCGTGGATTCACCTTCCTCTTGCTTGCAATTAGTCAAGTCCACAATCGACTTGGGTTGCTTGCATGTATCTTTGAAATCCTGAATAAACCGGGCCTTTAACTCGGCCCATGAGCCGATGGAATTGGGTGGCAACCCCTTCAACCAAGTGCGAGATGTTCCATCCAACATCATGGTGAAGTACTTGGCCATCGCTGCGTCACTGACCTCCAGCAATTCCATGGCCATCTCATAACTTTCAATCCATGCCCCGGGTTGTAAGTCAGCCATGTAATTAGGCACCTTCCGAGGCCCCTTGAAATCCTTTGGCAAACGCTCATTACGTAGAGCCGGCACCAAGCAAGGGACACCTCCTGTCCTTGTGGCCACACCTACTTCAACAGAGGTCGTCGGATAAACCGGAAAAGCTTGGTGAGCCGCCTGCTCAGCTGCCTGTTGAACCGCCCACTCAGCCTCTTGGCGGATCCTATCCTGGTCAACCAAGTTAAGAGCTCCATCACGCGCCGGGTCATGCGTGCGCAGCTGGTCACGGCGTTGGGTGTTTCTTGATATGGTCGCTGAATCCATATGTCTGTTGTAGCTCGGGCTCCGGCTCGGGCGAGGGGTTGAATGAATCCTATCTCGACTATAAGAGTATGACTCCTGTTGTGCTAGAGCCGTCTGAAGAAGTTCACTGACCCTTCGCGTTTCGATCACCGTCGGAGAGTCGCCTTCCATGGGGAGAGCCACCAAACGTGCTGATGCAGCAATCAGATTCTCCAGAGGGCTAGAAAAATGACCCGGTGGTGCTGGTGTATAATGAGGCGGAGCAGTATTCACACGAGGGGGTTCCATGGCCTGCGGCCGACCCGGTGCCCCAGCCCCGGGTGTTGTAATCCGGTTTGCCTCCAGCGGGTTACTGGGACCGGCTCTGGGTGTGTGTAAGAGGTTCCTAGGATCGTAAGTCAGAGGCAGACGTGATTGAGCCTTCTGGTGCCTTCTCCTCATGACCTTGTTTGATGCATTCAGATCCATTGTGAGCCGAAAAGCCTCTGATTCAAGCTGCTGAGCCCGGGCGTCCAAAGCTGTCCGCTCCATAGCCATCCTGACGTCCTCCGCCGCCAAGTTTTCCTTGGCTTGTGCTACCTCCCCACATAGCCGTGCCACATTCGCATCATGCTGAGCCTTATCCGCCGGTTCAACCACGGCGGTCAACATGGCTGTCATCCTATCCATGAGATCCATCAGTACCTGAGCCGGCGGGCACGCGGGGTCTCCTGACCCGGCCGCTGCCGTCCCGGTGGTTATTGCTGCCGCAGCCGTAGAGTTCTGAGCGGGCTACGTACCAGTCATGAAGATCCCCGCTCTGTTCGGCGGCTCAACAGGGTCCGGAATACTGCTGCCATCGGAACAGCCCCCAAGCCCACCATCTTGTAGTTGATACAATGAATCCGTCTCGCCTGTGGACGACTCACCGTCAGAAATGATGGCCGTCTCACTGCCATCCACCGATCCTTCAGAAAACTCCCCTCCATGGATGCAACCCACGAAGGCACGCCTCACGGCGGGCTGTCCGGGCGGGTCTCGCACGCTGAGCCGTCTCGATGAGGTCGGTGCAGATGTCCGGCTCAGGGCCCGACTCACTGATCCAGCTGATGAAGATGTGGGTTCCGCCAAAGGGGACCCGGTACCCGTACTCAATTGAGCCGGCGTCGGGGCGCCAGCCGGCGTCGTTGATGTAGAGCTTGCCACGACGACACTTGGTCATCGGGCCCACAGTGTATCCCTTGAGCCCTTCGAAGCTGCCCTTCAAGAACTCAAATCCACCGTGCGCTGGCCCCACGGTGGGCGCCAACTGTCGTAGAATTGTCACGGCAGATGTCCTAGTGAAAGGACTTAGTCGTGGAGCCATCACAACTAGGAAGCTTAAAGGGGTTAATCGGGACAAAGGACATGAGAGGTTTATACTGGTTCGGCCCCTTGCGGTGAAGGTAAAGCCTAGTCCAGATGATGTGGTATTACTAGGTTTCGATGACCAAGGAGCGAAATATGTTAGCTTGGCTCTCGATCTGTTGTTTCTTGCCCTAAGCCGACGCCGGGTCGTCCCCTTATATACACGGGTTGATGCCCTGCGGCCTACAGAGTCCAGGCCGGCTCATACAAACGTGCCCGGCTCGGTGACATCTCTTACATGCCTTGTATTACAAGTCTTATTCATACATGGCGATTTACACTTACGGGCCTTAAGCCGCCTCTGGGCTTGGGCCTACTACAAGCCTTATCATAAACCATCACCTTGTATACTCTTCGGGCTTCCTTTTAAGTAACCCGCCATTGTGATTGACCCGGCCCCTCCTGGGTGGGTCATACCTGGTAGTCATATCCCCAACTTAAACTTTTTAACTACTTCATCAAAATGTTGATTCTAGCTCATTGATGTTTGCTTCAAACCATAGGTAGACCTTTGAAGCTTGCATACCTTTTCCTTAGGGTCGACAAAACCTTTCTAGTTTTATCATACATATATCCTCTATGAGATTTCCATTTTAGGAAACTAGTTTTGACATCAATCTGCAATATCTCGTAGCTGAAATGTGCAACAATTGCCATCATAATCCATACAGACTTTAGCATTGCTACTAGTGGGATAGATTTGTCATAATCGATTCTCACAACCTGCAAAAAACCCTTTCACAACTAGTCTTGCTTTATAGATAGTAGGATTTCCATTTGTGTCTTTTTATCTTGAAGAACCATATAGGTTTCACACCCTCCAAGTTCCAAACATTATGATAGAGGCCCAACAGAGTCTACAAGAATAAAATTTGTGTAGTAGACATCACTTGGCGCCAGCCATCAAGCTATACTATGACGCGCAAGCCACTTAACATTATGACATATAACCATCTCATACATAAACTCATTATCATGATGAAAGCTATACCACATCACATGCAACCTGCAAAACCAAGTTAGGCGTCCTCTAATCGGTTTGGCAAATTTTAATTACATGGCTTCTAGGGTTTCCGGATAACACTAGCTACCTACGTCCACCATCAAGGCGATAATTCTTGTTGCTAAATTAACTTTCAGGGTGTGTGGGCAAAGATACTTGATTAAAAATCTCTAGCCCCACACTAAACTTTGTGAATACGACCCCCTAGAAGATCGAACATCTTCATTGCCCTCTCATGTTTGCGACAGATCACTATTCTTAACTATGATGAAGCCCAAAGAACTATTAGGAGATCGTCGGCAACCAGAGTTGATCGATTGTCGGAACTTTGTGCAATGCGACATCATGCCGTCAATGAACTGAACCAAAGCAACACAAGAGGGAAGTATAGCAAGAAAATCAAACCCTCGCATTCGTGTGATCTAGATCGAAACCTGCATCTACTCATAGAACCGCTCATGATGCCATTGTTGGGAAACGTAGTAGAAAACAAAAAAATTGCCCTATGTTCACCCAGGAACACTATGAAGTTGATGGTTTGGATCGGATCGTTACCAACTCTGAGTTGCAGTGGAACAAGATTTGGTGTAGATCACTCCTGGAGTCCCTCGAACCATAAATGAACGATCCCTCAAACCACCAAAGAACGATCACTTGAACGGAAAACCAAAAGCATGGCCTCTCCATAGATTGCAAGCGTACGGTCTTTGCGATCCGATAGCGCTTCGCCATCCAGAGCTAATCGTCGTCGAAGAATTATAGGGTGGATATTAGAACCACAGTGGGCTTCTAATTATGAGGATTAGATGAACTAGATCTAGATCTAATTGGAACAACTAGAACTAGACTAGAGAACTATAGGAAGCTACAAAAGGTTGTGTGTCGGGGAGGACTTCTCCCCTTGCACCGACCCTAAGGGGGCAGGAGGAGTTCTCCCCCCACTCCAATTCATCCTCCCAGGGAGGCTAAGGTGGGCGCCTCCCCCTATTGGGCCCTTCTGACCCAATTCTCCTTCCACCACTTGTCCTTTTAAGGCCCGTTCATATTAAATTAAATATAAAAACATCCTACCTAATATTAGAGCCCTTTATTATTAATTTAACACCACCGGAGACATTCTCAACCTATATATTATTTATCACAAATGTCTGATATTGCCCGATTAGCTCCAAAACCCTTCCGGTGACACTGAAATGCTTCTGGTTGCTCTTAAAACTATTTCGAATATTAGTAAAAATATTTCACGAATATTTTCTCATTACTCCCATACTGCTAACACTCAGCAGCTCGTCATTACCTTAAGCTTGTGACCGTGTAGGTCCAAATATAGACATGAACAAAACACCTTTCATTCAATGACCGATAGCGGACCCGTGGACATCCATATTGATCCGTATGTGTACACGAATGACATTCGACTAAACCTTTGGTTATCATGTGCTATTCACTTTGCTTCGCGATACTTTACAATACAGATGCTCACTATGCTGGCCTCCTCGTTATCGGTTTTGTTCTTCTTTCGCACTAACATGTTCCGGCGTCCCATGACATTGTCACCTGTGTCTAGCCAAACGATGATGAATTCCGTCACACCGAGAGGGCCCTTAGAACATCTCTCCATCATCGGAGGAGTAAATTCCGCTCTCAAGCTATCTGGTCCCTTGTCAAACTTCTGGATGAACATGTAAGTTGTTGTTATGATCACTGTGTTACAGCGTTTGAGCAACCCTAAAGTTCATGGTTCGGTAAGAAGTGGCTATGATACTCTCATGATCTAAGGAACTAAATCACACGTTAACACTCCACGTTAACAATAATTGACCTCCCATGATATTATCTCAAAGTATAACAAACAAGTTTGAGTCGATTCAATATAATCGTTCTTCTAACGTCATACTCTCAGTGTTGTTTTAGGACTATCATTACACTTAATGATATCCTAAGATCTGGAAAACATGATCACGAACAACACTTGAGTTAGTCTTAGAGCCAAGACTAGGAATATTATTTTACCGTTTATCATTCCACGTGTGCATATGGGTTTTCCACTGAATCACATATTGTAGGATCATAGCAGTTATAGCATAAAATATAAAGTCTTAATTATGAACAAAGAAATATAATAATATAATATTATTGCATCTAGGCCATATTTCCAACAGCAAGCCTCCCACCACCTACGTCGCGGCCACACTCGGAACCACAACAAACTCCAGCACCACCCCCTCGCTCTGGAATTGACGCAAGCCACCACCTTTTATAGTAGAACGCAACCCGGCACGGGAGGTCCTATTTGGTGCATCGCGCGAGGGGAGGAGACACAACGTGCGTGCGCACCCCCACCCCCCACCCCCCCCCCCTCCCAGGTGGGGGGTGGGGCTCTAATAGTGCGCCCTTTTGGGCCGGCCCATGTGTGCGGCGCCCTGTTTTTTCTTTTTCTTTTCTATATTTTTTCTGTATTTCTTTTTTCTTGTTTAAATAATTCAGCATTTTCAAAAGGTTGCAAAATTTAAAAAGATTGTGAAATTTCTAAAAACAATGTTCAAGAAATCAAAAAATGTTCGTTGTTTCAAAAAAATGTTCGCGATTGAAAATACAATGTTTGCTTATCCAACAAAAATGTTCACCACATTTTAAACATTGCTCAAGAAATCAAAAAATGTTCATGATTTTGAAAAATGTCCATGTACTCAAAAAATGTGTGTGAAAATGAACAAATGTTCACAAATTTGAAATATGTTCATGATTTTTTAATTTACATAAAACTCAAAAGTTGTTCATAAAAATTAAAAAAGAAATTCAAAAAATGTTCTGCTGGTTAAAAAATGTTCATACATTTCATAAAAGTTAGTCAAAACCAAAAAATGTTAGCGAATTTGAAAAAAATCCAAATTTCTCAAAAATATTCATCGATTCAAAAAATGTTCGCTAATCTAAAAAACATGCTCAAGGGTTTAAAAATCACTAATTGATAAAAAAAAATGTCCCAAATTGAAAAATGTTCATAATTTAAAAAATCATAAATTCGTAAGGACATTTCGAGAATTTGAAAAAATATCATGATTTCGAAAATGTTCATGATTTCGAAAATGTTCATGATTTCAAAAAGATGAAAAGCCCCAGCCCGTCTAGCCCTGCGAGCACATGCTGACAGCATGGGCCCACCCGCCCCCAAAACCGACGATGCACCAGGGAACTTTTTTGGACTGAAAGAATTCAGGGAGCTTGATTTCCTGGAAGCTTAGAGTTTTCAGTGATGCCTAACTGCTGTCAGATCAAATAACCAGCATCGGCCTCAGTCCCAGGTCCCTCGTTCTGCCGTTCAGCTGCCGCTGCACGCGCACGCGCACGCACTTCGCCGGTGGAGACGGAGACAACGCGCAGATGCATCGAGTGATCGAGCGGAGTGGGGGCGAGCCGGGACAGGAGCGTGCATGCAGTAGCAGCGGGGACAGAGCTTGTTTGACCCGGTGCCGGCCGACGCTGGCCCGGCTTGACTGGCCGCCGCCTCGGCGAGCCCAGGTGCGCTGGTCTGACACCGCGCGTGTTCATCGACACCGGCCTTCCGTTCGCACGGACGAGGCAAATGATGTGAAAAGAGACGGGGAAGTGAGATCAGATCGGCACCCGGCCCTCCGGCGTCCAATCTTTGTACTTCCTGCTTCTCTCGGCTTCCCTGTTTCTAGGCCCGGACGTCCCTGTCTCTGTCCGTGGGCCGTGCAGGGCTGCTAGTGGAATCTATGGTCTAGCATTAGTCACTCTACGAACAACACGTGAGCTGATATAAAAAGAACACATGAGAGATTTAACATGTATATACATCATCTTCTTGTTTCATAAAAAAAGTGGTACATATATCACCTTACAATTATTTTGAACGTTAGAAATCCCGACGTTAATCCAGAAGTTTAGAAATCTATTGTTTCATCTTATTTTGAAATAAAAATCGAACTAGTCATTACATTCGACCACATATGCCTTCTATTTTTCCTTTGTTCGATCTTGGTGAATTAGATGTCATACACGGCGGCAGGCCGAGTAAAAAAAAGTGATGCATATGTGAATTTCACATTATCACTGTTGGATGTATTAGTATTCTGATTAATTTAATTTTATAAGTAAAACAGGATGACAGTGCTAATTAATATCTTATTAAAAGATAATCATGTAAGCATGTATTAAGCCAAAAATGGGTAAATCTATGATAACGACAAGTACCGCTAACACATGAACCGTCAAAAGAGGGGTGAACAAATCATACTCACCAGCTGATAAGGGTTAGACCGTGACGACAGAAATGACATCAGCAACCCTCTTTGCGGCATCAGTGATGACACCCGTGGCAATGTTAGAGAAAATGTGGAAGTAGTTGAAGACTTGAAGTCGTGGACGTAGACGACCATGAGCGAGTAGTCATGCCAAGACGTCCCCCAAAATAGTATCACTCTTCTCCCCGTGCGGGATCACAAAGAGTAGGGTCCAAAGGCCTACTCTACCATACATTCGTGCACACATGTATCAGGGTGGAGTAGCTGAAAGCAGCAATATTGAGAGGTCAGACAATGATACATACACGAGGAGGCGGATAGCGGATGTGATGTAATGAGGCGATGGAGGGAGGCCAACGCCTCCAACATGTAGGGGATATGAGGGTAAGGGCATCTCCGACGCTGGCCTGTAAACCGGACACTGCATCTGTCCGCGGGCGGTGGGACCAGTCCACAAACACGGATGTGAGAACCGGCCTTCCAATGCTACCTGCATACATTTTAAATATGCTTTAAACAAACCGGACGAATTACATGCAAACCGGATGATTTTCATTCAAACTGGACGAATTTTGTTTTACATTTTGGGCATATTTTTAACTAAACTATAGTGGATTGCGGCAAAACTAGTCTACGTCCGGGCGCAGTGGATCTCTACTCGCACGACATGTCTTCCCCATGTTTGGCAACCTACTCATCGGACTGATGGTAGACCTAGAGGGATATGCTTTAGTGAGAGGGAAGAATAGCCTCCCTTCGCTTCCGTGAAGCACGGATCGAGGTTGGTTTTTGGGCGGGAGCAAGATGGTCGTGTGGTCTACGTCCCTGCTCACCGGGCAAGACACCGGTTGTGTAACCCAGTGATGCGGTGGTGGTGGCCTTCATGGAACCCAAGCGGCAGCGACCTCCCATGATCTACTTTTCCTCGTTGTCTGTGGTGGACATGCCGGCCTCTACCGACATGGCTTCTTTCTCCTTCTGCCTGACACGTTGTCATCATTGCTCATGACGGATTTGTCGGGAGACGGTGTTGTCTAGTCTGGATGGGCGAGGCAGGGGTGACGATGGCGATGGCGACGGCGATGGTGGCGGCGCCGGACCCGGAGGGTTTGTCGGCAAGCCAACCAGCATCGGGCTAGCTCGCCGGGCAACCGAGGCAGCTGCAATGCCGGAGAACCCCTTCTGTTCGCCGAAGACCATGGCGGTTGTTGTGCAAGGAGGAGATGGAGAGAGCGGATGTGAGGTGAGATTCTTGCCCGACGTCTGGACACGTTTATATAGCGGGGGGTGTGAGGTGTGGTTCTTGCCCGACGTCTAGACACGTTTATATAGCAGGCGGATGCAAGGAGCCAACCAGAGAGGTGTTTAATGCTCGTCGGAACAGGAACGGACGTGTGGTGCTCGAGGCGTCGGAGTAGGTTCCTCGGCACACGTGCCAGTTTAATGGAAGTAAGTGGGTGAACGGATGTCGTTTCAATAGGGAGAGAAGGCATGCGCAGCTATCAAGTAGCGGCGGCACTCTCTGCTGACGAGCCGCTTCAGTGCGGACTCGAGTGAGCGATCGCGCTCGCTCTGGGCCGGCATGAATGCGGGTAGCTAACTCCAGCAGGGAAAGCGCGTGACCGCGGGAAAGGGGTTTTTGGTGAGCCTGGTTAGTCACATGCTGCCGTGTCAGCGGTCCGGATGCCCGTAACGCCCCTAGTTTGCCACCAGTTTATGGGGAAAAGTGCGTCTGGGCCGAACAGATAGATGCGGGACCATGTTGGATGGCAAAACACGTCCGGTCCGCGTGGTCTAGAAGGTTGTGGGTGGTTTGAGGATCGGTGTTGGAGATGTCCTAAGCCCACTATCCGAATGGATGAGATACAATTGTTTTAACGAATTCGTGAACTACTCATAATTAATTTGCATTTAATTCTCCATTTCCAATGAGCAAAAATATGAAATATAGCTTTAAGTTCAGTTTGGCTCATCCATAAAACACAAGACGCATGGGCGAGACGTGGAGGACGATGGAGGAGTGTGCATGTAGTACTCCTTTTCTCATGCTCTAGTAGGGACAAGGAAGAGTGTTTTGTTGGAAATATGCCCTAGAGGCAATAATAAATTAGTTATTATTATATTTCCTTGTTCATGATAATCGTTTATTATCCATGCTAGAATTGTATTGATAGGAAACTCAGATACATGTGTGGATACATAGACAACACCATGTCCCTAGTAAGCCTCTAGTTGACTAGCTCGTTGATCAATAGATGGTTACGGTTTCCTGACCATGGACATTGGATGTCGTTGATAACGGGATCACATCATTGGGAGAATGATGTGATGGACAAGACCCAATCTTAAGCCTAGCACAAAGATCGTCTAGTTCGTTCGCTAAAGCTTTTCTAATGTCAAGTATCATTTCCTTAGACCATGAGATTGTGCAACTCCTGGATACCGTAGGAATACTTTGGGTGTGCCAAACGTCACAACGTAACTGGGTGGCTATAAAGGTACACTACAGGTATCTCCGAAAGTGTCTGTTGGGTTGGCGCGAATCGAGACTGGGATTTGTCACTCCGTGTGACGGAGAGGTATCTCTGGGCCCACTCGGTAGGACATCATCATAATGTGCACAATGTGACCAAGGAGTTGATCACGGGATGATGTGTTACGGAACGAGTAAAGAGACTTGCCGGTAACGAGATTGAACAAGGTATCGGGATACCGACGATCGAATCTCGGGCAAGTATCATACCGATAGACAAAGGGAATTGCATACGAGATTGATTAAGTCCTTGACATCGTGGTTCATCCGATGAGATCATCGTGGAACATGTGGGAGCCAACATGGGTATCCAGATCCCACTATTGGTTATTGACCGGAGAGTCATCTCGGTCATGTCTGCATGTCTCCCGAACCCGTAGGGTCTACACACTTAAGGTTCGATGACGCTAGGGTTATAAAGGAAGTTTGTATGTGGTTACCGAATGTTGTTCGGAGTCTCGGATGAGATCCTGGACGTCACGAGGAGTTCCGAAATGGTCCGGAGGTAAAGATTTATATATGGGAAGTCCTGTTTTGGTCACCGGAAAAGTTTCGGGTTTTATCGGTAACGTACCGGGACCACCGGGAGGATCCCGGGGGTCCACCAAGTGGGGCCACAAGCCCCGGAGGGCTGCATGGGCCAAGTGTGGGAGGGGGCCAGCCCCAGGTGGGCTGGTGCGCCCCCCCCCCCCCCCCCACAAGGGCCCAAGGCGCCTCCAAGAGGGAAAGGGGCAAACCCTAGGGCAGATGGGCCTTAAGGCCCACCCCAGGCGCGCCTTCCCCTTCTCCCCTTGTGGCCGCCACCCATAGATGGGTTTGGGGCTGCCGCACCCCTTGGGGTGGAAACCCTAGAGGGGGTGCACCCTCCTCCCCTCCTCCTATAAATAGTGGGGGTTATGGGCTGCCCAACACACGCGATTTGATATCTCCCTGGCGCAGCCCTACCTCTCTCCTCCTCGTCTCTTGCGGTGCTTGCCGAAGCCCTGCTGGGGTACCACGCTCCTCCACCACCACCATGCCGGTGTGCTACTACTGGATGGAGTCTTCCTCAACCTCTCCCTCTCTCCTTGCTGGATCAAGGCATGGGAGACGTCACCGGGTTGTACGTGTGTTGAACGCGGAGGTGCCGTCCGTTCGGCACTAGGATCTCCGGTGATTTGGATCACGACGAGTACGACTCCTTCAACCCCGTTCTCTTGAACGCTTCCGCTTAGCGATCTACAAGGGTATGTAGATGCACTCTCCTTCCCCTTGTTGCTGGTCTCTCCATAGATAGATCTTGGTGACACGTAGGAAAATTTTGAATTTTTGCTACGTTCCCCAACAGTGGCATCATGAGCTAGGTCTATTGCGTAGATTCTATGCACGAGTAGAACACAAAGTAGTTGTGGGCGTTGATTTTGTTCAATATGCTTACCGTTACTAGTCAAATCTTGATTCGGCGGTGAAAGTGCGTTATATCGACTAGAGGGGGGGTGAATAGGCGATTTTTATGAAAGTCTTCAAAACGTGAAGGTTATGAAGAAAAACAGTACATATATGCCTATCACTTAAGCAGCGGAAGTTAGATTACACTAGGCAAGCCATGGTCAAGTATTCAATAGAGTGAAAGCACAAGACAAGTAGCTGCAGTGTAATAAGGATCAGGTAGGAAGAAGTTACGAAGCCAAACAAATCATACAGTTATGTTGTGAAGACAGAAGATAAAGCAAGCATGCAATGGCTTCACAATGTGTAACAGTAAGTAAAAGGAAGTGAAGATGAAACCAGTGACACGCTAAAGACAATGATTTGTTGGACCAGTTCCAGTTGCTGTGACAACTGTACGTCTGGTTGGAGCGGCTAGGTATTTAAACCAAAGGACACACAGTCCCGGACACCCAGTCCTGAACACGCAGCTCAGGACACCCAGTCCTCACCGTTTCCTCCTTGAGCTAAGGTCACACAGACCTCGCCCAATCACTCTGGTAAGTCTTCAAGGTAGACTCCCAAACCTTCACAGACTTCGTTCACCGGCAATCCACAATTTCTCTTGGATGCTCAGAACGCGACGCCTAACCGGCTGGAGGATGCACAGTCCTCAAGTGTAATAAGTCTTCAGATCACTCAGACAAGAAGACTTAAGTGATGCCCAATTTACTCTGGCTCTGGGTGGTTAGGGCTTTTCTCCTCGCTAGGAATTTTCTCTCAAAGGCTTCGAGGTGGGTTGCTCTCAAATGACAAAAGCCGTGCACTGAAATCTGAGCAGCCAACCGTTTATGGTTGTAGGGGGTGGACTATTTATAGCCACTGGGCAACCCAACCTGATTTGTCCAAAATGACCCTCGGTCACTAAGGAACTGACATGTGTACCAACGGTCAGATTTCAAACTCACACGGCAACTTTACTTGGGCTACAAGTAAAGCTGACTTGTCCGACTCTGGACAAGATTTGCTCTCATAGTCTTCGCTAAGATATAGGTTTTGAATTAGGCATCACTTCAGTCATTCTGACTGGTTCCCTTGGACCCCACTTAACAGTACGGTGGTTCCTATGACTCAACACAAATGAAAAAGAACTACGAAACATCTAAGTCTTCGAGTTCCATAGGCTTCACGTGGTGTCTTATCTTGTCATAGTCTTCAATGTGAATATCTTCATATACCACCATTGTCTTCAATGTCTTCGTACATTTTTAGGGGTCACCTCTGGTAGTAAAACCGAATCAATGAGGGACTTCTACCTGTGTTATCCTGCAATTCTCACAAACACATTAGTCCCTCAAATAGGTTTGTCGTCAATACTCCAAAACCAATTAGGGGTGGCACTAGATGCACTTACAATCTCCCCCTTTTTGGTGATTGATGACAAACTAGTTGAAGTTTTCAACGGGGAATATAATTTGTGAAATTGTAAAGGAATTGTCTTCATAAGCTGCAAGGGCTCCCCCTGAAGATGTGCATATAAGTGTTTTGCTTCTGGAACGCAAATGCACATGGCAGGTTGTACTTGTGGATATCCACTTCAACTTATGATGACAATCCACTATGCATGTAAAAGTATATGAAGAGAATGACATGCATAATGAAAAAATGGACGTCTGCAGAATGATCTAAGTGCGGAATTTATCTTCGCAATACATAGTGGCAAACAAGTAGCAGACGACCATCAAGTTTAAGTGTTACAACTCAAGGAAGCAAATGTAGCAAAAATGGGAGTTGTAAGCACGAAGCAAAATGTAGCAAAATATAAAGGCACCCGCCCATAGTGACCCGCTTGAAGACTATAAACAGCATATGCTTCTCCCCTTTTTGTCAGTGATGACCAAAAAGGTTTGAAGACATAGAGTTTTCTACGCGTTCCCAGGCGCAGCAGGGTCGGTGGAGGTGTTTGGCGGTGCAGACGAGCTTGGTGCAGATTCGACGCGCGCTGAAGGAGGTGGAGGGGATGTAGCATCGTCTTCTTCTTCGATAATCCATGCAGTCACCATGGCAGCAGAGGAAGAGAACTCCGAATCTTCAAGTGATGGATTTCTGCATAGCATAGCCCTTCGAGGAGGTGTGGAGTCAAATTTGAAGCGCTCTTTGAAGCCATCCTCTTGAAGTTCAGCTTCAGGACACATCATCGTGAGACCTTTCCAAGTGCGGCGACAGGTTTCGTGTGCAACAAATGCATTCTTGGTTGCAAGATTTCTGATACGATTGACGTCCTCCATGATGCTTTTCATCTGCCTCTTGAGCCAGTCGTGATGCCTGTCCTGCTTTTGGTGAAGAGCCACAAGAAGCTCTCGGTCATTGAGGGCATGAGCGCGCTTCTTGGGTCGCTGAGCAGCTGTGTTGTCAGTGGCTTCAGTAGATGCAAGTGCATGTGTGGTGCCAGCCAATGGATACACTCTGGAGATGGCTTCAACACCTTCAACATTCTGAGTGAAGCTATGGTGTTCTGCATTCTGAAGACTTAATGGTTGCTTGGCAGGCTCAGGATATATAGCTTCAGCAGAGGTGTCCACATCTGGCAAGAAGATCCGATGGTTGCGAGCTGAGGGCTGGTATGAAATCGCAGAGTGAAGCTTGATCAGCCTCATAACCCAAGGAGCATAAAACTTCAAGCCAAATAGATCTGAGCCGGATGCCGCAAGCTGGCGTATGAAGAAGTCCTGCGCATTGAAGCATTTTCCATGAAGGATGTAGAATATGAGAGTCTTCATTGCACCCTCAACCTTGGCATGTGGAGAGTGTCCCTTAATGGGCCAGAGAGTCCGCCTAATGATGTGATATATGGTTCTGGGCAGGTACTCTAGGTCTTCAACGAAGAACTCAGTTGGATAGGGCGCATCATGGGGCAATGGCTTCATCATTGAGAGCATCTGACTCATATTTGGTTCAGGCCTCTGGAATATGCTCTCAATTGCTTCAGCATGTAGTTGACAGCCTTCCTCGAAGAATGCGCCAGGAGTGGGCAGGCCGGTAAGCTCAATGATATCAAATGCATTGGCTTCATGATGGACATTACCGGTCATCCACTCCAGGACCCAAGTCTTCGGATCTCTGTTGTAGCCTTTGATATGAAGAGTGGCATAGAATTGAAGCAGAAGCTCTTCATTCCAGTGCTCATCATCTATGATAAATGGCAGCAAACCCACTTGCTTGAAGCAATCCAGTGCTTCTTCCAGGCCGGGCAGACCAGCAACAGCTTCAACCTCAAGGCGCTTGTGCAGGAAGATGCGACCTTGGTTGTATAGGATGCATGAATAATAGCTGCGTTGTGGATAGCTCCAGAACCTATCTGATACAATCTGTTCCCTTGAATAAGGGTTCTTGGAGTTGTTAAAGAACGTATTATCTGCCCTAAAGCTATTGACGTTAAAGGAGCCAGGAGCTGATGCAGGACCTGGGAACCTTGGCAGTCGTGGGATCGGCTTCTGGACCTAAGGCCTGTGTGCAACATGATAGTTGAATTGGGGACCGGCAGCAGACTCAGGCACAAAAGTGTCAGGAGCAGTAGCTTCAGTGTCTTCTGAAGCTGTTGTTGGGGAGGGCTCCACATTGGCTTCAATGTTGGTGGTGGCAGCCTCAATATTTTCCGCCTCAGCTGGAGGGTCAGACTCAGGCACGTTCTCCTGGAGAACGGCTTCTTGTTGGAGCGGGGGAGTTGGAGCTTGTGGTATTTCTTCATGCTCTTCGGCGGATGCAGCCGGAATGTCTTCAGCCGAACCTTGAGGTCGTGGTCCTTTGCGAAGCCTGCGGAATGCAGACGACGCCTTTGGAGTTGGAGTGGGCTGGACCTCAGATTCTTCTTCTTGTGGGCGATCCGCCCATGATGCAGCTTGTGCGATTGGCGTCAAAGGACGACCAATGCTGATCAGTTCGCTTGTCTCAAGCTGAGGAAGGGCTGCATCATCTTGTACATTGTCTTGGTGACCAATGTCTTCAGCAGCGTTGGGGTTGGTTGCTGGAATGTCTTCAGCTTCAGGAGCCTCTATGGGAGCAGGCTCATGAACTGTCAGCGGATGATCTGCGTCAGGATAGATGACAGAGAGAGGTTCAACTATCAAGGGCTCTGTGGGAGCAGCCCGAGCTTTCTTGATCTTGCGCTTCTTCTTGGTGGGGTTAGAAGGAGAGGCTTCAGAGTGTTTCCTCTTCCTCGCTTCAGCCTCGGCTGTCCATGTCTTCTTGAGCTCTGAAGCGGTTGACCGGCTCTTTGGCTTCGAGCCAGTCGTAGCAGTGGGGAAGACAATCGGAGCAGCTTCTTGTCTTGGTGCCTCTGGTTCAGGCACAGCAGGCTTCTTCTTCTTCTTCGCGGCCATCCTGGGGTCGATGCCGGGACGCCCAAGTGCCTTGCGCTTCTCGGCCTCATTGTAGGCCTGCACACATCGATCAGCCAGAGTCTTCATTCGCTCTCACGAACCCTGAGCTTCTGCACGCCTCTTCAGAAAGTTTTCCTTTAACTCGTGCAACATGATCTTAAAGTCCTTGACTTCTTGCACGCTGAGCCTGGCCATATGCTGCTTGAACTAAGCCTTTTCAAAATCAATTTTCTGCTTCAGTTCAACAATGCTCTGGGCAATTGCAAGTTCTGAAGCAATAGCGCCTTGGAAAGCGATGCTGAGGCTAATGGGCAGCTGCAGATCATCGAAGCTGATATTTGGTGTAGCAAACCACTCATCGATGAAGTTGTGGATAATGGCGACATCAAACAGAGGCAGATTGTTGAAGATTTCAGCCTCCTCCTTGCTATTGATGAGCTGCTCAAGAGCGTCATCTCCAAGATCTTCATCGCTTGACAGATCAATGGTTTCGCTGCGCAGAATGGCAGCAGCTGTGAGCTCTTTGCCTGTGTGTGGCTGAGGCTTCTTGGCTTCCTGGGGCTTGGAGACTCGTGATAAGTCTTCAGACTGCACACTGGCTTCAGGAGGTGCAGTTGCCAATGGCTTCGCCCTTGAGATTTTGGGTGAAGGGGTCTGCTTTGAAGCTTTTGGCTTCTTCATCTGCTTTGGCTTCGGAGCAGCAGGCGCTTCATCAGATTCAGAGTCAGCAGGAGGGTCATTGACTGCAGTCCCTTGGACTAAGATGCGGGTGATGAGGCCCTCAAGATTTGCATATGGACCGATGATATTGGGGTCTGCCTCGCGTGTGCCATCTGCCCTTGGTGCGGAGGGACCAGGGTTGAAGTCTAAGCCCAATTTCTTCTTGTTTTGCTTCACTGACCTCTGGGCAAACTGGAAGTTGCGCTTGAACAGATTGTCGTCACGACACCAGAGTAGTGACGACGGATGAGCATCAGCGGGCTGCGGTCCTCTGACCATGCATGGATAGAAGCCTTGAGCAATGGCTTCATCTCTGGACCTGGGCACGAGATTTTTGTATAGTACGTCTCCCCATGGTCTCTTGATGGCGCTTTTCTCAGCGTACTCCTTGGTGACGAAGCGGTATTGGAACCATTGCTCCACCCAATAGCGTCAAATCCATTGGATTCGTGTCTTGCCCTGATTGTAATCCTCTTTAGGATCTGTCTTGTACAGCTCTGAGATGTCATCGGGCAGATCTCTTGATGTTTCTCCTCGACGCTTTCTGCCACCCTTCCTTGCTGGTTTTTCTGCAGCCATAAACCTTAACTTGGAAGGCTTCAAGACGTTCAAAGGCTTCAAAGGCTTTCTTTTGCTGGACCAACAGGAACTGGCTTCAGGAGAATAGATGTGACGCTGTAAGAACTCTGCAAATGAATGCAGACTATGAGAACCAAAAGATTCTCCCACGGACATGTACCTGTGATAGCATTAAGGTGCGACGGAAGGGGAAGAGGTCATATGCATTCTCAGAAGATTTTGAAGATAAATCAGTTTAGAAGACATTGACCTCATCGTGCGAAGACATTCACTTATAGAAAAGAAGTTGGTTCCAGATTTGTACGAACCCATAGATCAGTACAAGTGAGGAATCTAACTACTTCATGAAGCACAAGTGAATATACTAGGCAAGTTATGAGATGTAGACTGAGAGAGATCTAACTTGTGTGAATAGAAACTTCTTATGGCAGAAAGTGACCGAACTATAGGATCAAAAGAGGCTGTAAAAAGAGGTTTTATTTACCACACTTGAAACTGCTAGACGGAGTGGGAGATGAGGCCGGGCAGTTTGATCCTCCGTGCCCTAACTTGGCGACGGAAGACACCTACGGCGACGGCGGAGAGAGTGATGTCCGCGGTCGGCGTGAAAACGGCGTCGGAGAGGTTGCGACAGTGAAGCGCTTCGTCACCGGCGTCGTTGAGAGCTAGCGGTGGCGCTAGGGTTTGTGCGAGAGAGGAAGAAGGAGATAATGACCGCGGTGAGTGTGTATTTATAGTCACAGGGGCGGCACTGCGCTATTACACAGGTGCCCCTGGCGATTCGCATCTGAACAGCACGTGGCCATCATGCGGAGTCTCGGGGGCAGTTCCACATCCGACGCACGCCTGGATTGTCGGGTGGTCGTTCCTACTTCTCCGGATTTCTTGTGGATGAATGAGCATTGAAAACGGTTTTAAAGTTTGTCTCTGTGTCTTCTGCTGACAATGACGCAGAGAAGACATTCGACAGTTTCAATAGGATGCATATGACTTGGAGAGATAGAATTTGAGATAAAAAGCATAGAGAGATTAGGGTCCGATCACATTCACTTAGTTCAAAAGATTCAAAACAAGAAAACATAGCTATAAGTGAATGCTGTAGAGGACAGAACACTAGTATATATATATATCTATATAATCCACGTAGTGAAGATAATCATGAAGACATGTTGAGAATGAAACCAGACCAAATGTGAAGACATTGCAAGGTAACGCCGTGAGTGAAACACTTCAAAATAGAACGTTTGGTGGTGGCGTTACCCACCGTATAGGAAGTATTAGACCCAGACACGGCGCACAATTATCGTGGCGCTCCGAAGTCAATTTCCACATTAATGTATTCACACTTAGAATGTATGTCTTCATTGATTGAAGATATACGTTACTTCGTGTGTTGCACATCTAAGTCATCAATATGCATAAGTGTTAGGATGTGTGCCTGATCATAGGACATTTGAGGATTCCAAGATATTTAGCTCACACCGTAACTTGCAAAATCTCTTCTCATCCAAGGGCTTGGTGAAGATATCTGCCAATTGCTCTTCAGTGTTGACGTGTATGATATTAATATCTTCCTTTGCAACATGATCTCTGAGAAAGTGATGATGAATTTCAATGTGCTTTGTCTTCGAGTGCTGAACTGGGTTGTTGGCGATCTTGATGGCGCTTTCGTTGTCGCAGTAAAGAGGCACTTGCTTCAGATGAATGCCATAGTCCTTGAGAGTTTGCTTCATCCATAGAAGCTGAGCGCAGCAAGATCCAGCAGCAATGTATTCAGATTCAGCAGTGGAGAGGGATACACAGTTCTGTTTCTTTAAAGACCAACATACAAGTGATCGTCCCAGAAAGTGACATGTGCCTGATGTAGACTTCCGATCAACCTTATCACTAGCATAATCAGCATCCGAGAATCCAACCAGATCAAACTCTGAGCCCTTTGGATACCATAACCCTAGAGTTGGGGTGTGAGCCAAATATCAAAGAATTCGCTTCACTGCTAAGTGATGCGACTCCTTTGGTGCCGCTTGAAATCGAGCACACATGCAAACACTAAGCATAATATCTGGCCTAGATGCACATAAATAAAGCAAAGAACCAATCATGGAGCGGTATACCTTTTGATCGAACTCTTTACCATTGTCGTCTGGACCCAGATGATGTTTGGTTGGCATTGGTGTTGTGAAGCCTTTGCAGTCTTGCATACCGAACTTCTTCAGGCAATCTTTGAGATACTTCTCATGAGATATGAAGATGCCATTGCGTTGTTGCCGTATCTGAAGACCGAGGAAGAACTTCAGCTCCCCCATCATAGACATCCGATATTGCTCTTGCATCATATATCCAAACTCCCCACTGTACTTCTGATTGGTGCAGCCGAAGATAATGTCATCCACATATATTTGGCACACAAACAGTTCACCATCATATGTCTTCGTGAAGAGAGTGGGATATAGGGAGCCAAGTATGAAGCCTTTGCTCTTTAGGAAGTATTTGAGTGTGTCATACCAGGCCCGAAGGGCTTGTTTGAGGCCATACAGTGCCTTATTGAGCTTGTAAACCATGTCAGGATGTTTTGGATCTTCAAACCCAGGTGGTTGTGCAACATACACTTCTTCTTCAATCTTGCCATTGAGAAAGGCACTCTTCACATCCATTTGATATAAAAGTATGTTATGATGATTTGCATAGGCCAGCAGTATACGGATGGCTTCAAGTCTGGCCACAGGAGCAAATGTTTCATCGAAGTCAATGCCTTCCACTTGAGTATATCCTTGAGCAACGAGACGAGCTTTGTTTCTGACAACTTGACCATGCTCATCTTGCTTGTTGCGGTATATCCATTTGGTGCCTATTATGTTATGCTTCCGTGGATCAGGACGCTTAACCAATTCCCATACATTGTTCAGCTCAAACTGATGAAGCTCTTCTTGCATTGCTTGAATCCATTCAGGTTCCCTAAAGGCTTCTTCAACTTTCTTGGGTTCTAAAATTGAGACAGATGCGAAGTGCCCACAGAAATTTGCCAGTTGAGTTGCCCTTGAACGAGTGAGTGGACCAGGTGCATTGATGCTGTCAGTTATTCTGTCAATCTGCACTTCATTGGCAACACGAGGGTGTACAGGGCGAAGACTTTGCTCTTGCTGATCTGTGTTGTCGTTGGGAGGAATGTCTTCAGGCTGAGCATTGTCTTCGTGTGGATCAGGTGCTGAGATGATAAGTTCTTCTTCAGGATGAGCTTCAGAAGGTATAATCTCTCCAGTTCCCATAAGCTTGATTGATTCACTAGCTGGAACTTCATCTAGCACATTTGGCAGTTGCTCTCTTTGTGAACCATTGGTCTCATCGAACCGCACATCCACTGTTTCAACCACTTTGTAGTGAAAGAGATTGAAGACTCTATAGGAGTGCGAATCCTTTCCATATCCAAGCATAAAACCCTCATGTGCTTTTGGTGCAAATTTTAAGGTGTGGTGTGGGTCCTTGATCCAGCATCTTGCGCCAAATACTCTGAAGTAACTGACATTGGCTTCTTGCCAGTTAGAAGTTCATAAGATGTCTTGTTCAGAAGCTTGTGAAGATAAACACGGTTGATTGTATGGCATGCAGTGTCAACGGCTTCGGGCCAGAATTTTCTTGGAGTCTTGTATTCATCTAGCATTGTTCTGGCCATCTCAATGAGTGTTCTGTTCTTGCGTTCGACGACGCCATTCTGCTGTGGCGTGTACGGAGCTGAGAATTCATGTGTGATGCCCAAAGTGTCCAGATATGTATCAAGGCCAGTGTTCTTGAATTCAGTGCCATTGTCACTTCTGATGTGCTTTATCTTGGTGCCATAATTATTCATAGCTCGATTGGCGAAGCGTCTGAAGACATCCTGCACTTCAGTCTTGTAAAGGATTATGTGCACCCAAGTATATCTAGAGTAATCATCAACAATGACAAAGCCATAGAGGCAAGCAGTAGTGGAAAAAGTTGAGTAGTGAGTGGGACCAAAAAGATCCATGTGAAGTAGTTCGAAGGGTCGAGTAGTGGTCATGATTGTCTTCGAAGGATGTTTTACCCTTGTCATCTTCCCTGCTTCACAGGCACCGCATAAGTGATCTTTCTTGAACTTGATGCCTTCGATGCCTATGACATGCTTCTTCTTTGCAAGTGTGTGGAGGTTCCTCATGCCAGCATGCCCAAGCCTCCGATGCCAAAGCCAGCATTCTGAAGCTTTTGCCAGAAGACATACTACAAGTTGTGCCCTGCTGAGAAGTCTACCACGTACAAATCATCTTTCCGATACCCTTCAAACACTAGAGACTTGTCAGATTCCATCAGTACCAGGCAACGATATTTTCCAAAAATTACAATCATGTTCAAATCGCAAAGCATTGAGACAGACATTAAGTTGAAGCCAAGGGATTCAACAAGCATGACTTTATCCATGTGTTGATCCTTTGAGATTGCAACTCTACCTAGACCCAATACCTTACTTTTACCAGTGTCAGCAAATGTGATGTGGCTCTTGTCGGATGGACGTAAGGTTGAGTCCATAAAAAGACTTCTTTTGCCAGTCATGTGATTTGTACACCCACTATCAATAATCCATTCTGAAGACTCTGAAGACGCTGGTGTCATACCCTACAGTGCAGTTAGGGGATAGACTTCACGAAGAGAATTGTGAAGCAAAAACATTTGACGAACCAGTGGGTTATGAAAACTTAGATCCAGGTTAGGACTAATAGGGAGAGTAGCATGCGATTCAGGTACGAAATACATAGTGATGCCATTCGGGCATTTGATCTTGCGCCCCACAAGATTTTTAAGGTCCCCAGCAATAGCGTCAGAAGATTTTGGTTTTCTGCTGGAGACCTTTCCCTACAAAAGAGAGTTAAGCTTTCTTAACCACCCACATCTTCAAGGGTGGCTTAGAAGCAATAAGTCTAAGTGCAGCATCTGAGAATTTTGGCTTTGGAGCCCTAGCAAACAGTCTAGCAGGCGGGCAATAGTACTCATAAGAATAGGCAGAATAGTTCTTGGTCACATGAACATGACGGTTTGAAGAACCGCTCTCATATGCCTGAGTATGGTTTCCCTGCAAAACATTTGCGTTAGTGCGACTCAGGTGAGTCCTCTGTCTGTATGAAGCCTTTGGACCATATGAAGCCTTTGGTCTGAGGTTTGTCTTCTTCATGTGAGGTGTCATGAGGACATTCACAGGAAGATTCTCCAGACACGTTTTTGGAACCCAGATCTTCTTCATAGGCGGTCCATTCCTGCAGTTAGTACCAATGTACCTGGCAAACACTTCACCATTCTAATTTCTAAATAGCTTATAGTTTGCATCAAAGGATTCATCAATGATAATTGGGTTAGCACAGGTGAAACCAGACAGATTGGATGGATCTGCTGAGGATTCCTTTGCAGCAACCCATGTGGTTTTGGGGTACTGCTCAGGTTTCCAGTAAGAGCCATCAGCATTTATTTTCCTCACGAACCCAACACCCTCTTTCCTAGGGTTTTGGTTCAGAATCTGCTTCTTGAGGACATCACATAATGTCTGATGTCCTTTGAGACTTTTGTACATTCCTGTTACAAGCAATGTCTTCAACCTAGCATTCTCATCAGCAATAGCAGTGGTATCCTCAGCAGAGGGGTTAGTTACCACTTCAACAGTTGAAGATATTGCAATAGCAGTAGCAGTGGAACATTCAGCAACAGAAGTAGCATTATCACGCTCAATGCATTTAAGGCATGGTGGTTCAAATCCTTCCTGAGCGGAACTGATCTGTTCGGCGCGAAGTGACTCGTTTTCCTTTTGAAGATCTTCATGAGCCGCTCTCAATTTCTCAAGATCTTGCTTCCTTTGAAGATAATCATAGGAGAGCTTTTCATGAGTTGTTGAGAGAGTATCATGACGATCTTCAAGTTCCTGATACTTAACGTGAAGATTTTTTATGTCTTCAATTAAGGATTCAGATCGAGTCATTTCAGCACCCAACAGATCATCGCTTCTGTCTAACAGTTTTTGAATATGTTCCATGGCTTTCTGTTGTTCAGTTGCAATTTTGGCAAGTGTTTTGTAGCTGGGTTTTGAATCACAATCAGAATCATCGTCACTGGATGTTTGATAGTGAGTAGTGCGTGTGTTTACCTTGGCACCGCGTGCCATGAAGCAGTAGGTAGGAGTGGAGTCGTCCTTGTCATTTGCATCGGTGTTGGTGATGAAGTCATTGTCTTCAGTGTTGAAGATGGACTTGGCGACGTAAGCTGTAGCCAGACTCGCAATGCCAGAATCAGATTCCTCCTCAGACTCCACCTCTGCCTCCTCAGAAGCGGACTCCTCTGAATCCATTTCCTTGCCAACAAACGCACGAGCCTTGCCAGTTGAGCTCTTCTTGTGTGATGAAAACTTTGAGGAAGACTTGGAAGAAGACTTTGAGTATTTCTTCTTCTTCTTGTCGTCAGAGTCATATTCCTTGCTCTTCTTCTTCTTTCTGTTCTCATTGTCCCACTGTGGACACTCAGAGATGAAGTGTCCAGTTTTCTTGCACTTGTGACATGTTTTCTTCTTGTAGTCATGAGCAGAAACTTCATCATTCCTTGAGCTTGATCGTGAAGACTTTCTGAAGCCTTTCTTCTTGGTGAATTTCTGGAACTTCTTCACTAGCATTGCAAGTTCCCTTCCAATGTCTTTAGGATCATCAGAACTGTTGTCAGATTCTTCTTCAGATGAGGACACAGCTTTTGCCTTCAAGGCACGAGTTCACCCATAGTTTGGACCGTAGATATCTCTTTTCTCAGAAAGCTGGAACTCATGTGTGTTGAGCCTCTCAAGTATGTCAGACGGATTGAGTGTCTTGAAGTCTGGACGTTCTTGAATCATTAGGGCTAGGATGTCAAATGAACTGTCAAGTGGTCTCAGCAGCGTCTTGACGATTTCATGTTTGGTGATCTCAGTGGCGCCGAGGGCTTGAAGCTCATTCGTGATGTCAGTGAGCCGGTCAAATGTGTGCTGGACATTCTCATTGTCATTTCGCTTGAAACGGTTGAAGAGGTTGCGAAGAACACTGATTCTCTGATCTCTCTGGGTTGAGATGCCTTCATTGACTTTGGAGAGCCAGTTCCAGACCAGCTTGGATGTCTTCAAGGCACTCACACGGCCGTACTGTCCCTTGGTCAGATGACCACAGATGATATTCTTGGCAGTAGAATCCAGTTGAGTGAACTTCTTGACATCAGCAGCAGTGACACCTTCTCCAGCCTTGGGAACGCTGTTTTCGATGACATACCATAGGTCGACGTCAATGGCTTCAAGATGCATGCGCATCTTATTCTTCCAGTAGGGATATTCAGTTCCATCGAAGACGGGGCACGCAGCGGAGACTTTGATTATCCCTGCAGTCGACATAGCTAAAACTCCAGGTGGTTAAACCGAATCACACAGAACAAGGGAGCACCTTGCTCTGATACCAATTGAAAGTGCGTTATATCGACTAGAGGGGGGTGAATAGGCGATTTTTATGAAAGTCTTCAAAACATGAAGGTTATGAAGACAAATAGTACAGATATGCCTATCACTTAAGCAGCGGAAGTTAGATTACACAAGGCAAGCCATGGTCAAGTATTCAATAGAGTGAAAGCACAAGACAAATAGCTGAAGTGTAATAAGGATCAGGTAGGAAGAAGTTACGAAGCCAAACAAATCATACAGTTATGTTGTGAAGACAGAAGATAAAGCAAGCATGCAATGGCTTCACAATGTGTAACAGTAAGTAAAAGGAAGTGAAGATGAAACCAGTGACACGCTGAAGACAATGATTTGTTGGACCAGTTCCAGTTGCTGTGACAACTGTACGTCTGGTTGGAGCGGCTAGGTATTTAAACCAAAGGACACACAGTCCCGGACACCCAGTCCTGAACACGCAGCTCAGGACACCCAGTCCTCACCGTTTTCTCCTTGAGCTAAGGTCACACAGACCTCGCCCAATCACTCTGGTAAGTCTTCAAGGTAGACTCCCAAACCTTCACAGACTTCGTTCACCGGCAATCCACAATTTCTCTTGGATGCTCAGAACGCGACGCCTAACCGGCTGGAGGATGCATAGTCCTCAAGTGTAATAAGTCTTCAGATCACTCAGACAAGAAGACTTAAGTGATGCCCAATTTACTCTGGCTCTGGGTGGTTAGGGCTTTTCTCCTCGCTAGGAATTTTCTCTCAAAGGCTTCAAGGTGGGTTGCTCTCAAACGACAAAAGCCGTGCACTGAAATCTGAGCAGCCAACCGTTTATGGTTGTAGGGGGTGGGCTATTTATAGCCACTGGGCAACCCGACCTGATTTGTTCGAAATGATCCTGGGTCACTAAGGAACTGACACGTGTACCAATGGTCAGATTTCAAACTCACACAGCAACTTTACTTGGGCTATAAGTAAAGCTGACTTATCCGACTCTGGACAAGATTTGCTCTCATAGTCTTCGCTCGAAGATATAGGTTTTGAATTAGGCATCACTTCAGTCATTCTGACTGGTTCCCTTGGACCCCACTTAACAGTACGGTGGTTCCTATGACTCAACACAAATGAAAAAGAACTACGAAACATCTAAGTCTTCGAGTTCCATAGGCTTCACGTGGTGTCTTCTCTTGTCATAGTCTTCAATGTGAATATCTTCATATACCACCATTGTCTTCAATGTCTTCGTACATTTTTAGGGGTCATCTCTGGTAGTAAAACCGAATCAATGAGGGACTTCTACCTGTGTTATCCTGCAATTCTCACAAACACATTAGTCCCTCAACTAGGTTTGTCGTCAATACTCCAAAACCAATTAGGGGTGGCACTAGATGCACTTACAGGCGGCATTGTGGGATGAAGCGGCCCGGACCGACCTTACACGTACTCTTACGTGAGACTGGTTCCACCGACTGACATGCACTAGTTGCATAAGGTGGCTAGTGGGTGTCTGTCTCTCCCACTTTAGTCGGATCGGATTCGATGAAAAGGGTCCTTATGAAGGGTAAATAGCAATTGGCATATCACGTTGTGGTTTTTGCGTAGGTAAGAAACGTTCTTACTAGAAACCCATAGCAGCCACGTAAAACATGCAAACAACAATTAGAGGACGTCTAACTTGTTTTTGCATGGTATGCTATGTGATGTGATAAGGCCAAGAAGAATGTGATGAATGATATATGATGTATGAGATTGATCATGTTCTTGTAATAGGAATCACGACTTGCATGTCGATGAGTATGACAACCGGCAGGAGCCATAGGAGTTGTCTTTATTTATTGTATGACCTGCATGTCATTGAACAACGCCATGTAATTACTTTACTTTATTGCTAACCATTAGCTGTAGTAGTAGAAGTAATAGTTGGCGAGACAACTTCATGAAGACACGATGATGGAGATCATGGTGTCATGCCGGTGACGATGATGATCATGGAGCCCCGAAGATGGAGATCAAAAGGAGCAAAGTGATGATGGCCATATCATGTCACCTTTTGATTGCATGTGATGTTTATCATTTTTTGCATCTTATTTGCTTAGAACAGCGGTAGTAAATAAGATGATCCCTCATAATAATTTCAAGAAAGTGTTCCCCCTAACTATGCACCGTTGTGACAGTTCGTTGTTTCGAAGCACCACGTGATGATCGGGTGTGATAGATTCTAACGTTCACATACAACGGGTGTAAGACAGATTTACACACGCGAAACACTTAGGTTGACTTAACGAGCCTAGCATGTACAGACATGGCCTCGGAACACAAGAGACCGAAAGGTCGAGCATGAATCGTATGGTAGATACGATCAACATGAAGATGTTCACCGATGATGACTAGTCCGTCTCACGTGATGATCGGACACGGCCTAGTTGACTCGGATCATGTAATCACTTAAGATGACTAGAGGGATGTCTATCTAAGTGGGAGTTCATAAGATGAACTTAATTATCCTGAACATAGTCAAAAGATCTTCGCAAATTATGTCGTAGCTCGCGCTTCAGTTCTACTGTTTAGATATGTTCCTAGAGAAAATTTAGTTGAAAGTTGATAGTAGCAATTATGCGGACTAGGTCTGTAAACTGAGGATTGTCCTCATTGCTTCATAGAAGGCTTATGTCCTTAATGCACCGCTCAGTGTGCTGAACCTCGAACATAGTCTGTGGATGTTGCGAACATTTGACATACACATTTTGATAACTACGTAATAGTTCAGTTAAACGGTTTAGAGTTGAGGCACCAAAGATGTTTTGAAACGTCACGAAACATATGAGATGTTTCGAGGGCTGAAATTGGAATTTCAGGCTCGTGCCCACGTCAAGAGGTATAAGACCTCTAACGATTTTCTTAGTCTGCAAACTAAGGGAGAAAAGCTCAATTGTTGAGCTTGTGCTCAGATTGTCTGAGTACAACAATCATTTGAATCGAGTGGGAGTTGATCTTCCAGATGAGATAGTGATGTTTCTCCGAAGTCATTACCACCAAGCTGCTAGAGCTTCGTGATGAACTATAATATATCAGGGACATATATGATGATCCTTGAGATATTCGCGATGTTTGACACCACAAAAGTAGAAATCAAGAAGGAGCATCAATTGTTGATGGTTGGTGAAACCACTAGTTTCAAGAAGGGCGAGGGAAAGAAGGGATACTTCATACGGCAATTCAGCTACTGCTCTAGTGAAGAAACCCAAGGTTGAACCCAAACCCGAGACTAAGTGCTTCTGTAATAAGGGGAACAGCCACTGGAGCAGAATTACCCTAGATACTTGGTAGATGAGAAGGCTGGCAAGGTCGATAGAAGTATATTGGATATACATTGTGTTAATGTGTACTTTACTAGTACTCCTAGTAGCACCATGGTATTAGATACCGGTTCGGTTGCTAAGTGTTAGTAAACTCGAAATAAAAGGCTGCGGAGTAAACGGAGACTAGCTAAAGGTGAGCTGGCAATATGTGTTGGAAGTTTTTTCCAAGGTTGATATGATCAAGCATCGCACGCTCCCTCTACTATCGAGATTGGTGTTAAACCTAAATAATTGTTATTTGGTGTTTGCGTTGAGCATAGACATGATTGGATTATGTCTATCGCAATACAGTTATTCATTAAAAGAGAATAATAGTTACTCTGTTTATTTGAATAATACCTTCAATGGTCTTGCACCTAAAATGAATGGTTTATTGAATCTCGATCGTAGTGACACACATGTTCATGCCAAAAGATATAAGATAGTAATGATAGTACCACCTACTTGTGGCACTGCCACTTAAGTCATACCGGTATAAAACGCATGAAGAAGCTCCACGTTGATGGATCTTTGGGCTCACTCATTTTTCAAAAGTTTGAGACATGCGAACCATGTCTATTGGTGTATATGCATGAAGAAACTCCAGGCAAATGGACCATTTGGACTCACTTGATTTTGAATCACTTGAGACATGCAAATCATACCACATGGGCAAGATGACTGAAAGCCTCATTTTCAGTAAAATGGAACTAGAAAGCAACTTGTTGGAAGTAATACATTTTGATGTGTGCAGTCCAATGAGTGCTGAGGCGTGTAGTGGATATCATTATGTTCTTACTTCACGGATGATTTGAGTAGATGTTGAGTATATTTACTTGATGAATCACGAGTCTGAATTATTGAAAGGTTCAAGTAATTTCAGGGTGAAGTTGAAAGATCGTCGTGACAAGAGGATAAAATATCTATGATATGATCATAGAGATGAATATCTGAATTACGAGTTTGGCACAAAATTAAGACATTGTGGAAATTGTTTCACAACTAATACAGCCTGGAACACCATAGTGTGATGGTGTGTCTGAACATCATAACTGCACCCTATTGGATATGATGCATACCATGATGTCTCTTATCAAATTACCACGATAGTTTATGGGTTAGGCATTAGAGACAACCACATTCACTTTAAATAGGGCACCACGTAATTCCGATGAGATGACACCGTATGAACTATGGTTTAGAGAAACCTAAGCTGTCATTTCTTAAAAGTTTGGGGCTGCGACGCTTATGTGAAAAAATTTAGGCTGATAAGCTCGAACCCAAAGCGGATAAATGCATCTTCATAGGACACCCAAAACAGTTGGGTATACCTCCTGACTCAGACCCGAAAGAAATAAGGGATTGTTTCTAGAATCGGGTCCTTTCTCGAGGAAAAGTTTCTCTCGAAAGAATTGAGTGGGAGGATGGTGGAGACTTGATGAGGTTATTGAACCGTCTCTTCAACTAGTGTGTGGCAGGGCACAGGGAGTTGTTCCTGTGGCACCTACACCAATTGAAGTGGAAGCTTATGATAGTGATCATGAAACTTCAGATCAAGTGCCTACCATACCTCGTGGGATGACAAGGATGCGTACTACTTCAGAGTGGTACGTAATCCTGTCTTGGAAGTCATGTTGCTAGACAACAATGAACCTACGAGCTATGGAGAAGCGATGGTGGGCCTGGATTCCAAAATGGCTCGAGGCCATATAATCCGAGAGAGGATCCATATATGAAAACAAAGTGTAGACTTTGGCAGAACAGCTCGATGGTCGTAAGGCTGTTGAGTACAGATGGATTTTAAAAGGAAGACGGACAATGATGGTAAATGTCACCATTAAGAAAGCTCGACTTGTCGTTAAGAAGTTTCCCGACAAGTTCAAGGAGTTGACTATGGTGAGACTTTCTCACTCGTAGGAATGCTAAGAGTCTGTTGGATTTATGTTAGCAATTACTGCATTATTTATGAAATCTTGCAGATAGGATATCAAAACATTGTTTCCTCGACGTTTTTTTGAGGAAAGGTTGTATGTGATACAACCAGAAGGTTTTGTCAATCCTGAAAGATGCTAACAAGTATGCAAAGCTCCAGCAATCCTTCTAAGGACTGGAGTAAGCATCTGGAGTTGGAATGTATGCTTTGATGAGATGATCAAAGTTTTTGGGTGTATACAAAGCTTATGAGAAACTTGTATTTCCAAAGAAGTGAGTGGGAGCACTATAGAATTTCTGATGAGTATATGTTGTTAACATATTGTTGATCAGAAATGACGTAGAATTTCTAGAAAGCATATAGGGTTATTTGGAAAGTGTTTTTCAATGGAAAGCCTGGATTAAGCTACTTGAACATTGAGCATCAAGATCTATAAGGATAGATCAAAACGCTTAATGGTACTTTCAAATGAGCACATACCTTGACATGATCTTGAAGGTGTTCAAGATGGATCAGTCAAAGAAGGAGTTCTTGCCTGAGTTGTAAGGTATGAAGTTAAGACTTAAAGCTCGACCACGGCAGAATAGAGAGAAAGGACGAAGGTCGTCCCCTATGCTTAAGACATAGGCTCTACAGTATGCTATGCTGTGTACCGCACCTGAAGTGTGCCTTGCCATGAGTCAGTCAAGGGGTACAAGAGTGATCCAATAATGGATCACAGGACAGCGGTCAAAGTTATCCTTAGTAACTAGTGGACTAAGAAATTTTCTCGACTATGGAGGTGGTAAAAGAGTTCGTCGTAAAGGGTTACGCCGATGCAAACTTTGACACTAATCCAGATTATTCTGAGTAGTAAACTGGATTCGTATAGTAGAACAGTTATTTGGAATAGTTCCAAATAGAACGTGGTAACTGCATCTAAGAGATGACATAGAGATTTGTGAAGCACACACAGATCTGAAAGGTTCAGACCCGTTGACTATAACCTCTCTCACAAACATAACATGATCAAACCCAGAACTCTTTGGGTGTTAGTCACATGGGGATGTGACCTTGAGTGTTAATCACATATCGATGTGAACTGGATTATTGACTCTAGTGCAAGTGGGAGAGTGTTGGAAATATGCCCTAGAGGCAATAATAAATTGGTTATTACTATATTTCCTTGTTCATGATAATCGTTTATTATCCATGCTAGAATTGTATTGATAGGAAACTCAGATACATGTGTGGATACATAGACAACACCATGTCCCTAGTAAGCCTCTAGTTGACTAGCTCGTTGATCAATAGATGGTTACGGTTTCCTGACCATGGACATTGGATGTCGTTGATAACGGGATCACATCATTGGGAGAATGATGTGATGGACAAGACCCAATCCTAAGCCTAGCACAAAGATTGTCTAGTTCGTTCGCTAAAGCTTTTCTAATGTCAAGTATCATTTCCTTAGACCATGAGATTGTGCAACTCCCGGATACCGTAGGAATACTTTGGGTGTGCCAAACGTCACAACGTAACTGGGTGGCTATAAAGGTACACTACAGGTATCTCCGAAAGTGTCTGTTGGGTTGGCGCGAATCGAGACTGGGATTTGTCACTCCGTGTGACGGAGAGGTATCTCTGGGCCCACTCGGTAGGACATCATCATAATGTGCACAATGTGACCAAGGAGCTGATCACGGGATGATGTGTTACGGAACGAGTAAAGAGACTTGCCGGTAACGAGATTGAACAAGGTATCGGGATACCGACGATCGAATCTCGGGCAAGTATCGTACCGATAGACAAAGGGAATTGCATACGGGATTGATTAAGTCCTTGACATCGTGGTTCGTCCGATGAGATCATCGTGGAACATGTGGGAGCCAACATGGGTATCCAGATCCCGTTGTTGGTTATTGACCAGAGAGTCATCTCGGTCATGTCTGCATGTCTCCCGAACCCGTAGGGTCTACACACTTAAGGTTCGATGACGCTAGGGTTATAAAGGAAGTTTGTATGTGGTTACCGGATGTTGTTCGGAGTCCCGGATGAGATCCCGGACGTCACGAGGAGTTCCGGAATGGTCCGGAGGTAAAGATTTATATATGGGAAGTCCTGTTTTGGTCACCGGAAAAGTTTCGGGTTTTATCGGTAACGTACCGGGACCACCGAGAGGGTCCCGGGGGTCCACCAAGTGGGGCCACAAGCCCCGGAGGGCTGCATGGGCCAAGTCTGGGAGGGGGCTAGCCCCAGGTGGGCTGGTGCGCCCCCCAAGAAGGGCCCAAGGCGCCTCCAAGAGGGAAAGGGGGCAAACCCTAGGGCAGATGGGCCTTAAGGCCCACCCCAGGCGCGCCTTGGGGTGGAAACCCTAGAGGGGGCGCACCCTCCTCCCCTCCTCCTATAAATAGTGGGGGTTATGGGCTGCCCAACACACGCGATTTGATCTCTCCCTGGCGCAGCCCTACCTCTCTCCTCCTCGTCTCTTGTGGTGCTTGGCGAAGCCCTGCTGGAGTACCACGCTCCTCCACCACCACCACGCCGTTGTGCTGCTGCTGGATGGAGTCTTCCTCAACCTCTCCCTCTCTCCTTGCTGGATCAAGGCATGGGAGACGTCACCGGGCTGTACGTGTGTTGAACGCGGAGGTGCCATCCGTTCGACACTAGGATCTCCGGTGATTTGGATCACGACGAGTACGACTCCTTCAACCCCGTTCTCTTGAACGCTTCCGCTTAGCGATCTATAAGGGTATGTAGATGCACTCTCCTTCCCCTCGTTGATGGTCTCTCCATAGATAGATCTTGGTGACACGTAGGAAAATTTTGAATTTCTGCTACGTTCCCCAACAAGTTTTTTATATGTTGGTCCCACTCTCCTCTATGTCTGAGAATTTTTATAGAATCCCATGCCTGGAATGAGACTGGCCTCCTTTGGTTTGGAGGAATTTCATAGGAATTTTGGAGGATATGATTCTTATAGGATTTTTTTCTTTAGAGCCCTTTTGTTCATAAGAATAGATTCATATTCCTACATAGGATTGGTTCCTATCCTCCATATTTCATAAGAAAATAAAAATGAGCCTAGACTCAATGGAAAAAATCCTTTGATGTCAATCAAATGACATCTCGTTTCCTATTCCTACTCATAGGATTTGAGATACATGTCATCTCATTTCCTATAAAATTCTTATTCCTATGATAATCCTATCCTATGAACCAAAAGAGAATAGTTTGATTCTAGGCCTTACAATTCCAAATCTTGCCACATGTTTTTTTGCTAAACTTGCCCAAGATTAGTTCTACGGAATAAGAGCCATAAGTTGGCAACACTAAGAGAATCTAGCCACACTTTCTGAGTGTACGTGATGTGAGGCTCTACGCTCTAGTATGATAAGACAGATCTTGCCTAAGGTGAGGCTTGAAGCAAACACTATCCTAAGTTGGTAAAACTTGTCTAATTTTAAATATGGCAACCTAAGATAACTTTAGTTGCAGACCAAACAGCCCCCCCCCCCCAAAAAAAAATTGGGACCTCATATATATGATAGGTGCTAAGAAATGCATGCGCGTGTATGAGGGATCGATTCATGAATCGGACAATTATTAAATAGTCGCATAGGCCCATATATGGCTTCAAATATGGGCCTATGCGACTATTTAATAATTGTTCGATTCATGGACCTCAAGCCCATAAAGAATTCAAAATTCACATATCAAACCTCTAGTTAGGCTATGTGTGTGTGTTGCAACAAGACAGCATATATCAATGGTTCAACGCTAATCGTATCTAACATATACTTTTAAAATCCACCTGAAATATTTCATCCACTCCAACTTCTTGGTTATGCTTCTAATTTTGTTTTTCTATGAAATCAAACATCAATGAAATTTTTTAGCATTAAACATGATATGACATTATATTCCTGTATTTTTTTTCTATTTCTATGTGTTAGAAATCCTATAAGTAAAATAATGAAATATACCACAATAAGAAACAACATCATTAGCCTGAAACAACTATTACAACAATTCAATGTGAAATCTACCTCGCAAAATAAATAAGAAACAACATCAGCCACCGGTCCAGGTATCTTGCACACAATTTTAAGCTCAAGTTTTAATGGTCATCGGCTGAAATAACTGTGTAGGCGGGTATTCGCCTAAACTGAAGGGGTGAAAATAGACCTTCAGTTAAACAAAAGTACAAAGCCTGGGAGTTTGGGACACAACATGACAAGCTATTGGAAATCGTCAGAGCTTTCTTTTTTATGTCTGGTTTATTGTGAGATGGATGCTCATCTCGCCTTCAACGATCACTACAATGGGTAGCCCAATAATATTTGTTATTTTGCTTTGGGGGAGCTTCTATGTACTGTAGTCACTAGTTTTGGGAACCTTCCGCCCGGTTTTGGGAAGGTTTGGACGGTTTTTCTCTTATGCTTTTATTGGGTTTTTTTGCTTTAATATTTTATTTTTTATTGCCATTTATTAATTTTATTTTAAGTTCTTATATTTTTGAATGCATGTGAAAAAAATTGAATACATGTTGAAGATTTTTCATACACACGCTAAACATTTTGTGGATACACGTTGAATGTTTTTCAAATACATATTAAACATTTCTATGGATACTTGTCAAACATTTGCGAAATGTATATTCAACATTTATTATGTACAAGCCGGACATTCTTATATACACGGTGAACATTTTGACTGTTTTTTGAATAAAAGTTATTTTTTTACAAATGCACATTAACATTGTTTAAACAAATGATGAACATTTTATTTAAATGTTATGAACATATTTTTAAAACGTCCAAACATTTTTGTTAAATGTTCTGAACTTTTTCTAAATGGTACGAAGCTTTTTCCCAAAATTACTCAAAAAGATAAAAATAATTGTATGAACATTTTTCAAATGTCACAAACATATTTTTAAAATAGGTGAATTTTTTTAATGCAATGAAGAATTTTAAAATGATACAAACATTTTCTGCAAATTACTTGATTTTTTACATTACATGAATATATATTTTTAAAATTCTTGTACCTATTCTTAAATGTGTTATTTTTTCAAATGTCATTATTACTTCTTTGAACTAGTAAGCTTGCACGTGCAATGCACGTCTGAACTGAAAGCATGTTATACAATGAAACATATTTTTTTTATCATAATTTCATTTCAAAAATATATATTTCTAATTCCCAAGTCATAAAGATAGGATCTATTTTATTAACAGGATTTATCACTACTTTAACTACTTTAGCAGCTTGGCCAATTACACGGAATTCGTGATTATTCTATTTCCTGATGCTCGCTATGTATAGTGGTCAAATAGGATTATTTTCTTTGCGAGACCTTTTACTATTTTTTATCATGTGGGAGTTAGAATTAATTCTTGTTTGCTTACTTTTATCCGAGTGAAGCGGCCCCAGGTGTAAGAATGCCCACATATCATGTGGGAATTGACAGGATTTATCGCTTCACTCGCAGCAAACCATAGATTGCATCGATATCATATCTTTATCACCAAAATAAAACATGAATCATGCTACTCATTACCTACAGGTCCTGACCAATGTAGTTCAATGGCCAGCCCTTCCCCCTGCGGTTGTACCAAGAGACGGCCCATACATACCCGTCGACGGAGCCGCTTCGCCCAACTCACAACAGTTGTCGTCGGCTCGCTCGTCTCCCTCACAGAACGGCATCGCTTGGCTCGCAGCAAACCATCAGGCTGCATCGATATCATATCTTTATCACCAAAATAAGACATGAATCATGCTACTCATTACCTACAGGTCCTGACCAATGTAGTTCAATGGCCATCCCTCCCCCCTGCGACTGTACCAAGTGACGGCCCATACATACCCGTCGACGGAGCCGCTTCGCCCGACTCACAACAGTTGTCGTCGGCCCACTCGCCTCCCTCATAGAACGGCATCGCTTCGCTCGCAGCAAACCATCAGGCTGCATCGATACCATATCTTTATCACCAAAATAAGACATGAATCATACTACTCATTACCTACAGGTCTGACCAATGTAGTTCAATGGCCAGCCATTCCCCCTGCGGTTGTACCAAGCGACGGCCCATACATACCCGTCGACGGACAATGTGGATGCCCGAGCCAGTGCAGCAAGAATAACACTTATTACGTGGAGATCCGGACCAATGTAGTTCACTTGACAACATTTAGTGTTCATTCTTCCATGGTCAGGTCTTAACCAATGGAGGTACAATTTTTTTTGCAATCTATCCATTTTAAATAGCATGCCTCTCCTGCAACTTTCAGAAAACGTACTGGCATGTCCTATGCCCAAATAATGGCCATTCCAGGTCCACAAACAAATTAAAAAATACAGGTAGCCGTTCGAGATTGCAAGTCTAATAGTAGCTCTTAGATGACAAATAACAAAATCTAATAGTGACCAGGATGGGCATCCCATCGTGTCTCTAATTTGGGGTTGTACTTGGCCCCTTTTTTGTATGAATTTAGTCGGTTCACTTAAATTTTCATCTAAGCTTAATAAAACTGAGCCATGCATAGCTAGTATTTCCACGGCCAATAGCAGCTTTACATAAAAATAGCTCATCATGAACCGGCAAAAGCATCAGCTACGCGATGCATGTGAAATCGCATCCCAAGTCCTAAAGGTATATGGCTATTGAATATCAAGAAACAAGCTAGAAAGGAGCAAGGCAATGAAAATGAATGGATTCCATGGCAGCATGATCTTTGTGCCCTCCTATCATTGTGAATCTCGATTAGGGCAGGGAGAAACTGCCGAGTTGCCTTCTTTGGTTCCCGTGTATAGACACTTGCAGCACATAACTTTTTGTAGCAAAATGTAAAATATTAACACTGTTCCAAATGGATTTGCATAGGCCCTACAGAAAAAGGTATAGTCGTGAACCATGGTGCATATATATAACAATGTCTGAATTAAGATGATGAGCATTACAACAGGGGGAGGTAATTGAGCTTAAATCACTTACATATGAATATGTATACTCTAAATGTAGGCCTTGGCTGAGAAGCAAGACAGATCTAGACATTCAATAAGTAAAGCCACAAACTTATCCACCTCTTCATCCCTGAACAACATATTTCTATAAGATAGTATATCTGTATATGCACTGAACAAAGCCCGTATGTTGGAATAGAATAATACTCATGAATCTAATCAAATGAACTAAGAATTTGCTAATATGTCTAGCAGGACACATCTCTCATCCTCGTTCCTCCTCGGCACAATTGCATTCCATAGTATGGTTATACATATCCTCAAACATGTAGGAACTAATATTTGTATTTCTCACGTGCATTAAGAAATAGTTACATTTACGTGCTAGAAAACTAATTGGATGAGAAGTACATATGTCGCTCATTGTTGTTCTTGTATAAAAACAGTACGAAAGTGGGATCATAAACTCGTCAATCCTTGTTGTCTCTCTTTATTTACAGAGCATTTAACCTCTGCCTCACACAACGTATATATGTCTCAGCATTCGGCATGTACCTTTTGTCAATGTTAACATACTCAAATACGACATCTTCACCAAGTTCCAATGTAACAGGCTATCAAGAAAAAAGATGCAATACCAAAGGTGAGAATTGCAGTCTATTGGCCAATATATTCTACTGTAATAATTAGTCTAAAGGAGAAAAGATGCATGATATGTGATAAATTAGTACAAATATAAATAAAATTATAGAAATGTGGAACAAACCTTGACCCTAGGAGTTGCAGCAACTATAATCCTTTTACCAGTTTCATAGCTCCAAATTAATGCAACCTAATAGTTTATCCATCCCTTCACCTGGTGACCTCTTGGACTTAAGTAGAGATGATTTCTGAAACAAAATGTGAGATGTTTAATCTGGGCCTCACCCAAACACATTTATGTACTTTGTTTTGGAAAATATGTATTCAAATAGCTTGCATAGAAAATGGTGTTAAGAAAGAGCCAACTTAATCAAATGGCCTTGCTACATATAATCGATAACCTTCAAGCTATTTCGAAGTCCATATTTCTTTTATCAAAAATCATAATAAAGTTCTTGTGTCATAACAAATAACCTGCTGGGCAGGATGCAGAACCTGAATGCTTTTTCCATCTGCATAACACACTGCAGTTTATGAGAAACCGCAAAAAATCATATCACCCAAGAGAGGCAACCTACAAACACACATCAATTACATTGTCCGAAATAAATATTTCTAGCATCAATTGAAACCATGTTTGAACTATAAATGAGTAATGTATGTAGTTAGTGACATACAACGATCCAGCCACTGAAGTTTGTGCTTTTGAGCACCTACACAGGCACGAAATGAGTAATCATAGGAGAGGGAAATCACTAATGAACATTGTTTGCAACTAATTTGTAGAGTGTGGTTAATCACAGTCGACCGGACAGAGAAGAAAGCACTCATGATCCTACGTACTGCTGAACACCCTTCCGATTATGCACTTCAATGGACTATTGTTCGCGTCATCAATCTGCACAAATTTGCAAGATGAACTTGGATAATGCATTTCAAGTATGAACTGCTAGCTAGGAGAAAACTGAATGTGGAGCACCTGACGAGGGTGACGATGCGCTTGGAGGCGGGAGCGATGCATTGGCCATGGTCGTCAAGGACGAAGCCAGCGGGTGGCTTGGGCATGGCATCGCCCGACCATGTCCCCCCCCCCCCCAGCGAACCTCCCCCTCTCCCTCAGCCTCCTCGTTGTCATAGTCCCTATACCCTGCCTCATCGTCGAAATTCTCATCCAGCCGCAGAGCGTCGGGCAAGCGGGCCATGCCTGCAGGCGGCGCGCGCCTGGATTGCTCCTGGACGGCAGCCGCTCGGCTAAGCCTCTCGGCGGCCCGCGCCCCTGGTGGTGGCGACTGGGTGCGCCAGTAGGGCCTCGCCTCCCTGGCGTACCTTGTTCTTCGCCGTCGTCATCGTGGAGCCTGGGCGGCAGCCCATGCTGGCGGGTCTGCGGAGGAGGGTCGCGGTTCCTGGGTGGCGGCCTGGACGACCGCTGCTGCCTCGGCGGTGTAGTCACTCGGACAGAGACACACCTCCCGCAACCCACTCTTAAGCAGATTAAGCCTCGGCCCAGCGGAGAATCGGCTGGCGGCGAGACCGTGACCCACGCTTAAGCAGATGTGAGCGCTCATAGGGGTGTGGCGACGGCATGGGGTGGTGGCGGGGCGGCGGAGTGGAGGAGCGGTGATCGGTGACCCTCCAAGCGGTTGGCGGAAGGAATAGGGGAGGGATGGCATGTGGATCGTGGCATCGTGCTCATGTATTCTAGGACGACGAAGGGGTACAAATGGATTAGCGTGGGATCGATGGGTTAGTGGAAACGTGGAGTGGCATTGATGGGTAATTAAAGTGTAAAACACGTTTGATAGATTGGAGCCATTTGGACCATCAGATTGCAAGTTTCAATGGATAGGATGATTTGGTTCTCCGCCCTCTCGTGTTTTTATAGGGGTAGTAGATTATATGAAAACTTTACATTTTTTCCTGAACAAATTTTTAAAACACTTTTACAAACTATAGAAATGTTTTTCTAAAATAATCCATATATAAATAACAGAAATAGGGAACGAACCTGCCAATGAACCGAATGAAACAAACCTACAAAAGAACCAAACGATCAACAAACCGAACTGGGCTGACCCAAACCAAGCAAGATGAAGCATTCCTTGAGGCAAGCCGTTCTTCCGTCTCGCTAAAGGCGAGTAAAGACGCACCTAGTGGAAAGCCCATCGCGGCATACTGCAAAACAAAGTTCGGAACAACGTCCATTCAAAAAACAGCTAACCGTTTCTTTTTGAAGATATATAGGTTCTCCGAAAAAAGTTGCAAACTTGCAGTCGTCAGTTGGATATCAGATTTTGCTAAATAAAATAAAATGACACGACACTTGTGAGATTTACTAAATCTTGGTCGGATCCCTTCTTGCTTCGGGAGCAAGCACATTTCCCTATATATCGGCAATTCATCTAAGCACTATGGCTGTTCTTGTTTTGATGATACTCAAAGTGGGATTTCTAGTTGTACTAGCACAATGCCCATGTATTACTGTGAAACTATAACATTCAAGGTGTTAGGTTACTAAGTTAGGAAATTGTCAAAATACATTGATGCCCTATGGCAGTTGTATACGGTTAAAGATTAAAAAGAAGCAAACATACAACAAAAGATCATGCGACAGACAATGGAGACTTTTAAATATAGTGGGTATTTGCAGGACACAACATTTTGATTTTTTAAACATAGAATAATGAGCTTTAGTAAGTTGACTGCACAAGCTCGTGGATCGGGTAGAAGGACAAGGTCTATCACCCTTTTGGAATTACAATTTCTTCACTCTCTTTCTCTGTGATATAAAATTGGAAGAACTTGATTGGAAAGACAAACTGGGAACAAGAGCATGATCTTGAGTTGAAGTCGCATTTCTGAATTTGTTGTGTGTACCTTCTACAAAGTATCCGTCTCATATGGAAGTAGCAGTGTACTTGTTTATTTGCGATGAGCCACACTTGTGAGTAATGTTTTATTTATGTCTCATGAAAAGCGCTAGTCTCACATGTGGGGAGAAGTGTATTTGTTTGTTCGTGAATGTTAATGGTCCCACGAGTGAATTTATCATCAATTCCATTCTTTATTTTTCATCCTACTTTTAAATGTTCGAGTTGGCAATGAGTTTATTGGGCATTCTTTGCTCTTGTATGCGGGATTTTTGTGTGAAAAAGAGTAGGCATAAAATAGTTGGCATGTGCACCCAAATGAAGAATAATGCATGTACGGACCCAAATCAAGACGAAACCTAAAGTGTCTGAGTGTTTGTATAAACTATTTAACTATATTTCAGGTTTTAAGCATGTGTCGATCTATTTTGAGACTGATGTAACGTATGGACACGTTGCTAGTAAGTACTACCCCTGTTCCTAAATATAAAACACGTTGGTAGCTCGAACAGAGGGAGCAGGAAAGAGATAACAAAGATGATCATATAATCATGATATCATAACTTGGTGAAAACCCATATCTACAGGTTTCAAGAAAGGAAAAAACTTATGCATGTAACACAAAGATTTTGTAGAAACTAGAAAGATATAATAATTCCTAGTCCGAGAGAAACACATTCTAACATAGCTGTAGTAAGCCACGTCGACGTGATATAGAAACATATAAGTTGCAGTAAATACAATCCACTAATGATCATATACTTGAGGCGAGCGTGAGATCTCCTGTGAGACGACATACGAGCTTTCAGGGCTCCTTTGGTTCAAAGAAATTTCATAGGATTTCTAGAGGATTTGGACCTTAGGAATTTTCCTATGGTGATTATTTTATTCACAAGATTGAAATTCTTAAGAATTATTCATAGGATTCATTTGTATTATATTTTGAAGAAAAAATGTAATCCATTCAAACCACTTCTAGAGTTTCTTGTTTGTCCTGCACTATCAAATCCTTTTATCATCTACTATCAAACACTCTTTCATTCAAATTCATGCGGTTTAATACATGAAGACATGACACTCCATTCCTTAGGGCTTCGTTGGAGGAATTTTTCCTAACTACTAACCCATTCTTATGCCCAATTCCTTAGGAAGTCTAACATGACCTCAAACATTTACTCCTTTTTCTTTTGAGATGTCCAATGTATTTTTCATTCTATTTGTCTCTTCTCAATCCTTCAAAAGTCATGTGGTTCTTTCATGTGCACCATCCAAAGGCAAGCACTGCAAAAAAAAGGTTTAAAATCATGTATTCCCTCCTCCGATTTATATTACCTGTCGCTGATTTATATTACTTAGAGTTTTTCTGAAATCTGAAAAAAAGCAGCAGTATTCTTTTTCTCCAAAGAAGGTAGCAGTAAATTCAACGGTGAGAGGGGCCAGCCAGCCAGCCAGAGAGGTGTTTAATGCTCGCCGTAACAGGAACGGACGTGTGGCGCTCGGGGCGTCGGAGTAGGTTCCTCAACATACGTGCCAGTTTAATGGAAGTAAGTGGGTGAACGGATGTCGTTTCAATGGGAAGAGAAGGCGTGCGTAGCTGTCGAGTAGCGGTGGCACTATCTGCCGACGAGCCGCTTCAGTGCCGACTCAAGTGAGCGACCGCGCCCGCTCTGGGCCGGCATGAATGCGGGTAGCTAACTCTAGGCAGGAAAGCGCGTGACCTCGGAAAGGGGTTTTTTGTGAGCCTGGTTAGTCAAACGCTACCGTGCCAGCGATCCGTATGCCTGTAGCGCCCCTAGTTTGTCACCAGTTTATGGGGAAAAGCACGTCTGGGCCAAACAAATAGATGTGGGACCATGTTGGATGGCAAAACATGTCCGGTCCGCGTGGTCTAGAAGGTTGTGGGTGGTTTGAGGATCGGTGTTGGAGATGTCCTAAGTCCACTATCCGAATGGATGAGACACAATTGTTTTAACGAGTTCGTGAACTACTCATAATTAATTTGCATTTAATTCTTCATTTCCAACGAGCAAAAATATGTAACCTAGATTTAAGTTTAGTTTGGCTCATCCATAAAACACAAGACGCATGGGCGAGACGTGGAGGACGATGGATGAGTGTGCATGTAATACTCCTTTTCTCATGCTCTAGTAGGGACAAGGAAGAGAGTTCTTTATATGTTGGTCCCACTCTCCTCCATGTCTAAGAAATTTTTATAGAATCCCATGCCTGGAATGAGACTAAGAGGATAGTTTGATTCTAGGCCTTACAATTCCAAATCTTGTCACATATTTTTTGCTAAACTTGCCCAAGGTTAGTTCTATGGAATAAGAGCCATAAGTTGGCAACACTAAGAGAATCTAGCCACACTTTCTGGTTGTACATGATGTGAGGCTCTAGTATGACAAGAGACATCTTGCCTAAGGTGAGGCTTGAAGCAAACACTATCCTAAGTTGGTAAAACTTGTCTAATTTTAAATGTGGCAACCTAAGGTAACTTTAGTTGCAGACCAAACAACCCCAAAAAATTGGGACCTCATATATATGGCAGGTGCTAAGAAATGCATGCGCGTGTATGAGGAATTGATTCATGAATCGAACAATTATTGAATAGTCGCATAGGCCCATCTATGGCTCTTATTGAATAGTCACATAGGCCCATATATGGCTCTTATTGAATAATTGTTCGATTCATGGACTTCAAGCCCATAAAGAATTCAAAAATCACATATCAAACCTCACGTATATGGACCACTAGTTAGGCTATGTGTGTGTGTTGCAACAAAGCATCATATTTCAATGGTTGAACGCTAATCGTATCTAACATGTACTTTTAAAATCCACCTGAAATATTTCATCCACTCCAACTTCTTGGTTATACTTCTAAATTTGTTTTTCTATGAAATCAAACATCAATGAAATTTTGTAGCATTAAACATGATACTGCATTATATTCCTGCGTTTTTTTCTATTTCTGTATGTTAGAAATCCTATAAGTAAAATAATGAAATCTACCACAATAAGAAACAACACCATTAGCCTGAAACAACTGTTACAATAATTCAATGTGAAATCTACCTCGCAAAATAAATAAGAAACAACATCAGCCACCGGTCCAGGTATCTTGCACACAATTTTAAGCTCAAGTTTTAATGGTCATCGGCCTGAAATAACTGTGTATGCGGGTATTCGCCTGAACTGAAGGGGTGAAAATAGACCTTCAGTTAAACAAAAGTACAAAGCCTAGGAGTTTGGGACACAACATGACAAGCTATTGGAAATCATCAGAGCTTTCTTTTTTATATATCGTTTATTGCAAGATGGATGCTCATCTCGCCTTCAAATATCACTATAATGGGTAGCCCAATAATATTTGTTATTTTGCTTTGGGGGAGCTTCTATGTACTATAGTCACTAGTTTTGGGAACCTTCCACCAGGTTTTGGGAAGGTTTGGATGGTTTTTCTCTTATGCTTTTATTGCCAATTTTATTGGGTTTTTTGCTTTAATATTTTATTCTTTATTGTCATTTATTAATTTTATTTTAAGTTCTTATATTTTTAAATGCATGTGAAAAAAATTGAATACATGTTGAAGATTTTTCATACACACGCTAAACATTTTGTGGATACATGTTGAATGTTTTTCAAATACATATTAAAAAATTTCTATGAATACTTGTCAAACATTTGCGAAATGTATATTCAACATTTAAGGGCCTCTTTGATTCATAGGATTGCAAGAACATAGGAATAGGGAAAGCGTAGGATTGGAATGGCATGTCCATTGGATCCCTATAGGATTTGAGTTTGTTTGATTGTGCCACGGGAAAACAAAGGATTTCTTCCAAGAGGTTGGTGTGGATGTTAAAATTCCTGTGAGTTTAAAAAATGCTACAGGATTCAATCCTACAAATCAAACGACCAATGTAGGAAAAATTCCTAAGGATTCTAATCCTTTAAAGATCCTATGAAAATCCTTTGAATCAAAGAGACCCTTATTATGTATAGGCAGGACATTCTTATATACACGGTGAACATTTTGTAAATAAGGGTTGACTGTTTTTTGAATAAAAGTTAATTTTTTTTTACAAATGCACATTAACATTGTTTAAACAAATGATGAATATTTTGTTTAAATGTTATGAACATATTTTTAAAACGTCCAAACATTTTTTGTCAAATGTTCTGAACTTTTTTTGTATGATAAAAGATAAAAACATTGTCAAACATGAAGCTTTTTCCCAAACTGTGCTATTTTCCCAAAACACGTTGGTAGCTCGAACAGAGGGGGGGGGGGGGGGGGGGGGGCAGGAAAGAGATAACAAAGATGATCATATAATCATGATATCATAACTTGGTGAAAACCCATATCTACAGGTTTCAAGAAAGGAAAAAAAAATCCATGCATGTAACACAAAGATTTTGTAGAAACTAGAAAGATATAATAATTCCTAGGCCGAGAGAAATACATTCTAACAAAGCTGTAGTAAGCCATGGCGACGTGATATAAAAATATATAAGTAGCGGTAAACACAATCCACTAATGATCATATACTTAAGGCTAGCGTGAGATCTCCTGTGAGACAAGGTACGAGCTTTCAGGGCTCCTTGGGTTCAAAGAAATTTCATAGGATTTCTAGAGAATTTAGACCTTAGGAATTTTCCTATGGTGATTATTTGATTCGCAAGATTGAAATTTTTAAGAATTATTCATAGGATTCATTTGTATTATATTTTGGAGAAAAAATTTAATCCATTCAAACCACTTGTAGAGTTTCTTGTTTGTCCTGTACTATCAAATTCTTTTATCATCTACTATCAAACACTTTTTCATTCAAATTCATGCGGTTTAATACATGAAGACATAGGGCTTCATTGGAGGAATTTCTCCTAACTACTAACCCATTCTTATGCCCCAATTCCTTGGGAAGTCTAACATGACCTCAAACATTTACTCCTTTTTCTTTTGAGATGTCTAATGTATTTTTCATTCTATTTGTCTCTTCTCAATCCTTCAAAAGTTGGTTCTTTCATGTGCACCATCCAAAGGCAGGCACTGCAAAAAAAAAGGTTTAAAATCATGTATTCCCTCCTCCGATTTATATTACCTGTCGCTGATTTATATTACTTAGAGTTTTTCTGAAATCTGAAAAAAAAAGCAGCAGTATTCTTTTTCTCCAAAGAAGGTAGCAGTAAATTCAACGGTGAGAGGGGACACCGTCACACCGTGCAGCGGCAGTGGCAAAATTCGGATAGCATCTACCAGCGCAGCCGGTAGCCACTGGAACCCAGCCGCTCCCTTTCTTCTCCGTCGGCTTCTGCCGTCCTCCCGGCGCGCAATGCTTCGTCTCCCCGCTCTCCTCCCTCTTAAACCCTCGGCCCCGACCACCGGCCTAAACCCTACCCGGCACAGCCATGGCCACCGCGGCCCCAAACGCCTCCTCGCTTCCTCCAGCACGCCGCCGCCGCCGCCGCCACCGCCGCGACGGACTCCCAATCCAGCCACGGCCCCGAAACCCCCGAAGCCCGAACCCCGCGCCGGCCCCCAGAATCCAGAAGGCGCCGCCGCGGAGTTCCCCACAACCAAGCCCCGCAAGCCACGCCGCGGCCGCCGAAGCGAGGCGGCCGCCGTTGAGGACTTCGTCCGCGACCGCCTCGAGCAGGTCTTCGCCTCCATCCAGGAGCGCGACCCCGAGATCCTCCAAGGCAAAGGCGACATCCTGAAGCCAAAGGAGGAGGAGCGGGCTTCCGGCGAGGAGCCCGGGGAGGAAGATGGGGAGCAGAAGACGGTGGTGGAGGAGGAGGACCCGAGCTGGCCACTGGACGCCGACGTCGGGTGGGGGGTCCGAGCGTCGGAGTACTTCGACAAGCACTCCATCAAGAACGTGACGGTGGACGGCGTGGAGATCGATTGGGAGGGAGAGGTCGACCGGGGCTGGGTCAAGGAGATCAACTGCTTGGAGTGGGAGAGCTTCGCCTTCCACCCCAGCCCCCTTATCGTCCTAGTCTTCGAGCGCTACAACAGGTAAAGCCATTCGTCTAACGTATAGTTGTAAACCATTGGGGATTATTTTTAGGAACAGGGGGTGGATCCAATGAGCTCAAAAGATGGTTGTCTGGCCTTTAAATTGGCTTTGGTATCCAGATTCACTGATGTTTTGTGTTGCCTCAGAGAAATTTAGTCTCCATTAGCACTGTTTACAGATGTAGTGTGCTTATTGTGTTTTGTAGGGCGGCTGACAATTGGAGGTTTCTTCAAGAATTGGAAAAGGCCACTAAGGTATACTGGGATACAAAGGATCGGCTACCTCCACGGGTGTGTGAATCATATCATGGTTACTGTCCGATTAACTCTCATGATTGCTCTGCTAATTTAACAAATGCTAAATATAACTACGTATTTCAGACTGTGAAGATTGATCTGAACATCGAGAGAGACCTGGCATATGCACTCCAAGCAAAAGAATGCCCGCAATTGCTGTTCTTGAGAGGAAACAAGATCCTATACAGAGAAAAAGGTTAGTCAAATTTGTTCTAAGAAAAACTATATCTGCACACACATGACATGAGGTTTATTGTTTGAAATGCTAAAGGTGACAATTAGTAGGTCGCACATCTCCGACTGTATCTGATTATTGCCTCCACGGATTGTATTTACAGAGATTAGAACAGCTGACGAACTAGTTCAAATGATTGCCTATTTCTACTACAATGCAAAGAGGCCATCATGTGTCAATCCCGAAGCCCTTGCTCCTTCATTCTAAGTCCCTGGTATACAAGCGCTGAGATTGTCAACTGTTGTGCTATTGTAGCACTGATATTACCTTCTGCTAGTAAGTACTTGTCTATCCCATTCTTATCCGGTTGCCTGTTGAAACCGGAGTACTACTGGAGTGCTGGTTATTGTTCTGACATTTGATTCTCTGAAATTACCTGATGCAGGAAAGTATTATTAAGTTTATGTTCTGGGAGAAGGGGCTGAGGCTCCTAGTTTGAGGATTTACCTGGATAAGATGCCAAATAGGGCATTTTGGATGCCTATATTGGAAAGGGGACTGAGAAAAATCATCTCGATGGGCACTGTCAAGCAAGGAAGGTGTGACAACAACCATGTATTTTCGATATTCAGGCAGTCTTTTGTAGTGTAATTTAATATTTAATACTCCCTCCGATCCAAACTAATTGTCGAATTTGGATCGGAGGGAGTAGTATATTCTCAGTTTCTAGTAGGGATGTTCTAGATAGAACCAGTGGCGAAGCTAGAAGATCAGGAGATTTGGGTTTAGCTATGTCTTTTAAGGTGTAATTTCCACTAGTGAGCAATGACAAAGACTACATTACTGAAGGATGTATGGATTCCATTGGGACCGAATAATTCTATACCAGATTCGCCCTGGATAGGAAAGTGTTGAGTGACAGCTTCATTTTCTAAATACATGCATTATTGAGATCATTACAGATTATTATTTTTCTGGCTAAAAGAAGTCACCAGGACTCCCAGTTCCACTGCTGAAACTGTATGTTGCATACATCACCTAGCCGACCATTGCAGATTCAGTTAGGAACTATTGAAGTTGACAAGAATTTACTAATTGCCCCTTTCCCATTTGAAGAACAAAATGATAAGTTTAAAGGCATAATTGTTTTTATCTTCAAGCTCTTTCCTTGAATAGAACATCGAATAAAGTCTGCCTATTCTGCTTTCTGGTTTGAGCAATCTAGTCTTCAGATTAGCAAAATTATGAGTAATTGGCCCTTTCAGGAAACTAGAAAAAACATTGAGCGTCTAGAGAATATGAATAGAGAGTAATCGCAATTAAAAAACAATTGGTCCTGACAGGGCTTGATGCCTATTCTGCATTTTGGTTTGAACAATCTAGTCTTCAGATTAGCAAATTTATGAGTAATTGGCTCTTTCAGGTAACTAGAAGAAACATTGAGCTGCTAGAGAATACATGAAAAAAGAGGGATCAAAATTGGTCCCGATGGGGCTTTTACCCGTGACCTTTGGCATATCAGACCAACACTCTAACCAACTGAGCTACAGGACCTTATTTCTTAAGGCAAAATAAATATTTACTTTAAAAATAACTCGGAGAGGTACTGTGAGTCCAAGAAACGATTCGAGTTAACCCTGCGACAAATTGGAGGGTCCAGTCGTTCGCATTTTATTCTGAGAGAGTCGTGTGTCTCGTACACATACATCACCTATTCTGCTTTTTGGTTTGAGCAATCTGATCTCCAGATTAGTAAATTTATGAGTAATCGGCTCTTTCAGGGAATAGAAAATGTGTTATTTGCAAAGTATGAATATCAGGAAGTGCAGTGCTCAAAAACAAGCATGAGTGTAAAAAAAATGCTTAATTCATGGGCAGAAAACATAAAATGTTTCAGAAAAAATATATTTTGTGCACATGCAAAAAATTTAGAACTGCTCAGGGGAACGCAAAGTCCCATCTTATTGTTAAGTCCATATATCAACAGCCACAGAAAAAAAAATACAGTAATCACTTCTGTCACCTATACAGTGCAGTATTAACATGGTCTTTGCGATCAACTCTGAATCGGAGACGCAAACCAGGCCTTATGCACAGGATATCGACGAGGAAGACGACGACGCGATGCACAGCTGCGCGTCAGCACCTGCCGCCGCCGCCGCCGCCTCGTCGGCGCCCCGGCCGCGCAGCAGCTGCGAGATGTCGTCGTAGCCCATGGTGTCGGCCATCTGGAGCGGCGTGGCGCCCCGCTTGGTCCTGGCGTGGACGTCGGCGCCCATGTCGAGCAGCAGGTCGACGGCGTCGGCGCAGCCGCCCTCGACGGCGAGGTGCAGCGGCCGGTGCCCTTCCACGTCCTCGCACTCCACGTCCATGCACCCCGACCCCGCCAGCAGGGCGATGGCTTCGCAGTGGCCCTTGATGGCGGCCACGTGGAGCGCCGTCAGCCCGTACTGGTCGCGGCCGCGGAGGCCCGTGCGCTTGCTGAGGAGGAACTCGAGGCTCCGGAGGTCGCCCCGCCTCGCCGCCGTCATCACCTGCTCCCACCGCCGCAGCACGTCCACCACCTCCTTCTGCGCGTAATCGGCAAGAAAAGCGTCGTCGATCGTTACATTCTTACACGAGATTGGAGTGAAGTTTTGAGTAGAAGACCGAAGAACATTGGATGCTGTGTGTCGTTCACGAGCGCAACGACGCAAGCCACATAAGCCAAGCTACGTACAGTACCCAGCCCGCTGGAACCGCAGTTGATTCTCTCACTGTTCTGTCCGTGACAAAACCAGCCAAGATCTTCAAATTACGTTTTCTGACATGACAAATTGTTCTTGCCACCTTCGAGTCCAAGTAAGACAACAGAAGTTGTTTACTGCGATCATGGTGGTTAGTTTTTTACTACGCTAGCAGCCTAGCATAAAGTGCAATTTTTGTCCATTCTAAAAGCTCTGAAGCCATGAAGTTACTACACGGCAGTGCAAAAAGGACAGAGGTATACTTACGTAGCCCTTCTCTCGCGCCACGTCCAGCGGAGTCCGCCCGCGCGCGTCGGCCGCGGCGGAGTCGGCGCCCATGTCCACCAGCTCTGCCACGGCCTCTGCTTCCCCGGCGGCGGCCGCGACGTGCAGAGCCGTCCTGCCGTCCTTGTCGCGCGCCGCGAGCGCCTCCTGCCCCAGCCTCCTCACCTCTCCGCAGTCGCCCCGCGCGGCAGCCGCGTGCAGCGGCGCCCACGGCTCGGCGTCCGGCACGGCCGCCTCGGGGTCGAGAACCGGCAGGAGGTGCGGCTGCCGGCGCAGGATTAGGCGCACGGCCGCGGAGTCCCCGGCGTCCGCGGCGAGGCGGAGCAGGTAGGGCCCGCCGAAGAACACGCGGAGGCGGATGGCGCCGATGCCGACGCCGGCGCCGCCGGGCACGGAGGCCGCGGAGTCGAGGTGCGCGGCGGAGAGGGAGGAGAGGACGAGGAAGCGGTCGGCGCGGGAGCGCGGGAAGGACGGCGGCGCGTGCGGCTGCGGGCGGAGCACGACGCGGATGGTGGCCGTGGAGAGCGGCTGCAGGGCGCCGCGCGGCGGGCTCACGAGGAACTTGAGCGGGGAGGAGGTCTGCACCTTGAAGGCGACGGGGAGCGTCGGGTGCAGGGAGCGGAGGCGGAGGTCGACGCGGCACTTGGCGTTGGGCTTGAAGTCGATGACCACCTCCTCCTCCGCCACCTCCAGCAGCTGCTGCTCGGGCGCCGGAGGTTTGGCTGCGTCAGCGGAATTGGCGGGAACGGAGCAGGCTGGCTTGGCAGCGGCCATCGATCTCCGTCGGAAGGTGCTTGTACGCACGGGGTGGGAATGGGACGGGGCAGCGGAACTGGAAGCACGGAGTGGTGTCTGGCTAATGGCTGTACCTAGGATGACGCTTTGCTCTTTTGCTGGCACGCTGGATCGGGCAATCAGAGGATGTTGATCTTCTGTGACAGTGTGCCATGGTAGATTCCGGAGACATACAGAGCCATGACAAGTTGATGTGCCGATGAACGACGCTCTACAAGTGCGCGGGCACACCGTGTCCGGCTGGCCGGATCCCGCATGCATGTATTGATAACCAACCTACGGGACCAGGCCAGCAGAGAACGATGGATCCAGGTCCAGCACGAGCAAGCAAAAGTGCCGAGGAGCGGCAGCTACCGCACGTCCCATCAGAGCGGGTGGCAAGCGACGGACGGATCACGCCATGCAAGGCGCTACAATCCACAGTACCCACCGTGAACCGCAGGCATCCCCCGCCCAGCCTCCGCGCGCGCCCTGCCTCCGTCACGCGACGAGACGATACGAGGGGATCGCTGGATTCCTCTGGCCAGCCATGTGCCCTCCCGGCCCCTTCGCCGTCTGCCGCGCGCGAATCGGCACAGAAACGGGGGGCTTGGTCGCTTCTTCCGCGGCTGCGTGAGCCGAGCCCCCGGCCCCGGGGCACTGCATCTCGCGTCTCCGTGCAGCTCGGCGGCACGCGCGCCCGCGCTGCGCCGAGGCCGGGCCGGGCTGCCAGATGCTCGGGCCCCAGGATAGGAGTGGTGCCGCTACCAGACGAAACAGTTCTGCTTCCTTCACCGGCTTTACTGTATATAGCAGTTCTGTAACTCAGACGCACACGCGACGATTCAGCTAGACACCACGGTTGAACAGAAAACATTTTGTGCAGACAGAGTGCAAAAGGTCTCCTGCTCTATTTGACGGGTGCGGGACCAGATCAATGGCCACTGCACCGGCTAATGGTATCTTAAGGTCAAAATAACCAAGTTGCAGATGATTAGATTTAATTTTGGACATCAACGCGTCTGTAGTCCAACGGTTAGGATAATTGCCTTCCAAGCAATAGACCCGGGTTCGACTCCCGGCAGACGCATTTTTTTATAGTTCCTTCCGGAGTCAATTTTTTTCTGCATGGAGAGTCAATTTCTTTCTTGTGCCGTTCCGTATCTAGCCGACGCACACGCAAGATCCAGCTTACAACAAGCCATCCAAGCTATCACTCACATCAATAATCTTGATAAATGTGAGGTGCTCTCATCCCTCACATCAAAAGACCAATGTTATCGTCCATCTATCCGCATAACATATCAAAACCTACAACTGGTGCAGCAGTACACCACATGCACACGTTTTATAAGTCGTCATCATCATCAACATTGGTGACATTAGAGCATCTATAGCCGGGCACCCAAAACAGGCCTCAAATGACTAGGCAGTCTGCCTGGTCACTAACCGGTCACGATTTTTCGACCCAGACGGGCCACTTAAATGGGCTCAAACGCCCGAGCTGATCGGCACCCCTCATATCTAGTCCAAATATGGGGCGTCTGGGCAGGCCCGCCACGTCAGTCTGATGGCAGGATCCCACACGGAAACGCCCAGAAACCCGATGGTACGACGGACGTCGCGTCCGCCCCCGCGGTGTGAACGCCGGGTGGAGCCGCTCTGGCTCGCTGCCCGAGACCAAATCCGGCTATTTAAGTCGGCCGGCGTCTCGCAACTCTAACCCATCACCCCTCCCCTCTCGGTGCCGCCAGTTCGAGCCCATCCACATCCTCCCTTTCCCACTCCGGCGCTCTACCATGGTCCGGCACTCCGCCCACGCTTCGGTGCTCCGCCATGGTCCGGAGCAAGATCACGTACTACGCAATGCTGACGCTAGAGCGCTGCTACGAAATCCAGCATGAGATCCGGGCGAGGCAAACCACACGCGCCACTCGCATCGTTGTCGGGCTGCCTTCACACTCGCCGGAGCAGGAGGAGGAGGAGCAGCCGAGGGAAGAGGAGGAGGAGGAGATGGCTCCGATGAAGGTGGAGGAGCCGGAGCAGCAGCTGTCGGGCTTCAATATGGAGCAGGTGGAGGCGGAGTTCGCCGTCGCCAAGTTAGAGGAGATGGCGGAGCAGCAGGCCATTCTGGAGTCCATCTAGAATGAGGCCTATGTGGAGGCCAAACGGACATTCCTCCGCTAGGAGCAGTTGGCGTCCGACGCGCTCTTCGCCGAACTTGACGCGAAGATACATGCGGAGAAGGCCGGAGCGGAGCAGCCGGAGCTCCAGCTTTCGCCCATGCTGCCGGAGCCGGGCACGGAGATCGTCGACATCTCCGACAACGAGTAGGTAGGTGATCGACGTAGTACGTAGGTTTCATTTTAGTTTGCATGTTTTTATATGAATTTGAGAATCTATATGAGATGCTCAGATGCAACTGTTAAAATTTAAGGCATATGCTGGGTCATTGTCCGCGCATGTTTAAGGGGGCGGATTTGTCAAAATCCGGCTGTAGATGTTCTTAGACATCTCGCTAGGACTAGAAAAGAACGTTTGCATGTTGCTCAAAATACGTTGTGCGGACAGAATGCAAAAGGTTTCCTCAGAAATTCAGTTCTATTTCATGCTCGCAGGATCAGATCAATCATCAATGCCTTGATGGCCATAGCACTGGACAGTAGCTAATGGAATCTTTACAAGTTTCCTGGAGAAAGGATGGCATATTTGAAAGACATCGCGTTCATGCTATTCGTCGAAGCGTCTGTAGTCCAACGGTTAGGATAATTGCCTTCCAAGCAATAGACCCGGGTTCGACTCCCGGCAGACGCATTTTTTTTTGACAAACCAAAAGCTATAATCTTCAATTAGGCTCAAATGACACTTTCTCCCCTATTTTATAGCCTCGTGGACGACTTCACCTTTGCATTAATCCAAAATTAGATCGTTAAGGGGATCGTATCATTTTGTAGACGACTTCAGATTTTTTTTAGATAAGATGAAGCATTTGCTTGTCACTAGTTGATGCTTTAGTTACAAGTCTCATGTTGTGGGAGCTTTTTTTGAACCCGAGTTCACCTATCCAACGAACCAGCACCGTGCCACTCCACATTATATCTGTGCCAAAATCATTTGTGCTGCACATACAAGGGACAATACAATCCAACATATATAGCGTTTCTTTTGTAGTGCAATGTACATGGTACGTTACATTTTTAGTTCAATTTTAATCATTTGACCAAGTTAAAAAGCATGCATGCATTAATCATTACAGATAGCACTGGAAGATAAATCACGGTATACCATATTTCTTTCTTCTAAACGAAATTTAGTATTGCATAAGAAACACCGCTTTGTTCAGCACTCTACATGCTGTCAATCTTTCATAATGCAAAGCATCCTTTCATGAAAATACAACACAATACTTTATGGCGCTCAAATCATGAGGTTCCTTGTGGATTGTGGCTCAGATTCTATTCGCATGTGCAAGTATATATTTGTCCCTCTCTCTTTTCTGAGACCAATCATATACCTTTATTTAACTATGCTTATGGGGATACAAGTATAGGTGAGGGGAGGCAAGCCAAACATGGCGCACGCTCTCCGGAGAAGTACCAGGGATAACAAGGTTATGTACTTCTATATTGCATGCTCGATACTCATGACTAAAAGACACTTCCTGGAACACCACCTTCTTCGCAAGAATCTTCTTACAATCACATCATAGCTACAAGGGTTCTCCTCTCTGATATTGCGAACCACTTGAAGGTAATCCGCAGCAATTTGTATCTTTGTTGGGTCGAGATCAAGGGCAAGTGACATTGCCTCGCTGCATGCAATTGCTTCAAGGATCGCCAGGTGAGTATGTCCATCAAAAACTATTAATGAATCTCTAAGGTACTTATCACCCACATCTCGTCAGATCGCATTGACGACACATTTTCTTCCTCTTCTATCTACTCCTCCATCAACTTAGATCTTGGCATTCCCGGCCGGTGCCTGCCATCCCTCTCTGGCCATCCGTCGAGGCGGCCCATGTTGGCAGGATTTCTTTGTTGGTAGCATATCCAAGTCTGCAAAAAATCATCGAATAAAGGATGAAGTCAAGAGTGGACCCTGGAATTGTTGCTCGTAGATTGCCTTCCTACAAGCCCACCATATAGACCATAATGTGACGAGGACCTTGACCACCTCAGCATTAGATGCAAGGTCAATAATATCAAGGAGCCAGAGCTTGGGATCCTCTCGGTTCCCCGCTTGCACAAACTCCACAATGTCATCGTCCAACAACACCGAGACTGCTTTCGCCATGTTGCACTCAATGAAAGATTGCACCATGAATTAGCAGCATAGTTGCATAACGTACAGGTGGCCGCCACACAAAGTGACACATGAGCTAGTTGCCACGTGAATTTTTTTACCTTCGACGAAAGCTTGATTACCCAAAGACCAGACCACTTTTTGCGAGTGCCGTCAATATCAGGCGAGCTTGGCCAGTGTTCAAGCCAATCTTCCTGATGCCGTTTGGGGTCAAATGTGGGGCAGAAATGAGGAGGCTCGGGCGCGTCTATCACATCGAATCCAGCCCACGCTGGCCTACCCCGGCTCCACATATATTTATCCCGGCCCCATCCGCATCCCGTACCAAATCCTACTTACTTCACTCCGCCCCAAGCTTCGTTTCGGTGATCTCTGGCCTTCTTCGACATGTTGGGCAGCGGATCCGACTCTGAGATCTACTGATCCATCGACTAGGCCATCGTCCCATGCGGGGACGAGGAAGCAATGGCCATTTTTATGGCTGCCCCCTTGGATTGACGGAGATCGCAAAACAAGCCTTTTATTTCCCTCCCAAATGGTCGAGATCATTTGGTAGTAGAACTGGGGAGCTCCTACTTAGCTTTTTAAGCGCTACAGAGGGAACCGGCGCTCACGCGCTCGATCGTGTGTGCCGGCCCATCCATGCTCGCATGCAGGGATCACTCGGTCGTTGCTCCCACCTGCTTCCTCACCTAGTCAACGGTTCACCGGTCAATCGTTGACCATTGACTTTCAGAAGAAAAAACTTAGATTTATGAAAAATGGATTATGAAGTTGAAAAAATTGACAAATTCAGAAAAATCATGTATTTTTAAAAGTTTCACGTATTTGAAAAAACTTGATGATTTTGAAGAAAAATCATGGATTTAAAGAAAGTTCATCAAAAATTTAAGAAACTTCACATATTTGAAATAAGTTCGCCAATTAGAGAAAAGTTCATAAATTTGAAAAAAAATATGAAATTCTAAATTCTAAACTTTTTTAAAAATCACGAATTTGATTTTTTGCCAAATTTGGAAAAAAGTTTATGAAATTTGGAAAAGCTCACGAATTTTGAAAAATAAAATTTCAAGAATATTCAAATGTAAAAATAAAAAGGGAAACAAAAATAAAAGTGTAGAAAAAGATGAACAAAACCTGTCTAAAACCCCACAGAAACAATAAGAAAAAAAGAACCGGCCAAAAAAACAGGAAGAAAAACAGACTACCGCTACAGTGCTAAAATGGGCCGCATACAAGTTGGCAGATGCCTTCCTTTGTCGGCCCGTTCCGGTCAAGGGGAGTGTGCATCATACCAATTGCACTTTATTTTTGTCTACGCCAAAGCTAAAATCCTGTCGACTGTTGGTTTGCAACAGATCCGAACGCGCTGGATGCCGTCCGTTCTACATCGTACGGCAATCACGCTTCAAAACAAGAGTTCGCTGATATTACAATTGTTTTGCCACCGCCTAGTCAAAGATAACGTTTCGCTGGCCTTCCCGCCTGTGCCGCAACCGCTCCATGGCGTCGTCGTCATCCTCCTGCTCCCCGCACGCCCCATCTCCCGCCGTGCTGCGTGCGCCACCGCGCTCGTCGCTGCCCCGTGTGCAGTGCCCAAGGACGGCCCCGCGGTGCCGCTGCTCTCTGCACCTGTCTCTGACGACAAAGGCACCGACGGCACCATGGACGGCGACGGCGCCAACATGCACCACCTCGGCTGCTTCGGCGAGCCTCGCTGGAGCCGGCGAGCAGCACCAGAAGAAGTGCCGCGTCACCGCGTCAGTTGCATCACGCCGAGGACGTCTGAAAATCCAGGCACGATTTTTCCTCTCTACAAGGATCTAGCATCCCAATCCCCTGGTCACCGGCGGCAAGTAAGAGACCTTTGTATGGTTGTTTGACCAGCCGCTGCTCGAGACTAATGTAATTGTCCATGAGGAGCTTCTGGATGTCACGGGTGTCAGTATCCTCGAGAGCAAAAGCATGTGACAAGCCGCGGCGGCGCAACCCGGCACCACCACCAGAGCATGCGGAGGTTAGAGTTTGTCACCCTGATCTGGCTAGAAATTGACTAAAACGACGTGCAAAATCACTTTCAGCTCAGCTTGTGATGCATGCAACTACTACGAATTGGGATCAATCCATTCTTTGCTGCTTCTCTCTATATTTTCCCCTCTTGAATAATTTTTCAAATTTTTCTCTTCATGGACGCCATGGAAAACGAAGCCGGAAATGCACATTGTGGCAGGAGTCTCTGCAAATTACTTGCCTGGCAGTTCTGCATTTGGAATAATTAGTAGCTTAATCCGTGAAGTTTACCTTATTTCAAATGTAATAGACAACTAGAAAAGGCAATCTATTGTATAAGTTGTCTATACCGCTATCTAGAGATGACATGGAGTGCTGCTATGTACAAACACCACAGTAATTTTTGACCGAGGAAAAATAATTCTTGAAAACATAACCTCACACCCACCCGCGATAAGTTCTGTGCAAATAACGTGATAATTTACGTATAGCGGAGCTGATAACCTATGTACAAACCCGTCGATAACTTAGGACTCGGTGGGAGATGTTGAAAAACAGACCCCCCCCCCCCATAACTCTTGTGCAAATAGCATGATAGTTTATGCAGAGCGGAGCTAATAACCAATGTACGTACTACCACGGATCTGATGATTTAGATACAAACATTACGGTAACTTTTTTCTCAGGGAAAAAGTTGTTGAATACACACACTCCGATAACTTCTGCATACATAGGATGGTGATAGACACACTGTAGACCTGAAAACTTACTTTTGAACAAAGGGGGGGGGGGAGTTGTTGGAAAGCATACCTTTTGTGTAAAATAGCACGATAATATACGTATCGCAGACGTAACAACTTAGATACAAACACTATGAAATTATTTTACGTGTGGAAATTGTTTGTTGAATGCACACCCTCGATAACTTCTGTATAAATACGTTGGTAATAGACACATTGCAAACCTGATGACTTAGGTATAAAAATCGCGTTAACTTTGATCGAGAAAAAAGGTTGTTAACATAACCCCAACAAATTCTTTGTAAATATCATGATAATATATGCATCATGGACTTGATAATTTAGATACAAAATCTGCGGTAACTTTAACCCAAGAAAACGTTTGTAAAACATGTCGGTAACTTTAACGCGCGGTAATTTTGAAAATACAACCTGGTAACCTATGTGTAAATAGCACGTTAATACAAGCAACACAAACCTGATAACTTATCTACAAAGAATTCGTAACTTTTTGATTGGGTTATTGTTGAAAAACACACCTCTGTTAACTTTTTGTAATTAGCACAGTAAAATAAACATCGTAGACCTGATAACCGATGTATAAACACCATGGGTATGTTTTAGACGTGGGAGAATGATAAGTAAAAAGCATAACCCGGCGACTTCTCTATAAAAAGTGTGGTAGCATACACTGCGCATGCATGATAATATATGCTCCCGGGCCTAATAATTTACGTACAAATACCACAATTACTTTGACCCAGGGAAAAATTTGTTGAAACTACCCGGGTAACTTTATGTCAGTTATGAGGAAATCACATGGTAATAAACGCACCGCATATCTAATAACTTAGATATAAACACAACGTTAACTTTGACCCATGTAAAAAGATGTTAAAAACATACCACCGATATATTTTTATGTAAATAACATGATAATATATGATCCCGGACCTGATAACTTAGGTACAAACACCACGATAACTTTTGATCCGTGAAAAAAGTTGTTGAAAATATATCACCAATAACTTTTGTGTAAATAGCATTGATAATATAGGCTCCAGGACCTGATAACTTAAGTACAAACGTCACGACAATTTTGAACCAGGTAAAAAAGATGTTAAACACATGCCACCGATTTTTTTTGCAAATAGCATGATACTATAGTCTTCTGGACATGATAATTTAGGTACAAACACTATGATAACTTTGCCTCGTGAAAGAAGTTGTTGAAAACATACCACCGATAATTTCTGTGTAAATAACATGATAATATACGCACCCGGGTCTAATAACTTAGGTATAAACACCACCATAACTTTGACCTAGGGGAAAAAATTGTTGAAATCATACCCTCGACAAGTTTTATGTAAATAGCATGGTAATATACGCATCACATACCTGATAACTTATGTACAAAACACCGTGGTAACTTTAACCTAGGAAAAAATTGTTTAAAACATACCCCCAGATAACATCTATGTAAATAGGACGACAATATACGCATAGCAGTAGATACTTTACTTAGCCTAGACATCGTAACTTTTGACTAAGAAATAAAGTCGTTGAAATATACCAATACGAGATCTAGTTTCGAAGGTCATGCCGTGACGGATTTTTTTTGTGTGTGAAAATGGATTTTGAGTCGGGCAGACTATTTGAGTTACACAACATTTCAAAGTTTCGAAACATGGACAATCTACTATGACATTAGGTTTTCTGCCATTTTAGTGCATTTGCATGTGAGAAGAAAGTTGGAGGAAATCATTTTCATGTCCGAAATTCGCAAATGTAAACATCCTGGTAACTAGCGTGCCATAAACTTGATAATTTGCATACCTTAGGTATGGGAACTTTTTATCCGGAAAAAAAGTCATCGAAACGTATCAACATGGGATCTAGTTTCGAAGATCTCGTCATGGCAATTCTTTTATGTGAAAACAATTTTTCGATCCGATCAACGGTTTGAGCTGTAAAACATTTTTTATTGTAGATTTCTTTGGAGTCTTTGCTGATGTCATCAATTTTGATTTATATGCATGCACGCAAGACTCGCGTCGTTGCTCTCGCATTCTGTTGATTTTAATAATCTGAACTCAGTCTACTTAATCTAGGATGCTTGATACACTGCCGAAGTGGATCGCGCGAGAGGGATGCAGTTGGTATGATCGTGCGGATCTAATGTTTATCATCTAGTCGACTGGTGGTTCGCCGCTTCTCTAAGAAAACTGCACTCTATTTGGCGCCTTAGGGTTCGGAAACGGCGGCGGCGACTCTAACTTAGGTTTCCCTTCAGTGAAGCGACGATCTAATAGGAAAATACCCTTTGGAACATGTTGGTAATTACACATGATAACTGATTTAGCCGATCTAGCCTGAGGCTGGTCGTAGTGGGAGTATTATAGCGAGTACCATGCATGCCAACTAGACAATTTTGATGAGTTGGCGTAAAATTAAATAAAGAAAGAGAGTATTGAGTATCATATTATGATATCATACCATAATAAATTCCATGCTACTACTCCCTCCGTTCCTAAATATTTGTCTTTTTAGAGATTTTGACAAGTAACTATATACGGAGCAAAATGAGTGAATCTATATTCTAAAATATGTCTATATATATCCGTATGTGGTATTCTATTTGAATCTCTAAAAAGACAAATATTTAGAAACGAATGGAGTATGTGTTATGCATGACAATAAATAAGACCACCTATGATACTACTCTATAATACTCCCTCCATTCCAAAATATAGTGCGCCCGCGCTTCCCGAGGTCGAACTTTGACCATAAATTTAACGAACAAGACCGACTGCGGCGGGAGAAAAAATTACATAATTAAAAACTTCTTTTAAATACGAATTCACTGATATAACTTTTGCTTCCGCCGCAATCGGTCTTGATAGTTAAATTTATGGTCAAAGTTGAAGTACTGAGATAAAGAAAGCATTACATTGTGAAATGAAGAAAGTACTATGCACAATAAATATAATATCATACACTAGTATTCCATTACGACCAGCCCGAGGCTCTGACATCCTGACCATTTGCAATTTACACGGAACAGGGGAGGGACACCATTCTCTGCACCCATCATCGTCCCATTCCCATGCACACAGCAAAGTCCAGTGAGCGAGAGAGAGACACACGCACCTTGCCATATTGGCACGTTGTCAAAAAAAAGAAGAAGAAACATCATGGCACTAGCGCCATGCCATGCCACTACATGATGTACCGGCACCGGTAGAACCACTGAAGCAAGCTACCATCCGATAGACTGTTGTCGATCCGCACAGCACAGCACAGGGCAGCCAGTGCACAGGTAGCTGGCTGGCTCGGCAACAGTGTTCGCACACGAACACGTTACCGTATATCTCCAACGCCGAGGGTGATGCACCACAGCTCATGTCGAAGGAGACCTGGCCGGAAGCGCGGTACGCAAGCAATCCGGCTAACGCTTTTGAGAACCCGAAATCCCACGCGCCCGGGAGGGACCTCGTCAGGGCGTGCGGCGGTTATGGGCTGCCCTAGGTCAACCTGATCGACCCTAGGGCCTCGAGGTTCGTCGCCCTGCAACAAGAAGAACGAACGAAGAACGAGGAAGAAGAAGAACAAGGGAGGGAGATAAAGGTAAAGATAAAAGATGATAGATTGATGTGTTCGATTGTGTGTTGTTCAATCGACCGTCATCTCTCATCTATTTATGAGGCGGCTGGACTTCCCGCACAAGAAAAGGACTAAAAATTCCGTCCAAAACATCAAAAACCCTAACTTAACTCGGACATGAATCTTTGGTAATTTCCCGGACCAACTCGGTCTCACCGATTGGTTTATTTCGGTTCCACCGAGTGAACTTTGCCAAATCTCTGTATCCTTCTGTAATTTCTCGGATCAACTCGGTCTCACCGATTGGTTTGCTTCGGTCCTACCGAGTCAACATTGCCAACTCTCTGGTAAATTTTCGGACCAACTCGGTCTCACGATCAAATCAACTCAGTCGGTCCGAAATGACTCTGCAGCTTCTATTTCTGACCTTGTTTTGCCTTCACAGGTTGCATACGATCTCGGATTAAGATGATTTTTATATCAAAATCTACCGTTTTGTCGAGACGCACAACTTTCATGTTGAAACATTTTCCATCAGAGGCCATCTTGATTAAGTTTTATGCCTTTCTTTACTCTGGTGTCAACATGAACATCTCTGAACTTATCATAACTTTTGCATCCGAGCTCCGTTTTGGACCATCTATATATTTATTCCCATCGGCTTGAAGAGAGTCATCCAATGGTGATATGAAATCATGAATTTGACACCATCTCATTATAGCCTCAAGTTACTCTTTGCGATCATGCCATTTTCGAGCGTCAACACATGCCCCCCTGTTTTTCGGCAAAGGTAGCGTGCCGAAAAAATAACTTGTACCTGTTGGTTCTAAGGACGATGTCAACACTCCATCGGCCACTTTGCATGTGCTTAGGGCGATAAATATATATCGGCCATTATTTGTTTGAATCCTTGATGCAAACTTGGGGTGAAACCTTTTCAACTTCATTAACAATTCGATGATAAAGTTCCATAGATATGTATCTCAAGGCCATCCTCTGAACCATGTTGTTCACCCTTTTTGTTAGGACTTTGCAGATAATCAACAATAAACTTTCTCCAATCCTCACTTTTACCTGTATAAAAAAAATATTAGTGGCCGAAGCGGTGGACTTCGGTTCGGCCTTACCTATGTTGACGAGACTAAGCATCGGCTATTGATAGAAATGCAACACACCATGATTAACATAGTAGCCAGATGCTTGCTGTGCCAACTTTTCCGAATTGTCATGTCTAGAAATATGAACAATTTTAAAGCAACCCAAGGTAAATCTTGCATCTAGACATAACAAAAGATAAACTATAAGTGATTCATCAAAACGTTGATAACCCTTGGATATTTATTGCACTACTAATAACGAATCACCGGAAGCCTCAATATGTATAGCACCTATAGCAAGGCAAAGCTCCAATCCGAATAACAATGCATATTCGGCTTTGATCATTGTGCAAAAATATTTTAAGCGGCATGAGGCTTCACAAAATAGCTTCATATGGAGATAAATAAACAACACCAACACCTTGGCCATTGTTAGAAATTTAACCATCAATATATAATCTCCATGGTACTAGAGAGATCAAGCTAAAAACAATATTATGCATGATGTCAATATGATGCTCAATAATAAATCAACCATGATTTGGCCTTACGTAAGTTTTGAAAACTAACAAGCCAAAGCACACCCAATAAAAAGATAAGTTCACTTTGCAATTTTGGTGAATTGGTCTATGCATAATATCATCAATGGCATCAATTTGACAAATTCCTTTGCAAGCACTTATCTCAATCTCTACTCAAACTAAGGACGGTGTTAGAGTACCACACCGGCCATCCTTACATATATTCTTAGGGCGATAGATAAGTATCGGCCATTACCATGAGGTCCATGTAGAATTCATTCACCAAATCATGTATAGCCGAAATAAACAAATGAAATAGCAATCAAATATTTCGACCCTTTGGATTAGCAAGAAAAAAATGTAGCTAATAAATTGTATAGAGATTTGGTAATACCCTCTCATGATGCAGAAAATTATGTCGCTTCCATGGATCAAAATAAATCCAGGGAGGGTAATTTATCATACCTGATGATGAACTCCATGGCAAAGGCATCAATGGTATGGTTGAAAAACATGGATGATGTGCTAACTAAAGATTTTGATGGGGTGATGCAAACCTTCGGCTTAATTGTTTCTGGTTTCCATCCTTCTCTTTCTTCACTTTTATAACACTTGTTGCAATAGAAGGTTGCACATCATTTTTATTTTGATTGCTCCTCTTGGGAACCCATGCCATGTTCTTCTTTTTCAGCTCTTGTGCACTAAGTTTTTGTAATTCCTTCTTTCGCCAATACGATAAGCCGAGTGGGCACCCCGGCTGTGATTTTGTTTGAAGCAATGGCAATTCTTGTTTTACCTTGTACACTGTCAACTTCTTTTCTTCAGATTTGGCACTTTGACTCTTGATAATTGGTTGCTTCGTCTCATTGCTTTTAGTAGCCAATGTCAACACATTAATTAGCTCTTTTTCATTTGAGATCAAATCTGAAGTTGCACTCTTACGACCATCTCTTTTAACACGGTACACTTGTTTGACCACCTCTTTCTTATTCTTTGAGCTCCGGACCGATTCCTTATGATTGAAACAGTCTTTAGCATGTGATTGTTCAAGTGTTGATCTTCTCGGAGCTGCATAATATTGATGAGATGGTCTAAAATAAGATGGAGAATGTGCCCTTGTATCATACATGTCCCATGATGGATATGGATCTACATGAGCATAGGGAGGCATCCACGACATTGGCATTGGGGGCCCAAAATAAGGATATGAATATGTTGCATTAAAATGCTCACTTTGCCAATACCGATCCTCATATTTGCGCCTTGGGGGTGATCTTGGTTTCTTTGCATGATTTGGCCGATAAGCATTCTTCTCTTCACTCTTCTTTTGATATTTATCCAATAGTTCAACGAAGGTGATTTTTGATCTCTTACACTTGATCTCTTGCATGACTTAGAGACATAACCGCATTGAAAGCAATATCGCAAGTTAGGCAATCATCACAACATCCCATGTAATATATAGAATAAAAGGGGAGATACATAGTTGGCTTACACTCGCCACGTCATATCAAAGTACATAAATAACATACATCATCCAAACACTCATGGCCCGACTACGGTGCCAAAATAAAAGACAACCCAACAAGCGACAAAGGTCCCGATCATCCCAACTAGGCACCACTACTGATCATCAGGAAAAGACACATAGTAACGCTGAGAATCCTCGTCGTACTCCCACTTGAGCTCAAGCGCGCCATCTGGAGCTGTATCATCTGTCCCTGCATCTGGTGTAATAGTAATCTGTGAGCCACAGGGACTCAGCAATCTCGCACCCTCGCGATCAAGACTATTTAAGCTTATAGGAAGGAAGGGGTAAATATATGTGGAGCTGCAGCAAGCGACTAGCATATATGGTGGCTAACTTATTCGCAAAAGAGAGCGAGAAGAGGAGGCAAAGCGCGAGCGAGAAACTAGAGAGCAACCTGCGCAAACATAACTCCAACACCGTGTCCACTTCCCGGACTCCGCCGAGAAGAGGCCATCACAGTAACACATGCGGTTGATTCATTTTAATTAATTAAGGTTCAAGTTATCCACAATCGGACATTAACAAATTCCCATCTGCCCATAACCGCGGGCACGGCTTTTGAAAGATCAATCCCTGCAGGGGGTCCCAACTTAGCCCATAACAAGCTCTCACGGTCAACGAAGGAATAGACCTCCACCCGAGACATTCCGATCAGACTCGGTATCCCGGTACAACAAGACATTTCGACAGGTTAAAACAAGACCAGCAAGACCGCCCGAATGTGCCGACAAATCCCGATAGGAGCTGCACATATCTCGTTCTCAAGGCACACTCCGATGAGCCAGACGTCGGGTAGGCCAGCCCAGAGTTGCCCCTGGTAGCCCCGGACATCGCTCGGTTGGACCAACACTCAGAGGAGCACTGGCCCCCGGGGGGGGGGGTTAAAATAAGATGACCCTCGGGCTCTGGAAACCCAAGGGAAAAAGAGGCTAGGTGGCAAATGGTAAAACCAATGTTGGGCATTGCTGGAAAAGCTTTAATAAAGGCGAACTATCAAGGGGTTCCCATTATAGCCCAACCGCGTAAGCGACGCCAAATCCGGGAACATAACACCGATATGACGGAAACTAGGACGACAAGAGTGGAACAAAACACTAGGCGAGAGGCCGAGCCTTCCACCCTTTACCAAGTATATAGATGCATTAATATAACATAGCAATATAATGATATCCCAACAAGTAAGTAAATGTCCCAACAATGAACAGCTCCAATCTTCACCTGCAACTAACAACGCTATAAGAGGGGCTGAGCAAAGCGGTAACATAGCCAATCAACGGTTTGCTAGGACAATGGTGGGTTAGAGGTTTGACATGGCAATTGGGAGGCTGACAAGCAAGTGGTAGGCATCGTAGCATTCGCATAGCAAAAGAGCGAGCAAACTAGCATAGCAAAGATAGTAGTGATTTCGAGGGTATGATCATCTTGCCTGCACAGTTGTCAGAGTTGACAGGATCCTCAAAAGCAAACTCAACGGGCTCCTCGTTAGTGAACTCGTCTCCCGGCTCTATCCAAACAAGACAAACAAGCAACAAGGATACAATCAACCACGTGCAAGCTCAAACAATAAGATGCAAAGATGGTATGCTATGCGGGATGCGATGCGGTATGCAAAATGCAAGATATGACAGGAAATGCATGAACATGGCCTTAACTTGGAAAACCAAGTGTTCCACTGGAAAGATGGGATGAAATCGCTTGAAAACGATATAAAGAACGCCGGAATCGGAGTTACGGTTTGGAAATGGCAAGCGATTTAAGAATGACACTCGTCTGCGATTTACAGCAAGTAGGCATCTAAATGCAACGAAATGAATATGCTAGAGAACCCAAACATGACAACAAAATACATGGCAGGGATGCACACAAGATGCTTAACAAAACACTAGCACTGAGCCACGGCCAATTCATCAATTATGAGGTTCAAACAAGCATGGCAAAAACGCAAATGCAAAACAGATTCCAGACTTAGTGAAATTAACACTTGTCTGAAATTTCAGATCACGAAGCTCTCTTCGGAGCAGCAAAACAACATGATACATAACCTGATTATGATAAGTAAGAACATGGCATGGAGCTACTCAACAAGCTTAACAAAAGACTCAAAGTGACCTGGGGTCAAAAGGGAACACAAAATATACTAACAAGCACACGAACATAGCTAAAACACAATCAGTTTTCAGACTTAGTGAAAACTGAGACATGCTGGAATTTAACTCACGAAGGCATGTAGACGAGCTCGATGCACTCACTATGGTGCAAGTCATGGCAAGGCAAGCATATCTCTATTAAGAAGGCACAAAATGCTAGCTAGACATGGCGAGAACAATGGCATAGCATGTGCGGATCAACTACAATAGCATCGGCAAAATCGCAAACAAGTTGATGATCTGCCCAGATTTACCACAAAGCAAAAGTAGAGCTCGATTGACTCAAGCCAGAGTGCTCCACATATGCAAACAAAGACATAGATGGTTAGAGCATAACATGATTAACAAACCTCCTTTACTGATCATCCTCAAAAGAGGCACGGATCACTAGGAAACAGCATGAACATATGGCATCACGAACTAAATAATCCCAGACTTAGTGGAAACAAGTAAGTCCCTGAAAACAGATTTACCGGGTGTCTCACTTTGCAAGCTTGCACAAGTCACCACACACATCCTAAAAATGCATGGGTTGCACCTCTGGAAAGAAGACAAAATGCTTAACAAAACATATGAAGGACTCACAGGCATATCATGCACCCAATAATCATGGCAAAAATGACAAAAGTCTAAGATGAACTAGCAGATCTGACAATTATCTCATGAAGCCTCCTTCTAGCAGCATTTCGGGCATCAAGATGAACTCAAATGAAAATGATGCAATGGAATGAAATGATGTACTCGTCGAGACGAACATTTTGATATACTATATGTTCAAAACGGAGCTATGGATGCGGAGATATCACCGGTCAAAGTATGCACAAAAATTAGGGTTCAGGAGCGAAAAGTCAACCGAGAGGATTTCTGGATCTAAGATCTGCACGCTTCACGAGGAGATCGCCGGAGTTCGTCAACGCGGTGGCCGGAGCTGTTCACGGCGCCGGAGAGGAAGGAGAGGGCCGGGGCTTGGCCGGCCGGATCCGGTGGCGCGGCGATGGCGGTGCGGCGGCCCAGCGAGGTCGGCCGCCGGCGTCGTGGAAGAAGGCGGCGGGGACGCGCGGCTCGGGCGGCGGAGACTCCCGGACGGCGAGGCGCGGCGATGGGCTCGGGGGGGGGGGGGGGCCCGCGTGGGCCTGCGGGCCGGCGGGAGCGGCGATGTGTACCGGGAGGCTCGGCGAATCGGACAGCGCCAAGTGGCGCGGGCGGCGAGGACGGACACGTCCGGCGCCGGCGGACGTTGTCCGGCGCGCGGGGGGAGATCTGTTTTTTTAGACTAGGGTTTCGGGGGAAGAGAGATCCGAAAACGAAGGGGTTCTATTTATAGGCATAGAGGGAGCTAGGAGAGTCCAAATGAGGTGCGGTTTTTGGCCACGCGATCGTGATCGAATACTCTAGATGATGGAGCTGAGTTTGGTGGGTTTTGGGCCAAATTGGAGGGGTGTTGGGCTGCAACACACACGAGGCCTTTTCGGTCCCTCGGTTAACCGTTGGAGTATCAAACGAAGTCCAAATGGTATGAAACTTGACAGGCGGTCTACCGGTAATAAACCAAGGCCGCTTGGCAAGTCTCGGTCCAATCCGGAAATATTTAATCCCCACACACGAAAGAAAGCTAGAAATGACCACCGGAGGAGAACGAAGCGCCGGAATGCAAAACGGACAACGGGGAAAATGCTCGAATGCATGAGATGAACACGTATGCAAATGCAATGCACATGATGACATGATATGAGATGCATGACAACGAAAACAACACATGGAGACAAAGACCCGAACCCGAGAAATAAATATAACTTAACGCCGGAAACGACAAGAGTTGGAGTACAAATTGGGAAAGTAATATCTGGGGCGTTACAACACTCCACCACTACGAAAAGATCTCGTCCCGAGATCTAAGACTGAAAGAACTCCGGGTACTCAGAACGGAGGTGATCCTCGCGTTCCCAGGTAGCTTCACGGTCGGAATGGTGTGACCACTTGACTTTGAGAAATTTGATTGACTTGTTGCGAGTCTTGCGTTCAGTCTCTTCAAGGATTGCAACTGGGTGCTCACGGTAAGAGAGATCTTCTTGGAGCTCAATGTCCTCGAAGTTGACGGTGCGGTTAGGCGTCTTGAAGCACTTTCGGAGCTGAGAGACATGGAACACATCATGAACATTTGCAAAGTTTGACGGAAGCTCGAGTTGATAGGTGAGGTCGCCTCTCTTGCTGACAATCTTGAAAGGTCCGACGTATCTGGGGGCAAGCTTCCCTTTGATACTGAAGCGACGAGTCCCTTTCATAGGAGATACGCGAAGGTAAACATGATCTCCGATCTCGAAAGCCAAATCACGGTGCTTACTATCATAGTAGCTCTTCTGGCGGGATTGGGCTGCTTTGAGGTTATCACGAATGACCTTGCACATCTCTTCTGCCTCTGTGATTAAGTCATTACCCAGCAGCTGACGTTCACCGGTTTCAGACCAGTTGAGAGGGGTACGGCATTTCCTACCATACAGAATTTCAAATGGGGCCTTGCCCGAACTTGCTTGAAAACTGTTGTTGTATGAGAATTCAGCATAAGGAAGACAATCCTCCCACTTCATGCCGAAGGAGATCACACAAGCCCTGAGCATATCTTCAAGAATCTGGTTGACACGCTCGACTTGACCGCTTGTTTGAGGATGGAAAGCAGTGCTGAAGCGGATGTTGGTGCCCATGGCCTTCTGAAAAGAATCCCAAAACTTGGAGGTAAAGATGCTGCCATGGTCTGAAGATATCACTTGAGGAATACCGTGCAGAGAGACAATTCAAGAGGTATAGAGTTCCGCCAATTGAGCTGCAGTGATCGGCTCTTTGATAGGCAGAAAGTGAGCCACTTTGGTGAGCTTGTCGATGACAACGAATATAGCATCATTGCCACGCTTGGACTTTGGAAACCCAGTCACGAAGTCCATCTCAATGTGGTCAAACTTCCATTCTGGAATGGCAAGAGGTTGGAGGAGACCTGGTGGCCTTTGGTGTTCTGCCTTCACTCTTCTGCAGACATCACATTCATTCACGAATTGAGCGATCTCGCGCTTCATTCGAGTCCACCAATAAGCTTGCTTCAGATCCTGATACATCTTCGTGCTCCCAGGGTGGATGGAGAGGAGAGAGCTGTGAGCCTCGTTCATGATCACTTTACGATGTTCACCTTTGGGCACAACAATTCGATCCTCGAAGAAGAGAGTGTCGTTGTCATCAAGGCGGTAGCACTTGTACTTGGACTGACTCTTGGCAATCCCAATCTTCACCTTTTTCACCATAGCATCAAGAAGCTGGGCTTGGCGAATCTGGTCTTCTAAGGTAGGAGAGACTTGAAGGTTGGCGAGGAAACCTTGAGGAACAATTTGCAGATTAAGTTTGCGGAAAGCTTCACAAAGCTCAGGTTGATAAGGCTTGAGAATCAGACTGTTGCAATACGCTTTCCTGCTCAAAGCGTCAGCAATCACATTGGCCTTGCCTGGAGTATACTCGATACTCGGATTATACTCTTGAATCATTTCTACCCATTGAGTTTGCCTGAGGTTGAGATTAGGCTAAGTAAAGATGTACTTGAGACTCTTGTGATCAGTGAAAATATCCACTTTTCTTCCCAATAGAAGATGTCTCCAAGTCAAAAGAGCATGCACAACTGCCGCCAACTCAAGATCATGAGTGGGGTAGTTCTTCTCATTAGGCTTCAACTGGCGAGAGGTATAAGCAACAACTTTCTTCTCTTGCATCAGTACAACACCGAGACCTTGGAGAGAGGCGTCACAGAAGACCTCGTACGGCTTGGATTCATCAGGCGGAGTCAAAACTGGAGCAGTGATCAATTTCTCTTTCAAAGTGTTGAAAGCAATATCACACTCCGGAGACCGAACGTACTTGACATGCTTCTGGAGAAGATTTGAGAGAGGCTTTGTGATCTTACAAAAGTTTTCAACGAATCTTCGGCAATAGCTTGCGAGACCGAGGAAGCTACGGAGTTGCTTCATGTTCTGAGAAGGTTCCCAATTAACAATTGCAGACACCTTCTCAGGATTCACGGCAATGCCCTTGGCAGAGATGATATGACCAAGATAAAGAACCTCATCGAGCCAAAATTCACACTTGGAGAACTTGGCGTAGAACTGATGTTCCCTGAGCTTGTCAAGAACCAAACGCAAGTGCTTGGCATGATCTTCCTTGTTCTTGGAGAAAACCAGAATGTCGTCGAGATAGACCAAAACGAAGTCATTGGTGTAGGGGTTGAAGATGAAGTTCATCATGCGAGAGAACTTCGGAGGAGCGTTGACGAGGCCAAAAGACATGACGGTGTATTCATATGACCCATAGCTTGTCCTGGAGGGCGTCTTGGGAATATCTTGCTCACGGATTCGAATCTGATGATAACCCATATGGAGATCAAGCTTGGAGAATACTTGGGCACCCTTGAGTTGTTCGAACAGCTCATTGATGTTGGGGAGTGGGTATTTGTTCTTGATGGTCTTCTTGTTCAATGGACGGTAATCCACACAAAGTCGGTCCGTTCCATCCGTCTTCTTCACAAAAAGAACACCACAACCCCACGGAGAAGAACTAGGCCGGATGAGACCCATTCTTTCTTGAATATCGAGTTGTTTCTTCAACTCCTTCAACTCTTCAGGTCCGAGCTTGTAAGGACGTTTGCACACAGGTTCTGTACCGGGCTCAAGATCAATAACAAATTCAACTGGCCGGTGCAGAGGCATTCCTGGGAGCTCTTCTGGAAAGACGTCTTGATACTCGCAAACGACTGGAATCTACGAAATAGCATCCAATTCGCCCTTCTCATTGAGAGAAAACAATCGGATTGTATCATCACGAGCGGCAAAGACAATGACATCCTCATACGAATGAGTCAATTGAATCTGCCTAGCAGCACAATCAAGCTGAGCCTTGTGCTTAGAGAGCCAGTCCATCCCGAGAATAAGATCGATATCCGAATTACCAAGAACCACCAGAGAAGAGAGAAACTTGTAGTCGCCCAACGTGATAGTAACATCTGGAGCAATAGCGCTTGCATTCATGAATTTACCCGGAGAAACAACAGATAACTGTCTAGGCAAATCTTTTAAAGGCAACTCATGCTTAGAAACAAATGGTCTCGAGATGAAACAATGCGATGCACCCGTATCAAAAAGAACTTTTGCAGGGATATCATTAACAGGAAGGTTACCCATGATGACATCTGACGAATTCTCTGCCCGAGCTGCATTCATCAAGTTGACCTTGGCGGACTTGGGGTTATGCTTGACCACAGCTGTACTTGCCGATCTAACAGGAGGAGGAGGAGGAAGACGCCTCTGGTTGAAACACTTGTTGGCATAGTGACCCTTCTGTTGGCACTTGTTGCACGTGACCTCTGAAAGCGGACGGTGGTACGGAGCACTCGATCTTGGAGCTTGAGACGAAGTCTTGTTCTGAAAGCCAGGGTTGGGTGGGTGGGAAGAACCACTGCCACCTTTGCTCTTCTGCTGATACGGCTGACGGAACGGAGGAGGAGGAAGCCAATACTTCTGCTGCTTGGCCACTTGAGTAGAGGAAGAAGGAGTAGCATCTCTGACTCGCTTCTTGGAAGCATCACACCTCAACTGAGCAGCCTCTTGCTTCAGTGCCATGTTGTAGAACTCATCGTATCTCAACGGCTCAAAGAGGACAAGAGCGAGCTGAATTTCTTCTCTGAGACCACCCCTGAACTGGTATATCATGCTCTTCTCATCAGGAACATCCTGCTTGGCAAAGCGGGCGAACTTCTGGAACAACTTGTTGTAGTCATAGACAAACAAAGAGCCTTGCTTCAGATTGCGGAATTCCTCACGTTTGCTTTCAGTCACACTCTGAGGGATGTGATGAGCTCGGAAATCTTGACGGAAATCATCCCAAGTGATCAAACGTCCACCTCTGGAATCCTTGTACTGCTGGAACTACTCTGCAGCCTGATCTTTGAGTTGGAAGGAAGCGAACTTGACGAAATCTTCAGGCCTGACGTTGCTGCATTCAAAATGCTTACACAGATCCACCAGCCAATCATCAGCATCGGAAGCCTCAACACAATTGCTGAACGTCTTTGGACCATTAGCAAGGAACTGGTTCAGTGTAGCAAAATGATTCTGATTGTTGCCTTGATTCCCTTGACTGCCTTGATTTTGCTCTTGGAGGATTTGCATGATCAACTGTGTGTTTGCATTGGTTGCGGCCATGACAGCTTGCCAAGCCTCCGGAGGAGGTGGAGGTGGTGGCGGATCAGGATTCGGAGTCGTGCGCGTTGGAGGAGCCATCCTGAAGAGGTTGACCACCATTAGCACATAGACAGACAAATATTGAAGCTGAATCCAACGGAATGAAAATTGCAACATAAAGTCTTCACATCCGAACAAAATGAACGAATGCACTTCTCTTGAAGTGGTCACATATCCCTAAATTGCGAAGCCACGTAGAATTAGGTAGAAGAGGTAAATCAACAAGGTATGGAATCAACACATGACTTCGAAGCAATTCGAATACCACAACTGAAAACAAAAACAAAGGATTGGCTTGCGAAATAAGCCGGAACAAACATATGATAGAGATTTCGTCCGAAGTTTTCGTGGTGGGACCTACACGGACTCGATCGTACAGCACCATCATGTACAAGGCAGTGCACATGACATACGAAGCGTCCCCGAGTCAGCATAGCCAAGGACTCTTTAAGACACAACGAGACCACTGTAAAATCGACCGTGAATAGGCGAACCACTAGACGTCGAACCCCAATTTCATATCATACATCTGTCGGAAAGATATCCTAAGAGCTACTTGAATTCCCACCTAAGAAACTCCCGAAACTTTCCGGTTATGCAATCAGGTGTTGGGGATACGGGGAAGCATAATATCTCACCCAAACTAGCAAATCCTACATCCAGCTGTATCCATCCTTCAACACATAACCAAGAAACCTTCGGAAACCATCTACCTCAACCTTCGAAAAGCATCCGTTATACAAGTTATGGCGATACTCCCGAACTCCCGCCCCAATACTGGGTGGCGTCGAGGTTATCTCACCAAAGAACTGCATAAAAGAGATTTTCAATGTCGGCGAACATATCTCAAGTATTCCAAAATTGCAACAATCAAATTATGATGACAACACCTCAGAGCTCAACTCCCCGGGACACTTCCACTAAACCCCTGACAGGAGGCACCAAGACAATGTTCTCATCATAACACCATCGGAACAATTCCAAGATACTCGCGTGATCCTAAATTTTATTTAGTGAAATCTGAGAAGAGAAGAGTCAAAACTCTACGTCAGGATGCCTTACCAGAGCGATGAGGAGACTGGGAAGTAAAAATAATTCCTAACTCTCCGATATATAATTCCTAAATGACTCAAAACATTTTTCTAGACACAACTCGGCTGCTAAAAACGATCAATCAGTGGGGGCTCCTAAGGTCGGGGAAGGCTCTGATTACCAACTTGTAACGCCCTCGATGCGGCTATAGCTCCCACGTGTCGAGGCACGACTTAGAGACATAACCGCATTGAAAGCAATGTCGCAAGTTAGGCAATCATCACAACATCCCATGTAATATATAGAATAAAAGGGGAGATACATAGTTGGCTTACACTCGCCACGTCACATCAAAGTACATAAATAACATACATCATCCAAACACTCATGGCCCGACTACGGCACCAAAATAAAAGACAACCCAACAAGCGACAAAGGTCCCGATCACCCCAACTGGGCACCACTACTGATCATCAGGAAAAGACACATGGTAACGTTGAGAATCCTCGTCGTACTCCCACTTGAGCTCAAGCGCGCCATCTAGAGCTGTATCATCTGTCCCTGCATCTGGTGTAATAGTAATCTATGAGCCACAGGGACTCAGCAATCTCGCACCCTCGCGATCAAGACTATTTAAGCTTATAGGAAGGAAGGGGTAAATATATGTGGAGCTGCAGCAAGCGACTAGCATATATGGTGGCTAACTTATTCGCAAAAGAGAGCGAGAAGAGGAGGCAAAGCGCGAGCGAGAAACTAGAGAGCAACCTGCGCAAACATAACTCCAACACCGTGTCCACTTCCCGGACTCCGCCGAGAAGAGGCCATCACGGTAACACACGCGGTTGATTCATTTTAATTAATTAAGGTTCAAGTTATCTAACCGGACATTAACAAATTCCCATCTGCCCATAACCGCGGGCACGGCTTTCGAAAGATCAATCCCTGCAGGGGGTCCCAACTTAGCCCATAACAAGCTCTCACGGTCAACGAAGGAATAGACCTCCACCCGAGACATTCCGATCAGACTCGGTATCCCGGTACAACAAGACATTTCGACAGGTTAAAACAAGACCAGCAACACCGCCCGAATGTGCCGACAAATCCCGATAGGAGCTGCACATATCTCATTCTCAGGGCACACTCAGATGAGCCAGACGTCGGGTAGGCCAGCCCAGAGTTGCCCCTGGTAGCCCTGGACATCGCTCGGTTGGACCAACACTTAGAGGAGCACTGGGCGGGGGGGGGGGGGGGGGTTAAAATAAGATGACCCTCGGACTCCGGAAACCCAAGGGAAAAAGAGGCTAGGTGGCAAATGGTAAAACCAATGTTGGGCATTGCTGGAAAAGCTTTAATCAAGGCGAACTATCAAGGGGTTCCCATTATAGCCCAACCGCGTAAGGGACGCCAAATCCGGGAACATAACACCGATATGATGGAAACTAGGACGACAAGAGTGGAACAAAACACTAGGCGAGAGGCCGAGCCTTCCACCCTTTACCAATTATATAGATGCATTAAGATAACATAGCAATATAATGATATCCCAACAATTAAGTAAATGTCCCAACAATGAACAGCTCCAATCTTCACCTGCAACTAACAACGCTATAAGAGGGGCTGAGCAAAGCGGTAACATAGCCAATCAACGGTTCGCTAGGACAATGGTGGGTTAGAGGTTTGACATGGCAATTGGGAGGCTAACAAGCAAGTGGTAGGCATCGTAGCATTGGCATAGCAAAAGAGCGAGCAAACTAGCATAGCAAAGATAGTAGTGATTTCGAGGGTATGATCATCTTGCCTGCACAGTTGTCAGAGTTGACAGGATCCTCAAAAGCAAACTCAATGGGCTCCTTGTTAGCGAACTCGTCTCCCGGCTCTACCCAAACAAGACAAACAAGCAACAAGGATACAATCAACCACGTGCAAGTTCGAACAATAAGATGCAAAGATGGTATGCTATGCGGGATGCGATGCGGTATGCAAAATGCAAGATATGATAGGAAATGCATGAACCTGGCCTTAACTTGGAAAACCAAGTGTGCCACTGGAAAGATGGGATGAAATCGCTTGAAAACGATATAAAGAACGCCGGAATCGGAGTTACGGTTTGGAAATGGCAAGCGATTTAAGAATGACACCGGTCTGCGATTTACAGCAAGTAGGCATCTAAATGCAACGAAATGAACATGCTACAGCACCCAAGCATGACAATAAAATACATGGCAGGGATGCACACAAGATGCTTAACAAAACACGAGCACTGAGACACGGCCAATTCATCCATTATGAGGTTCAAACAAGCATGGCAAAAACGCAAATGCAAAACAGATTCCAGACTTAGTGAAATTAACACTTGTCTGAAATTTCAGATCACGAAGCTCTCTTCGGAGCAGCAAAACAACATGATACATGACCTAATTATGATAAGTAAGAACATGGCATGGAGCTACTCAACAAGCTTAACAAAAGACCCAAAGTGACCTGGGGTCGAAAGGGGTCACAAAATATACTAACAAGCACACGAACATAGCAAAAACACAATCAGTTTTCAGACTTGGTGAAAACTGAGACATGCTGGAATTTAACTCACGAAGGCATGTAGACGAGCTCGATGCACTCACTACGGTGCAAGTCATGGCAAGGAAAGCATATCTCCATTAAGAAGGCACAAAATGCTAGTTAGACATGGCAAGAACAATGGCATAGCATGCACGGATCAACTACAATAGCATCGGCAAAATCGCAAACAAGTTGACGATCTGCCCAGATTTACCACGAAGCAAAAGTAGATCTCGATTGACTCAAGCTAGAGTGCTCCACATATACAAATAAAGACATGGATGGTTAGAGCATAACATGATTAACAAAACTCCTTTACTGATCATCCTCAAAAGAGGCACGGATCACTAGGAAACGGCATGAACATATGGCATCACGAACTAAATAATCCCAGACTTAGTGGAAACAACTAAGTCCCTGAAAACAGATTTACCGGGTGCCTCACTTTGCAAGCTTGCACAAGTCACCACACACATCCTAAAAATGCATGGGTTGCACCTCTGGAAAGAAGACAAAATGCTTAACAAAACATATGAAGGACTCACAGGCATATCATGCACCCAATAATCATGGCAAAAATGACAAAAGTCTAAGATGAACTAGCAGATCTGACAATTATCTCATGAAGCCTCCTTCTAGCAGTATTTCAGGCGTCAAGATGAACTCAAATGAAAATGATGCAATGGAATGAAATGATGTACTCGTCGAGGCGAGCATTTTGATATACTATATGTCCAAAACGGAACTACGGATGCGAAGATATCATCGGTCAAAGTATGCACAAAAATTAGGGTTCGAGAGCGAAAAGTCAACCGAGAGGATTTCTGGATCTGAGATTTGCACGCTTCACGAGGAGATTGCCGGAGTTCGTCAACGCGGTGGCCGGAGCTATTCACGGCGTCGGAGAGGAAGGAGAGGGCCGGGGCTTGGCCGGCCGGATCCGGTGGCGCGCCGGAGTGATCGTGGTGGCGCGCGGCCACCGGAGCTGACGGCGGCGGGGTCGGCGGAGAGGCGGCCCGAGGCGGTGTGCGGCGATGGCAGTGCGGCGGCCCGGCGAGGTCGGCCGCCGGCGTCGTGGAAGAAGGCGGCGGGGACGCGCGGCTCGGGCGGCGGAGACTCCCGGATGGCGGGGCGCGGCGATGGGCTAGGGGGGCCCCGCGTGGGCCTGCGGGCCGGCGGGAGCTGCGATGTGGACCGGGTGGCTCGGCGAATCAGACGGCACCAAGTGGCGCGGGCGGCGAGGTCGGACACGTCCGGCGCCGGTGGACGTTGTCCGGCGCGCGGGGGGAGATCTGTTTTTTAGACTAGGGTTTCGGGGGAAGAGAGATCCGAAAACGAAGGGGTTCTATTTATAGGCATAGAGGGAGCTAGGAGAGTCCAAATGAGGTGCGGTTTTCGGCCACACGATCGTGATTGAACGCTCTAGATGATGGAGTTGAGTTTGGTGTGTTTTGGGCCAAATTGGAAGGGTGTTGGGTTGCAACACACACGAGGCCTTTTCGGTCCCTTGGTTAACAGTTGGAGTACCAAACGAAGTCCAAATGGTACGAAACTTGACGGGCGGTCTACCGGTAGTAAACCAAGGCCGCTTGGCAAGTCTCGGTCTAATCCAGAAATGTTTAATTCCCACACACGAAAGAAAGCTAGAAATGACCACTGGAGGAGAATGAAGCGCCGGAATGCAAAACGGACAACGGGGAAAATGCTCGAATGCATGAGATGAACACGTATGCAAATGCAATGCACATGATGACATGATATGAGATGCATGACAATGAAAACAACACACGGAGACAAAGACCCGAACCCGAGAAATAAATATAACTTAACGCCGAAAACGACAAGAGTTGGAGTACAAATTGGGAAAGTAATATCTGGGGCGTTACAGGTTTTCCCAAAAGATTTTAACCTTGGCTTTAAATTTCTGAAATCAAAGTAGTTAGAATATACACGTCTCAATTGAGACCATGCGTAAGCCAAGTATGAAGCAAGCAAAGCTACCCAATTAAATATGAACTTTAAAGAAAGCAATGGGAAAAGCTTTGACTGCAGTAATAATCACTATCGGTCTCTTTGAATGGTACAATATATTGACCGATATGCTTAGTAACAATTTTATTGCTAACAAGTAAATTGCCCTTCTTCATTGGTCTTTGAAAATTACTTATGAGAATATTTCTTATAGATGCATCAACAATAAAGTTGTGACCAAATCTGAAAATAGGTAAATTACTTGCTAGACATACCTCTTCAAATATGTTGGGAGAGAATGATGATTGCATGTCATGAATAATATCGTGCTTTGCTTTTGGATGGCTTCCCAACATCGCGTCACAATTTTCTTCTTGATTCCATGCATCATAAATTTGAAGATCTTTTTCAACCGAACTTTGTTCGGCTACTTGTTCTTTTCCTTGAAGCTCGTCAATTTCTATGGCATGAAACTCATAGGGTAGGAAGTAGGTTCCATTAATTTCAGAAAAATCAAGCATGGTTGTTTTGCTATGCTTTCCATGCTCTTTCTCAATAATGCTTGCCTCTTTGGATTTGATGGACTCAGAATATATACTACTTGATTCGGTTTTTCCAATAACCGAATTTTCTTTGTTACCTGAATCAATGACTTTATATTTTTTAATTTGCAAGGCTTCTCGCTCTTGTCTAATTTTAGCCCACATCTCATCTTGGCGAGCTTTAAGCTTTTTCATCTCAATTTTCATCCACTCCTCATGAGATTGCCCCCCAATACTTTCAGACTTTCCCGGCAATGAGGTGCCGAAACTTTGCAATTGTTTAGGGGGTACACTAGATGGTACAGCACTGGGCGACCGTATCATTTGCACAACTCTAGCTTTTACTGCAGCAAAATCATGGGGCTTCTCGCCTTCTATTAGTTCCTGTCGAATGGAGTTGCACAAATCCCAAGAGAATGTAAGCTTGTTCTCAACCACCCAATCTGGATATGGTTGCCCCCCGATGCTTTTAGACTCTTTCGGCAATGAGATGTTGCAGAAATTCTGTAATTGTGTAGGGGTTACATGATATGCCACGGTAGTAGGTGAAGGCATTTGTGCTCCTGCAGAAGTTTCACTTATTCGGCCATGACCATGAAGCTGCGGAGCCGAATTATGGACATCAATAGTTGCGTATGGTGCCAAAAAATTAGTAGCTTTAGGTGTAGCATATGATGTTTGAGGGTAATTGGCCAAATAACTAGTAGTAACATGGCCAATTCCCCTATCCACCGGCACGTTTGGATTCACATACTGCAAATTAGTTGCCGATGAATAAAAAGGTGAAACACTTTCTTCTATGCTATTGGAAATTTTAACATCAGGTGTTTCAAATCGATTAACCGAACCCATCATGTTGTTCATCGGCATTTGGATTTGTGGGGTTGCCGATGCATGAGGGTTGGGATACCAGACCAGTCGGCGGGCCCCAGCAGTCGGCGGAGAAGTCGGAGGTCGGAGACACTGATGGCTAGGCCCGCGCCCAGTCACATTACCATTGTATCCCTGGGGGTAGGCCTATATAAACCCCCCAGGGCACCCATGCAAAGGGTTGGACCCCAGTAGTTCTAGACCACACCAAATAGAAGGAGAGAGCTAGCCTTGCCCTCTCCTGCCACCCGAAACAGCTCAAGGAGCAACCTTGTAAACACTTGGCCATAGTGATCATGCGGAGACCCCGCAGAGCAGCAGTAGGGGTGTTATCTCTCCGGAGAGCCCTGAAGCTGGGTAAGATTCGCCGGCGTGCATGTCTTCGCTTCATCCCGTTTCCAGGCACTGGCGACGTTCTACTCGCCCCCACCATGATAAGCCATCCGTTGGCATATGTCGCACCAAACCCCCGACATTTGGCGCCCACTGTGGGGCTTGGTGCACCGCCGTCCGGAGATCTGTTCTGGACGGGAACCCTTTTTTCTCCCTGGCGAGCGCAGCCAGCCAGGCACGCCAGATGAAGTTTGCATCGACGCGCTGCATGGCGTTGAGATCGCTTGCGCAGCCAGCTCCTTGGCCGAACTTGTCGGCGAGGTCCGCCTCTTCGACGAACCTGCATCCGACGCAGGCGCGGGCGGCCTCGAGAACCTCCTCGCGGGCCTCCTCGATCAATTCCACATTTCCGGCGAGCCCGCCGTAGACTTGGAGTCCGTAGGCTCCACCGACCCGATGCTGGTCGACTCCGACACCGCGTCGATCGACACGTTTCCCACCAACGTGGTGGTCTACGACGAGCCTCTCCCCTACGCGGAGAGTGATGGAAGCACCGTCACTGAGGTGCTAGTCATCAGTCATGACGGGTTCCCTGGCGGAAGAGCGCCCGATTCACTCGGCGCGGCGCTGCAAGACCTAACTGCGCCCATTCCAGAAGATGCTGACGCAGAGACGTTAGAAGCGCGCCGCCTTCAGCTCGTTGAAGGTGTAAAGAAGCTGGCCAGCATGAGACGCTTGTCAGAAGCCTACCAGCGGGAGATGGATCACGCTGTTGGTGGCTCGCCGGCCCCGGCAGGGCCCAGCCGCCTTAGCGCGGTCCAGCAGCGTGGCGTAGCCATCGCCAGCCTATTTGGGGCTGGCCGCCCCGTGTACGCCACCCCAGCAGAGAACATCCGAGCCGCCCAGGCAGTGGCGGACGAGCTGGACAATTTCGAGGGCGAAGAGCGCCGCCTCATGATGGAGCGAGTCCAGCGGCTCCCCGACGCGGCTGCCGCGCAGAACGAGGCCGGCTGCCGCACGGAGGCGCCGCAGCGGCCAAACGACGACCCGCACCGAGATCAAGGCGCGACGTCTCGGACGCCGACTGGCGGTGCCCGAGGAAGAAAGGACAAGGAGTCGGCTGTCAGCCACAGTCGGACTCAGATTACCATAGAGCATGACCAAGACGGCCGCCCAAGAGCAGTGGAACGACGGGACGACTGTCCGCCTCCTCCTCCCCGCAAGGATAGGCGAGTCTCCCCGCCGCCTGTTGACCATCCCACTCTCGGTGACCACCTTGGCCGCCGAGAGGGAGTCAGAGAGAATGACGCCCGCCACCGGATCGACCGACTTCACCGGTCCCTGGCACTGGAAGAAGAAGACGAGCTGGGTCCGCCCTGTTTCGGGCCCCGCATTCGGGACGAGCCCTTTCCCAGAGGGTTCACGCTCCCAAGAGACACGCCCAAGTATACCGGCTCCGTGAAGCCGGAAGACTGGCTAGTCGACTACTCCACGGCTGTCAGCATAGCAAACGGCAACAAGCGTGTCGCCTTGAAGTATGTTCCGCTCATGCTCCAGGGCATGGCCCGGACATGGCTGAACAGCCTGAAGCCCCACAACGTCAACAGCTGGGTCGACTTCACAGAAGCGTTCGTCCGCAACTTCACCAGCACGTACAAGCGTCCTCCCAAGCCTCGCCAGCTCTCCTTGTGCGTGCAAGGTCTTGACGAGTCAACTCGCGACTACCTCACGCGTTGGGCCGAGCTCCGGAACTCCTGCGAGGGCGTGCATGAGGTGCAGGCTATCGAGTACTTCACAGCCGGGTGCCGAGAAGGCACCCTCCTCAAGCACAAGCTCCTCTGCGGTGAGCCAGAAAACCTCGACGAGCTGCTGATCATAGCAGACAAATACGCCACGGCCGACTCCTCCATGAAGACGGAAATTCAAATCAGCACAACTGGCAAAATGGCTCCACAAGCTCCAAGAACTCCGGCGGCAGATGCCGGCCGGCGACAGCAGCAGGGCGACAACAAGCGCAAGGCCCCGCAGCTGGCTTCCGGCAGCCGACAGGTCGCGACCGTCGAAGCCCAGCAGCCAGAAGAGCAGCCTGTGCCCAAGCGACAGAAAGGCGGCAAGCCAAACTGGTTGCCGGCCTTCTCCTACGAGCAGACCTTGGATGGACCTTGCAAGTTCCACAGCGGCGCGAAGCCATTGAATCACACCACCCGGAAGTGCCACTGGCTCACCAGGATCGCCAAGGGAGACGGCCTCCTGCCACCCCCACCTGCTGGGCAGCCGCCTCCGCCTCCGCCCCAGCAGCCGGCGGTCAGGCCAGTCGGCGCAGTGCAAGACGAATACCCTGAAGAGCACGGAGCCTACATGGTGTTCACCAGTATGGCTGATGATCGACGCAGCAGGCGGCTGCAGCGACAAGAGGTGAACGCAGTAGCCTCAGAGACGCCAGAGTTCATGCACTGGTCTGACAAGCCCATCAGTTGGAGCAGGGCCGACCACCCAGAAGTGATGCCGAGTCCGGGCTCCTACGCCTTGGTCCTGGACGCCACCTTTGCCACGGACAAACAGGCCGCGCGTTTCTCGCGGGTTCTGATAGACGGAGGCAACATCAATAATATCATGTACAAGGACACCATGGAGAAGTTAGGAATCAAGCAAAGACAGCTTTAGAACAGCCGAACTGTGTTCCACGGCATTGTACCTGGGCTTTCCTGCCCGCCAATCGGCAAGATCCTGATGGACGTCCTCTTTGGGGACAAAGATCACTTCCGAATAGAGTCTGTTTGGTTTGAGGTGGTGGACCTTGAGAGCCCATACCATGCGCTACTTGGCCGACCCGCCTTGGCCAAGTTCATGGAGGTCCCCCACTACGCCTACCTCAAGATGAAGATGCCCAGTTCCAGGGGAATTCTGACTGTGGCCGGCGACTACCGGAATTCGTCCGCTTGCGCGGCCGAGAGCAGTCGGCTGGCCGAGTCCCTGGTGATTGCAGCCGAGAAGCGACTCCTTGAACGAGTTGTGGCGATGGCCGGCAAGCAGCCGAAGATATCGCCCGACCCGAAGGAGTCGGAAGCTGAAGGTTCGTTCAAGCCGGCTAAAGAGACAAAGAAGATACCCTTGGATCTGGAGCACCCAGAGAGGTACGCTGTCATGGGTGCAAACCTCGACAGCAAATAGGAAGGCGAGCTCGTCGATTTCCTCTGTGAGAATCGGGACATCTTCGCGTGGTCTCCCAAAGACATGCCAGGTGTACCGATGGATTTCGCCGAGCACAAGTTACATGTCCGATCTGATGCAAAGCCGGTCAGGCAGCCCCTGCGCCGCTTATCAGAAGAGAAGAGAAGAGTTGTCGGAGAAGAGATAGCCCGACTCCGAGCAGCCGGCTTCATTATGGAGTTTTTCTTTCCGGAGTGGCTGGCAAATCCGGTCCTGGTACTGAAGAAGAACAAGCAATGGCGAATGTGTATTGACTACATGAGCCTCAACAAGGCCTGCCCCAAGGACCCATTTGCTCTACCAAGAATCGATCAGGTGATAGACTCCACAGCCGGATGCGAGTTGTTGAGTTTCTTGGATGCATACTCAGGATATCACCAGATCAAGCTGAACCCGGCTGACAGATTGAAGACCGCCTTCATCACGCCGTTTGGAGCATTCTGCTACCTCACCGTGACGTTCGGCTTGAGGAATGTCGGCGCCACCTTTCAGCGTTGCATGCAGAAGTGTCTCCTCAAGCAGCTCGGCAGGAACGCCCATGTCTACGTGGATGACGTGGTGGTGAAGACGGAGAAGCGTGGAACGCTGCTGGAAGACCTCAAGGAGACCTTTGAGAACCTGCGCCGGTTCCAGATCAAGCTCAACCCCGAGAAATGCGTCTTCGGAGTACCAGCCGGCCAGCTACTAGGTTTCCTGGTCTCTGAACGCGGCATAGAATGCAATCCAGTAAAAATCAAGGCCATTGAGAGAATGGAGGTACCCGGCCGATTGCTGGACGTGCAGAAGTTCACTGGCTGCTTAGCGTCCATCAGCCGATTCATCAGTCGGCTGGGCGAGAAAGCTCTCCCCTTATACCAGCTCATGAAGAAGACCACTTTTTTCGAGTGGAACCATAAGGCGGACGAAGCTTTTCACCAATTGAAGAAGATGCTGACTACTCCACCCGTCCTGTCGGCTCTGACTCCCAAGGAGCCTATGCTCTTGTACATCGCCGCCACCAGCCGAGTAGTCAGCATAGTCATCGTAGTAGAGCGCAAGGAGGAAGGCAAGGCGCTGCCTGTCCAGAGACTGGTATATTACCTGAGCGAGGTACTGTCGACCTCCAAGCAGAACTACCCCCACTACCAGAAGATGTGCTATGGCGTACACTTTGCCGCCAAGAAATTGAAGCCTTACTTTCAAGAGCATCCAATCACGGTGGTCTGCACGGCCCCACTTGCCAAGATCATCGGTAGCCGAGATGCCTCTGGTCGAGTGGCCAAGTGGGCCATAGAGCTGGCTCCTTACACCATCCACTACCAGCCCCGCACCGCTATCAAGTCGCAAGCACTGGCCGACTTCCTCGTCGACTGGGCCGAGACCCAGTACCTGCCCCTAGTGCCTGACTCCACCCATTGGCGGATGCACTTCGACGGCTCCAAGATGCGCACCGACTTGGGAGCCGGCGTCGTCCTCACCTCTCCTAAAGGCGACAAGCTCAAATATGCACTGCAAATCCACTTTGCTGCCTCCAACAACGTTGCCGGGTACGAGGCGCTCATTCACGGGCTCCGGCTTGCCAAAGAACTTGGCATCCGCCGGATCTTGTGTTATGGCGACTCGGACTTGGTGGTCCAGCAATCATCTGGCGACTGGGACGCGAAAGACGCAAACATGGCGAGCTACCATTTCCTCGTGCAGCAACTCAACGGGTATTTCGAAGGGTGCGAGTTCCTTCACGTGCCAAGAAACGACAACGACCAAGCAGACGCCTTGGCACGAATCGGCTCTACCCGCCAAGCAATACCATCTGGCGTCGCCCTTCAACGCCTCCTCAAGCCGTCTGTCAAGCCTTCACCAGAATTAGACTCCATTTTTGTGCCGGCTCCTCCCGAAGACGGCGGATCCGATTCTAGAGCTCCGGCAGTCGGAACAGGGACTTTGGCGGATGACTCCAAAGCCGCCACAGTCGAGCCCGGCCCGGGGACTACGGCAGTGGACTCGAAGATTCCAGAACTCAGCCTAGGGACCGCACCAGTCGGCCTGGGGACTTCATCAACCCAGCAAGCGGCTGTTGACTCCAGCCCGCCGCCTCCCAGCCCAACCGCCCTCGTCCAAGTCGCTGTTCTGGCAATCGAAGAAATAGCAGCACCCTCATGGGCCCAGTCCATCCTCAAATTCCTGGTGAATAAAGAGCTACCAACTGACAAGATCTTAGCTCGGCAAGTACAACACCGGGCGGCAACCTATACCATAGTCAACAGAGAGCTGGTTAGGCGCAGCGTCACTAGTGTCTACCAGCGTTGCGTAGAGCCAGAGCAAGGCCAAGCGATTCTCAAAGACATCCACCAAGGTGAATGCGGCCACCACGCGGCTTCAAGAGGACTCGTCGCCAAAGCCTTTCAGCACGGTTTCTTCTGACCGACTGCCTTGGAAGAGGCCAAGGAGTTGGTCCAAAAATGCAAAGGGTGTCAGAAGTTCAGCTCCAAGCCGCACCAGCCGGCTACTGCACTCAAGACCATCCCCATTTCCTGGCCTTTCGCAGTTTGGGGTCTGGACATGGTGGGACCATTCGAGACAGCACGAGGTGGTCTAACTCACCTACTTGTCGCAGTGGACAAGTTCACCAAGTGGGTGGAAGTGAAGCCAATTAAGAAACTGAATGGTCCGACTGCCGTGACCTTCATCACCGATATCACAATTCGGTACGGCATACCACACATCATCATCACCGACAACGGCACCAATTTTGCCAAAGGCGCCTTGGCCCGTTTCTGCGCAACACAGGGCATCCGACTGGACCTCGCGTCCGTCGCCCACCCGCAGTCAAACCGCCAAGTGGAGCGAGCAAACGGCCTCATCCTCTCCAGCATCAAGCCTCGGTTGATCGAGCCTCTAGAGTGCTCGGCTGGCTACTGGCTCGATGAGCTGCCAGCCGTCCTCTGGAGTCTGCGCACGACTCCAAACAAGTCAACCGGCTTCACACCCTTCTTCCTCGTCTACGGTGCCGAAGCCGTCATCCCAACGGACATAGAGTTCGACTCCCCATGAGTCACCATGTACACCGAGGAAGAAGCAGAAGAAGCACAACAAGATGGCGTTGATCTGCTGGAAGAGGGCCGGCTGTTGGCACTCAGCCGGTCCAGCATCTACCAGCAGAGCCTGCGCCGATACCACAACAGGAAAGTCAGGCCAAGATCTTTCCAAGAAGGCTACCTTGTGCTCCGGCTGATCCAGCGAACAGCCGGCCAGCACAAGCTATCGCCGCCTTGGGAAGGCCCTTTCATCATCAGCAAAGTACTAGGCAATGATTCCTACTACCTGATCGACGCTTAGAAGCCCCGAGCACGCAAGAGGGACGACTCCGGCAAGGAGACAGAGCGGCCATGAAATGCAAATCTTCTCTGAAGATTTTACAGTTGATGCAGTATGTACCACGCTACCTTTTGTATTAAAGTACCAAGACTTTGGGCCCCCCGAGACGAGCTCGGGGACTGCCCTCTTTTGTCTGTATGATAAAAATTATGCCTACAAGTATGTTACTCTTTATCATGCCGCTTGGCACCGGGCTAGACAAGTCGGCCCAGGGACTTGCCGCCTTGCACTATGAAATGCTTCCTATAGTCGGACAAGTAGTGTGTAAACGCCTAAGGCGTCTCCTGCCAAAAGCCGCAGCTCGCAGAGCGACTGTACGGTGAGCAGCAGTAAGGTAGAATGGGCATTCGCATGAAAAATGGCTAAGGACCCAAAGCATAAAACATAGCTCAAGACGGCTTTCAGCCTTTTCTCGCAAACCAATTCTCGAATAGTCGGATTGTCGTCTTCTACCTAACTTGCTCAAACAGTCTTGAAAACGGCTAAGTACTTGCTTTCCCAAAGTAGCCTGGCACTTGATCAGTGACAGTCCGCAGAGCGGCTGTCCGATTGGCAAGGCAGGCAACTAATAGAAAGCGGCAAAGGAAAACAGCCAAAAGAACAATGAGCAAGAAAGGATAGATATATAAATTTACATAACATAGGCCCTTGGCCGAATTGACAAGCAGAGGTTCAAAATACACCCCACGGGTGGAATTGTGCGAATTAACAAGTTCTTCAAAAGACTACTGAAGCAGATAAAACAAAAGACACAGCGGCAGCTTAGGAGGCGGCAGGCGGAGTCGGGGGGTCGGAGGAGGCGCCAGCGTCAGGCGTCGGGGCGGTTGGCCGGCTAGTCTCGGCTTGATCGCCTCCGGCAGCAGCCGGGTCGGTCGCACGCGGCTCGTTGCTGGAGGCGTGGTCGGGCTGAGGCTGGCCGTCTGCTCCGTCTTCCGGTGCCTCTGCCTCGCCCTCATCCTCCGCCTCGTCCTCCTCCTCGACGCTGGAGCCAATCACCTCCGCCGAGTCTTCGTCGTAGTCTGGGTTCATCCCAAACCACTCCGGCAGGACCTCCTCGCCGTCTTCAGACCGCTCGGGGACGAAGATGCTCGTGTCGGTGTACTCGGCGATCGCCGCAGCACGCTTGACGAGGGCGTCTTCCGCAGCCGCCAGCTCCGGCTGGGCCTCCGACCGAAGCATGGCCAACCGGTCAAGATCCAGCCCCGGGTACCACGCCTTGACGAACTCCAAGGCCCGGCGCGCTCCAGCCCGGGCCGAAGAGCCCTTCCAGGCCTCGAGGCGACCAGCCGCGACCTCCAACCAGTTGGCCATCAGACTGGGGGTGCGCAGAGCCTGCATATCCGGCCAAAGGGCGGAGATCGCCTGGGCGCCGACGCGCTGAAGCCGGCGCAGCATCCGGTGAGCCGGCCGGAGGCGAGCCTCGATGCTCAAGATGTGTTCATCAAGAGTTCGGGGGGCATCGGCGGCGATCTCCGCGCCCTCCGCCCTCCGACTTGCACGGTCGGCCTCGATGGCTTGGAGAGCGGCCTGCGACTGCCCAGGGAAGAAGTCTCCAAAAGACACGAAGAAACAAAAAAGCAAGTCAAAAACCAGGAGTCGGCATGATCTAAGTCGGCAGCTCGAAGAAAGAAAACAAAGAGACTCACCATCAACGATGTCTTCGATCTCGTGGAAGCCGGAGGACAGCAGCGCCTCCTTATCAGACCAGGAAGAGCGCTCGCTCGCGAACTCAGCCAGGAGGGCGGTTTCCATCTCCTCTGCCTCCCTCTGCGACTTCGCGAGCAGCTCCTTCTGCTCTGCCAACTGAGTGGTCAGCAGATCGCGCTCCACGGCGAGCTTGCTGCACTCCTCCCCTTTGGCGAGCAGGGCGGAGTTGGCTTCACTCAGCTGCTGTTGAAGAGCAGCGTTGGCCCCTGAAGGAAAGAAAGAAAGATAGCAGTCGTCAATAAACTAGGTCGTCAGGGAGATCCGGCCCGACTGCTCAGCAGTCGGCCCGAATCTCGGGGATTACAGCCCGCGGGTGCGCTAGCGCGCCCCCGCAGAGAAGAGAAAAGGGAGAAGGACTTACTCCGGCTCTCCGCCAAGTCGGCGGTCCGCTTGCCCAACTCTTCAACATTACGGTTGAAGGCGGTTACGTGGAGGTTGTGGTAGTCCTGCAACAAGAATTTCAGACAAAGTTAGTGGCCAGAAGTTCATCAAATTGGAGTTCCGGGCCGCCTGCTCAGCAGCCGGCCCGAAACTTGGGGACTACACCCAGTGGGTGCGCTAACGCGCCCCCACAGAGAGGAACAAGAAAAACAAAGGCTCGAAGGAAAAACATACCCGGACGACTGCCCGCGACGCCAGGAACGCCTTGGTGCAACTCTGGAGGGCGTCGCCCTCACCGCGGAGCTTCGCCTGGACGTCCAGGAGCGCCCGGTTCAGCGGCCCTGTGCTGCCTCCTCGCACCCACCCAACAGGTGCGGCGCTCGTTGCTTCGGCGTCTGGAGCCGCCGAGCTGGCGGTGCCAGCTTCCAGGAGCGAGGCGCCGAAGTCGCCTTCTCTAGGCGACAGCGCGCTAGCGAGCCGACCTGGAGGAGCAGCCTCGCCACGGCCTCCTCTTCGGTCGGCGGCACGGGAGGGTCCACCGCCTGCTCGCCCTGCGCGCCTTCAGACGGCGGCGAAAGGGGCGGCGGAGCGTTCGCGCCCGAAGTAGAAGGGTCGTCGCCTTCCCTCTCCTCGACGAGGTTCACCCCGCCGGCTTCTCCGGTCTACCCCGTGACCTCCGGAGGTGGCGGCGCAGAGTTCAGCGGGGTAACAAGCAGGGCCGACTGGCGGCGTGCGGCTTCCTCGGCCTGCTGCTTCGCTGCGGCGGCGTCCGCTAATTTCTTCTTAGCGAAGGCCTCCGCCCTGTCGGCCTCCGCCTTCTCCAGGCGGAGGGCTTCCTCTTCATTGCGCCTCTCCCGCGCATTCCGCTCCGTTGCTTCCCGGAGGTCAGCAGCGGGGTCTATCCGCCGAGTGGTGGCGGACGTCTCTGCTGACCCCATGACGGAGGCGGCGGCAACCCGCTCAAGAGAGAGGGGAGCCCTGAAGAAAAAGGGGCGAGCAGAGACTCATACAAAACACGAAGAAAGAATAAACTGTGAAGAACAGAATACTTACGCAGAGACCAACGGCGGCTTCTTCACTTCCTTACAGAAGCGGATGGCCTTCGCGGCCGCCTCGTCCCGCTGGGTCGCCACAGCCGAGCCCTCGGGCTTCTTCGGCCGGCTCCCGAACAAAGTCGGCACAGCCCGGCGCTTCTTCCCGCCGCTTGGAGCGCTCGACGTGGCAGAAGAGCCCGCGTCCGGCTAGCTGGCTCCTGGCCGATGGTGAGGGGTGACTCCTCCCTCAGCGTCGTCTTTCGGCCAGTCGGCGAAGGTAGCCAAGGGCCTGAAGTCGCCTGTCGTCCCTCCTCCTCCCTCGGCGTCGTCTTCCAGAGCCACCGCCCCCAGATCGGGGTCGTCGAGGTCGCTCTCCGCCCGGTCAGCGACAAACTCACGAGCCGACCCCGAAGTGCCGGCTGGTGGGTGAAGAAGGGGATTCTAATCCAAAGCCGACTGATCAGAACAAAAATCGGCAAGAAGAAGACAATCCAAAGAAAATAAAGCCGACTCACCACGGGCGGGGGGTTGGCGCGGGAGTATGGCTCCTTGCCGAATCGCTAGTCCTCCGGGAGCCTGCTGTCGGGGAGGTAGTTCACCATAAGGGCCACCTCTCCGTGAGGCATGTCCTTGGTGCACATCTGACTCGGGTTGCGACCCCCGCTCATCTGGCACATCATGTGAGGGCGGCCTTGGAGTGGGAGAACTCGACGCGAGACGAAGGCCGCTAGGAGGTCCGGACCAGTCAGACCCTCCGAATGCGTCAGCACTCGGAGTCGCGTGATGGCGCCGGCTCCTGCAGGCGTCAGCGACCTGGCCCGGTACGACCAGTTGGGCAGTCTGCCAGCCGGCGGGCCGGCTTCGAAAGCCGGCAGATTAACCCAGTCGCCCCTCGTGGCGATGTTCCTGACATAGAAGTAGGACCGCTGCCACATCTTCACCGACTTCAGCAGCGAGATGGAGGGGAAGTGGTTGTCGGCTCCTGTCCTTCGCACGGCGATGAAGGCGCTGCACTGAGCCGGCACGCCCGCGGCCTGGGTGCCGAGCTTGGAGAAGAAGAACTCCCCCCAAAGCTCGAGGGTGGGGAGGACTCCGAGAAAGCCTTCCCACAGAGCCACGAAGGCGGACAGCAGCACCACCGTGTTGCGGGTGAGGTGGTGCGGCTGGAGTCCGTAGAACTCTATGAACGACCGAAAGAAGCTGCTCGCCGGCAGCCCCAGCCCGCGTAGGCAGTGCGAGCGGAAGATGACCCGCTCGCCCTCCTGTGGGGCGGGGGAAATCTCCCCCTCCAGCGCGAGGCGCACATGCACGCGGTCTTCACCGGGAAGCCGACGGGTCCGGCGAAGGAAGTCGATATGGTCTTCGTGGACCTCGGAGCCGTCCCAGGTGCCGGAGCGCACTGGGGGAGGCGCGGCAGCGGAGGAAGAGCTCATCGCGAAGCTGTCGCCGCGGCATTCGCCGGAGCTTGGGCGTGCGGCGGAGCGAAGAAGAGAAGAGGAAGAGGAAGCAGGAGAGCGAGGAGCTGCGAGGAGGAAGAAGCAAGGGGCAGTGGGAAGGAGGGGCGCGCGTGCCCCCCTCTTCCCCCTACTTATAGCCCTATGGGCTGCGAAGCCGAGGGGGCGGACGTAGGGATTTACTGCGCCCGCAGCCCCACGACCCTCACGATCCACGTAAAGTTACTGCATGCAGTAACTTTACGGGAATCCCAACCACCCGCCGGGGCCGCAGCGGATCCGCTCGGGCGCCGAGGCGCGGTAGTGGCGGGCCCCACCTATGGGCCTGTCCCGTCGCGCGCGTGGGCTGGTAGGACGGCCTGGCCACGTGCCCTCACATGACAGGCCAGGAACGGGCGGCGGCCTGGAAGCTTAGGTAGCACGCCACTTGAAATCCCGCCGCGACGTTCGAACTACTGAGCAAGTCGGAATAGTGTGAGTCCGAGTTGGGCAAGTCTGACTCCTTCTAGTCGGCCCGGCGGAAGTCAATCAAGACCATGTGTTGAGCATCCGGAGAGAGAAACTGCTGAGGCTTCTCGGTCGATCGTCCGCGGCGCCTCACCAGCTTCGGGGACTACTGTCGGAGTAATGGGCCACGAGTAGGCCAACCCGAGCCCCATAACCTTTCAAGACATCAGGGCAGGCTGCGCCCCTGAAGACCCCAGGGCGAAGAGCCGCCTCCTGGGGAGTCTACGGCGAGGTGGCCGACTGCCTGCTCACGGCCGAGTCCCAGGGACGACTTCCAGAGAACCCGGCTTTGGGGAGTCGGCCGGCGACTCCAACAAATCGTGACCTCATCGAAGGGGACGGGGTAGGGGCGTGGCTATAGTGAAGCCCACTCCCCGCCCCTTACCAAGGGCAGGCATGGCTACAGCACGCCGTACTGGGGAAGATCTCCCTGCGGCGTGGCACTGTAGCCCGGTCGGCCCTGACATCAGCACCACTGTACCAAGTCCTGCGCCCACAACGGTTTGTCTGTACGGCCTGGAGGCAGCGGGGCCCACCAGTCAGCGAGACCTCGGAAGACGGCGGGAGAACCACCAGTCGAACCCATCGGGAGTCGGCCCGGGGGAGTCGGACGAGCCCTTCCCCGGGGCCCGCGCGCCATTAATCAAGAAGAGATGGGGAGTGGCCACAGTGATCGCCCGCCAGGCGGCAGGGCTGTTGCCACGACCCCATGACCAAGCTTGCATCATCAGGAGCACGGCTACAGTAATCAGCAGCCGGCAAGACCCGCCCGCGGCGGACGCGGCCTGTCGGCTCCGTACCAGACCAGTCGGCAGGGCCTACCAGTCGGCGGAGAAATCGGAGGTCGGAGACACTAACGGCTGGGCCCGCGCCCAGTCACACTACCATTGTACCCCTGGGGGTAAGCCTATATAAACCCCCCAGGGCACCCATGCAAAGGGTTGGACCCCAGTAGTTCTAGACCACACCAAATAAAAGGAGAGAGCTAGCCTTGCCCTCTCCTGCCACCTGAAACAGCTCAAGGAGCAACCTTGTAAACACTTGGCCATAGTGATCATGCGGAGACCCCGCAGAGCAACAGTAGGGGTGTTATCTCCCCGGAGAGCCCTGAAGCTGGGTAAGATTCGTCGGCGTGCATGTCTTCGCCTCATCTCGTTTCCAGGCACCGCCGACGTTCTACTCGCCCTACCATGATAAGCCATCCGTTGACATATGTCGCACCAAACCCCCGACACCCACTATGGCTAGCCTAACCACTGTGTCGAGCAACAAGCACGCCGTCCCACTGGTGGGTTGTTGCCTTCGTCAAGCCTAGCAAACACCGGCGAGCGCTGAAGCACATTGATATCATTGTGTGATCCAGCCATGCCAAGGAAAGAGTGCCAGATCCAGAGATCTTGAGACGCCACGGCCTCTAGTATGACAGTGGAAGCCCTGACATGTCCCTTATACTGCCCTTGCCAAGCAGAAGGGCAGTTCTTCCACTTCCAGTGCATGCAGTCTATGCTACCAAGCATCCCGGGAAGCCCCTGCTAGCATTCATCCCCAACAAATGGGATGTATCTGCAGCTGTCGGCTCTCTCAAGTACTCAGGGCCAAACACAGCAATCACAGCCTTGCAGAACTTATACAGGGACTCTAGGCATGTAGACTCGCTCATACGGACGTACTCGTCAATGAGATCACCGGGCACTGCGTATGCAAGCATTCAGATGGCGGCAGTGCATTTCTGATAAAAGGAGAAACCAATCTTGCCGACGACATCCTCTTTGCACTCGAAGTAGTCATCATAGCCAACCACTCCCTCTCTAATACGGTTGAAAGCATGCCTACTCATACGGAACCAGCGGCGAAATTTGTGATGTTTGAACAACGGGTTTGTTGTATCAAAGTAGTCCTTCCAGAGAAGGAAATGCCCGCTCTCTCGGTTACGATTCAACGCCGGAAGGTGGCCCGAAATGGAGCCACAGAGCAACGGCCGCTGGTCGTTGAGGTGGTGATGGACCAACACGGCATCCAATATCTCCTCCTTGTCGTCGGACGACGAATCATCGGAGTCGCAAATGAAATTGTGGAAAAAGAACTCGTCGGCGGAGTCCATTTTCGTACCTTCGCAAATTGTCGAACAGTTTGCGGGCGTCGAAGAAAGAGACGGCCGGCGAGGGGAGACGCGGCGCCCACAGACCAGCTAGCTGCCCTGCCGGCGTCCGACGAGCGTGCCGGTCGTATGTAGCGGGGGCAGCGAGGCGTCTTCTTGGTGGCGGGCGGCTGTGCGGTGGGGGAAGCGGCGGCGGGAACTAGTTTGCTCCCCGGCAGCGGCGGGCGACTGGGGTAGGGGCGGCGTTGCTGGACGGATGTGGAGGCGGCGGCAGCTGGAAGAGTCGCCGCAAAAATGGGCGACGGCGACGGTGACGAAGGAGACGGGGGACGAGGGTTGCTTGCTGGCCGGGGAAGGAAGGCCAATGTGCCATAGACCAGCGAGCCCGGGGACAGAAGTAGACAACCGCGCCCGCGTCCATCGCGTGTCTGCGACGATGCAAATTAAGCTCAAAAATAGATCAGGAATGAGTCGCCCGCGGACCAAAAACAGACGCGCATTCGTTTGGTACGGCTTCTGTCCGTGACAATCCGAACGGACGGCCGCGAACGAAATTGGTCGCCGTATTGAAGTTGCTATAAGGTCAAGCCGAGGCTTTGTTGCTATAAGGTCAAGCCGATGCTTTTGCACCCACCAGGCCACCGTGCATCGCGTGCCGTGCAGCAAGCGTGTGCTTGACATGTCGCCGATGGCTTCGAGGCTATCTAAAACATGTGCAGGCACCGCTAGACACGAGCAGTCAATATTTTGCGCAGATTGTCAATGTCACTAACCGCTGCGTCGAGCAACAAGCACGCCGTCCCACCTCCTAATTAAGGCAGAGTGGTCAAGACTCAAGGCTGTCCTGTGGATACAATAATGATAGTTACGTAATATGGTTCCATTCCATCTCCCGGTGTCGATCAAACCGTACACCTGAGAGAAAAATTCCGGCCCCGGCCGGAGCGAGGCTTTGCTGAGAAAGAGGGCAACACGGTGCCATCTCGCCTGTAAGGCTGCGGCGAGGCTAGTGATCTTGCGCCGCTGGCTGTCACTCGCTTGGCATTGCTTCGAAGCACAGTTTTGTGACGGGATGCAGGTCCGGTCGGTTGGTTGTTGCCAGGTGACGGTCGTGGACGCAGGGACGGATCATGGTAGAAACGGGAACGAAAAGACGGATATGAGCGAGCGATCGACAGCGAAACTCCGTGGCGAGCTGAAGATATTCTCGCTGGTCCTCCTTCATCGTCGTCTCTAGCAGTACTGCTACTGTAGGTGGGAGAAAAGGCCGGCACGCCATCAGTTGACGCGTCATGCCCATGCCCATGCTTACAGAAAAAGCCAACCGTATGAGTACGTGCCATGCCCTTCTCGACTCTCGAGTACCACCAGTTGAGTGCCCCTGAATAAGCATCCCCGTGGTACACAACGTAATGGCATCGGGACCGTTCAGTTAGTAGGCAAATGAGAGTGCCATTCAGTGTTTTAGATTGGTGAAAGGCTGGGTTGGTGAACCTAAACTCATGTGAGATCCTTTGATCCTCGCGCTCTTGAAGTGGTGTGCCACGCGTACGGGCCCACTAAGATAAGGTGGCCCACCTGGCAGTGTGGTGGGTTTGGGTTGAATGGGTGGATGTGAGGGAGAGCTAAGCTCACATGTCTGTCATTAACAGCAGCAGCGGTACATGAAGAAACATAAAGAAGAGGCGACGCAGTGAGCTGGGCCATGCCTTTCCGCAAATCAGCACGAGCCACCGCGTCCTCTGGCCGTCCTGCCACCGGCCGATTCTCCTCCCACGCACCCACTCTGCGTTTTATACCTAAATAAACAAATCATTTGCTGTGGCCACTCCTCTGTTGCAGTTAAATCGCACAACTGTTGCCCTGTTTGTTATGCGCAATATCTATGGGTGCACTGTTAAGTGAGTAAGATCACGTAGCAATAGAGGCCAAACACACGTCTGGAATTCTATGGCTGTCATTTGCCTTATTTGTTCTTCCTTTTTCTTTGTTTTTGCTGCACACATTTTTACCGAAAATTGCTTTTGGTGGCCGAGCTCCACGGAGGTCTCCATTTGCAATTTTCAAAATTCATATTTCTATGTTCCAAAAAATTCTAAAAAATACTGACATACATGGAGGCATAATGTATGTGTGTGTAAATTTTAGGACGGAATATGTTGAAACGAGGGTTGTTTCAAAAACAAATCTAAGGCTTTACAGCGCTTGATACTATTCATTCTCAAAGTCCATGGATTTTTTTTGTATAGATCGCATTTTAAGGTACTTCATTCTGAATTTTTATACACATATACATTTCATCCTTGTATACTTGCATTTTTTTGTTCATGTTTCTTTTTCTGAAATGGGAAAGTTTGAATTTTGCATTTTCAAAAAAAAAGGGCGCCATGGAGCCTTGTCACCAAAACTCCCCATTCATATTTTACTTCATATATTAAGTATACCATAGAATGATCGTTCTGCGGTTTTTGGATAAAAAAACCACACATCAGGAATACGTCGACGACATGTACCTGGATCCACACTGTAAGACCGATGGTACGAGCAAGTGTTGTCGTAACGCTGGTCAAATTGCACTCTAGAAGCATGAAAAGAATTTTTCACGGATGTTCTTCTAATGATCTCCACACCTCATAATGAGGTGTTAATAAACACACACTTTTATCGAAAGAACAAGAAAGTGTTAATGACGCAAATCATCGTAAAATCATATCAAATATGGGTTTTCCTTTAATTGTTTTAGGACGCCGATAACTGCCACATGTGTGGCATATACGACATGCGCCCACTCACCCTGTGTGGTGTGAGCAAGAGGCAGCCCACACGGGCTGTGTGTGGGCGGATATTAGAATTGCTCACATGTGTGGGCGCGGCTACTTCATGCCACACGCCTAACAAGTACTACTCATCTTCACCCCGTGCGTGTGACACGAAGCAAAAATGCCCACACGTCCTGACGCAACTACGTTAGGTACCCCGCGGGATGACGATTTAGTTGCCATCCTAGTTGGCAGATGTAGTTATCCGGGATGGCAAGTGTAGTTGTAGAAGGATGGCAACTCTATCTGTTTTGATTAACTATAGTTGCCATGTCTAATTTATGGTAGTTGCCGCGTGTAATCAAACCATAGTTGCCGTGTGTGATTAACTATTTGTCACATATGGTCAAAACAGTAATTGCCATGTGTCTTTACCTAGTTGTCACGTGTGGTCCAACCATAATTGCCATGTATTGTTAATCATAGTTGCCATGTGTATTTATCTGGTTGCCACGTACTCGCAACTGCATTTGCCATGTAGCAAAGAATCACAGTTGCCATGTGTGTGTACCGAGTTGCCGTGTTCGCGTAACTGCAGTTGCCGTGTAGCAAAGAATCACAATTGCCATGTGTGTGTACCGAGTTGCCCCGTTCGCGTAACTGCAGTTGCCATCCACAAGGTAGTAGTGTCGTGTGGGCGAAAAGCAGTTCGCCCACACGCGCATGACCTAGTTGGTGGCTGTGTGGGCGAAAAGCAGTTCGCCCACACAACGCAGCTGGCAAACAGCGTGGTGCGGGTGTGTGGGCAAATTCTCCAACGCCCACACACCAGCCCCGTCCTACGTGGCACATCAAATCCATCTTTTCGTGTCAAGATTCGTGCAAAAGACAGTGAACGACGATCCAGGCGTGTGGGCGAGTTGGGTAACACCCACACGTGTGAGCGTTAGTGTTTTCGTTGTTTTAAAACATATGAGTTCCTAGTTCTGATAAAATAGCGTAAAAGAAAAGTTTGGGCCCGATAAAACTAATACAAATTATGATTAATCTGTGATTTTGCACATAGGATCGATCCTTAACAAAATGGAGAAATTAGTAAATGATAATCGTGATCTCCTCGACGCAAATGCACAATCAAACATAACCAAAGCAATCCTTTTTACTCGAACCTCTCTATCTAGGTATGCGTAGGGATGGCTAATTGGTGAAAAATCGATGCATAATTTTTAGGTTGTAGTTATCAATAGGGCTCCAATAACAATGAATTGAAAACCTTGCGATTGTCATGTCATGTCTATAGATTGTTTTATTCTACCATGGAGAAAAAAGTGCATAGAAACCTTTCTCGTGGAATGAAATCTAACTTATCAATCATCCACATGTGAACTTCTCCGAGGATCATAATTTTACACATTTCTATGGAAAACATAAGAGTTTCCTAACATCAAACACCACTTTTTATTGTTAGCCTTGGCCATCTTCATCACTCCAAGGTAACATCCCTTTGATTGTATTACACCAATAATCAGTCGGTTAAACAACCGATGCGCCTCAACACATTTCGAGGAGAAACATCTAGCTTTGGGTTCTTGGCATTTCACTTAATCACAACTCATCGAGTGATTCTTCGGCATCACTCGGTTCAAACCTTAGCTTAGTTTCGTCCAGGCTTCATCCTAGGCATGGACAGATCACCTCGGCTCCAGTCTACAGTTGCCCTATTAAGATTCACATATAACACAACAAAGAAATAAAAGGACAAAGATAATAATAGCGTGGTGATTGACTGGAGTTACAATCCATGAGTATCTTAGCAAAGCATCATTAAGAAAACATGCACGAGTGTTGGCCATAAAAAACCTCACAACTTCCAAGGGCTAAAACCGAAAAAACAAGCACCCCTCCTTCAAATTCCAAACCTCGCAACCGAAAAAGTGTGAAACCAAAACGAAACGAAACGAAGCTACCCCAGCTAGGGCCACACGCCTCCCTTCCCCCCGCCCCGCTCCCAAACTGAAAACCAAACGAGTCTCCGTCTCGGCATCTCGTCTCTCTCTTCCCCATCTCCGGCCTCCCCCATCCGCCTCCTCCCATGTGGCTGCCCTGGGTCAAGACGCGCTCCTCCTCCCCCACCTCCGCCTCCTCCGCCTCCACCTGCTCCTCCACGGCGCTCGCCGCCGCCTCGCCGCGCCTCTCCTTCAACTCGCCCTCCCTCAAGGACCTCCAGGCCCTCCTCCGCTCCGACCACGCCGCGCCCTCCCCGTCCCCGCCGCAGCCCCCGTGCTCCCCCTCCGCCGCCCGCGTCTTCCACCGCGTCCGCGTCGCCGCCTCGGCCCTCCGCGCGCTCCGCACCCTGCAGGCGCCGCCGCCCGCCGCCGAGGCCGACCGCCGCGTCGTGCTCTACTACACCTCCCTCCACGTCGTCCGGGGCACCTACGAGGACTGCCGCGCCGCGCGCGCCATCCTGCGCGGGCTCCGCGCCTCCGTCGACGAGCGCGACCTCGCCATGGACGCGCGCTACCTCGAGGAGCTCACGGCGCTGCTCCCGCGCGCGCGCCGGATCACGCTCCCGCAGGTCTTCGTCGGCGGCCGCCACCTCGGCGGCGCCGAGGAGCTCCGCCGCCTGCACGAGTCGGGCGAGCTGCGGCGCGTCGTGGCCGGCGCCGCGCCCCTCGCCGCCTGCGCGCGGTGCGGCGGCGAGCGCTACGTGCTGTGCGGCAGCTGCGACGGGAGCCACAAGCGGTACAGCCTCAAGGGCGGCGGCGGGTTCCGCACCTGCTCCGGCTGCAACGAGAACGGCCTCGTCCGGTGCCCGGACTGCTCCCCGCCGGCCGTCTGATCCAGATTCAAAAAGGTTCCAGCCAATCCACTGATGACTTGTACTCAACTCACTAGTACTACTGCTAGATTTTAATTTCGTAGCGGGTACCGAAACCGAGATAAGAAATGGGTTCTGTGTGTAGTCTTTACTACTACTGCTGCTACATGATTTAGTGTAACTGGTGTCTGATACAGTACTGTGTGTGATGAATTGGAGTTGCAAGTTTTCAGCATTTCCAAACCAAACACCTCTAATTGCTTGCGATGTGTGAGCACTTTCTCTTCGCTAAGCTATGCTGGAGGAGGTTAAGTCTGAATCTGAGTTTGTTCGATGGCCCTAGTAAATGATTGATACTAAGTGTTACTACTGCTTACTGGTACAGTAGAAGTTAAGAAAGATTTATCCTGTGAATTACTGCGAGGCTTCTGCTGTTGTGCATGTGCAGCTCTTTTTTTTCATCTTCAAAATGCTCACAATAATGTGCAGTTGAATGGTTGGTGTGTGTGGTTTGCTTGTTCGTTTGCGGAGGGGCACTGGTCAAGTTTCTAAAAAGCTGCCACATGCCATGCCTGAATTCACGACGCTGGCCTGCAGCGGCAGCTACTTGTGGAGCTCGGCCGCCCCTTGCCGAGATCTTACGGCTGCTGCTACGCCGGAAAAGCGGTCTCGCTGGAAAAGCTAGCGTCTTGCCCAGGACAGACACAGGTAGAGGCTTTTCTTGGATGCCCCTTTTCTCTCGCCGGGGAGGAAAAAATGGAAGGGGAGCTCGTGCGGCGTTTTGAATGCCATCTGCTGATTGGTATGGTAAAGCAAAAGTGGCCGTTGGATATATAGGACTAATACGATCTGATTGGCCTATTAGTACTTAGCTTCAGAGATCATTCATTCGTTCATTCATCAATCGGTGAGTGAGGAATTATTTGTAGTAGGCCGTGTTTTCCTGGCCGCATGAAGAACCATGATTAGTGGCGCCACTTTGTGCATGAGTACGTACGTACAAGCCGGGGATCACGACCGGTGACGCATGATTCTTGTGCCATCGCGCTCCTCGCCCTGTCGACCGTGGGCTGTCCAAGTTCAGAGCGGATTATGCAGATGCACGAGTGATCATGTGGACGCCGATGAGAGGGCGCAAGGCGGCGAATCGGTCAATCATGTGATGTGATGGCTGCGCCTCGTCGCCACTTGGAAGTAGGAGCTGTGCGTGCGCCGGGAGGAGGACGCCGCACCGGCCGCCGGCGTCGGGTTGCGCATGGACGCGTACGCCTGGAGCTCTGAGGGGGAGGAGGGAGGGCGCACGACCCACGTGGTGGGACGCGGCGATCTCAGCCCCTCCGCAGCCCGGCCGTGGCGGGGCCGGGGCCTCGTGACGGCCTCGTTGCGGCGCCGGGCTCCATCATCGAGCCCAGTGGTCACGTCAGAGCGCACACCCGCGGGTGTCGCCCCACCCGTCCCGTCGTGCTGCGCGCCTCGCCTTTTTCACCCCCGGTCTGCCGATCGGGTGCAGGGTGAAATTCCGGATGCGCCGTTGTTGCGATCGATCTGCTCCCGCTGCTACGCGGCCGCGGTGGGCGTGCGAGAGGCCGTCGGTGAGGCGCGCCTTGGATTGGAAGGATTTCGCGGCAGTGCTGTCTGTGGTGGAGCGCGGAGGAGGAGCAGGGAGGGACTGCTCGTGTCGTGCGTGCCCTGCTGCGGCGGTAGTGGTGGGCCTGGCGGTGGCCTGGCCTGGTCGACGAAGGGATTTACCGGAACCGGCGGCGGATACCTCCCGCAGGCCACGGGTTATTTTCTTCTGGTGAATTATTCGTGGACGGTGAGTGAGATGGCGGCTCCGTCCTGCCTCGTAGAACCTGGGTGATAGATATCCTCGACATGAAATGGCCCGCAGACATTATTGTGCTTTTTCATCTCTGTGCCACGTTTGTACGTTTAGCCACGCATGAATGAAAGCTTTGCCGTGTACTAGGCCTGTGGCACCAGATACGCATCAACTTCAATTCAAGTTCGAATTTGGTTGGGGCCTTGCGGGATTACTTTCATGATATGGTCAAGGAGGCGTGGGAGAAGCCGGTTGCTGGATATACCCTCTTTTAAGAGTTTGTCCGATTAATCAGTTAATTTATTGATTAATTCCTACTCATAGAATCATCAAGTAGATAATAAATTGCTAAACCAGCCGATTAATTAATTAAATGTTCAATTAACTTACCGATTAGCCTATTAATCCCTTATTACTCACGAGCCAACCGAGCAGCAACAAAATACGCGTGATATGTAAGTTCTTTGGTGGATGGCTTAGGCATAGTACGGGTATCCTCAAAAAGGAAAAGTTTCGCCTTTCATTTATTATGGATGAATTAGAACCTTGGGCAGAGGTCAGACCACTATCTGAGCATGAAGTCGAAATCAAGAGTCAATCGAATGCACAAATAGCTCACATGCTGCGTGAAGATGAGCTCAAATGGTACCAACATTCTAACTCTCAATTTATCCTGAAAGGTGATTCAAATACTAGTTATTTCCATGGTGTCGCCGATGGTAGACACCGGAAGATACTGTTGGAATTTTGCTAGTAGGCCTTTGGCCCAAAGCCCAACTAAAATTTTGAAATTCTCTTGGCCCATTCATGCACACATGTGAGTGGAGTGAGTGAGACTAAAGTTTAGTCCCACCCCAGAAGTTGAGAGAGAGAGAGTTGCACCTCTTTATAAGGTGAGCTCTTCTACCACTTGTATGAGCATGAGAAGAAGAGACCTACACACGCGCTCCTCCTCCTCGCTCGCCGCGCCGTGGGTTGAACCGAGCCGAGGACAGAGCTATGCACGCTCGGGAAAAATTAATGAGTCATTAATTAATAATTAACAGACGTGTTAATTACTGAACCGTTTCCGATTCTTTTGGATCGTGACGACTCAGACGTGGGGTTTACTCCCACGACCTACCCGGCCCGCACTATATAGTCAAGCAGACGTCTACCCTAGCCACCGCCACTTCGTATGGTTTCTCACCACCGTTCCAGATCATTGCGCCGCCAAGCAAGTCTTCTTCATCCCTCCTTTCGGCGTGCACCGGGAGAAGGGACAGCAGGCCTCCGGAACCCCGCCTCTCGTGATCCTGTACGGGAGAGGGGCGATCAGGTTTTTGGGGAGCGCACTCGCGCGACTGCTGGCGGCGACGACTTCGCGAACGACGACTTCTTCCCCGACCTCGGCAACCTCATCCTCGACGACATGGGCAACAACGTCAACGCCGGCGGTGCTGCTCCCGCTGCACCGTATGTGATTCTATCCTTCCTGTTCGAGATCGTGGTAGAATTCATATTTCTAGTATGTGTCCTAGATGTGATCTGTTCATCTACTATACTAGTTCGCATGATTAGTTTAATCTCTTCTATTGCTGTCATGATCTATTTCCTATTTATTCGGATTAAATCTCGTAGTAATTTGCTCATATTTCCAACAGATACTTATTCATTCACTACAACAGGAGGAGGGCGCGATCGAGGGGCATTAGCAACTTAAATCTTACATCACTGGTTATTATAAAATTTTGTCCGAAGCCCCAGAAGAAGGAAATTTCTCAATGGATGAGTCCTGAACAGATGACATCCCCAGGTCTGATGAGAAAAATAACCTTCTAATAACTGTAATTCCGAGAAGGCAATCAGAACTTGTGGGAAGTCATCAAACTAGATCTCCTAGATTTGTTTGGCTACCTGCATGCTAGCGACATGTTCCCGGTCTTCACATCTTGTCCCGATAAATTTGGGATTGTTCGGACATAGGTCAGGGCAAAATCCCTGCTCGGCTTGTTGATGCTGGCAAAGGCGATACGTGAGGGTGCCTTCCCCTTCTTGGAGGTGTTGCCACGACCTTTCTCTGTGCTCCTCTTCGAGTACCAGGGAAAACCCTAGGTCCAGTTCTTCAGATCAGATGATGGCGACATCAGTGTCGTTCCCCTTCATGAAGGTGTTGCACGACCTTTCTCCGTGCCCCTATTCGAGCACCAGGGAGAATACCCAAGCCCCTATTCGAGCACCAGGGAGAATACCCAACCCAGTTCTTCGGATAGGATGGCGGTGATGTCAGCGTCATTCCTCCTCATGAAGGCGTTGTCACGATCTTTCTCCGTGCCCTTCTTCGAGCACCGGGGGAATCCCCAGGTTTGGTTCTTTGGATCTGATGACAGCGATGTTAGCATCGCTCCCTTTCATGAAGGTTTCGTCTTGCTTGTGGCATGGCCGGTGATGGGTTTTCGAGACTTGGGACATCATTTCGGTTTAGGTTGCTTCTCTTGGTCACCGTAGTTTAGCTATGTGTTGTGTTTGAAATGAGCATGTCATGTATTTCTACTCCAGACACCATGTTTACGTCATCTTTGGTTGTGCCATGTGATATACCCACTTTGTTCTTGTTCTTACTTCTTCTACCAATGAAAAGATATGCAAGCTTTGCATATTCACGAAGCATGGGCCATGCTAGAAATAACAATTGAATCGGAGACGGTGGTTCAAACATGCCAAAGCTTTGAGATCAAGTTTTTATCACGTGTAAAACCAATATGTACTTGTGTTGCCATTTTATAAAATAAACAGCAATGCGGGCCAAAAGGGCGGGGATGCCTCAAACCATACTTCAAGTTTTAACGCACACGTAGCTAGCCGTAACTTGCTACAACGTCGCAGGCCGCAGCTGCTCAAGTCGAGAGGTGCTCAACTGACGACGGACGGACGGACGGACGGACGAGGAGACGAGGCGCCTGCCTGCCTAGCAGCAACACCAATCCGATCCTAGTGGCAGTGTGGAGACAGGCACTCGCAGACCGGCCAGAAGTAGCCCCCGTTGCACTGGCCGTCGTTCTTGCCGAGGGCATGGCAGGCAGCTCTGCACCCCCCGGGCTTCACGCAGATGCCGTACCCCATGTCCGTGCTCCAGCACTCGCCGCCCCCCTGAGCCCTCGCCACCCCGCCTGCAAGCAATCACACAGCCAAAACAATGAAAATTGAAAGCAACGTGCACGCGCCACGGGAAGCACATCGCCTGTCGACGGTCGCCGAGGGAGGCGGCGCTCACTTGAAATGGCGAGGAGCAGCACGAGAAGCGCGCAGCGCAGGGCATTCCTCCTCCAAGCCTCCATGGCAGGAACAGGAGAATGTACACAACAACTGTCCTGTTTGGGCCTCCTTGGTTGGTGAGGCTCCTCCTTATTTTGGTCAATTGGCATTCGTCGGAGGAGCTACGGTCTGCATATATATCGAGGTCCTAAGGCTTGGAGAGAGAATAGGAGGCTCAAAGAACTCGAGGTCAAGCGGGTAAGCCGGGCCATTTCAAGGATAGTCAACACAAACATGTCCCTCCCTAGATTTGGTGCAAACATGTCCCTAAATAGGAGGCTATGTTTGTGCGGTTTCTCCCAAGCTAGCTATTTTAAGAACTTCCTAATTGCTTCGTCCGAATTACTACAAAGAAGCGATTACCATTTGATTATTAGATTGCGTGCTCTGTTCTGATCACAATGAAGACCACAAGCTTTGCTTTACATAATTTGCACTGAAATTAGTGCCTGAAAGAGCACCAAAGTACATATCGACATAGTATATACCCTCACATTTTAGCTAAATGCAAGTCGCCTGAAAATTGATTTTGGGTCATTCGACTTTTTGCCGTAGATTTTGGCTTTCATATTCGTGCTCTGTTTTCTTTTTTTCTGGTTTGTTCTTTGAATTGTTTTGGGCTGGTGTTTTTGACGGATCACATATTTGGGTCAGTTGATTTGCTAGTGGGCTGTCCCTTTGTTCTCTTTTTCTTGTTTTTTTTGTTTTTATGCCTATTTGCATTTGTTTTTTTGTGTTCCTTTATTAGTTTTATTATTTGGGTATTTTTGGGATGTTGGGCAGCACAAATGTATACACACAAATACCATGCAATATCTGGGAAAATTACACTATTATATGATTATTGTTTGCATACTAAAAAAGGTGCAATTTTAGTGCATACAAGTTTCTTTTTTTAACAATCTTTCTTCTTAAAGGGTCATACTAATGCCATTAATTCATTCTTTGCAATAAAAACTTATTTTTTAATTTGTTTTTGTTATTATTTCAATTTCTTCTTCTTAAAGGGTAATACCAAACCTAGCAATTCATTCTTTCCTAGCACAAAACAATTTTTTGATTTTCTTCTTCTTAAAGGGTATTACCAATGCCACGAAACCATTCTTCCCTAGCAAGCTCATTATTTTGATTTTGTTTTAGATTTTATTTGTTTAAATTTCTATTTCTTCTTAAAGGATAATACCAATGCCACTAATTCGTTCTTCCCTAGAAAACCTCATTACTTCCCTAAAAAAACCTCCTTACATTGATTTCTTTCTTTCTTCTTAAATGGTAACACCAATGCCACTAATTTATTCTTTCCTAGAAAACTTCACTATTTTTATTTTTAGTTATTATTTCATTTTCTTTGTTCTTAAACGGGCATACCAATGCCACTAATTCATCCATTCTTAAAGATAACTCATTATTTGGATTTTATTTTAATTTTTACTTCATTTGCTACTTCCTTAGTGGTAATACCAGTGCCACTAATTCATTCCTACTTAGGAAAGTTCCCTTTTTGTGAAAATTCCACTATTATATACTTATTCTTGCATATTATAAAAAACACAATTTGTATGTAAATTGTGTGCAATTTTTGTCATTATTTATTTTATTACGTTTCAATTTATTTCTTCTTCAAGGGTAATACCAATGCCCCCAATTCAGCTATATATTATATGTTTATTCTTGCATATTAAAACAAAGAGCACTTTTTATGTAAGTTGTGTGCAAATATTGTCATTATTTGTTTTAGTTTTTATTTCAATTTATTTCTTCTTTAAGGGTACTACCAATACTACTAATTCCACGATTATATGTTTATTCTCGTATATTATAACAAAGTGCAACTTCTGTATAAATGTTGTCATTATTTGTTTTTAGTTTTATTTCATTTTTTATTCTTAGGGTAATATGAATGCCACTAATGGATTGCTTCTTAGAAAGCTTCTTTTTTTGCAAAAAGTTCAACTATTATATGTGTATTCTTGCATATTTAAAAAAACACAAATTCCGTGTAATTTGAGTGCAAATTTTGTCATTTTTTTGAGTTATTAGTTTTTCAATTTTTTATCTTCTTCTTAAAGGAATATCAATGCCACAAATTCATTCTTCCTTATAAAACTTTATTTTTTATTTTAGTGGCATTAGTTCCTTCGTTGGATGTGTAATGTTTTATCTTTACTTTAAGGGTAATACCCATGCCATTAATTCATTCCTTATTATAATTTTTTGCAAAATTTATATGCTTATTCTTGCATATTATAAGCTACAATTTATGTGAAAATACATTTGTATTGTGCTTGTTGTTGCCTCAGTCAAGACCTATCGAGTTAATGGGTTTGTATTGTGCTTAATCTTGTGTTATGGATCTAAAATGAAACCTATATGTTGACCATTCTTGCAACTTTTCAGTTAGCTGGAATCTTTTTTAGTTATGGTCGGTTTCATCGTTTGGCTTGGAGTAGCCCACCTACCAAACATTGTATCCGGTCTGTGATTCAAGTAGACATAAAAATCACCGAGCTCTTGCTGATCTACGCTTGAAACAAGTATCGACCCCATGCATGAATGCCAATGTCTAGCGCACCATGTGCCACAGCTAGGGCATGAAGTGAGCAACTAGTAGTACATAGAAACCGTGGGAGGAAGGATACGAAAGAGACTAGAATTATTCAGTCAATCAAAGTGTACATATATACTGACCTACGCACACGCAGGTGCAGCCATGATCTAACTAGTACCACAGCTAACACACTAAATCGGCGCATGCAATAATGACATGAGAATAGGCGAAGTAGTTACAAAGAGATGGAGCTACGGGAGCTATTCATGTCGGAGCAACAGACCAAGGTGACGTGCTCCAACAGAAACGATCGAGTAGAAATCTGCAAGCAAATCGACTAATAGAACTTTTTGGTCAGTCGACTGAACCAAAAACAAAATCCAGTCAACTTGCATGTAGGTTGTCCTCTCTGTTTTGTTATAACCAACCATACAATAATCAAGAGTAATTCATACAATCCTTTGCAAGAGCAGTTGTTACACAACATGGGAAACTACTCACTAATAAAACATAAGATTTGGGACAAAAACAAAATTAGCTATACCATGGACTACACTATTTGTATCCACTTTAATATATGTAAATCGCATGGAAATTTATTTTGGGTCAGTCGGAATTTTTGTTCGTTGATTCCTGCTTTGAGATTTTTGCTACTCCCTCCGTCTACTAATAAAAGGCTACTTCACATTTTCTGTCTAATTTTGACCATTAATTATACCAAGAAAATGTGAGTTATATGCCATAAAAAAGTATGCCATGGATGCACATTTGAAGAACTCTTCGATAATATTTTTTTATGACATACAACCCATATTTTCTTGACCAAAATTATAAGTCAAAGTTTGACATAAAAATGAAGTGGCCTTGTATATAAAAATGCTGGGACTACCTTTTTTCCTGGGCTGTTAGAGTAGTTTTGGGCTATTTTTGTTGATTGGCCACAAGTTGGGTTCCGTCAATTCCTTAACGGGCTGAAGCCCATTACTTGTGTGACCAAACCCTTCCGTCCCGCCTTTTTTCCTTCTTCTGTTTATATGTGTTTTTGGACTTTTGCCTTTCTTTATTATTTGATTTTCTCCTTTTATCTTTTGTGGGTATTTTTTGGATGCTGGGTGAGTGTAAATGTATACACACAAATAATATAAAATACATGCAAAAACTACACTTATAAGATTATGCTTCGCATACTACAAAGAAGTGCAATTTCAATGCAAAGTTATGTGCAAGTTTTTTTAAGAATATTTTTTCTTGCTTCTTAAAGGGTAATATCAATGGCACTAATTCATTGTTCCTCATAAAACTTCATTATTTTTATTTGATTTTGTTTTAGTTTTTATTTTATTTACTTTTCTTTTTAGAGTAGTACCAATGTCACTCATTCATTCCTTCTTCATAAATTCCGTTTTAAGAAAATACCACTATTATATGCTTATTCTTGTATATTTTTTAAAAATATAATATTTTTGTTGTATATTGTGAGCAATAAAATTCATTGGTTTTTATTTTTTTATTTATTTTAAAAGGGTAATACCAATGGCACTAATGCATTTCCTTAGAAAACCTCATTACTTTGATTTTTCATTTTTTTTAGTTTTCTTTTTTAGGTAATACCAAAGGCATTAATTCAGTCTTTCTTAGAAAATTTCGTATTTTGATTTTTTTGGTTTTTATTTTCTTACTCCTTAAAGGGGAATACCAAAGATACTAATTCATTCTTTCTTAGAAAACTTTATTATTTTGATTTTTTAGTGCCCTTGAAAATAATGGAGTTTTCTAAGAAAGAATGAATTAATGGTTTTGGTATTACCCTTTAAGAAGAAAGGAAATATTAAAAACTAAAACTAAATCAAAATAATAAGGTTAACAATGAATTAGTGGCATTGTTATTACCCTTTAAGAAGAAAGAAAATAAAAAGATCAAAAAAATGAAACAGAGTCACACAATATACAAAAAATCTTTTTTAAGTATACAAGAATAAGGACATAATAGTTGTATTTTGTAAAATAAAATTTCCTAAGAAGGACTGAATGAGTGGCATTGGTACTTCCCCTGAAAACAAAAGTAACTAAAATAAAAAATAAAACAAAGTTAAATCAAAATAATGAAATTTTTATAAGGAACAATGAATTAGTGCCATTGATATTACCCTTTAAGAAGAAAAAAAATGGAAAACTATAAAAAAAACTTCCACACAACTTTGCATTGAAAGTTGCACTTCTTTGTACTATGCAAAGAATAATCTTATAATAGTGCAATTTTTGCATATATTTTATAGTATTTGTGTGCGTACATTTGCACTCACCCAACATCCCAAAAATAGCCACAAAAGATAAGAATGAAACACCAAATAATAAAGAAAACCAAAAACAGGTATAAACATAAGAATGAAAAAAGGAGGGAGGGAAGTGCTGGGTCACACAGGTGATGGGCTTAAACCCGTTAAGGAATTGACTCGCCCAAACTTGTGGCTAGTCGAAAAAACCAGCCCAAAACTACTCACGGAGCATACCAGGAAAAAGGTACTCCTTCATTTTTTATATACAAGGCCACTTCATTTTTCATGTCAAGCTTTGAAATATTATTTGGTCAAGAAAATATGAGTTGTATGTCACAAAAAATACATTATCAAAAAGTTCTTTCAAATGTGCATCCAGTGGCATACTTATTATGGCATATAACTCGGATTTTGTTGGTAAATTTAATGGTTAAAATTAGACATAAAGCTTGAAGTCGCCTTTTATTAGTAGATGGAGGGAGTGACACAAATCACAAAGTAGGAATCAACGAACAAAAATGCCGACTGACCCAAAATCAATTTTCAGGCGATTTACATACACTAAAGTGGATACAAATAGTTTTATTCATGGTATAGCTAATTAGTTTTTGTCCCAAATCTTATGGTTTAGTAGTGGGTAGTGTCCCATGGTGTGTAACGATTGCTCTTGCAAATGATTGTGTGAACTATTCTTGATTATTGTATGGTTGGTTATAAGAATACATAGGGGGCATGCAATCCGTTGCTCCAATGTGAATAGCTCATGTAGCTCCATCTCTCTATAATTATTTCTCCTGTTCTCATGCGTCATTATGGCGTGTGCAGGTTTAGTGAGCTACCTTTGGTAATTGACGGAATAATTCCAATCTCTTTCGTGTCCTTCCGTCCCATAGTTTCTATGTACTACTAGTTGCTCACTTCATCATCCAGTTCTAGCACCTGGTGTACTAGACTTTGGCATTCATGCATATGGTCGATACTTGTTTAGATCAACAAGAGCTCGGTGACTTTTATGTCTACCTGAATCACATACCAGATACAATCTTTGGTAGGTGGCTTCTTGAAGCCAAACGAGGAAACCGACCAGAACTAAAAATATTCAGGTAACTGAAAAGTTGCAAAAATGGTCAACATATAGATTTCATTTTAGGTCCATAACACAAGATTAAGCACAATACAAACCCGTTAACTCGATAGCTCTTGGACCGAAGCAACAACAAAGCACAAGACAAATACGTTTACACATAAATTGCGGCTTATAATATGCGAGAATAGGCTATAACAGTGGAATTTTCGCAATAAAAGTTTTATAAGAAGGAATGAATTAATTGCATTGGTATTACCATTAAAGTAAAAAGAAAAAATACACATAGTTTACACATCCAACGAAAGAACTAATGCCACTAAAATAAAATAATAATAAGAATGGATTAGTGGCATTGATATTAACCTTTAAGGAGAAGATTTCTTTCTAAAAATTAATAACTAAAACAAAATTTGCACAAATTTTACACAGAATTTGTGCTTTTTAAAAATATGCAAGAATACACATATATTAGTGGAACATTTTGCAAAAAAGAAGCTTTCTAAGAAGCAATGCATTATTGGTATCCGTATTACCCTTAAAGAATAACAAAAATGAAATAAAAACAAAAACAAATAATGACAAAATTCACACAAAAGTTGCGCTTTGTTATAATATGCGAGAATAAACATAAAAAATAGTGCAATTAGTAGCATTGGTGGTACCCTTAAAGAAGAAATTAATTTTAAATAAAAACTAAAACAAATAATGACAAAATTTGCACTCAACTTACATAATAATTACCCTTTGTTTTAATATGCAAGAATAAACATATAATAGTTGAATTCGAGGCACCGGTATTACCCTAAAGAAGAATGAAAATGAAATAAAACTAAAAAAGTCAAAATAATGAAGTTTTCAACGAAAGAATGAATTAGTGGCATTGGTATTACCCTTTAAGAAGAAAGAAAATAAATAAATAAATTATGAAAAATTTGAATACAATTTACGCACAAATATTATTTTTTATAATATGCAATAATAAGTATATAACAGTGGATTTTGTTTTTGCAAAAAAGGAATTTTCCTAAGTAGGATTGAATTAGTGGCATTGGTATTACCATTAAGGAAGAAAGGAAATGATTTTTTTAAAGTAATGATTTTTTTTAAGAGCGAATGAATTACTGGCACTGGTATTACCCTTTAAGAGCAAAGGAAATGAAATACTAATAATTAAAACAAGATAAAAAATAGTGAGGTTTTCTAGGAAAAAATGAATTAGTGCCATTGATGTTACCCTTTAAGAAGAAAGAAAGAAAAACTAAAAAAAAATAAAAAATCAAAGTAATGTGGTTTTCTAGGGAAGAATGAATTATTGGCATTGCTATTACCCTTTAGGAAGAAATAAAAATTTAAAACACGAAAAATAAAAATAATGAGATTTTCTATGGAAAAATTAATTAGTGTCATTGGTATTACCCTTTGAGAAAAAGTAAATAAAATATCAAAATAAAAAATATTTTTCTAGGAAAGAAAGAATTAGTTGGTTTGGTATTACCCTTTAAGAAGAAATTGCAATAATAACAAAAGGCAGATTAAAGTAATGAGGGAAGAATGAGTTAGTGCCATCGGTATTGCCCTTTAAGAATAAAAGTAAATAAATAAACTCCTTAAAAATCATTGAAATATTTTGCACACAATATACACAAAAGTTGCGCTTTTTAAAACTATGCAAGAATACACACATGGAATGAAATAGTGGCATTGGTATTACCCTTAAAGAAAAATGAAAATGAAATGATAACTAAAACAAAAATAAAATAATGAATTTTTATAAGGAATGAAATAGTCTCACTGGTATTACACTTTAAGACAAAAGATAATAAAAAAGAAACTTGCACACACATACAACTTTGGACGAAAATTGCATCTTTTTTTGGTATGCAAACAATAATCATATAATAGTGTAATTTTCCCACCTATTGCATAGTATTTGTGTGTATACATTTGTACTCAACCAGCATCCCAAAAATACCAAAATAATAAACAACTAATAATGGAACACAAAAAATAAAAGCAAATATGCATAAAAACAGGAAAACAGAAAAAGAGAACAAAGAGAGAGAGAGAGAGAGAGAGAGAGAGAGAGAGAGAGAGAGGGCTGGACTGCACAGGAAATGGGCTTCGGTCCCCTAGCAAATTGACGGACCCAAATATCTGATCAGTCAAAGAACAAACCAAAAAAACAGAGCACGAATCTCAAAGCGGAGATCTACGGCAAAAAAAAATCAAATGACCCAAAATCAATTTTCAGGCAACTTACATTTAGCTAAAATGAAAAAAGAGAGATCCTTTGGCCACAAAAGCAGTTTGTATTGTATGTATAAGGAAGAGTATATGCATTTATCCATATAAACACAAGTTATACCAGTCATATATAGACCACCGTGAATATCCATGACATAAGAATTTTTTATCTACAAACAGTTGAGCATAAATAAGAGCACAACAAAGCGCCATCTCAGTCAATTATTTATATTTCGTTGTCGCTCTGGTTTGAGTTGGAGGAATGGAAATTACATTAAGGACAATCACTCGATAAAGATATAATCTAGACCATATAATACTCCCTCCGTTCCAAAATAGATGACTCAACTTTGTACTAACTTTGGAACGGAGGGGGAGGTTGTGTATACCGAAGAAGGAAGGGGAATTGGGTTTTAGAGACTTGCACAGTTTTAATCTTGCTATGTTAGCAAAACAATGTTGGCGACTAATCCAAAACCCGGATTCTTTGTGTGCGCAAATTCTGAGGGCAAAATATTACCCAGATGGTGACATATTGAAAGCTGGACCAAAAAAAGGCTCTTCTTATACTTGGCAGAGTATTGTCGCAGGTATTCAGACTTTTAAGCGGGGTTGCATTTGGCGTGTTGGAAGTGGAGCTCAAATTGATATCTGGCATGATCCATGGATTCCATCAAGTGTCACAAGGAAAGTAATCACGAATAGGGGTGCAACAATGCTTTCAAAGGTTGATGAGTTAATAAACCCATACACAGGCCAGTGGGATGAGGATCTAATTCGTGATGTGTTCTCTCCTGTTGATTTCATAGGATATTACAAATCCCCTTGAATTATCACTTGACGGAAGACTTTGTGGCTTGGAACTATACACGATCAGGCACGTTTTCCGTGCGATCGGCTTATCATAAGGAGTTTGAACATCAACATGGGGCACAGTGGGTGCGAGCTGATGGGCAAGGTACAGAAATTGTAAACTCAGTTTGGAAGGATATGTGGAAGCTGAAAATACCAGGGAAGATAAAACATTTTGCATGGAAAGTTTTGCACGGCGCCCTCCCATGCTTTGGTGTATTGGCAAGCCGACACATCCCATGCTCAGCTCAATGTCCAGTTTGTTTAGTCGAAGCAGAAGACATTCAACACTGCTTATTTAGGTGCCGACGAGCGACGGATGTTTGGGAGCGGCTGGGCTTGCTACAAGTCATACGGAAAGCTGTCGCTGAGGACAGATCAGGATCTATTACGATGGAAATTTTATCAAAGCTTCAGGGCAATGATGCGGAGGTACCAACGGCGGAGCTTGCTGTTATAGTAGCATGGTATATATAGTGGCAGCGCCGAGAGATAGTAAAGGGAGTCAAAGTCCAAACGCCGGAAAAAACTGCACTAGCCATCAAGGTTTTGGCGACAAATTACCTCAGGTCAACTATACCCAAAGGACCAATACGTAAGAACGACTACATGTGGAGGAAACCAGGATATGGGATCGTGAAGATAAATGTTGATGCTTCCTTTCAGTATGAAACACTTTCAGGTGCTTGTGGTGCTGTGGCTCGGGACTACCGGGGTGATTTTATTGCTGCAGCAAGTTGGTTTGTTTCAAACATCAGTGAAGTCGACTCAGCTGAGCTAACTGCCATCAGAAACGGAATATACTTGGCAACTCACATTAGATGCAACAACATAGAAATTGAATCAGATTGTTCGTTTGCAGTGGACTCGCTGAACCAAGTTGATGATTATTTAGGCCCGGAGGTAGCTATCATCATAGAGTGTAAACAACTTATGATAGACTTTGCGTCCATATCCTTCAGACATTGCTATAGAGAGGCCAATCAGGTGGCAGATGAATTAGCAAAGAACTCTTTTACTACTAGATCCTTTAGTTCTTGGGATGATGAGATCCCTGATTTTATTTCTCATCTGCTTGTAAATGACATGTCTATTATTTGACAATAAAGTCTATTTGCAGTAAAAAAAACCTTTGGAACCGAGGGAGTAGCTTCTAAGGAATGCTAACGCGTTTATTAATGTAACTTCTACATACACAGTACCAAAGGGATTTCAACTTCAGAAACAATATGTCAGTAATTTGTACTCCGTACGTACTTCCTCTGTTTCTTTTTAGTTCGCATATAAGGTTTGGTCAAAGTCAAACTTTATAGAGTTTGACTAATTTTATATTAAAAAATATAAACATTCACAATATGAAATCAATATTATCAGATGCATCATGAAACGCATTTTCATACTATATAGTTTTAGTATTGTAGATGTTTATATTTTTTTTATAAATTTAGTCAAACTTTGGGTAGTTTGATTTTGACCAAATCTTATATGCGGAGTAAAAAGAAACGGAGGGAGTACTACCGTAGCTCTGCTACTGAGTTTAGTTCATCTAGCTGAACAGATGGAGATCAAAGAAGTAAGTAGTAGTACTATCTGCATAGACATGTGCAACTTCTATCGTAGCATTCCAAGCTGACCAATCCCAATCCCCTTAATTTCTGTTAGACTTGAGTTTCGTCAGCTTGGCGCCGACGACGGGCGCGGTCGTCGTTGTGGACGTGGCATCCTGCGTGCCGCTCCTCCTTTCCCTGCCAACTCTCGCGCTGCCACTGTCAGCGCCCAATCCGATGGATAGCTTGCTCAGGGCCTTCCGTGCGTCGGTGCAGTACCTTTTGCTCGTGTCGAGCAGCGACGAGACGCCCCACCCGCGGCCCTGCCATTCCGCGCGGCTCCTCTTCTCCCCGCGCGGCTGCGGCGGTGGGTCTTGCACGTCCATGTCGTCGGTCTTGTTGTCCTCCTGCAGAGCGTCGCGCAGGGTGGGGTTGCTGCGGCCGCGGGAGGGCGAATGATCAACGGCGACGGAGTGACGCGTCGTCGACGGGCTCTTGAACCCGCAGGCCGCCCGCTTCGCGCTCCATGGGAAGAACACCATGAGCCCGCATGCTCTCGGGGACATCTGCTCGACGCGCGGCATGACCTTCACGGGGTCGTTGCTCTTCGGCCACTCCCCGTCGTCGTCATCGTGGGGGCGCGAGCTGCCGCGTCGACGCCAGTGCTTCGTGTGTCTCGCCGAGGACGACGACGCGGCGACGACGGCGCTGGGCTCGCCCGTGGGCGCGTGGCGGGAGGAGTGGGACCGGTCCTTGGCGAAGCTCTCGGCGCGGCCGAGGAAGATGTCCTCGAAGCGCTTGGACGTGACCCGGTCGAAGGAGCCGATCCGCGCGGGCGAGGAGGACGTCCTATCCAGGGCGTCGGAGAAGGACGACGCGTCGTAGTCGTCGCTGCTGGCCTCGCTCCCGTTGCCGTAGCACCAGTTCGTCCTCGTGGGGCACTGCGGCGGCCAGCGCCCGGGCGGCAGCTTGGGCGGCGGCATCGTCTCCTCCCGCGTGTCCCTGCCGCTCTTGGGCACGCCAGGGGAGCTCTCCCAGGAGAAGGGCACCTGCGTGCGCAGCGGCGAGGCGGCGCACCGCAGGCTGCTGCCGGGCGCGTCCGCGGAGGCGCACGAGCGGCGCGGCGTGGGGAGCGGCGAGTCGAGCAGCTGCGGGAGCGGCTCGCCGTCGGCGGCATTGCCCCGCCTCTCCCTGGGGCGCTTGGTGATGATCTCCATGGTCTCCGGCCTTTTGTTACGGCGCACTGTTGCGAAGCATGCAAGCGTATAATAAGAGGAGTGCATGCGAAGGCTGCAGTGAGGTAGGTGAGTGAGAAGGCGAGGCCATGCGGGCTGAGTTCGTGGTGCTTTACCACGAGAAGTGGAAAGTGGAGGCGGTTGGGGCGTAGCTAGCTTCCGCGTATGGTAGCGTGTCGCCGACATTTTCCCCCTCTCAGCTGGTTCGTTCCCGTGAGTTTGCTCGGGGGCGTTAATGGCGGAGGTTGCCGAAAGGTCGGCGATGCAAGAGAGAGGGGAGGACATCCTGCACGCGGTACCGCCGTACAAGTTGATTTTTTTAACACAGTACACACGTAAGCGCTCATATACACGCGCATACACTCACCCATATGAACGCACACACGCACACGCTACTCCTATAAGCACCTCCAAAAGACTGAGCCGCCATATCATCTTGAAATTTACGAAGTTACCATAGCCATGCTAAAGGCCACGATTTGTGGTTAACTTCTCATTGTTGCGACATTGCTCAGTCTCTTCTTCTACAAGATTTTCTCATTTACTATGGACGTGTTTAGTAGCCTGCATACATCTCGACCATGCCCGCGTGGGAAGAATCTGGTCTGTTTGGTTGCCTGTATACACTGTTGGGCCTGCATAGCATGGAACTTAAAACACCTCTCGGCCTGGCTCGCTGGAAACGCTCAGATCGACAGTTTCTTACGAGCCAGGCCGAGGCAAGCGCAAGCGAGCGGGCCCTTGCATGAGTGGAGACGGGAGGGATGCGAGGTGATTAGGTGAAGTCTTCTTCAACCTCCAGTAAGCTTCTATCTAATCTCCTCTCTTCCTTGTCCCTCTGATCTACACAACGGTGCTTCGATTCGAGGTAAGCTCTACACGAAAAAGATGCACCTCGATGCTACGGTTCCATTCAGGCGATCGGTTCGTAGTTTCGTTGGCCATAAGTTCTTCATTTCGTGCTCCCTTTAGGAGCTATTTTGGACGAATTTTGTCTGATTCGTCGCGCAAGATCGACCATTTGAAATTTTCTTTGACCAACAGCCTAATCTCGCACACAACATTCGTGTTGTTAGTTTTTGGTTTCGACGATCGTAGCTTCATCTCTCTTTGAACCGCCATGTCGAGCTCCTTTGTCCTCTGCTCAGAGCCCTCCTATTCGTCCCTCTCGACGCTGAAGCCCTTCCCCTTGATCTCGTTGCTACGTCCTACTACACTAGAGTCGTTTCCGGCATCGTTCATCTCGTCCTACTCTCTGTCGGCCTCCTACTGCACTGACGCTGCAATGGTGCGCACACTGCTTTCTTGTGCCCTCTGCCTCTGTGCACACTGTAGTTCGCCGCGCCGCCGACGGGGTCGATCATCTTGGCCTTCTCTCTCTCGCCCTACTACACTGGAGTCGTTTCCGGCGTCGATCATCTCGGCCTCCTCTCTCGTCCACTGCACTGATGATACCATGGCGCGAGCACTGCATTCTCCTCCTGTGTCGACTGTCTTTGTGCGAGCACCGCAACTAGTTCGCCGACGGTGTCGCTCGTCGTGCCGCCGATGGGGTCACTCTCCCACGACTTCATGCTCGTCATGTCGGACACGACGCCACGGCCACTATCCACCACAGTCGCCATGGTCCGACGCACATTGCATTTCTTCCCCCTTCCTCTGATAGCTCTTAACCCTGTGTGCTAAGTGTAAGTGCTAACCCTTAATCATACCTCATGCGTGCAATCAAACACCGTGTCCATGTGCTGCTTGGGCCAATGCAGGAAACCAAACAAAGTGCACTTGCGTATTACCTAATGCAGGGACCCTAGATGCAGGCAACCAAACAACTTGTAAATGGCGCATTAGGGCCTGTTTTTGCTCAACCAGGCTGGGTTGAGAAGTGTATGCCATGCAGGTATCGTTCACAACTTGAACCAAACACGCCCTATATAATATGATAGACCTTGGTTCTATTTCATCTCTTCAGCAAGTTTAGTAATAAGCATAACGACCCTATTGGTCCGATGGAGAGAAGAACCTATAATTAGCTTTTCGAGAAATTTCCAAACGAACAATTTCAACAAAATCTTTCAATTTCTCATTTTATTATGTTCAACTTTATGTATTCCTCTATCCGTAGAGTACATGGGCATGACAAAACTGAAAAGATAGCATAACACTAGCTTTTGCATAAAAAACACCAGAAGAAGAACTACAATCAGGACCGAAATTCCTAATATGCAGCTTTGCGGACCTCCAAGGTGGCTCACCAAAGGCGAAAACATTATAGTTAACCGAATCAGGTTGAGGCAACACCCGGGCACGCCATCAAACTTCAGTTCTGCCACCCCCGCACGACTGATACGTCCATTTTGCGTCATGCTTTTATATCGATATTTATCGCATTATGGGCTGTTATTACACGTTATGTCACAATACTTATGCCTATTCTCTCTTATTTTACAAGGTTTACATGAAGAGGGAGAATGCCGGCAGCTGGAATTCTGGGCTGGAAAAGGAGCAAATATTAGAGACCTATTCTGCACAGCTCCAAAAGTCTTGAAACTTCACGGAAGTCATTTTTGGAATTAATAAAAAATATTGAGCAAAGAAAGTACTAGAGGGGGCCCACACCCTGGCCTCGAGGGTGGGGGTACGCCCTACCCCCCTGGGCGCGCCCCCTGCCTCGTGGTCCCCCTGGCAGGCCTCCGGTGCCCATCTTCTGCTATATGAAGTCTTTTACCCTGAAAAAAATCATAAGCAAGCTTTCGGGAAGAAACTCCGCCGCCACGAGGCGGAACCTTGGCGGAACCAATCTAGGGCTCCGGCAGAGCTATTCTGTCAGGGAAACTTCCCTCCAGGAGGGGGAAATCATCGCCATCGTCATCACCAATGATCCTCTCATCGGGAGGGGGTCAATCTCCATCAAAATCTTCACCAGCACCATCTCCTCTCAAACCCTAGTTCATGTCTTGTATCCAATCTTTGTCCCAAAGCCTTAGGTTGGTACCTGTGGGTTGCTAGTAGTGTTGATTACTCCTTGTAATTGATGCTAGTTGGTTTATTTGGTGGAAAATCATATGTTCAGATCCTGTATGCATATTAATACCCCTCTGATTATGAACATGAATATGATTTGTGAGTAGTTACATTTGTTCCTGAGGACATGGGAGAAGTCTTGCTATAAGTAGTCATGTGAATTTGGTATTCGTTCGATATTTTGATGAGATGTATGTTGTCTCTCCTCTAGTGGTGTTATGTGAACGTCGACTGCATGACACTTCACCATCATTTGGGCCTAGAGGAAGGCATTGGGAAGTAATAAGTAGATGATGGGTTGCTAGAGTGACAGAGGCGTAAACCCTAGTTTATGCGTTGCATCGTAAGGGGCTGATTTGGATCCATATGTTTCATGCTATGGTTAGGTTTACCTTAATACTTATTTTGTAGTTGCGGATGCTTGCAATAGGGGTTAATCATAAGTGGGATGCTTGTCCAAGAAAGGGCAGCACCCAAGCACCGGTCCACCCACATACCAAATAATCAAAGCAACGAACGCGAATCATATGAGTGTGATGAAAACTAGCTTGACGATAATTCCCATGTGTCCTCGGGAGCACTTTTCTCTATATAAGAGTTTGTCCAGGCTTGTCCTTTGCTAAAAAAAGGATTGGGCCATCTTGCTGCACCTTGTTTACTTTCATTACTTGTTACCCGTTATAAATTACCTTATCACAAAATTATCTGTTACCGATAATTTCAGCGCTTGTAGAGAGTACCTTGCTGAAAACCGCTTATCATTTCCTTCTGCTCCTCTTTGGGTTTGACACTCTTACTTATCGAAAGGACTATGATAGATCCCCTATACTTGTGGGTCATCAAGACTCTTTTCTGGTGCCTTTGCCGGGGAGTGAAGCGCCTTTGGTAGGTGGAATTTGGTAAGGAAAAATTTATATAGTGTGCTGAAATTTACTGTCACTTGTTACTATGGAACATAATCCTTTGAGGGGCTTGCTCGGGGTATCTTCACCCGGACCAGTAGAGCAAAGAGTTGCTCCTCAACCTACTGAACCTACTGAAAATGTTTACTTTGAAATTCCTTCGGGTATGATAGAGAAACTGCTAGCTAATCCTTTTACAGGAGATGGAACATTACATCCCGATTTGCACCTAATCTATGTGGATGAAGTTTGTGGATTATTTAAGCTTGCAGGTATGCCCGAGGATGTTATTAAGAAGAAGGTCTTCCCTTTATCTTTGAAGGGAGAGGCATTGACATGGTTTAGGCTATGTTATTATATGGGATCATGGAACTACAACCGACTGAAATTGGAATTTCATCAGAAGTTTTATCCTATGCATCTTGTTCATCGTGATCGTAATTATATATATATAATTTTTGGCCTTGCGAAGGAGAAAGCATCGCTCAAGCTTGGGGTAGGCTTAAGTCAATGTTATATTCATGCCCGAATCATGAGCTCTCAAGAGAAATGATTATTCAAAAATTTTATGCTCGGCTTTCTGTCAATAATCGCTCCATGCTCGATACTTCTTGTACTGGCTCTTTTATGATGAAGACTACTGAATTCAAATGAGATTTATTGGAAAGAATTAAACGCAACTCTGAAGATTGGGATCTCGAGAAGGTAAGGAGTCAGGACCTAAGTTTGATTGTGTTAAATCTTTTATGGATACCGATGTTTTCCGTGAATTTAGCACTAAATATGGACTTGACTCTGAGATAGTAGCTTCTTTCTGTGAATCATTTGCTACTCATGTTGATCTCCCTAAGGAGAAGTGGTTTAAATATAATCCCCCCATTGAAGTAAAAGTGGTTGCACCTATTAAAGTTGAAGAAAAGACTGTCACTTATAATGATCCTATTATTCCTACTGCTTATATTGAGAAACCACCTTTCCCTATTAGAATAAAGGATCATGCTAAAGCTTCAACTGTAGTCAACAAAAGTAATATTAAGACACCCAAACCCCCTGAGCAAATTAAAGTTGAACCTAGTATTGCTATGGTTAAAGATCTCTTGGCTGATAATATTGATGGGCATGTTATTTACTTCTGTGAGGAAACTGCTAGAATTGCTAGACTTGATACTAAAAATAAACATAGACCTGTTGTAGGCATGCCTGTTATTTCTGTTTAAATAGGAGATCATTGTTATCATGACTTATGTGATATGGGTGCTAGTGCAAGTGCAATACCTCATTCCTTATACAAAGAAATTATGCATGATATTGCACCTTTTGAGATAGAAGAAATTGATTTTACAGTTAAGCTTGCCAATAGAGATATTATTTCACCAGTTGGGATTGTTAGAGATGTTGAAGTCTTGTGTGGGAAAGTTAAATATCCTGCTGATTTTCTTGTTCTTGGTTCCCCACAAGATAACTTTTGTCCCATTATATTTGGTAGACCATCCTTGAATATTGTTAATGCTAGGATAGACTGCGAAAAGGATGTTGTTACTATTGGTTTGGGGGATATGTCTCATGAGTTTAATTTTGCTAAATTTCATAGACAACCCCGTGACGAGGAATTGCCTAGTAAAGATGAAATTATTGGTCTTGCTTCTATTGTCGTGCCTCCTAATGATCCTTTAGAACAATATTTGCTAGACCATGAAAATGATATGTTTATGAATGAAAGAAGGGAAATAGATGAAGTATTCTTTAAACATGGACCTATTTTGAAACACAACTTGCCTGTTGAAATCCTAGGGGATCCTCCTCCACCCAAGGGTGATCCCGTGTTTGAGCTTAAACCATTACCTCATACTCTTAAATATGCTTATCTTGATGAAAAGAAGATATATCCAGTTATTATTAGTGCTAACCTTTGAGAGCATGAAGAAAAGAAATTATTGAAAACTATGAAGAAGCACCGTGCTGCTATTGGATATACTCTTGATGATCTTAAGGGCATTAGTCCTACTCTATGCCAGCACAAAATAAAATTGGAGAAAGACGCTAAACCAGTTGTTGATCACCAACGACGATTAAATCCTAAGATGAAAGAAGTGGTAAGGAAAGAAATACTAAAGCTTCTGGAGGCAGGTATAATTTATCCCGTTGCTGATAGTCAGTGGGTAAGTCCTGTCCATTGTGTCCCCAAGAAGGGAGGTATTACTGTTGTTCCTAATGATAAAGATGAATTGATCCCACAAAGAATTATTACAGGTTATAGAATGCTAATTGATTTCCGCAAATTAAATAAAGCTACTAAAAAGGATCATTACCCTTTACCTTTTATTGATCAAATGCTAGAAAGACTATCCAAACATACACATTTTTGCTTTCTACATGGTTATTCTGGTTTCTCTCAAATACCTGTGTCCAAAGAGGATCAAGAAAAGACCACTTTTACTTGTCCTTTCGGTACCTTTGCTTATAGACGTATGCCTTTTGGTTTATGTAACGCACCTGCTACCTTTCAAAGATGCATGATGGCTATATTCTCTGATTTTTGTGAAAATATTGTTGAGGTTTTCATGGATGATTTCTCTGTATATGGAACTTCTTTTGATGATTGCCTGAGCAACCTTGATCGAGTTTTGCAGAGATGTGAAGAAACTAATCTTGTCTTGAAATGGGATAAGTGCCACTTTATGGTTAATGAAGGTATTATCTTGGGGCATAAAATTTCTGAAAGAGGTATTGAAGTTGACAAAGCTAAAGTTGATGCTATTGAAAAGATGCCGTGTCCCAAGGACATTAAAGGTATAAGAAGTTTCCTTGGTCATGCCGGTTTTTATAGGAGGTTCATTAAGGACTTCTCAAAAATTTCTAGGCCTCTGACTAATCTCTTACAAAAAGATATTCCTTTTGTCTTTGATGATGATTGTGTAGAAGCATTTGAAATACTTAAGAAAGCATTGATTTCTGCACCTATTATTCAGCCACCTGATTGGAATTTACCCTTTGAAATTATGTGTGATGCTAGTGATTATGCTGTAGGTGCTGTTCTAGGACAAAGAGTTGATAAGAAATTAAATGTTATCCAATATGCTAGTAAAACTCTAGACAATGCTCAGCGAAATTATGCTAATACTGAAAAAGAATTTTTAGCGGTTGTATTTGCTTGTGATAAGTTCTGACCTTATATTGTTGATTCTAAAGTAACTGTTCACACTGATCATGCTGCTATTAAATATCTTATGGAAAAGAAAGATGCTAAACCTAGATTCATTAGATGGGTTCTCCTGCTACAAGAATTTGATTTGCATATTATTGATAGAAAGGGAGTTGAGAATCCCGTTGCAGACAACTTGTCTAGGTTAGAGAATGTTCTTGATGACCCACTACCTATTGATGATAGCTTTCCCGAGGAACAATTGGCTGTCATAAATGCTTCTCACACTGCTCCATGGTATGCTGATTATGCTAGTTACATTGTTGCTAAATTTATAACACCTAGTTTCACATACCAGCAAAAGAAAAAGTTTTCCTATGATTTAAGACATTACTTCTGGGATGACCCACATCTTTATAAAGAAGGAGTAGATGGTGTTATTAGACGTCGTATACTGAGCATGAACATGAACAGATCCTACACAAGTGTCACTCCGAAGCTTATGGAGGACACCACGCTGGAGATAGAACTGCGCATAAGGTATTGCAATCCGGTTTTTATTGGCCTACTCTCTTCAAAGATGCCCGTAAGTTTGTCTTATCTTGTGATGAATGTCAAAGAATTGGTAATATTAGTAGACGTCAAGAAATGCCTATGAATTATTCACTCGTTATTGAACCATTTGATGTTTGGGGCTTTGATTACATGGGTCCGTTTCCTTCCTCTAATGGGTATACACATATTTTAGTTGCTGTTGATTACGTTACTAAGTGGGTAGAAGCTATTCCAACTAGTAGTGCTGATCATAACACCTCTATTAAGATGCTTAAAGAAGTTATTTTCCCGAGGTTTGGAGTCCCTAGATATTTAATGACTGATGGTGATTCACATTTTATTCATGGTGCCTTTCGTAAAATGCTTGCTAAGTATGATGTTAATCATAGAATTGCATCTCCATATCTCCCACAGTCTAGTGGTCAAGTAGAATTGAGTAATAGAGAGCTCAAATTAATTTTGCAAAAGACTGTTAATAGATCTAGAAAGAATTGGTCCAAGAAACTTGATGATGCATTATGGGCCTATAGAACTGCATACAAAAATCCTATGGGTATGTCTCCGTATAAAATGGTTTACGGAAAAGCATGTCACTTACCTCTCGAACTAGAACATAAGGCATATTGGGCCATTAAGGAGCTCAATTATGATTTCAAACTTGCCGATGAGAAGAGGCTATTTGACATTAGCTCACTTGATGAATGGAGAACCCAAGCCTATGAGAATGTCAAACTGTTTAAAGAAAAAGTCAAAATATGGCATGACAAAAGGATACAAAAGCGTGAGTTTAATGTAGGTGATTATGTGTTACTATTCAACTCTCGTTTAAGATTTTTTGCAGGAAAACTTCTCTCTAAATGGGAAGGTCCTTACGTTATCGAGGAGGTCTATCGTTCCGGTGGCATAAAAATCAACAACTTCGAAGGCACAAATCCGAAGGTGGTGAACGGTCAAAGAATCAAACATTATATCTCAGGTAATCCTATAAATGTTGAAACCAATGTTATTGAAACCGTAACCCCGGAGGAATACATAAGGGACACTTTCCAGAACGTTTCATACTCCAAAAAGGAATAGGTATGTGGTATGGTAAGTAAACCGACTCCAAAACAGTTCTAATGGCAATTTTTCTCCGTTTTGGAATATTTAATAAAATAGGAAAAATAAGAAGTAGTCCGGGAAGGATACGAGGCGTCCACGAGGGTGGAGGGTGCACCCTACCCCCCTGGGTGCGCCCCCCTGCCTCGTGGGCACCTAGTGTACTCTCCGAACTCTGTTTTCTTGCACGATACTTCTTTTGGTCGCTAAAAATTCATTATATAATCTCCCGAAGGTTTTGACCACCGTACCATGCAAATATCCTCTGTTTTTGTTCCAAGCTGTTTTCTGCCAGAGTTGTCAAGGCCAGGCATCATGTAGTCCCCCTCCTCCAACAATGGTGACAACGATGCTTGGCTAATGAAGATAGAGCTGAAGAGAGAAGAACCCATGGATATCAACAAGGATAATGGGATCAAGAAGGCCACGCAGGATCAAGCCCCGGCAGCAGAAGAAGAAGACATCCTTCAACTTGATCACAATCTTCTTACCCCAACTGAGATTGAAGCTTTCAAGATGATTGAGTTAGCTCGTATACAAAACAAGTATCTCACACATGAAAATATTTTGTTGAAGGATTATATCATCGCACTCAAGGGCATTATCCGCAAATTGGAGGATCTCCTACGCTCGATGTGCGAGTATCCATCATCACCACCACTTCCGAGGAAGGAGACATAATCACATGGGTATGGGCACTCCCCTTGGCATCTGCCAAGCTTGGGGGAGGAGCCCCGGTATCATATCACCATCACACTCCTATCTTTACCTTTTTCTTAGTTAGATCCTTTTGGTATTATCTTGATCTAGTAGAATAAAGTTTTAGCATGATCTAGTTTTGAGCTTTGCCTTATGATCCTTCTATGTAATCGAGTCCGTGAGCTATCTTATATTTACTAATTGGAGGCACCATTCGAGCCTTCACGTTAATCCACATCATCAAGATTAATATAGCCATTAGATTAAAAACTTAATGGTCAAGATATAATAAAAAAGCGTACATGATTTTTAATATAAAAAATAACATGTACAACAAAGAGATTTAAACAGCACGTAGATGGAAGAGTCCTCAACAACCACGTTAAGCTCCAACCTACAAAAATCCACGTCCCTTCCTTTGGGATGAAAAAAATACCTACATCAGAGAGTCCTCAACACCTACGTTTCACTCAAAAGAACACCCACGTTCATTTTCAACATATATAAAATCCATGTGCATGGAAACATATACTATACTTAAAATTATTTAATGTTCAAGATCTTTTATCAGAAGACCCTACGAGATTTTTAATAGAAAAAATGGCACGTACATAAAATAGATAAAAACAACACATACAAGAAAGAGTCCTCAAGTACCACGTTGTGTTTTTGAGGTTAAAAAACACGTTGAATTTCAGCCTACACAGAATCCACGTGCCTTAAGCTAAAAATAATAATTCCACGTGCCTTACTTTCTTATGGCAAAAAAGAGAGGTGTCCTGAACAAATTGGTTTCCCATAAAAAAAGGACGCCCACATTAGAAAAGGAATCTGATCTTAAAGAATTAGGTGTCCATGTCCCAGTTACCTCATACAAAGAATACTTACCTTTTCCCTTAAAAAATGAAAAAGGACACATATAAATAAAAACTTCCCGAGCATCACGTTATGAAAAGAGAGAGTTAATGCCTGATCGGAAAATAAATTTCAATCCTACCTTACGAAATGAAGACCTAGAATTTAATAAATATGTGAAATCACCTAATTGTAACATAACTAGGAAAATACACATAAATTGTCCCAGGAAAATCATATATGAACATAACATGTAACTTTTATGGGTATTGTAAATAGGGACCACAACCACATCCATTAAAAGTTGAATCTTACTAGGTAAAAATTAAGTATTATGATATTCTCCACTGTTTAATTAGATACATGATAGATATTCTCAATGAAATAAAGAAGGACTACTTCCCAATGCACCAAAAAGAAATGGAAATTATCTAAATGAGAAACATAGCATTGTAGTAATGGTATATATGTACACTTACTGAGACAAACGGGTGCATGCCTAGAGAAATGAATCTTACACCCAATGAAACACATATTCAGCTAACAACAGTCTGTAGAATAATATTTCAAAAACACTAGGCACCACTTATGATAATTTAAGTTTATTTAATATTTTTAGGGGAAATTTGAGCAAATATGCCTAATCTAGATGTTAATCCATGGGAGGACACTAATATTATTATTGTGGACAAAAAGGTTCGGTCAATGAAAATATATTAGGGTTTCGATGAACACAACATATGTGTCCAAATATGTTGATATTATTTGTCAAAAATCCATTGTAGTTGTCAATGTCACTGCAAGGAAATCATCCATTTCAGGATTTAATATAAAAGTGAGCACAATACAGAAATATACATCTACATGTAATCAACATTTTAGTATAAAACTTAACATGTGCATTACATTCTACCATAATATAAATTATAATGTGTTTATTTGTACATATCATCGACTCTCTTCAAAAGACTGCATGATAAAAATTATATGAAGTTTCACAATAATGTTAAGATAGACAATTCTCTAGCCCGTGCAGGCGCACGGGCTGATGACTAATATATATAATAAAGATTAGTGTTGAGTCAAGGGTTTGATTATTTTTCTATGATCGTGAGGTAATAAAAGAAAAAGAAAGAATAAAAAGAAGTAAAGAGATCATATTGATCTTATGGAGAGTAATGACTTCACATATAAAGAGTATGCTGAATAAAAGTTGTTGAGAGTTGACAAACATAGTTTTGGTCATCGTTGCAATTAATAGGAAGTAATAAAGAAAGAGAAGTTTTCACATATAAATATACTATCTTGGACATCTTTTATGATTGTGAGCACTCATTAAAATATGACATGCTAAAGAGTTGATGTTGGACAAGGAAGACAACGTAATGGGTTATGTTTTCTTATATCCAAAATAAAGTATATTGTCATGGATCATCCAACATGTTGAGCTTGCCTTTCTCCCTCATGCTAGCCAAATTCTTTGCACCAAGTAGAGATACTACTTGTGCTTCCGAATATCCTTAAACCTAGTTTTGCCATGAGAGTCCACCATATCTACCTATGGATTGAGTAAGATCCTTCAAGTAAGTTGTCATGTTGCGTGCAATATGTTTCTTCTTCTAAATATGTATGATTTATTAGTGCGGAGAAAATAAGCTTTATACGATCTTGTGATGTGGAAGAAATAAAAGCAACGGGCTGCATAATAAAGGTCCATATCACAAGTGGCAATATAAAGTGATGTTCTTTTGCATTAAGATTTCGTGCATCCAACCCTAAAAGCACATGACAACCTCTGCTTCCCTCTGTGAAGGGCCTATCTTTTACTTTTGTCTTATTCCTTTTACAAGAGTCATGGTGATCTCCACCTTTGTTTTTTACATTTTATCCTTTGGCAAGCACCTTGTGTTGGAAAGATCCTAATATATATATATATATATATATATATATATATATCCAATTGGATGTAAGTTAGCATGAATTATTATGGTTGACATTACCCTTGAGGTAAAAGGTTGGGAGGCAACACTATAAGCCCCTATCTTTCTCCGTGTCCGATTAAAACTCCATAACCATAAGTATTGCGTGAGTGTTATCAATTGTGAAAGACTAAATGATAATTGAGTATGTGGACTTGCTGAAAAGCTCTTATATTGACTCTTTCCGATGTTATGATAAATTGCAATTGCTTCAATGACTGAGATTATAGTTTGTTGGTTTTCAGTGAAGTTTCTGATTCATACTTGACATTGTGAATAGATTATTACTTGAGCATAAGAAATCATATGACAATATCCATATATGTTGCTGTTATAAGAATGATCATGATGCCCTCATGTCCGTATTTTATTTTATCGACACCTCTATCTCTAAACATGTGGACATATTTATCGTTATTTGCTTCTGCTTGAGGACAAGCGAGGTCTAAGCTTGGGGGAGTTGATACGTCCATTTTGCATCATGCTTTTATATCGATATTTATCGCATTATGGGTTGTTATTACACGTTATGTCACAATACTTATGCCTATTCTCTCTTATTTTACAAGGTTTACATGAAGAGGGAGAATGCCGGCAGCTGGAATTCTGGGCTGGACAAGGAGCAAATATTATAGATCTATTCTGCACAGCTCCAAAAGTTCTAAAACTTCACGGAAGTCATTTTTGGAATTAATAAAAAATACGGAGCGAAGAAAGTACCAGAGGGGGCCCACACCCTGGCCACGAGGGTGGGGGGCGCGCCCCCTGCCTCGTGGGCCCCCTGGCAGTCCTCCGGTGCCCATCTTCTGCTATATGAAGTCTTTTACCCTGGAAAAATTCATAAGCAAGATTTTGGGAAGAAACTCCGCCGCCACGAGGCGGAACCTTGGCGGATCCAATCTAGGGCTCCGGCAGAGCTGTTGTGCCAGGGAAACTTCCCTCCGGGAGGGGGAAATCATCGCCATCATCATCACCAACGATCCTCTCATCGGGAGGGGGTCAATCCCCATCAACATCTTCACCACCACCATCTCCTCTCAAACCCTAGTTCATCTCTTGTATCCAATCTTTATCCCAAAGCCTTAGATTGGTATCTGTAGGTTGCTAGTAGTGTTCATTACTCCTTGTAGTTGATGCTAGTTGGTTTATTTTGTGGAAGATCATATGTTCAGATTCTTTATGCATATTAATACCCCTCTGATTATGAACATGAATATGATTTGTGAGTAGTTATGTTTGTTCCTGAGGACATGGGAGAAGTCTTGCTATAAGTAGTCATGTGAATTTGGTATTCGTTCAATATTTTGATGAGATGTATGTTGTCTCTTGAGGGAGTCCTGGATTAGGGGGTGTTCGGGTAGCCGGACTATACCTTCAGCCGGACTCCTGGACTATGAAGATACAAGATTGAAGACTTCGTCCCGTGTCCGGATGGGACTTTCCTTGGCGTGGAAGGCAAGCTTGGCGATGCGGATATTCAAGATCTCCTACCATTGTAACCAACTCTATGTAACCCTAACCCTATCCGATGTCTATATAAACCGGAGGGTTGTAGTTCGTAGGACAGAATCGACTCCATAGACAACAATCATACCATAGGCTAGCTTCTAGGGTTTAGCCTCCTCGATCTCGTGGTAGATCCACTCTTGTACTACCCATATCATCAATATTAATCAAGAAGGACGTAGGGTTTTACCTCCATCAAGAGGGCCCGAACCTGGGTAAAACATCGTGTTCCCTGCCTCCTGTTACCATCCGGCCTAGACGCACAGTTCGGGACCCCTTACCCGAGATCCGCCGGTTTTGACACCGACATTGGTGCTTTCATTGAGAGTTCCTCTGTGTCATCGCCATTAGGTCCGATGGCTCCTTTGATCATCAACAACGATGCGGTCCAGGGTGAGACTTTTCTCCCCGGACAGATCTTCGTCTTCGGCGGCTTCGCTCTGCGGGCCAATTCTCTTGGCCACTTGGAGCAGATCGATAGCTACGCCCCTGGCCGTCAAGCCAGGTTTGGAAGCTTAAACTACACGGCCGACATCCGCGGAGACTTGATCTTCGACGGGTTTGAGCCACGGCCAAGCGCGCCGCACTATCTCGAGAGGCATGATCTAGCTCTGCCTCCCGACAGTGTCCTGGAGGCCGCTCACGCATCGGTTCCGACCTCTAACTCGGAGCCTATTGCGCCAATCGAGGATGAGCGGTTGGACGCCACATCGGGGGCTGCGATCGAGCCGAACGCTAGCCCCGCACTCTGCACGACCCGTGACTCCGAGGATCCGGAATCCTCACCGGACTTCGACCCCCCCGCGCCCCTGCCAATCGAATCCGATTGGGCGCCGATAATGGAGTTCACCGCCGCAGACATCTTTCAGCACTCGCCTTTCAGCATCATCCTGAATTCTCTTAAGTCTCTCTCTTTATCAGGAGAGCCCTGGCCGGATTACGGTCAACGAGGATGGGATACGGACGATGAAGAAATTCAAAGCCCACCCACCACCCACTTGGTAGCCACTGTCGACAATTTAAACGACGTGCTCAACTTCGACTCCGGAGACATCGACAACATGGATGACAATGCAGGAGATACCGATGAACCAACGCCCATAGGGCATTGGACAGCCACCTCATCTCACGATGTGTACATGGTGGATACCCCTAAAGGAAGCGACAACGAGGAAAAAGGGGACGGAACGGGAGATCAACCCCCTGAAAAGCAATCAAAGCGTCGGCGTAAACGCCGACCCAAGCCCCGCCTCGATAAAAACCCAGCCAGAGAGCAGGACGAGGAGGCCTTAGAGCAACCGTCCAAACATGGCAACGCGGATGGAGAAATCGAACATCCCTTTTCTGGCGAAAACGGCATTCCGGACGACCTCACGCCAGATAAACCCATGGAGCAGAAGAATCTCCATGAGAGGCTCATTGCAACTGCACGCAGCCTAAAAAAGCAGAAGCAGAAGCTAAAAACAGCGGAAGATGCACTCCGGATTAGATGGAGCAAAGTAATCAATACCGCAGATAAACACGGCGACAGTCGCCGCACTAAAAGCTATCCGAAAATAAAGCTACTGCCTGAATTCAACGAAGAGGCCCTAGAGCCCTCGCATTCAAAAAACGAGAAAGCCACACGGTCAGATAGACGACCCCATAAAGCGGCAAGCGGTGCCGCACTTAAATCGGCATGCGACCCACTTAAGGATTCGCATCATGGCCCAGTCAGGTCCATTTATGGGCCAAGAAAGCAAGCTCTCGTAAGCAATGCTATGAAGCCATCATCAGAATCCGGCACACCCAAATACAGGGGTGCCACACACCCTCTATGTTTCACCGATGAGGTCCTGGACCATGAATTTCCAGAGAGATTCAAACCCGTAAACATAGAGGCATACGATGGAACAACAGACCCTGGAGTCTGGATAGAGGACTATATCCTCCACATACACATGGCTAGAGGAGATGATCTCCACGCCATAAAATATTTACGCCTTAAGCTTAAAGGGCCAGCCCGGCATTGGCTTAAAAGCCTTCCCAAAAACACAATTGGAAGCTGGGAAGAGCTCGAGGATGCTTTCCGAGCAAACTTTCAAGGGACCTATGTCCGCCCTCCGGATGCAGACGATCTTAGTCACATAACTCAACAACCCGGAGAATCAGCTCGACAGTTCTGGAATAGATTCCTCACTAAAAAGAATCAGATAGTCGACTGTCCGGATGCCGAAGCCTTAGCAGCTTTCAGGCATAACGTCCGAGACGAATGGCTCGCCAGACACCTCGGCCAAGAAAAGCCAAGCACAATGGCCGCACTAACAAACCTCATGACCCGCTTTTGTGCTGGGGAGGACAGCTGGTTGGCAAGGTGCAGCTCCAGCGACCCAAGTACATCCGAAACTAGGGATGGAAATGGAAAACCGCGACGCAACAAGGACCGTCGCCGGACTAAGGACAAAAGTCCGAAGAGCACGACAGTCAATGCCGGATTCAAAGGCTCATGACAAAATCAGGCAAAATTGCCCCCCAGGATAATAGGGATGATCCATCCAACCTAAATAAAATCCTGGACAAGATATGTCAGTACTCCCGGGAAGCCTGCTAACCATACCCACAGAGACTGTTGGGTTTTCAAACAATCCGGTAGACTCAATGCAGAACACAAGGGGCTCGACATACCAAGCGAAGACGAGGACGAACCCCAAAAGCAGAGTACCAGGAAACAAAAGAACTTCGCACAAGAAGTAAAAACAGTGAACTCACTTCACATAACAAAACGTGCGGCGCCCGTAAAGGTACGCACCATATGGCCCATCCCCAAAGGGTCCGGCCACTGGTTGTCAAAACCGATCATCTTCGATCAGCTAGATTATTCTAGAAATATCAAGAATGCAGGCTGGACTGCCTTGATACTCGATCCAATAATTGGCGGACTCCAGTTTTCAAATGTCCTTATGGACGGCGGCAGTGGACTAAACCTGATATATCAGGATACAATCCAGCACATGAGGATAAACCCAGCAAGAATCCGCCGCAGCAAAACCTCCTTTCAAGGGGTAATACCTGGTCCGGACACCCATTGTATGGGTTTTCTCTGGCTCGAAGTCATATTCGGCTCTGCCGATAACTTCTGCCGTGAAAAGCTGACCTTCCATATCGTCCCATTCTCAAGTCGCTATCAAGCACTACTGGGACACGAAGCTTTCGCTCGCTTTAACGCAATACCGCATTATGCATCTCTTACGCTTAAGATGCCCGGTCCACAAGGCATCATATCTTTGAAGGGGAAGCACTAAAGTGCGCCTCCCCAAGCGGAGGACTGTGCGGCCGCCTTGACAGCCCCACAGCAAAATGGCCTCACCGGCCAAAAAACTTCAAAATAGGTCATTAAAGACCACGAACGCGGATAGACGAGTTCGGTACAAAATCATCATTGATGCAGGCTTAGTGGCCATATACCCCCGCACTAGGGGCTCCATGCATATACAATAAGAGACAATAAAGCTCAATCTTATATATTTTACTTTATACTTTGTTTATTTTAAATTTTTTCGGCACGACCCGTTTTCAACTTAGTTCCTCTCTTTTACAGATGAACGTCGTGCGGCGCCCATCCAGGATACGGCACAACAGAGACACAGGTGCAGACGTGCAGCAGGGACCCGTCCTAAAGGATTCTTTTTAGAATAAGACCCTGCGTAAACCTTTTTTACTGTCTCTTGCTGCTACACATCCCCCGGTTTTTTCTGATATAACCAAGGAGGAGGCTGGCGTCTTGGCATGTGGCCACATCAGAATTTTTGCACGTACCTGGACACTAGGGGCTTTTTTAATAAAGAGTGTTGTTTCGCCCGCACTCATAAAGACCGAATACCTTAGGGAGTGTTCGGCGTCGCGAGTTTTGGCATTATATGCATCAGCTCCGAATCATGTCTTTGGTCAAATGTTGGGTTGCCTGGCTCCTGAGTTCGGCTACCTTACGTTCCGCTCTATCGGCTAAGGTAGCACCAGGAGAACTACTGCGATTGTGCCCCAGTTCGGCCGGGCGAGCACCTCAGTAGAGAAAGCCGAAAACTGACTGTCTTGATGTAGCGTGAGACTGGTCAGCCACTCGATGACCTAGCGGAATCTATCAGATTCCTCCGCTTTAACGAAGGGCCACTTCCCGGTCAGGCACATACGCGCCCCGAACTCGGATGAGCGCAGTCGCCACCAAGGAGCTACCTAAATAGTCTCACTGTCAAGCTCCTATGGCTAAGTGAAAGTGTTAAAGCATTATAGTCCGGTTGCCTGGCCCGCTGCGCTATCACCTCCTTTGTAGGACCAAGACGTTGGGTTAAGTGTGAATATGCGTCTTCTGCGAGCACCCCCGCACTATGTGCGTGGGGGCTGAAGCCAACGATTGCCATCTTTCAGATTTTATATATTAAAACGGCCGCACAGGAGGTGTTCCCAATACTTGAAGGCACAAGTATAAAAAGGCCACTACAATTCATCAAAATATTACTTTATAATTACATGTGCTATCATAACATAGCATCTTTCGAGCACTGTGTCTCTATTACACGAGCGCCTTCAAGGACTTCCTGAAAATAGTGCTCGGAGGGTACTCGGCTTTTGTCCGAATCTCGGGACGCAACAACGGCGGTCTCCATCTCCGCCCAGTATGTCTTAACACGGGCAAGAGCCATCCTTGCGCCCTCTATGCATGCTGACCTCTTCATTGCATTTATACGTGGCACCGCGTCAAGGAATTGCCGCACCAAGCTGAAATAACTCTTCGGCTCCGATCTCCCCGGCCACAGATGACCCATGACGTACTTCATGGCAAGTCCGGCCTATTCCGTTCGGCCCATTGAGCCAAACGATCGTCCACTGCCAGTGGACGCTCTGGATTGTGAAACTGCAACCAGAAAAGCTTTTCCACTTCGTGATCTTTCTGATCTCGAAAGTGTTCGGTCGCATCAGCAGCACTCGCTGCCAAATCCAGATAGGTATCCTCCACACTCCACATCCAGTCCAACGGAGCAAACTTCGGGTCGCAAAATTTCCTTCGCAGCATAAAGGGCTTTCTAGCCGCAATCTGTTCGGCCTGACGCAGCTCCTCCCTGGCAGCTGTCATCGCAGAGCGCGCGTCCTTGGCATTGGCAACGGCCTTCTCTAAGTCCGTCTGTTTCGCCTGATCTTCTTTTTCAAGAAGTCTGCAATGGTCTGTAGCGCTTTTTAACTTTTCGACCATCTCGGCCATCTCTTCCTTGCTTCGGCAATGAGCAGCCTGTTCGGCTCTCAGCTCGTCAAGGGCTTTCTTGGCGGCCGCATCACTTTCTCTGGCTTGTTCTTTAGCTCGGGCAAGTTCTGCCCTAAGACTCTCCACGGCGGCCGCACCATCTGCGTCAAGCACACACATTGTAAGACACAGGCATCAAACTGATCTTACCTCATGCGGCCCGAGGAATTGCATACCTTGAGCCTCCTCAAACCGCTGGTTGACAAGCGTGATGTCAACTTCTGCCACGTCCAGTTGCCGCTTTAATTTGGCAAAATCGTCAGTTCGGCTAGATTCCGGACACCCTGCCGCCTACATTCAAAGGCGACATCTTAGACCTGGGATTATGATCCTCCGCGTGCCGTCATTTCTTGACGACACGCAGAGTCTCAGGGGCTACTATCCACACAGGGCGCATCTTATTCATGCGCAACTGCCAAAAGTGTACATTATCTAATATACCTCGAAACCCGTCAGTAAACTTTTGACGGTCTCATGCAATCCGCTCTCTGCGGATGAAATCCTTTCAATCACCGTGCCCATCAAGGCACGGTGCTCCTCTCAGATGCAAGCTAGCCCCAGCAGAATCTTTAGCTCCTCCGACCGAGCACCAGACGGTGCCGGGCTCGTCCCATGACCTCTTTCAAAGTTCGGACGCGGAGAACCTCGGGGGACCACACTATCTTCCGCTCCTGCCAGATTCGGAGAAACCCTCTGTGACGACACCTCAAGATCGCCCGCCTCGCTAGGCGGCATGGCAGGAGGAGGCGTCCCACTCTCCATCATCTCTGGAAGAAGATCCCCCGAAGACAAGCTCTGCTGAGAAGGGCTGAGGTCTGAGCTACAAGGTAAAAGTTTGGTTAATCTTCTCAGGCATAAATCAAGGATTTCCCTCATCCCTCAAAAGGAAAATCTTTCTCTACTTACGGCTCGCTGGAGGGATGATCCCCTTGAGGGCGTAGTCCGGCCGAAGAACACCCCGGCGTCGGACCCTCTAACGAGGATTTCCCCCCGCTTTGCGGCCATGGTTTCCGGGTTTTCAGAGGCGGCTCTCTTCTTCCCCTTAGGAGAGGAATCGTCGGTTCCTCCCTTCGGAGCAGCCTCCTTCAAGGAGGCCATAGCTTCCTTGTCCTCCCCCTCCAAAGGCATTATCTCCAGCATCCTGACTAGCACGGGATCCGGCCTGGTTTCAGGAAGGGGAGCCGGACACCTGATCAGCTTTGCCTTCGCAATCCACTCCTGTTTAAAGGGACGGCTCTTTTAGGGGCAAGTTTATGACAATTATACGGATAGAAGGTCCGGGCACAAGGTTGCTTACTTGAGTATCCGGGCGATTGCAGCTTAGGCCTGCGTCCTCGGTTAAATCTAGACACAACTCTTGTGATCCGAAGAACAGTTTATACATCTCCGCGGGCGTTGCGCCCATGAAATTCTGGAGAGCTCGCGGTCCCTCTGGATTAAACTCCCACAGGCGAAGGGAGCGACGTTTGCCGGGCAATATTCGGCGAATCAGCATGACCTGCGTCACCTTGACCAGGCTGAGGTCTCCTTCCAAGAGATCCTTAATGCGGCCCTGTAACAAGGGCACGTCCTTGGGCAAACCCCAATCTAACCCTCTGTTAACCCATGACGCTAGCCGTGGGGGGGGGGGACCCGAGCGAAAGGCAGGAAGCGCCACCCACTTGGTGCTCCGGGGAGCGGTGATATAAAACCACTCTCATTGCCACAAGCCTAGCTCCTCTTGAAAAGGGCCCTCGGGCCATGGAGCATCAACATTTTTGCTTATAACAGCGCCTCCGCACTCTGCGTGCCGTCCCTTGATCATCTTCGGCTCCACTTTGAAAGTCTTCAGCCATAATCCGAAGTGAGGGGTAACACGGAGGAACGCTTCGCATACAATGATGAACGAGGAGATATGGAGGATGGACTCCGGAGCTAAGTCGTGAAATTCCATCCTGTAATAAAACAACAGTCCCCTCACAAAGGGATCCATCGGGAAGCCTAACCCCCAAAGGAAGTGAGACACGAACACTACGCTCTCACCGGACTGCAGACTGGGGATAGCCTGCCCTTGAGCAGGCAATCTGTGCGAAATTTCGGCGGTCAAGAACTTAGCCTCTCTCAACCTTAGCACGTCCTCCTCCATGACAGAGGAGGGCATCCATCGGCCTTGAAGGTCGGAACCGGACATTGTCGAAGGTCCGAAGCGCCTGGAATCTGGAGCCTAGGGTGTTGGAACTTGAGGCGATGGGCGAACTCGCTTGAGATTGAAAAAAGGAGTAAGGCCCTGGTCTCTTTATAAGAGGTTGAATACCAGGAGCCCTCCCCGTAACCGTTTGGCATTCGCCTTTAGTCGAGAAAACATGCTAACGGGCACGATTGGGTTACCCACATCCGTATTGATGAGAATCCCGTAAAAGGGGGGCACAAAATCTCTGCTTCGACAAGACGTGCCAAGGAAACTGCCTCGCAAAACACGCTGAGGTGGAAAGGTGAAAACGTTTCGTAAAAGACTTGGCCGTGGTGTGATAGCGCACTGCGAAATACGTCAGCAGATTTGATTTGTGTTAATATTATTCTCTCTATGGCAATATGTGGAAGCTTATTTTGCAGAGCCGGACACTACTCTTGGTGTTTACAATCTTCTACGAAGGACTTGGAGGAGGAACCCGCCTTGCAATGCCGAAGACAATTTGCGCGCCAGACTCGTCGTCATTGAAGCCTGGTTCAGGGGCTACTGAGGGAGTCCTGGATTAGGGGGTGTTCGGGTAGCTGGACTATACCTTCAGCCGGACTCCTGGACTATGAAGATACAAGATTGAAGACTTCGTCCCGTGTCCGGATGGGACTTTCCTTGGCGTGGAAGGCAAGCTTGGCGATGCGGATATTCGAGATCTCCTACCATTGTAACCGACTCTATGTAACCCTAACCCTATCCGGTGTCTATATAAACCGGAGGGTTGTAGTCCGTAGGACAGAATCAACTCCATAGACAACAATCATACCATAGGCTAGCTTCTAGGGTTTAGCCTCCTTGATCTCGTGGTAGATCCACTCTTGTACTACCCATATCATCAATATTAATCAAGAAGGACGTAGGGTTTTACCTCCATCAAGAGGGCCCGAACCTGGGTAAAACATCATGTTCCCTACCTCCTGTTACCATCCGGCCTAGACGCACAGTTCGGGACCCCCTACCCAAGATCCGGCGGTTTTGACACCGACATCTCTCCTCTAGTGGTGTTATGTGAACGTCGACTACATGACACTTCACCATTATTTGGGCCTAGAGGAAGGCATTGGGGAGTAATAAGTAGATGACGGGTTGCTAGAGTGACAGAAGCTTAAACCCTAGTTTATGCGTTGCTTCGTAAGGGGCTGATTTGGATCCATATGTTTCATGCTATGGTTAGGTTTACCTTAATACTTCTTTTGTAGTTGCGGATGCTTGCAATAGGGGTTAATCATAAGTGGGATGCTTGTCCAAGAAAGGGCAGCACCCAAGCACCGGGCCACCCACATACCAAATTATCATAGTAACGAACGCGAATCATATGAGTGTGATGAAAACTAGCTTGACGATAATTCCCATGTGTCCTCGGGAGCGCTTTTCTCTATATAAGAGTTTGTCCAGGCTTGTCCTTTACTACAAAAAGGATTGGGCCATCTTGCTGCACCTTGTTTACTTTCATTACTTGTTACCTGTTACAAATTACCTTATCACAAAACTATCTGTTACCGATAATTTCAGTGCTTGCAGAGAGTACCTTGCTAAAAACCGCTTATCATTTCCTTCTGCTCCTCATTGGGTTCGACACTCTTACTTATCGAAAGGACTACGATAGATCCCCTATACTTGTGGGTCATCAACGACTAAGATGTCGGAGGAAGAAACCATACCGTCATCCATGAACCAAGGACCCATCACACAGATGAAGAAACCATACTGTCATCTACGAACCACAGACCCAACACACGATGCACCATCTTCATAATGCCACTGATGCGTACCACAATATGCACCCGCTCTTGAACTACCTCTCAAGCCCCGTGTCTGCGCTTGAGCAAACGTCTTTGCAATGGTGGAGCCCGAGGACACAAGTCCACCACGAGGATGCCAACGCCACCACACCATCCTTACTTGAACATACTGGTTTCCAAATCCATTCCCAACCATAGGGCTGATCGCCTCGTCGAGGTTGGATCTGAAGGTTATTTATTCGGCGATGGCGTCGCTGTCGCCGAAGCCAAGATGATGAATAGACTTAAACCCTAAGCTACCGGGCCTAAAACGACCCACACATCTAGATCTAGTGACCCCCCCTCACCACCGACAGCCGAGGTCGTCGGCGAAGAGGCGCCGCCGAAGGATAGCGGCGGAGGAGACTCTCTTGACGGTTTGGCGAGATGGCCTTGCTACTTCTTGAGCTTGTGTTGGTTTTTCCCTTGAAGTGGAAATGATGATGCATCAAAGTAGAGATAAGTATTTCCCTCAGTTTTGAGAACCAAGGTATCAATCCAGTAGGAGGTACAAGAAAGTCTCCAATCTATGCACGTGCACAAACAATCAAACACTTGGACCCAACGCGATAAAGGGGCTGTCAATCCCTTCACGGTCAATTGCAAAGGTGAGATCTGATAGATATAGGTATAAGAGATTTCTAAAACGTAAAACAAAGTAAAAACAAATAAATTGCAGTGAGGTATTTTTGGATTTTTTTGTTTATAGATCTGAAAGTATATGATGGAGAATAGACCGGTGGCCATAGGTTTCACAAGAGGCTTCTCTTTTGAAAGAAAGCATACGATGGGTGAACAAATTATTGTCGAGCAATTGATAGAAAAGCGCATAGTTATGACGATGTCCAAGGCAATGATTATGCATATAGGAATCACGTCCATGTCAAGTAGACCGAAATGATTCTGCATCTACTACTATAACTCCAAACATCGATCGCTATCCAGCATGCATCTAGAGTATTAAGTTCATAAATAACGGAGTAATGCCTTAAGTAAGATGACATGATGTAGAGGGATAAAATCAAGAAATATGATGAAAACCCCATATTTTTACCCTTGATGGCAACAACACAATACGTGCCTCGCTACCCCTACTGTCACTGGGAGAGGACACCACAAGATTGAACCCAAAACTAAGCACCTCTCCCATTGCAAGAAGAACCAATCTAGTTGGTCAAACCAAACCGATAATTCGAAGATAAATACAAAGATATCAAATCATGCCTATAAGAATTCAGAGAAGATTCAAATAATATTCTTAGATAATCTGATCATAAATCCACAATTCATCGGCTCTCGACGAACACACCGCAAAAGAATATTACATTGGATAGATCTCTAAGAACATCGAGGAGAACATTGTATTGAAGATCAAAGAGAGATAACAAGCCATCTAACTACTAGCTATGGACCTGTAGGTCTGATGTGAACTTCTCACGCTTCGTCGGAAGGGCAATAGGGTTGATGTAGAAGCCCTCCGTGATCGAATCCCCCTCCGGCAGGATGCCGGAAAAGGCCCCAAGATGGGATCTCATGTATATAGAAGGTTACGGCGGTGGAAAAGTATTTTTGTGGACGCTTCTAGTCATTGGGGAATATTTGGGAATTTATAGCGGAAGAATTAGGGTTAGAGAGGACTCCCGGGGGGCCCACAAGTCAGGGCGCCCCCCTAGGGCGCGCCCTGAGGGCTTGTGGGGCCCTCGGGACTCCCCTGCCTTCAACTCCAAGTTTCTTGGGTGTCTTCTGGTCCAAAAAAATCAGCGCGAAAGTTTTCTTCCGTTTGGACTCCGTTTGGTATTCCTTTTCTGTAAAACTCAAAAAACAAGGAAAAACAAAAACCGGCACTGGGCTCTAGGTTAATAGGTTAGTCCCAAAAATAATATAAAATAGCATATTAATGCATATAAAACATCCAAAATAAATAATATAATAGCATGGAACAATAAAAAATTATAGATACATTGGAGACGTATCAAGCATCCCCAAACTTAATTCCTGCTCATCCTCGAGTAGGTAAATGATAAAAACAGAATTTTTGATGTGGAATGCTGCCTAACATATTTATCCATGTAATTTTCTTTATTGTGGCATGAATATTCAGATCCATAAGATTCAAAACAAAAGTTTAATATTGACATAAAAACAATAATACTTCGAGCTAACATACTAATAAAGCAATCATGTCTTCTCAAAATAACATGACCAAAGAAAGTTATGCCTACAAAAACCATATAGCCTGGTTGTGCTCCATCTTCATCACACAAAGTATTAAATCATTCACAACCCCGATGACAAGCCAAACAATTGTTTCATACTTTTGATGTTCTCAAACCTTTTCAACTTTCATGCAATACATGAGCGTGAGCCATGGATATAACACTATAGGTGGAATAAAATATGGTGGTTGTGGAGAAGACAAAAAGAAGGAGATAGTCTCACATCAACTAGGCGTATCAAAGGGCTATGGATCGAGATGCCCATCAATATATATGAATGTGAGTGAGTAGGGATTGCCATGCAATAGATGCACTAGAGCTATAAGTTTATGAAAGGTCAAAAGGAAACTAAGTGGGTGTGCATCCAACTCGCTTGCTCACGAAGACCTAAGGCAATTTCAGGAAGCCCATCATTGGAATATACATGCCAACTTCTATAATGAAAAATCCCCACTAGTATATGAAAGTGACAACATAGGAGACTCTATCATGAAGATCATGGTGCTACTTGTTGGGAAACGTTGCATGGAAAATAAAAATTTTCTATGCCCACACAAGATCTATCAAGGAGATGCATAGCAATGAGAGGGGAGAGTGTGTCTACGTACCCTCGTAGACCGTAAGGAGAAGTGTTTGACAACACGGTTGATGTAGTCGAACTTTCTTCGCGATCCAACCGATCAAGTACCGAACGTACGACACCTCCGCGTTCAGCACACGTTCAGCTCGATGACGTCCGCGCCTTCTTGATCCAGCAAGAGGGCGAGGTAGTGGATGAGTTCCGGCAGCATGACGGTGTGGTGACGGTGACGATGAAGTTATCTCCGCAGGGCTTCGCCTAAGCACTACGAAAATATGACCGGGGTGTAAACGGTGGAGGGGGCGCCGCACACGGCTAGGAAATTGTCTGGGGTGTGCTCGGCGCCCCCCTCCCCCCCACACATATATATATATATGTATGTATATATAGGTGGGGGAGGAGGGAGCAACCAGGAGGCGCCCCCAAGTAGGCTGAATCCTACTTGGGGTCCCTCCAAGTGGCGCCCCCTTACCATATTTATCGGAGGGGGGAGGAAAGGGGGAAGAGGGAAGGAACAAGGAGAAGAAGCCATCTCGCTACTAGCGATGGACCCATAGGTCTGAGGTAAATTACTCACGCTTCATCGGAAGGGCAATAGGGTTGATGTAGAAGCCCTCCGTGATCGAATCCCCCTCCGGCAAGATGCTGGAAAAGACCCCAAGATGGGATCTCACGGATATAGAAGGTTATGGCAGCGGAAAAGTATTTTGGTGTATGCTTCTGGTCATCGGGTAATATTTGGGAATTTATAGCGGAATAATTAGGGTTAGAGGACTCCCGAGGGGCCCACAAGTCAGGGGACGCCCTCTAAGGCACGCCCTGAGGGCTTGTGGGGCCCGCGGGACTCCCCTGCCTTCAACTCCAAGTTTGCTGGGTGTCTTCTGGTCCAAGAAAAATCACCGCAAAAGTTTTGTTACGTTTGGACTCCGTTTTGGTATTCCTTTTCTGTAAAACTCAAAAAACAAGGAAAAAACAGAAATTGATACTGGGCTCTTGGTTAATACTTTAGTCCCAAAAATAATGCAAAATAGCATATTAATACATATAAAACATCCAAAACAGATAATATAATAGCATGGAACAATTAAAAATTGTAGATACGTTGGAGACGTATCAAGCATCCCCAAGCTTAAGTCCTGCTCGTCCTCGAGTAGGTAAATGATAAAAACAGAATTTTTTTATGTGGAATGCTACCTAACATATTTATACATGTAATTTTCTTTATTGTAGCATGAATATCCATATCCATAAGATTCAAAATAGAAGTTTAATATTGACATAAAAACAATAATACTTCAAGCTAGCATACTAATAAAGCAATCATGTCTTCTCAAAATAACATGGCCAAAGAAAGTTATGCGTACAAAATCATATAGTCTGGCTGTGCTCCATCTTCATCACACAAAGTATTAAATCATGCAGAACCCCAATGACAAGCCAATCAATTGTTTCATACTTTTGATGTTCTCAAACTTTTTGAACTTTCACGCAATACATGAGCGTGAGCCATAGATATAGCACTATAGGTGGAATGGAATATGGTGGTTGTGGAGAAGACAAAAAAAGGAGATAGTCTCACATCAACTAGGCGTATCAAAGGGATATGGAGGAGATGCCCATCAATAGATATCAATGTGAGTGAGTAGGGATTGCCATGGAACGGATGCACTAGAGCTTAAGTTTATGAAAGGTCAAAAGGAAACTAAGTGGGTGTGCATCCAACTCGCTTGCTCACAAAGACCTAGGCAATTTCAGGAAGCCCATCATTGGAATATGCAAGCCAAGTTATATAATAAAATATTCCCACTAGTATATGAAAGTGACATCATAGGAGACTCTCTATCATGAAGATCATGGTGCTACTTGTTGGGAGACGTTGCATGGAAAATAAAAAGTTTCTACGCCCACGCAAGATCTATCAAGGAGATGCATATCACCAAGAGGGGAGAGTGTGTCTACGTACCCTCGTAGACCATAAGCGAAAGCGTTTGACAACACGGTTGATGTAGTCGAACTTTCTTCGCGATCCAACCGATAAAGTACCAAATGTACGACACCTCCGCGTTCAGCACACGTTCAACTCGGTGACGTCCATGCCTTCATGATCCAGCAAGACAGCGAGGTAGTGGATGAGTTCCGGCAGCACGACGGTGTGGTGGCGGTGACGGTGAAGTTATCTCCGTAGGGCTTCGCCTAAGCACTACGAAAATATGACCGAGGGTGTAAACAATGTAGGGGGCACCGCACACGACTAGGCATTTGTCTGGGATGTGCTAGGCGCCCCCCTCCCCCTACACACACACAGATATATATATATATATATATATATATATATATATATATATATAGGTATAGGTGGGGGAGGAGGGAGCAGCCAGGAGGCGCCCCCAAGTAGGCCGAATCCTACTTGGGGTCCCTCCAAGTGGTGCCCCCTTACCATATTTGTCGGAGGGGGGAAGGAAAGGGGGAAGAGGGAAGGAAGGGGGAGGACGAATCCCTCCCCTTTCCTTTCCCCCACTTGGGAGGCTTCCATAGGGGGTGTGCCAACCCCTTGTGGCTAGTGTGCTCCCCTCTAATGGCCCAATAGTCCCACTATCCTCCTGGGGGTGTCTGGTACCCTCTTCGGTACTCGGATGACTACCCGGTACACTCTGAAACACTTCCGGTGTCCGAATACCATCGTCCTATATATCAATCTTTACCTCTCGACCATTTTGAGACTCCTCGTCATGTCCGTGATCTCACCCGGGACTCCGAACAACATTCGATCACCAAATCATATAACTCATATAACACTATATCGTCAACAAACGTTAAGCGTGCGGACCCTACGAGTTCAAGAACTATGTAGACATGAACGAGACACCTCTCCGGTCAATAACCAATAGCGGAACCTGGATGCCCATATTGGTTCCTACATATTCTACAAAGATATTTATCGATCGAACTGTTATGACAACATACGTAATTCCCTTTGTCCATCGATATGTTACTTGCCCGAGATTCGATCGTCGGTATCTTCATACCTAGTTCAATCTCATTATCGGCAAGTCTCTTTACTCGTTCTGTAATACATCACCTCATAACTAGATCCTTAGTCATTTGCTTGCAAGCTTATGATGTGTATTACCGAGAGGGCCCAGAGATACCTCTTCGATGCTCGGAGTGACAAATCCTAATCTTGATCTATGCCAACTCAACAAAAACCTTTGGAGATACCTGTAGAGCATCTTTATGATCACCCAGTTATGTTGTGACATTTGATAGCACACAAGGTATTCTTCCAGTATACGGGAGTTGCATAATCTCATAGTCGAAGGAATATGTATTTGACATGAAGAAAGCAATAACAATAAACTAAACGATCAATATCCTAAGCTAACGGATGGGTCTTGTCCATCACATCATTCTCCTAATAATGTGTGATCCCATTATCAAATGACAACACATGTCTATGGTTAGGAAACCTTAACCATCTTTGATCAACGAGCTAGTCTAGTAGAGGCTCACTAGGGACACGATATTTGTTTATGTATTCACACATGTATTTAAGTTTCCGATCAATACAATTCTAGCATGAATAATAAACCTTTACCATGAATAAGGAAATATAATAATAACCATTTTATTACTGCCTCTAGGGTATATTTCCATTAGTCTCCCACTCGCACTAGAGTCAATAATCTAGTTCACATCACCATGTGATTAGCACCCATAGTTCACATCGCCATGTGACCACCACACAAAGAGTTTACTAGAGTCAATAATCTAGTTCACATCGCCATATGATCAACACCCAAAGAGTACTAAGGTGTGATCATGTTTTGCTTGTGAGAGAAGTTTAGTCAACGGGTCTGTCACATTCAGATCCGTATGTATTTTGCAAATTTCTATGTTTACAAAGCTCCGCATGGAGCTACTCTAGCTAATTTCTCCCACTTTCAATATGTATCCAGATTGAGACTCAAAGTCGTCCGAATCGGCGTCAATGCTTGCATCGACATAACCCTTTATCACCTCCATAACCGAGAAATATCTCCTTAGTCCTCTTAGGTAACTAAGGATAATTTTGACTACTGTCCATTGATCTACTCCTGGATCTCTATTGTACCCCCTTGCCAAACTCATGGCAAGGTACACAACAAGTTTTGTACACAACATGGCATACTTTATAGAACCTATGGCTGAGGCATAGGCAATGACTTTCATTCTCTCTCTATCTTCTGCCGTGGTCGGGTTTTGAGTCTTGCTCAACTTCACACCTTGCAACTTAGGCAAGAACCCTTTCTTTGTCTGGTCTATTTTGAACTTCTTCAAAACTTTGCCAAGGTATGTGCTATGTGAAAGTCCTATTAAGCGTCCTGATATATCCCTATAGATCTTGATGCCCAATATATAAGCAGCTTCACCGAGGTCTTCCATTGAAAATTTGTTATTCAAGTATCCTTTAATGCTATCCAGAAATTCTATTTACATTTCCAATCAACAATATCTCATCCACATGTAATATTAGAAATGCTACAGAGCTCCCCCCTCACTTTCTTGTAAATACAGGCTTCATCGTAAGTCTATATAAAACCATATGCTTTGATCACCTCATCAAAGTGTATATTCCAACTCCTAGATGCTTGCACCAGTCCATAGTTGGATCGCTGGAGCTTGCACACTTTGTTAGCAACTTTTTGATTGAAAAAACTTTCTTATGCATCATATACAACTCTTTTATAAGAAATCTATTAAGGAAATGTAGTTTTGACGTCCATTTGACAGATTTGATAATCATAAAATGTGGCAATTGCGAACATGATTCAGACAAACTTAAGCATCGCTACGGGTGAGAAAGTCTCATCATAGTCAACTCCTTGAACTTGTCGAAAACCTTTTGCAACAAGTTGAGCTTTGTAGACAATAGCATTACCATCAGCGTCAGTCTTCTTCTTGAAGATCCATTTATTTTCTATGGGTTGCCGATCATCAGGCAAGTCCATCGAAGTCCATACTTTTTTCTCATACATGCATCTTGTCTCAGATTTCATGGCCTCAAGCCATCTGTCAGAATGTGGGCTCATCATAGCTTCTTCATAGTTCATAGGTTCGCCTTGGTCTAGTAACATGACTTCTAGGACAGGATTTGCGTACCACTCTAGTGCGGATCGTGCTCTGGTCGACCTATGAGGTTTAGTAGTAACTTGATCTGAGTTTCATGATCATCATCATTAGCTTCCTCTCTAGTTGGTGTAAGCATCACGGGAACAGATTTCTCTGATGTGTTACTTTCCAATTCAAGAGAACGTACAATTACCTCATCAAGTTCTACTTTCTTCCCACTCACTTCTTTCGAGAGAAACTCCTTCTCTAGAAAGGACCCATTCTTGGCAACAAAGATCTTGCCTTCAGATCTGTGGTAGAAGGTGTACTAAGGGAGTCCTGGATTAGGGGGTGTCCGGATAGCCGGACTATACCTTTGGCCGGACTCCTGGACTATGAAGATACAAGATTGAAGACTTCGTCCTGTGTCCGGAAGGGACTTTCCTTGGCATGGAAGGCAAGTTTGGCGATACGGATATGTAGATCTCCTACCATTGTAACTGACTCTGTGTAACCCTAGCCCTCTCCGGTGTCTATATAAACCGGAGGGTTTTAGTCCATAGGACGAACAACAATCATACCATAGGCTAGCTTCTAGGGTTTAGCCTCCTTGATCTCGTGGTAGATCTACTCTTGTACTAACCATATCATCAATATTAATCAAGCAGGAGTAGGGTTTTACCTCCATCGAGAGGGCCCGAACCTGGGTAAAAACATCATGTCCCTTGTCTCCTGTTACCATCCGCCTAGACGCATAGCTCGGGACCCCGTACCCGAGATCCGCCGGTTTTGACACCGACATTGGTGCTTTCATTAAGAGTTCCTCTGTGTCGTCGCTTTTAGGCCCGATGGCTCCCCCGATCATCAACAACGATGCTGTCGAGGGTGAGACTTTTCTCCCCGGACAGATCTTCGTATTCGGCGGCTTTGCACTGCGGGCCAATTCGCTTGGCCATCTGGAGCAGATTGAAAGCTACGCCCCTGGCCATCAGGTCAGATTTGGAAGTTTGAACTACATGGCGGACATCCGCGGAGACTTGATCTTCGATGGATTCGAGCCACAACCGGGCGCGCCGCACTGTCATGATGGGCATGATCTAGCTCTGCTGCCGAACAGTGCCCTGGAGGCCACACCCGCATCAGCTCCGACCCTTAGTTCGGAGCCAACTGTGCCAATCAAGGACGGGTGGTTGGACGCCGCCTCGGAGGATGTAATCTCTACGGCGATCGAGCCGAACACCAGTCTTGTCCTCTGCGAAGCCTGTGACTCCAAGGTGCCGGACTCCTCTTCGGACTCCGAACCCTCCGCGCCCCTGCCGATCGAATCCGATTGGGCGCCGATTATGGAGTTCACCGTCGCGGACATCTTTCAGCACCCGCCCCTTGGCGATATTCTAAATTCACTAAAGTCTCTCTCTCTTTATCAGGAGAGCCCTGGCCGGACTATGGTTAGCAAGGTTGGGATATGGATGATGAAGAAATTCAAAGCCCACCCACCACCCACTTCGTAGCCACTGTCGATGATTTAACCGACATGCTCGACTTCGACTTCGAAGACATCGACGGTGTGGACGCCGATGCAGGAGACGATCAAGAACCAGCGCCTATAGGGCACTGGAAAGCCACCTCGTCGTACGACATATACATGGTGGACACCCGAAAAGAAGGCGATGGCGATGGAATAGTGGAGGATGACCCCTCCAAGAAACAGCCTAAGCGCCGACGTCAGCGGCGCCGCTCTAAATCCCGCCAAAGCAAAAACGGTGATTCCGGCACGGGAGATAATAACACTCCGGACAGTGCCGAAGAAAACCCCCTCCAGCAATATTCAGCACAGGAGGATGGAGAAGCCAGCCCTCATGAGAGAGCGGCAGACAGAGAGGTCGAGGACGATAATTATATGCCTCCCTCCGACGATGAGGCAAGCCTCGATGATGACGAATTTGTCATGCCGGAGGATCCCGTCGAACAAGAGCGTTTCAAACGTAGGCTTATGGCCATGGTGAGTAGCCTCAAGAAAAAACAGCAACATCTTAGAGCTGATCAAGATTTGCCAGCCGACAAATGGACTGAAGCCCTTGTGGCCGAAGAGTATGAACTCGAACGCCCCTCCAAGAGCTACCCAAAGCGCAGGTTGCTACCCCGATTAGAGGAGGAAGCACCTAAACCTACATCACCAGTGCATGATGTGGCCGACCGGCCACCTCGTGGCCACGACAGAGAGGCCTCTCGGCCCTCCACTCAAGCCGCACCCCAGCGCCACTCAAAAAATACCAAGGCACGAGAAAATGCGCCAGACCTACGAGATATATTGGAGGACAAGGCAAGGCAAACAAGATCTATCTACGGATCGCGTGGGCGCCCCACAACATGAGACGATAATCGTCACACCGGATACAGTTAATCCGGCCGGGCCGAACACAATAGACAAAGCTCATTTGAGCTATGTCGTGATATAGCCCAGTACAGAGGCGCCGCACACCCACTATGCTTCACAGATGAAGTAATGGATCATCAAATCCCCGAGGGTTTCAAACCCATAAACATTGAGTCATACGATGGCACAACAGATCCTGCGGTATGGATCGAGGATTATCTCCTTCACATCCACATGGCCCATGGCGATGATCTACACGCCATCAAATACCTCCCACTCAAACTTAAAGGACCAGCTTGGCATTGGCTTAACAGCTTGCCAGCAGAATCAATTGGTTGTTGGGAGGACCTTGAAGCCGAATTCCTCAACAATTTCTAGAGCACCTATGTGCGACCACCAGACGCCGATGACCTAAGCCACACAATTCAGCAGCCAGAGGAATCGGCCAGTCAATTCTGGACACGGTTCCTAAGCAAGAAAAATCAAATTGTCGACTGTTCGGACGCAGAAGCCCTAGCGGCCTTCAAGCATAATATCCGTGACGAATGGCTTGCCCGGCACCTTGGACAGGAAAAGCCGAAATCTATGGTAGCACTCACGACACTCATGACCCACTTTTGCGCGGGATAAGACAGCTGGCTGGCTCGTAGCAATATCATGACCAAGAACCCTGGTAATTCGGATACCTAGGACAACAGTGGCAGGTCGCGTCGCAACAAGCAAAAGCGCCGCATTAACAACGTCAACACTGAGGATACGGCAGTTAATGCCGGATTCAGAGGCTCTAAATCCGGTCAGCGGAAAAATCCATTCAAAAGAAATACTCCGGGCCCGTCCAGTTTGGACCGAATACTCGACCGCTTGTGCCAGATACATGGCACCCCCGAAAAGCCAGCCAATCACACCAACATGGATTGTTGGGTGTTCAAGCAGGCAGGCAAGTTAAATGCCGACAATAGAGACAAGGGACTGCATACCGATGACGAGGAGGAGCCCCGGCCGCCGAACAACAGTGGACAGAAGGGTTTTCCCCCACAAGTGCGGACGGTGAGCATGATATACGCAACCCACATCCCCAAGAGGGAGCGGAAGCGTGCGCTAAGGGACGTATACGCGATGGAGGCAGTCGCCCCAAAGTTTAACCCATGGTCCTCCTACCCGATCACTTTTGATCGAAGGGACCACCCCACTAGCATCCGTCATGGCGGATTCGTCGCATTGGTCTTAGACCCAATTATTGACGGATTTCACCTCATTAGAGTCCTTATGGATGGCGGCAGCAGCCTGAACCTGCTTTACCAGGATACAATGTGGAAAATGGGCATCGATCCCTCGAGGATTAGACCCACTAAAACAACCTTTAAAGGCGTCATACCAGGTGTAGAGGCCAACTGTACAGGCTCGGTCACACTTGAAGTGGTCTTCGGATCTCCGAATAATTTCTGAAGCGAGGAGTTAATCTTCAACATAGTCCCGTTCCGCAGTGGCTATCACGCACTGCTCGGGCGAACCGCATTTGCCAAGTTCAATGCGATACCACACTACGCATACCTTAAGCTCAAGATGCCAGGCCTTCGAGGAGTCATTACGGTCAATGGAAACACCGAATGCTCTCTCCAAACGGAGGAGCATAAGGCGGCTCTCGCAACGGAAGTACAAAGCAGCCTCTCAAGGCAATTCTCCAGTCCGGCCATTAAACGTCCGGACTCCGTCAAGCGCGCCCGGAGTAACCTACAACAAGACCGTCTGGCACGATCCGAGCAAGCGTAGCAATGCGGCCCCAACCCTGACCCTCGCGAAATTGCGAAACCAGTGCTGTGCGTACATAACTATGCTCTAGAAATACCATAGGCACAGGGGGAGGGGCACCATCACGACACGCCCGAAACACGGCTTAAACCGCACTAGGGGCTATCGATTTCTTCATTTTCTCTTACTTTCAGTACTCCTTTCTTCGGAAGGCCTTACCGGCAGTACAATTGCCACACAAACGATGCAAGAACCAGGGAAGTAGAAAGCTACGCCGCATTATGGAACTCCCAGGTGGTCTCTATAACAAGCAATATACCTGTTTCACATACCATTCCACAGCCTGCCCTTGGAAAGGACATGTTAAATAGTCTCGCCTTTTGCTTATTTCACTATTTGTATCGTTCTGCTTTGATCGCAGCTTTTTTAATAAATAATGCATAACTTTCGTCTATTATTGCATTAATCTCTTTTATGAATATATGTTCATTAATGACATGTCGCACCCGTACACCTTGGTACGGCCAATACGCCAGGGGCTGATGTGCCCCATAATATGGTGTGAGAAGTCCGAACACTTTCACAAGTGCGGCACCTTGAACTTATAGCATTATATGCATCGGCTCCGAATCATGTCTTGGGTCAATAGTTGGGTTTGCCCGGCTCCTATGTTTTGGTGCCTTACGTTCTGCTATATCGGCTAAGGTAGCACTAGGAGAACTACTACGATTGTGCCCCAGTTGAGCTGGGCTAAGCACCTCAGTAGAGAAAGCTAAAACTGACTATCATGATGAGGCGAGAGCTGGTCGCTGTTCGAGAGGTTTTCGAGTCCCTAAAGACTTATGCCGCTTAGAGAGAGGAGTCGGCTTTATCCGGCCTAGGCGTGGATAGCCCCGAACTCGGTCTTCCGAATACTAGGGGCTTCGCCGAAATTTAAAATTATAGAATTCTATGGCTAAGTGAGAGTGTTCAAGCATTATAGTCTGATTGCCTTGTTCGTTGTGCATAGCGCCTCCCTCGAAGGACCCAAAAATGGGAAAAAGAGCGCACAGGTTTATCCTGAACACTCCAACACTAGTGGCTCGGGGGCAGAAGCTGACGACTTGCCATCTCTTAGATTTAATAAACGGCCGCACATAAGGTAATATTTTAAATTCAAAAAGCGTTGCTTAGCGCACATGAACAAGTTTTCAGCGCGCAGGACAAAACGAGCGAGTTTACTGAAAAATTACATCCTTGGAACATTTATCCGCCATAAGGTGGGCATCCTTCAGAACACCCTCATAATAGAACTCGGGCTTGCGATGCTCTTTGCTCGGCGGTGGCCTGTCCTTCAGAAGCTTCTCAGCATCCAGCTTGCCCCAGTGCACTTTCGCCCGGGCAAGCGCCCTACGGGCACCCTCGATGCATACGGAGCGCTTGATGACTTCGAGCCTTGGACAGGCCTCCACCAGCCGCCTCACCAGCCCGAAGTAGATCTCAGGCATGGCCTCCCCAGGCCACAGCCGGACTATGAGGCCCTTCATGGACTATTCGGCCACCTTGTGGAGCTCGACCAGCTGCTTCAGCTGGTCACTCAAGGGCACCGGGTGTCCGGCCTCAGCATACTGAGACCAGAACACCTTTCCGTCGAGCTCCCCTTCTCGGCTCGGTAGAAGGCGGCGGCATCCGACACACTATGGGGCAAATCTGCGAATGCTCCTGGAGAGCTCCGGATCCGGGTAAGTAACAAGTAACTCACTTTCACATGTTTGCTTTGCATAAAGAATGCCTTACCCTCCGCTATTTTCTTCATCGCCTCCACCTCCTGGAGGGCCTTCTGGGCTTCGGCCTTGGCAGACTTGGCATTTTCAATGGCCGCTGCGAGCTCGGACTCTCGCGTCTTCGAGTCAAGCTCCAAACTCTCATGTTTTTTCATGAGAGCCTAGAGCTCTTGCCGCACCTCGCCAACCTGCGCCTCATACTTCTCCCGCTCGGTGCGCTCCATGGCCGCCTTCTTCTCGGCCTCGGACATCGCTTGCTTAAGGGTCGCCACCTCAGATGTGGCCCCTACAATAGCCACGTTAATCCTGTCATTTTTTGCAATTGCACCTTTTATATATATTTAAAAATAAGGTATCTCTTACCTTCCTTCTCCTCGAGCTGCTGCTTGGCAAGGCCGAGCTCTCGTTCGGACCGCTCGAGGTTCTGCTTCAGCGTGCCCACCTCCGCAGTCACTGCGGCGGATGCTAGCAGCGAAGCCTGCATACGCATATTGATTTACTTTTGTTAGACTCTTGTGAATATTATTGGATCCTCTATTCGGCTTTTCTTTCCGAACGCCAAACAGAGCATCAGGGGCTACTGTCTATGCGGTAATATTTTTACATATTCTTTACTTACCTCAAAGCCTGTTAGAAGGTTGGCACAAGCTTCAATCAGTCCGTTCTTGGTGGACTGAACCTTCTGGATCACCGTACTCATCATAGTACGGTGCTCCTCGTCGATGGAGGCGCCGTTAAGCACCTCCAACAGATTGTTCGGCGCCTCCGGTTGGACGGGGGCCACCGGCTCAGTAGGTTTGCTCCTCTTGGAAGGAGGTCGCCTGCCGCAGTCCGGAACCGTTGAAGATTCCGGCGCGGTGTCCGGCTCAAGGTCGGACTTGGAGCCCTGGGGGGGGGGGGGGGTTCTATCCCCTTTCCTCCTGGAGTCCGGGAGGTCGCCTTGCGGCGCATCCAGGACCACCTCCTCCTGGCTTGGAACCAATTGGGACGCCACCTCGGCGTCGTCCGTAGGGCGGGGGGAGGTAGCCGTCGGAAGCGAATTTACATCCGACGAGTCCAGGGAACCGCTCGACGACATGTCGAGCCGGTCTTTGGGTGGACTGCATAATCATGTTCGACATAAGGAAAAGCTGTGCAATGAAGGAATACTATGAATCACTCTGGTGTTCGAATACTTACGATTTCGCCAGGGGCTTGACCCTGTGCGGCCACTCCTCTTCACCGTCATCGGTGTTGGTCGAGTAGTCCGGAGGAAGGTTGTTCCCCTTCTTGGACCCTTCGGCCTCCCCAGTCGGGGCGGCCTTCCTTTTCTTCCCTCCCTCCACTGGAGGGGGAGAGGTCTCTTCTTCCTCCTCGTCTTCACAGGAGGAGTGCGTCTCGGAGTCGTCGGATGATGAATCCGACACCACCAGGCGCCGGGCACTCTTTCGAGTCCCTGTGGTCTTCTTCTTGACCTTCTTCTCTGGCACCACATAGGGGGCCGGAGCCAGCAGCTTCGCCAAGCGAGCATCGGCTGGATCTTCGGGCAGAGGGGCCGGACAGTTAACCTGTTCGGCCTTCTTCAGCCAATCGTGTCAAAGGTAAGGGAGCTTAGATCCCGCATAGAGTCAAACTATGAAAAACTAATACCCTGTAAAAGGTAAACACAGCTTACCGCACTAGCGTGACGCTGCGTGCTGAATCCACGATCCTCGGTAGAGGATGCGGGATCCTCGGCGCCCTTGAAAAGCGCCTTCCAGGCATCTTCGTACGTCGTGTCAGAGAGCTTGCTCAGAGTTCGGTGCTGCGCCGGGTCGAACTCCCACAGGTTGAAAGCCCATTGTTGACACGGGAGGATCCGGCAGATGAGCATAACCTGGACTACGTTGACAAGTTTGAGCTTCTTGTCCACCAGGGTTTGGATGCATGTTTGCAGTCCGGTCACCTCTCCTTTTTCACCCCACGACAGCCTCGTCTCCTTCCAGGAGGTGAGCCGCGTAGGGGGTCCGGATTGGAACTTGGGGGTTGCGACCCATTCAGGGTCGCGCGGCTCGGTGATGTAAAGCCACCCTGATTGCCACCCCTTTAGGGTCTCCACGAAGGAGCCCTCGAGCCATAGGACATTGGGCATTTTGCCCACCATGGCGCCTCTGCACTCTGCCTGGTTGCCACGCACCACCTTTGGCTTGACATTAAAAGTCTTGAGCCATAGGCCGAAATGGGGATGGATGCAGAGGAAAGCCTCGCACACGACAATAAACGCCGAGATGTTGAGGACAAAGTTCGAAGCCAGATCATGGAAATCCAGGCCATAGTAGAACATGAGCCCCCGGACAAATGGGTGGAGAGGGAAGCCCAGTCCGCGGAGGAAGTGGGGGAGGAACACCACCCTTTCATGGGGCCTGGGGGTGGGGATGAGCTGCCCGTCTTCGGGAAGCCGGTGCGTGATGTCGTTGGACAAGTATCCGGCCTTCCTTAGCTTTTTGATGTGTCCCTCCGTAACGGAGGAGACCATCCACCTGCCTCCCGCTTCGGACATGGCTGGAGAAGGTCGAGGTGGGGAGTGCGGACTTGGGCGCTGGAGCTCGAGTAGGCGGAAATGGATGAGCAAAGGAGGAAGAAGGCGTGGATGAAAAAGGTGGATCCTTATCCCCTTATATGGGCGGACGCGACTATGCGTCCCCACCAGCCTGGTAAAACTTGCTTATCTCCCAAGTGCCGTAATCAATGGCGTGGTTGGGTTACCCACCCCCGTATTGATGAGAATCCCGGAATAAGGGGATATGATCTCTGCTTCGACAAGACGTGCCAAGGAAACTGCCTCGCGAAACACGCTGAGGTGGGGCAGTAAAAACGATTTGAATAAAGGCTTGGCCGTGGTGTGATGTCACGCTACGGAATACGTCAGCAGATTAGATTTGTGTAAATATTATTCTCTCTATGGCAATATGTGGAAACTTATTTTGCAGAGCCGGACACTATCCTTGTGTTCAAAATCTTCTATGAAGTACTTGGAGGAGGAACCTACCTTGCAATGCCGAAGACAATCTGCGCGCCGGACTCGTCATCATTGAAGCCTGGTTCAGGGGCTACTGAGGGAGTCCTGGATTAGGGGGTGTCCGGATAGCCGGACTATACCTTTGGCCGGATTCCTGGACTATGAAGATACAAGATTGAAGACTTTGTCCCGTGTCCGGAAGGGACTTTCCTTGGCGTGGAAGGCAAGCTTGGCGATACGGATATGTAGATCTCCTACCATTGTAACTGACTCTGTGTAACCCTAGCCCTCTCGGGTGTCTATATAAACCGGAGGGTTTTAGTTCATAGGACGAACAACAATCATACCATAGGCTAGCTTCTAGGGTTTAGCCTCCTTGATCCCGTGGTAGATCTACTCTTGTACTACCCATATCATCAATATTAATCAAGCAGGAGTAGGGTTTTACCTCCATCGAGAGGGCTCGAACCAGGGTAAAAACATCGTGTCCCTTGTCTCCTATTACCATCCGCCTAGACGCACAGTTCGGGACCCCCTACCCGAGATCCGCCGGTTTTGACACTGACATGTACCCAATATTTTCCTTAGGGTATCCTATGAATATGCACTTCTCTGATTTAGGTTCGAGCTTATCAGGATGAAGCCTTTTGACTTTAAGAAACGACAGCCTAAGTTTCTTGCCAAACCAAAGTTCATACGGTGTCGTCCCAACGGATTTAGATGGTGCCCTATTTAACGTGAATGCGGCTGTCTCTAATGCATAACCCTAAAACGATAGTGGTAAATCGGTAAGAGACATCATAGATCGCACCGTATCTAATAAAGTACGGTTATGACGTCCGGACACACCATTACGTTGTGGTGTTCTAGGTGGCGTGAGTTGTGAAACATTTCCACATTTTTTTAAATGAAGGCCAAACTCGTAACTCAAATATCCGCCTCCGCGATCAGATCGTAGAAACTTTATTTTCTTGTTACGATGATTCTCCACTTTGTCGGTGTCAAAACCGCCCTATCTCGGGTAGGGGGTCCCGATCTGTGCATCTGAGGATGGAAGGTAATAGGAGGCAAGGGACACGATGTTTACCCAGGTTCGGGCCCTCTTAATGGAGGTAATACCCTATTTCCTGCTTGATTGACTTTGATGAATAGAGGGGTCACAAGAGTTGATCCACCTCAAGATCGCAATGGCTAAACCCTAGATGTCTAGCCTGTATGATTATGTTAGCCTCGGACTAAACCCTCCGGTTTATATAGACATCGAAGGGTCCCAGGGTTGTATAAAGTTGGTTTATAAAGAAAGGAACTACACATCCGAACGCCAAGCTTGCCATCCACGCAAAGGAGAGTCCCATCCGGACACGGGGAAAGGCCTTCCATCTTGTATCTTCACGGCCCACTAGTCCAGCCCATGTCACATAGCCCGGACGCCCGAGGACCCCATAAACCAGGACTCCCTCAGTAGCCCCTGAACCAGGCTTCAATGACGACGTGTTCGGCGTGCAGATTGTCTTCGACATTGCAAGGCGGGTTCCTCCTCCTAATACACCAAAGCAATTTTATGAACAAGTGAATTGTATACGGCTCTGCATAACAGCTACAACCACCCAAACACAAGGGAAAATTATTTAAACAAAATAAGTCATGTCCATTGACAACTTTTTCGGCGAGACGTTACGTCTGGCCTTATTATTGTTTTGAACCGTTTTGTGGCCTCCTGCTTCACGTTTCGAGGCGCGGCCTCTACTGACACGTCTTGTCAAGGCAGAAATTGTGTCCCCTTATTGCGGGATTCTCATCAATACGAGTTTGGGTGCTCCAACCACGCCGTCCGCACAACCCCTTGGGAATAGGCGACTTTTAAGGCTCGTGAGGGGGAGCTTGATATCCATTGCCTTTATAAGAGGATAAGGACCCATATTTTTACCCCACGCCTTCTTCTTCCTCAGCTCTTCCATCCTTGAGCTCCAGCGCCCAAGTCTCGATCTTTTCCGTCCCCGCCAAACACTCCAGCCATGTCCGGATCCGGCTCGCAGGGCAAGTGGATGGTTTCCTCTGTCACGGAGAGGAACATCAAGGAACTCCGGGAAGTGGGATACTTGGCCGCGAACATCGCGCATCGGCTCCCTGCCAAAAAGCTGATCATCCCTACTCCGGAGCCCAATGAGAGGGTGGTGTTTATCCCCCACTTTCTCTGTGGATTAGGGTTTCCTCTCCACCCTTTTGTCCACGGCCTCCTGTTCTATTATGGGCTAGATTTCCATGATCTAGCCTCAAATTCCTTTCTCCACATTTCGGCGTTCATCGTCGTGTGCGAGGTGTTCCTCCGCATCCCCCCCACTTTGGCCTATGGCTTAAGGTCTTCAACGTGAAGCCGAAAGTGGTCGACGGGCAACATGCGGAATGCGGCGGTGCCATTGTGAGCAAGCTCCCCAACGTCAACTGGCCCAAGGGGGCCTTTGTGGAGACCGTGAAGGGATGGCAACATGAGTGGTTCTACATCACGGAACCTCGTGATGCCACATGGGCCGCCACTCCTGAGTTTAAATCTGGATCCCCCATGAGGCTTGCATCGTGGATTAACAAGGGCCTGGATTGGTCCTCATCCGAGGAGGTGATGACGCTGCAGAAGCGCATCAAGGATATGATGGAGAAGAACACCAGCCTTGCTGATGTGATCCAGGTGATGCTTTTTCGCCGGATTCTCCCCTGCCAGCGCTGGTCTCTCCACATGTGGGAGTTCGATCCGGCTGGCCTTCGGACCCTGCAGTGATTCTTCGGCACGATGCATGAAGACATCTGGAAGCTTCTTTTCAAGGTCCAAAAGTCGTGGCCGGAGACGACTGAAGACATCGACCTCGACTGCGCTCATCCGACCACTCCAGTAAGTTTTCTGATTTCTGAACCAAACTTCCACTTGTAAATCCAAGGGGTATGCTGAGCTTTCCATTCTTCCCACAGGGCTTGACAAAGAAGGCGGAGCGAATCCGATGTCCGGCTCCGTTACCCGAAGACCCAACCATTCCTCTACGGATGAGGATACTGGTCCCGGCGCCATACCAGGCGCTGGAGAAGAAGGCTAAGAAGAAGGGCAAGGAGGCCAAAAGTGGCCTCTGCCGTAAAGGTACTTCAGACGCAATGTCCGAAGAGATTGAGACTCACTCCTCCCACGAGGGAGATGAAGACGAGGAGGAGGAGGAAGGAAGCAATTCTCCCCCTAAGGGGAGGAAGAAGAAGAGGGCGGCCTCCGCAGATCCAGAGGTGGCACTAGTAGAAAACAGGGCTTTGGTCCAGGGTAGTTTTCACATTAGTCCCGATTCAGTCAAGAACCGGGACTAATGTGAGCATTTATCCCGGTTCGTGCGGCTAAGGCATTAGTCTCGGTTCACCTGGGACCTTTAGTCCCGGTTCGTGCCACGAACCGGGACTAAAGGGTGCGATGCCCATTAGTCCCGGTTGGAGGCACCAACCGGGACTAAAGGTTAGACCTTTAGTACCGATTTGTGCCACCAACTGGTACTAATGGGTTTTGAGGCATTAGTACCGGTTCATGGCACGAACCGGTACTAAAGGTCCCATTTTCAAACTCCCCCCTGTGGACCGCCTTTTCAGTTTTAGAAAAAACAAAAGAAAATGATGGAAATGTCAAAAAAATAAAATAAAATAAGTTTCCCATGTGATATGCGGTCTACTTGTTGGGAAAATTTACAAATATGAATTTCGACTTTATTTGCAAAATCTCTCTGGAATTTGTAAAATGGGCATAACTTTTGCATACGAACTCGGATTAAAAAGATTTTTATATGAAAAATCATCTACTCGAAAAGTTACATCCGAATTTGAAAATGTTACGGGGCTTTTAAGATCCTCAAAAAACTAACAGAAAAAAGTTATGGGGCTTTTAAGATCTAGAGTGGAAAAAATCGAAAAAATTACTAGTCAAATATAGTCAAACAATGGTCAAACAAATTATTCTAGAATATTAGTGTTACTAAATAATTGTTTCAGTTATTTTGAATTTTGGTCAAATCTGGTCAAACTGTGGTCAAACAATGGTCAAACTAATTATTCAAGAAATATTAGTGTTACTAAATAATTATTGTTTTTTAAAACAATAGTTTCAAACTCAAACAGTGAAATGTGTCACTTCATGCTCAAGCAAAATTCATGAAGGTTAATAGGATTGACATCTTACTATTGTCAGGAAAACAACAAGTGCAGACTTGGAAACGAGAGAGAATAGAACCCGGAAGTTAAGCGTGCTCAGGCTGGGGGAGTGGGAGGATGGGTGACCGTTCGGGAAGTTAGATGATTTGGAATGATGAGGGGTGATTAGAGGATAAATTGAGCAGTGATGAGGGGTGGTGATTACACACTAGAGGTTAAAATAATTCAGAAATTTGAAAATAAAAAAAATTTCAATTTTTTTTTAAAAAAAATCATAAAATTTCCTTTAGTTCCGGTTGGTGTTACCAACCGAGACTAAAGGTGGAGCTCCACGTGGCCGCGCCCTTTAGTCCCGGTTCGTGTAAGAACCGGGACTAAAGGGGAGAGGCATTAGTACGGACCCTTTAGTCCCAGTTCGAAAATCGGGACTAAAGGGCCTTACCAACCGGGACAAAAGCCCCTTTTTCTACTAGTGTGGAGGCGTCCAAAAGGGGGAAAATATCCCTTTCAGATGGCCCGAATTCGGATACTGAGGCCATCCCCTAGTGGCATGCCAGGGCGAAGCCCGTGGCTGAATCGTAAGTATTTAAAGATACAATACATATACCTGGCCTTTTACAAATTGCGGGATAACATATTGTTTATTTATTTCAGTCCGGCCCATGATATCCCCCAACAATCATCATTGGAGGGGAATTCTTTGGATCCGGGGATGATGGAGAGCGAGACGCCTCCGCAAGCTTCCCCACCAACCGCCACGGACGACACCGAAGTGTTGTCCCGAAGGGCCTCTCCAGGCCACAGAGAGGTGCGGGAGGCCGCCAAGATGGCGCCAGAGGGTAATACATCAGCTGCCGAAAACATGGGGAGAGTAATCTCCATGGAGACTGACGGAGGGGGCCCTGACTATTCCGGCTCCCAGCCGAATACCGCTCCTGAGACCCACATGGCTTCGGAACCGAGCGAGCAGCCCCCTTTGAAAGAGGAGGGGGGAGTGTCGACTCCACCGGCGACCTCCATCAATCCGGAGACGCCAGATACTTTGAGGGAAGCACTTCGCCGTGCTTCCATCGTGGATGAACACCGGACCCTGATGGGTATGGTGGTTCAAAAGGTTCAGTCCGCCAAAAGCGCACTGAATGAAGCCTTCACTAGCCTGTTAACAGGCTTTGAGGTATGTGATGCAATATTCTTAGCAGTTTTGCATATGAAAAAATATGCCTGTATATAGATAGTAGCCCCTGAGACTGTGTTCGGTTCTTGAAAAAGGGCCGAATAGAGGATCAAATGTTCGCCAGAGATAACATATTTGTCTACTTTGATAAACAAGCTTCATTGCTAGCGGCGACCGCCCAAGCCGTCAAAGTGATCCCAGCTCAAGCGGAAGCTGAAGCTGGCGGATGATGAGATCGACCGTGTTAATAAGCGGTCCGATGAGGCACAGGGTATGGTTTATTTTGAAAGTTCTAATACGAGCCTAAATTGACATGCAAACTCAGAGGTTAAGCTCATATGCTGCTATATGTATTATTGTAGGTAGTGCGACCGAGGTCGAGACCCTCAAGAGTGCCCTTGCCGAAGCCAAGGAAGAGGTGAGGACAAGAAAAGTGGCCGTAGACAAAGCGGCTGCAGATTTAAAATCCGAGCAAGTCACTTGCTGCCAGTATGAGGAGAGGGTGGCCGAAGTGGAGCAAGAGATCAAAGACGCCGCCAGTTAGTGCGAGTCCTTGGAGGAGCAGAATAAGGCCCAGGCAGCCGAACTCGCCAAAGCCCTCCAAGAGGCCAAAGAGGCGCGGACCAAGTCCTGGGCGGCTCGTGAGGAGATCAAGCAAGCCGAACAAATAGCGGCTGGTAAGCCTTTTCTTTTACAGAGTATATTTGGCGGCCGAAGATATGTTTTACTGAATCGACTATGGAGTGTTCCAGACAATTTTGTGGATCTCCCAAGGAGTGCTGCTGACGCCGCACAACATTTCCGAGCCCAAGAAGGGAACACGGCGGAGAAGCTCTTCTGGTCATAGTACCTGGCACCGGAGCGGCCGGCGCTGCTAAACAACCAGATGATGCAGCTGGCCGAGCTGCACAGGATGTCTGGTTTGGCCATGATGGACATTGAGGGAGTCCTGGATTAGGGGGTCTCCGGACAGCCAAACTATATGCTTTGGCCGGACTGTTGGATTATGAAGATACAAGATTTAAGACTTCGCCCCGTGTCCGGATGGAACTCTCCTTGGCATGGAAGGCAAGCTTGGCAATAAGGATATGTGGATCTACTCCCTTGTAACCGACTCTGTGTAACCCTAGCCCCCTCCTGTGTCTATATAAACCGGAGGGTTTAGTCCGCAGGACAACAACAATCATACCATAGGCTAGCTTCTAGGGTTTAGCCTCTACGATCTCGTGGTAGATCAACTCTTGTAATACTCATATCATCAAGATCAATCAAGCAGGAAGTAGGGTATTACCTCCATCGAAAGGGCCTGAACCTGGGTAAACATTGTGTCCCCCGCCTCCTGTCACCATCCGCCTTAGACGCACAGTTCGGGACCCCCTACCCGAGATACGCCGGTTTTGACACCAACAGACATCGTAGTCCAGCTATGGCCTACCGGACCCATTCCTAGCAGCTACTTCGTCCTAGTCAAGCGGCTCGGCGACGCCTTGCCTCGAGTTGAGGCTGTGAAGCGCTCGGTGTGCATAGAAGGTGCGCGGATGGTCTTTACCTGTGTCAAGATGCACTGGGCGAAGATGAAGGCCGCCGACATAGCCGTTGAGGGTCCGCCCGAAGGCAAAGGATATCGCAAGCCGGAGCGATACTTCGAAGACGTCCTGGAGGGTGCCCGTTTAATAGAGGGTTAATGCTCGAAGGATATTATGTATGAATGAATGTATCCGGGCTGCCCAGTGTCGGAGTAATGGACCACGGGTAGGCTAACCCGAAGCCCAGACCTTTCAAGGCATCGGGGCTGACTGCGCCCCTCGAGACCCCAAGATGAGGAGCCGCCTTCTGGAAGCCGGCTGGAGGAACAGCTGACTGCCAGCTCGCGGCCGAGTCCAGGAGGCGAAGTCAAGACCAGCCGACTCCTACCTGCCGGCTTCTAGAGAAGCCGGCCACCGGGAGTCGGCCCGCGGCACCCACAACACCCATGCCCTCATTAATGGGGACGGGACGAGGAGTGGCTATAGTGAAGCCCACTCCCCTCCCTTTCCCGAGGCTGGCGTGGCCACAGTGCGCTGCACCCATGGAGATCTCCGTCTGGCGCAGCACTGTTGCCATGCCATCCTTGACATCAGCACCAGCGGGCGAAGTCCTATGCCCACGACGGCCTGTCTGTACGACCTAAGGCCAACGGGCCCCACCAGTCAGCGAGAGTCTAGAAGACGGCAAGAGGTGCCACCAGTCGGACCCTGGGAGTCGGCCTGCCCCTCCCACGGGTCCCACGTGCCATTAACTAGACGAGACGGGGAGTGGCTACAGTAATCGCCCGCCAGGCGGCGGGGCTGTAGCCACGACCCCATGACCAAGCTTGCATCATTAGAAGCACGACTGGCTACAGTAATCAGCAGACGGCAAGACCCACAAGTGGCGGACACGGCCTGTCGGCCCCGTACTGGACCAGTCGGCGGGACCCACCAGTCGTCGGAGAAGCCGGCGGCCGAAGAGACTGACGGCTGGGCCCTTCGCCCAGCCAGATTACCATTGTACCCCTGGGGGGTAGGCCTATATAAACCCCCCAGGGCACCCATGCAAAGGGTTCGAATCCATTAGCACTAGACCAGTTCATATAGGGAGGAGAGAGCTAGCCTTGCCTTCTCCTATCTCCAGAAAATAGCTCAAGGAGCAACCTTGTACTCACTTTGCCTTAGTGATCATGCGGAGACCCGCAGAGTAGGACTAGGGGTGTTATCTCCTAGGAGAGCCCCAAACCTGGGTAAAGTACGCCAGCGTTCGTGTCTACGCCTCATCCCGCTTCCAGGCACCGGCGACGTTCTACTCGCTCCCACCATGATAAGCCATCCTTTGGCATATGTCGCACCCAACCCCCGACATTTGGCGCCCACCGTGGGGCGAGGTGCACCGTCGTCCGGAGATCTGTTCTGGACGGGAACCCTTTTCCTCCCTGGCGAGCATAGCCAGCCCGGCATGCCAGACGGAGTCTGCGCTGATGCGCTGCATGGCGCTGAGATCGCCTGCGCGGCCAGCTGCCTCGCCGATCTTGTCGGTGAGGTTCGCCTCTCCGACAAGCCCGCATCTGACGCGGGCACGGGCGGCCCCAAGAGCCTCCTCGCGGGCCTCCTTGACCAACTCCACGTCGCCAGCGAGCCTGCTGTAGACCTGGAGTCTGTAGGCTCCACCGATCCGATGTTGGTCGACTCCGACACCGCGTCGCTCGATGCGTTCCCCACCAACGTGGTGGTCTACGACGAGCCACTCCCTCGCACGGAGAGCGGCGAAAGCACTATCACAGAAGTGCTCGTCATCGGTCATGGCGAGCACTCCGACGGAGGCGCTCATGACCCACTTGACGCGGCGCTGCAAGACCTGACCGCGCCCATTCCCGAAGACGCGACGCCGAGACCCTGGAGGCGCGCCGCCTTCAGCTCGTCGAAGGCGCCAAGAAGCTAGCCAGCATGAGAAGCCTGTCAGAAGCCTAACAGCGTGAGATGGAGCGCGCTGTCGGCGGCACGCCGGCTCCGACTGGGCCTAGCCGCCTTGGCACGGTCCAGCAGCGCGGTGTTGCCATCGCCAACCTGTTCGAGGCGAATCGCCCCGTATACGCCACGCCTGCGGAGAACATCCGAGCCGCCTAGGCGGCGGCGGACGAGCTGGACAATTTCGAGGGAGAGGAGCGTCGCCTGATGATAGAGCGTGTCCAGCGGCTCCTCGATGCAGCTACCGCGCAGAACGAGGCCGGCTGCCGCACAGAGGCGCCGCAACGGCAAAATTACGACCTTCCTCCTCGCCGAGACCAAGGGCGACATCTCGAACGCCGACTGGTGGCATCCGTGGAAGAAAGGACAAGGAACCGGCTGCCAGCCGCAGTCGGACTCGCGTCACCATAGAGCGTGACCAAGACGGTCGCCCCAGAGCAGTGGAACGACGGGGCGACTGCCCGCCTCTTCCCCCTCACAGGGAAAGGCGAGTCTCCCCGCCACCTGTTGACCACCCGACTCTCGGCGACCGCCTTGGCCGCCGAGAGGGAGCCAGAGAGAACGACGCCCGCCACCGGATCGACCGACTCCACCGATCCTTGGCGCTGGAAGAAGAAGATGAGTTGGGTCCGCCATGTTTCAGCCCCCGCATTCGAGACAAGCCCTTTCCCAAGGGGTTCATGCTCCCAAGAGACACGCCCAAGTACACCGGCTCTGTGAAGCCGGAGGACAGGCTAGTTGACTACTCCACAACCGTCAACATAGCAAACGGCAACAAGCGTGTTGCCGTGAAATACGTTCCGCTCATGCTCCAGGGCATGGCCCGGACATGGCTGAACAACTTGAAGCCCCGCAACATCAATAGCTGGGTCGACTTCACCGATGCCTTCGTCCGCAACTTCACCAACATGTACAAGCGACCACCCAAACCTCGCCAGCTCTCCTTGTGTGTGGAAGGCCCCAACGAGTCAACTCGCGACTACCTCACGCGTTGGGCCGATCTCCATAACTCATGCGAGGGCATGCACGAGGTGCAGGCCATCAAGTACTTCACTGCAGGGTGCCGAGAGAGCACCCTCCTCAAGCACAAGCTTCTCTGCGACGAGCCAGAGACCATCGACGAGTTGCTGATCATAGCGGACAAATATGCCACGACCGACTCCTCCATGAAGGCGGAGATCCAAGTTAGTGCGACTGGTAAGGTGGCTCCACAGGCTCCCCGAACCCCAGCTGGAGATGCAAGCCGGCGTCTGCAACAGAATGACCACAAGCGCAAGGCCCCGCTGCCGGCTTCCACCAGCCGGCAGGTGGCAACAGTCGAAGACCAGCAGCCAGAAGGGCAGCCTCCGCCGAAGCGTCAGAAGGGCGGCAAGCCCAACTGGTTGCCGTCTTTCTCCTATGAGCAGACTTTGGACGGACCCTGCAAGTTCCATAGTGGCGCGAAGCCGTCCAACCACACCACTCAAAAATGCCACTGGCTCACCAGGATCGCCAAGGGAGACGGCCTCCTGCCTCCCCCACCCGCTGGGCAGCTGCCTCCTCCTCCGCCCCAGCAGCCGGCAGTCAGACCAGTCGGCGCAGTACAAGATGAGTACCCAGAAGAGCACAGAGCCTACATGGTGTTCAGCAGCATAGCCGATGATCGACGCAGCAGGTGGCAGCAGTAGCAAGCAGTGAACGCAGTAGCGTCAGAGACACCAGAGTTCCTGCATTGGTGTAAGAAGCCCATCAGCTGGAGCAGAGCTGACCACCCGGAGGTGATGCCGAGTCCAGGCTCCTACGCCTTGGTTTTGGATGCCACCTTCGCCACAGATAGACGAGCTGCTCGTTTCTCCCGAGTCCTGATAGACGGCGGCAGCAGCATCAACATCCTGTACAAGGACACCATGGAGAAGTTAGGAATCAAGCAAAGACAGCTTCAGAACAGCCGGACTGTATTCCATGGCATAGTTCCTGGCCTTTCCTGCTCACCGATCGGCAAGATCCTGATAGATGTCCTCTTCGGAGAGAAAGATCATTTCCGCCGAGAGTCAGTGTGGTTTGAGGTGGTGGATCTTGAGAGCCCATACCATGCGTTACTTGGCCGACCTGCCCTGGCCAAGTTCATGGCCGTCACCCACTATGCCTACCTCAAGATGAAGATGTCGAGTTCCAAGGGGATCCTGACCATAGCCGGCGACTACAGGAAGTCGTCCGCCTGTGCGGCTGAGAGCAGTCGGCTAGCCGAGTCCCTCGTGATTGCAGCTGAGAAGCGGCTCCTTGACCGGGTTGTGGCGATGGCAGGAAAGAAGCCGGAAATGTCGCCCGATCCCAGGGAGTCGGAAGCTGAGGGCTCGTTCAAGCCGGCCAAAGAAACAAAGAAGATACCCTTGGACCCGAAGCACCAAGAGAGGTACGCTGTCGTAGGTATAAACCTCGACAGCAAATAGGAAGGCGATCTCGTCGATTTCCTCCATGAGAATCGGGACATCTTCGCATGGTCCCCCAAAGACATGCCAGGAGTTCCATCGGAATTCGCCGAGCACAAGTTACATGTCCGTTCCGATGTCAAGCCAGTCAAGCAGCCCCTGCGCCGCCTATCAGAAGAGAAGAGAAGAGTTGTTGGAGAAGAGATAGCCCGACTTCTAGTAGCCAGCTTCATCATGGAAGTGTTCTTTCCAGAGTGTCTAGCCAACCCAGTCCTGGTGCTGAAGAAGAACAAGCAATGGCGAATGTGTATTGACTACACTAGCCTCAACAAAGCATGCCCCAAGGACCCGTTCGCTTTGCCAAGGATCGACCAAGTGATAGACTCCACAGCCGGATGCGAGCTGTTGAGTTTCTTAGATGCATATTCAGGATATCACCAGATCAAGTTGAACCCGGTAGACAGACTGAAGACCGCCTTCATCACGCCGTTTGGAGCCTTCTGCTACTTGACCATGATGTTCGGCTTAAGGAATGCCGGCGCCACCTTTCAACGTTGCATGCAGAAGTGCCTCCTCAAGAAACTCGGTAGAAACGCCCATGTTTACATGGATGATGTGGTGGTGAAGACGGAGAAGCATGGAACGCTGCTGGAAGACCTCAAGGAGACCTTTGAGAATCTGTGCCGGTTTCAGATCAAGCTCAACCCAGAGAAATGCGTCTTCGGTGTACCAGCCGGCCAGCTTCTTGGCTTCCTGGTCTCCGAACGCGGCATAGAGTGGAACCTCGTGAAGATCAAGGCCATTGAAAGGATGGAAGTACCCAGCCGACTGCTGGACATGCAGAAGTTTACCGGCTGTTTGGCATCCATCAGCCGATTCATCAGTCGGCTGGGCGAGAAGGCTCTCCCCTTATACCAACTCATGAAGAAGACCACTTTTTTCGAGTGGAACCATAAGGCGGACGAAGCCTTTCTCCAATTGAAGAAGATGTTGACTACTCCACCTGTTCTGGTGACTCCGACTCCCAAGGAGCCCATGCTCCTATACATCGCCGCCACCAGCCGAGTAGTCAACACAGTTATTGTAGTAGAGCACAAAGAGGAAGGAAAGGCACTACCCAGAGACCGGTGTATTACTTGAGCGAAGTACTGTCGACCTCCAAGCAAAACTACCCCCACTACCAGAAGATGTGCTACGGCGTACACTTTGCCGCCAAGAAGTTGAAGCCTTACTTTCAAGAGCATCCAATCACTGTGGTCTGCACATCTCCACTAGCCGAGATCATTGTAAGCCGAGATGCTTCAGGCCGAGTGGCCAAATGGGCCATAGAGTTGCCCCCCTACACCATCTACTACCAGCCTCGCACTGCCATCAAGTCGCAAGCATTAGCCGACTTCCTTGTTGACTGGGCCGAGACCCAGTACCTGCCGCCAGCGCCTGACTCCACCCATTGGCGGATGCATTTTGATGGCTCCAAGATGCGCACCGGTTTGGGAGCCGGCATCGTCCTCACCTCTCCCAAAGGAGACAAGCTCAAATATGTGCTACAAATCCATTTTGTCGCCTCCAACAACGTCGCCGAATACGAGGCGCTCATTCACGGGCTCCGGCCTGCCAAAGAACTCGGCATTCGCCGGATCCTGTGTTATGGTGACTTCGACTTGGTGGTCCAGCAGTCGTCCGATGACTGGGACGCCAAAGATGCAAACATGGCGAGCTGCCGCTTCCTCGTGCAGCAACCCAGTGGATATTTTGAGGGGTGTGAGTTCCTCCATGTGCCAAGAAATGACAACGACCAAGCAGACGCCCTGGCACAAATCGGCTCCACCCGTCAAGCAATACCGTCCGGTGTCGCCCTTCAACGCCTCCTCAAGCCATCTGTCAAGCCTTCAACGGAATCAGACTCCATCTTTGTGCCGGCTCCTCCTGAAGAATTTGGATCCGACTCAAGAGCCCCAGCAGACGGCACGAGAATTTTGGCAGGCGGCTCCGGGATCGCGGCAGTCAAAGCCGGCTCGGGGACTTCAGAACCCGGCCCGGGGATCGCGGCGGTCAGCCCAGAGACTTCAGAGCTCGGCCCAGGGACTGCGCCAATTGGCCCGGGGACTTCATCGATCCAGCAAGCAGCTACCGACTCCAACCCGCCGCCTCCCGGCCCAGCCGCCCTCGTCCAAGTCGCAGTTTTGACAGTCAAAGAAATCGCAGCACCCTCATGGGCCCGACCTATCCTCAAATTCCTGGTGAGCAAAGAGCTGCCAACTGATGAGATCTTAGCTCGACAAGTGCAACACCGGGCAGCAGCCTACACCATAGTCAACAGAGAGCTTGTAAGGTGTAGTGTCACTGGCGTCTACCAGCACTGCATGGAGCCAGAGCGAGGCCAAGCAATTCTCAAAGACATCCATCAAGGCGATTGCGGCCACCATGCGGCTTCAAGTGCACTCGTCGCCAAAGCCTTCCGACATGGTTTCTTCTGGCCGACTGCCTTAGAATATGCCAAGGACTTGGTCCAAAAATACAAAGGGTGCCAGAAGTTCCGCTCCAAGCCGCATCAGCCGGCTTCTGCACTCAAGACTATCCCCATTGCCTGGCCCTTTGCTGTTTGGGGCCTGGACATGGTGGGACCATTCAAGATAGCACGAGGCGGCCTGACTCACTTACTTGTCGCGGTGGACAAGTTCACCAAGTGGATAGAAGCAAAGCCGATCAAGAAGCTGAATGGCCCGACTGCCGTAACTTTCATCTCTGACATCACAATTCGGTATGACATACCACACAACATCATCACCGACAATGGCACAAATTTTGCCAAAGGTGCCTTGGCCCGTTTCTGCGCGACGCAGGGCATCCGACTGGACTTAGCGTCCGTTGCCCATCCATAGTCAAACGGCCAGGTAGAGCGAGCAAATGGCCTCATCCTGTCCGGCATCAAGCGTCGACTGGTCGAGCCTCTGGAGCGTTCAGCCGGCTCTTTGCATGACGAGTTGCCAGCTGTCCTCTAGAGTTTGCGCACAACTCCAAACAAGTCAACCAGCTTCATGCCTTTCTTCCTTGTCTACAGTGCTGAAGCCGTCATCCCAACAGACATAGAGTTCGACTCCCCACGAGTCACCATGTACACCGAGGAGGAAGCAGAAGAAGCACACCGAGACGATGTCGATCTGCTGGAAGAGGGGCGGCTGTTGGCACTTAGCCAGTCCAGCATCTACCGGCAGAGCCTGCGCCAATACTACAACAGGAAGGTCAAGCCGAGATCTTTCCCAGAAGGAGACCTTGTGCTCCGGCCGATCCAGCGAACAGCCGGCCAGCACAAGCTCTCAGCACCTTGGGAAGGCCCTTTCATCATCAGTAAAGTGTTGGGCAACGACTCCTACTACCGGATCAACGCTCGAAGCCCCGAGCACGCAAGAGGGACGACTCCGGCAAAGAGACGGAGCGGCCATGGAATGCAAATCTCCTCCGAAGATTTTACAGTTGATGCAGTATGTACCACGCTACCTTTTGTATTAAAGTACCAAGATTTCGGGCCCCCCGAGAAGAACTCGGGGACTACCCTCTTTTATCTATATGATAAGAATTATGCCTACGAGTATGTTGTTCTTTGTTATGCCGCTTGGCACCGGGTTCGACTAGTCGGCTCAGGGACTTGCCGCCTTGCACTATGAAATGCTTCCTACAGTCGGACAAGTAGTGTGTGGCACCTAAGCCATCTCCTGTCAGAAGCCGCAGCTCGTAGGGAGACTGTCTGGTGGGCAGGAGTAAGGAAGAATGGGCGTCCACATGAAAAATGACTAAGGACTCAAGGCATAAACATAGTTTAGGCTGGCTTCCAGCCTTTTTTACAACCGACTCCTGAGTAGCCGGCTCGCCATCCTCTACTCAACTTGCTAAAGAACTATAAAATAGCTAAGTACTTGCCTTCCCAATGTAGCCAAGTACTTGATCCAGCAGCAGTCCGCAGAGCGGCTGTTTGGCTGGCAAAACGGCAACTAAGGGAAGGCGGCAAAGGAAAAAGTCAAAGGAGCATTAAGCAAGAGGAGATAGAACTCGGATGAATATTTACATAGCAAAGGCCCTTGGCCGAATCTTCCAACAGAAGTTCAAAATACACCCCGTGGGTGGAATTGTGCGAATTAACAAGTTCTTCAAAGACTATTAAGTAGATAAAACCAAAGATAAAGTGGCGGCCTAGGAAGCGGCAGACGGGTTCGGAGGATCGGAGGAGTCGGCGGTGCCAGTTGGTGGGGCGGCCGGCTGGTCGGTCTCGGCTTGATCCCCTCTAGTGGTAGCCGGCTCGGCCGGTCGCGGCTCGTTGCTGGAGTCACGGTCGAGCTGAGGCTGGCCGTCTGCTCCATCGACTGGCGCCTCCCCTTCGCCTCCCTCCTCCGCCTCGCCTTCCTCCTCGCCACTGGAGCCGATCACCTCCACCGAGTCCTCGCCATCGTCTGGATTCATCCCGAACCACTCCGGCGGCGCCTCTTCACCATTTTCAGCCCGCTCCGGGACGAAGACGCTGGTATCAGTGTACTCGGCGATCGACGCCGCGCGCTGGACGAGGGTGTCTTCCACGACCGCCAGCTCCGCCAGGGCCTCTAGCCGGAACATGGCTAGCCGGTCCAGATCCAGCCCAGGATACCATGCTTTCATGAACTCCAAGGTCCGGTGCGCTCCGGCCCAGGCCGAGGAGCCCTTCCAGGCCTCAAGACGGCCAACCGCGACCTCCAGCAAGTCGGCAGTCCGACTGGGAGTGCGTGGAGCCTGCATATCTGGCCACAGGGTGGCGATCACCTGGGCACCGACACGCTGAAGCCGGCGCAGCATCCGGTGGGCCGGCCGAAGGCGAGCCTCGATGCTCAGGATCTGCTCGTTAAGAGTTCGGGGGGCGTCGGGGGCGATCTCTGTGCCTTCCGCCCTCCACCCTTCACGATCAGGCTTGATGGCCTGGTTGGCGGCCTGCGAGTGGCCAGGGAAGAAGTCTGCCAAGACAGAAGAATGAAGAAAGAAGTCAAAAACCAGAACTCGGCTCGACCAACAGCCGGTGACTCAAAAAAGGAAGACAAGGAGAAACTCATCGTCCACGAGATCCTCGATCTCATGGAAGCCGGAGGCGAGTATCGCTTCCTTGTCACTCCAGGATGAGTGCTCGCTCGCGAACTCAGCAAGGAGGGCGGTCTCTTTCTCTTCCGCCTCCTTCTGGGCCTCTTGAGCAGCTCCTTCTGCTCTGCCAGTTGCGCGACCAGCAGATCGCGCTCTGCGGCCAGCTTGTTGCACTCCTCCCCCTTGGCATGCAGCACAGTGTTGGTCTCGCCCAGCTGGTACTGTAGGGTGGCATTGGCATCTGAAGAAGAAAAACAAAAAAGGCGTCAGCTGTCTAAAAGGAAGGTCGCCGGGAAGATCCGGCCTGACTGCTCAGCAGTCGGCCCGAATCTGGGGGACTACAGCCCGCGGGTGCGCCAGTGCGCCCCCGCAGAGAAGGAAGAGAACTCACTCCGGGTGTCTGACAAATCGGCGGCCCGCCTAGCCAGCTCTTTGATGTTGTGGTTGAAGGCGGTCACACGAAGATTGTGGTAATCCTGTGACAGAGATTTCAGACAAATGTTAGTACTTAGAACTCGCCGATTGGAGTTCCGAGCCGCCTGCTCAACAGCCGGCCCGAAACTCGGGGACTACACCTAGTGGGTGCGCTGGCGTGCCCCCACGAATAAAAACAAGAAACCAAAACAAATAAGGAGGAAACATACTCGGATGGCTGCTCGCGACGCCAGATGCGCCTTGGTGCAGTTCTGGAGGGCGTCGCCTTCGGCTCGGATCTTTTCTTGGATGTCCAGAAGCGCCTGGTTCAACGAGCCTTTCCCGCCTACCCGCACCCACCCAGTGGGCGCGGCGCTCGTCGCCTCGGTGTCTGGGATCATGGAACTTGTGGCACCGGCTTCCAAGGGGGGCGGCACCGAGGCCACCTTCGCAAGACGGCGGCGCGTGGACGCGCCGACTTGAAGAATCAGGCCCGCCACAACCTCGTCCTCATTCGGCGGCACCGGCGGGTCCGCCGGCTGCCCACCTCGCGCGCTTCTAGATGGCGGTGGTGGCGGCACAATTACGTCCGGCACAAAGGTGTAGCCGCCATCCTCCTCCATGGCCGGATTCTCACGCCGGCTTCCCCAGTCTGCCCCGTGAACTCCGGAGGCGGTGGCGCGGAGCTCAGCGGGGTGAAAAAAACCGCCGATTGGTGGTGCACGACTTCTTCAGCCTGCTTCCTCACCGCGACGGCAGCTTCGGCCTCCGCCAGCTTCTTCTTGGCGGCGGCCTCCGCCTTCTCCATGCGGGCGTTCTCTTCCTCTGCGCACTTCTCTTGCGCGTTCCACTCTGTCGCCTCCTGGAGGTCGGCGGCGGGGTCAATCCGCCGAGTGGTGGCGGACGTCTCCGCCGACCCAATGACGGAGGCGGCAGCGACGCTCTCCAGGGAGAGGGGAGCCCTAGACCAAGGGAAAACAAGTGAAGACTCAGACAAGTTCAACAAAGGAAAAATAAAGGCGAAGGGCTGGAGCACTTATGCTGAGACCAGCGGCGGCTTCTTCACTTCCTTGCAGAAGCGGCTGGCCTTCGCGGCCGCCTCGTCCTGTTTCGTCGCCGCGGCCGAGCTCTTGGACTTCTTCGGCCGACTACCGAACAAGCTCGGCACGGCCCTATGTTTCTTCCCGCCGCCTAGAGCGTCCGGCGCGGCAGAAGAGCTCGCGCCGGGCTGGCCGGCTCGTGGCTGGTGGCGGGGGGCGACTTCCTCATCATCATCAGGCCAGTCCTCTAGACTGGCCCCGAGCCGCGGGCCGCCTCCTCCCTCGGCGTAGTCTTCCAAAGCCGCCGCCCCTAGATCGGGGCCGTCGACATCGCTCTTCGCCCGGTCGGCGAGGAAATCGCGGGCCGGGCCTGCGGTGGCGGCTGATGGATGGAGGAGGGGATTCTGACCAAAGCCGACTGGTCAGGTCGGACAAGACAAACTCGGCAAGAAAGAAGACAAGTTAAAGAAAGAAGAAAAGAGGCAACTCACTATAGGCGGGGGGTTGGCACGAGAATACGGCTCCTTGCCGAACTGCCAACCTTCCAAAAGCTTGATGTCCGAGAGGTAGTTCACCATGTAGGCCACCTCCTCGTGAGGCATGTCCTTGGTGCATATCCGACTCCGGTCTTGGTGCCCGCTCATCTGGCATATCATGTGGGGGCGACCTTGGAGCGGGAGAACTCGGCGCGCCACGAAGGCGGCCAGCAGATCCGGACCAGTCAGGCCTTCCGACTGCGTCAACACTCGGAGTCGCGTGATGGTGCCGGCTCCCACGGGCGTTAGCGTCTTGGCCCGATACGACTAGTTGGGCAGCCTCCTAGCCGGCGGGCCGGCTACGAAAGCCGGCAGATTAACCCAATCGTCCTCCGCGAAGACGCTCTTCACGTAGAAGTACGATCGCTATCACATCTTCACCGACTTTATCAGCTTGATGGAGGGGAAAGGGTTGTCGGCCCCGACCTCCGCAGGGCGATAAACACGCCGCACTGAGCCAGTACGCCTGCGGCCTGGGTGTCAAGCTTGGAGAAGAAGAAACCCCCCAGAGCTCGATGGTGGGGAGGACTCCGAGGAAGCCTTCGCACAAGGTGACGAAGGCGGACAACAGCACCACCGAGTTGGGCATGAGGTGGTGCGGCTGGAGGTCGTAGAACTCAAGAAAGGAACGGAAGAAGCCGCTCGCCGGCAGGCCTAGGCCGCACAGGCAGTGCGAGCGGAAGATGACCCGCTCGTCCTCCTGCGGCGCCGGCGAGATTTCCCCCCTTGGCGCAAGGCAGACTCGCACATAGTCCTTGCCAGGGAGCCGACGGATCTTGCAGAGGAACTCGATGTGATCGTCGTGGACCTCTGATCCATCCCAGGTGCCGGAGTGCACCGAGGGGGGCGCGGCGGCTGAAGAAGAGAGCATCGTGAGCAGGTCACCGCAGCGCTCGGTGAAGTTTGGGGGCGCGGCGGAGCGAGGAAGAAGAAGAAGGAGCAGTAGCGTGGAGGAAGGGCACGCACGCTCTGCCGCTCCCCCTCCTCCCCCTACTTATAGACCCATGGGCTGCGAAGCCGAGGGGGCGGTCGTGGGATTAACTGCGCCCACGACCCCCACGATTTATCGCGCGGCGTTACTGCACGTAGTTACCCCGCAGGAACACCAACCGTCCGCCATGGCCGCAGCGGATCCGCTCGCGTGCCAAGGTGCGGTGGTGGCGGGCCCCGCCTGTTGGCCTGTCCTGTCGCGCGCGTGGGTGGGCAGGTTGGCCCGACCGCGTGTTGCCACATGACGGGCCCGAAACGGGCGGCGGTCTGGAAGCTTAGCTAGCATACCATTTGGATCCCCCCGAGGCGTTCGAAAACTCTGAACAAGTCGAATTGGGTGAGACCGACTCCTAGCAGTCGGCCCGGCAGAAGTCAAAAGAGGTTTTCACCTCAGGCACTTGGAGAAAGAAACTGTTGAGGCTTCACGGCTGATCATCCGCGGCGCCTCACCAGCTTCGGGGACTACTGTCGGAGTAATGGGCCACGGGTAGGCTAACCCGAAGCCCAGAACATTTCAAGGCATCGGGGCTGACTGCGCCCCTCGAGACCCCCAGATGAAGAGCCGCCTTCTAGAAGCCGGCTGGAGGAACAACCGACTGCCTGCTCGCGGCCGATTCTAGGAGGCGAAGTCAAGACCAGCCGACTCCTACCTGCCAGCTTCCAGAGAAGCCGACCACCGGGAGTCGGCCCGCGGCACCCATAACACCCATGCCCTCATTAAGGGGGACGGGACAGGGAGTGGCTACAGTGAAGCCCACTCCCCTCCCTTTCCCGAGGCTGGCGTGGCCACAGTGCGCTGCACCCACAGAGATCTCCGTCTGGCGCAGCACTGTTGCCATTCCATGCCTGACATCAGCACCAGCGGGCGGAGTCCTGCGCCCACGACGGCCTGTCTGTACGACCTAAGGCCGACGGGCCTCACCAGTCAGCGAGAGTCCAGAAGATGGCAAGAGGCGCCACCAGTCGGACCCTGTGGGAGTCGGCCCCTGGGAGTCGGCCTGCCCCTCCACGGGTCCCATGCGCCATTAACCAGACGAGACGGGGAGTGGCTACAGTAATCGCCCGCCAGGCGGCGGGGCTGTAGCCACGACCCCATGACCAAGCCTGCATCATTAGAAGCACAGCTACAGTAATCAGCAGCCAGCAAGACCCACAAGCGGCGGACACGGCCTGTCGGCCCCGTACCGGACCAGTCGGCGGGACCCACCAGTCGGTGGCCCCAGCAATCGGCGGAGAAGCCGACGGCCGAAGAGACTGACGGCTGGGCCCTTCGCCCAGCCGGATTACCATTGTACCCCTAGGGGGTAGGCCTATATAAACCCCCCAGGGCACCCATCCAAAGGGTTTGAATCCATTAGCACTAGACCAGTTCATATAGGGAGGAGAGAGCTAGCCTTGCCTTCTCCTATCTCTAGAAACCAGCTCACGGAGCAACCCTTTACTCACTTTGCCTTAGTGATCATGCGGAGACACCGCAAAGCAGGACTAGGTGTGTTATCTCCTAGGAGAGCCCCGGACCTGGGTAAAGTACACCGGCTTTCGTGTCTATGCCTCATCCCGCTTCCAGGCACCAGCGATGTTCTACTCGCTCCCACCACGATAAGCCATCCTTTGGCATATGTCGCACCCAACCCCCGACACCTAGACTTTGTATTCTGAAATAAGGCCTTATAATGTATTTGTGTCTTTATCCGAATTACTTTCCTCCTATGCGGCTGTATTTTATTATTCTGAAATTTTGCCAATCGTCGGCTTCAGCCTCCACGTAGATGCTACGGGGTGTTCGGAATAACGTGTAATCACTCTTGACCCAACGACTTGGTCCGTAAGGAGGTGACTTACGAGCGAACCAGGCAATCAGACTATGCAGCTTTATTACTTTCACTTAGCCATATGAGTTTGACGATGGGGCTAAGAACTAGCCCCTAGTGTGTGTGCGGCTATCCGAACTGGGGTGCCTTAGGCGCGTGACCGAACCGAAGTCAGTCCCTCGTATAATACAGAAAAATTGCTAGAGATTTAGTAAGTCGCCAATTGCTGACCAGCTCTCGCCACATCATGACAGTCAGTTTTCGGCTTTCTCTACTAAGGTGTTTGACCGGGCAAACCAGAAACACAATCGCAGTAGTTCTCCCTTTACTACCTTAGCCGAGCAAATGGAACGTAAGATTGTAACCACAGGAGCCGGGCAACTCAACTATTGATTTGGAGCCGATGCATATAATGCAGTATTTGGGAAGCCGAAATCTACTCTGAGAGTCTTCGGACTTTCTGTTTTCGAAAATATATTTTCGGCTGAACAAAGCCCTTGGCCATTAAATCATTTCGAGGTGTAAGTGCCCATCTGACATAAATAGGGGAGACATGGTAAGAAATAAGCCAATACCGAACAAGGTTGGGCGAAACTGTTTCCATTATAGTCTGATGGGTACGTCAAATCGTGTTTTTACAGAGGATGCCAGAAGCGTCAAGGCTATTTTACATGCCCAGAATTTAAGAACAAGGGAAAAGCTCCATACATGTCTTAAAAAAGGTGGTCTTGAAGGTCCTTTGGATACCCTGCCGCATGTCTGCGTCGCTTTTCACCGTTGAGAGAGATTCCTTGAGAGGAACGGCCCATGGCTTCATATGAAACTGGGATCAAAGAGAGTCCTTGTACGTCCGTGGAGTAGCTAGGTTTTAATGCACCTGCGGTATTGGAGAAGAAACAGAAAAAATGACCGAATAAAAAGATCAAGGTCATATAGGGTCAAACCAGACTATAGACCTATCCATATTGTCCCTCTGTTGATGTCCAAGGTATTTTGAGCGCCAAGTGCCAGTTGTTGTTTTTCCATGTTTTTTTACATCGCAGGAAATCAATATCAGACAGAGTCCAAATGCAACGAAACTTCATGATGATTTTTGATGGACCAAAAGGAAGAAGTTGGGCCCTGGTTGCACCTGGGGGGAGTCCCGAGGAGGGGACAACCCACCAAGGCACGCCAGGAGGCCAAGGCACACCCTGGTGGGTTGTGCCCACCTCGGGTGCCCCCCGGACCGCCTCTTTGCTCTATAAACACCACAAAAATCCCAGAACCCTAGGGGAGTCGACGAAATATTCATCCAGCTGTCGCAGAGTCCAGAACCACCAGATCCAATCTAGACACCATCTCAGATGGGGTTCACCACCTCCATTGGTGCCTCTCCCATGATGCATCAGTAGTTCTTTGTAGACCTTCGGTTCCGTAGTTAGTAGCTAGATGGCTTCCTCTCTCTCGCTGAATTCTCAATACAATGGTCTCTTGGGGATCCATATGATGTAACTCTTTTGCGGTGTGTTTGTTGGGATCTGATGAACTTCGAGTTTATGATCAGTTATATCTTTTTATATCCATGAAAGTTATTTGAGTTTCTTTGATCTCTTATATGCATGATCTCTTATAGCCTTGTATTTCTTCTCTGATATATGGGTTTTGTTTGGCCAACTTGATCTATTTATCTTGCAATGGGAAGAGGTGCCCGGTAGTGGGTTCGATCTTACGGTACGGTGCTTGATCCCAGTGACAGAAAGAGGGAACCAACACGTATGTATTGTTGCTACTAAGGATAATATGATGAGATCTATATCTACGCAATAGATAAACGGATCTCTTCTACATCATGTCATCGTTCTTATTGCGTTACTCCGTTTTTCCATGAACTTAATACACTAGATGCATGCTGGATAGCGGTCGATGTGTGGAGTAATAGTAGTAGATGCAGGCAGGAGTTGGTCTAAAAATCATGGATGTGATGCCTATGTAATGATCATTGCTTGGGTATTGTCATAATTATTTGAAGTTCTACCAATTTCCCAATAGTAATTTTTTACCCAGCGTTTGCTATTTTTCTTGAGAGAAGCCACTAGTGAAACCTACAGCCCCCGGGTCTTCTTTCTCATATATTTGCTTGCGATCTACTTTTTCTTTGCATTTTTATTCAGATCTATTAAACCAAAAATACAAAAATTCTTTGTTGCACTTTATTTTATTTTGATCTATTATTTCAATCTACTACAATTTCTGGCATCATTACCCGAAAGGGATTGACAACCCCTTTTACACATCGGGTTGCGAGGTGTTGTTATTTGTGTGCAGGTGCTGTTTACGTTGTGTTGCTTAGTTCTCCTACTGGTTCGATAACCTTGGTTTCTTCACTAAGGGAAATACCTATTGTCGCTATGCTGCATCATCCCTTCCTCTTTGGGGAAATACCGACGTAGTCCTAGCAGACATGAGCTTTTCTGGCGATATAGTCAGAGAGCGATCAAAAGGAATTTTTGGCGCCGTTTCCGGGGAGGATCTTCAACATAACCAGGTTCCTAATCACAAATCTCATCTCCTCGCAATTTACATTATTTGCCATTTGCCTCTCATTTTCCTCTCCCCCACTTCACAAAAATTTGCCGTTTTATTCGCCCTCTTTTTCGTTCGCCGTTTTCTCGTCAGATCTCATGTTTGCTTGTCTTGCCATGTGTCTTCTATTTGCTTGCATCTTGGCTTGCTAAAAATCAATTGATATGGATCCTGATCCACTTGCTAATCTTTTCAAGAGATCCAATTATGACGAACCCATTGCTAGTGAATTGAGTTCAATAGATTATCTTTATGAAGTTTTGCTTGAAATTCGTGAATCTAAAAATTGTGATGAAGAAATTCATGAAGTGATTCATGATAGCTCCTTGAATGAAAAGCATGATTGCAATAATTTTACTATAAATTCTATTAATGTCAATTGTGCTAATAATATGCAAAAACCCGAGCTTGGGGATGCTTGTTTTGTTATGTCCTCTACTTATTTTAATGATCATGATTGGGGTGATCATGTTTCTTATGATCTTGAAAATTTATTTAAGCCTCATGATGAATATGTTTGCGATAATATTGAAAGTGGGTTTGGAAGAGTGTCAACTTTAGCTAATATAAAAATCACCAGAACGTCATAAAATGCCAATTATTTTTGCAGAAGATTAATATAAAAATTACCCAGGTTTTCCTATTTTGGTAGAATTGTTTGAGTTATAGAAGTACTTGCTAAAGTTAGATTACTACAGACTATTCTGTTTTGATAGATTATGTTTTGTTTGTGTTGTGTGCTTATTTTGATGGCTCTATGTTTTGTTTGTAGATATAATACAAAAAAATTATGAATTTGTTTTATACAACACTTATAGTAGTAGTTTGCTTTCTTATACTAACGGATCTCACAAAGGTTTTGTTGAGTTTTGTGTGATTGAAGTTTTCAAGTTTTGGGTTATCTTACGATGGATGAAAGATGGATAGAAGAGACTAAGCTTGGGGATGCCCCGGTATCCCAAGATATTATCCAAGAATGAGCAACCAACTAAGCTTGGGGATGCCCCCGAGTGGCATCCCCTCTTTCTTCTAACAACAATCGGTATTTTACTCGAGGCTATATTTTTATTTCACATGATATGTGTTTTGCTTGGAGCGTCTTGTATGCTATGTGTCTTTGCTTGTTTTATTTTGTGTTTTAAGTCATCAATCCTTGCTGGACACACCTATTTGTGAGAGCCAAAATTATATCATGACTTGTTAGAATTGCTCTCTGTGCTTCACTTAAATCTTTTACGAGCTAGGACTTGCTCTAGTGCTTCACTTATATCTTTTTGAACATGGTGTGCTTTGTTATTTTTGAATAAATGCTCTCTTGCTTCACTTAGATTTATTTGAGAGTTAGCAAATTTTTCAAGAAAGTCTCTCTTGCTTCACTTAAATTATTTTGAGAGAAAGAAAAATTGTTATGCTCATGATCTTCACTTATATTTGTTTGAGCTTATGAAAAGCATCACATGAAAATTAGTCCCAAAGTGATAGATATCCAAGAAGGATAAAAGGGAAAATGTCATGAAGGTCATTGGACAAAATAAACTTGATTCATAGTAATAGTTTTGAGATATGTTGACGTGATATGTGATTTATGTCGATGAGTAATTGTGCTCTAGTAAGAGTATTGGTGTTAAGGTTTGTGATTCCCTATGCATGCATGAAAGTCAATAATCATGCAAGGAAAATTATATCCTACTTGTGGTACATTATTCAGTGTTAATTATGCTTAATGCTTGCTTATGAGATTATTCGTTTCTTGGTTGGTCTCTTCTCAATCTTTTTGCTAGCCTTCATTTTGCACTAAGTATGACCTCTACTTGTGCATCCAAAATCCTTTAAACCAGTTTTGCCTCATGAGTCCACTATATCTACATATATGCGGTATTCTTTTGCCGTTCTTAGCAAATTTGCATGTGCCATCTCTAATTTTCAAAATAAACTTCTCTTTTGTGTGTTTGTTTCGCTCGCGGAACGGTAACGGGTGGCTAATATTTTCCATGCTGGATGTGTTATTCCCATGATGAGTGTTTATTCACTTGTCATTGCACGAGAGTAAGGAAAAGATTTTAGAGATGCCTAGTCCGGAAATGCAAAAATGAATTTACTTTATGTTGTCAAATAATAAATTTCTTGGAAAGTGTTGGTATGGAGGGCACTCGTGGATACGGCTAGCCATGGAAAGTGAAAGTATGGTGGAAAAAGGAATAAACTTTATTTTCTGTTTGGGAACCGCCTATGGCATATCTAGCATGCAATGTGTTCGTAGCTCTGAGTCGTTTTCGTTGGTGGGATGGATACACGTCCCAAAATAAGTTATCTCAATTTTTTCACTTTGAGCTCTGGCACCTCTACAAATCCCTACTTCCCTCTGCGAAGGGCCTTTCTTTTACTTTATGCAATTTTTATTTTTGAATTTGAGTCTCCATCCTCCCTTACAAAATCACCAACTAGGAGGCAATATGATCGTTCTTAATACTGGGTGTAGTTAATATTCAAGTGTGTTTCATGACTGGATCAATGATTGAGCTTGATGGGCTAGGGATAACTTATTTTAGCGTTGATATTTGGAAAGACATGGTTGCTTGTTGATAGGGTTGAGTATCTAAATTATTATGTCAAAACTAGACTATTGCTTTGAATCACATAAAAAGTCCAAATGTCCATGCTATAAAGAAACGAATATGATATGACTTGATGAACAACACTCCACATCAAAAATTCTATTTTTATCACCTACCTACTCGAGGACGAGTAGGAGTTAAGCTTGGGGATGCTGATACGTCTCCAATGTATCTATAATTTTTCATTGTTCCATGCTATTTTATTATCAATCTTGGATGTTCTATACTCATTTTATAGTCATTTTATATCATTTTTTGGTACTAACCTAGTGACATAGTGCCAAGTGCCAGTTGCTATTTTTTCCATGTTTTTTTACATCGCAGGAAACCAATATCAGATGGAGCCCAAATGCAATGAACCTTCACGATGATTTTTTTTGGACCAAAATGAAGAAGTTGGGCCCTGGTTGCACCTCGGGGGAGTCCCGAGGAGGGGACAACCCACCAGGGCGCTGCAGGAGGCCCAGGCGCACCCTGGTGGGTTGTGCCCACCTTGGGTGCCCGCGGACCGCCTCCTTGCTCTATAAATACCCAAAAAATCCCGGAACCCTAGAGGAGTCGACGAAATATTCATCCAGCCGCCGCAAAGTCCAGAAACACCAGATCCAATCGAGACACCATCTCGGATGGGGTTCACCACCTCCATGGTGCCTCTCCGATGATGCGTGAGTAGTTCTTTGTAGACCTTCGGGTCCATTGTTAGTAGCTAGATGGCTTCCTCTCTCTCACTGAATTCTCAATACAATGGTCTCTTGGAGATCCATATGATGTAACTGTTTTGCGGTGTGTTTGTTGGGATCTGATGAACTTCGAGTTTATGATCAGTTACATCTTTTTATATCCTTGAAAGTTATTTGAGCTTCTTTGATCTCTTATATACATGATCTCTTATAGCCTCGTATTTCTTCTCCGATATTTGGGTTTTGTTTGGCCAACTCGATCTATTTATCTTGCAATGGGAAGAGGTGCCCGGTAGTGGGTTCGATCTTACGGTGCTTGATCTCAGTGACAGGAAGGGAACCGACAAGTATGTATCGTTGCTACTAAGGATAAAAAGACGAGATCTATATCTATGCAATAGATAAACGGATCTTATCTACATCATGCTATCATTCTTATTGCATTACTCCGTCTTTCCATGAACTTAATACACTAGATGCATGCTGGATAGCGGTTGATGTTTGGAGTAATAGTAGTAGATGCAGGTAGGAGTCGGTCTACTAATCTTGGACGTGATGCCTATGTAATGATCATTGCCTGGATATTGTCATAATTATTTGAAGTTCTATCAATTGCCCAATAGTAATTTGTTTACCCACCGTTTGCTACTTTTCTCGAGAGAAGCCACTAGTGAAACCTACAACCCCCGGGTCTTCTTTCTCATATATTTGCTTTCGATCTACTTTTCCTTTGCATTTTTATTCAGATCTATTGAACCAAAAATACAAAAATTCTTGGTTGCACTTTATTTTGTTTCGATCTATTATTTTAATCTACTAGAATTTTCTGGCATCGTTACCCGAAAGGGATTGACAACCCCTTTTACACGTCGGGTTGCGAGGTGTTATTATTTGTGTGCAGCTGTTGTTTATGTAGTGTTGCTTGGTTCTCCTACTGGTTCGATAACCTTGGTTTCTTCACTGAGGGAAATACCTACCGTCGCTGTGCTGCATCATCCCTTCCTCTTTGGGAGAATACTAACATAGTCCTAGCAGATAGGAGCTTTTCTAGCGCAATAGTCAGAGAGTGATCATATTCTCCCGCGCAAAAGCGGCTCATGAGTGCGGTAAGAGCTGCCATCGACTTCGATTTTTCTTGGCCGAGGTGTCGGGCAAGCCACTCATCCCGGATGCCATGTTTAAAGGCCGCTAGGGCTTCGGCATCCGGACAGTCGACAATTCGGTTATTTTTAATTAAGAAACTGGTCCAGAGCTTCCGAGCTGACTCTCCGGGCTGCTGCACTATGTGGCTAAGGTCATTGGCGTCTGGAGGCCGGACATATGTTCCTTGGAAGTTGTCTCTAAAGGCATCTTCCAAATCTTCCCATCTACCAATAGAGTTTTCTGGGAGGCTATTTAACAAGTGCCGTGCTGGTCCCTTTAGTTTTAGTGGGAGGTACTAGATGGTGTGGAGATCGTCACCGCGAGCCATGTGGATGTGGAGAAGAAAATCTTCGATCCATACCATGGGATCTGTCGTTCTGTCGTATGATTCAATGTTCACGGGTGTAAACCCTTCTGGGAACTAGTGCTCCATTACCTCATCGGTGAAGCATAATGGGTGTGCGGCGCCTCTGTATCGGGCGATGTCATGACGCAGTTCGGATGAAGTCTGTATGTGGTTTCCGGCCTGGGTGAGGTTGAGCTTATTGCGCCAGGCCTGATGGGCATCTTCTCGCATGGGGGCACATCCCCGTGATCCATAGATTGATCTGGCTTGATCTGATCTATTGCCTAGGTCCTGTCATAAGTCGTAGGTGTATCCTGGAGCCCCTGTCTCTTTTCCTCTAAGGCGGGCTGGTGCGGGCTGGTGTTTGGCCTGAGTAGCCGCTCTGCCCTGTCCACGTGGTGGCTGGTCTGGTTCATTAGCGCGGTCGTGTCTTGACGGTATTGGCTCGAGGGCCTCGTCCTCAAATTGGGGTAGTAGCCGACGCTTCAGATAACTCTTTGCTGGGCATTGAAGGCCATACTTGCTACCTCTTGAGCATGTGTTGGTTTTCCCTTGAAGAGGATAGGGTGATGCAGCAAAGTAGCATAAGTATTTCCCTCAGTTTTTGAGAACCAAGGTATCAATCCAGTAGGAGACTACACGCAAGTCACCTAGTACCTGCACAAACAATCAAGAACCTTGCAACCAATGCGTAATTCTGAGAATATCTAGGCATGATCATGAATATAGGCAGCACGTCCGCGTCAAGTAGACCAAAATGATGCTGCATCTACTACTATTACTCCACACATCGATCGCTATCCAGCATGCATCTAGAGTATTAAGTGGATAAGAACAGAGTAATGCATTGTCAGGACCCCGATTCCAAGTCACATCGATCTAGCCGGTAACATCTCATATCACTTTGTGGCCTCACGCACGGTATTCCCACGGGTGTCGCCTTACCATGGCCCGAGACCGTTTGCGCCTTTCGGCTCACGTATATGATAGTGTCGCTAGCATCCATATGACAGAGAACCCGGGCCGACATGGCTAGTCATGAACCCAAAGCGGCACTAACCCATGGGGACAGGCATACATGAATCAACTTCGAGCATGTCGGTCAGCAGCGTGTGAATCTGGGCTATAGCATTGGGCTAATAGGACTCCGGATGTCACTGCGTGACATTTCCCCAAAGGGACCGACACAGGAACGAAGTGAAACACATGCCGGCCAGTCAAGTGTCCTGAGCAGTAGTGCTGGGCTAGCAGGACTCCGATGAACCGGGCTGTAGCGGACTACTATGGCTCAAGGAGGCACTAGACTAAATTTCCCTATAAGAGAGGCTGCCAAGGATAAACAACTAGATTGTCGGATCCCACACATAGCAAGCATTTCAATCATACACACAATATGCTCGATATGTGTAAATACAACATGGCATCACAACATAACTCTACGACTCCAGTATTTATTCATTAGGCTCCGAGGAGCAAGATATTACAAACATGGGTCTCATGACCCAACATTCAGAGCATACAAGTCAAAGCACATGCGGAAGCTTAACATGTCTGGGTACAGACATCTATAAATGAAAAAGGCTGAGAAGCCTGACTATCTACCAGATCCTGCTGAGGCACAAGATCGTAGCTGAGGTAACAAGCTAAACGTCGAAGTCCACGTGGAACTACTAGCGAGACTGAAGCCTCTCTGTAAAAACATAATTTAAGCAAACATGAGTACAATTGTACTCAGCAAGACTTACATCAGAACTAACTACATATGCATCGGTATTAACAAAGGGGGTGGTGGGGTTTAACTGCAGCAAGCCAACTTTGACTAAGTGGCTAACCTGAACTACGACTACAAGTAACTCTTTTGAGGTGACGCACACGAGTCCACAAATTCACCATACCAATACACCACTATGGATCCGCTCCCGTCTCCCTGCGAGAACGCCATCCATAGCACTCACGCTTATCTTGCGCATTTTAGAGTATCCACTTTCACTTGTCTATGAACTGTTATAGGCAACCCAGAAGTCCTTTACCACGGACACGGCTATTCGAATAGATCATTTATAACCCTGCAGGGGTGTACTTCATCACACATGTTTCCACCACTTAGCGTCTGCACACGACATGTGCTCGGCAGACTTCAAGCGAAAGCCGACGTGGGTGTAGACCACGACCTGACTAACCACACAAGTCTCTAGTCCAGGTTTATCGCCTATTTGGGTTCCATCCGTGAGGAGATCCGGCCGGAGTTTCGCTCACAGCCCCAAACGATGTGTGCAGGGTTCCCGAGACACCAAACGGGCGCCCGGTACACCGTGCCACGGTGTATCTACCGCATCATAGCCCACCCCTAGGGTTAGCACTACGCACGGCCGCCAACACATATCCTATAAACACCAGAAACTAGTTGCAACTCCTGGACAGAGGACGAGAGGGGTCAGTAAGTCGAGCGGGGTCATATTTCAGGGCCCAATGTGTGGTAGTAGCTGTTTCATGGATCACAAACACAGAACTCAGTTCCTGAGGACGGTTTCAATGAGACAACCCACCATGTACTCCTACATGGCCTCTCATCGCTACCTTTACCAAATCGTGTTCACACACTTAGCTCACACACAGTAGGACATGTTCACAACTTTCCAGTTCATCCCCGATGAATCAGACCTGACTCAACTCTAAGCAGTAGCAAGCATGGCAAACAAGCATGAATGAGTAGGCACATCGGGGCTCAAACAACTCCTACTCATGCTAGTGGGTTTCATCTATTTACTGTGGCAATGACAGGTCATGCAGAGGATAAGGGGTTCAACTACCGCAGCAAGTAACATAGGAATCGTGTTGTCCTAATGCAGTAAAAGAGAGCAGGAGCGAGAGAGTGGGATTGTATCGGAATGAACAAGGGGGTTTTGCTTGCCTGGCACTTTCGAAGATAGTATATCTCTTCATTAGTGTCATCAATCACATCATCGAAGTAACGTCTACTGAGAGGGGACAATCACCGGCAACTGAGAAAGAACTCAATCAACACATGACGATATGCAACAATATGATGCATGCTATGACATGGCAATATGAATGTGTTTTGCACTAATGCATCTAGCAACAATTTAAATGGAGTCCATATGGACCAAGGGTGCATATGCAAACTCCATATTTAGCATTTAAAATGCCATTATCATGTTTTCACTTATACAGTGGGTATAAGTTGGTTGAACATGCATGAAAGTAGTATAAATGGATAGATTGGATTTTTTTGATAATTTTTCATATATAAATTATTTCATTCGGAGTTACGGTTGAATTTCTATGATTTTTGGAAGTTTTGGACATTTTCTGAATTAAATAAATCATTTCTGATTTATTTAAGATCCAGAAAGCATTACTGCGTCAGCCTGACGTCAGAATGATGTCATCAAGTCAACAGTGTCAGCCCAGGTCAAACCTGACGCTGGGACCCACTAGTCAGTGTCTCAGGCTGGTTTGGGGTCTATGACAGGTGGGACCGGTCAACGTTGACTTGACCAAAGTCAAAGCTGACACATGGGGTCCACACCGATTAGCACTAACCTAAACAGGGAGTTAGACTAAGCTAGTTGGGCCCGGGGACCCATATGTCATCGACACAGGCACTAACTAAACGAGGTTAGCGCCTAAGCTAATGGCGCCACGTCAGCAGGTGACGCCGGCGACCATACTAGCGGCGGGAACTCGCTGGAGTTGGTCGGGGCGGCGCTACAGACCGCGGCTGGGCATGCTGAGGGCATCTACGTGGAGCTAGGAATCACCCGCATCCACTCATGGCAGCGGCTGGAGCTGGGGTGGCCTAGGTTGATGGCGACGACGACTTGTGCGGCGGTCGGCGTTCGGCCAACGACGGGTTGGTTGCTACGGTGCGTTAGCGAGCAGGATGAGGTGTTGGGAGGACTCCACATGGCTCCGGGAGCACGCGGGACTCGATGGTTCGAGCAACAGAGTACGACATCTAGGTTCCCGGCGGCCATGGCGGACGGCGGCGCTCGGCCAGGGGGAAAAGCTAGTTAGGGGACGAGATAGACACGGGGAAGAGAGGGGTTCGGACCGGGAGCTCACGGCGGGTCGACGGGTAGGCTCAGCGGCTCGGGGGAGGTCCTGACGATGGAGAATCGAGGACGGCGGCCGTCAGATGCAAAGGGCGATGGCGAGCTCGAGGACGACGTCATAGGGCTCCTTGCATCATGTGACTCGGCGATGAGGAAGAGGGCGTCACGGCAGACCTCGGGGATCGCTCGAAGAGGCGAGGAGGTGGCTGTGGCCGTGGTGGTTTCGGACGGCGGCAATGGACGCGTTCGGTCCGGGTGGGAGAGAGGGAGCAGAGGAGAGGAGGGAGAGAAGCGAGTGAGGGAGAGGAGAGAGGGGCCCAGAGCGGCAACGAGGGAAGGATTGGGGCCCCAGGTGGAAGCAGGAGGTGGAGCTCGGGCGCGCGCGCGTCGACACGCCTCTGCCTACTGGCAGAGGTTGAAGACGGTGGGAGTTGGGCTGGGCCTCGGCCACGGTGCTGGGCCAGGTGGCTGCACAGGTAAGTTGGCCCAGGTAAGTCTCTGCTTCCCTTTTTTTTATTTGTTTCTGTTTTCTATTTTTCTGACATTTGTTCCTGATTTAGTAAAATACTAAATCAATTTTAAACTTCATGAAAATAATTGTGTCAACTAAGTGGACTTATACAAAGCCACACAACAATTTTCAGAATTATTGAACATATATTTATACATATAATAAATATAAATCCAATTCAAATAGTTATTGAATTAATTTCAAATGCCCAAACAAATATTTCCGAGACTCCAAAAATATTGGTTTGAGTTTTACCTCTTGACAATATGTTTATAGCTTGACAGAAACATTTTCTTGGGTTTATTTGAAACAATTTTTTTAGTGTTGATCATTTTTATAAAAGACTTCTGAGGCTTTCCAATTTCCCCAATTCAACTTTCAGAAAATTAAACATGATGCAAGGAAGATGCAAACACTAGGCAACACCAGAAGCTAGGGATGTGACACGCATTAGGCAAGATGACATGATGTAGAGAGATAAACTCATGCAATATGATATAAACCCCATCTTTTTATCCTCGATGGCAACAATACAATACGCGCCTTGCTGCCCCTGCTTTCACTGGGAAAGAACACTGCAAGATTGAACCCAAAGCTAGGCACTTCTCCCATTGCAAGAAAGATCAATCTAGTAGGCCAAACTAAACCGATAATTTGAAGAGACTTGCAAAGATAACAAATCATGCATATAATAATTTAGAGAAGAACCAAATATTATTCATAGATAAACTTGATCATAAATCCACAATTCATCAGATCTCGGCAAATACACCGCAAAAGAGTATTACATCGAATATATCTCCAAGAACATCGAGGAGAACTTTGTATTGAGAACCAAAGAGAGAGAAGAAGCCATCTAGCTAATAACAGTGGACCTGAAGGTCTGTGGTAAACTACTCACATATCATCGGAGAGGCTATGGTGTTGATGTAGAAGCCCTCCGTGATCGATTCCCCCTCCGACAGATCACCGGAAAAGGCCCGAAGATGGGATATCATGAGTACAGAAGGTTGCGGCGGTGGAAAAGTGGTTTCTTGGTTCCCCCTGATGTTTTTAGGGTATAAGAGTATATATAGGCGAAAGAAGTACGTCGGTGGAGGTCCGTAGGGCCCACGAGGGTGGGGGCGCGCCTACCCCCCGGGCGTGCCCTCCTGCCTCGTGGTCGCCTCGCGGAGTTCCAGACTTCAACTCCAAGTCTTTTGGATTTCGTTTGTTCCAAGAAATATCATCTCGAAGGTTTCATTCCATTTGGATTCCATTTGGTATTCCTTTTCTGCAAAACACTGAAATAGACAAAAATACAGAAACTGGCACTGGGCCTCCAGTTAATAGGTTAGTGACAAAAATAATATAAAAGAGTATATTAAAGCCCATTAAACATCCAAAACATGTAATATAATAGCATGGAACAATCAAAAGTTATAGATACGTTGGAGACGTATCAAGCATTCCCAAGCTTAATTCTTGCTCATCCTCGAGTAGGTAAATGATAAAAATAGAATTTTTGATGTGGAATGCTACCTAACATATTTTTTCTCAATGTAATTTCTTTTATTGTGGCATGAATGTTCAGATCCGAAAGATTCAAGACAAAAGGTTAGTATTGACATAAAAATAATAATAGTTCAAGCATACTAACCAAGCAGTTATGTCTTCTCAAAATAACGTAGCCAAAGAAAGCTCATCCCTACAAAATCATATAGTTTGGCTATGCTTCATCTTCGTCACACAAAATGCTCTCATCATGCACAACCCCGATGACAAGCCAAGCAATTGTTTCATACTTTAGTATTCTCAAACTTTTTTAACTTTCACGCAATATATGAGCGCGAGCCATGGACATAACACTATAGGTGGAATAGGATGGTGGTTGTGGAGAAGACAAAAAAAAGGAGATGGTCTCACATCAACTAGGCGTATCAATGGGCTATGGAGATGCCCATCAATAGATATCAATGTGAGTGAGTAGGGATTGCCATGCAACGGATGCACTAGAGCTATAAGTGTATGAAAGCTCAACAAAAGAAACTAAGTGGGTGTGCATCCAACTCGCTTGCTCACGAAGACCTATGGCATTTTGAGGAAGCCCATCATTGGAATATACAAGCCAAGTTCTATAATGAAAAATTCCCACTAGTATATATGCACTAGAGCTATTTTGAAGCACAAGTGTGGAAAAGGACAGTAACATTGTCCCTTCTATCTTTTTCTCTCATTTTTTTGTGGCTTCTTTGGCCTCTTTTTTATTTGGGCTTCTTTGGCCTCTTTTATTTTTTTTCACCCGGAGTCTCATCCGGACTTCTGGGGGAATCATAGTCTCCATCATCCTTTCCTCACATGGGACAATGCTCTAATAATGAAGATCATCACATTTTTATTTATGTACAACTCAAGAGTTACAACTCGATACTTAGAACAAGATATGACTTTATGTGAATGCCTTCGGCGGTGTACCGGGATATGCAATGAATCAAGAGTGACATGTATGAAAAATGAATGGTGGCCTTGCTACAAATACGATGTCAACTACATAATCATACAAAGCAATATGACAATGATGGAGCGTGTCATAATAAACGAAACGGTGGAAAGTTGCATGGCAATATATCTCGGAATGGCTATGGAAATGCCATAATAGGTAGGTGTGGTAGCTATTTTGAGGAAGGTAAGCGATGGGTTCTGTGACGCCCCTGATTCAATCGTACACTAATCACGCATGCAAATGTGTACGATCAAGATCAGGGACTCACGGGAAGATATCACAACACAACTCTAAAACATAAATAAGTCATACAAGCATCATAATACAAGCCAGGGGCCTCGAGGGCTCGAATACAAGTGCTCGATCATAGACGAGTCAACGAAAGCAACAATATCTGAGTATAGACATAAGTTAAACAAGTTTGCCTTAAGAAGGCTAGCACAAACGGGGATACAGATCGAACGAGGCGCAGGCCTCTTGCCTGGGATCCTCCTAACTACTCCTGGTTGTCGTCAGCGGGCTGCATGTACTAGTAGGCACCTCCAGAGTAGTAGGAGTCATCGTCGAAGGTGGCGTCTGGCTCCTGGACTCCATCGTGTGGTCGCAGCAACCGGGTAAAGGAAAGGGGAAAAATGGGGGAACAAGGCAACCGCGAGTACTCATCCAAAGTACTCGCAAGCAAGGAGCTACACTACATATGCATGGGTATATGTGTAAAGGGCCATATCGGTGGACTGAACAGCAGAATGCCAGAATAAGAGGGGGATAGCTAATCCTGTCGAAGACTACGCTTATGGCAGCCTCCGTCTTGCAGCATGTAGAAGAGAGTAGACTGAAGTCCTCCAAGCAGCATCGCATAGCATAATCCTACCCGGCGATCCCCTCCTTGTCGCCCTGTTAGAGAGCGATCACCGGGTTGTATCTGGCAATTGGAAGGGTGTGTTTTAATAAGTATCCGGTTCTAGTTGTCATAAGGTCAAGGTACAACTCCAAGTTGTCCCGTTACCGAAAATCACGGCTATTCGAATAGATTAACTTCCCTGCAGGGGTGCACCACATTACCTGACACGCTCGATCCCATTTGGCCGGACACACTTTCCTGGGTCATGCCCGGCCGCGGAAGATCAACACGTCGCAGCCCCACCTAGGCACAACAGAGAGGTCAGCACGCCGGTCTAAACCTAAGTGCACAGGGGTCTGGGCCCATCGCCCATAGCACACCTGCATGTTGCGAACGCGGCCGGAAGCAGACCTCGCAACCTCCAGTACAACGGAAGTCACATTACGCGGTCCAATCTGGCACGCGCCGCTCAGTCGATGACGTCACGAAGTGCTTGGCTGATACCACGACGCCGGTTGCCCATATCTTGTCCCACATGGCGGTTAGTGCGTATAAGGTCAACGACCCAACTCAGATCAAATACCAAGATCTCGTTAAGCGTGTTAAGTATCCGCGAACGCTGAACAGGGCCAGGCCCACCTCTCTCCTAGGTGGTCTCAACCTGCCCTGCCGCTCCGCCACAAAGATCCACTCGCGGGTACTCCTACGAGCCGACCCGTCTTTAGTCACCACATGTATCATGTATAAGTATATAGTATATACCCGTGATCACCTCCCGAGTGATCACGGCCCGATAGTATAGCATGGCAGACGGACAAGAATGTAGGGCCACAGATGGAATACTAGCATCCTATACTAAGCATGTAGGATAGCAGGTAAAGGTAACAACAGTAGTAACAAGGACATGCTATGCACCAGGATAGGATAAAGGGAAAGCAGTAACATGCTATACTACTCCAATGCAAGCAGTGTAGAAGAGAATAGGCGATATCTGGTGATCAAGGGGGGGGGGGGCTTGCCTGGTTGCTCTGGCAAGAGAGAGGGGTCGTCAACTCCGTACTCGTACTGGGTAGCAGTGGCGTCGGTCTCGGTGTCTAGCGGAAGAAGAGGGGGAAGAAACAAAAAATATTTAAGCAAAAAGTTGCATAACGATGCATGACATGACATGTATCGGTGCTAGGGGTGCCCTAATGCTGTAAGAGGTGATACTGGGGAAGGGGGGGAACATCCGGGAAAGTATCCCCGGTATTTCGCATTTTCGGGCAAAGGAGCCGGAGGGGGAAGTTAAGAGTTGGATATGTTAGGGATGCGCGGCGGATGAACAGGCTGCGTATCCGGGTTCGTCTCGTTGTTCTGAGCAACTTTCATGTTGAAAATAATTTAATCCGAGTTACGGATTAAAAGATATGATTTTCTAAAGATTTTATTAATTTCCAAAATTTAATCAATTATTTAATTTAATTCAAAAATGGATTTATGACATCAGCATGAGCTCATGCTGACGTTAGCAGTCAACAGGGTTGACTGGTCAACCTGACCAGTGGGTCCCACTGTCATACTCTGTCAGTTAATTAACAGTAGTTAATTAAGTTAATTAGACATTAGATTAATTAATCTAAATTGTTAATTTAATCAGAATTAATTATGTTAATTAATTAGTTAATTAATTAATTATCTATTTATTGTTATTATTTATTTATTTTTATTATTTTTGTTTCCTTTTTTAAAACATTCTAAGGGGGGCGTGGTCCCCGTTTGGCAGTGGCCTAGAGGGCCAAACGGGGGCGGATCGGGCACGGGTTAGCGGGCACGTGGGCGTGCGCGTCTACGGGCACAGGCCCGGCTGGCTGGTTGGAGCTGCGAGGGCCGCAGCGGGGCTCTGTCGGCCACCGCAGCGAGCTGCAACAGCCGCGGGGAAGGGAAACAGCGGCGAGCGTGCACGCCGGCGTGGTCGTGGGGTGGCGCGGCGAATCCACCGGTGGACGGTGCCGATGCGGGGTGCAGGGGCGACGGAGGCGAGGGAGCAGGGGCGTGACGGAGGCGAGGGTGCAGGGGGGCGATGGAGGCGAGGGCGCCGTCGACGGGGCGAGCGGCGAGCGGAGCGGTGCGAGGGCGAGGGGCAGCAGAGCGGGGGGAGGCGGCCAAGCGGGGTCGGGGCAGGGCCACGCATCGGGCGCGGACGGCGGGGGCGTGGCGAACATAGGAAGGCCCAGGGAGCGGGCGGGCGGCTTGCAGGGCGCGCACGAGCGGCGACCACTGGACTTTGAGGAACTTGATCGCCTTCTGACGTGTGCGGCGTTCAGCTTGGTCGAGAATGCGGACCGGATGCTCTTTATAGGGGAGGTCCTGTTGCAATTCGAGCACTTCATGATCCACTGCTCGGATTGGGTCCTTGAAGCAGCGTCGGAGTTGTGACACGTGGAACACATCGTGAACCTGAGAAAGGTTTGACGGAAGCTCCAGTTGATAGGCCACTTTTCCACGCCTCTCAAGAATAGTGAAAGGACCAATATAGCAGGGAGCTAGCTTTCCCTTGATCCCGAAGCGGTGAGCACCCTTCATTGGTGTAACTCGAAGATAGGCCTTTTCGCCAGGTTGATAGACCATGTCTTTATGATGACGGTCATAATTACTCTTTTGGCGTGACTGAGCAGTCTTGAGATTCTTGCGAATAATGCGGACTTGTTCTTCGGCATGTTGGATAATATCCGGACCAAAGAGTGGACGTTCCCCAGTTTCTGACCAGTTCAGAGGGGTTTGACACTTTCGTCCATATAACACTTTGAAGGGGGGCATCTTCAGACTAGCTTGATAGCTATTATTATAAGAGAACTCAGCATACGGGAGAGATTCCTCCCATTTCTTGCCGAAGGAAATAACACAAGCTTGAAGCATGTCTTCGAGAACTTGGTTGACACGTTCAACTTACCCATGCGACTGGGGATGAAATGCAGTGCTGAATGACAGATGAGTTCCCATAGCTTCTTGGAAACTTGCCCAGAATCTTGAAGTGAATAAGCTGCTACGGTCTGAGCTGATAACCAATGGAATACCGTGAAGTGAAACAATTCTGGACATGTAGAGAGTTGCAAGCTGACTAGCAGTGATCATTTCTTTGACCGCCAGAAAATGTGCAACTTTAGAAAGCCGGTCAATGACGACAAGAATAGCATCATTACCTTTCTGCGATGTGGGAAATCCAGTGATGACGTCCATTTCAACATGGTCCCATTTCCATTCAGGAATAGAGATAGGTTGCAGAGTTCCAGCAGGCCTTTGATGTTTTGCTTTGATACGACGGCGAACGTCACACTCAGCAACATAACGAGCAATGTCTTGCTTCATATTAGACCACCAGAATCTCTGACGGAAGTCTTGGTACATCTTTGTACTACCAGGATGGATACATAGAGGCGTATCATGAGCTTCTTCCATAACTTTCTGAGTCATACCCAGGTTTTCCTTCTTACTCGGAACCACTAGGCGACCTTTGAAGAATAAGGTGCCATCATCAGCAACAGTGAAGAATGAGGGCTTTCCTTCTGCGAGATAACATTTAATCCTCTCCACTTCATCGTCACATTTCTGTATCCATTTGATGGTGTCCACAAGATCTGGTTTCGCAACCAGAGTATTGAGAGAACCCTTGGGAACAACATGGAGGTTCCGTTTGGGGAAATCTTCGGGAGCAGGAGCGAGTGATCCCGGAGGAACAATATGGAGGTTCAGCTTTCTAAATTCTTCAACAAGCGATGGCTGAACTTTGTGAACCTGGAGGTGGTTGTAGTAAGACTTGCGGCTCAAGGCATCAGCCATTACATTAGCCTTGCCTGGTGTATAGGAAATACCTAAGTCAAAGTCCGCAACAATCTCCATCCATCTCTGCTGACGGAGGTTCAGGTCTGGCTGAGTAAACAGATACTTCAGACTTTGGTGGTCAGTGAAGATCTCGCAACGATTACCGAGAAGGTAATGTCGCCACTGCTTCAGTGCATGAATGACAGCAGCAATTTCGAGGTCATGAACTAGGTAGTTCCCTTCATGAGGGCGCAATTGCCGAGAGGCATAAGCAATCATTTTGCGGTCTTGCATTAGGACACAGCCTAATCCTTGACGGGAAGTGTCACAATAAATGACGAAGTCCTTCTTAGTATCAGGTGGAGCTAGCACTGGGGCAGAAGTCAACTTGTCTTTGAGTGCCTGGAAGCTTTCCTGACATTTGTCTGTCCATTGGAACTTGACGCCCTTATGCAACAGGTTAGTCAGAGGCCTGTCGATCTTGGAGAAGTTCTCGACAAATCGATGACAATAGCTGGCGAGACCGAGAAAACTTCTGACTTGCTTGACATTCTTCGGAGGAGTCCAATCGAGAATAGCCTGAACTCGTTCAGGGTTAACGGCAATACCATCCTTAGAGATGACATGCCCAAGATAGGTTACTTCGGGTAGCCAGAATTCACATTTGGAGAACATGGCATATAGTTGATGCTCTCATAGCTTTTCCAGCACAAGACGAAGATGTTCAGCATGTTCCTCTTTGTTCTTGGAAAATAACAGGATATCATCCAGATAAACCATGACGAACTTGTCGAGGTAATCCATGAATATATAGTTCATCAGACGACAGAAGGTGGCTGGAGCATTGGTTAAGCCGAAAGACATGACGGTGTACTCGTATGATCCATATCGAGTCACGAAGGCAGTCTTTGGGATATCTTCTTCACGAACACGGATCTGGTGGTAGCCCAACCTCAAGTCGAGTTTAGAGAACACTGACGAACCAGCCACTTGATCATACAGATCATTGATCCGAGGAAGAGGATACTTGCTCTGAATGGTAGCTTGGTTAATAGGACGGTATTCTTGGACCAGTCGGTTTGTCCCATCCTTCTTCTTGACAAAGAGAGAAGGTGCTCCCCAAGGAGAGCAACTTGGGCGAATGAAACCACTTCAAAGAGATTTGTCGATTTCCTCCTTAAGCTCAAGGAGTTCATGTGGCGGCTTCTTGTAGGGCCGCTTGGCTATAGGAGTGGTGCCTGGTTTCAAGTCGATGACGAATTCGACAGCTCTAGCAGGGGGAATCCCTGGAAGTTCTTCAGGAAATACGTCTTGGAATTCACGAACAACGGGAATGTTTTCAATGCCCTCGAGTGGTGCAACTTTCAATGCATTCAATGCTTAGAGCCTTGCCTCGGCATTCTGAACGAGACGAGCATTGTAGCTTATTATTTCATCAGAAGGGTGTAGCAGATGGACGGTCTTGGTGGCGCAAACGATAGAAGCAGTATGCGCTTTTAACCAATTCATTCCCAAAATGAGATCAATATTACAGGACTTCACAAGGAATTCTAGTCCTTCGATTTCAACGGGAATGTCGTGACTAACCATAGAGGTTTGACATTGGCCCCCAGGGGTGTGTACCACTAGCGGAGTGTTCATCTCTTCGTATTTAATGCCATGCATGAATGCAAATTCTGCTGATATGAATGAATGCGATGCTCCTGTATCAAATAAAACGGATGCTGGTACTGAATTTACGAGGAGTGTACCCATCACAGTAGCAGGCTGGTCTTGTGCTTCGTTCAGATCAACGTGGTTGGCATGAACACGACCATAAGACTTGGCACTATTGTTGTTGCGGGCCTGGTTGTTTCCACGGCCAGCTGCTGGAAGGGCCAGTTGATTCTGGTTCTGATTCTGATAGCAGTTCCTGGCAAGGTGACCTGGTTGACCACACTTGTAGCACAGACCATTATTGGGAGTGGGGACAGGAGCTCCGGGTGGTGGAGCTAGAAGCCTTGGCTGCCTAGTTGGAGGAGTAGGCAGACGAGGTGCATCATAGGACTGCCTTGGGGCAGGTGCATTCGGCTGGTACATGCTGTTGGGAATCCATATCTTGCGCTTCTGCGAGGACGGGCCCGAAGATGAGCCCGTCTCACAGTTGCGCCTGTGTGAGCTCTGGTATTCCTGCAGACCAGTTTCGACATTGATGGCCTTGTTCACCAAGGTGGCAAAATCAGCATAGTCATGCACTAGAAGTGCGAGCTTGATGTCAGCTTGAAGGCCGTCACCGAACTTCTCCTTCCTACGGGCATCAGTTGTAATGTCCTCTTCAGCATAGCGGGACAAGTCCAGAAACTCCTGCTGATAAGCTTCAATAGTTTTGTTGCCTTGGGTGAGGTTGAGGAACTCATGCTTCTTCCGGTCCATGACCCCCTGAGGAATGAAGCGGGCACGGAAAGCAGCTTGGAAGTCTGGCCAGGTGATGATCGTTCCAACTGGCAGAGTACGCCTGTGGCTGTCCCACCATTGAGCTGCGGGTCCCTTCAGGAAGAAGGAAGCAAAGGTGACATAGCTGGCAGGGGCTACATCAGCAGACTCCATTTTATAGGTGATGTCACGGAGCCAGGCATCAGCATCCAGAGGCTGAGTTGAGCTGCGGTACATAGTTTGGTTCAGGCGCATGAAATCCTGCAGAGTTACTAGGGTTGGCTGCTGGTTCATATTGGGGCGACGAAACTGAGCCATCATATTCTCCATGAGCTGGCGATTCATCTCAAGCTGTTGGATCATACCAGCCATGTACTCAGGTGGTGGTGGGAAGTTGCCACCACGACCACGACCACCTGGTCTAATCATCCTACTAATATATAACAGGGGTAGTTCAGCATTGAGAAATTTGCAAGGACAAGAATCATTCATGATGAAACATGCATAATGAAAGGATCACAATAGATACTACATAGTAGTCGGCATATCTTACAAAAGGGATCATGCATAGAGTTTGGTACACAGAGTTCAGTACATAGACTAAGACATCATAGGCAGCACGCAAAGCTCACGGCGAATGCATCTAACACTAATAAGCAAGTCTACATCAGTCCCACACAGTACTGCGGAGGTAGCTGTAGCCTGAAAGCTGGTAGTGTGGCATCGGGAACTCCACGTAGGCAACCTGGGGTCCGCGGGTACTCTGGTGCAGAACCCGACGCTCAAGTGGTAGCAGAGGACCAAGTGGGGGAGAGTAGCCTCCCACATCTGGCCAGCCGACACCCTGGGGCATCACGGTCCTGGCTGGGTAGATCGCAGAACGCGGCAGCTCTCTAAATCCACAAAGGGGTGCAACAACATCAGAGCACGGTAGTGGTGCTGACAGGTGGTGTAAAACTCGTGGCGAAGAGCTCGGTTAGCTCGATCCAGCCCATCAGCATGCAGAACCAGGTTCTGATGGTAGAAGGGCTCTCGGGTGACAGTGGAGTAGGCAGCAGTGTAGTAACCCTCCGCACCAACATCAGATGCAATAGCAATGTGCCTGAAGGGGGGAGGTGTCCAACTCTCGATACTCTCTACGAAGGCGTGTCAGAGCAACATAAGCAGCATCGTGAACTGCCATATCGATGGTCACTCCAACACCATGAGCGGTGTGCAACACAGTAGTGGAGTCATACTCCCGAGAGTAGAGGTGGACGATGGCACGGTACTGCTCCTGGTTAAGGTCCTGGTACTCCTTGAAGACGGTGTACTCAGGGTGCCAGTGATAAGCCAGATAGGTCATCATCTCAGCTAGCACAGCAGGTGATCCCGAGGCACCACTGGCCGTCGTGTGATGCACGACCTACCTCATGGGTTCCATTTGAAAGCAAAGATGTTTCAAAGGAGTCAAATGATAGTGTGGAAATTGTTCAAAATACTATTCTAAGGAATAACTATGGCTTTTATCCAACTTTGGGGTGAATGTCGTCATGGGACCCTAGTGTTAGAGTTAGTAAATTCATTTAACCCGAGTAGAAGAGAGTTCAGAGTCCCTGAGTAAAGGTCAAGGAGTAAAAGATCCTAGTACCACCCGATGGCGAAGTGGGCCCGTAAGACACACAACCATTTTAGTAAAAAGTTTTTGCAATGTCTAGACTCGACTTTGGCCAAGGAGTGTGGAAGGGGGATTCCTACAGGCAGTCGGCTTTGATACCAACTTGTGACGCCCCTGATTCAATCGTACACTAATCATGCACGCAAATGTGTACGATCAAGATCAGGGACACACGGGAAGATATCACAACACAACTCTAAAACATAAATAAGTCATACAAGCATCATAATACAAGCCAGGGGCCTCGAGGGCTCGAATACAAGTGCTCGATCATAGACGAGTCAGCGAAAGCAACAATATCTGAGTATAGACATAAGTTAAACAAGTTTGCCTTAAGAAGGCTAGCACAAACGGGGATACAGATCGAATGAGGCACAGGCCTCCTGCCTGGGATCCTCCTAACTACTCCTGGTCGTCGTCAGCGGGTTCTACGTAGTAGTAGGCACCTCCAGAGTAGTAGGAGTCGTTGTCGAAGGTGGCGTCTGGCTCCTGGACTCCATCGCTGGTCACAGCAACCGGGTAAAGGAAAGGGGAAAAAGGGGGAACAAGTTAACCGTGAGTACTCATCCAAAGTACTCGCAAGCAAGGAGCTATACTACATATTCATGGGTATATGTGTAAAGGGCCATACCGGTGGACTGAACTGCAGAATGCCAGAATAAGAGGGGGATAGCTAATCCTGTCGAAGACTACGCTTCTGGCAGCCTTCGTCTTGCAGCATGTAGAAGAGAGTAGACTGAAGTCCTCCAAGCAACATTGCATAGCATAATCCTACCCGGCGATCCCCTCCTCGTCGCCCTGTTAAAGAACGATCACCGGGTTGTATCTGGCACTTGGAAGGGTGTGTTTTATTAATTATCCGGTTCTAGTTGTCATAAGGTCAAGGTACAACTCCAAGTCGTCCTGTTACCGAAGATCACGGCTATTCGAATATATCAACTTCCCTGCAGGGGTGAACCACATTACCCGACACGCTCGATCCTATTTGGCCGGACACACTTTCCTGGGTCATGCCCGGCCGCAGAAGATCAACACGTCGCAGCCCCACCTAGGCACAACAGTGAGGTCAGCACGCCGGTCTAAACCTAAGCGCACAGGGGTCTAGGCCCATCGCCCATAGCACAACTGCACGTTGCGAACGCGGCTGGAAGTAGATCTAGCAACCTCCAGTACAACGGAAGTCACGTTACGTGGTCCAATCTGGCGCGCGCCGCTCAGTCGCTGACGTCACGAAGTGCTTCGGCTGATACCATGATGCCGGTTGCCCATATCTTGTCCCACATGGCGGTTAGTGCGTATAAGGTCAACAACCCAACTCAGATCAAATACCAAGATCTCGTTAAGCGTGTTAAGTATCCGCGAATGCCGAAGAGGGCCAGGCCCACCTCTCTCCTAGGTGGTCTCAACCTGCCCTGCCGCTCCGCCACAAAGATCCACTCGCGGGTACTCCTACGAGCCGACCCGTCTTTAGTTACCACATGTATCTTATATAAGTATATAGTATATACCCATGATCACCTCCTGAGTGATCACGGCCCGATAGTATAGCATGGCAGACGGACAAGAATGTAGGGCCACAGATGGAATACTAGCATCCTATACCAAGCATGTAGGATAGCAGGTAAAGGTAACAACAGTAGTAACAAGGACAGGCTATGCATCAGGATAGGATAAATGGAAAGCAGTAACGGCTATACTACTCTAATGCAAGTAGTGTAGAAGAGAATAGGCGATATCTGGTGATCAAGGGGGGGGGGGGCTTGCCTGGTTGCTCTGGCAAGAGAGAGGGGTCGTCAACTTCGTAGTCGTACTGGGTAGCAGCGACATCGGTCTCGGTGTCTAGCAAAAGAAGAGGGGGGAGAAACAATAAATATTTAAGCAAACAGATGCATAGAGATGCATGACATGACATGTATCGGTGCTAGGGGTGCCCTAACGCGGTAAGAGGTGATACCGGGGAAGGGGGGGAACATCCGGGAAAGTATCCCCGGTGTTTCGCGTTTTCGGGCAGAGGAGCCGGAGGGGGAAGTTGCGAGTTGGATATGTTAGGGATGCGCGGCGGACGAACGAGCGGTGTATCCGGGTTCGTCTCGTCGTTCTGAGCAACTTTCATGTTGAAAATAATTTAATCCGAGTTACGGATTAAAAGATATGATTTTCTAAAGATTTTATTAATTTCTGGAATTTCATTAATTATTTAATTTAATTCAAAAATAGATTTATGACATCAGCATGAGGTCATGCTGACTTCAGCAGTCAACAGGGTTGACTGGTCAACCTGACCAGTGGGTCCCACTGTCATACTGTGTCAGTTAATTAACAGTAGTTAATTAGGTTAATTAGTCATTAGATTAATTAATCTAAATTGTTAATTTAATCAGAATTAATTATGTTAATTAATTAGTTAACTGTTTAATTATCTATTTATTTTTATTATTTAATTATTTATTTTTATTATTTTTGTTTCCTTTTTTTAAAACATTCTGAGGGGGCGTGGGCCCTGTTTGGGAGTGGCCCAGAGGGCCAAACGGGGGCAGATCGGGCGCAAGTTAGCGGGCGCGTGGGCGTGCGCGTCTACGGGCACAGGCACGGCTGGCCGGTTGGAGCCGCGAGGGCCGCAGCGGGGCTCCGTCGACCACCGCAGCGATCTGCAGCAGCCGCGGGGAAGGGAAACAACGGCGAGCGTGCACGCCGGCGTGGTCGTGGGGTGGCGCGGCGAATCCACCGGTGGACGGCGCCGATGCGGGGTGCAGGGGCGATGGAGGCGAGGGAGCAGGGGCGCGACGGAGGCGAGGGCGCAGGGGGGCGACGGAGGCGAGGGCGCCGTCGACGGGGCGAGTGGTGAGCGGAACGGGGCGAGGGCGAGGGGCAGCAGAGCGGGGGAAGGCGGCCAAGCGGGGTCGGGGCGTGGACGGCGGGGGCGCGGCGAATAGAGGAAGGCCCGGGGCGCGGGCGGGCGGCTTGCAAGGCGCGCACGAGCGGCGATGGGCGCGCGAGCACGCCCGCGCTGTGTTGCGGGCAGGCGAGGGAGAGGGAGGGAGCTCACGGTGGGGGAGTAGGGACGGGGCAGTGGGCTCGACGGAGGTCAGGAGGGGGGGGGGGGGCGACGGGGATGATGGTGTAGAGGAGGTAGGCTGGTGGGGGAGCACCGGTGACGGGCGGCGACGAGGGCCTCATCCCTCGATCCCGATCTAGTCGGGGGAGAGGGGGGAGATATTTCTGGGGAGAGTGGGGGTGTGTCGGTGGCTACACTAGTAGAAAGCAGGGGTTTGGTCTAGGCCGGGTCAGCCCATTAGTCCCGGTTCTGTCCAGAACCGGGACCAATGGGGGCATTGGTCCCGGTTCGTGAGCCCAGGGAGCCGCCCGGGCCACGTGGGCCATTGGTCCCGGTTCATCTGGACCTTTTGGTCCCGGTTGGTGGGATGAACCGGGACCAATGGGCCTCGCTCCTGGCCCACAACCATTGGTCTCGATTCGTGCCTCAAACCGGGACTAAAGATTAGACCTTTAGTCCCGGTTTGAGGCACGAACCGGGACTAATGAAAATGGGACCTTTAGTCCCGGTTCGTGCCACGAACCGGTACTAAAGGTCCCATTTTCAAACTCTACCCCCCCCCCCCCCCCCGTGGATCGCCTTTTCAGTTTTAAAAAATAATAAAATAAAATGATGGAAATGTCAAAAAAATAAAAGAAAATAAGTTTCCCATGTGATATGTGGTCTAGTTGTTGGGAAAATTTGCAAATGTGAATTTTGACTTTATTTGCAAAATCTCTCTGAAATTTGTAAAAATGGGCATAACTTTTGCATACTAACTCGAATGAAAAAGTTTTTTATATGAAAAATCATCTACTCGAAAAGTTACATCCGAATTTATTGTGCTAGAGCCGCCACCAGCCGAGTAGTTAGCACAGTTATTGTGGTAGAGCGCAAAGAGGAAGGCAAGGCACTACCCAGAGACCGGTGTATTACTTGAGCGAAGTACTGTCGACCTCCAAGCAAAACTACCCCCACTACCAGAAGATGTGCTACGGCGTACACTTTGTCGCCAAGAAGTTGAAGCCTTACTTTCAAGAGCATCTACTCACTATGGTTTGCACAGCTCCACAAGCCGAGATCATTGTAAGCCGAGATGCATCAGGCCGAGTGGCCAAATGGGCCATAGAGTTGCCCCCCTACACCATCTACTACTAGCCTCGCACCGCCATCAAGTCGCAAGCATTAGCCGACTTCCTTGTCGACTGGGCCGAGACCCAGTACCTGCCGCCAGCGCCTGACTCCACCCATTGGCGGATGCATTTTGACGGCTCCAAGATGCGCACCGGGTTGGGAGCCGGCATCGTCCTCACCTCTCCCAAAGGAGGCAAGCTCAAATATGTGCTGCAAATCCATTTTGCCGCCTCCAACAACGTCGCCGAATACGAGGCGCTCATTCACGGGCTCCGGCTTGCCAAAGAACTCGGCATTCACCGGATCCTGTGTTATGGCGACTTCGACTTGGTGGTCCAGCAGTCGTCCGACGACTGGGACGCCAAAGATGCAAACATGGCGAGCTGCCGCTTCCTCATGCAGCAACTCAGTGGATATTTTGAGGGGTGTGAGTTCCTCCATGTGCCAAGAAACGACAACGACCAAGCAGACGCCCTGGCACAAATCGGCTCCACCCGTCAAGCCATACCGTCCGGTGTCGCCCTTCAACGCCTCCTCAAGCAGTCTGTCCAGGCTTCAACGGAATCAGACTCCATCTTTGTGCCGGCTCCTCCTGAAGAAGTTGAATCCGACTGAAGAGCCCCAGTAGATGGCACGAGAATTTTGACAGGCGGCTCCGGGATCGCGGCAGTCAAAGCCGGCTCGGGGACTTCAGAACCCGGCCCGGGGATCGCGGCGGTCAGCCCGGAGACTTCAGAGCTCGGCCTAGGGACTACGCCAATCGGCCCGGGGACTTCATCAATCCAGCAAGCAGCTGCCGACTCCAACCCGCCGCCTCCCGGCCCAGCCACCCTCGTCCAAGTCGCAGTTTTGACAGTCGAAGAAATCGCAGCACCCTCATGGGCCCAGCCTATCCTCAAATTCCTGGTGAGAAAAGAGCTGCCAACTGATGAGATCTTAGCTCGGCAAGTGCAACGCCGGGTAGCAGCCTACACCATAGTCAATAGAGAGCCTGTAAGGTGCAGTGTCACTGGCGTCTACCAGCACTGCATGGAGCCAGAGCAATGCCAAGCAATTCTCAAAGACATCCATCAAGGCGAGTGCGGCCACCATGCGGCTTCAAGAGCACTCTTTGCCAAAGCCTTCCGACATGGTTTCTTCTGGCCGACTGCCTTAGAAGATGCCAAGGACTTGGTCCAAAAATGCAAAGGGTGCCAGAAGTTCCGCTCCAAGCCGCATCAGCCGGCTTCTGCATTCAAGACTATCCCCATTGCCTGGCCCTTTGCTGTTTGGGGCCTGGAAATGGTGGGACCATTCAAGACAGCACAAGGTGGCCTGACACACTTACTTGTCGCGGTGGACAAGTTCACCAAGTGGATAGAAGCAAAGCCGATCAAGAAGCTGAATGGCCCGATTGCCGTAACTTTCATCTCCGACATCACAATTCGGTACGGCATACCACACAACATCATCACCGACAATGGCACAAATTTTGCCGAAGGTGCCTTGGCCCGTTTCTGCACGACGCAGGGCACCCGACTGGACTTAGCGTCTGTTTCCCATCCATAGTCAAACGGCCAGGTAGAGCGAGCAAACGGCCACATCCTGTCCGGCATCAAGCGTCGACTGGTCGAGCCTCTGGAGCGTTCAGCCGGCTCTTGGCTTCACGAGTTGCCAGCCGTCCTCTGGAGTTTGCGCACAACTCCAAACAAGTCAACCGGCTTCACGCCTTTCTTCCTCGTCTACGGTGCCGAAGCCGTCATTCAAACGGACATAGAGTTTGACTCCCCACGAGTCACCATGTACACCGAGGAGGAAGCAGAAGAAGCACGCCAAGACGATGTCGATCTGCTGGAAGAGGGCCGGCTGTTGGCACTCAGCCGGTCCAGCATCTACCGGTAGAGCCTACGCTGATACTACAACAGGAAGGTCAAGCCGAGATCTTTCCAAGAAGAAGACCTTGTGCTCCGGCTGATCCAGCGAACAGCCGGCCAGCACAAGCTCTCAGCACCTTGGGAAGGCCCTTTCATCATTAGTAAAGTGTTGGGCAATGACTCCTACTACCTGATCGACGCTCAGAAGCCCCGAGCACGCAAGAGGGACGACTCCGGCAAAGAGACGGAGCGGCCACGGAATGCAAATCTCCTCCGAAGATTTTACAGTTTATGCAGTATGTACCACGCTACCTTTTGTATTAAAGTACCAAGATTTCGGGCCCCCCCGAGAAGAACTCGGGGACTGCCCTCTTTTATCTATATGATAAGAATTATGCCTATGAGTATGTTGTTCTTTGTTATGCCGCTTGGCACCAGGTTCGACTAGTCGGCTCGGGGACTTGCCGCCTTGCACTATGAAATGCTTCCTGCAGTCGGACAAGTAGTGTGTGGCACCTAAGCCATCTCCTGTCAGAAGCCGTAGCTCGTAGGGCGACTGTCTGGTGGGTAGGAGTAAGGAAGAATGGGCGTCCACATGAAAAATGACTAAGGACTCAAGGCATAAACATAGTTTAGACAAGCTTCCAGCCTTTTTTTTACAACCGACTCCTGAGTAGCCAGCTCGCCATCTTCTACTCAACTTGCTAAAGAACTGTAAAACGGCTAAGTACTTGCCTTCCCAATGTAGCCAAGTACTTGATCCAGCAGCAGTCCGCAGAGCGGTTGTTCAGCTGGCAAGACGGCAACTAAGGGAAGGCGGCAAAGGAAAAAGTCAAAGGAGCATTAAGCAAGAGGAGATATAACTCGGATGAATATTTACATAGCAAAGGCCCTTGGCCGAATCTTCCAACAGAAGTTCAAAATACATCCCGCAGGTGGAATTGTGCGAATTAACAAGTTCTTCAAAGACTATTAAGAAGATAAAACCAAAGATAAAGTGGCGGCCTAGGAAGCGGCAGACGGGTTCGGAGGATCGAAGGAGTCGGCGGTGCCAGTTGGTGGGGCATCCGGCTAGTCGGTCTCGGCTTGATCCCCTCTAGTGGTAGCCGTCTCGGCCGGTCGCGGCTCGTTTCTGGAGTCACGGTCGAGCTGAGGCTGGCCGTCTGCTCCATCAACTGGCGCCTCCCCTTCGCCTCCCTCCTCCGCCTCGTCTTCCTCCTCGCCACTGGAGCCGATCACCTCCACCGAGTCCTCGCCATCGTCTGGGTTCATCTTGAAACACTCCGGCGGCGCCTCTTCACCATTTTCAGCCCGCTCCGGGACGAAGACGCTGGTATCAGTGTACTCGGCGATCGACACCGCGCGCTGGACGAGGGCGTCTTCCACGACCGCCAGCTCCGCCTAGGCCTCTAGCCGGAACGTGGCTAGCCGGTCCAGATCCAGCCTAGGATACCACGCTTTCACAAACTCCAAGGTCCGGCGCGCTCCGGCCCGGGCCGAGGAGCCCTTCCAGGCCTCAAGACGGCCAACCGCGACCTCCAGCCAGTCGGCAGTCCGACTGGGAGTGCATGGAGCCTGCATATTTGGCCACAGGGTGGCGATCACCTGGGCGCCGACACACTGAAGCCGGCGCAGCATCCGGTGGGCCGGCCGAAGGCGAGCCTCGATACTCAGGATCAGCTTGTTAAGAGTTCGGGGGGCGTCGGGGGCGATCTCTGCGCCTTCCGCCCTCCACCCTTCACGATCAGGCTCGATGGCCTGGTTGGCGGCCTGTGAGTGGCCAGGGAAGAAGTCTGTCAAGACAAAAGAACGAAGAAAGAAGTCAAAAACGAGAAGTCGGCTCGACCAACAGCCGGCGACTCAAAAAAGGAAGACAAGGAGAAACTCACCATCGACGAGATCCTCGATCTCATGGAAGCCGGAGGCCAGCATCGCATCCTTGTCAGTCCAGGATGAGTGCTCGCTCGCAAACTCAGCAAGGAGGACGGTCTCTTTCTCTTCCGCCTCCTTCTGGGCCTTCTTGGGCAGCTCCTTCTGCTCTGCCAGTTGCGCGACCAGCAGATCGCGCTCTGCGGCCAGCTTGTTGCACTCCTCCCCCTTGGCATGCAGCACAGTGTTGGCCTCGCCCAGCTGGTACTGTAGGGTGGCGTTGGCGTCTGAAGAAGAAAAAGAAAAAAGGCGTCAGCTGTCTAAAAGGAAGAAGGTCGCCGGGAAGATCCGGCCCGACTGCTCAGCAGTCGGCCCGAATCTGGGGGACTATAGCCTGCGGTTGCGCCAGTGTGCCCCCGTAGAGAAGGAAGAGAACTCACTTCGGCTGTCCGACAAGTCGGCGGCCCGCTTGGCCAGCTCTTCGATGTTGCGGTTGAAGGCGGTCGCACGAAGATTGTGGTAATCCTGTGACAGAGATTTCGGACAAATGTTAGTACTTGGAACATGCCGATTGGAGTTCCGAGCCGCCTGCTCAGCAGCTGGCCCGAAACTCGGGGACTACACCCAGTCGGTGCGCTGGCGTGCCCCCACGAAGAAAAACAAGAAACCGAAACAAAGAAGGAGGAAACATACCCGGATGGCTGCTCGCGACGCCAGATGCGCCTTGGTGCAGTTCTGGAGGGCGTCGCCTTCGGCTCGGATCTTGGCCTGGACGTCCAGAAGCGCCTGGTTCAACGGGCCTATCCCGCCTACCCGCACCCACCCAGTGGGCGCGGCGCTCATCGCCTCGGTGTCCGGGATCGTGGAACTTGTGGCGCCGGCTTCCAAGGGGGGGGGGGGGGGCGCCGAGGCCACCTTCGCAAGACGGCGGCGCGTGGATGCGCCGACTTGAAGAATCAGGCCCGCCACGACCGCGTCCTCATTCGGCGGCACTGGCGGGTCCGCCGGCTGCCCACCTCGCGCGCTTCCAGATGGCGGTGGTGGCGGCACAATCACGTCCGGCACAAAGGCGTAGCCGCCATCCTCCTCCATGGCCGGGTTCTCGCTGCCGGCTTCCCCAGTCTACCCCGTGAACTCCGGAGGCGATGGCGCAGAGCTCAGCGGGGTGACAAAAACCGCCAATTGGCGGTGCACGGCTTCTTCAGCCTGCTTCCTCACCGTGATGGCGGCTTCGGCCTCCGCCATCTTCTTCTTGGCGGCGGCCTCCGCCTTCTCGGCCTCCGCCTTCTCCAGGCGGGCGTTCTCTTCCTCTGCGTGCTTCTCTTGCGCGTTCCGCTCTATCGCCTCCCAGAGGTCGGCGGCGGGGTTAATCCGCTGAGTGGTGGCGGACGTCTCCACCGACCCAATGACGGAGGCGGCAGCGACCCTCTCCAGGGAGAGGGGAGCCGTAGACCAAGGGAAAACAAGTGAAGACTCAGACAAGTTCAACAAAGGAAAAATAAAGGCGAAGGGCTGGAGCACTTACGCAGAGACCAGCGGCGGCTTATTCACTTCCTTGCAGAAGCGGTTGGCCTTCACGGCCGCCTCGTCCTGTTTCGTCGCCGCGGCCGAGCTCTTGGACTTCTTCGGCCGACTACCGAACAAGCTCAGCACGGCCCTATGTTTCTTCCCGCCGCCTAGAGCGTCCGACGCGGCAGAAGAGCTCGCACTGGGCTGGCCGGCTCCTGGCTGGGGGCAGGGTGCGACTTCCTCATCATCATGAGGCCAGTCCTCTAGACTGGCCCCGAGCCACATGCCGCCTCCTCCCTTGGCGTAGTCTCCCAAAGCCACCGCCCCTAGATCGGGGTCATCGACATCGCTCTTCGCCTGGTTGGCGAGGAACTCGCGGGCCGGCCCTGCGGTGCCAGCTGATGGATGGAGGAGGGGATTCTGACCAAAGCCGATTGGTCAGGTCGGACAAGACAAACTCAGCAAGAAAGAAGACAAGTTAAAGAAAGAAGCAAAGATGCAACTCACTATAGGCGGGGGGTTGGCACGAGAATACGGCTCCTTGCCGAACTGCCATCGTTGCAAAAGCTTGCTGTCCAAGAGGTAGTTCACCATGTAGGCCACCTTCTCGTGAGGCATGTCCTTGGTGCATATCCGACTCCGGTCTCGGTGCCCGCTCATCTGGCATATCATGTGGGGGCGACCTTGTAGCGGGACAACTCGGCGCGCCACGAAGGCGGCCAGCAGATCCGGACCAGTCAGGCCTTCCAACTGCGTCAGCACTCGGAGTCGCGTGACGGCGCCGGCTCCCACGGGCGTCAGTGTCTTGGCCCGATACGACCAGTTGGGCAGCCTCCTAGCCGGCGGGCCGGCTACGAAAGCCGGCAGATTGACCCAATCGCCCTCCGCGAAGACGCTCTTCATGTAGAAGTACGATCGCTGTCACATCTTCACCGACTTTATCAACTTGATGGAGGGGAAAGGGTTGTCGGCCCCCGACCTCTGCAGGGCGATAAAAACGCCGCACTAAGCCGGCACGCCTGCGGCCTGGGTGCCAAGCTTGGAGAAGAACTCCCCCAGAGCTCGATGGTGGGGAGGACTCCGAGGAAGCCTTCACACAAGATGACGAAGGCGGACAGCAGCACCACCGTGTTGGGCATGAGGTGGTGCGGCTGGAGGTCGTAGAACTCAAGAAAGGAACGGAAGAAGCCGCTCGCCGGCAGGCCTAGGCCGCACAGGCAGTGTGAGCGGAAGATGACCCGCTCGACCTCCTACGGCGCTGGCGAGATTTCCCCCCTTGGCGCAAGGCAGACCCGCACATAGTCCTTGCCAGGGAGCCGACGCATCTTGCGGAGGAACTCGATGTGATCGTCATGGACCTCTGACCCATCCCAGGTGCCGTAGTGCACCGAGGGGGGCGCAGTGGCGGAAGAAGAGAGCATCGTGAGCAGGTCACCGCAGCGCTCGGTGAAGTTTGGGGGCGCAGCGGAGCGAGGAAGAAGAAGAAGGAGGAGTAGCGTGGAGGAAGGGCGCGCGCGCTCTGCCGCTCCCCCTCCTCCCCCTACTTATAGACCCACGGGCTGCGAAGCCGAGGGGGCGGTCGTGGGATTAACTGCGCCCACGACCCCATGACCCCCACGATTTATCACGCGGAGTTACTGCACGTAGTTACCCCGCGGGAACACCAACCGTCCGCCACGGCCGCAGTGGATCCGCTCGCGTGCCGAGGTGCGGTGGTGGCGGGCCCCGCCTGTAGGCCTGTCCCGTCGCGCGCGTGGGTGGGCAGGTTGGCCCGACCGCGTGTTGCCACGTGACGGGCCCGAAACGGGCGGCGGCCTGGAAGAGCTAGCATACCATTTGGATCCCGCCGAGGCGTTCGAAAACTCTGGACAAGTCGAATTGGGCGAGACCGACTCCTAGCAGTCGGCCCGGCAGAAGTCAAAAGAGGTTTTCACCTCAGGCACTTGGAGAGAGAAACTGTTGAGGATTCACGGCTGATCATCCGCGGCGCCTCACCAGCTTCGGGGACTACTGTCGGAGTGATGGGCCACGGGTAGGCTAACCCGAAGACCAGAACCTTTCAAGGCACCGGGGCTGACTGCGCCCCTCAAGACCCTAAGATGAAGAGCCGCCTTCTGGAAGCTGGGTGGAGGAACAACTGACTGCCTGCTCGCGGCCGAGTCCAGGAGGCGAAGTCAAGACCAGCGGACTCCTACCTGCCGGCTTCCAGAGAAGCCGATCACCGAGAGTCGGCCCGCGGCACCCACAACACCCATGCCCTCATTAAGGGGGACGGGACGGGGAGTGGCTACAGTGAAGCCCAGTCCCCTCCCTTTCCCGAGGCTGGCGTGGCCATAGTGCGCTGCACCCATGGAGATCTCCGTCTGGCGCAGCACTATTGCCATGCCATCCCTGACATCAGCACTAGCGGGCGGAGTCCTGCACCCACGACGGCCTGTTTGTATGACCTAAGGCCGACGGGCCCCACCAGTCAGCGAGAGTCCAGAAGACGGCAAGAGGCGCCACCAGTTGGACCCTATGGGAGTCGGCCCTTGGGAGTCGGCCTGCCCCTCCCACGGGTCCCACGCGCCATTAACCAGACGAGACAGGGAGTGGCTACAGTAATCGCCCGCCAGGCGGCGGGGCTGTAGCCACGACCCCATGACCAAGCCTGCATCATTAGAAGCACAACTACAGTAATCAGCAGCCGGCAAGACCCACAAGCGGTGGACGCGGCATGTCGTCCCCGTACCGGACCTGTCGGCGGGACCCACCAGTCGGTGGGCCCCAGCAGTCGGCGGAGAAGCCGGCGGCCGAAGAGACTGACGGCTGGGCCCTTCGCCCAGCCGGATTACCATTGTACCCCTAGGGGGTAGGCCTATATAAACCCCCAGGGCACCCATGCAAAGGATTTGAATCCATTAGCACTAGACCAGTTCATATAGGGAGGAGAGAGCTATCCTTGCCTTCTCCTATCTCTAGAAACCAGCTCAAGGAGCAACCTTGTACTCACTTTGCCTTAGTGATCATGCGGAGACACCGCAGAGCAGGACTAGGGGTATTATCTCCTAGGAGAGCCCCGGACCTGGGTAAAGTACACCGACGTTCGTGTCTACGCCTCATCCCGCTTCCAGGCACCGGCGACATTCTACTCGCTCCCACCACGATAAGCCATCCTTTGGCATATGTCGCACCCAACCCCCGACACCCAGACTTTGTATTATGAAATAAGGCCTTATAATGTATTTGTGTCTTTATCCGAATTACTCCTGTGCGGCCGTATTTTATTAGTCTAAAATTTTGCCATTCGTCGGCTTCAGCCTCCACGTAGATGCTATGGGGGTGTTCGGAATAACGTGTAATCACTCTTGACCCAACGACTTGGTCCGGAAGCACGTGACTTACGAGCAAACCAGGCAATTAGACTATGCGGCTTTAGCACTTTCACTTAGCCATAGGAGTTTGACGATGGGGCTAAGAACTAGCCCCTAGTGCGTGTGCGGCTATCCGAACTGGGGTGCCTTAGGCGCGTGACCGAACCGAAGTCAGTCCCTCGTATAATACAGAAAAAATCGCTAGAGATTTAGTAAGTCGCCAATTGCTGACCAGCTCTCACCACATCATGACAGTCAGTTTTCGGCTTTCTCTACTGAGGTGTTTAACCGGGCAAACCAGAGACACAATCGCAGTAGTTCTCCCTTTACTACCTTAGCCGAGCAAACGGAACGTAAGATAGTGACCACAGGAGCCGGGCAACTCTACTATTGATTTGGAGCCGATGCATATAATGCAGTATTCGGGAAGCCAAAATCTACTCTGAGAGTCTTCGGACTTTCTGTTTTCGAAAATATATTTTCGGCTGAACAAAGCCCCTGACCATTAAATCATTTCGAGGTGTAAGTGCCCATCTGACGTAAATAGGGGAGACAGGGTAAGAAATAAGCCAATACCGAACAAGGTTGGGCGAAACTGTTTCCATTATAGTCTGATGGGTACGTCAAAACGTGTTTTTACAGAGGATGCCAGAAGCGTCAAGGCTATTTTACATGCCCAGAATTTAAGAACAAGGGAAAAGCTCCATACATGTCTTAAAAAAGGTGGTCTTGAAGGTCCTTTGGATACCCTGCCGCATGTCTGCGTCGCTTTTCATCGTTGAGAGAGATTCCTTGAGAGGAACGGCCCACGGCTCCGTACAAAACCGGGACCAAAGAGAGTCCTTGTACGTCCGTGGAGTAGCTAGGTTTTAATGCACCTGCGGTATTGGAGAAGAAACAGAAAAAATGATCGAATAAAAAGATCAAGGTCATATAGGGTCAAACCAAACTATAGACCTATCCATATTGTCCCTCTATAGATGTCCAAGGTATTTTGAGCGCCAAGTGCCAGTTGTTGTTTTTCCATGTTTTTTACATCGCAGGAAATCAATATCAGACAGAGTCCAAATGCAACGAAACTTCATGATGATTTTTGATGGACCAAAAGGAAGAAGTTGGGCCCTGGTTGCACCCGGGGGAGTCCCGAGGAGGGGACAACCCACCAGGGCACGCCAGGAGGCCAAGGCGCACCCTGGTGGGTTGTGCCCACCTCGGGTGCCCCCCGGACCGCCTCTTTGCTCTATAAATACCCCAAAAATCCCATAACCCTAGGGGAGTTGACGGAATATTCATCCAGCTGTCGCAGAGTCCAGAACCACCAGATCCAATCTAGACACCATCTCAGATGGGGTTCACCACCTCCATTGGTGCCTCTCCCATGATGCGTGAGTAGTTCTTTGTAGACCTTCGGGTCCGTAGTTAATAGCTAGATGGCTTCCTCTCTGTCGCTGAATTCTCAATACAATGGTCTCTTGGGGATCCATATGATGTAACTCTTTTGCGGTGTGTTTGTTGGGATCTGATGAACTTTGAGTTTATGATTAGTTATATCTTTTTATATCCATGAAAGTTATTTGAGTTTCTTTGATCTCTTATATGCATGATCTCTTATAGCCTCGTATTTCTTCTCTGATATTTGGGTTTTGTTTGGCCAACTTGATCTATTTATCTTGCAATGGGAAGAGGTGCCCGGTAGTGGGTTCGATCTTATGGTGCTTGATCCCAGTGACAGAAAGGGAACCAACACGTATGTATCATTGCTACTAATGATAATATGATGAGATCTATATCTACGCAATAGATAAACGGATCTTTTCTACATCATGTCATCGTTCTTATTGCGTTACTCTGTTTTTCCATGAACTTAATACACTAGATGCATGCTGGATAGCGGTCGATGTGTGGAGTAATAGTAGTAGATGCAGGCAGGAGTTGGTCTACTAATCTTGGATGTGATGCCTATGTAATGATCATTGCTTGGGTATTGTCATAATTATTTGAAGTTCTACCAATTGCCCAATAGTAATTTTTTACCCACCATTTGCTATTTTTCTTGAGAGAAGCCACTAGTGAAGCCTACAGCCCCCGGGTCTTCTTTCTCATATATTTGCTTGTGATCTACTTTTTCTTTGCATTTTTATTCAGATCTATTAAACCAAAAATACAAAAATTCTTTGTTGCACTTTATTTTATTTCGACCTATTATTTCAATCTACTACAATTTCTGGCATCGTTACCCGAAAGGGATTGACAACCCCTTTTACACATCGGGTTGCGAGGTGTTGTTATTTGTGTGCAGGTGCTGTTTACGTTGTGTTGCTCAGTTCTCCTACTAGTTCTATAACCTTGGTTTCTTCACTAAGGGAAATACCTATTGTCGCTATGCTGCATCATCCCTTCCTCTTTGGGGAAATATCGACGTAGTCCTAGCAGACATGAGCTTTTCTGGCGCTATAGTCAGAGAGCAATCAAAAGGAATTTTTGGCGCCGTTTCCGGGGAGGATCTTCAACATAACCAGGTTCCTAATCACAAATCTCATCTCCTCGCAATTTACATTATTTGCCATTTGCCTCTCATTTTCCTCTCCCCCACTTCACAAAAATTTGCCATTTTATTCGCCCTCTTTTTCGTTCGCCGTTTTCTCGTCAGATCTCATGTTTGCTTGTCTTTCCATGTGTCTTCTATTTGCTTGCATCTTGGCTTGCTAAAAATCAATTGATATGGATCCTGACCCACTTGCTAATCTTTTCAAGAGATCCAATTATGATGAACCCAATGCTAGTGAATTGAGTTCACTAGATTATCTTTATGAAGTTTTGCTTGAAATTCGTGAATCTAAAAATTGTGATGAAGAAATTTATGAAGTGATTCATGATAGCTCCTTGAATGAAAAGCATGATTGCAATAATTTTACTATAAATTCTATTAATGTCAATTGTGCTAATAATATGCAAAAACCCGAGCTTGGGGATGCTTGTTTTGTTATGTCCACTACTTATTTTAATGATCATGATTGGGGTGATAATGTTTCTTATGATCTTGAAAATTTATTTAAGCCTCATGATGAATATGTTTGCGATAATATTGAAAGTGGGTTTGGAAGAGTGTCAACTTTAGATAAAAATAATCCCACATATTTTGAGAGTGTTCAATCTTATGAATTTTTTTGATGAAAGTGGGTTTGGAGAGGTCATGACTTTATTTGATGATCCCACTATTTTGGAAGAGTGTCAACTTTGCATGCATGTGGATCATAAAGAGAAAATTTTATATGATAGTTATATTACTGAATTTGATTATGATCCTACATATAATTATTCCAAGAGAGTAAAATATGGTTGTAGAAATTTTCATGTTATTAAATTTCCTCTCGTTGTGTTGAGATTGTCAATGTTTTATTCCTCTCCTTTATATATGCTAGATATTTCTTGTCTTGATAATTTGTTTTCCTATAAAATTCCTATGGATAGGAAGTATGTTAGACTTGTGTTTGTCACATGTTTCATGATGCTCTCTTTGTGTTTCAATTATTACCTTTTGTGTGAGCATCGTTGAAATTTTATGCCTAGCTAAGGGCGTAAAATTATAGTGCTTGTTGGGAGGAAACCCAATGAATAAAATTTATTTTTTCTTTTTGCTTTCTGTTCTTGAGTGTTTACACAATTATGCTACTGGTATGATTGTGTTTTTTATGTTTTAATTAGTGTTTGTGCCAAGTAATGCCTACAGGATCTTCTTGGGTGGTAGTTGTTTAATCTTGCTGAAAAAGACAGGAACTTTGTGCTAACGAAAATAATTGTTAAAAATCACCAGAACGCGATAAAATGCCAATTATTTTTGCAGAAGATTAATATAAAAATTACCCAGGTTTTCCTATTTTGGTAGAATTGTTTGAGTTATAGAAGTATTTGCTAAAGTTAGATTACTACAGACTGATCTGTTTTGATAGATTCTGTTTTCTTTGTGTTGTGTGCTTATTTTGATGGCTCTATCGTTTTCTTTGATGAGTTTTTTTGCCATAGAAAAGTTGGAATACAGTAGATATAATACAAAAACAAAATATGAATTGGTTTGATACAACACTTATAGTAGTAGTTTGCTTTCTTATACTAACGGATCTCACAAAGGTTTTGTTGAGTTTTGTGTGATTGAAGTTTTCAAGTTTTGGATTATCTTATGATGGATGAAAGAGGGATAGAAGAGACTAAGCTTGGGGATGCCCCGGCATCCCAAGATATTATCCAAGAATGAGCAACCAACTAAGCTTGGGGATGCCCCCGAGTGGCATCCCCTCTTTCTTCTAACAACCATCGGTATTTTACTCGAGGCTATATTTTTATTTCACATGATATGTGTTTTGCTTGGAGCGTCTTGTATGCTACGTGTCTTTGCTTGTTTTATTTGTTGTTTTGAGTCATCAATCCTTGCTGGACACACCTATTTGTGAGAGCCAAAATTATATCATGACTTGTTAGAATTGCTCTCTATGCTTCACTTAAATCTTTTACGAGCTAGGACTTGCTCTAGTGCTTCACTTATATCTTTTTGAGCATGGTGTGCTTTGTTATTTTTGAAGAAATGCTCTCTTGCTTCACTTAGATTTATTTGAGAGTTAGTAATTTTTTTAAGAAAGTCTCTCTTGCTTCACTTAAATTATTTTGAGAGAAAGAAAAATTGTTATGCTCATGATCTTCACTTATATTTGTTTGAGCTTATGAAAAGTATCACACGAAAATTAGTCCCAAAGTGATAGATATCCTAGAAGGATAAAAGGGAAAATGTCATGAAGATCATTGGACAAAATAAACTTGATTCTTAGTAATAGTTTTGAGATACGTTGACGTGATATGTGAGTTATGTTGATGAGTAATTGTGCTCTAGTAAGAGTATTGGTGTTAAGGTTTGTGATTCCCTATGCATGCATGAAAGTCAATAATCATGCAAGGAAAATTATATCCTACTTGTGGTGCATTATTCAGTGTTAATTATGCTTAATGCTTGCTTATGAGATTATTTGTTTCTTGGTTGGTCGCTTCTCAATCTTTTTGCTAGCCTTCATTTTGCACTAAGTATGACCTCTACTTGTGCATCCAAAATCCTTTAAACCAGTTTTGCCACATGAGTCCACTATATCTACCTATATGCGGTATTCTTTTGCCGTTCTAAGAAAATTTGCATGTGCCATCTCTAATTTTCAAAATAAACTTCTCTTTTGTGTGTTTGTTTCGCTCGCGGAACGGTAACGGGTGGCTAATATTTTCCATGCTGGATGTGTTATTCCCATGATGAGTGTTTATTCACTTGTCATTGCACGAGAGTAAGGAAAAGATTTACTTTATGTTGTCAAATAATAAATTTCTTGGAAAGTGTTGGTATGGAGGGCACCCATGGATACGGCTAGCCATGGAAAGTGAAAGTATGGTGGAAAAAGGAATAAACTTTATTTTCTGTTTGGGAACCGCCTATGGCATATCTAGCATGCAAAGTGTTCGTAGCTCTGAGTCGTTTTCGTTGGTGGGATGGATACACCTCCCAAAATATGTTATCTCAATTTTTTCGCTTTGAGCTCTGGCACCTCTACAAATCCCTACTTCCCTCTACGAAGGGCCTTTCTTTTACTTTATGAAATTTTTATTTTTGAATTTGAGTCTCCATCCTCTCTTACAAAATCACCAACTAGGAGGCAATATGATCGTTCTTAAGTATTGGGTGTAGTTAATATTCGAGTGTGTTTCATGACTGGATCAATGATTGAGCATGATGGGCTAGGGATAACTTATTTTAGCGTTGATATTTGGAAAGACATGGTTGCTTGTTGATATGGTTGAGTATCTAAATTTTTATGTCAAAACTAGACTATTGCTTTGAATCACATAAAAAGTCCAAAAGTCCATGCTATAAAGAAACGAATATGATATGACTTGATGAACAACACTCCACATCAAAAATTCTATTTTTATCACCTACCTACTCAAGGACGAGTAGGAGTTAAGCTTGGGGATGCTGATACGTCTCCAATGTATCTATAATTTTTCATTGTTCCATGCTATCTTATTATCAATCTTGGATGTTCTATACTCATTTTATAGTCATTTTATATAATTTTTTGGTACTAACCTAGTGACATAGTGCCAAGTGCCAGTTGCTATTTTTCCATGTTTTTTTACATCGCAGGAAATCGATATCAGATGGAGTCCAAATGCAATGAACCTTCATGATGATTTTTTATGGACCAAAAGTAAGAAGTTGGGCCCTGGTTGCACCTCGGGGGAGTCCCGAGGAGGGGACAACCCACCAGGGCGCTGCAGGAGACCCAGGCGTGCCCTGGTGGGTTGTGCCCACCTCGGGTGCCCCCGGACCGCCTCCTTGCTCTATAAATACCCAAATAATCCCTGAACCCTAGAGGAGTCGACGAAATATTCATCCAGCCGCCGCAAAGTCCAGAACCACCAGATCCATCTAGACACCATCTCGGATGGGGTTCACCACCTCCATTGGTTCCTCTCCGATGATGCGTGAGTAGTTCTTTGTAGACCTTCGGGTCCGTTGTTAGTAGCTCGATGGCTTCCTCTCTCTCACTGAATTCTCAATACAATGGTCTCTTGGAGATCCATATGATGTAACTCTTTTGTGGTGTGTTTGTTGGGATCTGATGAACTTCGAGTTTATAATCAGTTACATCTTTTTATATCCTTGAAAGTTATTTGAGTTTCTTTGATCTCTTATATGCATGATCTCTTATAGCCTCGTATTTTGTAACACCCCGGATGTAACTTACCCAATTTGTACTCCAACTCTTGCCAGTTCCGGCGTTAAGTTATTTTATTTTCTCGGGTTTGGGTCTTTGTCTCCATGTGTTGTTATCATTGTCATGCATCTCATATCATGTCATCATGTGCATTGCATTTGCATACGTGATCATCTCATGCATTCGAGCATTTTCCCTGTTGTCCGTTTTGCATTCCGGCGCTTCGTTCTCCTCCGGTGGTCAATTCTAGCTTTCTTTTGTGTGTGGGGATTAAACATTTCCGGATTGGACCGAGACTTGCCAAGCGGCCTTGGTTTACTACCGGTAGACCGCCTGTCAAGTTTCGTACCATTTGGACTTCGTTTGGTACTCCAACGGCTAACTGAGGGACCGAAAAGGCCTCGTGTGTGTTGCAGCCCAGCACCCCTCCAAGTTGGCCAAAAACCCACCTAAACCTGCTCCATCATCTAGAGCGTTCGATCATGATCGTGTGGCCGAAAACCGCACCTCATTTGGACTCTCCTAGCTCCCTCTATGTCTATATAAAGACCCCCCCCCCCGAAATTCGGATCTCCTCCTCCCTCGAAACCCTAGATCCGCTCCTCCTCGTGCCGCCGGACAACGTCCGCACCGAGTCGGACGTGTACGACCTGCGCGCCACCGCCCGCAGCCACTCCGGGCGTGCCACGTGGCGCCCGCCGCTCGCCGCCGCCGCAGGCCGGGAAGCCCAGATCCGGCCCCCGAGCCCGTTCCCCGCACCGCCACCCTTCCCCCGCCTCCCTCCGCCTCGTCACCGGGACCCCACCACCACCGTGCGCCGCCACCTCCCCGGCGCTGCGTCCCACCGCCCGCCGCCATCAACGCCGGCCCACTGTGGCGCCGCAAGCCGCCGCCCCGCCACTCGCCGTCTCGGCGCCGTCTGCCGCCTCCCGGAGCCAGATCCGGCCGCTCCCCGGCCTCCCTTGCCGCGTTCGGACCTCGCCGTCGCCGGAGAAGACGGATCCGGCCTCGACCCGTCGGAGTTGACTTTTTCCGCGACGTGGTTTTTCTTCGAAGTCCTCGAAATCCCAGATCCATGTGCTCCTGTTCATAGCATCGTATCTCCGCATCCATAGCTCCAATTTGGGCATATAGCATATTAAATTGTTCTTCTCAGGGAGTACATCATATCATTCCATTGCATCATTTTCATTTGAGTTCATCTTGATGCCCGAAATGCTGTTAGAAGAGGGCTACTTGACATAGTTGTCAGATCTGCTGCTCCATTTAGACATTTGTCATTTTTGCCATGATTATTGTGTGCATGATATGCCCTGATGCTCTACATATGTTTTGTTAAGGGTTTTGTCATCTTTCCAGAGGTGCAACCCATGTATTTTTGTGATGTGTGTGGTGACTAGTGCAAGCTTGCAAAGTGGTGCACTTGGGAATTCTGATTTCAGGGACTTAGCATTTCCACTAAGTCCTTGAGCTGTTTATCTCATGTTGTCATATGTTCATGTTGTTTCCTAGTGATCCGTGCCTCTTTTGAGGATGATCAGTAAGGATGTTTTATTAATCTTGTAGTGCTCTATCCATCCATGTCTTTGTTTGCATTTATGGAGAAACCTAGCTTGAGTCAATCGAGCTCTACTTTGGCTACTTTGTGAATCTGGGCGGATTGTCAACTTGTTTGCAATTTTTGCCGATGATGTGGTAGTTGATCCGTGCATGCTATGCTATTGTTCTTGCCATGTCTAGCTTGCATTTTGTGTGTTCTTGATAGATGTATGCTTAGCTTTTCATTACTTGCACCGTAGTGAATGCATCGAGCTCGTTAACATGCCTACTTGAGTTATGTTTCAGCATGTGCCAGTTTTCACTAAGTTTAAAAACTGATTATGCTTTTGCTATGTTCACATGCTTGTTAATATGTTTTCTGATCCCTTTTGGCTCAAGGTCACTAAGGGACTTTTGTTAAGCTTTTTGAGTAGCTCCTGCCATGTTTTACTTTGCCATGTTCAGGTCCTGTAGCATGTAGTTTTGTTGCTCCGAAGAGTGCTACTTGGTCTGAAATTTCAAACAAGTGTTAATTTCACTAAGTCTGAGATCTGTTTACCATATGCAGTTTTGCCATGCATGTTTGAACCTGTTAATGGATGAATTGGCCGTAGCTCAGTGCTAGACTTTTGTTAAGCATCTTGTATGCATCCCTGCCATGTATTTTGTTGTCAGGTTTGAGTGCTGTAGCATGTTCATCTCATTGCATTTAGATGGCTACTTGCTGTAAATCGCAGATTGTGGTCATATTTGAATCGCTTGCCATTTCCAAACCGTAACTCCGATTCTGGCGTTCTTTATATCGTTTTCAAGCGATTTCATCTCATCTTTCTAGTGGTACGCTTGGATTCCCAAGTTGAGGCCAGGTTCATGAATTCCTTGTCAAATCTTGCATATGCATCCCGCATAGCATACCATCCTTGCATCTTATTGTTTGAGCTTGCACGTGGTTGATTGTGTCCCGTTTGCTTGTTTGTCTTGTTTGGGTAGAGCCAGGAGACGAGTTCGCTAATGAGGAGCCCGTTGAGTTTGCTTTCGAGGATCCAGTCAACTTTGACAGCTTTGCAGGCAAGATGATCATACCCTCGAAATCACTACTGTCTTTGCTATGCTAGTTTGCTTGCTCTTTTGCTATGCCAATGCTACGATGCCTACCATTTGCTTTCAAGCATCCCAAATTGCCATGTCAAACCTCTAACCCACCATGTCCTAGAAAACCGTTGATTGGCTATGTTACCGCTTTGCTCAGCCCCTCTTATAGCGTTGCTAGTTGCAGGTGAAGATTGGACACCGTTCCTTGTTGGAACATGTATTTACTTGTTGGGATATCATTATATTGCCATGTTATCTTAATGCATCTATATACTTGGTAAAGGGTGGAAGGCTCGGCCTCTCGCCTAGTGTTTTGTTCCACTCTTGCCGCCCTAGTTTCCGTCATATCGGTGTTATGTTCCCGGATTTTTGCGTTCCTTACATGGTTGGGTTATAATGGGAACCCCTTGATAGTTCGCCTTGATTAAAGCTTTTCCAGCAATGCCCAACCTTGGTTTTACCATTTGCCACCTAGCCTCTTTTTCCCTTGGGTTTCCGGAGCCCAAGGGTCATCTTATTTTAAACCCCCCCGGGCCAGTGCTCCTCTGAGTGTTGGTCCACCTGTCAGCTGCCGGTGGCCACCAGGGGCAACTCTGGGCTGGCCTTCCCGTACCTAAGACAATCTGAGTGTGCCCTGAGAACGAGATATGTGCGGCTCCTATCGGGATTTGTCGGCACATTCGGGCGGTGTTGCTGGTCTTGTTTTAACCTGTCGAAGTGTCTTGAAGAACTGAGGTACCGAGTCTGATCGGAACGTCTCGGGAGAAGGTCTATTCCTTCATTGACTGTGAGAGCTTGTCATGGGCTAAGTTGGGACTCCCCTGCAGGGATTTGAACTTTCGAAAGCCGTGCCCGCGGTTATGGGCAGATGGGAATTTGTTAATGTTCGGTTGTAGATAACTTGAACCTTAACTTAATTAAAATGAATCAACCGAGTGTGTTACCGTGATGGCCTCTTCTCGACGGAGTCCGGGAAGTGGACACGGTGTTGGAGTAATGTTTGCGCAGGTTGCTCTCTAGTTTCTCGCTCGCGCTTTGCCTCCTCTTCTCGCTCTCTTTTGCGAATAGGTTAGCCTCCTTATATGCTAGTCGCTTGCTGCAGCTCCACATATATTTACCTTACCCTACCTATTAAGCTTAAATAGTTTTGATCGCGAGGGTGCGAGATTGTTGAGTCCCTGTGGCTCACAGATTACTATTACACCAGATGCAGGTCTAGATGATTCCGCTCCAGGTGACGCGCTCGAGCTCAAGTGGGAGGTTGACAAGGACTCTCAATGTTACTATGTTTCCTTTCCTGATGATCCATAGTGGTGCCCAGTTGGGGGTGATCGGGACCATGTCGCTTGTTGGGTTATCTTTCATTTTGGCGCCGTAGTCGGGCCATGAGTGTTTGGATGATGTATGTTATTTATGTACGTGATTGACGTGGCAAGTGTAAGCCAACTATGTTATCCCTTTTATTTATATATATTACATGGGATGTTTGTGATGATTGCCTGACTTGCGACATATGCCTTCAATGCGATTATATCTCTAAGTCTTGCCTCGACACGTGGGAGCTATAGTCACATCATGGGTGTTACAAGTTGGTAATCAGAGCCTTCCCCGACCTTAGGAGCCCCATTGCTTGATCGTTTTTTGTGGCCGAGTTGTGTCTAGAAAAATGTTTTGAGTCATTTCGGAATTATATATCGGAGAGTTTAGGAATTCTTTTTACTTCCCATTCTCCTCATCGCTCTGGTAAGGCATCCTGACGTAGAGTTTTGCCTCTTCTCTTCTCAAATTTCACTAAAAAAAATTTAGGACCACGTGGGTATCTTGGAATCGTTCCGATGGTTTTATGATGAGAACATTGTCTTGGTGCCTCCTGTAAGGGGTTTAGTGGAAGTGTCTCGGGGAGTTGAGCTCTGAGGTGTTGTCGTCATAATTTTATCGTTGCAATTCTGGAATACCTGAGTTTAGTACGCCGACATCGAAAATCTCTTTTATGCAGTTCATTGGTGAGATAACCTCGACGCCACCCAGTACTGGGGCGGGAGTTCGGGAGTATCACCATAACTTGTATAACGGATGTTTTTCGAAGGTTGAGGTAGATGGTTTCTGAAGTTTTTCTCGGTTATGTGTTGAAGGATGGATACAGCCGGATGTAGGATTTGCTAGATTTGGGTGAGATATTATGCTTCCCCTGTATCCCCAACACCTGATTGCATAACCGAAAGGTTCGGGAGTTTCATAGGTGGGAATTCTTGTAGTTCTAGTTCTTCTTCCACGGATATTGGTTTGAGATTGGGATTTCTTACCGATTATTCGTTCTTGATCCGTACCTTGTTGATTTATTTCTCTACCTTAATTCTAAGTGGCTTCTCAATTTATGGATATGTGACCATTTCAAGAGGAATGCATTCGTTCATTTTGTTCGGATGTGAAGACTTTATGTTGCAATTTTTCATTCCGTTGGATTCAGCTTCATTTTAATCTGTCTATGTGCTAACGATGGTCAACCTCTTCAGGATGGCTCCCGCTAAGAGCACCAATCAGAATCTGAATCAAGATCCGCCACCACCTCCACCTCCTTCAGAGGCATGGCAAGCTGTGATGGCCGCAACCAATGCAAACACACAATTGATCATGCAAATTCTCCAAGAGCACAATCAAGGCAACCAAGGGAATCAAGGCAACAATCAGAATCACTTTGCTACACTCAACCAGTTCCTTGCTAATGGGCCAAAGACTTTCAACAATTGTGTTGAGGCAACCGATGCTGACGATTGGCTTGTGGATCTATGTAAGCATTTTGAGTGCAATAACGTCAGGCCTGAAGATTTCGTCAAGTTCGCTTCCTTCCAACTCAAAGATCAAGCTGCAGAATGGTTCCAGCAGTACAAGGATTCCATAGGTGGACGTGTGATCACTTGGGATGAATTCCATCAAGATTTTCGAGCTCATCACATTCCTCAGAGCGTGGTTGAAAGTAGGCGTGAGGAATTCCGCAACCTGAAGCAAGGATCTTTGTGTGTCTATGACTACAACAAGTTGTTTCAGAAGCTCGCCCGCTTTGCCAAGCAGGACGTCCCTGATGAGAAGAGCATGATATACCAGTTCAGGGGTGGTCTCAGAGAAGAAATCCAGCTCGCTCTTGTCCTCTTTGAGCCCTTGAGGTACGATGAGTTCTACAACATGGCACTGAAGCAAGAGGCCGCTCAGTTGAGGTGTGATGCTTCCAAGAAGCGAGTCAGAGATGTTACTCCTTCTTCCTCTACTCAAGTGGCCAAGCAGCAGAAGTTTTGGCTTCCTCCTCCTCCGTTTTGTCAGCCGTATCAGCAGAAGAGCAAAGGTGGCAGTGGTTCTTCCCACCCACCCAACCCTGGCTTTCAGAACAAGACTTCGTCTCAAGCTCCAAGATCAAGTGCTCCATACCACTGTCCGCTTTCAGAGGTCACGTGCAACAAGTGCCAATAGAAGGGTCACTATGCCAACAAGTGTCTCAATCAGAGGCGTCTTCCTCCTCCTCCTCTTGTGAGATCAGCAAGTATAGCTATGGTCAAGCATAACCCCAAGCACGCCAAGGTCAACTTGATGAATGCAGCTCAGGCAGAGGATTCATCAGATGTCATCATGGGTAACCTTCCTGTTAATGATATTCCAGCTAAAGTTCTTTTTGACATGGGTGCATCACATTGTTTCATCTCGAGACCGTTTTCGTCTAAGCATGGTTTGGCTTTGCAAATTTTGCCTAGTCCATTAGCAGTTGTCTCTCCCAGTAAGCGCATGCATGCTAACTCCATTGCTCCGGAAGTTACTATCACTTTGGTGATTCGGATATTGATCTTATTCTCGGGATGGATTGGCTTTCTAAGCACAAGGCACATCTTGATTGTGCAGCCAGGCAGATTCAATTGACTCATTCGTCTGAGGATGTAATTGTCTTTGCCGCTTGGGATAACACTATCCGTCTATTTTCTCTCAATGAGAAGGGTGAACTGGATGCCATCTCGCAAATTCCAGTCGTTTGCGAATATCAAGACATCTTTCCAGAAGAGCTTCCAGGAATGCCTCCGCACCGACCAGTTGAATTTGTTATTGATCTTGAGCCTGGCACGGAACCTGTGTGCAAGCGTCCTTACAAGCTCGGACCTGAAGAGTTGAAGGAGCTGAAGAAGCAACTTGATATTCAAGAAAGAATGGGTCTCATCCGGCCTAGTTCTTCTCCGTGGGGTTGTGGTGTTCTATTTGTGAAGAAGAAGGATGGAACGGACCGACTTTGTGTTGATTACCGTCCATTCAACAAGAAGACCATCAAGAACAAATACCCACTTCCCAACATCAATGAGCTGTTCGAACAACTCAAAGGTGCACAAGTAATCTTCAAGCTTGATCTCCATATGGGTTATCATCAGATTCGAATTCGTGAGCAAGATATTCCCAAGACGGATTTCAGGACAAGCTATGGTTCATATGAATACACTGTCATGTCTTTTGGCCTCGTCAACGCTCCTCCGACGTTCTCTCATATGATGAACTTCATCTTCAACGCCTACACCAATGACTTCATTTTGGTCTATCTCGACGACATTCTGGTTTTCTCGAAGAACAAGGAAGATCATGCCAAGCACTTGCGTTTGGTGCTCGATAAGCTCAAAGAACACCAGTTCTACGCCAAGTTCTCCAAGTGTGAATTTTGGCTCGATGAGGTTCTTTATCTTGGTCATATTATCTCTGCCAAGGGCATTGCTGTGAATCCTGAGAAGGTGTCTGCAATTGTGAATTGGGAACCTCCTCAGAACATGAAGCAACTCCACAGCTTCCTCGGTCTCGCAAGCTATTGCCGAAGATTCGTTGAAAACTTTTCTAAGATCGCGAAACCTCTCTCAAATCTTCTCCAGAAGCACGTCAAGTACGTTTGGTTTCCGGAGTGTGACATTGCTTTCAACACTTTAAAAGAGAAATTGATCACTGCTCCAGTTCTGACTCCGCCTGATGAATCCAAACCGTACGAGGTCTTTTGTGATGCCTCCCTCCAAGGTCTTGGAGCAGTATTGATGCAAGAGAAGAAAGTTGTTGCTTATACCTCTCGCCAGTTGAAGCCCAATGAGAAGAACTACCCCACTCATGATCTCGAGTTGGCGGCAGTTGTGCATGCTCTTTTGACTTGGAGACATCTTCTATTGGGAAGAAAAGTGGACATTTTCACTGATCACAAGAGTCTCAAGTACATCTTCACTCAGCCTAATCTCAACCTCAGGCAAACTCGATGGGTCGAAATGATTCAAGAGTATAATCCGAGTATCGAGTATACTCCAGGCAAGGCCAATGTGATTGCTGACACATTGAGCAGGAAGGCTTATTGCAACAGTCTAATTCTTAAGCCTTATCAACCCGAGCTTTGTGAAGCTTTCCGCAAACTTAATCTGCAAGTTGTTCCTCAAGGTTTCCTTGCCAACTTCAAGTCTCTCCTACCTTGGAAGACCAGATTCGCCAAGCCCAGCTTCTTGATGCTATGGTGAAAAAGGTGAAGATTGGGATTGCCAAGAGTCAACCCAAGTACAAGTGCTACCGCCTTGATGACAAGGATACTCTCTTCTTCAAGGATCGTATTGTTGTGCCCAAAGGTGAACTTCGTAAAGTGATCATGAACGAGGCTCACAATTCTCTCCTCTCCATCCACCCTGGGAGCACGAAGATGTATCAGGACCTCAAGCAGGCTTATTGGTGGACTCGAATGAAGCGTGAGATTGCTCAATTTGTGAATGAATGTGATGTCTGCAGAAGAGTGAAGGCAGAACACCAAAGGCCAGCAGGTCTCCTCCAACCTCTTGCCATTCTAGAATGGAAGTTTGACCACATTGAGATGGACTTCGTGACTGGGTTTCCAAAGTCCAAACGCGGCAATGATGCTATATTCGTTGTCATTGACAAACTCACCAAAGTGGCTCATTTTCTTCCTATCAGAGAGTCGATCACTGCAGCTCAATTGGCGGAACTCTATACCTCTCGAATTGTCTCTCTGCACGGTATTCCACAAGTGATCTCTTCAGACCGTGGCAACATCTTTACCTTCAAGTTTTGGGATTCTTTTCAGAAGGCCATGGGCACCAACATCCGCTTCAGCATAGCTTTCCATCCTCAAACAAGCGGTCAAGTTGAGCGTGTCAACCAGATTCTTGAAGATATGCTCAGGGCTTGTGTGATCTCCTTTGGCATGAAATGGGAGGATTGTCTTCCTTATGCTGAATTCTCCTAAAACAACAGTTTTCAAGCAAGTTCGGGCAAGGCCCCATTTGAAATTCTGTATGGCAGGAAGTGCCGTACCCCTCTCAACTGGCCCGAAACCGGTGAACGTCGGCTTTTGGGTAATGATTTAATCACAGAGGCAGAGGAAATGTGCAAAGTCATTCGCGATAACCTCAAAGCAGCCCAATCCCGCCAGAAGAGCTACTATGATAGTAAGCACCGTGATTTGGCTTTCGAGATCGGAGATGATGTTTACCTCCACGTCTCTCCTATGAAAGGTACTCGTCGCTTCGGTATCAAAGGGAAGCTTGCCCCCAGATACGTGGGACCTTTCAAGATTGTCAGCAAGAGAGGCGATCTCGCCTATCAACTCGAGCTTCCTTCAAACTTTGCAAATTTTCATGATGTGTTCCATGTCTCTCAGCTTCGAAAGTGCTTCAAGACTCCTGACCACACCGTCAACTTTGAGGACATTGAGCTCCAAGAAGATCTCTCTTATCGTGAGCACCCAGTTGCTATTCTTGAAGAGATTGAACGTAAGACTCGCAACAAGTCAATAAAATTTCTCAAAGTCAAGTGGTCACACCATTCCGACCGTCAAGCTACCTGGGAACGCGAGGATCACCTCCGTTCTGAGTACCCGACGTTCTTTCAGTCCTAGATCTCGGGACGAGATCCTTTCATAGTGGTGGAGTGTTGTAACACCCCGGATGTAACTTACCCAATTTGTACTCCAACTCTTGCCGGTTCCGGTGTTAAGTTATTTTATTTTCTCGGGTTCGGGTCTTTGTCTCCGTGTGTTGTTATCGTTGTCATGCATCTCATATCATTTCATCATGTGCATTGCATTTTCATACGTGTTCATCTCATGCATTCGAGCATTTTCCCCGTTGTCCGTTTTGCATTCCGGCGCTTCATTCTCCTCCGGTGGTCAATTCTAGCTTTCTTTCGTGTGTGGGGATTAAACATTTCCGGATTGGACCGAGACTTGCCAAGCGGCCTTGGTTTACTACCGGTAGACCGCCTGTCATGTGTCGTACCATTTGGACTTCGTTTGATACTCCAACGGTTAACCGAGGGACCGAAAAGGCCTCGTGTGTTGCAGCCCAACACCCCTCCAAGTTGGCCCAAAACCCACCTAAACCTGCTCCATCATCTAGAGCGTTCGATCACGATCACGTGGCCGAAAACCGCACCTCATTTGGACTCTCCTAGCTTCCTCTATGTCTATATAAAGACCCCCCCCCCCCCCGAAATTTGGATCTCCTCCTCCCCCGAAACCCTAGATCCGCTCCTCCTCGCGCCGCCGGACAACGTCCGCACCGAGTCGGACGTGTCCGACCTATGCGCCGCCGCCCGCAGCCACTCCGGGCGTGCCACGTGGCGCCCGCCGCTCGCCGCCGCCGCGGGCCGGGAAGCCCAGATCCGGCCCCCGAGCCCGTTCCCCACGCCGCCGCCCTTGGCCCGCCTCCCTCCGCCTCATCACCAGGACCCCGCCGCCACCGTGCACCGCCACCTCGCCGGTGCTGCGTCCCGCCGCCTGCCGCCATCAACGCCGGCCCACTCCGGCGCCGCAAGCCGCCGCCCCGCCACTCGCCGTCTCGGCGCCGTCTGCCGCCTCCCGGAGCCAGATCCGGCCGCCCCCGCCGGAGTCCGGCCGCTCCCCGGCCTCCCTCGCCGCGTTCAGACCTCGCCGTCGCCGGAGAAGACGGATCCGGCCTCGACCCGTCGGAGTTGACTTTTTCCGCGAGGTGGTTTTTCTTCCAAGTCCTCGAAATCCCAGATCCATGTGCTCCTGTTCATAGCATCATATCTCCGCATCCGTAGCTCCGATTTGGGCATATAGCATATCAAATTGTTCGTCTCAGGGAGTACATCATTTCATTCCATTGGATCATTTTCATTTGAGTTCATCTTGAGGCCCGAAATGCTGTTAGAAAAGGGCTACTTGAGATAATTGTCAGATCTGCTGCTCCATTTAGACATTTGTCATTTTTGCCATGATTATTGTGTGCATGATATGCCTTGATGCTCTACATATGTTTTGTTAAGGGTTTTGTCATCTTTCCAAAGGTGCAACCCATGTATTTTTGTGATGTGTGTGGTGACTAGTGCAAGCTTGCAAAGTGGTGCACTTGGGAATTCTGATTTTAGGGACTTAGCATTTCCACTAAGTCCTTGAGCTGTTTATCTCATGTTGTCATATGTTCATGTTGTTTTCTAGTGATTCGTGCCTCTTTTGAGGATGATCAGTAAGGATGTTTTATTAATCTTGTAGTTCTCTATCCATCCATGTCTTTGTTTGCATTTATGGAGCACCCTAGCTTGAGTCAATCGAGCTCTACTTTTGCTACTTTGTGAATCTGGGCAGATTGTCAACTTGTTTGCAATTTTGCCGATGATGTTGTAGTTGATCCGTGCATGCTATGCTATTGTTCTTGCCATGTCTAGCTTGCATTTTGTGTGTTCTTGATAGATGTATGCTTAGCTTTTCATTACTTGCACCATAGTGAATGCATCAAGCTCGTTAATATGCCTACTTGAGTTATGTTTCAGCATGTGCCAGTTTTCACTAAGTCTGAAAACTAATTATGCTTTTGCTATGTTCACATGCTTGTTTATATGTTTTCTGATCCCTGTGGCTCAAGGTCACTAAGGGACTTTTGTTAAGATTTTTGAGTAGCTCCTGCCATGTTTTACTTTGCCATGTTCAGGTCCTGTAGCATGTAGTTTTGTTGCTCCGAAGAGTGCTACTTGGTCTGAAATTTCAGACAAGTGTTAATTTCACTAAGTCTGAGATCTGTTTACCATATGCAGTTTTGCCATGCTTGTTTGAACCTGTTAATAGATGAATTGGCCGTAGCTCAGTGCTCGACTTTTGTTAAGCATCTTGTATGCCATGTATTTTGTTGTCATGTTTGAGTGTTGTAGCATGTTCATCTCATTGCATTTAGATGGCTACTTGCTGTAAATCGTAGATTGTGGTCATATTTGAATCGCTTGCCATTTCCAAACCGTAACTCCGATTCCGGTGTTCTTTATATCGTTTTCAAGCGATTTCATCTCATCTTTCCAGTGGTACACTTGGATTCCCAAGTTGAGGCCAGGTTCATGCATTCCTTGTCAAATCTTGCATATGCATCCCGCATCGCATCCCGCATAGCATACCATCCTTGCATCTTATTGTTTGATCTTGCACGTGGTTGATTGTGTCCCTTTTGCTTGTTTATCTTGTTTGGGTAGAGCCGGGAGACGATTTCACTAACGAGGAGCGAGTAGAGTTAGCTTTCGAGGATCCAGTCAACTTTGACAGCTTTGCAGGCAAGATGATCATACCCTCGAAATCACTACTATCTTTGCTATGCTAGTTTGCTCGCTCTTTTGCTATGCCAATGCTACGATGCCTACCATTTGCTTTCAAGCATCCCAAATTGCCATGTCAAACCTCTAACCCACCATGTCCTAGAAAACCGTCGAATGACTATGTTACCGCTTTGCTCAGCCCCTCTTATAGCGTTGCTAGTTGCAGGTGAAGATTGGAGACCATTCCTTGTTGGAACATTTATTTACTTGTTGGGATATCATTATATTGTCATGTTATCTTAATGCATCTATATACTTGGTAAAGGGTGGAAGGCTCGGCCTCTCGCCTAGTGTTTTGTTCCACTCTTGCCGCCCTAGTTTCCGTCATATCGGTGTTATGTTCCCGGATTTTTGCGTTCCTTATGCGATTGGGTTATAATGGGAACCCCTTGACAGTTCACCTTGATTAAAGCTTTTCCAGCAATGCCCAACCTTGGTTTTACCATTTGCCACCTATCCTCTTTTTCCCTTGGGTTTCCGGAGCCCGAGGGTCATCTTATTTTAAACCCCTCCGGGCCAGTGCTCCTCTGAGTGTTGGTCCACCTGTCAGCTGCCGGTGGCCACCAGGGGAAACTATGGGCTGGCCTACCCATACCTAAGACAATCTGAGTGTGCCATGAGAACGAGATATGTGCAGCTCCTATCGGGATTTGTTGGCACATTCGGGCGGTGTTGCTGGTCTTGTTTTAACCTATCGAAGTGTCTTGAAGAACCGAGGTACCGAGTCTGATCGGAACGTCTCGGGAGAAGGTCTATTCCTTCGTTGATCGTGAGAGCTTGTCATGGGCTAAGTTGGGACTCCCCTGCAGGGATTTGAATTTTCGAAAGCCGTGCCCGCGGTTATGGGCTGATGGGAATTTGTTAATGTCCGGTTGTAGATAACTTGAAACTTAACTTAATTAAAATGAATCAACTGAGTGTGTTACCGTGATGGCCTCTTCTCGGCGGAGTCCGGGAAGTGGACACGGTGTTGGAGTAATGTTTGCGCAGGTTGCTCTCTAGTTTCTCGCTCGCGCTTTGCCTCCTCTTCTCACTCTCTTTTGCGAATAGGTTAGCCACCTTATATGTTAGTCGCTTGCTGCAACTCCACATATATTTACCTTACCCTACCTATTAAGCTTAAATACTCTTGATCGCGAGGGTGCGATATTGCCGAGTCCCTGTGGCTCACATATTACTATTACACCAGATGCAGGTCCAGATGATTCCGCTCCAGGTGACGCGCTCGAGCTCAAGTGGGAGTTCGACGAGGACTCTCAACGTTACTATGTTTCCTTTCCTGATGATCCGTAGTGGTGCCCAGTTGGGGGTGATCGGGACCATGTCGCTTGTTGGGTTATCTTTCATTTTGGCGCCGTAGTCGGGCCATGAGTGTTTGGATGATGTATGTTATTTATGTACTTGATTGACGTGGCGAGTGCAAGCCAACTATGTTATCCCTTTTATTTATCTATATTACATGGGATGGTTGTGATGATTGCCTGACTTGCGACATATGCCTTCAATGCGATTATATCTCTAAGTCGTGCCTCGACACGTGGGAGCTATAGTCGCATCGAGGGTGTTACATATTTCTTCTCCGATATTTGGGTTTTGTTTGGCCAACTCGATCTATTTATCTTGCAATGGGAAGAGGTGCCCGGTAGTGGGTTCGATCTTACGGTGCTTGATCTCAGTGACAGGAAGGGAACCGACAAGTATGTATCGTTGCTACTAAGGATAAAAAGACGAGATCTATATCTACGCAATAGATAAACGGATCTTGTCTACAGCATGCCTTCATTCTTATTGCATTACTTCGTTTTTCCATGAACTTAATACACTAGATGCATGCTGGATAGCGGTCGATGTGTGGAGTAATAGTAGTAGATGCAGGTAGGAGTCGGTCTACTAATCTTGGACGTGATGCCTATGTAATGATCATTGCCTGGATATTGTCATAATTATTTGAAGTTCTATCAATTGCCCAATAGTAATTTGTTTACCCACCGTTTGCTACTTTTCTCGAGAGAAGCCACTAGTGAAACCTACAGCCCCCGGGTCTTCTTTCTCATATATTTGCTTTCGATCTACTTTTCCTTTGCATTTTTATTCAGATCTATTGAACCAAAAATACAAAAATTCTTGGTTGCACTTTATTTTATTTCAATCTACTACAATTTTCTGGCATCGTTACCCGAAAGGGATTGACAACCCTTTTACACGTCGGGTTGTGAGGTGTTATTATTTGTGTGCAGCTGTTGTTTACGTAGTGTTGCTTGGTTCTCCTACTTCTTAGATAACCTTGGTTTCTTCACTGAGGGAAATACCTACCGTCGCAGTGCTGCATCATCCCTTCCTCTTTGGGAAAATACCAACATAGTCCTAGCAGATAGGAGCTTTTCTGGCGCAATAGTCAGAGAGCGATCATCTTCTCCCGCGCAAAAGCGGCTCATGAGTGCGGTAAGAGCTGCCATGGACTTCGATTTTTCTTGGCCGAGGTGTCGGGCGAGCCACTCATCCCAGACGCCGTGTTTAAAGGCCGCTAGGGCTTCGGCGTCCGGACAGTCGACAATTCGGCTATTTTTAATTAAGAAACTGGTCCAGAGCTTCCGAGCTGACTCCCAGGGCTGCTGGACTATGTGGCTAAGGTCATCGGCGTCTGGAGGCCAGACATATGTTCCTTGGAAGTTGTCTCTAAAGGCATCTTCCAAATCTTCCCATCTACCAATAGAGTTTTCTAGGAGGCTATTTAACAAGTGTCATGCTGGTCCCTTTAGTTTTAGTGGGAGGTACTAGATGGTGTGGAGATCGTCACCGTGAGCCATGTGGATGTGGAGAAGAAAATCTTCGATCCATACCATGGGATCTGTCGTTCTGTCGTATGATTCAATGTTCACGGGTTTAAACCCTTCTGGGAACTGGTGCTCCGTTACCTCATCGGTGAAGCATAATGGGTGTGCGGCGCCTCTGTATTGGGCGATGTCATGACGCAGTTCCGATGAAGTCTGTATGTGGTTTTCGGCCTGGGTGAGGTTGAGTTTATTGCGCCAGGCCTGATGGGAATCTTCTCGCGTGGGGGCACATCCCCGTGATCCATAGATTGATCTGGCTTGATCTGATCTATTGCCTAGGTCCTGTCATAAGTCGTAGGTGTATCCTGGAGCCCCTGTCTCTTTTCCTCTAAGGCGGGGTGGTGCGGGCTGGTGTTTGGCCTGAGTAGCCGCTCTGCCCCGTCCACGTGGTGGCTGGTATGGTTCATCAGCGCAGTCGTGTCTTGACGGTATTGGCTCGAGGGCCTCGTCGTCACATTGGGGTAGTAGCCGACGCTGCAGATAACTCTTTGCTGGGCGTTGAAGGCCATACTTGCTACCTCTTGAGCATGTGTTGGTTTTCCCTTGAAGAGGAAAGGGTGATGCAGCAAAGTAGCGTAAGTATTTCCCTCAGTTTTTGAGAACCAAGGTATCAATCCAGTAGGAGACTACACGCAAGTCACCTAGTACCTGCACAAACAATCAAGAACCTTGCAACCAATGCATAATTCTGAGAATATCTAGGCATGATCATGAATATAGGCATCACATCCGCGTCAAGTAGACCAAAACGATGCTGTATCTACTACTATTACTCCACACATAGATCGCTATCCAGCATGCATGTAGAGTATTAAGTTGATAAGAACAGAGTAACACATTAGGCAAGATGACATGATGTAGAGGGATAAACTCAAGCAATATGATATAAACCCCATCTTTTTATCCTCGATGGCAACAATACAATACGCGCCTTGCTGCCCGGCTTTCACTGGGAAAGAACACCGCAAGATTGAACCCAAAGCTAAGCACTTCTCCCATTGCAAGAAAGATCAATCTAGTAGGCCAAACTAAACCGATAATTTGAAGAGACTTGCAAAGATAACAAATCATGCATATAATAATTTAGAGAAGAACCAAATATTATTCATAGATAAACTTTATCATAAATCCACAATTCATCGGATCTCGGCAAACACACTGCAAAAGAGTATTACATCGAATATATCTCCAAGAACATCGAGGAGAACTTTGTATTGAGAACCAAAGAGAGAGAAGAAGCCATCTAACTAATAACAGTGGACCTGAAGGTCTGTGGTAAACTACTCACATATCATCGGAGAGGCTATGGTGTTGATGTAGAAGCCCTCCATGATCGATTCCCCCTCCGACAGATCACCGGAAAAGGCCCGAAGATGGGATATCACGAGTACAGACGGTTGCGGCGGTGGAAAAGTGGTTTCGTGGTTCCCCCTGATGTTTTTACGGTATAAGAGTATATATAGGTGAAAGGAGTATGTTGGTGGAGGTCCGTAGGGCCCACGAGGGTGGGGGCGTGCCTACCCCCCGGGCGCGCCCTCCTGCCTCGTGGTTGCCTCACGGAGTTCCAGACTTCAACTCCAAGTCTTCTGGATTGCGTTTGTTCCAAGAAAGATCATCTCGAAGGTTTCATTCCGTTTGGATTCCATTTGGTATTCCTTTTCTGCAAAACACTGAAATAGACAAAAATACAGAAACTGGCACTGGGCCACCAGTTAATAGGTTAGTCCCAAAAATAATATAAAAGAGTATATTAAAGCCCATTAAACATCCAAAACATGTAATATAATAACATGGAGCAATCAAAAATTATAGATACATTGGAGACTTATCAAGCATTCCCAAGCTTAATTCTTGCTCGTCCTTGAGTAGGTAAATGATAAAAACAGAATTTTTGATGTGGAATGCTACCTAACATATTTTTTCTCAATGTAATTTCTTTTATTGTGGCATGAATGTTCAGATCCAAAAGATTCAAGACAAAAGTTTAGTATTGACATAAAAATAATAATAGTTCAAGCATACTAACCAAGCAGTTATGTCTTCTCAAAATAATGTAGCCAAAGAAAGCTCATCCCTACAAAATCATATAGTTTAGTCATGCTCCATTTTCGTCACACTAGAATGCTCTCATCATGCACAACCCCGATGACAAGCCAGGCCATTGTTTCATACTTTAGTATTCTCAAACTTTTTTAACTTTCACGCAATATATGAGCGCGAGCCATGGACATAACACTATAGGTGGAATAGGATGGTGGTTGTGGAGAAGACAAAAAAAGGAGATGGTCTCACATCAACTAGGCGTATCAATGGGCTATGGAGATGCCCATCAATAGATATCAATGTGAGTGAGTAGGGATTGCCATGCAACGGATGCACTAGAGCTATAAGTGTATGAAAGCTCAACAGAAGAAACTAAGTGGGTGAGCATCCAACTCGCTTGCTCACGAAGACCTGTGGCATTTTGAGGAAGCCCATCATTGGAATATACAAGCCAAGTTCTATAATGAAAAATTCCCACTAGTATATATGAAAGTGACAACATAAGAGGCTCTCTATCATGAAGATCATGGTGCTATTTTGAAGCACAAGTGTGGAAAAGGATAGTAACATTGTCCCTTCTCTCGTTTTCTCTCATTTTTTGTGGCTTCTTTGGCCTCTTTTTTTATTTGGGCTTCTTTGGCCTCTTTTATTTTTTTCACCCGGAGTCTCATCCCGACTTGTGGGGGAATCATAGTCTGCATCATCCTTTCCTCACATGGGACAATGCTCTAATAATGAAGATCATCACACTTTTATTTACGTACAACTCAAGAGTTACAACTCGATACTTAGAACAAGATATGACTTTATGTGAATGCCTTCGGCGGTGTACCGGGATATGCAATGAATCAAGAGTGACATGTATGAAAAATGAATGGTGGCCTTGCCACAAATACGATGTCAACTACATAATCATACAAAGCAATATGACAATGATGGATCGTGTCATAATAAACGAAACGGTGGAAAGTTGCATGGCAATATATCTCGGAATGGCTATGGAAATGCCATAATAGGTAGGTGTGGTAGCTGTTTTGAGGAAGGTAAGCGATGGGTTCTGTGACGCCCCCGATTCAATCATACACCAATCATGCACACAAATGTGTACGATCAAGATCAGGGACTCACGGGAAGATATTACAACACAACTCTAAAACATAAATAAGTCATACAAGCATCATAATACAAGCCAGGGGCCTCGAGGGCTCGAATACAAGTGCTCGATCATAGACGAGTCAGCGAAAGCAACAATATCTGAGTACAGACATAAGTTAAAGAAGTTTGCCTTAAGAAGGCTAGCACAAACGGGGATACAGATCGAACGAGGCGTAGGCCTCCTGCCTGGGATCCTCCTAACTACTCCTAGTCGTCGTCAGCGGGCTGCACGTAGTAGTAGGCACCTCCAGAGTAGTAGGAGTCGTCGTCGAAGGTGGCGTCTGGCTCCTGGACTCCATCGTCTGGTCGCAGCAACTGGGTAAAGGAAAGGGGAAAAAGGGGGAACAAGGCAACCATGAGTACTCATCCAAAGTACCCGCAAGCAAGGAGCTATACTACATATGCATGGGTATATGTGTAAAGGGCCATATCGGTGGACTGAACTACAGAATGCCAGAATAAGAGGGGGATAGCTAATCCTGTCGAAGACTATGCTTCTGGCAGCCTTCGTCTTGCAGCATGTAGAAGAGAGTAGACTGAAGTCCTCCAAGCAGCATCGCATAGCATAATCCTACTCGGTGATCCCCTCCTCGTCGCCCTGTTAGAGAACGATCACCGGGTTGTATCTGGCACTTGGAAGGGTGTGTTTTATTAAGTATCCGGTTCTAGTTGTCATAAGGTCAAGGTACAACTCCAAGTCATCCTGTTACCGAAGATCACGGCTATTCGAATAGATTAACTTCCCTATAGGGGTGCACCACATTACCCGACACGCTCGATCCTATTTGGCCAGACACACTTTCCTGGGTCATGCCCGGCCGCAAAAGATCAACACGTCGCAGCCCCACCTAGGCACAACAGAGAGGTCAGCACACCGGTCTAAACCTAAGCGCACAGGGGTCTAGGCCCATCGCGCATAGCACACCTGCACGTTGCGAACGCGGCCGGAAGTAGACCTAGCAACCTCCAGTATAATGGAAGTCACGTTACGCGGTCCAATCTGGCGCGCGCCGCTCAGTCCCTGACATCACGAAGTGTTTCGGCTAATACCAAGACGCCGGTTGCCCATATCTTGTCCCACGTGGCGGTTAGTGCGTATAAGGTCAACAACCCAACTCAGATCAAATACCAAGATCTCGTTAAGCATGTTAAGTATCCGCGAACGCCGAACAGGGCCAGGCCCACCTCTCTCCTACGTGGTCTCAACCTGCCCTGCCGCTCCGCCACAAAGATCCACTCGAGGGCACTCCTATGAGCCGACCCGTCTTTAGTCACCACATGTATCATGTATAAGTATATAGTATATACCCGTGATCACCTCCCGAGTGATCACGGCCCGATAGTATAGCATGGCAGACGGACAAGAATGTAGGGCCACAGATGGAATACTAGCATCCTATACTAAGCATGTAGGATAGCAGGTAAAGGTAACGACAGTAGTAACAAGGACAGGCTATGCATCAGGATAGGATAAATGGAAAGCAGTAACATGCTATACTACTCTAATGCAAGCAGTGTAGAAGAGAATAGGCGATATCTGGTGATCAGGGGGGGGGGCTTGCCTGGTTGCTCTGGCAAGAGAGAGGGGTCGTCAACTCCGTAGTCGTACTGGGTAGCAGCGGCGTCGGTCTCGGTGTCTAGCGAAACAAGAGGGGGAGAAACAATAAATATTTAAGCAAACAGATGCATAGAGATGCATGACATGACATGTATCGGTGCTAGGGGTGCCCTAACGCGGTAAGAGGTGATACCGGGGAAGGGGGGGAACATCCGGGAAAGTATCCCTGATGTTTCGAGTTTTCGGACAGAGGAGCTGGAGGGGGAAGTTGCGAGTTGGATATGTTAGGGATGCGCGGCGGACGAACGAGCCGCGTATCCGGGTTCGTCTCGTCGTTCTGAGCAACTTTCATGTTGAAAATAATTTAATCCGAGTTACAGATTAAAAGATATGATTTTCTAAAGTTTTTATTAATTTCTGGAATTTCATTAATTATTTAATTTATTTCAAAAATGGATTTATGACATCAGCATGAGGTCATGCTAACGTCAGTAGTCAACAGCGTTGACTGGTCAACCTGACTAGTGGGTCCCACTGTCATACTGTGTCAGTTAATTAACAGTAGTTAATTAGGTTAATTAGTCATTAGATTAATTAATCTAAATTGTTAATTTAATCAGAATTAATTATGTTAATGAATTAGTTAATTATTTAATTATCTATTTATTTTTATTATTTATTTATTTATTTTTATTATTTTTGTTTCCTTTTTTTAAAACGTTCCGAGGGGGGCGTGGGCCCTGTTTGGGAGTGGCCCAGAGGGCCAAACGGGGGCGGACCGGGCGCAAGTTAGTGGGCGCGTGGGCGTGCGCGTCTACGGGCGTAGGCCCGGCTAGCCGGTCGGAGCCGCGAGGGCCGTAGCGGGGCTCCGTCGGCCACCGCAGCAAGCTGCAGCAGCCGCGGGGAAGGGAAACAACGGCGAGCGCGCATGCCGGCATGGTCACGGGGTGGCGCGGCGAATCCACCGATGGACGGCGCCGATGCGGGGTGCAGGGGCGACGGAGGCGAGGGCGCAGGGGGGCGACAGAGGCGAGGGCGCCATCGACGGGGCGAGCGGCGAGCGGAACAGGGCGAGGGCGAGGGGCAGCAGAGCGGGGGGAGGCGGCCAAGCAGGGTCGGGGCGCGGCCACACACCGGGCCTGGATGGCGGGGGCGCGGCGAATAGAGGAAGGCCCGGGGCACGGGCGGGCGGCTTGCAGGGCGCGCAAGAGCGGCGATGGGCGCGCACGGCACGGGTGTGTGCGCACGAGCACGCCCGCGCAGTGTTGCGGGTAGGCGAGGTGAGCAAGCGAGGGAGAGGGAGGGAGCTCACGGTGGGGGAGTAGGGACGGGGCAGTGGGCTCGACGGAGGTCGGGGGGGAGGGGGGCGACGGGGACGACGGCGTAGAGGAGGCAGGCTGGTGGGGGAGCACTGGCGACGGGCGGCGGGGCGGCGACGAGGGCCTCCTTCCTCGATCCCGATCCAGTCGAGGGAGAGGGGGGAGATATTTTTGGGGAGAGTGGGGGTGTGTCGGTGGCTAGTTGGGGGAGGGGGGGGAGGTTATGGCGCGGGGGTGGGCCGGCCAGCTGGGTCGGTTCGACCGGGCTAGCGGAAGTGGCCAGCTGGGCCGGTTGGCCCAGTTGGGCCAGGGGCACTTTTCCTTTTTTTATTTTTTTCTTTTCTGTTTTCTGTTTTGCATTTTCTTTCCTTTTTCTTTTCTGTTTTATTTCATTTTAATTCATTTAGGCATTTTATAAAAATGTGTTTGCTTTATTATAATTACCCAGGCATTTAACTATACACCCCGAACATTTTAGTTTAATATTTTGAAACTTTTGCCATTTGACATTAATTTGAATTTGAATTTTGACGCGGTTTCGAATTAACCCGAGATTAACTACAGTGACCGAGGTGACATGGCACCATTAACGTGAGATTACTGTAGCATGATTATCCGGGCGTTACAGGTTCATGGTACTAGCGAAAGTTGTGCGGCACAAGAGAGGCTAGCAATGGTGGAAGGGTGAGAGTGCGTATAATCCATGGACTCAACATTAGTCATAAAGAACTCACATACTTATTGCAAAAATCTACAACTCATCAAACCCAAAGCACTACACGCATGCTCCTAGGGGGATAGATTGGTCGGAAAAGACCATCTCTCGTCCCCGACCACCACTCATAAGGAAGGCAATCAAAGAAACACCTCATGCTTCAAATTTGTCACACAACGGTTACCATACGTGCATGCTACGGGGCTTGCAAACCCCAACACAAGTATTTCTCAATTTCACAATTACTCAACTAGCACGACTCTAATATCACTATCTTGATATCTCAAAACAATTATCAAGTATCAAACTTCTCATAGTATTTAATGCACTCTATATGAAAGTTTTATTATAGCCATGTTGAATACCCATCATATTAGGACTAATTTTATAACCAAAGCAAATTACCATGCTGTTCCAAAAGACTCTGAAAATGGTATAAGTGAAGCATGAGAGATCAATAATTTCTATAAGATAGAACCACCACCGTGCTCTAAAAAGATATAACCAAAGCACTAGAGCAAAATTATCTAGCTCAAAAGATTTAAGTGAAGCACATAGAGTATTCTAATATATTCCGATTCATGTGTGTCTATCCCAAAAGGTCTGGCTTTTGGGGCATCCCCAAGCTTAGGCTTTTGTTTGTCCTTTAATTTTACCTTGGGGTTCCTTGGGCATCCCCAAGCTTAGGCTTGCCACTCCTTATTCCAAAATCCATCAAATCTTTACCCAAAAACTTGAAAACTTCACAACACAAAACTTAAACAGAAAATCTCATAAGCTCCGTTAGTATAAGAAAACAAACCATCACTTTAAGGTACTGTAATGAACTCATTCTTTATTTATATTGGTGTTAAACTACTGTATTCCAACTTCTCTATGGTTCATACCCCCTGATACTAGCCATAGATTCGTTAAAATAAGCAAACAACACACAAAAACAGAATCTGTCAAAAACAAAACAGTCTATAGTAATATGATTCATACTCATACTTATGTAACTCTAAAAATTCTGAAATAAATTGGTAGACGTGAGTAATTTCTCTATAAATCATCTGAGAAAAGAATCAACCTAAAATCACTCTCCAGTAGAAAATGACATCTATTCTCGTGAGCACAAAAGTTTCTGTTTTTTACAGCAAGATTGCAAAGACTTCACCCAAGTCTTCCCAAAGGTTCTACTTGGCACACACAATAATTAAAACATAAAACCACATCCAAAAATAGTCTAGATTAATTATTTATTATTAATCAGGAACAAAAAGAAAGGAACAAAAATAAAATTGGGTTGCCTCCCAACAAGCGCTATCGTTTAACGACCCTAAGTAGGCATAAAAACAAGAATAGATCTAGGTACTAGCATCTTTGGTATGCAATCCATATGTGGCTCTCATAATTGATTCATAAGGCAATTTAATTTTTTTTCTAGGAAAGTGTTTCATGCCTTTCCTTAACGGAAATTGGAATCTAATATTTCCTTCTTTCATGTCAATAATTGCAGCAATCGTTCTAAGGAAATGTCTACCAAGAATAATAGGACATGTAGGATTGCAATGTATATCAAGAACAATGAAATCTACGGGCACATAATTCCTATTAGAAATGATAAGAACATCATTAATTCTTCCCATAGGTTTCTTAATGGTGGAATCCGCAAGATGCAAATTTAAAGGATAATCATCAAATTCACGGAAACCTAACACATCACACAAAGTTTTTGGAATTGTGGAAACACTAGCACCCAAGTCACACAAAGCATAGCATTCATAATCTTTAATCTTAATTTTAATAGTGGGTTCCCACTCATCATGAAGTTTTCTAGGAATAGAAACTTCTAGTTCAAGCATTTCTTCATAAGATTGCATTAAAGCGTCAACGATATGTTAAGTAAAGGCCTTATTTTGATCATAAGCATGAGCAGAATTTAACACAGATTGCAACAAGGAAATACAATATATCAAAGAGCAATTATCATAATTAAATTCCTTGAAATCCAAAATAGTGGGTTCAATACTAAGTAAAGTTTTGACCTCTTCAATCCCACTTTTATTAATTTTAGCATTAAGATATAAAAACTCCAAATCATTGGGACGCCTTTTAACTAAAGTTGACTCATCTATAGTACCATATTTATAAAGATTCATATTGGAAAACAAAGATTTAATAGGAGACACATCAATCACTTTTAGATCTTCATCTTTATTATCATGAAAACCAGAAGAACATGCTTTCACAAAGCACTCTTTTTTAGCACACATCCTAGCGGTTCTTTCTTTGCACTCATCAATGGAAATTCTCATGGCTTTGAGAGACTCATTGATATCATGCTTAGGTGGAATAGATCTAAGTGTCAAAGAATCAACATCAAGAGGAATTCTATCCACATTCCTAGCCAACTCATCAATCTTAAGCAATTTTTCCACAATCAAAGCATTGTAATTATTTTGCGAATTCATAAATTCTTTAACACTAGTCTCAAAATTAGAGGGCATCTTATTAAAATTTCCACAAAAGTTGTTGTAGGAATTACCATAATTATTAGAGGAATTATTAGGAAACGTCCTAGAATTAAAGTTTCCTCTATACGCTTTGTTACCAAAATTGTTCCTACCAACAAAATTCACATCCACAGATTCATTACTATTCTCAATCAAAGTGGACAAAGGCATATCATTAGGATCAGAAGAAACACTCTTATTAGCAAAAAAAATTCATAAGTTCATCCACCTTCCCACTCAAAACATTAATCTCTTCCATCGCATGAACTTTTTTACTAGTGGATCTTTCGGTGTGCCATTGAGAAGAATTAACCATAATATTATCTAGGAGTTTAGTAGCTTCTCCTAAAGTGATTTCCATAAAAGTGCCTCGCGCGGCCGAATCTAAAAGGTTTCTAGAAGCAAAATTCAATCCGGCATTTTTTTGTATAATCATCCATAAGTTCAAACCATGTGTAGGGCAATTACGTATCATTAATTTCATCATCTCCCAAGCTTGTGCAACATGCTCATGATAAAGTTGCTTAAAATTCATAATATCATTCCTAAGAGAGATGATCTTAGCGGGAGGAAAATACTTAGAGATGAAAGCATCTTTGCATTTATTCCATGAATCAATACTATTGTTAGGCAAAGGAGAGAACCAAGTTTTAGCATGATCTCTAAGAGAAAACGAAAATAGCTTTAATTTAACAATATCATTATCCACATCTTTCTTCTTTTGCATATCACACAAATCAACAAAGTTGTTTAGATGGGTTGCGGCATCTTCACTAAGAAGGCCAGAAAATTGATCTCTCATGACAAGATTCAACAAAGCAATATTAATTTCACAAGATTCAACATCGGTAATAGGAGCAATCAGAGTGCTAATAAAATCATTGTTGTTGGCTGGAAAACTCACACAATTTAGTATTATATTGAGCCATCGTGACAAACAATCCGACACACAAGCACACAAGAAGCAAGCGAAAAGAAACGGACGGGAAAGAGGCGAAGAAAAGGCAATGGTTTTTGAAAATCGTTTTAGAAGTGGGGGAGAGGAAAACGAGAGGCGAATGGCAAATAATTTAATGCGAGGGAGAAGCGTTTGTGATGGGTACTTAGTATGTCTTGACTTGAGCATAGATCTCCCCGGCAACAGTGCCAGAAATCCTTCTTGCTACCTCTTGAGCATGCGTTGGTTTTCCCTTGAAGAGGAAAGGGTGATGCAGCAAAGTAGCTTAAGTATTTCCCTCAGTTTTTGAGAACCAAGGTATCAATCCAGTAGGAGACTACACGCAAGTCACCTAGTACCTGCACAGACAACCAAGAACCTTGCAACCAATGCGATAAAGGGGTTGTCAATCCCTTCACAACCAATCGCAAAAGTGATATCTGATAAAGATAGTAAGAGAAATATTTTTGGTATTTTTCTTGTATAGATTGGAAAATAAAGATTGCAAAATAAATAAATAGTAAACTAGAATTGTAGATCGGAAACTTATATGATGGAAAATAGACCCGGGAGACATAGGTTTCACTAGTGGCTTATCTCATGATAGCATATATTACGGTGGGTGAACAAATTACTGATGAGAAATTGATAAAAAAGCGCATAATTATGAGAATATCTAGGCATGATCATGAATATAGGCATCACATCCGCGTCAAGTAGACCGAAATGATTCTGCATCTACTACTATTACTCCACACATCGACCGCTATCCAGCATGCATCTAGAGTATTAAGTTGATAAGAACAGAGTAACACATTAGGTAAGATGACATGATGTAGAGGGATAAACTCTAGCAATATGATATAAACCCCATCTTTTTATCCTTGATGGCAACAATACAATACGCGCCTTGCTGCACCTGCAGTCACTGGGAAAGGACACCGCAAGATTGAACCCAAAGCTAAGCACTTCTCCCATTGCAAGAAAGATCAATCTAGTAGGCCAAACTAAATCGATAATTCGAAGAGACTTGCAAAGATAAAAAATCATGCATATAAGAATTCAGAGAAGAACCAAATATTATTCATAGATAAACTTGATCATAAATCCACAATTCATCGGATCTCGGCAAACACACTACAAAAGAGTATTACATCGAATAGAGCTCCAAGAACATCGAGGAGAGCTTTGTATTGGGAACTAAAGAGAGAGAAGAAACCATCTAGCTAATAACTATGGACCCGAAGGTCTGTGGTAAACTACTCACACATCATCAGACAGGCTATGGTGTTGATGTAGAAGCCCTCCGTGATCGATTCCCCCTCTGGCAGATCGTTGGAAAAGGCCCCAAGATGGGATCTCATGAGTACAGAAGGTTGTGGCGGTGGAAAAGTGGTTTCGTGGCTCCCCCTAATGTTTTTAGGGTATACGAGTATATATAGGCGAAAGAAGTACGTCGGTGGAGCTCCGTGGGGCCCACAAGGGTGGGGGCGCGCCTACCCCCTAGGCACGCCCTCCAGCCCCGTGGCCGCCTCACGGAGTTCCCGACTTCAACTCCAAGTCTTCTAGATTGCGTTTGTTCCAAGAAAGATCATCACGAAGGTTTCATTCCGTTTGGATTCCATTTGGTATTCCTTTTCTTGAAAACATTGAAATAGGCAAAAAAACAGAAACTGGCACTGGGCCTCCGGTTAATAGGTTAGTCCCAAAAAATAACATAAAAGAGCATATTAAAGCCCATTAAACATCAAAAACAGATAATATAATAGCATGGAACAACCAAAAGTTATAGATACATTGGAGACGTATCAATACTCTTCGGCAACTTGGACCTGGGTCCATCTGTCGTTGAGTGTATCCTGTTCAGCTTGGAGCTGTTGCTTCTTCTTTTTCATGCTTCTCGCAATAGAGATTAGCTGGCACTCAAAGTGCTCCTTCTCAGGTGGTTCCTCTGGCACGATGAAGTCTTTTTCGCCGAGGCTCACGTCATCCTCGGGGAGTGGTAGATAGTTACTATCCTCTGAGTCATCGTTCTTGACTAGATCGTCAGGGTTTACTTGCCCCTCTTCCCAATCATCCTGTTTGGATGTTGGTTTGATGGGGGCTTCAGGGTCTTCGGCATTCTCCAGAGTGTTAATGTCTCCGGTGCTGGTATTACTGTCTTTTTCGCGACGTGATTTTGAATGACGCTGCAGATGTTGACAAGCTCGTCCTTGACCAGATGCTTCCTGCCATCGCCGTCATCTTCTTTGGGTGTGTCCACCATATACACGTCATATGTGGAGGTGGCCATCCAACGTTCGGTAAACGACGGGTCTTGGCCTTGTTCGTCTCCGGCATCGTCGTTCATGCCGGCGATGTCTTCGGAGGCGTAGTCCAGCATGACAGTTAAGTCCTCGGTAGTGGCTATGAAGTGGGTGGTGGGTGGGACGCAAAATTCCCCGCTCTCAGCCCCTAGACCGGGCTGGGCATAGTTCAGAAGTGATTCCTCTTTGATAGCGAGGGATCGCATTAAGTCCAGAGCCTCGTTTAAGAGTGAGGTTGGGACGGGGGAACGAGAGTCCGTGGAGCTAGGCCGGACAGGAGTCCCCTTGCCATGCTCGCGTGACGTGGACTCGGGAGTTCGGAGCTGGTATCTGGGGACGAGTCCAACTTTCCAATGGTGAGGGGAATCCGGTTCGACTCCGGGCTTGCTGATGACACAGTCCCCTCTGGATATGCGCTAGTAAGCTCCATAATTGTAGAGAGTCCGATGGGCTCGAAACTCCCATCTTCGGACCTGGTAGTCTGCTCTGGATCTAAGGCCAGAGCGGTGGTCGAGGTCACGAACCATTCAAATATCAAGTCTCCTCGGATATCAGCGACATAATTCAGGCTCCCGAATCTGATCTGATGACCGGGGTTGTAGCTGTCAAACTGCTCGAGGCGACCCACTGAGTCGGCATGCAAGGTGAAGCCGCCGACTACAAAAAGTTGACTAGGGAGGAAGGCCGCCCTGGAAATAGCATCGTTCTTGACGATCAAACGAGCCATCAATCCTTCTGCTGACGGCACAGTGGAACTCAATGAAAGCACCAATGTCGGTGTCAAAACCGGCCGATCTCAGGTAGGGGGTCCCGATCTATGCGTCTGAGGATCGAAGGTAACAGGAGGCAGGGGACAAAATGTTTACCCAGGTTCGGGCCCTTTAATGGAGGTAATACCCTACTTCCTGCTTGATTGACTTTGATGAATATAGGGGTTACTAGATTTGATCAAGCAGATATACCCATACCTACTCAAATCATCTGTGAAGGTCAGAAAATTCTTTGAAATTCTTTGAACTTTTCAAATGTTTCAGACTTGTGTTTCATCAAGCAGATATACCCATACCTACACAAATCATCTGTGAAGGTCAGAAAATGACGATACCCACTACGTGCTTGAACACTCATCGAACCGCATACATCGGTATGTATTATTTCCAATAATTCATTAGCCTTCTCCATTGTTCCGGTGAGCGGAGTTTTAGTCATCTTGCCCATGAGGCATGGCTCGCAAGTATCAAATGATTCATAATCAAGTTACTCCAAAAGTCCATTCACATGGAGTTTCTTCATGCGCTTTACACCAATATGCCGAAACGTCAGTGCCACAAGTATGTTGCACTATCACTATCAACTTGTATCTTTTGGCATCAATATTATGAATATGTGTATCACTACGATCAAGATTCAATAAACCATTTACATTGGGTGTATGACCATAGAAGATTTTATTCATGTACACAGAACAACAATGATTCTCTGACTTAAATGAATAACCCTATTGCAATAAACATGATCTAATCTTGTTCAACCTCAATGCGAACACCAAAAAACATTTATTTAAGCTCAACACTAATCCCAAAGATAAAGGGAGTGTGCGATGGTGATCGGATCAACCTTGGAACCACTTCCAACACACATCGTCACCTCACCCTTAACTAGTCTCTGTTTATTCTGCAACTCCTATTTCGAGTTACTAATATTAGCAACTGAACCAGTATGAAATACCCAGGGGCTACTACGAATACTTCTAAGGTACGCATCAATAACATGTATACCAAATATACCTTTTTTCACTTTACCATCCTTCTTATCCGCCAAGTATTTGGGGTAGTTCCGCTTCTAGTGACCATTCCCTTTGTAGTAGAAGCACTCAGTTTCATGCTTAGGTCCAGCTTTGGGCTTCTTCATGGGAGTGGCAACTTGCTTGCCATTCTTCTTGAAGTTCCCTTTCTTCCCTTTCCCTTTTCTTGAAACTAGTGGTCTTGTTATGCTCTTTCTTGATTTCTACCTTCGCCGATTTCAGCATCGCAAAGAGCTCGAGAATCATTTTCGTCATCCCTTGCATATTCTAGTTCATCACGAAGTTCTAGTAGCTTGGTGATAGTGGCTAGAGAACTCTGTCAATCACTATCTTTTCTGGAAGATTAACTCCCATTTGATTGAAGCGATTGTAGTACAAAGACATTCTGAGCACATGCTCACTGGTTGAGCTATTCTCCTCCATCTTGTAGGCAAAGTAATTGTCAGAGAACTCATACCTCTCAACATGGGCATGAGTCTGAAATACCAATTTCAGCTTTTTGAGCATCTGATATGCTCTGCGGCGTTCAAAACATATTTGAAGTCCCGGTTCTAAGACGTAAAGCATGGCACACTAAACTATTTAGTAGTCATCATATCGAGCTTGCCAAACATTCATAACATCTTCATCTGCTCCTGCAATAGGTCTGTCACCTAGCAGTGCATCAAGGACATAATTCTTCTATGCATCAATGGTGATAATCCTCAGATTACAGACCAAGTCCGCATCATTGCTACTATCATCTTTCAACTTAGTTTTCTCTAGGAACATATCAAAATAGGGGACCTACATCGCGAGCTATTGATCCACAACATAGATATGCAAATACTATCAGGACTAAGTTCATGATAAATTAAGTTCAAATAATCCAATTACTAATGAACTCCCACTTAAATCAACTTCACTCCAGTTATCTAAGTGACACATGTTCCATATCAACTAAACCATGTTCGATCATCGCGTGAGATGGAGTAGTCTTCAATGGTGAACATCTTCATGTTGATCATATCTACTATATGACTCATGTTCGACCTTTTGGTCTCTAGTGTTCCGAGACCATGTTTGTACATGCTAAGCTCGTCAAGTTTAACCCAAGTATTCTGCGCGTGTAAATCTGGCTTACACCCGTTGTATGTGAACGTAGAGTCTATCACACCCGATCATCATGTGATGCTTCGAAACGATGAACTTTGGCAACGGTGCATACTCGAGGAGAATGCTTTTATCTTGAAATTTAGTGAAGGAATCGTCTTATAATGCTATCGCTGTTCTAAGCAAAACAAGATGCATAAAAGATAAACATCACATGCAATCAAAATATGTGACATGATATGGCCATCATCATCTTGTGCTTTTGATCTCCATCTCCAAAGCATCGTCATGATCTCCATCATCACCACCTCAACACCTTGATCTCCATCGTAGTGTCGGGGTCGTCTCACCAACTATTGCTTCTACAACTATTGCTAATGCATAGCGATAAAGTAAATCAATTACATGGCGTTTGCACTTCATACAATGAAGAGACAACCATAAGGCTCCTGCTGGTTGCTGATAAATTACAAAACATGATCATCTCATACAATAACGTATATCACATCATGTCTTGATCATATCACATCACAACATGCCCTGCAAAAACAAGTTAGACATCTTCTACTTTGTTGTTGCAAGTTTTAGGTGGCTGCTACGGGCTTCTAGTAAGAACAGTTCTTACCTATGCAAAAACCACAACGTTGATTCATCAAGTTTGTTGTTTTAGCCTTGTTCAAGGATTGGCCGCAGTCAAATTTGATTCAACTAAAGTAGGAGAAACACACACCCACCATCCACCTTCATGCAAAACTAGTTACATGTCAATCGGTGGAACCGGTGTCATGTGCGTGGACATTTAAGGTTGGTCCGGGCCTCTTCATCCCACAATACCGCCAAATCAAAATAGGACGTTGGTGGTAAGCAGTATGAGTATCACTGCCCACAACTCTTTGTGTTCTACTCGTGCATATCATCTACGCATAGACCTGCCTCGGTTGCAACTGTTGGGAAACGGTGCTTGGAAAACAAAAAAGTTCCACCCCCACGCAAGATATATCAAGGTGCATAGCAACGAGAGGGGAGAGTGTGTCTACGTACCCTTGTAGACCGTAAGCGGAAGCTTTTGACAATGCAGTTGATGTGGTCGAACTTTCTTCGCGATCCAACCGATCAAGTACCGAACGTATGGCACCTCCGTGTTCAGCACACATTCAGCTCGGTGACATCCGCGCCTTCTTGATCCAGCAAGACAGCAAGGTAGTGGATGAGTTCCGGCAACACGACGGTGCGCTGACTAATGTATACTACACAACCTTCTTCTTGTAGACTTGTGTTGGGCCTCCAAGCGCAGAGTTTTGTAGGACAGTAGCAAATTTTCCCTCAAGTGGATGACCTAAGGTTTATCAATCCGTGGGAGGCGTAGGATGAAGATGGTCTCTCTCAAACAACCCTGCAACCAAATAACAAAGAGTCTCTTGTGTCCCCAACACACCCAATACAATGGTAAATTGTATAGGTGCACTAGTTCGGCGAAGAGATGTTGATACAAGTGTAGTATGGATAGTAGATATAGGTTTTTGTAATATGAAAATATAAAAAGAACAAGGTAGGAAGTGACAAAAGTGAGCAAAAACGGTATTGCAGTGCTTGGAAACAAGGCCCATGGTTCATACTTTCACTAATACAAATTTTCTATCAATGATAACATAGTTTGATCACATAACAACCCTTCAACGTACAACAAAGAGTCACTCCAAAGTTTCTATCGGAGAATGTAGGATGAAAACATGAATCAACCCTTATGCGTAGATTACCCCAATCTCACCTCGGGAATCCGCGAGTTGAGTGCCAAAACATACATCAAGTGAACCAATAGAACATCTGATAACCCACAAGTGTAGGGGATCGCAACAGTTTTCGAGGGTAGAGTATTCAACCCAAATTTATGGATTCGACACAAGGGGAGCCAAAGGATATTTGAAGGTATTAACAGCTGGGTTGTCAATTCAACCACACCTGGACATTAATTATCTACAGCAAGTAATCAGTAGCACGGTAATATGATAGTTTTGATAATAGTGACAGCAGCAATGGTAACGGTAACAGTGATAGCAGTATTTTGTAGCAAGTGTAACAGTGATGATAGCAATAGTAACTTAGCAGAAACAATATAGGATAAATTCGTAGGCATTGGATCGGTGACTTTGGATGATATTCATCATGTGACAGTTATAACCTAGGGAGATACGGCACTAGCTCTAGTTCATCGATATAATGTAGGCATGTATTCCGTAAATAGTCATACGTGAGAACTTGCATGACATCTTTTGTCCTACCCTCCCGTGGCAGCGGGGTCCATATTGGAAACTAAGGGATATTAAGGCCTCCTTTTAATAGAGAACCGGAGCAAAGCATTAACAAATAGTGAATACATGAACTCTTCAAACTACAGTCATGATCGAGAGTGGGCCCGATTGTTGTCACCTCAGGGTTGTCAGATCATAACATGTAGTAGGTGACTATAACTTGCAAGATCGGATCTAAAACATGGATATAATGATGAATTCATAAACGGTTTAGATCTGAGTTCATGGCACCCGGGCCCAAAGTGACAAGCATTAAGCATAGCAAAGTCATAGCAACATCAATCTAAGAACATAGTGGATACTAGGGATCAAGCCCTAGCAAAACTAACTCAATTACATGATGAATCTCATCCAACTCCTCACCAACCAGCGAGCCTACAAAGGAATTACTCACTCCCAATGGGGAGCATCATGGAATTGGCGATGGAGAAGGGTTGGTGATGACGAAGAATGAAGATCCCCCTCTCTGGAGCCCCAAACGGACTCCAGATCTGCCCTCCCGAGGAAGAACAGGGCTTGGAAGCGGCTCCGTCTCGTGGAACGTGATAATTCTTTCTCCCTGATTATTTTCTAGAATAATGTGATTTTATAGTATCAGGGGGATCGTCTGTGGGGCCACTAGGTGGGTACAACCCATCTGGGCATGCCAGGAGAGGGGGGCGTGCCCTGGTGGGTTGTGCCCACCCAGGGTCCCCTCTCTGGTGGGTCTTGGCTCCAGTATTTCTCTTTTATTCCATAAAAATTCCTCGCAAAGTTTCGTTTCATTCAGAGAACTTTTATTTCTACACAAAAACAACACCATGTTAGTTCTGCTGAAAGCACCGTCAGTCCAGGGTTAGTTTCATTCAAACCATGCAAATTATAGTCCAAAACAAGAGGAAAAGTGTCGATCCAGCCCATCAGCATGTAGAACCAGGTTCTGATGGTAGAAGGGCTCTCGGGTGACAGTGGAGTAGGCAGCAGTGTAGTAACCCTCCGCACCAACATCAGATGCAATAGCAATGTGCCTGAAGGGGGGAGGTGTCCAACTCTCGATACTCTCTAGGAAGGCGTGTTAGAGCAACATAAGCAGCATCGTGAACTGCCATATCGATGGTCACTCCAATACCATGAGCGGTGTGCAACACAGTAGTGGAGTCATAATCCCGAGAGTAGAGGTGGACGATGACACGGTACTGGTACTGGTTAAAGTCCTGGTACTCCTTGAAGACGGTGTACTCAGGGTGCCAGCGATAAGCCAGATAGGTCATCATCTCAGCTAGCACAACAGGTGATCCCGAGGCACCAATGGCCGTCGTGTGACGCACGACCTACCTCGTGGGTTCCATTTGAAAGCAAAGATGTTTCAAAGGAGTCAAATGGCAGTGTGGAAATTGTTCAAAATACTATTCTAAGGAATAACTATGGCTTTTATCCAACTTTGGGGTGAATGTCGTCATGGGACCCTAGTGTTAGAGTTAGTAAATTCGTTTAACCTGAGTAGAAGAGAGTTCAGAGTCCCAGAGTAAAGGTCAAGGAGTAAAAGATCCTAGTACCACCCGATGGCGAAGTGGGCCCGTAAGACGCACATCCATTTTAGTAAAAAGTTTTTGCAATGCCTAGACTCGACTTGGGCCAAGGAGTATGGAAGGGGGATTCCTACAGGCAGTCGGCTCTGATACCAACTTGTGACGCCCCCGATTCAATCGTACACTAATCATGCACGCAAATGTGTACGATCAAGATCAGGGACACACGGGAAGATATCACAACACAACTCTAAAACATAAATAACTCATACAAGCATCATAATACAAGCCAGGGGCCTCGAGGGCTCGAATACAAGTGCTCGATCATAGACGAGTCAGCGAAAGCAACAATATCTGAGTATAGACATAAGTTAAACAAGTTTGCCTTAAGAAGGCTAGCACAAACGGGGATACAGATCGAACGAGGCGCAGGCCTCCTGCCTGGGATCCTCCTAACTACTCCAGGTCGTCGTCAGCGGGCTGCACATAGTAGTAGGCACCTCCAGAGTAGTAGGAGTTGTCGTCGAAGGTGGCGTCTGGCTCCTGGACTCCATCGTCTGGTTGCAGCAACCGGGTAAAGGAAAGGGGAAAAAGGGGGAACAAGGCAACCATGAGTACTCATCCAAAGTACTCGCAAGCAAGGAGCTATACTACATATGCATGGGTATATGTGTAAAGGGCCATATCGGTGGACTAAACTGCAGAATGCCAGAATAAGAGGGGGATAGCTAATCCTGTCGAAGACTATGCTTCTAGCAGCCTTCGTCTTGCAGCATGTAGAAGAGAGTAGACTGAAGTCCTCCAAGCAGCATCGCATAGCATAATCCTACCCGGCGATCCCCTCCTCGTCGCCCTGTTAGAGAACGATCACTGGGTTGTATCTGGCACTTGGAAGGGTGTGTTTTATTAAGTATCCGGTTCTAGTTGTCATAAGGTCAAGGTACAACTCCAAGTCGTCCTGTTACCGAAGATCATGCTGACGTCAGCAGTCAACAGGGTTGACTGGTCAACCTGACCAATGGGTCCCACTGTCATACTGTGTCAATTAATTAACAATAGTTAATTAGGTTAATTAGTCATTAGATTAATTAATCTAAATTGTTAATTTAATCAGAATTAATTATGTTAATTAATTAGTTAATTATTTAAATATGTATTTATTTTATTATTTATTTATTTATTTTTATTATTTTTGTTCCCTTTTTTTAAAACGTTCTAAGGGGGGCGTGGGCCCTGTTTGGGAGTGGCCCAGAGGGCCAAACGGGGGCGGATCAGGCGCAAGTTAGCGGGCGCGTGGGCGTGCGTGTCTACGGGCACAGGCACGGCTGGCCGGTCGGAGCCGCGAGGGCCGCAGCGGGGCTCCATCGACCACCGCAGCGAGCCGCAGTAGTCGCGGGGAAGGGAAACAGCGGCGAGCGCGCATGCCGGCGTGGTCGCGGGGTGGCGCGGCGAATCCACCGGTGCACGGCGCCGATGCGGGGTGCAGGGGCGATGGAGGCGAGGGAGCAGGGGCGCGACGGAGGCGAGGGCGCAGGGGGGCAACGGAGGCGAGGGCGCCGTCGACGGAGCGAGCGACGAGCGGAACGGGGCGAGGGCGAGGGGCAGCAGAGCGGGGGGAGGCGGCCAAGCGGGGTCGGGGCGCGGCCACGCACCGGGCGTGGAAGGCGGGGGTGCGGCGAATAGAGGAAGGCCTGGGCCTCGGGCGGGCGGGTTGCAGGGCACGCACGTGCGGCGGTGGGCGCGCACGGCGCGGGTGTGGGCGCACGAGCACGCCTGCGCTGTGTTGCGGGTTGGCGAGGTGAGCAAGCGAGGGAGAGGGAGGGAGCTCTCGGTGGGGGAGTAGGGACGGGGCAGTGGGCTTGACGGAGGTCGGGGGGGGGGGCGACGGGGACGATGGCGTAGAGGAGGCAGGCTAGTGGGGGAGCACCGGCGACGAGCGGCGGGGCGGTGACGAGGGCCTCCTCCCTCGAACCCGATCTAGTCGGGGGAGAGGGGGGAGATATTTTTGGGGAGGGTGGGGGTGTGTCGGTGGCTACACTAGTAGAAAACAGGGCTTTGGTCCAGGCCGGGTCAGCCCATTAGTCCCGGTTCAGTCCAGAACCGGGACCAATGGGGGCATTGGTCCCGGTTCGTGAGCCCAGGGGGCCGCCCGGGCCACGTGGGCCATTGGTCCCGGTTCATCTGGACCTTTTGGTCCCGGTTGGTGGGATGAACCGGGACCAATGGGCCTTGCTCTTGGCCCACAACCATTGGTCCCGGTTCGTGCCTCAAACCGGGACTAAAGATTAGACCTTTAGTCCCGGTTTGAGGCACGAACCGGGACTAATGAAAATGGGACCTTTAGTCCCGGTTCGTGCCACGAACCGGTACTAAAGGTCCCATTTTCAAACTCTACCCCCCCCCCCCCCCCGTGGATCACCTTTTTAGTTTAAAAAAAAGAAAATGATGGAAATGTCAAAAAAATAAAAGAAAATAAGTTTCCCATGTGATATGTGGTCTAGTTGTTGGGAAAATTTGCAAATGTGAATTTTGACTTTATTTGCAAAATCTCTCTGAAATTTGTAAAAATGGGCATAACTTTTGCATACTAACTCGGATGAAAAAGTTTTTTATATGAAAAATCATCGACTCGATAAGTTACATCCGAATTTATTGTGGTAGAGCCGCCACCAGCCGAGTAGTCAGCACAATTATTGTGGTAGAGCGCAAAGAGGAAGGCAAGGCACTACCTAGAGACCGGTGTATTACTTGAGCGAAGTACTGTCGACCTCCAAGCAAAACTACCCCCACTACCAGAAGATGTGCTACGGCGTACACTTTGCCGCCAAGAAGTTGAAGCCTTACTTTCAAGAGCATCCAATCACTGTGGTCTGCATAGCTCCACTAGCCGAGATCATTGTAAGCCGAGATGCTTCAGGCCGAGTGGCCAAATGGGCCATAGAGTTGCCCCCCAACACCATCTACTACCAGCCTCGCACCGCCATCAAGTCACAAGCATTAGCCGACTTCCTTATCGACTGGGCCGAGACCCAGTACCTGCCGCTAGCGCCTGACTCCACCCATTGGCGGATGCATTTTGACGGCTACAAGATGCGCAACGGTTAGGGAGCCGGCATTGTCCTCACCTCTCCCAAAGGAGACAAGCTCAAATATGTGCTGCAAATCCATTTTGCCGCCTCCAACAACGTCGCCGAATATGAGGCGATCATTCACGGGCTCCGACTTGCCAAAGAACTCGGCATTCGCCGGATCCTGTGTTATGGCGACTTCGACTTGGTGGTCCAGCAGTCGTCCGACGACTGGGATGCCAAAGATGCAAACATGGCGAGCTGTCGCTTCCTCGTGCAGCAACTCAGTGGATATTTTGAGGGGTGTGAGTTCCTCCATGTGCCAAGAAACGACAACGACCAAGCAGACGCCCTGGCACAAATCGGCTCCACCCGTCAAGCAATACCGTCCGCTGTCGCCCTTCAACGCCTCCTCAAGCCGTCTGTCAAGCCTTCAACGGAATCAGACTCCATCTTTGTGCCGGCTCCTCCTAAAGAAGTTGGATCCGACTCAAGAGCCCCAGCAGACGGCACGAGAATTTTGGCAGGCGGCTCCGGGATCGCGGCAGTCAAAGCCGGCTCGGGGACTTCAGAACCCGGCCCGGGGATCGCGGCGGTCAGCCCGGAGACTTCAGAGCTCGGCCCAGGGACTGCGCCAATCAGCCCGGGGACTTCATCGATCCAGCAAGCAGCTGCCGACTACAACCCGCCGCCTCCCGGCCCAGCCGCCCTCGTCCAAGTCGCAGTTTTGATAGTCGAAGAAATCGCAGCACCCTCATGGGCCCAGCCTATCCTCAAATTCCTGGTGAGCAAAGAGCTGCCAACTAATGAGATCTTAGCTCGGCAAGTGCAACGCCGGGCAGCAGCCTACACCATAGTCAACAGAGAGCTTGTAAGGCGCAGTGTCACTGGCGTCTACCAGCACTGCATGGAGCCAGAGCAAGGCCAAGCAATTCTCACAGACATCCATCAAGGCGAGTGCGGCCACCATGCGGCTTCAAGAGCACTCGTCGCCAAAGCCTTCCGACATGGTTTCTTCTGGCCGACTTCCTTAGAAGATGCCAAGGACTTGGTCCAAAAATGCAAAGGGTGCCAGAAGTTCTGCTCCAAGCCGCATCAGCCGGCTTCTGCACTCAAGACTATCCCCATTGCCTGGCCCTTTGCTGTTTGGGGCCTGGACATGGTGGGACCATTCAAGACAGCACGAGGTGGCCTGACTCACTTACTTGTCGCGGTGGACAAGTTCACCAAGTGGATAGAAGCAAAGCCGATCAAGAAGTTGAATGGCCCGACTGCCGTAACTTTCATCTCCAACATCACAATTCGGTACGGCATACCACACAACATCATCACCGACAACGGCACAAATTTTGCCAAAGGTGCCTTGGCCCGTTTCTGCGCGACGCAGGGCATCCAACTGGACTTAGCGTCTGTTGCCCATCCACAGTCAAACGGCCAGGTAGAGCGAGCAAACGGCCTCATCCTGTCCGGCATCAAGCATCGACTGGTCGAGCCTCTGGAGCGTTCAGCCGGCTCTTGGCTTGACGAGTTGCCAGCCGTCCTCTGGAGTTTGCGCACAACTCCAAACAAGTCAACTGGCTTCACGCCTTTCTTCCTCGTCTACGGTGCCGAAGCCGGCATCCCAACGGACATAGAGTTCGACTCCCCACGAGTCACCATGTACACCGAGGAGGAAGCACAAGAAGCACGCTAAGACGATGTCGATCTGCTGGAAGAGGGCCGGCTGTTGGCACTCAGCCGGTCCAGCATCTACCGGCAGAGCCTGCACCGATACTACAACAGGAAGGTCAAGCCGAGATCTTTCCAAGAAGGAGACCTTGTGCTTCGGCTGATCCAGCGAACAGCCGGCCAGCACAAGCTCTTAGCACCTTGGGAAGGCCCTTTCATCATCAGTAAAGTGTTGGGCAACGACTCCTACTAGCTGATCGACGCTCAGAAGCCCCGAGCACGCAAGAGGGACGACTCCGGCAAAGAGACGGAGCGGCCATGGAATGCAAATCTCCTCCGAAGATTTTACAGTTGATGCAGTATGTACCACGCTACCTTTTGTATTAAAGTACCAAGATTTCGGGCCCCCCGAGAAGAACTCGGGGACTGCCCTCTTTTATCTATATGATAAGAATTATGCCGACGAGTATGTTGTTCTTTTTTATGCCGCTAGGCACCGGGTTCGACTAGTCGGCTCGGGGACTTGCCGCCTTGCACTATGAAATGCTTCCTGCAGCCGGACAGGTAGTGTGTGGCACCTAAGCCATCTCCTGTCAGAAGCCACAGCTCGTAGGGCGACTGTCTGGTGGGCAGGAGTAAGGTAGAATGGGCGTCCACATGAAAAATGACTAAGGACTCAAGGCATAAACATAGTTTAGGCTGGCTTCCAGCCTTTTTTACAACCGACTCCTGAGTAGCCGGCTCGCCATCTTCTACTCAACTTGCTAAAGAACTGTAAAATGGCTAAGTACTTGCCTTCCCAATGTAGCCAAGTACTTGATCCAGCAGCAGTCCGCAGAGCGGCTATTCGGCTGGCAAGACGGCAACTAAGGGAAGGCGGCAAAGGAAAAAGTCAAAGGAGCATTAAGCAAGAGGAGATAGAACTCGGATGAATATTTACATAGCAAAGGCCCTTGGCCGAATCTTCCAACAGAAGTTCAAAATACACCCCGCGGGTGGAATTGTGTGAATTAACAAGTTCTTCAAAGACTATTAAGCAGATAAAACCAAAGATAAAGTGGCGGCCTAGGAAGCGGCAGACGGGTTCGGAGGATCGGAGGAGTCGGCGGTGCCAGTTGGTGGGGCAGCCGGCTGGTCGGTCTCGGCTTGATCCCCTCTAGTGGTAGCCGGCTCGGCCGGTCGCGGCTCGTTGCTGGAGTCACGGTCGAGCTGAGGCTGCTGTCTGCTCCATCGACTAGCGCCTCCCCTTCGCCTCCCTCCTCCGCCTCGCCTTCCTCCTCGCCACTGGAGCCGATCACCTCCACCGAGTCCTCGCCATCGTCTGGATTCATCTCGAACCACTCCGGCGGTGCCTCTTCACCATTTTCAGCCCGCTCCAAGACGAAGACGCTGGTATCAGTGTACTCGGCGACCGAAGCCGCGCGCTGGACGAGGGCGTCTTCCACGACTGCCAGCTCCGCCTGGGCCTCTAGCCGGAACGTGGCTAGCCGGTCCAGATCCAGCCCAGGATAGCACGCTTTCATGAACTCCAAGGTTCGGCGCGCTCCGGCCCTGGCCGAGGAGCCCTTCCAGGCCTCAAGACGGCCAAGCGCGACCTCTAGCCAGTCGGCAGTCCGACTAGGAGTGCGCGGAGCGTGCATATCTGGCCACAGGGTGGCGATCACCTGGGCGCCGACACGTTGATGCCAGCGCAGCATCCGGTGGGCCGGCCGAAGGTGAGCCTCGATGCTTAGGATCTGCTTGTTAAGAGTTCGAGGGGCGTCGGGGGCGATCTCTGTGCCTTCCGCCCTCCACCCTTCATGATCAGGCTCGATGGCCTGGTTGGCGGCCTGCGAGTGGCCAGGGAAGAAGTCTGCCAAGACAGAAGAACGAAGAAAGAAGTCAAAAACCAGAAGTCAGCTCGACCAACAGCCGGCGACTCAAAAAAGGAAGACAAGGAGAAACTCACCATCGACGAGATCCTCAATCTCATGGAAGCCGGAGGCCAGCATCGCTTCCTTGTCAGTCCAGGATGAGTGCTCGCTCGCAAACTCAGCAAGGAGGGCGGTCTCTTTCTCTTCCGCCTCCTTCTGGGCCTTCGTGCGCAGCTCCTTCTGCTCTGCCAGTTGCGCGACCAGCACATCACGCTCTGTGGCCAGCTTGTTGCACTCCTCCCCCTTGGCATGTAGCGCAGTGTTGGCCTCGCCCAGCTGGTACTGTAGGGTGGCGTTGGCCTCTGAAGAAGAAAAAGAAAAAAGGCGTCAGCTGTCTAAAAGGAAGAAGGTCGCCGGGAAGATCCGGCCGACTGCTCAGAAGTCGGCCCAAATCTGGGGGACTACAGCCCGCGGGTGCGCCAGTGCACCCCCGCAGAAAAGGAAGAGAACTCACTCCGGCTATCCGACAAGTCGGCGGCCCGCTTGGCCAGCTCTTCGACGTTACGGTTGAAGGCGGTCGCACGAAGATTGTGGTAATCTTGTGACAGAGATTTTGTTGGAAATATGCCCTAGAGGCAATAATAAAAGCATTATTATTATATTTCCTTGTTCATGATAATTTTCTTTATTCATGCTATAATTGTGTTATCCGAAAATCGTAATACATGTGTGAATAACAGACACCAACATGTCCCTAGTAAGCCTCTAGTTGACTAGCTCGTTAATCAACAGATAGTCATGGTTTCCTGGCTATGGACATAGGATGTCATTGATAACGAGATCACATCATTAGGAGAATGATGTGATGGACAGGACCCAATCCTAAACATAGCATAAAGATTGTGTAATTCGTTTGCTAGAGTTTTGCAATGTCAAGTATCTTTTCCTTAGACCATGAGATCGTGTAACTCCCGGATACCGTAGGAGTGCTTTGGGTGTACCAAACGTCACAACGTAACTGGGTGACTATAAAGGTAGACTACGGGTATCTCCGAAAGTGTCTGTTGGGTTGACACGGATCAAGACTGGGATTTGTCACTCCGTATGACGGAGAGGTATCACTGGGCCCACTCGGTAATGCATCATCATAATGAGCTCAAAGTGACCAAGTGTCTGGTCACGGGATCATGCATTACGGTATGAGTAAAGTGACTTGCCGGTAACGAGATTGAACGAGGTATTGGGATACCGATGATCGAATCTCGGGCAAGTAATATATCGATTGACAAAGGGAATTGCATACGGGGTTGATTGAATCCTCGACATCGTGGTTCATCCGATGTGATCATCGTGGAGCGTGTGGGAGCCAACATGGGTATCCAGATCCCGTTGTTGGTTATTGACCGGAGAGTCGTCTCGGTCATGTCTACATGTCTCCCGAACCCGTAGGGTCTACACACTAAAGGTTCGGTGACGCTAGGGTTGTGAAGATATGTATATGCAGTAACCCAAATGTTGTTCGGAGTCCCGGATGAGATCCCGGATGTCACGAGGAGTTCCGGAATGGTCCGGAGGTAAAGAATTATATATAGGAAGTGCTGTTTCGGCCATCGGGACAAGTTTCGGGGTTATCGGTATTGTACCGGGACCACCGGAAGGGTCCCGGGGGTCCACCGGGTGGGGCCACCTATCCCGGAGGGCCCCATGGGCTGAAGTGGGAAGGGACCCAGCCAATAGTGGGCTGGGGCGCCACCCCCTAAGCGCCCATGCGCCTAGGGTTTAGGGGAAACCCTAAAGGGGGGCCCCCTAGCTTGGGGGGCAAGCCCCCCACCCCTTGGCCGCCGCCCCCCCTAGGAGATCCATCTCCTAGGGCCGGTGCCTCCCCCCCGTGGCACCCCTATATATAGTGGGGGAGAGGAGGGACTTGAGGCTACGGCTTTTGGTGCATCCCTCTCTCCCTGTTACGTCTCTCTCTCTTGTAGTATAGGCGAAGCCCTGCTACTGTGACGCCCTGCATCCACCACCACGCCGTCATGCTGCTGGATCATGAGCAACCTCTCCTCCCCCCTTGCGGGATCAAGAAGGAGGAGACGTCTCCCGTCCCATACGTGTGTTGAACGCGGAGGTGCCGTCCGTTCGACACTTGGTCATCGGTGATTTGGATCATGTCGTGTTCGACTACATCATCCCCGTTCTTTGAACGCTTCCACACGCGATCTACAAACGTATGTAGATGCATCTGATGACTCGTTGCTAGATGAACTCCTAGATGGATCTTGGTGAAACGAGTAGGAAATTTTTTGTTTTCTGCAATGTTCCCCAACAGTGGCATCATGAGCTAGGTCTATGCGTAGTTCTTCTTGCGCGAGTAGAACACAATTTGTTGTGGGCGTGGATTTGTCAACTTTCTTGCTGCTACTAGTCTTTTCTTGCTTCAGCGGTATTGTGGGATGAAGCGGCCCGGACCAACCTTACACGTATGCTTACGTGAGACCGGTTCCACCGACTAACATGCACTAGTTGCATAAGGTGGCTGGCGGGTGTCTGTCTCTCCTACTTTAGTTGGAGCGGATTCGATGAACAGGGTCCTTATGAAGGGTAAATAGAAGTTGACAAATCACGTTGTGGCTTTCACGTAGGTAAGAAAACGTTCTTGCTAGAACCCTAATTCAGCCACGTAAAACTTGCAACAACAATTAGAGGACGCCTAACTTGTTTTTGCAGCAAGTGGTTTGTCATATGATATGGCCAAAGTTGTGATGAATGATGAATGATCTATATGTGATGTATGAGATGTTCATGCTATTGTAATAGGAATCACGACTTGCATGTCGATGAGTATGACAACCGGCAGGAGCCATAGGAGTTGTCTTTATTCTTTTATATGACCTGCGTGTCATTGAGAAACGCCATGTAAATTACTTTACTTTATTGCTAAACGCGTTAGCCATAGTAGTAGAAGTAATAGTTGGCGAGCAACTTCATGGAGACACGATGATGGAGATCATGATGATGGAGATCATGGTGTCAAGCCGGTGACAAGATGATCATGGAGCCCCAAGATGGAGATCAAAGGAGGTATGTGATATTGGCCATATCATGTCACGTTTATTATTTGATTGCATGTGATGTTTATCACGTTTTGCATCTTGTTTACTTAGAACGACGGTAGTAAACAAGATGACCCCTCATAACAATTTCAAGAAGTGTTCTCCCCTAACTGTGCACCGTTGCTAAAGTTCGTCGTTTCGAAGCACCACATGATGATCGGGTGTGATAGATTCTTACGTTCACATACAACGGGTGTAAGACAGTTTTACACATGCAAAACACTTAGGGTTAACTTGACGAGCCTAGCATGTGTATAGACATGGCCTCGGAACACAGAAGACCGAAAGGTCGAACATGAGTCGTATAGAAGATACGATCAACATGAAGATGCTCACCGACGTTGACTAGTCCGTCTCACGTGATGATCGGACACGGCCTAGTTAACTCGGATCATGTAATACTTAGACGACTAGAGGGATGTCTAATCTAAGTGGGAGTTCATTATATAATTTGATTAGATGAACTTTATTATCATGAACATTAGTCTAAAATATTTTACAATATGTCTTGTAGATCAAATGGCCCACTTAGTCCTCAACTTCAACGTGTTCCTAGAGAAAACCAAGCTGAAAGACGATGGCAGCAACTATACGGACTGGGTCCGGAACCTGAGGATCATCCTCATAGCTGCCAAGAAAGATTACGTCCTACAAGCACCGCTAGGTGAAGCTCCCGTCCCACAGAACCAAGGCGTTATGAACGCTTGGCAGACATGTGTTGACGACTACTCCCTCGTTCAGTGCGGCATGCTTTACAGTTTAGAGCCGGGGCTCCAAAAGCGTTTTGAGAGACATGGAGCATATGAGATGTTCGAAGAGCTGAAAATGGTTTTCCAAGCTCATGCCCGGGTCGAGAGATACGAGGTCTCCGACAAGTTCTTCAGCTGTAAGATGGAGGAAAATAGTTCTGTCAGTGAGCACATACTCACTATGTCTGGGTTACATAACCGCTTGACTCAGCTGGGAGTTAATCTCCCGGATGATGCGGTCATTGACAGAATCCTCCAGTCGAGTCCACCAAGCTACAAGAGCTTTGTGATGAACTTCAACATGCAGGGGATGCAAAAGACCATTCCTGAGTTGTTTTCAATGCTGAAATCAGCGGAGGTAGAAGTCAAAAAGGAACATCAAGTGTTGATGGTCAATAAAACCACTAAGTTCAAGAAAGGCAAGGGTAAAAAGAACTCCAAGAAGGACGGCAAGGAAGTTGCCGCGCCCGGCAAGCAAGTTGCCGGGAAGAAGCCAAAGAATGGACCCAAGCCCGAGACTGAGTGCTTTTATTGCAAGGGAAGCGGTCACTGGAAGCGGAACTGCTCCAAATACTTAGCAGACAAGAAGGCCGGCAAAACAAAAGGTATATGTGAGATACATGTAATTGATGTGTACCTTACCAGTAATCATAGTAGCTCTTGGGTATTTGATACCGGTGCAGTTGCTCACATTTGTAACTCACAGCAGGAACTACGGAATAAGCGGAGACTGGCAAAGGACGAGGTGACGATGCGCGTCGGGAATGGTTCCAAAGTCGATGTGATCGCCGTCGGCACGCTACCTCTTCATTTACCTACGGGATTAGTTTTAAACCTCAATAATTGTTATTTAGTACCAGCTTTGAGCATGAACATTGTATCAGGATCTCGTTTAATTCGAGATGGCTACTCATTTAAATCCGAGAATAATGGTTTTTCTATTTATATGAGAGATATGTTTTGTGGTCATGCTCCTATGGTGAATGGTTTATTCTTTATGAATCTCGAACGTAATGCTACACATGTTCATAGTGTGAGTACCAAAAGATGTAAGGTTGATAATGATAGTCCCACATACTTGTGGCACTGCCGCCTTGGTCACATAGGTGTCAAACGCATGAAGAAGCTCCATGCAGATGGACTTTTAGAGTCTCTTGATTATGAATCATTTGACACGTGCGAACCATGCCTTATGGGTAAAATGACCAAGACTCCGTTCTCAGGAACAATGGAGCGAGCAACCAACTTATTGGAAATCATACATACTGACGTGTGCGGTCCAATGAGTGTTGAGGCTCGTGGTGGCTATCGTTATGTTCTCACCCTCACTGATGACTTGAGTAGATACGGGTATGTCTACTTAATGAAACACAAGTCTGAAACCTTTGAAAAGTTCAAGGAATTTCAGAATGAGGTTGAGAATCAACGTGACAAGAAAATCAAGTTTCTACGATCTGATCGTGGAGGAGAATACTTGAGTCATGAATTTGGCACACACTTAAGAAAATGTGGAATAGTTTCACAACTCATGCCGCCTGGTACACCTCAGCGTAATGGTGTGTCCGAACATCGTAATCGCACTCTATTAGATATGGTGCGGTCGATGATGTCTCTTACCGATCTACCGCTATCTTTTTGGGGCTATGCTTTAGAGACTGCTGCATTCACTTTAAATAGGGCTCCGTCAAAATCCGTTGAGACGACACCGTTTGAATTATGGTTTGGGAATAAACCTAAGTTGTCGTTTCTGAAAGTTTGGGGATGCGATGCTTATGTCAAGAAACTTCAACCTGAAAAGCTCGAACCAAAGTCAGAAAAATGCGTCTTCATAGGATACCCAAAAGAAACTATTGGGTATACCTTCTACCTCAGATCCGAAGGCAAGATCTTTGTTGCCAAGAATGGATCCTTTCTAGAGAAAGAGTTTCTCTCGAAAGAAGTAAGTGGGAGGAAAGTAGAACTTGATGAAGTGTTACCTCTTGAACCGGAAAATGGCGCAACTCAAGAAAATGTTCCTGAGGTGCCTGCACCGACTAGAGAGGAAGATAATGATGATGATCATGAAACTTCTGATCAAGTTGCTACTGAACTTCGAAGGTCCACAAGGACACATTCCGCACCAGAGTGGTACGGCAACCCTGTCTTGGAAATCATGTTGTTAGACAACGGTGAACCTTCGAACTATGAAGAAGCGATGGCAGGCCCGGATTCCGAAAAATGGCTAGAAGCCATGAAATCCTAGATAGGATCCATGTATGAAAACGAAGTATGGACTTTGACTGACTTGCCCGTTGAACGGCGAGCCATAGAGAATAAATGGATCTTTAAGAAGAAGACAGACGCGGATGGTAATGTGACCATCTATAAAGCTCGGCTTGTCGCTAAGGGTTATCGACAAGTTCAAGGGGTTGACTACGATGAGACTTTCTCACCGGTAGCGAAGCTAAAGTCCGTCCGAATCATGTTAGCAATTGCCGCGTTTTACGATTATGAAATATGGCAAATGGACGTCAAAACGGCATTCCTTAATGGTTTCCTTAAGGAAGAATTGTATATGATGCAGCCGGAAGGTTTTGTCGATCCTAAGAATGCTGACAAGGTGTGCAAGCTCCAACGCTCGATTTATGGGCTGGTGCAAGCATCTCGGAGTTGGAACTTTTGCTTTGATGAGATGATCAAAGCGTTTGGGTTTACGCAGACTTATGGAGAAGCCTGCGTTTACAAGAAAATGAGTGGGAGCTCTGTAGCATTTCTCATATTATATGTAGATGACATACTTTTGATGGGAAATGATATAGAACTCTTGGACAGCATTAAGGCCTACTTGAATAAGAGTTTTTCAATGAAGGACCTTGGAGAAGCTGCTTATATATTAGGCATCAAAATCTATAGAGATAGATCGAGACGCCTCATAGGTCTTTTACAAAGCACATACCTTGATAAGATATTGAAGAAGTTCAATATGGATCAATCTTAGAAGGGGTTCTTGCCTGTGTTACAAGGTATGAAATTGAGTTCGGCTCAAAGTCCGACCACGGCAGAAGAAATAGAAGAGATGAGTGTCATCCCCTATGCCTCAGCCATAGGTTCTATTATGTATGCCATGCTGTGTACCAGACCTGATGTAAACCTTGCCGTAAGTTTGGTAGGAAGGTACCAAAGTAATCCTGGCAAGGAACACTAGACAGCGGTCAAGAATATCCTGAAGTACCTGAAAAGGACTAAGGAGATGTTTCTCATTTATGGAGGTGACGAAGAGCTCGTCGTAAAGGGTTACGTCGACGCTAGCTTCGACACAGATCTGGATGACTCAAAGTCACAAACCGGATACGTGTATATTTTGAATGGTGGGGCAGTAAGCTGGTGCAGTTGCAAGCAGAGCGTCGTGGCGGGATCTACATGTGAAGCGGAGTAAATGGCAGCCTCGGAGGCAGCACATGAAGCAATTTGGGTGAAGGAGTTCATCACCGACCTCGGAGTCATACCCAATGCGTCGGGGCCGATCAAGCTCTTCTGTGACAACACTGGAGCTATTGCACTTGCCAAGGAGCCCAGGTTTCACAAAAAGACAAGGCACATCAAGCGTCGCTTCAACTCCATTCGTGAAAATGTTCAAGATGGAGACATACATATTTGTAAAGTACATACGGACCTGAATGTAGCAGATCCGTTGACTAAACCTCTCCCTAGGGCAAAACATGATCAACACCAGAATTCCATGGGTGTTCGATTCATCACAATGTAACTAGATTATTGACTCTGGTGCAAGTGGGAGACTGTTGGAAATATGCCCTAGAGGCAATAATAAAAGCATTATTATTATATTTCCTTGTTCATGATAATTGTCTTTATTCATGCTATAATTGTGTTATCCGGAAATCGTAATACATGTGTGAATAACAGACACCAACATGTCCCTAGTAAGCCTCTAGTTGACTAGCTCGTTAATCAACAGATAGTCATGGTTTCCTGGCTATGGACATAGGATGTCATTGATAACGAGATCACATCATTAGGAGAATGATGTGATGGACAGGACCCAATCCTAAACATAGCATAAAGATCGTGTAGTTCGTTTGCTAGAGTTTTGCAATGTCAAGTATCTTTTCCTTAGACCATGAGATCGTGTAACTCCCGGATACCATAGGAGTGCTTTGGGTGTACCAAACGTCACAACGTAACTGGGTGACTATAAAGGTAGACTACGGGTATCTCCGAAAGTGTCTGTTGGGTTGACACGGATCAAGACTGGGATTTGTCACTCCGTATGACGGAGAGGTATCACTGGGCCCACTCGGTAATGCATCATCATAATGAGCTCAAAGTGACCAAGTGTCTGGTCACGGGATCATGCATTACGGTACGAGTAAAGTGACTTGCCGGTAACGAGATTGAACGAGGTATTGGGATACCGATGATCGAATCTCGGGCAAGTAATATATCGATTGACAAAGGGAATTGCATACGGGGTTGATTGAATCCTCGACATCGTGGTTCATCCGATGTGATCATCGTGGAGCGTGTGGGAGCCAACATGGGTATCCAGATCCCGTTGTTGGTTATTGACCGGAGAGTCGTCTCGGTCATGTCTACATGTCTCCCGAACCCGTAGGGTCTACACACTAAAGGTTCGGTGACGCTAGGGTTGTGAAGATATGTATATGCAGTAACCCAAATGTTGTTCGGAGTCCCGGATGAGATCCCGGATGTCACGAGGAGTTCCGGAATGGTCCGGAGGTAAAGAATTATATATAGGAAGTGCTGTTTCGGCCATCGGGACAAGTTTCGGGGTTATCGGTATTGTACCGGGACCACCGGAAGGGTCCCGGGGGTCCACCGGGTGGGGCCACCTATCCCGGAGGGCCCCATGGGCTGAAGTGGGAAGGGACCCAGCCAATAGTGGGCTGGGGCGCCACCCCCTAAGCGCCCATGCGCCTAGGGTTTAGGGGAAACCCTAAAGGGGGCCCCCCTAGCTTGGGGGGCAAGCCCCCCACCCCTTGGCCGCCGCCCCCCTAGGAGATCCATCTCCTAGGGCCGGTGCCTCCCCCCCGTGGCACCCCTATATATAGTGGGGGAGAGGAGGGACTTGAGGCTACGGCTTTTGGTGCATCCCTCTCTCCCTGTTACGTCTCTCTCTCTTGTAGTATAGGCGAAGCCCTGCTACTGTGACGCCCTGCATCCACCACCACGCCGTCATGCTGCTGGATCATCAGCAACCTCTCCTCCCCCCTTGCGGGATCAAGAAGGAGGAGACGTCTCCCGTCCCATACGTGTGTTGAACGCGGAGGTGCCGTCCGTTCGACACTTGGTCATCGGTGATTTGGATCATGTCGTGTTCGACTACATCATCCCCGTTCTTTGAACGCTTCCACACGCGATCTACAAACGTATGTAGATGCATCTGATGACTCGTTGCTAGATGAACTCCTAGATGGATCTTGGTGAAACGAGTAGGAAATTTTTTGTTTTCTGCAATGTTCCCCAACAGTGGCATCATGAGCTAGGTCTATGCGTAGTTCTTCTTGCGCGAGTAGAACACAATTTGTTGTGGGCGTGGATTTGTCAACTTTCTTGCTGCTACTAGTCTTTTCTTGCTTCAGCGGTATTGTGGGATGAAGCGGCCCGGACCAACCTTACACGTATGCTTACGTGAGACCGGTTCCACCGACTAACATGCACTAGTTGCATAAGGTGGCTGGCGGGTGTCTGTCTCTCCTACTTTAGTTGGAGCGGATTCGATGAACATGGTCCTTATGAAGGGTAAATAGAAGTTGACAAATCACGTTGTGGCTTTCACGTAGGTAAGAAAACGTTCTTGCTAGAACCCTAATTCAGCCACGTAAAACTTGCAACAACAATTAGAGGACGTCTAACTTGTTTTTGCAGCAAGTGGTTTGTCATATGATATGGCCAAAGTTGTGATGAATGATGAATGATCTATATGTGATGTATGAGATGTTCATGCTATTGTAATAGGAATCACGACTTGCATGTCGATGAGTATGACAACCGGCAGGAGCCATAGGAGTTGTCTTTATTCTTTTATATGACCTGCGTGTCATTGAGAAACGCCATGTAAATTACTTTACTTTATTGCTAAACGCGTTAGCCATAGTAGTAGAAGTAATAGTTGGCGAGCAACTTCATGGAGACACGATGATGGAGATCATGATGATGGAGATCATGGTGTCAAGCCGGTGACAAGATGATCATGGAGCCCCAAGATGGAGATCAAAGGAGGTATGTGATATTGGCCATATCATGTCACGTTTATTATTTGATTGCATGTGATGTTTATCACGTTTTGCATCTTGTTTACTTAGAACGACGGTAGTAAACAAGATGATCCCTCATAACAATTTCAAGAAGTGTTCTCCCCTAACTGTGCACCGTTGCTAAAGTTCGTCGTTTTGAAGCACCACATGATGATCGGGTGTGATAGATTCTTACGTTCACATACAACGGGTGTAAGACAGTTTTACACATGCAAAACACTTAGGGTTAACTTGACGAGCCTAGCATGTGTATAGACATGGCCTCGGAACACAGAAGACCGAAAGGTCGAACATGAGTCGTATAGAAGATACGATCAACATGAAGATGCTCACCGACGTTGACTAGTCCGTCTCACGTGATGATCGGACACGGCCTAGTTAACTCGGATCATGTAATACTTAGACGACTAGAGGGATGCCTAATCTAAGTGGGAGTTCATTATATAATTTGATTAGATGAACTTTATTATCATGAACATTAGTCTAAAATATTTTACAATATGTCTTGTAGATCAAATGGCCCACTTAGTCCTCAACTTCAACGTGTTCCTAGAGAAAACCAAGCTGAAAGACGATGGCAGCAACTATACGGACTGGGTCCGGAACCTGAGGATCATCCTCATAGCTGCCAAGAAAGATTACGTCCTACAAGCACCGCTAGGTGAAGCTCCCGTCCCACAGAACCAAGGCGTTATGAACGCTTGGCAGACATGTGTTGACGACTACTCCCTCGTTCAGTGCGGCATGCTTTACAGTTTAGAGCCGGGGCTCCAAAAGCGTTTTGAGAGACATGGAGCATATGAGATGTTCGAAGAGCTGAAAATGGTTTTCCAAGCTCATGCCCGGGTCGAGAGATACGAGGTCTCCGACAAGTTCTTCAGCTGTAAGATGGAGGAAAATAGTTCTGTCAGTGAGCACATACTCACTATGTCTGGGTTACATAACCGCTTGACTCAGCTGGGAGTTAATCTCCCGGATGATGCGGTCATTGACAGAATCCTCCAGTCGAGTCCACCAAGCTACAAGAGCTTTGTGATGAACTTCAACATGCAGGGGATGCAAAAGACCATTCCTGAGTTGTTTTCAATGCTGAAATCAGCGGAGGTAGAAGTCAAAAAGGAACATCAAGTGTTGATGGTCAATAAAACCACTAAGTTCAAGAAAGGCAAGGGTAAAAAGAACTCCAAGAAGGACGGCAAGGAAGTTGCCGCGCCCGGCAAGCAAGTTGCCGGGAAGAAGCCAAAGAATGGACCCAAGCCCGAGACTGAGTGCTTTTATTGCAAGGGAAGCGGTCACTGGAAGCGGAACTGCTCCAAATACTTAGCAGACAAGAAGGCCGGCAAAACAAAAGGTATATGTGAGATACATGTAATTGATGTGTACCTTACCAGTAATCGTAGTAGCTCTTGGGTATTTGATACCGGTGCAGTTGCTCACATTTGTAACTCACAGCAGGAACTACGGAATAAGCGGAGACTGGCAAAGGACGAGGTGACGATGCGCGTCGGGAATGGTTCCAAAGTCGATGTGATCGCCGTCGGCACGCTACCTCTTCATTTACCTACGGGATTAGTTTTAAACTTCAATAATTTTTATTTAGTACCAGCTTTGAGCATGAACATTGTATCAGGATCTCGTTTAATTCGAGATGGCTACTCATTTAAATCCGAGAATAATGGTTGTTCTATTTATATGAGAGATATGTTTTGTGGTCATGCTCCTATGGTGAATGGTTTATTCTTTATGAATCTCGAACGTAATGCTACACATGTTCATAGTGTGAGTACCAAAAGATGTAAGGTTGATAATGATAGTCCCACATACTTGTGGCACTGCCGCCTTGGTCACATAGGTGTCAAACGCATGAAGAAGCTCCATGCAGATGGACTTTTAGAGTCTCTTGATTATGAATCATTTGACACGTGCGAACCATGCCTTATGGGTAAAATGACCAAGACTCCGTTCTCAGGAACAATGGAGCGAGCAACCAACTTATTGGAAATCATACATACTGATGTGTGCGGTCCAATGAGTGTTGAGGCTCGTGGTGGCTATCGTTATGTTCTCACCCTCACTGATGACTTGAGTAGATACGGGTATGTCTACTTAATGAAACACAATTCTGAAACCTTTGAAAAGTTCAAGGAATTTCAGAATGAGGTTGAGAATCAATGTGACAAGAAAATCAAGTTTCTACGATCTGATCGTGGAGGAGAATACTTGAGTCATGAATTTGGCACACACTTAAGAAAATGTGGAATAGTTTCACAACTCACGCCGCCTGGTACACCTCAGCGTAATGGTGTGTCCGAACGTCGTAATCGCACTCTATTAGATATGGTGCGGTCGATGATGTCTCTTACCGATCTACCGCTATCTTTTTGGGGCTATGCTTTAGAGACTGCTGCATTCACTTTAAATAGGGCTCCGTCAAAATCCGTTGAGACGACACCGTTTGAATTATGGTTTGGGAATAAACCTAAGTTGTCGTTTCTGAAAGTTTGGGGATGCGATGCTTATGTCAAGAAACTTCAACCTGAAAAGCTCGAACCAAAGTCAGAAAAATGCGTCTTCATAGGATACCCAAAAGAAACTATTGGGTATACCTTCTACCTCAGATCCGAAGGCAAGATCTTTGTTGCCAAGAATGGATCCTTTCTAGAGAAAGAGTTTCTCTCGAAAGAAGTAAGTGGGAGGAAAGTAGAACTTGATGAAGTGTTACCTCTTGAACCGGAAAATGGCGCAACTCAAGAAAATGTTCCTGAGGTGCCTGCACCGACTAGAGAGGAAGATAATGATGATGATCATGAAACTTCTGATCAAGTTGCTACTGAACTTCGAAGGTCCACAAGGACACATTCCGCACCAGAGTGGTACGGCAACCCTGTCTTGGAAATCATGTTGTTAGACAACGGTGAACCTTCGAACTATGAAGAAGCGATGGCAGGCCCGGATTCCGAAAAATGGCTAGAAGCCATGAAATCCTAGATAGGATCCATGTATGAAAACGAAGTATGGACTTTGACTGACTTGCCCGTTGAACGGCGAGCCATAGAGAATAAATGGATCTTTAAGAAGAAGACAGACGCGGATGGTAATGTGACCATCTATAAAGCTCGGCTTGTCGCTAAGGGTTATCGACAAGTTCAAGGGGTTGACTACGATGAGACTTTCTCACCGGTAGCGAAGCTAAAGTCCGTCCGAATCATGTTAGCAATTGCCGCGTTTTACGATTATGAAATATGGCAAATGGACGTCAAAACGGCATTCCTTAATGGTTTCCTTAAGGAAGAATTGTATATGATGCAGCCGGAAGGTTTTGTCGATCCTAAGAATGCTGACAAGGTGTGCAAGCTCCAACGCTCGATTTATGGGCTGGTGCAAGCATCTCGGAGTTGGAACTTTCGCTTTGATGAGATGATCAAAGCGTTTGGGTTTACGCAGACTTATGGAGAAGCCTGCGTTTACAAGAAAATGAGTGGGAGCTCTGTAGCATTTCTCATATTATATGTAGATGACATACTTTTGATGGGAAATGATATAGAACTCTTGGACAGCATTAAGGCCTACTTGAATAAGAGTTTTTCAATGAAGGACCTTGGAGAAGCTGCTTATATATTAGGCATCAAAATCTATAGAGATAGATCGAGACGCCTCATAGGTCTTTTACAAAGCACATACCTTGATAAGATATTGAAGAAGTTCAATATGGATCAATCTTAGAAGGGGTTCTTGCCTGTGTTACAAGGTATGAAATTGAGTTCGGCTCAAAGTCCGACCACGGCAGAAGAAATAGAAGAGATGAGTGTCATCCCCTATGCCTCAGCCATAGGTTCTATTATGTATGCCATGCTGTGTACCAGACCTGATGTAAACCTTGCCGTAAGTTTGGTAGGAAGGTACCAAAGTAATCCTGGCAAGGAACACTAGACAGCGGTCAAGAATATCCTGAAGTACCTGAAAAGGACTAAGGAGATGTTTCTCATTTATGGAGGTGACGAAGAGCTCGTCGTAAAGGGTTACGTCGACGCTAGCTTCGACACAGATCTGGATGACTCAAAGTCACAAACCGGATACGTGTATATTTTGAATGGTGGGGCAGTAAGCTGGTGCAGTTGCAAGCAGAGCGTCGTGGCGGGATCTACATGTGAAGCGGAGTAAATGGCAGCCTCGGAGGCAGCACATGAAGCAATTTGGGTGAAGGAGTTCATCACCGACCTCGGAGTCATACCCAATGCGTCGGGGCCGATCAAGCTCTTCTGTGACAACACTGGAGCTATTGCACTTGCCAAGGAGCCCAGGTTTCACAAAAAGACAAGGCACATCAAGCGTCGCTTCAACTCCATTCGTGAAAATGTTCAAGATGGAGACATACATATTTGTAAAGTACATACGGACCTGAATGTAGCAGATCCGTTGACTAAACCTCTCCCTAGGGCAAAACATGATCAACACCAGAATTCCATGGGTGTTCGATTCATCACAATGTAACTAGATTATTGACTCTGGTGCAAGAGGGAGACTGTTGGAAATATGCCCTAGAGGCAATAATAAAAGCATTATTATTATATTTCCTTGTTCATGATAATTGTCTTTATTCATGCTATAATTGTGTTATCCGGAAATCGTAATACATGTGTGAATAACAGACACCAACATGTCCCTAGTAAGCCTCTAGTTGACTAGCTCGTTAATCAACAGATAGTCATGGTTTCCTGGCTATGGACATAGGATGTCATTGATAACGAGATCACATCATTAGGAGAATGATGTGATGGACAGGACCCAATCCTAAACATAGCATAAAGATCGTGTAGTTCGTTTGCTAGAGTTTTGCAATGTCAAGTATCTTTTCCTTAGACCATGAGATCGTGTAACTCCCGGATACCATAGGAGTGCTTTGGGTGTACCAAACGTCACAACATAACTGGGTGACTATAAAGGTAGACTACGGGTATCTCCGAAAGTGTCTGTTGGGTTGACACGGATCAAGACTAGGATTTGTCACTCTGTATGACGGAGAGGTATCACTGGGCCCACTCGGTAATGCATCATCATAATGAGCTCAAAGTGACCAAGTGTCTGGTCACGGGATGATGCATTACGTTACGAGTAAAGTGACTTGCCGGTAACGAGATTGAACGAGGTATTGGGATACCGACGATCGAATCTGGGGCAAGTAATATATCGATTGACAAAGGGAATTACATACGGGGTTGATTGAATCCTCGACATCGTGGTTCATCCGATGAGATCATCATGGAGCATGTGGGAGCCAACATGGGTATCCAGATCCCGCTGTTGGTCATGGACCGGAGAGTCGTCTCGGTCATGTCTACATGTCTCCCGAACCCGTATGGTCTACACACTTAAGGTTCGGTGACACTAGGGTTGTGAAGATATGTATATGCAGTAACCCAAATGTTGTTCGGAGTCCCGGATGAGATCCCGGACGTCACGAGGAGTTCCAGAATGGTCCGGAGGTAAAGAATTATATATAGGAAGTGTTGTTTCGGCCATCGGGACAAGTTTCGGGGTTATCGGTATTGTACCGGGACCACCGGAAGGGTCCCGGGGGTCCACCGGGTGGGGCCACCTATCCCGGAGGGCCCCATGGGCTGAAGTGGGAAGGGACCCAACCCATAGTGGGCTAGGGCACCACCCCCTAAGGGCCCATGCGCCTAGGGTTTAGGGGAAACCCTAAAGGGGGGCGCCCCCTTGCTTGGGGGGCAAGCCCCCCACCCCTTGGCCGCCGCCCCCCCAGGAGATCCATCTCCTAGGGCCGGCGCCCCCCCCTTGGCACCCCTATATATAGTGGGGAGAGGAGGGACTTGAGGCTACGGCTTTTGGTGCATCCCTCTCTCCCTGTTACGTCTCTCTCTCTCTCTTGTAGTATAGGCCAAGCCCTGCTACTGTGACGCCCTGCATCCACCACCACGCCGTCGTGCTGCTGGATCATCATCAACCTCTCCTCCCCCCTTGCTGGATCAAGAAGGAGGAGACGTCTCCCATCCCGTACGTGTGTTGAACGCAGAGGTGCCGTCCGTTCGGTACTTGGTCATCGGTGATTTGGATCACGTCATGTTCGACTACATCATCCCCGTTCTTTGAACGCTTCCGCACGCGATCTACAAAGGTATGCAGATGCATCTGATGACTCGTTGCTAGATGAACTCCTAGATGGATCTTGGTGAAACGAGTAGGAAAATTTTTGTTTTCTGCAACGTTCCCCAAAAGATTTCGGACAAATGTTAGTATTTGGAACTCGCCGATTGGAGTTCCGAGCCGCCTACTCAGCAGCCGTCCCGAAACTCGGGGACTACACCCAGTGGGTGTGCTGGCGTGCCCCCATGAAGAAAAACAAGAAACCTAAACAAAGAAGGAGGAAACATACCCGGATGGCTGCTCGCGACGCCAGATGCGCCTTGGTGCAGTTCCGGAGGGCGTCGCCTTCGGCTCGGATCTTCGCCTGGACGTCCAGAAGCGCCTGGTTCAACGGGCCTGTCCCGCCTACCCGCACCCACCCAGTGGGCTCGGCGCTCGTCGCCTCGGTGTCTGGGATCATGCAACTTGTGGCGCCGGCTTCCAAGGGGGGCGGCGCCGAGGTCACCTTCGCAAGACGGCGGCGCGTGGACGCGCCGACTTGAAGAATCAGGCCCGCCACGACCTCGTCCTCATTTGGCGGCACCGGCGGGTCTGCCGGCTGCCCACCTCGCGCGCTTCCAGATGGCGGTGGTGGCGGCACAATCACGTCCGGCACAAAGGCGTACCCGCCATCCTCCTCCATTGCCAGGTTCTCGCCGCCGGCTTCCCCAGTCTGCCCCGTGAACTCCGGAGGCGGTGGCGCGGAGCTCAGCGGGTTGACAAAAACCGCCGATTGGCGGTGCGCGGCTTCTTCAGCCTGCTTCCTCACCGCAACGGCGGCTTCGACCTCCGCCTTCTCCAAGCGGGCGTTCTCTTCCTCTGCGTGCTTCTCTTGCGCGTTCTGCTCTGTCGACTCCCGGAGGTCGGCGGCGGGGTCAATCCTCCCAGTGGTGGCGGATGTCTCTGCCGACCCAATGACGGAGGCGGCAGCGACCCTCTCCAGGGAGAGGGGAGCCCTAGACCAAGGGAAAACAAGTGAAGACTCAAACAAGTTCAACAAAGGAAAAATAAAGGCGAAGGGCTGGAGCACTTACGCGGAGACCAACGGCGGCTTCTTCACTTCCTTGCAGAAGCGGTTGGCCTTCGCGGCCACCTCGTCCTGTTTCGTCGCCGCGGCCGAGCTCTTGGACTTCTTCGGCCGACTACCGAACAAGCTTGGCATGGCCCTATGTTTCTTCCCGCCGCCTAGAGCGTCCGGCGCGGCAAAAGAGCTCGCGCCGGGCTGGCCGGCTCCTGGCTGGTGGCGGGGGGTGACTTCCTCATCATCATTAGGCCAGTCCTCTAGACTGGCCCCGAGCCGCGGGCCGCCTCCTCCCTTGGCGTAGTCTTCCAAAGCCGCCACCCCTAGATCGGGGTCGTCGACATCGCTCTTTGCCCGGTCGGCGAGGAACTCGCGGGCCGGCCCTGCGATGCTGGCTGATGGATGGAGGAGGGGATTCTGACCAAAGCCGACTGGTCAGGTCGGACAAGACAAACTCGGCAAGAAAGAAGACAAGTTAAAGAAAGAAGAAAAGAGGCAACTCACTATAGGCGGGGGGGGGGGGGGGGGGGGGTTGGCACGAGAATACGGCTCCTTGCCGAACTGCCAACCTTCCAAAAGCTTGCTGTCCGAGAGGTAGTTCACCATGTAGGCCACCTCCTCATGAGGCATGTCCTTGGTGCATATCCGACTCCGGTCTCGGTGCCCGCTCATCTGGCATATCATGTGGGGGCGACCTTGGAGCGGGAGAACTCGGCGCGCCACGAAGGCGGCCAGCAGATCCGAACCAGTGAGTCCTTTTGACTGTGTCAGCACTCGGAGTCGCGTGACGGCGCCGGCTCCCACGGGCGTCAGCGTCTTGGCCCAATACAACCAGTTGGGCAGCCTCCTAGCCGGCGGGCCGGCTACGAAAGCCGGCAGATTGACCCAATCGCCCTCCGCGAAGACGCTCTTCACGTAGAAGTACGATCACTGTTACATCTTCACCGACTTTATCATCTTGATGGAGGGGAATGGGTTGTCGGCCCCTGACCTCCGCAGGGCGATAAACACGCCGCACTGAGCTGGCACGCCTGCGGCCTAGGTGCCAAGCTTGGCGAAGAAGAACTCCCCCCAGAGCTCGATGGTGGGGAGGAGTCCGAGGAAGCCTTCGCACAAGGTGACGAAGGCGGACAGCAGCACCACCGTGTTGGGCATGAGGTTGTGCGGCTGGAGGTCGTAGAACTCAAGAAAGGAACGGAAGAAGCCGCTCGCCGGCAGGCCTAGGCCGCACAGGCAGTGCGAGCGGAAGATGACCTGCTCACCCTCCTGCGGCGCCGGCGAGATTTCCCCCTTGGCGCAAGGCAGACCCGCACATAGTCCTTGCCAGGGAGCCGACGCATCTTGCGGAGGAACTCGATGTGATCGTCGTGGACCTCTGATCCATCCCAGGTGCCGGAGTGCACCGAGGGGGGCGCGGCGGTGAAAGAAGAGAGCATCGTGAGCAGGTCACCGCAGCGCTCGGTGAAGTTTGGGGGCGCGGCAGAGCGAGGAAGAAGAAGAAGGAGGAGTAGCGTGGAGGAAGGGCGCGCGCGCTCTGCCGCTCCCCCCCTCCTCCCCCTACTTATAGACCCACGGGTTGCGAAGCCGAGGGGGCGGTTGTGGGATTAACTACGCCCACGACCCCACGACCCCCACGATTTATCGCGCGGAGTTACTGCGCCGAGGTGCGGTGGTGGCGGGCCCCGCCTATAGGCCTGTCCTGTCGCGCCCGTGGGTGGGCAGGTTGGCCCGACCGCATGTTGCCACGTGACGGGCCCGAAACGGGCGGCAGCCTGGAAGCTTAGCTAGCATACCATTTGGATCCCGCTGAGGCGTTCGAAAACTCTGGACAAGTCAAATTGGGTGAGAACGACTCCTAGCAGTCGGCCCGGCAGAAGTCAAAACAGGTTTTCACCTCAGGCACTCGGAGAGAGAAACTGTTGAGGCTTCATGGCTGATCATCCGCGGTGCCTCACCAGCTTCGGGGACTACTGTCGGAGTAATGGGCCATGGGTAGGCTAACCCGAAGCCCATAACCTTTCAAGGCATCGGGGCTGACTGCACCCCTCGAGACCCCAAGATGAAGAGCCGCCTTCTGGAAGCCGGCTGATGGAACAGCCGACTGCCTGCTCGCGGCCGAGTCCAGGAGGCGAAGTCAAGACCAGCCGACTCCTACCTGCCAGCTTCCAGAGAAGCCGACCACCGGGAGTCGGCCCGCGGCACCCACAACACCCATGCCCTCATTAAGGGGGACGGGATGGGGAGTGGCTACAGTGAAGCCCACTCCCCTCCCTTTCCCGAGGCTGGCATGGCCACAGTGTGCTGCACCCACGGAGATCTTCGTCTGGCGCAGCACTGTTGCCATGCCATCCCTAACATCAGCACGAGCGGGCGGAGTCCTGCGCCCACGATGGCCTGTCTGTACGACCTAAGGCCGACGGGCCCCACCAGTCAGCGAGAGTCCAGAAGACGGCAAGAGGCGCCACCAGTCGGACCCTGTGGGAGTCGGCCCCTGGGAGTCGGCCTGCCCCTCCCACGGGTCCCACGCGCCATTAACCAGACGAGACGGGGAGTGGCTACAGTAATCGCCCGCCAGGCGGCGGGGCTGTAGCCACGACCCCATGACCAAGCCTGCATCATTAGAAGCACAGCTACAGTAATCAGCAGCCGGCAAGACCCACAAGTGGCGGACGTGGCCTATCGGCCCCGTACCGGACCAGTCGGCGGGACCCACCAGTCGGTGGGCCCCAGCAGTCGGCGGAGAAGCCGGCGGCCGAAGAGACTGACGGCTGGGCCCTTCGCCCAGCCGGATTACCATTGTACCCCTAGGGGGTAGGCCTATATAAACCCCCCAGGGCACCCATGCAAAGGGTTTGAATCCATTAGCACTAGACCAGTTCATATAGGGAGGAGAGAGCTAGCCTTGCCTTCTCCTATCTCCAGAAACCAGCTCAAGGAGAAACCTTGTACTGACTTTGCCTTAGTGATCATGCAGAGACACCGCAGAGCAGGACTAGGGGTGTTATCTCCTAGGAGAGCCCCGAACCTGGGTAAAGTACACCGGCGTTCGTGTCTACGCCTCATCCCGCTTCCAGGCACCAACGACATTCTACTCGCTCCCACCACGATAAGCCATCCTTTGGCATATGTCGCACCCAACCCCGACACCCAGACTTTGTATTATGAAATAAGGCCTTATAGTGTATTTGTGTCTTTATCCGAATTACTTTCCTCCTGTGCGGCCGTATTTTATTATTCTGAAATTTTGCCAGTCGTTGGCTTCAGCCTCCACGTAGATGCTATGGGGGTGTTCGGAATAACGTGTAATCACTCTTGACAGAAAAAATCGCCAGAGATTTAGTAAGCCGCCAATTGCTGACCAGCTCTCGTCACATCATGACAGTCAATTTTCGGCTTCCTCTACTGAGGTGTTTGACCGGGCAAACCAGGAACACAATCGCAGTAGTTCTCCCTTTACTACCTTAGCCGAGCAAACGGAACATAAGATAGTAACCACAGGAGCTGGGCAACTCTACTATTGATTTGGAGCCGATGCATATAATGCAGTATTCGGGAAGCCAAATCTACTCTGAGAGTCTTCGGACTTTCTGTTTTTGAAAATATATTTTCGGCTGAACAAAGCCCCTGGCCATTAAATCATTTCGAGGTGTAAGTGCCCATTTGAAAGTAAATAGGGGAGACAGGGTAAGAAATAAGCCAATACCGAACAAGGTTGGGCGAAACTGTTTCCATTATAGTCTGATGGGTACGTCAAAACGTGTTTTTACAGAGGATGCCAGAAGCGTCAAGGCTATTTTACATGCCCAGAATTTAAGAACAAGGGAAAAGCTCCATACATGTCATAAAAAAAGGTGGTCTTGAAGGTCCTTTGGATACCCTGCCGGATGTCTGCGTCGCTTTTCACCGTTGAGAGAGATTCCTTGAGCAGAACGGCCCACGGCTCCATACGAAACCGAGATCAAAGAGAGTCCTTGTACGTCCGTGGAGTAGCTAGGTTTTAATGCACCTGCGGTATTGGAGAAGAAACAGAAAAAATGATCGAATAAAAAGATCAAGGTCATATAGGGTCAAACCGGACTATAGACCTATCCATATTGTCCCTCCGTTGATGTCCAAGGTATTTTGAGCGCCAAGTGTCAGTTGTTGTTTTTCCATGTTTTTTACATCACAGTAAATCAATATCAGACAGAGTCCAAATGCAACGAAACTTCATGATGATTTTTGATGGACCAAAAGGAAGAAGTTGGGCCCTGGTTGCACCTGGGGGGAGTCCCGAGGAGGGGACAACCCACCAGGGCGCGCCAGGAGGCCAAGGCGCACCCTGGTGGGTTGTGCCCACCTCGGGTGCCCCTCGGACCGCCTCTTTGCTCTATAAATACCCCAAAAATCCCAGAACCCTAGGGGAGTCAACGAAATATTCATCCAGCTGTCGCTGAATCTAGAACCACCAGATCCAATCTAGACACCATCTCAGATGGGGTTCACCACCTCCATTGGTGCCTCTCCCATGATGCATGAGTAGTTCTTTGTAGACCTTCGGGTCCGTAGTTAGTAGCTAGATGGCTTCCTCTCTCTCGCTGAATTCTCAATGCAATGGTCTCTTGGGGATCCATATGATGTAACTCTTTTGCGGTGTGTTTGTTGGGATCTGATGAACTTCGAGTTTATGATCAGTTATATCTTTTTATATCCATGAAAGTTATTTGAGTTTCTTTGATCTCTTATATGCATGATCTCTTATAGCAACACGTATGTATCGTTGCTACTAAGGATAATATGATGAGATCTATATCTACGCAATAGATAAACGGATCTTTTCTACATCATGTCATCGTTCTTATTGCGTTACTCTATTTTTCCATGAACTTAATACACTAGATGCATGCTGGATAGCGGTCGATGTGTGGAGTAATAGTAGTAGATGCAGGCAGGAGTTGGTCTACTAATCTTGGATGTGATGCCTATGTAATGATCATTGCTTGGGTATTGTCATAATTATTTGAAGTTCTACTAATTGCCCAATAGTAATTTTTACCCACCGTTTGCTATTTTTCTTGAGAGAAGCCACTAGTGAAACCTACAGCCCCCGGGTCTTCTTTCTCATATATTTGCTTGCGATCTACTTTTTCTTTGCATTTTTATTCAGATCTATTAAACCAAAAATAAAAAAATTCTTTGTTGCACTTTATTTTATTTCGATCTATTATTTCAATCTACTACAATTTCTGGCATCGTTACCCGAAAGGGATTGACAACCCCTTTTACACATCGGGTTGCGAGGTGTTGTTATTTGTGTGCAGGTGCTGTTTACGTTGTGTTGCTTAGTTATCCTACTAGTTCGATAACCTTGGTTTCTTCACTAAGGGAAATACCTATTGTCGCTATGCTGCATCATCCCTTCCTCTTTGGGGAAATACCGACGTAGTCCTAGCAGACATGAGCTTTTCTGGCGCAATAGTCAGAGAGCGATCAAAAGGAATTTTTGGCGCCGTTTCCGGGGAGGATCTTCAACATAACCAGGTTCCTAATCACAAATGTCATCTCCTCGCAATTTACATTATTTGCCATTTGCCTCTCATTTTCCTCTCCTCCACTTCACAAAAATTTGCCGTTTTATTCGCCCTCTTTTTCGTTCGCCGTTTTCTCGCCAGATCTCATGTTTGCTTGTCTTGCCATGTGTCTTCTATTTGCTTGCATCTTGGCTTGCTAAAAATCAATTGATATGGATCCTGATCCACTTGCTAATCTTTTCAAGAGATCCAATTATGATGAACCCATTGCTAGTGAATTGAGTTCACTAGATTATCTTTATGAAGTTTTGCTTGAAATTCGTGAATCTAAAAGTTGTGATGAAGAAATTTATGAAGTGATTCATGATAGCTCCTTGAATGAAAAGCATGATTGCAATAATTTTACTATAAATTCTATTAATGTCAATTGTGCTAATAATATGCAAAAACCCGAGCCTAGGGATGCTTGTTTTGTTATGTCCGCTACTTATTTTAATGATCATGATTGGGGTGATAATGTTTCTTATGATCTTAAAAATTTATTTAAGCCTCATGATGAATATGTTTGCGATAATATTTAAAGTGGTTTTGGAAGAGTGTCAACTTTAGCTAAAAATAATCCCACATATTTTGAGAGTGTTCAATCTTATGAATTTTTTGATGAAAGTGGGTTTGGAGAGGTCATGACTTTATTTGATGATCCCACTATTTTGGAAGAGTGTCAACTTTGCATGCATGTGGATCATAAAGAGAAAATTTTATATGATAGCTATATTATTGAATTTGATTATGATCCTACATATACTTATTCTGAGAGAGTAAAATATGGTTGTAGAAATTTTCATGTTATTAAATTTCCTCTTGTTGTGTTGAGATTGTCAATGTTTTATTCCTCTCCTTTGTATATGCTAGATATTTCTTGTCTTGATAATTTGTTTTCCTATAAAATTCCTATGGATAGGAAGTATGTTAGACTTAAATGTGTTTGTCACATGTTTCATGATGCTCTCTTTGTGTTTCAATTATTACCTTTTGTGTGAGCATCGTTGAAATTTTATGCCTAAGGGCGTAAAACTATAGCGCTTGTTGGGAGGAAACCCAATGAATAAAATTTATTTTTTCTTTTTGCTTTCTGTTATTGAGTGTTTACACAATTATGCTACTGGTATGACTGTGTTTTTTATGTTTTAATTAGTGTTTGTGCCAAGTAAAGCCTACAGGATCTTCTTGGGTGGTAGTTGTTTAATCTTGCTGAAAAAGACAGGAACTTTGTGCTAACGAAAATAATTGTTAAAAATCACCAGAACGTGATAAAATGCCAATTATTTTTGCAGAAGATTAATATAAAAATTACCCAGGTTTTCCTATTTTGGTAGAATTTTTTGAGTTATAGAAGTATTTGCTAAAGTTAGATTACTACAGACTTTTCTGTTTTGACGGATTCTGTTTTCTTTGTGTTGTGTGCTTATTTTGATGGCTCTATGGTTTTCTTTGATGAGTTTTTGCCATAGAAAAGTTGGAATACAGTAGATATAATACAAAAACAAAATATGAATTGGTTTGATACAACACTTATAGTAGTAGTTTGCTTTCTTATACTAACGGATCTCACAAAGGTTTTGTTGAGTTTTGTGTGATTGAAGTTTTCAAGTTTTGGATTATCTTATGATGGATGAAAGAAGGATAGAAGAGACTAAGCTTGGGGATGCCCCGGCATCCCAAGATATTATCCAAGAATGAGCAACCAACTAAGCTTGGGGATGCCCCCGAGTGGCATCCCCTCTTTCTTCTAACAACCATCGGTATTTTACTAGAGGCTATATTTTTATTTCACATGATATGTGTTTTGCTTGGAGCGTCTTGTATGCTATGTGTCTTTGCTTGTTTTATTTTGTGTTTGAAGTCATCAATCCTTGCTGGACACACCTATTTGTGAGAGCCAAAATTATATCATGACTTGTTAGAATTGCTCTCTGTGCTTCACTTAAATCTTTTACGAGCTAGGACTTGCTCTAGTGCTTCACTTATATCTTTTTGAGCATGGTGTGCTTTGTTATTTTTGAAGAAATGCTCTCTTGCTTCACTTAGATTTATTTGAGAGTTAGTAATTTTTTTAAGAAAGTCTCTCTTACTTCACTTAAATTATTTTGAGAGAAAGAAAAATTGTTATGCTCATGATCTTCACCTATATTTGTCTGAGCTTATGAAAAGCATCACATGAAAATTAGTCCCAAAGTGATAGATATCCAAGAAGGATACAAGGGAAAATGTCATGAAGATCATTGGACAAAATAAACTTGATTCTTAGTAATAGTTTTGAGATATGTTGACGTGATATGTGAGTTATGTTGATGAGTAATTGTGCTCTAGTAAGAGTATTGGTGTTAAGGTTTGTGATTCCCTATGCATGCACGAAAGTAGATAATCATGCAAGGAAAATTATATCCTACTTGTGGTGCATTATTCAGTGTTAATTAGGCTTAATGCTTGCTTATGAGATTATTCGTTTCTTGGTTGGTCGCTTGTCAATCTTTTTGCTAGCCTTCATTTTGCACTAAGTATGACCTCTACTTGTGCATCCAAAATCCTTTAAACCAGTTTTGCCACATGAGTCCACTATATCTACCTATATGTGGTATTCTTTTGCCGTTCTAAGCAAATTTGCATGTGCCATCTCTAATTTTCAAAATAAACTTCTCTTTTGTGTGTTTGTTTCGCTCGTGGAACGGTAACGGGTGGCTAATATTTTCCATGCTGGATGTGTTATTCCCATGATGAGTGTTTATTCACTTGTCATTGCACGAGAGTAAGGAAAAGATTTTAGAGATGCCTAGTCCGGAAATGAAAAATTGAATTTACTTTATGTTGTCAAATAATAAATTTCTTGGAAAGTGTTGGTATGGAGGGCACCCGTGGATACGGCTAGCCATGGAAAGTGAAAGTATGGTGGAAAAAGGAATAAACTTTATTTTCTGTTTGGGAACCGCCTATGGCATATCTAGCATGCAAAGTGTTCGTAGCTCTGAGTCGTTTTCGTTGGTGGGATGGATACACCTCCCAAAATATGTTATCTCAATTTTTTCGCTTTGAGCTCTGGCACCTCTACAAATCCCTACTTCCCTCTGCGAAGGGCCTTTCTTTTACTTTATGCAATTTTTATTTTTGAATTTGAGTCTCCATCCTCTCTTACAAAATCACCAACTAGGAGGCAATATGATCGTTCTTAAGTATTGGGTGTAGTTAATATTCGAGTGTGTTTCATGACTGGATCAATGATTGAGCATGATGGGCTAGGGATAACTTATTTTAGCGTTGATATTTGGAAAGACATGGTTGCTTGTTGATATGTTTGAGTATCTAAATTATTATGTCAAAACTAGACTATTGCTTTGAATCACATAAAAAGTCCAAATATCCATGCTATAAAGAAACGAATATGATATGACTTGATGAACAACACTCGACATCAAATAATCTATTTTTATCACCTACCTACTCGAGGACGAGTAGGAGTTAAGCTTGGGGATGCTGATACGTCTCCAATGTATCTATAATTTTTCATTGTTCCATGCTATTTTATTATCAATCTTGGATGTTCTATACTCATTTTATAGTCATTTTATATCATTTTTTGGTACTAACCTAGTGACATAGTGCCAAGTTGCCAGTTGCTATTTTTCCATGTTTTTTTACATCGCAGGAAATCAATATCAGATGGAGTGCAAATGCAATGAACCTTCACGATGATTTTTTATGGACCAAAAGGAAGAAGTTGGGCCCTGGTTGCACCTCGGGGGAGTCCCGAGGAGGGGACAACCCACCAGGGCGCTCCAGGAGGCCCAAGCGCGCCCTGGTGGGTTGTGCCCACCTAGGGTGCCACCGGACCGCCTCCTTGCTCTATAAATACCCAAAAAATCCCAGAACCCTAGAGGAGTCGACGAAATATTCATCCAGCCGCCGCAAAGTCCAGATCCAATCTAGACACCATCTCGGATGGGGTTCACCACCTCCATTGGTGCCTCTCCGATGATGCATGAGTAGTTCTTTGTAGACCTTCGGGTCCGTTGTTAGTAGCTAGATGGCTTCCTCTCTCTCACTGAATTCTCAATACAATGGTCTCTTGGAGATCCATATGATGTAACTCTTTTGCGGTGTGTTTGTTGGGATCTGATGAACTTCGAGTTTATGATCAGTTACATCTTTTTATATCCTTGAAAGTTATTTGAGTTTGTTTGATCTCTTATATGCATGATCTCTTATAGCCTCGTATTTCTTCTCCGATATTTGGGTTTTGTTTGGCCAACTCGATCTATTTATCTTGCAATGGGAAGAGGTGCCTGGTAGTGGGTTCGATCTTACGGTGCTTGATCTCAGTGGCAGGAATGGAACCGACAAGTATGTATCATTGCTACTAAGGATAAAAAGAAGAGATCTATATCTACGCAATAGATAAACGGATCTTGTCTACATCATGCCATCATTCTTATTGCATTACTCCGTTTTTCCATGAACTTAATACACTAGATGCATGCTGGATAGCGGTCGATGTGTGGAGTAATAGTAGTAGATGCAGGTAGGAGTCGGTCTACTAATCTTCGACGTGATGCCTATGTAATGATCATTGCCTGGATATTGTCATAATTATTTGAAGTTCTATCAATTGCCCAATAGTAATTTGTTTACCCACTGTTTGCTACTTTTCTCGACAGAAGCCACTAGTGAAACCTATAGCCCTCGGGTCTTCTTTCTCATATATTTGCTTTCGATCTACTTTTCCTTTGCATTTTTATTCAGATCTATTGAACCAAAAATACAAAAAATCTTGGTTGCACTTTATTTTATTTCGATCTATTATTTCAATCTACTACAATTTTCTGGCATCGTTACCCGAAAGGGATTGGCAACCCCTTTTACACGTCGGGTTGCGAGGTGTTATTATTTGTGTGCAGCTGTTGTTTACATAGTGTTGCTTGGTTCTCCTACTGGTTCGATAACCTTGGTTTCTTCACTGAGGGAAATACCTACCATCGTGGTGCTGCATCATCCCTTCCTCTTTGGGAAAATAGCAACATAGTCCTAGCAGATAGGAGCTTTTCTGGCGCAATAGTCAGAGAGCGATCATCTTCTCCTGTGCAAAAGCGGCTCATGAGTGCGGTAAGAGCTGCCATGGACTTTGATCTTTCTTTGCCGAGGTGTCGGGCGAGCCAGTCATCCCGGACTCCATGTTTAAAGGCCACTAGGGCTTCGGCGTCCGGACAGTCGACAATTCGGTTATTTTTAATTAAGAAACTGGTCCAGAGCTTCCGAGCTGACTCTCCGGGCTGCTGGACTATGTGGCTAAGGTCATCGGTGTCTGGAGGCCGGACATATGTTCCTTGGAAGTTGTTTCTAAATGCATCTTCCAAATCTTCCCATCTACCAATAGAGTTTTCTGGGAGGCTATTTAACAAGTGTCGTGCTGGTCCCTTTAGTTTTAGTGGGAGGTACTCGATGGTGTGGAGATCGTAACCGCGAGCCAAGTGGATGTGGAGAAGAAAATCTTTGATCCATGCCATGGGATCTGTCGTTCTGTCGTATGATTCAATGTTCACGGGTTTAAACCCTTCTGGGAACTGGTGCTCCATTACCTCATCGGTGAAGCATAATGGGTGTGCGGCGCCTCTGTATCAGGCGATGTCATGATGCAGTTCGGATGAAGTCTGTATGTGGTTTTCGGCCTGGGTGAGGTTGAGCTTATTGCGCCAGGCCTGATGGGCATCTTCTCACGTGGGGGCACATCCCCGTGATCCATAGATTGATCTGTCTTGATCTGATCTATTGCCTAGGTCATGTCATAAGTCGTAGGTGTATCCTGGAGCCCCTGTCTCTTTTCCTCTAAGGCGGGGTGGTGCGGGCTGGGGTTTGGCCTGAGTAGCCGCTCTACCCCGTCCACGTGGTGGCTGGTCTGGTTCATCAGCGCAGTCGTGTCTTGACGGTATTGGCTCGAGGGCCTCGTCGTCAAATTGGGGTAGTAGCCGACGCTTCAGATAACTCTTTGCTGGGCGCTGAAGGCCATACTTGCTACCTCTTGAGCATGTGTTGGTTTTCCCTTGAAGAGGAAAGGGTGATGCAGCAAAGTAGCGTAAGTATTTCCCTCAGTTTTTGAGAACCAAGGTATCAATCCAGTAGGAGACTACACACAAGTCACCTAGTACCTGCACAAACAATCAAGAACCTTACAACCAATGCATAATTCTGAGAATATCTAGGCATGATCATGAATATAGGCATCACATCCGCGTCAAGTAGACCAAAACGATGCTGCATCTACTACTATTACTCCACACATTGATCGCTATCCAGCATGCATCTAGAGTATTAAGTTGATAAGAACAGAGTAACGCATTAGGCAAGATGACATGATGTAGAGCGATAAACTCAAGCAATATGATATAAACCCCATCTTTTTATCCTCGATGGCAACAATACAATACGCACCTTGCTGCCCCTGCTTTCACTGGGAAAGGACACCGCAAGATTGAACCCAAAGCTAAGCACTTCTCCCATTGCAAGGAAGATCAATCTAGTAGGCCAAACTAAACCGATAATTTGAAGAGACTTGCAAAGATAACAAATCATGCATATAATAATTTAGAGAAGAACCAAATATTATTCATAGATAAACTTGATCATAAATCCACAATTCATCGGATCTCGGCAAACACACCGCAAAAGAGTATTACATCGAATATATCTCCAAGAACATCGAGGAGAACTTTGTATTGAGAACCAAAGAGAGAGAAGAAGCCATCAAGCTAATAACAGTGGACCTGAAGGTCTGTGGTAAACTACTCACATATCATCGGAGAGGCTATGGTGTTGATGTAGAAGCCCTCCGTGATCGATTCCCCCTCCGACAAATCACCAGAAAAGGCCCGAAGATGGGATATCACGAGTACAGAAGGTTGCGGCAGTGGAAAAGTGGTTTCGTGGTTCCCCCTGATGTTTTTAGGGTATAAGAGTGTATATAGGCGAAAGAAGTATGTCGGTGGAGGTCCGTAGGGCCCACGAGGGTGGGGGCGCGCCTACCCCCCGGGCGCGCCCTCCTGCCTCGTGGTCGCCTCGCAGAGTTCCAAACTTCAACTCGAAGTCTTCTAGATTGCGTTTGTTCCAAGAAAGATCATCTCGAAGGTTTCATTCCGTTTGGATTCCATTTGGTATTCCTTTTCTGCAAAACACTGAAATAGACAAAAAATACGGAAACTGGCACTAGGCCTCCAGTTAATAGGTTAGTCCCAAAAATAATATAAAAGAGTATATTAAAGCCCATTAAACATCCAAAACATGTAATATAATAGCATGGAACAATCAAAAATTATAGATACGTTGGAGACGTATCAAGCATTCCCAAGCTTAATTCTTGCTCGTCCTCGAGTAGGTAAATGATAAAAACAGAATTTTTGATGTGGAATGCTACCTAAAATATTTTTTCTCAATGTAATTTCTTTTATTGTGGCATGAATGTTTAGATCCGAAAGATTCAAGACAAAAGTTTAGTATTGACATAAAAATAATAATAGTTAGAGCATACTAACCAAGCAGTTATGTCTTCTCAAAATAACGTAGCCAAAGAAAGCTCATCCCTACAAAATCATATAGTTTGGCTATGCTTTCATCTTCGTCACACAAAATGCTGTCATCATGCACAACCCCGATGACAAGCCAAGCAATTGTTTCATACTTTAGTATTCTCAAACTTTTTTAACTTTCACGCAATATATGAGCGCGGGCCATGGACATAACACTATAGGTGGAATAGGATGGTGGTTGTGGAGAAGACAAAAAAGGAGATAATCTCACATAAACTAGGCGTATCAATGGGCTATGGAGATGCCCATCAATAGATATCAATGTGAGTGAGTAGGGATTGCCATGCAACGGATGCACTAGAGCTATAAGTGTATGAAAGCTCAACAAAAGAAACTAAGTGGGTGTGCATCCAACTCGCTTGCTCACGAAGACCTATGGCATTTTGAGGAAGCCCATCGTTGGAATATACAAGCCAAGTTCTATAATGAAAAATTCCCACTAGTATATATGAAAGTGACAACATAAGAGACTCTCTATCATGAAGATCATGGTGCTATTTTGAAGCACAAGTGTGGAAAAGGATAGTAACATTGTCCCTTCTCTCTTTTTCTCTCATTTTTTGTGGCTTCTTTGGCCTCTTTTTTTATTTGGGCTTCTTTGGCCTCTTTTATTTTTTTCGCCCGGAGTCTCATCCCGACTTGTGGGGGAATCATAGTCTCCATCATCCTTTCCTCACATGGGACAATGCTCTAATAATGAAGATCATCACACTTTTATTTACGTACAACTCAAGAGTTACAACTCGATACTTAGAACAAGATATGACTTTATGTGAATGCCTTCGGCGGTGTACCGGGATATGCAATGAATCAAGAGTGACATGTATGAAAAATGAATGGTGGCCTTGCCACAAATACGATGTCAACTACATAATCATACAAAGCAATATGACAATGATGGAGCGTGTCATAATAAACGAAACGGTGGAAAGTTGCATGGCAATATATCTCGGAATGGCTATGGAAATGCCATAATAGGTAGGTGTGGTAGCTGTTTTGAGGAAGGAAGCGATGGGTTCTGTGACACCCCCGATTCAATCATACACTAATCATGCACGCAAATGTGTACGATCAAGATCAGGGACTCACGGGAAGATATCACAACACAACTCTAAAACATAAATAAGTCATACAAGCATCATAATACAAGCCAGGGGCCTCGAGGGCTCGAATACAAGTGCTCGATCATAGACGAGTCAGCGAAAGCAACAATATCTGAGTACAGACATAAGTTAAACAAGTTTGCCTTAAGAAGGCTAGCACAAACGGGGATACAGATCGAACGAGGCGCAGGCCTCCTGCCCGGGATCCTCCTAACTACTCCTGGTCGTCGTCAGCGGGCTGCACGTAGTAGTAGGCACCTCTAGAGTAGTAGGAGTCATCTTCGAAGGTGGCGTCTGGCTCCTGGACTCCATCGTGTGGTCGCAACAACCGGGTAAAGGAAAGGGGAAAAGGGGGGAACAAGGCAACTGTGAGTACTCATCCAAAGTACTCGCAAGCAAGGAGCTACACTACATATGCATGGGTATATGTGTAAAGGGCCATACCGGTGGATTGAACAGCAGAATGCCAGAATAAGAGGGGGATAGCTAATCTTGTCGAAGACTACGCTTATGGCAGCCTCCGTCTTGCAGCATGTAGAAGAGAGTAGACTGAAGTCCTCCAAGCAGCATCGCATAGCATAATCCTACCCGGCGATCCCCTCCTCGTCGCCTAGTTAGAGAGCGATCACTGGGTTGTATCTGGCACTTGGAAGGGTGTGTTTTATTAAGTATCCGGTTCTAGTTGTCATAAGGTCAAGGTACAACTCCAAGTCGTCATGTTTCCAAAGATCACGGCTATTCGAATAGATTAACTTCCCTGCAGGGGTGCACCACATTACCCGACACGCTCGATCCCATTTGGCCGGACACACTTTCCTGGGTCATGCCCGGCCGCGGAAGATCAACACGTCGTAGCCCCACCTAGGCACAACAGAGAGGTCAGCACGCTGGTCTAAACCTAAGTGCACAGGGGTCTGGGCCCATCGCCCATAGCACACCTGCACGTTGCGAACGCGGCCGGAAGCAGACCTCGCAACCTCCAATACAACGGAAGTCACGTTACGCGGTCCAATCTGGCACGCGCTGCTCAGTCGCTGACATCACGAAGTGCTTCGGCTGATACCACGACGCAGGTTGCCCATATCTTGTCCCATGTGGCAGTTAGTGCGTATAAGGTCAACGACCCAACTCAGATCAAATACCAAGATCTTTTAAGCGTGTTAAGTGTCCGCGAATGCCGAACAGGGCCAGGCCCACCTCTCTCCTAGGTGGTCTCAACCTGCCCTGCCGCTCCGCCACAAAGATCCACTCGCGGGTACTCCTACGAGCCGACCTGTCTTTAGTCACCACATGTATCATGTATAAGTATATAGTATATACCCATGATCACCTCCCGAGTGATCACGGCCCGATAGTATAGCATGGAAGACGGACAAGAATGTAGGGCCACAGATGGACTACTAGCATCCTATACTAAGCATGTAGGATAGCAGGTAAAGGTAACAAGAGTAGTAACAAGGACAGGCTATGCATCAGGATAGGATAAACGGAAAGCAGTAACATGCTATACTACTCTAATGCAAGCAGTCTAGAAGAGAATAGGTGATATCTGGTGATCAAGGGGGGGGAGGGGGCTTGCCTGGTTGCTCTGGCAAGAGAGAGGGGTCGTCAACTCCGTAGTCGTACTGGGTAGCAGCGGCGTCGGTCTCGGTGTCTAGCAAAAGAAGAGGGGGAGAAACAATAAATATTTAAGCAAACAGATGCATAGAGATGCATGACATGACATGTATCGGTGCTAGGGGTGCCCTAACGCGGTAAGAGGTGATACCGGGGAAGGGGGTGGACATCCGGAAAAGTATCCCCGGTGTTTCGCGTTTTCGGGCAGAGGAGCCGGAGGGGAAGTTGCGAGTTGGATATGTTAGCGACGCGCGGCGGACGAACGAGCTGCGTATCCGGGTTCGTGTCGTCGTTCTGAGCAACTTTCATGTTGAAAATAATTTAATCCGAGTTACGGATTAAAAGATATGATTTTCTAAAGCTTTAATTAATTTCTAGAATTTCATTAATTATTTAATTTAATTCAAAAATCGATTTATGACATCAGCATGAGGTCATGCTAATGTCAGTAGTCAACAGGGTTGACTGGTCAACCTAACCAGTGGGTCCCACTGTCATACTGTGTCAGTTAATTAACAGTAGTTAATTAGGTTAATTAGTCATTAGATTAATTAATCTAAATTGTTAATTTAATCAGAATTAATTAAGTTAATTAATTAGTTCATTAATTAATTAATTCTCTATTTATTGTTATTATTTATTTATTTATTTTTATTATTTTTGTTTCCTTTTTTAAAACGTTCTGAGGGGGGCGTGGGCCCTGTTTGGGAGTGGCCTAGAGGGCCAAACGGGGGCGGATCGGGCGCAAGTTAGCGGGCGCGTGGGCGTGCGCATCTACGGGCACAGGCCCGGCTGGTCGGTCGGAGCCGCGAGGGCCGCAGCGGGGCCCGTCAGCCACCGCAGCGAGCTGCAGCAGCCGTGGGGAAGGGATACAGCGGCGAGCGCGCATGCCGGCGTGGTCGCGGAGTGGCGCGGCGAATCCACCTGTGGACGGCGCCGATGCGGGGTGCAGGGGCGACGGAGGCGAGGGAGCAGGGGCGTGACGGAGGCGAGGGCGCCGTCGACGGGGCGAGCGGCGAGCGGAACGTGGTGAGGGCGAGGGGCAGCAGAGCGGCGGGAGGCGGCCAAGCGGGGTCGGGGCGCGGCCACGCACCGGTCCTGGACGGCGGGGGCACGGCGAATAGAGGAAGGCCTGGGGCGCGGGCGGGCGGCTTGCAGGGCGCGCACGAGCGGCGATGGGCGCGCACGGCGTGGGTGTGGGCGCACGAGCACGCCCGCGCTGTGTTGCGGGCAGGCGAGGTGAGCAAGCTAGGGAGAGGGAGGGAGCTCACGGTGGGGGAGTAGGGACGGGGCAGTGGGCTCGACGGAGGTCGGGGGGGCGACGGGGACGACGGCGTAGAGGAGGCACGCTGGTGGGGGAGCACCGGCGACGGGCGGCGGGGCGGCGACGAGGGCCAACTCCCTCGATCCCGATCCAGTCGGGGGAGAGGGGGGAGATATTTTTGGGGAGAGTGGGGGTGTGTCGGTGGCTAGTGGGGGGAGTGGGGGAGGTTATGGCGCAGGGGTGGGCTGACCAGCTGGGTCGGTTCGACCGGGCCGGCGGAAGTGGCCAGCTGGGCCGGTTAGCCCAGTTGGGCCAGGGGCACTTTTCCTTTTTTTTCTTTTTTTCTTTTCTGTTTTCTGTTTTGCATTTTCTTTTATTTTTATTTTCTGTTTTATTTCATTTTAATTCATTTAGGCATTTTATAAAAATGTGTTTGCTTTATTATAATTACCCAGGCATTTAACTGCACAACCCGAACATTTTAGTTTAATATTTTGAAAACAGATATTCTAGATTGCGGAGTGGCCGCCTCGCGGAGTTCCCGACTTCAACTCCAAGTCTTCTAGATTGCGTTTGTTCCAAGAAAGATCATCGCGAAGGTTTCATTCCGTTTGGATTCCGTTTGGTATTCCTTTTCTTGAAAACATTAAAATAGGCAAAAAAACAGAAACTGGCACTGGGCCTCCGGTTAATAGGTTAGTCCCAAAAAATAACATAAAAGAGCATATTAAAGCCCATTAAACATCAAAAACAGATAATATAATAGCATGGAACAATCAAAAGTTATAGATACGTTGGAGACGTATCGATACTCTTCGGCAACTAGGACCTGGGTCCATCTGTCGCTGAGTGTATCCTGTTCAGCTTCGAGCTGTTGCTTCTTCTTTTTCATGCTTCTCGCAGTAGAGATTAGCTGGCACTTAAAGTGCTCCTGCTCAGGTGGTTCCTCTGGCACGATGAAGTCTTTTTCTTCGAGGCTCACATCATCCTCGAAGAGTGGTAGATAGTTACTATCCTCTGAGTCATCGTTCCCGACCAGATCGTCAGGGTTTACTTGCCCCTCTTCCCAATCATCCTGTTTGGATGTTGGTTCGATGGGGGCTTCGGGGTCTTCGGCATTCTCCAGAGTGTTAATGTCTCCGGTGCTAGTATTACTGTCTTTTTCGCGGCGCAATTTTGAATGGCGCTGCGGATGTTGACAAGCTCGTCCTCGACCAGATCCTTCCTGCCATCGCCGTCATCTTCTTTGGGTGTGCCCACCATATGCACGTCATATGTGGAGGTGGCCGTCCAACGTCCGGTAAACGACGGGTCTTGGCCTTGTTCGTTTCCGGCATCGTCGTTCATGCCGGCGATGTCTTCGGAGGCGTAGTCCAGCATGACAGTTAAGTCCTCGATAGTGGCTATGAAGTGGGTGGTGGGTGGGACGCAAAATTCCCCGCTCTCAGCCCCTAGACCGGGCTGGGCATAGTTCAGAAGTGATTCCTCTTTGATAGCGAGGGATCGCATTAAGTCCAGAGCCTCGTTTAAGAGTGAGGTTGGGACGGGGGAACGAGAGTCCGTGGAGCTAGGCCAGATAGGAGTCTCCTTGCCATGCTCGCGTGACGTGGACCCCGGAGTTCGGAGCTGTTATCTGGGGACGAGTCCGACTTTCCAAAGGTGAGGGGAATCCGGTTTGACTCCGGGCTTGCTGATGACACAGTCCCCTCTGGATATGCGGTAGTAAGCTCCATAATTGTAGAGTCCGATGGGCTCGAAACTCCCATCTTCGGACCTGGTAGTCTGCTCTGGATCTAAGGCCAGAGCGGTGGTCGAGGTCGCGAACCCTTCAAAGATCAAGTCTCCTCGGATATCAGTGACATAATTCAGGCTCCCGAATCTGATCTGATGACCGGAGCCGTAGCTGTCAAACTGCTCGAGGCGACCAACTGAGTCGGCATGCAAAGTGAAGCCGTCGACTACAAAAAGTTGACTAGGGAGGAAGCTCGCCCTGGAAATAGCATCATTGTTGACGATCAAACGAGCCATCAATCCTTCTGCTGACGGCACAGTGGAACTCAATGAAAGCACCAATGTCGGTGTCAAAACCGGCCGATCTCAGGTATGGGGTCCCGATCTGTGCGTCTGAGGATCAAAGGTAACAGGAGGCAGGGGACAAGATGTTTACCCAGGTTCGGGCCCTTTAATGGAGGTAATACCCTACTTCCTGCTTGATTGACTTTGATGAATATAGGGGTTACTAGATTTGATCAAGCAGATATACCCATACCTACTCAAATCATCTGTGAAGGTCAGAAAATTCTTTGAAATTCTTTGAACTTTTCAAATGTTTCAGACTTGTGTTTCATCAAGCAGATATACCCATACCTACTCAAATCATCTGTGAAGGTCAGAAAATGACGATACCCACTACGTGCTTGAACACTCATCGAACCGCATACATCGGTATGTATTATTTCCAATAATTCATTAGCCTTCTCCATTGTTCCGGTGAGCGGAGTTTTAGTCATCTTGCCCATGAGGCATGGCTCGCAAGTATCAAATGATTCATAATCAAGTTACTCCAAAAGTCCATTCACATGGACTTTCTTCATGCGCTTTACACCAATATGCTGAAACGTCAGTGCCACAAGTATGTTGCACTATCACTATCAACTTGTATCTTTTGGCATCAATATTATGAATATGTGTATCACTACGATCAAGATTCAATAAACCTTTTACATTGGGTGTATGACCAGAGAAGATTTTATTCATGTAAACAGAACAACAATGATTCTCTGACTTAAATGAATAACCGTATTGCAATAAACATGATCTAATCTTGTTCAACCTCAACGCGAACACCAAATAACATTTATTTAGGCTCAACACTAATCCCAAAGATAAATGGAGTGTGCGATGGTGATCGTATCAACCTTGGAACCACTTCCAACACACATCATCACCTCGCCCTTAACTAGTCTCGGTTTATTCCGCAACTCCTATTTCGAGTTACTAATATTAGCAACTGAACCAGTATGAAATACCCAGGGGCTAGTACTAATACTTCTAAGGTACGCATCAATAACATGTATACCAAATATACCTTTTTTCACTTTGCCATCCTTCTTATCCGCCAAGTATTTGGGGTAGTTCCGCTTCTAGTGACCATTCCCTTTGTAGTAGAAGCACTCAGTTTCACGCTTAGGTCCAGCTTTGGGCTTCTTCACGGGAGTGGCAACTTGCTTGCCATTCTTCTTGAAGTTCCCTTTCTTCCCTTGCCCTTTTCTTGAAACTAGTGGTCTTCTTATGCTCTTTCCTGATTTCTACCTTCGCCGATTTCAGCATCGCGAAGAGCTCGAGAATCATTTTCGTCATCCCTTGCATATTCTAGTTCATCATGAAGTTCTAGTAGCTTGGTGATAGTGGCTAGAGAACTCTGTCAATCACTATCTTTTCTGGAAGATTAACTCCCATTTGATTGAAGCGATTGTAGTAAAAGACATTCTGAGCACATGCTCACTGGCTGAGCTATTCTCCTCCATCTTGTAGGCAAAGTAATTGTCAGAGAACTCATACCTCTCAACATGGGCATGAGTCTGAAATACCAATTTCAGCTTTTTGGCATCTCATATGCTCTCCGGCGTTCAAAACATATTTGAAGTGCCGGTTCTAAGCCATAAAGCATGGCACACTAAACTATTAAGTAGTCATCATATCGAGCTTGCCAAACATTCGTAACATCTGCATCTGCTCCTGCAATAGGTCTGTCACCTAGCAGTGCATCAAGGACATAATTCTTCTATGCAGCAATGGGGATAATCCTCAGATTACAGACCAAGTCCGCATCATTGCTACTATCATCTTTCAACTTAGTTTTCTCTAGGAACATATCAAAATAGGGGACCTACATCGCGAGCTATTGATCCACAACATAGATATGCAAATACTATCAGGACTAAGTTCATGGTAAATTAAGTTAAAATAATCCAATTACTAATGAACTCCCACTTAAATCAACTTCACTCTAGTTATCTAAGTGACACATGTTCCATATCAACTAAACCATGTTCGATCATCGCGTGAGATGGAGTAGTCTTCAATGGTGAACATCTTCATGTTGATCATATCTACTATATGACTCATGTTCGACCTTTTGGTCTCCAGTGTTCTGAGACCATGTTTCTACATGCTAAGCTCGTCAAGTTTAACCCAAGTATTCCGCGTGTGTAAATATGGCTTACACCCGTTGTATGTGAACGTAGAGTCTATCACACCCGATCATCATGTGGTGCTTCAAAACGATGAACTTTGGCAACGGCGCATACTCGGGGAGAACGCTTTTATCTTGAAATTTAGTGAAGGAATCGTCTTATAATGCTATCGCCGTTCTAAGCAAAACAAGATGCATAAAAGATAAACATCACATGCAATCAAAATATGTGACATGATATGGCCATCATCATCTTGTGCTTTTGATCTCCATCTCCAAAGCATCGTCATGATCTCCATCATCACCAACTCGACACCTTGATCTCCATCGTAGTGTTGGGGTCATCTCACAAACTATTGCGTCTACAACTATTGCTAACACATAGCGATAAAGTAAAGCAATTACATGGCGTTTGCACTTCATACAATAAAGAGACAACCATAAGGCTCCTGCTGGTTGCTGATAAATTACAAAACATGATCATCTCATACAATAACGTATATCACATCATCTCTTGATCATAGCACATCACATCATGCCCTGCAAAAACAAGTTAGACGTCTTCTACTTTGTTGTTGCAAGTTTTAGGTGGCTGCTACGGGCTTATAGTAAGAACCATTCTTACCTACGCAAAAACCTCAGCGTTGATTAATCAAGTTTGTTGTTTTAGCCTTGTTCAAGGATTGGCCACAGTCAAATTTGATTCAACTAAAGTAGGAGAAACACACCCGCCATCCACCTTCATGCAAAACTAGTTGCATGTCAATCGGTGGAACCGGTGTCATGTGCGTGGACATGTAAGGTTGGTCTATGCCTCTTCATCCCACAATATCGCCGAATCAAAATAGGACGTTGGTGGTAAGCAGTATGACTATCACCGGCCACAACTCTTTGTGTTCTACTCATGCATATCATCTACGCATAGACCTGGCTCGCTTGCAACTGTTGGGAAACGGTGCATGCAAAACAAAAAAATTCTACGCCCACGCAAGATATATCAAGGTGCATAGCAACGAGAGAGGAAAGTGTGTCTACATACCCTCGTGGACCGTAAGCGGAAGCTTTTGACAACGTAGTTGATGTGGTCGAACTTTCTTCGCGATCCAACCGATCAAGTACCGAACATATGGCACCTCCGTGTTCAGCACACATTCAGCTCGGTGACATCCGCGCCTTCTTGAACCAGCAAGACAGCGAGGTAGTGGATGAGTTCTGGCAACACGACGGCGTGCTGACTGATGTCTACTACACAACCTTCTTCTTGTAGACTCGTGTTGGGCCTCCAAGCGCAGAGTTTTGTAGGACAGTAGCAAATTTTCCCTCAAGTGGATGACCTAAGGTTTATCAATCCGTGGGAGGCGTAGGATGAAGATGGTCTCTCTCAAAGAACCCTGCAACCAAATAACAAAGAGTCTCTTGTGTCCCCAACACACCCAATACAATGGTAAATTGTATAGGTGCACTAGTTCGGCGAAGAGATGGTGATACAAGTGTAGTATGGATAGTAGATATAGGTTTTTGTAATATGAAAATATAAAAAAAACAAGGTAGGAAGTGACAAAAGTGAGCAAAAACGGTATTGCAGTGCTTGGAAACAAGGCCCATGGTTCATACTTTCACTACTGCAAATTCTCTATCAATGATAACATAGTTTGATCACATAACAACCCTTCAACATACAACAAAGAGTCACTCCAAACTTTCTATCGGAGAATGTAGGATGAAAACATGAATCAACCCTTATGCGTAGATTACCCCAATCTCACCTCGGGAGTCCGCGAGTTGAGTGCCAAAACATACATCAAGTGAACCAATAGAACATCTGATAACCCACAAGTATAGGGGATCGCAACAGTTTTCGAGGGTAGAGTATTCAACCCAAATTTATGGATTCGACACAAGGGGAGCCAAAGGATATTTGAAGGTATTAACAGCTGGGTTGTCAATTCAACCACACCTGGACATTAATTATCTGCAGCAAGTAATCAGTAGCACGGTAATATGATAGTTTTGATAATAGTGACAGCAGCAATGGTAACGGTAACAGTGATAGCAGTATTTTGTAGCAAGTGTAACAGTGATGATAGCAATAGTAACTGAGCAGAAAAAATATAGGATAAATTCGTAGGCGTTGGATCGGTGACTTGTTGGATGATATTCATCATGTGACAGTTATAACCTAGGGAGATACGGCACTAGCTCTAGTTCATCGATATAATGCAGGCATGTATTCCGTAAATAGTCATACGTGAGAACTTGCATGACATCTTTTGTCCTACCCTCCTATGGCAGCGGGGTCCATATTGGAAACTAAGGGATATTAAGGCCTCCTTTTAATAGAGAACCAAAGCAAAGCATTAACAAATAGTGAATACATGAACTCCTCAAACTACAGTCATCATCGAGAGTGGGCCCGGTTGTTGTCACTCTGGGGTTGTCAGATCATAACATGTAGTCGGTGACTATAACTTGTAAGATCGAATCTAAAACATGGATATAATGATGAATTCATAAACGGTTTAGATCTGAGTTCATGGCACCTGGGCCCAAAGTTTCAAGCATTAAGCATAGCAAAGTCATAGCAACATCAATCTAAGAACATAGTGGATACTACGGATCAAGCCCTAGCAAAACTAACTTGATTACATGATGAATCTCATCCAACTCCTCACCAACCAGCGAGCCTACAAAGGAATTACTCACTCCCAATGGGGAGCATCATGGAATTGGCGATGGAGAAGGGTTGGTGATGACGAAGAATGAAGATCCCCCTCTCTGGAGCCCCAAACGGACTGGCCGCAGTCAATTTTGTTGTTTTAGCCTTGTTCAAGGATTGGCCGCAGTCAATTTTGATTCAACTAAAGTAGGATAAACACACACCCGCCATCCACCTTCATGCAAAACTAGTTACATGTCAATCGGTGGAACCGGTGTCATGTGCATGGACATGTAAGGTTGGTCCGGGCCTCTTCATCCCACAATACCGCCGAATCAAAATAAGATGTTGGTGGTAAGCAGTATGACGATCACTGCCCACAACTCTTTGTGTTCTACTCATGCATATCATCTACGCATAGACATGGCTCGGTTGCAACTGTTGGGAAATGGTGCATGGAAAACAAAAAAATTCTACACCCACGCAAGATATATCAAGGTGCATAGCAACGAGAGGAGAGAGTGTGTCTATGTACCCTCGTAGACCATAAGCGGAAGCGTTTGACAACGCAGTTGATGTGGTCGAACTTTCTTCGCAATCCAACCGATCAAGTATCGAACGTATGGCACCTCCGTGTTCAGCAGACATTCAGCTCGGTGACATCCGCGCCTTCTTGATCCAGCAAGACAGCGAGGTAGTGGATGAGTTCTAGCAACACGAAGGCGCGCTGACTGATGCCTACTACACAACCTTCTTCTTGTAGACTCATGTTGGGCCTCCAAGCGCAGAGTTTTGTAGGACAGTAGCAAATTTTCCCTCAAGTGGATGACCTAAGGTTTATCAATCCTTGGGAGGCATAGGATGAACATGGTCTCTCTCAAACAACCCTGCAACCAAATAACAAAGAGTCTCTTGTGTCCCCAACACACCCAATACAATGGTAAATTGTATAGCTGCAGTAGTTCGGCGAAGAGATGGTGATACAAGTGTAGTATGGATAGTAGATATAGGTTTTTGTAATCTGAAAATATAAAAAATAAGGTAGGAAGTGACAAAAGTGAGCAAAAACGGTATTGCAATGCTTGGAAACAAGGCCCATGGTTCATACTTTCACTACTGCAAATTCTCTATCAATGATAACATAGTTTGATCACATAACAACCCTTCAACGTACAACAAAGAGTCACTCCAAAGTTTCTATCAGAGAATGTACGATGAAAACATGCATCAACCCTTATGCGTAGATTACCCCAATCTCACCTCGGGAATCCGCGAGTTGAGTGCCAAAACATACATCAAGTGAACCAATAGAACATCTGATAATCCACAAGTATAGGGAATCACAACAGTTTTCGAGGGTAGAGTATTCAACCCAAATTTATGGATTTGACACAAGGGGAGCCAAAGGATATTTGAAGGTATTAACAGCTGGGTTGTCAATTCAACCACACCTGGACATGAATTATCTGCAACAAGTAATCAGTAGCACGGTAATATGATAGTTTTGATAATAGTGACAGCAGCAATGGTAACGGTAATAGTGATAGCAGTATTTTGTAGCAAGTGTAACAGTGATGATAGCAATAGTAACTTAGCAGAAACAATATAGGATAAATTCGTAGGCATTGGATCGGTGACTTGTTGGATGATATTCATCATGTGACAGTTATAACCTAGGGAGATACGGCACTAGCTCTAGTTCATCGATATAATGTAGGCATGTATTCCGTAAATAGTCATACGTGAGAACTTGCATGACATCTTTTGTCCTACCCTCCCGTGGCAGCAGGGTCCATATTGGAAACTAAGGGATATTAAGGCCTCCTTTTAATAGAGAACCGGAGCAAAGCATTAACAAATAGTGCATACATGAACTCCTCAAACTATAGTCATCATCGAGAGTGGGCCCGGTTGTTGTCACTCCGGGGTTGTCAGATCATAACACGTAGTAGGTGACTATAACTTGCAAGATCGGATCTAGAACATGGATATAATGATGAATTCATAAACGGTTTAGATCTGAGTTCATGGCACCCGGGCCCAAAGTGACAAGCATTAAGCATAGCAAAGTCATATCAACATCAATCTAAGAACATAGTGGATACTAGGGATCAAGCCCTAGCAAAACTAACTCGATTACATGATGAATCTCATCCAAGTCCTCACCAACCAGCGAGCCTACAAAGGAATTACTCACTCCCAATGGGGAGCATCATGGAATTGGCGATGGAGAAGGGTTGGTGATGATGAAGAATGAAGATCCCCCTCTCTGGAGCCCCGAACGGACTCCAGATCTGCCCTGCCGAGGAAGAACAGGGCTTGGCTGCGGCTCTGTCTCGTGGAAGGTGATAATTCTTTCTCCCTGATTATTTTCTAGAATAATGTGATTTTATAGTATCAGGGGGATCGTCTGCGGGGCCACCAGGTGGGTACAACCCACCTGGGCATGCCAGGAGAGGGGGCGTGCCCTGGTGGGTTGTGCCCACCCAGGGGCCCCTCTCTAGTGGGTCTTGGCTCCAGTATTTCTCTTTTATTCCATAAAAATTCCTCGCAAAGTTTCGTTTCATTCAGAGAACTTTTATTTCTACACAAAAAGAACACCATGTTAGTTCTGCTGAAAGCATCATCATTCCAGGGTTAGTTTCATTCAAATCATGCAAATTATATTCCAAAACAAGAGGAAAAGCGTCGATCCAGCCCATCAGCATGCAGAACCAGGTTCTGATGGTAGAAGGGCTCTCGGGTGACAGTGGAGTAGGCAGCAGTGTAGTAACCCTCCGCACCAACATCAGATGCAATAGCAATGTGCCTGAAGGGGGGAGGTGTCCAACTCTCGATACTCTCTACGAAGGCGTGTCAGAGCAACATAAGCAGCATCGCGAACTGCCATATCGATGGTCACTCCAACACCATGAGCGGTGTGCAACACAGTAGTGGAGTCATACTCCCGAGAGTAGAGGTGGACGATGGCACGGTACTGCTCCTGGTTAAAGTCCTGGTACTCCTTGAAGACGGTGTACTCAGGGTGCCAGCGATAAGCCAGATAGGTCATCATCTCAGCTAGCACAGCAGGTGATCCCGAGGCACCAATGGCCATCGTGTGACGCACGACCTACCTAGTGGGTTCCATTTGAGTACTCATCCAAAGTACCCGCAAGCAAGGAGCTATACTACATATGCATGGGTATATGTGTAAAGGGCCATATCGGTGGACTGAACTGCAGAATGCCAGAATAAGAGGGGGATAGCTAATCCTGTCGAAGACTATGCTTCTAGCAGCCTTCGTCTTGCAGCATGTAGAAGAGAGTAGACTGAAGTCCTCCAAGCAGCATCGCATAGCATAATCCTACCCGGCGATCCCCTCCTCGTCGCCCTGTTAGAGAACGATCACTGGGTTGTATCTGGCACTTGGAAGGGTGTGTTTTATTAAGTATCCGGTTCTAGTTGTCATAAGGTCAAGGTACAACTCCAAGTCGTCCTGTTACCGAAGATCACGGCTATTCGAATAAATCAACTTCCCTGCAGGGGTGCACCACATTACCCGACACGCTCGATCCTATTTGGCCGGACACACTTTCCTGGGTCATGCCCGGTCGCAGAAGATCAACACATCGCAGCCCCACCTAGGCACAACAGAGAGGTCAGCACGCCGGTTTAAACCTAAGTGCATAGGGGTCTAGGCCCATCGCCCATACCACACCTGCACGTTGCAAACACGGCTGGAAGCAGACCTAGCAACCTCCAGTACAACAGAAGTCACGTTACGCGGTCCAATCTGGCGCGCGCCGCTCAGTCGCTGACGTCACGAAGTGCTTCGGCTGATACCACGACGCTGGTTGCCCATATCTTGTCCCACGTGGCGGTTAGTGCGTATAAGGTCAACAACCCAACTCAGATCAAATACCAAGATCTCGTTAAGCATGTTAAGTATCCGTGAACGCCGAATAGGGCCAGGCCCACCTATTCCTAGGTGGTCTCAACCTTCCCTGCCGCTCGGCCACAAAGATCCACCCGCGGGTACTCCTACGAGCCGACCCGTCTTTAGTCACCACATGTATCATGTATAAGTATAGAGTATATACCCGTGATCACCTCCCGAGTGATCACGACCCGATAGTATAGCATGGCAGACGGACAAGAATGTAGGGCCATAGATGGAATACTAGCATCCTATACTAAGCATGTTGGATAGCAGGTAAGGGTAACAACAGTAGTAACAAGGACAGGCTATGCATCAGGATAGGATAAACGGAAAGCAGTAACATGCTATACTACTCCAATGCAAGCAGTGTAGAAGAGAATAGGCGATATCTGGTGATCAAGGGGGGGGGGCTTGCCTGGTTGCTCTGGCAAGAGAGAGGGGTCGTCAACTCCGTAGTCGTACTGGGTAGCAGCGGCGTCGGTCTCTGTGTCTAGCGAAATAAGAGGGGGGAGAAACAATAAATATTTAAGCAAACAGATGCATAGAGATGCATGACATGACATGTATCGCTGCTAGGGGTGCCCTAACGCGGTAAGAGGTGATACCGGGGAAGGGGGGGGGACATCCGGGAAAGTATCCCCGGTGTTTCGCGTTTTCGGGCAGAGGAGCCGGAGAGGGAAGTTGCGAGTTGGATATGTTAGGGATGCACGGCGGACAAACAAGTGGCGTATCCGGGTTTGTCTCGTCGTTCTGAGCAACTTTCATGTTGAAAATAATTTAATCCGAGTTACGGATTAAAAGATATGATTTTCTAAAGATTTTATTAATTTCTGGAATTTCATTAATTATTTAATTTAATTCAAAAATGGATTTATGACATCAGCATGAGGTCATGCTGACATCAGCAGTCAACAGGGTTGACTGGTCAACCCAACTAGTGGGTCCCACTGTCATACTGTGTCAGTTAAGTAACAGTAGTTAATTAGGTTAATTAGTCATTAGATTAATTAAGCTAAATTATTAATTTAATCAGAATTAATTTTGTTAATTAATTAGTTAATTATTTAATTATCTATTTATTTTTATTATTTATTTATTTATTTTTATTATTTTTGTTTCCTTTTTTTAAATCGTTCTGAGGGGGCGTGGGCCCTGTTTGGGAGTGGCCCAGAGGGCCAAACGGGGGCAGATCGGGCGCAAGTTAGCGGGCGCATGGGTGTTCGCGTCTACGGGCACAGGCCCGGCTGGCCGGTCGGAGCCGCGAGGGCCGCAGCGGGGCTCCGTCGGCCACTGTAGTGAGCTGCAGCAGCCGCGGGGAAGGGAAGCAGCGGCGAGCGCGCATGCCGGCGTGGTTGCGGGGTGGCGCGGCGAATCCACCGGTTGACGGCGCCGATGCGGGGTGTAGGGGCGACGGAGGCGAGGGAGCAGGGGCGCGACCGAGGCGAGGGCGCAGGAGGGCGACGGAGGAGAGGGCGTCGTTGACGGGGCGAGCGGCGAGCGCAACGGGGCAAGGGCGAGGGGCAGCGGAGCGGGGGGAGGCGGCCAAGCGGGGTCGGGGCGCGGCCACGCACCGGGCGTGGACGGCGGGGGCGCGGCAAATTGTAACATCCCAAATTTTCAATTTGGAATGTTATACACTAGATCATCATGCATATCATATTTTCTTGCATTTTTGGTCGATCCTGGAAATTTCACGCAACTCAAGGATCCTCGGAGAGAGAGTTGGAGATTTTGTCATTTTCATATTTGAGTTTTCTCAAATTTTGAAAAGAGGATCATTGGATTTGTCGGAGTTTATCTGCCTTTTATTTGGATAGGGAAAAATGCGCGTTTTCAAAATTTGCATTCTAGGTCCCGAGAAAAGTTCATTTTGTTCGACTCATTTTTAGGAGTCGGGGAAAATTTACTTTGAGAGTTTTGGAGTTCGTTTAGATTTTCTTTCTTCTGTTGTTCTGCGCGCGTAACCGATTTAAAAAAAATCCCACAGCGCCGCTTGGGCCAAGGCCCAGCAGCCGGCCGGCCAGGCCGCCGCGCCGCGCGCGCCTAGCGCAGGCAGGCCGCCGCCGCCCTAGAGTCCTAGTAGGACTCCGTTTCGATTTTTTTTCCTTTCCTTCTCTTTTTCTTGCCCCTTCCCCCAAGTTTCCTCTCCCCTCGCCTATATAAATACCAACACCCCCCCCCCATTTCCCACACCAAGCCCCAAGCCCCTCACCCCGCGCCGCGCCTCCCCAAGCCGCCGCCGCGCCTTGCACCCCGCAGGCCACCCGCGCCGCGGCGCCGCCGCCCAACCCCGCCGCCGTTCGCCGGAGCCTCGTCGAGGTACCCGCGCCGCGTCTCTCTTCTATCCCCTCGGTTCGGTTTTTCTTATAAACCGTTCCGGTTCTTTTCTTCTCTTCCGATTCGTTTTCTTTCGTTCTTGTTTCGATTCTCTTCCGAAACCCTAGATCGGTTTCGTTTTCTTTTCCGGTTTAGTTGCCTAGAGACCGTTCGTCGGACCATTCGTATTAACGAACATGATCGTCGGATTCTTCTCGGTTAACGAACGTCCGTTCGTTGAACCGTTCTTCTTTTTCTTTTCGTCGGATTTATTCCGCGATCGCGATCTCAGATCCGATCTTCGTTCTAGTCTATCTTCTCACTCGTTTATCGGAATCAGGTGATTCAAGCGCCTGGAGTTTCGTTTCAAAACCGCCGTTCCGACTAATCAACTTAAACAAGTTTTTGCTACGGTAAAATTTGACCTAGATTCAACTTGCTAAAATAGAGTTGTTTTCTTCCGCCGTTTGTTTTTAGTTGCTTTGTTCGGTTCTTTCTTTCTTTGCAACCGGAGTTCTTAAGTTGAACTTTCTGGTTCGATCTCTTGTTCGAGTTTTACCTGTGCATTAGTTGAGTACTTATTGTATGCTTGTTGTTTGTCTGCGATAGATTACCCGGATTGCGCCGCCTGTTACTTCGAATCCCTAGGACTCGCGGATCATCAGCAAGGCAAGTAACACTTTGATCATACCTTTTCTACAACCCGGTTTTATTGCATTAGATCAATCCTCACACATTGCATGATTAGGATCTAATTAAATTGTGGGATGGGAAGTAGATGAGGTAGTACCTATTACCTGTTTATTATGAAACCTATGGGAGTTACTTCTACGTTTGCTTATTATGCCATGCTATGCTAGTAGACGTGGATTGGGTGAGTGATATCCATGACAGATGTGAGATTGATAATTTTAATGGTTTATCTAAGGTGGCAACTTAAACACACATCTGGGTGGATTGAGGCACCTGATGTCTATCAGGACTTGCCTGTTTTTCTTTGGACCGCCACCCAGGCTCAAAGGGATCATAAGATCTTTCATGCTAAATACTTACGTGTGCAGCCACAAGCCATTATGGGCTCTGGCATAGTTGACTAAGTCGTGCGAACTCTTATAGGGTAGACTAGCAGATGTAGGGGAAAGTAGGTGTACCGGTCTATCCATCGTAAGGTGCTAGCACTTCTGAAAGACTGTGTCTCGGTCATCCGTTTCTCAAACACTAGTAGTGCGAGAAATCCAACGGAGGCGATCGAGTCTTGTGGGGAAAAGTGCGCAAACCTCTGCAGAGTGTAATAAACTAATCATGATTAGCCGTGTCCCCGGTTATGGACATCTTGAGTATCTAGTACTTGAATATCATGTGAATCTCATCATGTTACTTCTAAATTAATATTGTTGGGTTATTGATGATTACTTTTAATTGGGATTGAGAATGCTGTCAACCATTCTCAATGTTTAACAACCACCATGATAGTTAAATAAATTTATTCCTTTGTAGTAGGGAAAAACTGGCTTTACACAAAACAGTAACCATAGAGCTTTCCACCAGCCAAATATGCATATAGTATAGCTTTTTCAATCCATTACTCTCTATGTGTTACTTTGCCAGCATATTCCATGTGCTGACCCGTTTCGGGCTGCAACGTTAATGTTGCAGACTTTTCATACGACGATTAAGGTGCTTTTAGGTCGTGGTTCTATACTCAGTGATGCCGTTGGAGTTGATGGACCCATTTACCTTCCAAGTCTTCCGCTGTTATCGATATTAGATGGCCTTAAGCCATATTTATTGTAATAAGTTCTCTTTTGAGACACCGATGTAATAAGTGTGTGATTGCCACTCTGCTATAAATCCTTCGAAGTACTGTGTGGTGTCAGCATTACTGATCCAAGGATGACACCGGAGCATAGTCGACTTGATCCATTCGGGTCGGGTCGCTACAGAGATGGTATCAGAGCACACGCTGACTGTAGGACACGACCACTAAGTTAAAGCCATAGATCACTATTCTCTCCTCATTTTCTAACTCCTCATCTTTTCTACTATTTTAGGATGATGGACGCGAAGATTAAGTACGCTCAACCGGATGAAGGCACACCTTTTGGATTTCACTTGAAGGAAGTCACCAAGTACCTAAACCTTGGATTACCAAGTTTCACGAGAACCTTTAATGCCACTCTGCCTGAAGAGGAGCGCTGGAAGATTCAAGCTCACATTCCGGGAAGGACATTCGCGCCAATCACGAAGCCCATAGATAGTGTTTTCAACGCACCAACCTGGAGTCTAGGAAGGAGCGTGGCAGCCCATATCACCATAGGACGCATTGGAGAAGTTTATCAAGAAGACCTCAAGGACACTATCTACCAGATTTGCGGACGCCGAGGTGAACAATGGGAGTTAGTCAGCACCAAGAAGGATAGATTCATTGCAGCATTCATCCAGGAGTTAAACCAGCACATTCGACGCCACGAGAACTAGATGTGCAATGATATGATAGAGTTGAAGAATGCAAAGACAAGGATCATCGAGCTAGAAGGAGAACTGAAGGCTACACGCAAGGACTACATGGACGAGATCGTAGCTCTAGCAAGACACAACGTTGATCTTAAGCAAGAGATTGAAGAACTCAAGAGGGAGTTAGCATCCAGGAAGGAAGACATGTACGTCACATGTCCGGACAACTACATCATCATCGACGACACCGATTCGGATCCAAGTGAACCCGACTTTGAAGACGAAGCAGGAGCGGACATCATGGAGTCTTCCACCGGTTCAAATTTCTAGATGACCACCAAATATTAGTAGTATTTCCCCCATGTAAACACTATAGTTCGAGCACCTTTGCGATAGCTAGATCGATTGTAAGCCCTTGGTTGAATTGAATGAAGTGATTTTGTGTGAATTTGCTCATGTGCATTGGGGTAGTGTTTTCTCTTTAGACCTCTCTCTATTCTTATATCTCGTCTTTTCTAAACCCTCAGATGCCTCCGAGACGTGACGATGGATTTCCACCGGAGCTCACTCAGTTGATCCAACAGCAGAATCAATTGCTGCAGATGTTAGTTCAGAACCAGCAGAACAACAACAACAACCCACCTCCACCACCGCCACCTGTTGACCACTTAGCCCGTTTCCTTAGGCTAAATCCGCCGGTGTTTTCTAGTAGCACCGAGCCGATAGTAGAAGATGATTGGCTCCGCAAGATAGGAAGGGAGTTGACCACCGCAGGATGCACGGATGGTGAGAAAGTGAAGTTTGCCACACATCAGTTAGAAGGACCCGCGGCAGCATGGTGGGAGAATTTCACAGCCACTTTCCCAGTCGACACTGTCACATGGGATCAGTTCCAGCAAGCTTTCCGCACTGCACATGTTTCAGCAGGAGCTATGGCCATGAAGAAGCGTGAGTTTCGCAACTTACGCCAAGGAGGAAGGACAGTTGGCCAGTATGTTGACGATTTCAGCAAGTTAGCATGTTATGCCCCAGATGACGTTGCTATGGATGCAACCAAGCAGGAGAAGTTTCTGGAAGGACTGAATGATGAGTTAAGCATGCAGTTGATGGTAGCAAGTTTCAACAACTACCAAGAGTTGGTAGATCGTGCCATCATGATTGAAGGGAAGCAACAGCAAATTGAGAACCGCAAGAGGAAGTATGGACAGGGGAAGTATAACTCTGGAGCCCAGCAGAAGCCCCGTTTTACCCCTAAATCGGGATTTCAGTTTCAGCATACCCATGGAGGAGGTAGTTCGCACAACCACAATGGCCACAAGAATGGTAATGGGAATGGAGGAAGCAACGGCCAAAACCGGACCACCCCATCAACCCCAGCCAAGAGAGATCTGAGTCAAGTCACCTGTTTCAAGTGTTCCAAGACCGGACATTATGCCAATGAATGTCCTGAAGGCCAGAATGGAAATGGCAATGGAAGCTCAGGGAAGAAGCCGAACCCTTTCAATAGGGGACAGGTGAACCACGTTAGCGTGGAGGAGGTTGAAGATCAGCCTGATGCAGTAATCGGTAAGTTTTTGGTTAAGTCATTTACCGCACTCATTCTTTTCGATACTGGTGCATCACATTCGTACATATCAAGGGGATTTGTGGAAAAATATAGCTTGCCCACTAGGATTCTTAAAACACCTATGCTAGTAAGTTCGCCAGGAGCAGAATACATGGCCAGTCAAGGATGCTTTCAAGTGCCATTAAGCATAGGAAGGCATGTTTTCCCAACAGATTTAATTATTCTGGAATCCCAAGGACTGGATGTAATTCTCGGTATGGATTGGTTGTCGATGTATGGAGGAAACATCGATTGTGCTAGTAAGTCAATTTTGCTTACAACGCTAGAAGGAAGAAGGATCAACTATGTATCCCGGCATGTGCCAAATAGGACACAAGTAAATTGCCTAACAGGAGTAATGCAGGAGGAAGTACCAGTGGTAAAGGATTTTCCTGATGTATTTCCTGAAGAGTTGCCAGGCATGCCACCAGATAGAGACATTGAGTTTTTGATTGAGTTGTTGCCAGGTACAGGCCCAATATCAAAGAGACCATACCGGATGACAGCAAAGGATTTGGTAGAAATTAAGAATCAGGTTAAGGAGTTACTGGAGAAGGGTTACATACGCCCAAGTTCTTCACCTTGGGGATCACCCATACTTCTAGTGGATAAGAAGGATGGATCATTACGGATGGTTGTTGATTACCGTGGATTGAATGAAGTAACCATCAGGAACAAGTACCCACTGCCAATGATAAATGATCTGTTTGATCGTTTGCAAGGAGCTAAAGTGTTTTCCAAGATCAATTTGCGATCAGGGTACCACCAGTTGAAGATTCGAGAGCAGGACATACCTAAGACAGCATTCACCACAAGATATGGACTGTATGAGTATACCGTGATGTCATTTGGATTGACTAACGCACCTGCCTATTTTATGAACCTGATGAACAAAGTGTTTATGGAGTTTTTGGATAAGTTCGTCGTAGTGTTCATTGATGATATCCTGGTTTATTCAAAGAATGAAGAAGAGCATAAGGAACATTTGCGTTTGGTTTTGGAGAAACTAAGGGAACATCAGTTATATGCCAAATTTAGCAAATGTGAGTTTTGGTTGAAGGAAGTAGGATTCCTCGGACACGTTATATCCGGAGAAGGGATAGCAGTTGACCCCACCAAGGTTGAGACCGTAACTGAATGGGAAGCACCAACGACAGTTGGAGAGATCCGGAGTTTTCTTGGACTCGCAGGATACTATCGGAGATTCATTGAGAACTTTTCAAAGATTGCAAAGCCTATGACGGAGTTGTTGAAGAAGGATACTAAGTTCAAATGGACTGAGGAGTGTGAGGCTAGTTTCCAGGAGTTGAAGAAACGATTGGTTACCTCACCAGTGTTGATTTTGCCAGATCAGACCAAGGATTATGAGGTATATTGCGATGCTTCACGTCGAGGACTTGAAGCAGTGCTTATGCAGGAAGGGAGAGTTGTTTCGTATGCTTCATGACAACTGAAGCCTCATGAATTGAATTATGCTACGCATGATTTGGAGTTAGCAGCCGTAGTGCATGCATTGAAGACGTGGAGACATTTCCTCATTGGAAATCATTGTGAGGTGTACATGGATCACAAGAGTTTGAAGTACATTTTCACGCAGAAGGAGTTGAATCTCAGACAAAGGAGATGGTTGGAGCTCATCAAGGATTATGATATGAGATTGCATTACCATCCCGGTAAAGCTAATGTAGTAGCTGACGCATTGAGCCGCAAGAGCCATGTCAATACGTTAATAACGGAAGACATATCCAAGGAGTTAGCAGAAAACCTTTGTGGACTAAGTTTAGAGATAGTTCCGAAAGGCTATGTAGCAGCATTGGAGATTCAGTCAACATTGATGGATAAAATCAGAGAAGCTCAGAAATCTGACAAGGAAATTGCCTCTATAAAGGAGAAACTAAGCAAAGGAAAAGCAAAGGGATTTTGTGAGGATGAGCATGATACCCTATGGTTTGAGGACCGTGTTTATGTGCCAAATGACCCGGAGATCAGGAAGTTGATTCTGCAAGAGGCACATGATTCACCATATTCGATTCACCCAGGAAATACCAAGGTGTATTTGGATTTGAAGGAGACATTCTGGTGGACCGGAATGAAGAAGGATATTGCAGCATATGTAGCAGTTTGTGATGTGTGTCATAGAGTGAAGGCAGAGCATCAGAAGCCGGCCGGATTGTTGCAACCATTGCCGATACCCGAATGGAAGTGGGATAAGATAGGCATGGATTTTATCACAGGACTACCCAGGACGAAGGCAGGATATGACCCGATATGGGTAGTAGTTGATCGTTTGACGAAGGTAGCACATTTCATTCTAGTCAAGACCACTTACACCAGTGCTAAGTTGGCAAAGATATACATGACTAGGATCATTTGTTTGCATGGAGTTCCGAGGAGTATTGTATCAGACAGAGGAACCCAATTTACCTCAAAGTTTTGGAATCAGTTGCATGAAACTTTGGGAACCAGGCTAGAGTTCAGCACCGCTTTTCATCCGCAGACAGATGGACAGACCGAGAGAGTCAATCAGATTTTGGAAGATATGTTGAGAGCTTGTGCACTAGATTATGGATCTAGTTGGGACGATAACTTGCCATATGCGGAGTTTTCTTCTAACAACAGCTACCAAACCAGTTTGAAGATGACACCTTTCGAAGCTTTATACGGAAGGAGGTGCAGGACACCGTTGTCATGGGATGAAGTTGGAGATCATCAATTCTTTGGACCGGATTTGATTAAGGAGTCTGAACAGAAAGTTAAATTGATTCGCGATAGGCTCAAGATAGCCCAGTCCAGGCAGAAGAGCTACGCAGATTCTAAACGCAAGGAGACAGTTTACGAAACCGGAGACAGAGTTTATCTCCGCGTATCCCCACTACGAGGAGTTAAGCGCTTTGGAGTTAAGGGAAAATTAGCACCGCGTTTCGTTGGACCGTATAAGATCTTGCAACATATGGGAGAAGTCGCGTATAAGTTGGAATTACCAGAGGGACTGTTAGGAGTTCATGATGTATTCCATGTTTCACAGCTGAAGAAATGTCACACCAAGATGGCGGAGGTACCGTTAAGAGATACAGTGCCGCTTGAAGCAATTCAGTTGAAGGATGACTTAACGTATGAGGAGAAACCAGTAGAGATTCGCGAGTATGCCAGCAGAGTTACCCGCGGCAAGGTTATCAAGTTTTGCAAAGTTCAGTGGAACCACCACTCCGAGGATGAAGCCACCTGGGAGAGAGAAGAAGAATTGCTGAAGGACCACCCTCACCTATTTTCTAGCCAACCCGAATCTCGAGGGCGAGATTCATCTTAAGGGGGGTAGGTTTGTAACATCCCAAATTTTCAATTTGGAATGTTATACACTAGATCATCATGCATATCATATTTTCTTGCATTTTTGGTCGATCCTAGAAATTTCACGCAACTCAAGGACCCTCGGAGGGAGAGTTGGAGATTTCATCATTTTCACATTTGAGTTTTCTCAAATTTTGAAAAGAGGATCATTGGATTTGTCAGAGTTTATCTGCCTTTTATTTGGATAGGAAAAAATGCGCGTTTTCAAAATTTGCATTCTAGGTCCCGAGAAAAGTTCATTTTGTTCGATCATTTTTAGGAGTCGGGGAAAATTTACTTTGAGAGTTTTGGAGTTCGTTTAGATTTTCTTTCTTCTGTTTTTCTGCGCACGTAACCGATTTAAAAAAAATCCCGCAGCGCCGCTTGGGCCAAGGCCCAGCAGCCGGCCGGCCAGGCCGACGCGCCGCACCGCGCGCGCCTAGCGCAGGCAGGCCGCCGTCGCCGCCCTAGAGTCCTAGTAGGACCCCGTTTTGTTTTTTTCCTTCACTTTTTCTTGCCCCTCCCCCAAGTTTCCTCCCCCCTCGCCTATATAAATACCAACACCGCCATTTTTCCCACACCAAGCCCCAAGCCCCTCACCCCGCGCCGTGCCTCCCCAAGCCGCCGCCGCGCCTTGCACCGTGCCGCCACCCGCGCCGCGCCGCCGCCGCCCTTACGCCGCGTCGCCGCCGCCCAACCCCGCCGCCGTTCGTCGGAGCCCCGTTCGCCGGAGCCTCGTCGAGGTACCCGCGTCGTGTCTCTCTTCTATCCCCTCGGTTCGGTTTTTCTTATAAACTATTCCGGTTCTTTTCTTCTCTTCCGATTCGTTTTCTTTCATTCTTGTTTCGATTCTCTTCCGAAACCCTAGATCGGTTTCGTTTTCTTTTCCGGTTTAGTTGCCTAGAGACCGTTCGTCGGACCGTTCGTCTTAACGAACGTGATCACCGGATTCTTCTCGGTTAACAAATGTCCATTCATTTAACCGTTCTTCTTTTTCTTTTTGTCGGATTTATTCCGCGATCGCGATCTCAGATCCGATCTTCGTTCTAGTCTATCTTCTCGCTCATTTATCGGAATCAGGTGATTCAAGCGCCTGGAGTTTCGTTTTGAAACCGCCGTTCTGACTAATCAACTTAAACAAGTTTTTGCTACAGTAAAATTTGACCTAGATTCAACTTGCTAGAACCGAGTTGTTTTCTTCCGCCGTTTGTTTTTTGTTGCTTTGTTCGGTTCTTTCTTTCTTTGCAACCGGAGTTCTTAAGTTGAACTTTCTGGTTCGATCTCTTGTTCGAGTTTTACCTGTGCATTAGTTGAGTACTTATTGTATGCTTGTTGTTTGTCTGCGATAGATTACCCGGATTGCGCCGCCTGTTACTTCGAATCCCTAGGACTCGCGGATCATCAGCAAGGCAAGTAACACTTTGATCATACCTTTTCTACAACCCAGTTTTATTGCATTAGATCAATCCTCACACATTGCATGATTAGGATCTAATTAAACTGTGGGATGGGAAGTAGATGAGGTAGTACCTATTACCTATTTATTATGAAAGCTTTGGGAGTTACTTCTACGTTTGCTTATTATGCCATGCTATGCTAGTAGACGTGGATTGGGTGAGTGATATCCATGACAGATGTGAGATTGATAATTTTAATGGTTTATCTAAGGTGGCAACTTAAACACACATCTGGGTGGATTGAGGCACCTGATGTCTATCAGGACTTGCCTGTTTTTCTTTGGACCACCACCCAGGCTCAAAGGGATCATAAGATCTTTCATGCTAAATACTTACGTGTGCAGCCACAAGCCATTATGGGCTTTGGCATAGTTGACTAAGTCGTGCGAACTCTTACAGGGTAGACTAGTAGATGTAGGGGAAAGTAGGTGTACCGGTCTATCCATCGTAAGGTGCTAGCACTTCTGAAAGACTGTGTCTCGGTCATCAGTTTCTCAAACACCAGTAGTGCGAGAAATCCAACGGAGGCGATCGAGTCTTGTGGGGAAAAGTGCGCAAACCTCTGTAGAGTGTAATAAACTAATCATGATTAGCCGTGTCCCCGGTTATGGACATCTTGAGTATCTAGTACTTGAATATCATGTGAATCTCATCATGTTACTTCTAAATTAATATTGTTGGGTTATTGATGATTACTTTTAATTGGGATTGAGAATGCTGTCAACCATTCTCAATGTTTAACAACCACCATGATAGTTAAATAAATTTATTCCTTTGTAGTAGGGAAAAACTGGCTTTACGCAAAACAGTAACCATAGAGCTTTCCACCAGCCAAATATGCATATAGTATAGCTATTTCAATCCATTACTCTCTATGTGTTACTTTTCCAGCATATTCCATGTGCTGACCCGTTTCGGGCTGCAACGTTAATGTTGCAGACTTTTTAGACGACGCTTAAGGTGCTTTTAGGTCGTGGTTCTATACTCAGTGATGCCGTTGGATTTGATGGACCCATTTACCTTCCAAGTCTTCCGCTGTTATCGATATTAGATGGCCTTAAGCCATATTTATTGTTATAAGTTATCTTTTGAGACACCGATGTAATAAGTGTGTGATTGCCTGTCACAACCCTAGAATTGTTTGCAGATAGTTGCATCAGTGAGCATCATGCATCCTGTTATTTTCAAGAAACTGGAAGTGGGGACATGTGAAAGCCTCAGAAATCATTTCTGAAAATGACCAAGTTAAAAATTGCTTCAAATAAGTCCAAGAAAATGTTCCTGTGAATCTCTGGAAATATTGGCAAGGGATAAATTTCAAACCAATATTTTTGGAATCTCAGAAAACAATTATTTTGGGCCTTTGAATTAATCCAATAAATATTTGAATTGGATCTATATTTATTATATAATAAATATGTGTTCAATAATTCTGAAAATTGTTGTGTGCATTTGGATAAGTCCATTTAGTTCACACAATTATTTTTATGAATTTTGAAATTGATTTGGTCTTAGAACTAAATCACAAACAGACTGCAAAAAATAGAAATGGAAACAAACAGAAAATAAGAAAAGAGAGAGAGCTTACCTGGCGCCAGCAACCGGCCCAGCTCCTGTGCTAGCCCACCTGGCGTCCCAGCCCACCAGGGGCATACCTGTCTTCAACCTCTGCCTACTGGCAGAGGCAGACCAGAGCACGACGCCGGCTGCGCCAGCTCCTGCTTCGCACTGGCGAGCTCCCCTTTCCCCCCCCCCCTTACGCCTCTGCGACGCCACGCTACCCCCCTGGACCCCCTTGACGCTCTCGCACTCTCCCTCGCCCTCGTCCCCTTCTCCATCTCTCTCTCACGCGCGCAACCGAACGCAGCCGTCGCCGCCGACGAGCTCCCCCAAGGCCACAGCCATCTTTGAGCCTCCCCCATGCACCCCCGAGCTCCGCCTGGTGCCCTTCTTCCTCCTCGCCAAGCCACGCAAGCCGAGGATCACCATGCCGTTGTCTTCGAGCTCGTCACCACCACTTCTGCTCGCCGGACTTCGCCGGTTGATTTGCCGCCACCGACGCTTCCCCGAGCACGCTGGCCATCCCTACGTCACCACAGTGAGCCCCTGAGTCGTTTCCCCCTTTTTCCCTGGTCGTTTTGACATCTAGGCCATAGCCCCATCTTGGCCCAGCACTCCACGCCGCCGGCGATGTCGCCGCCGTGGCCACAGCCACCGCAGCTCGTGTCCGAACACACCATCATGCTCAGCACGATCCCATGAGCCCGCAGACAACCACGGCGCCCCCTCCCGTGCTCTGTAGCGCTATCCCGAGGATGCCCGAGCTGCTGCCGCCGCTGAACCTCGTCGTCGGCTACTTTTCCGGCCACCCCAGCTCCTACCACCTCCCCCAATGGATGCGCCTCACTCCCAGGAACCCGTAGGTGCAACCCACGAATCGAATGGTGCCCTGTAGAGCATTCCCGAGCCGCCCCGCCATCTCTGTCGTCGCCAACGCCGGCGACCGCTGACTCGTTGACCGGCGTGGGTTGACCCACTGCCCGGTTTGACCTCCTCCTCTCTCTCACTGACCCACGGGCCCCGCCCGACTAATTACTTAGTTATCGCTAATTAGCTAGTTAGGTTAGCTGGGTTAGTCGCTGACCAGTGGGCCCAGCCCAGTTAGTTAGGGCTAACTAACTTAGTTAGTTGACTGTGTCACTGACGTGTGGACCCCACACGTCAGGTTTGACCTGGACCGAGCTGTTGACCTTGCTGACGTCACTATGAGGTCATGCTGACGCAATAATTCCTTTCTGGAATTTAAATAAATCTTAAATGATTTATTTATTTTCAGAAAATGTTGCAAACTTCAAAAATTCATAGAAATTCAACCGTAACTCCAAATGAAATAAATTATATATGAAAAATTATCAGAAAAATTCAAGGAATCTGTTTATGGCATTTTCATGCATGTTTGAACAACTTAACCTCATTGTTTAGTCCAAAACATGATAAGGCACTATTTGAATTCATAGTTTGAATTTGAATTTGAACCTAGTGTTCAAACCAACTGCATTTAACTTGTTGCTAGTTGCATTAGCTCAATCAACAGCATATTGCAATGTCATGACCATGCATCATATTGTTGCATCGCATTGATTGTGTTCTTCCTTGATGCCGGTAAATGTCCCCTCTCGATAGACGATGTACCGATGCCGTGATCGTTGACACTGATGAAGACTCAATGTTATCTTCAGAAGTGCCAGGCAAGCAAAAACCCCTTGTTCATTCCAATACAACCCCACTCTCTCGCTCCTGCTCTCTTTTACTGCATTAGGACAACAACGATTCAACTGTTACCTGCTGCGGTAGTTGAACCCCTTTCCTCTGCATGACCTGTCATTGCCACAGTAAATAGATGAAACCCACTAGTATGAGTAGGAGTTGTTTGAGCCCTGATGTGCCTACTCATTCATGCTTGTTTGTCATGCCTGCTACTGCTTAGAGTTGAGTCAGGTCTGATTCATCGGGAATGAATTGGAATGTGGTGAACATGTCCTACTGTTGAGAGTTAAGTGTGTGAACACGATTTGGTAAAGGTAGCGGTGAGAGGCCATGTAGGAGTACATGGTGGGTTGTCTCATTGCAGCCGTCCTCAGGAACTGAGTTCTGTGTTTGTGATCCATGAAAAGCTACTACCACGCATTGGAATGCTTAAGTGCCCCTCTCGACTTATTAATCAACTCGATCTCTGTCCAGGAGTTGCAATTAGTTTCTGGTGTTTGTAGGTAGTGTTAGTAGTCTACCAAGTGGCACCCGGTACAGGTGGGCTTGGGACAGACTAGGCACAGTGGCCCGGTGTACCAAGTGGCACCCGGATGGTGGGCTTGGGAACCCTGTACACATCGTTTGGGGCTGTGAGCGACACCCCAGCCGGATCTCCTTGCGGATGGAACCCGAATAGGCGATAAACCTAGACTAGAGACTTGTTGGTTAGTCAGGTCGTGGCCGACACCCTCGCCCGGCTTCCGCTTGAAGGTTGCCGAGGTACATGACGTGTATAGGGCGGTAAGTGGCGAGAGCGTGTGTGAAGAAGTACACCCCTGCAGGGTTATCATTATCTATTCGAATAGCTGGATTCCTCGAATATGGAAACTTGGACCCCTTGCATAGTTCATAGACAAGTGAAAGTGGATACTCTAAAATGCGCAAGATAAGCGTGAGTGCTATGGATGGTGTTCTCGTACGGAGACGGGAACAGATCCATAGTGGTGTATTGGTATGGTGAATTTGTGGACTCGTGTGCGCCACCTCAAAAGAGTTACTTGTAGTCGTAGTTTAGGTTAGCCACTGAGTCAAAGCTGGCTTGCTGCAGTTAAACTCCACCACCCCCTTTGTTGATACCGATGCATATGTAGCTAGTTCTGATGTAAGTCTTGCTTAGTACCTTTGTACTCACGTTTGCTTAATTTATGTTTTGCAGAGAGACTCCAGTCTCGCTAGTAGTTCCGCGTGGACTTCGACATTTAGCTTGATACCTCAGCTACGATCTTGTGCCCTCGACAGGATCTGGTAGATAGTCAGGCTTCTTAGCATTTTTCATTTATAGATGTCTGTACTCAGACATGTTAAGCTTCCGCATGTGTTTTGCATTGTATGCTATGATTGTTGGGTCATGAGACCCATGCTTGTAATATCTGGCTCTTCGGAGCCTAACGAATTAATACTTGAGTCGTAGAGTCTTGTTGTGATGCCATGTTGTATTTACACATATCGAGCATATTGTGTGTATGATTGAAATGCTTGGTATGTGTTGGATCCGACAACCTAGTTGTTTATCCTTCGCAGCCTTTCTTATGGGGAAATGTAGTCTAGTGTTCCTCGAGCCATAGTAGTCCGCTACAGCCCGGTTCACCGGAGTCCTGCTAGCCCAGCACTACTGTTCAGGACACTTGACTGGCCGGCATGTGTTTCACTTCGTCCCTATGTCTGTCCCTTCGGGGAAATGTCACGCGGTGATTTCCGGAGTCCTGCCTAGCCTGCTACAGCCCAGGATCCCCGGAGTCCTGTTAGCCCAGTGCTACTGCCCGGAATCACTCGTTGATGACCGACATGTTCGATGTGATTCATGTATGCCTGTCTCCATAGGTCTGTGCCGCTTTGGGTTCACGACTAGCCATGTCGGCCCGGGTTCTTTGTCATATGGATGCTAGCGACACTATCATATACGTGAGCCAAAAGGCGCAAACGGTCCCGGGCCAGGTAAGGTGGCACCCGTGGAAATACCGTGCGTGAGGCCACAAAGTGATATGATGTGTTACATGCTAGATCGGTGTGACTTGGAATTGGGGTCCTGACATTGCCACTCTGCTATAAATCCTTCGAAGTACTATGTGGTGTCAGCATTATTGATCCAGGGATGACACCGGAGCATAGTAGACTTGATCCATTTGGGTCGGGTCGCTACACGAATAGAGGAAGGCCCAGGGCGCGGGCGGGCGGCTTGCAGGGCGCGCACGAGCGGCGATGGGCGTGCACGGCGCGGGTGTGGGCGCACGAGCACGCCCGCGCTGTGTTGCGGGCAGGCCAGGTGAGCAAGCGAGGGAGAGGGAGGGAGCTCACGGTGGGGGAGTAGGGCCGGGGCAGTGGGCTCGACGGAGGTCGGGGGGCGACAGGGACGACGGCGTAGAGGAGGCAGGCTGGTGGGGGAGCACCGGCGACGGGCGGCAGGGCGACGACGAGGGCCTCCTCCCTCGATCCCGATCCAGTCGGGGGAGAGCGGGGAGATATTTTTGGGGAGAGTGGGGGTGTGTTGGTGGCTAGTGGGGGAGTGGGGGGAGGTTATGGCGTGGGGGTGGGCCGGCCAGCTGGGTCGGTTCGACCGGGCCGGCGGAAGTGGCCAGCTGGGCCGGTTGGCCCAGTTGGGCCAGGGGCACTTTTCCTTTTTTTTCTTTTTTTTTCTTTTCTGTTTTCTGTTTTGCATTTTCTTTTCTTTTTATTTTCTGTTTTATTTCATTTTAATTCATTTAGGCATTTTATAAAAATGTGTTTGCTTTATTATAATTACCCGGGCATTTAACTGCACACCCCGAACATTTTAGTTTAATATTTTGAAAACTTTTACCATTTGACATTAATTTGAATTTGAATTTTTACGCGGTTTCGAATTAACCCGAGATTAACTACAGTGACCGAGGTGACATGGCACCATTAACGTGAGATTACTGTAGCATGATTATCCGGGCGTTACAGGTTCATGGTACTGGCGAAAGTTGTGTGGCACAAGAGAGGCTAGCAATGGTGGAAGGGTGAGAGTGCGTATAATCCATGGACACAACATTAGTCATAAAGAACTCACATACTTATTGCAAAAATCTACAAGTCATCAAACCCAAAGCACTACAGGCATGCTCCTAGGGGGATAGATTGGTAGGAAAATACCATCGCTCGTCCCCGACCACCACTCATAAGGAAGGCAATCAAAGAAACACCTCATGCTTCAAATTTGTCACACAACGGTTACCATACGTGCATGCTACAGGATTTGCAAACCCCAACACAAGTATTTCTCAATTTCACAATTAATCAACTAGCATGACTCTAATATCACTATCTTTATATCTCAAAACAATTATCAAGTATCAAACTTCTCATAGTATTTAATGCACTCTATATGAAAGTTTTATTATAGCCATGTTGAATGCCCATCATACTAGGACTAATTTTATAACCAAAGCAAATTACCATGTTGTTCTAAAAGACTCTAAAAATGATATAATTGAAGCATGAGAGATAAATAATTTCTATAAGATAGAACCACCACCGTGCTCTAAAAAGATATAACCGAAGCACTAGAGCAAAATTATCTAGCTCAAAAGATATAAGTGAAGCACATAGAGTATTCTGATAAATTCCGATTCATGTCTGTCTATCCCAAAAGGTCTGGCTTCTGGCGCATCCCCAAGCTTAGGCTTTTGTTTGTCCTTTAATTTTACCTTGGGGTTCCTTGGGCATCCCCAAGCTTAGGCTTGCCACTCCTTATTCCAAAATTCATCAAATCTTTACCCAAAAACTTGAAAACTTCACAACACAAAACTTAAACAGAAAATCTCATGAGCTCCGTTAGTATAAGAAAACAAACCATCACTTTAAGGTACTATAATGAACTCATTCTTTATTTATACTGGTGTTAAACTACTGTATTCCAACTTCTCTATGGTTCATACCCCCCGATAGTAGCCATAGATTCGTTAAAATAAGCAAACAACACACAAAAAACAGAATCTGTCAAAAAGAGAACAGTCTGTAGTAATATGATTCATACTCATACTTCTGTAACTCTAAAAATTCTGAAATAAATTGGTAGACGTGAGTAATTTCTCTATAAATCATCTGAGAAAAGAATCAACCTAAAATCACTCTCCAGTAAAAAATGGCATCTATTCTTGTGAGCACAAAAGTTTCTGTTTTTTACAACAAGATTGCAAAGACTTCACCCAAGTCTTCCCAAAGGTTCTACTTGGCACACACAATAATTAAAACATAAAAGCACATCTAAAAATAGTCTAGATAAATTATTTATTTTTAAACATGAACAAAAAGAAAGGAACAAAAATAAAATTGGGTTGCCTCCCAACAAGCGCTATCGTTTAACGGCCCTAGCTAGGCATAAAAACAAGAATAGATCTAGGTATTATCATCTTTGGTATGCAATCCATAAGTGGCTCTCATAATTGATTCATAAGGTAATTTAATTTTGTTTCTAGGAAAGTGTTTCATGCCTTTCATTAACGGAAATTGGAATCTAATATTTCCTTCTTTCATGTCAATAATTGCAGCAATCGTTCTAAGGAAATGTCTACCAAGACTAATAGGACATGTAGGATTGCAATGTATATCAAGAATGATGAAATCTACGGGCACATAATTCCTATTAGCAATAATAAGAACATCATTAATTCTTCCCATAGGTTTCTTAATGGTGGAATCCGCAAGATGCAAATTTAAAGAATAATCATCAAATTCACGAAAACCTAACACATCACACAAAGTTTTTGGAATTGTGGAAACACTAGCACCCAAGTCACATCACACAAAGCATAGCATTCATAATCTTTAATCTTAATTTTAATAGTGGGTTCCCACTCATCATGAAGTTTTCTAGGAATAGAAACTTCTAGTTCAAGCTTTTCTTCATAAGATTGCATTAAAGCATCAACGATATGTTAAGCAAAGGCCTTATTTTGATCATAAGCATGAGCAAAATTTAACACAGATTGCAACAAGGAAATACAATATATCAAAGAGCAATTATCATAATTAAATTCCTTGAAATCCAAAATAGTGGGTTCAATACTAAGTAAAGTTTTGACCTCTTCAATCCCACTTTTATTAATTTTAGCATCAAGATATAAAAACTCCGAATCATTGGGACGCCTTTTAACTAAAGTTGACTCATCTATAGTACCATATTTATAAAGACTCATATTGGAAAACAAAGATTTAATAGGAGACACATCAATCACTTTTAGATCTTCATCTTTATTATCATGAAAACCAGAAGAACACGCTTTCACACGCATCCTAGCGGTTCTTTCTTTGCACTCATCAATGGAAATTCTCATGGCTTTGAGAGACTCATTGATATCATGCTTAGGTGGAATAGATCTAAGTGTTGAAGAATCAACATCAAGAGAAATTCTATCCACGTTCCTAGCCAACTCATCAATCTCAAGCAATTTTTCCTCAATCGAAGCATTGTAATTATTTTGCGAATTCATAAATTCTTTAACACTAGTCTCAAAATTAGAGGGCATCTTATTAAAATTTCCATAAGAGTTGTTGTAGGAATTACCATAATTATTAGAGGAATTATTGGGAAACTGCCTAGAATTAAAGTTTCCTCTATACGCTTTGTTACCAAAATTGTTCCTACCAACAAAATTCACATCCACAGATTCATTACTATTCTCAATCAAAGTGGAAAAAGGCATATCATTAGGATCAGAAGAAACACTCTTATTAGCAAAAAAATTCATAAGTTCAATCCGGCATTTTTTTGTATAATCATCCATAAGTTCAAACCATGTGTAGGGCAATTACGTATCATTAATTTCATCATCTCCCAAGCTTGTGCAACATGCTCATGATAAAGTTGCTTAAAATTCATAATATTGTTCCTAAGAGAGATGATCTTAGCGGGAGGAAAATACTTAGAGATGAAAGCATCTTTGCATTTATTACATTAATCAATACTATTCTTAGGCAAAGGAGAGAACCAAGTTTTAGCACGATCTCTAAGAGAAAACGAAAATAGCTTTAATTTAACAATATCATTATCCACATCTTTCTTCTTTTGCATATCACAAAAATCAATAAAGTTGTTTAGATGGTTTGCAGCATCTTCACTAAGAAGGCCAGAAAATAGATCTCTCATGACAAGATTCAACAAAGCAACATTAATTTCACAAGATTCAACATCGGTAATAGGAGCAATCGGAGTGCAAATAAAATCATTGTTGTTGGTATTGAAAACTCACACAATTTAGTATTATATTGAGCCATCGTGACAAACAATCCGACACACAAGCACACAAGAAGCAAGCGAAAAGAAACGGATGGGAAAGAGTCGAAGAAAAGGCAAAGGTTTTTGAAAATCGTTTTAGAAGTGGGGGAGAGGAAAAGGAGAGGTGAATGGCAAATAATGTAATGCGAGGGAGAAGCGTTTGTGATGGGTACTTAGTATGTCTTGACTTGAGCATAGATCTCCCCGGCAACAGCGCCAGAAATCCTTCTTGCTACCCTTGAGCATGCGTTGGTTTTCCCTTGAAGAGGAAAGGGTGATGCAGCAAAGTAGCTTACGTATTTCCCTCAGTTTTTGAGAACCAAGGTATCAATCCAGTAGGAGACTACACGCAAGTCACCTAGTACCTGCACAGACAACCAAGAACCTTGCAACCAACGCGATAAAAGGATTGTCAATCCCTTCACAGCCAATCGCAAAAGTGAGATCTGATAAAGATAGTAAGACAAATATTTTTGGTATTTTCCTGTATAGATTGGAAAATAAAGATTGCAAAATAAATAAATAGTAAACTAGAATTGTAGATCGGAAACTTATATGATGGAAAATAGACCCGGGGGACATAGGTTTCACTAGTGGCTTATCTCATGATAGCATATATTACGGTGGGTGAACAAATTACTGATGAGCAATTGATAAAAAAGCGCATAATTATGAGAATATCTAGGCATGATCATGAATATAGGCATCACATCCGTGTCAAGTAGACCGAAACGATTCTGCATCTACTACTATTACTCCACACATCGACCGCTATCCAGCATGCATCTAGAGTATTAAGTTGATAAGAACAGAGTAACACATTAGGCAAGATGACATGATGTAGAGGGATAAACTCAAGCAATATGATATAAACCCCATCTTTTTATCCTTGATGGCAACAATACAATACGCCCCTTGTTGCACCTGCTGTCACTGGGAAAGGACACCGCAAGATTGAACCCAAAGCTAAGCACTTCTCCCATTGCAAGAAAGATCAATCTAGTAGGCCAAACTAAACCGATAATTCGAAGAGACTTGCAAAGATAACAAATCATGCATATAAGAATTCAGAGAAGAACCAAATATTATTCATAGATAAACTTGATCATAAATCCACAATTCATCGGATCTCGGCAAACACACCGCAAAAGAGTATTACATCGAATAGAGCTCCAAGAACATCGAGGAGAGCTTTGTATTGAGAACCAAAGAGAGAGAAGAAACCATCTAGCTAATAACTATGGACCCGAAGGTCTGTGGTAAACTACTCACACATCATCGGAGAGGCTATGGTGTTGATGTAGAAGCCCTCCGTGATCGATTCCCCCTCTGGTAGATCATTGGAAAAGGCCCCAAGATGGGATCTCATGAGTACAGAAGGTTGTGGCGGTGGAAAAGTGGTTTCGTGGCTCCCCCTAATGTTTTTAGGGTATAAGAGTATATATAGGCGAAAGAAGTACGTCGGTGGAGCTCCGTGGGGCCCACGAGGGTGGGGGCGTGCCTACCCCCTAAGCACGCCGTCCTGCCCCGTGGCCGCCTCGCGGAGTTCCCGACTTCAACTCCAAGTCTTCTAGATTGCGTTTGTTCCAAGAAAGATCATTCTGTTTGGATCCCGTTTGGTATTCCTTTTCTTGAAAACATTGAAATAGGCAAAAAAAAAACAGAAACTGGCACTGGGCCTCTGGTTAATAGGTTAGTCCCAAAAATAACATAAAAGAGCATATCAAAGCCCATTAAACATCAAAAACAGATAATATAATAGCATGGAACAATCAAAAGTTATAGATACGTTGGAGACGTATCAATACTCTTCGGCAACTAGGACCTGGGTCCATCTATCGTTGAGTGTATCCTGTTCAGCTTGGAGCTGTTGCTTCTTCTTTTTCGTGCTTCTCGCAGTAGAGATTAGCTGGCACTTAAAGTGCTCCTGCTCAGGTGGTTCCTCTAGCACAATGAAGTCTTTTTCGCCGAGGCTCACATCATCCTCGGAGAGTGGTAGATAGTTACTATCCTCAGAGTCATCGTTCCCGACCAGATCGTCAGGGTTTACTTGCCCCTCTTCCCAATCATCCTGTTTGGATGTTGGTTCAATGGGGGCTTCGGGGTCTTCGGCATTCTCCAGAGTGTTAATGTCTCCGGTGCTGGTATTACTGTCTTTTTTGCGACGCGATTTTGAATGGCGCTGCGGATGTTGACAAGCTCGTCCTCGACCAGATCCTTCCTGCCATCGCCGTCATCTTCTTTGGGTGTGTCCACCATATACACGTCATATGTGGAGGTGGCCGTCCAACGTCCGGTAAACGACGGGCCTTGGCCTTGTTCGTCTCCGGCATCGTCGTTCATGCCGGCGATGTCTTCGGAGGCATAGTCCAGCATGACAGTTAAGTCCTTGATAGTGGCTATGAAGTGGGTGGGACGCAAAATTCCCCGCTCTCAGCCCCTAGACCGGGCTGGGCATAGTTCAGAAGTGATTCCTCTTTGATAGCGAGGGATCGCATTAAGTCTAGAGCCTCGTTCAAGAGTGAGGTTGGGACGAGGGAACGAGAGTCCGTGGAGCTAGGCCGGACAAGAGTCGCCTTGCCATGCTCGCGTGACGTGGACCCAGGAGTTCGGAGCTGGTATCTGGGGACGAGTCCGACTTTCCAATGGTGAGGGGAATCCGGTTCGACTCTGGGCTTGCCGATGACATAGTCCCCTCTGGATATGTGGTAGTAAGCTCCATAATTGTAGAGAGTCCGATGGGCTCGAAACTCCCATCTTCGGACCTGGTAGTCTGCTCTGGATCTAAGGCCAGAGCGGTGGTCGAGGTCACGAACCCTTCAAAGATCAAGTCTCCTCGGATATCAGCGACATAATTCAGGCTCCCGAATCTTATCTGATGACCGGGGCCGTAGCTGTCAAACTGCTCGAGGCGACCAACTGAGTCGGCATGCAAAGTGAAGCCGTCGACTACAAAAAGTTGACTAGGGAGGAAGGTCGCCCTGGAAATAGCATCATTGTTGAAGATCAAACAAGCCATCAATCCTTCTGTTGATGGCACAGTGGAACTCAATGAAAGCACCAATGTCGGTGTCAAAACCGGCCGATCTCAAGTAGGGGGTCCCGATCTATGCGTCTGAGGATCAAAGGTAACAGGAGGCAGGGGACAAGATGTTTACCCAGGTTCGGGCCCTCTTAATGGAGGTAATACCCTACTTCCTGCTTGATTGACTTTGATGAATATAGGGGTTACAAGGTTTGATCAAGCAGATATACCCATACCTACTCAAATCATCTGTGAAGGTCAGAAAATTCTTTGAAATTCTTTGAACTTTTCAAAAGTTTCAGACTTGTGTTTCATCAAGCAGATATCCCCATACCTACTCAAATCATCTGTGAAGGTCAGAAAATAACGATACCCACCGCGTGCTTGAACACTCATCGAACCGCATACATCGGTATGTATTATTTCCAATAATTCATTAGCCTTCTCCATTGTTCTGGTGAGCGGACTTTTAGTCATCTTGCCCATGAGGCATGGCTCGCAAGTATCAAATGATTCATAATCAAGTGGCTCCAAAAGTCCATTCGCATGGAGTTTCTTCATGCACTTTACACCAATATGCCGAAACGTTAGTGCCACAAGTATGTTGCACTATCACTATCAACTTGTATCTTTTGGCATCAATATTATGAATATGTGTATCACTACGATCAAGATTCAATAAACCATTTACATTGGGTGTATGACCATAGAAGATTTTATTCATGTAAACATAACAACAATGATTCTCTGACTTAAATGAATAACCGTATTGCAATAAACATGATCTAATCTTGTTCAACCTCAACGCGAACACCAAATAACATTTATTTAGGCTCAACACTAATCCCAAAGATAAAGGGAGTGTGCGATGGTGATCGTATCAACCTTGGAACCACTTCCAACACACATCGTCACCTCGCCCTTAACTAGTCTCTGTTTATTCTACAACTCCTATTTCAAGTTACTAATATTAGCAATTGTACCAGTATGAAATACCCAGGGGCTACTATGAATACTTCTAAGGTACACATCAATAACATGTATACCAAATATACCTTTTTCACTTTGCCATCCTTCTTATCCGCCAAGTATTTGGGGTAGTTCCGCTTCTAGTGACCATTCCCTTTGTAGTAGAAGCACTCAGTTTCATGCTTAGGTCCAGCTTTGGGCTTCTTCATGGGAGTGGCAACTTGCTTGCCATTCTTCTTGAAGTTCCCTTTCTTCCCTTGCCCTTTTCTTGAAACTAGTGGTCTTGTTATGCTCTTTCTTGATTTCTACCTTCGCCGATTTCAGCATCGCGAAGAGCTCGAGAATCATTTTCGTCATCCCTTGCATATTCGAGTTCATCACGAAGTTCTAGTAGCTTGGTGATAGTGGCTAGAGAACTCTGTCAATCACTATCTTTTCTGGAAGATTAACTCCCATTTGATTGAAGCGATTGTAGTACAAAGAGATTCTGAGCACATGCTCACTGGCTGAAATCGTACCTTTCAACATGGGCATGAGTCTGAAATACCAATTTCAGCTTTTTGAGAATCTCATATGCTCTCTGGCATTCAAAACATTTTTGAAATCCCGGTTCTAAGCCGTAAAGCATGGCACACTAAACTATTAAGTAGTCATCATATCAAGCTTGCCAAACATTCATAACATCTGCATCTGCTCCTGCAATAGGTCTGTCACCTAGCAGTGCATCAAGGACATAATTCTTCTATGTAGCAATTGGGATGATCCTTAGATCACAGACCAAGTCTGCACCATTGCTACTATCATCTTTCAACTTAGTTTTCTCTAGGAACATATCAAAATAGGGGACCTACATCGCGAGCTATTGATCCACAACATAGATATGCAAATACTATCAGGACTAAGTTCATGATAAATTAAGTTCAAATAATCAAATTACTAATGAACTCCCACTTAAATCAACTTCACTCCAGTTATCTAAGTGACACATGTTCCATATCAACTAAACCATGTTCGATCATCGTGTGAGATGGAGTAGTCTTCAATGGTGAACATCTTCATGTTGATCATATCTACTATATGACTCATGTTCGACCTTTTGGTCTCCAGTGTTCCGAGACCATGTTTGTACATGCTAGGCTCATGAAGTTTAACCCAAGTATTCCGCGTGTGTAAATCTGTCTTACACCCGTTGTATGTGAACGTAGAGTCTATCACACCCGATCATCATGTGGTGTTTCGAAATGATGAACTTTGGCAACAGTGCATACTCGGGGAGAACGCTTTATCTTGAAATTTAGTGAAGGAATCGTCTTATAATGCTATCGCCGTTCTAAGCAAAACAAGATGCATCAAAGATAAACATCACATGCAATCAAAATATGTGACATGATATGGCCATCATCATCTTGTGCTTTTGATCTCCATCTCCAAAGCATCGTCATGATCTCCATCATCACCAGCTCGGCACCTTGATCTTGATCGTAGTGTCAGGGTCGTCTCACCAACTATTGCTTCTACAACTATTGCTAACGCATAGCGATAAAGTAAAGCAATTACATGGCGTTTGCACTTCATACAATAAAGAGACAACCATAAGGCTCCTGCTGGTTGCTGATAAATTACAAAACATGATCATCTCATACAATAACGTATATCACATCATGTCTTGCTCATATCACATCACAGCATGCCCTGCGAAAACAAGTTAGACGTCTTCTACTTTGTTGTTGCAAGTTTTAGGTGGCTGGTACGGGCTTCTAGTAAGAACCGTTCTTACCTACGCAAAAACCACAATGTTGATTCATCAAGTTTGTTGTTTTAGCCTTGTTCAAGGATTGGCCGCAGTCAATTTTGATTCAACTAAAGTAGGATAAACACACACCCGCCATCCACCTTCATGCAAAACTAGTTACATGTCAATCGGTGGAACCGGTGTCATGTGCATGGACATGTAAGGTTGGTCCGGGCCTCTTCATCCCACAATACCGCCGAATCAAAATAAGATGTTGGTGGTAAGCAGTATGACGATCACTGCCCACAACTCTTTGTGTTCTACTCATGCATATCATCTACGCATAGACATGGCTCGGTTGCAACTGTTGGGAAATGGTGCATGGAAAACAAAAAAATTCTACACCCACGCAAGATATATCAAGGTGCATAGCAACGAGAGGGGAGAGTGTGTCTATGTACCCTCGTAGACCATAAGCGGAAGCGTTTGACAACGCAGTTGATGTGGTCGAACTTTCTTCGCAATCCAACCGATCAAGTATCGAACGTATGGCACCTCCGTGTTCAGCACACATTCAGCTCGGTGACATCCGCGCCTTCTTGATCCAGCAAGACAGCGAGGTAGTGGATGAGTTCTAGCAACACGAAGGCGCGCTGACTGATGTCTACTACACAACCTTCTTCTTGTAGACTCATGTTGGGCCTCCAAGCGCAGAGTTTTGTAGGACAGTAGCAAATTTTCCCTCAAGTGGATGACCTAAGGTTTATCAATCCTTGGGAGGCGTAGGATGAACATGGTCTCTCTCAAACAACCCTGCAACCAAATAACAAAGAGTCTCTTGTGTCCCCAACACACCCAATACAATGGTAAATTGTATAGCTGCACTAGTTCGGCGAAGAGATGGTGATACAAGTGTAGTATGGATAGTAGATATAGGTTTTTGTAATCTGAAAATATAAAAAAATAAGGTAGGAAGTGACAAAAGTGAGCAAAAACGGTATTGCAATGCTTGGAAACAAGGCCCATGGTTCATACTTTCACTACTGCAAATTCTCTATCAATGATAACATAGTTTGATCACATAACAACCCTTCAACGTACAACAAAGAGTCACTCCAAAGTTTCTATCGGAGAATGTACGATGAAAACATGCATCAACCCTTATGCGTAGATTACCCCAATCTCACCTCGGGAATCCGCGAGTTGAGTGCCAAAACATACATCAAGTGAACCAATAGAACATCTGATAATCCACAAGTATAGGGAATCACAACAGTTTTCGAGGGTAGAGTATTCAACCCAAATTTATGGATTTGACACAAGGGGAGCCAAAGGATATTTGAAGGTATTAACAGCTGGGTTGTCAATTCAACCACACCTGGACATGAATTATCTGCAACAAGTAATCAGTAGCACGGTAATATGATAGTTTTGATAATAGTGACAGCAGCAATGGTAACGGTAACAGTGATAGCAGTATTTTGTAGCAAGTGTAACAGTGATGATAGCAATAGTAACTTAGCAGAAACAATATAGGATAAATTCGTAGGCATTGGATCGGTGACTTGTTGGATGATATTCATCATGTGACAGTTATAACCTAGGGAGATACGGCACTAGCTCTAGTTCATCGATATAATGTAGGCATGTATTCCGTAAATAGTCATACGTGAGAACTTGCATGACATCTTTTGTCCTACCCTCCCGTGGCAGCAGGGTCCATATTGGAAACTAAGGGATATTAAGGCCTCCTTTTAATAGAGAACCGGAGCAAAGCATTAACAAATAGTGAATACATGAACTCCTCAAACTATAGTCATCATCGAGAGTGGGCCCGGTTGTTGTCACTCCGGGGTTGTCAGATCATAACACGTAGTAGGTGACTATAACTTGCAAGATCGGATCTAGAACATGGATATAATGATGAATTCATAAACGGTTTAGATCTGAGTTCATGGCACCCGGGCCCAAAGTGACAAGCATTAAGCATAGCAAAGTCATATCAACATCAATCTAAGAACATAGTGGATACTAGGGATCAAGCCCTAGCAAAACTAACTCGATTACATGATGAATCTCATCCAAGTCCTCACCAACCAGCGAGCCTACAAAGGAATTACTCACTCCCAATGGGGAGCATCATGGAATTGGCGATGGAGAAGGGTTGGTGATGATGAAGAATGAAGATCCCCCTCTCTGGAGCCCCGAACGGACTCCAGATCTGCCCTGCCGAGGAAGAACAGGGCTTGGCTGCGGCTCTGTCTCGTGGAAGGTGATAATTCTTTCTCCCTGATTATTTTCTAGAATAATGTGATTTTATAGTATCAGGGGGATCGTCTGCGGGGCCACCAGGTGGGTACAACCCACCTGGGCATGCCAGGAGAGGGGGCGTGCCCTGGTGGGTTGTGCCCACCCAGGGGCCCCTCTCTAGTGGGTCTTGGCTCCAGTATTTCTCTTTTATTACATAAAAATTCCTCGCAAAGTTTCGTTTCATTCAGAGAACTTTTATTTCTACACAAAAACAACACCATGTTAGTTCTGCTGAAAGCACCGTCAGTCCAGGGTTAGTTTCATTCAAATCATGCAAATTATAGTCCAAAACAAGAGGAAAAGTGTGAGAAAAAGTAGATACATTGGAGACGTATCAACTCCCCCAAGCTTAAACCTTTGCTTGTCCTCAATAAATTCAGTTGATAAACTGAAAGTGAGAAATAAAAACTTTTACGAACTCTTTTGCTCTTGTTTGCATAAACAGGCTTAAACAGCGCCCAGGTTTTCAGCCAACATTATAACTAACCATGTCAACAATAACATTTAAATATTATATTAACTCATATCAATGACATAATCAGCTAGCGAGCAATAATAAGATATCTCAAACGGCAACACGTTGTCAAAACAACCATGATATCATATGAAAATAGTGGTATCTCACTCGCCCTTTTTGATACCGCAAAACATAAATGCATAGCACCTCCAAAGTTCAAGAAGAGAATAAATATTGTAATTCATGGTAGAAAAGATCCAGTCATGATGCACCCAACATTAGCTATACACAATGCATAAATCATGACAACTGTGCTCTCTTAGTTTCTGGTGCTTGTTTAAGAAGGTGATGACACAACATAAAAGTAAATAGAAAGTACCTTCGCAGAGGGAAGTAGTGATTTGCAGAGGTGCCACAACTCAATTTTTAAAACAGAGATAAATGATATTTTGAGACATGCACCCTTCTTATTCACTTCACGACTACCAGTTATCAACATCTTCCATGCTAAGCACGCTAGTGGTGGTTCCCAAGCGATAAAAGTAAAGGTTTACTCCCCCTCCACCATCAATCACACTCCACGGCTTGTCCGAAACAATGGGTGCCGTCCATACCAACATTAGTCCCAGGGGAGTTTTGTTTAATTATTTGCATTTTTGAGTTCGAGACTGGGAATCCCTATTACTGCCCTTTTCTCGTGCGATGGCGAGTGAATAAACACTCGACCTGAGAATAACCCTCTTAGCATGGAAGACACCGACCACCTCCTGTCGTTCCATGAATGATCCAGGCACACAAAAAGGATAATTTTTAGAAGTTTTTAGAGGTGGCACATGCAAATTTACTTAGGATGGCAGGGTAATACTGTATATAGGTAGGTACGGTGGACTCATCTGGAATTGGGTTCAAGGTTTTTGATGTACAAGCAAAATTTCCACTTAGTACAGGCGAAGGCTAGCAATTAGATTAAGAAGCGGCCAGCTAGAGAGCAACAATGATCATAACCATGCATTATGCATAAGTAACATTGGACACTAGCATGAGTAGGATATGAACACCATGAACATAAATATCACAGAGGTTATGTTGGTTTTGATTCAACTACATGCATGAACATGTGCCAAGTCAAGCCACTCGAACATTCAAAGGAGGATATCATATCATCATACTACATCACAATCATTTTACGCTATGTTGATATCTAAGATAAATCATTATCCACTCCTAGCTACTAATGCATGGCATGAGAAACTATAATCTCTAATTGTCATTGCAAACATGTTTAATCATAACGGGCTGAAGCCTGGATACTAGGTTAAACATATTTACACAAACAGAACAAGTCGAGTTCACACCAGTTTCTCCCTGCCACTACTAATTCATCAAATATCATCATTATTGCCTTTCACTTGCACGACCGAATGATATGAAAATAATAATAGTGCAAGAGTGCCATGGACTAATTAAGCTAGAATCTGCAAAACATTTTATTCAACAGGTGAAGACAAGGTAAAATGCGCTCTTATTAGTTCAACAATTATTCATATGAGAGCCACTCAACATTTTCATCGTGGTCTTCTCCTCGGTAAGACTCGAATAAAAAGAAAAGAAACTCAGAGAAACACACCGAAATATTTTTGGAGTTTTTGGTTTTCTTGAACAAGCAAATACAAGGAGAAAGCAAAAACAAGAAAAAATATTTACATGGGAAAGCTTCCAACAAGCAAAAGAAGAACACGGAAATCTTTTTGGGTTTTCTTTTTAGTGCTACTACAAAGCATGCATGGAAAGTAAATTACTAGACCTAATTTTTTTTGTTTTTCTAAAGTTTTTCAAACACACAAGAAGAAAGCAAGAAAATAAATCTAAGCATGGATGATACAATGAAAAAGTGTGAACACCGACAAATGGAATGGTATATGTGAACATGAATATAATGTCGGTGAGAAACGTGTACTCCCCCAAGCTTAGGCTTTTGGCCTAGCTTGGTAGTCAGTCAGTACCCTGGATGGCAGTAGGGATCTTGAGGATCAGGCATTCGCTCATCCCACTGCTGAGGTTCATGTGCTGCTTCCGCAGCAGCCTGGGCGTTCCGGTAGGCGATGATGTCCTCCGACATAATCCTATATCCGCCCCTGGCAACAGAGTCAAACAAAGCAGGAGCAGGCAATGGATTAACATCATGAGTCCTCACACTAAAAACCAGGTTATATGGAATAGGGATGTTAGGAGATTCGATATCAGTAAAATGGTGGTGATCCATGGCGGCACGGTCTAGGTAAACCTTGGTCAGAGGATAATCATGAGGGCGTATCTCAACATTGAATTGAGCCGCAAAATGAGTGGCAAAAATCCCACCATGTATTTTACCTTGGGATTTACTAAGATGTAGGCGATGAGCCATGATAGCTCCCAAGCTATGTGTGTTGTCGCCCTCAAGTGCACGATGTAAAATAGCAAGGTCTGCTGAACTAAGTTTACCCACCTTCTCCCTAGCAAGCAAGCATTTGGTAATAAAAAGTGCAAAGTAACGAACAACAGGAAAATGTAAGCCAGCGACAGTGATGGCTGACACTCCTCTCTCATCGCCCACTGTCAAAGTGCGATAAAAGGCCTCAAACTCGGCCGACCTAGGCTCAGCCAAGCTCCCATCAGACGGGATCATGCATATGTCACAAAATTCAGTAAGTGGTATCTGATGGTTTTCAGCATATACGTCAAAGCTCACTTCAGAAGGATTATTCCTAGGCAGGAAAGTAAAACTTTGAACAAAGATGTTTGTGAGGATTTGGTGCTGGTCACACTCATCTGCGATGAAGTCGGTGAGGCCGGCATTAGCAATATATTGCATGAACTCTGGAAGAATCCCAGCCTCTTGCAGGAACGGGGTGTGCGGCCATTCACACGGCCGTACCTCCGCCAACCTTCGAGGGTGGAGATCACTATCAGAAGACTCCCCAATAACACTCTTGGAGTTCTTCTTAGAGCCAAACTTCCTTAAGATATTCATGTCCACGTACAATTTTTCCTATGAACAAAAATCTGAATTTTTAGTTCACAAAATTTTCTCAACTAAACTTCACAAAATTGATAGCAACTACTCATAGGGATACATAGAGGCCATAACAAGCATTCAAACTACTTAGAACACTAAGAATTCAACATGCAAGTACATCTACAGCAGCACCAAGAGTAGCTAATTATTCAAAGTATAAACCACTAACTAATTGGACAAACGGTGGAGTCACATACCAAGCAACAATCCCCTGAAACTGTTTCAGAAATGGAGCTTCGAGCAAAGAGATCGAAATCCGCGGGTTTGAGCTCAAGAACATGGGAGAGAGAGCAATGAGGATTTTTTCTGGAGGTATGTGATGATGCGGGCTAAAGAGATAAGTGAGAGGGCCCACGTGGGGACCACAACCCACTAGGACGCTCCTGGGGGTCCTGGCGCACCCAAGTGGGTTGTGCCCACCTGGTGCACCTCCCTCTGGTATTATTTGCACCAAAAATTCAGAAATATTCAGAAAAAAATCGTGTAAATTTTTTAGAAAATAGGCAAAACATGGCATTTTAATTTATTTAACTAATAAAAACAAGAAAAAGATGGCATTTTAATTTATTTAACTAATAAAAACAGAGACAAAAAGTAAGGACACAAGGTAGTGCTTACTAAGTTCATCAACTTCATATAGCTAAAAAATGATTCATTAATAAGGTTGATCAGGTCTTATTAACAACCACTTTCGGTGAGCATGAAACCGAAGAATTTTCGTAAATCACTAAGTTACCTCAATGGGGATATGCATGTCCCCAACAATAAGCATTTCATATTTCTTTTTGACTATAGGTAGAGGTATTTGAAAACTTCCAATAGTGATCGTCGGAGATTTTTCAATAACATTAATACCATTCACTTGGAATTGTTTCTTCGGAAAGTGCACCGTATTCTCATTACCATTAATATGAAAAGTGACCTTGCTTTTATTGCAATCAATAACAGCCCCTACAGTAATTAAGAAGGGTCTACCAAGGATAATTGACATGTTGTCGTCCTCGGGCATCTCAAGTATAACAAAGTCAGTCAAAATAGTAACATTAACAACAACAACAGGCACATCCTCACAGATACCGATAGGTATGGCAGTTGACTTGTCAGCCATATGCAAAGATATTTCAGTAGGTGTGAGTTTATTCAAGTCAAGTCTTTTATATAAAGAGAAAGGCATAACACTAACACCAGCTCCTAAATCACACAAAGCAGTTTTCACATAATTCTTTTTGATGGAGCAAGTTATAGTTGGTATACCCGGATCTCCAAGTTTTTTAGGTACTCCATCTTTGAAAGTATAATTAGCAAGCATAGTGGAGATTTCAGCTTCCGGTATTTTTATCTTATTAGTGATGATGTCTTTCATATACTTTGCATAAGGAGGCATTTTCAAGATATCAATCGAGTGAGTACGCAAAAAGACTAGCCTCAGCATTTCAGCAAAGCGTTCAAATTCTTCATCGTCATTCTTTTTAGTTGACTTGGGTGCAAAAGGCATAGGTTTTTGAACCCACTGTTCTCTTTCTTTACTGTGTTTTCTGGCAATGAAGTCTCTTTTATCATACCTTTTATTTGTAGGTTGTGGGTTATCAAGATCAACATGTGGTTCTATCTCAACATCATTATATGGTTATTTTCCATTATTTGGTTGAGCATCTTCATGAACATCTGCATTATCTTTTTCATTATCACTGGGTGGATGTTCATTACCAGATTGAGTTTCAACATCAAAGATAGAAATTTCATTTTCATTATCAGGAGGTTTCTCTATTTCAGGTTCACTGGAAGCATGCAAAGTCCTATCATTTTTCTTCTTATTTTTCTTTTTAGAAGGACTAGGTGCACTAGTGTTATTTCTTTGTGAGTCTTGTTCAACTATTTTTGGGTGTCCCTCAGGATAAAGTGGTTCCTGAATCATTTTACCTCCTCTAGTTGCAACTCTAACAACAAAGTCATGCATATTGTTATTCATTTCATCAAGTAATTCTCTTTGTGATTTAGCAACTTGTTCTAACTGAGTTTGAACCATAGAAGCATGTTTTCCAACACCTCTAACATCATTTGAAATTCTAAATAACAAGTCACTCAATCGAGCAATCATATCAGAATTGTATTTCAATTGTTTCATAACATTTGCATTGAAGTGATCTTGTTTTCTAATGTAGTTTTCAGACTCATAAAGGCATTGACTAGGATGCATATTGTGAGGATTATCATTTTCGTTGAATTTCATAAGAGAATTTACCTCTACCACCTTAGGCAGTGGTGGTGTATTAAGCCCATGTATTTCTTCAATAGGAGGTAAATTTTTAACGTCCTCAGCTTTAATACCTTTTTCCTTCATAGATTTATTTGCTTCTTGCATATCTTTAGGACATAGATATAATATACCCCTCTTCTTCGGTGTGGGTTTAGCCGGTGGTTCAGGAAGAGTCCAATCATCATAATTTTTCAATATGTTATTCAATTATTCTTCATCTTGAGCAATAGTTTGTTCCCTAAAAACACAACCAGCACAACTATCTAGGAAGTCCCTAGAAGCATCGGTTAGTCCATTATAGAAGATACACTACAAAAAATACACTTCCGTGATGATACGTTTTTGTCACAGTAGGTCACGTTTTCTTCATGCATGTACATCCATGGAGATTTTATGACAGAATCAAGATAGTCATACTTGTGCTGTCGTAGAAGTGTTCCATGACATCACCAAAATTATCATCACTGAAGTGTCCACTTCCATGACGATAAATGGCGCGTCATGGAAGTGCTTTCATTAAGGGTGACCGACACGCGGCATCCACCATAACGGGTCGCCGTTAAGCTATCGGTTCTGGTTTTGTATCCGATAACCCGCTAACAGCCCGGACCAATGAGGATTTTCCATGTGTAAAATTCTCATTGGCCGGAGGAAACACGTGTCAGCTCACCATTGGGACAGATGCCATCCATTTATAGGACAGGAGGCGCCTATGATACGTCGACACGTGGCACGGCCCAACAGAGGCCCATATAGGTTAAATGGGCCGACTCAACTAAAGGCCCACAAGATTTTGCGGACTATAATGGGCTGGCCGAGCTAAAGGCCCACAAGATTTCGCCGACCATAAGGGGCCGGGCCAGCTAAAGGCCCACAAGATTTTGAGGACACGACTGGGCTGGCCCAGCTAAAGGCCCACAAGATTTTGAGGACACTAGTGGGCTGGCCCGTTAACGACCTGCCATGGTTTGGGCCAAATGTCGGCCCATATTTGATTCGGTCCATTAACAACCTACCATGTTCCGGGCCTAATAAAGCCCCATATGAGATCCAGCCCATTAAAAGCCTACCACGTTCTGGACCAAATTACGTCCCAGATCAGATCCGGCCCTTTAAGAGGCTTTGGGCTAAATTATGGCCCATATAAGATTCGGCCCGTCAACTGGATGCTATGTTTTTGGGCCCACTTGCTAAAGGCCCAATTAATAATTTGACCTGATATAAGTTTCGGCCTGTTAAAGGCCCGTTTAACATTTCAGCCCTCTATTTATTTCGGCCTGTTAAAAGCCCGTCATATAGTTGGGCCTACCTACGGCCCGGTTTGCATCTGGCCTGCTCACAGGCGATAATCTGATTGGGCCAAACAAAGACTGAGAGAATTTTGGCCTGTTAATGGCCCATGATGTGATTGGCACAATCATGGGCCGGGGTCTATTTCGGCCTGCTGCCGGCCCGTGAGCTGTTTGGCACGTTTCAGGCCCAACCTACTTTTCAGCCTCCTAAAAGCCCATTGAGTTTTCTTGCAAAAATAGGGCCGGCAGTTTACTCGGCCTATTAAAGGCCCAAATCTACTAGTGGGCGAGTTTACATTTAGGCCTGTTAACAGACCAAGATGACTGGGCCCATGATGCGGATCATACATAGTGATGTGCATGATGACCTGATTATGTAACGTAATTTTATGGTTTGGCTAGTTTACTGCGAAGACAGGATATATATATATATATACAATAAAATAACTGATGCATCGTGAATAAGGAAAAACCTAGACTATACAATAAAGAAATTACGGCATATTACATCCACTGGCATCAAAGTTCACCACTATGATAATAAAGCACAAGAAGATAGCAGATTACAGACACTGGGCATCAAAGATCGCCACCAGTGCAAATAAACACGCTGACAAAATTGTTAGATCATGGGTTCCGGCAAAACCCTCAAGGTTCGAACACTGGGGTGCGCACGAAGATCTCCTCCTACCGGTCCACGTCCTAGCTTTGCTAAGATCTCAAAGGCAAACTCGATGAGCTCGCAACACAAGGGACACAAGATTTATACTGGTTTGGGCCACCGTTGTGGTGTAATACCCTACTCTAGTGTGGTGGTGGATTGCCTCTTGGGCTGATGATGAACAGTGCAAGGGGAAGAACAGCCTCCTGAGGACGAGGTGTTATTGTGCTTGTGAACTTGTGTGGGTGAGGATTACTCAAGATGAGATGCCCCCTACGGTGGTGGCTAGTCCTACTTATACAGGCCCTGGTCCTCTCTCCAAATATTGAGCGGGAAGGGAGCTAACAACGGCCAATTTGAAAGGGGATGGCTAGTACGCTTATCCTGACAAAAGTAGTCTTCCCCTGCAAAAGGCTCTGGTGGTGACACTGCCTTGGGCTCCATGGTGACCTCCGTCTTGCCGTCCCGCTGGTCTTGGTCTTGTCGCACTGATATGGAAACATTTTCTTGAAGCCTCGGTACTTTTCGCCTACACTTGCCTCCTTAGAACTAAAGGGGAAACAAGGACACTACGGGCGCTGGCGCCTGCCTGGCGCCCGCCTGGTCTCGATCGTCATGGCTCATGTCACAAGAACCTCGCGAGGTTTGCTTTGCCTTGATCTCTCCACCCCTCGCGGGCCTGCCTAGTGAGGCCGCCACTAGGAGGTTTTGCGTCGTCCGCCTCGCGAGGCTTAGCCCCTCGCGAGGCTCTTGAATGCCTTGTTGATGAAGATGGCCGCACGGTCCATCTCGCAAAGCCACGCCGTGGGTCGCAGGGCCCAAGGGGCGCTCGGGCTTGGCCCCGAGGCATAGCCAAAGGTCAAGTGCGGAGCGCCACAGGCCCCAATAGCCTGCAACCTTGGTCGACGCGTGGCGGTTGATTGGACGTGGGCGTCTCCGCTTCCCCATGCTGCCTTGGAATCCGCCTGGCTATGCGGCCCCCGCTACCTACAAAGTTATTCTTCCATCGCCCGCGCCATACTTCCCCAATTCCTCTGCTTCCTCGAGACTCTGCTCCTCCTCTCCAATCTAACCTGAGCTCTGCCCGCTTCATCGCCATGGCGCCGAAACAAGCGGATAAGGGGAAGAAACCTCTGTCTTCTGCCAGTGCGCCTCCCGCCATAGAGCCCGCGGTTGGCCGATCGCTGGTGCTCAACGATGAGGCCATGGGCAAGGTGCGCCCCATGATCGCTTCCAGTTTCAATGAGTGGGTAAAGATGGTGGCTTGGCCTGTGTCTCATGCTCGTATTGACTGGGCAGCCATCGAGGTCCCCATCTTCATCCATGCCCTTTGGGCTGGCCTGATTCCCCCTTTCCCTGCCTTCTTCAATGTGGTGCTTGAACATTACCAGATTCACATGCTGCATCTCGACCCCCAATCCATGACTTTTCTCGCCGTCTTCGCCTTTGTTTGTGAGGCCATGATGGGCATTGCCCTTCCGTGGCCCTTCTTCGTCATTTCTTCTCATTGCATCTGATGGATCCCCGGCAAAGCTTGGGGTGCGTGAGCTTCCAGGCTATGGATGCGACGGCAGGCGCAGGGATCGGCTTCGAGCTTCCTCCATCCACGAGCGAGTTTCGGACACGATGGGTATTTGTCGATGCCGGGGTGCTCACCCCTCTGCTCCATTCTCCATCAGCGCCTGCCGTTCCCAACTCCGGTTGGGGTCACGAGAAGCTCGCGAGCCCCTGTCTTGTCCCCGTCTTGCTCAGGCTGAGGAGGTTGAAGGATCATGGTGTGACTGTGCCTATGGTGGTGAGGGAGTTCGTCAGGCGCTGAGTCGCTCCGCTTCAGCGCCATTCTCGCCCGATGTGGGCTTTGCTCAACAGTCAGGACCATATGAGAGTTCAGGAGTCTGGGCTCCCTCTCGTGACGCGGCAAACAGTGCTCGAGGTCCTGACGGGTGTCCCTTCACCGGACGACATGCCTGGGAAGAGCTGTCTACTGTACCGCTGCACGAACAAGGCAGAATTTGTGGAGCACATGCCTTCCTTTGTTGAGTGGGGGCTGCGCCGACGGCCTGGTGGGGCCCTCCGAGAACCCCGTCGATGTGGTTCCCTTCGTCGCTGCTGGCGCCGATCTCCTCCCGAGTGTGGATCCAGGGGGGTGAGCTCCACCGAAGACTGGTGGCCTGAGTGCTGAGGTGCAGATGCTACCTGGGGATCCCGGGGCATCGTCCTCGGGAGCTCATGATTCCTCCCCTGGGGCGTCGGTTGCGGAGGCGATGCAGCACGTGGCTGATACGTCTCCAATGTATCTATAATTTTTGATTGCTCCATGCTATATTATCTTCTGTTTTGGACATTATTGGGCTTTCTTATCCACTTTTATATTATTTTTGGGACTAACCTATTAACCGGAGGCCCAACCCAGAATTGCTGTCTCTTGCCTATTTCAGAGTTTCGCAGAAAAAGAATATCAAATGGAGTCCAAACGGAATGAAACCTTCGGGAACGTGATTTTTGGAACGAACAAGATCCAGGAGACTTGGACCCTACGTAAGAGAAGCTTCCAGGAGGCCACGAGGTTGGGGGCGCGCCTACCCCCCAGGGTGCACCCACCACCCTCGTGGGCCCCCTGTTGCTCCACCGACGTACTTCTTCCTCCTATATATACCTACGTACCCCCAAATGATCAGATACGGAGCCAAAAACCAAATTCCACCGCCGCAACCTTCCGTACCCATGAGATCCCATCTTGGGGCCTGTTCCGGAGCTCCGACGGAGGGGGCACCCATCACAGAGGGCTTCTACATCAACACCATAGCCTCTTCGATGAAGTGTGAGTAGTTTACCTTAGACCTTCGGGTCCATAGTTATTAGCTAGTTGTCTTCTTCTCTCTTTTTGGATCTCAATACAATGTTCTCCCCCTCTCTCGTGGAGATCTATTCGTTGTAATCTTCTTTTTGCGGTGTGTTTGTTGAGACCGATGAATTGTGGGTTTATGATCAAGTTTATCTATGAACAATATTTGAATCTTCTCTGAATTCTTTTATGTATGATTGGTTATCTTTGCAAGTCTCTTCGAATTATCAGTTTGGTTTGGCCTACTAGATTGATCTTTCTTGCAATGGGAGAAGTGCTTAGCTTTGGGTTCACTCTTGTGGTATCCTTTCCCAGTGACAGTAGGGGCAGCAAGGCACGTATTGTATTGTTGCCATCGAGGATAAAAAGATGGGGTTTTTATCATATTGCATGAATTTATCCCTCTACATCATGTCATCTTGCTTAAGGCGTTACTCTGTTTTTATGAACTAAATACTCTAGATGAATGCTAGATAGTGGTCGATGAGTGGAGTAATAGTAGTAGATGCCGGCAGGAGTCGGTCTACTTGTCTCGGACGTGATGCCTATATACATGATCATACCTAGATATTCTCATAACTATGCTCAATTCTGTCAATTGCTCAACAGTAATTTGTTCACCCACCGTAAAATACTTATGCTCTTGAGAGAAGCCACTAGTGCAACCTATGGCCCCCGGGTCTATCTTCATCATATTAATCTTCCAACACTTAGTTATTTCCTTTGCTTTTTTACTTTGCTTTTATTTTACTTCGCATCTTTATCAAAAAAAATACCAAAAATATTATCCTACGCATTACCGAACCCGAGTGATCGATCGATGGCTATTAACTGAACACGATCGAGCGATTCCTTCGCTACTGCTGCTAATTGAAGCCGATCGATGGGATGAACAGTGAGCGTTGCGGGGGGGGGGGGGGGGGGTTGGATGAATAGTGAGCGGTGGCGTTGCCTCTGGATGAACAGGACCCCGTGGTGTGGTGGAGGGCTGGATGAACAGTAGACGGTGGAGGGGTGCCCGTGGAGGGGTGGATGAACAGGACCCCGTGGGGTGGAGGGCAGGATGAACAGTAGATGGTGTAGGGGTGCCCGTGGAGGGGTGGTTGAACAGGACCCCGTGGTGTGGAGGGCTGGATGAACAGTAGATGGTGGAGGGGTGGTTGAACAGTAGCCGGTGGAGTAGCGCGCGGTGGAGGCTGGATGAACAGGAGCCCGTGGAGGCTAGTGGAGGTCGACGGTGGATGAACAGTAGCTCGTGGAGGCTGGAGGGGGTGGACGGTGGAGATGAACAGTATCCCGTGGAGTCCCGTTTTGTGGTACGCCACACCCCTCCCGATGAACAGGACCCCCGTTTCGACCGTAGCGCTCCAACACAAGTCCGTTTCCTCCGTTTTGCGGTACGCCACACCCCTCCCGATCAACAGGACCCCCGTTTCGACCATAGGAGGTCCGGTTCCTCCGTTGTGCGGTATGGCAGGCCTCGTTTCCATCGCCTCTTCCGTCCAAGCCCTCCCGATGAACACGACCACGCATTCCGTTCCGACCCATGAACACAACGACGACGCTATTTCTCCATTCCGACCCAGCCATGTACACGAGCCCTCGCCGTACATATGCGCGAGTTGGCGTTCGAGACCCCACCCGTATGTACACATACGTGGTCGTATTTTCTTTCTTGCACCCTGGCCGCTGTACGTACGTATACATGCTACGTGCGCGCCGCTACTACGACACGTGTGCGCCTCTACTACGACACGTGCGCGCCTCTACATCGACCAGTATGTACGTACATGTTCGCGACCAGAATGGCAACGCTACGTATGCTTCGACTAGGTGGGTCCCGACTGTTAGGCACTTCCTTGCCTGCGAAGATGTAGCTGGTGGGTCCCAGCAGTCAGGGGGGCGAATCGTTTTGTTTTTTTCTTGCCCGGACGCACTTCCTTGCGTGCGAAGGTGTAGCTAGTGGGTCCCAGCAGTCAGGGGGGTGAATCGTTTTTTTCGGATGCACTCCTTGCGTGCGAAGATGTAGCTCATGGGTCCCAGCAGTCAGGGGCGAATCATTTTTTTCGCGAAATACGGTGGCCCATCCGGTGGGTCCCTGCTGTCAGGTGGAGGAATAATTATTTTGCACATAATAAGGAGGCAGTTCCTTGCTGGTGCCGCAGACCTAGCTGTCAGCCTCTCCATGTACAGTCCACGTCCGATGGAAGCCGTTCCTTGACCACGTTGACCACGCCGCGCCGAGAGCACTAGGGCGGTGGACGACGGCGAGGCCTAGGAAGGGGACGACGTGGAGCCGGGGAAGACGCGACAGTGGATGCCCACGCATAGAGGAGTACGAGGGTTCACTGGTTCGCTGTGGTGTGAGGCTGCCGTCGCCGCAGAATAACAGGGGGTGTGGGTGAGTAGAGGGATGGCCTGGCCAGCGGTGGGAGTAGTAGGGGGCGGTGAGGCCTCCACCGCATCGCAGCCGGCCACGGGATGCAGTAGCACGAGGCACGACCGGTGCTGGTTTGGGCGGCTAGAGCAATAAGACTAGAGGTTGAAGAAGCACTACAGCCGTTGGATGGACATCGTACGGTCATTGGAGCTAGAATCGTGCATATTGACTAAGTTGACAAAGCCCTCCGTCCCCGTCAACTTAGTAGGCCCACAAGTCAGCCTCCCACCAAGGTGGGTCCCAGCTAGCACGGGGGATTCATTTTTTTGTGCGTAATAAGGAGGCACTTCCAGTGGGTTCGAGCTGACAGCCGGGGGAACATTTTTTCGTGAAATAGGGTGGCCCATCGGGTGGGTCCCGGCAGTCAGGGGCAAACGTTTTTTTCGCAATATACTGGTGGGCGTCCGGTGGGTCCCTGCTGTCAGGTGGAGGAATAATTATTTACCGCGTAATAAGGAGGCACTTCCTTGCGGCTGCCGTGGACCCAGCTGTCAGCCTCTCCACGTACAGTATTCTTCCGATGGAATTCGGTTGTTGACCACATTGACCACGGCACGCCGACAGCACCACGGCGGTGGATGACGGCGAGGCCTAGGAAGGGGACGATGCGGAGCCGGGGAAGACGCGGCAGTGGATGCCCACGCGGAGAGGAGTACGAGGGTTCACTGGTTCGGCTCCGCTGCCGTCGCCGCAGAATAACAGGGGGTGTGGGTGAGTGGAGTGGAGGGATGGCCTGGCCAGCGGTGGGAGTAGTATGGGGGCAGTGAGGCCTCCGCGGCAGCACAGCCGGCCACGGGAGGCAGGAGCAGGTGGCACGACCGGCGCTGGTTTGGGCGGCTGGAGCAAGAAGACTAGAGGTTAAAGAAGCACTACGGCCGTTGGATGGACATCGTACGATCAGTCGAGCTAGAATCATGCATATTGACTAAGTTGACAAAGCCCTTCGTCCACGTCAACTTAGTAGGCCCACTATACTGGGTCCTAGCTAGCAGGGGGAGTATTCATTTTTTGTGCGTAATAAGGAGGCACTTCCTTGCATGCGAAGATATAGCTGGTGGGTCCGAGCTGTTAGCGGCGGTAACATTTTTTTCGCGAAATACAGAGGCCATTTCAGTGGGTCCCAGATGTCAGGTGGAGGAAATCATTATTTTGCGCGTAATAAGGAGGCATTTCCTTGCGTGCGGTCATGGACCCAGCTGTCAGCCTCTCCACGTACAGTCCACTTCAGATGCATGTCGGTCATTGACCATGCTGACCACGCCACGCCGAGAGCACCAGGGCGGTGGACGACGGCGAGGCCTAGGAAGGGAACGACACGGAGGTAGGGAAGACTCGTTCGTTGTTTTTGTTTCCCACGCAGAGGGGAGTACGACTGTACGAGGGTTTACTGGTTCGTCTGCCGTTGCCGGAGAATAACAGCAGGTGTGGGTGAGTAGAGGGATGGCTAGGCGAGCGATGGGAGTACGATGGGGCGGTGAGGCCTGCGCAGCAGCACAGTCGGCCGCGGGGAGGAGGGAGCAAGCAGTCCTGCCGGCGCTTGTTTGAGCGGCTGGAGCAGGAAGAGCAGAGATTGAAAAAGCACGACGGCCGTTGGATGGACATCCAATAGTATACAGGCCATCTGTGGACAGCCTCAAATCTGTGGAAAACAGCATACAGCCCATCTGCCACTATTTCAAATAATTTACAGCTCATTTGCTAATTCTTACGGGGTTTTTTGGAGCCCATATTCTTTATGTTAGCATTACAGCCCATATTGTGGCCACGGTTAAAAAATTATACGAAATTTTGCATATGTAGGTGCGGTCTAAACTGTTTTTAATCCCGAATTTTTGAGTCACATTCAGACTGATTTTAAAAATAAATGTATATCAATATAAAATCCAATAAATTGTCCACGCATAAAAGTCGATGCAATTTAAAATCTCGAAATGAAAAAAAGATATTTGAAAATAATTGCCGGTTTGATGTGTTTTAAAAATGTACAGCCCATTTCTCATTACTAATAGTCCACTCTCCTCGTCTTGAAAGATTTGCAGCCCAACAGGCCTGATAAAGCGACTTACTTGACAAATCACAAAAAAACTGGGCTAGCCATTTTCAGAAAGAAAAAAAACTACTGGGATGGTCTGTGGTAAACATAAAAGAAAAGGCTGTCTAGACAGGCCAGAGTGTCCCGCACAGCCCAGTTCACACCCTGCTTCCGTCTCAAAAACAAATTAGATAAATTCCACTCCAATTATGGCGATTCATAAAAATGCCACTGCAATTTCCAAACTTTGAAAAATGCCACTGCAATTTTTGCAAACTTTGAAAAACGCAACTGCAGTTTGCAAACTTTGAAAAACGCCACTCCAGACTTCGAAAAATGCCACTAGAAATGGCATGAAATGGCATTTTTCAAAGTTTGGAAATTGCAGTGGCATTTCTCGGATACACCAGATTTGGAGTGGCATTTATCAAATTAAGCAAAACAAAAATAACTGGGCGAGCTGCTGGGTCCCTGGTGTCAGCCGCTCGTTGTGCAATTCTCTCGTTTATTGACTACGTCGACAATGGCATGGGACCCAGATGTCAGAAATCCACTAGGAGGAGCCATTTTTTTATTGGCTTGAAATAAGGAGGCACTTGCTTGCGTACTGCCATGACCTTGGCAGGTCCCTGCTGTCATCCTCTCCACATACAATCATCTCCTGATTATGTGCGCGTCAACTTGCTAGGCCCACAAGTCAGCCTCTAAACCGTGGAGGACAAATACAACCCATTTAAAAAAACAACCCATTCAATACGTTCAAACAGAAAGTTCAACATTCAGAGCAAAGTAACAAGTCTGATCCACATATAGAGTACTGAACTTCCACGTTGACAACCATCATAGCCAAGTGAACTATCTACTCCCACTAACACTCTAGTAGCGTACAAGTACTAACTTACTCTTAGCTAACTAGACGATGCCGGCCGCCATCTGCTGTCCATGCTAAATGCCGGCACCGGCATCCTCCGCCTTGCCTCGGACTTGCCAGAGGTGCGATAGGGCGCGTTGCTCGTGCGCGTTGGCCCTTTCCATGCCGGCATGGTCCACCGAAGCTTCAGCTTCCAAGCGGGAAACCCACTTGAAGAGCTGGTAGTAAAAATCGGCGTCGCGAATGCGTGTGTGCCCGACAGCCTCCAAAGCTATTTGCCTGGTGCCGGCCTCCACGTAGTCGGCCCAGTTGCAGGCGCTCTGCTCGTGACTCAGAGCATCGATGCGCTGCTGCTCCATGTCCCGCTGGCGGTGCAAATCAGCGATACGCTGCTCCTCCGCCAGATGGTCGCGCTCCAACAACTCCTGCTCCTTCGCCATGCGGTCGCGCTCCAACAACTCCTCGATCTCCGGATTGCCATCTAAAGATAGATAGAATGCCTCCTCCCTCCGTCTGCCTTCCGGTGAAAACCCGAACACTAGTTTCGGCGGTGACCGCCTCCGGCATCGCCTACCGCAGACGGGCGGGGGCATGGCAGACGTGGTGAGCGACGTCGGGCCGGTGGGGGCTTATGAGGATATGGCGAGTTGGGTCATGGTGGCACCTGAGAAGGTCGGGAAACAGTACTTATAGGCGGAAGGTAGCGCGACGGTCATCAGAATTCAATGCATAATGGTTTAGTGCACCAGCTTGCCGTGGAAAACTAGAGAAACTGAAATTATGACTGTGCCGTCCCGTCCCGTCTGGGTCGCACACCGGCATGGCGGTCAAACGAGTGCACTCGAATCGTGTTCCTCCTTGTCAATAATGATTCCACGGATTTAAAGTGTATCTTTTTTCGCATCAGTTAGCTGCCTTAATTACGGTCGGCTACATGCAGGCACTCAGAATCGCTCGCAGGCAGTACGCGAAGCAGCATGCAGCCACTTAAATCACTGGAATTAATTAGGCTTAAACTTCTGCATGCCGAGGGCACGCATGAAGCTACTTAAATCGCTGGAATTTATTAGGCTTAAACTTCTGCATGCCGTTAATTATTGCCATGCCTTGGTCTTGCTGCTTTGCTCATGGGACTAATAAACTCGGACGGAGGGAGTACCTTGGTTGGTGAGAGGTTTGAATTAAGCCCTGCAAACCGGAAAGGAGGTACTAGTACGTGCGTGATCCGCTATTTATTCGTGTAGGATCGAGTAGGTCGTTTCTTGAATTGAGCCCTGCAAACCGGAAAGGAGGTAGCACGTGCGTGATCCGCTATTTATCCGTGTAGGATCGATAGTGTAGCTTGTCAGTTTCTTCAGAGGTATGCATTTTTATCCGTGTTGGATCGATAGTGTAGCTTGTCAGTTTCTTTAGAGGTAGGAATTTTTATTCAAAAAACTACCACTTTGCATCTTGCGTCGCAAATAAAACTACCAGGAGCGCATTTATAGGCTATCTAGTGATCGATCAGTAACTTGTAAACACTGAGTGAACAGAAATAAGTAACTGTTAATGCATCTCAATGATTCACAGATCATATACAAATATGTAGATCCAAAAGCAAAGATCGGCCACTTCGGATCTTGCGTCGCAACTAAAACTAACTAGTACGATTCCCATACATAAGATCAACATGTTAATGCATCTCAATGACTCATAGATCATATACAAATATGTAGCTCCAAAAGCAAAGATCTAGAAAAAACATCTGTTCTTCCTACTAACATGGATGCTTCTCTTGGCCAACATTCAGTACAGACTGAAATACAAATTTGTTTGTGAAGTCTACAATTCCTCTTGCAAACGTAAGTGGTTTCACCAACAGCTGGAACCATGAGAATGAACCACACATGATGGAGGAACATCCACTGCAATATGATTTGGTCTTCTCTTGATCACACGGCGAGACTATTTTCGGAATACAAACTTTAACTTAGGCAAAATGGTGCCCATTGTATAATCAGACCAAAGCAATGAAGCACCTAGTGTTGGCCAATAAATAGTACAATACTACTTTTCTGCAGTCCATGAAGTGAATATCCAATCTTTCTGTGTCTATTTTCAAATGGCATTGCATGCAGTGACTATACTATTCTCTTGTGCAGTTCAACCAAAATTGCGGGCACTTTGTTGGTTTGCCAAATAGCAACGGGCAGACATCTCTGTCTGCAAAAATATCAAGCAGCTAGTAAACATATACCACACCTTGTATTTTCGGTTTAAACATGTCTCTTCCACTTAGCATCTGTCATGTTCTGCACTGGACAATCTGATACAGTTATGTTTTGCCCTGGACAATTTCATACTGAATTGATTTGCTGGTTCAGAGCAGAAATATAGCGCCTATTCTTCATCAGACCAAGGATATCCATGTTCGCAGCGATGGAAGAGGTGAAATCGATACAACCGTAATTGAGCATTGACTCATTGAATCCTGTCCTTCACCTCCAATGTAGGTCCACCCTTCCAATAAATTCACATGCAAACCACTAGTATTACTATCTAATGACAGTACAAAAAGAGTAGCAAGATAGTAGCAAACCATGTACCTTCGTAATGAACAGCTCATAGTTCCACCAATTGGATATAAAGGTTGGGAAAAAACATGCTCCTAATGTTGAACCAGTTGGACTTTTTATGCAGTTCGACTAAAATCGAGCATCCCTGTTTGCATAGATATTGAAAGTGTGATTACTCTAAAAGTGGCACTAGTTGAAGCATAGACTCACAAATATAAGCATTCCAATTTCTTAATGGGAAAAGGTAGCAAGACTGTTTCTAACCACCTGTTTGAAGGAATAAATAAAGCAACAGCGGCTGATGTGAGGAAGGCATACATAGTTTTTTTTGGAGAAGTGCGCCATTCCTGACCTTTCCTCTTCTTTTAAGCAAATTTTGTGCAATTCTAATAAAATAAAATGCCATCACCGCCTTGAAAATTCAGTGACACTGTACAATAGGAAATGACTTAACATTACATCATGATGTCACGTATGTAGTCGACAAGCATTAGAGAAAAACATACAGACCTCCTCAAGAGAACAGCCGGAGGAGGAGGTGCCCACTCTTGACCTTTCCTCTTGTCTTCATAATTGCATGTGCAGTTTAACCAAAATAAAATGACATCAGCGCCTTGGCATTTTGGTGACACTGTACAAAAAAATTAACTTATCTCATGAAAGTGAGGTATGTAATCTATAAGCATTAACAGCGCAAAAATCTGATGGGAGTAACAAGTTTCATCGTTGGTATACTGGCTGTGCAACAGCATTAGAATGCCTTAGCTGAAAAATCTTTAATACATCCACAATCAACAGCTAACCCTGAAATAATCTAGTGACATTAAATGGCATTGCTTAAATTTATGGGTGGCATTAGACTGAGAGCGGCATTAGTTAAATGTGGCATCACTTTAGCAGTAGCATTGCTTGACTCGACTGCTGGCGTTACACTAACAGCAAAAAAAGTGGCAATAAGAGCATGGGAGGCCCATTCAGACAGTGGGCGCACAAGTACGATGTACCTCCACAGATGCAGAGTGGTGAGGGAGGTATGGTTGCCCAGAGCAACAAATATCCAGGCAGCATATGTGGATTACGGTCCCATTTTTGTTCTCTTTAGCCACCTTTTTCCTATGCGAGGACAACAAACCGATCGACCTAGTCATTCTCTATTGCGTTGTCATGCCTTTCTACCCTTCTTCAACCAAGAGCACGAGACTCGTTCCTTAGCTACTGATTTTCCCCTTTTCAACCTAGATGCGGGTTCGATGCCTACTCTCTTGGACAGTGCACTCTCCCTTCCTTTCCTTATTCAACCCAGACATGGATTAGTCTGCATGAAGTAGGGTTTCCTTTAATAGTGCAAATTATGGTTTTCGTCTGCGTGGCCAGCAGAGTAGAGGATAGCAAATTGGGAAGATGGTGGAGTGGAAAAAGATCCACATGCAACAACGTAGCAGATGGGGCAATAGAACAAGGTTATGGCTCGAAAAGAGGTAGCATACCTGAGGGTCGGCGGGAAGTGGCTTCGCTCGTGGTCGTCGTCCTCTGCACACACTACGGCAGTGAGCTTGGGGACGGAGGCCATCCCGCACGGGCGCTAGGTCTGAGAGGACGACCTTGTCGTCAGTGCGTGACCTCGCTCGCCGACGACGAGTGCGTCAACGCTGCACGTCCTTCTCTTCCCCAGCGGATCTGTGACAACTGGTGAGGAGGGAGAGAGGGGCCGTCTTTTTTAGATCTGGAGAGAGGGTGGTAGTGTGAGAAGCAAGTGGAGAGCCCTTAGCAAGAAAGCGCTGAAGCTCCAGCCTATATACCTTTTTTATACTACTAGTACTGGAGGTGGGGTAGCGGTAGAGTAATTTATATTTTCTCTGCATACAGTACCAGTTAGTCGTGCTTCAAAACTGATCGGCACGCCATTAAAAAAATAAAGGTCGATAACTAATGCGGCACCTCGGGCCAACACGGCCAGATCGCATTTTGCACGAGAAATTACACACCATGTTTCGTTGACATGTGGTCCTGTTCCAACATATCAATGAGACGACAGCGAGTAGTAGGAGTATTTCCGAATGTACGAGTAGGCCGCGGCGCCTCTTTTCGTGAACCGTGGCAAACTCGCATCCGTCCACCGACTCTTCGCCTTTGCCTCTCGATTTGGAACTGCTGTCGCACGCTCTTCCTCTCCCTCCTCCATTTTCCTTCAGCCCTTCACCCTTTCTTCTGCCATTGTTCGATCGTCTTCTCCATGGAGGGAACAGGCTGGAAACGACCCCGTTATTCTTGCCCTGATCTTAAAGATGATGTGGTGGAGGAACTCATTGATCGGTGCAACGTCATCACCTCGGCTAGCATGGCAGGTTTGTTCAAGCCCATTCTCGACTCAACTACTAACATCATTGCAAGGAACCCAAGGGTCAAGGAGCGGTTTGATCTCCCCTATCTTCTTCGCCATGACCCTGCTCGCTGGCGAGCGGACGACGGAGACCTCGCCTTGTGCAAGTTGATGCCGCTTGATAATGATACGTGTGATGTCAAGATGCCATCGCTTAAGGGTATGTCATGAGCTGGCGCAAATGGAGATTGGGTTGTTTAAATTGGGTACAATTGAGAGTGGGAGCTTGTGAATGTGTACACTCGTCAGCGGATTCCACTTCCAAAAATCTCCGAGTGCCCTGAGGTTGAGCACACAGATGATCTACGTACGTTCAAATACGATCATGGTGACTGTCGTCTATGGAAGATAGCAATTTGTCGAGTTCCCAATCGCTCTTGGAATTAGCAAAAACTATGATGTTGTTGCTATCTTCGACAAGCTTGTTGCCGTCCTTGATGGTTTCACTCGATGGATATTGCTCAAAAATCAGCTTATGTACACGGATGAGTACTGTGATGCAATTCAATACGAGGGCCTTGTGTTTGCTGCCACCACTAGTGGCACTGCTTTTGCATGGCATCCTCGTTGTTTCAGTACGTTTGTCTTCCACCATAATTATAATTGTTTCATCCACATGCATGCGGGTTAGCAAGTTTCCCTTTACCAATTAACCTTCTTCTTGTGTTTCCAAGGTCCTGTGAACATCCCACCACCCATACCTGAAGATTTTTATAACCAAGGGGGAGATGACGATGGTGATGATCACGAGCATGAGGACGAGCAGCGCCGATATACTCTGTGGCGCCTGGCAACTAATTCCGATGGATCACCTCTTCTTGTGTGTATACAGCCCACTGATGATGTTACTGCTAAGGAAGCAAGTGTAGTCTCCCATGGTCGCACTCTCTGGACCTATTCCAACACCCGTTGCATGGTATTCGGGATGGATACCAGTGTGCTAGCGCCAACTCCTTCTCCCTGGCACAGAATTCATAGTCTTGGAGAAAACTCGCTCTTCCTTGGACAAAACTATCCAATGATGGTGAAAGGCGATCCAACCGCTGCTGACACATTTATGAGAAGCAACTGTGTCTATACCTCGGACATTTGCGTGGTTCCCTACCCTGGTACTGATATAGTACGCCGCTTCAGCCTGGATGATCAGTCCTGCATTGGTCTCCAGATCGACAATGCATGGCCCGTCCCAGAGAATCACTTGTGGTTCAAAGCAAGAGTTTCCAACGCCGAGGAATGGTTGAGTTGAAGTTCATTTCATTGCTTGTTATTTGTTGTTTGGTGAAAAATTTAGTATTTATAATGTATCCTCGTTGTCAATGTGGGTTGATGACCTGTTGTTCTATGTAATAAAATGATATGCCTGTGATAAACTTACTAAATTTATGAACGACTTTCGAGTCGCTTCTCTGAGTGAGTGGTGCGACGAGGCAAAAAAATATTTTCCGAATACATAATTGTACGTGCATTGCAATAGGTTTTCGGATGAGGCTAATCAACAATGGTAGTACACTATTTGTACTAGCTTCACATGCTTCGCACGTCGGGCGGGTGTTTTTACTGTAGCCATATGTTAATGTGTTCGTTGTACGTAACCAGCACCTTGAATCCTCGATATACTAGTAGTATAGTATATAGTAGGAGTAAGTAGTAGGAGTAGTAGGGTGGCATGGGCCAGAACAAGCATTCACGTCCAGGAGTACGGCACACGCCACCACCACGACATCCATCTGACACCATATTATTTCTTGGAGTCAGTGCGAGAGCAATCTCTTCAACCTCATCGTTTCTCTAACTTCAGCCATCGCGCGGCGGGCGAGGTGGGGGTTTGCCGATAGTCAGTTTCCTTAACTGCGGTCCCACTTGTAAGGCCAACTCCAACGCATGACCCCAAACGGACCTCCGTTTTGCATGAACTCCAACGATAATTTTGACTATAAAAGCAAGACCAAAGAAAACAAGAACCACAAGAATACATTTTACTACTCCTGTAAGTTGGATTAGTGCCTTCTCGATGCATTCATTGTTGATCTGCGGAGGCTCGATCTAGCGTGCTTCTTTCTTCTTCGAGTGTAAAGAAGTAGACGTTGCTTCCTCGCATCTAGTCTCATGTCTAGCCTCTATTCTATACTAGCTAAAAGTGATAGAACATCTACTAAACTGCGCTCTATCAATATATGGATGTACTCTTCTTCCCACTACAAAAACTTGCATCCATTCTACTCCCTCCGTTGCACAATACTACATGCCTTCTATTTTTCAAAATATATATGTATCTAGACATGTCTTAGTATATAGGTACATCCATTCTACTCCCTCCGTTGCACAATACATGCCTTCTATTTGTCAAAATATATATGTATTTACACATGTCTTAGTATATAGGTACATCCATTTTTGGACAAATGGAAGTCAAGTATTTTGGAACGGAGCGAGTACACAATAAAAATTTTAAGTTAGCACAACTAGTCTAATCCGAGAGCAGAACCGAAGATTTAGTCGGGTTCTTCCTCCTTTTGCCGACACGTGGGACATCCAACATCCAGGTCGTGTCATGAAAGAAAATAGAGTGGTAGTTGAAGCCACGATATGTGCATCTTGGGTTAAACTGTAAATAGAATCTTACTACTCTTGCGTAACTCCAAAAGTGGCCACTGAAGATCTTTATTGGATTTGTTTTTCATCACCAGCACGTCGAGGTGAAAGATGTGCAGGTTCAGTGGGTCCTCTTGCGTTTTCACTGACATGTGGGGCCGCATGTGAGCAAACAGATGATGGGCTCCGCGCGTCCGCTGGCTGGCTGAGAAGAGATATAGAGGAGGGCTGAGCACAGACTGTAGGAAATTTGTTCTACGTACCTCGATATAGGCTCGATATAGTGGGGTGGCATGGGCCATAACTAGCATTCACGTCTAGCAGTACGGCACACGCCACCCACACGAGTCCCATCCGACACCAATTTTCTTGGAGTCCGTGCTACAGCCATCTCTTCTCCCTCCTGTCCTCTTTTCTCAGCCATCGCGTGGTGGGGGGGGGGTGGGGGTTGCCGATAGTCGGTTTGCTCAACTGCGGTCCCACTTGTAAGTGAAAATGCAACATCGCACGCATTCCCGCTTGAGCGGCGTGCCGGACCAACCATGTGGGGGTGCGACCCGAACACGGCAGGCTTTTCCTTTTGAACTCGTAACTTGTAAAATTTGGTTCTGCTCCATGGCACGACCGATAGATAGAAAATAACGATTTTGCCTAGAGTAATGAGAAGTTTGGTTCTGGCACCGTTCATGCATGGATTATGTACGAAAATTATGAAGCTGATGCGAAATGTAAGATAAGTACTGTAGTATCATTGTATAGAGTAATGACAAGTTTAGTTCATTGCATGTAATCCTATTACAGTACTCTAGTTAGCAAAAAAACATTAAGTTCTCTCGCCGATAGGAATAAAACACCATGTATTTATTTACAGAGGGAGTAGTACATTTTTGGTCACATGCATTACTAGATATTGCTAGTCAAATACTAAAATCCAGATGGACATGGTGGTACTCCTAAATCCAGACGGTGGTGCTACTAGTACTAGTAGTAGTACTACCTATGTAGTAGTAGGAGTACTAGCACTGTACTACCCGTTGGTCAAATTATTACGTGTTGCTCCTCACAGTGAAGTGACAAGACCCTGCGCCGGAGATGACACCTAAGTATAGGCGCCGTGTTCGGCATACCATAGTCAGCCTCACCGTCTGTAGTCACTATCATCATGGCTGTAGAGCTAGCCTGCATACAACTAGCCCTGTTCGACATAATTTCCCATGCGTTGATGCCCGTGCATTGCACGGAACACCAAGATTGGGGGTGGATGGCTCCGGCAGCGACCATCGCGCCAGATTTTTCCACGGCCTTCTACTCCTAGATGTGGTGGGGAGGAGATGAGGCTGATTGTGAGAGACAAGGAGTTGCTTGTAAATAGGGAACAAGTGCAGGCATCTTTTTGCAAAAATGGAGAAGCTTGGTTTGTATGCGTCAGATCTAGATCCGACGGCTATTGGTGAAAGATGGGAGGCACAACATCATCACCAACTCAGGACCTGTTTGATTTGCATGATTTTGAAAATGCAGGAATAGGACACCGCAATATTACAAGTTTCAAACTGATATTACAAATGTTAGGAGTAATGCTGCACCTATGAAGAGGGAATTACTAGGAAGTTTATGTAAGAACTTTCGTTACTTTAGGTGGATGCAGCATTATCGTACAAACTAAAATCCACCGCCTTGACAAGTCACTAATGGGCAAATAAGTTTTCGAGTCTCTGGCCACTTGATGTTTCAAAAACAAATTCAGCTTCTACGGAGACTTTGTCATTTAGGCTTAGACGCTTGTGGTGATCAGCACGCCATTCATTGTTGCACTAGAGAATGCCAAACCTCATTACTTTGAGCACACTTGCCTCTAGATCAAAGAACCTAGCCAATTTAATCTCAGATGTGCTGCCTCGGTAGTCGATCAAATCAATTTCTGTAAGATGGAGATCAAGGCATTCGATGAGATTGTTATAGTGCAACACATTTTTCACTTTCGGGTCTTTTTTTATCTGCAAAGGAAGAGAACATATTAGAGCAGCTGGCTACATAAGATTGCCGTCTCATCAAGAGGTACCAATATCATTCGCTCATACGATAGGGTTGGCTGGCTAGTGATATTTTTTCACTATCTCTCTCTCTCTATTTCCTCTCATTTAACTAGGAGCACGTGAAGAGCTTGGGCATTTGTTGCCTTCCACTATGTGGCCGATGCCATATTTCGCAAAAGTATGCCACATAATATGCATCGATGTCAAATCAAAAGATTTTGGCACCACTCTCGCGATGTGAGAGAGTTGGCACCGCTATGCACACAGACCCACATGTATAAACAAATCAATCAAACCAACTACACCAGCCTCTCACTCTCCCAAACAAGTGTTTTTTATTGCCTTAGTCCTCTCTCTCTCCCACGCAGTGTTTTTTCATTTCGTGAGTTAATTTGGCACCGGAGCAAAGTAGGTGATCCAGATTGGGACGCCAGGTGAGAAATGGAGGGGCATCGATACCAAATGCATCACAAGTGAATTTGGCACATGTTTTGGCCTACATAGCCCACTTTTTTAATACTACCTCATATTTAGTATAAAATTTTGACCATAGATTTACCTAAGAAAATGCCAATGCATGTCACTAAAAATTACACCATTTGAAATTGTATTCAAATACGAATCCAATGATATAGTTCTTAGAGACATGCATTAACATTTTGTCAGTTAAATCTATGGTCAAATTTTGATACTACAAAATTGGAAGAGTAAACTAGGACGGAGGTAGTACTTGCTCTTAGGGTAACCATAAGTTACTTTCCACTATGACTAGCCTAGGCTACTATAGTAGTACAGCATAAAAACGATGCAGGTGATCACGTGAGAAAAAATACTAAAAACATTTCTTTCGGTGCAGTGCATAGATGCAGTTTTGAACACTACACTTGTCATCGTAATTTGGGAAAATTACGAAAAAATTGAGCTATGTTGTGATTACCGTTTACTTATAGGAAAGAAGTTTCACCTCGATGAGTAGCTTCTCCGTGCATGGAAAGCATGTAAGGTATCCAACAACTTGATCCAGATTGGGGCCGATAGATTTTAGTGCTAAGATCTTCACTGTGTGCATGGACTAGGTCAAGCTTGTGGGAATCATTTTCTCGAAGACGGGCGTAAATACATCAAGAAGAAATTTAAAAATGTGAATTTCAAGAAGACGGAGAAGAAGATGAGTGTTGTACCTGAACGATTACGGATCCAATAAAGAGTTCGGAGAATTTGGCAGACGAGTACACCAACGCTGTCAATTTCAGCGTGTCAATGACCCTGATTTTTGTTGGACCTTCTAGATCCGATACAAGCAATCTCTCAAGGAAAGGCGCATTCTCAATGACCATAACGTGGAACAGCTAGAGTGATCTCTTCCCAATTGATGTCTTGTTGCGGGGCCAACAAGACACATAAATCCATCGGAGATTCGTCGAGGCGATGTGGAGGCTAATGAACCCGTGGATCTGCTCAAGCCGAAGGTACTCGAGCACAGTACAGCTGCGGAGCAGGTGCTCCATAGCCTTCTTTGAGATGACAACGTTGAAGAGGTCGAGCTGCTTGAGTTGAGGGAGAAGAAGAGCGGGCGTGGCATTAATCTGGGGAAGATAGCAGGAGCTGAAGCTGGCGCGGCGCAGCCTTGGCGTGAGGCGGAGCGTGGACGGCGGCAGAGAGCGACATCGTCCAGGTTCAAGGCTGAGCTCCTCGAGCTGATCTAGGGCGGGGGATAAGAACCACTCGTCGAACTTGGGTTGGGCCTTGCAGTTGGTACTGAACATGCGGATGTCAAGGCGTTTGGCTGGCCCAGGGTGCGATGAAAGGATCTTGGAGACTGCGGCCATGCATTTGCAATCCGCATCACAGAGGTAGCTGTCGACGGTGAGGTTGAGGGGGACGCAGCGCCAGAGGGGGCGTCACCGCCGGGAGAGCAGGGCGGTCCGCACGGCAGATTTGGTGGGGAGGAGGCGGATGATGACGAGCAGCGTGTTGTCAGGGAGGCTGCTGATGAAGTCCAGGCTCGCCGGATGCGGTTTTGGCTCGAGCCGCATCCACTTGTTGGCTGCCTCGCCGTCCATCTCAACCGGCGGCGACGCCGGTGTACACGTGTGCTGGTGTGTGTTGTGTGCTGGGTGTGCGCGAGTGCGTCCTTCTGTGCATGCCGCCGCGTAGTGGTGAATTGTGCGCGAGTGCGTCCTTCCCGCGCAAGAAGTTTGTCCTCAATGCGCCCTCAATTTACTAGTGTGCGGGGTGCTACCCCGAGTGGTTTCAACTTTGTTTTCTTCACCGCGTGTCAGATGGGCCTCTAGTTTACTTATTTTCACCCACTGCCACATGGGTCAGCACACGAAGATACAGAACATGAGCTGACAAGGCAGCATATGGATTGGTTGACCAGTCAACTAAACAATATACGGAGCTATACGCTGACACAGTGAGCGTATAATCCGTCGGTATAGAGAGTTCGAGTGAGAGGGGAGGCCCGTGAGAGATAGCAAAGAGAGAGAGAAAGAGCTACTCCCTCCGTTCGATAATGTAGTTCCAACATTTTTTTAAGTCAAACTTTTGAAACTTTGACCAAGTTTATAAAGAAATTACTTATATCTACAATACCAAAGATAAATGATAGTATGAAGTAAGTACATGTTGTGATGAATCTAATGATCGTTCCAGATGTAAATGTTTTTCTCCACATATACCTGGTCAAACTTTTCTGAGGTTTGACTTTTCAAAACATCTTATGGACGTGACAGAGTCCCTAACAAGAGAGAGAGAGAGAGTGTGTGTGTGTGTGTGTGTGTGTGTGTGAAAAAGTGTGTGTGTGTGTGTGTGTGAAAGATACTTGGACAACACACGATAAAAGTAGAGAAAAAGCGTGCGTGTCTTATGCAAACATATCACACATGTATCTTCGACAACGGAGGCAAGGTCAGGAGATAGTGTGTGGTTGTTTGGAACCGAGAGAGCAAGACCCCTAGCACGTAGCCAAGAGGGGTCTGACAAACAAGGGAGAGAGGTCGAGAGAGACGTATGGAAAAAATGCAGACATGGGGAGGAGAGAGTGTATGTTTTCATAGAGAGATCCCCTGGAGATCGTGATGGGACTACATGGGTGGGAGATCGAGTGACAAGGTGTGTGCGCGATACAAGATGCCCCGAGAGATATCGAGATAGACGTATGGATGGAAGGAGACAATACGTGTGTTCCTGATGGCTAGTAAGAGATAATCATACTTAGGATCGAGGGGGGGAGTGCTTGCGCCTATGATGGATTGAGGGATTATGGTACTTAGGGGGGTGCGTGTCACATGGAGAGAGAACAAGTGCGGAGAGTGTTGGATGGGTCTATATGTATAGCGCGAGCGAGACATGTGTATGTGTGAACCAGGGAGATATAAGGCCAGTTTGGCTTGCGTCCTGAGCATCTTTTGCCTGGCCTGGGGTTGTGGCTGGATTTCATGCACGCTTGTTTGGTTGCTACCCTGTGAAAAACAAAGCCCGCCTGGCCTGGGTTCCCTTGCACTTTAATTAGCCTGGCTGAACTCCAGACACTGCAAGTAGCCTGGCCCAGGCGACCGATTTCGAACGCCTGGCCATGCCTGGTCGTGTGGCCACGAGGCTAACAGCAACATGGATGGATATTAGCATTAAATAATTGATGCATGGATTGATTGATGGGACGTTGATGCTTTGCCTGGCCCAGGCATGAACCAAACGCTTCAGCTCTACACAAGCCTGGCCAGGCGGAAATATTTTACATCTCACGTCCGCACTAGGCAGTACCGGCCATCAAGGCATGAGGGTTAGGTCATGAACCAAACTGACAAATAAAGTTTGAGAGAGATTGAGGAGCCCCGATAAGGCTAAGTGGTGCGTCAGATAGCTGAGAGGGGGAAAGAGATATTCCATCAGCTCGATAATGCAGTGCATTTAAATTTTTTAGAAGTCAAACTTTGGAAACTTTGATCAGGTTTACGCAAATGTTATTTATATCTACAATACCAAAGATACATCATACAAAACTACATCTCATGGTGAATCTAATGGTATATGTTTTTCGTACTAGATGTAATTCTTTTTCTCCACATACATGGTCAAACTTTGTGATGTTTGACTTTTCAATAAATCTGTATGCTATGGACCGAGGAGAGTGCCTCAGTCAAGACAGATCAAGTGCGTGTGAAGGAGAATGAGTAAGTGTGCAAAAAGAGTATGTGTGTGAAAGAGAAAGTGACAACAAACGATAAGTTAGAGAGAGTGTGTGTTTTTTTGTTTCTTATGCAAACATATCACGCATGCATCTCCGAGATGGAAAAGTGAGGCGAGGAGATACACAAAGATAGCTAGTGTGTGATTGTTTGGAACAGAGAGAGACACCCCTGTAGCACATGTCCAATAGAGGTGTGGACAACAAGGAACAAAGGTCGAGAGGGACACATGGATGGCATGGACGCATGGGGAGGGAGAGATGGTGTGTTTGTGATAGAGAGATCCCGTCGAGATTGTGAGGGGACTATATGGGTGGGAGATCGAGGGAGTGTGTGCGCGATAGAAAGATGCCCCGAGAGAAATCGAGATAGACCATGCACATGTTTGTGATGGAGACTAAGATTAGCAAGTCATATAGATATAGGGGGGACTGCGTGTGCCTACAATTGAGTGAGAGACCATCATACTTGGCTAGCTGGGCATGAGATTGTGTGTGTGCGCGTGTGAGATGGAGAGAGAATGAGGGGGAGAAATAGAGTTTTAGATGGGCCTATCGAGTGCGAGTGAGATATGCATGTGTATGTGTGACCCAGGTGGATGGAGAGTTTGAGAGAGGGGGGGAAGAGCTCCAAGACGACATAGTGGTGCGTGAGAGAGTTACAGGCAAAGTGCCAAGGAATCTGTGTGCGTACGATGAGTGCACCCAAGATATCTAGCTTGGACTAGCTAGAGTATCATACATAGTGTGCGAGAGAGACCTATAGATGGTGTTTATATGCACGCGAACTAGAAAGACCCCCCCCCCCCAACACACACAAAGAGAGAGAGAGAGAGAGAGAGAGATGGAGAGAAAGGGAGAGGGACCAACAAGGTTTTTGTGTCAGATGCGTGTGACAAAATTGAAGATTGTCGGTGAGAGAGAGAGAACATGAGTCTGGGAGAGGGGGAGGTCGCATTTTATGCATCAAAGACTGATATAAACCATGTTTCGATATAAACTTGCATTCAAATATTTAAATTGGAGAACATGTTGTCTGCAATCCACACATGAACGGATATATGCGTATATCAAACAAGTTCATTAATTTGACTTTCAACATGTTCATGGAGTACTATAATACTGTACAACATGCTACTCGATTGAGGTGTTCAATTTTGGATTTAGTTCACTATTTTGACCTACTGAACGAGCTACTTCATTGAATCGAGATATTTCATTTTGGGTTTGGTTCGCGTTTTTGAGTGGGTCAACTATTTGTCATATAGTAAATCGCTAGCAACGAGCATGTAAAAACACATTACTCCCGAGCATCATCTCTCCATCTAAAAAAGAAGTGGCAAGCTAATATTTCAAAATTTGATCCGAATCGACTTGGTAAGGTAGAGGTGGATGCTCGTTCTCCTAAAATTTGAACGAACCGTTAAACATCCTCTCTGCTCGGTGGAATTCGCCCAAGCAAATAAATGGGAGACGCGAAATTACCGTCCTATGTGGGACACGCATCAATTGGCCCGTTGTACATTGAGGGTAGGTTCGTAACTTCATCCAAGCGCGCGTTCTCCTTGGCCGAAATGACATGTGCCGAATAATTCATAAACCATGGTCGTCAAAACACGCTCTCCTCGCCTAAAATAGCTTGCGCCCACTATTTCAAAACACGCTCTCCTCGCCCAAAATCGCTCGCGCCCACTATAGTTCAAAACACGCCCTCCTCGCCCGAAATCGCTCCCGCCCACTATTTGGGGAGAAGCAAAGTTACTCTACTATCCCCGACCCTTAGTACATAGACCCAAGCCGAGAAGCCTATAGGCAAGGGTAGAACTATAACGCCACCTCACATTTCAGACAAATGCATCCGTAAGACATGGTTCCACTCCCCTCCCAATTCCACCCCCCCTAGCCCGCCCCCATTCATACCTCGTGGGCGCCAAATCACCTTCTCCCCGGGAAGCTCCCTTCTCCCGAGCCGCGAAACCTCCGCCCCACCTCCATGGCGCCCCCACCGCACCAATTTCACAGCCGCCCTCCTCCCTAATGCCGGGGACGCTGTCCCTTTGCGATCGTGCACTAGGCCTTGTGCCTCTTACTCCGTGCTGCTGGTGCTGCCTCGACGGCAGTCGCGTGAACAGTACCGGAGCCGATTCACCCCCACCATTGTTCATGGCGCCGGAGCGGCCCCAAATTCGGATCCATCCAGAGTCCTGGCACTGCTTCGGCGTAGCCGTCGACCGTCGCGACATCGCTCTTTCCCTGTCACTGGTCGCCACCACAACCGCACCGGCCTCACCGACTCGGCAGCTGGACCTGCCTACTTCACCATGCCGCCAGATAGGTCGCACCCTCATCTCAAATCACTTTATTTAGGCGTCAGCTGTCTGAATTTTTATTCTAGGCCAATCGATTTGCAATGGGAAGCAGCACCCCTCGAGGCGGCAGAGCTCCTAGGCTGCCGGTTGGCTGGTGACTAATGTAAGGGTGCGGGGCCACAAGTTTGCCGTGGAAGCAGCGCTTAGATGGCTATCTTTTAGAGTTGCGTGGGTTGAAGGTACTGCCGCCACCGGATCTAGATGACTGGGAGTCTTTGTGGATTGGCCCGGGGGCGGCACAACCATGGCAGTGCGGTGGGGCGGGGAGCGGGGTTTTGGCCGAGGCCACGGACGGCGGAGGCAGGCTGCTCTGCCGTTGGTCGCTGGCTCTTCTGGGAAGATTCCGAATAGTGTCAGTCGGGAGGCACAAGACGGCCAGCCATCCGGCGTAGATCAGACAGTATCAAAATAAAATAAAATCGTGTGACCCCAATTTAGTCTTCAGTCAACAGGCGTGTGACCACTCTCGTACCTTGTTGTTGATCTCTTAGTGTATTTCTTCAGATCAAAGAGATATGTCGTTCTTAACATTATGCGTTATCTGCATCTTCAGACACACCATCTTCCGACTCACCGCAACTGCTCCAACAAGGGAAGCATACACCAGAAGGGAGCTATAGTCCCCACTCAAGAGTTCCCTGCATCGAATGCGCGTGCCCGACATGCACAGCCACAACAACTGCAGGGCCATCGACAAGTCAGCACATGATGCTCACTCCTATGGATGGCAGCCCGATAGGTTGTACCCTCATCTTACTTGTGTGCAACATTTATGGCTTTGTTATTCATCTAAGCATGGAAAACAGATCATCACATTTCACTGTATATTCATGCTGATCTCTTATGGGTCTTGTTCAGGAGTTAACGATGTTCCATAGTTCAGCTAAGATACTTGTTCTTTAGGTAACACTGTTCCATAGTTATCCTCCATCAGCCAATGCTATCCCACAGGCTGGTGATTATAGTATTATACCACTTCTAGTATTTCCTATGTTGTTCTTTAATACTTTTGTGTGTCATCTAGTTAATCTCGAGTACAAACGATACATATTCTGTAGCTTTCATCTATGTTCTCCCTTTAGTTTATGAGACCTGTTGCTGCTAGTAACCCCGGTCCTACTATTTATGTCGTCTCCTACAGGCACTCATTACATAAATCTAACTACTAGTTGTCTTCCATGCATGTCAGATATAATTGCACATGCTGATATATCCACAAGAACCTCACGGAGCAATGTAAAGGCCAATAAACTTGATGTCAATGATACCCAATATGATGGAACATGTAAAGGCAGTTCTTCAGAAGACTTGCAGAAAGATGATGAATCCTCTTCACCCCACAAGGTCCTTGCTCTAACTTGGCCTGTGATATGGGTACAACATGCATATAATGTCCTGGAGTGTATCTACTCTGTTGCAATGCCATGTGCTTAGCATGTTGATCATGCATGTAAATATGTCATGCCTTCCTGTTTTTCAGTACCTATTCCATTCATGATAACATGTTTTCAAATTCAAGTACTGTCATTCTACTCTATCGCAATGCCATCTGCTTAATTTGGACATCATGCTTCTGAATATCTTACGCATTGTTATTCATCAGTATGTACTTCATCTGTCTACCATACCATGTTTTTTTACATTGAAGTGCTGTTCTAGTGCTCTGTTGCAATGCCATATTATTTTCCCAATCATACACGTGTATGTTGCCTTAGTTATTTCTGTACGTATTCCGCTAGCATACAATTTTACATTCAACTAGTTTTTTTGCTGTGTTGTCCTGTCGTATCCCTAGCTCTTACACCATACTCCCTCCATCCGGATTACATGTTGCCGAAATGGATAAAAATGGATGTATCTAGAACTGAAATACGCCTAGACCCATCCATTTTTTTCCGGATGGAGGGAATACATGTCAATATGTCATGCCTTTCTATTCTTCAGTACCTATTCCATCTCTCTGTTGGCGCATGTTTTATAATTAAAGCACCATTCTTCTATACAAGGCATGCAAGGGGAAGACGACTATGTTAGAATCTGAAGGGTTACAAACAAGGCCTTTGCAAAAGATCCAAACACCAGGAGATAATAAACCAACTCCAGTTTTCATAGATACTGCTCCAGCACAGAGAAACCCAACTCCTACTGATAATAAGCAGATTCCAGTGGCCAAAGAACTAGTCCGCTCCAGTCCAGCAAAAATATGTCAACTCAATTCTAAGAAGCGTGTGTGTATCCTTGCATCATGAAATTTTATAGCATGCTGATCATATTTTGTACATGTTTCTTACCCATCTCTCTTTTAGAAAATAAGCTTAACAGATAGAAGATTTTCTGCAATGGTATCGTTTATGAGGAAAGATTCTTGCAGGAATTCTCTTTGCTCCAATGTAGATGTAAGTACCTGTTGTATATCACTATATTTTTACATCAGCATGTATTTTGTTAATCGGCGTGAATCCAACCTTTATCTGATCTAAATATAGTTGTAGCAAAATGTATGATTAAAGGCCACAATGTTGATTTTTGCAAGGAAAACTGCCTGGTAGTTTTGCATCCTGAGCTGCATGAGTGTACTATCTCATATCAGTGGGTTTGAATACTTTGGTTCTGCAGTGGGTTTTTCAGTGTTTTTTTACTGTGTTGTCCTGTTGTATCCCTAGCTCTTACATCATACTCCCTCCGTCCGGATTAAATGTCACAAAAATGGATAAAACTGGATGTATCTAGAACTGAAATATGCCTAGACCCATCCATTTATTTTCGGATGGAGTGAATACATGTCAATATGTCATGCCTTTCTATTCTTCAGTACCTATTCCATCTCTGTTGTAGCATGTTTTACAACTGAATCACCATTCTTCTATATAAGGCATGCAAGGGGAAGACGACTATGTTAGAATCTGAAGGGTTACAAACCAGGTCTTTGCAAAAGATCCAAATGCCAGGAGATAATAAACCAACTCCATTTTTCATAGATACTGCTCCAGCACAGAGAAACCCAACTCCCACTGATAATAAGCAGATTCCAGTGGCCAAAGAACTAGTCCGCTCCGGTCCAGCAAAAGAATGTCAACTCCATTCTAAGAAGCGTGTGCGTATCCTCGCATCGTGAAATTTTATAGCATTTTGATCATATTTTCTACATGTTTCTTACCCATCTCTGTTTTAGAAAATAAGTTTAAACGATACAAGACTTCCTCCATTGGGATCGCCTTCGAGGAAAATATCTTGCGGGAATTCTCTGTGCTCCAGTGCTGATGTAAGTACCTGTTGTATATCACTATATTTTTATATCGGCATGTATTTTGTTAATCATCGTGAATCTAACCTTTATCTAATCTAAAATTAGTTGTAGCAAAATGTTAAAGGTGCCAATGTTGATTTTTGTAAGGAAAACTGCCTGGTAGTTTTGCGTACTGAGCTGCATGAATGTGCTATCTCATATCACGCACATTACAGAATTGTAGTGCTTCTCTGGTTGCCCATTCATTCATTGTGTCAATGTTGCTTTCGTATTACCTTACCTGGCTGATGATAGCTGTGCCATATTGTGTTAATTTGGTGTAGGCTAGTTGCCAAAACATTCGTTGTGTCAATGTTGCTTTCCTATATCTGACTTGGCCAATGATAGCAATGCTAGTGTGTTAATTTTGTGCAGGCTGCTGAAGATAAGAAGACAAACTCTGAAAATAGCAAGGCAACCCCATTGTTTCTTTTTAGTAAATCTAGGCCAGGTAATATGGCAATAACTCATGATTAATCTGTTTGGTTCTCGTCCTAATTTACGTTATGATGCAGTGGTCAAGACACTCTCCACTATCCATAATACAAGCCTGCCAAAATCGCCATCTGAATCTGTTCAGTATCCTCTGTCTCGAATGCAACGGAATAAATGTATGTTTTTGAACCAATTAATGGCTGAAGCAATGATGAAAATGGTGGATGAATCAGAGGTGCAGAGTCGTGCGACACAACAACTGATCAATGTGTTCAGAGACAGTGTGGCAAAGCAGCAAGAACTTGCCCACATGCTTATGGGCGTCATCTGGGCTGATATTGCAGATTGTGACGCTGTAGATGGTTAGGTTCTGCTCATTTATTTGCACTAGCATCAATCTTTGTATGCCCAGTGGATGTAATTTCCTGTAATATATTCTGGATGTGCAACATTATTCCCTGTATGCCGTACCTTTGCTCGTCGTAATGGGCTCAAATTATCTAATTTGGCCTAAAGACACGAACGAACTTTAGTGGGCCCATTGAGTTAATGGGCCGTTACTAGGCCGAAAGTTAATGGTCGGCCCTCTTACCTCCCGGGTCGTTAACAGGCCGACATCGAAGCGGGGCAACAGGTGGCCCCAATTTATTTCCCGGGCCGTTAACAGGCCGCTACTAAGTTTGGGCTACATATGGCCCAACTATACTGTAGGCCTTTAGCAGGCCGAAAGAGACAGCGGGCTTGTATTGGACCATGAAGAGCATGGGCCGCTAAGAGGCCGAAAGTCAGGTCGCATTGTAAATGGCCCAACTGTGTTGTGGGCCTTTAGCAGGCCGAAAGAGAAACCGGGATGGTATTGGACCATGAAGGGCATGGGCCGTTAAGACGCCAAAACTAAGGTCCGACTACAAACGGCCCAACCCATTTATGGTCCGTTAACAGGCCGAAAGGCACACAGGAATGGGAATTGGCCTAACACTTAAATGGGTCGCTAAAAGTCCAAAACTCAGGTCCGACTACAATTGGCCCAACTGATTTATGGGCCGTCAACAGGCTAAAAGTGACACCGGGCCAGAAATTGGCCCAACACTTAAATGGGCCACTAAAAGGCCGAAACTCAGGTCCGACTACAAATGGCCCATCAGATTTATGGGCCGTCAACAGGCTGAAAGACACACCAGGACGGAAATTAGCCCAACATTTAAATGGGTTGCTAAAAGGCCGAAAGATGTACATCCTGAAAATTGGCCCATCCATTAAATGGGCCGTTAACAGGCCAAAATCTCATCGGGCCGATATTGAGCCCAAGTATGTAGCGGGCTATTAACAGGCTCAAACTGATGATGGGCTGCAATTGTGTCAAATCTTTAATGGGCCGAATTGGCACATCTCGTATGGGCCGTGGTCTTAAATGGACCTGACACAAGTAGGCCTTATATGGGCCGGCCTGCTAATTTTTACTGGGCCGACCTTTTTCATCGGAATGGGCCACTGTTGGGCCGTGCCATGTGTCGACATATCATAGGCGCCTATCTGACCCACTGACGAGCTGACACGTGTTTCGTCCGGCCAATAAGAATTTAACACATGGAAATTTCCCATTGGTCGGGGCTGTTAACGGGTTATCGGATCCAAAACCAGACCCGATAGCTTAACAGCGTTTCGTTGCGGTGGATGCAATGTGTTGTCGGTCACCCTTGATGAAAGCTCTTCTGTGACGCGCGATTTATCGTCATGGAAGTGGACACTTCCGTGATGATAATTTTGGTAATGTCATGGAACAGTTCTACGACAGCACAGGTATGACTATCTTGATTATGTCATAAATTTGTCATGAATGTACATGCATGACAAAAAAAAGCAACCTACTGTAACAAACACGTATCATCACGGAAGTGTATTTCTTTTGTAGTGTATGTGACTTTACCAATACCAACAATAATGATTTCCTTAGCACTCCGATTGCTCCTCTTACCGATACTGAATCTTGTGAAATCAATGCTGCTTTGTTGAATCTTGTCATGAAAGATCAATTTTCCGGCCTTCCTAGTGAAGATGCCGCTACTCATCTAAATAGCTTCGTTGATTTGTGTGATATACAAAAGAAGAAAGATGTCAATAATGATATTGTTAAATTGAAGCTATTTCCTTTTTCGCTTAGAGATCGTGCTAAAGCTTGGTTTTCATCTTTGCCTAAAAATAGTATTGATTCTTGGAATAAGTGCAAAGATGCTTTTATCTCTAAGTATTTTTCCTCCCGCTAAGATCATCTCTCTTAGAAACGATATTATGAATTTTAAGCAACTTGATCATGAATATGTTGCACAAGCTTGGGAGAGGATGAAATTAATGATATGTAATTGCCCTACTCATGGTTTGAATTTGTGGATGATTATACAAAAATTTTATGCCGGATTGAATTTTGCTACTAGAAATCTTTTATATTCGGCCACGGGAGGCCCTTTTATGGAACTCACTTTAGGAGAAGCTACTAAACTCCTAGATAATATTATGGTTAATTATTCTCAATGGCACACTGAAAGATCTACTAATAAAAAAGTGCATGCAATAGAAGAAATTAATGTTTTGAATGGAAAGATGGATGAACTTATGAAATTATTTGCTACTAAGAGTGTTTCTTCTGATCCTAATGATATGCCTTTGTCTACTTTGATTGAGAATAATAATGAATCTATGGATGTGAATTTTGTTGGTAGGAATAATTTTGGTGACAACGTGTATAAAGGAAACTTTAATCCTAGGCCTTATCCTAGTAATTCCTCTAATAATTATGGTAATTCCTACAACAACTCTTATGGAAATTTTAATAAGATGCCCTCTGAATTTGAGACTAGTGTTAAAGAGTTTATGAATTCACAAAAGAATTTCAATGCTTTGCTTGAAGAGAAATTGCTTAAAGTTGATGAATTGTCTAGGAACGTTGATAGAATTTCTCTTGATGTTGATTCTTTAAAACTTAGATCTATTCCTCCTAAGCCTGATATCAATGAGTCTCTCAAAGCCATGAGAATTTCCATTGATGAGTGAAAAGAAAGAACCGCTAGGATGCGTGCTAAGAAAGATTGCTTTATAAAAGCGTGTTCATCAAATTTCTATGAAAATAAAGATGAAGATCTAAAAGTTATTGATGTGTCCCCTATTAAATCTTTGTTTTGCAATATGAATCTTGATAATGATGGGACTGAATATCATCCACCTTTACCTAGAAGGCGTTCCAAAAATTCGAAGTTTTTAGATCTTGATGCTAAAAGTGATAAAAGTGGGATTGAAGAAATCAAAACCCTAGATGTTGATAAACCCACTATTTTGGATTTCAAGGAATTTAATTATGACAATTGCTCTTTGATACATTGTATTTCCTTGTTGCAATCTATGCTAAATTCTCCTCATGCTTATAGTCAAAATAAAGCCTTTACCAAACATATCGTTGATGCCTTGATGCAATCTTATGAAGAAAAGCTTGAGTTGGAAGTTTCTATCCCTAGAAAACTTTATGAAGAGTGGGAACCTACTATTAAAATTAAGATTAAGGATCATGAGTTCTATACTTTGTGTGATTTGGGTGCTAGTGTTTCCACTATTCCCAAAACTTTGTGCGATTTGTTAGGTTTCCATGATTTTGATGATTGCTCTTTAAACTTGCACCTTGCGGATTCCACTACTAAGAAACCTATGGGAAGAATTGATGATGTTCTTATTGTTGCAAATAGAAACTATGTGCCCGTAGATTTTATCGTTCTTGATTTAGATTGCAATCCTTTATGTCCTATTATTCTTGGTAGACCTTTCCTTAGAACGATTGGTGCAATTATTGATATGAAGGAAGGGAATATTAGATTCCAATTTCCTTTAAATAAGGGAATGGAACACTTCCCTAGGAAGAAAATAAAATTACCATATGGATCTATCATGAGAGCCACTTATGGATTGCCTACCAAAGACGGCAATACCTAGATCTATCCTTGCTATTATGCCTAGCTAGGGGCGTTAAACGATAGCGCTTGTTGGGAGGCAACCCAATTTTATTTTTATTTTTTTGCTTTTTTCTTCTGTTTAGGAATAAATCTTTGTTCTAGCCTCTAGTTAGATGTGTTGTTATGTTTTAATTAGTGTTTGTGCCAAGTTAAACCTATAGGATCTTCTTGGATGATAGTTATTTGATCTTGCAGAAATTTCCAGAAACTTTCTGTTCACGAAAATAATTGTTAAAAATCACCAGAACGTGATAATATATTGATTCTAATTGCTGCTGATCAATAAAAAAAATTCTATGTCGTACTATTCTGTCTGATTTGTTGGAGTTCCACAAGTTTGCGTTAGTTACAGATTACTACAAACTGTTATGTTTTTGACAGATTCTGTTTTTCGTGTGTTGTTTGCTTATTTTGATGAATCTATGGCTAGTAAAATAGTTTATAAACCATAGAAAAGTTGGAATACAGTAGGTTTAACACCAATATAAATAAATAATGAGTTCATTACAGTACCTTGAAGTGGTCTTTTGTTTTCTTTCGCTAACGGAGCTCACGAGATTTTCTGTTAAGTTTTGTGTTGTGAAGTTTTCAAGTTTTGGGTGAAAGATTTGATGGGTTATGGAACAAGGAGTGGCAAGAGCCTATGCTTGGGGATTCCCATGGCACCCCCAAGATAATCTAAGGACATCATAAAGCCAAAGCTTGGGGATGCCCCGGAAGGCATCCCCTCTTTCCTCTACTTCCATCGGTAACTTTACTTGGACCTATATTTTTATTCACCACATGATATGTGTTTTGCTTGGAGTGTCTTGTATGATTTGAGTCTTTGATTTTTAGTTTACCACAATCATCCTTGCTATACATACCTTTTGAGAGAGACACACATGATTCGGAAATTATTAGAATACTCTATGTGCTTCACTTATATCTTTTGAGTTATATAGTTTTGCTCTAGTACTTCACTTATATCTTTTAGAGCACGATGGTGGATTTGTTTTATAGAAACCATTGATCTCTCATGCTTCACTTAGATTATTTTGAGAGTCTTAAATAGCATGGTAATTTGCTTAAATAATCCTAATATGCTAGGTATTCAAGATTAGTAAAAACTTTCTTATGAGTGTTTTGAATATTAAGAGAAGTTTGATGCTTGATGATTGTTTTGAGACATGGAGGTAATAATATCAAAGTCGTGCTAGTTGAGTAGTTGGGAATTTGAGAAATGCTTGTGTGGAAGTTTGCAAGTCCCGTAGCATGCACATATGGTAAACATTGTGTAACAAATTTGAAACATGAGGTGTTCTTCGATTGTCTTCCTTATGAGTGGCGGTCGGGGACGAGCAATGGTCTTTTCCTACCAATATATCCCCCTAGGAGCATGCGCGCAGTGCTTGCTTTTTGATGGCTTGCAGATTTTTTCAAGAAGAATATGATTTCTTTATGACAAATGTTGAGTCCATGGATTATACGCACTCTCACCCTTCCATCATTGCTAGCCTCTTTGGTACCGTACATTGCCCTTTCTCACATTGAGAGTTGGTGCAAACTTCACCGGTGCATCCAAACCACGTGATACGATACGCTCTTTCACACATGAACCTCCTTATATCTTCCTCAAAACAGCCACCATACCTACCTATTATGGCATTTCCATAGCCATTCCGAGATATGTTGCCATGAAACTTTCCACCATTCCGTTTATCATGACACGTTCATCATTGTCATATTGCTTAGCATGATCATGTAGTTGACATAGTATTTGAGGCAAAGCCACCATTCATAATTCTTTCATACATGTCACTCTTGGTTCATTGCATATCCCGGTACACCGCCGGAGGCATTCATATAGAGTCATACTTTGTTCTAGTACCGAGTTGTAATCATTGAGTTGTAAATAAATAGAAGTGTGATGATCATCATTTTCTAGAGCATTGTCCCAAGTGAGTAATAAAAAAGAAAAGAAAGGCCATAAAAAAGAGAAGGCCCAAAAAATGAGAGAAAAAGAGAGAAGGGACAATGCTACTATCCTTTACCGCACTTGTGCTTCAAAGTAGCACCATAATCTTCATGATAGAGAGTCTCTTGTTTTGTCACTTTCATATACTCGTGGGAATTTTTCATTATAGAACTTGGCTTTTATATTCCAACAATGGGCCTCCTAAAGTGCCCTAGGTCTTTGTGAGCAAGCAAGTCGGATGCACACCCACTTAGTTTCTTTTGTTGAGCTTTCATACATATATAGCTCTAGTGCATCCGTTGCATGGCAATCCCTACTCCTTGCATTAACATCAATCGATGGGCATCTCCATAGCTCATTGATTAGCCTCGTTGATGTGAGACCTTCTCCTTTTTTGTCTTCTCCACGTAACCCCCATCATCATATTCTATTCCACCCATAGTGCTATGTCCATGGCTCGCGCTCATGTATTGCATGAAAGTTTATAGGTTTGAGATTACTAAAGTATGAAACAATTGCTTGGCTTGTCATCGGGGTTGTGCATGATGAGAGCATTCTTGTGTGATGAAAATGGAGCATGACTAAACTATATGATTTTGTAGGGATGAACTTTCTTTGGCCATGTTATTTTGAGAGGACATAATTGCTTAGTTAGTATGCTTGAAGTATTATCATTTTAATGTCAATATGAACTTTTATCTTGAAGCTTTCGAATCTGAATATTAATACCACAATTAAGAAGAATTACATTGAAATTTGCCAAGTAGCACTCCGCATAAAAAATTTGTTTTTATCATTTACCTACTCGAGGACGAGCAGGAATTAAGCTTGGGGATGCATGATACGTCTCCAACGTATCTATAATTTTTGATTGCTCCATGCTATATTATCTTCTGTTTTGGACATTATTGGGCTTTATTATCCACTTATATATTATTTTTGGGACTAACCTATTAACCAGAAGCCCAACTCAGAATTGTTGTTTTTTTGCCTATTTCAGATTTTCGCAGAAAAAGAATATCAAACGGAGTCCAAACGGAATGAAACCTTCGGGAAAGTGATTTTTGGAACGAACAAGACCCAGGAGACTTGGACCCTACGTAAGAGAAGCTTCCAGGAGGCCATGAGGTAGGGGGCGCGCCTACCCCCCGGGGCGCGCCCTCCACCCTCGTGGGCCCCCTGTTGCTCCACCGACGTACTTCTTCCTCCTATATATAACTACGTACCCCCAAACGATCAGATACGAAGCCAAAAACCTAATTCCACCGCCGCAACCTTCTGTACCCACGAGATCCCATCATGGGGCCAGTTCCGGAGCTCCGCCGGAGGGGGCACCCATCACGGAGGGCTTCTACATCAACACCATAGCCTCTCCGATGAAGTGTGAGTAGTTTACCTCAGACCTTCGGGTCCATAGTTGTTAGTTAGATGGCTTCTTCTCTCTTTTTGGATCTCAATACAATGTTCTCCCCTGTTTTGTGGAGATCTATTCGATGTAATCTTCTTTTTGCGGTGTGTTTGTTGAGACTGATGAATTGTGGGTTTATGATCAAGTTTATCTATGAACAATATTTGAATCTTCTCCGAATTCTTTTATTTATGATTGGTTATCTTTGCAAGTTTCTTCGAATTATCTGTTTGGTTTGGCCCACTAGATTGATCTTTCTTGCAATGGGAGAAGTGCTTAGCTTTGGGTTCAATCTTGTGGTGTCCTTTCCCAGTAGCAGTAGGGGCAGCAAAGCACGTATTGTATTGTTGCCATCGAGGATAACAAGATGGGGGTTTTTATCATATTGCATGAATTTATCCCTCTACATCATGTCATCTTGCTTAAGGCGTTACTCTGTTTTTATGAACTTAATACTCTAGATGCATGCCGGATAGCGGTCGATGACTGGAGTAATAGTAGTAGATGCAGGCAGGAGTCGGTCTACTTGTCTCGGACGTGATGCCTATATACATGATCATACCTAGATATTCTCATAACTATGCTCAATTCTGTCAATTGCTCAATAGTAATTTGTTCACCCACCGTAAAATACTTATGCTCTTGAGTGAAGCCACTAGTGGAACCTATGGCCCCCGGGTCTATCTTCATCATATTAATCTTCCAAAACTTAGTTATTTCCTTTTCTTTTTTACTTTGATTTTATTTTACTTTGCATCTTTATCACAAAAATACCAAAAATATTATCCTATCATATCTATCAGATCTCACTCTTGTAAGTGACCGTGAAGGGATTGACAACCCCTTATCGCATTGGTTGCGAGGATTTATTTGTTTTGTGTAGGTGCGAGGGACTCGCACGTAGCCTCCTATTGGATTGATACCTTGGTTCTCAAAAACCGAGGGAAATACTTACGCTACTTTGCTACATCACCCTTTCCTCTTCAGGGGAAAACCAACGCAGTGCTCAAGAGGTAGCAGCGGCTCCCGAGGCCAAAGCTCCGGAGGCCTCGGGGGGTCGCGGTCAGATGGTGCCTGTTTGCTCTCCTCATCTCGGTGCCCCTGAAGTTGTCCCTTCGAGCGCTTCCCCGGCTGCGCCCCGTGCCGGCTGCCACGTGCAGCGATTCGGTTGGCTTTGCGTGGACTTCGAGGAGCTCCGCAAGAGGAAAGGATCCCCGAGCAGCAGTGGTATCTTCGGGCCGTTGAAGCGGAGGAAGTACATCACCATCGACGAGTAAGTACTGTATCTTTGTCGTTTCTTGAGTGCTGCTTCCCTTCCTGACGTTAGCTCTTCAGGGTCCCTTCCGCCAAGGCTGATGTGTCTCCCGAGAAGCGACCTCCTCTTTCCTCGACTCCCCCGCTGGCCTTGAGTGCCCCGAGCCTGCATGCCATCCCTGAAGTAGGGTCGGTTGGAGAGGCGCGCTCGCCTCCATGGCGCTTTGAGTCCGCACCCTCTTTGTCCTCCTTTGCGGCCTTTCTTGGGGCTCAGCAAGCGTGCCGAGGGCCCCTCCTTTAGACATGGACGGTAACTGGGCAGCTCCAGCCTTTGGCTCCTCCTCGAGCAGCGGGCCTCGACTCGTTCAGGCCCCTCGCGAGGCCTGGCTAGCGTCCGGGGCAACGCCAGCCCCCAGCCCCCTGCCGAGAGGGGGTGCGCCACCTCGGGCCGTAACCGCAGCCCCCGTGGTGGAGGACAAGATGGGTCGTGCGCTTGAGTTTGAGCACGAACGGAGCATCGTTCACCATGAGGTCTTCCAGGAGGCGATGGGCGTGATGAACCAGCTTGGTGGGGAACTCGCGGACGTTGATGTGTGCCTTAGGGCTGAGGGTCTTCGGCTGGTGGAGGAATGGCATAAGCTGGAGGTGGCTATCAACCTTGGTTGCCATCAGCACGATCTCGACAATGCAAAGGCGGAGGCGTCCCTTAATGTTTCTCGTGAAGCTTGCTCCCGAGCTTTGGAGGAGGCTCATGAGGCTGACCGTCGCCACGAGACTACGGAGAAGTGTGCATGGGAGCTCCAGGCCTGGAGTGCGTCCATGGAGCAGCAGGTGGAGGCGCGCAAAGCCGCCCTTGCATCGATGAGGGGGGCACCCGCCAAGGAGGAAGAGATCTGGAAGCTCGAGGAAGCACTGGCGCTGGAAGCCGTGGAACGCAGCCTCGAGCTTGAGCGACTGGAGACGAGGGAGTGCCAAGTCGCCCAAGTGGAGGACACAGTCGATGCGCGCAAGGCCAGGGCCCAGGAGGAGGTTGATCGCCGGGTAGCCGAGGCTCACGCAGATCTTGAGGGTACGCATGACCTAAAGTTGAAGCTTGCAGAGATGGAGGCTGTGGGTAGGGGTAGGGTTGCTACCCTTAGGCCCAGGCTAGCTGAGGCGGAGAGGTGCGAGGAGGCCACGACAGCCGCCCTGGTCACGGCGCAGGCGGAACTGGCCTCTTCCCGCGCCGAGCTGCTCTCTCTTCAGAAGCGGGTTGCCGACGCTGAGTCTGTTGCGTGGCAAAACAGGGAGGAAGTGCTGCAGTGGCGGACATTGGAGCGCGTACATGCTCCCATGCTTTAGGACCTTCAGAACAGGGCCAATACTGCCCTGGGCCATATCTGTGATGAGAACGCCCCTCACCCCCAAGTGAACGACTACGCCAGCCACCTTCGCTTCTTCACCGATGTGGTGAGGTGCTTGGAGACTCGATCCGATAGAGCTCGCCAGCTTGTGGAGGAGAGGAGCCATGGCCTGCTTGAGCACCAGTTCTCCCGCGTGTTCAGCTATCTCCTGAACACCTATCCCAACTTCGACTTCGATTCCGCCATCTCCCCCGTACCCCAGGCCATCCGAGGCAACCTGGCACGGTGGGTGGAGGACAACGTGGAGGTGTTGGTCCAGGCCTTCGCTTCTGAGGACGACGGGGTGGTAGTCGCGACAGACGAAGGCGACATGGTTGACGATGGTGATGGTGGCGCCGGAGAAGGTGATGGCAACGCTAGCGACAGCGATGCCAGTGGTGGATCCGAAGATGACCCCAGGGACATGGCGAGTGATATATCCGGCTGATCCCATGTTTCCTTGTTGTTTACGCTGTATGCAAGAACTCAGGCGCGGCCCTAAAAACTATAAGAGCCATTCATGTAAGAAAATCGCAGTCTTTATTCTCCTATTCCTAAATTGAGTATGCGTCTGCGCAAAACCATAAGTTCGGAGGCGAGTTTTCCATCGTGGCTTACCTTAGTCACTTCAAGTCCCGAGCTGGGTCGTGAGGTGGCGAGCTTCCGGGATTCCCAAGGAGCCTGCCGACACATCCGAGGGGGCCTCGTGAGAGGCAAGCACCAGTTGCGGCGTTGGGGCTCCTGAGGAGGGGGCAACGAGCATGAGCTCCAAATAAGCCGAGAACCGGATAGCAAGAAATCCCTCGAACGAGAAAAGGCACCCCCGCGCGCGTCAATGAAAATTCAACTTCAACTTAAATGCAAATCCAGAAGGCAAGGCTACAGAAAAGGGATTCAAAGCAAATGGCCGTGTCCGGAACCTAGTCTAGTCTTCTTGTCTTCAAGGCTTCTCACCAGCGTGGAGCTAAGTGCTACCACTAGGATGTGGGAGGGAGCCCCCGAGGCCCGAGGGCGGCACTCCTGAGACTTCGGGCATGTACATCCCCACTTGTTATTACGTGAGAGTGTCACGGGCGGCTAGCTTCACATGCGTGAGCCTTACTTCATATCGCCAGATGAGGGCCCCACCTTGCGCCACCCTCGACCACCATTGGGAGTGACCGGTAACCAGGACAACACCAAGGGGCAAAGGGGACGCCAGCGGCGCCCTCGGCAACCACGAGTCCTCTTCCGGGGGTAGGCTTTTCAGCACCTCCCCGGCAGAGGGCCTACCTCCTAGGGACACCTTGCTCCGTGCGGCGCGGGGAGGGATACGGCTCCTGACCCCTATCTTGCAGCCCCCAGTGCGCTCCCCCTAGCGGAAGAGAGGCCGCCAAGCTGGGGCCGCTAGCTGCTGTGGTGACCTGATCCCCCTGTGACTCATGGTTAGCGTAAGCTTGCTCCTGAGGGATTAGTGGTACCCTGTAACTGTCATGGCTTGTGTGGACTCCGCGGTCCCTAGGCGGCTCCTGGACGCCTCAGCTTCTAGCGCTTCCTCCTCCCACCCTAGCCCGGAGAACGAGCTAGGGTCGTCCTCTGGCGCGTACTCATGGTCCATCATGCGGGGCACGTAGGCTTTCGGGGTCGCCACCCCGAAAACCTTGCCGTAATGCCCCACGCTCCATGTTGCCCGGCCCAGCGCGCCGCCCTGGGGATGATAGGGAGGCATCCACTGGGGCTGTGAGCGTGGCTCGTACTCGCGCTTGTCAGAGGTGGTGTAGGTGCGATTGAGCGCCCTACACCGCCTCTTGCGCCTGTGTCGATGAAGCCTCCCGGTGCACTCAGGGGCCACGGGCGTGACGTGGCCCGCCGTACGACCCGGCCTGGGGCAGAAGCATGGAACAAAAGGGGGGCGCCCCGGTGACCGCGGCGTCCAGTAGCGCATCCCTGTCGCTCTCCATCAGTCGGCATTGTAGCAGCTCCCGTGCCACCATGAGCGTGGCCCTCATGTTGGCTTGCTCCCGTCGGGTGCGCGGCGCCACGGCCGCGGCGTGGCTTGAGGCCCTTCGGCCGCCCGTACTTGTCATGGGGAAAGGGCGGTCGAAGCGTGGACGTGTCGCCCGCGCCCAGCAGTGTTTGGCGGTGCGCGAGCTGCCTGAGGCGCATGGTTGAGGTCTTCTTGGGCAGGCGGCGCTGCCTATGCCGGCCAAGATGCCCAATGGTCGGCGCTGGTCCTTGGGTCGCCGGACATCGGAGTGGCCGAGTTATTGGAGGGCCAATAAGCGGATCGGCTGGTGGAAGAAGAGCTCTGGCGCACCCCTACCTTGAGCGCCAAATGTCGGAATTCCGGTTTCGCCAAGTTCACAAGCACTAAGCGCGCTGGCGCCCACCTGGTCTCGATCGTCATGGCTCACGTCACGAGAACCTCGCGAGGTTTGCCTTGCCTTGATCTCTCCGCCCCTCGCGAGCCAGCCTGGTGAAGCCGCTACTGAGGAGGTCTTGCGTCGTCCGCCTCACGAGGCTTGGCCCCTCGCGAGGGTCTTGAATGCCTTATTGATGAAGATGGTTGCACGGGCCAGCTCGCAGAGCCACGTCGTGGGCCGCAGGCAGGCAAGTCTGGGGACCCCCGTTCCTAGAATGTCGACAAAAATAATATACAAAACCGACAGCACTTCAATAGAGTTCTAGAAAGGTTAGCCCTGCTCGGGAGCTGCAGCGCAAGCAGCTGAGCAAGCTAATGAGACTATGCTTGTTGGACACTTATATCCTCCTCACTCTGAAAGATAAACAAGCAGACATATGACAGGTTTTGCACATATAAGTATCAGTGCAGACAATTCATCACATTTCTTACTAATGAATAAAGTGACACGGTTTAAAATAGCATTAACACAATATGGTATTGTTCAGGTTAAGACATGTCAGTAAATGACATTGTGAAGGAGTTGGCAGCTTCACGACACCACTGGATTACAGATCAAGAACTCATCAGTATCAATGGTTAGTGTGCTGTCAATTTATCCCATTTTAGATTGGCAAATAAAGAGACAGTTTAAATAATAGTAGAATGATATGACATTGTTCATAGTTAAGACATTGCAGAATATGACATTGTGTCGTGGTGGGTAGGTTCACCACACCACTGGATTACGGATCAAGAATAGAAGCATACATGCAGTGCAAAACAAGATCACTTGCTCTGTATAGTTTAATTTACATGGTATGAAGAAGGAAGTTGGTTGTACAACTGAAAACTTAAATTGAGAAGGACAAACTTTTGTTTATGAACTACACAATAAACTTTAAACATGCAATTTGATGCAAACACCAAAAATAAACAGCTGTTGCAGTCATGCCTAACCAAATATACACAACAAAGTTTGAATGCTTGAGAAGGACAAACTTACATTATTGGTGAAGACGGGCTCTATAAAGCCCTTGTCCATGCTAATGGGGGGGCAATTCAAGAAGTTTACCACAAAATCTTCTTCATAAGCATTGCCTTTATTCTACATTTTGTTAAGAGTAAATATAGATGTGATAATATAAGAAAAAATGGAGAATATTTAAGATAAGATGAAGAGTGATGCTACATAACCAAGTAGCTATAAATGTAAGTACAGCGATAAAGGCAAAAGGTACAGCCAAGAGCAATGCACAACTAAACTTCTTCAGTACCATCGGTGTTATCCAACCTTATGGTAAGAGTAAATATAGATCTTATGTGTAGAAAATGGAGGGCAAAGGAAAATAAGTTGCAGAGTGATGGTACATGAACAACTACCTGTCAATATAAGTACATTGATAAAGGACAGCAGGTACTTACAAGAACAATGCAGAGCTAAAAAATTTCATTGGCATTGGATATATTCTACGCTAATGTAACCATTCATACAGATTAGATAATTTGGAGCGAACAATTGATAAGCAAGCTATCATGCATACTGCTGTCACATAATGAACCAGGTATGTATGCAAGTACGGTGATACATGACAACAGGTACTAACAAGAGCAAAGCAGCGGGCCGCATATTTGCAATATCCTGTCGTTCTTTTCAAACTGGAATTCTTCTTCGAGCAGATTTCCTGCAAAAAAGATCCGCAAGGCACATACAAAAAAGAAGAAGTTCAAATTTTCATGTGATTTCATAGACAGTACCTCATCCTGGGAACGAGGCCAGCGCATAACAAGGTTTTTCCATTCAATGTCTTGTAAATTTAGCACATGAGACTTCACCAAAAATTCGGTTATAGACTTGCCATCAAAGTGTGATTTCCTCAGGTAACACCGATATTGCTGCAATGCTTCCTTGAAAAGCACAAGCAAGCTTTGCTCATCATGACTATCCAGATTGACCCTCGCCCACTTACACCAATGTAATGTAAATCATTAATGTGTTCAATAAGCAAAAAACAGGAAAATAACAACCATGAATAATAGCACTTACACGTAAGTTGGACAGGAAGATGTGAAATGATGTTTGTCTTCACTATAATCTTCCCATGATGGGAATATATGCACGTAGTCCTTAACAACATTGAAAGCATTGTCTTTTAAACTGGAAATAACTGGAATGGGGTTCCAATCTGCAGGAATTGGCCATCTCTGCAGATGGGATGGGTCTTCGGCCGGTGGACTTGCTATACTTTTTGCTGGAGTGGGATTTTTCTGTGGAATGGCTAGTGCTATGGCAACTGAAATCGGTATACCTTTTGCTGGAGTGCAGGTCCTGTGTGGTGGGGCTAGTGGTGTGGCCAGTGAAGTATGGGTACAGTCTACTGGAGTCGGTCCTACGTTTTGTGTCACTGGTTGTACATCCAATATAAGTGGGGTGCGGTCTGATTTCTCCAGCACAACCACGTTTTTCAAGGACTTTGCTGGTGCTCCTTTAGGTTCGGCAATCACCCTCTTCCTTTTTGATGTCTAATGCACAAGAACAGCATTTGAGTGGGAAAACATGGTATGATGAGAGATGGAATATGTATTGATAATGGATGGGCATGGCATCTCAACATATATGATGAGTAAACTAAGCAGATGGCGGTACAACAAAGTAGAAGAAATGCAAGACAACATATGCAACATACGCCAATCAATAAAACCCTGCCAAATTAGAACTGGCACCTTGATGGGTGAATAGGATAGGCCATCTTCCTTTTGAAGGAAATATGCCCTAGAGGCAATAATAAAGTTATTATTTATTTCCTCATATATCATGATAAATGTTTATTATTCATGCTAGAATTGTATTAACCTGAAACATAATACATGTGTGAATATATAAACAAACAGAGTGTCACTAGTATGCCTCTACTTGACTAGCTCGTTAATCAAAGATGGTTATGTTTCCTAACCATGAACAAAGAGTTGTTATTTGATTAACGAGGTCACATCATTAGTTGAATGATCTGATTGACATGACCCATTCCATTAGCTTAGCACCCAATCGTTTAGTATGTTGCTATTGCTTTCTTCATGACTTATACATGTTCCTATGACTATGAGATTATGCAACTCCCATTTACCGGAGGAACACTTTGTGTGCTACCAAATGTCACAATGTAACTGGGTGATCATAAAGGTGCTCTACAGGTGTCTCCAAAGGTACTTGTTGGATTGGCGTATTTCGAGATTAGGATTTGTCACTCCGAATGTCGGAGAGGTATCTCTGGGCCCTCTCGGTAATGCACATCACATAAACCTTCCAAGCACTACAACTAATGTGTTTGTTGTGAGATGATGTATTACGGAACGAGTAAAGAGACTTGCCGATAACGAGATTGAACTAGGTATTGGATACCGATGATCGAATCTCAGGCAAGTAACATACCGATGACAAAGGGAACAACGTATGTTGTTATGCGACCTGACCGATAAAGATCTTCGTAGAATGTGTAGGAGCCAATATGGGCATCCAGGTCCCGCTATTGGTTATTGACCGGAGACGTATCTCGGTCATGTCTACATTGTTCTCGAACCGTAGGGTCCGCACGCTTAATGTTACGATGACAGTTATTATGAGTTTATGTATTTTGATGTATCGAAGGTTGTTCGGAGTCCCGGATGTGATCATGGACATGACGAGGAGTCTCGAAATGGTCGAGACATAAAGATCGATATATTGGACGACTATATTCGGACACCGGAATTGTTTCGGGTGATTTCGGATAAAACTGGAGTGCCGGAGGGGTTACCGGAACCCCCGGGGAAGTAATGGGCCTTATTGGGCCTGAGGGGAGAGAGAGGGCAGCAGCCTAGGAGGTGGCGCGCCCCCCCTCATGGGGAGTCCGAATAGGACTAGGAGGGGGGGCGCGGCCCCCCTTTCCCTCTCCCTCTCCCTCTCTTTCCTTCCCCCTCCCTATTCCTAGTTGGACTAGGAAAGGGGAGTCCTACTCCGACTAGGAGGAGGACTCCCCCCTCTCCTTGGCGCACCCAAGGGCCGGCCGGCCTCCCCCTTGCTCCTTTATATATGGGGGCAGGGGGCACCCTAGAACACACAAGTTGATCTTCGTGATCGTTCCTTAGCCGTGTGCGGTGCCCCCCTCCATGATATTACACCTCGATCATATTGTAGCGGTGCTTAGGCGAAGCCTTGCGACGGTTAAACATCAAGATCGTCACCACGCCCTGACGAAACTCCTCCCCGAAGCTTTGCTGGATCGGAGCCCGGGGTGCGTCATCGAGCTGTACGTGTGTCAACAACTCGGAGGTGCCGGAGTAACGGTGCTTGGATCGGTTGGACCAGGAAGACGTACGACTACTTCCTCTACGTTGCGTCAACGCTTCCGCTTCGGTCTATGAGGGTACATAGACAACACTCTCCCCTCTTGTTGCTATGCATCACCATGATCTTGCGTGTGCGTAGGAATTTTTTTGAAATTACTACGTTCCCCAACAGTGGCATCCGAGCCTAGGTTTTATGGTTTGATGTTATATGCACGAGTAGAACACAAGTGAGTTGTGGGCGATATAAGTCATACTGCCTACCAGCATGTCATACTTTGGTTCGGCAGTATTGTTGGATGAAGCGGCCCGGACCGACATTACGCGTACGCTTACGCGAGACCGGTTCTCCTGAAGTGCTTTGCACATAGGTGGCTTGCGGGTGACTATTTCTCCAACTTTAGTTGAACCGAGTGTGGCTACGCCCGGTCCTTGCGAAGGTTAAAACGGCATCAACTTGACAAACTATCGTTGTCGTTTTGATGCGTAGGTAAGATTGGTTCTTGCTTAAGCCCGTAGCAGCCACGTAAAACTTGCAACAAACAAAGTAGAGGATGTCTAACTTGTTTTTGCAGGGCATGTTGTGATGTGATATGGTCAAGACATGATGCTAAATTTTATTGTATGAGATGGTCATGTTTTGTAACCGAGTTATCGGCAACTGGCAGGAGCCATATGGTTGTCGCTTTATTGTATGAAATGCAATCGCGCTGTAATGCTTTACTTTATCACTAAGCGGTAGCGATAGTCGTGGAAGCATAAAATTGGCGAGACGACAACGATGCTACAATGGAGATCAAGGTGTCGCGCTGGTGACGATGGTGATCATGACGGTGCTTCGGAGATGGAGATCACAGGCACAAGATGATGATGGCCATATCATATCACTTATATTGATTGCATGTGATGTTTATCTTTTATGCATCTTATCTTGCTTTGATTGACGGTAGTATTATAAGATGATCTCTCACTAAAATTATCAAGAAGTGTTCTCCCTGAGTATGCACCGTTACGAAAGTTCTTCGTGCTGAGACACCATGTGATGATCGGGTGTGATAGGCTCTACGTTCAAATACAACGGGTGCAAAACAGTTGCGCACGCAGAATACTCAGGTTATACTTAACGAGCCAAGCATATGCAGATATGGCCTCGGAACACGGAGACCGAAAGGTCGAGCGTGAATCATATAGTAGATATGATCAACATAGCGATGTTCACCAATGAAACTACTCCATCTCACGTGATGATCGGACATGGTTTAGTTGATTTGGATCACGTGTTCACTTAGAGGATTAGAGGGATGTCTATCTAAATGGGAGTTCTTTAAGTAATATGATTAATTGAACTTAAATTTATCATGAACTTAGTACCTGATAGTATCTTGCTTATGTATGTTTGATTGTAGATAGATGGCCCGTGCTGTTGTTCCATTGAATTTTAATGCGTTCCTTGAGAAAGCAAAGTTGAAAGATGATGGTAGCAATTACACGGACTGGGTCCGTAACTTGAGGATTATCCTCATTGCTGCACAGAAGAATTACGTTCGGGAAGCACCGCTAGGTGCCAGGCCTGCTGCTGGAGCAACACCAGATGTTATGAACGTCTGGCAGAGCAAAGCTGATGACTACTCGATAGTTCAGTGTGCCATGCTTTACGGCTTAGAATCGGGACTTCAACGACGTTTTGAACGTCATGGAGCATATGAGATGTTCCAGGAGTTGAAGTTAATATTTCAAGCAAATGCCCGGATTGAGAGATATGAAGTCTCCAATAAGTTCTATAGCTGCAAGATGGAGGAGAACAGTTCTGTCAGTGAGCATATACTCAAAATGTCTGGGTATAATAATCACTTGATTCAGATGGGCGTTAATCTTCCAGATGATTGCGTCGTTGACAGAATTCTCCAATCACTGCCACCAAGCTACAAGAGCTTCGTGATGAATTATAATATGCAAGGGATGAATAAGACTATTCCCGAGCTCTTCGCAATGCTGAAAGCTGCGGAGGTAGAAATCAAAAAGGAGCATCAAGTGTTGATGGTCAACAAGACCACTAGTTTCAAGAAAAAGGGAAAAGGGAAGAAGAAGGGGAACTTCAAGAAGAACGGCAAGCAAGTTGCTGCTCAAGAGAAGAAACACAAGTCTGGACCTAAGCCTGAAACTGAGTGCTTCTACTGCAAGCAGACTGGTCACTGGAAACGAAACTGCCCCAAGTATTTGGTGGATAAGAAGGATGGCAAGGTGAACAAAGGTATATGTGATATACATGTTATTGATGTGTACCTTACTAATGCTCGCAGTAGCACCTGGGTATTTGATACTGGTTCTGTTGCTAATATTTGCAACTCGAAACAGGGACTACGGATTAAGCGAAGATTGGCTAAGGACGAGGTGACGATGCGCGTGGGAAACAGTTCCAAAGTCGATGTGATCGCAGTCAGCACACTACCTCTGCATCTACCTTCGGGATTAGTATTAGACCTAAATAATTGTTATTTGGTGCCAGCGTTGAGCATGAACTTTATATCTGGATCTTGTTTAATGCGAGACGGTTATTCATTTAAATCAGAGAATAATGGTTGTTCTATTTATATGAGTAATATATTTTATGGTCATGCACCCTTGAAGATTGGTCTATTCTTATTGAATCTCGATAGTAGTGATACACATATTCATAATGTTGAAGCCAAAAGATGCAGAGTTGATAATGATGGTGCAACTTATTTGTGGCACTGCCGTTTAGGTCATATCGGTGTAAAGCGCATGAAGAAACTCCATACTGATGGACTTTTGGAACCGCTTGATTATGAATCACTTGGTACTTGCGAACCGTGCCTCATGGGCAAGATGACTAAAACACCGTTCTCCGGTACTATGGAGAAAGCAACAGATTTGTTGGAAATCATACATACAGATGTATGTGGTCCGATGAATATTGAGGCTCGTGGCGGATATCGTTATTTTCTCACCTTCACAGATGACTTAAGCAGATATGGGTATATCTACTTAATGAAACATAAGTCTGAAACATTTGAAAAGTTCAAAGAATTTCAGAGTGAAGTTGAAAATCATTGTAACAAGAAAATAAAGTTTCTACGATATGATCGTGGAGGAGAATATTTGAGTTACGAGTTTGGTGTACATTTGAAGCAATGCGGAATAGTTTCGCAACTCACACCACCCGGAACACCACAGCGTAATGGTGTGTCCGAACGCCGTAATCGTACTTTACTAGATATGGTGCGATCTATGATGTCTCTTACTGATTTACCGCTATCGTTTTTGGGTTATGCTTTAGAGACGGCCGCATTCACGTTGAATAGGGCACCATCGAAATCTGTTGAGACGATGCCTTATGAACTATGGTTTGGCAAGAAACCAAAGTTGTCGTTTCTGAAAGTTTGGGGTTGCGATGCTTATGTGAAAAAGCTTCAACCTGATAAGCTCGAACCCAAATCGGAGAAATGTGTCTTCATAGGATATCCAAAGGAAACTATTGGATACACCTTCTATCACAGATACGAAGGCAAGACTTTTGTTGCTAAATTCGGAAACTTTCTGGAGAAGGAGTTTCTCTCGAAAGATGTGAGTGGGGGGAAAGTAGAACTTGATGAGGTAACTATACCTGCTCCCTTATTGGAAAGTAGTACATCACAGAAAACTGTTTCTGTGACACCTACACCAATTAGTGAGGAAGCTAATGATAATGATCATGAAACTTCGGGACAAGATACTACTGAACCTCGTAGATCAACCAGAGTGAGAACCGCGCCAGAGTGGTACGGTAATCCTGTTCTGGAAATCATGCTGCTAGATCATCATGAACCTACGAACTATGAAGAAGCGATGGTGAGCCCAGATTCCGCAAAATGGCTTGAAGCCATGAAATCTGAGATGGGATCCATGTATGAGAACAAAGTATGGACTTTGGTTGACTTGCCCGATGATCGGCAAGCAATTGAGAATAAATGGATCTTCAAGAAGAAGACTAACACTGACAGTAATATTACTGTCTACAAAGCTCGACTTGTCACAAAAGGTTTTCGACAAGTTCAAGGGGTTGACTACGATGGGACCTTCTCACCCGTAGCGATGCTTAAGTCTGTCCGAATCATGTTAGCAATTGCCGCATTTTATGATTATGAAATTTGGCAGATGGATGTCAAAACTGCATTCCTGAATGGATTTCTGGAAGAAGAGTTGTATATGATGCAACCGGAAGGTTTTGTCGATCCAAAGGGAGCTAACAAAGTGTGCAAGCTCCAGCGATCCATTTTATGGACTGGTGCAAGCCTCTCGGAGTTGGAATAAACGCTTTGATAGTGTGATCAAAGCATTTGGTTTTATACAGACTTTCGGAGAAGCCTGTATTTACAAGAAAGTGAGTGGGAGCTCTGTAGCATTTCTGATATTATATGTGGATGACATATTACTGATTGGAAATGATATTGAATTTCTGGATAGCATAAAGGGATACTTGAATAAGAGTTTTTCAATGAAAGACCTCGGTGAAGCTGCTTACATATTAGGCATAAAGATCTATAGAGATAGATCAAGACGCTTAATTGGACTTTCACAAAGCACATACCTTGACAAGATTTTGAAGAAGTTCAAAATGGATCAAGCAAAGAAAGGGTTCTTGCCTGTGTTACAAGGTGTGAAGTTGAGTCAGACTCAATGCCCGACCACTGCAGAAGATAGAGAGAAAATGAAAGATGTTCCCTATGCTTCAGCCATAGGCTCTATCATGTATGCAATGCTGTGTACCAGACCTGATGTGTGCCTTGCTATAAGTTTAGCAGGGAGGTACCAAAGTAATCCAGGAGTGGATCACTGGACAGCGGTCAAGAACATCCTGAAGTACCTGAAAAGGACTAAGGATATGTTTCTCGTATATGGAGGTGACAAAGAGCTCATTGTAAACGGTTATGTTGATGCAAGCTTTGACACTGATCCGGACGATTCTAAATCGCAAACCGAATACATGTTTACATTAAACGGTGGAGTTGTTAGTTGGTGCAGTTCTAAACAAAGCGTCGTGGCGGGATCTACATGTGAAGCGGAGTACATAGCTGCTTCGGAAGCAGAAAATGACGGAGTCTGGATGAAGGAGTTCATATCCGATCTAGGTGTCATACCTAGTGCATCTGGTCCAATGAAAATCTTTTGTGACAATACTGGTGCAATTGCCTTGGCAAAGGAATCCAGATTTCACAAAAGAACCAAGCACATCAAGTGACGCTTCAATTCCATCCGGGATCTAGTCCAGGTGGGAGACATAGAGATTTGCAAGATACATACGGATCTGAATGTAGCGGACCCGTTGACTAAGCCTCTTCCACAAGCAAAACATGATCAACACCAAGGCTCCATGTGTGTTAGAATCATTACTGTGTAATCTAGACTATTGACTCTAGTGCAAGTGGGAGACTGAAGGAAATATGCCCTAGAGGCAATAATAAAGTTATTATTTATTTCCTCATATATCATGATAAATGTTTATTATTCATGCTAGAATTGTATTAACCGGAAACATAATACATGTGTGAATATATAAACAAACAGAGTGTCACTAGTATGCCTCTACTTGACTAGCTCGTTAATCAAAGATGGTTATGTTTCCTAACCATGAACAAAGAGTTGTTATTTGATTAACAAGGTCACATCATTAGTTTAATGATCTGATTGACATGACCCATTCCATTAGCTTAGCACCCGATCGTTTAGTATGTTGCTATTGCTTTCTTCATGACTTATACATGTTCCTATGACTATGAGATTATGCAACTTCCGTTTACCGGAGGAACACTTTGTGTGCTACCAAACGTCACAACGTAACTGGGTGATCATAAAGGTGCTCTACAGGTGTCTCTAAAGGTACTTGTTGGGTTGGCGTATTTCGAGATTAGGATTTGTCACTCCGAATGTCGGAGAGGTATCTCTGGGCCCTCTCGGTAATGCACATCACATAAGCCTTGCAAGCATTACAACTAATGTGTTAGTTGTGAGATGATGTATTACGGAACGAGTAAAGAGACTTGCCGATAACGAGATTGTACTAGGTATTGGATACCGACGATCGAATCTCGAGCAAGTAACATACCGATGACAAAGGGAACAACGTATGTTGTTATGCGGTCTGACCGATAAAGATCTTCGTAGAATATGTAGGAGCCAATATGGGCATCCAGGTCCCGCTATTGGTTATTGACCGGAGACGTATCTCGGTCATGTCTACATTGTTCTCGAACCGTAGGGTCCGCACGCTTAACGTTACGATGACAGTTATTATGAGTTTATGTATTTTGATGTACCGAAGGTTGTTCGGAGTCCCGGATGTGATCATGGACATGACGAGGAGTCTCGAAATGGTCGAGACATAAAGATCGATATATTGTACGACTATATTCGGACACCGGAATTGTTTCGGGTGATTTCGGATAAAACCGGAGTGCCGGAGGGGTTACCGGAACCCCCGGGGGAAGTAATGGGCCTTATTGGGCCTGAGGGGAGAGAGAGGGCAGCAGCCCAGGAGGTGGTGCGCCCCCCTCATGGGGATTCCGAATAGGACTAGGGGGGCGCGGCCCCCCTTTCCCTCTCCCTCTCCCTCTCTTTCCTTCCCCCTCCCTATTCCTAGTTGGACTAGGAAAGGGGAGACCTACTCCCACTAGGAGGAGGACTCCCCCCCTCTCCTTGGCGCACCCAAGGGCCGGCCGGCCTCCCCCTTGCTCCTTTATATACGGGGGCAGGGGGGCACCCTAGAACACACAAGTTGATCTTCGTGATCGTTCCTTAGCCGTGTGCGGTGCCCCCCTCCACGATATTACACCTCGATCATATTGTAGCGGTGCTTAGGCGAAGCCCTGCGACGGTTAAACATCAAGATCGTCACCACGCCGTCGTGCTGACGAAACTCCTCCCCGAAGCTTTGCTGGATCGGAGCCCGGGGTGCGTCATCGAGCTGTACGTGTGTCAAGAACTCGGAGGTGCCGGAGTAACGGTGCTTGGATCGGTTGGACCGGGAAGACGTACGACTACTTCCTCTACGTTGCGTCAACGCTTCCGCTTCGGTCTACGAGGGTACGTAGACAACACTCTCCCCTCTCATTGCTATGCATCACCATGATCTTGCGTGTGCGTAGGAATTTTTTTGAAATTACTACGTTCCCCAACACCTTTGACTCCTCAAGGTTAGAATAGTCATTAGGATCATATTCTGAACAAGAATCAACAGGTGGGGAGCATATGAGTTTCATTGCATCCAGAATGGCACTCAATGCCTTGGTGCCAATTTTGTAATTCATTGCAGTGTTTAGCTTCAAGAGTGGGCTGCTGCTAGTGCGACACAAAGCAGCTACATAGATCATAGTGTAGATATAACGGGAAAACCGTAAGCATCAGAGTAAAATCAGCAAAGTGGAACTTGCTGGAATATATGTGCTAGTATTGCCAGTACGGCTAGAAAGGCTTCAGATACCAGCTCTCTTCAACTGAAGGTGCGGTACTGTTAATATCAGTGTAACTCTCAAAGGTGACACAGCTCCCCGCATTTCCTTGCTATTCTTATAGGATTCAAGTGGGCAGGCCACTACAAATCCTATTCCCATGTTTACAAAATCCTACGAATCAAAGAGGCCCGAAGAGTTCAAAGTGTCCATCACAACCGACCGTATAGACCTCTACACTGCAAATGTCGCTGCTCATCTTCACTACAAGGAAAATATTGTACTACTATCATATTCCCTCCATTCCAAAATATAAGTCTTGGTAGAGATTTCCACTATGGATCACGTACAGATGTATCTAGATACATTTTAGTGTAGATTCACTCATTTTGTTCCATATGTAGTCCATGGTGGAATCTATACAAGGACTTGTATTTAGGAACGAAGAGAGTACTTATTAAATAAGAACGGGAGAGGAACATGCTAAAGAAGAGCACACAGATTTTGGATAATAAAATGTTTGTTGCGCAGTGCCCACACATGATGAACCAGAGCACATTAAGAAAGCAACTCCTTGTTGTCTCTCTATATGTGGTGCACGTGCTTTTCGAAAGTAAAATAGGAACATTAGCTGACCAATTAATTTTTATCTGTTTTAGTAATATCAGCATCATATCAGATTCGTACTTGAGCAACAAGTTTGGAATTATGAATGGCCCGTTGTTTAGCTTTTTGGATTTAGGAGCAGTGTACGATGATGGTACTGAATATAAAGGCATGTCTGCATGCAAGTCGCGTGACTTTTGTCATCTGGGTCAGTTGACCATTTCAGGCTGTTGGATGAAGATCCAATGTCTCCTAACCCTTCTTCTTCCTCGTCTCTGATTCTTCCCATACAGAACACCGCATGGGCCACCGGTCGGACCACCGGCCCCCACCGCCTGTGTTCCTCCGCCACCCCCACCCCTGCCCCACCCGCGTCGAGTTTTCTTCGTTGGGCGAGGCCCCAGCACCGCCCCGCACAACCACCGTCCCCACCCGAGCCCCTTCGTTCGCACCGGCGAACTCCGGCGAGCTCTGAAAAATCGACTGACCCAATTTTGAAATTTATTCTACTGCTAGTGTGGAATATAAAAGGGGAAAACCATAAGCATTGGGAGTATAGTGTTGAGCGTGCCATGACGGATCTGAAGGTGCAAACTAGACAAAGGCAACTTCGCAACCAATGTTTGCTTTCAACTAGCAAGTAAGTGATGGACAAGAAATCAGAGTAAAGCAGTGGCGATCTATTTTCTTGCTGCGATAAATAAGTTGAGCAGATACGAAAGAGTACCGCCTCTGGTGTGGCGCTGTGTATGCATCTGCTGAGAATTTGATGGTGCTGCGGTAGCGGTGGCTGTCGGTGGCGTGGAAGCAGATCTAAGAGGGTAGATGGTGGTGGCGCGGCGCGGTGGACGAGACGGTCGTAGGAGCGGCGCCGACAAGGTGGACGACGGCGGGGATGAAGCGAGAGGACGGGATGCAAGGATCCCGGTCCGAAGCCGTGGATGAGAGAGGTCGATCTCTTGTAATGGACGGCGGCGTCAGGGTATCAGCTCCGGCATGGTGGAGGAGGACGGCGGTGGATGGGGTGGCGTACAAAGGAGGCTGGGGTGGAGAGGGTGTTTTGGCGCCCACGGAGTACGAATGGGGAAATGGAGGTAGAGAGGAAGGGGGAACCATGTCTTCAGGGCGCGCTTGTCTCAAATGCGAGGGAATTTACAAACTTAGCCCCCGTTTCAAATTTCCTACATCACAGCAATATTAGTCGGTTGGGGATAAGACGGTAATCTTGCATACACCGAATATTTGCCGAAGAGAGTTTGTTTTTGGCGCCCACCGTGTATGAATTGGGGAGGGAGTCGATTTCGGCTGAGGACACACTGTGTTTTAGCGCCCACCGTGTATGAATCCGGGTGAGATGCGGTTATGTCACGTTTGAGTGAAATTACAAACCTACCCCTATTGAAACCTATAGAAGTCGAGTGGATAGGCTTTGCGTGGCAGGGATAGGCAGTAGTAATTTCCATCTCGCAGATTTTGGTTTCGCGCGGTTACTGCGACTTTCCCCGCTTTGTTCAAATTTTGCAGAGTGCACGTTTACCGTCCAACTCAATTCGAATCCCGTTTGTATTCTATTTTTTCGGGCAGGATCCATTTTCGATTGGAATAAAATTCTATATACATCATTTTTATATATACTTTCAAAAGCACAACAAAGAATTCTGCTCCTTTATATGTATAATATGATTTACAAATACAATGGTCTCAAAATCATAAGGTTGAATTCAAAAAAATTAAACCAAATTATGTTCTACTAAAATCTATGGATCAGTAATATCTATATATTAAATAACATATATGCGCGTGAATTCATATGAGTGTGCATGTTTGATAGATCAATTTTGGTTCGAGTATGGATTACATGTATCATCATCTCGAATTCAAACATTTGAATCCCTTTTATGTTCACTTCTTTCACGCCCATCTCTCTTGCATGCATGCTCCTTCATGTAGCTATCACTCTCTTTTCTCCAGCACACCCGCACGCTCACTTCATGTTTCTCCTCTCCTCGCAAACATGGTCTCTGGACGTCTCCCTTGAGAAGTGTCACACTCTCCCTATCATTATACATTACACGGTTTTCATTATCTCTCACGTCTCTACCGTTCTCTGGTATCACTAGGTACCTAAACTTTCTTTTTCACCGCCACACACACAGTCTCCACTCGTCTTTAACTTTGTCTTTCTCTCTATGGGATTCTCTCACACACCCTATATTTCTCTAGATATGACTCATACCACTAAAATTACTCTCTCTCTCTCTCTCCTGTAGACACAACATTTGTTGCAGTCTCCTTTTTGTCTCCATCCCAAACTGACATTATTCATTTGTTTACCGATCAGACAAACTCCCCCCCCCCCTCTCTCTCACACACACACAACTCCTGCTTCCACTCCCCTTCCCGACTATTGTCTCTCTTCTCACACACAAAACTCTCGCTTTCGCACAACGACTCATATTTCTCTCACAAACATTTATCGACTAGCCTCTAGATAGGTTTATACATCCGCACACTCGTGCTTCCACTATCGCATACATGTCTCTCTCCCGCTCCTTGTATCTATGTAGATTTTTTTATCTTCTTGAGACACGCCCTCTCGATCGTGCACACACACACTATCGCCTCATTTTAAGCTGACACCTCTCCCACACGCACACTCTTTGTGTCTTTGTCACACATGCACTCCGTCCTCCTCCTCTCCCCCTCTCTCTCACAGACATGGGCTTTTTGCAACAACTAGCAAGATGCCCATGCGTTGCACGGAACATCAAGATGCATTTGTATGAGTAGTTTATCTTGTGGGATAAAAGGATGAACGAGGGAAGGCCTTATTTGCAAGTGTGGAGAGGGGTGTGGGTATATTTTTGCAAAATTGCCATAGTTTCCTTCCTATCCGTCAGATATAGATTGGACGGCCTATATTGCAGGATGGCAGGCACACGATCATCACCGACTATGCTTTTTATAAGAGTAGGGATAAAAAACAGAGTTGGTGATGATGGTGGGCCTGCCATCCTGCAATATAGGCCGTCCGATTTATATCTGACGGATAGCAAGGAAACTATGGCAATTTACCCGCACTCCTCTCCACATTTGCAGATAAGGCCTTGCCTCGTTCATCCTTTTCTCCCACAAGACATTGATGTTTCGTGCAACGCACAGGCATCTTGCTAGTAAGAGTAGAAATTAGACATATACCACTTCTCGAATCTTGAAACCAACAAAATTCCTCCCTTGTCTCATCAAAACCGCCAAAGGAATATATTTTGAGTGAAACATAACATATTTTTAGTGATATACGTATTTCAAAACTAGACTTTTTCTATCAAATTGGTGAATATGTATTAATCCACTCTGATCATGTGGCAACGCATTGACACATTTCTAGTAGTTATTATTATTTTTTGGACACCAGAAAAATGGTGAAGTACATATACGAAGAGAAGAGGCGCACGCACGCAGTCGGTCTCTTGCTGTCTCGCACACATGAGTGTTACGTAAAGGCAACGTTAACAAATAAACCCTAAAACCCTAGGTGCACGATTGCTGCATTCGCGGGTACCAGCTGATGCATGGTGGAGCGCACCTTTGTAGGAATAGTCAGCTCGCGTGATAATTTGATCCATAGGAGTTGATGGTCGGGACCACAGGGGAACGACTTGGAGGCGGTGGCTCGCCAGTTGCCACAGATCGAGTAGTCATGTTTAAAATATCATTTTTTAGCGGGGTTAAGAATTCTGATTTTCAATGGCGCGTTATAAGTACTAAGTAGTTTTTAGAACGATTGGTATGGAGCGAAAATGGAATTCATAGTACTACGTACCTCCTTGGCATATGGTTGTATGGGTTTATGTTGCGAGATGTTGAACCTGGTAGTTCTAGGGCAAATACTATGGTTTAGATTTAGATGTTGGTTTTCATTAATGAAAATCGGAAAGTGGAAACCCTTCTTTGATTAAAAAAACTGCTACCTCCATTCTGGTTTACTAGTCCCCATCGTATTTTGGGTCAAAGTTTGTCCATGAATTTTACTTGTAAAATGTGAATGGAAAACGAGATTTTGTTATACCCAAACAAAAAAAGACTGGAGGGAGTGATTGCTCTGACACGGACGCGACCTCTCATAGCGCATGCATTGAACTGGCGCGCCGGCCAAGAGGGCCCCACTCGCTGCAGGCCCGGCTAAACACGCCTCCTCGCCGCATGCAACCGGCTTCAGACTGCCCCGCCTGCCTTCATTGAATCCGCGCGTGTGCCGGCAACACGTCCTTCCGCGAGCCGACCAGCATTTTAGAACACAAAAATGACCAAAATATAATTAATTACGCATAGTCTTGACTTGTTGTGCTCGCACTGGTAGCAGGAACTAGAGGGTTTTCTTTATTTATAACTCTCCTCAATTTTTTTGGCTTTGAAGTGAATCATGGTTGTGGACATTATGTATGAATGTGCAGATATCTGTGAACATGAGTTTGATGTGGAAGTTGAACTTGGAATGTCGGGCTTGCGTGTGAACTATACCATGTCCAATGCTTCGTCTGTTATTGTTTGGAAATTAATTGATGTTATTACATGACCCGAAAAAATATATTTTGTGCCACGTCAGTAGATGCACGGACATCACAATAGGCATGCTGACTGGATAAACATTTGAACCTAGCTATTATGAAGGAAATTTTGTATTGACAACAATTTTAGATAGCAGGAGATGCCTTGCCTGCTCTGCCTCTACTAGCTTATTTATGGCTTCTTCCATCTCTTCTTTGGCATGGGCTAAGAGAGCATCTGATTGCTCTTTTCGCTTCTTCAGGAACTCAACTACATTCTCAAGGGCTGCTGCATGCTTTCTTTCAGCCTTTACTAGAGCCACGAGGACACGAACAGCTGACGACTCCACCTGGCTTGTGTGTAATCCAGCATCATCTGGGAATTTGCACCTTGTGTCTAATCCAGCATCATTAGGGAACTAGCACCTTGTGTGTAATCCAGCCTCATTTTGGCAACATGATCTCGAGGTTGACCATACTTCCCTCCTCGCAGGAACTGCATCCTGACATGAAGTTACTTCTTTTTTAGATCAATACTCAGAGCAACCCAGATCCATTTAGTAGAAGCCAGATAAACAGAACTTAGAGAAGTGGATTCAAAAGGAAAAAAATAAAAACAGACTACAAGGTGAGAACACCCACTTCCTACATCAAGCTAAAAACGAAAGCTTTAGGATGATTAAGACTCTTCTTATTACACATCGAAGAACACGAGGCTTAAGAGAAACAGAAACTACAACATATACACATTGAAGAACACGAGGCTAAACGAAAGTAATTGAAAGGGTGTTACTTACCAAAGCTCGTTTTACAGGTTTGGTGCAGCTCCTCTTTTACTTGCCATGCTCCTTGAAGATATCCCCAATATCCTGTGTTTGACTTCATTGCTCCTCAGCATGTTCGCACTCGTGGTTTTAAAATCTCAACATTGCAGGAAAAATATACTACTAGTAATACTCGCGCATCTTGTGGGCAACATTAAAGCACTCGTCTGCCATGTTAGAGCATATTCAACAAATCGCAACGCGCGGTGCTTTAAAAAAGCGTTTACAGTGCTGAGATCGAGAAGTAGACACAGAGACTAGAGACTAGAGGATAGTTCTCAGGATAGATAGATAAATAATAGACTATTCAACTACTCCTCATCGTCCGACTCCTCCTTGGTGATGTCCTCCTCCGACGTCTGACTGTAGGCGTGAAGATACCGATCATCGTCAGATTCCCAGGGCGACGCTGCTCCTAGCCTCATGTTGAATTGAGCGTCCGCTTTTCGCCTACGCTTGTCCTCGTGATAGGCAACTCGCTCCGCCCTCCTCTTATCCCTCTCCGCCCTCCTTTGCGCATAGAACTCGCGCTCGTTGATGATGTCCCGCGGGAAGCGTTGACGCCATAGTGCCATGGCTTCCTTGTCCATCTCGGTAATGCTGAGACGGTGCTCCCGCCTCCGGTTGTCGCGACGATCCTCGTTGGTGATAAGCCGCGATAGAGGCGCAAGCTCCTGTGTCCGCTCCCGCGTCGGTACATTGGGGAAGTTCAATGATCTATGAGGCCACCGGAGGCGCCACGCCACCGTGTCATACGCGCAGGCGGCCTCGTTGGTGGTGTCGAAATTGCTGAGGCCGAGGCGCATCCCGCAGAACCGGATCTCGGCGGAGAAGCCGCCGGAGGGGCACGCGCGGACGCCACAGTATCCCCAAGTTTCCTAGCAACGCAGCAGCGGCGAGGCGAGAATGAGCGAGGATAGAGGGGTGGTGAGGCACAGAGCGGGGAGAGAATAGTGGCAAGGCATAGAGCCGTGGGAGGGTGTTGGATTTTATAAAGCGCGTCGGATGCCGCGCGCCAAAACTAGCACACGCTCGGCCGCTTTTTCCCGCGTGCGCGCATTCCTTTCCCTACTTCTCTGCTATCTCTACTCTCTTCTCTACTGTTATATTTATTTTATATTTAATATTTATCTCTACTTGTCTACTCTCTACTTTTTTTTCTTATAAAAACAGAGTTGGTGATGATGGTGTGCCTGCCATCCTGCAATATAGGCCATCCGATTTATATCTGACAGATAGGAAGGAAACAATGGCAATTTTGCAAAAATATACCCACACCCCTCTCCAGATTTGCAAAGAAGGCCTCCCCTCGTTCATCCTTTTCTCCCACAAGATAAACTACTCATACAAATGCATCTTGATGCGTGCAACGCATGGGCATCTTGCTAGTTCTAAAAAACTTTCCATCATTTGCCACACTATTGGTTGCAGATGAAAAACCTACCCAAGAACAGCGCGATACAGGAGCAACGCACAATTACAAGCTGATATTCTATTGGACAATGGAGGCTATAACCAATTACTTTTAGGGGAACAATAGCACCCAGGAAATTTGAAGGGTAGGTATGAACAAAATTGGAACTACACAGGTACTGCTAAGTGATTCAATACACACATTACCAATCGAGGAGGAGAACGATGGTCGCGGTGGCCTCTGTGAGTCATGGTTGGCAATAGGAGTCAGTTCATTGTCCATGACGGTGGTGCTTCTGTGCTTGGCGTCGGCTTCTGGGAAGCAAATCCGAGACCGTGGAAGACGGTGCCGGGGAAGAGGCTCCATGTACGACGACGGTGGACCGGCTCTAGTGCAGCGTATGAGGTTGTCGATGAGGCAAATGCGCTGCGGTGGACGAGTGCGCCGATGTAGAAGGGGAGGAGCACGAAGGCTGTGATGCCGTGGAGAAGTCTATTTTTGTGGTGGGGATAGAAAATGGGGAGTATTCAGGTGTACTACTCTGGGTGCCGGGGTGGGGTTGGCTGGGTAGGGTGAACCTGAAGTTACGAAAATAGCCCCCTACCAACCGTCATCCGTAGGCCTATTCCGAAGGCTATGATGGTAACTTCCCACTGCTCGAATCAGGGTCGCAGGAGATTTTCCTGTCGACCTCAAAATTTTGTGACACTGAACTCCCCATGTGGCGTGTTGGGTGATTCGGCTAAGCAACTAGCGAGTAGTACTAGTAAACTCTGCATATTAGGTTTGACCGAAGTCAAACTTCCTAAAGTTTGACCAAGTTTATAGAAAAGTATAAACATTTACCATAACAAATATGTATGATGTGAAAGTACATTCAATAATGAATCTAATGGTATTTATTTGTTATTGTATATGTTAATATTTTTTGTTATAAACTTTCTAAGAGTTTACAAAACTTGACTTTGACCAATGCTAATACATGGAGTTAAATAAAAACGGAGGAGTACACATTTGTTTTCTTAGTTTGTAGTGAATTAATCATTTGTTGAAATTGTGAAATAAATATATTAGGCTACTGACTTCGAATGTAATGGTCTATACAATTCAATAGTTACAATCATTGTCAAACTCACATAATCCCAGTCAAATGACAATCAAAATGCATTTCATAGTTATTACTTTGTAGGATGCAACAAAACCAACAATAACTCTACATCAGCCATTATAAAAGCAACATTTTGAACATATCCCAATGTGTGAATGAAACGTGCAGAGAGAGCTTGCAAAGATGGAGCAGATAGGGCAGGAAAGATTGTATATATGTGGACGAGAGAGTAGGAGACAAACCTAACAAAACAGAGAGAGAGGAATAAGTTAGGTCTATGAGAAAGATGGAGACATGTAATATACGTGAGATGCGTGTGCATCCAGATTCTGTACAAGCCGAAGGAGAAGAGACAACAGGTTTGATGAGAGAGCTGGAAAAACATTGACGAGAGGGGAAGGATTTCGTGGGTTGAGGGATTGATAATTTTGTGTGGGGGAGAGAGGGATTGGTAATTTTGTGCGAGAGAGAGAGGGTGGAGGGAGGAGCCAGTCAGCCGTCATCACATCATCCTGCTTCCAAATGGCCCCGCATTCTCTAGCGCAGTGTGGTCGTCGTCTTCGATCTCCTCGATGCCCTTTTGAAGATTGAGGTGTTGTGCATGCTAGGGTGCAGAGAAGCACAAGCGAGAGTGGTCGCCATATAACTTTGGATGGGGATGAATTGTGTGCTCGAGGGAGGGGGTGTGTGTGTGCTGTGTGTGTGTGTGTCAGATATTGAGAGAAAACAAACCTAAGGAGAGAAATGTGTGTGTATGTGACGGAAAGCTACATGATAAACAAGGTATTCATGAAGAGATTGTCCGTGCGATATAGAGAGCGATGTGCGGGCCTTGAGGTGGGCAGGGGCCGGGTGAGGGTGTCAAAATGTGCGCGTTGATGCATGTGTTACATGCGATCGTGCGAGGGACGGACGAATCAAGAGAGATGGTTGTTGTGTTACGGATGCTCCTCTCTCTCTCACACACACACACACAAGTAAAATAGAAGACCGTTCTCTCATGTATACACAACATATGGGCATCTGTCTATGACTCACTCATGCATGATCATTTGCACATTCACACCTCTCTATGTCTCTATGACACGCACACCGTCTCCACATTGCCCTTCCGCCACAACACACATATGGACACATACACACGTTCACTCTCAGTCACACACACAAAATCGGTATTAAATAAAATTAGGGTGCACCTAAAACGTCCAAATCCAAATAAACACGAACTGGAGCTAAATTCAAATGTATGGAAATATTGTAGCATCAAGAACTTTTCTAGGAAAAAAAAGTTGGGTAATATTCGGGGATAGTTTGCACATACACAAAAAGGTTCGGTGGATGTCCTTCGAGCGCGACACGGTGACGCACCGTTCGATCGATCGCGCGGCCGCGGTTCACGCGCTTGCACATGATTCTGTATCATGCCTATGGTAACTAATAAAAGCGCTGCCTAAATCTAATGTTTATGTGTACTAGTACATGTTTCTTTTAAGTTTGACCAACCCTATATATTAGTAAGGTACACGTGCATTGCATGCATGAGATTCTGGTGGTTTGTGCATTATGCTTCTACATGTGGAGTCTTCTAGATTCTAAATGTGGCAAAATCTGGTGGAATGTAGATGATATCCAATAGCCAGCAGTGCTCGGATTTGCCATCTTTGTACCATCGGATTGGCTTCATCCAACGACTAACTTTCAAAGTTATTCACACACTATATAGAGGTATAGAAAACTAAACTAAGATCCCATATGCGCACTAATCAATATGCTGCCGCCGCCGTTGCGCATGCCGGCACCCACCTGCTCCGGCCAACAATTTCTCGCCCATCACCGTCGTGTCTCCGCCATCCCTGTGCCATGAAGACGAAGGCTCGCCCGCTCACGTCGTCTCCAGTCCCTCCTCGCGATGCCGCTGCACTACCGAGCACGCAAGCAGCTGGTGGAGCCATGTCTATGCACGCAGCATACGAAGAGGAGGATGAGCGCGTGCTCCAGCACGCCGGCGAGGAGGAACTAGCGTGTCATTGTCGTCTCCGCCCGCGCGGAGGAGGCACGCATGGTGGCTGTCGTGGCGGAAGCCGATCGCGCACGTGTCGAGCCCGCAAACTGGGTGCAGACGCAGAATCTACCTTCCAGACCTTGAATGCCACGTGGATCCTACAATCTGAAGGAGCAATTTGGGTCAGTCGACTCTTGTGAGCTGTTTGATGCAACATGGATGGCTAGAAGGGCTTCTTCAACCTCCGAAATTGATGCATGGTTCATCTTCTCAGCCCGCCACATGCCTAACCACCTGCCGCCGCCGTCGTGCCCTCCCCTGAACCGCCTACCACCGCCATGATCCCCCACCCCTGCCATCATAAGATAGATCATGGACACGATCCATTTTTTTCCGGCGAACTGCATTCCACACCCAACACTCATAAGATAGATCATGGGCACCCTGCCACCCTAATATAGATACTGGGGTAGTTTCTCTGCCGTCTTCTTCCTTTGCTCCGTCGAACTTCTTTCACAAATCGACTGACCCAAATTATACTACTAGTACGAATGTATTAAGTACAGTAGGAACACAAAGATACGAGCAGTAGGACCAACTGCAAGAAGAACAGTAGTAAGACATAGTACTAGTACTATTGTATGTACTAAAGAGTTCAAATAACGAGAAAGAACATAAACATAGTTCTGCTGGGGCCTCAGCACAACGCACCCTTGAAAATAAACTAAGCATCTAGTCCGCTTGACACTGCAGTAGAACCAGCATGAGCGACGGCACTGCCACCTACTCGGAGTCCGAGTCCACATCCTCGACTTCGCCCTCGTCCCTCTTCCTCTTCCTCTTCGCCGATGCTTCTTTGCTTGAACCAGACACTGGGCTCTGCTTCTTCATCCAACCCTTGTAGATATTTAAACAAAGGTAGGCATCCATTGCTGTGTATAGGATGTGACCTTCATCTAATGTCCTCGACTCCCATGCATGATGAAAATCATGGTGAGGTTTCTTCAGTTTAGTGTACGAAGGATCAATCATGGCTGCTGCCAGGGTCAACATTGAAGGCTGAGAGGAGGACACTAGGCTTGCCTTCTGGAAATCAAAGGGCTGGCCTACAATGAGGCCTATCCGACACAGGACATCCCTGTCGTTCCTAAAGTCTACAATAATGAACTTCACTCTTTTGTCCTTGAGGAAGTTCTTAAAATCTTGGCACTCAACATCGGTATGGCATATGTGGTAGACCAAGCACACGTTATGTACGCAAACCTGGATCACGGCGGGCTTCTTCTTCTCTGCCTCCTTTAGAATCTTCTCTGTTTGCAGGACTGTGGTGTAATCAACATCTAGCCCAGCGACCCACTCATCCATTGAACTGTTGAACATTCGTAGGAAGCTAGCAAGGCATGCTTTCACCGTCGCGGATCCACGTGTGTAGATGATGATGAACTCATCGCCAATGATGGCTCTAACCTGGTACTCAGCGGCGACCATGGAGATTTGGGAGGCCATGTATTTTTTAGGAGGGTTAGGAGAAATTGAACTGGTGTAATGTGAAAGGACGGGACACTGGGAGCGAACTGTTGTAAGTTTTTGTACTAGTAGAAGACGGGGACGAGTAGGGCGTGCGAAAGGCGTGGGGTTGCTGGCTTGCCCGGTGGATAAACGGTTGCAAGCCCCCAAAGAGTTCCCGAGAACTATGCGGGACCCACTAGATGTCATGTCTACTAGACCCATATCGTAGGCCTGGCGGTATAGCTTCTGCCTGTTCGCACACCATGCCGGCGCGTGGGTAACTTCACTTAATTCCGTCAACCGTCGCGCCTCCCACAACCTTCGCCTCCCTCGCGTGGTCGCGCCCTTTGAGACTTCGACCGGCCATAAATGAGCAATCTTTTTGCCTACTCCGCATGCATGATCCTCCCTCTGGTCCTTTTTACTTCCTTCAACCATTTGCAAAGTGTTTGACCAAATTTATACTAAAAATATCAATATCTACAATACTGATTATAATGAGTATAAGAACTACATTTTATAATGAGTATAAAAATATTGATTTGACATTGTGAATGTTGATACATTTTTCTATAAGTTTGGTCAAAGTAGAGTTACATTGACTTCAGACAAAACTTAAATGCACAATGCAGACTAGTTCCTCCGTCCAGGTGCGTGTCATGTCCTATCTTGTCATCACAACAAGGTTAGCTATTAGAGTACTACTACCTCCCTTCTAGTTTAAAGGGCTCGATTCAAAAATTTCACCTACTCTTAGCAAGATAGAGGCGGTGGAATAGTTTTTGTATGCAAAAGTACTCAGCTAATGTTGTCGTTCTTCACAAAAAATGTGTTTACCAATGCATGCATGAACACTAGTTACTCTAACCCCCCTCTCTTATTTAATTCTTTGCCACATCAGCATGTTTGCTATTCCCGTGTGCATGATACCAGCTAAGATACCACCATTATGGCCAGCCTTAATCACCGCATGCAATAATTTAGTGCACCTTGAAATATGAACATGTGTGGGGCGTGTATGTTTTTAATGACTTGAGACTATACCTAGCCCGACATGCAAGATGACTTATTATGCACCGTTCCCCATACCTGCAGGAAGCCCGTTCGTCTCCAAATCTTTTCCTCTCCATGTGTGGAAACAATGTGCCTACTAGACTCTCCTTCTCCCTCCAGTGGTCCCACCACTCCACCCCATGTGGAAAAATCTGCATGCATGACTCTCCTCCCCCCGTGCTCGTCCAATCCGTTGTGACCAGCAATATTTCCACCCCTTCCCTCCCCCGTAATTTACTCCAACAAATATGCCCACGTAGGTGTTACGTTAATCACGCAACATATCTTCCGGGACGCTGCTTCAGTTACTTGACTGCGGGTGCATTGGGTCACTGACATATGGGCACAACAGGGGTTTGGCCCACATGTTAGTGATGCAACTGGACCTGCAGTTAAGTCAGTGCAGCTCAGTCCATATCTTACGTAGGTGTGCCATTTCTCGCTCTAAATACTGCGCCTCCCACGGCATTTAGAAGAACGCTCACGTTCATCACTATCTCCTCGCCCACCCTCTCACGTCGACCACCATGGCATCGCCCCTCCCAAGCCCTAGATGCCCCTCGCTGCACTGCCTAGACGGTCATGCATCGCCGTCCCGTTCCTCGCTGCCACTAGTCGAGGTGGACACGTCGGTGTTCCCAATCTCGCCAGCACGCGCTTTGGAGGACGCGTCGGCTCCCCGCTACGAGGAGAATGCCGCGCCGCCCGCCGAGCCCCCCAGCCTTGAGGACCCTTGGAAAGAAACGGATGTCGCCATGTGGGAGGCTTTGCCGTTGTGACGCCCCCGATTCAATCATGCACTAATCATACACACAAACGTGTATGATCAAGATCAGGGACTCACGGGAAGATATCACAACACAACTCTAAAAATAAAATAAGTCATACAAGCATCATAATACAAGCCAGGGCCTCGAGGGCTCGAATACAAGTGCTCGATCATAGATGAGTCAGCGGAAGCAACAATATCTGAGTACAGACATAAGTTAAACAAGTTGCCATAAGATGGCTAGCACAAACTGGGATACAGATCGAAAGAGGCGCAGGCCTCCTGCCTGGGATCCTCCTAAACTACTCCTGGTCGTCGTCAGCGGCCTGCACGTAGTAGTAGGCACCTCCGGTGTAGTACGAGTCGTCGTCGACGGTGGCGTCTGGCTCCTGGGCTCCAGCATTTGGTTGCGACAACTAAGTAGAATGGAAAGGGGGGGAAGAGGGAGAAAAGCAACCGTGAGTGCTCATCCAAACCACTCGCAAGCAAGGATCTACACTACATATGCATGGGTATATGTGTAAAGGGGCAATATCGGTGGACTGAACTGCAGAATGCCAGAATAAGAGGGGGATAACTAGTCCTGTCGAAGACTACGCTTCTGGCAGCCTCCATCTTGCAGCATGTAGAAGAGAGTATATGGTAAGTTCACCAAGTATCGTCGCATAGCATAATCCTACCCGGTGATCCTCCCCTCGTCGCCCTGTGTGAGAGCGATCACCGGGTTATATCTGGCACTTGGAAGGGTGTGTTTTATTAAATATCTGGTTCTAGTTGTCATAAGGTCAAGGTACAACTCCGGGTCGTCCTTTTACCGAGGGACACGGCTATTCGAATAGATAAACTTCCCTACAGGGGTGCACCACATAACCCAACACGGTCGATCCCATTCCGCCGGACACACTTTCCTGGGTCATGCCCGGCCTCAGAAGATCAACACGTCGCAGCCCTACCTAGGCACAACAGAGAGGTCAGCACGCCGGTCTAAATCCTATGCGCGCAGGGGTCTGCGCCCATCACCCATTGCACACCTGCACGTTGCGTGGGCGGCCGGAGAGCAGGCCTATCAACCTCCATTTTAAAGGAAGTTGTGTTACGCGGTCCAACCCGGCGCGCGCCGCTCAGTCGCTGACGTCAAGAAGGCTTCAGCTGATACCACGACGTCGATTGCCCATAACTGTTCCCCGTAGTTGGTTAGTGCGTATAGGCCAGTGGCCAGACTCAGATCAAATACCAAGATCTCGTTAAGCGTGTAATTTTGAAGTAACCGCAAATGCCGACCAGGGCCAGGCCCACCTCTCTCCTAGGTGATATCAACCTACCCTGTCGCTCCGCCACAAAGTAATAGTCGGGGGCCGTCGGGAACCCAGGCCCACCTCTACCGGGATGGAGCCACCTTCCGCTTTAGCCCCCATCTCCAAACAATATCATAAGTAATGTAAAAGTATAAAGTATATAGCATATGCCCGTGATCACCTCCCGAGTGATCACGGCCTAGTAGTATAACATGGCAGACGAACAAGAATGTAGGGCCACTGATGGAATACTAACATCCTATACTAAGCATTTAGGATTGCAGGTAAGGGCAACAACTGTAGCAACAATGATAGGGTATGCATTAGAATAGGATTAACCGAAAGCAATAACATGCTACACTACTCTAATGCAAGTAGTAGAGAGAAGGAATAGGCGATATCTGGTGATCAGGGGGGGCTTGCCTGGTTGCTCTGGCAAGTAGGGGTCGTCAATAATGTAGTCGATCGGGGCACCAGCAGCGGTGTCAGTCTCGTATTCTACCGGAGAGAAAAGGGGGAAGAAACAATGAATACAATGCAAACAGAAGCATAACGATGCATGACATGTCAAGTAACGGTGCTAGGAGTGCGCTGACGCGGTAGGAGGTGATACCAGCGAAGGGGAAACTATCCCCGGTGTTTCGCGTTTTCGGACAGGTGAACCGGAGGGGGAAAGTTGTGTGTTCGCTATGCTATGGATGTGTGGTGGACAAACATGCTACTTATATATCCGGATTCGTCTCATCATTCTGAGCAACTTTCATGTACAAAGTTTTCCCATCCGAGCTACGGTTTATTTTCTATTAATTTTAAAAGATTTAAATCGTTTTTAGGATTTATTTAATTATTTTAATTCAACATTATCTAGAAGAGTGCTTGCTGATGTCGGCATGACGTCAGCAGTCAACAGCGTGTTAACTTAGTCAACTCACGTGTGGGTCCCGACTGTCACTGATTGATTAATTAATTAACAGTTAATTAGGTTAACTAGTGATTAGATTAATCTAATTATGATTAATTAACTTAATTAATTCTTAATTAATTAATTAATTTAATTATTTTTTTCTTTTATATAAACATTCTGGGCTGGGCCCCACATGTCATTGGCACAGGGGCCTTAATGGGCACGGGTGGCGGTTACGGGCGCCGGGCGGAGCCGGGCGATGGGCGCCAGCCCGCCCGATAGGGCACTGCGGCCGACAGGTGAAGGGGGCCGGCGCGTGGCCCGTGGCCACGGCCGGAGCAGCGGCGCATCGGGGCTAGGCGAGGATGCGCGGGACGAGCACCGGCACCCAGCGGCGTCGCGCGCGAGCAGGGAGGCGCTGCGGGCGCGCGGTCCAGCGAGGCCGCATGTAACGCCCTCGATGCGGCTATATCTCCCACGTGTCGAGGCACGACTTAGAGGCATAGCCGCATTGAAAGCAATGTCGCAAGTCGGGAAATCATCACACATCCCATGTACATAAATATTATAAAGGGGAATAACATAGTTGGCTTACACTTGCCACGTCACATCAAAGTACATAAATAACATCCATCATACAATCACTCAAGGCCCGACTACGGCGCCAAAATAGAAAAGACCCCCAACATGCGACAAGGCCCTGAATCTAACCCCGAATAGGTACCACTACTGATCATCAGGAAAAGACACATAGTAACGCTGAGAGTCCTCGTCGTACTCCCACTTCAGCTCGAGCGCGCCATCTGGAGCGGTATCATCTGTCCCTGCATCTGGTGTAATAGTAATCTGTGAGCCACAGGGACTCAGCAATCTCGCACCCTCGCGATCAAGACTATTTGAGCTTAATAGGTAGGAAAGGGGTAATGTATAGTGGAGCTGCAGCAAGCGACTAGCATATATGGTGGCTAACTTATTCGCAAAAGAGAGCAAGAAGAGAGAGCAAAGCGCGAGCGAGGAACTAGAGGGCAACCTGCGCAAACATAACTCCAACACCGTGTCCACTTCCCGCACTCCGCCGAGAAGGGGCCATCACGGCTACACACTCAGTTGATTCATTTTAATTAATTAAGGTTCAAGTTATCTACAACCGGACATTAACAAATTCCCATCAGCCCATAACCGCGGGCACGGCTTTCGAAAGATCAATCCCTGCAGGGGGGGGTCCCAACTTAGCCCATAACAAGCTCTCACGGTCAATGAAGGAATAGACCTCCACCCAAGACACACCGATCAGACTCGGTATCCCGGTACAACAAGATGATTCGACAGGTTAAAACAAGTCCAGCAACACCGCCCGAATGTGCCGACAAATCCCGATAGGAGCTGCACATATCTCTTTCTCAGGGCACACTCAGATAAGCAGTCCGTACAACTAAAAGCAGCCCTCGGGTTCCCCCGAGGTGGCCCTGCAAGGGGCTCTAGTTCGGACCAACACTCAGAGGAGCACTGGCCCGTGGGGGGCTAAATAAAGATGACCCTCGGGCTCCGGAAACCCAAGGGAAAAAGGGGGTAGGTGGCAAATGGTAAAACCAATGTTGGGCATTGCTGGAAAAGCTTTAATCAAGGCGAACTATCAAGGGGTTCCCATATAGCCCAACCGCGTAAGGGACGCAACAATCCGGGAACATAACACCGATATGACGGAAACTATGGCGGCAATAGTGGAACAAAACACTAGGCGAGAGGCCGAGCCTTCCACCCTTTACCAAGTATATAGATGAATTAAGATAACATAGCAATATAATGATATCCCAACAAGGAACGGCTCCAATCTTCACCTGCAACTAGCAACGCTATAAGAAGGGGCTGAGCAAAGCGGTAACATAGCCAGTCAATGGTTTGCTAGGACAAAGGTGGGTTAGAGGATCAATCATGGCAATTGGGAGGCTGACAAGCAAGTGGTAGGCATCGTAGCATTGGCAAAGCAAAAGAGCGAGCAAACTAGCATAGCAAAGATAGTAGTGATTTCGAGGGTATGGTCATCTTGCCTGCACAGTTGTCAGAGTTGACTGGATTCTCAAAAGCAAACCCAACGGGCTCCTCGTTAGCGAACTCGTCTCCCAGCTCTACCCAACAACACAAACAAGCAACAAGGATACAATCAACCACGTGCAAGGGCAACCAATAATATGCAAAGATGATATGCTATGCGGGATGCGATGCGGGATGCAAAATGCAAGGCATGACAGGAAATGCAAGAACCTGGCCTCAACTTGGAAAACCAAGTGTGCCACTGGATAGAGGGGAAGAAATCCATTGAAAACGATATAAAGATCAAAGGAATCGGAGCTACGGTTTGGAAATGGCAAGCGTTTTACGAAACGAGCCGATCTGCGATTTACAGCAAGTAGGCTCCTAAATGCAACGAAATGAACATGCTACAGCCACCAAACATGAAAACAAATTGCATGGAAGGGATGTACACAAGAAGCTTAACAAATCACCAGGACTGAGGCATAGGCAAATTCATCCATTAAGGGGTACAAACAAGCATGGCAAAACTGAATAAGCAAAACAGATTTCAGACTTAGCGAAATTAACGCTAGTCTGGAATTTCAGACCACGATGCTCTCTTCGGAGCAGCAAAACAACATGAAGCATAACCTGAACATGGCAAGTAAGAGCATGGCATGGAGCTACTCAACAAGCTTAACAAAACACCCAAAGTGACCTGGGGCCAAAAGGGTTCACAAAATACTCTAACAAGCACACGAACATCGATGAAACACAATCAGTTTTCAGACTTAGTGAAAACTGGGACATGCTGAAATTATAACTCACGGAGGCATGTAAACGAGCTCGATGCACTCACTACGGTGCAAGTCATGGCAAGGCAAGCACATATCCATTAAGAAGGCACAAAATTCTAGCTAGGCATGGCAAGAACAATGGCATAGCATGCATGGATCACTAGCAATAGCTCCGGCAAAATCGCAAAAGAGTTCACGATCTGCCCAAATTAACAACTATGCAAAAGTTGAGCTCGATTGAGTCAACCTAGGGTGCTCCAACATAACAAGTAAAGGCATGGATGGATAGAGCACAACAAGCATAACAAATCACTCTTACTTATCATCCTCAAAAGAGGCACGGATCACTAGCAAACAAGCTGGACATATAGCATCATGAACTAAAACATCCCAGACTTAGTGATTTTCACTAAGTCCCTGAAATCAGCAATCTCAGGTACCCCTCTTTGCAAGCATGCACAATACAACACACACATCCTAAAAATGCATGGGTGGCACCTCTGGAAAGAAGACAAAATGCTTAACAATTCATCCCAAAGGGGCACAGGCATATCATGCACACAATAATCATGGAAAAAATGACAAAATTCAATGTTGAGCTAACGGATCTGCAATTTAACTCATGATGCCTCCTTCCAACAGCATTTTGGGCACCAAGATGACCTCAAATGCAAATTATGCAATGGAATGAAATGATGTACTCGTTGATACGAAGATTTTGATATATCATATGTCCAAAACGGAGCCACGGATGCAAAGTTATGAGCGGTCAAAGATTGCATAAAAATTCTGGGAGTAGGAGAGAAAGTCAACCGGGTGGATTAGGGTTTCACTGTTCACAGATCCGGATCTGAGCTCGCCGGCGCGCGGATCGGGGTTTGCCGGCATCGAGGAGGAAGGAGCCACCGGCGACGGCGGCCGTCACGGGAAGGGGAGGCCGGCCCCTGGCCGGAGTCGGTGGGGCGCGGGCTGGCGAGGAGGAGGCCCGGTGGATCCGCGGCGCGGCGCGGGGTGGTCCGGTGCATCGGGCGGCGAGGAGCGGCGCCGGAGCTCACCGGAGCTCGGGCGGCGGCCGGCGAGCAGGACCGGAGCCGGGGAAGAAGGAAGGCGGCGACGGCGCTCCTCTGGCCCGGCAGCGCGGCGCGGGGGCCGGGCGCGGGCCTGCGCGGGCCGGCGGCGGCGGTGGACGGCGGTGCCACGTGGCGGGCGGCGATTGGTGGCGGTGGACGGGCGGACGCGTCCGGCCGGATTCGGACGTGTCCGGCCGGTGCGGGGCGATTTTTTTTAGGGTTTGAGACGAGGGGAACCGGGATTTCGGAAGGGGATCTATTTATAGAGGTAGAGGGAGCTAGGAAGCTCCAAATGAGGTGCGGTTTTCGCCCACGCGATCGTGATCGAACGACCAAGATGATGGAGCAGAGTTTGGTGGGTTTTGGGCCAAATTGGAGGGGTGTTGGGCTGCAACACACACGAGGCCTTCTCGGTCCCTCGGTTAACCGTTGGAGTATCAAACGAAGTCCAAATGGCACGAAACTTGACAGGCGGTCTACCGGTAGTAAACCAAGGCCGCATGGCAAGTCTCGGTCCAATCCGGAAATGTTTAATCACCACACACGAAAGAAAGCTAGAAATGGCCACCGGAGGAGAACGAAGCGCCGGAATGCAAAACGGACAACGGGGAAAATGCTCGAATGCATGAGATGAACATGTATGCAAATGCAATGCACGTGATGACATGATATGAGATGCACAAAAACGAAAACAACACATGGAGACAAAGACCCGAACCCGAGAAATAAATATAACTTGATGCCGGAAACAGCAAGAGTTGGAGTACAAATTGGGAAAGTTACATATGGGGCGTTACAACACTCCACCACTACGAAAAGATCTCGTCCGAGATCTAGGACTGAAAGAACTCCGGGTACTCAGAACGGAGGTGATCCTCGCGTTCCCAGGTAGCTTCACAGTCGGAATGGTGTGACCACTTGACTTTGAGAAATTTGATTGACTTGTTGCGAGTTCTGCGTTCAGTCTCTTCAAGGATTGCAACTGGGTGCTCACGATAGGAGAGATCTTCTTGGAGCTCAATGTCCTCGAAGTTGACGGTGCGCTCAGGCGTCTTGAAGCACTTTCGGAGTTGGGAGATATGGAACACATCATGAACATTGGCAAAGTTTGCAGGAAGCTCAAGTTGATAGGCGAGGTCGCCTCTCTTGCTGACAATCTTGAAAGGCCCGACGTATTTGGGGGCAAGCTTCCCTTTGATACCGAAGCGACGAGTCCCTTTCATAGGAGAGACGCGGAGGTAAACATGATCTCCGATCTCGAAAGCCAAATCACGGTGCTTACTATCATAGTAGCTCTTCTAGCGGGATTGGGCTGCTTTGAGGTTATCCGGAATGACCTTGCACATTTCTTCTGCCTCTGTGATTAGGTCATTACCCAGCAGCTGACGTTCACCGGTTTCAGACCAGTTGAGAGGAGTACGGCACTTCCTACCATACAAAATTTCAAAAGGGGCCTTGCCCGAACTTGCTTGAAAACTGTTGTTGTATGAGAATTCAGCATAAGGAAGACAATCCTCCCACTTCATTCCGAAGGAGATAACACAAGCCCTGAGCATATCTTCAAGAATCTGGTTAACACGCTCGACTTGACCGCTTGTTTGAGGATGGAAAGCAGTGTTGAAGCGAATGTTGGTGCCCATGGCCTTCTGAAAAGAATCCCAAAACTTGGAGGTAAAGATGTTGCCACGGTCTGAAGATATCACTTGAGGAATACCGTGCAGAGAGACAATTCAAGAGGTATAGAGTTCCGCCAATTGAGCTGCAGTGATTTACTCTTTGATAGGCAGGAAATGAGCCACTTTGGTGAGCTTGTCGATGACAACGAATATAGCATCATTGCCACGCTTGGACTTTGGAAACCCAGTCACGAAGTCCATTTCAATGTGGTCAAACTTCCATTCTGGAATGGCAAGAGGTTGGAGGAGACCTGCTGGCCTTTGGTGTTCTGCCTTCACTCTTCTGCAGACATCACATTCATTCACGAATTGAGCGATCTCGCGCTTCATTCGAGTCCACCAATAAGTTTGCTTCAGATCCTGATACATCTTCGTGCTCCCAGGGTGGATGGAGAGGAGAGAGTTGTGAGCCTCATTCATGATCACTTTACGAAGTTCACCTTTGGGCACAACAATTCGATCCTCGAAGAAGAGAGTGTCCTTGTCATCAAATCGGTAGCACTTGTACTTGGACTGACTCTTTGCAATACCAATCTTCACCTTTTTCACCATAGCATCAAGAAGCTGGGCTTGGCGAATCTAGTCTTCCAAGGTTGGAGAAACTTGAAGGTTGGCGAGGAAACCTTGGGGAACAATTTGCAGATTAAGTTTGCGGAAAGCTTCACAAAGGTCGGGTTGATAAGGCTTGAGAATCAGACTGTTGCAATATGCTTTTCTGCTCAAAGCGTCAACAATCACATTAGCCTTGCCTGGAGTATACTCGATACTCGGATTGTACTCTTGAATCATTTCGACCCATCGAGTCTGCCTGAGGTTGAGATTAGGCTGAGTGAAGATGTACTTGAGACTCTTGTGATCAGTGAAAATGTCCACTTTTCTTCCCAAGAGAAGATGTCTCCAAGTCAACAAAGCGTGCACAACTGCCGCCAACTCGAGATCATGAGTGGGGTAGTTCTTCTCATTAGGCTTCAACTGGCGAGAGGTATAAGCAAAAACTTTCTTCTCTTGCATCAGTACAGCACCTAGACCTTGGAGAGAGGCATCACAAAAGACCTCGTACGGCTTGGTTTCATCAGGCGGAGTTAGAACTGGAGCAGTGATCAATTTCTCTTTCAAAGCGTTGAAAGCAATATCACACTCCGGAGACCAAACGTACTTGACGTGCTTCTGAAGAAGATTTGAGAGAGGCTTCGCGATCTTGGAAAAGTTTTCAACGAATCTTCGGCAGTAGCTTGCGAGACCGAGGAAGCTACGGAGTTGCTTCACATTCTGAGGAGGTTCCCAATTAACAATTGCAGACACCTTCTCAGGATCCATGGAAATGCCCTTGGCAGAGATGATATGACCAAGATAAAGAACCTCATCGAGCCAAAATTCACACTTGGAGAACTTGGCATAGAACTGATGTTCCCTGAGCTTGTCAAGAACCAAACGCAAGTGCTTGGCATGATCTTCCTTGCTCTTCGAGAAAACCAGAATGTCGTCGAGATAGACCAAAACAAAGTCATTGGTGTAGGGGTTGAAGATGAAGTTCATCATGCGAGAGAACGTCGGAGGAGCATTGGCGAGGCAAAAAGACATGACAGTGTATTCATATGACCCATAGCTTGTTCTGAACGCTGTCTTGGGAATATCTTGCTCACGAATGCGAATTTGGTGATAACCCATACGGAGGTCAAGCTTGGAGAATACTTGGGCACCCTTGAGTTGTTCGAATAGCTCATTAATGTTGGGAAGTGGATATTTGTTCTTGATGGTCTTCTTGTTCAATGGACGATAATCAACACAAAGTCGGTCCGTTCCATCCTTCTTCTTCACAAAAAGAACACCACAACCCCACGGAGAAGTACTAGGCCGAATGAGACCCATTCTTTCTTGAACATCGAGTTGTTTCTTCAACTCCTTCAACTCTTCGGGGCCGAGCTTGTAGGGACGTTTGCACACAGGTTCCATACCGGGCTCAAGTTCAATAACAAATTCAACCGGCCGGTTTGGAGGCATGCCTGGGAGTTCTTCTGGGAAGACGTCCTGATATTCACAAACAACCGGAATCTGCGAAATAGCATCCAATTCACCCTTCTCATTGAGAGAGAACAACCAGATGGTATTATCCCGAGCAGCAAAGACAATTACATCCTTAGACGAATGAGTCAGTTGAATCTGCCTGGCTGCACAATCAAGCTAAGCTTTATGCTTAGAGAGCCAGTCCATCCCAAGAATAAGATCGATATCAGAATCACCAAGAACATTTGGAGAAGCCAAGAACTTATAATCGCCCAAAGTGATAGTAACATCCGGAACACATACTCGAGATGTCATTTGACGGGCCGGAGAAACAATAGCCAACGGTTTCAACAACGCTTGAGTATGAAAATCATGCTTAGATGCAAAAGGTCTCGACATAAAACAATGCGATGCACCAGTGTCAAAAAGAACCCTTGCAGGAATATCGTTAACAGGAAGGTTACCCATGATCACATCTGACGAATCCTCTGCCTGAGCTGCATTCACCATATTGACCTTGGCGTACTTGGGGTTATGCTTGACCACTGTTGTACTTGCCGATCTGACAGGAGGAGGAGGAGGAAGACGCCTCTGGTTGAAACACTTGTTGGCGTAGTGACCCTTCTGTTGGCACTTGTTGCACGTGACTTCTGAGAGCGGACGGTGATACGGAGCACTTGATCTTGAAGCTTGAGACGAAGTCTTGTTCTGAAAGCCTGGGTTGGGTGGGTGGGATGAACCACTGCCACCTTTGCTCTTCTGCTGATACGGCTGACGGAACGGAGGAGGAGACAATACTTATGCTGCTTGGCCACTTGAGTAGAGGAAGAAGGTGTAGTGTCTCTGACTCGCTTCCTGGAAGCATCACACCTCAACTGAGCAGCCTCTTGCTTCAGTGCCATGTTGTAGAACTCATCGTATCTCAGCGGCTCGAAGAGGACAAGAGCGAGCTGAATTTCTTCACGGAGACCACCCCTGAACTGATAGATCATGCTCTTCTCATCAGGAACATCCTGCTTGGAAAAACGGGCGAGCTTCTGGAACAACTTGTTGTAGTCATAGACAGACAAAGAGCCTTGCTTTAGATTGCGGAATTCTTCACGTTTGCTTTCAGTCACACTCTGAGGAATGTGATGAGCTCGGAAATCACGACGGAAATCATCCCAAGTGATCAAACGTCCACCTCTGGAATCCTGGTACTGCTGGAACCACTCTGCGGCCTGATCTTTGAGCTGGAAAGACGCGAACTTGACGAAATCTTCAGGTCTGACATTGCTACATTCAAAATGCTTGCCCAGATCGACTAACCAATCATCAGCATCGGTAGCCTCAACGCAGTTGCTGAACATCTTTGGACCATTTGCGAGGAACTGGTTCAGAGTTGCAAAATGGTTCTGGTTGTTGCCTTGATTCCCTTGACTGCTTTGATTCCGCTCTTGGATGATTTGCATGATCAGCTGTGTGTTTGCATTAGTAGCGGCCATCACAGCTTGCCATGCTTCCGGAGGAGGCGGAGATGGTGGCGGATCTTGATTCTGGTTCTGACTGGTTCTCTTAGCGGGAGCCATCCTGAAGAGGTTGACCACCATTAGCACACAAATAGAGAAATATTGAAGGTGAATCCAACGGAATGAAAAATTGCAACATAAAGTCTTCATATCCGAACAAAATGAACGAATGCACTTCTCTTGAAGTGGTCACATATTCCTAAATTGTGAAGCCACGAAGAATCAGGTAGAAGAGGTACATCAATGAGGGATGGAATCAACATATGACGTCGAAGCAGAACGAATACCACAACTCGAAATAAAACCAAGGGTTGGCTTGCGGAATAAGCCGGAACAAACATATGATAGAAATTTCGTCCGAAGTTTTCGTGGTGGGACCTACACGGGCTCGACCGTACAGCACCATCATGTACAAGGTAGTGCACATGACATACGAAGCGTCCCCGAGTCAGCAAAGCCAAGGACTCTTTAAGACACAACGAGGCCACTGTAAAATCGACCGTGAATAGGCGAACCACTAGACGTCGAACCCCAATTTCATATCATACATCTGTTGGAAAGATATCCTAAGAGCTACTTGAATTCCCACCTATGAAACTCCCGAAACTTCCCGGTTATGCAATCAGGTGTTGGGGATACAGGGGAAGCATAATATCTCACCCAAGCTAGCAAATCCTACATCCAGTTGCATCCATCCTTCAACACATAACCAAGAAACCTTCGGAAACCATCTATCTCAACCTTCGAAAAGCATCCGTTATACAAGTTATGGCGATACTCCCGAACTCCCGCCCCAGTACTGGGTGGCGTCGAGGTTATCTCACCAACGAACTGCATAAAGGAGATTTTTGATGTCGCGCACATATCTCAAGTATACCAGAATTGCAACGATAGAATTATGATGACAACACCTCAGAGCTCAACTCCCCGGGACACTTCCACTAAACCCCTGACATGAGGCACCAAGACAGTATTCTCATCATAAGCCATTGGAACAAAACCAAGATACTCGCGTGATCCTAAAAAAAAATTTGTGAAATTTGAGAAGAGAAGAGTCAAAACTCTACGTCAGGATGCCTTACCAGAGCGATGAGGAGACTGGGAAGTAAAAAGAATTCCTAAGCTCTCCGATATATAATTCCTAAGGACTCAAAACATTTTTCTAGACACAACTCGGCTGCTAAAAACGATCAAGCAATGGGGCTCCTAAGGTCGGGGAAGGCTCTGATTACCAACTTGTAACGCCCTTGATGCGGCTATATCTCCCACGTGTCGAGGCACGACTTACAGGCATAGCCGCATTGAAAGCAATGTCGCAAGTCGGGAAATCATCACACATCCCATGTACATAAATATTATAAAGGGGAATAACATAGTTGTCTTACAATCGCCACGTCACATCAAAGTACATAAATAACATCCATCATACAATCACTCAAGGCCCGACTACGGCGCCAAAATAGAAAAGACCCCCAACATGCGACAAGGCCCTGAATCTAACCCCGAATAGGTACCACTACTGATCATCAGGAAAAGACACATAGTAACGCTGAGAGTCCTCGTCGTACTCCCACTTTAGCTCGAGCGCGCCATATGGAGCGGTATCATCTGTCCCTGCATCTGGTGTAATAGTAATCTGTGAGCCACAGGGACTCAGCAATCTCGCACCCTCGCGATCAAGACTATTTAAGCTTAATAGGTAGGAAAGGGGTAATGTATAGTGGAGCTGCAGCAAGCGACTAGCATATATGGTGGCTAACTTATTCGCAAAAGAGAGCAAGAAGAGAGAGCAAAGCACGAGCGAGGAACTAGAGGGCAACCTGCGCAAACATAACTCCAACACCGTGTCCACTTCCCGGACTCCGCCGAGAAGGGGCCATCACGGCTACACACTCAGTTGATTCATTTTAATTAATTAAGGTTCAAGTTATCTACAACCGGACATTAACAAATTCCCATCTGCCCATAACCACGGGCACGGCTTTCGAAAGATCAATCCCTGCAGGGGGGTCCCAACTTAGTCCATAACAAGCTCTCACGGTCAACGAAGGAATAGACCTCCACCCAAGACACACCGATCAGACTCGGTATCCCGGTACAACAAGATGATTCGACAGGTTAAAACAAGTCCAGCAACACCGCCCGAATGTGCCGACAAATCCCGATAGGAGCTGCACATATCTCTTTCTCAAGGCACACTCAGATAAGCAGTCTGTACAACTAAAACCAGCCCTCGGGTTCCCCCGAGGTGGCGCTGCAAGGGGCTCTAGTTCGGACCAACACTCAGAGGAGCACTGGCCCGTGGGGGGCTAAATAAAGATGACCCTCGGGCTCCGGAAACCCAAGGGAAAAAGGGGGTAGGTGGCAAATGGTAAAACCAATGTTGGGCATTGCTGGAAAAGCTTTAATCAAGGCGAACTATTAAGGGGTTCCCATATAGCCCAACCGCGTAAGGGACGCAACAATCCGGGAACATAACACCGATATGACGGAAACTAGGGCGGCAATAGTGGAACAAAACACTAGGAGAGAGGCCGAGCCTTCCACCCATTACCAAGTATATAGATGAATTAAGATAACATATCAATATAATGATATCCCAACAAGTAGATAAATGTTCCAACAAGGAATGGCTCCAATCTTCACCTGCAACTAGCAAAGCTATAAGAAGGGGCTGAGCAAAGCGGTAACATAGCCAGTCAATGGTTTGCTAGGACAAAGGTGGGTTAGAGGATCAATCATGGCAATTGGGAGGCTGACAAGCAAGTGGTAGGCATCATAGCATTGGCAAAGCAAAAGAGCGAGCAAACTAGCATAGCAAAGATAGTAGTGATTTCGAGGGTATGGTCATCTTGCCTGCACAGTTGTCAGAGTTGACTGGATCCTCAAAAGCAAACCCAACGGGCTCCTCGTTAGCGAACTCGTCTCCCAGCTCTACCCAACAACACAAACAAGCAACAAGGATACAATCAACCACGTGCAAGGGCAACCAATAATATGCAAAGATGATATGCTATGCGGGATGCGATGCGGGATGCAAAATGCAAGGCATGACAGGAAATGTAAGAACCTGGCCTCAACTTGGAAAACCAAGTGTGCCACTAGATAGAGGGGAAGAAATCCCCTGAAAATGATATAAAGATCAAAGGAATCGGAGCTACGGTTTGGAAATGGCAAGCGTTTTACGAAACGAGCCGATCTGCGATTTACAGCAAGTAGGCTCCTAAATGCAACGAAATGAACATGCTACAGCCACCAAACATGAAAACAAATTGCATGGAAGGGATGTACACAAGAAGCTTAACAAATCACCAGGACTGAGGCATAGGCAAATTCATCCATTAAGGGGTTCAAACAAGCATGGCAAAACTGAATAAGCAAAACAGATTTCAGACAGCGAAATTAACGCTAGTCTGGAATTTCAGACCACGATGCTCTCTTCAGAGTAGCAAAACAACATGAAACATAACCTGAACATGGCAAGTAAGAGCATGGCATGGAGCTACTCAACAAGCTTAACAAAACACCCAAAGTGACCTGGGGCCAAAAGGGTTCACAAAATACTCTAACGAGCACACGAACATCGATGAAACACAATCAGTTTTCAGACTTAGTGAAAACTGGGACATGCTGAAATTATAACTCACGGAGGCATGTAAACGAGCTCGATGCACTCACTACGGTGTAAGTCATGGCAAGGCAAGCACATATCCATTAAGAAGGCACAAAATTCTAGCTAGGCATGGCAAGAACAATGGCATAGCATGCATGGATCACTAGCAATAGCTCCGGCAAAATCGCAAAAGAGTTCACGATCTGCCCAAATTAACAACTATGCAAAAGTTGAGCTCGATTGAGTCAACCTAGGGTGCTCCAACATAACAAGTAAAGGCATGGATGGATAGAGCACAACAAGCATAACAAATCACTCTTACTTATCATCCTCAAAAGAGGCACGGATCACTAGCAAACAAGCTGGACATATAGCATCATGAACTAAAACATCCCAGACTTGGTGATTTTCACTAAGTCCCTGAAATCAGCAATCTCAGGTACCCCTCTTTGCAAGCTTGCACAAGACAACACACACATCCTAAAAATGCATGGGTGGCACCTCTGGAAAGAAGACAAAATGCTTAACAATTCATCCCAAAGGGGCACAGGCATATCATGCACACAATAATCATGGCAAAAATGACAAAAGTCAATGTTGAGCTAACGGATCTGCAATTTAACTCATGATGCCTCCTTCCAACAGCATTTTGGGCACCAAGATGACCTCAAATGCAAATGATGCAATGGAATGAAATGATGTACTCGTCGAGACGAAGATTTTGATATATCATATGTCCAAAACAGAGCCACGGATGCAAAGTTATGAGCGGTCAAAGATTGCATAAAAATTCTGGGAGTAGGAGAGAAAGTCAACCGGGTGGATTAGGGTTTCACTGTTCACAGATCCGGATCTGAGCTCGCCGGCGCGCAGATCGGGGTTCACCGGCGCCGAGGAGGAAGGAGCCACCAGCGACGGCGGCCGTCGCGGGAAGGGGAGGCCGGCCCCTGGCCGGAGTCGGTGGGGCGCGGGCTGGCGAGGAGGAGGCCCGGTGGAGCCGCGGCGTGGCGCGGGGCGGTCCGGTGCGTCGGGCGGCGAGGAGCGGCGCCGGAGCTCACTGGAGCTCGGGCGGCGGCCGGCGAGGAGGACCGGAGCCGGGGAAGAAGGGAGGCGGCGGCGGCGCTCCTCTGGCCCGGCAGCGTGGCGCGGGGGCTGGGCGAGGGCCTGCGCGGGCCAGCGGCAGCGGTGGACGGCGGTGCCACGTGGCGGGCGGCGATTGGTGGCGAGGGACAGGCAGACGCATCCAGCCAGATTCGGACGTGTTCGGCCGGTGCGGGGCGATTTTTTTTAGGGTTTGAGACGAGGGGATCCGGGATTTCGGAAGGGGATCTATTTATAGAGGTAGAGGGAGCTAGGAAGCTCCAAATGAGGTGCGGTTTTCGCCCACGCGATTGTGATCGAACGACCGAGATGATGGAGCGGAGTTTGGTGGGTTTTGGGCCAAATTGGAGGGGTGTTGGGTTGCAACACACACAAGGCCTTCTCGGTCCCTCGGTTAACCGTTGGAGTATCAAACGCAGTCCAAATGGCACGAAACTTGACAGGCGGTCTACCGGTAGTAAACCAAGGCCGCATGGCAAGTGTCGGTCCAATTCGGAAATGTTTAATCCCCACACATGAAAGAAATCTAGAAATGGCCACCGGAGGAGAACGAAGCGCCGGAATGCAAAACGGACAACGGGGAAAATGCTCGAATGCATGAGATGAACATGTATGCAAATGCAATGCACGTGATGACATGATATGAGATGCACGAAAACGAAAACAACACATGGAGACAAAGACCCGAACCCGAGAAATAAATATAACTTAATGTTGGAAATGGCAAGAGTTGGAGTACAAATTGGGAAAGTTACATATGGGGCGTTACACCGCAGTAGCGCCACCGACGCGGGACAGGCAGATGGTGGCGGAAACATTCTGGGGCGATGGCATGCTAGCGGACGATAGGGAGCCGAGGCCAGTCTGGGCGAGGCTGGCGGTTGGGAGGCGGCGGCAAGCAACGGTGGAGGCGGGGTGGCACGGTAGTAGCGGGAGCTGGGGATGTCCACGACGCGGGAGAAGCGGTGACGGAGGCGAGGCCCTGGCGGCGTGGGGCACGATGCGGAGGCAGGCAAGGGCACGGCGATGTGGGCGTGCGCGCGTGGGCAGAGTAGTGTAGCAGCAGCCTGCTGGAGCGGGGCGAGGCAGGGAGGCGTGCGCGACCGAGCGGGGAGGAGACCGCGGCGTGGGACGGCAAGGACGCGCGCGCGAGGGGCGGGGGCACGCAGTGGCACACAGGCGCAGGGGAGCAGGGGCGGCTCACAGCGTAGCAGCAGCAGGTTTAGGGGAAGAAGAGGCCGAGGCCTCACCGCAGGTAGCAGGGTTCGGGGCAGTAGGGCGCGGGGAGGAAGTTGGAGACGACGACGACGACGTGAGGAGGCAGACCGGCGAGGAGGGGCTCCAGCGACGGCGTCGGGTGGTTGTTCCCCACCCCGATCCAGATGGGATAGAGAGTGGTGGGGGAGAGGGAGAGAGCGAGTGGGGGAAAGTGGGGGCGACGGTTTAGGGTTTTGGGGTCCATGGAGGTTAAGAGAGTGGGTGGGCTGGCCTGGTGGCCAGGTTGGGCTGCTGGCTGGGCCGTAGCCCATGGGGGAGGCTTTTCTTTGTTTTTCTTTTCTTTTGTTTTCTTTTCACTTCTTCTTTTTGTTTATTTTCTTTTCTGTTTTAACTCATTGTAAAATATTTAGGCATTTTCTAAAAATGAGTTTTCTCCAGAATAATTACCAATGCAATATTTGGCACCCACCGAACATTTTTGTTTCAATGTTTGAAAACTTTTGTTGTTTGCCATATTTTGAATTTGAATTTTTAACCAGTTTTGAACTAACGAGAGATTAGTAGGAGTAACGGAGGTGATGTGGCATCATTAGCAGAGTTTCACTGTAGCTTAATTATCCGGGCGTCACAATTCTCCTCCACTACAAGAAATCTCATCCCAAGATTTTAACAGGTGGGGTAAGGGGGAAAGATCTGGTTACGAAATTCTAACGAATCTTCTTGGTTTTGATCGATCGATTACGTTGATGTCTTCATTTCTCTGCTTCAAGTCATCATGATGAAGTCGGCATCCTTTCTTCGGGAACTCCATCGTAGTTACGAATAGGTAAGGGCCAGCTCGACAACGATAGAATGCTATAAGGGGAAATCATCTGGGGGTATCCCATGAATGATCTTATGAGTAACTCTTGAGTCGAGCAATTGAAACACATCGATAGCAAGGTAAGATGGTGCAATAAAAGTTTCAAGTGGATAGGCAACCGTTCATTGCGTGAAATAGAGTGTGAAAGGGATTCAAAGCAACACGAATAAGTATTATGTCTGGTACCAGAATTGATGATCTTTTGAAAGGTGGCTCTTGAATTACATACGAAAGCATGAGGAATAACCTTTAGGATTTGGGGTGTACAGGAGAGTCAGGTTTCGATCATGTGGAACTATGGGTTATGGGCCCACCCTGTGGGTTAAAAGTAGGAGGAGCGGTGACATCTTGCATGGTCAGGATAGCAAGGCATGTCAGAGGGTAGCCTATCAGTTATGTCTGCAACAACGTCGGTACCAAGGGCGAGGGGCGAAGAGAACAATTTTCCTGCTCGTCGAACGAGGCGGACCAATAGGCAAAGTTCTCGTCCATAGGTGGCTACCGGAATGTCATCAACAATAGTAATAGTGTCTTGTTGATAGAATTGTACACCGAGGTGTTTACATAAGCAAGAGAATATTACTGCTTAGATCATATATATCACAAAAAAGTTTAAACCAAACAATGGAAAGGAAGATATGATTATCAGATGTAAACAGAACAATGGAAAGGAAAATGTGTTTAAACACATATTTCAAGAGTATATCCTTCCCAAGGACAAGAAGAGCGTGATATCCAGGACAAGATATAATGTAGAAAACTCTTTAGGTAAGGTGAGAGAAATTTCATGACATTACCCATACAATGGTGTTTGGATAATTGAGCGAGAAACATTTAGCATTGGGCTTCAAATGTTCTTGTTGAAAATCGGATTACCACAGACATGCTTCGAGATAGCATTGACATGGTCTTTAAGCAAAGGTCAGACTTTGGATACACAAGGGATCCATCAGGAACAACTTATAGAAAAAGTCTTACAATTTCCTCATGGCAGAATGGTTAACCTTGCTAAAAAGGAAGAACTATAATGATAGGTCCTCCGGTAAGGTGTGCTAGGCATGACATCACCTTACCAGGTCATATAAAGATGTTATAACTCCTGGAAATATGTTCCAACCATCGTATCTGACCGAGATTCAGATCTGATTGGTGTGAGGATACCTCTGACTCGGGATGTCTGAGAAGAAAATGTGCAACACAAATTGACGGGATACATTGTAAGATTTTCGGGAAATGAACTATGGAAGCAAGTTCCGAATGAGTTCATCATTAAACCAAGAAGAGGATGAGGAGGTGGCTGATAGACTCAGCAACATTTTAACGAGATATGCATAAACATGGATTTTCACAATTAAGTGAACATGGTGATAGCATTGGACACACCAAAGTATATAATGAAGTATGATCGAGGAGATCATCCACAATTAAACTTTGAACAAAAATGTACCTGGAAATATGTACCAAGTACCACGATAAATGTTATATGGCGATTCCATAACCAAAAGACTTGGAATGGAACTATCGACCATTCACTTCAAAGCAATAGGGTCGCTAGAGGTTTTGAATTCACACATCATAATTCAATGGTCGGTATTTCGGTTAGGAGCAACACAGGGACCAAGAGATGAATGTAGATGGCAGGATGTATCACTTGTACCAATAATTCTTAAGATGTGATGAAATTCTCACAACATTCTTGATATATAAGAAGGTATTACTTCAAGGTAGGACATAAGACAAGCTGGATAGCCAGGAACTCAAGGTACAGCCACAACACAAACAAGTTTGTGTTGGTAAGAAGGCAACAAAGTAGTCGATGACAACACAATTTACCAAGGGACAAGGATGGTATTTCCCATGAAGAATTCAATAGATATCTTGGAAGAGCTCAGAATGTTGATGATGATAACGACACATTTGTCGAGAGATTTCAAGAAGTAATCGTTCGACAATGACATCAAGTCAAAGGAATGGTGAAGCGAAAGGTTATTGGAACCACGGGTAGGACACCAACTCAGAATCAAGCTTGTTGTTCGAGGTAAATGATAAGACAAGGAAGATCGATGCAAGCTTAGCTCATCGCTGAAAGTGGTGCTCCGGGAATAGGGACCAGGTAGCATAGTTAAAAAAATCGCCACGGTACTGATATAGCCGATCAGGCTAGAAATGACGTGATCGAGTACAAAGTCGTAAGCAAGGAAGATTGCTAAGAATGGTTGAATCATAGAACCGACACGATTCAGTTATTGGTGTACTCGAGTGACAAACCACTCAGAACCCAGGAAAAATTGGAATCGGTGAGAATGTAGTACTTGATGAAGAACTCATAAGAAGTTATGATGTTTTGTGATAATCTTGAGATACCAGGGGGTAATACTCGACGACAGATCAAAGTAGAGGTTGGACTGGGGTATTTCTCTATAAAAGGCAATTATTTAAACTTTCCCGAGAAATGGAATCAAAGAAGAACAATATGGTCAGAACCATAGCTGCAAGGGATCCAATCTAATATCATCAAAAGAATTACCCAAATGATTAAATATTTTGTAAGAAGCTTCCATGATAAGTTCCACATCGGGTCCATGGACATGAACACTAAGTTCAAGGTTGACTCCCACTTCTTCAATGCATAACCTTTCATTCACTTCTCATTTTCGAAGAGGTTGTAATGTTGAAATTTTATCTAGCAAAATACCAGAAGAGTATGACTCGTGAAAGCTTTCGAGTTCACACATATTAAGGAAGGCATAGGTTCAACCCATCGGGGCATCGTGGAAACATATACCACAAGCCTCAATAGTAAATATCACCATCTCGAAAGTAGAGCATGGTTGGCCAATCACATAATAGCATTTACCAATGGCATTATGTATCAGGTAGAGAACTTCTCGAGGTTTTTGTATACAAGGGACACTGTCGGATGAAAATTCAACAAAGGATCTGCCGGTCCATAACGGAGTTGATGTGAGCATTTGCACATCACCAATGGAAGAAACAATGCAAAGGCATTTAATTATAGAAACAACTGACTAAATCAAAGCTCAAAGGCAAAGGGGTTAAGATTTCCAAATCAAGGGATCAGAAGCAATCGTTCTGATCGAAAATGAATAAGTTCAATAGAATTAGAAGCACAACCGGTCAAGGCATTGATTGGTCAAGAACTAGCTCATATCCAAATGACGTCTGAGCTGGGGTAATCCTAGGATTCGACTGATGATGATGAACATTCGCAACTTATTGAATCAACGGAATCAAAATGATAATGACAAAGGATGCCAATAAGATTACTAGACTTATGGGGTTAACCATAATGCAAGCAAGTAAGAATTTCAAGAACATGTTGTTCAGGATTTTCAAAAGATCGAATAGTATTTTGAAGACTTTTGTGAAACAGATGAACAACTGGGGAGAAACAAATCCTTGGTATGTGTGAGGATTAATTTGTAGGTGTATTCAGGCGAGAAGAAACTGCAAGGCAGTAGGCACAAGGGATTCTCGGAGAAATAAAGAGAATTTCGGGGTATCTTGTAATAAAAAGATCAACGGATAGTGATTGAATGAATGACAAGTGTACGTGGTTATCCATTGGGGTTTACCGATGGAAAGGAATTGCTAAAACGATGACACAAATTCTCGAGAGGAAATCATAGAGTATCTCCGGAATCTCCTGGTGTAGCAGGAGATCATCTATAATAAGGGGCTCTCAGGGAGGAATTAGTTACGAGATCCTAGTTTTAGAGTTAGCAAAATCATTTAACCTGAATAGAAGATAGATCAGAGTCCTAGAGTATAGACAAGGAATAAAAGATCCTAATACCACCAAATGGCGACATGGGCCCGTAAGCCACACAGCCATGTTAGTAAAAGTTCCCAAGGACTACACTCAACTTCGGCCAAGGAGTTGGAAAGGGGGATTCCTATAGGCAGTCGGCTCTGATACCAACTCGTGATGCCCCCGATTCAATCATACACAAATCATACATGCAAACGTGTACGATCAAGATCAGGGAATCACGGGAAGATATCACAACACAACTCTAAAAATAAAATAAGTCATACAAGCATCATAATACAAGCCAGGGCCTTGAGGGCTCGAATACAAGTGCTTGATCATAGAAGAGTCAGTGGAAGCAACAATATCTGAGTACAAACATAAGTTAAACAAGTTGCCATAAGATGGCTAGCACAAACTAGGATACAGATCGAAAGAGGCGCAGGCCTCCTGCCTGGGATGCTCCTAAACTACTCCTAGTTGTCGTCAGCGGCCTGCACGTAGTAGTAGGCACCTTCGGTGTAGTAGGAGTCGTCATCGACGGTGGCATCTGGCTCCTGGGCTCCAGCATCTGGTTGCGACAACCAGGTAGAATGGAAAGGGGGAAAAGAGGGAGAAAAGCAACCGTTAGTACTGATCCAAAGTACTCGCAAGCAAGGATCTACACTACATATGCATGGGTATATGTGTAAAGGGGCAATATCGATGGACTGAACTGCATAATGCCAGAATAAGAGGGGGATAACTAGTCCTGTCGAAGACTACGCTTCTGGCAGCCTCCATCTTGCAGCATGTAAAAGAGAGTAGATGGTAAGTTCACCAAGTATGATCGCATAGCATAATCCTACCCGACGATCCTCCCCTCGCCGCCCTGTGTGAGAGCGATCACCGGGTTATATCTGGCACTTGGAAGGGTGTGTTTTATTAAGTATCTGGTTCTAGTTTACATAAGGTCAAGGCACAACTCTGGGTCGTCCTTTTACCGGCGGACACGGCTATTCGAATGGATAAAATTCCCTGCAGGGGTGCACCACATAACCCAACACGCTCGATCCCATTTGGCCGGACACACTATCCTGGGTCATGCCTGGCCTCGGAAGATCAACATGTCGCAACCCTACCTAGGCACAACAGAGAGGTCAGCACGCCGGTCTAAATCCTATGCACGCAGGGGTCTGGGCCCATCACGCATTGCACACCTGCATGTTGTGTGGGCGGCCGGAGAGTAGACCTAGCAACCTCCATTTCAAAGGAAGTTGCATTTATGAGGTCCAACCCGGCGCGCGCCGCTCAGTCGCTGACGTCAAGAAGGCTTCAACTGATACCATGACGTCGAGTGCCCATAACTGTTCCCGCGTAGTTGGTTAGTGCGTATAGGCAAGTGGCCAGACTCAGATCAAATACCAAGATCTTGTTAAGCGTGTGAAAGGATCGATATGGTTGACTAGAGGGGGGGTGAATAGGCAACTACCAATTTTTAGCTTTTCATTACCAAATTAATCTTTGCATCAAAGTAGGTTGTCTAGATGTGCAACTAGGTGAGCAACCTATATGATGCAACAACAACAAGCACACAAGCAAGCAAGGGAATAAACACTAAAGAGCTTGCACAAGTAAAGGTAAGAGATAACCAAGAGTGGATCCGGTGAAGACGAAGATGTGTTACCGAAGTTCCTTCCTTTTGAGGGGAAGTACGTCTCCGTTGGAGCGGTGTGGAGGCACGATGCTCCCCAAGAAGCCACTAGGGCCACCGTATTCTCCTCACGCCCTCACACGATGCGAGATGCCGTGATTCCACTATTGGTGCCCTTGAAGGCGGCGACCGAACCTTTACAAACAAGGTTGGGGCAAACTCCACAACTTAATCGGAGGCTCCCAACAAGACCACGAAGCTTCACCACAATGGAATATGGCTCCGAGGTGACCTCAACCGTCTAGGGTGCTCGAACACCCAAGAGTAACAAGATCCGCTAAGGATGAATGGGGGAATCAAAAATCCCTTGGTGGAAGTGTGGATCGGAGCCTTCTCAACCACTCCCGAGCAAATCAACGAGTTTGATTGGCTAGGGAGATAGATCGGGCAAGAGGAAGCTTGGGGTATGCAATGGAGCTTGAGCAATAAATGGTGCTTGGGCAATAAAGAGGGTTGGTGGAAGAGGTAAAGCAAAGAGGGAGGAGAAGGACCCCTTATATAGTGGGGGAAACAAGTGAACCGTTACCCCCCACTCAGCCCCGCAGAGGGCGGTACTGCCGCGGAGCCAGAGCGGTACTGCCGCCCTAGAGCGGTACTACCGCTCCCCCTCAGTGGTACTACCGCGCCAAAAGAGAAGGCCTAGGGCAGGGGCCCAGGGCGGTACTGTCGCCCTCAAGCGGTACTACCGCTCCCCCTCAGCGGTACTACCGCGGAGGTAGAGCGGTACTACCGCTCTCGAGCAGTACTACCGCCACTACTGCCGCGCCTAGTACCGCAAAACCCGACACGAGAAAATGTGCGCAAGAATCGAAGCGGAAGGAGCACCATGCCACCACGGTACTGCGGCTGAGCCTCAGCAAGCGGTACTACCGCTCCGAGGAGCGGTACTACCGCTGCAGATGCAGTGGCAGGGCGGCAGTAGCACGGAACCGCAGAGGTACTGCCGCAGAGGCCACCCAGCGGTACTACGGCTCGGGAGCGGTACTACCGCTCCAGGGAGCGGTACTACCGCTTAGGAAGTCTCAGCCGCACTACCGCTGTGGACCGCGGTACTACCGATGGGTCCTGGACAAACAGAGTTAGGAGGGAAAGAAGGGCCCCATAGGTGCGGAAAAGAACGGAGGGTGTGATGAGAACGTGTACATGTTGATTCCACCCAACCCATACCGAAACGGACCCCCTCTTGATAGTACAGTGACTACTACGAAACTTAGTCCACCAACAAAGTCACGGAATCGACTACACCGTCTTGAGTAGAGCACCGAGGGGAAATAATCGTTCCATGCCGAAAGATGAATATCTGAAAGCACTCAAAGCACATGATTAGTCCGCAAATGCATTGTCATCAATCACCAAAACACCGTAGGGATAAATAAGCCCTTACAATCTCCCCCTTTTTGGTGGATTGATGACAATACGGGATTTGCACAAAAAGAGTAATGACAAAGAATGCAAAAGAGCTCACGCCTCTAAAATATAGATAGGCTCCCCCTGGATGTGTGCAAACTAGATGAGTACTAGGGACTGAAGGGCACACACACTAGGATCACAGCTCCCACTATATTTTAGAGACCAAACAACCTAAGTAAGATACATGAGAACAACATATATGATAGGATAAGCAAGCTATAAGATACCGAGGTGCATAAGCATAGATAAGCTAGCTAAGGTAGCATATGTCTTACACCATATGACGGGAACTTAAGTCTCACAACAAACCAAACCACGGGAAACGCACAAGACTAAAAGCAAAGCACGACACAAGAAGCGAAAAACGAGCAAATCAAATCCCTACACTCTCTGCCCCTTTGGCAGCGAGACACCAAAAAGGTCAAGAGAGACACTACGACTCCAGGTGATCATCACATCTCTGCATCTGCACCGTGGGGAGAGAACTGCTCGGCATCGGAGTCGGTCCAGTGGCAGTTCTGATGTATCCAGTCCTCCTCTTCAGTGATTTGTCCCTCGGATCCACTGACAACTGTGGCGCCCAGCTGGCGCATGAGCTCCTTGTGGCGCGACCTGGCATTCTTCTCCGCCACATGAGTCATATACTGACCATGGGACTCCAGACAGAAGAGCTTCTTCATCTTGCGCTTGAGTTTCTGGGCCCATGATGGTTCTGCACTGGAGTGGCCAAGGTCCTCATCATGGCCAGGAGGAGCATCCCCACCCTCAGTGTCCATGGCAGTTGCAGCGGCAGACGGGCCCCCGGTGGCAGCAGTAGAAGGACCCCCTGTGTGAGGTGCAGACCAGTTGCCCTTCTTCCTCAGACGTTTGACCTCATGGGAAACTAAATCTCCAGTCTCAAGCAGCACTCTGGGGTAGGTCTGTGCCCAGGCCCGCTCAATGAGCCTCATGATGAAGGGACCATAGATAGGACACTTGCGCTCAGACACGGCGGAGACAAGTTCAGACCACATGACATGAGAGATATCCAGGCTCTCTCCAGTGTTGGCTTCCGTCTCATGCTGACAGAAAAGAAGCATGTCCACGAGATAAGAGTGGACCATATCCAGATTCCCAATGCGAGGGAAGAGAGTCTCACGGAAGATACGATGAAGAATGTCCAGATACGGAGACAGCTCGTAGGTCTTCTTCTCAGTGACAGGGTGGATCTTGACAGTGCAGTAGGGCCAAAGGGCTTGCTTATGGGTGGAGGTATCATGGCGGTGAGGACGGAAACCGACTGGAGTCTCAAGCCCGTTATCCACCACATCCAGCAACTCCATGAACGCCCGCCACTTGACAGAAAGCAGCTTGCCATTGGTCATCCAGGTCAGGGTCCGGTCAACATATGTTCCAAGGTGAACGGTGGCAAAGAACTGAGCCAACAAATCCGCATCGAAATCCTTGTTGAACTGCATGATCTTGAGAATGTTCAGCTGGGTGCACATCTGAAGGGCTTCCCCAAAGTACTCTGGATCCTTCTCCATGGCATCAACGTCAATAGAGCGAACATCAACAAACAGATTCTTCTTAGCCTTGATCACATCAAAAAAGATGGCAAACTGAAAACGGTTCCAGAACGGGCGGTTGACCAAAGTGGATTCTTGGTCCTCCGTATAGGGGTTGCGACGACGCTTCTCCCAGAACTCCTTGTTGGTCATCTCAGTCACAGTCTTCCCTTTTGGCTTGTTGGCGGCTCGCTTCTGGTGCTGAGGAGGAGGAGGAACACTTGCTAAAGCATGCGCTGGAGGCGGCTGAGTGCTGGAAGAAACACCGGCAGGCTCTGAGGTCCGGTAACACTTGGAGGTGGCACGTCCAGGGTTGATACGGCGACCATGCTGCTCAGAAGTGTCATCACCTGGAGCCAAACACACAAAGGACGCAAAACAAACAGAGGAGATGAGCATAAGCCAACAAACAAATCAAAAGCAATGTAGGAGAATGATGGAAGTGGGCATGCAGCGGTAGTACCGTGCCCTAACCGCGGTAGTACCGCCACGAGCGGTAGTACCGCCCCAGAGGGAGCGGTAGTACCGCACGAGGTCAAGCGGTAGTACCGCTCCAGGGGGAGCGGTAGTACCGCTTGAGGCGGATGCACAGCAGTTTCAAAGCATGGGGCGGTGAAACAGTGGCCTGCTACTATCATGGACAGATCTGGCACTACCGGCCTACCAAATTCAAACATAATCCTACCAAACAACAATCTCGATGATCTAGTTGCTTACTCCAACTAACTCAAGCCTAGATTTAGCCAAAAATCTAGAGATGCAACCAACATTGCCCCTAAAGCACAAGATCTAAACACAAGACCAAAAGAGATAAGGAACGGGGGCAATACCGGCATCCATGGCAAGAGGACGAGGTGGGGATCGACTCCACCGAAGGAAATGGAGAGGGATGCCCCGGAGGAGGAGATCCACCGGAGCCCTTCCGCGCCAGAACGGTGCTGGAGAGAGAGAGGCACGAGGGGGTAATGGGTATGGGGAGGAAGAAACCTCCCCTGCCCCTATAAATACCCCTGACCCCCGCCCCACCGCGGTAGTACCGCGCTGGGAGCGGTAGTACCGCTTCCAGCAGTAGTACCGCTCGCCAGCAGCGGCAGTACCGCCCCAGCACACGGCGACCACTAGATCATAAGGCCTTGCTCAAAAAAAACACCGCAACGAAGAAGAAACAGAAAGAAGCACCCCAGAAAGAGGCCAAGAGAGGGCGGTGGCCGAAGCCACCTATGTTTGAGTCAAGAGGTATGGCGCCGCGAAGATTTTAACCTTGGGCCCATGACCAAAACTCGTCTTTTAAGCACACGTGCCATCAACAATGGCAAAAAGTGAAAGACGTAATCAATTTATGCATAATGGGGGAAGGGAGAGTTCATTGAGAGAACAACACTCCCCCTATGTCCATGCCTACACCTAAACTAGACAACAAATTGAATGAGGTAGGGTGTGCACGGGTTCAAGCAACATTGCTCGAATCAATGATATTTAGCTCATGCCTTAACTTGCGAAATCTTGCTTCATCCAAGGGCTTCGTGAAAATATCTGCAAGGTTGTCATGAGTGTTGACATAGTTGAGCTCGATCTCTCCTCGCCTGATGTGATCTCGGATGAAGTGATACCGAATCTCAATATGCTTCGTCTTGAAGTGTTGCACCTGGTTGAGAGAAATCTTGATGGCACTTTCGTTGTCACACCAAAGAGGCACTTTGTCACAAGTGACACCGTAATCCTTCAAAGTTTGCCTCATCCACAAGAGTTGTGCACAACAACTACCGTCCGCAACATACTCCGCTTCGGTGGACGAGAGAGACACACAACTTTGCTTTTTAGAAGACCAACTTACCAGAGAGCAACCAAGGAATTGGCATCCTCCGGAGGTGGACTTCCTATCCACTTTGTCTCCCGCCCAATCGGAATCCGAGAACCCTACAAGCTTGAAGTTTGATCCTCTTGGGTACCATAGGCCAAAGTTTGGGGTATGAGCCAAATATCGAAAGATTCGTTTGACCGCCACATAGTGACTTTCCTTAGGTGCGGCTTGAAACCGTGCACAAATTCCCACACTCAACATGATGTCCGGTCTAGATGCACAAAGGTAAAGCAAGGAACCAATCATGGAATGATATACCTTTTGATCCACCACTTTACCATTTGGATCAAGGTCGAGTTGGCACTTGGTGGGCATTGGGGTGGAAGCCGGCTTGACGTCACTTAGCTTGAATCTCTTGAGCATGTCTTGAGTGTATTTGGATTGATTGATGAAGGTTCCTTCTCTTCTTTGCTTCACTTCGAACCCTAGAAAGAACTTCAACTCCCCCATGGAGGACATCTCGAACTTTGAGGTCATGAGAGCGGCAATTCCTCATTGAAGGCTTTGTTAGGAGAACCAAAGATAATATCATCAACATATAGTTGGCACACAAACAACTCCCCTTTGACCTTCTTAGTAAAAAGAGTGGGGTCGATTACCCCAACTTCAAACCCACGGTCTTGTAACAACTCGGTAAGGTGATCATACCACGCACGTGGGGAATGTTTAAGGCCATAGAGTGCCTTATCGAGTTGATACACATGATCGGGAAAGTAGGGATCCTCGAACCCGGGGGGTTGCTTGACGTACACCAATTCATTAATGGGACCATTAAGAAAAGCACTCTTCACATCCATTTGATGTAACTTAAAGTTATGATGAGAAGCATATGCAATCAACATGCGAATGGATTCAAGACGAGCAACGGGAGCAAAGGTTTCACCGTAGTCGATACCCTCGACTTGGGAGTAGCCTTGTGCTACCAAACGAGCCTTGTTGCGAATGATAATCCCATGGGCATCTTGCTTGTTCTTGAATATCCACTTGGTTCCAATAACATTGTGGGTCCCCGTTGGCCTTGGCACCAATCTCCACACTTTGTTGCGCTCGAAGTTGTTGAGTTCTTCATGCATGGCATTAAGCCAATCCGGATCTTCTAGCGCCTCATAAACCTTGTGGGGTTCCACACAAGAGACAAACGCATGATGCTCACAATAATTTGCTAATTGTCTACGAGTGCTTACCCCCTTTCTTAAGCTTCCAAGCACATTCGTCATGAGATGGTCTTTGGTGGAGAGCTTGGAAGCAACCTTGGCGGCCCGACGCTCTAATTCCTCCTCGGCAGTGAGTTGAGGAGCGGTTACTTGATTGTCTTGAGTGTCGTCATGAGCTTGTTTTTGGTCTTGAACTTGCTCGAGGGAGAGTACTTGACCTTGGGCATCACTTGGTGTGTCAACACCGTCTCGAGCATGATGTTGCCCTTGGTCTTGTTCATGAGGTTGAGGGCCTTCACTTTGTTCTTCGGAAGCGTGTGGGCCTTGGGTTGGTGATGGCTCCACTTGAGTGGAGCATTGTCCTTCTCCTTCGGCCACAAGGGGTTCCTCAATGGGTAGGATGAATCCAACACCCATTCTTCTTATGGCTTGAGGAGGAATTTCATCACCTACATCACAAGTGCCACTTTGCTCCACTTGGGAGCCGTTATTTTCATCAAACTCCACGTTACACGTCTCCTCAATAAGTCCCGTGGATTTATTGAGGACACGGTAAGCATGAGAGTTTGTAGCATAACCAACAAATATGCCCTCATAAGCTCTAGCCTCGAATTTAGACAAACGAACACCCTTTTTGAGAATGAAGCACTTACACCCGAACACCCGGAAGTACTTGAGGTTGGGCTTGTTACCGGTGAGTATCTCATAAGGAGTCTTGTTCAAACCCTTGCGGAGGTAGAGCCGATTTGATGCATGACACGCAGTGTTGATGGCTTCGGCCCAAAAGTTGTATGGAGACTTGAACTCCGCCATCATGGTCCTTGCCGCATCCATCAACGTCCGGTTCTTCCTCTCCGCAACACCGTTTTGTTGAGGGGTGTACGGTGCGGAATATTGATGCTTGATTCCCTCATCACTAAGAAATTCATCCAAGGTGTAGTTCTTGAACTCGGTGCCGTTTTCACTTCTTATCGTCAAAATCTTTGCATTGTGTTGACGTTGTGCTTCATTTGCAAAGTCAATGACGGTTTGTTGGGTCTCACTCTTCCTCTTGAAGAAATACACCCACGTGTACCTTGAGTAGTCATCCACAATCACCAAGCAATACTTTCTTCCTCCAAGACTATCGAAGGATGGAGGCCCAAAGAGATCCATGTGAAGGAGCTCCAAAGGCCTTTTTGAATAAATGATAGTCGTGGGAGGGTGAGCCTTCTCATGTAGCTTTCCTTCGATACAGGCACTGCAAGCACGATCTTTAGCAAAACTAACATTCGTTAGTCCACGGACATGGTCCCCCTTTAGGAGACTTTGCAAAGATCTCATATTGACATGGGCTAAACGGCGATGCCAAAGCCATCCCACATCAACTTTAGCCATTAGGCATGTCGCGGTCTCAGTGGGTCGCTCCGAAAAGTTAATCACATAGAGACCGTTCTCGACATGCCCAACAAAGGCTACTTTAAGAGTCTTGCTCCACAAGAGGGCCACGGTATCGATATCAAAGAAAGTGGCAAAGCCCATGATTGCAAGTTGACGAACGGAAAGTAAATTGTATGCAAGGGACTCAACAAGCATGACCTTCTCGATCGTGAGATCATGAGAGATGACCACCTTGCCAAGTCCCAATACCTTAGAAGATGACGCGTCACCCCATTCGACATTGGTGGGCATAGACGGAACCGTGCGCACGTCCACCACCAAGTCCTTGCTTCCGGTCATATGATTTGTAGCTCCGCTGTCGAGCAACCATGATCCACCACCGGAAGCAAACACCTACAAGAGATCAATGCTTGGTTTTAGGTACCCATTTTGTAATGGGTCCTTTGATGTTAGTAACAAGGGTCTTAGGAACCCAAATAGACCATTCAATGTACTCATGAAGAGAGCCAACAAATTTGGCATAAACATGCCCATCACTAGCACGGCACAACACATAAGAAGGATTAAAATCGCCGGCCTTGTTGGGTGAGGTGACATTGCCCTTCTTGACTTTGTTCTTCTTCTTCTCCACGGGAACACTCTCTCCCGCCCTCACAAAAGTTTGCATGAGGGGAGGAGGTCGTTTGGTCTTATCATCCTTCTTCTTGTTCTTGGAGTTGGGGACGTACCCAACCCCTTCCTTCGCCACACCTCCCTTTTGGTTGATCAAGAGATCATTGAGGTTCTTCTTGCCTTGTATGCACGTCACAAGGCCTCTCTCAAGTTGCGCCTTCAATGATGCATTTTCCTCAACAAGATGCATATGCTCACAACACGGGTTAGTAGCATTTGCGTTATCAAGTAAAACCATATGAGGAAAAGTTGCTTTCTCCTTAGTTAGCTTCACTTGGAGTTGATCATGAGACTCCTTGAGACTCGCGTGAATACCCTTCAAGGCCTTGTGGGCCTTGTCGAGTATATCAAACTCCTCTTTGAGTCTAGCAAGATCAACCCCAAGTTTGGCCTTCTCGGAGTTTAGTACACGAGACACAACTAGGACATGATCATAATCTTTCTCTAACTTAGCATGATCAACGTTGTGTGACTCCTCAAGAGCCAAACGAAGACCATGCTCTTCCTCACGAGCATTAGAAAGATCCGAAATCTCATCGGCATAGTCACGACTATGCCCTTCCATCTTCGAGATGGTGTCTTCGTGAGCCTCGATCATGTCATTGGCCTCACCAAGTTGTTCCAAGAGAGCAACAAAGTGCTTCTTGGATTTTCCCTTGAGTTTGCCCATAAAGGCCTCAAACTCGTTAGCCACCACATTAGCTCCCTCAACTTCATTCATACAATCCAATGGGGAAGGATGATTAATGATGGTAGTTTTGATGTTGGGGGTTACCTTGTTGGTGGCTTTAGCCATGAGACACTTGGCGTTGATGCTCTCGTTGGGTGAGTCGAAGAGAGACACTTGTGACGTTGTTGCAATGGCAACAGAGGCCATGGCAACCGTCTCATCATCTTCATCATCGTCATCATCCTCATTATACTCTTCTTGCACAACCAAGGCCTTGGGAGGAGTCTTCTTGGTGAAATTGTTCTTGTTGGGGAACGACTTGGCCTTGTCCTTTCGGATGAGTTTGCCACCATTATCTTCCCTCTTCTCATACGGGCATTCCGCAATGAAATGACTCACATTGCCGCAATTGTAGCAAGTCCTCACACGTTGCTTGCCCCTTGTCCCACTTGAGTTGCTTTTGCTAAAGTTGGGCCTCGAGTTTTTCTTGCTCCAAAATTGCCTTGAAGCAAGAGCCATGTGTTCATGATATGCATACTTTGTATCTTCGGGGTTGCTCTCCTCTTCTTCCTCTTCTTCTTCTTCCACAGTGAGCTTGGCCTTCAAAGCAAGGTTGGGCTTCTTTGCCCGTTGAGACCGGAGCACCGCATTGTCGGCGGTCTTGTCCAAGATGTTCATGGCCACAAACTCATCCAACACCTCGCTTGAGGTCAAAGTGTGGAAGTCCGGTCTTTGGCGGATGACGGAGGACATGGCCTTGTGGTAGGGCATCATTGCCTTGAGGAATTTGCGCTTGATCCAATTATCATCCGTGTCCTTGCTCCCGTGATCTCGTAGTGAGACTGCGAGTTTGGTGACTCTCCGAAAAAGCTCACGAGGCTCTTCATCTTCCTTCATTGCAAACTCATCGGCCTCATCTTGTACCACTTCATAGTGGAGCGTTGAATGCTTGCGCTTCCCCGGTAGAGAGACACGACACAATGCCATGCATCTTTGGCCAAGGAGTAAGGGCGAAGATGAGGTAGGTCTTCGGGTGGAATTGCATCTTGAATGATGAAGAGAGCATTCTCATTGAATTGATTGTCCGCGGCTTCTCGAGGAGTGAGGTTGCTTGGATCATGTGGATAAAAACCTTCTTCAATGATTCTCCAAAGGTTAGTGTTCACATGATTTAAATGACGTTTAAAGCGGTAAACCCAAGAATCAAAATCCTCATTTTTCACAATCTTAGGAGGAGGACCGGCATGATTCAAATGAGTAGAAGGAACCGGTCCACCATAAACAAGTGGTGGTTCCACGTGGGCAAAGATGCCGGTGCCATTCTTGCCACTCAAAGAAGGAGCCTTTTCACTACTAGCTTCCCCTTTGTCGGGGGTAGCATCCGACACCTTGTTGGCGGGATCCCCCACTTTCAACGGTGCGGTGGAAAGTTTAAGCCCCTCAAGGAATTTAGTAAACATGTTTTCAACTTCGGTCATCATGGAGGTTTTCAATGTCTCCAAGGCTACATTGAACTCCTCACGAGAGACCGAAGTTCCCCCATCGCCCGTAGACGAGATAGGATTCACACCGGAGTGTTCCTCCGCACCGTCTACGGTATCAACCATACTCTTTGGACGGTAAGGTCCTTAATAAAGAGACGAGGCTCTGATACCAATTGAAAGGATCGATATGGTTGACTAGAGGGGGGGTGAATAGGCAACTACCAATTTTTAGCTTTTCTTTACCAAATTAATCTTTGCATCAAAGTAGGTTGTCTAGATGTGCAACTAGGTGAGCAACCTATATGATGCAACAACAACAAGCACACAAGCAAGCAAGGGAATAAACACTAAAGAGCTTGCACAAGTAAAGGTAAGAGATAACCAAGAGTGGATCCGGTGAAGACGAAGATGTGTTACCGAAGTTCCTTCCTTTTGAGGGGAAGTACGTCTCCGTTGGAGCGGTGTGGAGGCACGATGCTCCCCAAGAAGCCACTAGGGCCACCGTATTCTCCTCACGCCCTCACACGATGCGAGATGCCGTGATTCCACTATTGGTGCCCTTGAAGGCGGCGACCGAACCTTTACAAACAAGGTTGGGGCAAACTCCACAACTTAATCGGAGGCTCCCAACAAGACCACGAAGCTTCACCACAATGGAATATGGCTCCGAGGTGACCTCAACCGTCTAGGGTGCTCGAACACCCAAGAGTAACAAGATCCGCTAAGGATGAATGGGGGAATCAAAAATCCCTTGGTGGAAGTGTGGATCGGAGCCTTCTCAACCACTCCCGAGCAAATCAACGAGTTTGATTGGCTAGGGAGATAGATCGGGCAAGAGGAAGCTTGGGGTATGCAATGGAGCTTGAGCAATAAATGGTGCTTGGGCAATAATGAGGGTTGGTGGAAGAGGTAAAGCAAAGAGGGAGGAGAAGGACCCCTTATATAGTGGGGGAAACAAGTGAACCGTTACCCCCCACTCAGCCCCGCAGAGGGCGGTACTGCCGCGGAGGCAGAGCGGTACTGCCGCCCTAGAGCGGTACTACCGCTCCCCCTCAGCGGTACTACCGCGCCAAAAGAGAAGGCCTAGGGCAGGGGCCCAGGGCGGTACTGCCGCCCTCAAGCGGTACTACCGCTCCCCCTCAGCGGTACTACCGCGGAGGTAGAGCGGTACTACCGCTCTCGAGCAGTACTACCGCCACTACTGCCGCGCCTAGTACCGCAAAACCCGACACGAGAAAATGTGCGCAAGAATCGAAGCGGAAGGAGCACCATGCCACCACGGTACTGCGGCTGAGCCTCAGCAAGCGGTACTACCGCTCCGAGGAGCGGTACTACCGCTGCAGACGCAGTGGCAGGGCAGCAGTAGCACGGAACCGCAGAGGTACTGCCGCAGAGGCCACCCAGCGGTACTATGGCTCGGGAGCGGTACTACCGCTCCAGGGAGCGGTACTACCGCTCCAGGAGCGGTACTACCGCTTAGGAAGTCTCAGCCGCACTACCGCTGCGGACTGCGGTACTACCGCTGGGTCCTGGACAAACAGAGTTAGGAGGGAAAGAAGGGCCCCATAGGTGCGGAAAAGAACGGAGGGTGTGATGAGAACGTGTACATGTTGATTCCACCCAACCCATACCGAAACGGACCCCCTCTTGATAGTACAGTGACTACTACGAAACTTAGTCCACCAACAAAGTCACGGAATCGACTACACCGTCTTGAGTAGAGCACCGAGGGGAAATAATCGTTCCGTGCCGAAAGATGAATATCTGAAAGCACTCAAAGCACATGATTAGTCCGCAAATGCATTGTCATCAATCACCAAAACACCGTAGGGATAAATAAGCCCTTACAGCATGCTATTTTGAACTAACCGTGAACGCCGACCAGGGCCAGGCCCACCTCTCTCCTAGGTGGTCTCAACCTGCCATGTCGCTCCGCCACAAAGTAACAGTCGGGGGCCGTCGGGAACCCAGGCCCACCTCTAAAGGGATGGAGCCACCTGCCCTTTCAGCCCCCATCTCCGAACAATATCATAACTAATGTAACAGTATAAAGTATATAGCATATGCCCGTGATCACCTCCCGAGTGACCATGGCCCAGTAGTATAGCATGGCAGACGGACAAGGATGTAGGGCCACTGATGGAATACTAGCATCCCTATACTAAGCATTTAGGATTGCAGGTAAGGGTAACAACTGTAGCAACAATGACAGGCTATGCATCAGAATAGGATTAACCGAAAGCAGTAACATGCTACACTACTCTAATGCAAGCAGTAGAGAGAAGGAATAGGTGATATCTGGTGATCAGGGGGACTTGCCTGGTTGCTCTCGCAAGTAGGGGTCGTCAACAACGTAGCCGATCAGGGCACTAGCAATGGCGTCAGTCTCGTAGTCTACCGGGGAGAAGAGGGGGAAGAAATAATGAATACAATGCAAACAGAAGCATAACGACGTATGACATGTCAAGTAACAGTGCTAGGAGTGCCCTAACGCGCTAGGAGGTGATACCGGCGAAGGGAGAAAATATCCAGGAAAGTATCCCCGGTGTTTCGTGTTTTCAGATAGGTGAACTGGAGGGGGAAAGTTGTGTGTTCGCTATGCTATGGATGTGTGGCAGACGAACGGGCTGCGTATCCGAATTCATCTCGTCGTTATGAGCAACTTTCATGTACAAAGTTTTTCCATGCAAGCTACGGTTTATTTTCTATTAATTTTAAATGATTTAAATCATTTTTAGGATTTATTTAATCACTTTAATTCAACATTATCCAGAATAGTGCTTGCTGATGTCGGCATGACGTCAGTAGTCAACAGGGTGTTGACTTTGTCAAATAACGTGTGGGTCCTGACTGTCACTGATTGATTAATTAACTAACAGTTAATTAGGTTAACTAGTGATCAGATTAATCTAATTATGATTAATTAACTTAATTAATTAATTAATTTAATTATTATTTGATTATAGTTTTTTTCTTTTATATAAACGTTCTAGGCTGGGCCCCACATGTCATTGGCACAGGGGCCTTAATGGTCGCGGGTGGCGGTTACGGTCGCCGGGCGGAGCCGGGCGATGGGCGCCAGCCCACCCGATAGGGCGCTGCGGCCGGCGGGTGAAGGGGGCCGGCGCGGGGCCCGTGGCCGCGGCCGGAGCAGCGCCGCGGGGCTAGGCGAGGATGCGTGGGACGAGCACCGGCACCCAGCGGCGTCACGCACGAGAAGGGAGGGGCTGCGGGCGCGCGGGCCAGCGAGGCCGTAGCAGTGCCACCAACGCGGTGCAGGCAGGCGGTGGTGGAAACGTTCTGGGGCGACAGCACGCTAGCGAATGACGGGGAGCTGAGGCCAGTTGGGACGAGGCCGACCGCAGGGAGGCGGCGGAAAGCAGCGGTGGAGGCGGGGCGACACGGTAGTAGCGGGAGCTGGGGATGGCCACGGCGCGGGAGAGAAGCGGCGATGGAGGCGAGGCCCGGGCGGCGCGGGGCACGGCGTGGAGGCAGGCAAGGGCACGGCGATGTGGGCGTGCGCGCGTGGGCGGAGTAGTGCAGCAGCAGCCTGCGGGAGCGGGGCGAGGCAGGGAGGCGTGCGCGGCCGAGCGGGGAGGAGGCAGTCTGGCGAGGAGGGGCTCCGGCGACGGTGTCGGGCGGTTGTTCCCCACCCCGATCCAGATGGGATAGAGTGGTGGGGGAGAGGGAGAGAGTGAGTGGGGGAAAGTTGGGGGCGACGGTTTAGGGTTTCGGGGTCCAGGATTAAGAGAGTGGGTGGGCTGGCCTGGTGGCCCGGTTGGGCTGCTGGCTGGGCTATAGCCTAGTGGGGGGGCTTTTCTTTGTTTTTCTTTTCTTCTATTTTCTTTTCACCTTTTCTTTTTATTTATTTTCTTTTCTGTTTTAAATCATTGTAAAATATTTAGGCATTTTCTAAAAATGGGTTTTCTCCACAATAATTACCAGTGCAATATTTGGCACCCACCGAACATTTTTGTTTCAATGTTTGAAAACTTTTGTTGTTTGCCATATTTTGAATTTGAATTTTTTACCAGTTTTGAACTAACGAGAGATTAGCAACAGTAACGGAGGTGACGTGGCATCATTAGCAGAGTTTCGCTGTAGCTTAATTATCCGAGCATCACAACCGCCGGCAGAGCACACCAAAATAGAGGCGGAGAAGAAGGTCGAGGAAGAGAAGCGCGCCGTGGGGCAAGCTACCTGGCAGGTCTATGTCGCGTCCGAGAGAGTCAGGCAATTGGCTCTTTGGCAGAAGGCTCGTGCAAGGGCCGTGAGGGTGGCGCAGGACGCCCGCGCCAAAGCCCTGAGTCAAGTCGGGCCCAAGCGCCTCATCTAGGCTTGGCGATACATGGACCGGGTGCACACTTCCAGGGAGGAGGAGTACCTGTTGGCGCCGGATCACCACACCGGTGAGATCGCGCTCGCCCACCGGCAAGCCACCAATCAGCACCTTGCGAGTTGCGAGGCTGAGGAAGAGGCGTTGTGTCGACGCGCTGGGAAACGGCCACGCACCAGGGCACTCGTGGCGCGCCGCAAGCTCTCCTGCGAGCGTCGTGGCTTTTAGTAGGAGTATAATTTAGTTTCGTAAGGTGATCTCATTAGTTTTGGGATGCAAATAATAAATGCCGAATGTTCGGGAATTATTAGCGTCGTTAATTAAGTATGTAAGAGGGAAAGTTTGGAAACCTTGTTTATCCGTAAGCATTTTGTAAGTAGGTGCATATAGCACAAACTTTACTATATACTATCGCACTACACGTCTCTCTTTATATATGCTTGCAGACTGTGCTACTCCCTCCGTCCAGGTGAATAAGTCATCTTTGGTTGTGCACCGTGACCAAGAAGGAGGGAAGACTTTATACACCTAGACGGAGGGAGTGCTACTATTACTTATGTACGTGCAAATGCATGTTTTAACATTATGATGCAGTTTTTGTAAAAGTAGAAAAACAGCACTAGACAAGCTTGTGAAACAATTCAATGCAAAACAAATGCAAAAATGCTCGTTTGATTGTTTACTTTTAGCTTCCTTCTCTGTGGTTATTTCTCTGTCGTACTTTGTACGGAGTATCTCACTGGTCGAAAAGGCATGCAAATTCCCAAACCGCTTCCTACACCCTGTATCGAATTTTTTGCCTAACAAGTTGTGTCGTGCAATTGGAATTCCAACTTGAGTACTAGTACTACTAGTAGGAGTACCAGGGGCCAGTTTGTTTAGGCTTCTAGATTAGTAGTAATCCCATTACTACTAGCTCCGTCCTCGTTTATTGGTCCCCATTGTAATATATGTCAAATTTTGATCATAAATTTAACTAATGAAATGTTTGTGCATGTCACATGCACTAACATTTTATCAGTTTAATCTTTGGTCAAAATTTACAACAAATTACAATGTTGACGAATAAACCAGGACGGAGGTACTAGTACTCCCTCCTTTCCGGCTTATAGGGCTCAACTCAAAAATCTCACCAACCAAGGTAGTAGATGGTAAGTGGTGGAATACTTTTCGTAATTTGCAAAAGCACCCAATTAATGCTCTTGTTTTCCTCAAAAATTCATGTTTACCAATGTATTAGTCAATTTTCTCTTAATACTTGCATGCAATTATTTAATGCACCTTGGAATTTGAAATTTTGATGGGGAACAACCAAGTTGAGCCTTATAAAATGGAAAAACTAAGATTTTGAGATAAGCCCTATAAACCGGAAAGGAGGGAGTAGTAGTTTAGAAGCCCAAATAAATGAGTGGGGCGCCTTAATGTTACTCTCCACTGTGACTAGTCTTATGGGAAAATCTAGGGAAGACACGGCTTATTTTTTAAGCCGCCAAAAGAATTGGCCCTAGGAGTAGTAGCTAGGGATACTAGGAGTAGTAGCTAGTGATCAAGTGTGCGAGATGAACCGGCGAAAGTAAATGCAGAGAGATGAAATGCAAAAAGACGGGGAATGTGATGGTTGCTTATCCGTTTATCTTACCAGGCCACTTATTACTGGCAGTGGTTGGGTTTTGTGATATGACGGCTTTACTGCCACGCCACGAGCGGGGTGAGAGTGAGACTCCCGTGAAGCGCCACCCTCTACCCTTGTACTACATCGGTCGTGGTTTATTAGTCCCCCATTGAATTTGACTGAAGATTTAACTAACAAAATGTTAGTGCATGTCAACAAAAACTATATCGTTGGATTCGTATTTGAACATAGTTTTCAATGATATAATTTTAGGTGACATGCAGCAGCATTTATCGTACTATATATAACGTTAGTTCAATTTTTGGTCATACTAATCTAGAGTAATCCCTCAATTTACTTATACAAGGCCACTATGGAATATACACTTTGCATCTATACAAGGCCACCAACAGTAATCGAGGCAAAATAAATGATATTTCCTCGTACTAGCAACTTGTTTAATACTTGCATGCATGCTGTCATAATGATAGTCAGCTACTTCCTCCACTCAGTTTGCTTGCATGCAGGCGGCATATTAATGATCCCAGTAAATGAAAAGAAAAGTTGACTTGCAAAGCAGGTATTAAATTTTACATTGGTACATGTAATTTGAGTTTGTGGCCTTGTATATAAAAATGAAGGGAGTAGTAAGGTGCCCGTGCGTTGCACGAAAGAGTGAAATGCATTGACCGTGGAGTTGTTTATTTTGACAAAGGATGTGGGGGTCATCTCTAGAGCTCACAAACATCCGGGTGAAATAGATAAAAAGGTATCTTTTGCAGAGAAAAACGTTCAACTGTTCAACCTGCATCCAAAACTTGTGAAGAAATAACACTTATTGTGCTTTGTAAGAAATGATCTTTAAGAATTAGTTTTTGAGTATCAATTGTTATACATGTTGGCTACAGATGACATGGCACTTTCTTATAGTCAACAGTTGGCTATACTATTAAGTATTAACCATGCCCTTATACACCTAGACGGAGGGATTAAATCAGGATGACTTGGAAGGGGCAGAGGAGATGTAAGAAATGGTTCATAGTAAGTCTTTCACCAGTACTATAGTAAAAGTTCATACAAGGAAGATTCTAGACTAAACTATAAATGGATGCAGTTTTATTCATGTGCGATACTCCAGTAGAGCAAGATCATGCATGGAAGTCTCCACATGCTTAGACAGCGGATTACACTAAGCAAAGACTAATGATCAACATTTAACTTGATAATGCGTATGTCTAGGTGAACCTCCTTGGAGTCCCCATGCACCGTGTTGGGGGGTAAATCATACCATGCATATTCCATGTCCACATTGTTGGGGAACGTAGCAGAAATTCAAAATTTTCCTATGTATCACCAAGATCTATCTATGGAGAGACCAGCAACGAGGGGAAGAAGAGTGCATCTACATACCCTTGTAGATCGCTAAGCGGAAGCGTTCAAGAGAACGGGGTTGATGGAGTCGTACTCGTCGTGATCCAAATCACCAATGATCCTAGTGCCGAACGGACGGCACCTCCATGTTCAACACACGTACAGCCCGGTGACGTCTCCCACGCCTTGATCCAGCAAGGAGAGAGGGAGAGGTTGAGGAAGACTCCATCCAGCAGCAGCACAACGGCGTGGTGGTGGTGGAGGAGCGTGGCAATCCTGCGGGGCTACGCCAAGCACCACGGGATATGAGGAGAAAGAGAGGGAGGGCTGCACCAACAGGGAGAGATCAAATCGCGTGTATTGGGCAGCCCCTAGGCCAAGTATATATAGGGGAAGGGGAGGGGCTGCGCCCCCTTTAGGGTTTCCACCCCTAGGGTGGCGGCCAGCCTAGATCCCATCTAAGGGAGGCGGCCAAGGGGGTGGGGGAGAGGGAGGCGCACCAGGATGGGCCTTAGGGCCCATCTGCCCTAGGGTTTGCCCCCTTCTCCTCTCCCTTGCGCCTTGGGCCCTTGTGGGGGGCGAAACAGCCCACTTGGGGCTGGTCCCCTTCCACACTTGGCCCATGAAGCCCTCCGGGGCTGGTGGCCCCACTTGGTGGACCCCCGGGACCCTCCCGGTGGTCCCGGTACGTTACCGATAAAACCCAAAACCTTTCCGGTGACCAAAACAGGACTTCCCATATATAAATCTTTACCTCCGGACCATTCTGGAACTCCTCGTGACGTCCGGGATCTCATCCGGGACTCCGAACAACATTCGGTAACCACATACAAACTTCCTTTATAACCCTAGCGTCATCGAACCTTAAGTGTGTAGACCCTACGGGTTCGGGAGACATGCAGACATGACCGAGACGTTCTCCGGTCAATAACCAACAGCGGGATCTGGATACCCATGTTGGCTCCCACATGCTCCATGATGATCTCATCGGACGAACCACGATGTCAAGGACTTAATCAATCACGTATACAATTCCCTTTGTCTAGCGGTACGATACTTGCCCGAGATTCGATCGTCGGTATCCCGATACCTTGTTCAATCTCGTTATCGGCAAGTCTCTTTACTCGTTCCATAACACATCATCCCGTGATCAACTCCTTGATCACATTGTGCACATTACGATGATGTCCTACCGAGTGGGCCCAGAGATACCTCTCCGTCACACGGAGTGACAAATCCCAGTCTCGATTCATGCCAACCCAACAGACACTTTCAGAGATACCCGTAGTGCACCTTTATAGCCACCCAGTTACGTTGTGACGTTTGGCACACCCAAAGCACTCCTACGGTGTCCGGGAGTTGCACAATCTCATGGTCTAAGGAAATGATACTTGACATTAGAAAAGCTTTAGCATACGAACTACACGATCTAGTGCTATGCTTAGGATTGGGTCTTGTCCATCACATCATTCTCCCAATGATGTGATCCCGTTATCAACGACATCCAATGTCCATGGTCAGGAAACCGTAACCATCTATTGATCAACGAGCTAGTCAACTAGAGGCTTACTAGGGACATGATGTTGTCTATGTATCCACACATGTATCTGAGTTTCCTATCAATACAATTCTAGCATGGATAATAAACGATTATCATGAACAAGGAAATATAATAATAATCAATTTATTATTGCCTCTAGGGCATATTTCCAACAGTCTCCCACTTGCACTAGAGTCAATAATCCAGTTCACATCGATATGTGATTAACACTCAAGGTCACATCCCCATGTTACTAACACCCAAAGAGTTCTGGGTTTGATCATGTTATGCTTGTGAGAGAGGTTACAGTCAATGGGTCTGAACCTTTCAGATCCGTGTGTGCTTTACAAATCTCTATGTCATCTCCTAGATGCAACTACCACGTTCTATTTGGTGCTATTCCAAATAACTGTTCTACTATACGAATCGAGTTTACTACTCAGAATAATCTGGATTAGTGTCAAAGTTTGCATCGGCGTAACCCTTTACGACGAACTCTTTTACCACCTCCATAATCGAGAAAATTCCTTATTCCTCTAAGGATAATTTTGACCGCTATCTGGTGATCTACTCCTAGATCACCTTCGTACCCTCTAGCCAGACATGTGGCAAGGCACACATCAGGTGCGGTACACAGCATAGCATACTATGGAGCCTATGTCTAAGCATAGGGGACGACCTTCGTCCTTTCTCTCTGTTCTGCCGTGGTCGAGCTTTAAGTCTTAACTTCATACCTTACAACTCAGGCAAGAACTCCTTCTTTGACTGATCCATCTTGAACACCTTCAAGATCATGTCAAGGTATGTGCTCATTTGAAAGTACCATTAAGCGTTTTGATCTATCCTTATAGATCTTGATGCTCAATGTTCAAGTAGCTTAATCCAGGCTTTCCATTGAAAAACACTTTCCAAATAACCATATATGCTTTCCAGAAATTCTACATCATTTCTGATCAACAATATGTCAACAACATATATTCATCAGAAATTCTATAGTGCTCCCACTCACTTCTTTGGAAATACAAGTTTCTCATAAACTTTGTAAAAACCCAAAATCTTTAATCATCATCAAAGCATACATTCCAACTCCGAGATGCTTGCTCCAGTCCTCAGAAGGATTGTTGGAGCTTTGCATACTTATTAGCATCTTTCAGGATTGACAAAACCTTCCGGTTGTATCACATACAACCTTTCCTCAAGAAAATCGTCGAGGAAACAATGTTTTGACATCCTATCTGCAAGATTTCATAAATAATGCAGTGACTGCTAACATAATTCCAACAGACTTTTAGCATCGCTACGAGTGAGAAAGTCTCATCATAGTCAACTCCTTGAACTTGTCAGAAAACATCTTAACGACAAGTCGAGCTTTCTTAATGGTGACACTTACCATCATTGTCTGTCTTCCTTTTAAAATCCATCTGTACCTAACAGCCTTATGACCATCAAGTAGTTCTTCCAAAGTCTACACTTTGTTTTCAAATATGGATCCTCTCTCGGATTATATGGCCTCGAGCCATTTTGGAATCCAGGCCCACCATCGCTTCTCCATAGCTCGTAGGTTCATTGTTGTCTAGCAACATGACTTCCAAGACAGGATTACGTACCACTCTGAAGTAGTACGCATCCTTGTCATCCTACGAGGTTTGGTAGGATCTGAAGTTTCATGATCACTATCATAAGCTTCCACTTCAATTGGTGTAGGTGCCACAGGAACAACTTCCTGTGCCCTGCCACACACTAGTTGAAGAGACGGTTCAATAACCTCATCAAGTCTGAATTATTGAAAGTGAATGTGGTTGTCTCTAATGCCTAACCCATAAACAATCGTGGTAATTCGATAAGAGACATCATGGTATGCATCATATCCAATAGGGTGCAGTTATGATGTTCGGACACACCATCACATTATGGTGTTCCAGGCTGTCTTAGTTGTGAAACAATTTCCACAATGTCTTAATTCTGTGCCAAACTCGTAATTAAGATATTCATCTCCATGATCATATCATAGATCTTTTATCCTCTTGTCACGATGATCTTTCAACTTCACCCTGAAATTACTTGAACCTTTCAATAATTCAGACTCGTGATTCATCAAGTAAATATACTCAACATCTACTCAAATCATCTGTGAAGTAAGAACATAACGATATCCACTACATGCCTCAGCACTCATTGGACTGCACACATCAAAATGTATTACTTCCAACAAGTTGCTTTCTAGTTCCATTTTACTGAAACCGAGACTTTCAGTCATCTTGCCCATGTGGTATGTTTTGCATGTCTCAAGTGATTCAAAATCAAGTGAGTCCAAACTATCCATCTATATAGAGTTTCTTCATGCATATCACCAATAGACATGGTTCGCATGTCTCAAACTTTTCAAAACGAGTGAGCCCAAAGATCCGTCAACATGGAGCTTCTTCATGCGTTTTATACTGATATGACTTAACTGGCAGTGCCACAAGTAGGTGGTACTATCATTACTATCCTATATCTTTTGGCATGAACATGTGTATCACTACGATCGAGATTCAATAAACCATTCATTTTAGGTGTAAGACCATTGAAGGTATTGTTCAAATAAACAGAGTAACCATTATTCTCCTTAAATGAATAACCGTATTGCGATAGACATAATCCAATCATGTCTATGCTCAACGCAAACACCAATCTCGATGGTAGAGGGAGCGTACGATATTTGATCATATCCACATTGGAAACATTTCCAACACATATCGTCAGCTCACCTTTAGCTAGTCTCCGTTTATTCCGTAGCTTTTATCTCGAGTTACTAACACTTAGCAACCGAACCGGTATCTAATACCCTGGTGCTATTAGGAGTACTAGTAAAGTACACATCAACACAATGTATATCCAATATACTTCTATCGACCTTACAAGCCTTCTCATCTACCAAGTATCTAGGGTAATTCTGCTCCAGTGGCTATTCCCCTTATTACAGAAGCACTTAGTCTCGGGTTTGGGTTCAACCTTAGGTTTCTTCACTAGAGCAGCAGCTGAATTGCCGTTTCATGAAGTATCCCTTCTTGCCCTTGCCCTTGTTGAAACTAGTGGTTTCACCAACCATCAACAATTGATGCTCCTTCTTGATTTCTACTTTTGTGGTGTCAAACATCGCGAATATCTCAAGGATCATCATATATGTCCCTGATATATTATAGTTCATCATGAAGCTCTAGCAGCTTGGTGGTAATGACTTCGGAGAACTATCACTATTTCATCTGGAAGATCAACTCCCACTTGATTCAAGTGATTGTTGTACTCAGACAATCTGAGCACAAGCTCAACAATTGAGCTTTTCTCCCTTAGTTTGTAGGCTAAGAAAATCGTCGGAGGTCTTATACCTCTTGACGTGGGCATGAGCCTGAAATCTCAATTTCAGCCCTCAAAACATCTCATATGTTTCGCGACGTTTCAAAACGTCTTCGGTGCCTCAACTCTAAACCGTTTAACTGAACTATCACATAGTTATCAAAACGTGTATGTCAGATGTTCGCAACATCCATAGACGACGTTCGAGGTTCAGCACACTGAGCGGTGCATTAAGGACATAAGCCTTCTATGAAGCAATGAGGACAATCCTCAGTTTACGGACCTAGTCCGCATAGTTGCTACTATCAACTTTCAACTAAATTTTCTCTAGGAACATATCTAAACAGTAGAACTGAAGCGCGAGCTACGACATAATTTGCGAAGACCTTTTGACTATGTTCAGGATAATTAAGTTCATCTTATGAACTCCCACTCAGATAGACATCCCTCTAGTCATCTAAGTGATTACATGATCCGAGTCAACTAGGCCGTGTCCGATCATCACGTGAGACGAACTAGTCAACGTCGGTGAACATCTTCATGTTGATCGTATCTTCTATACGACTCATGCTCGACCTTTCGGTCTTCTGTGTTCCGAGGCCATGTTTGTACACATGCTAGGCTCGTCAAGTCAACCTAAGTGTTTCGCGTGTGTAAATCTGTCTTACACCCGTTGTATGTGAACGTTAGAATCTATCACACCCGATCATCACGTGGTGCTTCGAAACAACGAACTGTCGCAACGGTGCACAGTTAGGGGGAACACTTTCTTGAAATTTTAATGAGGGATCATCTTATTTACTACCGTCGTTCTAAGCAAATAAGATGTATAAACATGATAAACATCACATGCAATCAAATAGTGACATGATATGGCCATCATCACTTTGCTCCTTTTGATCTCCATCTTCGGGGCTCCATGATCATCATCGTCACCGGCATGACACCATGATCTCCATCATCGTGTCTTCATGAAGTTGTCTCGCCAACTATTACTTCTACTACTACAGCTAACGGTTAGCAATAAAGTAAAGTAATTACATGACATTTATGTTGACACGCAGGTCATAAATAAATTAAGACAGCTCCTATGGCTCCTGCCGGTTGTCATATCATCGACATGCAAGTCGTGATTCCTATTACAAGAACATGATCAATCTCATACATCACATATCATTCATCACATTCTTCTTGGCCATATCACATCACATAGCATACCCTGCAAAAACAAGTTAGACGTCCTCTAATTGTTGTTTGCATGTTTTACGTGGCTGCTATGGGTTTCTAGCAAGAACGTTTCTTACCTACGCAAAAACCACAACGTGATATGCCAATTGCTATTTACCCTTCATAAGGACCCTTTTCATCGAATCTGATCCGACTAAAGTGGGAGAGACAGACACCCGCCAGCCACCTTATGCAACTAGTGCATGTCAGTCGGTGGAACCGGTCTCACGTAAGCGTATGTGTAAGGTTGGTCCGGGCCGCTTCATCCCACGATGCCGCCGAATCAAGATAAGACTAGTAACGGCAAGTAAATTGACAAAATCAACGCCCACGACTACTTTGTGTTCTACTTGTGCATAGAATCTACGCAATAAACCTAGCTCTGATACCACTATTGGGGAATGTAGCAGAAATTCAAAATTTTCCTACGTATCACCAAGATCTATCTATGGAGAGACCAGCAACAAGGGGAAGAAGAGTGCATCTACATACCCTTGTAGATCGCTAAGCGGAAGCGTTCAAGAGAACGGGGTTGATGGAGTCGTACTCGTCGTGATCCAAATCACCGATGATCCTAGTGCCGAACGGACGGCACCTCCGCGTTCAACACACGTACAGCCCGATGACGTCTCCCACGCCTTGATCCAGCAAGGAGAGAGGGAGAGGTTGAGGAAGACTCCATCCAGCAGCAGCACAACGGCGTGGTGGTGGTGGAGGAGCGTGGCAATCCTGCAGGGCTACGCCAAGCACCACGGGATATGAGGAGAAAGAGAGGGAGGGCTGCACCAACAGGGAGAGATCAAATCGCGTGTATTGGGCAGCCCCTAGGCCAAGTATATATAGGGGAAGGGGAGGGGCTGCGCCCCCTTTAGGGTTTCCACCCCTAGGGGTGGCGGCCAGCCTAGATCCCATCTAAGGGAGGCGGTCAAGGGGGAGGGGGAGAGGGAGGCGCACCAGGATGGGCCTTAGGCCCATCTGCCCTAGGGTTTGCCCCCTTCTCCTATCCCTTGCGCCTTGGGCCCTTATGGGGGGCGCACCAGCCCACTTGGGGCTGGTCCCCTTCCACACTTGGCCCATGAAGCCCTCCGAGGCTGGTGGCCCCACTTGGTGGACCCCCGGGACCCTCCCGGTGGTCCCGGTACGTTACCGATAAAACCCGAAACCTTTCCGGTGACCAAAACAGGACTTCCCATATATAAATCTTTACCTCCGGACCATTCCGGAACTCCTCGTGACGTCCGGGATCTCATCCGGGACTCCGAACAACATTCGGTAACCACATACAAACTTCCTTTATAACCCTAGCGTCATCGAACCTTAAGTGTGTAAACCCTACGGGTTCGGGAGACATGCAGACATGACCGAGACGTTCTCCGGTCAATAACCAACAGCGGGATCTGGATACCCATGTTGGCTCCCACATGCTCCATGATGATCTCATCGGATGAACCACGATGTCAAGGACTTAATCAATCCCGTATACAATTCCCTTTGTCTAGCGGTACGATACTTGCCCGAGATTCTATCGTCGGTATCCCGATACCTTGTTCAATCTCGTTACCGGCAAGTCTCTTTACTCGTTCCGTAACACATCATCCCGTGATCAACTCCTTGATCACACTGTGCACATTACGATGATGTCCTACCGAGTGGGCCCAGAGATACCTCTCCGTCACACGGAGTGACAAATCCCAGTCTTGATCCGTGCCAACCCAACAGACACTTTCGGAGATACCCGTAGTGCACCTTTATAGCCACCCAGTTACGTTGTGACGTTTGGCACACCCAAAGCACTCCTACGGTGTCCGGGAGTTGCACAATCTCATGGTCTAAGGAAATGATACTTGACATTAGAAAAGCTTTAGCATACGAACTACACGATCTAGTGCTATGCTTAGGATTGGGTCTTGTCCATCACATCATTCTCCTAATGATGTGATCTCGTTATCAACGACATCCAATGTCCATGGTCAGGAAACCGTAACCATCTATTGATAAACGAGCTAGTCAACTAGAGGCTTACTAGGGACATGGTGTTGTCTATGTATCCACACATGTATCTGAGTTTCCTATCAATACAATTCTAGCATGGATAATAAACGATTATCATGAACAAGGAAATATAATAATAATCAATTTATTATTGCCTCTAGGGCATATTTCCAACACACATCGGCGGGAAGGTCCCAGCTCTGCACAGTCCTAGTCAGCATGATGGAGCCGGTGTCGCCGCCCACGTACCTCGGAGGGGTAGTAACAGTGAGCACGCACCTATACATCAGCCTTGGGTCTGTGTTAGCGTCAGCGGTGTCGCCCCTTACACACACTACAGAGACAGGGCGGCGGCCTATGCGGGCCTTGCCAGTGCCCACGATCAAGAGGAAGATGCTGCCGTCCTCCTCCGAGACTAGCACGCGGCGGTGATCCTCAAGTGACTCCGGCATGGTGATGTTGGAAATATGCCCTAGAGGCAATAATAAAAGCATTATTATTATTATATTTCCTTGTTCATGATAATTGTCTTTATTCATGCTATAATTGTGTTATCCGGAAATCGTAATACATGTGTGAATAATAGACACCAACATGTCCCTAGTAAGCCTCTAGTTGACTAGCTCGTTGATCAACAGATAGTCATGGTTTCCTGACTATGGACATTGGATGTCATTGATAACGAGATCACATCATTAGGAGAATGATGTGATGGACAAGACCCAATCCTAAACATAGCATAAGATCGTATAGTTTGTTTGCTAGAGTTTTTCCAATGTCAAGTATCTTTTCCTTAGACCATGAGATCGTGTAACTCCCGGATACTGTAGGAGTGCTTTGGGTGTACCAAACGTCACAACGTAACTGGGTGACTATAAAGGTATACTACGGGTGTCTCCGAAAGTGTCTGTTGGGTTGACACAGATCAAGACTGGGATTTGTCACTCCGTATGACGGAGAGGTATCACTGGGCCCACTCGGTAATGCATCATCATTATGAGCTCAAAGTGACCAAGTGTCTGCTCACGGGATCATGCATTACGGTAAGAGTAAAGTGACTTGCCGGTAACGAGATTGAACAAGGTATTGGGATACCGACGATCGAATCTCGGGCAAGTAACATACCGATTTACAAAGGGAATTGTATACGGGGTTGCTTGAATCCTCGACATCATGGTTCATCCGATGAGATCATCGAGGAGCATGTGGGAGCCAACATGGGTATCCAGATCCCGCTGTTGGTTATTGACCGGGGAGCAATCTCGGTCATGTCCACATGTCTCCCGAACCCGTAGGGTCTACACACTTAAGGTTCGGTGACGCTAGGGTTGTAAAGATATGTATATGTAGTAATCCGAAAGTTGTTCGGAGTCCCGGATGAGATCCCGGACGTCACGAGGAGTTCCGAAATGGTCCGGAGGTAAAGAATTATATATAGGAAGTGCAGTTTCGGCCATCGGGAAAGTTTCGGGGGTCACCGGTATTGTACCGGGACCACCAGATGGGTCCCGGGGGTCCACCGGGTGGGGCCACCCATCCCGGAGGGCCCCATGGGCTGAAGTGGGAAGGGGAACCAGCCCTTAGTGGGCTTGTGCGCCCCCTTAGGCCCACCCCCTGCGCCTAGGGTTGGAACCCTAGGGTGGGGGCGCCCCACTTGCCTTGGGGGCACTCCACCCCCCTTTGGCCGCCGCCCCCCTTGGAGATTTGATCTCCCAAGGGCTGGCGCCCCCCCAGGGGGCCTATATAAAGGGGGGAGGGAGGGGGAAGCCGCACCTTTGCATCTTGGCGCCCCCCTCTCCCCTGCTACACCTCTCCCTCTCGCGCAGACGCTCGGCGAAGCCCTGCTGCACGTGACAACTGCATCCACCACCACGCCGTCGTGCTGCTGGATCTTCATCAACCTCTCCTTCCCCCTTGCTGGATCAAGAAGGAGGAGACGTCATCCGCTCCGTACATGTGTTGAACGCGAGGTGCCGTCCGTTTGGCGCTTGGTCATCGGTGATTTGGATCACGGTGAGTACGACTCCATCATCCACGTTCTAGTGAACGCTTCCGCTCGCGATCTACAAAGGTATGTAGATGCATCCGATCACTCATTGCTAGATGAACTCATAGATGGATCTTGGTGAAACCGTAGGAAATTTTTTGTTTTCTGCAACGTTCCCCAACGGAAGTTATCTTATCGGATTGAGTCTTTAAGGATTTGAGAACACTTGATGTATGTCTTGCCGTGCGTATCTGTGGTGACAATGGGATATCACGTGATTCACTTGATGTATGTTTTGGTGATCAACTTGCGGGTTCCGCCCATGAACCTATGCATAGGGGTTGGCACACGTTTTCGTCTTGATTCTTTGGTAGAAACTTTGGGGCACTCTTTGAGGTTCTATGTGTTTGTTGAATAGATGACTCTGAGATTGTGTGATGCATATCGTATAATCATACCCACGGATACTTGAGGTGACATTAGAGTATCTAGGTGACATTAGGGTTTTGGTTGATGTGTGTCTTAAGGTGTTATTTTACTACGAACTCTAGGGCTGTTTGTGACACTTATAGGAATAGCCCAATGGATTGATCGAAAAGAATAACTTTGAGGTGGTTTCGTACCCTACCATAATATCTTCGTTTGTTCTCCGCTATTAGTGACTTTGGGGTGACTCTTTGTTGCATGTTGAGGGATAGTTATATGATCCAACTATGTTATTATTGTTGAGAGAACTTGCACTAGTGAAAGTATGAACCCTAGGCCTTGTTTCCTAGCATTGCAATACCGTTTACGCTCACTTTTATCGCTTGCTACCTTGTTGTTTTTATATTTTTCAGATTACAAAAACCTATATCTACCATCCATATTGCACTTGTATCATCATCTCTTCGCCGAACTAGTGCACCTATACAACTTACCATTGTATTGGGTGTGTTGGGGATACAAGAGACTCTTTGTTATTTGGTTGCAGGGTTGTTTGAGAGAGACCATCTTCATCCTACGCCTCCCACGGATTGATAAACCTTAGGTCATCCACCTGAGGGAAATTTGTTACTGTCCTACAAACCTCTACACTTGGAGGCCCAACAACGTCTACAAGAAGAAGGTTGCGTAGTAGACATCAGAGGCCCGACAGAATAAGTGCCAAAACAAAGTGTTCTTAGTTAGACGCCCGCCCGTTGCCATGGGCTACAACACATGCACGAGTTTCTAGAACTACTTCTTTAGAATTTGTAATATTGTCCAATGCCATGTTGTCATATGGTAATTTTATTATCTGCCCCAAAAATCAACATGCTGGCGTTTAAGCAGAAGGGCATTCAATCAACTAGGAACTAATGGTAACAAATAAATATCAGCGATATAGTTCATTCCTTTGCAAATTTGTGAAGTAGCAGCACATCACATCACATAAATCACAAGGCTGCAAAAAAGATAGGGTTGCAACATTACTGACTACCAAGAAATCAATAGCTGGATGACAGACATGGAGGCACGATGATGCAGTTCTCACTGCTTGCACAAGGTCTGGACAACACATAATCGACAAGCACAACTTTCGCCCACAGGACCATTCATCTCCATCATTTCGCACACTGAATCAACATAGCGCATCCTTAGACTGAAGGATCATTCGTCTCCTTCATGCCCTTGTCGGTTGGAGCAGCCATTGGGCATGGAGGAGAGGGACCCAGCACTCCACATCCAGAAACTCAAGGGACTCGAGACATGGCCCTCTTGAGCCTCCTATAAGCAGCCACCAATTTACTTAACAAAAAGCAGTAAAAATTCACACTGTAAGAAACAACGGCGTTAAGATTGAACTCACTTCCTCATGAACTGGAGTGAGGCAACTATATTCAACACCTCTTAGAATAAATGATGATCCAAAGTTCCAAACTCATCAACATTGTTAGACTGTCAGGCCATCCGAGTTCATGATATTAGGAATCCCCTTTGACTTTGAGTGCATCTGCAATTGTTGGAAACCACGATAAAAATAGTGACATTCCATTGAACATGCCGGCGGAAAATCATTGCGAGATGGTACCAGGATATAAATCACTTGGGCTCGTCGAAGATGACAATAAAGCAGCCAGGCCACCGACCTTCTCTATCATCTTCTCGCACAGTCGCGAACCACCACGGCTGCCCATGATGAACAAGGATGAAGCATAGGAGCAAGTAGATTGAATGGGAAACAAGGCAGAGTTTTACTCATGTTTAGACCCTCGTAAAAGAGGTAATATCCTACTCCTGCTCGCGTGTATTGATTTGTGTACATGGGTTACAAGGATTGAGGCATTGAGCAATATCTTTGTGATTCTGTACCTAGTTGATCTAGCCTCGACTTATATCGGTAACGGGGTTTAGGGTTACATGTTCTAACTTCTAAGTCTGTTAGAGGAGTCCTCATGGACCATGGCCCAGGCCAATCGTCCCATGGCATAACCGACCTAGGAGGCCCCAGGACGACCTACGTGGGCGAATTCCGATAAGGTGAGGCGCCCTTGGGCCATAACAACATCAAGCCTATTGTTATGTGTGGCTACTCCCTTTTTCTTGCTCAACGCCGAGTTGGTGGCGTTCTCGCTCCTCTCTCTATCATCGTTTGTATTTTGATTTGCTTTGTAATTTAAGAAGGTTTTCTCACCAACTTATGTCGGATTGGCCATTTGGGTTATAAAGTAGGGCAACAGCCTAATTCGAGATATGTCATTGGATGGTTAGAAGGACAGTGGTATCTCCAGTCCACCAGAATTCAAGTCTTAGACTTGACACCGGTGCTTGCATTTTTCTGAATTTATTTCCGGCCTTCCATAGATGTGCGTTCAGTGGAGGAGACGTTCCCATCGACTAGAAGGCGTCTGTGACGACTTCATCAATTTCAAGATGATGTGTCGATTCAGTCTCTCGGAGGTGCTTATAGGGGTAGGGATGTGCGTGCGTTCATGGGGTAAGTGTATGTGCGTATGTATGAGTGTCGGCGTCTGTACTGTGTTAAAAAAACTAGTTAGATCACCATCGATATTTTTAGTGGTTTCATTTTGTTTCCGTCCAAAGGGAAGCTAACTTTTTCGCCAGTTTAAGGCCCAGTAAGTTCTGCAATAGAGGCCAACGAATAGATTGCCCAGACCCAATAGGCATATAGGCTTCTAAACCCTCACCATGGCATTTCCTATTTGGCGCCACAGGCGCCAGTTAACGTGCATTTTGTTAACTGTCGTCCGTGGCGTCCGTAAATGGGCCAGCCCATCTAGGGCCCGGTTGACGATTTTTTTAAAAAAATTCTGTGAACTTTTTTTAGATTAATGAACTTTTTTGAATACTGATGAACTTTTTTGAAATTTAATGAACATTTGTCTTGAAAATGGATGAACTTTTTTTGATTTATGAACTTTTTTTCAGTTGCATGAACTTTTTCTAAAAATACATGAATTTTTTTCAATTTCTACAAACTTTTTTCAAATTTAACGAACTTTTGCTAAATTGCATGACCTTTTTTTCAATTTGAATGAACTTTTTTCAAATTGATGGACTTTTCAAAATTTTATGAACCTTTTTTAAAGATGTGAACGTATTTTTTTCAAATGGATGAACTTTTTTTCTTTAAATCTGTAAACGATTCTTCATTTCATATTTTTAGTTTTGTAAAAAATATTAAAACTTGAGGCAGCACGCTAGTGGGCCGACTCATGCTAGCAGCGCTGCAGGCGCCGGATCATTAACGGGCGCCTGCAGCGCTGTATAGGAGCTCCCCCTCGCCACACCCATAGGCTAATTAGATTTGCTTTTTCTCTTTCTCCCGGTAGACATTTGTGGTTGGGAGCTCCTCATGATGTGAACTTCATTCCTGTAAGAGGCAAGAGCACTGAATACCCACGCAAAAGGTGATCACCTCATCCCTAAACTTGCAATGTATGTGAAGATTTAGTCCAAGGCCAATCAAAAGTTGACAAATGGCGCCACGATGGCCACGTCATGGCCACCCGCTCGACCCGACATTTTTATGAAAATCCCCTCCACCTTTATAGAAATCATGAACGTTGTTGGGTTTGCGCCTACATGCCGAGGGCGCTGCTAGCAATTTGGCTAGGATTGGCGGCTGCCATACCTCAAATTCCACCAATAAATATACTGGTATATATATATATATATATATATATATATATATATATATATATATATATATATATATATATATATATATGAGTACTAGTATGTGTGCATCTTGATTATAATTGATAAGGTATTGTATGTGTTGAGCCAGCTGAGTTGATTGCTGACTTGCTGATGGTCCTGATGCAACGGCAAGTGGTCTTTGCTAGTTACACTCCACGCACAAATCAACACACATTCGCCGGTTTCAAAACTCTGGAAAGTGGAAATCATTTTCGTTGCATGGCCAAATGTGTGCAACAGCAAACAACACGCAGGGAGTGGCAGTGGTCGGCACTGAATCGGGCCATACGAGGACGCAAGCGCGACTAAGCACAAAATGGAATAGAATAAGAAGATCAAGTAATGAATGAAAGTGTTCTAAAAATGTAAAGAATGAAAGTTAATTTAGAATTGAAATTGAACTTTGAATTTTGAAGCAAATTTTGTTGCCGTCTGCCAAAATAAGCTCAAATATTTTAGGTATCCCCTATTAACAAAACTAATTGATTGGTTTTGAATTTTGATTGTGCTTGTTAAACACAAAGTATTTATATAACTAATATTTAGTGAGCTCTTGCGTAATTACATTATATGTACATGGTTTTCTCCTTCGTAGATATCGCCACACCTAAGAATTATTCCTGCCTCCGCCACTGGCAGTAATTAACACGGTTTCAGTACTAGTTTCAACAATGACATAGTCCAACACATTTTTCTTTGTTGGTGTCTAATCCACATGATGATGTACATCTGAGATTGAGCATCCAGAGCGCCTCAAATGGGTCTTACTCGCATTTGGTGACAGATCCTACTAAACAAGCACAAGATAATGACCATTTTCACATAAATGATGGCAACCCACTTAACATTTACAGATGCGGCCAATTAGTCAATGCTTATTTTTCTCGGGCAATGCATATTTGCTTTTTTGTGAGAATTGCATATTTGCATTACATCACGCTAGGATGTCGAGCGGGTGAGGACAGTGGTGGTGGTTCATTCGGGTGAAATGTTTCCGATGGTTATATTTAGTTTGTTTCTAGGGAAGGTTATACTTAGTTGTGTGTGTGACCAAACTTGCTGCATCTACACAAAAAACTTGCTTTTTTTTGTTGAGCGGAACACAAAAAACTTATTGGACAAGTGAGCCGTCTATCTAGAAGGTTGGGCTAACACAACACCAGCGTATGTTGGTGGCGAGGGCGCGACTGTCTCGCTTGTAGTGAGGCACGGTCTAGCCTCGCGTCAAGCAGCGCCCGGAACGAGAAAGCAAATTAGGGACAGCAAGCATTGAGCATTTTTTTTACTTTTTTTTCACAGTTTTGCTTTAATTTTACCTTTGCTTATAATTACATACATAATTGAAAAATGTTAGTCGTGCATTTAAAAATGTTAACATGTATAAAAAATATTTCTAATGTACACAAAAAATGTACAATGTCCGTGGAAAAATGTAGACATCAAAATATATATATGAGAAAAAAGATAATCATGTATTTTAAAAAATTAGGTCTGCATACAAATATATTTCAGGTGAATAAAAAAGGTACAATATGTATAAAAAAGTAGACATCTAAACATATATATGAGCGTGTTACCTGTAATAAGTTTTTTTGGCAGCTACTTTAGGTTATGGCTAAGAGTTGTGAATCATCCTTGATGTGGACTTTCGCCTAGGCTTTTATAATAAAAATTTCGGGAAAGGGGCTCTTTGATTAAAAAATATAGATATGAAAAAATATACCGTGTGTGATTTTCATAAAGGTGGAGGGGTATTTCATAAAAACACCGGGCCGAGCGGGTGTGCTACAACACGTTCAGCGTGGCGCCATTTGTCAATTTTTGATTAGCTTTGGACTAAACCTTCACATATATTGCAAGCTTAGTAGGAATAAAATGATCATTTTTTATAAGTTTGTGGACTAAATAATCACATTCATTACAAGTTTATGGGTCTATAGTGCTCTTGCCTCTTCATGTAAACCTTACCAATATTCAATAAAGCCTAGATGCTTTTCGCTAAAAAAAAACACACCCTTGTGCGAGATTCCATTTCCACTTCTCGCCCGAAACCCCAGCCATGGCGATCGCCGCGGATTCCACCGCCGAGCAAGCCCCGAACCCTGCTCCCCACGAGCCTTCGGACGAGCCCCGCAAGGCTCCCGACCAGCCCGACCGTGGCGAGGACAATGGGGTCGACTTCGACGAGGAGGACGATCCAGAGGAGCTGGACGGGCCGGCGGCGTACAAGGAGAAGGTGAAGGCCGTCTTCCGTCACCTGCACGCCGAGCCCGTCCGCATCCGCGTCCACGACGTCATCATCAGGGGCAATTTCAAGACCCGCGGCTCCCTCATCGAGGCGGAGGTCGGCGACCTGCTCCGCTCTGCCGGTACCGTGCAGGGCCTGGTGCGCGCCTCCAGCCATGCCAACGCACTGCTGCGCCGTCTCGACGTGTTCGACTCCGTCTCCATCACCCTCGACGCCGGTCCGCCGGGGTTCCCCGGTACTGCGAACGTCACCATCCAAGTCGTGGAGGCGGCCAGACCCTACAATCGTGGCATCTTCTTCTTCCCCAAGAAAGAGGTGAAGATCTCTGTAAAATTGCAACGCAAGGTCCTTCAGTTTGTTATTTCTTCCGTTAGTGATGTGTTGGTCAGATGAAGTGGTGCTGAATTAGTTTGGATTCGTTACTGCTACTATGTGTGTAATTTAATTATTGCATTGCTGGCATGTTCTAAACCAAGGATGCTCAAAAGTGGCCACTTTTTTAGCTACATTACCCGACTGTTGGTAGAATTAGAGGTAACACTAATCAGTAGTCATGTGCTGTTATTCATTGTATGAATAGGAAAATTTTAATGCTTGGAGTCTTACTTTGGTTGCTTTGGTGCGTTCGTTTATCACCTAAGTTAGCATCCGCCCTCTCGAATGAATACATCTATTTATCTTAATAATTTTGTAGGATTTGTATAGATTATCAGACACAACCATTTGGTGGTGTGGCTGGCTACACTCAATTCTTCATCGCTATTTGAGAACACTCAATTGGTTACCATTTTATTATCTTGAGTGAAGCATACAACTGTGAACCATCTCTTATCCACGAAAACCACTTAACTATTGTCGATAAGGAAACATATATTTTGACGGTTGATCTACATCATAGTAAATACACCGTATTACGTGACGCCATTCTAGTCAGAAAACAGAACCATACAAACATCTTATTATTTGGGTAAAATAGGTAAATTGGTTTGTTAGGTGACGTCATTCTAATGTCTAGTATACACTTAGTGTTAACAATATAAGAGCAGAAGATTGCATTGGAGGTCTTGAGTAATACGTGCCTTCTTTTTTAACTGCATTCAGTATCTGAAATGTTTTCGGGAATGATGCTTATATTATATTCAGGTAATATCATGGCCAGTTGAAGGATGGTTCATGTTGAAGAACCTATTTGGTTACGGGGACATGTGGGATGTTTCAGGGGAATATGGTTGGGATCAGTCATCAAAGATAGACATTGGAGTGTACCTGCCAAGATTGAAATCAATACCAACACCTTTGACAGCTCGGGCATCAATCCTTTCCGAAGATTGGCTGAAGTTTTCATCATACAAGGAGCGTCTTCTTGGCCTTAAGTTTGGTTTGCTTTCAACCTGGCACCATAACTTGTCTTATGATCTGGCATGGCGTACCTTAACTGATCCCTCACAAATGGCATCAGAATCCATAAGGAGGCAGCTAGGCCACAATCTGCTTTCTGCACTGAGTTATGCATATAAAATAGATAAAAGAGATTCAGAATTCCGGCCAACAAAAGGATATGCATTTGTCTCAACTTCTCAAGTTGGTGGTCTATGGAAAAATGGATTACGATTCTTCCGCCAGGTTCTTATGCAACTAACTTCTCGTGGTTAATCTTTCATGCAAAATTTATGCCTACTTTACCCTCACTGCATTTTTGCTTTCTATGTCAATCATTGAAGGGGAGCCTTGGCGCAGCGGTAAAGCTGTTGCCTTGTGACCATGAGGTCACGGGTTCGAATCCTTGAAACAGTCTCTTGCAGAAATGCAAGAAAAGGCTGCGTACGGAAGACCCAAAGTGGTCGGACCCTTCCCCGGACCCTCCGCAAGCGGGAGCTATGTGCACCGGGCTGCCCTTTTTAATATGTCAAACATTCAGTACCTACTGTTTATCTGCTTTGGGTCGGGAGCTACGTGCACTGGGCTGCCCTTTTTAATATGTCAAACATTCAGTACCTACTGTTTATCTGCTTTGTATTAGCTGCACTGTTAAGTAACCTGTGAAATAAATCAAGGAAAAAGAAGCCTAGGTGTTAATTGTGTGTTTTACCACTGCCTAGCGATTATATCACCTAAGCGCACACTTGAGCGTTTTGTTTTTCACCAAGTAACGCGCCAAATCCAGGAATGTGCTTTGTACCAGCATTACCATTTCATTAGAATACACTGTTAGATCGAATAATCCAAGAGTGATGGAGACCCTTACCACAATCAATAAGTAATTTCTTGTGAAACCATAGGAAGATGGATGTACAAAAGAGTGACTGTGCAAGGCCCCAGTATTTAATGCAAGTAATATCTGTTCTCTTTGGTTTTAATAAATTCCGTATGTCAGTAGAAATCTAGAATATATTGCAATTGACCATGTTACCAAAAACTCTCATTGTTTGTGAGTGACTTGTTTGTGGGGAGATTACCAGTGGAAAATAACTGTAAGTTCAATAAGAGATAGATATCAAAACTTAGCATGATCTTAACTGAATAATTTGGCATTGAACTATTTGGAAGGAATGTTCTAATGGATCACGGTCCTGAAGACAACTTTCAAATTCTTCCTCACACTTATAGCTTCACATCCCAATAGCGAACATAACCAACCATCCGAGGTCATATTATTTGAAATTAAGCCATCGGAAGTCATATTATTCTTCCTCACACGTACAGTAACTTCACATTCCAGTAGAGAACATAATCAATCATCCGAGGTCAAATTATTAGCACTTGAGCCATCAAATTAGTCAACTATCTGATGACTGTGCGAAGGGCAGCTGAGTACTCGCCACCTGGTGGTGGAGCCAAGGTTGGGCCGGGCCCCAGACCAACCTAGGGCGGACATGATAAACAATGTCAAACAAATGCTACCATCGTCCTCAGGATTCCGGTGTTACGACCCAGGCCACGGCCTGGCTTTTGGCTTCAAATAACCTTACCAGTGTCAATATGCAGCAATTACAAGTATTTGAGGTTTCTGGTATCTACTCACGGTTGGATAAATCAGTGTTCAGTTCATCTTTTTGATCTATCATGGATAACTTATGTTGAGTAATGCATTAGAAATCAATGCATTAGGTTACGAAAATCATGTATTAGAGTTTTAGGTACGTAAATTATTGCCATTTTTTCGTCATCAATACGTGTGTTTGGAGATATTTGGTCTGACTTTACGTGACCCAGTTCATGTGGTAAGTTTTGTTTCGATTTGGGAAGATAATTAATTACTATCCTTGGTAGGATATAGAAGAATTATTGCTCATTTGTTGGTAGTGCTCACTGTTTATTGATGAGTTATGTTTACCATGCACAATGTGATTTGAGATTTCTTGGTAGGAGCTCCTTTTGTTCTTTTCACATGAGTGGTGAACATCCAAACTTGCATCACTCTGTTCTGCTTACCATACGGATTGCCCACTTACCCTGTTGTCCATGAGATTATTTATAATAATTGGCGAGTATTGTCATGAAAGCTGCATATAGTTAAGAGCTACACCTGGGGTGTAGGTTCTTTGATACTCTATATCTCTGTTAAGAGTTCACTGTTGGTGTCTCTGCTATGGATGTTAGTACAGTTCATCAAAGAAGCACCAGTTTCATTATGACTGGTTAATGGTCACATGTTTCTCAAGGACTTGGACTGGAAAGGAGGAGAGTTAATAGGATTAGAAAAGATCTCAGTTTAATAAGGAAAGATCTAATAAGTCTAATTGTATTGTCCTATTAGGACTTACGAGAGGTCAAGGGCCTAATCATCCACTATATAAAGGTGGCATGTATTTATCTACATTTGAGACAGGCAATAACAGACAATCTACTCGCTCAAAGTTATTCTAGTTTCAAATTATGTCTACCCAGTCACCTGTAGCCATGCTGGCTATCTTCAGCACGGTAGTTATCCATTGCGAATCAAGGTCCACAACAGTCTTGGTCATTTCTCTCATTCTCTTTTGTTGGTTTTGGGTTGTGGCCCTTGGATTGGTGCGTTATAACTATTTTTCATCATAAAGGCGAATATCACCTTATTCGAAGTTCCAGAGAAAGTTGGCGACCTTATGGCCAACCTTAATCAAAGCCATATGAATTGTACGGTTGTGATAGGTGTGGAAGTAGTGGAACCAATCCTTCTAATGCAATGCTACAGCACATTTGAATATGGGTAGCAAAGAGCGCTTGTGCTCCAACTCAGACCAATCAACTTGACACCTGCACATCACCTCCTTGACTCGTACTATCCACTATGAGGACCATGCCTGTTGGCACAATACCCTTGCCTCATGGCTTTGTTATAGATAGTATCTTCTAAATGGAATGAGGCAGAAGGAAGCATCCGAAAAGGATGGAAACCTAGAAGTTTGTAATTTTGTCAAATGAGTTTCCAGATAGAAGCCTTGTGAATATTTTCTCACCAAACATCACTGTTTTCTTTGCTGCAGGGGTTTGATGTTCGCGGCGCTGTTCCATTCGGTTTTTGCAATGCTGCCCTTAATGTTGGCATATCAGCAGGGGTGATTCTACCTTTGAGCAGAGGATTTATGGAATTGCCTTCACCTGTCCCTGATAGATTTTACCTAGGAGGTCTTTCTTCCCCTGTATGCAGCCTTGGTGTGATATCATCTCTGTTGGGTTTCAAAACAAGAGGAGTTGGCCCATCCGAACCACAGAGATCTGTCCCAGGCGAGTCAGTTACGGTCGACGCTGCTGCCTCTACAGGGAGGGATTACTTGGGAGGCGATCTTGCTGTTTCTGCATTTGCTGATCTATCCTTTGATTTGCCCCTAAAGCTGTTCAGAGATAATGGAATTCATGGTCATGCATTTCTTTGTGCTGGAAATCTTGCCAAGTTGTCTGAGGGTGAGTTTAAGAATTTCTCATTCCATGAGTTTCGTCGCACATTCAGAAGCTCTGCTGGTGTTGGCATTGTCTTTCCAACCTCACTTTTCCGGATGGAGGTATGTTTTGAGATCTTGATCTTTCATTATGCGATCCTTAGTGTTTGTTAGGTGACTAATCCATGCTATTGGGCTTCATTGTTCCAGTTAAATTACTGCCATATCTTGAAGAAACATGAACATGATCATGGAAAAAGTGGAATTCAGTTCAGCTTCTCCTTGGAGTAGATGTTAGAAAGTGGAGCAACATTTTTGACCTGTTGAAGAATATTGCGTCCTATTGCACTGAACCATTTATCTTCGTTGCTGAGTCAGCTGTTTAACAAGTACTCCCTCCGTCTGAAAAAGCTTGTCCCTCAAATGGATGTATCACCAAGTTAGTGCTAGATACATCCATTTGAAAGACAAGCTAGGGACAAGGTTTCTCAGACGGAGGGAGTAGGAGACTAGTCGATCCGTCATCCGATATATTTGACATCTCGTGGTATGATCGAGAACTGGAAGGGTGTTGGGTGCTGCATTAAATTTATTCGATTTCACGGTGTTGCCATGTTTTGAAGTTGTCTTATTGGCTTGATAGAGATTACGCTGTTGCTTTAAATTGTGATGGTTGATACTGGATAGAATATTACATGTTGTTATGTTGGCAGGAGTTTACATCATGGAGTTGGGAGGCCCTTCTACTTGTATGCATGCTTTTTATTCTGGCCATTTTGACTGATATGTGTGTGCTCTATAGAATAGTACGTGTTGTCAAGTGTTGTGTGGTCGAGGTCTGAAGAAAAGCTCCAGTGTCAGGGCGCGCAAACAGCTGGTGAACTGGGCAGAAATCAGTTGCACATCTCATCAGGGTTCTTTGGTTTCTTCGGGGTTTCCTTTTCTTGAAAAAGCTATCTCTTTCTTGATTCCCACACCTCAAATGCACATCATCCCTCCTTGATCTGTTGATTCATCTGATCCACTATGGTCACGGTCACTCTGTTTGCTATTGTTAGCTTTGTATTGTACATTTGCACCACATAGTTGATCATGGTGGAAAACTGCCGACATGCTTGAAAAGATTGTTCATTCTACACCAAACGACCAACAATTGCAGAAGTTCCAATTTACATGCTATCACTAGATCATGTCGTCGTATGTCGTATCATCTTGGCAGGATCTACAGGTGAGGAAGGGTTGAGTGTCGACGGCCTTCATCGAGACTTCTCAAGTACAGTGGCCAGGTAGGCGTCCAGCTTCTCGTTCTGCTCCCTGGCGACGAACCTGATGCAGATGGGCGGCGTGACGTCGTACCTGGCGAGCAGCGCGTAGGGGATGGAGAAGAGCCCGTCGCCGCAGATGAGCCCGGACGCGAGCACCGGCCCGAACGCCTGCGCGCCGTCCCTGTCCGACCTGGTCCACAGGTAGAGCACCAGGCTGCCGACGCACATGTCGATGGCCACCGCCGGCACCAGAAGGAACGACATGGCCATGCCGGTGACGCTCGGGATGAAGTTCCGCGCGCGCCACTTGTAGTGCACCGCCGCCTCCCGCAGCGCGCACACCGCCAGCGCCAGCACGAAGAAGCCCACGCTCATGCTCAGGCAGTGCCTGGGCAGGTCCAGGTCGCCGACGCCGACCACGGCGATGGCCCGGTAGATCTTGGCCAGCGGCACCTGGTAGATCTTGTTCCCGGCCTCCTCGTAGAAGTGGTGGAACACGGTGAACACGGCCGGGTTGACGACGCAGCCGATGCCGGTCCCGATGACCTGGCTCACGAAGAGCGCCCGCGGCGAGGTGAGCGTCAGGTACCCGGTCTTGAAGTCCGACATGAAGTCGGAGGCGGTGGAGACGACGGACGAGACGACGCCGCAGATGACGAGGCTCCCCACCACCCCGCCGTTGCCGTACCCGATCCACGACGCGAACAGCAGGATCACCAGCTTGCTGTACTGCGCCGCGAAGTTGGTCTCGGCCACGCCCGTGCCGTAGGCGTTGCAGAAGGCCAGCAGCGGCGCGAACACGTACGCCGTCGCCACGTGGTAGTGCCGCACCTGGCCGTAGAGGCGCGGGATGGCGACGGTGGACAGCAGCGCCAGGGCCGCGTAGCCGCCCATGGCCAGGGTGCCCGGGACGTGCTCCCGGAGGAACACCTGCGTCCGGCGCCGGTCGTCGAAGCTGAGCACGTTGCGCGGCACCGCGTTGGCGTCGGAGAAGGACCGCAGCGCCTCCGCCGCCTCCAGCTGGTGGTGCCGCATCGTCTGCAGGGTCCTCACCATGATCACCACCAGCTGGAAGATGCCGTCGCCCAGGATCATGCCTATGGCGCCAAACACCTGAAATTACATTAGCAGTCGGACGGAGCGTGCGTGCATGTGCTCCTCGTCGAGATCTGTTGGTCGATCAGAAACTACGTACCTTGTAGCCGTTGATGCCACGCAAACTGCCTTCCTGGAGATCGGCGGCGTACCAGCTCCCCTCTTTGGTTTCGATGTAGGGCCACATGAATCCCCAGGAGACGATGGCCCCGACCAGCATCGAGATGTTTATCAGGTAAGGGCTGATCATCCCGACGCCGACGTATGTCCCGTTCAAATTGAGGTAGAAGCTGCATGCAAGTATCACACAACACAAGTAGCTTTCACTCATCATCTCTAGCATGTAGTTTTCGGTTGGAGTGCGACATGTAGAATGATGGATGGATAAGTTACGTACCCGCGATTGAAGGCGTCGAGCCCAAATGAAGGGAAGAAGGTCATGCCACAGTGCGGTCCGCCGGAGTAGAACCATTGGAAGATGGACATGAAGAAGCTTCCCAGGCACGACTGGATCATCAGAGACACTTGCTTCCTGCGTTATGAAACAGAGGCACTCCAATGCATTACTCAACCCATCGTTATCTTATCTTGTTGCTTGCTACCGGAGTTGAGCAGGAGCTAGGTTTCATGCATGTGATTTAGTAGCTCCGTACGTGCTTACTTTGCTTGCATGGCTCCGTAAGGGGTATGGAAGCTGTTGATGAGGTGAGCCGTAGCTGAGCCGCTCGGGAACGTCAGCCGGTGCCGGATGATCATCGTCTACACGTTAACCGGCCGGCCGGCACAGTATGAATGCGTCAGAGAGCTATAAGTTAAGGTGCACGTACCGACGTACGGTTCAAGTTTTATCTCATTGGCGGCGCACGTAGGTAGGTACCTTCCTCATGGGGATAATGGCGAGAATTCCGACGAAGCTGATGAGGAAGTAGAAGGCCATAATCCGGGGCAGCGTCGGCTCGCTGACGTTTCTGCCGTGGACCTCGCCGGTGTTGATCTTCTCCGCCGTCCTATGGTCCATGGCCAGCAGGTACGACCCGAACCCTCCTAATTAACAACACACGCGAAATCAAGGGACCGGCCGGCCAAGCAGAGATTCATGGACGATCGACGGCGCGTGGCGTGGCGGGCGAGGCGAGGCGTACCGCTGTAGGTCATGCTGGCGCAGGCGACGACGCAGGTCTGGACGACGACGTTCTCGTGGCGGGTGAAGGGGTCGTAGGACACGCCGAGCTTGTCGAGCAGGCGCGTCCACGCCTTGAGGAGGAAGAAGCCCAGCAGGCCGGCGGTGATGTTCAGCGTGGGGACGATCCCCGACGTGAACACCAGGTTCATCATGACGCCGCTGAAGGCCGCGCCCAGGACCAGGCTCGCCACCACGGCGCGCGGCGTCACCTGCTCCGTCCATGGCGGGATGGTCTGCTCCTCGAACGCGCGCTCCGTCGACGGCCCCTCCCGCGGGTCGCCGATCGGCTCCATCGATTATCGCCCCCACGCCTGCGAGCGAGTGCCGGCCTCTATCGCCCAGGTTGTGCATGCATGCAGTTGACTATTTGGGAATGGAGGAGCGACGAACGAACATGAGGGGTGCATCGTTTGGCTTCTGCAGTTACTATTATTGACGCCCTAATGGGAGTGGCCTGTTCAAGCAGGGACAGAACCTTCTTCTGTTCTTCATACTCCCGGAACAAAATTATAGAGGGGAGCAATATAGAGAGTGGTTTCCATCGTTCGTGATTGCTCTGAGATCCGGGCTACTTTTTAGGTTGTCAAGATTAACCTGGTTTTAAAATGTTTCGTTCGGTTTTGTCTTGTTTCAATGTTTATCATCATGTTTCGTTGTGCACCAATAAAAAAGAATGCACTTGTTTTGAATCTGGTTTGCTGATACACGGTTATACGCAATGAAACATTAAGATGTACTTTGAAACTGAAAGAAACCCCAATGTAACTCTTTGAAACAAGACAAATTCTGAAAACAACAAAAATGTAGCATCAATCTCAAAGCAACCATGGACGACGGATCCATGCACAGTATCCTCTGCACACTAGAATAGCTTTTCTCTTTATATGAAAATAATAATGCATTGTTTTCTTTTGCGGGGAATAATGCATTGTTGGTGTAATGAAAAAAAAATCATAACTTGGCACTATGCAAATGATGAGATTGCCGAGTGTCCTGCTCTTTGTTGAGTGTCTGCATTCTGTCGGGCACTCAACAAAGGCCCTTCTAAAACTGAGTGCAGTGGAAAAAGCACTCGGCACAAAGCCAACACTCACTATAGTCTTGCCTTTGCCAAGCGCAGACTAAAAAACACAACAAAGAGTCGGGTACTCGGCAAACACATGACACCTCTCCCAGCTCACGGCGGTTGACGGAGGGTTGACAACGTTATCGTGTCTGTCGATACAAGGTTTACATGGAAACCCAGACACATACAGCAAATAAAAAAGAACGGCCAACTTTTGATCGACATTTAAGCCGCACCTGAGGACTGAGTGCTGGACTATAAATTTTCACAAAAAAAGGACCATAAATATGTTGTGCACCTTACTGTATCAGCGTGATCTTTTGAATGAACTGGATTCAAAATTTAAACCCTTTTTTGAAAAAAAATGAAAAATCCAGCACCCCAAAAAAGGAGCTGGACAGTGGTATCCTTGGCCCGCCAGAGTTCAAGTTCTGGTGCTCGCATTATTCCTGGATTTATTTCAGGATTTTCGGCGATGTGCTTTCAGTGGGAGAAGACTTTTCCGTCGATGACGAGGCGCTTACGGTGACTTCGTAAATCTCAAGATGATATGTCGGCTCAGTCGCTCAAAGGTGCTTATAGGGATATGGTGTGCATGTGTGCATTCATCTACTACCACTATAAAAGCACGAGAGGGCGGAGACCAGACAATCACACTCATCCACTTACAAAATCTAATGATTTTTAATCCTCCCGTGTTTAACGCTGCAAACACGCATTAAGCAACTAAGAATGCATCGATCACTAACCCCGCTGCCGTTTGAAAAAGAAAAAAAACTACCAACAACGCACGCACCCCCCCCCCCCCCACACGACCTCTCGCCCCATCCACATCCTCCCATCCGACGCCAGCGCACGGGCGGGGACGCCGTTCCTCCCACGCCCACGCCGTTCCCCGCCCAAGTGGTTCGCCGCCCTGCCGCCACCCGTCCTCCCGCGTCGTCGCCGCCCGCGGTCCTCTCCTCGCGTGTCTCCTGCCGCTTGCCCCCACATCGTGGTGGGCCATAGGTGCCATCCAGATCGAGCACGGGGCAAATCACCCCGCGTCTTCACCGACGGCATCGGCTGTCTCAGGTCTAGGGTTTGCCCTGGTTCTCATGACTCCCTGTGTGCGGCTGTTGCGGTGGGATGGACGGCACCGGCGCCATTGCAGACTCGCTGTTCGGCCGGCCCGTTGGGGTTCGGTTTTGTTTTGGTTGATGCGGCTGTCTCTTGATTGATTGGTACGATCTATTTGCTCCCTCCTTCATTCTTCCTTCCTTTGTGTTCTGGTGTTGTTTGATAGATTTGCCGGTTGGTTGGATGCGGGGATTACAAGGTAGGGACCGTAGTGGTGGATGCTTCTATATGCATCTTCACGTGTTTCCGTTGATGCAGACCATTGGGGTTTAGATTAGGTGCTTTTCTGGCTGATTGGATGCATTTGGTGCCGATCAGTGCTTACCGTGGACAACACGGCAGCAGTAAGGTGATGCAATCCCCTTTCTATTTTCTGTTCATCTTCTCCATGTGTTTAGGGGTTCGGTTCAGTTTTGCCGTCGTACAGATCAGTAGCTAGCCGAGTCTGCCTGATGTAGTGTAATTCTAGAAAAATGTATTAACGAGATGAAGCTTGTGGTTTCTGAAGTAAACAATACCTGCTAGATTTTACTCCAATTTCTTGTGCAAATTTCATTTTGATACATGTAGAGCAGCGGTGACAGCTCAGACGCAACGCACTTGGCCTGCGTCAGCTGCGGCGACGGGGTCCATCTCCTCCCTGGAGCAGCGGTGGTGGCGTGGGACACAGCGGGCTCGGCCGCGAAAATGGATTTCTCTGGTGGGGCATTTGCAAATGTCGACATGCCAATGAATCATTGCCTCTGTTCCTCGACTTCGTGTGAGGGACGCATATGCCCCTGCGGCCGTTCCTCCTCGTGGTCAGTGACGCAAAGCCGAGGACACGGAAGTCGTTGCCGCTGTTCCTCTACGCGGCGGTGATACACATGGCGTAGCCTCTCCTTGATCTTATACTCCGTGCCTCGTTGATCCATATATGATCTTATTTTTTTCAGTTTTTTGCTAGATTTAACATTGGCCTTTGTTCAAATCCTATTCATGATGAACCATTGAAAGCGAGCACACAAAGCTGCAGAGGCAACCAGTCCAAAGGAATCAGCACGATAATGTGTTTCCAGTATTCCTAAAATAAATGAAGTAATGGTGTGATTAACACTAACATTGATGTTCCCCCTCTTCTATATAAAATGATACGCACACTCCGGCGTATTAGAGAAAAAAAGCACTAACATTGATGGATCAGTCGGTTCTATTGAAAAAATCATCACACTCTGTTAAGCCGGATTCCATTCATTTTGATTTTTAGCTCTGCAAACTGTGCTGTGAGAATTGGTATTCGTCACATCTTGACTGTCTAGCACATCATATGGTTATGTCAAGTGCCGCTGCAAAGAAATGTCGCCGGTAACAATGATTAAAGTTCCAGTTCCCTGATAGTGTATCTTACCACATTCAGTTTTGGTAGCTGTAATGGAACAAATGGAGTCTGAGGATGGTGTGGGTTGTGCATTATTCTCTTTCCCACTAATGATTTTGCTAGTCAAACTTGGGATGTGATCAAGAAGGTGGGGAAAGCAACATAGTTTTAGTGGCGGTGCTATTGTTAAGTGCACCGGAATTTAGCAAGAAAAATAAATAGGAACAATTTGAATATCTTAGTTCGCACTTCTGCTCAGTGAGTCCAGCACTTGGACAAGACTCCTAACTTCAATTCTCATAGGACCAAATTATTGGACACAACCTGATTTATAATTTATCTTAAATTCCAAATTATGTGATGTAGACAATCTAAAATCATTACTTCTTTCGTAGGGAACATATATTGGTGTTTGATGAGGCAGATCAAATTCGTCATCGTGATTTGCAATCCCATGTTGACTATCATTTCTCCGATTCCCAAAATTAGACCAGCTACAGTTTTTTGTTACATAGACGAAGTCACATAAGGAACTAGCCAGCGTTCCTAAATAATAGTCTTTTTAGATATTCCAGTATGGACTATATACGGAGCAAAATGAGTGAATCTACACACTATAGTGTGTCTATATACATCCGTGCAGACCTTATTGAAATCTCTAAAAAGACTTAAATTTAGAAATGGAGGGAGTAGTTTGTAAAAAAATTCTGGGTGGTGAAGTTGTGAAGATACATGCCTCCCTGTTGTCATCTCTTAAATATTATTGAAGTAGTCATCATCTAAATATTATTTTCTAATTTTTTGTCATCATTTTAAACACGAAGCCCAGTGGGGGTATTTTCTCCGTAGTTCGCTCATTATTTTTTTCATGGCTATGCTGAGTGCAGCACTGCACTCGATTCTAAAATATTTAATGTGAAAACATATTGTATTTGGGTTGGTGCCATCGTTTTATGGAATTGTTACAAAGACATGATGTTGGATAATGTGGAAACAGATTACTGCCCACACTTGCATTGGCAACTTGCGAAACTTCTAATTGCAGACAGGAATTGTTACAAAGACATGATGTTGGATAATATTTGAAGCATACTGATATATACACCATGTTGTCTTGTCTTCTTGCGCAATGCATGTCTCGAACTCTCGACTAATACAAAAAAAAATCAATAAAGATGATTTACAAGCCTATTAACAGTACGTTGGTTATGATCATGCCCTTGAATGGTAGACTAACAGCAGCACTGCTCTCAAATAATCATATCTACAATATGCGGATTGCTTTTCCATCTTTGGGATGCTATTGTTGTCTTAGGACTTTCATATGAACCTCTGATTATTTTTTACTGCTTTCTGCTTTGAGTCAGGTCATGCCAGTTCATCCAAGTGTTCACGCTCAACTACGTGTTGCATTGCAATTTGCAAGTAACCTTGCTTCAACATAAAAGAATTGGATGACATACATAAATATGTATTCCCTTTGGCGTCGAGCCGCCGCCACCGCGGACTAGGCCGGCGGCAGCGGCGGCAGGAGGGGATATGGGAGGGACCTGGTGGTGATAGGGTTGGGGTCCCCTGGCGTTGCCCAGGGGAGGCGACGCGAGGGGGTGAAGAGATGCAACTTGAAACATGGTAATTTCTTTTACGCTCTTACGCTTTGTATTTGCACAATGGTTGATTTCCGTTTGGAATGTTCAGGTACATAAAGTTAAAGTAGTGGAGCAAATCTCAAGATGTTTTAATATGGTTAATTCGTTAGATGAGAAAGCTTATACATGGAATAACTCGGTTTCTTGATCTGTACATAAAATATGTGTGATATTTGATTCAAGAGGAATACTGATTCATGAAGAATGACGTTCTGAATTATGTATGAGACAAGAATTAAGTACTGTACACTTGTGTGAAATTCAAAATTTCAAGAAGGTTATCCTATATCTCTTTTTTTGTGGGGGGGGGGGGGGGGGGGGGGGGGGGGGAGGTAGGGTTATCATATATATGTGTCAGCTGAGACGTGCATTGCACGTGCAAGCTTACTAGTAGGAATAAGTGTATGCGTGTGTGTATATGAGCGTTTGCATCTATAATGTGTTAAAAAAAACAGTTCGAGAGGCTTGAGATATGAACAAGTGAGTACAGGGTTTGAACGAGTATCTCAGACACGCAGTTAAAATTAGCAACGTGCCGTAGCAGATGGAGATGCATGAACTCCAAAAAAAACAAGATCGGGGCCGAACTACGTGTTGAGAATGTTCAGGATCTTAAACAAACAAAGATATGGCTCCAGCGTTACCTCGAGGGCACGCCCCAGTTTCTGACGAGACCGGATCACCGGAGTAGTATAAATCAAGCAGGTAGCAGCAGCGTCCCATATCCAAAGCAAGAAGCAAGCCCCTCTGCCTTGTGAACGAAAGAGCTAGCTGCCTAGCTGCCAACAATGGCCGTCCCGGCTAAAGCCAGCAGCTCCTTCTCCATGGCCTGCCTCTTGGCCGCCATCTTCCTCCTCTCCTCGGCGCCACGGAGCCACGGCGGCAGCATCGCCATCTACTGGGGCCAGAACGGCAACGAGGGCACCCTGGCCGAGACCTGCAGCACCGGCAACTACGCCTTCGTCAACATCGCCTTCCTCTGCAGCTTCGGGTCGGCCCAGCAGACCCCGCAGCTCAACCTGGCGGGCCACTGCGACCCCTACTCCGACGCCTGCACCAACCTCACCGCCGACATCAACCTCTGCCAGTCCAAGGGCGTCAAGGTGATGCTCTCCATCGGCGGGGGCGCCGGCGGGTACACGCTCAACTCCGAGCAGGACGCGGCCGACCTGGCCAAGTACATCTGGGACAGCTTCCTCGGCGGGAGCTCGCCCAAGCGGCCGCTCGGCGCCGCCGTGCTGGACGGCGTCGACTTCGACATCGAGGGAGGGAACCCGGACTACTACGGCGCGCTGGCGGCGCACCTCAAGGCCTACGGCGGCAAGGGCAAGGGGGGCAGCAAGGAGGTGTACCTGTCGGCGGCGCCGCAGTGCCCGTTCCCGGACCAGTGGGTCGGCAAGGCGCTCGAGACGGGCCTCTTCGACTACGTGTGGGTGCAGTTCTACAACAACCCGCCGTGCCAGTACGTGCAGGGGGACACGGCCAACCTCATGGACTCGTGGAAGCAGTGGACGTCGGGGGTCCACGCCAAGTACATCTTCCTCGGGCTGCCGGCGGCTCCGGCGGCGGCGGGGAGCGGGTTCATACCGGCGGGGAGCCTGGAGTCGCAGGTGCTCCCGGCGCTCAAGGGCTCCAGCAAGTACGGAGGGGTGATGCTGTGGTCAAAGTTCTACGACGACCAGGACGGCTACAGCTCCGCCATCAAGAACGCCGTCTGATGATGATTTGATGATCGATCGCATTCCTGCACGATTCGGGTTATGGGCATCGACAGTGTGTGTATAGTTGTGGCGCATGTGTGGTCTGGCAATTGGCGTAGTTGATTTATCTGTGCACGCAGCGGGATTTATATCGAATAAAAGGATTATTTGTCACACCTACAGTGTTCTGCTCCTGGACTTACAGTCATTAAATCATACTCCCCCTCCCATAATATAAAATGGTTTTTTAAGCTAAAACAGCTTGCAAAAACATCTTACAAACAGCTTGGTCCCAGAGGTTGTAATTCAGAAGAACGCGCCAATCATTTTCAAATGATACAAGACGAGATCTGTGGCCGAGGCACTCTCAAATAGTAACACATGGACCAACGACATCAGATGTACACTTCCTGTCCAGGCCACTGGAATTCATGGACTTGTGGCGTCTTCGTCTCGTACAGGATGCTGCCCTGCGGCAGTTTATTCAATTGGCCAAGTCATATCCGGTTGCAAAAATGCGAATCAGTAAGCCAGGGATTAAATCACAGTTTATTATACAAAATTATCAATGCAGGAGCAAAAAAAAAGATTATCAATGTTTAAAGCTTCCTTGCCTGGCGATGAACAAAATGAAGCTGGAATACATCATGTGTTCAGCACCCCAGAAGAGGTTGTTCCCATCAAAACATGGCAGAATCAAGTTTGCCCATACATACATTGATACATGATCCACAGTGAAATACATGAAGACGACAGTTTCTATTTCTTGTATTGGCATCCGAACATGAGCTCGTTTACACAGCAGAGGAACCAGAAACAAAAATGGACAACAAAAGAGAAGCGCCGCGGTTCTCTTCGTTGTCGTGGACGATTATACAAGCCATGAAACGTCATTTTATCATGTAACTTATTCTTCTCAGTCTCATACTGCTGCTGTACATGGTCACATGGACTTCCTTAGATAACCATCGTATGGTATTTCAGATAATTATCGGGTGATATTTCGCAGACTTGTTGAACCAAGAACTTAGCCAACTGATCCCTCCAGCTTCAGGTTCATAAGTGCATCCACCTCCTGGGCAAACTCGTAAGGAAGGTGTTCAAAGACAGCCCTACAGAACCCACCGATCATGGCTGCAACGGCCTTTTCATGATCTATCCCTCTTTGCTGAAAGTAGAATAGCTGATCCTCGCCAATTTTGGATGTGCTTGCCTCATGCTCAACACGGCCACTAGTGCAACCCACCTGTTGCCACGAAAGTTGGGTCAAAATCATACTATAAATGAGGTTTTCTGATGAACTGTTATTAAAATGATGGTAACCAAAAAACTGGTATGACTACTTGTCAGAAAGAACTGTTGTTAGCATGTGGAGGTCATGTAAATATAGTATTGGATGCACACTTATGCAAGTGCAGTATGAGATACACATGCAGCTTAGGCCTGCGGAAGATAGGAGTTGTTGATCCCAATATTCGTGCAGCTTATGCAAGTGGTTGCATAAGTTAGAATAAGAATAAGCATGACAATGCGCATGTGCCCCTTGAGATTATAGGGACATCAGACGAAGCATCAAGATTGACCGTGTCATGTGGGGCACTGCCTACAGGCGTGGGCCACACGGCCAGGAGCGACAGCCGCCGGCCGCAACAGGCGAGGCGTAGGCTGGGCAGGAGTCCTGGTCCTTATACATTAGTTCCTAGAATAAAGGAGTAGTTTGTTAGGCATAGGTTTCTAGTTTGTTAGCAGCCCATGGGGCCTTTATATATCGAATAATCAGCACCCTTTGAGGTGAAGCAATAAAGTTATTATCTCCTACCTCTTTCTCTACTCCTATCCTCTCCTCCCGCACCATTGAGCAGCCAGGCAAAAACCCTAGCGCTCCTATCCACCGAGACTACGAACTACGTAGTCGAGGCCCTGCTGTCTTGGGCCGCCAGAACGTCATGGAGAGGGCGCGGAAATCCCACAAGATCGGTCCAAGCGTTGCAAGCCATTGCGTGCCGAGGACGACGTCGTAGCCTGCGAGCGGCAAGGCGAGGAAATCCTCCGAGAATGCCTCTCAGCCTATGCGGAAGGGCACGGCGCGGTACGCGCCCTGGAACGGAACGCGCTCGCCGTTGGCCACCGTCACGCGTGTCTTCTCGAGGGTGGGGGGTGGCAATGTGGTGCGGGCGGCCGCCTCCTCGGCGATGAAGTTGTGGGTGGAGCCGGAATCGATCAGGGCGAGGAGGGAGACTCCCCCAAGGGTGATATGCATCTGCATGGTCTCGCTTGTGCGGACGCCGGCGATTGCACGGAGCGAGATGTGAGGGCCGGCCGGCGAGCCATCATCGGTGGCGGAGGCCATGTCGTCGTCGTCGTCGTCTGGCGCCAGGTCGAGGAGAAAGATGCGCTGGCACACGCGGTTGTGGCCCCTGCCAAACTTCTCATTGCAATTAAAGCAGAGGCCCAGGCGACGGCGTTCCTCCATCTCCGCCTGTGATAGGCGCTTGATTGGGCGCCCTTCCGGCAGACCAGGTGCCTGCAGGGGTGCGGCTGGTGGTGCCGGTGCGAGGAGCGCGAGGCGTGGTCCGGGTGTCGGCAGGATGCCCTTCTGCTGAGAACGAACCGGGGGCGCGGGGGCGAGCGCGCACTGGTCGCGCAGCTCCAACTTGCGGGCGAGACTCATGGCGACGGCGAGGGATTGCGGGTTGTGGATCTCCACGTCGAGGCTAAGGGGTGGCTGGAGGCCCGCGGTGAAGATCTGAACTTTCTGTGTGTCCGACAAGTAGCCTGCCCGGGGAAAGAGCGCCTCAAACCGCTCCTGGAAGTCGACGACGGACGTCGTGCGCTTGCACGCCATTAGTTCGCCCAGCGGGTTAGCGCGCAGGGGCGGCCCGAAGCGGAGGTTGAGCAGCTCGGAGAAGCGGCGCCACGGCGGAGTGCCCTCGTCACGCTGGACCTGCAACGCTTGGACCGATCTTGTGGGATTTCCGCGCCCTCTCCATGACGTTCTGGCGGGAGGACCATCAGGTGTGCTGGCGCGGCCTTGCGGGACCGGCCGGGCCCGTCCTGAAATCATGCAGCGGCCGCGACTTCCTCGACGCCATCATCCCCGAGTTCGAGGGCATCTTCGCCGAACCATCCGGCATGCCACCACCCCGCGGCCGTGACCACGGCATCACCCTGCTGCCCGGTTCCGGCCCTGTAGCCGTCAGGCCGTACCGCTACCCAGCCGCGCACAAGGACGAGCTGGAGCGTCAGTGCGCCGCCATGCTCGCCCAAGGCATCATCCGAGTGAGCTGTTCCGCATTCTCCTCGCCGGTCCTGCTGGTCCGCAAGCCCGATGGGTCCTGGCGCTTTTGCATCGACTACCGCGCTCTGAACGCCATCACCGTCAAGAATGCGTTTCCAATTCCGGTGGTAGACGAACTCCTTGACGAGCTCCGGCGCGCTTGTTTCTTCACCAAGCTCGACTTGCGCTCCGGCTACCATCAGGTGCGGATGCGTGCGGAGGACATCCCCAAGACCGCCTTCCGCACCCACGACGGCCTCTACGAGTTCCTGGTCATGCCGTTCGGCCTTTGCAACGCGCCGGCGACGTTCCAGGCACTCATGAACGACCTGCTACGGCCGTACCTGCGTCGTTTCGTGCTCGTCTTCTTCGACGACATCCTCATATTCAGCGAGACGTGGACCGATCATCTTCGCCATGTGCGCACCGTCTTTACCATCCTGCACCAGCACCGGCTCTTCGTCAAGAGGTCTAAATGCTCGTTCGCCGTCGAGTCGATCTCCTACCTGGGTCACACCATCTCCGCGGCCGGAGTGGCCATGGATCCGGAAAAGGTGCATGCCGTGGCCGACTGGCCGCAGCCTCGCTCGGCGCGCACGGTCCGGGGGTTTCTCAGTCTTGCGGGGTACTACCGCAAGTTTGTCAAGGAGTTTGGCGTGGTCGCCGCACCCCTGACGGCCCTGCTCCGCAAGGACGGCTTCTCCTGGTCACCGGAGGCGGCAGCAGCTTTTACCGCCCTCAAGACGGCGGTCACCATGGCTCCCGTACTCGCGTTGCCGGATTTCACACGGCTGTTCATCGTCGAGTGTGACGCGTCTACATATGGTTTCGGGGCCGTCCTTCTCCAGGATCAGCACCCGGTGGCTTTCTTTAGCCGGTCGGCCGCGCCTCGTCACCGTTCCCTGGCGGCATATGAACGGGAACTCATCAGCCTGGTGCTCGCTATTCGCCATTGGAGAGCGTACCTCTGGGGGCGCCAATTTGTGGTAAAAACTGACCACTACAGCCTCAAACTCCTCCTTGACCAGCGCTTGGCAACCATTCCGCAACACCACTGGGTCGGCAAACTACTGGGGTTCGACTTCGCCGTGGAGTACAACGCCGGTAGTACAAACACGGTGGCGGATGCCCTTTCCCGCCGCGACACGGAAGAGATGGGGGTCATGGCTATATCTGGTCCTCGCTTCGATTTCATCGATCGCCTACGGCAAGCTTCGTCCACCGACCCAGCGCTCGTCGCGCTGCGCGAGGATATCACGGCAGGCGCTCGGCAGCTGCCGTGGTCGCTCTCCGACGGCCTCGTCACTTTCAACGGCCGCCTCTACATCCCGCCAACGTCTCCACTACTCCAGGAGCTTCTCACCGCAGTGCACGACGACGGACACGAAGGCGTCCTGCGCACGCTGCATCATCTCCGCCGCGACTTCCACGCACCTAACCTTCGCAAGACGGTGCAGGAGTATGTCCGCGCCTGTGGTACTTGCCAGCGGTACAAGTCTGAGCACTTGCACCCAGCCGGTCTGCTACTGCCGCTGCCAGTGCCCACGGCCGTGTGGACTGACATCGGCATCGATTTCGTGGAAGCGCTCCCTCGCGTGGGCGGGAAGTCTGTCATCCTAACCGTGGTGGATCGCTTCAGCAAGTACTGCCACTTTGTGGCGCTGGCCCACCCGTACACGGTGGAATCAGTGGCGCAGGTGTTCTTCGCCGAGATTGTGCGTCTCCATGGCGTCCCGCAGTCCATGGTCTCTGACCGCGACCCCGTCTTTACCTCGGCTTTTTGGCAAGAGCTCATGCGCCTCACCGGGACAAAGATGCACATGACGTCAGCGTTTCATCCCCAGTCGGATGGCCAAACGGAGGCTGCCAACAAGATCATTGTGATGTACCTCCGCTGTCTCACCGGGGATCGTCCCAGGCAGTGGCTCCGGTGGCTTCCCTAGCCCGAGTACATCTACAACACGGCCTTCCAGACAGCGACCCAAGAAACTCCGTTCAAGCTTGTGTATGGCCGTGACCCTCCCACTATTCGCTCTTACGAGCCGGGCGACACGCGGGTGGCCGCGGTGGCTAGGAGCATGGCGGAGCGTGACGAGTTACTCGCAGACGTCCGCTATCGTCTACAGCAGGCACAAGCGGTCTACAAGTCCTACTACGACAGACGCCATCAGGACATTCGGCATGACATGGGCGATTGGGTCTGGCTTCGTCTTCGCCAGCGCGCCGCGTCCTCTCTCAACTTGCCAACCAGGGGCAAGCTCAAGCCACGCTTCTATGGGCCGTATCGCATTTCAGAGGTCGTCAACGACGTGGCCTACCGCCTTGAGCTTCCGGCACGCTAGCGCCTCCATGACGTGTTCCACGTGGGCCTCCTCAAGAAGTTCTTCGGCACGCCTCCAACTGCACCACCGGGTTTGCCTCCGATCCACAACGGGGCGGCTGTTCCAGAACCGGAGCGCGTGACTCCTGCACGACTAGCACGCGGCGTTCGCCGGCTACTCGTCCACTGGAAGGGTGAAGCAGCATCATCAGCTACATGGGAGGATCTTGACAGTTTCGTCGAGCGCTACCCCGCTTTTCAGCTCAAGGACGAGCTGCTCGTCGAGGGGGGGAGAGATGTCATGTGGGGCACTGCCTACAGGCGTGGGCCACACGGCCAGAAGCGACAGCCGCCGGCCGCAACAGGCGAGGCGTAGGCTGGGCAGGAGTCCTGGTCCTTTACATTAGTTCCTAGAATAAAGGAGTAGTTTGTTAGGCATAGGTTTCTAGTTTGTTAGCAGCCCATGGGGCCTTTATATATCGTATAATCAGCACCCTTTGAGGTCAAGCAATAAAATTATTATCTCCTACCTCTTTCTCTACTCCCGCACCATTGAGCAGCCAGGCAAAAACCCTAGCGCTCCTATCCACCGAGACTACGAACTACGTAGTCGAGGCCCTGCTGTCTTGGGCATTGAGGCCCTTGACAGACCGGTAGACCTAATTGAGTAATTCAGCCAGCTATAGAAGTCTATTTAGCATGGATGTATATGTAAGATTCTGGAAGTGCACTAATAAAACTAATAAAAGATAATTCATATATTTGCTTGGTATATCTGTATATACCTAAAAAAAAGTTAGGTGTGAAGGAGAACATTATGAAATTCAGCACTGAACTTCCCATAATGCCTATTAAACTTGTTTTGATTAATGATTATATGGCTCATATGCCTTATCAGTCTAACCATAAAACTTCCATCAATGAGTTGCCAAGTTTCTCTCTCTCTCTAAGTCAATGCAAGAAATCCTACCCTATTATTTTCTTCCATCATTATCATGACAACTTCTGAGTGTGCTTTTAGTATGCAAATGACAGGAGTGTTTATAAGGTTGCACAGATCAATGCTATATCAAGATACTGATACCTTCTGAGTTCCAGTACATGTGGGAGTTCAATTCGGAATTAGGCAGAATACCATTAACATTTATCTTGCATGTCTAAAACTTAAATGGAGAGAAATTTAATTTTACGCTAGGAATTGTTATGGATCAGCCTGGGAAGGGTTTGAAGACCAGTGGCAACACGTGCCCTCAACTAGCCCCTGCAGGGCATGATCCCTCTCGTGGTTACGAGAAAAGGCCCTTTATATAGCAGATATTGAACTATTGTATGAAGAATTTGATAAATTAAGAGTTCTACTAGAATGATCGATGATTCATTGCTTGACTACAGGAGACTAACTTGCGCACAAGTCGGAGCACAACTCAAACTCTTCACAGACCCATAACTCTATCAAAGTTAATTGGACTCTTCCTACTCTAAAGACCCATCTAATCCAAATCCAACATGAATACTTCTCTTACTGTCTACCCTAAGCTTGCCCTATCCTGTGCCTTAATGGATATGCACACATGAGGCTGCTATCGCACACGCACACACAGGCTGAGTCCATGTTGCTGCTGCTGGCTTGTGACAGGCCGCTGCGGAAACCACCCCACATAACAAATGGTACCCTCAAACAACCAAATTACCAAAGCTCCTTAATTCCTATATCATGTCAGCGCATAGTTTTGCCTCAAATTGTATATATACTATATGTACCACAGAGGTCCCAACTCCCAACTCTATATGTACTTCGATACTTGTTAGCAACTAACCACAAATTAGTCACAGAGACAGAGCCTGCCCTATGCCAGCAATCAAACCTTGCGTACCAAACTAACCTAGGACAGAGAAAAGGCCCTTTATATACGTATCAGATATTGAACTATATCTACATGAGCAATTCAATAAATTACTCCCTCCATTCCACAATGTAGTGCTTCCTCTATCCTCGTGCTTCAACTTTGACCGTAAATTTAACTAACAAGACCGATTGCGTCGGGAGCAAAAGTTATATCAGTGAATTCGTATTCAAAAGAAGTTTTTAATTATGTAACTTTTTCTCCCGCCGCAATCGGTCTCGTTCGTTAAATTTATGGTCAAAGTTCGACCTCGGAAAGCGCGGGCGCACTATATTTTGGAATGGAGGGGGTATGAGTTCCAACTGAAGTTCAATTATCTGTTGCTTGGTTGAAGAGTTACACTACTGCCCTTTATATAGGTGACTGACGCAACCACAAGCTAGAGCACAACTCAAACTCTTCACAGAACCATAACTCTATTTTCCTAATTTAATTGGATCTTCACAGAGTTATACAGCATGAATGCTTCTCTCAAGACTATCTCTAAGCATGCCATATCCTATGCATTAAAGGATGCGCAAACATGAGGCTGCTATTGCACACATAGGCTGAGTCCATGTTCTTGCTGTTGCTGGTTGTCACACGGCCACTGCACAAACAGCCCCATAACAAATGGTATCCTCAAAAAATGAAATTACCAAAGCTCCTTCATTCCAACATCATGTCAGCAAAGTTTTGCCTCAAATCTTATCTACTACGTGTGCAACTGAGGTCCAAAGTCTATGTGTGCTTCACCACTTAACAGTAACTAACCGCAAATTAGGCACAGAGACAGAGCATGAAAATCTTATCTACAACGTGTGCCACTGAGGTCCCAATTCTATGCGTGTTTCACCACTTAAGAGTAACTAACCACAAATTAGGCACAGAGACAGAGCATGACAGCAACTGAACCTTGCACGCCAAGCTATGATAATTAAACATGTAATTAAGAAGTGGAAAGTACCTGAATGGTGGGATAGGTGTTAGCAGCAGCGTTGTCCCCAATCAGCAATGAATCACACTGCGAAGAATTATAAGCATTCTCTGCACCTGAATTCATCTGGACCAACCCACGGTAGCAATTCCTTGACTTCCCTGCTGAGATGCCTTTGGATATAATCCGGCTGCGTGAATTCTTCCCCTTATGGATCATCTTCGTCCCTGTATCGGCCTGCTGGTAATCCTTGGTCAGCGCTACGGAGTAGAACTCTCCAACAGTGTCGTCCCCAACAAGCTCCACACTTGGGTACTTCCAGGTGATTGCTGACCCTGTCTCAACCTGTGTCCATGAGATTTTCGAGCCACGCCCCTTGCACCGCCCCCTCTTGGTCACAAAATTGTAAATGCCCCCTTTGCCCTCCTCATCGCCAGCATACCAATTCTGCACGGTGGAGTACTTAATCTCGGCCCCCTCTTCGCACACAAGCTCCACCACCGCGGCGTGGAGCTGGTTGGAGTCATATGCTGGAGCAGTACAACCTTCCAAATAGCTAACCGTGCTCCTCTCATCAGCCACAATCAGAGTCCTCTCAAACTGCCCGGTCTCCTTGTCATTGATTCTGAAGTAAGTAGATATCTCCATGGGGCAGACCGTGTCCTTGGGCACATAGCAGAAGGATCCGTCACTGAACACGGCTGAATTGAGCGCGGCATAGTAATTGTCACCAGGCGGCACAATACTCCCGATGTAGCGCTTGATGAGGTCCGGGTACTCACGGATGGCCTCGGAGATGGAGCAAAATATGACGCCCTTGGCCATGAGCGCCTCCCTGTGGGTGGTGGCGATGGAGGTGGAGTCGATGACGGCGTCGACGGCGACGTTGGAGAGGCGCTTCTGCTCGCCGAGAGGGATCCCGAGGCGGTCGAAGGTCTTGAGCAGCTCGGGGTCGACCTCGTCGAGGCTGTTGAGCTTGGGCTTGGTCTTGGGCGCGGAGTAGAAGCAGAGGGACTGGAGGTCGACGGGCGAGTAGACGTTGTCGCTCCAGGTGGGCTCCGCCATGGTGAGGAAGCGGCGGTAGGCGGCGAGGCGGAAGTCGAGCATCCAGGCGGGCTCCGCCTTGAGCTCCGAGATGCGGCGGACGGTGGCCTCGGAGAGGCCCTTGGGGATGGAGAAGGACTCGAAGTCGGAGACGAAGCCGTACTTGTACTCCCGCTTGAGCAGGTTCTGCAGCGCCTCCGCCTCGTCCGCCGCCGGGGACGACGGCGACGGCGACGGCGACGGCTTCTGCGGGCCCGTCTGCACGGCCACCACCGAGAGGCGGCCGCGGCCGCGCGCGTCGACGCGCCGCCGGGGCCCGCCGGACGGGCGCCCCGCCCCGAGCCTGGCGGTGAGGGCAGACGGCCCGAAGAGGGACGTGGAGGCGGACGCGGAGGCGGCCATGGTCGGTCGCGGCCGGCGAGGCGGAGGCGGAGGCGGAGGCGAATTTGGGAGGGAGGGGATGAGCGGAGGGGAGACCGTGGGATGAGAGAGAAGCGAGGGGAGGGAGGGGAGTTGTTGACAGGGAGAGGCCGGAGCGGTGGCACGGGCGTATGGTCCGCGCGCGCCGCTGGGCCCGGTGCCGGTGGCTCGGGCGCGTGCCCACGGCGTTGGCGAACCAGGTCCAGGGAGGGCCGCGCTGGCGGGGCAGCGGTCGTGTGGCGGCCGAGCGGCGGAGCACGGCACCGGATGGGGTTCGCGACACGTGGCTTTCCTGGAGAAGCGCTAGAGAACACAGATTTTCCATCCTTCCATTTATCGGTTTTTTCCTGCCGCAGACGGGACGGAGCCACCGAGGATGGGCCCGGGCCGTCCAGATGCGATCCGACGTCACCCGGCCGCGGATCGAGCGGCGCGGAAGCCCGGCGGCTCGCCCGCCCGGGCCCGCGGGCCCAACGGCCCCCCGTTAACTCGCCTCACTCCTCGCACTCGCTCCCGTGGCGTTCGCATCTCGTGAGTCGTCTCGCCATGGCCGCGTCCTCGCTGCTCCGCTCGCTCTCCCGCGTCTCGCGCCGCGGCTGCGCGCCCGCGTTCTACGGCCGCGGCCCGCTCTCGCCGCTCTCCACCGCCGCGGCGGCTGCGGCGGCCGACGCGGGGGGTGCTGCTGTGTTACCGAGGGGGCTCGCGGGGCTGGGGCCGACGGCCAAGGGGGAGAAGGCGCGGGTGGTGGTGCTCGGAACGGGGTGGGCGGGGTCGCGCCTCATGAAGGACCTCGACACCACCGGCTACGACGTCGTCTGCGTCTCCCCGCGCAACCACATGGTGTTCACGCCGCTGCTCGCCTCCACCTGCGTCGGCACGCTCGAGTTCCGCTCCGTCGCCGAGCCGCTCGCGCGCATCCAGCCCGCCGTCTCCAGCTCCCCCGGCTCCTACTTCCTCCTCGCCCGCTGCACCGCCGTCGACCCCGACGCCCACACGGTGAGCCCGATTCCTGGGTTGGTTGGTGGGAGGCGCCGCGCGCGTTGATCCTGTCAAACGGGGGTCGCTTTTACAGATGTGGAATGTGTGTCCCCGAGATTCGTGGAAGGGGATGATACTGTGCGCGCAGTTGTGCTTGACCTTTTCTGATGTCCATAACCACGTCCGGTCTTTTTGGGTATTGGATGGGGCAAAGGAAGAGGAATCTGCGCTTTACTCCCATTCAGCAGGAGCTGCATGTCTATTTGCCTATGGCGCTATGTAGCACGGTTCTCCATAGCTCTATGCTAATGGAATGAGAGAGACAGAAAACTCGTCACCAGCTCCCACTCATTTATGACTTTGTGGATATTTTCTAACTTTACCAGTACTAGCTTAGAATTCATTTCCCCTAGGCCAAAACTCTTGAACACGGTTACACGGGGAAATCAGCTGCAGAGAAAAAAAAAAAAAAGCAAACTTGTTTATATTCATTCATCACACGCCAGGTCTTCTGTTTCTTACATATTCACACAGTATGCACATGAGACTTCTATATCATTTGGCTTGTTCATGCAGTAGCATCAAGTAACTTTGCTTGCTCAGGAGCCTGTCTATTAGAAGATTCACTCCGCAACTTATTAGACAGTTCCTGCTGGCTTAGTGCCTAACACTGCTGGGCATCTCTATCACTATACAAGGGAATGGATCTTCACAATTTCGAACGCTAGACATTTACTTATGAGGGATTTGGCATATTGCATGATTTTTTACGAACAACATGAGCATTTCTCCCCACAGCTTTTACATACATTTGCTCAGACACGTTTGGTTTCAGATTGAGTGTGAGACAGTTACTGAAGGTGAGAAAGACACCTTGAAGCCGTGGAAATTCAAGGTTTCGTATGACAAGTTGGTCTTTGGATGTGGAGCTGAGGCATCGACTTTCGGTATACGTGGTGTTACTGAACATGCAACCTTTCTTCGGGAAGTTCATGACGCTCAAGAGATCCGCAGGAAGCTCCTTCTGAATCTGATGCTGTCTGATGTACCTGGTATGGTAACAGCTCAATATGTTTCTAATCACCCTTTGCTAGCACAAAGTCGTCAATTATTACTTTCCCACTTTGTTGTTCTCCATATAATGTTTTTTTTTACTTAAGTCAAGTGGATACAGTTGCGTGTACTTTTTGTTCGATGAATTTGGATAAATCTATGTCACCTCGCATATGCTTCATTTACCGTACTTTTTAATCGATGAATTTTGGGCAAATCAATTTTTTATGTCTCATGTGCTTCATTTTCAGAATATAGCTTGTGTGCACAAACATGTACTCCCTCCGTCCGGAAATACTTGTCATCAAAATGAATAAAAGGGGATGTATCTAGATGTATTTTAGTTCTAGATACATCCCTTTTTGTCCATTTTGATGACAAGTATTTTCGGACGGAGGGAGTAATACCCATTTGATTATTGCTGATGGATCAATGCTATTTTGTTAAACAGGCATATCAGAGGGCGAAAAGCGCAGGCTATTGCACTGTGTTGTTGTTGGAGGTGGTCCAACAGGGGTTGAATTTAGCGGGGAACTTAGTGATTTCATCACCAGAGATGTGAAAGAACGTTACTCACATGTGAAAGATTATGTCCATGTGACCCTGATTGAGGTTTTTGTTGTTGATTTTTTTTATTCGTTCTCTACTCTTGTTGAATTTGGGACTTAACAGCTGGTATTCGGCTTTCATTTCAGGCAAATGAGATATTGTCATCATTCGATGTTCGCCTCAGGCAGTATGCTGTAAACCAACTAGTTAAGGTCAGTAATCTTTGTTCGGTATCTTTAGCCATCATCAACCAAGACTTGGGGACTAGTAGATTTTCAAATAAGGCATTCAGATCGTCCCATGATATACATAGTTGGTAGTTGTAATAGCTGTGTATCATTCTCTCCCATATCATTTGGAATATGAATATAACCTGCCCTTGCATGGTCATCCACCAGTCAGGTGTTAGGCTTGTACGAGGAATCGTGAAGGATGTACAACCCGACAAATTAATCCTGGACAATGGAGAGGAGGTTCCTTATGGTTTGCTGGTATGGTCTACTGGGGTTGGTGCTTCATCATTCGTCAAGTCATTGCCATTTCCCAAGTCACACGGAGGAAGGTATAATTGATTGGTAGGACCTTATAATCTGTCGCCTGTTGGCTCATGTGCAAATCCCTAGGATTCTTAATAGGTTATGTACTGTTTGCAGGATCGGTGTAGATGAGTGGTTACGTGTTCCTTCTGTCCCAGATGTATTTGCTATTGGTGATTGCTGTGGATTCCTTGAAAGCACCGGCAAGGAAGTTCTCCCAGCCTTAGCTCAGGTAACTTCATGAACTATCTTGATGCAGTTCAATAGTATGAAAGCATTTTGTCAAGTTACTGTCTCAGAAAAAAAAGGGGGGGCTTTTGTATTGTTTCCTCTTTCCTGAAGTGCAATAGAACTGGGTGGAATAGAAGCATGGCATAAAATAAAATTGAACAGATGGTTATACATCCCATCAAATTGCAGACACCTGGGTTGTTGGGCATGACATTAGACTATCTCTTTGCGATGCTGCATATCAGTCATGCATTCTACTGATTTTGTTCCCCACTTGTACTCCTGAACAGGTTGCCGAGCGGCAAGGCTTGTACCTCGCTCGCCTGCTCAACCGTGTGATGAAAGCTGGAGGAGGGCACGCAAACTCCCAGGTCGAAGTCGATCTAGGTCCAAAGTTTGTGTATAAGCATCTAGGGAGTATGGCAACCGTTGGAAGGTACAAAGCTCTGGTGGACCTAAGGCAAAGCAAGGTTGGTTGCTCCTCCGTTCCTTGTGAATCTTTGCAGTTCACTAGACGCCCAGGAGTCGAACTGAGCGGTTCTTTTTCCCCTATTTGCAGGACTCGAAGGGCATATCCATCGCAGGATTTGCAAGCTGGTTCATCTGGCGCTCGGCATACCTCACCCGTGTTGTCAGCTGGAGAAATAGGCTCTATGTGGCTATCAACTGGCTGACCACGATGATATTCGGCCGTGACATAAGCCGTATCTAGGGTATCTATCTGTAGATCTCTGGGCTCTGAACTGTATGAGTTCGATACAATATATAGGCCACGAACACTAAAAGGAACATAGGTCTTGATCACGTTGCATCTCCCCCCCCCCCCCCCCCCCTTTCAGATTTGTCAGCCACGTGAGTTCCAAATGCACAATCTTCTTTTTTGTAAATTATGAATAAATGAGATGCAATTTGATGATCTTCAAGTTACTTGGTGTGTAGACGATTGAATATTTATGCAACTATAGTTTCTTTGCTCAGGAATGAGTGATCGGTCACCAAGAACCTCACTATACACATTGTAAACGTCCGGAGAATAAATGCAAAACCAAGATAATGGAAGATAATATCAGGAAGACTACACGAACCATCAAATGAAACAATGCCATAGTCGGGTGTTCCTTTAGAGGTTCCATTTCCAGTTCGTTGTTTTCTACTTGCAATAGCGTACCAAGTTTTAACTTGCTCTCATGAGAAAAAGAACTTCTATTTCATCATCGGCTAGCAAAAACCATTGCGAAAATGATGAGTTGGCTCGCCACCAGAACTATCAGTGAATGAAATATATGCTTTTGAGAGTAACTTATGTTGGAGCATAAATGAGCATAAAAGATCAGGCTTGGCTTCTCAAGCAACAAAGGCAGTATTTCCATCCATTTTCTGGGTATTTCATATACTATCATATATAACCTCTCAGTTTGATACTTTGATGACCAGAGTTTCTATGAATTATAAGCAGTCCACAGAAATCTCATTGCTCTGAATGCACATTTTGGCATCCTAGCAACAGGGGAAATTTCATCCCACAACAACCCTCCACATTTGGCTTGACCGACAGTTTGACAGACTAAAGAGGTACAACAGGCCCCAGGGGGACTAAACAGAACCATTCTAGTAAACAAATGGAAAGGGAAAGAACATTGTTACACTACAACACAGCGGATACCATCCAAAGAAACGAAATGGAATAACTGGAATCAGCAACATTATCAAGTTCAAAGAAACTCCGCGACCGAGAAGGTCTACATCCTCCGCCTCTTGTTGCGCTGTGGGGGAGCACCATCCACATCTAAAGAAGCCAACGCACTGCTCCTCCCCCTCCTCCTCAGGGTTCTCGAAGAACCTGCGTTACTAGGCTCTCCCGCCGTCTCAGAAACACCTGCATCCCCCTGTATCACTGCAATGGTGCTTGAGTTTGATGCTTGGTCTGTAGAAGGCGCTGCACCAACATGGGTTCCGTCGACGGTTGCCTCGGGATTCAAAGGGTTCGACGATGAAGCAGATCCTCCGTATTGGCCAGGTGTAGCTAACCTTCTAAGGTATGAAGCAGATGCTCCGTGTTGGCCAGGTGTAGCTATCCTTCTAAGGTCACTCATGGCAGTTGCCAATCTTTCTGTATTTGCAATGCCAATAAGAGTAAGCCGTTGCAACAAATCAAATCCTTCTGGTAAAACCGGGCTTGAACCATCTCTAGGTGCATCTGGCGCACTATTTCCAGGCAGACCACTATCAGGGGCAACAAAAGCACCATCAGGAGAGTTATCTACCTCGCTCAACAACCGTCTTGCTCTCATCCTTGTGGTCAATCTACTTAGGCGGCCAGTGTGTGGAGCAATGTCACCTGTTTCATGCACAGCTGGTTCAGACGGGCCTTCGAATCTACTCACACTACTCATGATTTGTTGATCAAGAAGGCGCCTCCACGATGACAGTATCCCATGTGCGTCACCAAGCCTTCTTGACATTGGACGTAAGTGCTGGAACTGCTGCCGGAAACTTTCAAGACGATTCCCATGTGGCCTTGGTGGGATTGTAAGACCTGGCTGCTTGCCTTCATCCACAGCCTTCTCTGCATCTGAACAAGAATTCCCTCTACCATAGATAGGAGTGATATTCGCCTCCGTCACCTCGCCCTTGCAGACTGGGCATTCCTTGTGGTTGGAGTAAACATTAAGCCATTGGTATAAGCAGGGCCAGCAGAAGAGATGGCCACAAGAAGTGACCACCGGCTCTCCGGCCATCTCAAAGCATATGTTGCACTCAAATGTGGCGACACTCTTGCCCCGCTCCTCCGACTCCTCCGAGGCACCTACTTCCACTCCATTGCCGGTTACCTTATCATCTCCAACGACATCAATTGTCGGCTCATGATGTGGCACCGGCACTGCTGCATCATGATGCCCCAAGGGTTGAGCCTCGGAGCTGAGCGGTGGAAGGTCCGATCTAAACCGCCCGGTGGGCCTAGAGCGGAGCCACCGGCTTCCTGTCTGCTCAAGCAGCTGCCTGTACCTTGTTGCAGCGTCGGGGAGAAAGGAGGAGGAGGCCGTCGATGAAGACGGGCGGTCCTCCCAGAGGAACTCGCTGGCTCGCACCAGCGATGGCGGGGGGTGGAAGCCGAAGCCGATGTCGTCCGGGAGCTCATGGATGACCGGCGGCAGAGGCGGCGCGTACGGCAGGTGCGCGTCCTCGGGGTGGTACGAGGAGTACACCTCCGGTGGCGGGGGAGACAGGTCGGCGCGAGACGGGGAGTAGGGGGCATGCGGGGGCTCCGGAGGCGGAGGGGCGTCGACGGAGGCGGCGGAGGAGGAGGGCGAGGAGGGCATCGGGGTGCTGAGCGCGAGGTCGGAGCCGAGGTCGGAGCGGCGGGACCGCGGGGCGCGGGGGAGGCCGAGGTACAGGTTCAGATCCATCCTCCTGCTACTTCCCGCAGCCTCATCGGCGTCCATCCGCCGGCGAGGCCCCGCCCCAGCTTCCTCCGGGTAACACCAGGTCGCCTCCTCCCCGCCTTAGCATGGCAGGGCGGCGCGAGAGGCAAACCCTATGTCGGGGAGGTGGCGCGGCGCGGGGGGGCGGCTCGTCATGGATGGGATGGACTTGCCGTGGCGCCCCCTCTCCGGCGCTATTCCAGAGGATTGGCTGGCGAGGGCGGCGGCGGCGGCGGCGGTGGAAGGGCGCGGCCTCGCCCGAGGTGGAGGGGTCCGGCTGGGCGGAGGCGCGGGTGGGGGTGGGGATGGGGAGGCGCCGAGGAGGGGGAGAGGGAAAAGGTAGCAGCAAAGCGGTGCGGGGAAGAATTGCCTTTCTATTGCCGTCTAGTATTGCCTACCGCGCAAGAACGGCATGCTGCGTCACGTTAACAGCTGGTCGCTAACCGCTTAACCGTAGACCTTTCATCCACAGCTGTTTTTTCACCAATTTACCTCGAGTGGAAACTATAGCCATCTAGCCAGGCTTGCAAACACACTCCATGGCGTAGCCGGGCACGAAGAGGAAGAAGAAAGGAAAATATAATAAAGAAGAAAAGGGGAGTAGAAATTACTTTATATATAAAGTGAGGCGAAGGCCTTTTTTGATAAAAGGGGAGCAGAAAAGAAAGGCCGCGACGGAGCATGAGGAGAAGGCGGCCATCCAGGGAGGAGGGGTGTGGATAGGCCGGTAGATGGTGAGAGATAGGAGGCATCGAAGAAGAAGAGGGGGAAGAAGAAAGGCGAGGGGTGGTCAAGAGAGTGGTTTGGCATTTTTTGCGAATTTTTGTCAAGTTGTCGTTTTGTGGCATTTTATTACATTTTTCATACATGTCAGTTGCATATGAGTTATGTTTGTGCCGCTATCTATGTATCATTCTTTGGCACGTAATGATAATAAATAAACTTATAATGTCAACTTGCAATAATAGGGGTAAACATGTAAATAACCCTAACAAATAAAAAAGGACGTCTTATTTAGTATGAGCAATTTTACGACACAACAAAGCTAGAACTCTACTTCTGAGTGATCTGAGCGATGTCGCATTGATGCATTCCTTTCATAGCACAGCATAGTATCTAGCACCTTATGAACGCATGTATTTTCTCTCTCACATGCACACTTGCCCCAATATTATATGCTCCGCATTTTCTTTGTCTTTGCAAACATGTCATCTCCTCGTTCCATATTTTCTACGCTTCAGTTAAAAAATCAGTTTCAAAAAAAAATATTTTTATGCTTCTAAATCCTATACGACTACCCCTACATGCTTGGTCCCTTACCGTTTTTTCGAGCATGGACATATGCCGTCATCCACACTATTTTGTACCACACTTTTGGCCAACTCTCTAAAACCGTACCACTATGCAGACCATGTATGAAGGTAGAAACGATTCGGCTTTCAAAACTAAAAATCCTAGTTCAAAATTTTGCGAGAGTTTCCTTGGGATATTGAGTAGAAAAATGTAGGTGTATCGCTTTAAAATTGTGTTTCATTGAGCTCAATTGCTTGTGGAAGACATGGCGGCGCACTCCGATGATGTTCCATAGGATATAGCTAGTGGCGACAACGGCAGTGAGCAGTGGTTGTGGAAGGATGCGGTCTTGCCAGGGCTGGGGGCTGGGAGGAGGTGCATGGGGGATGAGGAGAAGCCAAGAAGGATAGGAGAAAAAATGAGGTGGCAAAGCAACATGGAAGAAAAAAAATATTGCGCCTATCATACGAGAACATCTTGCCTATCACCATGTTTAACATTTTGTGAGTGTTTTGATCCATGTGTCCCAATTGTTAGGTCCAGCTGGGATGCCACATATGCGGATTTTTTCCTCATGGTTTTTCTGCACGCCGAACCGCATCGCCTAACTTCTCCCGGCTGACCATGCTCAATATGATCGCACCAGAGCAGCTTGCCAGCGCCCGATGGCCAAGTCGCCCATGTCGGGGACACACCACACTGGTCTCCATTATTCACAACACACATCGCTCGCATTCCAATCGTTAGGCGGGGTAGGACAACGTAGATGACGAGTGGCAGGCAAGACTTCAAGGCGTGGCCGTTGGCGATCGTCGAAGCGAGCAGCAGCTAGTACGGCAATCTTCTCCCTTTGACCGCATCCTCTATTTCTCACCCTTGGTGGTTAGCTTTTTTGTGGCTAAATTTTCTCTCAGACTGGGATGCATATTAGATGGGCTTAGGATACTCGTTTCCAGTTCAAAGAAGTATTGTGATGAGATGATTATACTTGATCAGCGTGGCATGTTCCCATTGAATAAATTATATAGGAGAAAATGTTACTGATATAATCTGAAATCATATATGTTTTTCTTTAATATTATCATATACGACCTTAAGTGTGCATGATTCAATGGATGAGATTAAAAGTGGTGTAAATATACTATTTTACTAACACTGATGCATGCGCCTCCATCGAGTCTGGCCGATCGAGAGAAGCTAGGTGATGTGATTCGACGTGCAAAAAAACCATCAGGAGAAAACGGCCGATGTGGCATGCCAGCTGGAACTGACAATCGAGACTCATCGACGGGCAGAGCGCTCAAAAATTGTAAACATGGTAAATTGTGACAACACTTTTGCTATATGGGGTAAAACGAATGAAATCCCGCTAAATGGGGTAATTAGTGTCAAAATGTCAAAATATAGGGTAAAAACAGGAATTCACTCTTAAAAAATAGTATTACGAAAGCAATGGCAAACTGAATCTTGGCTTGCAAAATTAATGAAGCAGTGAATTTCAAAAAATATGCGAGTTAGACGCACAAATTTCAATCTTAATCCTGACACCAATTTTAGAAGATTACAACAGTTTTGACACATTATATTGGAAAATTAAAATTTTGTGTTTGGCCCCACATGTCAGCCTCACATATGAGCAAGGTTATTTTGAGGATGACAGGTAGCACCAGATAACTTTTTTGTAGTTATCTGAAATTGACATCAAAAGTTGTAGTTTTCTGATAGGAGATCACAAATAGTTGTTGTTTTTTGAAATTTTGTTGTGCGTATTGGATGGAGATGGAACTTGCAGGTGGGCCTCTGTAGTGCTACAGAATCGCTAGGTGCACACCTTGAAGATGCACATCAGAATGTTCTGGGAGTAGAAAAGAAGAACTCAAATAATATACTAGGGGTAACCAAACCGTTTTATAAAATGAGGTCATTATATCATCTATTTGTTCATTTCGCACCCATCTACCCAAGCAGAAAATGAAGCCGCCCTGTCCATCATTCACCCCTCATACGAAACAAAAAATGGCTCATGTCATCCCTTCATTAAAAGAGCAACAAAGGCCGACATATTCTAGAAAACAGGGATGATCATGTCCTGTTCCACTTTGACCCCAAAACAAATGCACCCAACATGACATTTCCAACTATTTCGATTTTCTCCTTATATGAGTACTACTAGTAGTAGTAGACAACACTAAAGATATGTGGGGGATATAAAGAATTCTGGATCCCACGATAAAGATATGCACAATGAAGGAACAGTGGAGGCTGTGTGAGACATGGCTCTTACACAGCTCTCTGCAAGGGTCACTTTCTTGATCGTTTCACCTCAAGCACATCATAATATAGCTATATGGTGGGATCAGTGGCAGCAGTGAGTAAATAACGACCAAGATTGATGGCCAATTTGATAAAAGGTCCAGCTTATAAATATAGCACTTCGCTACCCAGAATGGTGTGCTTGTTCATCTCTTCATAACTATTCCACTAAATCCACAAACGCCGATGTCACCACCACCACCACAAAAGCAGTAGCAATAGCGTCGTGGGCAGGAATGGGAAAGTTAGTTTCACAACCGGATCTAGGTTTGGGCGCAAACCGCTCTTCATCTTGCCGCTTACCGGTCAGGTGTCAGGCACAGACATGTCCGTGACCAAGGGATCTAACCTTGTCATCAACGACGGATCTATGTGTGCTCCAGGGGGGCGGTGCCCCCCCCCCCCCCCCCCCCCCTCTGCCACTACCGGTCATCACCACTGCCAATATCAGGATGAGAGCCACGATTGACCTTCTACGGAGGAACCATGACATATTCAAGAAGATTGTGCTCGAACGACCACGACAGTCCCCAGATGCCATTCTTTTGATAGTGACCAACCTGGTTGATGTGATGAGTGGCATTGCTTGGAAGCTTTCTGGGTTTCCAGTCCACCATGTCATCGGCTCGGGCACCAACTTTGACTCATCGAGACTTGCGCTTCCTGTTCGCCAAGGAGCTCGACATGAACACTCGAGATGTTCAGGTTCGTTGGTCACAATCCTCCTCATCTCTTCCCAAGCCGCATTTTCTTTGAATGTACATTTCCCAAGCCATAGTACATTTCAAGATTGTACACTAGGTACGTCTAGTTATACAAGATTGTATACAAATAGATGTTATAAATCATTGAACTATTAATATGTTTTGTTAGAAAATATATATGATAGGGGAACATGGGGACAACATGGTGGCCATCTGGTCGAGCGTTATTGTGGTTGGCATGCCCTTGCACAAGGCTCTGCCTGGAAGCTTTTCTGGCGATGACGAGCTCGAGGTCATTCGACTCACCGTCATCAATAATGCCTACAAGCTGATCTCTCTCAAGGGATACACCACGTGGATCATTGGGTACTTTGTCAACAACCTTTCCGAGTCCATCCTTCACGACCAGATGAGAGTCCATCCAGTATTTGTTCTACCATGGTCGATCTGGATCCGTCAAAGAAAGCCAAAGCTATCGTAGACGAAGTGCACATGCAAATTTCTCCGTATCATGATACCAGGTGACCATGATGTATTTGTTAGCCTTCTAGCTCGACTCGGACGAGGCGGAGTTCATGGAGTGTTGGAGATGCAGTTGACTGAGGAGGAGACCAACAAGCTCAGGGCCTCCACCATGACACTATGGGGGTGATGTGGTGCCCTCTGCTTCTTCGAGGTCCGCGACGAGGCGGCGGAGTGAAGCCCGGTAATGGAGGTGTCCGAATAATACCGGTGGTTGATTGTGTATGTTTCATTAATACTATTGGTCATACTTTAGTTCGTATTGGATCCCTAAGATTATGTTTGTGTTTGTTAAGCAGTAACTTCATTGCAATAGGAAAATCCTCCTCAATAAAGAGTATGATTTTCTTGACACTATAAGGAGTATGATTTTCAGTCTAACTAGATGTGTTGCACATAATAACTTTACCACGTGGAGTGGAGGCCGGGTTGGCAATGTTGTGCACGTGTCTCCTCTACTAGCCGTGGCAAGATGATTGGTGTATGTCGATTGAATAGTTGTGGCATGTGACGAGATGATTGCATTTGCGATAGTTGTTGTATGCTATTGTACGTGTTCATAGAGTTTCACATGAACAGTTTCAGTTGTTGATTTGTTTGTTATATACTATTGGGTTTGTCATTGCTGAAAAGAATGATTGTACTGTACATAACATTTGCGATTATGTGGTAGATCGGGTTTAAATTTGGAATAAATGTTTCTATGTTCCACAAAATAAACATAGAGTTATTAGAAAGTTGCTATGGGTATTCCATTTTCCTGATGCAACTGTGTTTATTGTTGTCCTCGACTAGATCATGTTCAAAGGAAATTGGGTTTTTAACTCTTCTATTGTTATGGGTGCTTGAGTGATACAAAATAGCTTAGAATATGACAGACTAGCATGCTATTAGATGACCACAAATGAGTATTTTCTTGGTACCGACATTAGGTTGTACTATACTACATGAAGAGAGTTTTAGCTATGGTCACTCTAATTAGATTGCAGTTAAAATAATGTCATTCTAAAAAAGGTGAAATATTAACTATATACGTATGCAGCAAGCACCCAACACAGATATCGTGTCCATGAGAGCACAAAACTTGGTAAAATAAAATTAACGTATAACTCACATGCATGAACAAGTGATATGACATGGCAGCACTACATGGACATACTAATGCAAAAATGTAACATATAACTTACATGCATTGCTTGCTGATGTGGCATGATTGTATGTAGGAAAAATAGGTAGTGTGTTGTAGGTATTTAGCAATAGAGAAAAGGAGTGTCATTTCTAAAAAAGTGAAGGGTCAACTATATAGGTATGCTCCAAGCGCTCAACACATACCTTGTCTATAAGAGCACAAAACGCAATACAAAAAATTAACCCATGACTTACATGCATGAACTGATGATGTGGCATGGATACGCTAATGTAAAAAAGTATAAGTTATAACTTACATGCATGACATGCTGATGTGGCACGGTTGCATGGGTAGAAAAAATAGGTAGTGGTTCATGTAACAATTAAATCCGATGTGATTTAAAACCCACTTAGAATCAACTAATGCATGTTGCATGGTTGAGGATTCCCATGTGTCGATCGAAAGGATGCTAGTAAATCTAGATAATAATTAAATCTAACGGATATAATAATTTTGATGATGTGAAAGCATGCATGTTGAGATAATTAGAAGTAGCTAGCGGATCACTCCCTTAGGTGTATAGGTATGATATTGGGAATTTTAATATGTCAATGTGAGAATACTTTTGAATGTCAGCTTCCACACAAAAAAACATAATTATGTTGTTGGGTTGTTGGCTGATTTGTGGTACTTTTTCTATCAAGCACATTTTAACAGTTTTTTTTGCGGGTTACATTTTAACAGTTGTTTCTTGTACATATAAATGATTGGTGTCTCCTTGCAAAAATATTGAGGTCAACAAGCTTGTTAAAGGACACCCATTGGACAACTTGTGTCTCTCCAGTGGTTGATGAAATATTGTGATACTGTGAATGGTGGAATAATGGATGGGTATGTACCTTGGTTATGCTCAACGTATTGATGTACCCAAAAAGTTTATTAACTAAAGAAAATTGTCTTCATGCTATAGGAACTATAATCATGCAGAACGGAGATCCAAGGGTTGCAATGAGTGAAGCTTCAAAGGCAACAAGTCATCCAAATCACTACAAGCCAACAGACTTTCTGGTCCGGATTCAGCAGATGGAGGTAACATGAATTCATCTGATCTTTGATGAAGTGGTTGTGTGTAACTAAATAACGAGACTACAACTACACAACTATCTTGTTTTACATAACTGTTCTGAAGAAAACAATATTGTAGATGACCAGTGTTGCCAGTCCCTTGTCTGCTTAGGTTTTTTGACACTCTCGTGCCTTTTTTCTTTTTCTTTTATGTTGCACATTAAAAATTAACTCAAAGCTGATTCGATTGGACATGTCCTGGATTTCGATAAACATGTAATATTTTTGCCGAAGAACATTATATAAAAGAGATTCAGCAGCTGTCCGCAAAGGTTTTTTTTTAGAAAAGGAGGATGACCCCCGGCCTCTGCATCTGGGCGATGCATACGGCCACTTTATTAATTATTCTCACAAGACCTTACAAAGTAATACAATAGTAAGGCTAAAGCCGCCGTCTAAGCCACTCTATTCAGTTGATGAAGGGGCGCAGATAGCCTGGGCCTAATACCAAACAGGTATCGTAGCCAAACATAACATCTAAGACCTGAGATCCCATCCAGGACGCCTGCCGGGCATGGGTCTCATCGGTCCGGCGTGCACTTAGAGGCCGCCGCCACCAACTTCCACCGCTCCATCTTCAGAACTGTACTAATGCATCAACCTTGCTCGGTCCAGCTATCGTCGACGCCACCACGGCGCCCAACGGCACCTCCTCCCTGCGCGCAAACATCCGAGGACGTCGCGGTCGCCACTGATACACCTCAGCACCATGCTGCCAAGTACCACCAGCCGACACAGCTTGAAGTCTTTGGAAGATCTGTCGTGCGTAGCACCTGCCGACCAGGCATGACAAAGCGTAGCACCAATCGGTCAGGCATGACTTGACATCTCCATCGAAGCTCCGTGCAAGATGAAGCCGCTCCACCTCCAGCCTCTCTGAACAGGATGGGAGCACCCCAGGAAGACACAACGAAGAGTTGGGCACCACAATCACCACGAGAGCCGGACCAGCCGACCGCCATGGCGAAGCGACACCACTAAAGAGAACCGCCGCCATCAGGACGCCAAGAACGCGCTGCAGCTGTCCCACCTCCCTGCGGACCCAAAGCGGCGCCTTCAAGAAGGTGACGGAGCCGGGCACCGCCGCCCCCCAACCAAAGTTGTGGGTTTTCACCCGGGTGCAGGGGGAGGACGAGGGGGAGGGAGCTGGATCTCGAAGCCGCCTTCAAGAAGGAAACAGCGCCTGGGGCGCCGCCGCAGCCGGCCAAGAAATTACTCCGATCCAGAGATCCCAACCCCACATCCGCGCAGTCCGCCACCGGATCCGGCCGGATTGACGAGGAGGAAGCAACAGCACGGGGGCACCGTCTTCAAATCTGGCGAAGGAGAGCAGCAGGGGATCCCTCAACGTGGCGCCCGCATCCACCGCCAACTCGCCGCCCGCGCGGCCGAGAAGGCGCGGTCCACAACTCCGGCGAGCGCCGCCCGCCTCCCGGACGACGCCGCCCTCACCAGCAGAGGCCGCTGCCTCAAACCCTAGGCCCAGGCCGGACGGATCTGGCGGAGCGTGAGAAGCTCCCCGCCGCCACCTTCCTTGGCTGTGCCCAGGGCCTGCCCGGCGCTAGCCTCTGGCAGCGGCGAGGAAAGGAGGAGCGTGGTGACGACGAGGGGCGGCGGCGCGAGATCGCCCCCGTGTCGCCCTAGCGGGGCGGCGCCTTAAAATGGGGGGGAATTTCATTTCCCCGGCCTCTGCACCAACTAGGGATGCATACGGCCATTTTAGTATGAGTACCAAGATAAACATGGTCCTCATAATTTTTTTAAATGAGTATCAAGATATTTTTTGATGAGTGGTTTCACCACACATCAAACTTGATCCTCAATAAATGGGGGAATAAATAGGAACCTAAATTCGCCTCTTGAGGATTCGAACCCAGGTGTTGGGTTTGTACATCCACTCCCCCAACCAGTTGAGCTAGGCTCACTCCCAGCTGTCCGCAAAGGTATGTGTCATATTCTTCAACTTTCTGATTCGCTTTATGTTCATTTCATCTGTTTTAGAGAAACCTAAGTATCGGATGACTAGCATGGTTACCCACTTTAATATCAAATGTTACTTTCTTTTGTGGTTGTTTATGCTAATAGATGTAACCATTAATCTATGCTCTGGTCATCCCATGAATTAATGGTTTACAAGTAGTGTTGAGAAAGTTCTATACATCGTAATACTAATGTTGAATTCATTATTGACTCTGATATTTAGTACTCCGTCCGAAAATGTAAAACTGTTTTTGACACTACCTGAATTGCAGATTGCAGGCCTGAAACTTTCTATGGTCAGTACAAAGAAGGAAAGAGATTTTTACTTCTCAAAGTTGTGTGACATTGAGATACTATGTCAGCGACCTGAGCTGGAGCATCTACCGGTAAAAATGATTTTTTAACAGAGATTCATATGTTGCGTATATTTACTAACTAGAATTTCTGGTCTGCATTCTAGGGTCATAGGTTCTGAATTCCTAGTCTTTTTTGTACAAAGAGATTGTTATCTGCTTTGAAAACTTAAAGATTAAGGTTCTTATCTATTTGACCAAACATCTACTAGTCCATCTATACTCTATTTTCACTCCTAACTTACTACCAGTGCATCTTAAGCTAATCCAATGGGCAAAGTGGCCAAGTACATCGGTGACTTGCTTTTACTCATATGTAATATGCTTCTACTAGGGATTTGTGAAATTCCAAGCTGTGCCACATGATCGCACGAGTAAAATATACTTACAATCTGATTTTGTAGCTCACATATGGTTCAACGTGAATAAACTGAGAGTGGATAATCCTTTGATTTTTTTTTGCTGTGGAATGATTTCGGTGTTATATAATCTACTCCCTCAGTAAAGAAATATAAGAGTGTTTAAATTATATTTCTTTATGAAAGGAGTACATTTCTTTTTCTTTTCCTAGGTGGTCTCACACTGGCATGAAGTTTTTTGGGCACCGCTAGGCGCCGGCGCACCGGCCGAACGTTTCGGCCGGTCCTACCCTAGCCGCCCGATCGGCCCCTCCCAGGCCGCTAGATCCATATACATCCAGGTTATCTTCTTCCCTCAGGCTCGATAGAAAAGGACCCTTCGCATCTCATCAGCCCTGCGCTCTCCAGTGGCCGTCCGCATCGCCGGTCCCCACCCTCGCCGGCCGTCCCTGTCGCCGGTCCCCGCCCTCGCCAGCCGTCCTCGTCGCCAGTCCCCACCCTTGCCGTCCGTCCTCGTCGCCGCCTCAACCCATGTAGCAGCTGCACCAGTGGTTGCAGCTCTTGGCGGCGACACTCGTAGCTTCGGTGGCGATGGCCGCAGCTCACGGGCATGCTTGCCGATGCTCATGCCCGTCCAGCCGCAGCTCGTCGGTCACATACCTCGCGGTTGCAACCTCTCGCTCACCCCCGTTCCAGCAAAAAATCTAGCTTCGCTTCCGGCAAAAAAAATGCATCATTGTTCGATGCAGCAAACCATGACTGTAGATGTAGCTGGATCATAGCAAAATCCAGGACCGGTTGTAGCATGTAGCATGAAACCCACGACTTCCATCCTCACCGAATGTTGCTTGGACTACTCATGGGTTGAAGCTTTTTTCAACAAATGAAGCTCCCTCCGTCCGGGTTTATTAGGTCTAAAGACAACTTCTCTTAGACCAAGACACATAGTAATTTACTCACATTAATTTCTTCATTTCACTCTCAATGCACTCTCTCACATGCATGTAACCAATGAAAAAACATGCATGAAGTGTATTAATTTTTCAGCCATGGCACCAACAACAATGACTTAATGCAACCAATGAAATTGTTGCATGCATGCACCTTTCCAAAGCGAGGCTTTATAAAAAGGGACATGCCTGTGATGCCGAGAGGCCTGATAAACCCGGACGGAGGGAGTATCTGTGAACGTTTGCAACTTTTTCCGTGAAGCAATGCCCGATTGAAAACTTTGTACATATTTTGGTTGAAGCTTTTATATCTAAGGTTGAAGCTTTTTTGGTAACGGTTGCAGCTTTTTCAGTTTGAAAGTATTTGTACATTGAAAAAGCTTCGTCCATGTTCTCGAAAAGCTGCAACCGGTGAGCGTGGTGACCGCGCCGGTTGCAGCTGATTGTAGCAAAATGAGATGCTGATTGTAGCACAAACGCAACGCAACGTGGTTGTAGCAAAAAAAATGCCAGTGGTAGCCAAAAAAAAAAACATCTTCGTCGCCGTCCCAACCCAATCGCATCTCTGGCATGAATGGATGTAGCAAAATTTCTCGCCGGTCGTAGCAAAAACTGATGACGATTGCAGCAAAACTCGTCTCTGCCGTTGCGGATTGTAGCTCCGCCATGAATGCATGTAGCAAAAAATGGTGCTGGTTCCAGCATGCGGCCGTCACGGTCGTAGCTCGCCGGTGGTGATTCTCCCACAGATGCATCTTCGCTGGGCTCTGATTGCAGCTCCTTTTCCCATCCCTCATGTCAGAGCTTTTCAACGAGCGATTTGTGGAGAAGGAGCTTGAAGATGACCACGCGGGGAAGAAGATAATGGAGGGCAGAATACGTCGCACCATATGGATGAGAGAAAGAAAAACAGCCGTGGTGGCTCTAGGACACGTGGGTGGGACGAGGAAAGGAAAAACAAACAACCAAAAACGTGGATCGAGAGACATCCTAGCGCTAGATCCCTTCGCGATCGAGCGGCGCGCGAGCGACCGGCCGAAGCTTCGGCCGGTCCGCCGATACGCAATGTTTCCCAAGTTTTTTTAGCAGATGACAAGCGGTTCGGAAGATACTTTATGCAGCCGATGCAACGGATTCACAACTACCAGAGGCTAATGAAATAATCACCAAGTCGCCACTCTTGTTCTCAGATGAAGCAAAGTGAGATGTGTGTCGCATGATTTTGTGGTATCATCATTATCAACTAGTCCTGAATCTGTAAATGATGAATAACATTTGATGTTAGCCGACATGGTGTGTCAAATACAGTTTCCCTGAACTTGCTACTTGCGAAATGTTAAGTACTCCCTCTGTAAAGAAATATAAGCGCGTTTAGATCACTACTTTAGTGTTTTATAAAAACTCTTATCTCTTTGCGGAGGGAGTAGTTATTATGCATTCACACTCAACATTCTAAGATGTTTTTGCTTGACGAAATTCCTACTACATGTGTCAGATTTCAAGTTTTTTCCAACCATATAATGCAGCAAAGAATATTTTACAAAACACACCCCAACACCGCTGTGAGAAATATCTTATAGGATGATTTAACTTCTACAAATAGCTGCTCTGGTCTCATTTTGCCCAGATGTCTCCATTCTCTCCGGTGGGAGAGCTTCAGCAGATGGATACTTGCTCATTGTTGTGCACTGATAATGTCAAGAATCTGCATGCAATAGAGGTGATAAAGCATATAAATGAGCAAGAACATCGATTTTTCTTTTTGGCTCTAAAAACGGACATAGAAGAGGAGGACCAAACTTAATGGGAGAAAGTGAAACCTTATTGGCGAACTGTTGAAAAGCTTGTCCTTCCATCAATTTCTCCAATTCCTACAGACGAATAAATTAATGGGCAGACACGGGGAAATAAATAAATGTGGCAAAAAAAGGGGTCAGATACTTTAAGTGAGCTAGCTGCATCCATGTGCACCAATGTCAATTCAAGTGGAGAGAATTCCTTAGTTGGCCCTTTCTTAAAATTTACCTCCCTATTTGGCCCAAAATAAAATTTCTCCCCTATTTGATACCTAAAGTAAATTTTGTTCCTTATATGACACTTCCGTCCATTTTAGGTACTAACGGTGTTAAGTGTGAGGTGCAAATACCATTTTACCCATAGGGCCTACAATCTGATTGAAAATCAAAGTCATAATGGAGGATGAGAAATAGAGGTGCATACTATTCTCATGAGGAAATTTGGATTTCTCACTCACGCTCTCCTGATTTGTGGATGCTAAGTTGGATCAGATGCAATACAATAGTCATTGCATGAATGCACGTGCACTTAACAAGTAAATTACCTTTTCTGGTTCTGAAGAGCCATCAATTTGAAGTATCATTTTCTGCAGTTCGGAGTCCCTGAGAGCATCTCTGACTTCATTTAATTCAACTGGCAAGGATAAAAACAGAGTAAAAAACTAAAAATGCAACGAATATCTAACAGTTAGCTAGCTCGGAGTGATTCTGCTCAGCTCAAGTGCTTAGTATTATCATTCATATGATGCAGCATATGACAATATTTTCCATCAAGTTGGGTGTTATTCAGGACTGTATTACCATGCCATTTCAGATAGTCCTATACTTGAGTTCAAGGCCAATTCTAAAGTTCAGCTTCGTGTACTTGAGTAATAAGAATTGAAATGTCGGCACAACATTAACATACACGTTTCAAGCTACCCAAATGAGGAAGTGATCCAGTTAAAAGGCAAGCAAATTATTCAAAAAAGGATAAACCTCTAACAGGAGTTGAGGCAAATGTAAGAGAATTAGATATGCCATCGTAATATCCTTTCCCAACTAATCTACATGACAACAACAGCCTGGAGAGAGCAACAATATAAATAGGAAGTCAAATTTGGTAGTAAGGTACGCCATACCTAAGGACCTTAATCTATTCCGGTCAACAAGCCAGCTTGGATCCTCAACTTCAAGAGCTTTTGTAGGGCACACTGTGTTTGGAGATTGTGCAGGGCACGTTGTGTCCGCTGCTGCAGAGCAACAGTATAGCTTACAATCAAACAATTTATTGCCATGCATTCATAAATTTAAAATGAAGCTATATATTGCATACATCGACATATTTAGAGAGATTATCTTAAATTCTTTTGATAGCTACAGCTGGAGGTAGTGGTGAAATGGTGACTTGAAGGAATATCCTTAAGTACACAACTATAATTTATTAGTCTGAGCTTAAGCAGTTTTCACTGCAAAAAATCAAATGGAAAAAATAGTGAAATTATAAAAGACATCAGGGTGTTGTATTTTACCTAAAGAGGGAAGCTGGTCCTCATCAGGGTTTTTACTTAAAGAGGGAAGCTGATCCTTGATATTAGAATAATCTGTTCCTTTTTCCAGCAACACAGAGCTCGTCGCTGAAAACAAAAGAGTGCTCATATATAAGTCCCTCCAAATTAAATTAGACTAATGTAGTAACTTAAGCAAAACGTCTTGCAACCTAATGCATGAACTGTGATTTATTACAATTGGTTAAGCCCTTTTATTGGGAGAGTAGATGATCAGGAATATTTTTGGGTACACAGCTAGTCAACTTCTTTTTATGGAACAGATTGCATACAATGGGAGACCAAACACAGTGGTTATCAATACAACATATATCTGAAAGTACAATTGCCGCTCCCCCAATTTTTGTGATGAACTAACAGAAGTTGGTATCCACCTTCAAGGGAAACTATTGAATTGTAATCAATAGGAACGGCCACATTCAATGAAGTAGATATGAGTGCTCCTTTCTTGAGTAGTATATATTATGTACTTGTATGTGGGACCTTCAATCACAACATCATGATTCACATCATTTTCCTCATGTATGTGAGTTCTATAGCTGCTTGTAACAACTGTCTGAGTCCACAATATGTTACAAAAAGCAATCATGTCTTAAGAGTTCTCTTCGAAAGGTAGAGCACTTACTAACTTCCTCCTGCAGCGACGGCTTGTTAGTTTCTTCCTGGGGCACTATCTTTTGGCAGAATTCAACTGCACACAAAGCAATATTTACTATCAAATGCTGGCTAGCAAGAAAAGTAGGGATATGCAGCGACGGATGTTCATATAGATAGCTTGATATTATATAAATAGTAGTGACAACTTGCATGTCAGTGGTGCTATGGGGGTGGGGGAGGAGGGGGCTTCTAGTCGGTGGGCAAGGCAGGAGGGCGTCACCTAGTGACTACATGCCTGCTTGTGAATCATGCACATTGTGTTGTTAAACCAAAAGAAACAATACTAGTTCGAAGTATATTTCAGTAACAAACCAGAGTGCACTTATTACTGGCCTCTATCAGTATTAAACTTTCATGAAGTGTGTCCTCTAAGGCTCTAACACCCTACTTCCTTCAAAAGTTTAAGATAATGAACAACGAAGACAGCACTGAAGTCTGAAGTACCTTTGTGTTTTTTAAAGCATATCACAGAGCAACTGCAAGGGAGAATGAGACAATATATTAGGTCCGTCCAACAACATTCAATATAGGAGATAAGGAGGCAAAAGAAGTTAATAGCTCATGCTTTAAAAAAAATGACAGTGTGCATTCAGTAAATTCGACCTTGATGTATCACTAAACAGGAAACAAGGTGTTGAAGCACTCCTGTGTATTTCTCTGCTATAGTTTGTAGGGTTTATCAAAATTTTAAAATCAGCTCGAAACGAGGGCAGGTCTGGATGCTGAATTACTAATGAATGGCAGATTAAGTTGCTAGACAAAAGTAGATAAGAAATTGAAGAAACCAAAATAAAGCATGCATGGAGGAAGATTTATTATTGCAGACTGTGAATTTGGATAAAAGGTACATGGCATGCTTCACATCCTTAAGCTATGACCTCAACTGATCAAGCATTCTTAAGTGATGCTACTGATAGGCATAAGGTACTGCGGTAGTAGGATGTTCAGATATGAGATTCAGATCAGGTGATACCATAAAGAGTTATACGTCAGCAGACGAAAACCTGGTCATCTCTGTACTAAGTTATCTCTATTATGCTACGAGTGGTTTTGCCTCTGTGTGCTTTCACATTCATCTAAGGATAAAGAAAATGAATACTTTGCGACATTTGAATTCGGAAATCACAAAGATTAGGTCATGAGTGAACAATCATATGAGAGAAGGTATGAACTATTATATAACTTTGGTGAGTAGTTGACATATGCCTCTGAAATATAATATAGCATTAGTTAACCTCTATGATATTAATAAATACACAAGGAGTTCCAACCATGACTCAATGGGATCCAAGTACCAACCATGCCTCGTGAATCTGTTCCATGAACCCTAGGTACCGAGTTCTTTTTTCCAAACAATAAGCTAATCCACTATTGTCAACGAGAAATTGCACTGAGAGCACATTCTGACATGCACACTGATGGTTATCAATTTCCCACTTAGCTCTTGCCTGGTGGTATGGCTAAACAGTGAATAGACCAAGAAATCCAATGAATACAGCAAAAGGAGTTCCTCATATACTGGTGTGCCACGCCCATCTTCAGCAAGAACTCGCATACGCAAAACTGTAAAGAAGATGATGATTCAACTTACTAGGGCGTGCGGCAGGTGGGGCATTTGTACTTGGACGGCGCCTCCTTGCACACATCGCAGCTCCCACCACCCATTCGCAGGACCGGAAATTCGGTTCGGTTGTCTGTCGATGCCGAATTTGTTCAGGTAGCTGATGTCGGCGTCGGGAGACCAGGAAGCTGGAAGAAGAGGCTGGAGGCGTGGTGCCCTGGTGGGTCAGATACGGGCGGGTGGACGGGCGACCTATGAGCGGAGAGCACGGCGGGCGGAGGACGGCGAGGCCGCTAGGTTGAGCGGCGGCAGGGGCCAGCTCGGGTAACGGGGCGCCGGCGAGGATGAGTGGCGGCGAGGCAGGGGGGGGGGGGGGGGGTGCTCGGGTCCTCGGGTAGAGACGTCGGGCGAGCCGGCGACGGTGCGAGGTTGAGTGGCGGCGGGGGAGCGTGCGCGACGGCGCGGGTAGAGGCGAACCGGCGAGGGTGAGTCGCGTCCAGAGGGCGTGCGCGCCTGGTGGGTGGGGTGGGGTGGGGTCAAACCTGGCCAACTGGGCCATGCCTGGCAGGTCGGCCCGTTAACAGGCATGCCGGCTTGATGGGTCTGCCCCACACGTTTTTTTAAGACAATCTCGCGAAGCTTTATTCAAACCACTATAATGTTTACATTTTTTTTGAAGGTAACTAGGGGCTTTATTCAAAGTTTATGAGTTGGGGAATACAAGCAGTTTCGGGCAAAACCCCTAGCCACACATGGCGACCCACCGCAAGAGACGCAGCTCCTTTAGCTAGCGAGTGGGCCTCAAAATTATTTTCTCTAAACTCGAAACGGAAAGAAACAGAAGTAAAAAGGTTCCTACTGAAAAGAATCTCCCTCAGAATTGGTGCATAAGCCGGCGAACCTCCGTTATTGATGTTTGCGATCACTTCTTGGCAATCAGAAGCTATCTCTAGGTCATTCAAATTCAGGTCCCGCGCGAGGGATAGCGCTTCACTACATGCTAAAGCCTCCAGACTTGCTGGATTGATCAAACCTTCATATACAACTGCCGAGGCTCCCAAATAGTTGCCAGACTTATCTCTGCATACAACCACAGCAGCTCCTTTCTCTCCCAAAGTAGATATACCTCCATCGCAGTTCATCTTGGCTGCATTTCCTGACGGTGGTAGCCATGCCCTGACCTTTGGTCGCTGAACTGGCCCTGGTTGTTGCTGTGGCGAACGAACAACAGCAATCTCCAGCTCCTCCAAATACCTCTTGATAAAACACATCGTTGACAGCGGGCTCTGGAATTCATTGTCGTGGATGGCCTTCCTTCGGGCCCACCATATCGCCCACATAGTTACAAGAACTCGAGCAAGATCGTGCTGGTTTGTGGACTCAAACAACCAGAAAAGCCATAGCCGGGCATCTTCGTTTTGGTTTGATAAAACATGCTCAAGCAGTTGTTCATCTCCCAGAGCCCAAACGCACTTGGCCATACGACAATTAAGAAGGGAGTGGCGCCATGTATCCTCTGTTGCATTACATATAGAGCAAACAGGATTATCCATCATCTTCCTTTTGTGTCTGGTCTGTCCCGTGGGGAGGGACGTGTGTGCTAGTCTCCACACAAAAACGCGTATCTTGGAAGGGACCTGAACTTTCCACAATTGTGTCCATGAGCTCCGGTCGGCTGCTGCATTGGAGTGTCCCGTCCGGTGTTCTAACCAATCCTCCCTCTGAGCCTTAATAGAAGTAATCATTCTATAAGCTGATCGAACTGAAAAAACACCCCGTCTATCATAGTGCCACGCCCAGAAATCCTCCTGCAGCCGGGTGCTAATTGGTATATTGAGAATTACATCCACATCCGGGGCGATGAAATGATCCATGAGGATTTGTCTGTCCCAAGATCGCGTTACAGGATCGATGAGTGCAGCTACCATCGTAGGTGGATTAGCCGATCTTGCACAAATCGGCCGGAGCTTATAGTCTCATGGCAGCCAATTGTCAACCCAAATCCGAGTGCTTGTTCCTGACCCAATCCTTTTGATTAACCCCAAAGAAAGAACATCCCTTCCTTCCAAAAGCGATCGCCAGACCTGGGAGGGGGCCTGCCCCAAAGTAGCGTCTAGGATGTTTGCATTAGGATAATACCGAGCCCTAAGAACTCGCGCACTGAGCGTATCGGGCTCTTGTAATAGTCTCCAAGCTTGTCGGGCGAGTAGAGCCAAATTGAAAAGTTCCACATCTCTGAAGCCAAGTCCTCCCATAAACTTCGGCTTTGTCATTGTGTTCCATGACACCCAAGCAGTCTTCCTTTGCCCATTTCTACTGCCCCACCAAAATTTCCGAATTATGCTGTTGATATGTTCACAAAGACCACGAGGTAGCTTAAAGCAAGCCATCGAATAAGTAGGGATGGATTGTGCCACTGATTTAATTAGGACTTCTTTACCTCCCGCTGATAAACACTTCTCCATCCACCCTTGTACCCTCTTTCAAATTCTGTCCATTAAATATCTAAAAGATCCCTCCTTTTCTCTTCCCACATCTGAGGGTAAACCAAGATATTTCTCTGGCAAAGATTCATTAAGAACGTTCAGTATCTGCTTAATAGGGCCCTTTGTGGAATCTGACACACCCTTGCTGGAAAAAATAGACGACTTGTCTACGTTTATTCTTTGGCCAGAAGCATTGCGATATTTTGTGAGCAACTCATGGACTCGAATGGCACTAGCATCAGTGGCCTCGAAAAAGAGTAAACTATCGTCGGCGAAAAGAAGGTGATTAACTACAGGGGCACCATGTGCAACTTCTATCCCCCGCACCGCTCCTTCTGTCTTTAAAAGACATGACAGTCCCTCAGCAGCTAGCAGAAAGAGATACGGTGATATGGGGTCTTCCTGCCTCAAACCACGAGATGGCCTGAAAACATCCAGACTTCCACCATTAAACATGACTGAAAAAGAAACATATGTCACGCACCTCATTACAGTTTCGGTGAACCTGGGGCTGAAACCCATCTTGAGCATAACTGCCTTCAGATAAGACCACTCTAAACGGTCATATGCCTTCATCATATCGAGCTTAAGTGCACAAAATCTGTTACCCTTCACCCTTCTCGTCTTCATATAGTGCAAACATTCATAGGCTGTGATGAAATTTAGCAGTAATGAGACGTCCAGGAACAAACGCTGACTGCTCTTCGGAGATAATGTTGGGGAGAATAGATTTCAGCCAGTTTGCTAAGACCTTTGAGGCGATCTTGTAGATCACGTTACAAAGGCTTATAGGCCGAAACTGTCCTAAAGTTTTTGGATTAGCAATCTTGGGAATCAAAACGATGAATGTATTGTTTATCTCTGTTGGAAATATGCCCTAGAGGCAATAGAAAAAACATTATTACTATATTTCCTTGTTCATGGTAATTGTCTTTATTCATGCTATAATTGTGTTATCCGGAAATCGTAATACATGTGTGAATAACAGACACCAACATGTCCCTAGTAAGCCTCTAGTTGACTAGCTCGTTGATCAACAGATAGTCATGGTTTCCTGGCTATGGACATTGAATGTCATTGATAACGAGATCACATCATTAAGAGAATGATGTGATGGACAAGACCCAATCCTAAACATAGCATAAAGATCGTATAGTTCGTTTGCTAGAGTTTTGCAATGTCAAGTATCTTTTCCTTAGACCATGAGATCATGTAACTCCCGGATACCGTAAGAGTGCTTTGGGTGTACCAAACGTCACAACGTAACTGGGTGACTATAAAGGTATGCTACGGGTATCTCCGAAAGTGTCTATTGGGTTGACACGGATCAAGACTGGGATTTGTCGCTCCGTATGACGGAGAGGTATCACTAGGCCCACTCGGTAATGCATCATCATAATGAGCTCAAAGTGACCAAGTGTCTGGTCACGGGATCATGCATTACGGTACGAGTAAAGTGACTTGTCGGTAACGAGATTGAACGAGGTATTGGGATACCGACGATCGAATCTCGGGCAAGTAATATATCGATTGACAAAGGGAATTGCATACGGGGTTGATTGAATCCTCGACATCGTGGTTCATCCGATGAGATCATCGTGGAGCATGTGGGAGCCAACATGGGTATCCAGATCCCGCTGTTGGTTATTGACCGGAGAGTCGTCTCGGTCATGTCTACATGTCTCCCGAACCCGTAGGGTCTACACACTTAAGGTTCGGTGACGCTAGGGTTGTGAAGATATGTATATGCAGTAACCCGAATGTTGTTCGGAGTCCTGGATGAGATCCCGGACGTCACGAGGAGTTCCGGAATGGTCCGGAGGTAAATAATTATATATAGGAAGTGCTGTTTCGGCCATCGGGACAAGTTTCGGGGTCACCGGTATTGTACCGGGACCACCGAAAGGGTCCCGGGGGTCCACCGGGTGGGGCCACCTATCCCGGAGGGCCCCATGGGATGAAGTAGGAAGGGACCCAGCCCTTAGTGGGCTGGGGCGCCACCCCCTAAGGGCCCATGCACCTAGGGTTTAGGGGAAACCCTAAAGGGGGGCGCCCCCTTGCTTGGGGGGGCAAGCCCCCCACCCCTTGGCCGCCGCCCCCCCCCCCCCTAGGAGATCCATCTCCTAGGGCCGCCGCCCCCCCCTTTGGCACCCCTATATATAGTGGGGAAGATGAGGGACTTGAGGCTACGGCTTTTGGTGCATCCCTCTCTCCCTGTTACGTCTCTCTCTCTCGTAGTACACGGCGAAGCCCTGCTGTCGTGACGCCCTGCATCCACCACCACGCTGTCGTGCTGCTGGATCATCATCAACCTCTCCTCCCCCCTTGCTGGATCAAGAAGGAGGAGACGTCTCCCGTCCCGTACGTGTGTTGAACGCGGAGGTGCCGTCCGTTCGGCACTTGGTCATCGGTGATTTGGATCACGTCGTGTTCGACTACATCATCCCCGTTCCTTGAACGCTTCCGCACGCGATCTACAAAGGTATGTAGATGCATCTGATGACTCGTTGCTAGATGAACTCCTAGATGGATCTTGGTGAAACGAGTAGGAAAATTTTTGTTTTCTGCAACGTTCACCAACAGTGGCATCATGAGCTAGGTTTATGCGTAGTTCTTCTTGCGCGAGTAGAACACAATTTGTTGTGGGCGTGGATTTGTCAACTTTCTTGCCGCTACTAGTCTTTTCTTGCTTCAGCGGTATTGTGGGATGAAGCGGCCCGGACCAACCTTACACGTACGCTTACGTGAGACCGGTTCCACCGACTAACATGCACTAGTTGCATAAGGTGGCTGGTGGGTGTCTGTCTCTCCTACTTTAGTTGGAGCGGATTCGATGAACAGGGTCCTTATGAAGGGTAAATAGAAGTTGACAAATCACGTTGTGGCTTTCACGTAGGTAAGAAAACGTTCTTGCTAGAACCCTAATTCAGCCACGTAAAACTTGCAACAACAATTAGAGGACGTCTAACTTGTTTTTGCAGCAAGTGGTTTGTGATATGATATGGCCAAAGTTGTGATGAATGATGAATGATCTATATGTGATGTATGAGATGTTCATGCTATTGTAATAGGAATCACGACTTGCATGTCGATGAGTATGACAACCGGCAGGAGCCATAGGAGTTGTCTTTATTCTTTTATATGACCTGCGTGTCATTGAGAAACGCCATGTAAATTACTTTACTTTATTGCTAAACGCGTTAGCCATAGTAGTAGAAGTAATAGTTGGCGAGCAACTTCATGGAGACACGATGATGGAGATCATGATGATGGAGATCATGGTGTCAAGCCGGTGACAAGATGATCATGGAGCCTCAAGATGGAGATCAAAGGAGCTATGTGATATTGGCCATATCATGTCACGTTTATTATTTGATTGCATGTGATGTTTATCATGTTTTTGCATCTTGTTTACTTAGAACGACGATAGTAAATAAGATGATCCCTCATAATAATTTCAAGAAGTGTTCTCCCTAACTGTGCACCGTTGCGACAGTTCGTTGTTTCGAAGCACCACGTGATGATCGGGTGTGATAGATTCTAACGTTCACATACAACGGGTGTAAGACAGATTTACACATGCAAACACTTAGGTTGACTTGACGAGCCTAGCATGTACAGACATGGCCTCGGAACACAGAAGACCGAAAGGTCGAGCATGAGTCGTATAGAAGATACGATCAACATGAAGATGTTCACCGATGTTGACTAGTCCGTCTCACGTGATGATCGGACACGGCCTAGTTAACTCGGATCATGTTATACTTAGATGACTAGAAGAGGGATGTCTATCTAAGTGGGAGTTCATAAATAATTTGATTTGATGAACTTAATTATCATGAACTTAGTCTAAAATATTTACAATATGTCTTGTAGATCAAATGGCCAACGTAGTCCTCAACTTCAACGCGTTCCTAGAGAAAACCAAGCTGAAAGACGATGGCAGCAACTACACGGACTGGGTCCGGAACCTGAGGATCATCCTCATAGCTGCCAAGAAAGATTATGTCCTACAAGCACCGCTGGGTGACGCACCTGTCCTCCCTGCTGAACAAGACGTTATGAACGCTTGGCAGGCACGTACCGATGACTACTCCCTCGTTCAATGCGGCATGCTTTACAGCTTAGAGCCGGGGCTCCAAAAACATTTTGAGAGACACGGAGCATATGAGATGTTCGAAGAGCTGAAAATGGTTTTTCAAGCTCATGCCCGGGTCGAGAGATATCAAGTCTCCGACAAATTCTTCAGCTGTAAGATGGAGGAAAACAGTTCTGTCAGTGAGCACATACTCACTATGTCTGGGTTGCATAACCGCTTGACTCAGCTGGGAGTTAATCTCCCGGATGATGCGGTCATTGACAGAATCCTCCAGTCGCTTCCACCGAGCTACAAGAGCTTTGTGATGAACTTCAATATGCAGGGGATGGAAAAGACCATTCCTGAAGTATTTGCTATGCTGAAATCAGCAGAGGTAGAAGTCAAGAAGGAACATCAAGTGTTGATGGTGAATAAAACCACTAAGTTCAAGAAGGGTAAGGGTAAAAAGAACTTCAAGAAGGACGGTAAGGAAGTTGCCGCGCCCGGCAAGCAAGCTGCCGAGAAGAAGCCAAAGAATGGACCCAAGCCCGAGACTGAGTGCTTTTATTGCAAGGGAAGTGGTCACTGGAAGCGGAATTGCCCCAAATACTTAGCGGACAAGAAGGCCGGCAAAACAAAAGGTATATGTGATATACATGTAATTGATGTGTACCTAGCCAGTACTCGTAGTAGCTCTTGGGTATTTGATACCGGTGCAGTTGCTCACATTTGTAACTCAAAGCAGGAGCTGCGGAATAAACGGAGACTGGCAAAGGACAAGGTGACGATGCGCGTCGGGAATGGTTCCAAGGTCGATGTGATCGCCGTCGGCACGCTGCCTCTTCATTTACCTACGGGATTAGTTTTAAACCTCAATAATTGTTATTTAGTGCCAGCTTTGAGCATGAACATTGTATCGGGATCTCGTTTAATTCGAGATGGCTACTCATTTAAATCCGAGAATAATGGTTGTTCTATTTATATGAGAGATATGTTTTATGGTCATGCTCCTATGGTGAATGGTTTATTCTTAATGAATCTCGAGCGTAATGCTACACATGTTCATAGTGTGAATACCAAAAGATGTAAGGTTGATAATGATAGTCCCACATACTTGTGGCACTGCCGCCTTGGTCACATAGGTGTCAAACGCATGAAAAAGCTCCATGCAGATGGACTTTTAGAGTCTCTTGATTATGAATCATTTGACACATGCGAACCATGCCTCATGGGTAAAATGACCAAGACTCTGTTCTCAGGAACAATGGAGCGAGCAACCAACTTATTGAAAATCATACATACTGATGTGTGCGGTCCAATGAGTGTTGAGGCTCGCGGTGGCTATCGTTATGTTCTCACTCTCACTGATTACTTGAGTAGATATGGGTATGTCTACTTAATGAAACACAAGTCTGAAACCTTTGAAAAGTTCAAGGAATTTCAGAGTGAGGTTGAGAATCAATGTGACAGAAAAATCAAGTTTCTACGATCAGATCGTGGAGGAGAATACTTGAATCACGAATTTGGCACACACTTAAGAAAATGTGGAATAGTTTCACAACTAACGCCGCCTGGAACACCTCAGCGTAACGGTGTGTTCGAACGTCGTAATCGCACTCTATTAGATATGGTGCGGTCTATGATGTCTCTTATCGATTTACCGCTATCTTTTTGGGGCTATGCTTTAGAGACTGCCGCATTCACTTTAAATAGGGCTCCGTCAAAATCCGTTGAGATGACACCATATGAATTATGGTTTGGGAAGAAACCTAAGCTGTCGTTTCTAAAAGTTTGGGGATGCAATGCTTATGTCAAGAAACTTCAACCTGAAAAGCTCGAACCCAAGTCGGAAAAATGCGTCTTCATAGGATACCCTAAAGAAACCATTGGGTATACCTTCTACCTCAGATCCGAAGGCAAGGTCTTTGTTGCCAAGAATGGATCCTTTCTAGAGAAGGAGTTTCTCTCGAAAGAAGTAAGTGGGAGGAAAGTAGAACTTGATGAAGTATTGCCTCTTGAACCGGAAAATGGCGCAACTCAAGAAAATGTTCCTGAGGTGCCAGCACCGACTAGAGAGGAAGTTAATGATAATGATCAAGATACTTCTGATCTAGCTCCTACTGAAATTCGAAGGTTCACAAGGACACGTTCCGCACCAGAGTGGTACGGCAACCCTGTCTTGAAAATCATGTTGTTAGACAACGGTGAACCTTCGAACTATGAAGAAGCGATGGCGGGCCCGGATTCCGACAAATGGCTAGAAGCCATGAAATCCGAGATAGGATCCATGTATGAAAACGAAGTATGGACTTTGACTGACTTGCCCGTTGAACGGCGAGCCATAGAAAATAAATGGATCTTTAAGAAGAAGACAGACGCAGATGGTAATGTGACCATCTATAAAGCTCGGCTTGTCGCTAAGGGTTATCGACAAGTTCAAGGGGTTGACTACGATGAGACTTTCTCACCAGTATCGAAGCTAAAGTCCGTCCGAATCATGTTAGCAATTGCCGCATTCTACGATTATGAAATATGGCAAATGGACGTCAAAACGGCATTCCTTAATGGTTACCTTAAGGAAGAATTGTATATGATGCAACCGGAAGGTTTTGTCGATCCTAAGAATGCTGACAAAGTATGCAAGCTCCAACGCTCGATTTATGGGCTGGTGCAAGCATCTCGGAGTTGGAACATTCGCTTTGATGAGATGATCAAAGCGTTTGGGTTTACGCAGACTTATGGAGAAGCCTGTGTTTACAAGAAAGTGAGTGGGAGCTCTGTAGCATTTCTCATACTATATGTAGATGACATACTTTTGATGGGAAATGATATAGAACTCTTGGACAGCATCAAGGCCTACTTGAATAAGAGTTTTTCAATGAAGGACCTTGGAGAAGCTGCTTATATATTAGGCATCAAGATCTATAGAGATAGATCGAGACGCCTCATAGGTCTTTCACAAAGCACATACCTTGATAAGATATTGAAGAAGTTCAATATGGATCAGTCTAAGAAGGGGTTCTTGCCTGTACTGCAAGGTATGAAATTGAGCTCGGCTCAAAGTCCGACCACGGCAGAAGAAATAGAAGAGATGAGTGTCATCCCCTATGCCTCAGCCATAGGTTCTATTATGTATGCCATGCTGTGTACCAGACCTGATGTAAACCTTGCCGTAAGTTTGGTAGGAAGGTACCAAAGTAATCCCGGCAAGGAACACTGGACAGCGGTCAAGAATATCCTAAAGTACCTGAAAAGGACTAAGGAGATGTTTCTCGTTTATGGAGGTGACGAAGAGCTCGTCGTAAAGGGTTACGTCGACGCTAGCTTCGACACAGATCTGGATGACTCAAAGTCACAAACCGAATACGTGTATATTTTGAATGGTGGGGCAGTAAGCTGGTGCAGTTGCAAGCAGAGCGTCGTGGCGGGATCTACATGTGAAGCGGAGTACATGGCAGCCTCGGAGGCAGCACATGAAGCAATTTGGGTGAAGGAGTTCATCACCGACCTCGGAGTCATACCCAATGCGTCGGGGCCGATCAAGCTCTTCTGTGACAACACTGGAGCTATTGCACTTGCCAAGGAGCCCAGGTTTCACAAGAAGACAAGGCACATCAAGCGTCGCTTCAACTCCATTCGTGAAAATGTTCAAGATGGAGACATAGATATTTGTAAAGTACATACGGACCTGAATGTAGCAGATCCATTGACTAAACCTCTCCCTAGGGCAAAACATGATCAACACCAGAATTCTATGGGTGTTCGATTCATCACAATGTAACTAGATTATTGACTCTAGTGCAAGTGGGAGACTATTGGAAATATGCCCTAGAGGCAATAATAAAAGCATTATTATTATATTTCCTTGTTCATGGTAATTGTCTTTATTCATGCTATAATCGTGTTATCCGGAAATCGTAATACATGTGTGAATAACAGACACCAACATGTCCCTAGTAAGCCTCTAGTTGACTAGCTCGTTGATCAACAGATAGTCATGGTTTCCTGGCTATGGACATTGAATGTCATTGATAACGAGATCACATCATTAAGAGAATGATGTGATGGACAAGACCCGATCCTAAACATAGCATAAAGATCGTATAGTTCGTTTGCTAGAGTTTTGCAATGTCAAGTATCTTTTCCTTAGACCATGAGATCGTGTAACTCCCGGATACCGTAAGAGTGCTTTGGGTGTACCAAACGTCACAACGTAACTGGGTGACTATAAAGGTATACTACGGGTATCTCCGAAAGTGTCTGTTGGGTTGACACGGATCAAGACTGGGATTTGTCGCTCCGTATGACGGAGAGGTATCACTGGGCCCACTCGGTAATGCATCATCATAATGAGCTCAAAGCGACCAAGTGTCTGGTCACGGGATCATGCATTACGGTACGAGTAAAGTGACTTGTCGGTAACGAGATTGAACAAGGTATTGGGATACCGACGATCGAATCTCGGGCAAGTAATATATCGATTGACAAAGGGAATTGCATACGGGGTTGATTGAATCCTCGACATCGTGGTTCATCCGATGAGATCATCGTGGAGCATGTGGGATCCAACATGGGTATCCAGATCCTGCTGTTGGTTATTGACCGGAGAGTCGTCTCGGTCATGTCTACATGTCTCCCGAACCCGTAGGGTCTACACACTTAAGGTTCGGTGACGCTAGGGTTGTGAAGATATGTATATGCAGTAACCCGAATGTTGTTCGGAGTCCCGGATGAGATCCCGGACGTCACGAGGAGTTCCGGAATGGTCTGGAGGTAAAGAATTATATATAGGAAGTGCTGTTTCGGCCATCGGGACAAGTTTCGGGGTCACCGGTATTGTACCGGGACCACCGGAAGGGTCCCGGGGGTCCACCGGGTGGGGCCACCTATCCCGGAGGGCCCCATGGGCTGAAGTAGGAAGGGACCCAGCCCTTAGTGGGCTGGGGCGCCACCCCCTAAGGGCCCATGCGCCTAGGGTTTAGGGGAAACCCTAAAGGGGGGCGCCCCCTTGCTTGGGGGGGGGGGCAAGCCCCCCACCCCTTGGCCGCCGCCCCCCCTAGGAGATCCATCTCCTAGGGCCGGCGCCCCCCCCCCTTTGGCACCCCTATATATAGTGGGGAAGAGGAGGGACTTGAGGCTACGGCTTTTGGTGCATCCCTCTCTCCCTGTTACGTCTCTCTCTCTCGTAGTACACAGCGAAGCCCTGCTGTCGTGACGCCCTGCATCCACCACCACGCCGTTGTGCTGCTGGATCATCATCAACCTCTCCTCCCCCCTTGCTGGATCAAGAAGGAGGAGACGTCTCCCGTCCCGTACGTGTGTTGAACGCGGAGGTGCCGTCCGTTCGGCACTTGGTCATCGGTGATTTGGATCACGTCGTGTTCGACTACATCATCCCCGTTCCTTGAACGCTTCCGCACGCGATCTACAAAGGTATGTAGATGCATCTGATGACTCGTTGCTAGATGAACTCCTAGATGGATCTTGGTGAAACGAGTAGGAAATTTTTTGTTTTCTGCAACGTTCCCCAACAATCTCCTCCGGTGAATCTACTCCGTCGAGCACTCGAATGATCATCCTTGTGACTTCATCACCACATAAATCCCAATGCTTCTGGACAAAATGCGCGGGAAAGCCATCCGGGCCGGGTGCTTTCGTCGGAAACATTTGAAAGAGGGCTTCTTTAACTTCCTCTTTGTTGTACACTTCATTCAGCCTTGTATTCATATTAGCATCAACCCGTACTGGTATGTGAGATAGTACCTCCTCCATACCAATAGTACCCTCTGAGGTATAGAGATTAGCATAAAAATTAGTAGCCATACTAGCTAACTCGTTCCTGTCCGTATAAGTAGTCCCGTCATCTCTGTTTAGTTGTACTATCCTATTCTTTGACGTTCTTGCACTTGCTTTCCTCTGAAAAAATTCCGTATTCTTGTCGCCTTCCGTCAACCAGGTAATCCGGGATCGCTGCCTTGCCATAATTTCTTCCCTGTAAGCAAGTTCAACCATGCGATCCTCAATTCTCTTCTCTTCTTGACTAGGCCCTGTACGCATTGGTTCCTCCCGTAATAGGGCAAGCTGTCGACGAAGAGACCGCATCTCCATGCGCACAGACCCAAAAGTGTGCCTGCCCCAACGCGATATTGATGTAGAAACATTATGGAGTTTGCTGGCCAACTCAGCAACTGACCCAGCCGGAACGTCCGCATTCCACGCTGCTTGTACAACATCTCTGAACCGGCCATCTGTCTCCCAAGCACACTCATATCTAAATGGCTTCTTGACATCCATTCTCGGATTTCCCAACTCCATTTCAGTCATCAACAGAATAGGGCTATGATCGCTCTTAGCCGCTGTCTAGTGCTCCACACTTGCAAACGGAAACATACTCGACCAGCTCGGAGAAGCCAAGGCCCGATCCAGACGAACTCGGCAATATTGTCCACCTATCACCCGTTTTTCAAAAGTCCAATCCAGTCCTTTATATCCTAAATCCAACAAGCCGCAAACGTCCACGGCTTCTCTGAAACCTGTGATTTGTGAACTGTCACGAGTGTTAGGCCCCATTTGCTCATCTTGGAGTAGGATTTCATTGAAGTCTCCTATATAGACCCAAGGTAGTGTACTTTCATCCCTTAGTCTTCTCATGGTGTCCCAGGTTTTGTATCTCAGACTCTGAAAGTGCGTTATATCGACTAGAGGGGGGGTGAATAGGCGATTTTTATGAAAGTCTTCAAAATGCGGAAGTTATGAAGACAAACAGAGTGAACAAGCCTATCACTATGCAGCGGAAGGTAGATTACACAACACAAGCCATAGTCAAATATACAATACAGTGAAAGCACAGAGTCAAATAGCTTCAGTGTAATGAGGATCAGGTTGGAAGAAGTTATGAAGCCAAGCAGATCATACAGTCAGGTAGTGAAGACAGAAGATTAAGCAGGCATGCAATAGCTTCACAATGTGTACTGGTAAGTAAAGGGAGGTGAAGATGAAACCAGTGACACGTTGAAGACAATGATATGTTGGACCAGTTCCAGTTGCTGTGACAACTGTACGTCTGGTTGGAGCGGCTAGGTATTTAAACCAAAGGACACACAGTCCCAGACACCCAGTCCTGAACACGCAGCTCAGGACACCCAGTCCTCACCGTTTTCTCCTTGAGCTAAGGTCACACAGACCCCGCCCAATCACTCTGGTAAGTCTTCAAGGTAGACTCCCAAACCTTCACAGACTTCGTTCACCGGCAATCCACAATTCCTCTTGGATGCTCAGAACGCGACGCCTAACCGTCTGGAGGATGCACAGTCCTCAGGTGTAATAAGTCTTCAGATCACTCAGACAAGAAGACTTAAGTGATGCCCAATTACTCTGGCTCTGGGTGGTTAGGGCTTTTCTCCTCACTAAGGATTTTCTCTCAAAGGCTTCGAGGTGGGTTGCTCTCAAACGACAAAAGCCGTGCACTGAAATCTGAGCAGCCAACCGTTTATGGTTGTGGGGGTGGACTATTTATAGCCACTTGGCAACCCTGACCTGATTTGTCCGAAATGACCCTGGGTCACTAAGGAACTGACACGTGTACTAACGGTCGGATTTTGAACTCTCACGACAACTTTACTTGGGCTGCAAGTAAAGCTGACTTGTCTGACTCTGGACAAGATTTTCTCTCATTGTCTTCACTCGAAGACATAGGATTTGAATTAGGCATCACTTCAGTCATCCTGACTGGTTCTCTTGGACCCCACTTAACAGTATGGTGGTTCCTATGACACAACATGAATAAGTAAAACTACGAAGGATCTAAGTCTTTGAGTTTCAAAGGCTTCATGGGGAGTCTTCATATGTCATTGTCTTCGACATGAATGTCTTCATGAACCACCATTGTCTTCAATGTCTTCGTACATTTTTGGGGGTCATCTCTGGTAGCTAAACCGAATCAATGAGGGAGTTCTACCTGTGTTATCCTGCAATTCTCACAAACACATTAGTCCCTCAACTAGGTTTGTCGTCAATACTCCAAAACCAACTAGGGGTGGCACTAGATGCACTTACAATCTCCCCCTTTTTGGTGATTGATGACAAACTAGTTGAAGTTTTCAACGGGGAATATAATTTGTGAAATTGTAAAGGAATTGTCTTCGTAAGCTGCAAGGGCTCCCCCTGAAGATGTGCATATTAAGTGATTTGCTTCTGGAATGCAAATGCACACAACAGGTTGTATTTGTGGGAATCCGCTTCAACTTATGATGACAATCCATCATGCACGTAAAGATATATGAAGATAATGATATGCATAATGAAAAATGGACGTCTGCGAAATGATAAGAGTGCGGAAATTATCGTCGTACATGCGGAATTTATCTTTGCAAGAACACAGTGGCAAACATAGTAGCAGACGACCATCAAGTTTAAGTGTTACAACTCAAAGAACCAAATGTAGCAAAACGAGAGTTGTAAGCACGAAGCAAAATGCAAAATATAAAGCACCCGCCCATATTATTGACCCGCTTGAAGACTATAAACATCATATGCTTCTCCCCCTTTTGTCAGTGATGACCAAAAAGGTTTGAAGACATAGAGTTTTCTATGCGTTCCCAGGCGCAGCAGGGTCGGTGGAGACGTTTGGTGGTGCAGGCGAGCTTGGTGCAGTGACGACGCGCGCTGAAGACATTGGTGGTGATGTGGCGTCGTCTTCTTCCTCAATGATTTTTCCCGTCACGGTGGCAGCAGAGGAAGAGAACTCGGATTCTTCAAGTGAAGGAGTCCCACGCAACACAGCTCTTCTGGGGGGGTGTGGAGTCAAACTTGAAACGCTCCTTGAAGCCATCCTCTTGCAATTCAGCTTCAGTGCACATCATAGTGAGGCCTTTCCAAGTGCGGCGACAGGTTTCGTGTGCGACGAAGGCGTTCTTGGTGGCCAGATTCCTGATGCGATTGACGTCTTGCATGATACTGTGCATCTGCCTCTTGAGCCAGTCGTGATGCCTATCGTGCTTTTGATGCAGAGCCACAAGAAGTTCACGATCAGTGAGTGTACGAGCGCGTTTCTTGGGTCTCTGTCCAGCTTCGCTGTCAGTGGCTTCAGTGGATGCAGGGGCACGTGTGGTGCCAGCCATTGGATAGACTCTGGAAATGGCTTCAACACCTTCATCATGTTGAGTGAAGCTTTGGTGTTCTGCATTCTGAAGACTTAGTGGCTGTTTGGCAGGCTCAGGATAAATAGCTTCAGCAGAGGTGTCCACATCGGGTAAGAAGATTCTGTGGTTGCGGGCTGAGGGCTGATATGATATTGTAGAGTGGAGCTTGATTAGCCTCATAACCCATGGAGCATAAATCTTCAGACCAAAGAGATCTGAGCCAGACGCAGCAAGTTGACGTATGAAGAGATCCTGGGCATTGAAGCATTTGCCGTGTAGGATGCAGAAGATGAGAGTCTTCATGGCACCTTCAACCTTGGCATATCGAGAGTGCCCCTTAATGGGCCATAGAGTCCGCCTGATGATGTGATAGATAGTTCTAGGCAGGTACTCTAAGTCTTCAACGAAGAACTCCGTTGGGTAAGGTGCGTCAGAAGGCAATGGCTTCATCATTGAGAGCATCTGACTCATATTCGGCTCAGGTCGCTGAAATATGCTCTCAACTGCTTTAGTATGGAGTTGGCAGCCTTCTTCGAAGAGTTCGCCTGGAGTGGGTAGGCCGGTGAGCTCAATGATATCAAATGCATTGGCTTCATGATGGACGTTGCCAGTCATCCACTCCAGGACCCAAGTCTTCGGATCTCTGTTGTAGCCCTTGATGTGCAATGTGGCATAGAACTGAAGCAGAAGCTCTTCGTTCCAGTGCTCTTCATCCGTGACAAACGGCAGCAGGCCAACTTGCTTGAAGCAGTCCAGGGCTTCTTCCAGACCAGGCAGACCAGCAAAAGCTGCAACTTCAAGGCGCTGATGTGGAAAGATACGGCTCTGGTTGTAGAGGACGCAGGAGTAGTAGCTGCGCTGTGGGTGATGATGAGCAGTGACTGGACCTGGGAACCTTGGCAGTCGTGGGATTGGCTTCTGTACCTGGGGCCTGTGCGCAATATGATAATTGAACTGTGGTCCGGCAGCAGACACAGGCACAGAAGGGTCAGAGGCAGTTGCTTCAGTATCTCTTGAAGCTGTTGGTTGGTCTGGCTCCACAAATGCTTCAGTATTATGTGTGGCAGCCGCAGTGGTGTCAGCCTCCTTGAGAATTTCTTCTTGCTGGTGTGGGGAAGATGGAGCTTGAGGTTCTTCATGCTCTTCTGCTTGTGCTTCGGCTGATGCAGCCGGAATGTCATCAGCAGTCTGAGCCCTTGGTCCTTTGCGAAGCCTACGGAATGCAGGCGACGCCGGTGGAGTTGCAGTGGGCTGGGGCTCATCCTCTTCCTCCTGTGGGCGATCTGCCCACGACGCATCTTGTGTGATTGGCGTCAGGGGACGACCAATGCTGAGCAATTCACTCGATTCGAGCTGAGGAAGGAATGCATCATCTTGTACATTGTCTTGGAGACCAATGTCTTCAGCAGCGGTGGGGTCGGCTGCTGGAATGTCTTCATCATGCTGAGCCTCGGTGAGAGCAGGCTCATGGACGGTCATCTGACGATCTTCATGAGGACGGTGAACGGAAAGGGGTTCAACTATCAAGGGCTCTGTGGGAGCAGCCCGAGACTTCTTGGACTTGCGCTTTTTGATGGTGGGGTCTGAAGGAGAGGCTTCAGAGTGTTTCCTCTTCCTTGCTTTAGCTTCGGCTGTCCTTGTCTTCTTAAGCTCTGAAGTGGTTGAGCGCTTTGGCTTCGAGCTAGGCTTGGCGGTGGGGAAGACAATTGGAATAGCTTCTTGGCGTGGGGCCTCTTCTTCAGCCACGGTGGGCGTCTTCTTTTTCTTGGCGGCCATCCTGGGGTCAATGCCGGGACGCCCAAGTGCCTTTCGCTTCTCAGCCTCATTGTAGGCCTGTACGCAGAGATCCGCCAAATTCTTCATGCGCTCGCGTGAACCCTGAGCCTCTGCACGTTTCTGCATAAAGTTTTCCTTCAGCTCATGCAGCATGACTTTGAAGTCTTTGATCTCTTGGACGCTGAGCGTGGCCATGTTCTGCTTAAACTGAGCCTTTTCAAAATCTATCTTTTGCTTCAGTTCCACGATGCGCTGGGCAATAGCGAGTTCTGAAGCGATAGCTCCTTGGAAGGCTACGCTGAGGCCAATAGGCAGCTGCAGATCATCAAAGCTGATGTTGGGTGTGTCAAACCACTCATCTATGAAGTTGTGGATGATTTTTGCATCGAACAGAGGCAGATTGTTGAAGATTTCAGCCTCCTCCTTGCTCTTGATGAGCTGCTCAAGAGCGTCATCACCAAGATCTTCGTCACTGGACAGATCAATGGCTTCGCAGCGAAGAACGGCAGCGACAGTTAGCTCTTTGCTGGTGTGTGGCTGTGGTTTCTTTGCTTCTTGAGGCTTGGAGACTCTTGATAAGTCTTCAGACTGCACACTGGCTTCAGGAGGTGCAGTGGCCAATGGCTTCACTCTGGAGATCTTGGGAGAAGCGACTGGCTTGGAAGCTTTTGGCTTCTTCTTCATCTGCTTCGGCTTTGGGGCAGTAGGAGCATCATCAGACTCAGTGTCTGCAGGAGGGTCGTTCACGGCAGTCCCTTGGACTATAATGTGAGTGATGAGGCCGTCGAGATTGGCAAATGGCCCGATGACATTGGGATTGGCGTCGCGTGTGCCATCTGCCCTTGGTCTGGAGGGACCAGGGTTGAAGTCCAACCCAAACTCCTTCTTGTTTTGCTTCGCAGAGTTCTGGGCAAATTGAAAGTTGCGCTTGAACAGAGTGTCATCGCGACACCAGAGAAGGGATGATGGATGTGCATCAGCTGGCTGCTGTCCCCTGACCATGCATGGAAAGAAGCCTTGAGCAATGGCTTCGTCTCTGGTTCGGGGTACTAGATTCTTGTACAAGGCATCTCCCCATGGCCTCTTGATGGCGCACTTCTCTGCATATTCTTTGGTGACGAAGCGGTATAGGAACCACTGCTCTGCCCAATACCTGCGAATCCATTGGATTCGTGTCTTGCGCTGACCATAGCTTTCTTCAGGATCTGTTTGGTACGTTTCTGCCAAATCTTCAGGCAGATCCTTAGATGTGTCACCCCGTCTCTGTCTGCCTCCCTTCCTTGATGGTTTCTCGGATGCCATGAAGCTTAACTTGGAAGGCTTCAAAAGATTCAAAGGCTTCAAAGGTTTCAAAGGCTTCAAAGGCTTCCTTTTGCTTGACCAACAGGAACTTGCTTCGGGTGAATTGATGTGACGCTGTAGGAACTCTGCAAATGAATGCAGACTATGAGAACCAAAAGATTCTCCCACGGACATGTACCTGTGACAGCATTAAGGTGCGAGGGAAGGGGAAGAGGTCATATGCATTCTCAGAAGATTTTGAAGATAAATCAGTGTAGAAGACATTGACCTCATCATGCGAAGACATTCACTTTATAGAAAAGAAGTTGGTCCCAGATTTGTACGAACCCATAGATCAGTACAAGTGAGGAATCTAACTACTTCATGAAGAACAAGTGAATATGCTAGGCAAGTTATGAGATTCAGACAAGAGGAATGAAACTTGAAGGAATAGAAACCTCTTTTGGCAGAAAGTGATGGATCAATAGGATCAAAAGAGGCTGTAAAAAGCTTGTTATTTACCAGACTTGGAACTGCTAGACAAGAAGAGAGGTGAGGCCGAGCAGTTCGATCCTCCGTGCCCTAACTTGGCGACGGAAGACACTTAGGGCGACGGCAGAGAGACTGATGTCCGCTGTCGGCGTGAGAACGGCGTCGGAGAGGTCGCAACAGTGAAGCACTTCGTCGCCGGCGTCGTTGCGAGTTAGCGGTGGTGCTAGGGTTTGTGCGAGGGAGGAAGAAGAGATAATGACCGCAGTGAAACGTGTATTTATAGGGATATGGGCGGCACTGCGCTATTACTCAGGTGCCCCTGGCGATTCGAATCTGATCAGTACGTGGCCAGCATGCGGAATTGTGGGGGCAGTTTCACCCCACGCACGCCTGGTTTGTCGGGAGTCGTTCCTACTTCTCCGGAATTCTAGTTGATGGAAAAACATTGAAAGCTGTTTTAAAGTTTGTCTCTGTGTCTTCTTCTGACAAGGATGCAGTGAAGACATTCGACAGTTTCAATAGAGTGCATATGACTTGGAGAGGTAGAGTTTGAGGTAGGAAGCATGGAGAGGTTAGGGTCCGATCACGTTCACTTAGTTCAAAAAGATTCAGACAAGAAGACATAGCTATAAGTGAATGCTGTAGAGGACAGAACACCAGTGCATATATAATCAACATAGTGAAGATAATCATGAAGACATGTTGAGATTGAAGCCAAACCAAATGTGAAGACATAGCAAATGTAATGCCATGAGTAAAACACTTCAAGCAGAAAATTTTTGGTGGTGGCGCTACCCACCATATAGGAAGTATTGGACCCAGACACGGCGCACAATTATCGTGGCGCTCCGAGGTCAAATTCCACGTTAATGTATTCACACTTAGAATGTATGTCTTCATTGATTTAAGATATACGTTACTTTGTGTGTTGCACATCTAAGTCATCATCATGATAAGTGTTAGGATGTGTGCCTGATCACAGGACATTTGAGGATTCCAAGATATTTATCTCACACCGTAACTTGCAAAATCTCTTCTCATCCAAGGGCTTGGTGAAGATATCTGCCAATTGCTCTTCAGTGTTGACGTGTATGATATCAATGTCTTCCTTTGTAACATGATCTCTGAGAAAATGATGACGAATTTCAATGTGCTTTGTCTTCGAGTGCTGAACTGGGTTGTTGGCGATCTTGATGGCGCTTTCATTGTCGCAGTAAAGTGGCACTTGCTTCAGATGAATGCCATAATCCTTGAGGGTTTGCTTCATCCATAGAAGCTGAGCGCAGCAGGATCCAGCAGCAATGTATTCAGATTCAGCAGTGGAGAGAGATACACAGTTCTGCTTCTTTGAAGACCAACAGACAAGAGATCGGCCCAGAAAATGACATGTGCCTGATGTGGACTTCCGATCAACCTTGTCACCAGCGTAATCAGCGTCCGAAAATCCAACCGGATCAAACTCTGAGCCCTTTGGATACCATAACCCTAGAGTTGGTGTGTGAGCCAAATATCGAAGAATTCGCTTCACTGCTAAGTGATGCGACTCCTTTGGTGCCGCTTGAAACCGAGCACACATGCAAACACTAAGCATAATATCTGGCCTAGATGCACATAAATAAAGCAAAGAACCAATCATGGAGCGGTATACCTTTTTATCGAACTCTTTACCATTGTCGTCAGGACCCAGATGATGTTTGGCTGGCATTGGTGTTGTGAAGCCTTTGCAGTCTTGCATACCGAACTTCTTCAGGCAGTCTTTGAGATATTTCTCTTGAGATATGAAGATGCCATTGCATTGTTGCCTTATCTGAAGACCGAGGAAGAATTTCAGCTCCCCCATCATAGACATCTAATATTGCTCTTGCATCATATATCCGAACTCCTCACTGTACTTCTGATTGGTGCAGCCGAAGATAATGTCATCCACGTATATTTGGCACACAAACAGTTCACCATCATATGTCTTTGTGAAGAGAGTGGGATCCAGGGAACCAGGTATGAAGCCTTTGCTCTTCAGGAAGTATTTGAGTGTATCATACCAGGCCCGAGGGGCTTGTTTGAGGCCATATAGTGCCTTTTTGAGCTTGTACACCATGTCAGGATGTTTTGGATCTTCAAACCCAGGTGGTTGCGCAACATACACTTCTTCTTCAATTTTGCCATTGAGGAAGGCACTTTTTACATCCATTTGATACAGGATTATGTTGTGATGATTTGCATAGGCCAGCAGTATACGTATGGCTTCAAGTCTGGCCACAGGAGCAAATGTTTCATCGAAGTCGATGCCTTCCACTTGAGTATATCCTTGAGCAACGAGACGAGCCTTGTTTCTGACGACTTGGCCATGCTCATCTTGCTTGTTGCGATATATCCATTTGGTGCCTATTATGTTATGCTTCCGTGGATCAGGACGCTTAACTAACTCCCATACATTGTTCAGCTCAAATTGTTGAAGCTCTTCTTGCATAGCTTGAATCCATTCAGGTTCCATAAAGGCTTCATCAATTTTCTTGGGTTCTGTGATTGAAACAAATGCGAAGTGTCCGCAAAAGTTTGCCAGTTGAGTTGCCTTTGAACGAGTCAGTGGACCAGGTGCATTGATGCTATCAATTATTCTGTCAATTTGCACTTCATTGGCAACACGAGGATGTAGGGGTTGAAGACTTTGCTCTTGCTGATCTACGTTATCATGAGGAGGAATGTCTTCAGGCTGAGCATTGTCTTCATGTGGATCAGGTGCTGAGATGATAAGTTCTTCTTCAGGACGAGCTTCAGAAGGTATAATTTCTCCAGTTCCCATTAGCTTGATTGATTCACTGGCTGGAACTTCATCTAGTACATCTGGTAGTTGCTCTCTTTGTGACCCATTGGTCTCATCAAACCGCACATCCACTGTTTCAACCACTTTGTAGTGAAAGAGATTGAAGACTCTGTAGGAGTGCGAATCCTTTCCATATCCAAGCATGAAGCCCTCATGTGCTTTTGGAGCAAATTTTGCGGTGTGGTGAGGGTCCTTGATCCAGCATCTTGATCCAAATACTCTGAAGTAACTTACATTTGGCTTCTTGCCAGTCAGAAGTTCATAAGATGTCTTGTTCAGCAGCTTGTGAAGATATACATGGTTGATAGTATGGCATGCAGTGTCAATGGCTTCAGTCCAGAATTTTCTTGGTGTCTTGTACTCATCTAACATTGTTCTGGCCATCTCAATGAGTGTTCTGTTCTTGCGTTCGATGATGCCATTCTGTTGTGGCGTGTAAGGAGCTGAGAATTCATGAGTGATGCCCAATGTATCAAGATATGTGTCAAGGCCGGTGTTCTTGAATTCTGTGCCATTGTCACTTCTGATGTGCTTTATCTTGGTGCCATAATTGTTCATTGCCCGATTTGCGAAGCGTCTGAAGACATCCTGCACTTCAGTCTTGTAAAGGATTATGTGCACCCAAGTATATCTAGAGTAATCATCAACAATGACAAAGCCATAGAGGCAAGCAGTAGTGGAGAAAGTTGAGTAGTGGGTAGGACCGAAGAGATCCATGTGAAGCAGTTCGAAGGGTTGAGTAGTGGTCATGATTGTCTTCGAAGGATGTTTTGCCCTTGTCATCTTCCCAGCTTCACAGGCACCGCATAAGTGATCTTTCTTGAACTTGACGCCCTCGATGCCTATGACATGCTTCTTCTTAGCAAGGGTGTGGAGGTTCCTCGTGCCAGCATGCCCAAGTCTTCGATGCCAAAGCCAGCATTCTGAAGCCTTTGCGAGAAGACAAACTGCAAGCTGTGGCCCTGCTGAGAAATCTACCACGTACAAATCATCTTTTCGATACCCTTCAAACACTAGAGACTTGTCAGATTCCATTAGTACCAGACAACGATATTTTCCAAAGATTACAATCATGTTTAAATCGCAAAGCATTGAGACAGACATTAAGTTGAAGCAAAGGGATTCAACAAACATGACTTTATCCATGTGTTGATCCTTTGAGATTGCAACTCTACCTAGACCCAGTACTTTACTTTTACCAGTGTCAGCGAATGTGATGTGCCTCTTGTCAGATGGACGTAAGGTTGAGTCCATAAAGAGACTTCTCTTGCCAGTCATGTGATTTGTACACCCGCTGTCAATAATCCATTCTGAAGACTCTGAAGTCACTGGTGTCGTACCCTACAGTGCAGTTAGGGGGATAGGCTTCACCAAGAGTGTTGTGAAGCAAAAACATTTGACGAACCAGTGGATTATGAAAACTGAGATCCGGGTTAGGACAAGCAGGGAGAGTAGCATGCGATTCAGATATGAAATACATAGTGATGCCATTCGGGCATTTGATCGTGCGCCCCACGAGTTTTTTTAAGGTCCCCAGCAATAGCATCAGAAGATTTTGGTTTTGTGCTGGAGACCTTTCCCTGCAAAAAGAGAGTTAAGCTTTCTTAACCACCCACATCTTCAAGAGTGGCTTAGAAGCAATAAGTCTAAGTGCAGCATCTGAGAATTTTGGCTTTGGAGCCCTAGCAAACAGTCTAGCAGGTGGGCAGTAGTACTCATAAGAATAGGCAGAATAGTTTTTGGTCATATGAGAATGACGGTTTGAAGAACCGTTCTCATAAGACTGAGCATGGTTTCCCTGCAAAACATTTGCGTTAGTGCAGCTCAGATGAGTCCTCTGCCTGTATGAAGCCTTTGGACCATATGAAGTTTTTGGTCTGAGGTTTGTCTTCTTCATGTGAGGTGTCATGGGGACATTCACAGGAAGATTCTCAAGACACGTTTTTGGAACCCAGATCTTCTTCATGGGCGGTCCATTCCTGCAGTTAGTACCAATGTACCTGGCAAATACTTCACCATTCTGATTCCTAAACAGTTTATAGTTTGCATCAAAGGATTCATCAATGATAATTGAATTAGCACAAGTGAAGCCAGATAGATTGGATGGATCTGATGAGGAGTCCTTTGCAGCAACCCATGTGGTTTTGGGGTACTGCTCAGGTTTCCAGTAAGAGCCATCTGCATTAATTTTTCTCACGAACCCAACACCCTCTTTGCTAGGGTTTCGGTTCAGAATCTGCTTCTTGAGGACATCACATAGTGTCTGATGTCCTTTGAGACTTTTGTACATCCCTGTTTCAAGCAATGTCTTCAACCTAGCATTTTCATCAGCAATAGCAGTGGTATCCTCAGCAGAGGGGTTAGTTACCACTTCAATAGTTGAAGATATTGCAACAGCAGTAGCAGTGGAACATTCAGCAACAGAAATAGCATTATCACGCTCAATGCATTTAAGGCATGGTGGTTCAAATCCTTCCTTAGCAGAACTGATCTGTTCGGCTCGAAGTGACTCGTTTTCCTTTTGAAGATCTTCATGATCAGCTCTCAACTTCTCAAGATCTTGCTTCTTCTGAAGATAATCATAGGAGAGCTTTTCATGAGTAGTTGAGAGAGTCTCAAGACGATCTTCGAGTTCCTGATACTTAACATGAAGATTTTTTATGTCTTCAATTAAGGATTCAGAACGAGTCATTTCAGCACCCAACAGATGATCGCTTCTGTCTAACAGTTTTTGAATATGTTCCATGGCCTTTTGTTGTTCAGTTGCAATTTTAGCAAGTGTTTTGTAACTGGGTTTTGAATCACAATCAGAGTCATCGTCACTAGATGTTCGATAGTGAGTAGTGCGTGTGTTTACCTTGGCACCACGTGCCATGAAGCAGTAGGTGGGAGTAGAGTCGTCCTTGTCATTTGCACCGGTGATGGTGATGGAGTCATTGTCTTCAGTGTTGAAGATGGACTTGGCGACATAGGCTATAGCCAAACTTGCAATGCCTGAATCAGACTCCTCCTCAGACTCCACCTCTGCCTCCTCAGAAGCGGACTCCTCCTCTGAATCCATTTCCTTGCCAACAAACGCACGAGCCTTGCCAGATGAACTCTTCTTGTGTAACGAAGACTTTGAGGAAGACTTGGACGAAGACTTTGAGTATTTCTTCGTCTTCTTATCGTCAGAGTCATATTCCTTGCTCTTCTTCTTCTTTCTGTTCTCATTGTCCCATTGTGGACACTCAGAGATGAAGTGTCCAGTTTTCTTGCACTTGTGACAAGTTTTCCTCTTGTAGTCATGTGCAGAGGCTTCATCATTCCTTGAGCTTGATCGTGAAGACTTTCTGAAGCCTTTCTTCTTGGTGAATCTCTGGAACTTCTTCACTAGCATTGCAAGTTCCCGTCCAATGTCTTCAGGATCATCAGAACTGCTGTCAGATTCTTCTTCAGATGATGACACAGCTTTTGCCTTCAGGGCACGGGTTCGCCCATAGTTTGGACCGTAGATATCTCTTTTCTCAGAAAGCTGAAACTCATGTGTGTTGAGCCTCTCAAGTATGTCAGACGGATCGAGTGTCTTGAAGTCTGGACGTTCTTGAATCATCAAGGCTAGGATGTCAAATGAACTGTCAAGTGATCTTAGCAGCGTCTTGATGATTTCATGTTTGGTGATCTCAGTGGCGCCGAGGGCTTGAAGCTCATTTGTGATGTCAGTGAGTCGGTCAAATGTGTGCTAGACATTCTCATTGTCATTTCGCTTGAAGCGGTTGAAGAGATTGCGAAGAACACTGATTCTCTGATCTCTCTGGGTTGAGATGCCTTCATTGACCTTGGAGAGCCAGTCCCAGACCAGCTTGGATGTCTTCAAGGCACTCACACGGCCGTACTGTCCCTTGGTGAGATGACCACAGATAATATTCTTGGCAGTGGAGTCCAGTTGAGTGAACTTCTTGACATCAGCCGCAGTGACACCTTCTCCAGCCTTGGGAACGCCGTTTTCGACGACATACCATAGGTCGACGTCAATGGCTTCAAGATGCATGTGCATCTTATTCTTCCAGTAGGGATATTCAGTTCCATCGAAGACTGGGCACGCAACGGAGACTTTAATTATCCCTGCAGTCGACATAGCTAAAACTCCAGGTGGTTAAACCGAATCACACAGAACAAGGGAGCACCTTGCTCTGATACCAATTGAAAGTGCGTTATATCGACTAGAGGGGGGGTGAATAGGCGATTTTTATGAAAGTCTTCAAAACGCGGAAGTTATGAAGACAAACAGAGTGAACAAGCCTATCACTATGCAGCGGAAGGTAGATTACACAACGCAAGCCATAGTCAAATATACAATACAGTGAAAGCACAGAGTCAAATAGCTTCAGTGTAATGAGGATCAGGTTGGAAGAAGTTATGAAGCCAAGCAGATCATACAGTCAGGTAGTGAAGACAGAAGATTAAGCAGGCATGCAATAGCTTCACAATGTGTACTGGTAAGTAAAGGGAGGTGAAGATGAAACCAGTGACACGTTGAAGACAATGATATGTTGGACCAGTTCCAGTTGCTGTGACAACTGTACATCTGGTTGGAGCGGCTAGGTATTTAAACCAAAGGACACACAGTCCCGGACACCCAGTCCTGAACACGCAGCTCAGGACACCCAGTCCTCACTGTTTTCTCCTTGAGCTAAGGTCACACAGACCCCGCCCAATCACTCTGGTAAGTCTTCAAGGTAGACTCCCAAACCTTCACAGACTTCGTTCACCGGCAATCCACAATTCCTCTTGGATGCTCAGAACGCGACGCCTAACCGTCTGGAGGATGCACAGTCCTCAAGTGTAATAAGTCTTCAGATCACTCAGACAAGAAGACTTAAGTGATGCCCAATTACTCTGGCTCTGGGTGGTTAGGGCTTTTCTCCTCACTAAGGATTTTCTCTCAAAGGCTTCGAGGTGGGTTGCTCTCAAACGACAAAAGCCGTGCACTGAAATCTGAGCAGCCAACCGTTTATGGTTGTGGGGGTGGACTATTTATAGCCACTTGGCAACCCTGACCTGATTTGTCCGAAATGACCCTGGATCACTAAGGAACTGACACGTGTACTAACGGTCGGATTTTGAACTCTCACGACAACTTTACTTGGGCTGCAAGTAAAGCTGACTTGTCTGACTCTGGACAAGATTTTCTCTCATTGTCTTCACTCGAAGAGATAGGATTTGAATTAGGCATCACTTCAGTCATCCTGACTGGTTCTCTTGGACCCCACTTAACAGTACGGTGGTTCCTATGACACAACATGAATAAGTAAAACTACGAAGGATCTAAGTCTTCGAGTTTCAAAGGCTTCATGGGGAGTCTTCATATGTCATTGTCTTCGACATGAATGTCTTCATGAACCACCATTGTCTTCAATGTCTTCGTACATTTTTGGGGGTCATCTCTGGTAGCTAAACCGAATCAATGAGGGACTTCTACCTGTGTTATCCTGCAATTCTCACAAACACATTAGTCCCTCAACTAGGTTTGTCGTCAATACTCCAAAACCAACTAGGGGTGGCACTAGATGCACTTACAGACTCCTGTTTGCCTCACCATAAAAACAAGTGAGCCTCCATTGCTCGATACTTGGTTCAGAAACCCATGAGTCAATGTGATACTGCGAAAAGTTTTTTATTGCAAGATCAACATCGGATTTCCAAAAGATACAAAGTCCTCCACTTCGACCACTACTAGCTACTGCAAAACTACTCTGAAAACCTAAAGAAGCTGCCAAACCCTCCACTCGATTTTTTGCTATTTGAGTTTCCACAATGCAAAGAACCGATAGCGCACTAGCCTCCGCCAGATCGCGGAGCTCATGCACTGTCGCAGGGTCGCCAATCCCGCGGCAGTTCCAACACAGGATCCTCATTACACCCGGCGACCCTCCTCAAGGGAGGCCGCCTCTTCTTCAGCTTGATCTGAACATTCAACCTCCTCTCCTCCCTGTCGCCTCTTCTTGATCACATGGTTCTTCTCAGGAGTTGTAATCACAACATCAGAATTGGTTGATGAGGTAGTACCTTCCAGCAACATTACCGTGCCCGCAACCCTTCCGGCCAAGTGAGTCAACTGTTGGCCCCTGATATTAAGTGATCCATCGGCAGCTACCAATCTCTTTCTAGCTCCCTTGTCACCACTCGTCTCGGCAAGAGTGACACGATCATCCACGCCCATCTTCTGCATAACCTTATGGTTGGCAACCTCTCCTGCTTCCCCCCTTCCTCTTCCGCCTGCCAAACCTCTCCCTCCCGCTCCTCCGCTGCCTTCTCTACCTTCTGCTCTACCTCTACCCCTGCCACCTCCATCACCCCTCCCTCTTCCACCGAAAGGATGGGTTCCTGGAACTTCCGGCTCCCAGACCAGCCACTCGCCCCATTCAAATGTACTTGTGTCGTGCACCCCATCACCGCACTCTTCAGCGATGTGTCCCATCAGCCCACACGCGAAGCAGAAGTCCGGCAACTTCTCATAATAAACACTATATTTCTTCCGCTCCTTCAGAGTTATATGGACAAAGCAAACAAGTGGGACATTGACATCAACATAAACCCTGGCTCTCAGCGTACTGGCTGGGTTAATCCTCCCCTCATTAATGATAACAGTGAAAGGGGGGTCGCCCACCTTAGCAGCAACTTTCTCTGCCAACTCTCTCTTCCTCGTGAGGCCATCGGGTAAACCCTTCACCCTAGCCCATAACGGGATAGTGTTTAGCCTGTAGTCGTTAACATCTGAGAATCCATCGTACTCCTGGATCACCACCGGCGCCCTTCTGAACAGCCACGGTCCTCCCTCCATGATCTTCCTCCAATCCCCCAAGCAGTGACATTGAACAAGGAATAGATTAGGGCCCTTGATGTTAAAAGTGACACCTTGTGCCACTGCCCAAGCATTGCGCATTTGTTGCAGAAGAGCCGCATGGCTAAAAGGCTTCGTCGCATGAACACGAAATAAGGCAAGCCAGCGGACATCTTTAATTAGATCTTCCACTTCCGCCGAGAAATCTAGATCCTCTCCTTCCTTCCCATGCAACCTCATACCCGCAAACTGGTTCTCTAGATCGATATCAGGGCCATGGGTATCCCCGAAATCATCCTCTGTCTCCACCTGGTCATCCCTCTCCTACGAGCTCCTTCCCAATCCTCCCGTCTTCCTAGCTTCCTCCGCCTCCCGATCCTCCTCACCCCTAGATCCGATCGGCCTTGCCGCCGCCAGCAAAATTGCCGCCGACTCCTTAGACCCCGCCTCTCCATATGGCGCTCGCCGCGTTGGTTCCGCCATGCAAACAAGTGCGCGTGGAGGAAAAAGGTAGATCTCCCCGGCGGCCAGATAAGTCCGGCAACCAGCGAGGATTTGATGTAGACTCTGGTGCGATTGCCAGAGGAAAAGGGGAACCCTAGAAAACTAGGGGAAAAGAGGTTTCTTTTTATAATGTTTACATGGATAAAATGAATACCATCGATCTGCCCGGCACGTGGCCATCTGTGGCCATGCCTAGGCCGACACGGCACGGCCTGTTTAATGTTTTTTTACAGCCCAATAGGATGAATATAGGCCCGAAAATAGACTGATAGGCTAAACATAGGCATAAAAACAGCCCAATAAGATGAACGATATGTTGGCCGACAAGCTAGACATGTCGGTGGACCGGACCGTTTATTTATAGTGTCATGTCTGAGCCGGGAGGCTAGGCATGCGGCTGCCACGACACAGTCATGCCAGGCACATTTAGCCTTAGGTCGTGTTGGCCCTGGCGGCCAAGTCTGGGTGGGATTGGTACTGGTAGGGCGTAGAATGGGTTGGGCCCAGTGTGACGCCCTTGATTCAATCGTACACTAATCATACACGCAAATGTGTACGATCAAGATCAAGGACTCACGGGAAGATATCACAACACAACTCTAGACACAAATTAAAATGATACAAGCTTTATATTACAAGCCAGGGGCCTCGAGGGCTCGAATACACAAGAGTCAGCGGAAGCATCAATATCTGAGAACAAACATAAGTTAAACAAGTTTGTCTTAAGAAGGCTAGCACAAAAGCAACAACGATCGAACAGGCAAGGCCTCCTGCCTGGGAGCCTCCTAACTACTCCAAGTCGTCAGCGGTTGTCACGTAGTAGTAGGCACCCTCGGGGTAGTAGTAGTAGTCATCAGTGGTGTCGTCTGGCTCCTGGGATCCGTCATCTGGTCACAACAATCGGGTATGGGGGAAAAGAGGTAGCAAAGCAGTCGTGAGTACTCATCCAAAGTGCTCGCAAGACTTACATCAGATCTAATCTAAGTATGCATCTGTATCAAACAAATGGTTGTATCTGTGGGCTAAACTGCAGAATGCCAGAAGAGAAAGGGGAAAGCCTAGCCTATCGAAGACTAGCATCTTCAAGCATATTCAAGCATCTTGCAGCATATAGAAGAGTACAGATCGACATAATGTAAAGTAGTACTAGTGTTATCAACCTCGGCCAGAGATCCTTTCTTGACTCCCTGTGAGAAAGCAATCCCAGAGCCATACTATCCATTTCTCATTCACAATTCATTTCTCATCACAATTATCCCGTTCTAGTTGTATCGATCGGGATACAACTCCAAGTGTCCGTTACCGTAGGACAGGCTATCGATAGATGTTTTCTTCCCTGCAGGGGTGCACCAACTTACCCATCACGCTCGATTAACTCCAGCCGGACACACTTTCCTGGGTCATGCCCGGCCTCGGCCAAACAATACACCGCAACCCGACCTAGGCTTAATAGAGAGGTTAGCACGCCGGACTAAGCCTATGCCCCCAGGGGTCATGGGCCATCTCCCTGGGAACTCCTGCACATTGTGTACGCGGCCGGTGAGCAGACCTAGCTACCTCTTTCAACAAGGCAGGAGCTTACGCAGTCCAACCCGGCGCGCGCTGCTCAGTCGCTGACGTCGATTAAGCTTCGGCTGATGCATACGACGCAGAACGCCCATACAATGCCCACGTGATGGTTAGTGCTATCAGGCCAGAGGCCCCTCGGATATAATATCCAAATCGTAGTGGATTAGGAGCACACGGTAACGAGCAGAGACTCACGATCGATGTGACCCCGTCGCCCCGTCTCGAGTACTTGCGGCAAGGGCTAAGAATGCCCGGCCACGCCTCGTAAGTATCTCGCGGGCACCTTCCAGGTCAACCCGACTCCACATCATTCGCTATTAAGCTCGCGTGGGTACCCCTCAGGGCCGACTCATCTTTAGTAACATGGCTCAGTGCAAAGTCAGAGTAACCATAGTAACTGTGTGTCTAACACCAAGGGGAAAACCCGAGGAATCACCCCCGGTGAATCCCACTCGATGTTAACATCAAGGTGAACGTAAGAGGATCCACCCTCGAGGTTCACATTTGATGGGTTGCACGACAGAGCCATAATGGAAGTGGTTAAGGAGGAAATCACCCTCGATGACCTCGACCGTATAGCTACACTATAGAGATCTCATCAGGAGTGATGTAAGAGGTTCCACCCTCGGCACTCGATGGTAACTCCGCAGAGTCGTACAACTAGGGGGGTGATGTGCGGTGTCGGGGCCTGGACGTCGATCACGTTGATCGAGTCATCGAACATAAAGCGAGGTAACTGGGACAAGGTGGGGGTCACTAATGGATCTCTAACCAACCTATACTAAGCAGTTTAGGATAAGCAGGTAACAAAAATAGGCTATGCATCAGAGTAGGATCATTCATAAAGCAGTAGCAGTTCTAATGCAAGCATGAGAGGGAAAGAAATGGGCGATATCGGAATGCTCAAGGGGGTTTGCTTGCCTGGAAGCTCTGCTGAAAAAGAAGAAGTGTCGTCGTCGACATAGTCGATCACAGGGGCATCAACAGCGGTCTCGGGGTCTACCGGAGAGAAGAGGGGGAAGAAACAGTAAATACAGAGCAAACATATGCATCACTAAGCATTACATGACGACAGGCAGAGCTAGGGTTGTCCTAACATAGTACTACACGTTGCAGATGGAGGGGATAAACATCCGAGGATGAATCCCTGGCGTTAGACAAATTCCGAACAAATGAAAGAGAGGGGACGGTTCCATGTTCAGCATGCTAGGGGCATATGATAGGTGAATGGACCGCGCATTCGGATTCGTGGGATTTTTCTGAGCAACTTTCACATAGAAAACATTTTCATCGGAGTTACGGTTTATTTTCTATGATTTTCTAAAGATTTAAACCTTTTCTGGAATTATCTAAAATAACAGAAATGGAATTATGACGTCAGCATTGCATCATTGTGACGTCAGCAGTCAACAGGACGGTGGACCAGGTCAAACTGACCAGTGGGTCCCACATGTCATACACAAAGGGCTAACAATGGGTTATTTTTAATTAGACAGAGTTAATTAGCAGTAGGGACACACATGTCAGTGACTGATTAGGTTAACTAATTATTTTTATAAAAAAACATTTCAATTAACTTAATTGTGCGGTGGGGCCTGCTTGTCAGTGACACTGGCCTGCCCAGTCAGCAGTTGACTGGGTCAACCCAATCAACTGGGGCCCATGGGGGCCACTGGCAGTGAGCCAGGGGTGGGGCCCGGCCAGCCACGTCGGCGGAGGCAGGCGCCTCGCCGCCGGCGACGCTAGGACGTGGCGGAGCCGCTCGGGCCTCGTCGGAAACGTGATAGGGGCGGCCGTTTCGTGTGCGGTTGGCACCGTTCAAGCACGCGCACGACGCCGCGTCGAATGGTGGCAGAGGCACGGCCGGACTTGGCCGGAAAGGGCGCCAGCGACGAGGTTTGCGGCGGAGCAGGTACGGGTGACGACGTAATGGAGTTTTGGCGTGCTACGGCGCAGGCAAAAGGGCTAGACGGAAGCTGCGCGACGCGGTGGAGCTAACGGGCAAATGCCCGTGACCAATTGGTCACCGGCGAGGAGCTCCGCAGCGCTGGAGTTCGGGCGCTAGTGGAAACAGGGCTAGGAGGAACAGGGGTGCACTAGTGCTGGCGTTGGACTCGCACGAGCTCCCGAGGCTCGATGCGAGGCTCAGCCGCGTGTTACAGTGGCGAAGGCCATGACGGCGAGCTCGTCGGCGGCGGTGCGTGCGTGCGTGCGCTAGCGAAGCGGAGGCTACGGGCGACTAGAGGGGGTAGGGACGGGCGCGTTCGGCGCAAGAGCTCACCGCGGGAGCGTGGGGACTAGGTAGTGGGCTCGGGGAGGACCGGTGCTGCAGATTGACGGCGAGGTCCGATACGTCTCCGTCGTATCTATAATTTTTGATTGTTCCATGCCAATATTCTACAACTTTCATATACTTTTGGCAACTTTTTATACTATTTTTGAGACTAACATATTGATCCAGTGCCCAGTGCCAATTCATGTTTGTTGCATATTTTTTGTTTCGTAGAATATCCATATCAAACGGAGTCCAGACGGGATAAAAACTGACGGAGATTTTTTTGGAATATATATGATTTTTGGGAATAAAAATCCACGCGAGACGGTGCCCGAGGTGGCCACGAGGCAGGGGGCGCGCCTGCCCCCTAGGCGCGCCCCTGACCCTCGTGGGTCACCCATAAGGCGGTTGGTGCCCTTCTTTCGCCGCAAGAAAGCTAATATCCGAATAGAGATCGTGTTAAAATTTCAGCCCAATCGGAGTTACGGATCTCCGAGAATATAAGAAACGGTGAAAGGGAAGAATCTGAGAACGCAGAAACAGACAGAGACAGAGAGACAGGTCCAATCTCGGAGGGGCTCTCGCCCCTCCCACGCCATGGAGACCATGGAGTAGAGGGGAAACCCTTCTCCCATCTAGGGAGGAGGTCAAGGAAGAAGAAGAAGAAGGAGGGGGGCTCTCTCCCCCTCACTTCCGGTGGCATCGGAGTGCCACCGGGGGCCATCATCATCACCGCGATCTACACCAACACCTCCGCCATCTTCACCAACATCTCCATCACCTTCCCCCCTCTATCTACAACGGCCCACTCTCCCGCAACCCGTTGTACTCTCTACTTGAACATGGTGCTTTATGCTTCATATTATTATCCAATGATGTGTTGCCATCCTATGATGTCCGAGTAGATTTTTGTTGTCCTATCGATGGTTGATGAATTGCTATGATTGATTTAATTTGATTGTGGTTGTGTTGCTGTCCTTTGGTGCCCATCATATGATTGCACGCGTGGATCACACCCTAGGGTTAGTTTTATGGTGATAGGACTATGTATTGGAGGGCAAGAGTGACAGAAGCTTCAATCTGGCATAGAAATTGATGCATACGGGATTGAAGGGGGGTCAATATATCTTAATGCTATGGTTGGGTTTTACCTTAATGAACATTAGTAGTTGCGGGTGCTTGCTAATAGTTCCAATCATAAGTGCATAGAATTCCAAGTCAGGGATGACATGCTAGCAGTGGCCTCTCCCACATAATACTTGCTATCGGTCTAGTAAAGTAGTCAATTGCTTAGGGGCAATTTCGCAACTCCTACCACCACTTTTCCACACTCGCTATATTTACTTTATTGTTTCTTTATCTAAACAGCCCCTACTTTTTATTTACGTACTCTTTATTATCTTGCAAACCAATCCAACAACACCTACAAAGTACTTCTAGTTTCATACTTGTTCTAGGTAAAGCGAACGTCAAGCGTGCGTAGAGTTGTATTGGTGGTCGATAGAACTTGAGGGAATATTTGTTCTACCTTTAGCTCCTCGTTGGGTTCGACACTCTTACTTATCGAAAACTGTTGCGATCCCCTATACTTGTGGGTTATCAAGACCTTTTTCTGGCGCCGTTGCCGGGGAGTCATAGCGTGGGGTGAATATTCTCGCGTGTGCTTGTTTGCTTTATCACTAAGTAATTTTTATTTGCTATTCTTAGTTTTTTTCTATCTTTAGTTATGGGTAGGAAACGCAAAATACCAAAAAAATTAGTTGTACCTACTAAACCAATGGTTGAAGAACCACTCAAAATCTATCACACTGCTGAAGCTTATTACTTGGATTATCTTCGATCCCTATGTGCTCGTGCTGAAACCCCAACTAGCTTAGTTGAGGGAAAATCTTTAGATGAGCATGCTTGTTTTGTGCGACACCAAATATCTAAAAAAGGGGAAATTTTACTGGGTCAAATTCATCGTTTGCAATGCTATGCTTGGAATTTATGTGAAATACATGATTTTACTTGTTGTTCTGAAAACCCTAAGAAACACCTTCCCTATCAATGTGAGCTTAGTGATAATGGAATCGTATCTTCGTATGCTAAGGGTGTTTATAATTACTATGATGTTCAACAAATTGAAGAATTTGTTTCTTTTAAGGGTGCTTACAAAATTGCTTCTTTGATTGAAAAGTATGATGCTACTCTTTACAAATCTGAAAATTTTGCCATACTTAAATATTGCTATGATAATTATGCTTCTAATGCCTATGTTGAACCATATATTAAGGACTACTCCGCTGTCCAAGAAGAGACTAATATTTTGCAGGAGTCCATGGAAGAAGTAACTGATGAGACTGTGAGCTCATTGGATGAAAAAGATGATGAGGAGAGCGAAGACCAAAAGGAGGAAGAGCGGATTAGCTACCCGTGCTCACCTTCTAATGAGAGTAACTCTTCAACTCATACATTGTTTAATTTCTCTTCATGCTTACCGGAGGATGATTGCTATGATGATTGTTATGATCCCGTTGATTCTTTTGAAATATTCATTTTTTATGATGCTTGCTATGCTTGTGGCCAAGATGCCAATATGAATTATGCTTGTGGAGATGAACTTGCTATAGTTCCTTATGTTAAACATGAAATTGTTGCTATTGCACCCACACATGATAGTCCTATTATCTTTTTGAATTCTCCAAACTACACTATATCGAAGAAGTTTGCTCTTATTAAGGAATATATTGATGGGTTGCCTTTTACCGTTGCACATGATGATTTTGATGAATATAATATGCATGTGCTTGTTGCTCCTACTTGCAATTATTATGAGATAGGAACTATATCTCCACCTCTCTATGTTTCCAATATGATAAAATTGCAAGAAATTGTTTATACTATGCATTGGCCTTTACTTTGTGTGCATGAATTGTTCTTTTATGACATGGCGATGCATAGGAAGAGAGTTAGACTTCGTTGTTGCATGCTATATGTTACTTTGTGCTCACCACTAAATTACAAATCATTGTTAATTAAAATTGGCTTTGATATACCTTGGGATCCGGGCGGATCCATTACTTGAGCACTATATGCCTAGCTTAATGACTTTAAAGAAAGCGCTGCCAGGGAGACAACCCGGAAGTTTTAGAGTCATTTATTTCTGTTGAGTGCTTTTATATAGTTTAAAAACAACAAAAATAGAGAGGGGAACCCAAAACTTTTTCAAAAAGGAAAGCGAAAGTGAGAAAGACAAGCATTGTTGAAGTGGGACCTAGCCTTGAACTTTGTTCATGCTCACGGAAACTTTGTGAATCTTGATTACAGAAACTTTTCAATAAAAATAATTATCCCCTTGTACAATTCCATTGTATTATAAAAATAATGTGCCAAGGTTTGCCTTTAGGATGTTTACATTTGCTTGATGGTTTGTACGGTGCAGGACAGAAACTTTGGTTGTAGTGCATGATTTTACATTTTCTGCTGTAACGTCAAATGGTTCTGATTCTTTTTGCACTGTCTTCCTATACAAATTGTTTATTTTTCATAATTTTGGTAGAATTGTTCAAGTATCATAAGTATGGTGAATGTTCAGATTATTACAGACTGTTCTGTTTTAGACAGATTCTGTTTTTGACGCATAGTTTGCTTGTTTTGATGAAACTATCGATTTATATCAGTGGATTAAGCCATGTAAAAGTTATATTACAGTAGACACAATGCAAAAACATAATATGAATTGGTTTGCAACAGTACTTAGAGTAGTGATTTGCTTTATTATACTAATGGATCTTATCGAGTTTTCTGTTGAAGTTTTGTGTGGATGAAGTGTTCGATGATCGAGAAGGTCTCGATGTGAGAAGAAGGAAGAGAGGCAAGAGATCAAGCTTGGGGATGCCCGAGGCACCCCAAGTAAATATTCAAGGAGACTCAAGCGTCTAAGCTTGGGGATGCCCCAGAAGGCATCCCCTCTTTCTTCAACAAGTATCGGTATGTTTTCGGATTCGTTTCGTTCATGCGATATGTGCAATCTTGGAGCGTCTTGTTGGGGAACGTAGTAATTTCAAAAAAAATCCTATGCACACGCAAGATCATGGTGATGCATAGCAATGAGAGGGGAGAGTGTAACTACGTACCCTCGTAGACCGATAGCGGAAGCGTTATGACAACGCGGTTGATGTAGTCGTACGTCTTCACGGCCCGACCGATCAAGCACCGAAACTACGGCACCTCCGAGTTCTAGCACACGTTCAGCTCGATGACGATCCCCGGACTCCGATCCAGCAAAGTGTCGGGGAAGAGTTCCGTCAGCACGACGGCGTGGTGACGATCTTGATGTTTAACTGTAGCAGGGCTTCACCTAAGCACCACTACAATATTATTGAGGACTATGGTGGAAGGGGGCACCGCACACGGTTAAGAGAATGATCTTAGAGATCAACTTGTGTGTCTAGGGGTGCCCCCTACCCCCGTATATAAAGGAGCCAAGGGGGGGGGGGGTGCGGCCGGCCCTAGGAGGAGGCGCGCAGGAGGAGTCCTACTCCTACCGGGAGTAGGACTCCCTCCCTTTCCCTAGTTGGACTAGGACTTGTGGAAGAAGGAAGAGAGGGAAGAAAGGAAAGGGGGGGGGGCGCCGCCCCCCTCCTTGTCCAATTCGGACTTGGGGGGGGGGGGGGGGGAGGGCGCGCGGAAGCCCCTAGGCCTCCTCTCCTCTTCCTCCACTAGGCCCATTAAGGCCCATTAGGTTACCTGGGGGTTCCGGTAACCTCCCGGTACTCCGGTAAAATACCGATTTCACCCGGAACACTTCCGATGTCCAAACATAGGCTTCCAATATATCAATCTTTATGTCTCGACCATTTCGAGACTCCTCGTCATGTCCGTGATCATATCCGGGACTCCGAACTCCTTCGGTACATCAAAATATATAAACTCATAATGAAACTGTCATCGTAACGTTAAACATGCGGACCCTACGGGTTCGAGAACAATGTAGACATGGCCGAGACATGTCTCCAGTCAATAACCAATAGCGGAACCTGGATGCTCATATTGGCTCCTACATATTCTACGAAGATCTTTATCGATCAGACCGCATAACAACATACGTTGTTCCCTTTGTCATCAGTATGTTACTTGCCCGAGATTCGATCGTCGGTATCTCAATACCTAGTTCAATCTCGTTACCGGCAAGTCTCTTTACTCGTTCCGTAATACATCATCTCACAACTAACTCATTAGTTGCAATGCTTGCAAGGCTTATGTGATGTGCATTACCGAGAGGGCCCAGAGATACCTCTCCGACAATCGGAGTGACAAATCCTAATCTCGAAATACGCCAACCCAACATGTACCTTTGGAGACACCTGTAGAGCTCCTTTATAATCACCCAGTTACGTTGTGACGTTTGGTAGCACACAAAGTGTTCCTCCGGCAAACGGGAGTTGCATAATCTCATAGTCATAGGAACATGTATAAGTCATGAAGAAAGCAATAGCAACATACTAAACGATCGGGTGGTAAGCTAATTGAATAGGTAATGTTAATCACATCATTCTTCTAATGATGTGATCCCGTTAATCAAATAACAACTCTTTTGTTCATGGCTAGGAAACATAACCATCTTCGATTAATGAGCTAGTCAAGTAGAGGCATACTAGTGACGTTTTAGTTTGTCTATGTATTCACACAAGTATTATGTTTCCGGATAATACAATTCTAGCATGAATAATAAACATTTATCATGATATAAGGAAATAAAATAATAACTTTATTATTGCCTCTAGGGCATATTTCCTTCACATCTTTTGCATTTAGTTTTCATTTTTCTTTTATGCACCATGCTGGTATGAGATAGTACTTGGTTGATTTATAGAATGCTCTATGCACTTCACTTATATCTTTTGAGTATGGCTTTATAGAATGCTTCATGTGCTTCACCTATATCATTTGAAGTTTGGATTGCCTGTTTCTCTTTACATAGGAAACCGCCATTTGTAGAATGCTATTTTGCTTCACTTATATTTGTTAGGGCACGGGCATATCTTTTGTAGAAAGAATTAAACTCTCTTGCTTCACTTATATCTATTTGGAGAGATGATAAGAACTGGTGTAGGATCGAAAGTATGTCTAGAGGGGGGGGGGGTGATTAGACTACTTGACCAAATAAAAACTCAACCTTTTCCCAATTTTAGTTCTTGGCAGATTTTAGCTATTTTAGGACAAGTCAAGCAATTATCACACAATTCAAGCAAGCATGCAAAGAGTATATTGGCAGCGAAAAGTAAAGCATGCAACTTGCAAGAATGTAAAGGGAAGGGTTCGGAGAATTCAAACGCAATTGAAGACACAGATGTTTTTCCCGTGGTTCGGATAGGTGGTGCTATCCTACATCCACGTTGATGGAGACTTCAACCCACGAAGGGTAACGGTTGCGCGAGGCCACGGAGGGCTCCACCCATGAAGGGTCCATGAAAAAGCAACCTTGTCTATCCCACCATGGCCATCGCCCACGAAGGACTTGCCTCACTAGCGGTAGATCTTCACGAAGTAGGCGATCTCCTTGCCCTTACAAACTCCTTGGTTCAACTCCACAATCTTGTCGGAGGCTCCCAAGTGACACCTAGCCAATCTAGGAGACACCACTCTCCAAGAAGTAACAAATGGTGTGTTGATGGTGAACTCCTTGCTCTTGTGCTTCAAATGATAGTCTCCCCAATGCTCAACTCTCTCTCATAGGATTTGGATCTGGTGGAAAGAAGATTTGAGTGGAAAGCAACTTGGGGAAGGCTAGAGATCAAGATTCATATGGCAGGAATGGAATATCTTGGTCTCAACACATGAGCAGGTGGTTCTCTCTCAGAACATACGAGTTGGAAGTGTAGATGTGTTCTGATGGCTCTCTCCATGAGTGAAGAGGAGGTGGAGGGGTATATATAGCCTCCACACAAAATCCAACCGTTACACACAATTTACCAATCTCGGTGGGACCGAATCAAAAAACTCGGTCGGACCGAAAAGGTAAACCTAGTGACCGTTAGAGATTTTCGGTGGGACTGACATGCAACTTGGTAGGATCGATTTTGTTAGGGTTAGGGCATAACATAATCTTGGTGAGACCGATTACACAAACTCGGTGAGACCGATTTTGGTAATAATCTAACCAGAGAGTTGGTCAGGTAAACTCGGTGGGACCGATTTGCTCTTTCGGTGAGACCGAAATGTTACAAAAAGGAAACAGTGAGTTTACATTGCAATCTCGGTGGGACCGATCCGCTCTTTCGGTGAGACCGAAAAGTTACGAAAGGGAAACAGAGAGTTTGCAATCCCATCTCGGTGAGACCGAGATCCCTATCGGTAGAACCGAATTGCTAGGGTTTGGCAGTGGCTTATGACAAGTGAAACTCGGTGGCGCCGGATAGGAAGAATCGGTAGGACCGAGTTTGGCTTAGAGTTTAGGTCATATGTGGATATGGGAAAGTAGTTGAGGGTTTTGGAGCATATCACTAAGCACATGAAGCAAGAGGCTCATTAAGCAACACCTCATCCCTCCTTGATAGTATTGGCTTTTCCTAAAGACTCAATGTGATCTTGGATCACTAAAATATAAAATGAAGAGTCTTGAGCTTTTGAGCTTGAGCCAATCCTTTGTCCTTAGCATTTTGAGGGTTCCACTTTCACCATCCATGCCATGCCAATCATTGAGCTTTCCTAAAATAATCATCTTGGAATAGCATTAGCTCAATGAGCTATATGTTGTTATGAATTACCAAAACCACCTAGGGATAGTTGCACTTTCAATCTCCCCCTTTTTGGTAATTGATGACAACATATAGATCAAAGCTTCGACAAATGATAATAAGAATGAATTACATCGTCGCTTTGAGAAGTATGTGATAAGTAAGAGCTCCCCCTAAATTTTTGCATATTTAAGATTTGCTTTGGACTGCAAATGCACAAAGAGTTAGAGTCATGGGTTACTCTTCCATGTCACATACATCTTGGTGGAGCGCTTAAAATGATAAGAATGAAATACATGCACTCATCACCAAGAAAAGTGAATGATCACACAAGATAGATAAGATAATAGCATTCACCAAGCATGCATAAGTGTAGCTTATGATCAAACACATGATCATCAATGTCTCACAAGCATATCTAAGTATCTTGAGCACTCAAAAGCAAACAAAGTTCGAAAAACCACCAAATAAAGCAAAAGAGAAAAGCAAACACTCTCTCTCGAAGCCTATGATCTATACATTTTCTCCCCCTTTGGCAACAAGTTACCAAAAAGTTCCTAGAAAATGCATAGTGCTAAATCGATACTCAGGCTTGATCTTCAGGTGGTGGTGGAGTCCGGATCACTCCAAGGATGAAGGCTTCCGTGGACATGGTTGGAGTTGGAGCTGAAGTAGATGCTGGAGCAGGTTGGGCTGGTGCTGCGGCTGGAGCTGAGGCGGTTGCTCTTGTGTCAGGAACTGGCACTGCAGACGACCTCGGACCTCGTGGCACTCTGGCAAATGCATCAGTGGTTGTCTTCCCTTTCCTCTCCTGCATGTCATCTTGGAGCTGCTCCACTGAAGTCTGAATCTCTGTCACCTTGATATCCAAGTCATAGAACTTTTGTTCTACGATTCTCTCTAGGATTGCCTGGTTCTGAGTTAGGGTGGCCAGTCCTTTCTCAATCCGCAGGGTGGATGCAATCAAGTAACTGAGCTACTCTTGCTTGTTCTTCAAGAAGTACTCAGATGCCTCCTCTTGAGTTGGCATCTTGGCAGCTTTCTCCTTTATTGCCTTCTCCTTCTTGGCTTGTGCATGGGCTGAAGATGGTTCATCTTTGGTCATCACAACTTGGTTGTCCTCGAACTCTGGATAGATAGGCAGATGTTCCTTGTCCAACAAGTAAGTGTCTGTGCCCATTCTTGAGTTAATCAACATCTGGATCTGAGGGGCATATCCACAGCTCCTCTTCTGATCTGCTGCAATCCTCTTGATAGTCTCTACCATGAGGCTCATGACCTTGAATTTTTGAGGCACATCAAAGATATGTAGCAAGTTAATGGCATGACCTCTGATCATCCTGTGATCTCCAGACTTGGGCAAAAGTGTGTGCCTAAGAATCCAGTTGATGGTTGGCAGCCCTGACAGAAGATAATGCACTGAGCCAAACTTGAACGTATTAAGTGCTTCATTTGGGATCTCCTTGTACATGTTTGACATTGAGTTATGATCCATCTTCTTCTTGGAATAGACATCCAAATCATCTTCATTTTCCTCTGGGGCATTGATAAGCTGTGCCCACTCAGCAACTGTTGATTGGTACCTCGTACCTTCAGACATCCAAACAATCCTTCCATCTGGATAAAAATGTGATGTGGAGTAGAACTGCATGATAAGCTCCTCATTCCACTTTGTGAGCTTCTTCCCAACAAAGTCCTCTACTCCACATGCCTTGAAGCTCTCCTGCACTATAGGGTAGTGCTCTTCATTCTCCTTGATATATTCCCAGTTGACCCATCTCATATCACATACAATGGGCTTCTTATCTAGCAGCACTGTCTCATAGAAATCTTGTTGTTCCTTGGTGTGAAACCTGTAATCAACAGCAGTCCTTCTCCTTGAAGCATAGGGATCTGCTTCTCTCCACTTCCTCAGCCCCGAGTCTCTTTTGAGCTTCATGTCCTCAGCCACAGGATGAGCATCATTGTGGTATGGGATCTTGGGCTTGAGCTTTCTCAGAACATGCTCTTCATCTTCTTCTTCAGCAGCTTCAGGCACCGGGGCCTTGTTCTTCTCAATAGCTGGGATGCTTCTTGTATTCCTCTTTGGTTTTGGCTTTGGAGCTGGCTTGGCCTTGGAAGCAGTTGCCCCTGATCTTATGGCATCACCCATCAGCTTGGGTGCCTTAGGTGCTGGTGCAGCAACCTCTTCTTCTTCCTCTTCTTCTATGATGGAAGCCTTTCCAAGCACTTTGGCTACGGTCTTCTTGACCCTCTCCTTCCTTTTCTTTCCTTCTGCAGCAGCCTCTTTGGGTTCAAGCTTTTCAGGAATTTGAGTTGAGGCTCTGGCCTTTGGCATAGGCTGCCTGCCTGCTGGCCTTTTGACCTTCATCCCTGGCTTTATGCTCTGTGCTGGGCCATATTCTTTCTTGAGCACAGTTCTCTTTGATGTGGCTTCCTCTTCCTCTGCCACATAATCTTCATCCTCAGAATCTGAAGTTCTCTTCTTCCTCTGTCTGGTGGCAGCTTTTGGCAGGTTGCTAGGGGTGCTCCTACTGCCATCATCTGAAGAACTGGAGGGACTAGTGCCCTCACTCATTTGCATTGGCTGCTCTGACAAATTCTGGCTATCACTTTGGTCTGACATGATGAACAAGCTGACTGCTGACCCTGTGAACAGTTTATAGATGAGGTAGAGTGGATGAGCATCACAAAATGCAGAGATTTTTGCAAAAGAATGGTTCAAAAACTTAGTTTTAGTTTCCCACAGAAAGCATTTCGGATCAACCGATTTTTAAACTCGGTGATACCAAAGCAATTTTTGGAACCTAAACTAGTGAACTCGGTCAGACCGAGTCACAGTTCGGTGGCACCGAGACTGCTAGGGTTTCACAAAGTTCCAAAATCGGTCACACCGATTAGTAATACTCGGTCAGACCGAGTCTCACTTGTGCAATGGCATAAGCCAAATCGGTGAGACCGAGTTTTTCAACTCGGTGGGTCCGAGATGGTTTCGGCGGCAACCTAACCCTAAATTTTTTGAATCAAACCTAATCTACGAGTTCATTGACTGGATAGAAGTTTATCAAACGTGGCAAGAATCATTATGATCACAATGTGCTAGGAATCAGATTGGGGAATAGCACAAAGATCGAGTCCATACCCTAGTTCGGCGAGACTCGCTATGGCGGCAACGGCGGGGTTGATTCTCGTTGACGGCGACGGAGACCAGCGACTGGAGGCGGCTGGCGGCGAGGAGACGATCCGGAGACCACGTTGGTAGAGCAAGCTATCGCACGGGCGAAGGGGTTTGGAGAAATTTCCAAATTTTTGCCCGTGACTATATATAGCCCGACCCTGTCGGTGTGACCGAGTGGAACAACTCGGTGGCACCGAGATGCAAAACTGTATACAGTTATTGCAACTCGGTGTGACCGAATGGTTCAAATCGGTTGCACCGAGATCGAAAACATAGATCAACTTAATGATCTCGGTAAGACCGAAAGTGGGGTATCGGTCAAACCGAGAATCACAAAGAGGTTTTGGAAGTTTAAGTCTATGACGAATCGGGGACTCCGAGTGCTCCTCACACAGAGTGGTTCGAATCTGACTTGATCAAATTTTGTGATGTAGCATGAATAGAGTTTGAGACGAGAAAAGCATAGATAGCTAGAGGAGGTTCTTAGGCATTCTTGTCCATCCACTTGGCAAAAGGAAATACAACCAAACAATCAAAACAACAAGTGGATGTCCTCGAATGAGTAAAATATGCAACCAACATGCTCACACAATAAGATGGCAATTGAAATATGTGACAAAGCATGCACAACCAATTCTAGCATCTATCAAGCAATTTGCGATGACTAGGTCATCTATATATGAATATATTGACTTAGGAGTCAAGTGAGAACACTTGATCATAGGTCATACTCATCGTTTAAGCTCAAGTGGGGTTACCACTTTTACATAAAGCATTGTTGTGTTCACATCTTTAGAGTTGCTTTAGCTCAAGTCTTAGAGTAAAGCTCCCCCTAGATGTGATATCCCCCCTAAGAGGGATGAACTAACCTTGGGTTTTGTCGATGATGACTTCATGTAGATGTTGAAGATGTGGATGCTCAATGTTGATGTAGATCACTTGGAGCTATCCATTTGAGTGAATTGCACTTTCAGTACCTACATGGGTTAGTCCCACAAGGAACAAACAAGGATATCCATAGACATAGAGTGATGCACACACAAGATGATGTCTATGAAAACTTTTAGGTTACCTTGTCCCTTGTCTTACCAATAAGAGGGTTTGTGACTACTTGAACTAGTGAAAGATGTGGAAGTTGATTGCACTTGTTCTTGCCAAAATGATAAGAGTGAAGTATGTTGGCGGAGTCACCCTCAAGAACTCTCTAGTTCTTATTCTTTTGGATCCACACCATCTTGATGGGAATCCTTGGAGTTGTAGTCGTACTTGATGAAGTGGAACTTGAAGTAGTCTTGGGAATCCACTTGACTAAGGTCTTAGGAGCTTCTTCAAATGCATCAATTTCCTCTTGAAGCTTGTCCTTGCCTTTTTGCTTGTAGTCTTGTGGTGGAAGATCATCTTGAGCTTGTGTCCCCTTGAAGGAAGTATCATACTTCTCTTGTTGAGGAACAAACTTTGTCTTGGGGTATTGATCTTCTTCCCACTCAACTCCATTGGCATTGAACTTTCGTTCAAAACCAACACCTTGATTCTTCCGGTGCATTCCTTACTTGCGCACAATTTCCTCGAATTGCTTACTCCCGGCAAGGCTTTTGTACACTCCTTTCTCTATAATTCCCTTCAATAAGCTATTTTCTTGCTCAAGTGTAACTTGGCTAAGAGAATCATTAGTGGAATCAAGAGAACTACTAGAAGCAACAATATTGAATTTAGAATGATCATTGTTACTACTAGAGGAAGAATCTTTCTTGTTCTTGTTACTAGACTTGACTTGAGGCATGTAAGTGGATAAGAGTAAACGCTTGGCAATGTAAGAAGAACTTTTCTTGCGGAGATCATCATTGATTGCCTTTAAAAACTCATGCTCTTGCTCAAGATTGAGCTTTTCAAAGCGTAACTTCTCATGAGCTCTTAAAAGTTCTCGATGATCTTCGAAGATAGTTTCATGAGCTAACTTAAGAGTGTTTAGTTCTTTAGTTAGAGCCTCAATCTTCTCCTTATCATTGTCATTCGTTTTATCTTGATTAGCATGATTAATTGACGTTTCATCATAGTATTCATCACTAGAGTTGTCAACAAGTAAATCATCATCACCTAACAAGTCATCTTCATCACTATTAAAATCAACATACTCGGGGTGTGTTACCTTAGGACCTTTGGCCATGAAACATCTTCCAATTCCTTCATTTGGTGAGTCAAATATGTCGTAGGAGTTGGTTCACACAAGTGCTAGACCGGCAACACCTTCATCTTGAGTATATTCGGAATCGGAGTGATAACTTCTCTCGGAGTGGCTGTCGGAGTCGGAGCCGGATACCCATTCACCAACATGAGCTTGATGTCTTCGTTTTGTGTAGCTCCTTGATGATTTTTCCTTCCTTTCCGAATCCTTGCTTCTCCGTGAGTATCTTCGTTCATAACGATCATCTCTACTCCTTCTCTCTCTTGGTGGTGATTCTTCTCTTTTGCTTCTTCTTTTTGGAGAGTCTTCTCTTCTCTTGTAGGAAGCCGTACACTCATTGGAATAGTGTCCGGGTCTTCCACAACTGTAGCAGTTTCGCTCTCGACTAGAATATCTTTTTTCATTGTAGGACCTTGACTTGAAGCTTCTATCTTTGCTTCTACTCTTGTAGAACTTGTTGAAGTTCTTCACCATTAAGCTCAATTCTTCATTGAAGTTTTGTTTCTCACTTGATGATGTAGGGGCTTCACATGAGGCTTTGTAGGCGCCACTTGATTTGTTGTGAAGTTCCTCTTTATCCTTAAGTGACATCTCATGAGCAACAATTCTTCCAATTACTTCCGTTGGCTTGAGATCTTTGTAATTGGGCATCATTTGGATTAATGTGCACACGGTATCATATTTTCCATCCAAGGCTCTTAGAATCTTCTTGATGATGAATCTATCGGTCATCTCTTCACTTCCTAAGCCGGCAATCTCATTTGTGATGAGAGCAAGTCTAGAGTACATTTCAGCGACACCTTCACCATCCTTCATTTTGAACTTGTCAAATTGACTTTGAAGCACATCCAATTTGGATTCCTTGACGGAGTCGGTACCTTCGTGCATATCAATCAAAGTGTCCCAAATTTCCTTTGCATTTTCAAGACGGCTGATTTTGTTGAATTCTTCGGGGCACAATCCGTTGAAGAGAATATCACAAGCTTGAGCATTGTATTGCAACATCTTCAACTCGTCCGCGGTAGCTTCACGGTTTGGTTCTCTCCCATCAAAAAAGTCACCTTGCAAACCAACACACACAATAGCCCAAACGGCGGGGTTATGTCCAAGAATATGCATTTTCATTTTATGCTTCCAACTAGCAAAATTAGTACCATCAAAGTAAGGACCTCTACGGTGATAATTTCCCTCGCTAGACGCCATACTCTCCTAGGTTATGAAACCAAGGTTATGACCACCAAAAGCTATGGAAATCAAAGCAAATGGAGACCAAGGCTCTGATACCACTTGTAGGATCGAAAGTATGTCTAGAGGGGGGTGATTAGACTACTTGACCAAATAAAAACTCAACCTTTTCCCAATTTTAGTTCTTGGCAGATTTTAGCTATTTTAGGACAAGTCAAGCAATCATCACACAATTCAAGCAAGCATGCAAAGAGTATATTGGCAGCGGAAAGTAAAGCATGCAACTTGCAAGAATGTAAAGGGAAGGGTTTGGAGAATTCAAACGCAATTGGAGACACGGATGTTTTTCCCGTGGTTCGGATAGGTGGTGCTATCCTACATCCACGTTGATGGAGACTTCAACCCACGAAGGGTAACGGTTGCGCGAGTCCATGGAGGGCTCCACCCACAAAGGGTTCACGAAGAAGCAACCTTGTCTATCCCACCATGGCCATTGCCCAGGAAGGACTTGCCTCACTAGCGGTAGATCTTCACGAAGTAGGCGATCTCCTTGCCCTTACAAACTCCTTGGTTCAACTCCACAATCTTGTCGGAGGCTCCCAAGTGACACCTAGCCAATCTAAGAGACACCACTCTCCAAGAAGTAACAAATGGTGTGTTGATGATGAACTCCTTGCTCTTGTGCTTCAAATGATAGTCTCCCCAACACTCAACTCTCTCTCATAGGATTTGGATCTGGTGGAAAAAAGATTTGAGTGGAAAGCAACTTGGGGAAGGCTAGAGATCAAGATTCATATGGTAGGAATGGAATATCTTGGTCTCAACACATGAGTAGGTGGTTCTCTCTCAGAACATATGAGTTGGAAGTGTAGATGTGTTCTGATGGCTCTCTCCACGAGTGAAGAGGAGGTGGAGGGGTATATATAGCCTCCACACAAAATCCAACCGTTACACACAATTTATCAATCTCGGTGGGACCGAATCAAAAAACTCGGTCGGACCGAAAAGGTAAACCTAGTGACCGTTAGAGATTTTCGGTGGGACTGACATGCAACTCGGTAGGACCGATTTTGTTAGGGTTAGGGCATAACATAATCTCGATGAGACCAATTACACAAACTCGGTGAGACCGATTTTGGTAATAATCTAACCAGAGAGTTGGTCAGGTAAACTCGGTGGGACCGATTTGCTCTTTCGGTGAGACCGAAATGTTACAAAAAGGAAACAGTGAGTTTACATTGCAATCTCGGTGGGACCGATCCGCTCTTTCGGTGAGACCGAAAAGTTACGAAAGGGAAACAGAGAGTTTGCAATCCCATCTCAGTGAGACCGGGATCCCTATCGGTAGAACCGAATTGCTAGGGTTTGGCAGTGGCTTATGACAAGTGAAACTCGGTGGCGCCGGATAGGAAGAATCGGTAGGACCGAGTTTGGCTTAGGGTTTAGATCATATGTGGATATGGAAAAGTAGTTGAGGGTTTTGGAGCATATCACTAAGCACATGAAGCAAGAGGCTCATTAAGCAACACCTCATCCCTCCTTGATAGTATTGGCTTTTCCTAAACACTCAATGTGATCTTGGATCACTAAAATATAAAATGAAGAGTTTTGAGCTTTTGAGCTTGAGCCAATCCTTTGCCCTTAGCATTTTGAAGGTTCCACTTTCACCATCCATGCCATGCCAATCATTGAGCTTTTCCTGAAATAATCATCTTGGAATAGCATTAGCTCAATGAGCTATATGTTGTTATGAATTACCAAAACCATCTAGGGATAGTTGCACTTTCAACTGGTCATTCATATGGTTAGTCATAAAATCCTACATAAAACTTGTAGATCACTTAATATGATATGTTTGATTCCTTGCAATAGTTTTGCGATATAAAGATGGTGATATTAGAGTCATGCTAGTGGGTAGTTGTGGATTGTAGAAATACTTGTGTTGAGATTTGTGATTCCTGTAGCATGCACGTATGGTGAACCGTTATGTAACGAACTCGGAGCATGAGGTATTTATTGATTTTCTTCCTTATGAGTGGCGGTCGGAGATGAGCGATGGTCTTTTCCTACCAATCTATCCCCCTAGGGGCATGTGTAGTAGTACTTTGCTTTGAGGGCTAATAAACTTTTGCAATAAGTATGTGAGTTCTTTATGACTAATGTTGAGTCCATGGATTATACGCACTCTCACCCTTCCATCATTACTAGCCTCTCTAGTATCGCGCAACTTTCGCCGGTACCTGATAATTAACCCACAAGTATAGGGGATCACAACAGCTTTCGAGGGTAGAGTATTCAACCCAAATTTATTGATTCGACACAAGAGGAGCCAAAGAATATTCTCAAGTATTAGCAGTTGAGTTGTTAATTCAATCACACCTGGAAACTTAGTATCTGCAGCAAAGTGTTTAGTAGCAAAATAATATGATAGTGATGGTAACGGTAACAAAAGAGTAATGAAAGCAAAGTAATGTTTTTGGTATTTTGTAGTGATTGTAACAATAGCAACGGGAAAGTAAATAAGCGTAAACCAGTATATGGAAAGCTCGTAGGCATCGGATCAATGATGGATAATTATGCCGGATGCGGTTCATCATGTAACAGTCATAACATAGGGTGACACAGAACTAGCTCCAGTTCGTCAATGTAATGTAGGCATGTATTCCGGATATAATCATACGTGCTTATGGGAAAGAACTTGCATGACATCTTTTGTCCTCCCGTGGCAGCGGGGTCCTAATGGAAACTAAGGGATATTAAGGCCTCCTTTTAATAGAGAACCGGAATAAAGCATTAGCACCTAGTGAATACATGAACTCCTCAAACTACAGTCATCACCGGTAAGTATCCCGATTATTGTCACTTCGGAGTTAACGGATCATAACACATAATAGGTGACTATAGACTTGCAAGATAGGATCTAGAACTCTCATATATTGACGAAAACATAATAGGTTCAGATCTAAAATCATGGCACTCGTGCCCTAATGACAAGCATTAAGCATAACAAAGTCATAGCAACATCAATCTCAGAACATAGTGGATACCAGGGATCAAACCCTAACAAAACTAACTCGATTACATGATGAATCTCATCCAACCCATCACCGTCCAGCAAGTCTACGATGGAATTACTCACGCACGGCGGTGAGCATCATGCAATTGGTGATGGAGGATGGTTGATGATGACGACGGCGATGAATCCTCCTCTCCGGAGCCCCGAACGGACTCCAGATCAGCCCTCCCGAGAGGTTTTAGGGCTTGGCGGCGGCTCCATATCGTAAAACGCGATGATTTCTTCTCTCCTATTTTTCTTTCCCCAAAGTTATATATAGTTGGAGTTCGAGTCGGGGGGTCTCCAGGGGCCCACGAGGTAGGGGGGCGCGCCCCCCACCCTCGTGAGAAGGGTGTGGGCCCCCGGTCTTCATCTTTGGCGAGGATTTTTTATTATTTATTGTAAGATATTCCATGGAGTTTCAGGTCATTCCGAGAACTTTTGTTTTCTGCATATAAAACAACATCATGGCAATTCTGCTGAAAACAACGTCAGTCCGGGTTAGTTCCATACTTCCATTCAAATCATACAAGTTAGAGTCCAAAATAAGGGTAAAAGTGTTTGGAAAAGTAGATATGACGGAGACGTATCAACTCCCCCAAGCTTAAACCCTTGCTTGTCCTCAAGCAATTCAGTTGACAAACTGAAAGAAATAAAGAAAAACTTTTACAAACTCTCTTTGCTCTTGTTGTTGTAAATATGTCAAGCTAGCATTCAAGTTTTCAGCAAAGATTATAACTAACCACATTTGCAATAATTCTCAGGTCTCATGATTACCCATATCAATAGCATAATCAACTAGCAAGCCATAATAATAAAATCTCGGATGACAACACTTTCTCAAAATAATCATAATATGATATAACAAGATGGTATCTCGCTAGCCCTTTCTGAGACCGCAAAACATAAATCCAAAGCACCTTTAAAGATCAAGGACTGACTAGACATTGTAATTCATGGTAAAAAAGATCCAATCATAGTCACATCCAATATAAATTAACAGTAATGAATGCAAATGACATCTAAGCTCTCCAGCTAGTGCTTTTTAATAAAAGGGTGATGGCTCAACATAAAAGTAAATAGATATGCCCTTCGCAGAGGGAAGCAGGGATTTGTAGAGGTGCCAGAGCTCGGTTTTAAAATAGAGGTGAATAATATTTTGAGCGGTATACTTTCATTGTCAACATAACAATCAAGAGATGGCGATATCTTCCATGCTACACACATTATAGGCGATTCCCAAACAGAATGGTAAAGTTTATACTCCCCTTCCACCAACAAACATCAATCCATGGCTTGCTCGAAACAACGAATGCCTCCAACATACATCAGGTCTCAGGGGGAGTTTTGTTTGCAATTATTTTGATTTAGTTTGCATAAAGCATGGGACTGGGCATCCCGATGACCAGCCCTTTATCTCGTGAGTGAGAAGCGAAGTCCACTCCTCTTGAGAATAACCCGCCTAACATGGAAGATACAGACAACTCTAGTTGATACATGAGCTATTCGAGCATACAAAACAGGATGATTATTTGAAAATTTAGAGTTTGGCACATACAAATTTACTTGGAACGGCAGGTAGATACCGCATATACGAAGGTATAGTGGACTCATGTGGAATAACTTTGGGGTTTAAGGAGTTTGGATGCACAAGTAGTATTCCCGCTTAGTACAGGTGAAGGCTAGCAAAAGACTGGGAAGCGACCAACTAGAGAGCGACAACAGCCATGTACATGCATTAAAATTAATGAACATTGGATGCAAGCATGAGTAGGATATAATCCACCATGAACATAAATATCGTGAAGGCTATGTTGATTTGTTTCAACTACATGCGTGAACATGTGCCAAGTCAAGTCACTTAAATCATTCAGATGAGGATACCACCCTATTATAGCACATCATAACCATTTTAATAGCATGCTGGCACACAAGGTAAATCATTATAACTCATAACTAATCAAACATGGCACAAGCAACTATGATCTCTAATTGTCATTGCAAACATGTTTATTCATAACAAGCTGAATCAAGAACGACGAATTCATCATATTTACAAAAACAAAAGAGGTGAAGTTTGTACCAGCTTTTCTCACCTCAGTCAGTCCATCATATACCATCATAATTGCCTTTCACTTGCATGACCGAACGATGTGAATAATAATAAGAGTGCATGTGCATTGAACTAAGCTGGAATCTGCGAGCATTCAATAAACAGGAGAAGACAAGGCAATATGGGCTCTTTTGTCAGATAAACAATAATGCATGTAAGAGCCACTTCAACAATTTAATTATGGTCTTCTCCTACTGACCTCCAAAGAAAAGAAAAGAAATACAACTATTTACACGGGAAAGCTCTCAACAAGCAAAAGAAGAACGGGAAATATTTTTAGGTTTTCTTTTTAATTAATACTAGTAAAAGGGCCCGTGCGTTGCAACGGGTTGAAACAGGAAGAAATAAGTTCATTCTAACACGATTACTGACCCCAACATCCTCAACTTTGCGCAAAATTTGTTCAAAGGAGTAATATGGGTCAAGTAAGAGTGCCAGTTTGGCGTAAAGCTTGATAAGATTGCAAAAAAAGTAGTGGACTCATGATGTGAGTCAATATTCCTTTCCCCAATCTTTTACCTTCGCTAACATAACGAACCGACTCATGAACGTCCCAAGGTGCTTCAGCTCATCGCCTCCTCCGACCGAGTGATTAGTGATTTCTGAACATACACTTCCATTCATTTGTTGTTTGTAGGCACACACGTAGTAACTTCATACATAGATTAGGAAGGTGTTCAATGTACGAAAGCCCTATTTGTCATGAAATTTATACTAACCCAACTTCAATTGTGTGGGGAGCTTCTACTACAGACTCCGGTATGAGTAGTCTGTCAGAGCAAATATGAAATTGCCAATGTATGGTGATGCTGCAACTAATTCCCCCTTCTTCTTCCTTTAACTGGTGTGAATGCACATCACAATCAGCTAGGAACAAATAAATATACTGAATCACGCGAGACTGTTCCCTCTTAAATTTGGAGATGAAAACAGATCCTGATGGGGTTGGACCATCAGATGCATGTAGTGCCACTGCGTTCAGATATGTCTCGAACACTGATTTTGAATGGATAACTCCTCAAATTTGAGTGATTGCCTAAATTTTGAAGAAACCTCTATGCCTCTTAAAAGTGTATCCTGTGTTTATTGGAACCTTGCCACTCCACATCAGAATAAGCTTTATGCAGAGGGAGATCAAGCTTGACTAAATCCTAACTTTAACAAAAAAATAGCTGATCATTGTTTTCATTACCTATTGTACTTTCACCAAGCATGTAACATGCATTTTTAATTTATTGCAGGTATGGCAGTGCAATTCTGAATATCAAGTGGTTGCAGATATGAGGCAAACTGAAAACAGAGAGTTCAGTCCTAATCTAGAAACAATATGCATATCAAAGCTAACATGGTATGGACAATGGCTAACAAGTACAATCGAAGTAGTATGCAGTCCCTTAAGCACTATTATAGATGTAGTTATAATCAGTACAGCCATGAAGAAGTTTCTTAGTCCGCATTATGAGAGGTGACCCTCTGCAGGTCAGTACGCTATGGCAGAAGATTACTGAAACGGAAAGTAAATTTATCTAAGAGTATAAACTGTATTGCGGACAATAAACTTCATCTACTAAGTTGTCAGGTTTTTAGTTGCATTATTGCATCAAAGAGTGGCAGGGCTATGTAGACAAACAGAATCTAGCGAATTTCCAACCAACAATCCATACACTACTAATTAAGGATGGATCGACCGATGTGTACTAAGCTAGCATATCTATTCTTGTGTATGCCACTGCAAAGCTATTTGATAACTGAGGAAAGACCAAAATCGCCGACAGGAAATGGCATTGGCAAGCATTAACATGAATTCATTTATGTGATTATATCCGACAATTACAGTCTTAATTGATTTATTAATAAGTATGAGGTAGCATCAAACCATCCAAGAAAAATAGGATACATCAATGATCAATACAGAATACCAGCTAACTTCTTATTTACCTCACAGATCTAAATGTGCGAGATTCAGCTTAAGCCAGTCCATTAGGTCATAGCCCTTCTCTAAGGGAACATTTGTTCGTGCCATCATATACTCCATGAATGTGGCTAGTACAGGAAGACTAAGGATTGAACCATGGCATGCACTAAGCAGAACATCACAATGTAGCTTACACAATAACTGAAAATTAAACAAAAAATGGTCGATGTCAGATAACCTACTGTAGGTTACTGGTGCACAATGAAAAAACCTTTCTTCTTGCGCCTTCTGTTGCGATGCCAAAACATGTATGCAACTTTGATGAATCAAATTCCGTTCTTGTTTACCAAAAATTACCATGTACATGAGTACAAATAATTGACCTCGAATTTCAGGGTCGGCTGTATCAGTTGCTTATTTAACATGTTAGTGCAACATCGTCATAGTTGAATAGAAACAGCTCCTTAGTACATATTGTGCAAGTATATTCAGTCAAACTAAGATATACGTTCAATAATGATGGTTAAAAGCTACTATCTGCTAGTTGGATAAAAGATCTAATGCACCTCATAAAATTGACAGCCTTTGATAGGAAAACAGGAGACATACTTTTATCTTTGTTAAGCAAGCATACGATCGATCTTCCTTTTCACATCCAAAAGCAGTACAGTCTGATTCCCTCGCTCACTTTGCATAGTCATTCTATCATTCCCTTGCATGTAGCAGCGCTACTCACTGGATCACTGAACAATCACACAATTAAATTGCCCATGTAAAGATTTGCCACACAAATTAATTATCAAGATGAGTTTCCTCAACTGAAAGTGTATATATTGGATCAAAAGGGAAGTGTGATAATTGAATTAATCAAGTAGATATTGAGGTTCACGTACATGTGTATTCTTACCTGAGCCTCTTGTAGGATTTGGAGCAGCTTGTTGGCGAGCCACTCGTCAAAATCCTCGATCTCGTCTGGCAAGTCTACTGCTGTGATATCTAAGATACAATTCATAAACTCTCATCAGAGTAAATATTTTTGAATAGCTCTACTTCTAACTCAGCTAACCAATCAACATCATATGTTTATTAGAACTGTCATAAACTCTGAAGGTATATCCTGTAGAAGTAAAAAGTTTTTGCCTTTAGGATTTTAGTCTGCTGTTGTCAAGTTCAAAGCAACTTTGTTAATTCTATGCCATCTAATTTGATAGAAACTGCAATCTGAGTCCATCGATTCCGAGTTTCTTGCCATATTGTCTTACAGAAACTACAGTCCATCGATTTCTTTTGCCTATCATTCCCATCTAATTTGAGTGTTGGCGAAAGACTGCTGCATATATATGGCGAAAGACTGTTGCGTATATATAAGTCTGTCGCAATCTTTTTTACCGAATCAAACTGAGTTGAGTCCAGTTTAGAATTAACAAGAAAAATTCAAAGAAACTACAGTCCATCTAATTATTTTGCCCATCGGCCGTTCAGTTCAGTTCAGTTTTTATAGAACCAAACTGAGTTCAGTTCAGCCCAAACCGAGTTCAGTTCAATTTAAAACCAAAAGCAATTTTAAGGTATTGCTATCTAGTCATACAGATTGTCAAGCAGCAAGTTTTTGACACAATCAAACTGTGTTTTATTGATCTTATGGGAATGCACAAGGATATATTGATCTGAAACCAATGATTTGATCAGATAAGGCGATGATGTATTGTAGAATTTTAAAGCAGTGTATACAAGCTATCATGATTCATGCACCTAATTATCTCAGAGGAATCCAAATAAACTTGAGCAAAGCTTCCATGGCATGCAGAGTGCTGGATCAACAATACAATAACCTATAGTATATGCTTGATTTTGGCATGGATTCAGAAAATCTGTACGCTGTTTGTAATTCAGAAATTCATTGCTTCATTCATGCGCTACTGCTATTTCATATAGAGGGAGATCACGGAGGAGAGCAGCAGCCTGCTGCTGCGATTTTGTTCATGGTGCTGCTTGGTGTACGTACTACACATCTATATAGAGAACACAAAGAACAAAAGGCTGCTGCTTGATGCTTTCAATGGGATACATACATCGGTTGTAGCCGCCACGGGCGACATTGGACGGCTCGACAGATGATTTTGTTCCTCCGGTGAACTCGGCGGCGATATTGGACGGTTCATGAAATTTTCGATGGAATTTGATGGAGATCATGGTCTAAGGAGGCAACCTGATGGAGATTCCAGACAAGAACCCTTCCTTCTTATAGCAGGCAAGTAAAATCCGGGTTGGGCACTCCATTGATTGTGTTGGAGAAGGACACGGTCTCCAATTTTCCATCCAAATCACGACACGCATCAGCCCTCTACTGCTACTTGCCGCTTCTGCCCTCTGCTGCTACTGCCCGTTGCCTCTGCGCTATGCTTCTGCTGCTCGTTGCCGCTGCTGCCTGCCACTTCTGCCTTCTGCTATTGCTGCTGCCCGCTGCCTCTGCTTGCCACCACTGCTGCAGCGTGTCATTGCTCCTTGTCGCAAACTCGACGGCATCCATGTGCGGGGGCAGGCGGAGGCAGGCACTGGCAAGCAGGAAGTGGAGCGCGTCGACGGAGCTGCGGTGGAGGTGAGGGAAAATAGCTCCGCAGCGGCGTCATGGCTGCCGGCCGGCAAGCGCCTCGCCGCGGCTGCTGGCCGACAAGAACAACGGAGCTCGGGTGTTGTGAATGGAGACACACCTACAGGAGGGAGGCGGGGACGCCGGAGGCGGAGGAGAGGCCAGACCGGAGGTGGAGGGGACAGCCGGAAACCTTCCGCGCCGACGAGAGCCCAGCCGAAGTTGTCCCCCTTCCATCCTCCAGCCACGCGCAGCCGCTCGCGGAGCCACAACCACCATGGCTGATGGCCTTCAGGGTGTCGCCACGGAGCTTATCCTATCGCCACTCGCCTCCGTTCGTCGGAGCCCCAAGCACCGCCGCCGTGGAGTGTCCCCATCCCCGGCGCTCCTTCCACTCCTCCGCGGCTCAGACTGCAGAGCGCCGCGGCTATAGCCGTGAGCCGCCGTGGGGACTCCTTCCGCGACACGCACCGCCCGACGCTCCTTCTACTCCGGCGCTCCTCGCGCCGCGGCTGTAGCCGTCCGCCGACAAGGGCGCGACACTCACCTTATCCTTCTGCGCCGCGGCTGGGAAGCGGGCGTGGAAAAAAATGAAACACAGGATTTTTTAGAAAACTGAAACGTTTTTTTAATTCACTAAAATAGGGACGACGGGTTTAATTCATAAAAACCACATGAATCTTTCTGTAAAAACTCCGCGACGATGAACCCGGAGACTCAATCCGTGCTTTATTATTAGGAAGAGACTACAAGCATGGAAAGTAAATTAATTAAAAGCTACAACTAATTGTTTTGGTTTTTTTTAAAGTTTATTAATCACACAAGAAGAAAGCATAAAAATAAATAAATTAGCATAGATGATACATGAAAATGTATGAGCACCGACATCTAGTAATGAGTGTATGTGAACATAAATGTAATGTCAGTGAGAAATACGTACTCCCTCAAGCTTAGGCTTTTGGCCTAAGTTGGTCTATAGCCACGGCTGGCCTGACTAATATCCATAATAATAGTTGTTGGGGTTGTACTGTGATGCAGCGGCTATCGCCTCCTGAACTGCAGTGTGGCGACGAGTGGCCTCCGCTCTCCTCTCGTACTCATCTGCCTCCTCTCTGGTAATAGTATACCCTCCTCTTGCCTGATAATCAAAGAAAGCAGAAGCAGGGAGAGTAATATGGACAGCACGGCGTCTGTCAAAGATTAGTCGGTATTGAAGAGGTGATTTGTTTCTCTCGACAAAATGGTGGGAAATCATAGAATCAAAATCTAAATAAGCAGGAGGCAACTCCATGTCTCCTTCATGAATGTCTATCTCAAGAAATTTAGCTAAGCGGATTGCATAAATTTCTCCAAAGAAATCTCCATTATGTCTATTATGATGCAACCTACGAGCTACAATGGCTCCCATATGATAAGATTGGTCTCCTGACACAGCACTCCTGAGAATTCTAAGGTCAGTGACACACATGTGACATGCTTCATCCTTAGCATTTATGCACCTACCTATGAAGAGAGCAAAAATAATGTATAGCAGGAAAGTGAATGCTCCCTATGGTAGCTTGCGTTATATCTCTAGATTCCCCTACAGTTAGACTAGCAAGAAAGTTTCTCAATTCAGAGTTAGGGGGATCCCTAACACTACCCCATTAGGGAAGCTTGCAAGCAAAAGTGAAATCCTCTAAGTCCATGGTATAAGATTTGTCATAAAGATCAAACATGACTGAAGGAGAATTACGCGAAGATGAATACTCAAACCTTCTCACAAAAGAGCTTGTGAGCTCATGATACTGGGGGCATTTGTCTGCCTCGAATTCCTCAAGACCGGCATTACGCACATATGCGTTAAATTCTTCTTTAATTCCCGATCGATCCATAAAATTTTCAGACGGCCACTCACAAGGACGCATTGGAGCGTCTTTTGGTGGCTCTTCGTCAGCATCACGCATTGCAAGCCTGGGTCCTTGCTTCCTTGAAGAACCACCTTGGAACATTTTCCTAAACATATTTCTCCCTCTGAAAAATTCTGAATTTTTTTAGTAACTTTAAAATAAAAGTAAACCAAACTCAATAATATTGATAGCAACAACTCCTACAAGTGCCTAGAGCCTATATCATGCATCAAAACTACTTTTGACCATATAAATTTGACATGCAAGCTCAAGAACAGGGTCACCTAAGCAGCAAAAATTTATAATGAATAAAGCACTAGAACAAAAACTAATTAGACCAATAGAGGAGTCACATACCAAGGAACAATCTCCCCAAACAGTTTTGTGAAAGGTGCTTTGAGCAAGGAGATCGAAAATGGCAGCAAAACGAGCTTGGACTCGGGTTTGAGCTGGTTTTTTGTATTTGGGGGAGGAAGATGAAGTGTGTGGCTGAAAGAATACGTGGAGGAGGGCCACCGTGGGCCCACGAGGCAGGGGGGCGCGCCCTAGGGGGGTGGGCGCGCCCTCCATCCTCGTGGCAAGGTGGTTGGCCCCCTGGTGTGTTCTCTGTTCCATAAATCCTCAAATATTTTAGAAAAAATCATATTTAATTTTCAGGACATTTGGAGAATTTTTATTTTTGAGGTATTTTTATATTGCACAGATAATCAGATAACAGACAGAAAATTATTTATTTTTACTTTATTTCAACTAAATAACGGAAAGTATAGAAAGGGTAAAAAGAGTTGTGCTTCTAGTTTCATCCATCTCATGCTCATCAAAAGGAATCCACTAACAAGGTTGATCAAGTCTTGTTAACAAACTCATTCTGATTAACATGAAACCGGAGAAATTTCGAATAACACTAGGTTACCTCAACGGGGATATGCACATCCCCAATAATAAGTATATCATATTTCTTCTTGGCAGTAGGAAGAGGAAATTCAAAACCTCCAAATATAATTGATGGAATTTTTCCGATAGAATTGATACTATGAACTTGAGGTTGTTTCCTCAGAAAGTGTACCGTATGCTCATTACCACTAACATGAAAAGTGACATTGCCTTTTTTGCAATCAATAACAGCCCCTGCAGTATTAAGAAAAGGTCTTCCAAGAATAATAGACATACTATCATCCTCGGGAATATCAAGAATAACAAAGTCCGTTAAAATAGTAACGTTTGCAACCACAACAGGCACACCCTCACAAATACCGGCAGGTATAGCAGTTGATTTATCAGCCATTTGCAAAGATATTTCAGTAGGTGTCAACTTATTCAAATCAAGTCTACGATATAAAGAGAGAGGCATAACACTAACACCGACTCCAAGATCACATAAAGCAGTTTTAACATAGTTTCTTTTAATGGAGCATGGTATAGTAGGTACTCCTGGATCCTCAAGTTTCTTTGGTATTCCACCCTTAAAAGTATAATTAGCAAGCATGGTGGAAATTTCAGCTTCCGGTATCTTTCTTTTATTTGTAACAATATCTTTCATGTACTTAGCATAAGTTTTCATTTTAAGCATATCATTCAATCACATATGCAAAAATATAGGTCTAATCATTTCAGCAAAGCGTTCAAAATCCTCATCATCCTTTTTCTTGGATGGTTTGGGAGGAAAAGGCATGGGTTTCTCAACCCAAGGTTCTCTTTCTTTACCATGTTTCCTAGCAACAAATTCTTTCTTATCATAACGTTGATTCTTTGATTGTGGGTTATCAAGATCAACAACAGGTTCAATTTCTACATCATTATCATTCCTAGGTTGAGCATTATTATGAACATCATCATTAACATTTTCATTAGGTTCATGTTCATTACCAGATTGAGTTTCAACATCAGAAATAGAAATATCATTTGGATTATCAGGTGGTTCAGCAATAGGTTCACTAGAGGTTTGCATAGTTCTATCCTTTTTCTTTTTCTTCCTTTTTGAAGAACTAGGTGCATCAATTTTATTTCTCTGAGAATCTTGCTCAATTCTCTTAGGGTGGCCTTCAGGATACAAAGGTTCCTGAGTCATTCTACTAGTTCTAGTAGCCACTTTAACAGCATAATCATTTTCTTACTATTCATCTCATTGAGTAATTCTTTTTGAGCTTTAAGTACTTGTTCTACTTGAGTGGTAACCATAGAAGCATGTTTGCTAACAATTTTAAGTTCACCTCTAATATTAGCCATATAATCACCTAAATATTTAATCATATCAGCATCTTGTTTTAATTGTCTACCAAAATAAGCATTGAAGTATTCTTCCTTAAACATAAAATTATCAAACTCATCCAAGCATTGACTAGCAATTTTAGTAGGAGGGATTTAAGCTTTATCATATCTATAGAGAGAATTTACCTTTACTACCTATGTCGGGTTATCAAGGTCTGGAGGTTCTTCAATAAATAAAGGATTAAGATCATATATTTCTTCATCAGGCGGTAAAATGAGACCATGTATTTCTTCAATAGGTGGTAAATTCTTAACATCTTCAGCTTTAATACCTTTTTATTTCATAGATTTCTTTGCCTCTTGCATATCTTCAGGACTGAGAAATAGAACACCTCTCTTCTTCATAGTTGGTTTAGGAATATGATCATTAATTGGATCAGGAGTTGCCTCAGGAGCTGGCTCAGGGGGTGCCCAATTATTTTCATTTGTCAACATATTATTCAATAAGATTTCAGCTTCATTCGGTGTTCTTTCCCTGAAAAGAGAACCAGCACAACTATCCAGGTAATCTTTGGAAGCATCGGTTAGTCCATTATAAAAGATATCAAGTATTTTATTTTTCTTAAGAGGATGATCAGGCATAGCATTAAGTAACTTGAGAAGCCTCCCCCAAGCTTGTGGGAGACTCTCTTCTTTAATTTGCACAAAGTTGTATATTTCCATTAAAGCAGCTTGTTTCTTATGAGCAGGGAAATATTTAGCAGAGAAGTAATAAATCATATCCTGGAGACTACACACACAACCAGGATCAAGAGAATTAAACCATATCTTAGCATCACCCTTTAATGAGAACGAAAATATTTTAAGGATATAAAAGTAGCGAGATCTCTCATCATTAGTGAACAGGGTGGCTATATCATTTAATTTAGTAAGATGTGATACAACAGTTTCAGATTCATAGCCATGAAAAGGATCAGATTCAACCAAAGTAATTATATCAGGATCAACAGAGAATTCATAATCCTTATCAGCAACACAGATAGGTGAAGTAGCAAAAGCAGGGTCAGGTCTCATCCTAGCATTTGGAGATTGCTTATTCCATTTAGCTAATAACCTTTTGAGTTCATATCTATCTTTGCAAGCTAAAATAGCTAAAGAAGCATCTTGATCAAATAAATAACCCTCAGGAATAACAAGTGATTCTTCATCATCACTTTCATCTTGATAATCAGATTCAATATTTTCAATCTCTCTAGCCCTAGCAAGTCTTTCCTCTAGAAAATCACTAAGTGGCATAGTAGTATCAGGCATAGAGGTAGTTTCATCATAAGTATCATGCAGAGAAGAAGTAGCATCATCAATAACATGCGACATATCAGAACGAATAGCAGAAGCAGGTGTAGGTGTCGCCAACTTACTCATAACAGAAGGTGAATCAAGTGCAGAGCTAGATGGCAGTTCCTTACCTCCCCTCGTAGTTGAGGGATAGATCTTGGTTTTTGGATCTCTCAAGTTCTTCATAGTGTCCAGCAAATATAAATCCCAAGTGACTCAAAGAATAGAGCTATGCTCCCCGGCAACGGCGCCAGAAATTAGTCTTGATAACCCACAAGTATAGGGGATTGCAACAGCTTTCGAGGGTAGAGTATTCAACCCAAATTTATCGATTCGACACAAGGGGAGCCAAAGAATATTCTCAAGTATTAGCAGCTGAGTTGTCAATTCAACCACACCTGGAAACTTAGTATCTGTAGTAAAGTGTTTAGTAGCAAAATAATATGATAGTGATGGTAACGGTAACAAAAGAATAATGAAAGCAAAGTAATGTTTTTGGTATTTTGTAGTGATTGTAACAATAGCAACTGGAAGGTAAATAAGCGTAAACCAGTATATGGAAAGCTTGTAGGCATCGGATCAATGATGGATAATTATGCCGGATGCGGTTCATCATGTAACAGTCATAACATAGGGTGACACAGAACTAGCTCCAGTTCATCAATGTAATATAGGCATGTATTCCGAATATAGTCATACATGCTTATGGAAAAGAACTTGCATGACATATTTTGTCCTAACCTCCCGTGGCAGCGGGGTCCTAATGGAAACTAAGGGATATTAAGGCCTCCTTTTAATAGAGAACCGGAACAAAGCATTAGCACATAGTGAATACGTGAACTCTTTAAACTACGGTCATCACCAGTAAGTATCCTGATTATTGTCACTTCGGGGTTAACGGATCATAACACATAATAGGTGACTATAGACTTGCAAGATAGCATCTAGAACTCTCATATATTGATGAAAACATAATAGGTTCAGATCTGAAATCATGGTGCTCGGGCCCTAGTGACAAGCAGTAAGCATAGCAAAGTCATAGCAACATCAATCTCAGAAGATAGTGGATACTAGGGATCAAACCCTAACAAAACTAACTCGATTACATGGTGAATCTCATCCAACCCATCACCGTCCAGCAAGCCTACGATGGAATTACTCACGCACGGCGGTGAGCATCATGAAATTGGTGATGGAGGATGGTTGATGATGACGACGGCGACGAATCCCCCTCTCCGGAGCCCCGAACAGACTCCAGGTCAGCCCTCCCGAGAGGTTTTAGGGCTTGGCGGTGGCTCCGTATCGTAAAACACTATGATTTCTTCTCTCCTATTTTTTTCTCCCCGGAAGCAGTTATATAGAGTTGGAGTTGGAGTCGGGGGGTCTCCAGGGGGCCCACGAGGTAAGGGGCGCGCCCTAGGGGGGGGCAGCGCCCCCACCCTCGTGAGAAGGGTGTGGGCCCCCTGGTCTTCATCTTTGGCGAGGATTTTTTATTATTTATTGTAAGATATCCCGTGGAGTTTCAGGTCATTCCGAGAACTTTTGTTTTCTGCACATAAAACAACATCATGGCAATTCTGCTGAAAAAAGAGTCAGTCCGGGTTAGTTCCATTCAAATCATACAAGTTAGAGTCCAAAACAAGAGCAAAACTGTTTGGAAAAGTAGATACGACGGAGACGTATCAGTACCATAAACCCACCATATACCTTCCTCAAAACAGCCACCATACCTACCTATTATGGCATTTCCATAGCCATTCCGAGATATATTGCCATGCAACTTCCATCATCATCATATACATGACTTGAGCATTCATTGTCATATTGCTTTGCATGATCATAAGATAGCTAGCATGATGTTTTCATGGCTTGTCCGTTTATTTATGTCATTGCTACGCTAGATCATTGCACATCCCAGTACACCGCCGGAGGCATCCATATAGAGTCATACTTTGTTCTAGACATTGAGTTGTAATATTGAGTTGTAAGTAAATAAAAGTGTGATGATCATCATTATTAGAGCATTGCCCCAGTGAGGAAAGGATGATGGAGACTATGATTCCCCCATAAGTCGGGATGAGACTCCGGACTTTAAAAAAAATAAAAGAGGCCAAAGAAGCCCAAATAAAAAAAGAGGCCAAAGAAGCCCACCAAAAAAATAAAAAAAAAGAGAGAAAAAGAGAGAAGGGGCAGTGCTACTATCCTTTTTCCACACTTGTGCTTCAAAGTAGCACCATGTTCTTCATATAGAGAGTCTCTTGAGTTGTCACTTTCATATACTAGTGGGAATTTTCATTATAGAACTTGGCTTGTATATTCTGATGATGGGCTTCCTCAAATGCCCGAGGTCTTCATGAGCAAGCAAGTTGGATGCACACCCACTTAGTTTCAGTTGGAGCTTTCATACACTTATAGCTCTAGTGCATCCGTTGCATGGCAATCCCTACTCACTCACATTGATATCTATTGATGGGCATCTCCATAGCCCGTTGATACGCCTAGTTGATGTGAAACTATCTTCTCCTTTTTGTCTTCTCCACCATCATATTCTATTCCACCTATAGTGCTATGTCCATGGCTCACGCTCATGTATTGCGTGAAAGTTGAAAAGGTTTGAGAACATCAAAAGTATGAAACAATTGCTTGGCTTGTCATCGGGGTTGTGCATGATGTGAATATTTTGTGTGGTGAAGATGGAGCATAGTCAGACTATATGATTTTGTAGGGATAACTTTCTTTAGCCTTGTTATTTTGAAAAGACATGATTGCTTTATTAGTAGGCTTGAAGTATTATTTTTTATGTCAAATGATAGACTATTGCTTTGAATCACTCGTATCTTAATATTCATGCCATGATTAGATTACATGATCAAGATTATGCTAGGTAGCATTCCACATAAAAAATTATCTATTTATCATTTACCTACTCGAGGACGAGCAGGAATTAAGCTTGGGGATGCTGATACGTCTCCGTTGATCTATAATTTTTGATTGTTCCATGCCAATATTCTACAACTTTCATATACTTTTGGCAACTTTTTATACTATTTTTGGGACTAACATATTGATCCAGTGCCCAGTGCCAGTTCTTGTTTGTTGCATGTTTTTTGTTTCGTAGAATATCCATATCAAACGGAGTCCAAACGGGATAAAAACTGACGGAGAGTTTTTTTGGAATATATATGATTTTTGGGAAGAAAAATTCACGCGAGACGGTGCCCAAGGTGGCCACGAGGCACGGGGCGCGCCCCTGACCCTCATGGGCCACCCGTAAGGCGGCTGGTGCCCTTCTTTCACCGCAAGAAAGTTAATATCCGAATAGAGATCGTGTTAAAATTTCAGCCCAATCGGAGTTACGGATCTCCGGGAATATAAGAAACGGTGAAAGGGAAGAATCTGAGAACGCAGAAACAAAGAGAGACAGAGAGACAGATCCAATCTCGGAGGGGCTCTCGCCCCTCCCACGCCATGGAGACCATGGACTAGAGGGGAAACCCTTCTCCCATCTAGGGAGGAGGTCAAGGAAGAAGAATAAGGAGGGGGGCTCTCTCCCCCTTGCTTCCGGTGGCACCGGAGTGCCACCAGGGGCCATCATCATCACCGCGATCTACACCAACACCTCCGCCATCTTCACCAACATCTCCATCACCTTCCCCCCTCTATCTACATCGGCCCACTGTCCCGCAACCCGTTGGACCCTCTACTTGAACATGGTGCTTTATGCTTCATATTATTATCCAATGATGTGTTGCCATCCTATGATGTCCGAGTAGATTTTCGTTGTCCTATCGGTGGTTGATGAATTGCTATGATTGATTTAATTTGCTTGTGGTTATGTTGCTGTCCTTTGGTGCCCATCATATGATTGCGCGCGTGGATCACACCCTAGGGTTAGTTGTATGTTGATAGGACTGTGTATTGGAGGGCAAGAGTGACAGAAGCTTCAACCTAGCATATAAATTGATGCATACGGGATTGAAGGGGGACCAATATATCTTAATGCTATGGTTGGGTTTTTACCTTAATGAACATTAGTAGTTGCGGATGCTTTCTAATATTTCCAATCATAAGTGCGTAGAATTCCAAGTCAGGGATGCCATGCTAGCAGTGGCCTCTCCCACATAATACTCGCTATCGGTCTAGTAAAGTAGTCAATTGCTTAGGGGCAATTTCGCAACTCCTACCACCACTTTTCCACACTCACTATATTTACTTTATTGTTTCTTTATCTAAACAGCCCCTACTTTTTATTTATGTACTCTTTATTATCTTGCAAACCTATCCAACAACACCTACAAAGTACTTCTAGTTTCATACTTGTTCTAGGTAAAGCGAACGTCAAGCGTGCGTAGAGTTGTATCGGTGGTCGATAGAACTTGAGGGAATATTTGTTCTACCTTTAGCTCCTCGTTGGGTTCGACACTCTTACTTATCGAAAACTGTTGCGATGCCCTATACTTGTGGGTTATCAAGGTCGTGCAGTGGCCGTAGAGGAGGAAGACTGCGACGACGGCGTCCCTCCGGGTCCCGATCCGTTGTCGAGGAAGAAGATGAGGACAACACCAGGAGCTCCTAGACTTGACGGAGCGACGTATGGGTGACGGTGGCCGCGGATACAGCAAACGGCGGCGATGGTGGCGCTCGGGCATCCGCCCAAATCGAAGCAGAGAGGGGGCGAGGGGGAATCTACCGGGGAGAGGGAGAGGAGGAGTGAGCGGGCGAGTGGGGGTGGCAGAGCAAGTGGAAGGGGAGCCCGAGGTGTCGAGGGGATCTTTATCCCCCTCGTCGTCGGCGAGCGGGTGCGGTGGGGGCGCGCTTGGCGCGCGCACCGGGTCGATGGAACAGGGGGGAGGGGAGAGCGACCGGGGAGCAAGCGTGGGCCGGCCTGCTGGGCCAGCTGGCTCGGGTGGGCCGAAGCCCAAGTGGGGCAGGGGATTTCTCTCTCTCCCTCTGCTTTCTTTTTCTTTTTCTTTTTTATTTTCAGCAGCTTTTGCATTTTCTTTTTAGCTAAAAATGACTTTGCAAAATTATGCCACTGGCCAAAACAATTTCAAAGAATTAAAGTGCACTGCCACAAAAAGGTTGGGAGGCTTTTGGATTAGTTGCCAATTTTATAAATTAAAAAGGGCATTTAATTTATTGCTTAGGTCACTGTTTTAAGTAGTCTAGGCCACTTAAACCCTTTGCAAAAATGTTGGTTCACCACAAATATTAGTTGTGGAATATTTGGCACATGATGAACATTTTTGTTTTCATGTTTGAGAAATTTTGAATTTCACTTAGCATTTGAATTTTCATTTAAAGGGGAAGTTGAAAGAAACATGAGATAATAATGATCAGGCACATGTTTAGCAAAAAGGTTAACTTAACCCCAGGGGTTACTGTAGCATCATTACACCGGGGTGTTACAACTCTCCTCATCTAAAAGAAATTCTCGTCCCGAGAATTAAGAGGTAGAAGGGAACATATCGGGGTATTCAGCACGGAGGTTATCCTCGCGTTCCTAAGTGGCTTCATCTTTAGAAGGATTTGACCATTGCACCTTGAGGAACTTGGTAACCTTCTGGCGTGTTCGACGTTCAACTTCTTCAAGAATGCAGATCGGATGCTCTTTGTATGTGAGATCATCTTGCACTTCAATCAGTTTCAGATCCACTTCACGTTCCGCATCCTTGAAGCATCGACGCAGTTGCGACACATGGAAGACATCATGGACGTGAGAGAACTAAGGTGGCAACTCCAATTGATAAGCCACCAGTCCACGACGGGCGAGGATGCGGAAGGGACCAATGTAGCACGGAGCTAGCTTGCCATTGACTCCGAACCGATGAGTGCCTCTCAAAGGAGTGACACGCAGATAAGCTTGTTCACCAGGTTGATAAGTTGAACCCCAGTGTTTCCGGTCATAGTTGCTCTTCTGGCAGGACTGGGCCGCCTTGAGATTATCCCAGACAATGCGAACCTGCTCTTTAGCTTGTTGAATTATGTCTGGACCAATGAGCGTCCGTTCCCCAGTTTCTGACCAATTCAGAGGGGTTCGGCACTTACGTCCATAAAGCACTTCGAAGGGTGCCATCTTCAAGCTGGCTTGATAGCTGTTATTATAAGAGAACTCCGCATAAGGGAGAGATTCTTCCCACTTCTTACCGAAAAAATAACACAAGCCCGAAGCATGTCTTCAAGAATTTGATTGACTCGCTCTACTTGGCCTTGGGATTGGGGATGATAAGTAGTGCTCCAGGTAATATGAGGTCCCATTGCCTCTTGGAAACTATCCCAGACTTCGAAGTGAAAATACTGCCACGGTCTGAACTGATCTCCTTCAGAATGACATGGAGTGACACAATTCGGGAGATATACAAGGTTGCTAATTGACTAGCAGTGATAGTCTCCTTGACTAGCAGAAAGTGAGCAACCTTAGAGAATTGGTCGATGACGACAAAGATAGCATCGTTACCTTTTTGAGACTTGGGAAGGCCAGTGAAGAAGTCCATCTGAATCTTATCCCACTTCCATTCAGGGATCGGAAGCGGTTGTAGAAGTCCAGCCGGTTTCTGATGTTCTGCTTTGACGCGATGACAAACGTCACATTCTTTGATATATTAAGCAACATCTTGCTTCATCTTAGACCACCAATATTTCTGACGAATGTCTAAGTACATATTGGTACTTCCCGGATGAATAGAGTGTAACGCCCCGCATGTAACCTTCCCCAAATGTACTCCGACTCTTGCCGTTCCGGCATTAAGTTATATTTAATTCTCGGGTTCGGGTCTTTGTCTCCGTGTGTTGTTTTGTTTTTCGTGCATCTCTTATCATGTCGTCACGTGCATTGCATTCGCATACATGTTTATCTCATGCATTCGAGCATTTTCCCCGTTGTCCGTTTTGCATTCCGGCGCTTCGTTCTCCTCCGGTGGCCATTTCTAGCTTTCTTTCGTGTGTGGGGATTAAACATTTCCGAATTGGGCCGAGACTTGCCATGCGGCCTTGGTTTACTACCGGTAGACCGCCTGTCAAGTTTCGGGTCATTTGGACTTCGTTTGATACTCCAACGGTTAACCGAGGGACCGAAAAGGCCTCGTGTGTGTGCAGCCCAACACCCCTCCATTTTGGCCCAAAACCCACCAAACTCAGCTCCATCGTCTCGGTCGTTCGATCACGATCGTGTGGGCGAAAACCGCACCTCATTTGGACTCTCCTAGCTCCCTCTATGCCTATATATAGCCCCCCCTCCGAAATTCTCGTTCTCCTCCCCGTCCAACCCTAATTCTAAAAAAAAACGAGATCCGCCGCCGACGGACGTGTCCGGGCGGAGCCGGACAACGTCCGCCGCGCCCCCCCGCCACTCTCGGGCTGCCACGTGGGCACCGCCGCCGCCGCCGCCGTCCCGGCCCGGGAGGCCCAGGAGGGGCCCCCGCGAGCCCACGTCGCCCCGCCGCCGCCTTCGCGTCGCCTTGCCGCCTCTTCCCCGCGGCCGGCCGCCGGCGCCGCCGCGCCCCGCCACCGCTCGCCGCTCCGGCGGGCCGCGCCGCCCGTCTCCGCCCGCGGCCGCCCGCGCCGCCACCGGCCGCCGCCGACCCCGGCCCCGCCGACCTCCTCCTCCTCCGCCGTCCTCGCCGGATCCGGCCGGCCCCGCCGACCTCCGCTCCGGCCGCCTCCTCCCTCGTCGCCGGCGAGCTCCGGCGCCGGCCCGGTGAACAGTGCCGCCCGATCCAGATCCGCGGATGAACAGTAAACCCTAGGTGGTTGTTTTTTTTCTAAGTCCCAGTTTTTCTCAGATTCAAGTGCTCATGTTTGACCTGCCATAACTTTGCATCCGTAGCTCCGATTTGGGCGTATAATATGTCAAATTCTTCGTCTCGACGAGTACATCATTTCATTCCATTGCATCATTTGCATTTGAGGTCATCTGGTTGCCCAAAATACTGTTGGAAGGAGGCATGTTGAGTTAAATTGCAGATCCGTTAATCCAACATGCACTTTTGTCATTTTTGCCATATTTAATCCGTGCATGATATGCCTGTGCCCCTTTGGGATGAATTGTTAAGCATGTTGTCTTCTTTCCAGAGGTGCCTTCCATGTATTTTTAGAAGGTGTGTGTTGTCTTGTGCAAGCTTGCGAAGAGGGCTACCTGAGATTTCAGATTTCAGGGACTTAGTGATTTTCACTAAGTCTGAGCCGTTTTAGTTCACGATGCTATATGTCCGGCTTGTTTCCTAGCGATCCGTGCCTCTTTTGAGGATGATCAGTAAGGGTGATTTGTTATGCTTGTTGTGCTTAATCCATCCATGTCTTTACTTGTTATGTTGGAGTACCCTAGGTTGACTCAATCGAGCTCAACTTTCGGATAGTTGCTGTTTTGGGCAGATCGTTAACTCTTTTGCGATTTTGCCGGAGTGATTGCTAGTGATCCATGCATGCTATGCCATTGTTCTTGCCATGTCTAGCTAGCATTTTGTGCCTTCTTATTGGATATATGCTTGCCTTGCCATGACTTGCACCGTAGTGAGAGCACCGAGCTCGTTTATATGCCTCCGTGAGTTATTATTTCAGCATGTCCCAGTTTTCACTAAGTCTGAAAACTGATTGTGTTTCATCGATGTTCGTGTGTTCGGTAGAGTATTTTGTGAACCCTTTTGGCCCCAGGTCATGTTGGGTGTTTTGTTAAGCTTGTTGAGTAGCTCCATGCCATGCTCTTACTTGCCATGTTCAGGTTCTCCTTCATGTTGTTTTGCTGCTCCGAAGAGAGCATCGTGGTCTGAAATTTCAGACTAGCGTTAATTTCGCTAAGTCTGAAATCTGTTTTGCTTATTCAGTTTTGCCATGCTTGTTTGAAGCCCTTAATGGATGAATTTGCCCATGCCTCAGTCATGATGAATTGTTAAGCTTGATGAGTACATCACTGCCATGTAATTTGTTTTCATGTTGGGTGGCTGTAGCATGTTCATTTTGTTGCATTTAGGAGGCATGTTGCTGTAAATTGCAGATCGGTTCGTTTAGTAAAACGCTTGCCATTTCTTAACCGTAGCTCCGATTGCCATGATCTTTATATCGTTTTCAGGGGATTTCTTCCCCTCTATCCAGTGGCACTCTTGGATTTCCAAGTTGAGGCCCGGTTCATGCATTTCCTGTTACATATTGCATTCTTGCATCCCGCATCGCATCCCGCATGGCATATCATCTTTGCATCTTATTGGTTGCCCTTGCACGTGGTTGATTGTATCCTTGTTGCTTGTTTGTGTTGTTGGGTAGAGCCGGGAGACGAGTTCGCTAACGAGGAGCCCGTTGAGTTTGCTTTTGAGGATCCAGTCAATTCTGACAACTGTGCAGGCAAGATGATCACACCCTTGAAATCACTACTATCTTTGCTATGCTAGTTTGCTCGCTCTTTTGCTTTGCCAATGCTACGATGCCTACCACTTGCTTGTCAGCCTCCCAATTGCCATGATTGAGCCTCTAACCCACCTTTGTCCTAGCAAACCATTGATTGGCTATGTTACCGCTTTGCTCAGCCCTTCTTATAGCGTTGTTAGTTGCAGGTGAAGATTGGAGCCGTTCCTTGTTGGAACATTTATTTACTTGTTGGGATATCACTATATTGCTATGTTATCTTTACTCATCTATATACTTGGTAAAGGGTGGAAGGCTCGGCCTCTCGCCTAGTGTTTTGTTCCACTCTTGCCGCCCTAGTTTCCGTCATATCGGTGTTATGTTCCCGGATTGTTGCGTCCCTTACGCGGTTGGGCTATAATGGGAACCCCTTGATAGTTCGCCTTGATTAAAGCTTTTCCAGCAATGCCCAACATTGGTTTTACCATTTGCCACCTACCCTTTTCTTTCCCTTGGGTTTCCGGAGCCCGAGGGTCATCTTATTTTAACCCCCCCGGGCCAGTGCTCCTCTGAGTGTTGGTCCAACTGTCAGCTGCCGGTGGCCACCAGGGGCAACTCTGGGCTGGCCTACCCGTACCTAAGACAATCTGAGTGTGCCCTGAGAAAGAGATATGTGCAGCTCCTATCGGGATTTGTCGGCGCATTCGGGCGGTGTTGCTGGACTAGTTTTGACCTGTCGAATCATCTTGTTGTACCGGGATACCGAGTCTGATCGGTGGGTCCTGGGTGGAGGTCTATTCCTTCGTTGACCGTGAGAGCTTGTTATGGGCTAAGTTGGGACCCCCCTGCAGGGATTGATCTTTCGAAAGCCGTGCCCGCGGTTATGGGCAGATGGGAATTTGTTAATGTCCGGTTGTAGATAACTTGAACTTAATTAATTAAAATGAATCCACTGCGTGTGTTGCCGTGATGGCCTCTTCTCGGCGGAGTCCGGGAAGTGGACGCGGCGTTGGAGTTATGCTTGCGTAGTCTGCTCTACTTAGTTACCGCTCGTGCTTTGCCTTCTCTTCTCGCTCTCTTTTGCGAATAAGTTAGCCACCATATATGCTAGTCGCTTGCTGCAGCTCCACTCTCATTACCCCTTCCTTACCTATTAAGCTTAAATAGTCTTGATCGCGAGGGTGCGAGATTGCTGAGTCCTTGTGGCTCACAGATTACTATTATACCAGATGCAGGGACCGATGATACTCCTCCAGATGGCGCATACGAGCTGAAGTGGGACTACGACGAGGACTCTCAGCGATATTATGTTTCTTTTCCTGATGATCAGTAGTGGTGCCTGCTCGGGGTTCGATTCAGGGTTTAGTCGCATGTTGGGGGGTCTTTTTCTATTTTGGCGCCGTAGTCGGGCCATGAGTGTTTGTATGATGGATGCTATTTATGTACCTTGATGTGACGTGGCGAGTGTAAGCCAACTATTATTTATTATTTCCCCCTTCATATTTATATTTACATGGGTTGTGTGAAGATTGCCTCACTTGCGACTTATGCCTTCAATGCGATTATGCCTCTAAGTCGTGCCTCGACACGTGGGAGATATAGTCGCATCGAGGGTGTTACAAGTTGGTAATCAGAGCCGAGCCTTCCCCGACCTTAGGAGCCCCATTGCTTGATCGTTTCTAGCAGCCGAGTTGTGTCTAGAAAAATGTTTTGAGTCCTTAGGAATTATATATCGGAGAGCTTAGGAATTCTTTTTACTTCCCAGTCTCCTCATCGCTCTGGTAAGGCATCCTGACGTAGAGTTTTGTCTCTTCTCTTCTCAAATTTCACAAATTTTTTTTAGGATCACGCGAGTATCTTAGTTTTGTTCCGATGGCTTATGATGAGAATACTGTCTTGGTGCCTCCTGTCAGGGGTTTAGTGGAAGTGTCCCGGGGAGTTGAGCTCTGAGGTGTTGTCATCATAATTCTATCGTTGCAATTCTGGCATACTTGAGATATGTGCGCGACATCGGAAATCTCCTTTATGCAGTTCGTTGGTGAGATAACCTCGACGCCACCCAGTACTGGGGCGGGAGTTCGGGAGTATCGCCATAACTTGTATAACGGATGCTTTTCGAAGGTTGAGATAGATGGTTTCCGAAGGTTTCTTGGTTATGTGTTGAAGGATGGATGCAGCTGGATGTAGGATTTGCTAGCTTGGGTGAGATATTATGCTTCCCCTGTATCCTCAACACCTGATTGCATAACTGGAAAGTTTCGGGAATTTCATAGGTGGGAATTCAAGTAGCCTTAGGATATCTTTCAACAGATGTGTGATATGAAATTGGGGTTCGACGTCTAGTGGTTCGCCTATTCACGGTCGATTTTACAGTGGCCTCGTTGTGTCTTAAAGAGTCCTTGGCTATGCTGACTCGGGGACGCTTCGTATGTCATGTGCACTGCCTTGTACATGATGGTGCTGTACGGTCGAGCCCGTGTAGGTCCTACCACGAACACTTCGGATGAAATTTCTATCATGTGTTTGTTCCGGCTTATTCCGCAAGCCAACCCTTGGTTTTATTTCGAGTTGTGGTATTCGTTCTTCTCCGACGTCATATGTTGATTCCATCCCTCATTGATGTACCTCTTCTACTTGATTCTTCGTAGCTTCGCAATTTAGGAAAATGTGACCACTTCAAGAGAAGTGCATTCGTTCATTTTGTTCGGATGTGAAGACTTTATGTTGCATTTTTCATTCCGTTGGATTCACCTTCTATATTTCTCTATTTGTGTGCTAATGGTGGTCAACCTCTTCAGGATGGCTCCTCCAACGCGCACGACTCCGAACCCAGATCCTCCGCCACCTCCGCCTCCTCCGGAAGCATGGCAGGCTGTGATGGCTGCTACTAATGCAAATACTCAGCTGATCATGCAAATCATCCAAGAGCGGAATCAAAACAGTCAAGCGAACCAAGGCAGCAACCAGAACCAGTTTGCAACTCTGCATCAGTTCCTCGCTAATGGTCCAAAAACGTTCAGTAACTGCGTTGAGGCTACCGATGCTGATGATTGGTTAATCGATCTGGGCAAGCATTTTGAATGTAGCAACGTCAGACCTGAAGATTTCGTCAAGTTCGCGTCTTTCCAGCTCAAGGATCAGGCCGCAGAGTGGTTTCAGCAGTACCGGGATTCCAGAGGTGGACGTTTGATCACTTGGGATGATTTCCGTCGTGATTTCCGCGCTCATCACATTCCTCAAAGTGTGACTGAAAGCAAACGTGAAGGATTCCGCAATCTGAAGCAAGGCTCTTTGTCTGTCTATGACTACAACAAGTTGTTCCAGAAGCTCGCCCGTTTTGCCAAGCAGGATGTTCCTGATGAGAAGAGCATGATCTATCAGTTCAGGGGTGGTCTTCGTGAAGAAATTCAGCTCGCTCTTGTCCTCTTCGAGCCGCTGAGATACGATGAGTTCTACAACATGGCACTGAAGCAAGAGGCTGCTCAGCTCAGGTGTGATGCTTCCAGGAAGCGAGTCAGAGACACTTCGTCTTCGTCCTCTACTCAAGTGGCCAAGCAGCAGAAGTATTGGCTTCCTCCTCCTCCGTTCCGTCAGCCATATCAGCAGAAGAGCAAAGGTGGCAGTGGTTCTTCCCACCCACCCAACCCAGGCTTTCAGAACAAGACTTCGTCTCAAGCTCCAAGATCGAGTGCTCCGTACCACCGTCCGCTCTCAGAGGTCACGTGCAACAAGTGCCAACAGAAGGGTCACTACGCTAACAAGTGTTTCAACCAGAGGCGTCTTCCTCCTCCTCCTCCTGTCAGATCGGCAAGTACAGCTGTGGTCAAGCATAATTCCAAGTCCGCCAAGGTCAACTTGATGAACGCAGCTCAGGCAGAGGATTCGTCAGATGTGATCATGGGTAACCTTCCTGTTAATGGTATTCCTGCAAAAGTTCTTTTTGACACAGGTGCATCGCATTGTTTCATTTCAAGTCCTTTTACATCTAGGCATGGTTTGGCTCAGCAAATTCTGCCTAGTCCATTAGTAGTCGTCTCTCCTGGTAAACGCATGCAGGCTAACTCCATTGCTCCGGATATTTCTATCAAGTTGGGTGACTTCAAGTTCTTGGCTTCTCCAACGGTTCTTGGCAATTCCGATATCGACCTCATTCTTGGGATGGACTGGCTCTCTAAACATAAAGCTCAGCTAGATTGCGCAGCCAAGCAGATTCAACTGACTCATTCGTCTGAGGAAGTGATTGTCTTTGCTGCTCGGGATAATACCATCCGGTTATTCTCTCTCAATGAGAAGGGTGAATTGGATGCTATTTCGCAGATTCCGGTTGTTTGTGAGTATCAAGATGTCTTCCCTGAAGAACTCCCAGGCATGCCTCCAAACCGGCCCGTGGAATTCGTTATTGAACTTGAGCCCGGTACGGAACCGGTGTGTAAGCGGCCTTACAAGCTCAGCCCCGAAGAGTTGAAGGAGTTGAAGAAACAGCTTGATAAGCAAGAAAGTATGGGTCTCATTCGGCCTAGTACTTCTCCGTGGGGTTGTGGTGTTCTTTTTGTGAAGAAGAAGGATGGAACGGACCGACTTTGTGTTGATTATCGTCCATTGAACAAGAAGACCATCAAGAACAAATATCCACTTCCCAACATTAATGAGCTATTCGAACAACTCAAGGGTGCCCAAGTATTCTCCAAGCTTGATCTCCGTATGGGTTATCATCAAATTCGCATTCGTGAACAAGATATTCCGAAGACGGCGTTCAGAACAAGCTATGGGTCATATGAATACACAGTTATGTCTTTTGGCCTCGCTAATGCTCCTCCGACGTTCTCTCGAATGATGAACTTCATCTTCAACCCCTACACAAACGACTTTGTTTTGGTCTATCTCGATGATATCCTGGTTTTCTCGAAGAACAAGGAAGATCATGCCAAACACTTGCGTTTGGTTCTTGACAAGCTAAGGGAACATCAATTCTATGCCAAGTTCTCTAAGTGTGAGTTTTGGCTCGATGAGGTTCTTTATCTTGGTCATATTATCTCTGCCAAGGGCATTTCCGTGGATCCTGAGAAGGTGTCTGCAATTGTTAATTGGGAACCTCCTCAGAATGTGAAGCAACTCCGTAGCTTCCTCGGTCTTGCAAGTTATTGTCGAAGATTCGTTGAAAACTTCTCCAAGATCGCGAAGCCTCTCTCAAATCTTCTTCAGAAGCACGTCAAGTACGTTTGGTCTCCGGAGTGTGATGTTGCTTTCAACACTTTGAAAGAGAAATTAATCACTTCTCCAGTTCTAACTCCGCCTGATGAAACCAAGCCGTACGAGGTCTTTTGTGATGCCTCTCTCCAAGGTCTCGGTGCAGTACTGATGCAAGAGAAGAAAGTTGTTGCTTATACCTCTCGCTAGTTGAAGCCAAATGAGAAGAACTACCCCACTCATGATCTCGAGTTGGCGGCAGTTGTGCACGCATTGTTGACTTGGAGACATCTTCTCTTGGGAAGGAAAGTGGACATTTTCACTGATCACAAGAGTCTCAAGTACATCTTCACTCAGCCTAATCTCAACCTCAGGCAGACTCGATGGGTCGAAATGATTCAAGAGTACAATCCGAGTATCGAGTATACTCCAGGCAAGGCTAATGTGATTGCTGACGCTTTGAGCAGAAAAGCATATTGCAACAGTCTAATTCTCAAGCCTTATCAACCCGAGCTTTGTGAAGCCTTCCGCAAACTTAATCTGCAAGTTGTTACTCAAGGTTTCCTTGCCAACCTTCAAGTTTCTCCTACCTTGGAAGACCAGATTCGCCAAGCCCAGCTTCTTGATGCTATGGTGAAAAAGGTGAAGATCGGTATTGCAAAGAGTCAGTCCAAGTACAAGTGCTACCGGCTTGATGACAAGGACACTCTCTTCTTCGAGGATCGAATTGTTGTGCCCAAAGGAGAACTTCGTAAAGTGATCATGAATGAGGCTCACAACTCTCTCCTCTCCATCCACCCTGGGAGCATGAAGATGTATCAAGACCTGAAGCAAACTTACTGGTGGACTCGAATGAAGCGCGAGATCGCTCAATTCGTGAATGAATGTGATGTCTGCAGAAGAGTGAAAGCAGAACACCAAAGGCCAGCAGGTCTCCTCCAACCTCTCGCCATTCCAGAATGGAAGTTTGACCACATTGAAATGGACTTCGTGACTGGGTTTCCTAAGTCCAAGCGTGGCAATGATGCTATATTCGTTGTCATCGACAAGCTGACCAAAGTGGCTCATTTCCTGCCTATCAAAGAGTCAATCACTGCAGCTCAATTGGCGGAGCTCTACACCTCTCGCATTGTCTCTCTGCACGGTATTCCTCTAGTGATATCTTCAGACCGTGGCAGCATCTTTACCTCCAAGTTCTGGGATTCTTTTCAGAAGGCCATGGGCACCAGCATTCGCTTCAGCACTGCTTTCCATCCTCAAACAAGCGGTCAAGTCGAGCGTGTCAACCAGATTCTTGAAGATATGCTCAGAGCTTGTGTTATCTCCTTCCGCATGAAGTGGGAGGATTGCCTTCCTTATGCTGAATTCTCGTACAACAACAGTTTCCAAGCAAGTTCCGGCAAGGCCCCGTTTGAAATTCTGTATGGTAGGAAGTGCCGTACACCTCTCAACTGGTCTGAAACCGGTGAACGTCAGCTGCTGGGTAATGACCTGATCACAGAAGCAGAAGAAATGTGCAAGGTCATTCGTGATAACCTCAAAGCAGCCCAGTCTCGTCAGAAGAGCTATTACGACAGCAAGCACCGTGATTTGGCTTTCGAGATCGGAGATCATGTCTACCTCCGCGTCTCTCCTATGAAAGGAACTCGTCGCTTCGGTATCAAAGGGAAGCTTGCCCCAAGATACGTCGGGCCTTTCAAGATCGTCAGCAAGAGAGGCGACCTCGCCTATCAACTCGAGCTTCCTGCAACCTTTGCCAATGTTCATGATGTGTTTCACGTCTCGCAACTCCGTAAGTGCTTCAAGACGCCTGAGCGCACCGTCAACTTCGAGGACATTGAGCTCCAAGAAGATCTCTCCTACCGTGAGCACCCAGTTGCAATCCTTGAAGAGACTGAACGCAAAACTCGCAACAAGTCAATCAAGTTTCTCAAAATCAAGTGGTCACACCATTCCGACCGTGAAGCTACCTGGGAACGCGAGGATCACCTCCGTTCCGAGTACCCGGAGTTTTTTTTCAGTCCTAGATCTCGGGACGAGATCTTTTCGTAGTGGTGGAGTGTTGTAACGCCCCGCATGTAACCTTCCCCAAATGTACTCCGACTCTTGCCGTTCCGGCATTAAGTTATATTTAATTCTCGGGTTCGGGTCTTTGTCTCCGTGTGTTGTTTTGTTTTTCGTGCATCTCTTATCATGTCGTCACGTGCATTGCATTCGCATACATGTTTATCTCATGCATTCGAGCATTTTCCCCGTTGTCCGTTTTGCATTCCGGCGCTTCGTTCTCCTCCGGTGGCCATTTCTAGCTTTCTTTCGTGTGTGGGGATTAAACATTTCCGAATTGGGCCGAGACTTGCCATGCGGCCTTGGTTTACTACCGGTAGACCGCCTGTCAAGTTTCGGGTCATTTGGACTTCGTTTGATACTCCAACGGTTAACCGAGGGACCGAAAAGGCCTCGTGTGTGTGCAGCCCAACACCCCTCCATTTTGGCCCAAAACCCACCAAACTCAGCTCCATCGTCTCGGTCGCTCGATCACGATCGTGTGGGCGAAAACCGCACCTCATTTGGACTCTCCTAGCTCCCTCTATGCCTATATATAGCCCCCCCTCCGAAATTCTCGTTCTCCTCCCCGTCCAACCCTAATTCTAAAAAAAACGAGATCCGCCGCCGACGGACGTGTCCGGGCGGAGCCGGACAACGTCCGCCGCGCCCCCCCGCCACTCTCGGGCTGCCACGTGGGCACCGCCGCCGCCGCCGCCGCCGTCCCGGCCCGGGAGGCCCAGGAGGGGCCCCCGCGAGCCCGCGTCGCCCCGCCGCCGCCTTCGCGTCGCCTTGCCGCCTCTTCCCCGCGGCCGGCCGCCGGCGCCGCCGCGCCCCGCCACCGCTCGCCGCTCCGGCGGGCCGCGCCGCCCGTCTCCGCCCGCGGCCGCCCGCGCCGCCACCGGCCGCCGCCGACCCCGGCCCCGCCGACCTCCTCCTCCTCCGCCGTCCTCGCCGGATCCGGCCGGCCCCGCCGACCTCCGCTCCGGCCGCCTCCTCCCTCGTCGCCGGCGAGCTCCGGCGCCGGCCCGGTGAACAGTGCCGCCCGATCCAGATCCGCGGATGAACAGTAAACCCTAGGTGGTTGTTTTTTTTCTAAGTCCCAGTTTTTCTCAGATTCAAGTGCTCATGTTTGACCTGCCATAACTTTGCATCCGTAGCTCCGATTTGGGCGTATAATATGTCAAATTCTTCGTCTCGACGAGTACATCATTTCATTCCATTGCATCATTTGCATTTGAGGTCATCTGGTTGCCCAAAATACTGTTGGAAGGAGGCATGTTGAGTTAAATTGCAGATCCGTTAATCCAACATGCACTTTTGTCATTTTTGCCATATTTAATCCGTGCATGATATGCCTGTGCCCCTTTGGGATGAATTGTTAAGCATGTTGTCTTCTTTCCAGAGGTGCCTTCCATGTATTTTTAGAAGGTGTGTGTTGTCTTGTGCAAGCTTGCGAAGAGGGCTACCTGAGATTTCAGATTTCAGGGACTTAGTGATTTTCACTAAGTCTGAGCCGTTTTAGTTCACGATGCTATATGTCCGGCTTGTTTCCTAGCGATCCGTGCCTCTTTTGAGGATGATCAGTAAGGGTGATTTGTTATGCTTGTTGTGCTTAATCCATCCATGTCTTTACTTGTTATGTTGGAGTACCCTAGGTTGACTCAATCGAGCTCAACTTTCGGATAGTTGCTGTTTTGGGCAGATCGTTAACTCTTTTGCGATTTTGCCGGAGTGATTGCTAGTGATCCATGCATGCTATGCCATTGTTCTTGCCATGTCTAGCTAGCATTTTGTGCCTTCTTATTGGATATATGCTTGCCTTGCCATGACTTGCACCGTAGTGAGAGCACCGAGCTCGTTTATATGCCTCCGTGAGTTATTATTTCAGCATGTCCCAGTTTTCACTAAGTCTGAAAACTGATTGTGTTTCATCGATGTTCGTGTGTTCGGTAGAGTATTTTGTGAACCCTTTTGGCCCCAGGTCATGTTGGGTGTTTTGTTAAGCTTGTTGAGTAGCTCCATGCCATGCTCTTACTTGCCATGTTCAGTTTCTCCTTCATGTTGTTTTGCTGCTCCGAAGAGAGCATCGTGGTCTGAAATTTCAGACTAGCGTTAATTTCGCTAAGTCTGAAATCTGTTTTGCTTATTCAGTTTTGCCATGCTTGTTTGAAGCCCTTAATGGATGAATTTGCCCATGCCTCAGTCATGATGAATTGTTAAGCTTGATGAGTACATCACTTCCATGTAATTTGTTTTCATGTTGGGTGGCTGTAGCATGTTCATTTTGTTGCATTTAGGAGGCATGTTGCTGTAAATTGCAGATCGGTTCGTTTAGTAAAACGCTTGCCATTTCTTAACCGTAGCTCCGATTGCCATGATCTTTATATCGTTTTCAGGGGATTTCTTCCCCTCTATCCAGTGGCACTCTTGGATTTCCAAGTTGAGGCCCGGTTCATGCATTTCCTGTTACATATTGCATTCTTGCATCCCGCATCGCATCCCGCATGGCATATCATCTTTGCATCTTATTGGTTGCCCTTGCACGTGGTTGATTGTATCCTTGTTGCTTGTTTGTGTTGTTGGGTAGAGCCGGGAGACGAGTTCGCTAACGAGGAGCCCGTTGAGTTTGCTTTTGAGGATCCAGTCAATTCTGACAACTGTGCAGGCAAGATGATCACACCCTTGAAATCACTACTATCTTTGCTATGCTAGTTTGCTCGCTCTTTTGCTTTGCCAATGCTACGATGCCTACCACTTGCTTGTCAGCCTCCCAATTGCCATGATTGAGCCTCTAACCCACCTTTGTCCTAGCAAACCATTGATTGGCTATGTTACCGCTTTGCTCAGCCCTTCTTATAGCGTTGTTAGTTGCAGGTGAAGATTGGAGCCGTTCCTTGTTGGAACATTTATTTACTTGTTGGGATATCACTATATTGCTATGTTATCTTTACTCATCTATATACTTGGTAAAGGGTGGAAGGCTCGGCCTCTCGCCTAGTGTTTTGTTCCACTCTTGCCGCCCTAGTTTCCGTCATATCGGTGTTATGTTCCCGGATTGTTGCGTCCCTTACGCGGTTGGGCTATAATGGGAACCCCTTGATAGTTCGCCTTGATTAAAGCTTTTCCAGCAATGCCCAACATTGGTTTTACCATTTGCCACCTACCCTTTTCTTTCCCTTGGGTTTCCGGAGCCCGAGGGTCATCTTATTTTAACCCCCCCCGGGCCAGTGCTCCTCTGAGTGTTGGTCCAACTGTCAGCTGCCGGTGGCCACCAGGGGCAACTCTGGGCTGGCCTACCCGTACCTAAGACAATCTGAGTGTGCCCTGAGAAAGAGATATGTGCAGCTCCTATCGGGATTTGTCGGCGCATTCGGGCGGTGTTGCTGGACTAGTTTTGACCTGTCGAATCATCTTGTTGTACCGGGATACCGAGTCTGATCGGTGGGTCCTGGGTGGAGGTCTATTCCTTCGTTGACCGTGAGAGCTTGTTATGGGCTAAGTTGGGACCCCCCTGCAGGGATTGATCTTTCGAAAGCCGTGCCCGCGGTTATGGGCAGATGGGAATTTGTTAATGTCCGGTTGTAGATAACTTGAACTTAATTAATTAAAATGAATCCACTGCGTGTGTTGCCGTGATGGCCTCTTCTCGGCGGAGTCCGGGAAGTGGACGCGGCGTTGGAGTTATGCTTGCGTAGTCTGCTCTACTTAGTTACCGCTCGTGCTTTGCCTTCTCTTCTCGCTCTCTTTTGCGAATAAGTTAGCCACCATATATGCTAGTCGCTTGCTGCAGCTCCACTCTCATTACCCCTTCCTTACCTATTAAGCTTAAATAGTCTTGATCGCGAGGGTGCGAGATTGCTGAGTCCTTGTGGCTCACAGATTACTATTATACCAGATGCAGGGACCGATGATACTCCTCCAGATGGCGCATACGAGCTGAAGTGGGAGTACGACGAGGACTCTCACCGATATTATGTTTCTTTTCCTGATGATCAGTAGTGGTGCCTGCTCGGGGTTCGATTCAGGGTTTAGTCGCATGTTGGGGGGTCTTTTTCTATTTTGGCGCCGTAGTCCGGCCATGAGTGTTTGTATGATGGATGCTATTTATGTACCTTGATGTGACGTGGCGAGTGTAAGCCAACTATTATTTATTATTTCCCCCTTCATATTTATATTTACATGGGTTGTGTGAAGATTGCCTCACTTGCGACTTATGCCTTCAATGCGATTATGCCTCTAAGTCGTGCCTCGACACGTGGGAGATATAGTCGCATCGAGGGTGTTACATAGAGAGAGGGGTGTCATGCGCTTCTTTCATCACCTTCTCTGTCATAAGCTCGAACCGAGGTACTACAATACGATCTCTGAAGTATAAGGTTCCATCTTCACCAAGTGAGAAATCTCTGGATTTCTCTATGGCAAGATCCTTTTTCATCAAATCAACATGAGCATCCTTGGCTTGTGTAGACTTAATTGCTTTTAGAAGAGTTGGTTCCAAGACAAGGTTATTCAGAGAACCCTGTGGAACTAGTTGAATGTTCAGCTTGCATAGCTCTTCATAAAGGCGGGGTTGAGCTTTGTAGACCATGTGATTATTGCAATAAGACTTACGACTCAGGGCATCGGCCATTACATTAGCCTTACCAGGGGTATAGTATATACCACATTTGTAGTCAGCAATAGCTTCCATCCATCGCTGCTGACGGAGGTTCAAATCTAGCTGAGTAAACAAATACTTCAGACTCTGATGGTCAGTGAAGATCTCGCAACGATTACCGAGAAGGTACTGTCGCCATAGCTTTAATGCATAGATAACCGCAGCAAGCTCAAGGTCATGATCTGGGTAGTTCTCTTCATGAGGACGCACTTGACGAGAGGCATAAGCAATCACTCCGCGCTCTTGCATTAGGACAAAGCCTAATCCTTGACGTGAAGCGTCGCAATAGATGACGAAGTCCTTGTGAGAATCAGGGGGAGCAAGCACTGGGGCAGAACTCAGCTTGTCCTTGAGTGCCTGGAAACTTTTCTGACATTTGTTTGTCCAATCGAACTTAATGCCCCTGTGAAGTAGATTGGTCAGTGGCTTGGCGATCTTGGAGAAGTTCTCGACAAAGCGGCGACAATAGCTGGCTAGACCGAGAAAGCTTCTGACTTGCTTGACAGTCTTCGGAGGGGTCCAGTCAAGAATAGCCTGAACGCGCTCTGGGTTGACGACAATACCGTCCTTGGAGATGACATGACCAAGGTAGGTGACTTCGGGTAACCAGAATTCACACTTGGAATACTTAGCATAAAGTTGATGTTCTCGAAGCTTCTCTAGAACAAGTCGAAGATGTTCAACATGTTCTTCTTTGTTCTTCGAATATACCAGGATATCATCCAGATAGACTACGACGAACTTGTCGAGGTAATCCATGAATATGTAGTTCATCATACGGGAGAATGTGGTTGGAGCATTGGTCAAGCCAAAAGACATGACGGTGTACTCGTAAGAACCATAACGAGTGACGAATGCGGTCTTTGGAATATCCTCTTCATGAACACGGATCTGGTGGTAACCCAACCTCAATTCGAGTTTAGAGAATATCGATGAACCAGCTAGTTGATCATACAGATCATTGATCCGAGGAAGGGGATATTTGTTCTGAATTGTAGCTTGGTTGATAGGACGGTAGTCTTGGACCAAATGATCAGTTCCATCCTTCTTCTTTACAAAGATAGAAGGTGCTCCCCAAGCTGAGGAACTTGGACGAATGAATCCACTGTGAAGAGATTTATCGATTTCCTCCTTAAGTTCAAGGAGCTCATGAGGCGGCATCTTGTAGGGTTGTTTGGCAATAGGAACAGTGCCTGGTTTCAATTCGATGACGAACTCGACAGCCGAGCAGGAGGTATTCCTGGAAGTTCTTCTGGAAAGACGTCTAGGAAGTCGTGAACAACTGGAATCTTTTCAATTCCCTCAAGAGGTGTTGCGTTCAACGCATTCAAGACATAAAGTTGTGCTTCATCGTTTTGAACAAGTTGAGCATGGTAGCTTACTATCTCATCGGAAGGATGTAGGAGGTGAACGACCTTGGTGGCGCAAACGATAGAAGCAGTATGCGCTTTCAACCATTCCATTCCCAGAATGAGGTCAATATTGGAAGACTCCAGAATAATGGGAGAAATAAGGAATTCCAACCCTTCAATCTCAATGGGAACGTCGTGTCCAATCATGGTAGTTTGACATCGGCCCGCAGGGGTGCGTACCACTATCAGAGTGTTCATGGGCTCACATCGAATGTCGTGTGTGTATGCAAACTTTTCTGACATAAATGAATGGATGCTCCCGAATCGAATAAAACAGAAGCCGATACTGAATTAACGAGAAGAGTACCCATTATAGTGGCAGGTTGGTCTTGAGCTTCATTCAGATCAATGTTGTTAGCCTGCCCACGACCATAAGGTCGTGCATTGTTGTTGCGGGGTTGATTGTTACCACGACTGGCAGCAGGAAGAGCCAGTTGATTCTGATTCTGAGGACAGTTGAAGCACAGACCATCATTTGAAGTGGAGTGGTGACCCAGAAGGCCACACTTGAAGCACAGACCATCATTGGGATTGCGAGCAGAAGCTTGGGGTGGTACAGCTCGAAGGGGCTGCCTTTGCGGTGGAGGGGGAAGACGAGGTGCATCATAAGACTGTCTTGGTGCCAGTACAGTTGGGCAGTACATGCTATGGGGGATCCATATCCGACGCTTCTGCGCTGACGGGCCCGAAGATGAGCCAGCATCACGGCTGTGCCTAAGGGATCCCTGGTGTTCCTGAAGACCGGTCTCAACCTGAATAGCCTTGTTCACCAAGGTGGCAAAGTTGTGAATGAGCAGTGCTAGCTTGATATCAGGGTGAAGTCCATCACAAAACTTCTCTTGCTTACGAGCATCAGTTGAAATGTCTTCTTCAGCATAACGTGCCAAGTCCAGAAATTCTCGCTGATAAGCATCTACAGTCTTGTTGCCTTGGGTGAGGTTGCAGAAATCTCGCTTCTTCCTGTCCATGATTCCTTGAGGAATGAAGCGGGCACAGAAGGCAGCTTGGAAATCCGGCCAAGTAATGACTGTTCCAGTAGGCAGGGTAAGCCTGTGGCTGTCCCACCATTGAGCAGCGGGACCCTTCAGAAAGAAAGGTGCAAAGGTGACATAGCTAGCAGGGGCCACACTAGCAGACTCCATTTCATATGTGATGTCGCAGAGCCAGTCATCAGCATCAAGGGGTTGAGTTGAGCTGCGGTAAATAGTTGGGTTGAGACGCATGAAGTCCTGCAGAGTTACCGGGGTTGGCTGTTGATTCATGTTCGGACGAGGAAACTGAGCCATCATTCCTTCCATGAACTGGCGGTTCAGCTCAAATTGTTGCATCATTCCGGCAAAGAATTCGGGCGGTGGTGGATCGTTGGCACCACGGCCACGACCAGCGGGTCTAACCATCCTGCTAACATGTAACACGGGGTAGTTTAGCATTGAGCATTTGCAAAGACAAGGATCATTCATGATAAAACACGCATAAAGAAAGAGGCACGATGGATACCACTTAGTAGTCAACACGACAGTGTGTGCATTACTCAAAATACTATTCTAAGGAATAACTATAGCTTATCCAGCTTTGGGGTGAATGTGGTCACGGGATCCTAATGTTAGAGCTAGTAAAACCATTTTAACTCGAATAGAAGAGAGATCAGAGTCCCAGAGTATAGACGAGGAATAAAAGATCCTAATACCACCCATATGGCGACGTGGGCCCGTAAGACACACAACCATGTTAGTAAAAGTTTTTGTAGTGACTAGACTCAACTTCGGCCAAGAAGTTGGAAAGGGGGCTACCTACAGGCAGTCGGCTCTGATACCAACTTGTGACGCCCTCGATTTCAATCGTACACTAATCATACACGCAAATGTGTACGATCAATATCAAGGACTCACGGGAAGATATCACAACACAACTCTAGACACAAATTAAAATGATGCAAGCTTTATATTACAAGCCATGGGCCTCGAGGGCTCGAATACATAAGCTCGAATACACAAGAGTCAGCGGAAGCATCAATATCTGAGAACAAACATAAGTTAAACAAGTTTGCCTTAAGAAGGCTAGCACAAAAGCAACAACGATCGAACAGGCATGGCCTCCTGCTTGGGAGCCTCCTAACTACTCCAAGTTGTCAGCGGTCGTCACATAGTAGTAGGCACCCTCGGGGTAGTAGTAGTAGTAGTAGTCATTAGTGGTGTCGTCTGGCTCCTGGGATCCATCATCTGGTTGCAACAATCGAGTATGGGGGAAAAGAGGTAGCAAAGCAGCCGTGAGTACTCATCCAAAGTACTCGCAAGACTTACATCAGATCTAATATAAGTATGCATCTGTATCAAACAAATGGTTGTATCTGTGGGCTAAACTGCAGAATGCCAGAAGAGAAAGGGGAAAGCCTAGCCTATCGAAGACTAGCATCTTCAAGCACATTCAAGCATCTTGCAGCATATAGAAGAGTACAGATCGACATAATGTAAAGTAGTAATAGTGTTATCAACCTCGGCCAGAGATGCTTTCTCGACTCCCTGCGAGAAAGCAATCCCAAAGCCATACTATCCATTTCTCATTCACAAATCATTTCTCATCACAAGTATCTAGTTCTAGTTATATGGATGGAGATACAACTCCAAGTGTCTGTTACCATAGTACAAGCTATCGATAGATGTTTCTTCCCTGCAGGGGTGCACTAACTTACCCATCACGCTCGATTAACTCCGGCCGGACACACTTTCCTGGGTCATGCCCGGCCTCAGCCAAACAATACGCCGCAACCCGACCTAGGCTTAATAGAGAGGTCAGCACGTCGGACTAAGCCTATGCCCCCAGGGGTCATGGGCCATCTCCCCGGGAACTCCTGCATGTTGCGTACGCGGCCGGTGAGCAGACCTAGCTACCTCCTTCAACAAGACAGGAGCTTACGTAGTCCAACCCGGCCCGTGCTGCTCAGTCGCTGATGTCGATTAAGCTTCGGCTGATGCATACGACGCAGAACGCCCACACAATGCCCACGTGATGGTTAGTGCTATCAGGCCAGAGGCCCCTCAGATCAAATATCCAAATCGTAGTGGATTAGGAGCACGCGGTAACGAGCAGAGACTCACGATCGATGTGACCCTGTTGCCCTGTCTCGAGTACTTGCGAGAAGGGCTAAGAATGCCCGGCCACGCCTCGTAAGTATCTCGCGGGCACCTTCCGGGTCAACCCAACTCCACATCACTCGCTATTAAGCTCACGCGGGTACCCCTCAGGGCCGACCCGTCTTTAGTAACATGGCTCAGTGCAAAGTCATAGTAAGCATAGTAACTGTGTGTCTAAAACCAAGGGGAAAACCCGAGGAATCACCCCTGTGAATCCCACTCGATGTTATCATCAAGGTGAATGTAAGAGGATCCACCCTCGAGGTTCACATTTGATGGGTTTCACGACAGAGCCGTAACGGAAGTGGTTAAGGAGGAAATCACCCTTGATGACCTCGATGTTGGGGAACGTAGTAATTTCAAAAAATTCCTACGCACACGCAAGATCATGGTGATGCATAGCAACGAGAGGGGAGAGTGTTGTCTACGTACCCTCGTAGACCGGCAACAGAAGCGTTGACACAACGTAGAGGAAGTAGTCATACGTCTTCCCGATCCGACCGATCCAAGTACCGAACGTACGGCACCTCCGAGTTCTGCACACGTTCAACTTGGTGACGTCCCTCGAGCTCCGATCCAGCCGAATGTTGAGGGAGAGTTTCGTCAACACGACGGCGTGATGACGGTGATGATGTTCTACCGACGCAGGGCTTCGCCTAAGCACCGCTACGATATGACCGAGGTGGAATATGGTGGAAGGGGGCACCGCACACGGCTAAGGAACGACCACAAAGATCAACTTGTGTGTCATGGGGTGCCCCCTTGCCCCCGTATATAAAGGAGGGAGAGGGGGAGGTGCGGCCGGCCCTAGGGGTGCGCCTGGAGGAGTCCTACTCCCACCGGGAGTAGGACTCCCCCCTCTTTCCTTATTGGAGAAGGAAAGGAGAAGGGGAAAAGAGGAAAGGGGGGCGCCACCCCCCTTCCTTGTCCTATTCGGACTAGGGGAGGAGGGGGCGCGCGGCCTGCCCTGGCCGGCCCTCCTCTTCTCCCTTAGGGCCCATGTAGGCCCATTAACCCCCCAGGGGGGGGGGGTTCCGGTAACCCCCAGTACTTCGGTAAAATCCCGATTTCACCCGGAACATTTCCGATATCCAAATATAGGCTTCCAATATATCAATCTTTATGTCTCGACCATTTTGAGACTCCTCGTCATGTCCGTGATCACATCCGGGACTCCGAACAACCTTCGGTACATCAAAACAGAAAAACCCTAATTACGATCGTCACCGAACTTTAAGCGTGCGGACTCTACGGGTTCGAGAACTATGTAGACATGACCGAGACACGTCTCCGGTCAATAACCAATAGCGGAACCTGGATGCTCATATTGGCTCCTACATATTCTACGAAGATCTTTATCGGTCAGACTGCATAACAACATACGTTGTTCCCTTTGTCATCGGTATGTTACTTGCCCGAGATTCGATCGTCGGTATATCAATACCTAGTTCAATCTCGTTACCGGCAAGTCTCTTTACTCGTTCCATAATACATCATCCCACAACTAACTTATTAGTTGCAATGCGTGCAAGGCTTGAGTGATGTGTATTATCGAGAGGGCCCAGAGATACCTCTCCGACAATCGGAGTGACAAATCCTAATCTCGAAATACGCCAACCCAACAAGTACCTTTGGAGACACCTGTAGAGCACCTTTATAATCACCCAGTTACATTGTGACATTTGGTAGCACACAAAGTGTTCCTCCGGTAAACGGGAGTTGCATAATCTCATAGTCATAGGAACATGTATAAGTCATGAAGAAAGCAATAGCAACAAACTAAACGATCAAGTGCTAAGCTAAGGGAATGGATCAAGTCAATCACATCATTCTCCTAATGATGTGATCCCGTTAATCAAATGACAACTCATGTCTATGGCTAGGAAACATAACCATCTTTGATCAACGAGCTAGTCAAGTAGAGGCATACTAGTGACACTCTGTTTGTCTATGTATTCACACATGTATTATGTTTCCGGTTAATACAGTTCTAGCATGAATAATAAACATTTATCATGATATAAGGAAATAAATAATAACTTTTATTATTGCCTCTAGGGCATATTTACTTCAGTCTCCCTGTTGGTGTCAAAACCGGCGGATCTCCGGTAGGGGGTCCCGAACTGTGCGTCTAGGCCGGATGGTAACAGGAGGCAAGGGACACGAAGTTTTACCCAGGTTCGGGCCCTCTTGATGGAGGTAAAACCCTACGTCCTGCTTGATTAATATTGATGATATGGGTGTTGCAAGAGTAGATCTACCACGAGATCAGAGAGGCTAAACCCTAGAAGCTAGCCTACGGTATGATTGTATGTTGTGATTGTTGTCCTACGGACTAAAACTCTTCGGTTTATATAGACACCGAAGAGGGTTAGGGTTACACAAGGTCGGTTACAAAGGAGGAGATATCCATATATGTATTGCCTAGCTTGCCTTCCACGCCAAGCAGAGTCCCATTCGGACAGGAGACGAAGTCTTCAATCTTATATCTTCATAGTCTAACAGTCCAGCCAATGGAGATAGTCCGGCTGTCCGGAGACCCCCTAATCCAGGACTCCAACAGTAGCCCCTGAACCAGGCTTCAATGAAGATGAGTCCGGTGCGCAGTTGTCTTCGGCATTGCAAGGCGGGTTCCTTCTCCGAATACATCACAGAAGAATTTGAATACGAGGATAGTGTCCAACCCTGCAAAATAAGTTCCACATTTCACCGTAGAGAGAATAATGTTTTCGCAGATCTAATCTGCTAGCTTGTTTTGGCAACATGACGTTACGTCATGGCCCGGTGATTATTCGAATCGTTTTTTAACCAGCCCCGCACATAACACGAGGCAGTTTTTCGACACGTCTTGTCAAAGCAGAGATGGTGTCCCCTTAATATGGGATTCTCATCAATACGGGCATGGGTAACCCAACCGCGCCATCAATTGTGGCGCTTGGGGGATACACGAGTTTTACCAGGCAAGTGGGGACGTTTAATTTTGTCCGCCCATATAAGGGGATAAGGATTCACCTTTCTATCCACGCCTTCTTCCTCCTCTGCTCATCCGCTCCCGCACACTCGAGCTCTAGCGCCCAAATCCTCACTTCCATCTCAACCTTCTCCAACCATGTCCGGAGTGGGAGGCAAGTGGATGGTCTCCTCCGTCATAGAGGGAGACGTCAAGAAACTGAGGAGAGCCGGATACCTGCCCGACGATATCACGCACCGGCTCCCAGATGAGCGATAGCTCATCCCCACCCCCGAGCCCCATGAGAGGGTGGTATTCCTCACCCATTTCCTCTGCGGACTGGGACTCCCTCTCCATCCCTTTGTCTCGGGGCTCATGTTTTATTACGGCCTGGATTTCCACGATCTGGCCCCAAACTTCATCCTCAACATCTCGGCGTTTATCGTCGTGTGCGAGGCCTTCCTCCGCATCAAGCCCCACTTCGGCTTATGGCTGAAGACCTTCAATGTCAAGCCGAAGGTAGTGAGCGGCCGCCAGGCGGAGTGCGGAGGCGCCATGGTGGGCAAGATGCCCAACATCACATGGCTCGAGGGCACCTTCATGGACACCATAAAGGGGTGGCAATCGGGGTGGTTCTATATCACCGAGCCGCGCGACCCCGCATGGGTAGCGGCCCTCGAGTTCCGATCTGGCATCCCCATGCGGCTCACGTCTTGGAAAGGGAAGGGCCTGTCCTGGGGTAATTCAAAAGAGCTGACCGGACTCCAATCATGTATTCAGAACATGGTGGATAAGAAGCTCAAGCTTGTCAACATAGTCCAGGTTATGCTCGTTCGCCGGATACTCTCGTGCCAACAACGGGAGTTTACCTTGTGGGAGTTCAATCCAGTGCAGCACCGAACTCTAAACAGGTTCTTCGACACAACTCATGAAGATGCCTGGAAGGTGCTGTTCAAGGGCGCCGTGGTCCCTCCCCCATTACCGAGGATCGCGGATTCAGCGCGAAGCGCCACGCCAGTGCGGTAAGTTGTTTGACCTTTCACATGATACTTGTTTTTTATATAGATTAATTCTATGCGGGATCTAAACTCCCGTGCCATTAATAGGACTGGCAGAAGATGGCCGGACAAATTGACTGTCTGGCTCCCTTGCCCGAAGGCCCTGCAGACGCCCTTCTGGCGAAGATGTTGACTCCGGCCCCTTATAAGGTGCCGGAGAAGACCAAGAAGGCCAAGGGAGCTCGAAAGACTTCCCGACGCCAGGCGTTGTCGGACTCATCGTCCGATGAGTCTGCGGCGCACTCTTCCCCCGAAGACGAGGAAGAGGAAGAAGAGGCTCCCCCACCAACTAGGGGAGACAAGAAAAGGAAGGCCGCCCCAACTGGGGAGGCCAGAGGGTCCAAGAAGGGAAGGACGCTCCTTTCGGACAGCTCTACCGCCGCTGACGAAAGTGAAGACGAGTGGTTGCCCAGGGCCAAGCACCAGGGGAGATCGTAAGTATTCGGATACCAAAGTAACCCATAGGATTCCTTTGTTACATTGCTTTCCCTAACGCCGAACTCAATTGTGCAGGCCGCCCCGAGCCAATATCGAGGTATCCTCGGACGGCTCCCTGGGCTTGTCGGACATGAATAGCGATCCAGTCTCGACCGCCACCTCCCCTCATCCAGCCGACGATGCCGAGGTGCTGTCTCAAGAGGCACCGGATCAAGGGGGGGGGGGACAGTCCCGGAGGCGCCTCAAGGCGACCTTCCGGACTCCGGGAGCCGAGGGGACGAGGTCCCCGAGAGCTCCGAGTTCGGCCCTCAGCCGAACACCGCGCCGGACCCTCCAACGGCTCCGAGCTCGGGCAGGCGGTCCCCTTCTAAGGGGGGTGAGACGCCTGTGCCGGTGACCTCTGTCCATCCAGAGGCGCCGGACACTATGTTGGAAGCGCTTCGCAACGCTTCCATCGAGGAGGAGCACCACACTATCATGAGTGCGGTGATCCAGAAGGTTCAGTCCGCCAAGGGTGGATTGACTGAAGCCTGTACTAGCCTTCTAACAGGCTTCGAGGTAAGTGTTTTAAAATGTAGTAGAAATATTACCGCATAGACAGTAGCCCCTGATGCTTTGTTCGATGTTCACAAAGAAAAGCCGAACAGAGGATCAAATAATATCGCAGGAGTCTAATATAAGTATGTCAATATGCATATGCAGGCTTCGCTGCTGGCGTCCGCCACACTGACTGCGGAGGTCGCCGTACTGAAGGAGGCCCTCAAGGGGTCCCAGAAAGAGCACGGCCTTGCTAAGAGGCAGCTCGAGGAGAACAAGGGTAAGTAATACCCCGTCTATAGATGAGAAAAACGATGCGGTTGCTAAATGATAGGATCATTGTATGTTTGCCAGGGGCCACGACCAAGGTGGTGACCCTAAAGCAAGCGATGTCCCAGGCCGAAGAGAAGGTGGCCCAGGAGCGCACCGAGCGAGAGAGGCACGAGGCTCGGGTGGGCGAGGTGCAGCAAGAGCTCCAGGCTCTCGTGACGAAGCACGAGGCGTTGGAGCTTGACTTGAAGACGCGAGAGTCTGAGCTTGCCGCGGCCCGTGAGAGCGCGAAGAGTGCCAAGGCCGAGGCCCAGAAGGCCCTTCAGGAGATCGACGCAATAAAGAAGATAGAGGCGGGTAAGGCTTTCTATATGCAGAGCAAGCATGCAAAAGTAAATTATCGATTACTTACCCAGATCCGGAGCTCTTGAGGAGCATTCGCAGATTTGCCCCGCAGTGTGTCCGATGCCGCACAATTTTACTAGGTCGAGGACGGTAGCTCGACGAAGAAGCTGTTCTGGTCTCAGTATGCTGAGGCTGAACATCCGGTGCCGATGAGTGACCAGCTGAAGCAGATGGCCGAGCTACATAAGGCGGCCGATCAGGCCATGAAGGGCTTCATAGTCCGGTTGTGGCCTGGCGATGCCCTTCTGAACAGCTTCTTTGGCCTGGTGAGGCGGCTTGTGGATGCCTGCCCACGGCTGGAGGTCATCAAGCGATCTGTCTGCATTGAAGGTGCACGCCGGGCCTTTGCCCGTGTAAAAATGCAGTGGGTCAAGCTAGACGCCGTGAAGCTAATCAAGGAGGGGCTGCCGGAGGGCAAGGAGCACCGCCACCCCGAGATGTACTACGAGGGCGTTCTGCCGGGCGCCCGTCTTATCGTGGATGAGTGTTCGCAAAATGTAATATTTGAATGAGACTTGCTCGTTTTGTCCTGTGTGTATGAAAACTTGTATCATATTCGCTATGCAACGCTTGTGTGAATTTAAAATATTACCTTCTATTTGGCTGTTTATCCAATCTGAGAGATGGCTAGTCCTCGGCTTCTGCCCCCATGCCATGAGTGTCGGGGTGTTCGGGATAAACCTGAGCACTCTTGTTCCCATGTTTGGGTCCTTCGAGGGAGGTGCTCAGTACAACGAACAAGGCAACCAGACTAATAATGCTTTATCACTCTCACTTAGCCATAGAATTCTATAATTTTAAATTTCGGCGAAGCCCCTGGTATTCGGAAGGCTGAATTCGGGGCGCGATACACGCCTATAAGCCGGACGGAGCCGGCCCCTCGCCCTAAGCGGCATAAGTCTTTAGGGACTCAAAAAACCTCGCCAAATAGCGACCAGTCTCTCGCCTTATCATGATAGTCAGTTTTAGCTTTCTCTACTGAGGTGCTCGGCCCGGCAGAATCGGGGCACAATCACAGTAGTTCTCCTAGCGCTACCTTAGCCGATAGAGCGGAACGTAAGGTACCAAAACATAGGAGTCGGGCAAACCCAACATTTGACCAAAGGCATGATTCGGAGCTGATGCATATAATGCTATAAGTTTGGGGTGCCGCACTTGTGAAAGTGTTCGGACTTTTCACACCATATAGTGGGTACGTAAGCCCCTGGTGCATTGGCCGTACCAGAGTGTACGGCTGCTAGGCGTCATTAATGAACACATAGATATGTATACATATAACAAAAATGCGATAATAGTCGTAATGTCATGCATTATATATTAAAAAATTGCATTAAAGCAGAGTGATACATATAGTGTAATAAGCAAAAGAGTAGGACTATGTCCCTTCCAAGGGCGAGCTCAGGAATTATATGAAATCTGTAATCCACCTGGGAATTCCGTAGTTGTCGGACTCCTTGGTTGCTGTATCATGTGTTCGGCAATAGAGCTGCTGGACAGTGTTTCCAGAGATTGAAGTCCTGAAAGAAAAATAAAAAGAACCAAACGGGAAGCCCCTGGTGTGGTTTAGGCCGCGTTTTGGGGCGTGCCATAGTTGTGCCCCCTCCCCACCTGTCCCCATGGTATTTTTAATGCGTAATTATGTATGCGTGGCACAAACAACGCTGTTGGGCTGGGATTGGGGTGGCCGCCGTATTGCTACGTGAGCTCAGATCACGCCAGGCAGTCTGTTTGCCGATTGCCCCGAGTGCGCTTGAAGGTGTCCAGGCTTTGAAACGCCGAACTGGTAGATTGCCTTGAGAGGCTGCTTTGCGCTTCTGCTGCGAGGGCCGCGGTGTGCTCCTCTGTTCGGAGAGAGCGCTCTGTGTTTCCACTGACTGTAATAACTCCACGAGGTCCTGGCATCTTGAGCTTGAGGTATGCATAATGTGGTACCGCATTGAATCTAGCGAATGCGGTTCGTCCGAGCAGCGCGTGCTAACCACTGTAGAATGGGACTATATCGAAGATTAACTCTTCGCTTCGGAAGTTATCCGGGGATCCGAAGACCACTTCCAGTGTAATTGAGCCTGTGCAGTGGGCCTCTACGCCTGGAATGACGCCCTTAAAGTTCGTCTTTGTGGGTTTGATCCTTGAGGGGTCTATACCCATTTTGCGCATTGTGTCCTGATAAAGCAGATTCAGGCTGCTGCCGCCATCCATAAGGACTCGAGTGAGGTGAAATCCGTCGATGATTGGGTCTAGGACCAGTGCGGCAAATCCTCCATGACAGATAATAGTGGGGTGGTCCCTGTGATCGAAGGTGATCGGACAGGATGACCAAGGGTTGAACTTTGGGGCGACTGGCTCCAATGCATATACGTCCCTGAGCGCACGCTTCCGCTCCCTCTTGGGGATGTGGGTTGCGTATATCATGTTCACCGTCCGCACTTGCGGGGGAAACCTCTTCTATCCTCCAGTGTGCGGCTGCCGGGGTTCTTCCTCGTCACTGCTATGCGGCCCCTTGTCCTTGTTTTCGGCAATTAACTTGCCGGCCCTGCTTGAACACCCAACAATCCCTGTTGGTGTGATTGGCTGGCTTGTCTGGGGTGCCGTGTATTTGACACAAGCGATCGAGTATACGGTCCAAGCTGGACGGACCCGACGTACTTTGTTTGAATGGCTTTTTCCGCTGACCGGGTTTAGAGCCTTTGAATCCGGCATTGACTGCCGTATCCTCAGTACTTTCGCCGTTAATGCGGTGCTTATGCTTGTTGCGACATGACCTGCTGTTGCCGTCCTTGGTATCTGAGGTACCATGGTTCTTTGATATGTTGTTACGGCGAGCCAACCAGCTGTATTCTCCCGCACAAAAGCGGGTCATGAGCGTCGTGAGGGCTGCCATAGATTTCGGCTCTTCCTGACCAAGGTGCCGGGCTAGTCACTCGTCTCGGATGTTGTGCTTGAAGGCCGCTAAGGCCTCCGCATTCGGGCAGTCGATGATTTGATTTTTCTTTGTAAGGAACCGATTCCAGAATTGCCTGGCCGACTCTTCTGGCTGCTGAATTATGTGGCTCAAGTCATCGGCGTCTGGTGGTCGCACATAAGTGCCCTGAAAGTTGTCGAGGAATGTGGCTTCCAGATCTTCCCAACAGCTAATGGAGTCCGCTGACAAGCTATTAAGCCAATGCCGCGCTGGTCCTTTGAGTTTTAGTGGGAGGTATTTGATGGCATGTAAGTCATCACCGCGGGCCATGTGGATGTGGAGGAGGAAGTCCTCAATCCATACCGCGGGATTTGTTGTGCCATCGTATGATTCAATGTTTACAGGTTTGAAACCTTCTGGGAATTGATGTTCCATTACTTCGTCTGTGAAGCATAAGGGGTGTGCGGCGCCTCTGTATTGGGCTATATTGTGACGCAGCTCGTATGGGTCCTGCCCGCTGTGTTCCGCCCGGCCGGATTTGCTTTTACTGTATCCGGCGTGACGTTTACCGTCTCGTAGAGTGGTGCACCCTCGTGATCCGTAGATCGATCTTGAATGCTTTGCTTTGTCCTCCAATATGTCTCGCAGGTCTTGCGTATCTCCCCATGTCTTTTTATTTGGATGGCGTTGGGGTGGAGGCTGAGCTTTTGGCTGGAATGCCTCTATATCGCGGCCACGAGGTGGCCGATCAGCCGTATCATACGCTTCTTCCTCCAGTCGGGGCAATAACCTGCGCCTTGGGTAACTCTTGGAGGGACGACCGAGTTTATATTCCTTGGCCGCGAGGACTTTAGTCCATTTGTCAGCTAGCAGGTCTTGATCAGCTTGAAGCTGCTGCTGCTTTTTCTTCAGGCTATTTGCCGTGGCCGTAAGCCTGCGATTGAAGCGCTCTTGTTCGACGGGATCCTCTGGTACGGCGAATTCATCATCGCCGAGGCTTGCCTCGTCTTCAGAGGGGGGCATGTAATTGTCATCCTCCTCTCCGCCAGCCGCTCTCTCAGGAGAGCTGGCTCCTTCATCCTCCTGATCTAACTCTTGCTGGAGGGGATTTTTGTTGTCTTCGGCGCTATCCGGAGTGTTATTATCTCCTGTGCCGGTATCACCACTTTTGCTTTGGTGGGACTTAGAGCAGCGCCGCTGACGTCGGCGCTTGGGTTGCTTCTTGGAGGGGTCATCCTCCGCTATCTCATCGCCGTTGGCTTCATTGGGTGTATCCACCATGTATATGTCATACGATGAGGTGGCTTTCCAGTGCCCTATAGGTGCTGGTTCATGTTCGTCTCCTACATTGTCGTCCATACCGTCGATGTCTTCGGAGTCGAAGTCGAGCATGTCGGTTAAATCATCGACAGTGGCTACAAAGTGGGTGGTGGGTGGGCGTCGAATTTCTTCGTCGTCCGCATCCCAGTCCTGTTGGCCATAATCCGGCCAGGGCTCTCCTGAAAAAGAGAGAGACCTTAGTGAATTCAGAATGTCGTCGAAGGGCGAGTGCTGAAAGATATCCACAACGGTGAATTCCATGATCGGCGCCCAATCGGATTCGATTGGCAGGGGCGCGGATGGTTCGGGGTCCGGAAGTGAGTCTGGCACCTTGGAGTCACGGGCTGCGCAGAGGATTATGCTGGTGTTTGGCTCGATCGCCGTCGAGACTGCAGCCCTTGAGGCGGTGTCTAGCCACCCATCCTCGATTGGTGTAGCTGGCTCCGAGCTAAGGGTCAGAGCTGATGCGGGCGCGGCCTCTGGGGTACCGTCCGGTGGCAGAGCTAGGTCATACCCATCGCGACAGTGCAGCGCGCCCGGCTGTGGCTCGAATCCGTCGAAGATCAAGTCCCCACGGATGTTGGCCGTGTAATTCAACCTTCCAAATCTGACCTGATGGCCATGGGCGTAGCTTTCAACCTGCTCCAGATGGCCAAGCGAATTAGCCCGCAGTGCAAAGCCACCGAATACGAAGATCTGTCCGGGCAGAAAAGTCTCACCCTAGACCACATCGCTATCGATGATAGTAGGAGCCATCAAGCCTAACGATGACGACACAGAGGAACTCTCAATGAAAGCACCAATGTCGATGTCAAAACCGGCGGATCTCGGGTAGGGGTCCCGAACTGTGCGTCTAGGCCGGATGGTAACAGGAGGCAAGGGACACGATGTTTTACCCAGGTTCGGGCCCTCTTGATGGAGGTAAAACCCTACGTCCTGCTTGATTAATATTGATGATATGGGTGTTACAAGAGTAGATCTACCACGAGATCAGACAGGCTAAACCCTAGAAGCTAGCCTACGGTATGATTGTATGTTGTGATTGTTATCCTACGGACTAAAACCCTTCGGTTTATATAGACACCGAAGAGGGTTAGGGTTACACAAGGTCGGTTACAAAGGAGGAGATATCCATATACGTATTGCCTAGCTTACCTTCCACGCCAAGCGGAGTCCCATCCGGACATGAGACGAAGTCTTCAATCTTGTATCTTCATAGTCTAACAGTTCGGCCAATGGAGATAGTCCAGCTGTCCGGAGACCCCCTAATCCAGGACTCCCACACTCCCACTTGCACTAGAGTCAATAATCTAGATTACACAGTAATGATTTTGACACCCATGGAGCCTTGGTGCTGATCATGTTTTGCTCGTGGAAGAGGCTTAGTCAGCGGGTCTGCAACATTCAGATCCGTATGTATCTTGCAAATTTCTATGTCTCCCACTTGGACTAAATCCCGAAAGGAATTGAAGCGTCTCTTAATGTGCTTGGTTCTCTTGTGAAATCTGGATTCCTTTGCCAAGGCAATTGCACCAGTATTGTCACAAAAGATTTTCATTGGACCCGATGCACTAGGTATGACACTTAGATGGGATATGAACTCCTTCATCCAGACTCCTTCATTTGCTGCTTCCGAAGCAGCTATGTACTCCGCTTCACATGTAGATCCCGCCACGACACTTTGTTTAGAACTGCACCAACTGACAGCTCCACCGTTCAATGTAAACACGTATCTGGTTTGCGAATTAGAATCGTCTGAATCAGTGTCAAAGCTTGCATCAACGTAACCATTTACGATGAGCTCTTTGTCACCTCCATATACGAGAAACATATCCTTAGGCCTTTTCAGGTACTTCAGGATGTTCTTGACCGCTGTCCAGTGATCCACTCCTGGATTACTTTGGTACCTCCCTGCTAGACTTATAGCAAGGCACACATCAGGTCTGGTACACAACATTGCATACATGATAGAGCCTATGGCTGAAGCATAGGGAACATCTTTCATTTTCTCTCTATCTTCTGCGGTGGTCGGACATTGAGTCTTACTCAACTTCACACCTTGTAACACAGGCAAGAACCCTTTCTTTGCTTGATCCATTTTGAACTTCTTCAAAATTTTCTCAAGGTATGTGCTTTGTGAAAGTCCAATTAAGCGCCTTGATCTATCTCTATAGATCTTAATGCCCAATATGTAAGCAGCTTCACCGAGGTCTTTCATTGAAAAACTCTTATTCAAGTATCCCGTTATGCTATCCAGAAATTCTATATCATTTCCAATCAATAATATGTCATCCACATATAATATCAGAAATGCTATAGAGCTCCCACTCACTTTCTTGTAAATACAGGCTTCTCCAAAAGTCTGTACAAAACCAAATGCTTTGATCACACTATCAAAGCGTTTATTCCAACTCCGAGAGGCTTGCACCAGTCCATAAATGGATCGCTGGAGCTTGCACACTTTGTTAGCTCCCTTTGGATCGACAAAACCTTCTGGTTGCATCATATACAACTCTTCTTCCAGAAATCCATTCAGGAATGCAGTTTTGACATCCATCTGCCAAATTTCATAATCATAAAATGCGGCAATCGCTAACATGATTCAGACAGACTTAAGCATCACTACGGGTGAGAAGGTCTCATCGTAGTCAATCCCTTGAACTTGTCAAAAACCTTTCACAACAAGTCAAGCTTTGTAGACAGTAACATTACCGTCAGCGTCAGTCTTCTTCTTGAAGATCCATTTGTTCTCAATTGCTTGCCGATCAACAGGCAAGTCAACCAAAGTCCACACTTTGTTTTCATACATGGATCCCATCTTAGATTTCATGGCTTCTAGCCATTTTGCGGAATCTGGGCTCACCATCGCTTCTTCATAGTTCGTAGGTTCATCATGATCTAGTAGCATGACTTCCAGAACAGGATTACCGTACCACTCTGGTGTGGATCTTACTCTAGTTGATCTACGAGGTTCTGTAGTAACTTGATCTGAAGTTTCATGATCATTATCATTAGCTTCCTCACTAATTGGTATAGGTGTCACAGAAACCGGTTTCTGTGATGTACTACTTTCCAATAAGGGAGCAGGTACAGTTACCTCATCTAGTTCTACTTTCCTCCCACTCACTTCTTTCGAGAGAAACTCCTTCTCTAGAAAAACTCTGAATTTAGCAACAAAAGTTTTGCCTTCGGATCTGTGATAGAAGGTGTACCCAACAGTCTCCTTTGGGTATCCTATGAAGACACATTTCTCCGATTTGGGTTCGAGCTTATCAGGTTGAAGCTTTTTCACATAAGCATCGCAGCCCCAAACTTTCAGAAACGACAACTTTGGTTTCTTGCCAAACCACAGTTCATAAGGCGTCGTCTCAACGGATTTTGATGGTGCCCTATTTAACGTGAATGCGGCCGTCTCTAAAGCATAACCCCAAAACGATAGTGGTAAATCTGTAAGAGACATCATAGATCGCACCATATCTAGTAAAGTACGATTACGACGTTCGGACACACCATTACGCTGTGGTGTTCCGGGTGGCGTGAGTTGCGAAACTATTCCGCTTTGTTTCAAATGTAGACCAAACTCGTAACTCAAATATTCTCCTCCACGATCAGATCGTAGAAACTTCATTTTCTTGTTACGATGATTTTCAACTTCACTCTGAAATTCTTTGAACTTTTCAAATGTTTCAGACTTATGCTTCATTAAGTAGATATACCCATATCTGCTTAAATCATCTGTGAAGGTGAGAAAATAACGATATCCGCCACGAGCCTCAACATTCATTGGACCACATACATCTGTATGTATGATTTCCAACAAATCTGTTGCTCTCTCCATAGTACCGGAGAACGGCGTTTTAGTCATCTTGCCCATGAGGCACGGTTCGCAAGTACCAAGTGATTCATAATCAAGTGGTTCCAAAAGTCCATCAGTATGGAGTTTCTTCATGCGTACACCGATATGACCTAAACGACGGTGCCACATATAAGTTGCACTATCTTTATCAACTCTGCATCTTTTGGTTTCAACATTATGAATATGTGTATTACTACTATCGAGATTCATAAAAAATAGACCACTCTTCAAGGGTGCATGACCATAAAAGATATTAATCATATAAATAGAACAACCATTATTCTCTGATTTAAATGAATAACCGTCTCGCATCAAACAAGATCCAGATATAATGTTCATGCTCAACGCTGGCACCAAATAACAATTATTTAGGTCTAATACTAATCCCGAAGGTTGATGTAGAGGTAGTGTGCCGACCGCGATCACATCGACTTTGGAACCATTTCCCACGCGCATCGTCACCTCATCCTTAGCCAATCTTCGCTTAATCCGTAGCCCCTGTTTTGAGTTGCAAATGTTAGCAACAGAACCCGTATCAAATACCCAGGTGCTACCGCGAGCATTAGTAAGGTACACATCAATAACATGTATATCACATATACCTTTGTTCACTTTGCCATCCTTCTTATCCGCCAAATACTTGGGGCAGTTGCACTTCTAGTGACCAGTCTGCTTGCAGTAGAAGCACTCAGTCTCAGGCTTAGGTCCAGACTTGGGTTTCTTCTCCTGAGCAGCAACTTGTTTGCTGTTCTTCTTGAAGTTCCCCTTCTTATTCCCTTTGCCCTTTTTCTTGAAACTGGTGGTCTTATTGCGCATCAACACTTGATGCTCCTTCTTGATTTCTACCTCCGCGGCTTTTAGCATCGCGAAGAGCTCGGGAATAGTCTTATTCATCCCTTGCATATTATAGTTCATCATGAAGCTTTTGTAGCTTGGTGGCAGTGATTGAAGAACTCTGTCAATGACACTATCAACAGGAAGATTAACTCCCAGTTGAGTCAAGTGATTATGATACCCAGACATTTTGAGTATATGTTCACTGACAGAACTATTCTCCTCCATCTTGTAGCTATAGAACTTATTGGAGACTTCATATCTCTCAATCCAGGCATTTGCTTGAAATATTAACTTTAACTCCTGAAACATCTCATATGCTCCATGACGTTCAAAACATCATTGAAGACCCGGTTCTAAGCCGTAAAGCATGGCACACTGAACTATCGAGTAGTCGTCAGCTTTGCTCTTCTGCCAGACGTTCATAACATCTGGTGTTGCTCCTGCAGCAGGCTTGGCACTTAGCGGTGCTTCCAGGACGTAATTCTTCTGTGCAACAATGAGGATAATCCTCAAGTTGCGAACCCAGTCCGTGTAATTGCTACCATGATCTTTCAACTTTGCTTTCTCAAGGAACGCATTAAAATTCAATGGAACAACAACACGTGCCATCTATCTACAATCAAACATAAACAAGCAAGATACTATCAGGCACTAAGTTCATGATAAATTTAAGTTCATTTAATCATATTACTTAAGAACTCCCACTTAGAAAGATATCCCTCTAATCCTCTAAGTGATCACGTGATCCAAATCAACTAAACCATGTTCGATCATCACGTGAGATGGAGTAGTATCAATGGTGAACATCACTATGTTGATCATATCTACTATATGATTCACGCTCGACCTTTCAGTCTCCGTGTTCCAAGGCCATATCTGTTATATGCTAGGCTTGTCAAGTTTAACCTGAGTATTCCGCGTGTGCAACTGTTTTGCACCCGTTGTATTTGAACGTAGAGCCTATCACACCCGATCATCACGTGGTGTCTCAGCACGAAGAACTTTCCCAACCGCGCATACTCACGGAGAACACTTATACTTTGATAATTTAGTGAGGGATCATCTTATAATGCTACCGTCAATCAAAGCAAGATAAGATGCATAAAAGATAAACATCACATGCAATCAATATAAGTGATATGATATGGCCATCATCATCTTGTACTTGTGATCTCCATCTCCGAAGTACCGTTATGATCACCATCGTCACCGGCGCGACACCTTGATCTCCATTGTAGCATTGTTGTCGTCTCGCCAATCTTATGCTTCCACGACTATCGCTACCGCTTAGTGATAAAGTAAAGCAGTACAACATGATTTGCATTGCATACAATAAAGCGACAACCATATGGCTCCTGCCAGTTGCCGATAACTCGGTTACAAAACATGATCATCTCATACAATAAAATTTAGCATCATGTCTTGACCATATCACATCACAACATGCCCTGCAAAAAACAAGTTAGACGTCCTCTACTTTGTTGTTGCAAGTTTTACGTGGCTGCTACGGGCTTAGCAAGAACCGTTCTTACCTACGCATCAAAACCACAACGATAGTTTGTCAAATTGGTGCTATTTTAACCTTCGCAAGGACCTGGCGTAGCCACACTCGGTTCAACTAAAGTTGGAGAAACTGACACCCGCCAGCCACCTGTGTGCAAAGCACGTCGGTAGAACCAGTCTCGCGTAAGCGTACGCGTAAGGTCGGTCTGGGCCGCTTCATCCAACAATACCGCCGAACCAAAGTATGACATGCTGGTAAGCAGTATGACTTATATCGCCCACAACTCACTTGTGTTCTACTCGTGCATAACATCAACGCATAAAACCTGGCTCTAATACCACTGTTGGGGAACGTAGTAATTTCAAAAAATTCCTACGCACACGCAAGATCATGGTGATGCATAGCAACGAGAGGGGAGAGTGTTGTCTACTCCTGTAAAATCCTGATTTCACCTGGAACATTTCCGATATCCAAATATAGGCTTCCAATATATCAATCTTTATGTGTCGACCATTTCGAGACTCCTCGTCATATCCGTGATCACATCTGGGACTCCGACCAACCTTCGGTACATCAAAACACAAAAACCCTAATTACGATCGTCACCGAACTTTAAGCGTGCGGACCCTACGGGTTCGAGAACTATGTAGACATGACCGAGACACGTCTCCGGTCAATAACCAATAGCGGAACCTGGATGCTCATATTGGCTCCTACATATTCTACAAAGATCTTTATCGGTCAGACCGCATAACAACATACGTTGTTCGCTTTGTCATCGGTATGTTACTTGCCCGAGATTCGATCATCGGTATATCAATACCTAGTTCAATCTCGTTACCAGCAAGTCTCTTTACTCGTTCCGTAATACAACATCCCACAACTAAATTATTAGTTGCAATGCTTGCAAGGCTTGAGTGATGTGTATTACCGAGAGGGCCCAGAGATACCTCTCCGACAATCGGAGTGACAAATCCTAATCTCGAAATACGCCAACCCAACAAGTACCTTTGGAGACACCTGTAGAGCACCTTTATAATCACCCAGTTACGTTGTGACATTTGGTAGCACACAAAGTGTTCCTCCGGTAAACGGGAGTTGCATAATCTCATAGTCATAGGAACATGTATAAGTCATGAAGAAAGCAATAGCAACAAACTAAACGATCAAGTGCTAAGCTAATGGAATGGATCAAGTCAATCACATCATTCTCCTAATGATGTGATCCCGTTAATCAAATGACAACTCATGTCTATGGCTAGGAAACATAACCATCTTTGATCAACGAGCTAGTCAAGTAGAGGCATACTAGTGACACTCTGTTTGTCTATGTATTCACACATGTATCATGTTTCCGGTTAATACAATTCTAGCATGAATAATAAACATTTATCATGATATAAGGAAATAAATAATAACTTTCATTATTGCCTCTAGGGCATATTTCCTTCACTCGATCGTATAGCTACACTACAGAGATCCCATCAGGAGTGATGTAAGAGGTTCCACCCTCGGCACTCGATGGTAACTCTGCAGAGTCGTACAACTAGGGGGGTGCTACCTCTTTTAGCACTGCGTTGGTTTTCCCCGAAGAGGAAAGGATGATGCAGCAAAGTAGCATAAGTATTTCCCTCGGTTTTTGAGAACCAAGGTATCAATCTAGTAGGAGGCTACGCGCGAGTCCCTCGTACCTGCACAAAACAAATAAATCCTCGCAACCAACACAAATAGGGGTTGTCAATCCCTATAGGGCCACTTACCAGAGTGAGATCTGATAGATATGATAAGATCATATTTTTGGTATTTTTATGATAAAGATGCAAAGTAAAATAAAGCAAAGTAAATAGCAAAGTAAATAACTAAGCAGTAGGAGATTGATATGATAAAGATAGACCCAGGGGCCATAGGTTTCACTAGTGGCTTCTCGAGAGCATAAGTATTCTACGGTGGGTGAACAAATTACTGTTGAGAAATTGACAGAATTGAGCATAGTTATGAGAATATCTAGGTATGACGTCTCGTCTAGTGGCTTCTCGAGAGCATAAGTATATAGGCATCACGTCTGAGACAAGTAGACCGACTCCTGCCTGCATCTACTACTATTACTCCACTCATCGACCACTATCGAGCATGCATCTAGAGTATTAAGTTAAAAACAGAGTAACGCCTTAAGCATGATGACATGATGTAGAGGGGTAGACTCATGCAATATGAAGACAACCCCATCTTGTTATCCTTGATGGCAACAATACAATATGTGCCTTGCTGCCCTTACTGTCACCGGGAAAGGACACCGCAAGGTTGAACCCAAAGCTAAGCACTTCTCCCATTGCAAGAAAGATCAATCTAGTAGGCCAAACCAAACTGATAATTCGAAGAGACTTGCAAAGATAACCAATCATACATAAAAGAATTCAGAGAAGATTCAAATATTATTCATAGATAAACTTGATCATAAACCCACAATTCATCGGTCTCAACAAACACACCGCAAAAAGAAGATTACATCGAATAGATCTCCACAAGAGAGGGGGAGAACATTGTATTGAGATCCAAAAAGAGAGAAGATGTCATCTAGCTACTAACTATGGACCCGTAGGTCTGAAGTAAACTACTCACACTTCATCGGAGAGGCTATGGTGTTGATGTAGAAGCCCTCCGTGATCTATGCCCCCTCCGACGGAGCTCCGGAACAGGCCCCTAGATGGGGTCTCGTGGATACAGAAAGTTACAACGGTGGAATTAGGGTTTTGGCTCCGTATCTGATCGTTTGGGGGTACGTGGGTATATATAGGAGGAGGAAGTACGTCGGTGGAGCAACAGGGGGCCCACGAGGGTGGAGGGCGCGCCTGGGAGGGGGGGGGGGGCAGGCGCGCCCCCTACCTCGTGGCCTCCTGTTAGCTGGCTTGACGTAGGGTCCAAGTATCATGAGTTGTATTCGGTGAGAAAATCACGTTCCCGAAGGTTTCATTCCGTTTGGACTCCGTTTGATATTCCTTTTCTTCGAAACCCTAAAACAGGCAAAAAACAGCAATTCTGGCTGGGCCTCTGGTTAATAGGTTAGTCCCAAAAATAATATAAAAGTGGATAATAAAGCCCAATAATGTCCAAAATAGTAGATAATATAGCATGGAGCAATCAAAAATTATAGATACGTTGGGGACGTATCAAGCATCCCCAAGCTTAATTCCTGCTCGTCCTCAAGTAGGTAAATGATAAAAACAGAATTTTTGATGCGGAGTGCTACTTGGCATAATTTTAATGTAATTCTTCTTAATTGTGGTATGATTATTCAGATCCGAAAGATTCAAGACAAAAGTTTATATTGACATAGAAAATAATAATACTTCAAGCATACTAACAAAGCAATTATGTCTTCTCAAAATAATATGGATAAAGAAAGTTATCCCTACAAAATCATATAGTATGGCTATGCTCTATCTTCACCACACAAAATATTTAAATCATGCACAACCCCGATGACAAGCCAAGCAATTGTGTCATACTTTTGACATTCTCGAAACTTTTTCAATCTTCACGCAATACATGAGCGTGAGCCATGGGTATAGCACTATAGGTGGAATAGAATGGTGGTTATGGAGAAGACAAAAAGGGAGAAGATAGTCTCACATCAACTAGGCGTATCAACGGGCTATGGAGATGCTCATCAATAGATATCAATGTGAGTGAGTAGGGATTGCCATGCAACGGATGCACTAGAGCTATAAGTATATGAAAGCTCAAAAAGAAACTAAGTGGGTGTGCATCCAACTTGCTTGCTCATGAAGACCTAGGGCAATTTGAGGAAGCCCATCATTGGAATATACAAGCCAAGTTCTATAATGAAAAATTCCCACTAGTATATGAAAGTGATAACATGAGAGACTCTCTACTATGAAGATCATGGTGCTACTTTGAAGCACAAGTGTGGTAAAAGGATAGTAACATTGTCCCTTCTCTCTTTTTCTATCATTTTTTCTTTTTATTTTTTATTTGGGCCTTTTCTCTTTTTTGGCCTCTTTTCTTCCTTTTTTTATTTTTTATTTTTCGTACGGAGTCTCACCCCGACTTGTGGGGGAATCATAGTCTCCATCATCCTTTCCTCACTTGGGACAATGCTCTAATAATGATGATCATCACACTTTTATTTTTCTTACAACTCAACAATTACAAGTTTACAACTCGATACTTAGAACAAGATATGACTCTATGTGAATGCCTCCGGTGGTGTACCGGGATATGCAATGATGCATGAGTGACAAGTATGAACGAATTATGAATGGTGGCTTTGCCACAAATACTATGTCAACTACATGATCATGCTAAGCAATATGACAATGATGGAGTGTGTCATAAACGGAACGATGGAAAGTTGCATGGCAATATATCTCGGAATGTCTATGGAAATGCCATAATAGGTAGGTATGGTGGCTGTTTTGAGGAAGCTATATGGTGGGTGTATGATATCGGCGAAAGGTGCGCGGTATTAAAGAGGCTAGCAAAGGTGGAAGGGTGAGAGTGCGTATAATCCATGGACTCAACATTAGTCATAAAGAACTCATATACTTATTGCAAAAATCTAGAAGTTATTGAAGCAAAGTATTACGCACGTGCTCCTAGGGGGATAGATTGGTAGGAAAAGACCATCGCTCGTCCCCGACCGCCACTCATAAGGAAAACAATCAATAAATAAATCATGCTCCGACTTCATCACATAACGGTTCACCATACGTGCATGCTACGGGAATCACAAGCTTCAACACAAGTATTTCTCAAATTCACAACTACTCAACTATCATGACTTTAATATCACTATCTCCATATCTTAAAACAATTATCAAGTATCAAACTTATCATAGTATTCAACACACTCATAAGAGAATTTTTATTATTAATCTTGCATACCAAGCATATTAGGATTTTAAGCAAATTACCATGCTATTTAAGACTCTCAAAATAATCTAAGTGAAGCATGAGAGATCAATAGTTTCTACAAAACAAATCCACCACCATGCTCTAAAAGTTATAAGTGAAGCACTAGAGCAAAATTATATAACTCAAAAGATATAAGCAAAGCACATAGAGTATTCTAACAAATTCCAAATCATGTATGTCTATCTCAAAAGGTGTGTACAACAAGGATGATTGTGGTAAACTAATAAGCAAAGACTCAAATCATACAAGACGCTCCAAGCAAAACACATATCATGTGGTAAATAAAAATATAGCTCCAAGTAAAGTTACCGATAGAGGTAGACGAAAGAGGGGATGCCTTCCGGGGCCTCCCCAAGCTTAGGCTTTTAGGTGTCCTTAGATTATCTTGGGGGTTACATGGGCATACCCAATATTAGGCTCTTGCCACTCCTTGTTCCATAATCATCAAATCTTTACCCAAAACTTGAAAACTTCACAACACAAAACTTAAAGTAGAAAACTCGTGAGCTCCGTTAGTGAAAGAAAACAAAAGACCACTTCAAGGTACTGTAATGAACTCATTATTTATTTATATGGGTGTTATACCTACTGTATTCCAACTTCTCTATGGTTCATAAACTATTTTACTAGCCATAGATTCATCAAAATAAGCAAACAACACACGCAAAACAGAATCTGTCAAAAACAGAACAGTCTGTAGTAATCTGTAGCTAGCGCAAGATCTGAAACCCCAAAAATTCTAAAATAAATTTCTGAACGTGAGTAATTTATATATTAATCATCTTCAAAAAGAATTAACTAAATAGCACTTTCCAAATAAAAATAAAAGCAGTTCTCGTGAGCGCTAAAGTTTCTGTTTTTTACAACAAGTTCAACAAGACTTTCCCCAAGTCTTCCCAACGGTTCTACTTGGCACAAACACTAAATAAACACAACCAAAACAGAGGCTAAATAATTGATTTATTACTAAGAAGGAGCAAAAAGCAAGGAATAAAAATAAAATTGGGTTGCCTCCCAACAAGCGCTATCGTTTAACGCCCCTAGCTAGGCATAACAAACAAGAATAGATCTAGGTATTGCCATCTTTGGTAGGCAATCCATAAGTGGCTCTCATAATAGATTCATAAGGTAATTTAATTTTCTTTCTAGGAAAGTGTTCCATGCCCTTCCTTAATGGAAGTTGGAATCTAATATTTCCTTCCTTCATATCAATAATTGCACCAATCGTTCTAAGGAAAGGTTTACCAAGAATAATTGGACATGAAGGATTGCAATCTATGTCAAGAACGATAAAATCTACGGGCACATAATTCCTAATTGCAACAATAAGAACATCATTAATTCTTCCCATAGGTTTGTTAATAGTGGAATCCGCAAGGTGCAAGTTTAGAGAGCAATCATCAAAATCACGGAAACCTAACAAATCACATAAAGTCTTTGGAATCGTGGAAACACTAGCACCCAAATCACATAAAGCATAGCATTCATGATCTTTAATTTTAATTCTAATAGTTGGTTCCCACTCATCATAAAGTTTCCTAGGGATAGAAACTTCCAATTCAGGTTTTTCTTCATAAGATTGCATCAAGGCATCAACGATATGTTTAGTAAACGCTTTATTTTGACTATAAGCGTGAGGAGAATTTAGCACGGATTGCAACAAGGAAATACAATCAATCAAAGAACAATTTTCATAGTTAAATTCCTTGAAATCCATAATAGTGAGTTTAGCAACATCTAGGGTTTTAATTTCTTCAATCCCACTTTTGTCAAATTTAGCATCAAGATCAGAAGATTCAGAATTCTTGGAACGCCTTCTAGGTAAAGGTGGATCATATTCAGTCCCATCATTATCAAGATTCATATTGCAAAACAAAGATTTAATAGGGGACACATCAATAACTTTTAGATCTTCATCATTATTTTCATAGGAACTAGAAGAACACACTTTTATAAAGGCATCTTTCTTAGCATGCATCCTAGCGGTTCTTTCTTTGCACTCGTCAATGGAAATTCTCATGGCTTTGAGAGACTCATCGATATCATGCTTAGGAGGAATAGATCTAAGTTTCAAAGAATCAACATCAAGAGCAATTCTATCAACGTTCCTAGCCAAATCATCAATCTTAAGCAATTTTTCTTCAATCATAGCATTAAAATTCTTTTGCAAAGTAATAAATTCTTTAATATTAGAATCAAAATCAGGGGGCATCTTATTATAATTTCCATAAGAATTTTTGTAGGAGTCACCATAATTATTAGAGGGATTACTAGGATAAGGCCTAGGATTGAAATTTCCTCTATACGCGTTGTTACCAAAACTGTTCCTACCAACAAAATTCACATCCATAGATTCATTATCATTCTCAATCAAAGTAGACAAGGGCATATCATTAGGATCAAAAGAAACACTCTTATTAGCAAATAATTTCATAAGTTCATCCATCTTTCTACTCAAAACATTAATTTCTTCTATCACATGCACCTTTTTATTAGTAGATCTTTCAGTATGCCATTGAGAATAATTAAGCATAATATTATCTAGAAGTTTGTAGCTTCTCCTAAGGTGATTTCCATAAAAGTGCCTCCCGCGGCTGAATCTAAAAGATTTATAGAAGCAAAATTCAATCTGGCATAAAATTTTTGTATAATCATCCACAAGTTTAAACCATGAGTAGGGCAATTACGTATCATTAATTTCATTCTCTCCCAAGCTTGCGCAACATGTTCATGATCAGGTTGCTTAAAGTTCATAATATCATTTGTAAGAGAGATGATCTTAACGGGAGGAAAATACTTAGAGATAAAAGCATCTTTCACTTGTTCCATGAATCAGTACTATTTTTAGGCAAAGACGAAAACCAAGCTTTAGCACGATCTCTAAGCGAAAAAGGAAATAGCTTCAATTTAAAAATATCATTATCCACATCTTTCTTCTTTTGCATGTCACACAAATCAATGAAGCTATTAAGATGGGTAGCGGCATCTTCACTAGGAAGGCCGGAGAATGGATCTTTCATGACAAGATTCAGCAAAGCAGTATTAATTTCACAAGATTCAACATCGGTAAGAGGAGCAATCGGAGTGCTAATAAAATCATTGTTGTTGGTATTGGTAAAGTCACACAATTTAGTATTATCTTGAGCCATCGCGATAAACAAGCAAACTAACACAAAAGCAAACAAAAAGCAAGCGGACAAAAAGAGGCAAATAGAGAGGGAGGATAGAGAGAGAGAGGGCGAATAAAATGGCAAGGGTGAATTGGGGGGGGGGAGAGGAAAACGAGAGGCAAATGGCAAATAATGTAATGCGGGAGATAAGGGTATGTGATGGGTACTTGGTATGTTGACTTTTGCGTAGACCTCCCCGGCAACGGCGCCAGAAATCCTTCTTGCTACCTCTTTTAGCACTGCGTTGGTTTTCCCCGAAGAGGAAGGGATGATGCAGCAAAGTAGCGTAAGTATTTCCCTCAGTTTTTGAGAACCAAGGTATCAATCCAGTAGGAGGCTACGCGCGAATCCCTCGTACCTGCACAAAACAAATAAATCCTTGCAACCAACGCAAATAGGGGTTGTCAATCCCTATAGGGCCACTTACGAGAGTGAGATCTGATAGATATGATAAGATAATATTTTTGGTATTTTTATGATAAAGGTGCAAAGTAAATAACTAAGTAGTAGGAGATTGATATGATAAAGATAGACCCGGGGGCCATAGGTTTCACTAGTGGCTTCTCTCGAGAGCATAAGTATTCTACGGTGGGTGCACAAATTACTGTTGAGCAATTAACAGAATTGAGCATAGTTATGAGAATATCTAGGTATGATCATGTATATAGGCATCACGTCCGAGACAAGTAGACCGACTCCTGCCTGCATCTACTACTATTACTCCACTCATCAACCGCTATCCAGCATGCATCTAGAGTATTAAGTTAAAAACAGAGTAACGCCTTAAGAAAGATGACATGATGTAGAGGGATAGACTCATGCCATATGAAGAAAACCCCATCTTGTTATCCTCGATGGCAACAATACAATACGTGCCTTGCTGCCCTTACTGTCACGGGGAAAGGACATCACAAGATTGAACCCAAAGCTAAGCACTTATCCCATTGCAAGAAAGATCAATCTAGTAGGCCAAACCAAACTGATAATTCGAAGAGACTTGCAAAGATAACCCCGAGGAATCACCCCCGGTGAATCCCACTCGATGTTATCATCAAGGTGAACGTAAGAGGATCCACCCTCGAGGTTCACATTTGATGGGTTGCACGACAGAGCCGTAATGGAAGTGGTTAAGGAGGAAATCACCCTCGATGACCTCGACCATATAGCTACACTACAGAGATCTCATCAGGAGTGATGTAAGAGGTTCCACCCTCGGCACTCGATGGTAACTCTGTAGAGTCGTGCAACTAGGGGGGTGATGTGTGGTGTCGGGGCCTGGACGTCGATCACGTTGATCGAGTCATCAAACATAAAGCGAGGCAACTGGGACAAGGTGGGGGTCGCTGATGGATATCTAACCAACCTATACTAAGCAGTTTAGGATAAGCAGGTAACAAAAACAAGCTATGCATCAGAGTAGGATCATTCATAAAGTAGTAGCAGTTCTAATGCAAGCATGAGAGGGAAAGAAATGGGCAATATCGGAATGCTCAAGGGGGTTTGCTTGCGTGGAAGCTCTGCTGAAAAAGAAGAAGTGTCGTCGATGTAGTCGATCACAGGGGCATCAACAGCGGTCTCGGGGTCTACCGGAGAGAAGATGGGGAAGAAACAGTAAATACAGAGCAAACAGATGCATCACTAAGCATTACATGACGACAGGCAGAGCTAGGGTTGTCCTAACGTAGTACTACACGTTGCAGACGGAGGGGATAAACATCTAAGGATGAATCACCAACGTTAGACGAATTCTGGACAGATGAAAGAGAGGGGACGATCCATGGTCAGCATGCTAGGGGCATGTGACAGGTGAATGGACCGCGCATTCGGATTCGTGGGATTTTTCTGAGCAACTTTCATATAGAAAACATTTTCATCAGAGTTACGGTTTATTTTCTATGATTTTCTAAAGATTTAAACCTTTTCTAGAATTATCTAAAATAACAGAAACGGAATTATGACGTCAGCATTGCATCATTGTGACGTCAGCACTCAACAAGACGGCTGACCAGGTCAAACTGACCAGTGGGTCCGACATGTCATACACAGAGGGCTAACAGTGGGTTATTTTTAATTAGACAGAGTTAATTAGCAGTAGGGCCCCACATGTCAGTGACTAATTAGGTTAACTAATTATGTTTATAAAAAACATTTCAATTAACTTAATTGTGCGGTGGGGCCCGCTTGTCAGTGACACTGGGCTGCCCAGTCAGCAGTTGACTGGGTCAACCTAGTCAACTGGGGCCCGTGGGGGCCACTGGCAGTGAGCCAGGGGTGGGGCCCGGCCAGCCACATCAGCGGAGGCAGGCGCCTCGCCGTCGGAGACGCTAGGACGTGGCGGAGCTGCTCGGGCCTCGTCAGAAACGTGCTAGGGGCAGCCGTTTTGCGTGCGGTTGGCACCGTTCGAACACGCGCACGACGCCGCGTCGAATGGTGGCAGAGGCACGGCCGGACTTGGCCGGAAATGGCGCCGGCGATGAGGTTTGCAGCGCAGCAGGTACGGGTGACGAGGGAACAGAGTTTCGGCGTGCTATGGCGCGGGCGAAAGGGCTAGACGAAAGTTGCGCGATGCGGTGAAGCTAACGGGTAAACACCCGTGACCAACTGGTCACCGGAGACGCGCCGGCGACGAGCTCCGCAGCGCTGGAGTTTGGGCGCTAGTGGAAATAGGGCTAGGAGGAACGGGGGGTGCGCTAGTGCTGGCGTTGGACTCGCACGAGCTCCCGGAGCTCAATGCGAGGCTCAGCCGCGTGTTACAGGGGCGAAGGCCACGACGGCGAGCTCGTCGGCGGCGGTGCGTGTGTGCATGCGCTAGTGAAGCGGAGGCTACGGGCGACTAGAGGGGGTAGGGACGGCCGTGTTCGGTGCAGGAGCTCACCGCGGGAGCATGGGGACTAGGTAGTGGGCTCGGGGAGGACCGGTGCTGCAGATTGACGGCGAGGTCATGCGGTGGCCGTAGAGGAGGAAGAGGAAGACTGTGACAGCGGCGTCCCTCCCGGTCCCGATCCGTTGTCGAGGAAGAAGATGAGGACCACGCCGGAGCTCCTAGACTTGACGGAGCGGCATATGGGTGACGGTGGCCGCGCCTATGGCGAAAGGCGGCGATGGTGGTGCTCGGGCTTCCGCCCAAATCAAAGCAGAGAGGGGCGAGGGGGAATCTGCCAGGGAGAGGGAGAGGCGGAGCGAGCGGGTGAGTGGGGGTGGCAGAGCAAGTGGAAGGGGAGCCCAAGGCGTCGAGTGGATCTTTATCCCCCTCGTCACCGACGAGCGGGTGCGGTGGGGGCGCGCTCGGCGCGCGCACCGGGTCGGTGGAACAGGGGGGAGGGGAGAGCGATCGGGGAGGAAGCGTGGGCCGGCGTGCTGGGCCAGGTGGCTCGGGTGGGCCGAAGCCCAAGTGGGGCAGGGGCTTTCTCTCTCTCCCTCTGCTTTCCTTTCCTTTTCTTTTTGTTTTTCTTTTCTTATTTTCAGCAGCTTTTGCATTTTCTTTTTAGCCAAAAATGACTTTACAAAATTATGCCACTGGCCAAAATTTTTTCAAAGAATTAAAGTGCACTTCCACAAAAAGGTTGGGAGGCTTTTGGATTAGATGCCAATTTTATAAATTAAAAAGGGCATTTAATTTATTGCTTAGGTCACTGTTTTAAGTAGTTTAGGCCACTTAAACCCTTTGCAAAAATGTTGGTTCACCATCAATATTAGTTGTGGAATATTTGGCACATGATGAACATTTTTGTTTTCATGTTTGAGAAATTTTGAATTTCACTTAGCATTTGAATTTGCATTCAAAGGGGAAGTTGAAAGAAACATGAGATAATAATGATCAGGCACATGTTTAGCAAAAAGGTTAACTTAACCCCAGGGGTTACTGTAGCATCATTACACCAGGGAGTTACACCCAACTTCAATATGGAACCTCGAAGCGTGTAGTCTGGACGATCAGTCCTACTTGTTGCGTGAGTTGCTGGATAACAAGTAAACACATATGGGCCCAAAAAACCCGGCACAACCCGTTGAGTGTTTTTTACGCCCCGATAGGTTGAATATAGGCCCAAAAACAGCCCAATAGGGTGGGATTGGCGCTGGTAGGTCGTAGATTGGGTTGGGCCCAACTTCAATGTGGAACCTCAAAGCGATACTAAATTTTCAGACCATGTAGTTGCTACCTCTTGAGCACCACGTTGGTTTTCCCTTGAAGAGGAAAGGGTGATGCAGCAAAGTAGCGTAAGTATTTCCCTCGGTTTTTGAGAACCAAGGTATCAATCCAGTAGGAGACTACACGCAAGTCACTCGTACCTACACAAACAAATAAGAACCTCGCAACCAACGCAATAAAGGGGTTGTCAATCCTTTCACGGTCATTTACGAGAGTGAGATCTGATAGAGATAATAATAATAAGATAAATATTTTTGGTATTTTTATGATATAGATTGAAAAATAAAGATTGCAAAATAAAGTAGATTGGAAACTTATATGATAAAAGATAGACTCGGGGGTCATAGGTTTCACTAGTGGCTTCTCTCAAGATATCATAAGTATTACGGTGGGTGAACAAATTACTGTCGAGCAATTGATAGAAAAGTGAATAATTATGAGAATATCTAGGCATGATCATGTATATAGGCATCACGTCCGCGACAAGTAGACCGAAATGATTCTACATCTACTACTATGACTCCACACATCGACCGCTATCCAGCATGCATCTAGAGTATTAAGTTCATAAGAACAAAGTAACGCATTAGGCAAGATGACATGATGTAGAGGGATAAACTCAAGCAATAGGATATAAACCCCATATTTTTATCCTCGATGGCAATAATACAATACGTGCCTTGCTGCGCCTGCTGTCACTGGGAAAGGATACCGCAAGATTGAACCCAAAGCTAAGCACTTCTCCCATTGCAATAAAGATCAATCTAGTAGGCCAAACCAAACTGATAATTCGAAGAGACTTACAAAGATAACCAACCATACATAAAAAAATTCAGAGAAGAATCAAATATTGTTCATAGATGAACTTGACCATAAACCCACAATTCATCGGATCTCGACAAACACACCGCAAAAGAGTTACATCAAATAGATCTTCAAGAAGATCGAGGAGAACATTGTATTGAGATCCAAAGAGAGAGAAGAAGCCATCTAGCTAATAACTATGGACCTGAAGGTCTATGGTAAACTACTCACACATCATCGAAGAGGCTATGGTGTTGATGTAGAAGCCCTCCATGATCGATTCCCCCTCCGACGGAGCTCCGGAAAAGGCCCCAAGATGGGATCTCTTGGGTACAAAAGGTTGCAGCGATGGAAATAGGGTTTTGTGGTGCTCCTGGATGTTTTCGGGCTATATGGACATATATAGGAGGAAGAAGTAGGTCAGTGGAGCCATGGGGGCCCATGAGGGGGGGGGGGGGTGTTGGGGAACGTAGTAATTTCAAAAAAAATCCTACGCACACGCAAGATCGTGGTGATGTATAGCAACGAGAGGGGAGAGTGTGTCCACGTACCCTCGTAGACCGAAAGCGGAAGCGTTAGCACAATGCGGTTGATGTAGTCGTAAGTCTTCACAATCCGACTGATCAAGCACCAAACGCACGACACCTCCGAGTTCTGCACACGTTCAACTTGATGACGTCCCTCGAACTCCGATCCAGCTGAGCTTTGAGGGAGAGTTCCGTCAGCACGACGGCATGGTGACGATGATGATGTTCTACTGACGCAGGGCTTCGCCTAAGCACCGCTACGATATGACTGAGGTGGATTATGGTGGAGGGGGGCACCGCACACGACTAAAAGATCTAAAAGATCAATTGTTGTGTCTATGGGGTGATCCCTCCTCCGTATATAAAGGGGGAAGGAGGAGGGGGTCGGCCAAGAGGAGGAGTGATACGTCTCCAACGTATCTATAATTTTTTATTGCTCCATGCTATATTACCTACTGTTTTGGACATTATTCGGCTTTATTATCCACTTTTATATTATTTTTGGGACTGACCTATTAACCGGAGGCCCAGCCCAGAATTGATGTTTTTGCCTATTTAGGGGTTTCGAAGAAAAGGAATATCAAACGGAGTCCAAACGGAATGAAACCTTCGGGAACGTGATTTTCTCACCGAACATGATCCAGGAGACTTGGACCCTATGTAAAGAAACAAACGAGGAGGCCACGAGGTAGGGGGCCGCGCCTACCCACCCAGGCGCACCCTCCACCCTCATGGGCCCCCTGTTGCTCCACCGACGTAGTCCTTCCTCCTATATATACCTACGTACCCCCAAACGATCAGATACGGAGCCAAAACCCTAATTCCACCGCCGCAACTTTCGGTATCCACGAGATCCCATCTTGGGGCTGTTCCGGAGCTCCGCTGGAGGGGGTATCCATCACGGAGGGCTTCTACATAAACACCATAGCCCCTCCGATGAAGTGTGACTAGTTCACCTCAGACCTACAGGTCCATAGTTATTAGCTAGATGGCTTCTTCTCTCTTTTTGGATCTCAATACAATGTTCTCCCCCTCTCTTGTGGAGATCTATTCGATGTAATCTTCTTTTTGCGGTGTGTTTGTTGAGACTGATGAATTGTGGGTTTATGATCAAGTCTATCTATGAACAATATTTGAATCTTCTCTGAATTCTTTTATGTATGATTGGTTATCTTTGCAAGTCTCTTCAAATTATCAGTTTGGTTTGGCCTACTAGATTGATCTTTCTTGCAATGGGAGAAGTGCCTAGCTTTGGGTTCAATCTTGCCGTGTCCTTTCCGAGTAACAGTAGGGGCAGCAAGGCACATATTGTATTGTTGCCATCGAGGATAACAAGATGGGGTTTTCATCATATTGCATGAGTTTAACCCTCTACATCATGTCATCTTGCTTAAGGCGTTACTCTGTTTTCATGAACTTAATACTCTAGATGCATGCTGGATAGCGGTCGATGAGTGGAGTAATAGTAGTAGACGCATGCAGGAGTCGGTCTACTTGTCTCGGACATGATGCCTATATACATGATCATACCTAGATATTCTCATAACTATGCTCAATTATGTCAATTGCTCAACAGTAATTCGTTCACCCACCGTAAAATACCTATGCTCTTGAGAGAAGCCACTAGTGAAACCTATGGCCCCCGGGTCTATCTTCATCATATTAATCTTCCAACACTTAGTTATTTCCTTTGCTTTTATTTTACTTTGCATCTTTATCATAAAAATACCAAAAATATTGTCTTATCATATCTATCAGATCTCACTCTCGTAAATGGCCGTGAAGGGATTGACAACCCCTTATCGCGTTGGTTGTGAGGAGTTATTTGCTTTGTGCAGGTACGAGGGACTCGCGCGTAGCCTCCTACTGGATTGATACCTTGGTTCTCAAAAACTGAGGGAAATACTTACACTACTTTGCTGCATCATCCTTTCCTCTTCGGGGAAATCCAACGCAGTGCTCAAGAGGTAGCAAGGAGGCGTGCCCAAGGGGGGGGGGGCAATCCTACTCCAAGTAATATTTGCCCCCTTTCCTTTTCCAACTAGGAGAAGGGGGAAGGAGGAGGTGGAGAGAAGGAAGGAGAAGGGGGGCCGTCGCCCCCTTTCCTTTCCCAATTCGGATTGGGGCAAGGGGAGCCGCACGCCACCTCCTGCTGCCTCTCCTCTTCCACCACTTTTGGCCCATGAGGCCCAATAACCTCGGGGGGGGGGGGGGGGGTGAACCATTCCGTTGTCCGAATATAGTCGTCCAATATATCAATATTCATGTCTCGACCATTTAGAGACTCCTCGTCATGTCCGTGATCACATCCGGGACTCCGAACTACCTTCGGTACATCAAAACACATAAACTCATAATATAGCCGTCATCGAAATTTAAGCGTGCGGACCCTACGGGTTCGAGAACTAATTAGACATGACCGAGACACGTCTCCAGTCAATAACCAATAGCGGAACCTGGATGCTCATATTGGCTCCTACATATTCTACGAAGATCTTTATCGGTCAAACCGCATAACAACATACGTTGTTCCCTTTGTCATCGGTATGTTACTTGCCCGAGATTCGATCATCGGTATCTCAATACCTACTTCAATCTCGTTACCGATAGGTCTCTTTACTCGTTCCGTAATACATCATCCCGCAACTAACTCATTAGTTACTATGCTTGCAAGGCTTGAGTGATGTGTATTACCGAGTGGGCCCAGAGATACCTCTCTGACAATTGGAGTGACAAATCCTAATCTTGAAATGCGCCAACCCAGCAAGTACCTTTGGAGACACCTGTAGAGCACCTTTATAATCACCCATTTACATTGTGACGTTTGGTAGCACACAAAGTGTTCCTCTGGTAAACGGGAGTTGCATAATCTCATAGTCACAGGAACATGTATAAGTCATGAAGAAAGCAATAGCAACAAACTAAACGATCAAGTGCTAAGCTAACGGAATGGGTCAAGTCAATCACATCATTCTCCTAATGATGTGATCCCGTTAATCAAATGACAACTCTTTGTCTATGGTTAGGAAACATAACCATCTTTGATTCAACGAGCTAGTCAAGTAGAGGCATACTAGTGACACTATGTTTTGTCTATGTATTCACACATGTATCATGTTTCCGGTTAATACAAATCTAGCATGAATAATAAATATTTATCATGATACAAGGAAATAAATAATAATTTTATTATTGCCTCTAGGGCATATTTCCTTCAGTCACCCACTTGCACTAGAGTCAATAATCTAGATTACACAGTAATGATTCTAACACCCGTGGAGCCTTGGTGCTGATCATGTTTTGCTCGTGGAAGAGGCTTATTCAACGGGTCTGCAACATTCAGATCCGTATGTATCTTGCAAATCTCTATGTCTCCCACCTGGACTTGATCACGGATGGAGTTGAAGCGTCTCTTGATGTGCTTGGTTCTCTCGTGAAATCTGGATTCCTTTGCTAAAGCAATTGCACCAGTATTGTCACAAAACATTTTCATTGGACCCGATGCACTAGGTATGACACATAGATCGAATATGAACTCCTTCATCTAGACTCCTTCATTTGCTGCTTCCGAAGCAGCTATGTACTCCGCTTCACATGTAGATCCCGCTATGACGCTTTGTTTAGAACTGCACCAACTGGAAGCTCCAACATTTAATACAAACACGTATCCGGTTTGCGATTTAGAATCGTCCAGGTCAGTGTCAAAGCTTTCATTGACGTAACCATTTACGACGAGCTCTTTGTCACCTCCATAAACGAGAAACATATCCTTCGTCCTTTTCAGGTATTTTAGGATGTTCTTGATCGTTGTCCAGTGATCCACTCCTGGATAACTTTGGCACCTCCGTGCTAAACTAATAGCAAGGCACACATCAGGTCTGGTACACAGCATTGCATACATGATAGAGCCTATGGCTGAAGCATAGGGTACACCTTTCATTTTATATCTATCTTCTGCAGTGGTCGGGCATTGAGTCTTACTCAACTTCACACCTTGTAACACAGGCAAGAACCCTTTCTTTGCTTGATCCATTTTGAACTTCTTCAAAACTTTGTCAAGGTATGTGCTTTGTGAAAGTCCAATTAAGCGTCTCGATCTATCTCTATAGATCTTGATGCCCAATATATAAGCAGCTTCACTGAGGTCTTTCATTGTAAAGCTCTTATTCAAATATCCTTTTATGCCATCCAGAAAATCTATATAATTTCCAATCAACAATATGTCATCCACATATAATATCAGAAATGCTACAGAGCTCCCACTCACTTTCTTGTAAATACAGGCTTCTCCAAAAGTCAGTATAAAACCATATGCTTTGATCACACTATCAAAACATTTATTCCAACTCCAAGAGGCTTGCACCAGTCCATAAATGGATCGCTGGAGCTTGCACACTTTGTTAACTCCCTTTGGATCGACAAAACCTTCCGGTTGCATCATATACAACACTTCTTCTAGAAATCCATTCAGGAATGTAGTTTTGACATCCATTTGCCAAATTTCATAATCATAAAATGCAGCAATTGCTAACATGATGCGGACTGACTTAAGCATTTCTACGGGTGAGAAAGTCTCATCGTAGTCAATCCCTTGAACTTGTCAAAAACCTTTTGCAACAAGTCGAGCTTTATAGACAGTAATATTACCGTCAGCGTCGGTCTTCTTCTTGAAGATCCATTCATTTTCAATGGCTTGCCGATCATTGGGCAAGTCAACCAAAGTCCACACTTTGTTCTCATACATGGATCCCATCTCAGATTTCATGGCCTCAAGCCATTTTGCGGAATCTGGGCTCACCATCACTTCTTCATAGTTCGTAGGTTCATCATGGTCTAGCAACATAACCTCCAGAACAGGATTACCGTACCACTCTGGTGCAGATTTACTCTGATTGACCTATGAGGTTCAGTAACAACTTGATCTAAAGTTTCATGATCATCATCATTAACTTCCTCACTAATTGGTGTAGGTGTCACATGAACCGGTTTCTGTGATGAACTACTTTCCAATAAGGGAGCAGGTACAGTTACCTCATTAAGTTCTACTTTCCTCCCACTCACTTCTTTCGAGAGAAACTCCTTCTCTAGAAAGGATCCAAATTTAGCAACAAACGTTTTGCCTTCAGATATGTGATAGAAGGTGTACCCAACAGTTTCCTTTGGGTATCCTACGAAGACACATTTCTCCGATTTGGGTTCGAGCTTATCAGGTTGAAGTTTTTTCACATAAGCATCGCAGCCCCAAACTTTAAGAAATGACAACTTTGGTTTCTTGGCAAACCATAGTTCATAAGGCGTCGTCTCAACGGATTTCGATGGTGCCCTATTTAACGTGAATGCAGCCGTCTCTAAAGCATAACCCCAAAATGATAGCGGTAAATCAGTAAGAGACATCATAGATCGCAACATATCTAGTAAGTACGATTACGATGTTCAGACACACCATTACGCTGTGGTGTTCTGGGTGGAGTGAGTTGCGAAACTATTCTGCATTGTTTCAAATGAAGACCAAACTCGTAACTCAAATATTCTCCTCCATGATCAGATCGTAGAAATTTTATTTTCTTGTTACAATGATTTTCAACTTCACTCTGAAATTCTTTGAATTTTTCAAATGTTTTAGATTTATGTTTCATTAAGTAGATATACCCATATCTGCTTAAATTATCTGTGAAGGTGAGAAAACAACGATACCCGCCGCGAGCCTCAACATTCATCGGACCACATACATCTGCATGTATGATTTCCAACAAATCTGTTGCTCGCTCCATAGTTCCAGAGAACGGCGTTTTAGTCATCTTGCCCATGAGGCACGGTTCGCAAGTACCAAGTGGTTCCAAAAGTCCATCAGTATGGTATTTCTTCATGCGCTTTACACCAATATGACCTAAACGGCAGTGCCACAAATAAGTTGCACTATCATTATCAACTCTGCATCTTTTGGCTTCAATATTATGAATATGTGTATCACCACTATCGAGTTCAATAAGAATAGATCACTCTTCAAGGGTGCATGACCATAAAAGATATTACTCATATAAATAGAACAACCATTATTCTCTGATTTAAATGAATAACCGTCTTGCATCAAACAAGATCCAGATATAATGTTCATGCTTAATGCTGGCACCAAATAACAATTATTTAAGTCTAAAACTAATCCTGAAGGTAGATGTAGAGGTAGCGTGCCGACTGCGATTACATCAACTTTGGAACCATTTCCCACGCGCATCGTCACCTCGTACTTAGCCAATCTTCGCTTAATCCGTAGTCCCTGTTTCGAGTTGCAAATATTAGCAATAGAACCAGTATCAAATACCCAGGTGCTACTGCGAGCATTAGTAAGGTACACATCAATAACATGTATATCACATATACCTTTGTTCACCTTGCCATCCTTCTTATTCGCCAAATACTTGGGGCAGTTCCGCTTCCATTGACCAGTCTATTTGCAGTAGAAGCACTCAGTTTCAGGCTTAGGACCAGATTTGGGTTTCTTCTCTTGAGCAGCAACTTGTCTGCCGTTCTTCTTGAAGATCCCCTTCTTCTTCCCTTTACCCTTTTTCTTGAAACTAGTGGTCTTGTTGACTATCAACACTTGATGATCCTTTTTGATTTCTACCTCCGCAGCCTTTAGCATTGCAACGAGCTCGGGAATTGTCTTATCCATCCCTTGCATATTATAGTTCATCACGAAGCTTTTGTAGCTTGGTGGCAGTGATTGAACAACTTTGTCAATGACACTGTCAACAGGAAGATTAACTCCCAGTTGAGTCAAGTGATTATGATACTGTAACACCCTCGATGCGACTATATCTCCCACGTGTCGAGGCACGACTTAGAGGCATAATCGCATTGAAGGCATATGTCGCAAGTGAGGCAATCTTCACACAACCCATGTACATATATAATATAAAGGGGGAATAAATAATAATAGTTGGCTTACACTCGCCACGTCACATCAAGGTACATAAATAGCATCCAACATACAAACACTCATGGCCCGACTACGGCGCCAAAATAGAAAAGACCCCCAACAAGCGACAAATCCCTGAATCGAACCCCGAGCAGGCACCACTACTGATCATCAGGAAAAGAAACATAGTATCGCTGAGAGTCCTCGTCGTACTCCCACTTCAGCTCGAACGCGCCATCCGGAGGGGTATCATCGGTCCCTGCATCTGGTGTAATAGTAATTTGTGAGCCACAAGGACTCAGCAATCTCGCACCCTCGCGATCAAGACTATTTAAGCTTAATAGGTAAGGAAGGGGGGTAACGTGAGTGGAGCTGCAGCAAGCGACTAGCATATATGGTGGCTAACTTATTCGCAAAAGAGAGCGAGAAGAGAAGGCAAAGCACGAGCGGAAGCTAAATAGAGCAGGCTACGCAAAACATAACTCCAACGCCATGTCCACTTCCCGGACTCCGCTGAGAAGAGGCCATCACGGCAACACACGCAGTTGATTCATTTTAATTAATTAAGTTCAAGTTGTCTACAACCGGACATTAACAAATTCCCATCTGCCCATAGCCGTGGGCATGACTTTCGAAAGATCAATCCCTGCAGGGGGGTCCCAACTTAGCCCATAACGAGCTCTCACGGTCAACGAAGGAATAGACCTCCACCCAGGACCCACCGATCAGACTCGGTATCCCGGTACAACAAGATGGTTCGACATGTCAAAACTAGTCCAGCAACACCGCCCGAATGCACCGACAAATCCCGATAGGAGCTGCACATATCTCTTTCTCAGGGCACACTCAGATTGTCTAAACTTCCGATAGGCCAGCCCAGAGTTGCCCCTGGTGGCCACCGGCGGCTGACGTTCCGGACCAACACTCAGAGGAGCACTGGCCCGTGGGGGCTAAAATAAAGATGACCCTCGGGCTCCGGAAACCCAAGGGAAAGAAAAGGGTAGGTGGCAAATGGTAAAACCAATGTTGGGCATTGCTAGAAAAGCTTTAATCAAGGCGAACTATCAAGGGGTTCCCATTATAGCCCAACCGCGTAAGGGACGCAACAATCCGGGAACATAACACCGATATGACGGAAACTAGGGCGGCAAGAGTGGAACAAAACACTAGGCGAGAGGCCGAGCCTTCCACCCTTTACCAAGTATATAGATAAGTAAAGATAACATAGCAATATAATGATATCCCAACAAGTAAATAAATGTTCCAACAAGGAACGGCTCCAATCTTCACCTGCAACTAACAATGCTATAAGAAGGGCTGAGCAAAGCGGTAACATAGCCAATCAGTGGTTTGCTAGGACAAAGGTGGGTTAGAGGCTCAATCATGGCAATTGGGAGGCTGACAAGCAAGTGGTAGGCATCGTAGCATTGGCAAAGCAAAAGAGCGAGCAAACTAGCATAGCAAAGATAGTAGTGATTTCAAGGGCGTGATCATCTTGCCTGCACAGTTGTCAGAATTGACTGGATCCTCAAAAGCAAACTCAACGGGCTCCTCGTTAGCGAACTCGTCTCCCGGCTCTACCCAACAACACAAACAAGCAACAAGGATACAATCAACCACGTGCAAGGGCAAGCAATAAGATGCAAAGATGATATGCTATGCGGGATGCGATGCGGGATGCAAGAATGCAACATGTAACAGGAAATGCATGAACCTGGCCTCAACTTGGAAATCCAAGTGTGCCACTGGATAGAGGGGAAGAAATCCCCTGAAAACGATATAAAGATCATGGCAATCGGAGCTACGGTTTAGAAATGGCAAGCGATTTACTAAACGAACCGATCTGCGATTTACAGCAAGTAGGCTCCTAAATGCAACAAAATGAACATGCTACAGCAACCCAACATGAAAACAAATTGCATGGCAGTGATGTAATCATCAAGCTTATCAAATCATCATGACTGAGGCATAGGCAAATTCATCCATTAAGGGCTTCAAACAAGCATGGCAAAACTGAATAAGCAAAACAGATTTCAGACTTAGCGAAATTAACGCTAGTCTGAAATTTCTGACCACGATGCTCTCTTCGGAGCAGCAAAACAACATGAAGGAAACCCTGAACATGGCAAGTAAGAGCATGGCATGGAGCTACTCAACAAGATTAACAAAACACCCAAAATGACCTGGGGCCAAAAGGGTTCACAAAATACTCTACCGAGCACACGAACATCGATGAAACACAATCAGTTTTCAGACTTAGTGAAAACTGGGACATGCTGAAATAATAACTCACGGAGGCATGTAACCGAGCTCGATGCTCTCACTACGGTGCAAGCCATGGCAAGGCAAGCATATATCCATTAAGAAGGCACAAAATGCTAGCTAGACATGGCAAGAACAATGGCATAGCATGCATGGATCACTAGCAATCACTCCGGCAAAATCGCAAAAGAGTTCACGATCTGCCCAAAACAGCAACTATCCAAAAGTTGAGCTCGATTGAGTCAACCTAGGGTGCTCCAACATAACAAGTAAAGACATGGATGGATTAAGCACAACAAGCATAACAAATCACTCTTACTGATCATCCTCAAAAGAGGCACGGATCACTAGGAAACAAGCCGGACATATAGCATCGTGAACTAAAACGGCTCAGACTTAGTGAAAATCACTAAGTCCCAGAAATCAGTAATCTCAGGTAGCCCTCTTCGCAAGCTTGCACAAGACAACACACACATCCTAAAAATATATGGAAGACACCTCTGGAAATAAGACAACATGCTTAACAATTCATCCCAAAGGGGCACAGGCATATCATGCACGGATTAAATATGGCAAAAATGACAAAAGTGCATGTTGAACTAACGGATCTGCAATTTAACTCAACATGCCTCCTTCCAACAGCATTTTGGGCACCAAGATGACCTCAAATGCAAATGATGCAATGGAATGAAATGATGTACTCGCCGAGACGAAGATTTTGACATATCATACGCCCCAAATGGAGCTATGGATGAGGAGATATGAGCGGCCAAAGTAGCAAGAAAATTAGGGTTTCGGGAGGAGAAAGTCAACCGAAAATATCCCAGATCCAGATCTGGATCGGGCACGGAAACCGAGATCGCCGGAGTTACTGTTCACGGCCGGTGGCGCGGATGCCGAGGCGGCAGCCGACGGGGTCGGCGGCGAGGGGGTCGGGGACGGGGCCGGCCGGGCGAGGACGACGGTCGCCAGGGATCGCCGGAGTCGGCCGGGGCGGCGCCGGCGACGCGTGGTGGCGGCGGCCTCGGGCAAGGAGGGCGCGCCGGAGTACGGCGGGGCGGCAGGGCGCTCCGGCCGCCGGAGCTGATGAAGGAGGCGGCGGGGCGAGCCGGCCTCACCGGGCGGCGGGGCGAGGTGAGATGGGCCCCGGGGGCCGGCCACGGGCCTCCCGGGCCTGGCGGCGGGGGTGGAACGGCGGCGGAGGCGGCCAATGGTGGCGTGCCACGTGGCGGCGGCGGGCGGAGCGGACGTGTCCGTCGGTGGCGGACGTGTCCGGCGGCGGCGGATCTGGAATTTAGGGTTTCGAGGTGGGAGACGGGATCCGAAAATGGAGGGGGTATAAATAGGCATAGAGGGAGCTAGGAGAGTCCAAATGAGGTGCGGTTTTCGCCCACACGATCGTGATCGAACGACCGAGACAATGGAGCTGAGTTTGGTGGGTTTTGGGCCAAAATGGAGGGGTGTTGGGCTGCACACACACGAGGCCTTTTCGGTCCCTCGGTTAACCGTTGGAGTATCAAACGAAGTCCAAATGACCCGAAACTTGACAGGCGGTCTACCGGTAGTAAACCAAGGCCACATGGCAAGTCTCGGCCCAATCCGGAAATGTTTAATGCCCACACACGAAAGAAAGCTAGAAATGGCCACTGGAGGAGAACGAAGCGCCGGAATGCAAAACGGACAACGGGGAAAAAGCTCGAATGCATGAGACGAACATGTATGCAAATGCAATGCACGTGATGACATGATATGAGATGCACGAAAACAAAAACAACACACGGAGACAAAGACCCGAACCCGAGAATTAAATATAACTTAATGCCGGAAACAGCATGAGTTGGAGTACAATTGGGGAAGGTTACACATGGGGCGTTACAACACTCCACCACTACAAAAAGATCTCGTCCCGAGATCTAGGACTGAAAGAACTCCGGGTACTCAGAACGGAGGTGATCCTCGCATTCCCAGGTAGCTTCACGGTCGGAATGGTGTGACCACTTGACTTTGAGAAATTTGATTGACTTGTTGCGAGTTCTGCGTTCAGTCTCTTCAAGGATTGCAACTGGGTGCTCACGATAGGAGAGATCTTCTTGGAGCTCAATGTCCTCGAAGTTGACGGTGCGCTCAGGCGTCTTGAAGCACTTTCGGAGTTGCGAGACATGGAACACATCATGAACATTGGCGAAGGTTGCAGGAAGCTCGAGTTGATAGGCGAGGTCGCCTCTCTTGCTGACGATCTTGAAAGGCCCGACGTATCTGGGGGCAAGCTTCCCTTTGATACCGAAGCGACGAGTCCCTTTCATTGGAGAGACGCGGAGGTAGACATGATCTCCGATCTCGAAGGCCAAATCACGGTGCTTGCTGTCGTAGTAGCTCTTCTGACGAGATTGGGCTGCTTTGAGGTTATCACGAATGACCTTGCACATTTCTTCTGCTTCTGTGATCAGGTCATTACCCAGCAGCTGACGTTCACCGGTCTCCGACCAGTTGAGAGGTGTACGGCACTTCCTACCATACATAATTTCAAACGGGGCCTTGCCGGAACTTGCTTGGAAACTGTTGTTGTACGAGAATTCAGCATAAGGAAGGCAATCCTCCCACTTCATGCCGAAGGAGATAACACAAGCCCTGAGCATATCTTCAAGAATCTGGTTGACACGCTCGACTTGACCGCTTGTTTGAGGATGGAAAGCAGTGCTGAAGCGAATGTTGGTGCCCATGGCCTTCTGAAAAGAATCCCAAAACTTGGAGGTAAAGATGCTGCCACGGTCTGAGGATATCACTTGAGGAATACCGTGCAGAGAGACAATGCGAGAGGTGTAGAGCTCCGCCAATTGAGCTGCAGTGATTGACTCTTTGATAGGCAAGAAATGAGCCACTTTGGTCAGCTTGCCGATGACAACGAATATAGCATCATTGCCACGCTTGGACTTAGGAAACCCGGTCACGAAGTCCATTTCAATGTGGTCAAACTTCCATTCCGGAATGGCGAGAGGTTGGAGGAGACCTGCTGGCCTTTGGTGTTCTGCTTTCACTCTTCTGCAGACATCACATTCATTCACGAATTGAGCGATCTCGCGCTTCATTCGAGTCCACCAATAAGTTTGCTGCAGGTCTTGATACATCTTCGTGCTCCCAGGGTGGATGGAGAGGAGAGAGTTGTGAGCCTCATTCATGATCACTTTACGAAGTTCACCTTTGGGCACAACAATTCGATCCTCGAAGAAGAGAGTGTCCTTGTCATCAAGTCGGTAGCACTAGTACTTGGACTGACTCTTTGCAATACCAATCTTCACCTTTTTCACCATAGCATCAAGAAGCTGGGCTTGGCGAATCTGGTCTTCCAAGGTAGGAGAAACTTGAAGGTTGGCAAGGAAACCTTGAGGAACAACTTGCAGATTAGGTTTGCGGAAGGCTTCACAAAGCTCGGGTTGATAAGGCTTGAGAATCAGACTGTTGCAATATGCTTTTCTGCTCAACGCGTCAGCAATCACATTAGCCTTGCCTGGAGTATACTCGATACTCGGATTGTACTCTTGAATCATTTCGACCCATCTAGTCTGCCTGAGGTTGAGATTAGGCTGAGTGAAGATGTACTTGAGACTTTTGTGATCGGTGAAAATGTCCACTTTCCTTCCCAAGAGAAGATGTCTCCAAGTCAACAATGCGTGCACAACTGCCGCCAACTCGAGATCATGAGTGGGGTAGTTCTTCTCATTTGGCTTCAACTGGCGAGAGGTATAAGCAACAACTTTCTTCTCTTGCATCAGTACTGCACCGAGACCTTGGAGAGAGGCATCACAAAATACCTCGTACGGCTTGGTTTCATCAGGCGGAGTTAGAACTGGAGCAGTGATCAATTTCTCTTTCAAAGCGTTGAAAGCAACATCACACTCCGGAGACCAAACGTACTTGACGTGCTTCTGAAGAAGATTTGAGAGAGGCTTCGCGATCTTGGAAAAGTTTTCAACGAATCTTCGGCAATAACTTGCAAGACCGAGGAAGCTACAGAGTTGCTTCACATTCTGAGGAGGTTCCCAATTAACAATTGCAGACACCTTCTCAGGATCCACGGAAATGCCCTTGGCAGAGATAATATGACCAAGATAAAGAACTTCATCGAGCCAAAACTCACACTTAGAGAACTTGGCATAGAATTGATGTTCCCTTAGCTTGTCAAGAACCAAACGCAAGTGTTTGGCATGATCTTCCTTGTTCTTCGAGAAAACCAGGATATCATCGAGATAGACCAAAACAAAGTCGTTGGTGTAGGGGTTGAAGATGAAGTTCATCATGCGAGAGAACGTCGGAGGAGCATTAGCGAGGCCAAAAGACATAACTGTGTATTCATATGACCCATAGCTTGTCCTGAATGCCGTCTTTGGAATATCTTGTTCACGAATGCGAATTTGATGATAACCCATACGGAGATCAAGCTTGGAGAATACTTGGGCACCCTTGAGTTGTTCGAATAGCTCATTAATGTTGGGAAGTGGATATTTGTTCTTGATGGTCTTCTTGTTCAATGGACGATAATCAACACAAAGTTGGTCCGTTCCATCCTTCTTCTTCACAAAAAGAACACCACAACCCCACGGAGAAGTACTAGGCCGAATGAGACCCATTCTTTCTTGCACATCGAGCTGTTTCTTCAACTCCTTCAACTCTTCGGGGCCGAGCTTGTAAGGCCGTTTGCACACCGGTTCCGTACCGGGCTCAAGTTCAATAACGAATTCAACCGGCCGGTTTGGAGGCATGCCTGGGAGTTCTTCAGGGAAGACATCTTGATACTCACAAACAACCGAAATCTGCGAAATAGCATCCAATTCACCCTTATTATTGAGAGAGAACAACCGGATGGTATTATCCCGAGCAGCAAAGACAATTACTTCCTCAGACGAATGAGTCAGTTGAATCTGCTTAGCTGCGCAATCGAGGTGAGCTTTATGTTTAGAGAGCCAGTCCATCCCAAGAATGAGGTTGATATCGGAATTGCCAAGAATCATCGGGGAAGCCAGAAACTTAAAGTCACCCAGCGAGATAGAAATATCCGGAACTTCATAGTTAGCAAGCAAGCATTTGCTCGGAGAGACAACTGCTAATGGCTGATGCATAACTTGAGAAAACCACCCGTGCTTAGATGCAAAAGGCTTCGAGATGAAACAATGTGATGCACCTGAATCAAAAGAACTTTTGCAGGAACATCGTTAACAGGAAAGTTACCCATGATCACATCTGACGAATCCTCTGCCTGAGCTGCATTCACCATATTGACCTTGGCGTGCTTGGGATTATGCTTGACCACAGCTGTACTTGCCGATCTGACAGGAGGAGGAGGAGGAAGACGCCTCTGGTTGAAACACTTGTTGGCGTAGTGACCCTTCTGTTGGCACTTGTTGCACGTGACCTCTGAGAGCGGACGGTGGTACGGAGCACTCGATCTTGGAGCTTGAGACGAAGTCTTGTTCTGAAAGCCTGGGTTGGGTGGGTGGGAAGAACCACTGCCACCTTTGCTCTTCTGCTGAAACGGCTGACGGAACGGAGGAGGAGGAAGCCAATACTTCTGCTGCTTGGTCACTTGAGTAGAGGACAAAGACGAAGTGTCTCTGACTCGCTTCCTGGAAGCATCACACCTGAGCTGAGCAGCCTCTTGCTTCAGTGCCATGTTGTAGAACTCATCGTATCTCAGCGGCTCGAAGAGGACAAGAGCGAGCTGAATTTCTTCACGAAGACCACCCCTGAACTGATAGATCATGCTCTTCTCATCAGGAACATCCTGCTTGGCAAAACGGGCGAGCTTCTGGAACAACTTGTTGTAGTCATAGACAGACAAAGAGCCTTGCTTCAGATTGCGGAATTCTTCACGTTTGCTTTCAGTCACACTTTGAGGAATGTGATGAGCGCGGAAATCACGACGGAAATCATCCCAAGTGATCAAACGTCCACCTCTGGAATCCCGGTACTGCTGAAACCACTCTGTGGCCTGATCCTTGAGCTGGAAAGACGCGAACTTGACGGAATCTTCAGGTCTGACGTTGCTACATTCAAAATGCTTGCCCAGATCGACTAACCAATCATCAGCATCGGTAGCCTCAACGCAGTTGCTGAACGTCTTTGGACCATTTGCGAGGAACTGATTCAGAGTTGCAAACTGGTTCTGGTTGCTGCCTTGGTTCTCTTGACTGCTTTTATTCCGCTCTTGGATGATTTGCATGATCAGCTGAGTATTTGCATTGGTAGCAGCCATCACAGCCTGCCATGCTTCCGGAGGAGGCGGAGGTGGCGGAGGATCTGGGTTCGGAGTCGTGCGCGTTGGAGGAGCCATCTTGAAGAGGTTGACCACCATTAGCACACACATAGACAAATATAGAAGGTGAATCCAACGGAATGAAAATTGCAACATAAGTCTTCACATCCGAACAAAATGAACGAATGCACTTCTCTTGAAGTGGTCACATATTCCTAAATTGCGAAGCCACGAAGAATCATGTAGAAGAGGTACATCAACGAGGGATGGAATCAACATATGACGTCGAAGAAGAACGGATACCACAACTCAAAATAAACCAAGGGTTGGCTTGCGGAATAAGCCGGAACAAACACATGATAGAAATTTCGTCCGAAGTGTTCGTGGTAGGACCTACACGGGCTCGACCGTACAGCACCATCATGTATAAGGCAGTGCACATGACATACGAAGCGTCCCCGAGTCAGCATAGCCAAGGACTCTTTAAGACACAACGAGGCCACTGTAAAATCGACCATGAATAGGCGAACGACTAGATGTCGAACCCCAATTTCATATCACACATCTGTTGGAAAGATATCCTAAGGCTACTTGAATTCCCACCTATGAAATTCCCGAAACCTTCCGGTTATGCAATCAGGTGTTGAGGATACAGGGGAAGCATAATATCTCACCCAAGCTAGCAAATCCTACATCCAGCTGCATCCATCCTTCAGCACATAACCAAGAAACCTTCGAAAACCATCTATCTCAACCTTCGAAAAGCATCCGTTATACAAGTTATGGGGATACTCCCGAACTCCCGCCCCAGTACTGGGTGGCATCGAGGTTATCTCACCAACGAACTGCATAAAGGAGATTTTCGATGTCGCGCACATATCTCAAGTATGCCAGAATTGCAACGATAGAATTATGATGACAACACCTCAGAGCTCAACTCCCCGGGACACTTCCACTAAACCCCTGACAGGAGGCACCAAGACAGTATTCTCATCATAAGCCATCGGAACAAAACTAAGATACTCGCGTGATCCTAAATTTTTTTTTTGTGAAATTTGAGAAGAGAAGAGTCAAAACTCTACGTCAGGATGCCTTACCAGAGCGAAGAGGAGACTGGGAAGTAAAAAGAATTCCTAAGCTCTCCGATATATAATTCCTAAGGACTCAAAACATTTTTCTAGACACCACTCGGCTGCTAAAAACGATCAAGCAATGGGGCTCCTAAGGTCGGGGAAGGCTCTGATTACCAACTTGTAACACCCTCGATGCGACTATATCTCCCACGTGTCGAGGCACGACTTAGAGGCATAATCGCATTGAAGGCATATGTCGCAAGTGAGGCAATCTTCACACAACCCATGTACATATATAATATAAAGGGGGAATAAATAATAATAGTTGGCTTACACTCGCCACGTCACATCAAGGTACATAAATAGCATCCAACATACAAACACTCATGGCCCGACTACGGCGCCAAAATAGAAAAGACCCCCAACAAGCGACAAATCCCTGAATCGAACCCCGAGCAGGCACCACTACTGATCATCAGGAAAAGAAACATAGTATCGCTGAGAGTCCTCGTCGTACTCCCACTTCAGCTCGAACACGCCATCCGGAGGGGTATCATCGGTCCCTGCATCTGGTGTAATAGTAATCTGTGAGCCACAAGGACTCAGCAATCTCGCACCCTCGCGATCAATACTATTTAAGCTTAATAGGTAAGGAAGGGGGGTAACGTGAGTGGAGCTGCAGCAAGCGACTAGCATATATGGTGGCTAACTTATTCGCAAAAGAGAGCGAGAAGAGAAGGCAAAGCACGAGCGGAAACTAAATAGATCAGGCTACGCAAAACATAACTCCAACGCCGTGTCCACTTCCCGGACTCCGCTGAGAAGAGGCCATCACGGCAACACACGCAGTTGATTCATTTTAATTAATTAAGTTCAAGTTGTCTACAACCGGACATTAACAAATTCCCATCTGCCCATAACCGTGGGCACGGCTTTCGAAAGATCAATCCCTGCAGGGGGGTCCCAACTTAGCCCATAACGAGCTCTCACGGTCAACGAAGGAATAGACCTCCACCCAGGACCCATCGATCAGACTCGGTATCCCGGTACAACAAGATGGTTCGACAGGTCAAAACTAGTCCAGCAACACCGCCCGAATGCGCCGACAAATCCCGATAGGAGATGCACATATCTCTTTCTCAGGGCACACTCAGATTGTCTAAACTTCCGGTAGGCCAGCCCAGAGTTGCCCCTGGTGGCCACCGGCGGCTGACGTTCCGGACCAACACTCAGAGGAGCACTGGCCCGTGGGGGCTAAAATAAAGATGACCCTCGGGCTCCGGAAACCCAAGGGAAAGAAAAGGGTAGGTGGCAAATGGTAAAACCAATGTTGGGCATTGCTGGAAAAGCTTTAATCAAGGCGAACTATCAAGGGGTTCCCATTATAGCCCAACCGCGTAAGGGACGCAACAATCCGGGAACATAACACCGATATGACGGAAACTAGGGCGGCAAGAGTGGAACAAAACACTAGGCGAGAGGCCGAGCCTTCCACCCTTTACCAAGTATATAGATAAGTAAAGATAACATAGCAATATAATGATATCCCAACAAGTAAATAAATGTTCCAACAAGGAACGGCTCCAATCTTCACCTGCAACTAACAATGCTATAAGAAGGGCTGAGCAAAGCGGTAACATAGCCAATCAGTGGTTTGCTAGGACAAAGGTGGGTTAGAGGCTCAATCATGGCAATTGGGAGGCTGACAAGCAAGTGGTAGGCATCATAGCATTGGCAAAGCAAAAGAGCGAGCAAACTAGCATAGCAAAGATAGTAGTGATTTCAAGGGCGTGATCATCTTGCCTGCACAGTTGTCAGAATTGACTGGATCCTCAAAAGCAAACTCAACGGGCTCCTCGTTAGCGAACTCGTCTCCCGGCTCTACCCAACAACACAAACAAGCAACAAGGATACAATCAACCACGTGCAAGGGCAAGCAATAAGATGCAAAGATGATATGCTATGCGGGATGCGATGCGGGATGCAAGAATGCAACATGTAACAGGAAATGCATGAACCTGGCCTCAACATGGAAATCCAAGTGTGCCACTGGATAGAGGGGAAGAAATCCCCTAAAAACAATATAAAGATCATGGCAATCGGAGCTACGGTTTAGAAATGGCAAGCGATTTACTAAACGAACCGATCTGCGATTTACAGCAAGTAGGCTCCTAAATGCAACAAAATGAACATGCTACAGCCACCCAACATGAAAACAAATTGCATGGCAGTGATGTACTCATCAAGCTTATCAAATCATCATGACTGAGGCATAGGCAAATTCATCCATTAAGGGCTTCAAACAAGCATGGCAAAACTGAATAAGCAAAACAGATTTCAGACTTAGCGAAATTAACGCTAGTCTGAAATTTCAGACCACGATGCTCTCTTCGGAGCAGCAAAACAACATGAAGGAAACCCTGAACATGGCAAGTAAGAGCATGGCATGGAGCTACTCAACAAGCTTAACAAAACACCCAAAATGACCTGGGGCCAAAAGGGTTCACAAAATACTCTACCGAGCACACGAACATCGATGAAACACAATCAGTTTTCAGACTTAGTGAAAACTGGGACATGCTGAAATAATAACTCACGGAGGCATGTAACCGAGCTCGATGCTCTCACTACGGTGCAAGCCATGGCAAGGCAAGCATATATCCATTAAGAAGGCACAAAATGCTAGCTAGAAATGGCAAGAACAATGGCATAGCATGCATGGATCACTAGCAATCACTCCGGCAAAATCGCAAAAGAGTTCACGATCTGCCCAAAACAGCAACTATCCAAAAGTTGAGCTCGATTGAGTCAACCTAGGGTGCTCCAACATAACAAGTAAAGACATGGATGGATTAAGCACAACAAGCATAACAAATCACTCTTACTGATCATCCTCAAAAGAGGCACGGATCACTAGGAAACAAGCCGGACATATAGCATCGTGAACTAAAACGGCTCAGACTTAGTGAAAATCACTAAGTCCCTGAAATCAGTAATCTCAGGTAGCCCTCTTCGCAAGCTTGCACAAGACAACACACACATCCTAAAAATATATGGAAGACACCTCTGGAAGTAAGACAACATGCTTAACAATTCATCCCAAAGGGGCACAGGCATATCATGCATGGATTAAATATGGCAAAAATGACAAAAGTGCATGTTGAACTAACGGATCTACAATTTAACTCAACATGCCTCCTTCCAACAGCATTTTGGGCACCAAGATGACCTCAAATGCAAATGATGCAATGGAATGAAATGATGTACTCGTCGAGACGAAGATTTTGACATATAATACGCCCTAAATGGAGCTATGGATGAGGAGATATGAGCGGCCAAAGTAGCAAGAAAATTAGGGTTTCGGGAGGAGAAAGTCAACCGAAAATATCCCAGATCCAGATCTGGATCGGGCACGGAAACCGAGATCGCCGGAGTTACTGTTCACGGCCGGTGGCGCGGATGCCGAGGCGGCAGCCGGCGGGGTCGGCGGCGAGGGGGTCGGGGACGGGACCGGCCAGGCGAGGATGACGGTCGCCAGGGATCGCCGGAGTCGGCCGGGGCGGCGCCGGCGACGCGCGGTGGCGGCGGCCTCGGGCAAGGAGGGCGCGCCGGAGTACGGCGGGGCGGCAGGGCGCTCCGGCCGCCGGAGCTGATGAAGGAGGCGGCGGGGCGAGCCGGCCTCACCGGGCGGCGGGGCGAGGTGAGATGGGCCCCGGGGGCCGGCCACGGGCCTCCCGGGCCTGGCGGCGGGGGTGGAACGGCGGCGGAGGCGGCCAATGGTGGCGTGCCACGTGGTGGCGGCGGGCGGAGCGGACGTGTCCGTCGGTGGCGGACGTGTCCGGCGGCGGCGGATCTGGAATTTAGGGTTTCGAGGTAGGAGACGGGATCCGAAAATGGAGGGGGTATAAATAGGCATAGAGGGAGCTAGGAGAGTCCAAATGAGGTGCGGTTTTCGCCCACACGATCGTGATCAAACGACCGAGACGATGGAGCTGAGTTTGGTGGGTTTTGGGCCAAAATGGAGGGGTGTTGGGCTGCACACACACGAGGCCTTTTCGGTCCCTCGGTTAACTGTTGGAGTATCAAACGAAGTCCAAATGACCCGAAACTTGACAGGCGGTCTACCGGTAGTAAACCAAGGCCGCATGGCAAGTCTCGGCCCAATCCGGAAATGTTTAATCCCCACACACGAAAGAAAGCTAGAAATAGCCACCGGAGGAGAACGAAGCGTCGGAATGCAAAACGGACAACGGGGAAAAAGCTCGAATGCATGAGACGAACATGTATGCAAATGCAATGCACGTGATGACATGATATGAGATGCACGAAAACAAAAACAACACACGGAGACAAAGACCCGAACCCGAGAATTAAATATAACTTAATGCCGGAAACGGCATGAGTTGGAGTACAATTGGGGAAGGTTACACATGGGGCGTTACAGATACCCACACAATTTGAGTATATGTTCACTGACAGAACTATTCTCCTCCATCTTGCAGCTATAGAACTTATTGGAGACTTCATATCTCTCAATCCGGGCATTTGCTTGAAATATTAACTTCAACTCCTGGAACATCTCATATGCTCCATGACGTTCAAAACGTCATTGAAGTCCCGGTTCTAATCCGTAAAGCATGGCACACTGAACTATCGAGTTGTCATCAGCTTTACTCTGCCAAACGTTCTTAACGTTGTCAGCAGCATCTGCAGCAGGCCTAGCACCCAGCGGTGCTTCCAAGACGTAATTCTTCTGTGCAGCAATGAGGATAATCCTCAAGTTACGGACCCAGTCAGTGTAATTGCTACCATCATCTTTCAACTTTGCTTTCTCAAGGAGCACATTAAAATTCAACGGAACAACAACACGAGCCATCTATCTACAATCAACATAGACAAGCAAAAAACTATCAGGTACTAAGTTCATGATAAGTTTAAGTTCAATTAATCATATTACTTAAGAACTCCCACTTAGATAGACATCCCTCTAATCCTCTAAGTGATCACGTGCTCCAAATCAACTAAACCATGTCCGATCATCACGTGAGATGGAGTAGTTTCAATGGTGAACATCACTATGTTGATCATATCTACTATATGATTCACGCTCGACCTTTCGGTCTTAGTGTTCTGAGGCCATATCTGCATATGCTAGGCTCGTCAAGTTTAACCTGAGTATTCCGCGTGTGCAACTGTTTTGCACCCGTTGTATCTGAACATAGAGCCTATCACACCCGATCATCACATGGTGTCTCAGCACGAAGAACTTTCGCAACGGTGCATACTCAGGGAGAACACTTATACCTTGATAATTTAGTGAGAGATCATCTTATAATGCTACCGTCAATCAAAGCAAGATAAGATGCATAAAAGATAAACACCGCATGCAATCAATATAAGTGATATGATATGGCCATCATCATCTTGTGCTTGTGATCTTCATCTCCGAAGCACCATCATGATCACCATTGTCACCGACGTGACACTTTGATCCCCATCATAGCATCGTTGTCGTCCCGCCAACTTATGCTTCTACGACTATCGCTACCGCTTAGTGATAAAGTAAAACATTACAGGGCGATTGCATTGCATACAATAAAGCAACAACCATATGGCTCCTGCCAGTTGCCGATAACTTGGTTACAAAACATGATCATCTCATACAATAAAATATAGCATCATGCCTTGACCATATCACATCACAACATGCCCTGCAAAAACAAGTTAGATGTCATCTACTTTGTTGTTGCAAGTTTTTACATGGCTGCTACGGGCTGAGCAGGAACCGTTCTTACCTACGCATCAAAACCACAACGATAGTTCGTCAAGTTAGTGCTTTTTTAACCTTCTCAAGGACAGGGCATAGCCACACTCGGTTCAACTAAAGTTGGAGAAACTGACACCCGCCAGCCACCTGTGTGCAAAGCACGTCGGTAGAACCAGTCTCGCGTAAGCGTACGCGCAATGTCGGTCCGGGCCGCTTCATCCAACAATACCCCGAACCAAACTATGACATGCTGGTAAGCAGTATGACTTGTATCGCCCACAACTCACTTGTGTTCTACTCGTGCATATAACATCAACGCATAAAACCTGTCTCTGATGCCACTGTTGGGGAACGCAGTAATTTCAAAAAAAAATCCTACGCACACACAAGATCATGGTGATGTATAGCAACGAGAGGGGAGAGTGTGTCCACGTACCCTCGTAGACCGAAAGCGGAAGCGTTAGCACAACGCAGTTGATGTAGTCGTATGTCTTCATGATCCGACCGATCAAGCACCGAACACACGGCACCTCCGAGTTCTGCACACGTTCAACTCGATGACGTCCTCGAACTCCGATCCAGCCGAGCTTCGAGGGAGAGTTCCGTCAGCACGACGGCGTGGTGACGATGATGATGTTCTACCGACGCAGGGCTTCGCCTAAGCAACGCTACGATATGACCGAGGTGGATTATGGTGGAGGGGGGCACTGCACACGGCTAAAAGATCTAAGAGATCAATTGTTGTGTCTATGGGGTGCCCCCTCCTCCGTTTATAAAGGGGGGAAGGAGGAGGGGCCGGCTAAGAGGAGGAGGCGCGCCCAAGGGGGGGCAATCTGATACGTCTCCAACATATCTATAATTTTTGATTGCTCCATGCTATATTATCTATTGTTTTGGACATTATTGGGCTTTATTATCCACTTTATATTATTTTTGGGACTAACCTATTAACCGGAGGCCCAGCCCATAATTGCTGTTTTTTTGCCTATTTTAGGGTTTCGAAGAAAAGGATATCAAACGGAGTCCAAATGGAATGAAACCTTCGGGAACATGATTTTCTCAACGAACAAGACCTAGGAGACTTGGACCCTACGTCAAGAAACAAAGGAGGTGGCCACGAGGTAGGGGGCGTGCCTACCCCCTCCTAGGCACGCCCTCCACCCTTGTGGGCCCCCTGTTGCTCCACCGGCGTACTCCTTCCTCCTATATATACCTACGTACACCAAAACGATCAGATACGGAGCCAAAACCCTAATTCCACCGCCACAACTTTCTGTATCCACGAGATCCCATCTTGGGGCCTGTTCCGGAGCTCCGCCGGAGGGGCATCGATCACGGAGGGCTTCTACATCATCACCATATCCCCTCCGATGAAGTGCGAGTAGTTTACCTTAGACCTACAGGTCCATAGTTATTAGCTAGATGGCTTCTTCTCTCTTTTTGGATCTCAATACAATGTTACCCCCCCTCTCTTGTGGAGATCTATTCGATGTAATCTTCTTTTTGTGGTGTGTTTGTTGAGACCGATGAATTGTGGGTTTATGATCAAGTCTATCTATGAACAATGTTTGAATCTTCTCTGAATTCTTTTATGTATGATTGGTTATCTTTGCAAGTCTCTTTGAATTATCAGTTTGGTTTGGCCTACTAGATTGATCTTTCTTGCAATGGGAGAAGTGCTTAGCTTTGGGTTCAATCTTGTGGTGTCCTTTCCCAGTGACAGTAGGGGCAGTAAGGCACGTATTGTATTGTTGCCATCGAGGATAACAAGATGGGGTTTTCATCATATTGCATGAGTTTATCCCTCTACATCATGTCATCTTGCTTAAGGCGTTACTCTATTTTCATTAACTTAATACTCTAGATGCATGCTGGATAGCGGTCGATGAGTGGAGTAATAGTAGTAGATGCAGGCAGGAGTCGGTCTACTTGTCTCGGACGTGATGCCTATATACATGATCATACCTAGATATGCTCATAACTATGCTCAATTCTGTCAATTGCTCAACAATAATTTGTTCACCCACCGTAGAATACTTATGCTCTTGAGAGAAGCCACTAGTGAAACCTATGGCCCCGGGGTCTATCTTCATCATATTAATCTTCCAATACTTAGTTATTTCCTTTGCTTTTATTTTACTTTGCATCTTTATCATAAAAATACCAAAAATATTATCTTATCGTATCTATCAGATCTCACTCCCGTAAGTGGCCGTGTACAGATTGACAACCCCTTATCGCGTTGGTTGCGAGGATTTATTTGTTTTGTGCAGCACTACAAAAAAATACACTTCCGTGATGATACATATTTGTCACAGTAGGTCGCGTATTTTGTCATGCATGTACATCCATGACAAATTTATGACAGAATCAAGATAGTCATACCTGTGTTGTCGTAGAAGTGTTCCGTGACATTACCAAAATTATCATCGCGGAAGTGCCCACTTCCATGACGATAAATCGCGCGTCACAGAAGTGCTTTCGTCAAGGGTGACCGACACGTGGCATCCATCGTAACGGAATGCCGTTAAGCTATCGGGTCGGGTTTTGGATCCGATAACCCATTAACTGCCCCGACCAATGGGGATTTTCCACGTGTAAAATCATCATTGGCTGGAGGAAACACATGTCGGCTCATCGTCGGGACAGATGTCATCCACTCATTGGACAGAAGGCGCCTATGATACATTGACATGTGGCACGGCCCAACAGAGGCCCATTCCTGTGAAAAGGCCGGCCCGTTTGACTTGGTTAAAAGGTGGCGGGCCAGCCCATGGAAAGCCTGTTAACGGCCTGTTCGCATATAGCTCATTTACAGCCCGCTAACCTAAGGTCCGTTGTGCCCTAGCCGAATTAGGCCCAGTAGCGTCATCTGGGCCATCCAATATGATTCCAGCCCCGTTTTTACTTCTGGCCCATGACGTCTTTCGGCCCATATGAGGCCCTATGTAACTCTTGGCCTATTAACGGCCCGTGGTGAAACTGGCCCGTAATGAACAATGTATCACTTTACACCCATTAACAGCCCGTGGCGAAACTGGCCCGTAATGAACAATGTATCACTTTATACCCATTAACGACCTGTTATTCCATTGGGCCGTCTCCAGCCCATGTTATCTTTTGGCCTTCTCAGAGCCCATTTATTCTTGGGCTCATTTCCAGCATTCGTTTACTTACGGCCCGTTACTGTCATTTTCTGCTCGTGGGCCAAATTCAGCCCGTGGTTACAGTCGGCCCGTGTGTGGTCCGTTAATACGTTGGGCCGTTCTCATAGCGTCATCAAATACGGCCTATTAACGATGGCCCGTTATGGCCGGCCCATGAACGAACGATTCCAACTCTAGCCCGTTTACGGCCAGAATGCGGTCTGTTTGGCCCATGTTTGGCCAATCGATCATACGGCCCGTATAAGGCCCATTGATGATACGGTCTGTAGAAGGCCCATGATGATACGGCCCATAGAAGGCCCATTGTTTCTACGGCCGTAGAAGGCCCACTGTTTCTATGGCCCGTAGAAGGCCCACTGTTCATACGGCCCGTAGAAGGCCCACTGTTTCTACGGCCCGTAGGAGGCCCAGTGTCACTACAGTAAATATTAGCCCATGGTTATTGTGGCCTAGTTTTAAAAAATAGGTTATTGCAGCCACTAGCAAACCGCAGAAAAAGAACTGCACTGACTACAAGCAAACAAATAAACAAGACAACAAGGAAATAAATAAGCAAGCAACTTACACTAGGCTATCACGGCTATTACACATATTACATCCACTAGGCATCAAAGTTCGCCACCAGTGCAAATATAGGGAACACAGCAGCATATAAATGCCGCAGCAAAACAAGTACAGAACTGAAACCACTTCAGAAGAGCTCAAGAAACAATATCCTGGGTACCCATACTGCTGGCAAGATGCTTAGCAAGCTTATTAACTTTCTATTCTTTGGCGCTTAAGTCCTCCAGCGCTTGCTGTTGCACCAGAAAGTATGCATCTGAATTCTGCAGGGACTTCCTCAGTCCTTCGGCTTCCTGTCGCATAACATCTGATCGATGTCTTTCTACTTGAAGTTGAGAGTTAAGAAGCCGAACTGATTCAGGCAATGAGTTCGAAGAGCTGGTGCCAGCAGTGGTAGCCAGTAACTCGAACACTACATCAAGACAAGACTTTGGGGTTGTCTCAGTGTCGCCAATATAGTTTTTATCAGCTTTCTTGGAGACCAACAGGGATGTGTCACTGTCTTGAACCTTATCTGCATTACTTCCTTTACCATTGCATAACAGGGTACTCTTCTCCAATATTTTATCTGCATTCTAAAAGAGAAACAAACAAACACATCTCGGGTTTACAATGTAGTATATGAAACTCATTTTGGTAAACTAGTTCAGTAGTAAGGTGGACAGGATAACAGCATGAAACAAACATATATCTATGTAGTATGGTCACTGTATGGTCTATATCATTCTAGTTTACGTTGCCAAATCAAGATAGATACAGTTTGAATCATATCTATTTAAGACAAAGCAGCATAGACAGAATATAAGTGTGGGAAACTACACAGCAATAACAACACTTGTAATGTGCATCGCATGAGAACATAACTGTTTATTCAATTGAAACTGAAATCAACATAGAGCAAGTTACAATAGCAAATAGCCAAACACGTTGAAGAAACAGGTTTAAAACATACCTATTGCGCCATTGGAGTTTCATTTGCATCCTTCAAATTTGAAATTAGTTGGTATCAGTAAATACAGTGATGCAAGAGCAAAGTAGTATGAACCATAGCTACGGAACCTGACCTGAGAACAATTCTTCTTCTGCTTTAAGCGTTGACTTCAGGTTTAGAGTGGTGGTCCTCATGATTTGGGCACTGTAGTTGCCTTACTAACTGCTCGTGTTTGGGTGCTGTCGGTGTCAAAACCGGCGGATCTCGGGTAGGGGGTCCCGAACTGTGCGTCTAAGGCGGATGGTAATAGGAGGCAGGGGACACGATGTTTTACCCAGGTTCGGGCCCTCTTGATGGAGGTAAAACCCTACGTCCTGCTTGATTTATTCTTGATGATATGAGTATTACAAGAGTTGATCTACCACGAGACCGGAGAGGCTAAACCCTAGAAGCTAGTCTATGGTATGATTGTATGTTGTCCTACGGACTAAAACCCTCCGGTTTATATAGACACCGGAGAGGGCTAGGGTTACACAAGGTCGGTTACAAAGGAGGAGATATACATATCCGTATTGCCTAGCTTGCCTTCCACGCCAAGTAGAGTCCCATCCGGACACGAGACAAAGTCTTCAATCTTGTATCTTCATAGTCCAACAGTCCGGCCAAAGGTTATAGTCCGGCTGTCCGGAGACCCCCTAATCCAGGACTCCCTCAGTAGCCCCTGAACCAGGCTTCAATGATGATGAGTCCAGCGCGCAGTATTGTCTTCGGCATTTCAAGGCGGGTTCCTCCTCCGGATACACCATAGAAGAGTTCGAATAAAAGGATAGTGTCCGACCCTGCAAAATAAGTTCCACATACCACCATAGAGAGAATAATATTTCCACAAATCTAATCTGCTGACACGTTTTGGCAACATGACATCATGCCATGGCTCGGTGATTATTCGAACCGTTTTTCTTAAACTAGCCCCGCACATAACGCGAGGCAGTTTCTTGACACGTCTTGTCAAAGCAGAGATCGTGTCCCTCTTATTACGGGATTCTCATCAATATGGTCGTGGGTAACCCAACCGCGCCTAGGACTCCTAGATTTTAGGCAAGTCCCAAACGGCCACGAGGAGGACGCCTGATATTCACCCTCTTTATAAAGGGTCAAGGCTTTTACTTTTTTCCTCCCGTGCTTAATCGAATCCTTCCCCCGCCTCGAGTTCTAACACCCAAAGCCCAGGTCAGGTGCTTCGGACCTTCAATCATGTCTGGATCCAGCCTCCAGGGCCGGTGGATGCCCTCCTCCGTCACAGGAGAGGATATCAAGAAGTTGAGGGAGGCAAGATACTTGACCGCCGAAGTCTCGCATCGGCTGCCTGCCCAAGGGCAGGTCGTCCCTACTCCTTAACCCAATGAAGACGTCGTGTTTATCTCCCACTTCCTGCGAGGACTAGGCCTCACTCTGGATCCCTTCATAAGGGGTTTCATGTTCTATTACGGGCTTGATTTCCACGATCTAGCCCCAGATTCCTTTCTCCACATCTCAGCATTTATTGTCGTATGGGAGGCCTTCCTCCGCATTACCCCTCACTTCAGCCTGTGGCTCAAGACCTTTGATGTGAAGACGAAGACGGTTGAGGGGCAGCATGCAGCGTGCGGAGGGGCATTAATAAGCAAGATCGCTTGAGGTCCATGGCCAAAGGGTTCCTTTCCAGAGATGTTCGGATTATGGCAATGGGAGTGGTTCTACGTCACCGCTCCCAGAAGTGCCAAGTGGGTAGCTTCCCCCGCCTTTCGCTTGGGCCCTCCACCACAACTGATGTCATGGATCAGCAGGGGCTGAGCTGGGGTCCAGCCAAGGATGTTCCCATACTGCATAGCTGCATCCAAGATCTCTTCGAGGGAGATTTTAGTTTGGTTATGGTAGTGCAAGTTATGCTGGTTCGTCGAGTCCAGCCATGCAAATGCCGGCCCCTCCGCTTGTGGGAATTCAACCTAGAAGGACCGCGCGCTATTCAGAATTTCCTCGGCCTGACGCATGAGGAGATGCACAAGTCGTTCTTCGGACCCCAAATAGAGTGTTTGGACACCTCCGAGGATGTGGGCCTGAGCAGCAACCGCACCGCGGCCCAAGTAAGTAATCCTCTAGCCGAACACACTGTCTTTCATTTATCATGACGTCATTCTGAAGAATTGCTTTTTGACCAGGACTGGATAACAAAGCCGAAGATGATCTGGTGTTCGGCCCCCCTTCCCGAAGGCTTGGACAATCCAGTGCTGGAAAAGATGCTCGAGCCAGCACCTTGCCTGGTGTCCTCAAAGGAAGATGAAGGGGGGAATAAAGAGGGCGAAAGTGGGCACCCACCGCTACCTATTCCAACCGAGGGAACGAGCGCCTCCGTGAGGGAGGATAACCAAGGGAAGGAATCTCACAGTCCCTGTCCCCGGGGGAGGAAGAGGACTACCTCTGATGACCCGAAAACCAAGGTTTCCAAACGGGAGAAGAAAACTCCACCAAAGGGTCCCGCCTCGGAGGGTGCTCTTGCCGCACAAAGTCCGTGCGGGGATCAGCCCTCTAACGAGCTGTAAGTAATCAAAAAGTACTTAATAGTGAAGATATACTACCTTACTTCTGAGGAAGATAACCAAAGCATCTATCTTGCAGTTCGGATCTGAGCCCTTCTCAGCAGAGCTCGTCTTCAGGGGATCTTCTTTCGGAGATGATGGAGAGCGAAACGCCTCCCCCGGACTCCCTGGCTCAAGAAGCGGGCGACCTTGAAGTGTCGTCACGGAGAGTTGCTCCGGATCCGGCAAGGCCAGAAGGTAATCCCATGGTCACCTGAAGCCCACAGTATCCGGCTCTTGAAGAGAGCAATCAAAAGAGTCCGGCACCACCTGGTATGCGGCCGGACGTACTGAAGGGTCTGCTAGAGCGAGCGACTATCTCAAAAGAGCACCGTACATTAATGTGTACGGTGATTGAAAGGATTTCGTCCGCCGAAAATGGGTTGCATGAATCCTTTATGAGTCTACTAACGGGCTTTGAGGCACGTGGAATGATATGCATTTGTGGTAGTACCGCACATTTTTAGGTGCACCCTGTGTAGATAGTAGCCCCTGAGACTCTGGTTGTCGTCGAGAACGGTGGCGAATAGAGGATCGTGGTCCCAGGTAATAACCAGACTGCCGTTATGTGCAGGTGTCTGAAGCTCCGGTGGCTAGCCGGACTGATGGGGTTGCCGAACTAAAACGGCGACTGGATGCGGCGGATGCCGACATCGAGCTTGTTAACAAGCGGCTTGATGAGGCACAGGGTAGGTGATATTTATAGTGAATGTCACATAGTAAGAGCAGCATGATGCCAGTATCTTTAATATGTTGTGACTGTAGATGGAGCTGCCACCGTGGAGGCCCTGCGGGCGGAGCTTGCCCGAGCCAAGGAGCAAGCAAGAAGTAGTAATGCGGCCGCTTTGAAGGCGGCTGAAGAGTTGAGAGCCAAGAAGGCCGCGCATAGCGAGAGCAAAGAGAAAATGGCCAAAATGGTTGTGAAGTTAAAAGACACTGCCGACCGCTGCCAGTTTCTTGAAGAAGAAAACCGGGCGAAGGCAACGGACCTCGAAAAGTCCACAATGGCGACCAAAGACACCCGCTCTACAATGAGAGCAAAGAAGGAGGAACTGCGTGAAGCCGGGGACATTGTAGCTGGGAAGCCCTTTATGCTACGGCGGAAGTTCGGTGATCTGCGGTATACCCCTCTAGATCGGCTGTGGAGTTCAGCCGACGCATATCTGGACTTGGCGGCGAGCGTTGTCGATGCGGCCGAATACTTCCGAGATCAAACAGACCGTGAAGTGGACAAACTGTTCCGGTCGCAATTCAACGTTCCGGAGCGTCCGCTTCCATTGACTGATCAGCTTGCCGAATGGGCCGAACTCAATAGATTGTCCAGACTCGCCATGAGGTCTATTGTGGATCATCTGTGGCCGGAAAGGCCAAAGCCGAACAACTATTTTAGCTTGGTGCAGCAGTTCCTTGGTGCGGTGCCACGCATTAATGCGATGAAGAGGTCGGCGTGCATAGAAGGCTATTGGATGGCCCTTGCCCGTGTCAAAACATACTGGGCAGAGATGGATACCACCACTGTCGCGGCGCAGGGTTCGGCCATAGGCCGAGTGACTGCCGAGCACTATTTTGAAGAAGTTCTTGAGGGTGCTCATTCGATAGAGGCCCAGTGCTCGAAGAATGTTGTGTTTGAGTAACATGTATTCCCATTGTAAAAACAACAATTTATTGAATTTATCAAGGCTGTATTTATACTTTTACCCGAAAGTATTGTGATGCCTCCAGTGCGGCCGTTTATGTATACCTGTATATAACCTGAAAGATTGCAGTCATTGGCTTCAGCCCCCACGCATATAATGCGGGGGTGTTCGCAGAAGACGCGTATTCACACTTAATCCAACGTCTTGGTCCTATTAAGGAGGTGATAGCGCAACAAACTAGGCAACCGGACTATAATGCTTTAACACTTTCACTTAGCCATAGGAGTTTGATAGTGGGGCTACTATATAGCCCCTGGTGGCTCCGCACTCATCCGGATTTGGGGTGCGTGCATGCCTGGCCGGGAAATGGCCCTTCGTTAATGTGGAGGAATCCCGAAGATTCCAATAAGTCATCGAGTGGTTGACCAGTCTCACACTATATCATGACATTCAGTTTTCGGCTTTCTCTACTGAGGTGCTCGTCCGGATGAACCCGGGCACGATCGCAGTAGTTCTCCTGGTGTCGCCTTAGCCGATAGAGCAGAACGTAAGGCAGCGAAAAACAGGAGCCGGGCAAACCCAACATTTGACCAAAGACATGATTCAGAGCTGATGCATATAAGGCCAAACTCGCGATGCCGAACACTCCCTAAGGTATTCGGTCTTTATGGTGTAAACCGGGTCTAAACAGTACCCTTTGTAATAAGCCCCTGGTGCCCAGGTACGTGCATTATTCTGGCGTGGCCACATGACAAGACGTCATCATCCTTCTCGGTTGTACTGAGAATCCGAGGGATGTAAATCAACAAGAGACAGTAAAAAGGTTTACGCAGGGTCTTAATCTCAAAGAATCCTTGGAACGGGTCCCTGCTGCATGTCTGCGCCTGTATCTCCATTGTGCCGTATCCTGGACGGGTGTAGCACGATGGTCATCTGAAAAAGAGAGGAACTTAATTGAAAAGTTGTAAAGGTGGGCCTTATTGCCACTTTTGCGCGCATGTTGAGCCCCTTGTATTATAATAGGGGTATAGCCATCAAACCTGTATTAATTACATATAGCTGAGTTGGACTCGTCTAGCCGTGTCCGTGGTCTTAACGACCTGTCAAATGCTTGAGTTGGTGAGGCTGTTTAGTGTGCGGCGGCCAAGGCGGCCGCACCGTCTTCGGCGCGCAAGGAGCGCTCAATATTTCCATTTACTGTAATGATGCCGCGTGGACCGGGCATCTTGAGCTTGAGGGGAGCCTAATGCGGTATTGCGTTAAAGTGAGCGAAAGATTCGCATCCGAGTAGTGCTGGATAGCCACTTTGGAACGGAGCGACGTGGAAAGTTAAATTTTCGTTGTGGAAGTTATCGGGGAAGCCGAATATAACCTCTAGTAGCAAGGAGCCCCTGTAGTGAGCCTCCGGGCCTGGCGTTACTCCTTTAAAGGTAGCATTGCTGCGGCAAATTTTGTTGGGTATATCCCCATTTTGCGGACTGTGTCCTGATATATCAGATTTAAACTGCTGCCGTCGTCCATCAGGACTCGGGTGAAGTGGTATTCGTCAATTATTGGATCTAATACCAAGGCAGGCCATCATGCATGCCGGATACTTGCCGAGTAATCCCGATGGTCGAAGGTGACGGTTGGGATGACCAGTGGCAGAGCTCCGCGATGATAGGCCCTGGGGCATGTTCCTCTAAAGGTGCCGCTTTGTTTCTCCCTTTTATCACGTGTAACACGTTGACCGTTTTGACTTCTGGTGGGAATTTCTTCTGTTCCCCTGTGCTTTGCGTGCGAGGCTCGTCCTTGTCTTCACTTGGTGTATCCTGCCCCTTGTGTTCGGCGTTGAGCTTGCCGGACTATTTGAAGACCCAACATTCTCTGTGGATATGATTTGCAGGTTTATCTGGGGTGCTATGGATCTGACATATTTGGTCCAGAATTTTATTTAGTCTGGACAATTCGCCTCTGTTGCCTTTGGAGGGCGGCTTCCGCTGCCCTGGCCGAGAGCTTCTAAATCCGGCGTTTACCGCCGTGCTCTTCGGGCTGTCTTCTTTATTCCGGCGCTTATTCTTGCTGTGTCGTGAATTCCCGTTTCCATCCCTGACTTCGGATGTACTTGGGTAGCTGGTGCTGCATCGGGCTAACCAGCTGTCCTCACCCGTGCAAAACGGGCCATGAGGCTTGTTAATGCTGCCATTGTCCTTGGCTTTTCTTGACCAAGGTGTCTGGCAAGCCATTCGTCTCGAACGCTATGCCTGAAAGTTGCTAAGGCTTCGGCGTCCGGACGGTCAACTATTTGGTTCTTTTTAGTGAGAAACCTGTTCCAAAGTTTTCGAGCTGACTCACCGGGCTGTTGAGTTATATGACTTAAATCGTCTACATCCGGTGGTCGGACATATGTCCCTTGAAAATTTGCCCGAAAGGCGTCTTCAAGCTCTTCCCAGCTTCCAATGGAGTTTTTGGGGAGGCTTTTAAGCCAGTGCCGAGCTGGCCCTTTGAGCTTGAGGGGTAAGTACTTGATGGCGTGGAGATCATCTCCTTGAGCCATATGGATGTGGAGGATGTAGTCCTCAATCCAAACCCCAGGGTTTGTTGTTCCGTCGTACGCCTCGACGTTTACGGGTTTGAATCCCTCTGGAAATTCATGGTCCAGCACCTCGTCGGTGAAACATAGAGGGCGTGCGGCACCCCTGTATTTGGGCGTACCATGGTGTTCGGATGTTTTTTGTGTTGCATTGTATGTTGGAGCGCGCCTGCGTGATCCACAGATGGATCTGGTTGCGCCGTCCTTTTGATGCGAGCCCTTACGCGGATCGCGTACTGGTTTATGTGCGGCGTCGTTTGCCACTTTATGTTGGCTATGAGGTCGTCTATCTGACCGGATGGCCGTTTTATTTTTTAATTGTGGAGGATCTAAGGCCTCCTCATCAAATTCAGGTAGCAACTTTCGCTTCGGATAGCTCTTGGTGTGGCGATTACTGCCGTACTTCGCTGCAGTGTTAAGTACTTCACTCCATTTCATTTTGAGTGTGTCTTGTGCAGCCTTGAGCATTTGCTTCTGTTTTTTAGACTCCTCGCTGTGGCAACCAGCCTTTGGTGGGCATTATGTTGCTCCTGGCGCCTGTCCGGTGTGATGTCGTCCGGACTGTTATCTTCGACAGGGTTGGGTTGTTCGGCTGGATTTTCCGTGTTGCCATGGTCGCGCAATGGTTCACCCTGCTCTAATGCTTGGTCTATATGCTCGTTATTTCTGCCAAGGCAGGATTTGGAGTGGTGTTTACGCCGCCGCTTTGACTGCTTCTCGAGGGAACCACCCTTCACTGCGTCCTTCAGTTCCTCATCGTTATTTTCTTTGGGTGTGTCCACCATGTATACGTCATGTGATGAAGTGGGCGTCCAGTGCCCTGTGGGAAGTGGTCCCTCTTCGCCTCCCGCATCGTCGTCCATACCGTCGATGTCTTCGGAGTCGAGTCGAGCATGTCGGTTAAGTCATCGACAGTGGCTACTAAGTGGGTGGTGGGTGGGCGGCGAATTTCTTCGTCATCCGCACCCCAATCCTACTGGACGTAGTTCGGCCAGGACTCTGCTGACAAGGAGAGAGACCTTAATGAGTTCGGTATGTCTCCAAAGGGCGAGTGCTGAAAAATATCTGCGGAGGTAAACTCCATGATCGACGCCCAATCGGATTCGATAGGAACGGGCGCAGGCGGTTCGAAGTCCATGGCTGGAGAAGGATCCGGCAGTTTGGCAACACGGCTCTCGTGAAGGGTAAGGTCAATATTCCACTCAATCGCCGCCGAGGATACGGCCTCCATGGCGGGGTCTATCCACCCGTCCATGGGTGGCGCAACTGGCTCCGAATTGAGGGTCGGAGCGGCTGCCGGTGCGATTTCTCGAACACTGTCTGATGGTAGAGCTAAATCATACTCATCGTGACCGTGCGGCGCACAAGGCAGGGGCTCAAATCCGTCGAAGATCAGGTCTCCGCGGATATCGGCCGTATAGTTTAAGCTTCCAAACCCGACCTGGTGGCCATGGGCGTAACTTTCGATCTGCTCCAGATGGCCAAGCGAGTTGGCCCGCAGTGCGAAGCCACCGAACACAAAGATCTGTCCAGGGAGAAAAGTCTCACCCTGGACTGCATCGCTATTGATGATCGTATGAGCCATCAAACCTAACGGCGATGACACAGAGGAACTCTCAATGAAAGCACCAATGTCGGTGTCAAAACCGGCGGATCTCGGGTAGGGGGTCCCGAACTGTGCGTCTAAGGCGGATGGTAACAGGAGGCAGGGGACACGATATTTTACCCAGGTTCGGGCCCTCTTGATGGAGGTAAAACCCTACGTCCTGCTTGATTTATTCTTGATGATATGAGTATTACAAGAGTTGATCTACCATGAGATTGGAGAGGCTAAACCCTAGAAGCTAGCCTATGGTATGATTGTATGTTGTCCTACGGACTAAAACCCTCCGGTTTATATAGACACCGGAGGGGGCTAGGGTTACACAAGGTCGGTTACAAAGGAGGAGATATACATATCCGCATTGCCTAGCTTCCCTTCCACGCCAAGTAGAGTCCCATCCGGACACGAGACGGAGTCTTCAATCTTGTATCTTCATAGTCCAATAGTCCAGCCAAAGGATATAGTCCGGCTGTCCCGAGACCCCCTAATCCAGGACTCCCTCAGGTGCTCTGTGGTGGAGACGGTGCTGTGTCAACGGGAACTGGGTGTCTATCTGCTGGGGTTGGGGTTAGAAGGGGTGTAGCTGGTTCTCTTTCCAACTGGGTAGGGGTACAATCTGCATGAGTGTGGGTTATGTGTGGTGGGGCTGGTTCTCGGGCAAGTACAACCGTGGTTCTATCTGCATCGACAGGTAGCACGATCTTTTCTGAAGACCGTGTTTTTACTCCCACGGATACTGCCATCACTCCCTCCAATTGAAATGGCTGATAAACAAGAAAAGTAATTGAATGTATAGACATTGTAAGATAGACAAGTGCAATGGATGGTAGGGAAGAAAACATGGCATGAAATAATTCACATTTATGTTGTCTAAGCAAACAGAATAGCAGGACATAATTTCACATATATGATGGCTAATTAAACAGGATAGCATGACACAATTTCACATGTATGATGGCTAACTAAACATGATAGAATGACATACTTCAAAATATGTTGACTATGTAAACAGGATGACATGATATAACTATACAACGTGTCTATTAAAGTGGTTGGCATGCCATAAATCACAAACATGTCGTCGATGGAAACATGATGGCATGATATAATTCACGGATGGAATGACATAATTTAAATATGATGACTATGTAAACAGGATGAGATGATATAACTATATTATGTCTTTAGAAAATGGGTTGGCATGCCATAATTCAGATACATGTTGTCTATGTAAACATCATGGCATGACATAATTCAAATTTATGATTTATATACTAAGGAAGTGAGCAGAGGGCAAGCGCATATATGATGTGTCAACTAAGGAGATGGCATTCAATATTGTGTATATGATGTAAAAACTAAGCATTGCAATACAACATATGCATTATATGAGTAATATAACCCTTCCAAGTTTGAGCATACACCTCAGGGGGATAATAGGACTGGTCATCTGGCTCTGAATCCTCCTCTAAAGAGCTATCTGTAACCAGCAAGATATCTGCTTCAGCAGGTAGCATTGTCTGCTCTGAAGACCTTGTTTTCACTCCAGATTTCTCCATCACCAATTCAAATGGCTGATGCACAGGAAGAGCAGTTGAATATACAAACATTGTCGACAAAAGCAATGAGAAATACAAAAAAAGGACGGCATGATATAATTCACATATATGACGCTTGCCTAAACAGCATGGCATTGCATAATTCACATACATAATGCCTTGCAACAAGATACCATTGCATAATTCACATATATAATGTCTTGCAACAAGATGGCATTGCATAATTCACATATATGGTAATTAGACACTAAACAGGTGGCATTCACACAAAGCATGTCTAAACTAAGCAAATGACATAGCAATGCAAGATACCATACACACGATATGAGCAACATAACCCTGCCAAGTTAGGGCATGCACCTCGGGGGGGGGGGGATATGATTGGTCATCTGTCTCTGAATCCTCTTCTGAGGAGCTATCGGTAACCAGCAAGACATGCGCTTCGTCAGATAGCATTGTCTGCTCTGAAGACCTTGTTTCCACTCCAGATTTTTCCATGACCGTGCCAAATGGCTGATGCATAGGAAGAGTAATTGAATGTACTAAAATTGTTGACAAATTTAACACGTAATAAAAAATGATGGCATGATATAATTTACATATAAGATGACTGGCTAACCGGGGTGGCATTGCAAAATTCACATATATGATGCCTGGCTAGACAAGATGGCATTGCATGATTCACATATACGATAAAGAAACTAAACAGATGGCATTGACACAAAGCATGTCTAAACTAAGCAGATGACATCTTTAATGTATACAGTAAGCAATGCAAGGCACCATATGCATGATATTACCAACATCAGCATGCCAAGTTAGAGCGAAGACCTCATGGGGTAAATAGGAGTGGTCTTCTCCTTCTGAATCCCCCACATAACAGTTATCTTCCTGTTGATTACGATCCAAAATGGGTGGAGGGGGGCTGCCTTTGCGCCCACCATGGAACGATGTCTGCATGAAATTTTATTGACACGCAAGGCTCATCTCTTTTGCTCTACATAATCAGTTCCATTGTGTACAATAACTGGCATGCATAGGAATAAAACATAGTGAGATTATGTAAGGAGTGCATGCACAAACCCAGAGTGATGGTAGCAAACTGTGGATAGACCCAAAACCAATGATAGTAGGTAGATAATAGCTTTAGTTAAAAAATACACATAATGGCTCCTTTAATGTTTATTTGCACCCAACATGAAACTCATAGTAGACACCGGAGATTAATCAGATAGTAGACAGATAGTACTGATTGCTGCCCCAATATGTACCCCACAACCATTTAAAAACTCAAGTTTCAGCATTAGTTTGGACCTGACTCGGAGTCTAATAGGTGAACACAATGATAATGTAGCATGTCATCATATTAAGCGACGCATAACGTAAGCAGACACGGAAGAGTGTGACCTCTCTTGCGGACCCGTGTAGTCCTCAAGGTCATCTGCTCAGTTGATGATGGTAATGCAGTCGCCGTGGCTGCTGGCGGCAGGAAGAAGATCTGAGGCGGCGAAAGACAGTCTGGAGAGCGGATCCCTACTGTGGTGAACCCTTCCGTCATTGGAGCAGCTGAGCTGGGGTGGAACACAGCGCCGCAGGAGCAGGACAAACCACACAAGGTTTTCTTTGACACATATCTGTAAGAGAAGTAATTGAGTAAGGGCTTGTTTGAATTTGAGGATTCTAACAATGCAGGGATAGGAAATAGACAGGAATAGGATAGGAATGCACGTGCAAAACAGATAATTTAAAAACACGGGATTTCTGCCAATCTGGGTGTTTGATTCACAACAATTGGAAGATCACAGGATGCAAAAAGCATGGTGAGATTAAGTCAAACCACAAGAAAATGTACGGTTATAATGCTATTATGCTACTATCTCTTAGTCTTGTGCTTGATGAATAGGAATATGAAAAGGAGGAGAAGTGGAAATTAGAATTCCTACGGTTTTTCTTTCAAGGAGACACTAAAGGAACAAATCCTACAGTTTTCCTTTGCTCCATTCCTTTGCACCAAATTCATGAAAAGTAGTACCATAGGAAACTTTCCAATTCTGATGTTTTTCATTCACTTTTCCTTTCAAGCACTAGCGATTCTAGTAGGTAGGCTTGAGCAAGGAAAATCCTACACTAAAAAAATGTTTTTGTGCTACTTCTATTACTTTGGACCCAGGCCACTGCCATACTAGCTCAACTCCCAGGCCCATCGACAAATGCACAGCTCAAACACGCAGAGATAAATAATGATGGTGTTCAAGAGAGTCCATCACGGATAGCTAAGTTGCCTGATACCTCACTGCTTGTCATGTAGTAGGATAAAATAATCGTATTTCCCGTTACTACGAGTGCTCAGTGGACAATATATATAACATGTAGAGTAAAAAAGAGATGCAACAAGTGTACAACCTCTTTGGCGAAGCCATGTCGATCTCAGCGTGATTGGGTTGGCCGGTGAGGATGCTTTGCTACCTCTTGAGCTTGTGTTGGATTTCCCTGAAGAGGAAGGGATGATGCAGAAGAGTAGCGTAAGTATTTCCCTCAGTTTTTGAGAACTAAGGTATCAATCCAGTAGGAGGCCATGCTCAAGTCCCTCGTACCTGCACAAAACGATAGCTACTCGCAACCAACGCGATTAGGGGTTGTCAATCCCTTCACGGTCACTTACGAGAGTGAGATCTGATAGATATAATATTTTTAGTATTTTTGGTATAGAGATGCAAAGTGAAAAGTAAAAGGCACAGTAAAAAGCAAAGCAATATTAAAGTGATGGAGATTGATATGATGAGAATAGACCCGGGGGCCATATGTTTCACTAGTGGCTTCTCTCAAGAGCATAAGTATTCTACGGTGGGTGAACAAATTACTGTTGAGCAATTGACAGAATTGAGCATAGTTATGAGAATATCTAGGTATGATCATGTATATAGGCATCACGTCCGAGACAAGTAGACCGACTCCTGCCTGCATCTACTACTATTACTCCACTCATCGACCGCTATCCAGCATGCATCTAGAGTATTAAGTTAAAAACCAGAGTAACGCCTTAAGCAAGATGACATGATGTAGAGAGATAAATTCATGCAATATGAAATAAACCCCATCTTGTTATCCTCGATGGCAACGATGCAATACATGCCTTTCTTACCCTTTTGTCACTGGGAAAGGACACCGCAAGATCGAACCCAAAGCTAAGCACTTCTCCCATGGCAAGAACTACCAATCTAGTTGGCCAAACCAAACGGATAATTCGAAGAGACTTGCAAAGATAACCAATCATACATAAAAGAATTCAGAGAAGATTCAAATATTATTCATAGATAGACTTGATCATAAACCCACAATTCATCGGTCTCAACAAACACACCGGAAAAAGAAGATTACATCGAATAGATCTCCACAAGAGAGGGGGAGAACTTTGTATTGAGATCCAAAAAGAGAGAAGAAGCCATCTAGCTACTAACTATGGACCCGAAGGTCTGAGGTAAACTACTCACACTTCATCGGAGAGGCTATGATTATGTAAAAGCCCTCCGTGATGAAGGCCCTCTCCGGCGGAGCTCCGGAACAAGCCCCAAGATGGGATCTCATGGATACAGAAAGTTGCGGCGGTGGAATTAGGTTTTTGGCTCCTGTTCTGGTCATTTGGGGGTACGTAGGTATATATAGGAGGAAGGAGTACGTCGGTGGAGCACCGAGGGGCCCACGAGGTAGGGGGCGCACCCTAGGGGGGGCGCCCCCACCCTCGTGACCGCCTCTTTGATGCCTTGGCGTAGGGTCCAAGTCTCCTGGATCACGTTCGGTGAGAAAATCATGTTCCCGAAGGTTTCATTCCATTTGGACTCCGTTTGATATTCCGTTTCTTCGAAACACTAAAATAGGCAAAAAAACAGCAATTCTGGGCTGGGTCTCTGGTTAATAGGTTAGTCCCAAAAATAATATAAAAATGGAAAATAAAGCCCAATATAGTCCAAAACGGTAGATAATACAGCATGGAGCAATCAAAAATTATAGATACGTTAGAGACGTATCAGGCATCCCCAAGCTTAATTCCTGCTCGTCCTCGAGTAGGTAAATGATAAAAAGAGAATTTTTGATGCGGAGTGCTACTTGGCATAATTTTAATGTAAATATTCTTAATTGTGATATGAATATTCAGATTCGAAAGATTCAAGACAAAAGTTTATATTGACATAAAAATAATAATACTTCAAACATACTAACAAAGCAATCATGTCTTCTCAAAATAACATGGCCAAAGAAAGTTATCCCTACAAAATCATATAGTCTGGCTATGCTCTATCTTCACCACACAAAGTATTTAAATCATGCACAACCCCGATGACAAGCCAAGCAATTGTTTCATACTCTAACTTTTTCAAAACTTTTTCTGTAACATCCCAAATTTTCAATTTGGAATGGTATACACTAGATCAACAATGCATATCATAATTTATTTGCTTTTGGCTTTGATCCTAGAAATTCTACGCAACTCAAGGACCCACCGAGAGAGTTGGCGATTTCGTTATTTTCATATTTGAGTTTTCTCAAATTTTGAGAATAGGATCATTTGATTTTAATTATTTTATCATCAATTATTTCTATTACAAAAATATGAGAGAGGGAATAAAATGACTTTCCCAAAATAAAGAAATAATGAGGATTTAATAATAAAATCAAATAAGATTTTATTTTAGAGTTTTTCGTATTTTATTTGAATTTAGGAAAAATGTGCGTTTTTCAAAATTGTATTTAGGCCCCAAATAAATGTTCACCTTATGCGGCTTGATTTTAGAAGCCCGGGAAAATTTATTTCGGGATTTTTGGAGTCTGTTTAGTATTTCTTTTATTTGTTTTACTGTGCAGAATAAATAAAAAATAAAAAAATAAAACACGACCCGACTTCGGGCCGTACCCGAGCGGGACTCCGCCCGAGGGCAGCCTTTAAATAGCGCCGCCCCAGCCCACCGCGCCCGAAACCCTAGCCACCGCCGCCCGCCGTCGGACCCGCCGCCCGAGGTAAAAAAAGTCGCGGTTTTATTATTTTTAATTTTGGTTTTTTTAAATAGATCGGTTTTTCCGATTTATTTATTTAGCGAGCGTTCGTCCGTTCGTTCGTTCTAGCGAACATTCATCGTTTTTCTTTTTTCTCGGATTAAATCCGTGATTTTTCTGATCGCGATTCCTGATCCGATTTTCGTTTTAGTATAACTTTTCGTTCGGTTATCGGAATCAGGCGATTCAAGTGCCTCGAGTTTCGTCTCGAAACCCTCTAACCGTTTAACCAACTTAAACAAGTTTTTGCCACTGTAAAAATTGCCCTAGATCCAGAATAGTAAACGAAGCCTGTTTCTTTTGCCGTTTGACTCTCGTTGCTTCGGTTGATTTGATTCTTTTTGCAAACCGGAGTTCTTAAGTAGAACTTTCTGGTTAGATCTTTTATTTGAGTTTTACCTGTGCATTAGATGAATACTTATTGTAGGCTTGTTTGTTTGTCTGCGATAGAATACCCGGAGTGCGCCGCCTGTTACTTCAAATCTCTAGGTTTCGCGGATCATCAGCAAGGCAAGTAACACTTTGATCATACCTCCTACTACCCAGTTTTATTGCATTAGATAAATCCTCAAACATTGCATGATTAGGATCTAATTAAATTGTGGGATGGGAAGTAGTTGAGGTAGTACCTATTACCGGTTTATTATCAAACCTTTGGGAGTTACTTCTACATTTGCCTATTATGCCATGCTATGCTAGTAGACGTGGATTGGGTGAGTGATATCGATGACAGATGTGAGTTTGTTAATTAATGGTTTATCTAAGGTGGCAGCTTAAACACACATCTGGGTGGATTGAGGTACCTGGGTATTCCAGGATTGCCTGTTTTTCTTTATGGACCGCCACCCAGGCCCAAAGGGATCATGAGATTTTTCATACTAGAAACTTCCGTGTGCAGCCACAAGCTATTATGGGCTCTAGCATAGTTGATTAAGTCGTGCGAACTCTTACAGGGTAGACTAGCAGATGTAGGGGAAAGTAGGTGTAACGGTCTACCCACCGTAAGGTGCTAGCGCTTCTGAAAGACTATGTCTCGGTCATCCGTCTTCTCAAACACCATGTAGTGCGAGAAACCAAATGGAGGCGATCGAGTCTTGTGGGGAAAAGTGTGCAAACCTCTGCAGAGTGTATAAACTAATCATGGTTAGCCGTGTCCCCGGTTATGGACATCTTGAGTATCTAGTACTTGGATTATCATGTGAATCTCAACATGTTACTCTAAAATTAATTTTGTTGGGTTTTGTTTAATGATGATGCTTAATTGGGATTGAGAATGCTGTCAACCATTCTCAATGTTTAACAACTACCATGATAGTTAATTAAAATTTATTCCTTTGTAGTAGGGAAAAATTGGCTTTACGCAAAACTGTAACCATAGAGCTTTCCACCAGCCAAATATGCATATAGTATAGCAGTTTCATTCCATTACTCTCTATGTGTTACTTTGCCAGCATATTCCATGTGCTGACCCATTTCGGGCTGCAATGTTAATGTTGCAGACTTTTCAGACGATGATTAAGGAGTTTTTAGGTCGTGGTTCTATACTCAGTGATGCCGTTGGAGTTGATGGACTCACTTATCTTCCAAGCCTTCCGATGTTTTCATTATTAGATGGCCTTAAGCCATATTTATTGTAATAAGTTCTCTATTGAGACACTCGATGTAATAAGTGTGTGATTGCTACTCTGTTATAAATCCTACGAGTATTGTGTGGTGTCAGCATTACTGATCCAGGGATGACACCTGAGCACAGAGATCAGACCGTTTGAGGTATGGTCGCTACAGAGATGGTATCAGAGCACACGCTGACTGTAGGACACGGCCACTAAGCTAAAGACCTAGAACACTATTCACTCTCTTCTCTTTCTGACTTCTCATCTCTTCTATTCTTTAGGATGGTGGATGCAAGGAACAAGTTCACACAACCAGATGAAGATACACCCTTTGGACGTCACTTGAAGGAAGTCACTAGATACCTGAATATATGAGTACCAAGCTTCACCGGAACCTACAACGCCACCTTACCTGAAGAAGAGCGCTGGATGATTCAAGTTCAAGTTCCAGGAAGGACGTTCATGCCAGTCACTGAGCCCATAGAGTTTTCTTTTGATGCACCAACTTGGAGTCTATGAAAGAGCATGGCAGCTCACATCGCCATGGGACGCATTGGAGAAGTCTACCGCAATGATCTCAAGGATACTATCTACCAGATTTGTGGGCGCCGAGATGAGCACTGGGAGATGATCAGCACCAGAAAGGATAGATCAATTGCAGCTTTTATCCAGGAATTAAACCAGCACATTCGATGATAGGAGAACCAGATGTGCGCCGACATGATAGACCTAAAGAAGCCAAGGACAAGAATCAAAGAACTAGAGCAAGAACTCAAGGCTACACGTGAAGATTATGAAGAAGAAATTGAAGTATTGGTGGAGAAGAATGACGATCTGATCAAGAAGATCGGAATATTTATGGGAGGCCCTAGACCAGTAGAAGAAGACGAAGAACCCAAGGAGATTCGCCCAGAAGACTACATCATCATCGACGACACCAACTCGGACCCAGATGATAGCGATGATGACTATGTTGATGAAGCCGGAGCAGATATCATGGAGTCTGTAACCGAAGAATATTTCTAGTAGACCACTTCATCAATAGTAGTAGTCCACCATGTAAATACAGTAGTCCGAGCACTTTTGCGATAGTTAGATCGATTGTATGCCCTTGTTTGATTGAATGAAGTGAATTGTTTGCTTTTGCCTCATGTGCATATGGGTAGTGTTTTCTCTTTAGACCCCTCTATTCTTAAATCTCATCTTTTCTAAACCCTCAGATGCCGCCGAGACGTGACCCCGGATTTACCTTTCCACCGGAGCTCACCCAGTTGATCCAGCAGCAGAACACATTGATGCAATTGCTAGTCTAGAATCAGAATCAGGGGAACAACAACAACAACAACCCACCACCACCAGCACCTGTTGATCACTTAGCCCGTTTTCTTAGGCTGAATCCGCCGGTGTTTTCCAGTAGCACCGAGCCGATAGTAGCAGATGATTGGCTTCGCAAGACAGCTAGAGAGTTGACCACAGTAGGATGCACAGATGCGGAGAAGGTGAAGTTTGCCGCACACCAGCTTGAAGGACCCGCATCATCATGGTGGGAGAATTTCACAGCCACTTTCCCTGTCGACACTGTCACATGGGACCAGTTTCAGTAGGCTTTTCGTACTGCCCATGTTTCAACAGGAGCTATGCCCATGAAGAAGCGTGAGTTTCGCAACTTGCGCCAAGGAGGACGGACAGTTGGCCAGTATGTGGACAACTTTAGTAAATTAGCATGTTATGCCCTAGATGACGTTGCTACCGATGCAGCTAAGCAGGAGAAGTTTCTAGAAGGACTAAATGATGAGTTGAGAATGCAGTTGATGATAGCAATCTTCAACAACTACCAGGAGTTGGTAGATCGTGCTCTTATGATTGAAGGCAAGCAGCAGCAAATTGGGAATCGCAAGAGGAAGTATGGACAAGGAAAGTACAATTCTGGAGCTCAGCAGAAGCCACGTTTTACCCCTAGATCGGGAGGACATTTTCAGAATACCCATGGAGGAGGTGGCTCGCACAATCACAATGGCACCAAGAATGGTAATGGCAATGGAGGAAGCAACGGCCAGAACCGTACCAACCCATCAACCCCAGCCAAGAAAGACCTGAGCCAAGTCACTTGCTTTAAGTGTTAGAAGACCGGACATTATGCCAATGAATGTCCTGAAGGCCAGAATGGCAATGGAAGCTCTAGGAAGAAGCCGAACCCTTTCAACAGGGGACAGGTGAACCACGTTAACATGGAGGAGGTTGAAGAGCTGCCGGATGCAGTAATCGGTAAGTTTTTGGTTAAGTCATTTACTGCACTCGTTCTTTTTGATACCGGTGCATCGCATTCATACATATCAAGGGGATTTGTGGATAAGTATAACCTGCCCACTAAGGTTCTTAGAACACCTATGCTAGTAAGCTCACCAGGAACGGAGTATATGGCCAGTCAAGGATGTTTTCAAGTGCCATTGAGTATAGGTAGGCATGTGTTTCCCTTGGATTGAATCATTTTGGAATCACAAGGATTGGATGTAATTTTGGGTATGGATTGGATGTCGATGTATGGAGGAAACATCGATTGCGCCAGTAAGACAATTTTGCTTACCACCCCAGAAGGGAGAAGGATCAAGTATGTATCCCGACATATGCCAAAAGGGACTCAAGTAAATTGTTTAACATGAGTTGTGCAGGAAGAAGTACCAGTGGTAAGGGATTTCCCTGAAGTATTTCCAGAAGAGTTGCCAGGCATGCCACCAGATAGAGATATTGAGTTTTTGATTGAGCTATTGCCAGGCACAGGGCCAATATCGAAGAGACCATACAGGATGCCTGCAAAGGATTTGGTGGAAATTAAGAAGCAGATTAAGGAGTTACTGGATAAAGGTTACATTCGCCCAAGTTCGTCGCCTTGGGGATGACCAGTACTTCTAGTGGAGAAAAAGGATGGATCGTTAAGGATGGTTGTTGATTATCGTGGGTTGAATGAAGTAACGATTAAGAACAAGTACCCACTACCAATGATCAATGATCTATTTGATAGATTGCAAGGAGCTAAGGTATTTTCCAAGATCGATCTGCGATCAGGATACCACCAGTTGAAGATTCGAGAACATGATATACCTAAGACGGATTTTACCACCAGGTATGGGCTGTATAGTATACCCTTATGTCATTTGGTCTGACTAATGCACCTGCCTATTTTATGAACATGATGAACAAAGTGTTTATGGAGTTCTTGGATAAGTTCGTCATGGTGTTCATTGATGATATCCTGGTTTACTCGAAGAATGAAGAGGAGCATAAGGAACATTTGCGATTGGTACTTGAGAAGCTCAGAGAACATCAGTTGTATGCCAAGTTCAGCAAATGTGAGTTTTGGTTGAAGGAAGTAGGATTCTTCGGACACGTTATATCCGGAGATGGTATAGCAGTAGATCCCACTAAAGTTGATACCGTGACCAAGTGGGAAGCACCCACCATAGTTGGCGAGATCCGGAGTTTTCTTGGACTCATAGGATACTACCGGAGATTTATTGAGAATTTCTCCAAGATTGCAAAACCTATGATGGAGTTGTTAAAGAAGGATACCAAGTTCATATGGACTGAGGAGTGTGAGGCTAGTTTCCAGGAGTTGAAGAAACGCTTGGTTACTTCACCGGTATTGATTTTGCCAGACCAAACCAAGGATTATGAGGTGTATTGCGACGCTTCACGTCGAGGACTTGGAGCAGTGCTTATGCATGAAGGGAGAGTTGTTTCATATGCCTCAAGATAGCTTAAGCCCCATGAGTTGAATTATGATACGCATGATTTGGAGTTAGCAACCGTAGTGCATGCACTAAAGACTTGGAGACATTTTCTGATTGGAAACCATTGCGAGGTGTACATGGATCACACGAGTTTGAAATACATTTTCACGCAGAAGGAGTTAAACCTCAAACAAAGGAGATGGTTAGAGCTCATCAAGGATTATGATATGAGATTGCATTATCATCCCGGAAAGGCTAATGTAGTAGCTGATGCATTGAGACGTAAGAGCCATGTCAATACACTAATGACGGGAGAAATACCAAGGGAGTTAGCCGAAAATATTCGAGAGTTATGTTTGGAAATAGTTCTGAGAGGCTATGTAGCAGCATTGGAGATTCAGTCAACTTTGATGGATAGAATCAGAGAAGCTCAGAAGATTGACAAGGAGATTGCCTCTATAAAGGAGAAAATAAGCGAAGGAAAGGCTAAAGGATTTCGTGAGGAGGAGCACGACACCCTATGGTTTGAAGACCGTGTTTATGTGCCCAATGACCCGAAGATCAGGAAGTTGATTCTGCAAGAGGCACATGATTCACCATATTCTATTCACCCAGGAAATACCAAGATGTATTTGGATTTGAAGGATATTTTCTGGTGGACCGGAATGAAGAAAGATATTGTGGAGTATGTAGCAGTTTGTGATGTATGTCAGAGAGTAAAGGCAGAGCATCAGAAGCTAGCGGGATTGCTACAACCATTGCCGATACCCGAATGGAAGTGGGATAAGTTAGGCATGGATTTTATCACGGGATTACCCAGGACTAGTTCAGGCTATGACTCGATTTGGGTTGTAGTTGATCGGTTGACGAAAGTAGCTCATTTCATCCCGGCAAAGACCACTTATACCAGTGCGAAGTTGGCCAAGATATACATGACCAGGATTGTATGCTTACATGGAGTTCCAAGGAGCATTGTATCGGTTAGAGGAACCCAATTTACCTCAAAGTTCTAGAATCAGTTGCACGAAACTTTGGGTACCAGGCTAGAGTTCAGCACAGCTTTTCATCCACAGACCGATGGACAAACCGAGAGAGTCAATCAGATTTTGGAGGACATGCTGAGAGCTTATGCGCTAGATTATGGATCTAGTTGGGACGACAATTTGCTATATGCAGAATTCTCTTACAACAACAGTTATCAATCCAGTTTAAAGATGGCCCCTTTTGAAGCCTTGTACGGAAGAAGGTGCCGAACACCGTTGTCATGGGATGAAGTTGGAGACCACCAGTTGTTTGGACCTGATTTTATTAAGGAGTCTGAACAGAAGGTGAAATTAATTCGCGATAGGCTCAAGGTAGCTCAATCCAGACAGAAGAGCTACGCAGATTCCAAACGCAAGGAGACAGTTTACGAAGTCGGAGACAGAGTTTATCTTCGAGTATCCCCACTTCGAGGAACAAAGCGCTTTGGTGTTAAGGGAAAGTTAGCGCCACGATTTGTAGGACCATACCGAGTATTGGAACGTATGGGAGAAGTGGCCTACAAGTTGGAATTGCCCGAAGGATTGTCAGGAGTTCATGATGTGTTCCACGTTTCTCAGTTGAAGAAGTGCCACGCGGAGATGGCTGACATACCCTTGAGAGACACAGTGCCATTGGAAGCAATTCGGTTGGACAGTGATTTGACCTATGAGGAGAAACCTGTTAAGATTCTCGAGTTTGCCAGCCGAGTCACCCGCAGCAAGGTTATCAAGTTTTGTAAGGTTCAGTGGAGCCACCACACGGAGGACGAAGCCACCTGGGAGCGAGAGGAAGATTTGCTCAAGGACCACCCTCACCTATTTTCTAGCCAACCCGAATCTCGAGGGCGAGATTCATCTTAAGGGGAGTAGGTTTGTAACATCCCAAATTTTCAATTTGGAATGTTATACACTAGATCATCAATGCATATCATAATTTATTTGCTTTTGGCTTTGATCCTAGAAATTCTACGCAACTCAAGGACCCACGGAGAGAGTTGGGGATTTCGTTATTTTCATATTTGAGTTTTCTCAAATTTTGAGAATAGGATCATTTGATTTTAATTATTTTATCATCAATTATTTCTATTACAAAAATATGAGAGAGGGAATAAAATGACTTTCCCAAAATAAAGAAATAATGAGGATTTAATAATAAAATCATATAAGATTTTATTTCGGAGTTTTTCGGTATTTTATTTGAATTTAGGAAAAATGTGCATTTTTCAAAATTGCATCTAGGCCCCAAATAAATGTTCACCTTGTGCAGTTTGATTTTAGAAGCCCGGGAAAATTTATTTCGGGATTTTTGGAGTCCGTTTAGTATTTCTTTTATTTGTTTTTCTGCACGGAATAAATTAAAAAAGCGCGAACCGACTTCGGGCCGTACCCGAGCGGGACTCCGCCCGGGGGCAGCCTTTAAATAGCGCCGCCCCAGCCCACCGTGCCCGAAACCCTAGCCGCCGCCGCCGGACCCGCCGCCCGAGGTAAAAAAAAGTCGCGGTTTTATTTTTTTTAGTTTCGGTTTTTAAATAGATCGGTTTTTCCGACTTATTTATTTAGCGAGCGTTCGTCCGTTCGTTCATTCTAGCGAACGTTCGTCGTTTTTCTTTTTCTCGGATTAAATTCGCGATTTTTCGGATCGCGATTCCTGATCCAATTTTCGTTTTAGTATAACTTTTCGCTCGGTTATCGGAATCAGGTGATTCAAGCGCCTGGAGTTTCGTCTCGAAACCCTCTAACCGTTTAACCAACTTAAACAAGTTTTTGCCACTGTAAAAATTTCCCTAGATCCAGAATAGTAAACTAAGCCTGTTTCTTTTGCTGTTTGACTTTCGTTGCTTCGTTTGATTTGATTCTTTTTGCAAACCGGAGTTCTTAAGTTAAACTTTCTGGTAGATCTCTTATTTGAGTTTTACCTGTGCATTAGATGAATACTTATTGTATGCTTGTTTGTTTGTCTGCGATAGAATACCCGGAGTGTGCCGCCTGTTACTTCGAATCTCTAGGTTTCGCGGATCATCAGCAAGGCAAGTAACACTTTGATCATACCTCCTACTACCCACTTTTATTGCATTAGATAAATCCTCAAACATTGCATGATTAGGATCTAATTAAATTGTGGGATGAGAAGTAGTTGAGGTAGTACCTATTACCTGTTTATTATCAAACCTTTGGGAGTTACTTCTATGTTTGCCTATTATGCCATGCTATGCTAGTAGACGTGGATTGGGTGAGTGATATCCATGACAGATGTGAGTTTGTTAATTAATGGTTTATCTAAGGTGGCAACTTAAACACACATCTGGGTGGATTGAGGTACCTGGGTATTCCAAGATTGCCTGTTTTTCTTTATGGACCGCCACCCAGGCCCAAAGGGATCATGAGATTTTTCATACTAGAAACTTCTGTGTGTAGCCACAAGCTATTATGGGCTCTAGCATAGTTGATTAAGTCGTGCGAACTCTTATAGGGTAGACTAGCAGATGTAGGGGAAAGTAGGTGTAACGGTCTACCCACCATAAGGTGCTAGCGCTTCTGAAAGACTATGTCTCGGTCATCCGTCTTCTCAAACACCATGTAGTGTGAGAAACCAAACAGAGGCGATCAAGTCTTGTGGGAAAAGTGCGCAAACCTCTGCAGAGTGTATAAACTAATCATGGTTAGCCGTGTCCCGGGTTATGGACATCTTGAGTATCTAGTACTTGGATTATCATATGAATCTCAACATGTTACTCTAAAATTAATTTTGTTGGGTTTTGTTTAATGATGATGCTTAATTGGGATTGAGAATGCTGTCAACCATTCTCAATGTTTAACAACTACCATGATAGTTAATTAAAATGTATTCCTTTGTAGTAGGGAAAAATTGGCTTTACGCAAAACTGTAACCATAGAGCTTTCCACCAGCCAAATATGCATATAGTATAGCAGTTTCATTCCATTACTCTCTATGTGTTACTTTGCCAGCATATTCCATGTGCTGACCCGTTTCGGGCTGCAACGTTAATGTTGCAGACTTTTCAGACAACGATTAAGGAGTTTTTAGGCCGTGGTTCTATACTCAGTGATGCCATTGGAGTTGATGGACTCACTTATCTTCCAAGCCTTCCGCTGTTATCATTATTAGAAGGCCTTAAGCCATATTTATTGTAATAAGTTCTCTATTGAGACACTCAATGTAATAAGTGTGTGATTGCTACTCTGTTATAAATCCTCCGAGTACTGTGTGGTGTCAGCATTACTGATCCAGGGATGACACCTGAGCACAGAGATCAGACCGTTTGAGGTCTGGTCGCTACATTTTCAATCTTCATGCAATACATGAGCATGAGCCATGGATATAGCACTATAGGTGGGATAGAATGGTGGTTGTAGAGAAGACAAAAAGGGGAAGATAGTCTCACATCAACTAGGCGTATCAACGGGCTATGGAGATGCCCATCAATAGATATCAATGTGAGTGAGTAGGGATTGCCATGCAACGGATGCACTGGAGCTATAAGTATATGAAAGCTCATCAAAAGAAACTAAGTGGGTGTGTATCCAACTTGCTTGCTCACGAAGACCTAGGGCATTTTGAGGAAGCCCATCATTGGAATATACAAGCCAAGTTCTATAATGTAAAATTCCCACTAGTATATGAAAGTGATAACATGAGAGACTCTCTACTATGAAGATTATGGTGCTACTTTGAAGCACAAGTGTGGTAAAGGGATAGTAACATTGTCCCTTCTCTCTTTTTCTCTCATTCTTTTTTATTTGGGCCTTTTTTATGGCCTCTTTTCTTTCTTTTTTTTGGGCTTCTTTGGCCTCTTTTATTTATTTTTTGTCCGGAGTCTCATCCCAACTTATGGGGGAATCATAGTCTCCATCATTCTTTCCTCACTTGGGACAATGCTCTAAAAATAATGATCATCACACTTTTATTTTTCTTACAACTCAACAATTACAACTCGATACTTAGAACAAAATATGACTCTATATGAATGCCTCCGGCGGTGTACCGGGATATGCAATATGACAATGGTGAATGTGTCATGATAAACAGAACGGTGGAAAGTTGCATGGCAATATATCTCGGAATGGCTATGGAAATGCCATGATAGGTAGGTATGGTGGCTGTTTTGAGGAAGGTATATGGTAGGTGTATGATACCGGCGAAAAGTGTGCGGTATTAGATAGGCTAGCAAAGGTGGGAGGGTGAGAGTGCGTATAATCCATGGACTCAACATTAGTCATAAAGAACTCATATACTTATTGCAAAAATCTAGAAGTTATCAAAGCAAAGTATTACACGCATGCTCCTAGGGTGATAGATTGGTAGGAAAAGACCATCGCTCGTCCCCGACCGCCACTCATAAGGAAGACAATCAATAAATAAAGCATGCTCCGACTTCATCACATAACGGTTCACCATACGTGCATGCTACGGGAATCAAAATTTTTAACACAAGTATTCTTTAAATTCACAACTACTCAACTAGCATGACTTTAATATTATCACCTCCATATCTCAAAACAATTATTGTGCTTCAATCTTTTCTTAGTATTCAACACACTCAAAAGAAAGTTTCACAAATCTTGAATACCAAGCATATTATTATTAAGCAAATTACCATGCTATTAAGAGACTCTCAAAATAATTTAAGTGAAGCATGAGAGATTAATAGTTTATTTAAAACAAATCCACCACCGTGCTCTAAAAGATCTAAGTGAAGCACATAGAGCAAAATTATAACGCTAAAAAGATATAAGTGAAACACATAGAGCAAAACTACATAGCTCAAAAGATATAAGTGGAGCACATAGAGTATTCTATCAAATTTTAATTCATGTATGGCTCTCTCAAAAGGTGTGTACAGCAAGAATTATTGTGGCATACTAAAACACAAAGACAAAAATAATACAAGACGCTCGAAGCAAAACACATATCATGTTGGTGAATAAGAATATAGCTCCAAGTAAATTAACGATGGAAGTGGACGAAAGAGCGGATGCCTTCCGGGGCATCCCCAAGCTTTGACTTTTTGGTGTCCTTGGATTATCTTGGGTGTTCCATGGGCATACCCAAGCTTAGGATATTTCCACTCCTTGTTCCATAATCCATCAAAAGAATTCACCCAAAACTTGAAAACTTCACAACGCAAAACTTAAAGTAGAAAAATTGTGAGCTCTGTTAGCGAAAGAAAACAAAAGACCACTTAAAGGTACTGTAATGAAATCATTATTTATTTATATTGGTGTTAAGCCTACTGTATTCCAACTTCTATATGGATTATAAACAATTTTACTAACCATAGATTCATCAAAATAAGCAAACAACACACGAAAAACAGAATCTGTCAAAAACAGAACAGTCTGTAGTAATCTGTAGCTAGCGCAAGATATGGAACCCCAAAAATTCTAAAATAAATGTCTGGACGTGAGTAATTTCTATATTAATCATATGCAAAAATAATTAACTAAATAGCACTCTTAAAATAAAAATTACAGCAGTTCTCGTGAGCACTAAAGTTTCTGTTTTTTACAGCAAGTTCAACAAGACTTTCCCCAAGTCTTCCCAACGGTTCTACTTGGCACAAAAACTAATTAAACACAAAAAACACAACCAAAACAGAGACTAAGTAATTTATTTATTACTAAACAGGAGCAAAAATAAAGGAATAAAAATAAAATTGGGTTGCCTCCCAACAAGCGCTATCGTTTAACGCCCCTAGCAAGGCATAAAAGCGAGGATAGATCTAGGTTTTGCCATCTTTGGTAGGCAATTCTTTGATGAGGCATCTATTTCCCTTAGGAATTTCTTTCTGTCTAGTGATTATCAAACTTTTAGGCACAAGATCGAAAAATTCATTTGTAGCAATTGGTTCCTTAATGATAGCAAAAAGATTGGGATGAATACTTATAGATTTAAGATCCGCAGTTTCCTTACTAGATGATTCACCCTTATTTTTAGGAACATACATAGGCCCTGTTTGGATACTCTAACACGGTTAGAGGTTAGAGTTAGATTCTAACCCTCGACTAACCCTGAACCAACTCTAACCAAGGTGGTGTTTGGATGAGAGGGTTAGATTGTCAATAAATAAACTTTCTCAATCATTTGGCTCCTTTAGAGCCGGATTTGATGTGGCCGGCTCTTTTGTGGCCTCCTCCCACTCACAAATGACATAAAAAAATTTCATCTTTACAAATCAAGTATCCAAAACATGATAAATTTTATTTTGTCCATACAAATGGAGTAAATTACAGAAAACATCACATTTGTGGACCCTAAATCAAAAAACTACCATCATTCATTTTTTTTCAAAAAACATCCGGTTTCTAGGTGACAGTTTGCAGAAAGCACTAATAACACGAATAAATAGCTATTGATGCAAAATCTGACCAGAGGGCCTACAATCCAGCTGACGTGGCACCTAGTAACGTCCCTGAAGAGACGGATGTTATTGTCTAAACGGGCTGACAGGTGGGGTCCGTTTGTCATTGGAACATAATGAATAAAAGAAAAAGGAGAGAAGAACGAAGGAGCGGTTGTGGCAGCGATGGACGGCAGTGAGGAGAGCTTGTACTCCGGCGAGATCCGTGCTCCGGCATCCAGGCCACCCCTACCCCCTTGCCAGCAATCCACGCGTCCCCGACCTCCCCTAGCGCCCGACGCCACCCTTCTCCTTGCCACCGGGAACAGGGCCTCTGCGCCGCCGCGACACGGCCACCCACTCTGCTATGCCGACCCATGAGAAAACTCTCCCGCTGCCGCAGTCTTGACTCGCAGACGCCTGCAATCCACCGGCCCTCGACCCATGGCTGTCTTGTAGTCAACGTGGGGGTCGCACGGGAGCTCGAGAATGATGGCCTTGTGCGCGGCGGCGGCGACTGCCAGATCAGGGCGAATCTGTGAGGTGGCAGGAGCGAAGGTGCCGGGGGAGAATCAGGGAGCCGGCCGGAGGCGCCGGGAGCGGCGGGAGCGGCCGGACTAGGGCGGCGGGGGCGGGCCGAATGGATGAGGAGCGGGGACGGGGAAACTAGATCAGGTGCGGCTGGTGGCTGACAAAAAAAATCTTTTCTATGGGTCCCAGCAAAATAACTCTAATAAGCACCTTGCCACCGGGTTGGATTTTTTGGCTGGGTTAGAGCAACTAACCCTATTCTAACCCACGTGTTTGGATACTTCAGGGTTAGTTCAGCCCCAACTAACTAAATCTAACTCTAACTCTAGCATCCAAACAGGGCCATAATCTTGGCAATTTTAGTAGGACGACTTGGAGTATTCTTTACGGAATAAAAAGTGGTTCCCAAGTTTGTAATGATACCCTCAAGTTTATCAATTCTAGTAGAATCTAAGTTTATCTTCTCATTAACTATGGGTTCCTTTTCCTTAATATTTTTCAAAGTCATTCCTACCTTAGATCCATATTGAGTAATTTGATTGTGGATCTTTTTATCTAGATTTTCAATCAATTCAATAGTAGCAACTTTATTTTCAATAATTTCAAGTCTTTGCATAACATGCTCCAAAGTTAGCATGGTTCCATTAACCAAAAGAGGTGGTGAGCCAAATAAATCTAACATAGCATTATAAGAATCAAAAGTATGGCTACCCAAGAAGTTCCCTCCGGTAATGGTATCGAGGATATATCTAAACCAAGGATTAACACCTACATAAAAATTGCGGAGAAGATCTGAAGTAGAATGCTTCCTGGTAGATCTATTTTGAGCATTGCAAATTCTATACCAAGCATCTTTTAGATTTTCTCCCTCCCTTTGTTTACAATTTAGAACTTCATTCTCGGGAGACAACGGAGAAGATATGAGACTAGTCATGACGACAAGCAAACAAACTAGCACACGAGCAATCAAAAAGGCAAGCAGAAAAGAGAGGGAGGATAGAGAGAGAGAGAGAGGGCGAATAAAACGGCAAGGGTGAAGTGGGGGAGAGGAAAACGAGAGGAAAATGGAAAATAATGTAATGCAGGAGATAGGGATTATGATGGGTACTTGGTATGTTGACTTTTTGCGTAGACTCCCTGGCAACGATGCCAGAAATCCTTCTTGCTACCTCTTGAGCTTGCGTTGGATTTCCCCGAAGAGGAAGGGATGATGCAGCAGAGTAGCGTAAGTATTTCCCTTAGTTTTTGAGAACCAAGGTATCAATCTAGTAGGAGGCCACGCTCAAGTCCCTCGTACCTGCACAAAACAATAGCTACTCGCAACCAACGCGATTAGGGGTTGTCAATCCCTTCACGGTCACTTACGAGAGTGAGATCTGATAGATATAATATTTTTGGTATTTTTGGTATAGAGATGCAAAGTGAAAAGTAAAAGGCACAGTAAAAAGCAAAGCAATATTAAAGTGATGGAGATTGATATGATGAGAATAGACCCTGGGGCCATAGGTTTCACTAGTGGCTTCTCTCAAGAGCATAAGTATTCTACAGTGGGTGAACAAATTACTGTTGAGCAATTGACAGAATTGAGCATAGTTATGAGAATATCTAGGTATGATCATGTATATAGGCACCACATCCGTGACAAGTAGACCGAAACGATTCTGCATCTACTACTATTACTCCACTCATCGACCGCTATCCAGCATGCATCTAGAGTATTAAGTTAAAAACCAGAGTAACGCCTTAAGCAAGATGACATGATGTAGAGATAAATTCATGCAATATGAAATAAACCCCATATTGTTATCCTCGATGGCAACGATGCAATACGTGCCTTGCTTCCCCTTCTGTCACTCGGAAAGGACACCGCAAGATCGAACCCAAAGCTAAGCACTTCTCCCATGGCAATAACTACCAATCTAGTTGGCCAAACCAAACGGATAATTCGAAGAGACTTGCAAAGATAACCAATCATACATAAAAGAATTCAGAGAAGATTCAAATATTATTCATAGATAGACTTGATCATAAACCCACAATTCATCGATCTCAACAAACACACCGCAAAAAGAAGATTACATCAAATAGATCTCCGCAAGAGAGGGGGAGAACTTTGTATTGAGATCCAAAAAGAGAGAAGAAGCCATCTAGCTACTAACTATGGACCTGAAGGTCTGAGGTAAACTACTCACACTTCATCGGAGAGGCTATGATGATGTAGAAGCCCTCCGTGATGACGGCCCTCTCCGGCGGAGCTCCAGAATAGGCCCCAAGATGGGATCTCGTGGATACAGAAAGTTGCGGCGGTGGAATTAGGTTTTTGGCTCCTGTTCTGATCGTTTGGGGGTACATAGGTATATATAGGAGGAAGGAGTACGTTGGTGGAGCACCGAGGGGCCCACGAGGCAGGGGGCGCGCCCTAGGGGGGTGCCCCCCACCCTCGTGACCGCCTCTCTGATGCCTTGGCGTAGGATTCAAGTCTCCTGGATCACGTTCGGTGAGAAAATCACATTCCCGAAGGTTTCATTCCATTTGGACTCCATTTGATATTCCGTTTCTTTGAAACACTGAAATAGGCAAAAAACATCAATTCTGGGTTGGGCCTCTGGTTAATAGGTTAGTCCCAAAAATAATATAAAAGTGGAAAATAAAGCCCATTATAGTCCAAAACAGTAGATAATATAGCATGGAGCAATCAAAAATTATAGATACATTGGAGACGTATCATGCTCCGGCTGACTTGGCTGTCGGAGGAGGGGAAGATCTTAGGCGTCTGGAGATGGAGCCCGAGGTACTGCTCCGCTGTGATGGAGGGTTTCGTCATTGGAGCAGCTCTGGTGAGTTGTACGACGCCGAGGCTGAAGCAGGACAAGAGAGACAACAAACAACATTAACCTGAGTGGAATTCTAATAGCATCTCCAATACATGATGTAAAATACATAACCACAAAGTGCTAGATGTAAAATACATCAGCCGCTCATCTCTGAACTTAACTATGGAAACTGAATTTAGCTGTCGAAACTGAACTTAACTGTCGAAACTGAACTTAACTGTCGAAACTGAATTTTGCCGTCGAAACTGAATTTTGCTGTCAAAACTGAACGCACTAGCAAGGTGAGGCTACATGTCGGTCGACTGACTTTTTCATCTATGGTCAGTCGATTTTGCAGCCGTTGGATATGAAATCAAGGGCCTACGGTTCATCTTCAACCTCCACCCCCCTGAGCCGGCCAAACAGCAGCCCCCCGCCGCCCACGGCCGGTGGTGCGCTGCCCCGCCCGCCCCGAAAACACTCCCCACCGCCGGTCCGCCGCCGCCCGGCCATCCCTCTAGGCCCCCCGTTCCGAGCTTTTTCTCTGGCGATCCCCACGCCACTGCCCCGCCAATGCCCCGCCACCGTCGGCGACCACCGCCCCATCCTGAACCCTAAGATAGATAGTGGGTACCTCTCCGGCGAGCCCCCCTCCCCGCTGCGGCTGGTTCTTCCTTCACCCCAGCGGCATCGGGGTGAAGTGTAGCTAAATCGGAGCAGCATCGCAAGCAAGAGCAAGAGCGAGAGCAGCAGCACGAGCAAGAGCAATAGCAAGAGCAGACCAGGCAGGGGACCGAGAGCAAGAGCAGAGCAGCAGCGCGAGCGAGAGCTAAAGCAGCAGCAGGTCTTGCTGATGTGGACGTCGCCGCCGAGGGAGCGACGCCATGGAGGAAGTGGACGGCGATGCCACCGTGGATGGACCCGTGCCGTGTCGGCTCGGGACCGAGCGCCGGCAGCACCGCGAGATCGAATCAAGAAGAAAATGCGGCGATTAGTGTACAACCTCTTTGGTGGCACCGATTAGGCCGCAGCTTCATCCGAGGAAACGGTGATGATGATGCTCTTCCGGTGGTGCAGGTGAAGACGGCGGTGTGGGAATGGAGGTGGCGCGAAAGACGAGGGGAACATCGGGGCAGCTCCTTGGAGGTGGAGGATGGGGTGGCTGAACCAGCGGGACGATGAGATCGACGAGGATCCTCATCCGTTACGGTGGATGAGGGACATCGAGGTGTTGCTGTGGACGACGTCGTCGGGGAAGAGGCTCCGGCTGGGTGGCGGACAGAGCAGGGTGTGGGGTTTCGTCGCGGGTTTTCGCGGCCTCGATGTACGAATGGGTGGGCGGATGGGATGGCAATGGGGAACCATGGCTTAGAGACGCGCTTGTCCGAAATGTGGGGTAAGTTACGAAAGTACCCCCCCCCCCCCGATTTGAGGCGGTTCTTTCGGTTCAGGGGTACCACGGGCATTTCGCGTGTCGGGATTTCACAGGAGGTGGGAGTTTTCGCGCGCGTTGTAATTTCGGAATAGCAAGGCACGGGTTGAGATGGAGGGAGTTTTTGGAGCACAACAAGACAAAGATATATCTTAAATATTTCGGGCTAATAAGGCGTGGGTTGAAGAGGCGGGAGTTTCGCAGCACGATAGACAGAGACGCTAGCTTGAATTTTCGGCATAACAAGGCGCGGCTTGAAATTTTGGAAGAACAAGCTTAACGTGTACGCAAAAAAAGACAATTTGCACCTCAACACGCACAACACACACACAAACACCATTTAGACTAGAGTAAGGTACATGTGCATTGCACGCATGAGATTTGGCAACCAAATTCTGAATAAATACCACATTATAGCATGCAAGCTTTGAGTCATATATGCATGATGTAGATGTTCGTTTAATTCTTATAGTTCATTTCATTCAAAATCATCTAGTTTTTATAAGAAAGCTAATCTATTTTAAGATTCATGGAATTGTGCGTTGTAAGACATAAAGTAAAAACAAATAATGGCACATCATGTAGAAAAACATTTGGGCAATTCTGATACGGAAGATTCTAGAACAAATAAGAAGTGCTTGTGTTTTGATGTTTGTGCATTATGCTTAAGTTCAACCATGGAGTCTTCTAGATCATACATGTGGCAAATCTGGTGGAATCTAGATGATATCCAACGGCCAGTAGTGCTCAAATTTGCCATCTTTGGACCATCGGATTCGCCTCATCCAACGACCATCTTTCAAAGTTAAAGTTACCCGCACACAATATAAAAAAAAAATAAAATATTATATATATAGGGGTATAGATATAGATATGTGATGCAAAAGCCGCCCATCATCTCCAATTAGAATAGTGTGTCCATGCATGGATGCGACATGGCCAAATGATGTCTGCCATCGGTATCTCAAATTCAAATCAGTCTAACCTTGTTCAATGTGTATACATTACAACATGCTTGTTTCCAAACCACACCGCGCAGATCTCCGTTATATTCATGCATGCATGGGTTCACAAATCAGGATCTCTTATTCAAATATTTGAATTCAACTTTACATTGATTGTGACCTCACCTATTCAGCTATTCTTTTACACCCACACAGTAGTCTTATCTTTATAATTGTACCACTAACTTTCTCTTGTGCATGCATGCACACACACTACCAGTCGGCATTATCCATCGCACGCATGCAATCTTTTTCTTCAGGTCGGTCTCCCATGAAGGCACACACCAACACACATCCCCATCTCCATCATATCGGGCATTCTTTATCTCTCACGTGTGCATGCGCAATGATCGATGTTCCTCTATGTATGTGTGTATATAGCTAGGTCTTTCATAGTTTTCCACACAAACCGATCAATCGATATATCCAGTGAGGTCTCACCCTCTTTTCCACGTCCACATCGATCAATCTATGCCTCTCTATATAGGATTAACATATATAGCTAATACACCCACATTAATTATGTATCCAACGTCCCCCTCTCATCATCCATGCCTTCCGCTTCATCTCTCAGACGCGTGCACAATGGCAAAGACAGGGGACAGTAAGGGCCCTGCCCCCTCCCCCCTAACATCACTATATATCAAGGCTAATATGAATGTGATCATTAGAAAATTGCTGCTAAAAATGGTTTAAGTTCATGAACCGACCCTCCTCGTAAAGGATTAGCAATGCTTGGCCCCTATCTCATTTATTTTTCATGGCTCCGCCACTGCGCGCATCAGCTCACGTGTTCGCCCCCTCTCTCTAAATATCGATCTCACACTTGTGCATTCCTTCATAGTCTCCCTCCACTCGGCCCCTCGCACCTTCTTCTAGCCCCCACCGGATTTTGCCACATGTACAATCTAGCAGACTCCATGGTTGAACTTAAGCATAATGCACAAACCTCAAAACAACCGTGGTTCTCTTTTATTCTAGAATCTTCCGTATCTTAACTGCCCAAACTTTTTTCTAGTTGAATTGCCATTATTTGTTTTTACTTTATGCTTTACAACGCACAATTCCATGAATCATAAAATAGATTAGGGGATTCTTTGATTCAAAGGATTCTCAAAGGAAATTTGGAGGATTCTAATCATTAGGAATTTTTCCTATCTTGGTTGTTTGATTCGTAGGATTGTAAACCATAGGAATTTTTCCATATGATTCATTTGCACTAGATTTCATAGGAAACATCCCATCCACTCAAACCTTTTTGAAAGAATTCTGCGTTTTTTCTATGCACAATCAAACACTCGTACAATCCTGTAGGATTCAAGACGACATTCCACTATAATCCCATGTTTTTCCTATTCCCGCGTTCTTAGCTTTTTTATAAAAACTAATTGATTTTGAATGAGATGAACTATAAGAATTAAACGAAGGGCTACATCAGGCATATATGACTCAGAGCTTACATGCTATAGTGTGGTATTTATTCATAATTTGGTTGCAAAATATGATACGTGCAATGCACATGTACCTTACTAGTACTTCGAGTATGTGCAAAACACGTAAATTAGAGTACCAATGGCATGCTACACAGTGTCTCTCTTACAGTTCATGAAGCCACATGGCACATGTGTAGGCGTTGTCGCGACCTCCTTGCATGGATTGATCACAGTGACGTGCTACTGGTTCCAGAAGAATATACTCGTCCTCCCTGAGCCATACTGGCGGTACATGCATGAAGCGAAGATGTGCACGCACGCCATGCACGCACTCATTCCTCGCACGCACATGTGGGTACACGGGCGGACGCAATTTTGTACCAAGATCCACCACATGTGATAATTTGACACGTGTAAAGTCGTGCACTTCATTGATGGTCAATTAATATAGCACATGCAAATTGAGTGGACGTGAGGGCGGAAGAAAGACATTATTACTCCACTGCGCGCATGCGAGTAGTTAAATCGTGGGTTGCTAGTAGTACTTCCATTGGTCTCCTTTGTATTTTGTGCCAATTTTTGACAGTAACATAATATTTATGCATTTGAGCAGTGTAGTACTTGAAATTTATGTTCCGCTAAACTCATCGGGAGCCGTTTTGGGCCTCGAAACCAAAACCATCAATTAATCTTTACCTTGTTCCCATCACATTCGAAAGCCTGCTCACACCTACTAGTAGTACGTACCAAACCTGAACGTGTTCCCACTATGTAGGTATTAGTACTAGTGTTAGTACTTAGGTTATAAAAAGGGGAACTACCTAACCGAAAATCACTCTACCTTTCCTCCTCATAAGTGCTTCTTCTTCGTACGTCGTTGCCATGGCCGGTGAGCAGAGCTCTAGGTCGAGAACTACTCGTAACAAGGGAGCGGCAACCAAGGCTGTGGAAAAAAAGAGGGCTCGCCACCACACAGAGACCTCGAAAGATCTCTCACGGGCAGGCGATGGCTCCCAGGAGCGCCCTAGCCTCGGAGGCGAACATGCCGAGCCGGCAGAGCTGGAGTCGTTATCCCTCGACGGCATGCCCGATCAGCTCAATAAGCAGAAGGAGTTCATCCAAGGCTTGATGGAGTTGCTGAAGGAGAGCCTCGACGACATGCCCGCTAAGCTCAATTAGCAGGGGGAGTTGACCGCTGGCTTGGTGATGCTGCTGAAGAAGAGCATTGCCTCGGAGAAGAAGGCGACCGACGAAATCCTGCGACTTCGGGAGGACAATGTGAAGCTCTGCCACGAGATCGACCTGTTGAAGGAGAAGAACGCCGGCTGGAAGAAGCTGCATGAGAATAGTAGTTCCTCGATGAAGATGCTGCAGGCCCTTGCCATGGAATAGAAGGAAGAGTTGGCAAAGCTCCGCATCGAGCACCCGACTGCTGTCAAGGTACGTAATATGGCCGTGGAACAGATGATGAAGGCCCGCGTCGAGAAATGCCGCATCATGGGCACAATGATGAAGATGGTGGACTAGACACACAAGGAGATGGAGGTCGTGGAGGCGATGAAGAAGCAGTTACGACTCCGCGGCGAATTAGATCATTTGGGGTGATAATCTTCCTTCTTCTTTTGCTTCGGGTGTTTCGCCGCACGTGGCACGTTCTCTGCGAGGCATGAATAGAACAATGTTTTTTTAGGGAATGAATAGAACAATGCTAACAATGAGATGACTAGCAAATTAGATCATTTTTTATCGCCATATGGCACTGGGCTGCCGTGTTTCGTGCTCCTCCGTCGTAGTACTAATCCAGTGGAAAACTTGAGTATACCGCACGGTTCTTTGCTCCTCCTCGATCAGGTCGTCGGCGCATTTATATGAGCAGTCAAATCACAAGGCCCCGCCTTCTAGCAGTAATGAGCCGTCAAATCACAAAGGCCCTCGCCTCTCGTGAAACCGACCAAGCTAGACTGCCCCACCCTCTAGCCTTTTAAAAAATGTATACCTTTTGTACAACAGTAGTATCGATGGATTGCGCCATGGAGCAAAACGTGAAATTAAAAAAAGGTGGTACATATAGAGAGCGCTCATCGCCAAATTATGCATATAGTACTATTAAAAAGGCTAGTCACAATAATGGTGTCCAGCACAACCCACCCCTCAAATAAAACTAAGAGGTTGCTTGGATATGTTTTAGTCCCATGACTAAAAGTAGTGGGACTAAAACATGCTAGCCTCACCCATGCTTGGATCCAAATACTAAAAAGGCTAAAATCAAGTTAATGAGCATTTATTATCCTCCAAACCCGCCAATCCAGAACTCGCCTGTGTTAAAGGAGAGGAGTTAAATGAGTAGAGAGACGATTAATCCACATTTTAGTAGGGGTACCCCTGACTAAAAAAATTTAGTCTCAAGACTAGTTTTAGCCCCTCTTTAGTCAGGGGTGCTTGGAACTTTAGCCTCTTAAAGATACTATTTTTAGTCAGACTAAAATAAGTCCCTTGGATGCAAGCACCCTCTAAGCAACCTGGAATTCTTTGACAAAACTAAACACCCTGAACTTCTTTGACAACTAAACTGCTGGCTATATGATGTTGGCCATTGTACGTATATAATGTGAAGAAATGAATGGTAGTACTATACCAACTAAAAGATGAAATGTAAGAAATACTAGTATGTACATACTGAAGAGTTAAAGTAATGAGAAGAAACATAACATAGTTCTGCTGGGGGCTCAGCACAACACACCCCTCAAATTAAATTAAGCAGACCTGAAATTAAACTTTGCAACTATTCCGGTAGACACTGCATTAGAACCACCATGAGCAACGACACTGCCACCTTACTCGGAGTCCTTGTCCACGTCCTCGACTTCGTCCTTGTCCCTCTTCCTCTTGGATGATACTTCTTTGCTTGAACCGCACACTTGGATGTTGCTCTTCATCCAACCCTTGTAGATATTGAAGCAAAGGTAGCCATCCATTGCAGCGTAGTGGATGTGGTCTATATCTAGTACATTCCGCTGCCATGCATGGTGATGAAACGTGTAATGAGGTTTCTCCAGTTTACCATACGAAGGATGAACCATGGCTCCTACCAGGGTCAGCATTGAAGGCTGGCGAGAGGACACTAGCCGATTCTTCTGGAGGTCGAAGGTGTTGCCTACAACAAGGCCTATCCGACGCAGGACTTCTTTGTCGTTACCAAAGTCTACAGTAACGAATTTCACTGTTTTGTCCTTGAGGAAGTTCTTAAAATCCTGGCACTCAACGTCGGCATGGCATATGTGGTAGACCAAGCAAACATTATGTACACAAACCTGGATCACGGCGGGCTTCTTCCTCTCTTCATCCTTTAGATCCTTCTCTCGTCCCAGGATTGTGGTGTACTCAACATCTAGCCCAGCGACCCACTCATCATCTGAGTTTTCGAACATGCGTCCGAAGCGAGAAAGGCATCCTTTCACCGTCGCGGAAGAACGGGTGTAGATGACGTCGAACTTATCGTCGGTGATGGTTCTAACCTTGTACTCACCGCCGATCGTGGAGATTTGGGACGCCATGGATTTGGGAGGAGGGTTAGGATTAGTGGAACTGCCGTAATGTGAATGGACGGGATGACTAGGAGCGATCCGTCGTAGTATTGAAGGACGTGCGGGGACGAGTAGGAGCGAACTGCCAGCGTGCGAACGGCAGGGTAGTGGCTTTCCATTCTCCCATGATATGGGCTTCCGAGAGCCCTTGGATCTGAGATCGAACGGTTGCATGGCGTGATTCTAGACCTATGGGTGAATATCCTATCCTGGAGGGTTATTTTGCAAATTTTCAGCAACTTAGCATGCGACCGTTTGATCTCAGATCCAAGGGCTACCAGCAGCCTATATCATGGTCGCGCCTACCACGACCGTTGCGTCGCTCGCGCGGTCGCGCCCTTGGAGATTTAACACGGTGCGTTAGGCTATCTGATGTTGGCATGTCATACATAGTCATCACTTACTCACTCATACTACAACAAGGTTGGCTATAAGTGTATTTTTTTTACTCCTCTCTGTCTCTTTCTTCGTACTCAAGGAAGAAATGGTGCTAAGCGTGTGTATTTATTGCATTTCCCAAGGAGTGACCTCTTCCAATGAAATGGTGTTGCTAAGTTTGCTTCATTTAATTAGCTATAGACTCAAAATTGTCTTTTCACCTAGGTACACACGCTTAGCACCGTTTCTTCCTTGGGTCACCAAAATAGTCTCTCTCTTCTTGATTAACTTGCCACATCAGACTTTATGCCTATGTGGCAAGCTTAAGCACCTGTAGGAGCAAGTAAAAATAAGTACAATAGTGCGCTTTACATGGCATTTTTGCATATGTGGAGGAAAGAGAGGCAAGGAAAAAGTGGAGAAGTGGGCTCTCATGCAAGAGCCAACCTCTACTACATGGTGGAGCATTGGGAGAGGCACCTGTATGGAGGTGGTTGGGAATCTGGGAGACTCACGCCGGTCGTAGCGTCGCAGTTAAAATGATAATGGCAAGTCAAATCACGGGGGCCCACCTATCCAGCAGTAACTCGCTGTCAAATCACACATCCCTACGTTTGCAGTAGCCTACTCCCTCGTCTTCTCGCGTCTCTGTCGAACCGACTAGGCGGAACTGCCTCGCCGCCTACCGCGCAGGAAAAGTCCCACCCTCGACTTTTAAATAGTATACAGTATACTAATTTTGTATCCATGTATTGCGCCCGCGCCATGGAGCAAATCGTCTAGAAAACGTAGGAGAGATGGTGGTCTTGCAATAGAGAAGAGGGAGAGGCGAGACGGTGGTTTTGGAATGGAGATGACGGAGAGGAGAGGAGGTGGTTTTGCAATGGAGAAGAGGGAGAGGAGCGTGCGGCAGCGATTTAGGATTGGACGAGAGGGCCGGCGCACTCTGACTGGATCAAAATCAAAATCAATTTACCCTTCAATTAAGAAAGCGACCCCACATTAATTAGTCTCCCTTTTATTCTGGGTCATAATTGACCATGATTTTCGCACATAAAATATATGTTACACGTTGTATACAAGGCCACTATCAAAATTACAATTTGCAACTATACAAGGCCACTAACATTAATCGAGGCAAAATTGATGGCGTTTGCCTCGTACTAGCACCTGAGGACATTAATATCCCTTGTGTGCATGCGGGAGTGAGAAGGTTAGCTTGCATTCCCAACATTAATCAACCAATGAGGAGTAAGAGGGTTGGCTTGTTGTGCTTGGGAGAGAAAAACCACATTAATTAACACGACAATCAAGGTGACAAGCTAGCTTGCAACATTGACTTAAACATAGCATTGATTTTTACCTTGGTACTTGTAATATGAGTTTGTGGCCTTGTATACAAAAATGGAGGGAGTATAATTTGAAAGTACATTCAGATACGAACCAAACGATACAATTTTTGGTGACATGCATTCACATTTTGCTTGTCAAATACAGTACATGGTCAAACTTTGACCCAAAATACGCGAAACAACAAAAAAAATACTTCCAAGACCAGCGCCACTCTTCCGCTCTTCTCCTCTTAAACCACCGCCGCTCCTCTCCTATTCCAATCTAAATGCAGCACTGCTCCTCTCCTCTTCCATTTCAAAACCACCGCCCCTCCTCTCCTGTTCCTGTCCAAAACCAGCATCGCTCCTCTCTCGTTCTAATCCAAAACCATCGCTACTCCTCTCCTCTCCTCTTCCATTCAAAAACCACCGCCAGCAAGTGAAGGTGCTGTGGAGAAGTAGATCGATGGAGGAGTACAACCGATACATGAGGATCGCAGACGGCGACCCTGTGAAGCTAGCTAGGATGTTGGAGATACAGTCTTGGTTTGACAACAAGGACCAACTAGCGGCGACGGTGACATCCACGGCCAAATATCTGCAACAGAGTGAAAAGACGGCGATACTCCTGGAGGGAGTCGCACCGGAGTACATAGAGCTGCTCCTCTGGGCCATGGAGCAAACAGATTCACCGAATCCGATCGTGAGGGAGCGGTGGTGGGAATATCGATCCCAGATGGAGCATCCACCAAAGATTGAAGGATCGAGCATCTACAGGGTGCCGTTTATGAGGGTGTCCTGCCAGAGCGAGCCAGTGGAGTCTTCGTCGACCGAACCCAACTGCAAGAGGAGAAAAGCAGTTGGCCCAATGACGCTTCCCCGCCATCGTCTCCCTCGCCGTTCACATCGTCTCACGGGGCGGCTGTCTACCGCCGAGGAATAGGAGGGAGCTCCCCCCCCAGCCCAATAGTCGGGCAGGTTGTGAATTGTCAGGAGGAGCTTAGCGTTGTCAGTATTTGCAGGTTGTGAATTGTGTTTTGTGTTGTGTATTTTGAGAGTACTTTCAGATATGAATGTATTTTGAATTTCAGATTTGCAGTATTGAGCATATAAAGTATTTTATGAATTCTATAGATCTATTTTTAGCACTTAAAAAATGTAGTTTCATAGGAGTATAAAAGTGCAGATAATGTGATTCTCAGAGAAGAAACTGCAAGTTTCAGTTTCAGATAAGAAACTGCAAGTTCAGTTTCAGATGAGAAACTGCAACTTTCAGAGGCAGAGCATTTATATTAACACGGCCTTTTCAAACAGGGTTAACATCATGTTGGAAGTTTTATTCATGGTCAAAAATGGAACTACCAGCCAGTTAACATCATGCTGATCAACATTCATGCATAGCACATCTTCATATGATGCACAGTCAAAATGCCCACACAATGTCGAGTGTGCGAAACACAGAGAAAACAAGGGACGAAGTTTTGGCAAGTGTTGGACGTGGTTTTGGGCTGCCCCGTCTAGGCTTTCATTTTTAACATGCGCAGCCCACGACCTCGGATGGGAGGTCCATAGGCATGTTTGTATTTTCTTAGGGCCGTCATGTATCGACCGGCCTATGGACCTCCCATCCAAGGTTTTATTTTTGGCAGCCCAATTTATGTATTTCTTTTTGAAGAAAACGCAGAGGTCTGTTCTATTTTTCTATATAAGAATAGGAACGCCAGGTCCAACTTATGTTTCCCTTCTAACTATATTATATATATATTTAAATTATTTTATATGTTAACTGTTTAGTTCACATACTCCCTCCTTTTCGGTTTATAGGGCTTATCTCAAAATTTTAGTTTTTCCATTTTATAAGGCTCAATTTGGTTGTTTTCCATCATATGTTCAGATTCCAGGGTGCATTAAATCATTGCATGCAAGTATTAAGAGAAAATTGACCAATGCATGTACTTTATGCATGCATGCATTGCAATTTATGCATTGATAAACATAATTTTTTGAGGAAAACAAGTGCATTAATTAGGTGCTTTTGCAAACTACAAAAAGTATTCCACCATTCATCATCTACCTTGGTTGGTGAGATTTTTGAATTGAGCCCTATAAACCGAAAAGGAGGGAGTAATTGGCAAATAGATCTCGCCGCCACCCCCCGCCTCCTGACTCCGGGCGCGCTTGCCCCCCTCAGCAAGTCCGCTCGCGCGCCCCATGGAGTCGCCGGCCATATCCACGGGGGAATGGCTGGAAGACAGGCAGATGTACAAGATGCATCTCCCACATGTCCACAAAGCCTTCCCGCGGATGCTCCAGTCGCTCGACTCCATCGCGCCGGCGGTGCTACGGAGACTCGAGGGAGGAGATGGAGGGAGCGGGCGATGCGGATCCGCGACAACGCTCTCTCCTGGACCCAGTGCACGCGCGAATGGAGGGAAGCAGAGGAGGAAGCTGCGAGGGAGGAAGCCGAGGAGGGACCGAATCCGTTCTCTCACTCGCGCAGGTATGCTCGGATGTGCAAGGATCGTGTGGATTGGGAGCTGCTGAATCTAGCCCTGCGGATCTACTTCGAAGAAGATTTCTCGGAGAAGCATAGGATGCCCCATCCCAGTGAGCCGTCAATTGCGTTCGTTCAATGGGCGAAAGGAGAAGTGAATTCAGGAGATCCACGCCGTGCTGCGAGATGAGAATGCTTGACTGGACTCCTGCCCACCAGGACGCCATCGGAGCCGGAGCAGGTGGATCCCCTACCTTACCTCTCCCCCAAACCTGCAGAAGATTGAAATTAGGCTTGCAATCTGCTTCAATTGAGCTGTCTGGTGATTATTTCTGCTTCCTGAGAGACAACATTTGGCTGGAGGATGAGAAGGAACCAGGAACTCCGATGAATTTCCCCTATCACAATGGGGGGGAGCACCGGTTGGGCAGTGGTACGGCCCAACTCCACCCCAAATGGGGGCACAATCTGGGCAGGCTCCTGTAATTGCCCAAGATCAATCTGCTGGTGGTTCTGACTCTCAGATCAGTGGGAAATCTCAAGGCAAGAATCAGCAAAAGAAGAGATAGGACATCCAGAAAACTGCTCCTGCCCCTGCTTCGGGCCTTATGGCATACTCTGAGGTGATCTGCTACAACTGTGGGGAACCAGGGCATCATTTGGATAAATGTGTCAAGCCCAAGAGTTGTTTTATCTGCAAAATGGTTACCCATAAAGTTGAGAATTGCCCTGTCAGAAGAAAACCCACAGTTCGGCTAGATATGTTGGAAGTGCTGCTTCAGGATTATGTCCACGATTGACAGAATTTTCTGTGACACAGAATTAGATAGTTTCTTTCCCCTTTCTAGTTGTAGAGCTCTGCCCAGATTTGGTAGTGACCACACTCCTTTGCTCTGGGACTCTGGTCTTAACCAAACTCCAAAGTGCAATAGTTTTAAATTTGAAAAGTGGTGATTGCTTAGAGAAGATTTTACTGAGCTAGTCAGGAAAATCTGGAATGAGCCTACTGGGAGCAGCTGCCCCCTAGAAAATTGGCAGATCAAACTTAGGAGATTTAGAAGAACTACCAAAGGGTGGACCTCCAATGAGGAAGCTAATCTTAGAAGATACAAAAGGTTTCTCCTCCTTGAGTTTGATTCTCTAGATATTAAGGCAGAAACCACTGACCTCTCTGAGGCTGAGACTAATAGATTAAACTTTGTGCATGGAGAGCTCAAGAAAATTTGGCTTCAAGAAGAAATCAAAGCCAAATAAAGGTCTGGAGATAGGAACATTAAGGAGGGTGATAGAAATACTGCTTACTTCCATGCAGTAGCTAACCAGAGGAGGAGGAAAACCCTCATTCACTCCCTTGATGGCCCTAATGGCCATGTTACTGAGGTAGATGAGATGCCGAAAGTGGCTAGTGACTTCTACAAAGACCTGTTTAAGAAAGAAAACCCTTCTGGGTTCTCTCTACAAAACAATTTTTTCTCTACTTCTGAAAAAGTCTCTCCTGCTGAAAATGAGCTGCTAGAAGCCCCTTTTTCAAAGACAGAGGTGAAGGAAGTCATTTTTAGCTCTTATCCTAATGGGGCTCCTGGTCCTGATGGGATTCCCTTCTTGTTTTACCAGCATTTTTGGGACTTGGTGAAAAATGATCTGTAGATCTTTTCCAAACCTTTCATAGAGGAGAGTTGGATCCAGCAACTTACTCATGGGGGGTCTGTTGGGGTCAAGTTAAATAACTGTGAAAGTGATTTTTTTCCTCGGTGGCAAAGGCCTTAGGCAAGGTGACCCCATCTTCCCGCTTTTGTTTAATTTAGTAGTGGATGTTCTTACTAAAATGTTCAGCAAAGCTGCTGATCATAGTTTGATTGCAGGGCTCTGTCCTGAGGTCTGCCCTGGTGGCATCATCTGCCTTCAATATGCAGATGATACCATCCTTTTCTTAGATAATGACTCCACACATGCTAGCAATCTGAAAACTGTTCTAACCTGGTTTGAGCAAGTCTCAGGCATGAGAATCAACTACTTTAAAAGTGAACTCATCCCTATCAACATGGATGATCAGGAGTTAGCTGACTTCCTCTCTATTCTAGTCTGTAATAAAGGTAACTTCTCCATTAAGTACCTAGGTATCCCTCTCCACTATGATAAACTGAGGAGAGAGGATATCCAACCCTTCTGGATAAAATCATTAAAAGGATTGCTAGGTGGAGGGGCAAACTTCTCTCTTACAGAGGTAGATTGATCCTCATACAAGCTTGTTTGGCTAGCATTCCAGTGTATCTCCTCTCCTTCTTCAAGTTCCCTAAATGGGCAGTGAACCTCATCAATTCTCAGATGTCTCATTGCTTGTGGAATGATTTTGAGGGAAATAGGAAGCTACACCTTGCTAATTGGGCCTTAGTCTCTATGAAAAAAGATTTTGGAGGCCTAGGCATACCTAACCTCCAAGAAATTAACATCTGTCTTCTAGGGTCTTGGATTAAAAGATTCTATGAGGAAGACCTGAAACTCCGGAAGCTTCTTATTGTCCATAATTATCTAGGAAATAAACCTAATATTTTTGTCCCTTCCTCCAACCCTAAGACCTCTAGATTCTGGAAAGGATTAAAATCTATTATGCATGCTGTGAAATTTGGCTACAGATGGAACATAGGGGATGGGAGCAGAACTAGGTTCTGGGAAGATACTTGGTTTGGCACATCCCCCCTAGCAGTACAATTTTGGCCTATTTACTCTGTCCGCAATGAGCTTAATAAAAGTGTCAATGAAGTTTGGGATGGTCAATGCCTAAAACTCTCTTTTAGAAGGAACTTTAGTGATAGTCTCATGGAACAATGGTTCCAGTTGGAGAAAATTGCCAAAAGCATTACTTTTACTGCCGAGCCGGATGCCCTGATTTGTCAACTGGACAATAAGGGGAAGTATTCCTCTAGCTCCCTCTATCATGTTATCAACTTTACAGGGGTTCAACCTGTGTTTATCCCTGCTGTCTGGAAATTGAGAGTTCCTCCTAAAATTCATGTATTTCTCTGGCTTCTCTCCAAAAACAAATTGATGACTAGGGATAACCTTAGGAAGAGACACATCATCAAACCCCTTGATTGTGTTTACTGCTTGGAACAAGAGTCTTGTTCTCACCTATTTTTGAATGTATAGTTGCTAAACTTCTCTGGGCCCACATTGAGGAATATTTCTCTAGTCAGATTGGCTCATCCTTCGAATCTGTCGCCAGATTCTGGATTGCTACCAAAAAGTGCTCAGTTTTAAACATTGTTAGCTCATCTGTCCTTTGGTGCCTCTGGAAATATAGAAATGTTATGATTTTCAGTAACACCTCCTGGATTTCCATTCCACGGGTCTTGAGGTTGATCAGGAACATGGTGAGGAACTGGGCGATTCTCTCCTCCGGATCGGACAAGGACAAGTTGACGAGCTTCATGGAAACCCTAACAAGATCCCTCCAGAAACCGTTGGCGATCACTTGTGGCTGAACAAGGCTCGACCTGCTCTGGGGCTGGACCCGTGGGCTCGTCTCAAGATCTCTGATGAAGATGATGGGCACCTGGCGTCGAAAAAGAGGGACATCCACCATGCTACGCCTTCCAGCCTGGTGTCTCCGCTTGCTTACTGGTCGCTGTAGGCTGACACGGCCCCTTGGCTGAAGACCATGAAGGCTTCGCTGGACCCTCCTTGTGTCATTTGAGTGCTCTATCCTCTCTGCTTTTGGCACCGCTCGGGTGATTTGTGTTATTCAGAGAACTTGTTCATCCACCCCCTAGTTTGTAGCTTTTCTACCTTTGCTTTCGAACTGCTCTTTGAGCTGTTGTATCAGAATATGTTGTGGTTTCGTTCTCAGCAATGGAACCGGGGAGGTGCTTCCTATTTTTCTAAAAAATATATTTTATATGTTATTATATATTATTTTTATTGTCATCATATATTTAAAAGATACTTACATATGTAAGAAAACAATATCCCACATCTTATTAACTTATAAAAATAATTTCTTAACAAATAAAATCGTGGATTGTTTTGGCACGAAGATCCTAGTGATTGTGTACAAAAGCTTGGTAAGATTTAAGGACGAATGTAATAATATCACTTATTATTTAAATATATTTATAACAAAATGCTCAGCCCCTTTTTATTTTTTGATAATATTGCTGGCCCAACCCAACATTATAATTAGAATCAGCCCAGCAAAATCGTGTATTTTGAGAAAGTGCAAATGGCCTATAATTTTTTAGGAAATAAAATAAACGGGCCGCATGGACACTACATTATTTGTTCACCCAGCCCAGCTAGTGGATGTAATTCAAAAAAGATCAAATTGACTGTAAATTCTACCGTGCAAAAAAGACTGTAAATTTTGGAAAAAATGAGTTGAATGCGTGCCACATTTTTGGAGGCTGAAATGTGGGCCAATAGGTCGAAGCCAATGCAAGTCGTTGTCAATTTAGTCAACAAATGATTCTGACATGTTAGCCGTTGGATTTACATCCAACAACCGGCATCCATCTTCAATCTCTCGTCTTCTTCCTCCAGCGCCGCCGGGACCACCTCCCGCCTCTTGCTGCTAGCAGCTCTGCTTAGCACGCTTCGCTATGAAGCGCTACTCCACCGTCGGCTAGGCCATCCCTCCACCCCTCCACACCTCCTGTTCTTCTCCACCGACTGCCAAACCACACCGCACTAGAACCAGTTAACCCTCGTACACCTCTCTGTCTGCGACTCTACTCCCGCGTCTTCCCATCTCCAGCTGTCAGCGACCGACTTCCATCGGAAGAGTACTGTACGTGGAGAGGCTGACAGCTGGGTCCACGACAGCCGCAAGGAAGTGCCTCCTTATTACGCGAAAAATAATTATTCCTCCACCTGACAGCGGGGACCCACCAGACGGGCCACCAGTATTTTGCGAAAAAAATCGTTTCCCCCTGACTGCTGGGACCCACCGGACGGGCCACGGTATTTCGGAAAAAAACGTTCCCCCCGCTGTCAGCTCGGACCCACCGGAAGTGCCTCCTTATTACGCACAAAAAAATGAATACTCCCCCGGCTAGCTGGGACCCACCTTGCTGGGAGGCTGACTTGTGGGCCTACTAAGTTGACGGGGACGAAGGGCTTTGTCAACTTAGTCAATATGAACGATTCTAGCTCCAGTGACCATACGATGTCCATCCAACGGCCGTAGTGCTTCTTCAACCTCTGGTCTTCTTGCTCCAGCCGCCCAAAGCAGCGTCGGTCGTGCCACATGCTCCTGCCTCCCGTGGCCGGCTGTGCTGCCGCAGAGGCCTCACCGCCCCCTACTATTCCCACCGCTGGCCAGGCCTTGGGGCGACGGCAGCCTCACACCGCAGCCGAACCAGTGAACCCTCGTAGTCCTCTTTGCCCGGGCTTCCACTGCCGCGTCGTCCCCTTCCTAGGCCTCACCGTCGTCTACCGCCGTGGTGCTCTCCGTGTGGCGTGGTCAACGTGGTCAAGGAATGACTTCAACCGGAAGAGTATTGTACGTGGAGAGGCTGACAGCTGGGCCCATAGCCACAACCCAGTTTTTTTGTGATTTGCCAAGTAAGTCGCTTTGTCAGGCCTGTTGGGCTGCAAATCTTTTAAGACGAGGAGAGTTTTCATTCGGCTGGCCGAGAAAATGGCCCATCAGTAATGAGAAATTGGTTGTACATTTTTAAAACACATCAAACCGGCAATTAGTTTCAAATATCTTTTTTTTCATTTCAAGATTTTAAATTACAATAATTTTTATGCGTGGAGAATTTGTTGGATTTTATATTGATATATATTTATTTTTAAAATCAGTTTGAATGTGAGTCTAAATTTTGGGATTAAAAACAGTTCGGACCGCACCGAAATATGCAAAATTTCGTATAATTTTTTAACCGTTGCCACAATATGGGTTGTAATGCTAACAAAAAGAATATGGGCTCCAAAAAAATCTTAAGAATTAGCAAATGGGCTGCAAATTATTAGAAATAATGGCAGACGGGTTGTATGCTGTTTTCCATAAATTTGAGACTTTCCTAAAAAAAGGTTGACGCACAAGCACTGGTTGTTGGATGTCCATCCAACGGCCGTCGTGCTTCTTCAATCTCTGCTCATCCTGCTCCAACCGCTCAAACAAGCGCCGGCAGGACTGCCTGCTCCCTCCTCCTTGCGGCCGGCTGTGCTGCCGCGCAGGCCTCACCGCCCGACCGTACTCCCATCGCTGGCCTAGCCATCCCTCTACTCACCCACACCTGCTGTTATTCTCCGGTGACGGTAGATGAACCAGTAAACCCTTGTACAGTCGTACTCCCCTCCGCATGGGAAATAACTGCCGAGTCTTCCCTGCCTCCGTGTCGTCCCCTTCCTAGGCCTCGTCGTCGTCCACCGCCCTGGTGCTCTCGGCACGGCGTGGTCAACGTGGTTAAGGAACGACTTCCATCGGACGTGGATTGTACGTGGAGAGGCTGGCAGCTGGGTCCACGGCCGCAGCAAGGAAGTGCCTCCTTATTACGTGAAAAATAATGATTCCTCCAACTGACAGCTGGGACCCACCGGACGGGCCACTGTATTTCGTGAAAAAAATGTTTCCCCCTAACTGCTGGGACCCACCAGCTACATCTTCGCACACAAGGAAGTGCGTCCAGGCAAAAAAACGATTCGCCCCCTGACTGCTGGGACCGACCAGCTACATCTTCGCAGGCAAGGAAGTGCCTGACAGTCGGGACCCACCTGGTCGAAGCGTACGTAGCTTTGTCATTTTGGTCGCGAACATGTATGTACATATTGGTCGATGTAGAGGCGTGCACGTGTCGTAGTAGAGGCGCGCACATGTCGTAGTAGAGGCGCGTACGTAGCATTTACACGTACGTACAGCGGCCAGGGTGCAAGAAAGAAAATACGGCCACGTATGTGTATATACGGGCGGGGTCTCGAACGCCTACTCGCGCATACGTACGGCCAGGGCTCGTGTACATGGCTGGGCCAGAACGGAGAAACAACGCCGTCGTCGTGTTCATGGAGAGGCAACGGAATGCGTCGTGTTCATGGGGAGGCAACGGAATGCGTCGTGTTCATGGGGAGGCAACGGAATGCGTCGTGTTCATCGGGAGGGCTTGGATGGAACAGGCGATGAAAACGAGGCCTGGTGTACCGCAGAACGGAGGAAACGACCTTGTGTTCGACCGGCCATGTTCGAAACGGGATCCTGTTCATCGGGAGGGGTCTGGTGTATCGCAAAACGGAGGAAACGGACCTCCTACGGTCAAAACAGGGGTCCTGTTGAACGGGAGGGGTGTGGCGTACCACAAAACGGACGAAACGGACTTGTGTTGGAGCGCTACGGTCGAAACGGGGGTCCTGTTCATCGGGAGGGGTGTGGCGTACCGCAAAACGGGACTCCACGGGATACTGTTCATCTCCACCGTCGACCTCCTCCAGCCTCCACGGGCTCCTGTTCATCCAGCCTCCACCGCGCGCTAGTCCACCGGCTACTGTTCAACCGTCCCTCCACCGTCTACTGTTCATCCAGCCCTACACACCACGGGGTCCTGTTCAACCACCCCTACACGGGCACCCCTCCACCGTCTACTGTTCATCTAGCCCTCCACGCCACGGGGTCCTGTTCAACCACCCCTCCACCGTCTACTGTTCATCCAGCCCTCCACACCACGGGGTCTTGTATATGAGCGCTTGTGTCTGTACTGATGCTAAAAAAACTGCTCCCTCTCCTATCAACTTCGTCTCCCTCCCTCCCATGAAAAATCCCCAAGTCCATCGCTGCCCTCCATGCACAGGTCGCTTGTAAGGAGCGGGGGAGGTCTGTGATAACAAAAATTAACTATGTGTATATGTAAGGCAACCCATCTTAGCTATGTGGATGTGCGCTTTGTCGCGTCGTCTTCTTTCCATCGCCTTTTTTATCCTTTGTTTTTGTTGTTTTTCATACTTTGCAAATTTGCTAGGCCAAATATATGGTAAAAGCAAGAAAAACATGAGCAAGATCAAGCAAGGGAAAACAATCCAGGACCAAAAGGTGACCAATGCGATGAACATGGGAGCAGCTCGGGCTTGAAATAGGCAACACACTACAAAAGCCAAAATATGAACCCTCAACGGAGAAAGACACGGCTGTGAATCATAGACACCATCACTAGCAAATTTCCTAATTGGGCCAACAACGAGCGACTTTCTACACTTTTTGACGTGCAATGCAATACAGACTCATATCCAAACAAAGTGAGTGACACGTCCCGCACACCTCTATTCCTAATGGAGCAGTCCATACCTTGTTTCGTTCATTAGCTTCCACCGATCGATGGAAGGAAATCGCCCCCTCGTCCCACCTCCTTGCCCCACCGATTTTTTCTCCCTTTAACATGAAAAACCGGCAACATATATATAGTAAGTAAAAAGGAGAGAGGTATACTCCCCTAGTCTCATCTAGGGTTCCCGACTTCCCCTTGCGGCGCTCTTCGCTAGGGTTCCAACCACACAGTGAGAATTATCGTTGCTCACGTCGGGAGACCCTTCGGGCCGATCTGACGGAGTATTGCTGGTGTACGCACTCCTATCGTGGGGGCGCATGGCGGAAATAGGAGGACCTGGGGCGCCCAGAGATGGCGCTAACAGAAGTACGGATGGGATCCCGCAAAGCCAATCGTCTGCTCCAAATCTCGAGGATAGATTCCTGGGACTGAATCTCCATGGGGAGGAGGAAGAGGAACTCGATCTCTCAGGAGAAGTGGATGAACTAATAGAGGAAACTCGGTGGATCGCCATGTTTAGGGTTCATACCCATAAGCCCTTCAACATGTCTCGCTGTTCAAAACGCTGCGTAACGCGTGGACGGCGGTGCAAGGCGTGGCCTTTAAAACAATGGAGGACAACTTGTTCTTGGCGCAGTTCATGTGCCTTGGTGATTGGAATCGTGTGATGGGCGGTGGCCCATGGATTTTTCGCAACGTAGCGGTTGTCTTGGAAGAGTATGATGGCATATCTGATGTGCGACAGTACAGGCTTGACAGAATTCCGGTCTGGGTGAGGATCATGGGAATCCTAGATGGCTTGATGAAGAAAACATCTGTAGTAGAAAAGATTGTTGCGAAGGTGGGTTTTCCTCCACTGAAAGTGATTGTAAATGAGGGGCGTCTGAATCCATCAAAGTATCTTCGGGCTAGGGTTCACTTGAAGCTAGACACACCCCTTGTTAGATTTGTTCCTCTTACTCTGAAGGAAAGTAAGAGATACCCGGTGGAATATGAGAAACTCCCAGATTTCTGTGATTTTTGTGGTTTAATTGGTCACCTTGTAACAGAATGCGGTAACGGCATCCATGACCCTGGAACCTGTGAATGGGGAGATTGGCTGCTGGTCAACTTTGAGGAACAAAGAAGCCGCGAGGCTCCGGGTAGGGGCTTTCCATGTGGTGGTGTTGGCATGGGCAGAAACAATGGAGATGGCAGGGGCAGGGGTGTGCCAGGCGACCCTAATCCCCAAGAGCAGGTAGACATGGACATAGCTGGTGTGCTTTCGGAGAACGCCATCGTCCCACAAGCAAAGAAGCGTCGAATCTCCCAGGATGGGAGGATCAATGTTACAGCTGACCCGGCAGCGACACCACCTGCAGGGTTTGTTACTAATAAAGTACTACTCATCGAGAACACTGCAGGAGAGCAGGTTGATAAAACTTTGATGAGCATCCCACAAAAGATCCATGATAATAAAAGGCAAAGAGTTGATGTTGTAGGAGTAACTAATGATGTAACGGCGTCCTCCTCCATGGAGGGTCGTCGGGGACAATGAAACTCATAAGGTGGAACTGTCGGGGACTCCTGGGGACCCCGACGGTTCGTTCGCTTTTGGACATCCAGAGGCGGCATAACCCGGATGCGTTTTCTCTGTCCGAGACGCATTTGGATGAAAATAGGGCAGAAGATTTGATGAGAAGGATGGGCATGGACTAGAAAATCGTTGCACCATGTCTTGATGGTAGAAAAGGTGGATTGCTTCTAGTCTAGAAGAAGGAGGTGAGGATCTACTGTTGGGGAACGTAGTAATTTTAAAAAAATTCTATGCACACGCAAGATCATGGTGATGCATAGCAACGAGAGGGGAGAGTGTGTCCACGTACCCTCGTAGACCGAAAGCGGAAGCGTTAGCACAACGCGGTTGATGTAGTCGTACGTCTTCACGATCCGACCGATTAAGTACCGAACACACGACACCTCCGAGTTCTGCACACGTTCAACTCGACGACGTCCCTCGAACTCCGATCCAGCCGAGCTTTGAGGGAGAGTTTCGTCAGCACGACGGCGTGGTGACGATGTTGATGTTCTACCGTCGCAGGGCTTCGCCTAAGCACCGCTATGATATTATCGAGGTGGACTATGGTGGAGAGGGGCACCGCACACGGCTAAAAGATCCAAGAGATCAATTGTTGTGTCTCCAAGGGGTGCCTCCCTCCCTGTATATAAAGGAGTGGAGGAGGAGGAGGGGGTCGGCCACCCTAGGCGCGCCCCATGAGGATTCCTACTCCAACCAGGAGTAGGACTCCCCCTTTCCATGTGGGAGTAGGAGAGGAGAGGGAAGGAGAGAGAGGGGGAAAGGAAAGGGGGGCACCGCCCCCTTCCTTGTCCAATTAGGACTGGGGGGAAGGGGCGCGCGGCTGCCCTTTGGCCGCCCCTCCTCTTCTCCATTAGGGCCCAAAGGCCCATTAGTCTCCCCGGGGGGTTCCGGTAACTCCTGGGTACTCCAGTATATGCCCGAAACTCTTCGAAACCATTCCGGTGTCTGAACATAGTCGTCCAATATATCTATCTTTTCGTCTCGACCATTTCGAGGCTCCTCGTCATGTCCGTGATCACATCCGGGACTCCGAACTACCTTCGGTACATCAAAAACCATAAAATCATAATATAACAGTCATCAAACTTTAAGCATGCGGACCCTACGGGTTCGATAACTATGTAGACATGACCGAGACACGTCTCCAGTCAATAACCAATAGTGGAACCTGGATGCTCATATTGGCTCCTACATATTCTTCGAAGATCTTTATCGGTCAAACCGCATAACAACATACGTTGTTCCCTTTGTCATCGGTATGTTATTTGCCCGAGATTCGATCGTCGGTATCTCAATACCTAGTCCAATCTCGTTACCGACAAGTCTCTTTACTCGTTCCGTAACACATCATCCCGCAACTAACTCATTAGTTGCAATGCTTGCAAGGCTTAAGTGACGTGTATTACCGAGTGGGCCCAAAGATACCTCTCCGACAATCGGAGTGACAAATCCTAATCTCGAAATACACCAACCCAACAAACACCTTTGGAGACACCTGTAGAGCACCTTTATAATCACCCAGTTACATTGTGATGTTTGGTAGCACACAAAGTGTTCCTCCGGTAAACGGGAGTTGTATAATCTCATAGTCATAGGAACATGTATAAGTCATGAAGAAAGCAATAGCAACAAACTAAACAATCAAGTGCTAAGCTAACGGAATGGGTCAAGTCAATCACATCATTCTCCTAATGGTGTGATCCCATTAATCAAATGATAACTCATGTCTATGGCTAGGAAACATAACCATCTTTGATCAACGAGCTAGTCAAGTAGGGGCATACTAGTGACACTTTGTTTGTCTATGTATTCGCACATGTACTAAGTTTCCAGTTAATACAATTCTAGCATGAATAATAAACATTTATCATGATATAAGAAAATATAAATAACAATTTTATTATTGCATCTAGGGCATATTTCCTTCATCTACTCCCGGACCACTACCTTTAGTGTCATCGATGTGACGGTTGAAGAACAGGATGGAAGAGAGTGGAGACTCCCATGCATATACGGGGAACCCAGCTGGGATAATAAGGACCATACGTACCGCCTACTATGGGACTTGCATGCTCAGTCTAGCCTCCCATGGGTTGCCATTGGCGACTTCAATGAGGTTTTATTCTCTTCAAAGAAGGAGGGTGGAGTGCCGCGGCAGCAGGCGAGACTCCAAGCCTTCCAAGATGCGTTGTCTGATTGTTCGTTGGAGGATATAGGATACCATGGCGATAAATTCACATGGTTCCGAGGTGGCCTGAGGGAACGTTTGGATCGGGCCGTCTCTAATGCCGAATGGATGGAAATGCACCCCTTGTGTGGACTGTGCAACCTTGATATGGGGAAATCGGATCATAGACCGATATGTCTGGATACTGACTACTTGGCCGGCGTGGCAGCCCCAAGGAAGCAGCCAGGACGTGTGTTTGAGGCCTGTTGGTTATCTGAGGAAACAGTGGAAGAAGTAGTTAAAACGGCGTGACAAAAAGCGGTCACTCAGGGGCTGTGCCCTTCGGCCAGCTCAAAGCTTGCGGCTGTTCATAGAGACTTACATACTTGGGATTGCAAAGTGTTGAAAGGGCCACGTGCTCGCCTACGAGCGGCACAGAAGGAGCTAGAACATCTAATGCGTTCATCTTTTATGGCCGAGACAAGTCTGAAACAGAAGGATTTTACGATGTTGATTGAGAACCTGCTCGAGCAAGAAGAAATATATTGGGCACAGGCGTGGGCGAGTGAACTGGTTGCGCCGACGAGATCGCAACACAAAGTTTTTTAATCAATCAGCTTCAGCCCGTCGGCGCCGTAATCTGATCAAATAACTGAAAAATAATAATGATGCTTGGGTTGAGGGTAATGATAACCTCAAGCCCCTTATTTCTGATTACTTCCAGAGCCTTTTTAACTCGGATGCAGGTGTGATTGATGAAGGACTAGTACATTCTGTTAAGCAGGTTGTAACTGAGGATATGAATAGGATACTAATGGCGCCATTCACGAAGGAGTATGTTAAAAAAGCTCTCTTCCAAATAAGAGATATGAAGGCTCCTGGACCGGATTACATGCTTTTTTTCTTTAAACGGTTCTAGCATCTACCATTGTTAAGAAGTTGCTCTACACTTCTATCTATTCTCTCTACATGCACACTATCCACATCAGCACGATGCCACGTCAACGTTCTCTCAACATGCAGCCTCCACCTCAGCAGAAAAAATATCAACAAATCATTAGGTCATCAGAATTGTTTTAGGCGTTACATGCCACATCAGCGCCTTTTTAGAGCTCGACATTCTTTTCTCAGTCGTTTGGTTTTACAGTGATGTTCCAGCCACCAAGAATTAATTAATCTTTAGTAAGCAATCGTTTTCTCTTCCAAACCGACGAGTCCTAAAAAGCTGAGGCGCATCATTTTCCTCGGCACATCAATCTCATCTTCCTCATCTATATTCCTAAAGGCTTCATGGAAGATGGGCAACAACTACAAGCCTGTGATGCCCCACTCGATGGTGGATGACCCAGCCCCGACTCCATCCCCTAGGTCTCTAGAACCTCTGGCCTCTAGCTTCCCCGGCAACCTGTCTTTCGGAAGCGGAATAGTGGAAGAGGGACTTCTGTCATTGCTGTGCGGACTACGGAGGTCGCTGCGCTACCACCACACTACCGGTCCCAGCGGCGCATTCGAGCATCATGTGAGTAGCGATGACAAGTCATCGAAATTGTCGATTTGGTCGACGCGATGGAGGACGGGCGCCATGGATTCCTGGTATCTCCAACAGTCCAACTTCACTGAATATTTTTCTGAATAATCCTCGATTGATCAAAGCAGTACAGTGTGCGGCGCAGGTCGTCACTGCCGCTCCAACATCTCCATGCCTCCTACCAGCTCGCGTCCACCTCTCCATGGCTCCTGCCATCTTGCCTCGGTTGTAAGTTGTAATGCTCATGCGGCTCCACAGCTGACTGAACTTGAGGTGACAGTTTTATCCAAAACAGCTCCACAGATGCATGACAACAGTTTGGGACTAAGTTTGTACAGGCTTCATGGATGTTCTTCAGGGAGCTCCATCGTCCAATGTTTTACCTTGGTAGCTTTAGGTAAGAAATCCATCGCGTAACTGACCATGTCAAATGTGTGCCTTTTATAATTATTGATTTATTTCTTGCATCTGATTGTCATTTTTAACTACATGGACAATTTGAATCGCCGTGCTAATCTATGTAAGTTATCATGCTCTCTTCAATTCAGTGTTTTGGGACAAAAAGAGGGTACTCGCTCCAAAAAGAACGATAAAAGGAAGTTTAGTTGCCAGAAAAGGATTTTTTATTTTAGTTGGGAGAAAAAAGAATTTGTACTCTTTCGCTCCGGTGACTCTGATTGGTTTTCTTCTATCGTTGATACTGGAGCTCTATTACTCACTGTCAAGTCAAGTACACTACCACAATGCTTATTCTTTGTCCATATTTTGAACTATGCGGATTTGGAGCATGATTTACATCCGGAGTCCGACAAAATACAGAATAACTATCGCAAAATGGATATTTGTACATAATCTTTCATAGCGTCTTCATTTCAGAATCCCTGTTCTTATTTCCTTTATACACACATATATTTATGCAAGTCAGACAAGACTACTTATGTCATATCACTATATTATTAAAAAACAGCTCACAATTCACATTTTGCTATCTATATAGTTATATTTCAAGTATTGTGTTCATTGCAATATATTTTTATGTAAGATCATATCTCTACTCTCTAAACAAAGTTATGTAATGTATGTATTATCATGTTCATATGACTAAAAGTCTCCGCAGCAACGCGCGGGGCATCTAGTATTATAGGTGATGAGCTGACAAAAGAAGTCCTTGATGCGATCACTAACAAAAAAATCCTGAAGGGTGGAATTCTACAAACGTTGTGCTCATCCCAAAGGTGGACAGGCCGGAGTTACTAACTCAGTTTAGACCCATTAGCTTATGTAATGTGGTCTACAAAATTATTTCTAAGATGCTCGCAAACAGACTCAAGAAGATCTTGCCTGAGGTAATCTCCCCAAATCAGTCGGCATTCGTTCCAGGTAGATTAATTACAGATAATGTGCTAGTGGCTTATGAGTGTTTTCATGCAATAAAAAAGAAGACACATGGATCTAATGGTGTTTGTGCAGTCAAGCTGGATATGCTCAAAGCGTATGATCGAGTTGAATGGGGCTTCTTACAGAGAATGATGCTGAAACTGGGCTTTAATCCGAGTTGGGTGGATATGATTATGGAGTGCGTCTCTTCTGTAAGCTACAGGATCATTTAATGACAGAGAGACTGATGAGTTTATGCCCACGAGGGGGCTTGGGCAGGGGATCCTTTATCCCCTTACCTATTTATGTTATGCTCGGAGGGTTTATCCAGTTTACTGGCCCATGAAGAAAGCATTGGAGGAATTGAAGGTTTAAGGGTTTGCAGAAATGCGCCCTCAATCTCACATCTTCTTTTTGCTGATGACTCACTTATTTTAATGAAAGCAATAGATCAAAACGCACATGCCTTGAAGAGGATTTTAGATACTTATTGTGCAAGCTCAGGTCAGCGGGTTAGTAATGCAAAGTCCAGTATTTTTTCAGCTCTAATACTAGGAGTGTTGGTCAGGGAAGGTGTTTGTGGCATCCTGGATATCCTAACGGAAGCACTGACTGACAAGTACTTGGGTCTCCCTACTATGGTAGGAGTGGACAAAAGGGATTGCTTCCAACACCTTATTGATAGAGTGTGCCAAAGGTTGAAGGGATGGAAGGAAAAGATACTATCAGTACAAGGCAAAGAAATTTTGGTGAAATCGATGGCACAAGCAATCCCTACTTATGCTATGTCTGTCTTCAAATTACCCAAGGGGGTTTGCAAGTCAAGAACAGATGAAATCGCAGGATTTTGGTGGGGAGATGGAGAAGAAAAAAAGAAAATGCACTGGTTTGCATGGTGGAAAGTATGTGTTCCAAAGAAGAAGGGTGGCATGGGGTTTAGTGACCTTCACAGCTTTTAATCTTGCTATGTTAGCAAAGCAGTGTTGGCGACTTCTCCAAAATCCTGATTCTTTGTGTGCACGTGTTCTGAGTGCTAAGTATTATCCAAATGGTGATATTCTGAAGGTAGGGCCCAAAAAGGGTTCATCGTTCACTTGGCAAAGCATTGTTGCAGGTATACGAACCTTCAAGCGAGGGTGTATTTGGCGGATCGGGTCTGGCTCACATATTAACATATGAAATGATCCCTGGATTCCTTCTAGTGAGTCAAGAAGGATCATCACACCAAAGGAAGGAACCATTCTGTCTAAGGTTGAAGAACTTATACGTCCACACACGGATCAGTGGGATGTGGAGCTCCTTCAGGACAACTTTCTACCTGTGGATGTTGCAAGAATCTTACAAATTCCTTTACATGTTGAAGTTGTAGAAGATTTTGTTGCTTGGCACTTTACAAGGTCTGGTACCCTTTCGGTGCGATCTACTTATCACGTAGAGTTCAACCACCAGTTCGGCCGTCAGTTTGGTCGATGGGATACTCACTAGTGCTGAACCGGGCAATAGCACCGGTTTGTAAGACCCTTTAGTGCCGGTTCCATAACCGGCACTAAAGTGTGGTCACTAAAGCCCCCCGCCCCCTTTAGTACCGGTTCAGCATGAACCGGTGCTAAAGGGCAACCACGTGGCACGAGCCAGCTCCGGGGGCCGGGAGCCCTTTAGTACCGGTTGGTAACACCAACCGGTACTAAAATGTTTGGGGGATTTTTGGTTTTATGATTTTTTTTTCATTTAATTTTGTGTTTTTTATTTTAATTCTTTTTTGTTTGCTGGTATTTTACAATACTACACATTGTACACGTTATGCATATATATATATATATATATAATTTTTAGTAGAACCAATCATATATATATATATATCATCAATGTCTCACAAACCACCATATTAATTCACACATACACACATGTATAGCTATATACAATTTCTCCTACATATGCATGTTGCCTTCGGAGCCAGTGGCATTAGCCTAATTGGTGCCTTCGGAGCACGATGACAATTGGAAGTGGTTCATGACCTGGTCGATGGGGGCGGTAGCGGGTAATAGTATTCTCCCTTCGGATTTATGACCTGGTCGAGCAAAAATCCCGCTATTTCCTCTTGAAGTGCTTCTACGCGCTCCGTTTCTAGGAGCTTGTCCCGCACCTCTTTGAACTGTTAAGAATGAGATCAATATGCATGTGTATTAGTTGTGTGACTAGATATCGATAATGGTGTAAAAATTGTGAATAGTGTTCTGACAAGCGTACCCATTCCTGTTATTGAGATCTGCTCCTTTCGGACGCCATCATGCGAATGTTCTCGCAAATGGAGAATGCACACAGATCAATCCCCTGCGCCTGCTTCAGGGCCTTTATTACGAGAATGGAATTTAATTTGATCAGATAATAATTAATCAAGCATGATAATTAAAGAGATGGCAGCTAGCTAGCTAGCTAGTACTACTTAATTACTTACCTTGGGTCGAAACCATTTCAGCTGTCGTTTCCATTCGCCTTCCGTGACGCTGATGAACCTTGCCCAAGCCCTGCCCGCCGACAAAGAAAATGAATAAAGGGGTTATTAAATAGTTCATATCATGAAATGACGAACTAAATAGGTCGAGATATATAGTTAATAATCATTGAAATTACCTGTTGACTATCCCAAACAAGATGTTATAGTCACTATTTGCTTTGAGTAGTGAGTCCAGTATTTGAACTGTTCCGACGTCAACTTTAATGATACACAAGATCCAGTGAAATCTGCATGCACACACGTTTGCATGTCTTAATTAAGCGGGCATATGTAAGCAAAAACATGTAGCTAGCTAGTAGGCAAAAACAGAGAATTTGTAGTACAAGAAAGTGTGACTCACTGGAAGTTGTAAGGAAGTAGTATATCTTCATTGTATTTGAGGCGCTTCAAGAACTCTAGCATGATGTCCTCTACCTGCTTTTCATGATGCTTGTTTATTTTCCATGTGTATTCATTAACGGTGTTTGGGTCAATGAACCCAATGCCATAGCGTCCACCTTTTCTCATTTCATACATCTTCATCCTGCATAATACTACAGAAAAGAATATAGTGAGGATAATTACAGGTAATGATTGATCAAAAGGATCACTACAGCTAGCTTGAGACTTAAATTATAGAAAGAAATCACTTACAGACAATAGCAACTGACGATAGATTTGTCGAGTGCGTCTTGATTGTATAACTGAAACAGTTCAGAATACTCAACGGTCACAAGTTTCTCATGGTAGTAATGATCCTTCTTGACTTGCACCATGAGGGACTCTCGATCAGATCTCTTGGTAATGTCCATGTACCATTGATGCAATTCATACATTCTCGTTGGGAGCTTCTTGACCTCTTCTGGCTTGACCAAAGATTGGCCTCGGGCATATTTCTGTTTTATTTCCTTCTCTGTAAGCACAGGCATGTCCTCGATCTCGAGGAGTTGTCCAACAGTAATGTTGAGAGTTTCAGCCTGCATTATATGCTCCTGGGTTATTACCACATCGCCCATCTCGGGAACGTAAACTGTTTGCCCACAATAATATTGGGCGCGCGTACTGTCACGTGTTGTTGGCGGCACAACAAGAGGGGGGATCGATTGCGCCGCCTGTTCTCCCAGCTGGGCAATGATTTTCCCGCATTTTTTGACAGCTGCTTGTTGTTTGCTCGAGCTCGAACTCGCCTCCTTCTGTAGACGTTGTCGATGTAACTTCCTGATGTGGCGCTCATAGTCTGTGTCGACAGGCTTAGGAGCTGGTGGTTGAGCCATACGAATGAAGTGGTCAACTACTTCCACAGGCACTTTCTCCCTTGGCGGCGGTGGCGGTTTCGGTCCAAAATGGGTGTCGACTTCTGCCCGCACTATGGCATTGGTTTGCTCCTCGGTCCGGTCGTAAGACCTCTCAGGAAGAGGAGTAGTGAGGTTTGGACCATATTTATATCGCTTGCCTCCGCCTGTACTTCCTGTACTATGACCTCGACTCGTACCGCTACGCACCATAGCTGCGGGGTGTCTCTTCTGTGATTGCTGAGGCGGCGGAGACGGCTGACGGGGCTGAGTTGGACGAGGAGGAGTGGCATGAAGCTGTGCCGGACTTGCAGTGGCCTGAGGTTGTACCGGACTTGGAGGAGGAGTGGACGTCTGACGCTGTGTCGGACTTGGAGGAGGAGTGGCCTGACAGTTTGCCAGACTTGGAGGAGGAGGAGTGGCCTCACGCGTTGGTGGACTTGGAGGAGCGGGAGTCTGCTGACTCGGTGGCGGACTTCGACGAGGAGTCGGGTGACGCGGTGTCGATGGCCTTCGAAAGATGATGCAATCCTTTCTCCATAGGATGATACGATGTTTGGCATCTCCGAGTGTGTGCTCCTCGTCACCTCCAGGAATGTCAAGCTCTAGCCCCGAATATTGGTCCACCACCTCATCAACCACGACACGAGCATAGCCTGCTGGAATCGGGTTGCAATGGAAGGTTGCATCGGGGGAATTTGTATAAGCAACGCCGTCCGCCACCTTCAAGGATATGTTCTTAATTTTGAAGTGTAGCTTGTAGTTAGTGTTCTCCGCGATGTCATCCACGGGGTATCAATCCAGCATTGCGTCAAACGGGGCGGAACCCACGCTGCTTCTCGGCATGGATGGGGAGGTGGTATCCAATGTTGCATCATCCGCTAGCTCCTGTAGCTGCTGAGACCCCCTTTGCTGGCTAAGTGAGTCGATCTGCTCCTGCTGCCGCTGGAATTTGATTGCCAAGTTCGCGTGCGCTGATTCTAGGCCTTGAAGGCGTTCATAGTCGAGCTTCCTCTGATCCTCCTCCATCTTCCTCTTCTTCTCCTCCGCAATCTTCTTTCTCGCACAGGTTCTGTAGTCGGCGTTTCAGTCCGAAAACCCCTCATACCACGGAATAGCGCCCATGCCTCGTGTTCTTCCCGGGTGTTCAGGATTTCCTAGGGCACGTGTAAGCTCGTCGTTCTCTCTGTTGGGCTCGAACAACCCGGATCGAGCCTCTTCTATTGCAACAAGTATCTTATCTTCGGCTCCGTCCAGACATGCCTTCTTGGAAACTTTGCCTGTCTTCGGGTCCAACTCCCCCCCCCCATGCGCATAGAACCAAGTCCTGCACCTGGGGGGCCAGCTCAATGTTTTTGGAGTGACACCTGCATCCAACATCTCTTTCTCAGACTTATCCCACTTAGGCATTCCCATCGCATAGCCACCTGGCCCCAGCTTATGGAACTTATCCTTTTTTGCGGCATTGGCCTTGTTTATTCTTGACCGTTCCTTAGATAATTCTGAATCCTTGAATTTCATGAAATCGTCCCAATGAGCACTTTGATTCTCTAGTGTTCCCTCGAATACTGGAGTCTTCCTTCCTCCCTTGACGTACTTGTCCCATTCACGATTCTTGTGGTTCTTGAATGCAACCGCCATCTTCCTAAGAGCAGCGTCCTTGACTTTCTGCACATCTGCTTCTGTGAAATGATCTGGTAGGGTGAAATGTTCCATGAGAGTATCCCAAAGCAGACTTTTTTGTCTGTCATCGACAAAAGTAAGATCTGGGCGTGGCTTTGCTGGCTCTCTCCATTCTTGAAGGGAGATCGGGAGTTGGTCCTTCACAAGAACTTCGCATTGACGAACGAACTTGTCCGCAATCTTCTTAGGCGCTAATGGTTCGCCATTAGGTTTGATTGCCTCGATATTATACTTTACGCCCTCCTTCAACTTTTTGTTCGGGCCTCGTTTCGTCCTGTTGCCTGAAGATTTGCTTGATCCGAATGGCTGAAAGAAGAAAGATCGTTTCGTTAATATATCTTCAACTCATTTAAAACATGTGATGATCACCAGATGCCTTCTTATATAAATATATATACCTCTCCGGTGTTGTCATAATCATAGTTCATGACTTCATCAATTCGGTCGTCGCAATCGAATATCATATCACCCTCTCCGGTGTTGTTTAGTAATTCGAAGCCGTCATAATCTTCTTCATTCTGGTCATCATCTGGCCCGCGTATTATATCGAACATGGTCTGTTCTCCCTCTCTGTCGGTATTGTCCGCCATAGCTTTTATTTAACTATGCCAAAAGAAATATAAAACAATTTAGTATTCAAATTACATCGTCTCGAATAATAGATATAATCTCGAATACATCGTCTCGAATAATAGATATAATCTCGAATACATCATCTCGGATAATAGATATAATCTCGAATACATCGTCTCGAATAATAGATATAATCTCGAATACATCGTCTCGAATAATATATAATCTCGAATACATCGTCTTGAATATTATATATCGAGTACATCACTGGCTAGGTAGCTAATAAAGATCGAATACTACAGAAGAATCTAGGACACTCGCGGTTCCTCGGCGCGGGCGGTGGACACCCAAAGAGAAGGAACCCTCACAGGATCATAGCTGAAGTGAGACCCCTGAAGAAACTGCCAGGTATTGGAGAACCTGCTGCCCTCTAACGCAACCATGTAGCGATGGACGTGCTCGTCCTCCTTCCTGACACGGTGACGTACCACCTCCGGCGGGGCCGGCTCCCTTCGCACCAAAACTGGCCCACGCAAACGCCACCAAATGAGATCAGGGTCGACGACAGGACCCGGGGCCGGGTTCCTCATCAAGCGGCGCCCCCCTCCAGGCAGCACCTTCCAGTGCCAGCCCGGCGGAGCCCAGTCTCGGACATGGGTCAGTCGGACGTCGTCGCGGACGGGTCGACGGCGAGGATGCGGGCCGGGCATCATCGAGAACAAATACTAGCTATATGCCCGCAAAAAGTAACATTTTTTTAATGATTGGATTTTTGATAACTAAAATTTCTAACATTTCTATATAACACTAATTATGCTATCATTGCATATGTCAAAATTCTATATGTTATTTCATACTAATTAAGCATCTAACACTAAAAACAAAAAACACAACTTTTATACATCCATTAAAAAACTGAAAAACAACATTATATAAAAAAATTCCATAATAATTAAACACTAATTATATCCATCTAACATGCATTCATACATATATACTAGTGAAAAAATAATAATCTAAAAAATCTAAACTAATTAAACATACAAAATACGTATATACTAATATATACATGCATTAATTCATACATATGTACGTGTGTGTGTGTGTTCATCATGCTTGTGTGTGTGTGTGTATGGGCTCGGGGAGGGGCGGCGCCCATGGTGGCCGCCGGGGGGGGAGAGGGGTTAGAGGGGGAGAGCTCACAGCGGGGCGACGGCGACGGCGAGGCGACGGCGATGGCGAGGCGACGGCCGGGGGCGGCGACGGGCCGGGGCATGACGCGGGGACGGCGCGACGGGGACGGGCCCGGGGCGGCGACGGAGACGAGGGCGGCGACGGGGACGGGGCGGCGACGGCGACGGCGACGGCGTCGATCGATCGGGGCGCGCGGGCGGTGTTTCAATGGGGAAACAGAGGAAGAAACAGAGGGAGAATGAAATTTCGTAAGTGTTGTATATATAGAAGGCACCTTTAGTACCGGTTGGAGCCACCAACAGGTACTAAAGGCCTGTTTCGGCCAGGCCAAGCGGCGGGAACCGCACCCCCTTTAGTACCGGTTGGTGGCTCCAACCGGTACTAAAGGCCCCCCTTTAGTACCGGTTGGTGCCACGAACCGGTACTAAAGGGGGTGCGCTGGCGCAGGTGCGGTGCACAAGTTTAGTCCCACCTCGCTAGCCGAGGGGCGACCGCACTGGTTTATAAACCCCCGTGCGGTAGCTCTCTCGAGCTCCTCTCCAAAGCAGGCCTACTGGGCCTACATGCTCTGTGCTGCCCTGTTGGCCTAGTGGGCCTTTGCGGGCCTGCATCCTGGCCCAACAACAGGTTGGGTTTCTAGTCGTATGCAGGCCGCTCTGGCCTAGTAGGCGGGCTTTTTTTTTGCTTTATTTATTTTTGAGTTGTTTTTTTGTGTATTTAGAGTTTCTTTGTGAATATTTTTGCTTTAGGTACAAAAAATTACAAACTTTCTGTTAGTGCCCTTAGTTTTCAAATTTGAATAGTTTAAATTTTGAATTATTTGAAACTAGTGTGAATCACTAGTTTGTGAATAACTTAACTTTAAAAATCAGTAAAGGCATGAAAGAATTTGTTTGCACATAAAATTTCTTCGCGTTTCAAATGCCAAAACACATAATTAACTACCCTAACTATTACAGAGATTCCCTTTTGGGTGTGAAACACAGAAGAAAGTGATGATAGTGAAGCCGATCACATCCCAGACCTTTGGGTGTGAAACTTTTTTTTCGCGTGTGTCCCTTTGCTCCGTAACCATGGAAAATCTTCATCATTTAATGGGATGCTCGGGTCAATATTCACTGTGAATGGAGCAATTTCATCAAACGTTTCATAATCTTCTGACTTGTCTGTCTTGTCATCCACTCCCACGATGTTTCTCTTCCCAGAAAGAACTATGTGCCGCTTTGGCTCATCGTACGATGCATTCGCTTTTTTATCTTTTCTTTTTCTTGGCTTGGTAGACATGTCCTTCACATAGAAAACCTGTGCCACATCATTGGCTAGGACGAATGGTTCGTCTGCATACGCAAGATTGTTGAGATCCACTGTTGTCATTCCGTACTGCGGGTCTTCCGTTACCCCGCCTCGTGTCATATTGACACATTTGCACCGAAACAAAGGAACCTTCAAACCACGTCGATAGTCAAGTTCCCATATTTCCTGTATATAACCATAATATGTTTCCTTTCCCGTCTTGGTTTCTGCATCAAAGCAGACACCACTATTTTGGTTGGTGCTTTTCTTATCTTGGGCGATCGTGTAAAATGTATTCCCATTTATCTCGTACCCTTTGAAAGTCGTTATATTCGAAGATGGTAACTGGGACAGCAAGTACAGGTCATCTTCAATAGAGGTGTCATGCATGGTACGTGTCTGCAACCAGCTGGCGAAACTCCTAGTTTGTTCACATGTCATCCAGTCATCAGACCGCTCCGGGTGTTTGGAGCGTAGCAAATTCTTGTGTTCATCCTTATACGGAGCCACCAAGGCGGAATTCTGTAGAACTGTGTAGTGTGCTTCAGTGAGAGAATGTCTGTCCATACATATTATTTGTTCCCCTTCTAGCGTGCCTTTTCCATCCAGTCTGCCCTTATGCCGCGATTCAGGAACACCAATCGGCTTAAGGTCAGGAATAAAGTCAATACAAAACTCAATGACCTCCTCATTTTGATGGCCCCTGGAGATGCTTCCTTCTGGCCTAGCACGGTTATGAACACATTTCTTTAAGACTCCCATGAACCTCGCAAAGGGGAACATATTATGTAGAAATACAGGACCCAAAATGTTAATCTCTTCGCATAGGTGAACTAGGACGTGCGTCATGATGTTGAAGAAGGATGGTGGGAACACCAACTCGAAACTGACAAGACATTGCACCAAATCATTCTCTAACCTTGGTATGATTTCTGGGTCGATTACCTTCTGAGAGATTGCATTGAGAAATGCACATAGCTTCACAATAGCTAATTGAACGTTTTCCGGTAGAAGCCCCCTCAATGCAACCGAAAGCAGTTGCGTCATAATCACGTGGCAGTCATGAGACTTTAGGTTCTGGAATTTTTCTTTGCCATGTTTATTATTCCCTTTATATTCGACGAGAAGCCAGACGGTACCTTAATACTGAGCAGGCATTCAAAGAAGATTTCCTTCTCTTCTTTGGTAAGAGCGTAGCTTGCATGACCCTGATGTATGCCGTCTTTTCTGTGCATACGTTGCTGGTCCTCTCGTGCCTCAGGTGTATCTTTTGTCTTCCCATACACGCCCAAGAAGCCAAGCAGGATCACACAAAGATTCTTCATCATGTGCATCACGTCGATTGCGGAGCGGACCTCTAGGTCTTTCCAATAGGGCAGGTCCCAAAATATAGATTTCTTCTTCCACATGGGTGCGCGTCCGTCAGCGTCATTCGGAACAGGTTGTCCACCAGGACCCTTTCCAAAGACCACCTTCAAATCCTTGACCATATCATGTACATCAGCACTAGTACAGTGGCGAGGCTTCGTCCGATGATCCGCCTCACCTTTGAAATGCTTGCCTTTCTTTTTTACGGGATGCCTGCTCGGAAGAAATCGACGATGTCCCAGGTACACATTCTTCTTACAATTAGCCAAATATATACTGTCGGTATCATCCAAACAGTGCGTGCATGCGCGGTATCCCTTATTTGTCTGTCCTAAAAGGTTACTGAGAGCAGGCCAACCATTGATGGTCACGAACAACAATGCCTTTAGGTCAAATTCTTCCCCCATGTGCTCATCCCACGCACGTACACCTGTTCCATTCCACAGTTGTAAGAGTTTTTCAACTAATGACCTTAGGTACACATCAATGTCGTTGCCGGGTTGCTTAGGGCCTTGGATGAGCACTGGCATCAAATGAACTTCCGCTTCATGCACAACCAATGAGGAAGGTTATACAAATATAGAGTCACAGGCCAGGTGCTATGGTTGCTGCTCTGCTCCCCAAAAGGATTAATGCCATCTGCGCTTAGACCAAACCATATGCTCCTTGCGTCATCTGCAAACTCCTTCCCGTACTTTCTTTCGATTTTTTTCCACTGCGACCCGTCAGCGGGTACTCTCAACTTTCCGTCTTTCTTACGGTCTTCTCTATGCCATCGCATCGCCTTGGCATGCTCTTTGTTTTGGAACAAACTTTCAACCGTGGTATTATAGGAGCATACCATATCATCTTGGCAGGAATCTTCTTCCTGAGGCGCTCGCCCTCGACATCACCAGGGTCATCGCGGCTGATCTTATAGCGCAATGCACCACATACCGGGCAAGCGTTCAAATCCTCGTACTCACCGCGGTAGAGGATGCAATCATTAGGGCATGCATGTATCTTCTGCACCTCTAACCCTAGAGGGCAGACAGCCTTCTTTGCTTCGTACATACTCTCGGGCAATTCGTTGTCCTTTGAAAGCATATCATTTATCATTACCAGCAACTTTCCAAATCCCTTGTCAGATACACCATTATATGCCTTCCATTGCAGCAATTGCAGTGTGGTGCCCAGCTTTTTCTTGTCACCTACGCAATTCGGGTACAATAATTTTTTGTGATCCTCTAACATGCGCTGCAACTTCTTCTTCTCCAAATCACTTGCGCAGTTTCTCTTTGCATCGGCAATGGCCCGACCTAGATCATCAACGGGCTCATCTGATGCCTCTTCTTCAGCTTCTTCCCGCATTGTCGGCTCAGCTTCTTCCCGCATTACCGGCTCAGCTTCTTCCCCCATTGTTGTATCATCGTATTCAGGGAACCCATGGCCAGGATAGCTGTCGTCGTCCTCTTCTTCTTCATTGTCTTTCATCATAACCCCTCTTTCTCCGTGCTTGGTCCAAACATTATAGTGGGGCATGAAACCGGACTTAAACAAGTGGACGTGAATGGTTCTTGACGTAGAGTAATTGTGACCATTCTTACAGCGAGCACATGGACAAGACATAAAACCATCCGCCCGCTTGTTTGCCTCAGCCGCAAGCAGAAAAGTATGCACGCCCTCAACGAACTGGGGAGAGCATCGGTCATCGTACATCCATTGCCGGCTCATCTTCATTACACAACACCGAATAGACCAAATTAATACAAGTTCATACAACACTTAAATGCAATAAACAAATAACTCTCTAGCTAAAGCATTTAAATGCAACAACAAATACGATCAAGATCGCAACTAAGGTAACAATGGATCCAACAGCATAATGATACCAAGCCTCACTATCGATGGCATATTTTCTAATCTTTCTAATCTTGAAGCGCATTTTCTCCATCTTGATCGTGTGATCATCGACGACATCGGCAACATGCAACTCCAATTCCATCTTCTTCCCCTCAATTCTTTTCAATTTTTCTTTCAAGTACTCGTTTTCTCTTTCAACTAAATTTAACCTCTCGACAATAGGGTCGGTTGGAATTTCCGGTTCACATTCCTCCTAGAAAAAATTTCTATGTCAACTTGATGGGCATAATTTGTCATAAACACGAAATGCAACTAGTTTTAAAAGAGAATATATATACCACATCCGAATCATAACAAGGACGAGGGCCGACGGGGACGGATATCAAAACCATGGCACTATATGTATAACAAACAACGTACGGATAAGATAATTATACGAGTAACTATATATCCAAATCACACAAACATCAATTTTTATATAAAATTTCATGAACAAGAGGCTCATCACAAGGTGGTGCCGGCGACGGGACGGTGCGGACGATCGACGGTGGTTACGACGGAAATTTAGAAGGCACTAAGTAAACCACACCTACATATGCAAACTAAGTGTTATTTTTGACCTCAAATTGCATATATATATATATATATATATATATATATATATATATATATATATATATATATATATATATAGGCTTGCTAAACTATGGCTGCGCGCATTGTGCCTTATCCTACGCTCCGGCCACTTCAACCGAGCCGACCAGTACGCGCTAATTAGGCGCCGCGCTAACCAGGTCGAAGGGTGCGGGCGACGTGGGAAAAGATTGATCGTAACCCTTACGACCAAAACTGCTGTGCCGCGTTGCCAGCCTCCTCCTAGACAAAAAGAATAGCAATGGGTTACCATCGCCCTCATCTTGCTTTGCCAGCCTCCTACCATAAAAGAAATAATAGTAACGGGTTATCATCGCCATGATTTAGTTAACAGCGTCATCCCTCGCACGCCTACACCATCGTAACATCGTAAAAGTGAGCCAGCCTAAGTGTTAATTCCTAGCTTCAGTAACCGGGCCTGTTGGATGTAGTAAAATGTTTATTACAGTAGTAAATGGCGCTTACGAAGTCGTAACGATTTACCGTTACTATATATACTTAATCTATTACCGACAATGTTTAAGGATGAAACCATCGATGTCTTAGCATCGGTAAAAAAATGTAGGTCCATTACTATCTACTACTGGCAAAGATTAGGGATGCAACCTTCATATCTAGCTATTGGTAAAAAACCTAGGTCCATTACTATCTCACTCAATCTATTACTGGCAATGTTTAGGAATGAAATCATGATGTCTTAGAGCCGGTAAAAATCAGAGGTTAATTACCATCTACACTTATTATATTACTGGCAATAAGTAGCGGAGCAACACATGGTAATATAAATAAAGGTGTTACTTTATTTTGCACATGCCATTACCCTCAAATCAGCCTTCTCAGCGACGGGTGCACGATTACGAGCAGCGGCCGATGTACAGAGCGACACATGGTAACAGAAATAAAGCGTGTTACTTTATTTTGCACCTACCGTTACCTTCAAAATCTAGCCTTCTCAGCGACCAGCGCACCCGCGCGTGATTAGGAGCAGCGGCCGGCGCGTAGATTAACTTAAAATGCGCGCACGCTTACAATAGCGCCACCGTATATATATATATATATATATATATATATATATATATATATATATATATATATATATCCTCCCAAATTACTAAACTCACAAATTAATCACTATATAAAGCATTGCAACAGCTAATCTAGCAATGAGAGATGAAAGGACAAAGTTGCTAACCTTTGTGATCATTTGAATGGATGGGGGCCTTCAAATCTTGACAAATTTTGAGCAAAATGTGTGATGAGCTCGAGAATAAGAGGGGAAGAACAGAGAGGAGAGGGGAAAGGGGAAGAACAGAGCGAGCTCGGGTGGACGAAGGGTTTATGTAGCACGACCTTTAGTACCGGTTCGTGCCAAGAACCGGTACCACCACTCTCATTAGTACCGGTTCGTGGCACGAACCGGTACTAAAGGTTCGCCACGAACCGGTACTAATGATAGCGGCCTGGCTAGCCGTTGGAACCGGCACTAATATATACATTAGTGCCGGCTCAAGTACAAACCGGCACTAATGTGCTTCACGTTTGACCATTTTTCTACTAGTGACTCCAGATGGTTCTCGAATTAACTGAGTGTGGAAAAAACGTTGGCATCTTCGCGTCACCGGAAAAATCAAGCTCTTTGGTTGGAAGGTTCTAAAGGGGGTGTTGCCATGTTTCGGTGTTCTAGCTGGAAGACACATTCCTGTAATCCCCCAATGTCCCTTCTGTAAAATTGGTTTGGAAGATATACAGCACTGCATCTTCACTTCTTCATGGGCCATGGAAGTGTGGAATGAACTTCAGCTGGCAGATATAGTACAGAAGGCAGTGGTACAAGATCGCTCGGGGTCCATCACTCTAGAGATCCTCCTACAATCTGATTTTGTGATACATGAAATACCAGCAGCAGAATTCATACTAGTGGCAATGTGGTACATTTGGTGGCAGTGGAGACAAGAGGTGAAGGGGGAAACCATACAGACTCCTGATAGAACGGCCCTATCGATTAAGGTACTGGCTACAAATTTTGTTCGAGCAAACTCACCAAACCAGCCAACCCGAAAGTTAGACCAGATATGGAGGAAACCTGACGCGGGTATAGTGAAAATCAACGTGGATGCATCGTTCCATGCTGATTCAATGGCCGGAGCCTGTGGAGCCGTGGCGAGAGATGAACATGGGAACTTCATCGCAGCAGCGAGCTGGGTTCTGCCTCATGTTGTTTCGGCAGACTCTACAGAAATAAATGAAATCAGGTTTGGGCTTATCCTTGCTGCTAATGTAGGATGTATCAAAATTGCTATTGAATCAGACAGCCTGAATGCTCTTGAGGCGGCTTCAAACCCAGAGGCATACATGGGCGGTGATGATGTAGTTATAACTGAAGCATCAATCTTGGCGATGGAGTTTTCATCTGTTAGTTTCGTCTAATGCTGTAGGGAAGCCAATCTAGTAGCTGATAGCTTAGCAAAACATTGCCTTAGTGCTAGAGTTTCAGAAGTTTGGGACTCCTTTCCCCCTGACTTTATTCTTCCAAAAATTGTAGACGATTTGGCAATCATTTGAGGAATAAAGTTTTGATGATTCAAAAAAAAAGTAAAAAGGAGAGAGAACCAGTCTGCATATCTCTCCATCCATCCAAGTCAGACAGATCGTTTTTTTTTTTAGCTTCGGACAGATCGTTGCCTACAAATCACATGGTGCTTTCCTAATCAACGCCCTCGCGCCTCTCCATGCCGCTGCGGCCAGCGGCCGCCGCCGGTATCTGGACGAAGCCGATCGCTGCCCATGGACGCCGTTGTCTCACGCACGCATATACCCAAGCACCTCGCGTGGACGGTGTCTCCTCTTCTTGGGATGACGGCGGCACGCCTGGACGCTGCCGCCTCGCGTTTGGGCGGCGGCGGCGCTCGCGTGCGCGTTGTCGGGTCTCACGCACAACGGAGCAGGGTGAAAGCAGCAAGGGAGTTTGGGCAGCTGCGACAGCGACGTCATGTCTCTCTTTGAGGTGCGTACGCGAGCACTATCATTATCCACTGCTGCTAGGGTTGATTATGGCGCTGTTCCTGAACGTGCTTATTCCTGGACATGAGATCTTGATTTCAGTTACCATCAGTTGGGAATTAGCTAAGAGAAAACGGACTAGCTACAATATTATACTGCACAGTTGCTAAAAGTTGTCAATGTGGTTATAATTCTGCTTGTTAACAGAGGCTTCAGTCGACCTGGACATAGTTGCTATAGTGTCCATGCCATTTAGCTCAACAAATTATTATTGATCTCTTCCAGTTTAGCAATATAAACATAATTGCATATCATCCTGAGCTTTCTATTACCCTCCCGTAGAATTGTCAATTATATGCCTTTTTGCTATATAGATGATTCCATCACTCTCAAGCACAAGCAAAAGATTAAGGGGGATATCTATGTCTATGTTCGAAGTGTCGGGGTACGCCTTTCGGATTAATCCATATTTGCACCTGCTTGCTTCTGACTTCACTTAAAAAATGAACGACAATGTAGCAATAAATATGAAAAGGGAAGAGAAGCACTTGTACTAATTTATGTTAATCTACGGCCATGCACTTTGCTCGTGAATGTTCAAAACAAAATATGAAGGGTCCTCCAGCTATCTCTAAGTCTCTCCTCTGGACTACTACACAAACTATATCAATGAACTTTCACACGATATTGCTTGAGACAATTAGTCCTGGTCCTGATCATATTATTATCATTTTAGGAATTGTTAGACCTACTTAGTAGATATGATCCCATTTTTGGTTAATTTGTGTCAGACTTTCAACAGTGCTTATATTTGACCTTTCCATTTGGTCTGTGAGATGGGTTTTTTTTTTGTGTTCGGACCACATGTTGAAGATAACATGGTGGATAGTTCGAACAATCACATTTCTCCTCAACATATGGGTTGAATTTGGGGAGGCCGGATTGTCACGGTTGAATTTTGAGGAGTCTGATGGGCGCCCGTTCGGTATCCGAATACGCCTGGATGTATGAGGAAGAAATGAGCTTCAACCTTGAAGACGGCCTTAATCATTTATTTGATTTATTTTTCTAGCCCATAGCATTCGCGGCAGTAAAGGTTAGCGCCCCATCTTCGTTTCTTCCTCATTTATCCTATCGCATGTCCGAGTCTTGCGTCGTGTGCTACTGTGTTGTGCCTTAGCTGGAATGATTCCCACGCCCAGTGGCGGAGCCAAGATTCAAGTATAGGGGGGGGGGGGGGGGGGGGGAGGGGGGGGCGAGTACGTATATTGATCGAATCTTGTTGATAATTACTAGTTGCTTCTACTAAAATTGTTGATCGTTGGGGAGGGGGGGGGGGGGGCAGGCCCCTGCTCGTCCCCCTTGGCTCCGCCCCTGCCCACGCCATGCATGTGCGCATGGTGGGTTATTCACGACCTTTGCCTCTATGGTCGGGACCGGCGTGAGCGAGGACAGATTGATTGTTCTCGGGGGCGGCGGCAAACATCGGCGGATCAGAGGGCAAGGGCCAAGGGTCGCCGTTTGTTGGCCAGGACGGGTCGGGAATCTTCGTGATGGCACGGATGGAGGAAGACTCGTGTTGGTCCGTCCAACATTGGGTTGTCAAGCTAATTGGTCCGTCGAGGCAAAGGTTCTTACTCTCTTTTTAACCTTCCGTGTCTTCTTCTTCCCTGTGAAGGTGAAGTTCACGTGTCTAGAACTCTGATTGCTTGCTAAACCTTGCTAACTCATCCACTTGATGTTACACTATGTACTACGTGTATGCCTAGATTGCGTACTAGCTAGCCCTTGCTTGTTGACTCTTATGTACGTGTATGTCTACATTATTTGTTGTATATGATGACCCATATTGCCGGCCATACAAAGTTTTTTTTTGAATTTTGTAAGTTCAGTTCAGATTTGAAGTTTTTCACACTTCTATTTGTCTTGATAGTGTGTGTTAGCTTTTTTTTTTTGCGGGTAAGTGTGTGTTAGCTGAGGTGTGCCAATATTGAAGCTATCATTTACATGGAGCTACACCTATGGTAGTCTTTAGGTCAGTCTACTCTTCGTTATACACCAATTTGCGCATTTGGCACTTATTACACTTAAATCAACACTGTTTTTTGTTGTTCATTTTCAAATTCATAATACATAAAATTTGTTTTTCCAGCATGTATATCTTTAGAAGACACCCAAATCTTTTTGTTCAGCGGCGAGTGTTGTTGAAAGTTCTAAGAGCCGTCAGCTAATGCATCTTTTTGTTCTCTGTTGCATAGATTATTCAACACTAATACATTTGTATCATTTACCAGTTGTTATGATACCCAGGTGACAATTAAAGTGCGGAGAGAAACATCGCAATCCTTGCCAAGGACCTAAAATTCCTAACAGGTGATCTTCCTCTTACCACGGTTGTCACTTGAATTATTTTTATGATCTACTCCGTATTTATTCTATCCCTGTTAGACGATGTGCTGAAGTATAGTTGGAGGTACCAATTTATGTACCATCACTCAGATGTCATGCATGTGTTTAGCGTGACAATCAAATCCTTAAAGAGAATATGACTGTTGGCATTGACCACAATCCGTATCAATTCTAATTGCATATATGCAGTCTTTTTTTTAATCAAAAAACAACGGTATTCTGTTTCATTACCAGTAGGAGGAAATTTCTCATCGGTTAAAGAGATAATAAAATAAGGCAAGCAACACAGGCAAGATTTGATAAATATTTATTTACACAATCGCATTAGTATCGGCAGGTCATTACAAGCTACTCCCTTCATTCCAAAATATAGTTCGCCCGTGCTTCCCGAGGTTCAATTTTGACCATAAATTTAACCAACGAGACCGACTGCGGAGGGAGAAAAATTATAAAATTGAAAACTTCTTTTGAATACGAATTCAGTGGTATCACTTTTGCTCCCGCCGCAGTTAGTCTTGTTGGTTAGATTTATGGTCAAAGTTGAAGCACTGGAATAGAGGAAGCACTATATTTTAGAACGGAAGGAGTAACATACTATTAGACTATTTAATATTAATGATGATTGCATATGGACCTATAGCTATTTTGTTTACCTTAATTAGGAACAATACCAATCTTAGAAAGTAACAATTACATGGTGTTTTTCGCCATTCCTACGCTACCCTTAATTTTATTATGACATATGAGAGTATGCGTCAAGGGGTTTGCAGAAAGTAAGAAAAACTAGGTGGATACAAGCCCTTGTCACCTTATATGGGGTGATGATGGAGGAGACACAATGAGGTGAAAGAGGTGTGATGGGCATAGAAGCGTAGAGCCGTGAGGGGGGCGTTCGACACCACTCGCCGGCTTTAGGGTGGCGATGGTAGGTAGCTAGTAAGGCAGGGAGAGGTGGGTGGGTTGATAAGAGGTGGACGACAAAAAAAATAGCGGCTGGAGGAAAAAATAACCAGTAGCAAATGAAGTGGTTGTCGCTTCAGGAGAAGGGGCAGGTGATTAATAGATTAGAGTGTAGGTACGGGTCTCGGGTGGTAGGGTTTAAAGGGATTGACGGTGCAACATGTTGCAACATTTCGTTTGCACAATCCATCTCGAGCAATTATAAAAATAACAGAAATTGCTAAAACTATGTTAGAAATTAAAATCTATTTGGGCGGAGAGACGATGAGTAATACAACTCATGGCAATCGCTTTCATCATCTACGTATTGTCGACATAAGAATGCAGATTATCTGCATTGTCGCCCGTAGCAAAGCACGGGCATTCTACTAGTCAACATAGCAATTGACAATTGTGTCATCAGTTGGCCCATCATGTGGTGGTACTTATATACAATATGTGGCAACTAGAACTCGGAGTCTACACCATATTTAATACTTACACCTAAATGTAAAGTGACTTGTTGTGAAGGGGAAGTAAATAGATCACCTTGTCCTATCACTGCTCCATTCAGAAGGTTGTTGAGCACATATCAATCAGTTCCAAAAATAAGTTTAACTCGAGTACTGGACCAATGAATGCAATTAATTTGTCCAAACACAAACCTAGTTGATGTATACATACTTGCAAATATAAATTGTGCATCGGTACATAAATATTGATAAAAACACAGTTGATGTTAGTAAATAAAATATAAGCCCCCCTCGAAAGAAAGTCAATGATCATGTGTTTTGTTGTTTGTATCTATAGTACCAAAAAACTTGGCATACTACTTTAAATCGATGGGACTAAATGCCCTTCTTACCTAGAGTTAACATTCAGATCGAAACATGGGATGGATAACTGCGTCTAGAAGCATGAACAAAATCCATATCAGTTCTAGGTACAGAGCAGTTACCGAGAATTCATTTTGTCTCTACTCTAGGATACACCATCTTCCTTATCCAACCATTAGTAAATGGGAACAAAAAGGCATTCGTCATTAAACGGGAATACACCTGGTTATTGAATGTGAGTGCTCCTTTTTGTAATACATAGTAAGTTGGAAGAACAATATTAAATGAACATTACATGAGTCGCTATTTCCACATAGATTTTCCACAACATGATACCTTATGATAACATCGTTGTAACAAACTATTAGCTGTATGAACTCTAGCTTATCTAAACAACTAAACTAACTAATATAATGTACCAGATTACTAACTACCAAGGTCGATCTTTAACCTATGAGTAGCAGCCATCTCTTACATACCATATTTACAATATAATGGAAGCATATTTCAACAACAAAAAGCTTACAGACATGTCAATAAAACTGAGAACTGAAAATGGTTAACCAGTCCCCAAAAAGTTAGAATGCTGGACACGTATTGCAGAACATACCACACTTAATGATTAGGATGTGTATGGCTACTAGAGGAAATTAAGAACAAAACAAGAAAAGAAAAAACACTAGGAGGTCAAAGGCAAAATGGATACATAGACGATGAATGTTTTGTTTTTTACATGCTTATTTAATCATCTATTCTACTGCGAGTGGACATAGTGTTGGTGCATAATATGCCTTATGAAATCCTAGATATTTGACTACACTTTTAATAGTATTACATGCAGACTCTTGCTATGATAACAGAAGACATACTAATTATATAATTAGTGATAGTGCATACCTACTCAAAAAATTGCAAATATTGTTCTTCCAACTTTCAGGTCACTGGTCCCATGATCTAACCTGCAAAACAATTTGTCATACTCTTTGTAACACCCCGGCCATAACCATCGGTGCTCGATCATTACCCCTGATTTGCTAGACATACATATGAAACTCCTAGCTACGTTGTAAATTCATTATCTAGATCATGGCAACTTACCATGTGTTTGCTACATATATGAATTCCTGGATATGCGACAGTTTGACTTTCTAGGTTCATGGCAGTTATTTATGTGTTTGCTACATATATGAAATTCCTGGCTATGTGGTAGTTTTGTTATCTGGATAATGGTAACTCTTTCGTGTTTCATGTATTTTTATGTAATTCTTGGACATATGTCGGTTCTATTTATAGACCATTGCAATTTTTATGTGTATTGCTATATAAATTTGTGGATATGTTCCAATTTTATCTCTAGATTATGGCAATCTTTTTCTATGCTAGCTATACACATATGAAATCTTGGACATGTGGTACTTCCTTTTCTATACCATGGAAACTTTTATGCGCTTTTGTGTGGTGCTTAAATTTGTGGTAGGTTCAGTAAGTGAAAAAACATGGCAACTTTATTTAGTATTTTTTTGTTCTGCATATATGTCACTTGACTTTTTTTCCTTGTAAGATGTTTTTTGTGTTGGTAAGTCAAGTTTAGCTGATTTTTCAAATATTTTTATTGTATATTGCATGGAAACTTTTGCTTTATGGACATGGTAACTAGTAATGTCGATCCACCATTAGTCTTGCCATCAGGATTTTAGATTAGGCCATAGCAATTTAGTAAGCTCTCATGGATAACACCGATGCATACTTTTCTCCTCGGGGAGATTTAGATTCTTGAAAGTTTTAGATTTTTGTGCTATTTTGGGGGTCATCTGCAACCACCTAGCAAGGATCTATGCTATGGTCATGCTCACCATTGAGAAGGTTGTGTTATTGTAGTTGGGATTGGGGGTAGTTTTCTTGGGAAAAAAGGAGGTGGGGTTGGGAGTAGAGTTGTCCTGGCTAGGTTGCTCTCATGGCAATGTCCATCCTATCTACGCTTACGACGACTCACGCTCATGCACATCACGCTCTTGTTCTCATATGATAGGGGAGAAGCGGGTTGACGCGCCAACATGGCATCATGGGATGGGTGAGCTCTATCACGTGTACGTTCATGTAGAACTCATGTACATTTATATTAGGTATGCCATTAATTGCATTGCTCTAGATCATTGAGCATTTATTCTTTTGTTGCACATTCAGTAGCAATTGTTGTTCTAAATTTCATATCTAACGATCTTTTGATACCTCGCAAACTCGTTCAATTGAGCAAGCGAAGGAAACTTTCTCTAGACATTTAGTCTTTGTGATTCTACTATTGTGGCTTGGGAATATTTGGAATGAGTGTAATAATTTCACCTTTAAGGGTAGAACTAATGCATATTTGTGTCCTCTTTCTTATAGTCTCTCTAATGGAGTGGTGCTTGTTCATAACTATAATTGTTGGCACCTGAGTCACCTTCAATCACCTTTCCATAAGGAGTCCATGTGTTCAACTTCTTCCATGTTCGTTTGGTGGTGGACAGTGTTGTTGTGCAACTTCAGTTCCAGTCAGCGATGGGGAAAGCCGATGGACGCGTGTGCAGGTTGGGTGCTACTCGTGGCATCTCTGGAGATGGAAAGTGACATGTGTTGCTTACATGTGTTTAATAAGGCTTTATTTTCATTTGTCATCTTTTGTAAGCATGGATTTCTTGGATAGTAAATTTGTAAGGAAGGGCAATAATCCAAGTAAAGGAGGTGTAGCAGACATAGAGTTTCTGCTCCCGGGTGCACATGCACCCGGATGAACAATTACCTATAAACAAATAGAAAAAACAAAGCAAAACTGTTTTTTGTGTGATAAATATTTATGAGTGATTCACATGTGTGCACAAATTCGTGATGGGATATGGTAAATACAACAAAAATGATGCTCCAAAAAGATTAATTTTGAAGAAAAAAAGGTGCGGTGATTTTTTTTAATTTTCCCCACACATCCATGAATGTCGTTTCATAATGAAAAATTACACACGCTCATAAAACTAAGCAATGTTTGTGGCCAAAAAACAGATTTTTTTTTTAAATAATCGATTCTATAGTTCACAGCAGGTGTGTATGAATTCAGACGAGAATGACACTTTTGATGTGTAGCTTCCTATTTTGCGCATAGGGTTTGTCCCTATAAACATATTGCGTCGTCAAAAATAAAATAAAATAAAATAAAAGTAGGCATTCCCTTTTTACATGAAACACCTCCAATTCCATCAACAAATATACTTGATTTGCCAGAAAACATAAAGAATACAATTTTCTCACTCGCTCATTCCCTTTTTACATGAAACACCTCCAATTCCTTCCAATCTTCTCACATGCCAGAGCACTCTGCCTAGGGTAAAAGTTTTGCAGGTTGGTGAATCATGAATCGGGTACTAGTAATCATGTACATGCATTGCACATTTTCCCTTGACTTCTTCGAAGATATCACCAAGCACAAATATGTCTTCACAACCCGCAAGTATCTCGGCATACGTTGATGCGTAGCATGGAATGAAGCTACCTTCAGAGTATTCCTCAAATGCATTTAACAATCACTATATATATTCATTCAAACAGTAGCCCTGATTGTGTTCTCAGTTTTGCAGGCAGACGCTACGGGATTGCGGCTTGCGGCTTCAATGGTCAAGGCTTGGGATGGAATTTTCTTTCTTTCTTTCCTGATTGCAGGACCTTGGCTAATGATGTGGAAGCAACGAACTTACTTAACAATCGAGGACATTGGAAGATTAGGCCCATACTTGTGGATTTCTTCAACTTTGCTTCTTGCCCCAACTCTTTCAAGGTTTCACACATTTCTAGGATCCAAAATCTCCTTGCTCATTCTCTTGCCAAAAAGGCATATCTTTGCAGCAAAGCATCTAGATGTAATTTCAGAAAAGCCTTTGAAACTAGTACTTTTGCTTTGGAAAACTCCTCTCTGTATACTGTTTGGGATGCTAAATAAATAAAGGTGAGCCCTCTTTGAGGGGCATGGTTTGCCGCAAAAAAAATCATGGCTAGGTTTATTAAGTCGTAAATAATGCTTACATCGTCAATGAGGATAGGCAGAAGGAAGCCAGGAGGCTATTCCAACCACATAGTCGGCATGGTTAGTACGTGCAATGTCAAGTAGGTGATTAATGCAAATATTTATATTAGGTATGCTATTTAATGTGCGATAAACATGTGCTCAATATTAGAGCAATTCAGGTCGTTGATTGACAGGGATTGATGGTTGAGATTAGTTGGATCTTCTTTTTGGATCTTTTTATATTATATTAGGTATGCTATTAATTACATTGCTATCGAACAGATCATCGAGCATTTAATCTTTTATTTGCATCCAGCAACAAATGTTGGTCTAAATTTAATATCCAATGGTCTCCGAATACCTTGCGGATTTCTATAGTTGAGAAAACCACGGTCACTTTCTATCGACGTTTATTCTTGGAGATTGGAGCATAACAATCTCAACTTAAGGGTATTAGAACCTTGTGGTAGGAAAAAAAAACTAAGGCAGATTTGCTCAAAAGCATCCTCTTTATATTTCGTCTATTGTCAACTCCGTGTAGCTTTTGTTCTGCTTCTAAGGCTTGTCGCGACTCTTCTATATGTTTGAATGCATCACAGTAGGAGCCTCTCCTACTGCTTTTAGTGTCAAAAACAAAACAAAATAAGACAATCCCATTTTTAGATGAAATGCCTCCAATTCCATCTAGAGACAGAGTTGATTTGCCAACAAACATAAGGAAAACAATCTTCTCACTTGCTCAATACTTATATTTGATGAAAACAAACAATAACTATATTTTATTTGATAATGGTAATAATAATATAATAAATGGTTTACCCAAAGTCGTTCTGACCAACTCAAGCCAACGGCAGCATGCACCAGCAAACGAAGAACTAGAGAACGACCACATGACATCTGTGGTCCAGCTATAACGAATCGAACATGTCTAGCAAAAATCCAACGCTAGAGAGCAATGACGAACGAGCTTAATCATATGCGGTACGGGGCAAGCGGATCCTTGGACTCAAGCTGATCATGGTACAGCCCCCACGCGTAGCTCTCCAGGGAGAAGGGGCGAAAGCTGCCTCCATCCTCATCACCGTCTTCAGAGACCTCCTTCTCCACGTCGCCGCCGTCTTCACCGGCACCAGAGAGCGGCAGCAGCGGCGAGACGACGCTGTCCAGGGGCAGTGTGATCAGCACGGTGATGGACAGGCGGGCTGGCTCCCCGCCCTCTTCACCGTCGCTGCCGGGGGCAGGAGTGGGGCGAGCCATGCCTCTCACTTTCTTCAGCTTGCCATTGCTCCACACCTAGAACGCATCACAAAAGAAGCACGGCATCAAAAGGGGTGTTACTGCTACTGCAAAAAGACCTGATTAAAAAGTCACTTTTTCAGCAAAAATACATACATGATGATCCCTCTTTGTTTTCAAAAGACGTGGTCTTTGTGACTTTGTCTCTTTTTGTTTATGTGGTTTTCAACCCAGTGTCGACCAATCATGCAGCGATGCAGACACGCGGCCTAATTAGCTGACCCGGTTCAGGTTGAGTAGAGTGATGCAAAAAAAGACTTAGATTTTTTTGAAACTAAAAAAAGAAGACTTATAATTTGATGGCAGTAGAACAATCTCTTCTCTCCTATCCCACATCCTTTGTTTTTTGGTTTTGTTGATTTTTACTGGTTTTTTCCTTGAGAACCGGCTGAACTGACCCAGCTCTTATTGGCTAAATCATGTTTTTTTGGTAAGTCAATAAGTATATACCAATATTGTATTTTTAGTATTTAATCACTTTTTTGCGGGGTAGTATTTAATCACATTAATAACAATAAAATGGCTGGCATGTGCACTGTACCAAGCAAAATGAAATAAATGCATATCTACTATTATGGCAAAATGCAAGTTGTAAAATCTGCGCGCCAATTTTCGCCCGCGAGCCGACAGCTGCATGGCTCCGCACGTAATTTTGGCCAACCCGCGGGAAAAATGACGGCGGAAAAACCATTCACCAAAAAATTCAGCGACCAAATTGCGCGCGAATATGCATGTATGTTGGTTATTTGCTGCAAACCAAATGGAGACCAGCTTTTTTCCCCAATATTTTAGCAGGTTCTAGAGTTACAATCAAACAAGCTATATACTTGTCAAAATTTTGATCATGCCTTTTGTTTGGTTATGCTAAACTTTTGGTAGGGCGCTCAATTCAAGCATACCCTTATGAATGAAATAGTTGTGCAATGCACTTGTGCTTATCCTTTGCTAAATATTGTAGATGAAATGAACGATTTGCACGACTGTATACACACTACACTACACTACACATCTGTATAAATAATCTAATGCTATCATGATCAGACAAAAGCACTTCCCAGGGAATAAAAACAAAGTCAATAGAGATGGGTGTTGCAGCGATACCTGAGCAATGTCACCGATGGTGACCAGGAGTGCACCCTCGCTGGCGCCTACGGCCCTCCACTCGCCGCTGTCGTCCATCACCCAGCTCGACGCACCGGCTCCCTGCTCCCACTCGCAATGGAGTCCCAAGACGTACGGATACGCCTTTGCGTCGCCGGCGGCCGGAGGCACCGCCGGCTCGCCGGAGCCGACCTTGGAGACCCACACCAGGCACCTCGCCTTCCTTCCCCCCTCCTCTGCGAACGGATTCTCCCCGAAACCCACCCCACCAGACCCAGAGAAAAGCCCCACCACCTGCATACCCACCTCCCTCATCAGCCGCGCGTACTCCAGCGCCGCCGGGAGCGCGTCCATCCCCAGCTCGTCGACGTCGAACACCATGACGGGTTCGACGCCGGCGTCCACTCCCTGATTCTCCGCGGAGAACCCGAGCGTGGAAAGGATGGACGCGCGCATAGCGGACGCGTCGACGCGAGACAGCTCGGCGAGTGCAGAGGATGGCAGCTGGGGAGGGATGGCATGGCCGACGAGGTGGAAGTAGCCCACGTCGCCGGCGGCGCGAAGGGAGGCCAAGTCAGGGGAGTCGAGCGAGACCAGCGGAGTCGCCGACGAGCGGATGTTGAGGCGAGAGGGGGCGCCTAGGCGGAGGACTGGAACCGGCGGGGAGAGGACCATGCGGTCGAACAGAGCATTGAGCTCGGCGTCGGCGATGAAGGGGAGCGGCATGTGGCCTTTAGGCGTTGGCGGAGGGGGTCTGGGGAACACGCTGTCCTCGGAGATTGCTCCTGGGAAGGACCCGACGGCGAAGGCGGCGCCGGGGGAGGGGGTGGAGGGGGAGTAAGCCATGGAGGTGGTGGGGTGGCGGAGACGGGCGGAGCGGCGGACAGGGATGGGTGTGGGTGGGAGGCTGGTGCAGGACTGCAGGCGTTGCTGGGCGGGCAGGTGCTCTGAGGGTGTGCGAGCAGGCGGGTTTTATAGCCGCCGCGGGTCCTCGGTTGGGCCCTGGCGCTGGGCGTGTGGTGGGCCAGCTGAGGGGGACGGGTCGTACCTGGACCGGTAAGCAGGCCGGAAGACAAAGGCCCGCAGAACCGCTCCCTCGAAACAGTGAGCTGTTAGGGTTTTTTTTGGCGCTGCAATGGAGGCCATAATGAATATATTTATGAAAGATCTCGCAGGATCTTCTGGGAGATTTGATTTGATATCAGCGCTTGCTGACTTGCCAAAAGAAAAAGATTTTATTTTATTTGGAAGAAGAAAAATATCACGTGCGGCTCCGCATCACTGCAAATTTCCTGAGTATACTTGCGCGATGGCCCCGGTAAGAAAGTCATAATAGCTGCAGAAAGCCAATCGTTGGCCTCAGCTGTGGAGAGCCCACACGTGCAGCTGTAGGCTTCTAGAAACAGCGGAGCCTTTTGTTCACAACGCGAAGCTGGAGCTGAACCATCAGCCAAACCGAGAACGACTCGAGTCATGCATTGGATGGCGAGAGCACGAGACATCTCACATCTGTAGCACGGATTTCCTTCTGATGGAGCCTGATCACGGCAAGTCGTTCGACGCATTGACCTTCGAGCTCGAGGACACGTGCCATTCCGGCACGACACGCCACTTTGTCGATCCGGTTAAAGTACTGCTGAATAGAGTGCAGCGTCACGCTTTTCTCACTTTATGGACCTTTTTTTGGTCATGGCTCTTGGATCATGGAAATGTGTAGTGCATATGATTGTCAACCCACAGGTGTGGTATACATCTCTTTAGAATATTGTGCGGCCATACCATGCTGTATCTGCTACTATTTGATTATTATCGTTCGTGCATGCTTTGTTGGCACCTAAACAAACAAAATGGCTTTATCGTCAGGGTTGAGATACTGCCACTGGCGTCTAATAAAAGAATGCAGGGGGCAAAAGTTTCAGCGATAAGCATAAGAGAGACCTTCCCCAGAAAACAAGCTTGTCGACAACTACGTGACACTCTTTACATTTGTTTTTGGTGTTATAGCTGGCGTGTTAGGTTGGAGAGCATCTTAATCTAATTTTCTTCCTCGTGTCCTATAGTATAGAGATTAATTCGAGGTTCTGCTCGCTCACTGTAGCCTAAATTGCACATTCAGAATACAGAAAATCTGTATAGTCTGTCTGCATTGCATTCAGAATAGAGAAAATCTCGATCGCCGCGAGTCATTAGAATGTTGCTACTTATGTTTTTCTCCTTTCTTTCTTTCTTTCTTTCTTTCTTCTTCCTCTTTCTGTATGTACCGGCAAGTTTTTCTTTTCTGATGGTACTAACAAGGCCGCTGATCAAACAAATCATCTAAACATGGTGCGATGGGCCGAGAGACGGACCCAAGTAGTGGACCATAAGCATGTAGGCTCAAAAACACGAAGGGAGCTGGTACCTGGTGGCCCAATTGGCCTGCTTGCTTTAATTAACTCAGGTTGCTCTCCTACAGCAGCTAATTGTACCACATCGGTTGTGCAGAATTAGATTGAGGATGACGGGGTATAAGAACAAATATCAGCCTTGCGCTTGGGGCAATGATGATGGAACTAATGAGGTTGGGCGTTAGCTTTCCCCATTGCCATTAGCGCCCCAATAACACTGGTCTTTGCATCTGGGAGATGCATACGGCCACTTTATTGATTATTTTTTAGGATCTTAACAATATGCCTAAATCCATCATCTTGGCAACACATGCCGCTATTCCTATCCAAAAAAAGAAGGGGTGCTAGCTAGGCCACTACCCAAACCACTCACCTAAGCCTAACATCAAAAGCCGGAAGTCGAAACATATTCGGAAGCCCCAGCCGAGCCACATATCGGGTCTGAGGCACAATCCGGTCAGACGTACTCGTGTGTCGTCGCCGCCATCTTCCACAAGTCCGTCTTCAGAACATATTGAGGCTTCTACCTTGTCTGGCCACTCTGCCATCGACGTCACCATGACGCCAGACAGCAACCTCCTCCTGCGCGAGTCCATCTCTGTGCATGGATGCCGAGCCTCCACAGTGCCATGCCGCCGATATCCGCCGCCATCGATGTGTGAGATGACGTACCGCTCCACCATCCGCCCAGCCAGCACTTACTCCAAAACGATGCCCCCGGGAGGGAAATAATCATCGTCCGACCCGGAAGACCCAGATCTAGGGTTTCCCCCGGAGCACCCCGAGCCTAATGACGCAGACTGCAACGACGATGCCTCGACAAGGGAACGACATCTAAGATGCCGCCATCGTCCGCCATGACCGTAGTCGGCGCGATTTTCATCGGCAGTTGCTCCACCAGACGTGCGCCGCCGACGTCGCTGGTCCCTTCAACCGGATCAAACTCCAAAACAATGCCCTAAGAGGGACTACGACGCAAAAGCGCCGCCATCGCTCGATCCCAAGGAGATCTATGGTTTCCCCCGTAGTTGCCCGCGCTGTCAAGGGCTAGACAAGGGTAGAATCCCGCAGATCTGCCCAGCTGCCGACGAGTCGCACCCACCACCGTGCCGACGGCCGACCAGCAATCCGGCCGCGCCGCCGCGAACCGATCCGGACACGCTGCCGCCGTCCCTGGCGGCCGCGACGCACCAGATCGCAAGGCCTCCTGCCGCGAGGAATCGACGTCGCCGAGGCGCCGCCACCACCCGCCGTGGCGACCGGCCCGCCGCCACGCTCCAGCCCGGCGGCGCCGGCCCACGCCAGCCCCACCCGAGCGAGAGGGCCCGAGTCCCCGCCACCGCCGACGACGGCTAGGCTTTGTCTGGTCGCGCCCTTGGGTGGCAACGAGGAAGGAGGAGGAGGAGTGGGAAAGGTTCGGCGGTGATGGGATCTAGGGCCTCCCGGTCGCCCACGCAGGGGGCGGCTCGGGAGGGACGGGCCCTCGTCTCTTCAGTATAGATTGCAACCCGTCTCTCGTTGCTCCCGCTCACCTGAATCTAGTTGCTTGCTAGCCCGGGAGTTCCTAGTAGGCGCCTTAGGGCATGTCCAATGCCAAGACTCTTAACTGGGCGCTTAACTACTGTCACCTAAGTAAGCGCCTATACAGGAGGCTAGCTTGCAACGCGCAAGTGCCTAACCAGACGCTTATTCCATGACACAAATCGCCTAAGCGTCCGGCTCCAGGTGTGGCATCGGGGGACAAGACTTGCCTGCTCCTCCGTCGTGTGCCCATCCGTACTCCCATCTACGTGGCTTGATTTGATTGAAATAAAATAAAGCCCGGCCCCATCCTCTTAAAATCAGGGGGAAGATGATTAGATTAGAAAAAAAAAAGGAAAAAAGACAGCCGTAGGATGAAGTGGGAGCACGGATGGGAGTACAAGGAGGGAGCAGACAAGCCGGATCCCAGGAATTTGATCGGGCTCCCAAGAATTTGGTCGGTGCCGCGAAAATAGCTGGGATTTTAATCCCTACGCCTATGTAAGCATCTCCATTGTAGATGCCTTTATGCCCCGGCTAGGAGATCTGACGACCACTAGCCTGAAAGAATGGGCCAGCCCATTGGCATTTGGTTTGACGGTCAAACTTTAACTTTTGCATGTCTGTGATTAAATAAATCAAAAAATATTCATAGATTTTAAACAAGCTTCGAGTTGGTTCATGAATTTGAAAAGTTCATTGATTTTTTAAAACAAGTAATCAAATCTGAAAAGATCACAAATACTAAAAAGAAAGTACAGCAATTTTCGAAAGAGAAAACAAGTAAAAAGGTTCATCAATTTTGAAAAAAAGTTCATTAATTTTAGAAAAGAGTTCACAATTTGAAAAGATTTTCTAAATTTTATAAAAAGATCACGAATTTCAAAAAAAGTTAGCCATTTGAAAAAGGGAAATGATTAAAATCACCCGATGGATCATGCTCTTTTTGTCCGCCGTCTTGTGCACACGACACATGTCAGTGGGCTCGCACGTCTCCACCTTCCCAAAACAACTACCAGATCCAACCGTTCTTCATGATAATCCCATCTTTCTCTTGCATCTCTCCTTCATCCAGACGAGATGTTGTAGCCGCGCCACCGCCGAACACCCCAGCTGCACCGCCGCGGACGCCGGCGAGCACGCGCTCCGCCGTCACGGTCGCCGGCCGCCTCCAGCACCACCATCTTTCCTCCTTCCTCTTCTCGATTGATGGCGCCTGCTCCTACTGCTATTTGGTAATGAAGAAGATGACCTCCGCTCGCCACCGTCCATGGCAAGGCCGTCGTCCACTTCCGCAACATCACTTCTATTGCAAAAAATAAATCCGCAACATGAACCCCGTTGCAAAAAATCAGCAACAATAACTCTGTTGCAAAAAAAACCGCAACAAGACATTTGTTGCAAAAAAAATTGCAACAAAACCTCTGTTGCAAAGAAATCCGCAAAAAGACCTTTGTTGCAAAAATATTCCGCAACTGTTACGAATGTTTCTGCAACAACCTCTTTGTTGCAAAGCAGTGAAAAGACGTTCGCCCGCTAAATTTGTGTCAGATTCGACGGCTCGCGAGGCGGCGGATCTTTTTAAAAGATCCACCGGCCGATGCGTAGCAGCCCCCTTTAAAAAATCACGAATTTGAAATTTTCATGGGTTCTAGAAAACACTTCATCGAATTTAATTAAAAGTTTCCTAATTTGTGAATTTTAAAATTACAAATAAAGATAAAAGTAAAGAATAGAAAAATAGAAAATACAAAAAGGAAAAGAAAAAACATAACAAGACCGGTCCAGGAAAAACCAAAATCGAAAAAACAGAAAACAAATGGCTGCATGTTGCACCCATGAATGGGCCAACCCGGTAAGAGCGCCTTCATCGCCAATTAACCAAATGTACGTTAACGGGCGCTGAAGGCGCCGAATAAGAAATGCCTGCTGACCCTTTATTCTTTTGTCGCCCACGTCGCCTGCTCGATTTGCTCATTTACCAGTTTTTTTAAGAAAAAGGAAATTAGAAAATGTTTGTGGTCTAGCAAAAGGTTCATATTTTTTTTAGAAGTTCACTGATTCAAAAAAATGATCATGGGTTTAAAAAACTGAACGAATTTGAAAATCAGTTTCAAGAGTTGAAAAAGTTCACGAATTTAGAATATCATGATGTGGAAAAAGGCGTGGATTGAAAAGGTTAAATAATTCATAAAAAAAAGTTTGTAGATTTCAAATAAGTTCATGAATTTGAAAAGGTTCATGGGTTCTGCGGATTTAAAAGGAGCTCACGGAATTCAAAAAGTTAAGGTAACACATTCTAGAAGGTTCACAAAATCGGTGGGAAAAAGCGCACGCACGATGCGAACTTGTGTATTATTTGAGCGAGAAAGTGTTACCCTACATGGGCCCGTCACAACAAAACTTGCTTCTCCGGGAGGTAGGCGGAGGGTGCGCTTTTTATCAGAACCAGCGCTTAAGGCGCCAAATAGCGAGATCACTAATTAAGGGATAGCCCTTGTAAACGTCAGTCCACTTTTCTTTGGTGCTAAGTGGCACACTTCATGTCACAACCTGAAAGTTTTCCTTTTCATACATGTGTTTCTATTACAAAACGGTTTATCTGTTGAACCGTGTGTCCAAATCATAAATTGTTTTCACCGTTAAATTTCGTCGATCTTCGAAACTAAATCTCGTGTTAATAGGTTTTGTTGAACTTTTTTCACGAAAACCGAGAATAAGAAAAAGATAAAAAATATAAACCAAAAACAAATCAAACAATAAAAACCCATAAAAAAAAGGAGCAAAAAATTGTTTGAAAACCAAAAAATGGAAACCCGAAGCACAGTTGTGCCTTTTCACCCTTTTTTAGCAAGACTGTGCTTTTTCCTTTTCAGGAAGCACAACTGCACTTCTCGCAAAAGCATAGGATGTGATTTTTCATTTTCGGGAAGCATAGTTGTGCTTCCCCAAAAAAGGAAAAAGTCACGGCTCATGCAAGTGTAAGTTATGCTTCTCGTGCAAGCACGGGTTGTGCTTCTCGTAGAAGCATGAGTTGCGTTTTTCTCATTTCAGAAACCACAATTCTCGTAGATGTACATGCTATCCTTCTCATGGAAAACACTGTTTTCCAAAAAAAACCTAAATAACCCAGGCAAAAGCTAATAAAAGTATGAAAAAATATTTAAAACCTGAAGACCCGTAAAAAATATATCACAATCTAGAGGGAGCGCGAGTGCGCGACACATGTCGGACACTAAGAGCATCACTTGGTGCCCTCAGACAAAAAAGACCTTTGCGAGAGCCCCCAAAGATATAGTTAGTTAGTTGCTCCCATCAAATGGGAACCAACCCACACCATAGCACCTGCCTCGGCGGAACGAATGCCCAAGTGCACCTAATCCTATATACTTAAGAAGTTCACCCCCACTACTTGATTTATCTCAACATGCAACATAGACACCTCAGCATCCAATCACATCTAGCCACGTCATATCCTATATCCATCCTATCCACCTCATCAATGTCCAAGTCAGCAATTCTTTAGCCACAAATCAATTAATCCTGTGATGCAATATTCTGCTCCTTCAGGTGTAGCCCTTTCCCGATCACCGGAGCGACAACTCTTTCGCCTTCCGTAACTGAGGAGCGTTTTCTCTCTTCCACTCCCTATTCACGAACCATAAAAATCCACCACTAGGCACCAGCCGCATCTCCGCTCCTATATCTCGATCCTTCCATCTTCATCTCTCCGATCTACTCTCGCTGGCTGCTGTCTCGCGGCACAACCACCTGTAGTTCTGCACCAATCAGTACAAGGGTCGTCGACAACATCTGCAGGGCTGTCGCTCGCTTGCCCGATCGCTACTGCTAGGCTAGACAGTACGTCGATGTTCTTCGGTAGGTAAGTTTCAATGGTTCTCCCGCTGCCTACCCACAAGAATCCTAACGAGTTGTTCTTCGTGGTGAGGACACAGGCCGCTATGGAGGAACAAGGTTGCTCCCGCGGTGGCTTTAGCATGGCGTGGAAGAGTGCTGTATTGTCCAACGACATGTTCTGATGTCGCCTGGTGCCTACCCTAGCGATATGCATGAGGCATGACCGGACCATGTTTCCCGCTGAGGAATCAGGCAAAATCTGCTACTGAGGATGCACGATATATAGGCCGGCATGAGGGGAGCGATGTTGTGGACTAAAACACCAGCTACTGCTCCGGTGGTACTTCAAACGTAGGAGAAGAACGAGTCGTGGGCGTTGTGGAGATCGGTAAGGAAGCCATCGTCATCTTCAACCGAGACCGATTGTGACGACCCACCATGCTGAGAACCGAGCAGTATGATTTCTTGCGTCGCCCGTCTAGGAGCTCGGTCGGGTCGGCAAGGAGCACATGGAATCATGGAAATGGTGGTTGGGGAAGGAGATGGGGGAGAGATGGATGTCGGTGAGAGAGCTTCCCCATTGCTAGCCCCATCTAAACCTGAGCTTATTTCTGAACTTTATCAGGTTCCCCTCCTATTGCAAGTATACTGGATGTCCGCCACGGCAAGGGATATTAGTTTTGAGTTGCTTGCAAAGTTGGAGATTCTTCGTTGCTGGCTTGCTGCAAGTATACTGGACGTCCGCCACGGCAAGGGATATTAGTTTTGAGTTGCTTGCAAAGTTGGAGACTCTTGCTGCTTGCATTCGTAGTTTGGTATACAAAGTCCCGTATCTGATCTTTTTTCACTGAGTTATTATATGTACATTCTGTTAGTTTTCATACTTATTTAGAGGGAATTGGATTCTGACGGAATCTATTTTTATAATCAAAATCTGCGACACTATAACCATTTTGGATGCCAAGCTTATTTGCAGATTCAATCAGATCCACCGGCCGTACTTCAAGTGTGTCAAACAATTTTCTGCTGACAACAAGGATTTAGGACGATTTGGTGGTTCTTACCGGAGTAGTATTGTTGCTTCTCCTGTCAATGGACAAGTATCCTACAAAATTAATGGATGGATAACCAACAAAATTTTCGGCAGGGTGACTCAACCACAGTTGTTGGCACCCTATCCTGTAGATGCATACAACTTTATGCCATGCACTCCTGTTTGATCATCTCGCAAGGTACATTTAGTTTCCTCCTTCGTTCATTTTTAAGGATTAATTGACTGAATCGCAGCATGTCCTTTTTACCATATAAGCATTGATGAGTTGAGTGTCAATGGTTTGGACGCATGCTGCCAACTGGTGAGAGACCATTGTGATACTGTTCTTTTGTGTAACGCCAATTCAGGTTGCTACTCATGTCACAATGTCTATAATACATATGTTAAATCACATTGAAAGCCAATGGTTTTATCCTTTTGGGCTGAGTCGACCTACCAAGAGTTTCAGTACTTCCGAATCTTTCACGGAATCATCACATTCTTCACGACAACAAAATCCCGCAGCAACACGCGGGGTATCATCTAGTTATCTCAGTTTGTTGCTGTGTGGAAAGGTGAGCTAATTGTATCACATCGGTTGTGCGAAAATAGTTTGAGGATGATCCAGGTATAAGAAAAAGTTCTTCAGGCTTTGCCACATCCATCTTTGCACTTGGGGCAATGACGCAGCTAGTGAGATTTCATGAGACGCGTTAATTGTTGGTTAACTATTTCAAAACCCCCTCTTTGGCTCTCATTGGTCATTGAGAATTTTTGGAAGGGTTCCAAACATTTTTCTTGCTCCAAACATTACTTGGTACACTCTTTTTGAGTTGGAAGTGATCCAATTAATGCCCAAGCATTGGGCAAGAAAGAAAAATTGTAGTTGTTTCCAAGTTTTGCATAAAGACTCTAGGGAGAATACCTCGCGAAAGAGTAGATTTTGTCTCTAGTTTGATGTGGTGTCAAGTAGGTTTCCCCTGCTGTAGCGCGAGAGGTAAAACCGCAAACAACTGCGTCACTCACGTCAAGCGCCGGCGATGCTGACAGTTCCTCTCCCCTCCGTCCGCCACAGGCAGTGTGAGGTGGGAGAACCCCGTTTCTCCCCTTTCGGCTTGTATATAGGGTTAGGGTTAGGTTTTCACGGTAGCGGTGATGGCGCCCCGTCAGAATAAGGGGATGCCGTTCCACCTCCACCATGACGTCTCATGGGGCGGCGCGCAGGATCTGGCAGCTTAGTCTTCTCGATGCTCGTGCGTGACAGCGGGATTTTTTTCTCTCCTGGCATCGGCGCTTGGAAGATAGCAGCGATGTGATAGGGAGTTTGTCAACTCGGATTCGATCCACTAAGACTTCACCGATCCAAATGGAATCGTCGGATCCTCGACTTAAATTCCTGACATACTATGGGTGGCAAGGTTAGGATGCTTCTGCCGGTGGTGTCATCCGCTTGTGCGTGGGCGGAGCTCTTTTGGACTTGTGGCATATTGGACATCGATGACTCTTTTCTCCATGGCGATGATCCGACAGGATCGGGGACTGGCAATTTCCCATCCGCCACCAACATGGATATGTTGGCTCCGGCAGTGGAGCATCGGTGGCGGCGCGCCACCTGCCCGTTCTGGAATATGGAGGCAGTCAACTCCCTTTGACCTTGGTGTAATTTTCTTCCTTTGGGGGGTTGTTTGTATTGCTGGTGTTGCTAATAGATCTAAGGGTTTTTTTCCGTGAAAAAAGGACAAAAAAATGGCGTGGTGTCTTTTTGCCTTCCAGTCATCATGTGATTGGACTTTGAAAATCATGTAAAACTTATTCTCTCATTCTATAAAGATGGTACGCTTAAGCATATTCCAAAAAAAACTTTACACCTAACCAATGGTACCCAATTATAGTTGTCTAATCCTTGGTGCAAAGAAGGCGTGTAGATTTTATTACAAGTTAAACGGTGCAATGTTTGATTAAATTTATAGAAACTAAGAACTGCAATATCAAATTAGAATCATGAAGTACGCAATAAAAATTTAGAACGGGGTGATACAAACTATAATAGTATAAGCAAGCTGGACGACCTGCTCAACCATAACGTCGAATCTAAACCCCTGATTGAGCGGCATATAAAAATACAAAAGACACTGCATAAAATAGAACGTGGTGCCATGGGCCGATAAGCGGCACAAATCTAGCCATATTACTGGTGCACCGCGAGGCTCAAAGCGAAGGGCTGGTACGTGATGGCCCAATGGGCTTTTCTGTTTTACGTAACTCAGGTCGTGTTTTCCAGAACCAATTAGCTCAGGTTGTTGATGGGTTAATTGTACCACATCGGTTGTGAAGGAATAATTTGAGGACGACCAGTGTATAAGAAGAAGATCGCCAGGCTATGGAACACCGGCCTTGCGCTTGGGGCAATGACGTACAGCTAGTGAGGTTATACCGAGGCGCGTTAATTGCTGATTAAAAACTATTTCCAAACCCCCTCTTTGGCCTTCATTCATGGGTCACTGAGAATTATTGGAAGGGTTCCCTCCTAGTGAGGGTAAAACCCAACAAATTGAAATATAAAATCTTTCTTTCCGGGAAAGGTAAATGGTGTTAGCAAGATTTACATATTCCGGCTCAACCCCTGTTGTGCTACCAATATATAGTAGCGGGGATGCCGGACTCTTGTGCTGCCACCAGGAGAATCTCTACCTGACTAACGAACACCGGAAATAGTCTGAATGAAAATAGCAATATCTTAGTATCTGATTTGTGCAGTACTGAAAACAAAGTGCGTGCAAAGTTCAATGGATGTGGTTGAGTTGGGAAGCAATCTGGAGATGCAGCTTTTTAGTGTTCAGAGAGTAATGTTCAGGTCTAGCAAGTCTAGGCAGCCCCCAAACGGATGGAGTCGCCGATTCTACCTGCTGACCGTTCATACTTCACTGGCGAACAGCGATTATCTGTAGTTTATGCATTACAATGTATAGTAGTAGTGCACAAACAAGGCTGAACGGTCCGCTTAATTCCTACACAGGCAGTGCTACAGAGACGCACCATGCCCAAGCAAGAGCTCAGCCGGCAGCACGGCGGCTTGCACACGGTTGTTGTGTTGTTGCCTCGCCTTGCTCAGGCAAAGGCCGACAGACTTTTCTCGTCCCAAAGTATCTTGATTATCAAAAAAGAAAAAAAAAGTATCAGCCTTTCCTTCCTGGTCCGCTAAACTTCCGATCCATTTCGGCCGTGATCGCGACCCCGCACCAGATTGTTCACGTGCAATCTAACTTCCCTGTACATCGAGATCTACCAGAGCGCACCAGCAGCCTGGACGTCCGCAAAAGGGCTCGCCACCCCGCTCGCCGATCCATCGGAAGTCTCTAATCCGTAATCGAGATGATGAACAAGCAATCAGTCTCTTGAATCTTGATTCTGGGTGGTATTACGTCAAACAAGCTTGTCCACTGTTACTTCGTTCGTCATCATGTCCCATCGAGATTAGTGGTTCTGCTTGCTGACCACGTGTGATTCCGTGAGATGGGACTATTTAGTGGATCTTCTTCAACATCTTGGCTTCCCCGCGCGCTTAGAGTCTGGGTCTCGGCGCTCCTCACCTCGGCTACCTCGAGAGTGTTACTCAACGGCATGGTCGGAGACCCTATTAGGCATGGGAAGGGTTTACGGCAAGGTGACCCGATGTTTTCGCTTCTTTTTGTGCTTGCCATCGATCCCCTCCACCACATTCTCAATAAGGCCACGGTCCAAGGCAAACTACATCCTATCAGAAGAAATACCGCAACTCTCCGTGCCTTCCTCTATGCGGATGATGCAGCCGTTTTTGTGAAGCCCATCAAGGAGGACGTCTCATGCTTTGCCTCCATCTTAGGCGACTTTGCTAAGGTCATGGGACTAGTCACCAATTGCAGTAAGAGTCTGGTGGCCCCAATTCGATGTGCTGGCCTTGATCTTCCTGAAATCCTGCAGCTCTTCCCCGCCAAACTCACGAGTTTTCCCATGACTTACTTGGGGCTGCCACTATCAGTGAAGAGACTTAAGGCGGTTCATTTCTTGCCTTTGGAGGAAAAAGTTGCGCGCAGGCTCGCCCCTTGGATTGGCCACCTCATGGCAGCCCCTAGGAGGGTTGTTCTGGTCAAGGCGGTTCTCACCGCCATAGCTATCTACAACATTACTTTGCTGACCCTGTCAGCGGAGGTGATGAAGCGCATTGATGCCTTACGACGTGCATTCCTTTGGGCCGGTTGCGACAAAGTCACTAGTGGCAAGTGTAAAATCAATTGGGACATAGTTTGCAATTCTAAAGCTATGGGCGGTCTGGGCGTCCTAAGCCTTGACAAATTTGCCATTGCCCTCCGCTTCAGGTGGCTTTCGAACGAGTGGGCGGAGCAGCCAAAGCCGTGGGTTGGGTTAGGCACCTGAGGGAGTCCTGGATTAGGGGGTATCCGGACAGCCGGACTATATCCTTTGGCCGGACTGTTGGACTATGAAGATACAAGATTGAAGACTTCGTCCCGTGTCCGGATGGGACTCTCCTTGACGTGGAAGGCAAGTTTGGCAATACGGATATGTAGATCTCCTTCCTTGTAACCGACTCTGTGTAACCCTAGCCCCTTCCGGTGTCTATATAAACCGGAGGGTTTAGTCCGTAGGACCAAGAACAACAATCATACCATAGGCTAGCTTCTAGGGTTTAGCCTCTTTGATCTCGTGGTAGATCAACTCTTGTACTACTCATATTATCAAGAACAATCAAGCAGGACGTAGGGTATTACCTCCATCAAAAGGGCCCGAACCTGGGTAAACATCGTGTCCCCGGCCTCCTGTTACCATCCGTCTTAGACGCACAGTTCGGGACCTCCTACCCGAGATCCGCCGGTTTTGACACCGACATTGGTGCTTTCATTGAGAGTTCCTCTGTGTCGTCATCGTTAGGCTGGATGGCCCCTTCGATCATCGATAGCGATGTAGTCCAGGGTGAGACTTTCCTCCCCAGACATATCTTTGTATTCGGCGGCTCCGCACTGCGGGCCAACTCACTTGGCCATCTGGAGCAGATCGAGAGTTACGTCCCTGGCCATCAGGTCAGGTTTGGAAGCATAAACCACACGGCCGACACCCACGGAGACTTGATATTCGGCAGATTCGAGCCCTTGCCGAGTGCGCCGCACGGTCACGATGAACATGATTTAGCTCTACCATCGGACAGTGTTCGGGAGATCGCGTCGGCGACCGTTCCGACCCTCAATTCGGAGCCCATTGCGCCATCCAAGGATGGGTGGATAGACCCCGTCACGGAGGCCGCATCTTCAGCGGCGATCGAGCCAAATACCGACCTTACCCTTCACGGGAGCCGTGACGCCGAACTGCTGGACTCTTCCCCGACCACGGACTCCGAACCGCCTGCGCCCGTGCCTATCGAATCCGACTGGGCGCCGATCATGGAGTTCACCTCCGCGGATATCTTTCAGCACTCGCCCTTCGGCGACATACTAAATTCATTAAAGTCTCTCTCCTTGTCAGGAGAGTCCTGGCCGAACTATGTCCGGCAGGATTGGGATGAGGATGACGAAGAATTCGCCGTCCACCCACCACCCACTTAGTAGCCACTGTCGATGATTTGACCGACATGCTCGACTTCGACTCCGAAGACATCGACGGTATGGACGACGATGCAGGAGACGAACAGGAGCCACTGCCCACAGGGCACTGGACGCCCACTTCATCATATGATGTATACATGGTGGACACACCCAAAGAAAACGACGACGAGGAACGGAAGGATGCAGCGAAGGATCGATCCCTCGAGAAGCAGTCAAAGCGGCGGCGTAAGCGCCGCTCCAAATCCCGCCTCGGCAGAAACAACGATCATATAGACCCAGCGATAGAGCAGGGTGAGCCAGCAGACGACGAACACGGCATTGAACCACCGTCCGACCACGGCAACACGGAGAATCAAACCGAACAACCCGTCTCCGACAAAGATAGCAGTCCGGATGACATCACACCGGACAGGCACCCAGAGCAACAGAATCCCCATCAAAGGCTTGTTGCCACTGCGAGGAGTCTGAAAAAGCAGAAGCAAAGGCTCAGGACTGCACAAGACACACTCAGAATTAGATGGAGTAAAGTACTCAACACCGCAGCAAAGTACAGCGGCAGTCGCCACACAAAGAGCTACCTGAAGCGAAAGCTGCTACCTGAATTCGATGATGAGGCCTTAGAGCCCCCCAATCAAAAAACAAAACAACCATCCGGTTGGATAGACGACCTCGTGGCCAACATAGAGCGGCAAACGACGCTGCACACAAGCCAGTAAGTGATCCAAATGAGGGCGCGCATCAAAAGGACGGCGCAACCAGATCCATCTACGGGCCAAGCAAGCGCGCTCCAGCAAGCAATGCAACACAACAAAAATCCGAACACCATGGTACACCCAAATACAGGGGTGCCGCACACCCCCTATGTTTCACCGATGAGGTGCTGGGCCATGGATTTCCAGAGGGATTCAAACCCGTAAATATAGAGGCGTACGACGGAACGACAGACCCTGGGGTCTGGATTGAGGACTACATCCTCCATATCCACATGGCTCGAGGAGAAGATCTCCATGCCATCAAGTACTTACCCCTCAAGCTCAAAGGAACAGCTTGGCACTGGCTTAAAAGCCTCCCCGAAAACTCCATTGGAAGCTTGGAAGAGTTCGAGGACGTTTTTCGGGCAAATTTTCAAGGGACCTATGTCCGACCACCGGATGCAGACGATTTAAGTCACATAACTCAACAGCCCGGAGAGTCAGCCCGAAAGCTTTAGAACAGGTTTCTCACTAAAAAGAACCAAATAGTCGAATGTCCGGACGCCGAAGCCTTAGCAGCTTTCAAGCACAGCGTTCGAGACGAATGGCTTGCCAAACACCTCAGCCAAGAAAAGCTGAGAACAATGGCAGCATTAACAAGCCTCATGACCCGCTTTTGCGCGGGCGAGGACAGCTGGCTAGCCCATTGTAGCACCAGCGACCCAATTACATCCGAAATCAGGGACGGAAACGGGAAGCCACGACGCAGCAAAAACAATCGCCGGAATAAAGAAGACAACCCGAAGAGCACGGCGGTAAACGCCGGATTCAGAAGCTCTCGGCCAGGTCAGCAAAAGCTGCCCTCCAAAGGCAACAGAGATGACTGTCCAGCCTAAACAAGATTCTGGACAAAATATGTCAGATCCACAGCACCCCCGATAAACCTATAAATCATACCCATAGAGAATGTTGGGTCTTCAAGCAGTTCGGCAAGCTCAACACCGAACACAAGGGGCAGGATACACCAAGCGAAGACGAGGACGAGCCTCGCAAGCAAAGCACTGGGGAACAGAAGAAATTCCCACCAGAAGTCAAAACAGTAAACGTGTTACACGTGATGAAGGGGAGAAACAAAGCGACACTCCTAGAGACACATGCCCCAGGGCCTATCACCGCGCAGTTCTGCCACTGGTCGTCCCAACCGATCACCTTTGACCATCGGGATTACTCGGCAAGTATCCGGCATGTAGGATGGGCTGCCTTGGTGTTAGACCCGATAATTGACGGATACCACTTCACACGAGTCCTGATGGACGACAACAATAGTTTAAACATGATATATCAGGACACAGTCCGCAAAATGGGGATAGACCCAACAAAAATCAGCCATAGCAATACTACCTTTAAAGGAGTAACGCCGGGCCCAGAAGCCCATTGCACGGGCACCCTGCTACTAGAGGTTATATTTGGCTTTCCCGATAATTTTCGCAGCGAAAAGTCAACCTTCCACATCGCTCCGTTCCAAAGTGGCTATCAAACACTACTCGGACGCGAAGCTTTCACTCGCTTTAATGCAATACCGCATTACACTTCCCTCATGCTTAAGATGCCCGGTCCACGTGGCATCATTATAGTAAATGGAAATATTGAGCACTTCTTGCGCGCGGAAGATCGTGCGGCTGCCTTGGCAGCCGCACACTAAATGGCCTCACCAACTAGAGCATCTGACAGGTCGTTAAGACCACGGACGCGGTTAGACGAGTCTGGTGTAGCTATATATAATTGATACAGGTTTGATGGCTATACCCCTATAACAATACAAGGGGCTCAATGCGTGTAAACAAGTGACAATTAGGCTCAACTTTACTCATCTTGAACTGTACATGGTTTACTTAGTATAACCTACCTTCTGCACGACAACTTTTCAGTTAAGTTCCTCTCTTTTACAGATGACCATTGTGCTACACCCATCCAGGATACGGCACAACGGAGACACAGGCGCAGACGTGCAGCAAGGACCCGTTCCAAGGATTCTTTTTAGATTAAGACCGTGTGTAAACCTTTTTTACTGTCTCTTGTTGATACACATCCCCCGGATTCTCAATACAATTGAGAAGGATGCTGACGTATTGACATGTGGCCATGTCAGAATATTGCACGTACCTGGACACCTGGGGCTTATTACAAAGGGCACTATTTAGCCCGGTTTACATCATAAAGACCCAATACCTTAGGGAGTGTTCGGCGTCGCGAGTTTGGCCTTATATGCATCAGCTCCGAATCATGTCTTTGGTCAAATGTTGGGTTTGCCCGGCTCCTGTGTTTTGCTGCCTTACGTTCCGCTCTATCGGCTAAGGCGGCACCAGGAGAACTACTGCGATTGTGCCCTGATTCATCCGGACGAGCACCTCAGTGGAGAAAGCCGAAAACTGACTGTCATGATATAGCGTGAGTCTGGTCAACCACTCGATGACCTAGCGGAATCTTCGGGATTCCTCCGCCTTAACGAAGGTTCGTTTCCCGGCCAGGCATGTACGCGCCCCGAATTCGGATGAGCGCGGAGCCACCAGGGGCTATATAGTAGCCCCACTATCAAACTCCTCTGGCTAAGTGAAAGTGTTAAAGCATTATAGTCTGATTGCCTAGTTCGTTGCGCTATCACCTCCTTAATGGACCAAGACGTTGGATCAAGTGTGAACATGCGTCTTCTGTTGGGGAACGTAGCAGAAATTCAAAATTTTCTACGCATCACCAAGATCAATCTATGGAGTAATCTAGCAACAAGGGGAAGGAGAGTGCATCTACATACCCTTGTAGATCGCTAAGCGGAAGCATTCAAGTGAACAGGGTTGATGGAGTCGTACTCGTCGTGATCCAAATCACCGATGATCCTAGCGCCGAATGGACGGCACCTCCGCGTCAACACACGTATGGAACGGAGACGTCTCCCACGCCTTGATCCAGCAAGGAGGAGGGATAGGTTGAGGAAGAGGGCTCCAACAGCAGCACGATGGCGTGGTGGTGGTGGAGTTGCAGTACTCGGGCAGGGCTTCGCCAAGCTCTTGCGGAGGAGGAGAGGTGTTGGGGAGGGGAGGGGCTGCGCCAGGGATCTCGTGTGCAGCCCTCCCCTTGCCCCTCTATTTATAGGGGAAGGAGGAAGGGGGCCGGCCCCCTCTAGATCTCATCTAGAGGGGGGCGGCGTCCAAGGGGAGGGGGCTTGCCCCCAAAGCAAGGGGGGCGCCCCCTTTAGGGTCCCCCCCAACCCTAGGCGCATGGGCCCAAGGGGGGATGCGGCCAGCCCATGTAGGGCTGGTTCCCCTTTCCTCTACAGCCCATTAGGCCCTCTGGGAGAGGTGGCCCCTCCCGGTGGACCCCCGGAAACCCTCCGGTGGCCCCGGTACAATACCGATATGCCCCCGAACCTTTTCGGTGACCGTATGACAACTTCCTACATATAAATCTTCACCTCTGGACCATTCCAGAACTCCTCGCGACGTCCGGGATCTCATCCGGGACTCCGAACAACATTCGGTAATCACATACAAGTCTTCCTAACAACCCTAGCATCACCGAACGTTAAGTGTGTAGACCCTACGGTTTCGGGAGACATGCAGACATGACCGAGATGACTCTCCAGTCAATAACCAACAGCGGGATCTAGATACCCATGTTGGCTCCCACATGTTCCACGATGATCTCATCGGATGAACCATGATGTCGAGGATTCAATCAACCCGTATTCAATTCCCTTTGTCCATCGGTACGATACTTGCCCGAGATTTGATCGTCGGTATCCCGATACCTTGTTCAATCTCGTTACCGGCAAGTCTCTTTACTCGTTCCGTAACACATCATCCCTTGATCAACTCCTTTGTCACATTGTGCACATTATGATGATGTCCTACCGAGTGGGCCCAGAGATACCTCTCCGTTTACACGGAGTGACAAATCCCAGTCTCGATTCGTGCCAACCCAACAGACACTTTCGGAGATACCTGTAGTGTGCCTTTATAGCCACCCAGTTACGTTGTGACGTTTGGTACACCCAAAGCACTCCTACGGTATCCGGGAGTTGCACAATCTCATGGTCAAAGGAAATGATACTTGACATTAGAAAAGCTTTAGCAAACGAACTACACGATCTTGTGCTAGGCTTAGGATTGGGTCTTGTCCATCACATCATTCTCCTAATGATGTGATCCCGTTATCAATGACATCCAATGTCCAGTCAGGAAACCGTAACCATTTATTGATCAACGAGCTAGTCAACTAGAGGCTTACTAGGGACATGGTGTTGTCTATTTATCCACACATGTATCTGAGTTTCCTATCAATACAATTCTAGCATGGATAATAAACGATTATAATGAACAAGGAAATATAATAATAACCAATTTATTATTGCCTCTAGGGCATATTTCCAACATCTTCTGCGAGCACCCCCGAATTATATGCGTGGGGGCTGAAGCCGACGACTGCCATCTTTCAGGTTATATACATCTGAAGCGGCGGGGTGGCTCCCCAGGTGGTGGCACGGATCTAGGCCCGCGCGGGCCCCGGATGGGCTCCGCGGGCCGCGGCGGCGGTGGGGCGGCGGCGGACACATGGCGTGTGGTGGTTGGGCGCGTGGCGGCGGGCGGACATGTCCGGCTCGGTCGGACACGTCCGGCGGCTGGAGGAGGACGGAGACTAGGGTTAGGGTAGGGGAAGATCCGAAAATTCGGGGGAAGTGCTATATATATAGGTAGAGAGAGCTAGGAGAGTCCAAATGAGGTGCGGTTTTCGGCCACGCGATCGTGATCGAACGCTCTAGATGATGGGGGAAGTTTAGGTGGGTTTTGGGCCAAATTGGAGGGGTGTTGGGCTGCAACACTCATGAGGCTTTCTCGGTCCCTCGGTTAACCGTTGGAGTATCAAACGAAGTCCAAATGGTACGAAACTTGACAGGCGGTCTACCGGTAGTAAACCAAGGCCGCATGACAAGTCTCGGTCCAAACCGGAAATGTTCAACCCCCACACACGAAAGAAAGGTAGAAAATGACCACCGGACGAGAACGGAGCGCCGGAATGCAAAACGGACAACGGAGAAAATGCTCGGATGCATGAGACGAACGCGAATGCAAATGAAATGCACATGATGACATGATATGCAATGCATGACACGCAAGCAATCACAAGGCAACAACGTCGTCTTGGGCTCCACGGTGACCTCCGTCCTGCCGCTCTGCTGGTCTTGGTCTCGTTGCACCGGAATGGCAACCTTTGCCCGATGCCTTGGCCTGTGCTTGCCCCCTTTGCACCAAAGAGGAAACAAGGACACTTCGCAGGCTGGCGCCCGCCTGGTCTCAATCGTCATGGCTTGCGTCATGGGCTCTTCGCGAGGTACCCCTGCCTTGATCTCTCCGCCTCCTCGCGAGCCTGCCTGAAGAGGCTGCCTCTGAGGAAGCTTCCTGTCGTCCTCCCCGCGAGGCTTGGCCCCTCGCGAGGGTCTTGAGCTTGAGATGATGAAGATGGGCCGCGCTGGGCCCCCACTCGAGCCACGCCACAGGCCGCAGGCAGGCAAGTCTGGGGACCCCCGTTCCCAGAACACCGACAGTAGCCCCCGGGCACAAGGCGCCCCCGAGCTTGGCCCTGCAGGAAAGCGAAGGGCTAAGCGCGAAGCGCCGCTAGCCCTAACAGCCTGCGGCCTTGGGCGCCACGTGGCGATTGATTTGACGTGGGCGACTGCGCTTCCCCATGACGCCTCGGCGACCGCACGACTTGGTAAGTCCCTGCATGGAGAGAAACCAATCATGATTACCTGCGATCGTGGTGCTCGGCGGTTGGCCTCCTCCAGCTATAAGTACGGGGCCGCATGAGCCCCTTCATCCCGTCCCTTCTTGCTGCTCCCTTTCTTCTTCTTGGCTACTTCGCCGTCCCCATGGCCCCAAAGAGGTTCTCGGCCGTGGAGAAAGGAAAGGCCCCCCGGGCAGGGCCTGACTCCCCCCAGACCAAGCGCGGCCGAGGCCGCCCTTGCAAGTATAACACGGTCCCCGTGGTGGCCTCCTGCGGCCATGGAGGTGGTTCCCTGCACGGTAGTGAGCGCCCGGTTGCCGACGGGGGGCACGCTATGGGTGTGTGCCCCCCTAGGCCACGCTTTCGCTCTGCGGAGGTGCTGCCGGAGTTCGTCGTGTGGTCGGCGGACCCATCCAGCACCAGGCTCCAGCTCCCCTGTTTCTTCGTAGATGAACTGCCGGCCAGCGCCCGGTGCGGCTTCTGGCTCCAGGCAGACGGATGCTGCAGTAGGGCCTCCTGGGCGTCGCTGGAGGTCTCCGTTTCTGGGAATGGGGCTCTGACACGCGGCTGGCAAACGTTTGCCCGTGCGCGCGGCCTGAGCCGGTGGTGCACCCTGTACTTCAAGTTTGATGGCGATGCCACCCTCTACGTGAGGGTGTTCGGGGAAGACGGTCGCCGTGCCGGGTGCTGCCCTGAAGACGACGACCGCGGCCGCGTGCCCAGCCCCGGCACCGACCAGGATGAAGATGGCGACCGGCGTACAGGCGGCGGTGCTCGGGATTCGCTGAGCTTCGGCGACCCCCTCTTAGGCAGCAGCTCCTCCAGCGGTGGCCGCGACCAGCCCCCTCGCCGTCGCGCCCGCCTAGGTGAAGGTAGCGGGTTAGCTCGCCGTCGGGCCCCGGTGAAGCGAGAGGGGGGGTCCGCCTGAGCCCCAGGAGCAGCTCGAGCCTTCGCTGTGGGTTGGCGCAGGACGAATCGCGCCCGTTTTGTTTTCTTTCTTATCATGCGCAGAAAATAGAAAGTAATGTAGGGACCCGCAGGGGCGTGTTAGAACTGCTGTTGTTTAACCATCACGCTGTTTTCGCTATTTCTGCGCTGTGTTTCTGCGCCGTGCACCCATGCGCGAGAACTATTTTAGCTCAGTGGGGCTTGGCGCGGTCCTCGCCTCCCGAGGCCGTGGCCTCCTCGTGCGCTTCGTGCCCTGCAAGGATCAGTAGGAGGGGCAACTTACGGTCTTAGTTGTGGGAGCGATCGGCCCAGGTCCTGCGCTCGTGTCGTGATGCCCGTGGGGCACGGACTGGGAGGGGTGCTCCCGCAGAGGACTCGAATAGGAAAGCTCCAAACGATGGAGGCAGGAAACACTCGCGAGGGCGCCCGCGAACCTCCCTCGCGAGACTTGTGCGAGAGAAAACGAGGCAAGCGAGCGAGAAAGACAAAGAGTCACAAGCCAGGAACGTCAGCAACTCCAATAAAACTTCAAACAGGAACAAACAAACCAACTGCGGAAAGCAAATGGGAAAGCCGCGTCCGGCACCTATTCTAGTCTTCGACGTCTTCTCACCAGCGCAGAGCTAAGTGCTGCCACTGGGCATGGGCGGGAGCCCCCGAGGCCCGAGGGCGGCACTCCGGAGACTCCGGGGCGTGTACAGCCCCACTCATTATTACCTGAGAGTGTCACGGGCGGCGAGCTTCACAGGCATTGGCCTTCTTCACAGGCACCGGGCCTTTCTCGAAATGCGGCAGCTTCACAGGCATTTGCCTTCTTCACAGGCACCAGGCCTTTTCCAAAACGCAGCTTCACAGGCATTCGCCTTCTTCACAAGCACCGGGCCTTTTCCAAAATGCAGCTTCACAGGCATTCGCCTTCTTCACAGGCACTAGGCCTTTTCCAAAACACAGCTTCACAGGCATTCGCCTTCTTCACAGGCACTGGGCCTTTTCCAAAACGCAGCTTCATAGGCATTCGCCTTCTTCACAGGCACCGGGCCTTTCCTAAGCGCTAGGCCTCGCTCAGGGATAGAACCTTCAGAGATGTTGAATATTCCACGCATTCTGGATGGGTACCCCCTCTGTGGTCTCCAAGCGCGCGGAGCTGGGCCTGGACATGAACAACCTTGAATGGGCCCTCCCACATGGGAGAGAGCTTGTGTAGCCCCTCCCTGGAGAGAACCCGTCTGAGCACGAGATCCGCTACCTCAAGAGTTCTGGGGCGGATGTTGCGGCAGTGGTATCGTCGCAGCGCCTGTTGATACCTTGCCGCTCGCAGCGCGGCTTCTCGACGGTGTTCCTCCCCCAGCACAAGATCCGTCCCCCGCATGGCGTCCTGCTGCGTCTCGTCGAACGCCAGGACCCGTGCGGAGCGACGCCTGACCTCGTGAGGGAGAACAGCCTCTACTCTGTAGACGAGGAAGAACGGGGTCTCGCCGGTCGGCTTGGTCGCAGTTGTGCGGATTGACCACAGTACGGACTGGAGCTCGTCGTACCAACCCCTGCCGCAGGCCTCCAGCTTCTTCTTGAAGGTCCTGGCTTTGAGGCCCCTCAGGACCTTCGCGTTGGCCCACTCGGCCTGGCCGTTGCTCCGGGTGTTTGCTACCGAAGCGTAGCATATCTGCGTTCCAAGGTTAGCACAGTACGTTTTGAAGAGATTACTGGTGAATTGCGAACCGTTGTCAGTGATGATGCAGTTGGGTACCCCAAATCGGCTCACGAGGCCCTTGATGAATTTGACCGCAGAGCCTGCCGGGATCGTGCGGACGGCTTCCACCTCAGCCCACTTGGTGAATTTGTCCACGGCGATGTAGAGGTAGCGATAGCCCCCTGGCGCTCGAGGAAACGAGCCCAGAATGTCCAGTCCCCAAACTGCAAACGGCCATGAGAGGGGTATCGTCTGTAGACCCCCCGCAGGCTGATGGATCTGCCTAGCGTGAAACTGGCAGGCCTCGCAAGCCTTCACAAGCTCAACGGCGTCGTTGAGCGCCGTGGGCTAGTAGAATCCACTGCGGAACGCCTTGCTGATGAGTGGTGCTAGTAGTCTCCGCCGTGTATGTCCGCCAGTAGCTCCTTCCCTTGCTCTCGGGAGATGCAACATAGGGACACATCATTTGGTCGCTTCCTGTAGAGCTCTCCATCCCTGATGCAATAAGTCGTGGCCTGCCGCGCCACACGCTCCGCTTCCTCCTCATTCTCCGGCAGAGTCCCTTGCATCAGGTAGTTCTTGAGCTCCGGGATCCAACACCCTTCCTGAGGCTCTAACGCCAAGAGCAGGCGTGCCCCTGAGGCTGGGCCGCAGGCCGGGGCTCCTGAGGCAGGCAGCTGAGGGAGCTCCTCCCTTGGTTGCACCGTGCTCGACAGTGGCGGCACCGCCGAGGGTTTGAAGAGCCGCTCCTCGAAGATGCCAGGCTCCTGAGGAAGCCGCCTGGACGCCCTTTTGGCAATGTCATCGGCCTCCCGATTGGTGCCGCGAGGCACATGCTGCAACTCCAGCCCCCAGAACTGTTTCTCCATCTTGCGAACCTCAGCGAGGTAGGCTTCCATGTGCTCGTCCTTTGGCTCGTATATCTTGTTGGAGAAGTTGACGAGGAGCCGCAAATCGCCCTTGATGACGAGGCGCTTTACCCCTAAGGCAATAGCGGCCTTCAAGCCTGCTATTAGGCCTTCGTACTCTGCTATGTTGTTGGAGATCTTTTCTCTGTGCTGGAAGCAGAGTTGTACAGTGTAATAGAGTTTTTCCTGGGTAGGGGACACAAGCACTGCGCCAGCTCCCGCACCGTGTCGGGACAACGCCCCATCGAAGTACATGACCCAGCCGTCCGGTGCTTCACTCCCCGGGGAAAGTGATCGGTCTTCGCCTGCCTCGAGACCCGGCACTTCTGCCAATTCTGCCACAAAATCCGCAAGTGCGGCTCCCTTGATGACTCTGGTTGTACTGAATTCTAGCTGAAACGCCTGTAGCTCAATGTTCCATTTAGCAACCTTTCCAGCTGAGTTGGGGCTTCTGAGTACTCTTTCCAAGGGGTATGCTGAGACGACTTTGATGGGATGTCCTTGGAAGTAGTGGCGCGGCTTGCGTGAGGCCACTAGTAGCGCGAGGAGGAGTTTTTGAGGCATGGGATACCGTGCCCTTGCGTCCCGTAGCACCGTGCTGACGAAGTACATGGGATGCTCGACGAGGTTGAGGGTGCTGGCGCAGGTTGCGTCCTCCAGAGGTCGAGGCGTTTCTTGAGACGACAGGGCTCCCAGTGCTTGGTCGCCTCAAGGGGCCTCTCCTGCTCCGGGTGCGTCCTCCTGCTGTGGTTGTTCCTTTCCGGCTGCAGTTGCAGCCTTCGCGAGGCCCTCCTGGCTCTGGTTTGCTTCAGTTCGGACGGTCGACGCGGCCTTGGCACAACGCTCCTCCCTGACCGCCACCAGGGCTGCGCTAGCGGAGTAGGGGGTGGCCGCAAGGTAGAGCACCAGGGGCTCCCGAGGACGCAGAGCTACCATCACTGGTGGACTGGTAAGGTACCACTTGAGGTCTTGGAATGCCTTGTCGGCCTCTTCAGTCCATTCGAAGGGGCCCTTTTTCTTCATCAGCTTGAAGAAGGGCAGCGCTCGTTCCCCCAACTTGGAGATGAAGCGCCCCAGCGCAGTCACACGCCCGGTGAGCTTCTGCATTTCTCTGAGGGTCCTTGGCGGGCTCATGTCTTCGACTGCCTTGACCTTCTCCGGGTTGGCCTCGATGCCCCTATGGGATACGAGGAAACCCAAGAGCTTGCCTGAGGGGACTCCAAACAAGCACTTCTCCGGGTTGAGCCGTAGGTCCACTTCATTGAGGCTTGCAAAGGTTTCTTCCAGGTCCTGTATCAGGGTTCTTGCCTCACGAGACTTCATCACAATGTCATCGACGTAAGCTTCAGCGTTCCTCCCGAGCTGCCGGCCTAAGGCGATGTGCATCAGCCGCTGAAAGGTCACGCCTGCGTTGCGCAGCCCAAACGGCATGCACGTATAGCAGTACACTCCACACGGGGTCAGGAAAGCCGTCTTCTCCACGTCCTCTACCGCCATCTTGATCTGGTGATAGCCCGAGAAGGCATCCAGGAAGCACAATAGGTCACACTCTGCGGTGGAGTCGACTATCTGGTCGATGCGGGGGAGCGGAAATGGATCCTGCGGGCAGGCCTTGTTGAGGTTGGTGAAGTCAACGCACATGCGCTCTTTTCCTCCCTTCCTAGGCACAACGACCGGATTAGACAGCCAATCAGGGTAGCAGACCTCGCGAATAACCCCTGATGCCTCTAGCTTCCGGGTCTCTTGAACGATGAAAGCTTGTTTCTCAGTAGACTGCCGCCTTGCCTTCTGCTTCACGGGGCGCACATTGGGGCACACGTTGAGGTGATGCTCAATCACTTCCCTTGGGACCCCCGCTAACTGATCTGGTTCCCACGCGAACACCTCCTTGTTCGCGCGCAGGAACCTGATCAGGGCCTTCTCCTGCTCAGGCTTGAGGTTGGCCCCTATGGTGAAGGTGGCGCCAGTGGACCCGTCCTCGTCGACTGGTACCTGCTTGGTTTCCGCCTTGTCTTGGGTGAACAGCTGCTTCTTTTTAGCCGGCGTAGCCCCCTTGGGCTCAAGGGCGTCGGTGCTAGTGGGCTGCGCCACCGCGGCCGCCCTGAAAACAAGCTGGAGCTCCTGCAGCGCATCCCTTGCGTCTCCTGATATGGTGAGGACGCCGCTGCTCCCGGGCATCTTCATGAGGTTGTACGCCGGGTGAGTTGCTTCCATGAATCGAGCCAAGGCCGGATAGCCGAGGATGGCGTTGTAGGGGAGGCCAATGGGGGCGATGTCGAAGTCGATCAGCTCCATGCGGAAGTTGTCGCAGGTGCCGAAGGTCACTGGGAGGCGGATCTGTCCCAAGGAGGTGGTGGAACCGGCTCCGACGCCCGAGAAAGGCCTGCCGGGCTGGAGCCGCTCCAGCGGCACGTGGAGGAGGCTGAAGGCCTCCACCGAGAGCACGTTGAGGCCGGCACCACCGTTGATGAGGGTCCTGGTGACGGCCACTTGGCAGATGGTGGGGGTGCACAGCATCGGGAGCGCGCCCAAACCAATGGGGTTGAAGGGGTGGTCCTCTGAGCCGAAGGTTAGACCGGCCTCTGGCGCCACCCAGCCCGGGGGGCTTCTCGGCGCTTGGAGGCGGTGCTGATCCCGCGGGCGAATGGCTTGATGTGATGACTCGAGGGTGGTGCCTGGGAGCCACCCATGAGAGCTGCGACAACGGGCGGCGCTGGTGCGGTGAAACGGGCGAGGAAGAGGTCGCGCAGCTCCTCCCAGGAGGTGACAGAGGCCGTCGGCAGGTGGATGAGCCACGCGCGTGGGATGCCGGTGAGGGCCATGGGTAACCAGTTGGCCATCACCCGATCGTCGCCCCCGGATCCGAGGACGGCCTCCTCGTACGCCAGCAAGAAAATCACCGGGTCCGTCGCGCCGTCGTAGCGCGGCGGCATCTCGGGCCTGAACTTGCGCGGCCACTGCACCTGTCGCAAGGCGGGGGCCAAGGCCCGGAGCCCCCTGGCCCCCGTGTCGGCATCCGTTGCTAGAGCAGGCGGCGCGCTGTCCGCCATGAGGGCGGGATGCGATGTCGGGGGGAGCGGGTCGTCAGGAGGGAGGACTCCGGCGCACCCCTACCTGGCGCGCCAAATGTCGGATTTCGGGTTCCGGCAGACCCTTGAGGTTCGAACACTGGGGTGCGCGCGGAGATCTCTCCCCTACCGATCTACGTCCAATCTCCTCGCGTGATCTAAGCTGGAAACAACGAACAACACAAGGGACACAAGGTTTATATTGGTTCGGGCCACCTTTGTGGTGTAATACCCTACTCCAGTGTGTGGTGTGGTGGATTGCCTCAGGGGGCTGATGATGAACAATACAAAGGAAGAACAGCCTCGCGAGAGGTGTTCTTGAGCTGGTTCTATGAACTGCTAGGGTGAGTTCAGTCGCCTCTCTTTCTCTCTGCTAGGGTTTACCAGATCTCTCCTCTCTTTTACTCTGTGGTGGCTAGCTCTATTTTATAGAGGCCATGGGCCTCTCTCCAAATAATGAGCGGGAAGGGCGCCAACAATTGGCCATTTTGAAGGGGAACATATAGTACAAGTTATCCTGACCAAAGGTGGTCTTCGGCTGCCAAAAGTACTGGTAATGACGCCGTCTTGGGCTCCACGGTGACCTCCGTCCTGCCGCTCTGCTGATCTTGGTCTCGTTGCACCAGAATGACAACCTTTGCCCGATGCCTTGGTCTGTGCTTGCCCCCTTTGCACCAAACAGGAAACAAGGACACTGCGCAGGCCGGCGCCCGCCTGGCGCCCGCCTGGTCTCGATCGTCATGGCTTGCATCACGGGCTCTTCGCGCGGTACCCCTGCCTTGATCTCTCCGCCTCCTCACGAGCCTGCCTGACGAGGCTGCCTCTAAGGAAGCTTCCTGTCGTCTGCCCCGCGAGGCTTGGCCCCTCGCGAGGGTCTTGAGTTTGAGCTGATGAAGATGGGCCACGCTGAGCCCCCACTCGAGCCACGACGCAGGCCACAAGCAGGCAAGTCTGTGGACCCCCGTTCCCAGAACACCGACATAACCTTAGATCAAGCCACGAATGACACGATCATTTGGAAACTTACAGAGCGCGGTATCTACTCCACTTCATCGGCCTATTCGCTACAGTTCGAGGGGCGCACCTCCACACCACTTCTAAAGACCGTTTGGAAAGTCTGGGCTACACCAAAATGCAAGTTCTTCGCTAGGTGGATCATTCACAACAAAGTATGGACGACAGGTAGGCTACGACGGAGAGGGTGGCCAAACTGCGGTTTGTGTCCCCTTTGTAGCCAAGTCCAGGACTCAGCGGCGCATCTCCTATTCCAATGACGATTCTCGGTTGCAGATTGGAATGCGGTAAAGGCGAGGACCGGACTGAGCAATGTTGTCACAACGGACTGGGCGTCTATGCAAAGTGTCAGGCATTGGTGGACTGAGATTATGCTTACATGCTCGCCTAACGGAAAAAAGGATGGCCTCCCTCCTTATACTTATCTCTTGGGAACTTTGGAAGGAGAGGAATGCTAGGGTCTTCCGGAACGCTTCCGCGCCTTTGATGATTCTCGTGGAAAAAATCATGGATGAGTCGGCCCTGTGGGCTTTGGCGGGTGCCAAAGGGCTTGATGTAATTTTACACCTTGAATAGTTGCTTTATCTTTGCCATTGTATGGATGATGTCCTCGAACTCTGTTACAACTCTCTCTTAAATAATGAAATGGCAAATCTTTTGCCTTGTTTCAAAAAAAATCAAGAAAATCTGTATGGTATGTCTATATTACTAGGAAATACTTGTCGCATAGATGTATAAAAATGAATGTATCTAGAATTAAAATACATCTAGATATATCGATTCCTCCGATAAGTATTTCCGGACGGGGGGAGTACATCACATATTCATGTGCTAATTCAGAGTCGAGAACATCTCTGTCGCCGTGAGTCATTGTAACGTTGGATCTTGGTTCAGGAGCGGTGTGTAGCTCCTTCACGAGCTGTTTGTATGGTTTGCCCTGCTCTTAATATGGCCTGGTTAGTCTCCAGCTCCAATGTACTCCAACTGAAAACTGAATGAGCGGCCAGCAGCCCAACATTCAGTAAGCAACCTTGCTTCAAACAAAGAGGGAGAAGAAAGGAAAAACGGAAAGAAAGCGGCAGAAGCAGCAAACAGGACTCGCGCAGTTTTTTTTTCTTTTTGAGCAGGGACTCACGCCGTCACGCGGGTAACCTACCGCGCGTAGAACAAAACATAATGCCATGGGCCGAAGGGAGCTTGGTACCTTATGGCCCAACGGGCTACCTGCTTTAATTAACTCAGGTTGTGGCTCTGCGGCATGATGAGCTAATTGTACCACATTGGTTATGGAGAAATAGTTTGAGGATGACCCGGATATAAGAAGGAGATCCCTGGGATAAAGCGGACCCATCTTTGCGCTTGGGGCAATGACACAGCTAGAGAGGTTATACCGAGGCGCGTCAATTGCTGGTTGAAAACTATTTCCAAACCCCCTCATTGGCTCTCACGGGGCATTGAGAATTTCTGCAAAGGTTCCCTCTTTGTGAGGGTAAAACCCAACAAATTGAAATGTAGAAAAAGACTTGACAAAGTCAACGTTTAACATTTGCCAAATGTGATGTTTGGGTTGTACTAACTTGTGGTACCTTTCAGCCTTTCCTTTTTGAATAGCAGTTCAAAAAAAAAACTTATATCAAAGTAAAACTCCTATAATACTTTCCTTTATAAATTCTCTCTCCGTTCCTAAATATAAGACTTGTTAGAGATTTCAGTACAGATTAAATACGGACCAAAATGAGTGAGTCAACGCTCTAAATACGTCATTATACATCCCGATGTAGTCCATATTGAAATCTCTAAAAAAGACTTATATTTAGAAACGGAGGGAGTATAAGATGTTTCGAATATTTTATTAATATGGATTATGTACGAACTCAAATTAGTTAAGAAATACACTAAAGTATGTCTATATACACGTGATTTAGAGAAAAGTTAGAATATCTTATACTTATTTATTAACTCAAATTAGTTAAGAAATACACTAAAGTAGTCTAGCTAGTACTCATCAATGCTTCAAAAGAAGACGTATTTTATCCAAAGTCGAACCGTGCAATGTTTGACCAAGTTTGCTCAAAATACCATCAAGACTATAATATCATATTAGTATCGTTGAGTATTGTCGTGGGAATAAATCTGATAGTATGTAGAGGGATAGTGACGGATTGTTCCAAAGATGAGTACTCCCTCTGTTCCAAAGATGAGTATTTGAGGTTCTAGGTTTCTTCTAAGTCAAACTTCTTGGTTTGACCAAGTCTATAGAAAATATACCACCATCTATGACACTAAATAGTTTTTAATGTATATTTTCATACTATATATGTAGTTTTTTTTCCCGCATACTATATATGTAGTTGATGTTGTGGATCTTAGTATTTTCCTATAAACTCGGCCAAACTTAAGGGAGTTTGACTTAGAACAAACCTAGAACTTCAAATATTTTGAAAGTGGAGGTAGTATTCTCCAAAAAAGAAAACTACAAACTTGTCCACGTGTCCACCATTCTCATGAAGTATCTTATTTCCCAATTCAATTTTATGCAGCTAGGGTTACAATGTACAGACCAATATAAGTTTCAATAAAAACAAGCTGAACCACATGCTTAATCCCCTAAATGGACAATTCTACAGCAAGAAGCCATGGGCAACCATGATGTCAAATATAAAAATGAGGAAGAAAAGAAAAACAAAAGTATCAACAGGTCTCACGGAAGGGAACTTGGTGCACCCGGGTGCCATCCCATCCTACATGCACAAAATAAGTTAGTAATTGCAAAAAAATAAAAAAAAATCTGATTTTTATGAAATAAAAAATGATTAAGTATTATACTCGTATAAAATGTTTCACCCCGCAAAAAAAGTTTCACCAAGGAATAACTCCCGTTGAATTCAGGGCAAAAAAATCGAGGATAATACAGTGTGAATAGTACTTGTATATAGCATTTGGTTTGTTTTTTTTTCGCCCAGAATACCATGAAAGTCAGTCCTTGGCGAATCTTTTTGTACGAGTTCAATACTTGATCATATTTGATTTAAAAAAAATTCAGATTTTCTTTTTGCAATCACTAAATTATTTTATGCATATAGGGTTCGCTGACACCTGGGTGCACCAGGGTCTCTTCCCAGGTCTCACGTTATCACATATAGGTACAAGACCTTTTTCTTCATCTTCATCTTCACTACTATTAAACAATCAAACAAGAACTTTCTTACATGCATCTCGTAAAATGTACATGAATTCATTATGACCGCATGATTAAACTCACTAAACTTAATCTAACGACTAGCCTTAACCTAATCCATTCTCTGTGTGCACTTAACAATTTACATCGACTGACCGTGCTTCACCATATGGAACTCCACGTCCGATCAATTAGGAAACTATAATCATGATCGCGTCTTCTTAGGAAACTAATCATGATCGCGTCTTCTTAGGAAACTAATCACGATCATGTTTTATTAGGAAACTAATCATGATCACGTTTTATTAGGAAACTGATCATGATCACATTTTATTAGGAAACTAATCAGGTATTTGCACACATTGACACATCCACAGGGCCGTCTCCAGGAATTTGGGGCCCCGATGCGAAAAATATATATGCTAAATTTGGGGCCTCAGTGCGGAAAAACGATATGCCACGGTTTGGCTATCAATTTGTGTAATGTGCACTCCTCGTCACATATATCACCCAAGAATCGATCACTGTGCTGACCAACCGATCGCATGCGTGAATCGGATCATGCGGAGTACTCCATGTTACACACTTGCGCTATATGATCATCAAATGTAAATAGGGTCTTCAAGATGAATAGATCAAAAGTTTTATCACAAAAAATATATAAATAGGGTCTTATTATTTAAAACAAGTCCCTTTGATATTTATTTCTCATTATTATGTGTGTATTTATTTTTAGGGAATTCTAAAATATTAAGCCTTTTTTTATTCCCAGCTCTTTGATTCCCTTCGAAAGATTGTTTTCACTCAAACTCTAAGCTAAAAAAATTGGCCCCGCGAATGGAGCGTTCACCAACGTGATTTCCTTTCCTCCCTAATCATCATGCATGCAATTACGGCGCTAGAAGATCCGGAAATAAATGGTACATGCAGTAGAGAGTTATATGTAGGGGAAAATAAAGGAAAGGAATCAGACGCATGCAGGGGAGATAATCAAGGTAAGAAATCCCATGCATGCAGGGGTGCGTAGAGAAGGAAAGAAATTGTTGGCTGACGAGATCATTCGTGACATGCTATATAATTAGCGCCAAATTAATGATTTTAGGGCCCCATTTGCTTAAGGGGCCCTGTGCGGTCGCCCACCTCGGCCACCCTCATCGACGGCCCTGCACATCCATCACCTCGGCCTCCTGGATCACGATCCTATCTCTCCCAAGAAAAACCACCACAATTGGCCTCCACTCGGCATGGCGACAAGGAGTCGAGGACCAACAACTCCTTCTCAGGGGACGCCGCCGGAGTGCCGGTAATTCGTGAACCGCCGAGACTGCCGCATCGATCGCCCCTTCTCAGGGGATGATGCCGGAGTGCCGGTAATTTATGTTGCTTGTAAGACAACTGCCCAGCCAGCATTTATGGTCTCTTGTGAACTTACATGACGTGCTTGTGCTGATTTGTATACTTCAAAATAAGGTTTCTATGCATTACTAACCAGAGTGTGCTATCTTTATATATTCGGTGTTTCTTAGCAGATGTCGTTTACATGTGTCATCAACACATTATTTGTTTTTTCTTAATTTGTAACACTTGTACTGCTGGAGTCGGTTTATTTTAAGTTGTTACATTTGGAACTCCTTTCACTTCATAAAGGGGCTGGATGGTCTAAATTGCAAGATGTGATTTTTTTCTTCTCACATGAACCATTTATAAATATATATTTTTTTACTATTCTTCTTGAAGGAAATATGCCCTAGAGGCAATAATAAAGTTATTATTTATTTCCTTATTTCATGATAAATGTTTATTATTCATGCTAGAATTGTATTAACCGGAAACATAATGCATGTGTGAACACATAGACAAACAGAGTGTCACTAGTATGCCTCTACTTGACTAGCTCGTTAATCAAAGATGGTTATGTTTCCTAACCATGGACAAAGAGTTGTTATTTGATTAACGGGATCACATCATTAGTTGAATGATCTGATTGACATGACCCATTTCATTAGCTTAGCACCCGATCGTTTAGTATGTTGCTATTGCTTTCTTCATGACTTATACATGTTCCTATGACTATGAGATTATGCAACTCCCGTGTGTCGGAGGAACACTTTGTGTGCTACCAAACATCACAACGTAACTGGGTGATTATAAAGGTGCTCTACAGGTGTCTCCAAAGGTACATGTTGGGTTGGCGTATTTCGAGATTAGGATTTGTCACTCCGATTGTCGGAGAGGTATCTCTGGGCCCTCTCGGTAATGCACATCACATAAGCCTTGCAAGCATTGCAACTAATGAGTTAGTTGTGAGATGATGTATTACGGAACGAGTAAAGAGGCTTGCCGGTAATGAGATTGAACTAGGTATTGGATACCGACGATCGAATCTCAGGCAAGTAACATACCGATGACAAAGGGAACAACGTATGTTGTTATGCGGTCTGACCGATAAAGATCTTCGTAGAATATGTAGGAGCCAATATGGGCATCCAGGTCCCGCTATTGGTTATTGACCGAAGACGTGTCTCGGTCATGTCTACATTGTTCTCGAACCCGTAGGGTCCGCACGCTTAAGGTTTCAATGACAGTTATATTATGAGTTTGTGAGTTTTGATGTACCGAAGGAGTTCGGAGTTTCGGATGAGATCGGGGACATGACGAGGAGTCTCGAAATGGTCGAGACGTAAAAATCGATATATTGGACGACTATATTCGGACATCGGAAAGGCTCCGAGTGATTCGGGTATTTTTCGAAGTACCGGAGAGTTACGGGAATTCGCTGGGAGAAGTATTGGGCCTTATTGGGCCATACGGGAAAGAGAGAGGGGCTGCCTAGGGCAGCCCCCCCCCCAAGGCCTAGTCCGAATTGGACTAGGGGGAGGGGCTGCGCCCCTTCCTTGTTTCCTACTCCTACTACATGGAAGGACTCCTAGTTGGACTAGGAAAGGGGGAATCCTACTCCCGGTGGGAGTAGGACTCCCCTAGGGCGCGCCATAGAGAGGGCCGGCCCTCCCCTCCTCCACTCCTTTATATACGGGGGCAGGGGCACCCCATAGACACACATGTTGATCCACATGATCGTTTTCTTAGCCGTGTGCGGTGCCCCCTTCCACCATAATCCTCGATAATATTGTAGCGGTGCTTAGGCGAAGCCCTGCGATGGTAGAACATCAAGATCGTCACCACGCCGTCGTGCTGACGGAACTCTTCCCCGATGCTTTGCTGGATCGGAGCCCGGGGATCGTCATCGAGCTGAACGTGTGCTAGAACTCGGAGGCACCGTAGTTTCGGTGCTTGGATCGGTCGGATCGGGAAGACGTACGACTACTTCCTCTATGTTGTGTCAACGCTTCCGCTTCGGTCTATGAAGGTACGTAGACAACACTCTCCCCTCTCGTTGCTATGCATCACCATGATCTTGCGTGTGCGTAGGAATTTTTTTGAAATTACTACGTTCCCCAACAGTGGCATCCGAGCCTAGGTTTTATGTGTTGATGTTATATGCACGAGTAGAACACAAGTAAGTTGTGGGCGATATAAGTCATACTGCTTACCAGCATGTCATACTTTGGTTCGGCGGTATTGTTGGACGAAGCGGCCCGGACCGACATTACGCGTACGCTTACGCGAGACCGGTTCTCCCGACGTACTTTGCACAAAGGTGGCTAGCGGGTGACAGTTTCTCCAACTTTAGTTGAACCGAGTGTGGCTACGCCCGGTCCTTAAGAAGGTTAAAACAACACCAACTTGACAAACTATCGTTGTGGTTTTGATGCGTAGGTAAGATTGGTTCTTGCTTAAGCCCGTAGCAGCCACGTAAAACTTGCAACAACAAAGTAGATGACGTCTAACTTGTTTTTGCAGGGCATGTTGTGATGTGATATGGTCAAGACATGATGCTAAATTTTATTGTATGAGATGATCATGTTTTGTAACCGAGTTATCGGCAACTGGCAGGAGCCATATGGTTGTCGCTTTATTGTATGCAATGCAATCGCGCTGTAATGCTTTACTTTATCACTAAGCGGTAGCGATAGTCGTGGAAGCATAAGATTGGCGAGACGACAACGATGCTACGATGGAGATCAAGGTGTCGCGCCGGTGACGATGGTGATCACGACGGTGCTTCGAAGATGGAGATCACAAGCACAAGATGATGATGGCCATATCATATCACTTATATTGATTGCATGTGATGTTTATCTTTTATGCATCTTATCTTGCTTTGATTGACGGTAGCATTTTAAGATGATATCTCACTAATTATCAAGAAGTGTTCTCCCTGAGTATGCACCGTTGCGAAAGTTCTTCGTGCTGAGACACCACGTGATGATCGGGTGTGATAGGCTCTACGTTCAAATACAACGGGTGCAAAACAGTTGCACACGCGGAATACTCAAGTTATACTTGACGAGCCAAGCATATACAGATATGGCCTCGGAACACGGAGACCGAAAGGTCGAGCGTGAATCATGTAGAAGATATGATCAACATAGTGATGTTCACCAATGAAACTACTCCATCTCACGTGATGATCGGACATGGTTTAGTTGATTTGGATCACGTGATCACTTAGAGGATTAGAGGGATGTCTATCTAAGTGGGAGTTCTTAAGTAATATGATTAATTGAACTTAAATTTATCATGAACTTAGTCCTGGTAGTATTTTGCAAATTATGTTGTAGATCAATAGCTCGCGTTGTTGCTTCCCTGTGTTTATTTTGATATGTTCCTAGAGAAAATTGTGTTGAAAGATGTTAGTAGCAATGATGCGGATTGGATCCGTGATTTGAGGTTTATCCTCATTGCTGCACAGAAGAATTATGTCCTTGATGCACCGCTAGGTGACAGACCTATTGCAGGAGCAGATGCAAACGTTATGAACGTTTGGCTAGCTCAATATGATGACTACTTGATAGTTTAATGCACCATGCTTAATGGCTTAGAATCGGGACTTCCAAGACGTTTTGAACGTCATGGAACATATGAGATGTTCCAGGAGTTGAAGTTAATATTTCAAGCAAATACCCGAGTTGAGAGATATAAAGTCTCCAACAAGTTATATAGCTAAAAGATGGAGGAGAATCGCTCAAGTAGTGAGCATGTGCCCAGATTGTCTGAGTACTACAATCGTTTGAATCAAGTGGGAGTTAATCTTCCAGATAAGATAGTGATTGATAGAATTCTCTAGTCGCCATCACCAAGTTAGTAGAACTTCGTGATGAACTATGATATGCAAGGGATAACGGAAACGATTCCCAAGCTCTTCGTAATGCGGAAATTGATGAAGGTAGAAATCGAGAAAAACATCAAGTGTTGATGGTAGACAAGACCACTAGTTTCAAGAAAAGGGCAGAGGAAAGATGGGGAACTTCAAAAAGAACAGCAAGCAAGTTGCTACTCAAGTGAAGAAGCCCAAGTCTGATCCTAAGCCTGAGACTAAGTGCTTCTACTGCAAAGGGACTGATCTCTGGAAGCGGAACTACCCCAAGTGATTGGCAGATAAGAAGGATGGCAAAGTGAACATAAGTATATTCGATATACATGTTATTGATGTGTACTTTACTAGTGTTTATAGCAACCCCTCAGTATTTGATACTAGTTCAGTTGCTAAGATTAGTAACTCGAAACGGGAGTTGCAGAATAAAGACTAGTTAAGGGTGAAGTGACGATGTGTGTTGGAAGTGTTTCCAAGATTGATATGATCATCATCGCACACTCCCTATACTTTCGGGATTAGTGTTGAACCTGAATAAGTGTTATTTGGTGTTTGCGTTGAGCATGAATATGATTTGATCATGTTTATTGTAATACGGTTATTCATTTAAGTAAGAGAATAAATTGTTGTTCTGTTTACATGAATAAAACCTTATATGGTTACACACCCAATGAAAATAGTTCATTGGATCTCGATCGTAGTGATACACATAATCATAATATTGAAACCAAAAGATGCAAAGTTAATAATGATAGTGCAACTTATTTGTGGCACTGCCGTTTAGGTCATATTGGTGTAAAGCGCATGAAGAAACTCCATGCTGGTGGGATTTTGGAATCACTTGATTATGAATCACTTGATGCTTGCGAACCATGCCTCATGGGCAAGATGACTAAGACTCCGTTCTCCGGAGCGAGCAACTGACTTATTGGAAATAATACATACTGATGTATGCGGTCCGATGAGTGTTAAGGCTCACGGCAAGTATCGTTATTTTCTGAACTTCACAGATGATTTGAGCAGATATGGGTATATCTACTTGATGAAACATAAGTCTGAAACATTTGAAAAGTTCAAAGAATTTCAGAGTGAAGTGGAAAATCATCATGACAAGAAAATAAAGTTTCTATGATCTGATCGCGGAGACAAATATTTGAGTTACGAGTTTGGTCTTCAATTAAAACAATGTGGAATAGTTTCACAAACTCATGCCACATGGAACACCACAGCATAATGGTGTGTCCGAACGTCATAACCGTACTTTATTGGATATAGTGCAATCTATGATGTCTCTTACCGGTCTACCACTATCGTTTTGGGGTTATGCATTAGAGACAGCTGCATTCACGTTAAATAGGGCACCATCTAAATCCGTTGAGACGACACCGTGTGAACTATGGTTTGGCAAGAAACCTAAGCTGTCGTTTCTTAAAGTTTGGAGTTGCGATGCTTATGTGAAAAAGTTTCATCTCGATAAGCTCAAACTCAAATCGGAGAAATATGTCTTCATAGGATACCCAAAGGAGACAGTTGGGTACACTTTATATCACAGATCTGAAGGCAAGACATTTGTTGCTAAGAATGGATCCTTTCTAGAGAACGAGTTTCTCTCGAAAGAAGTGAGTGGGAAGAAAGTAGAAAACTTGATAAGGTAATTGTACATTCTCCCTTATTAGAAAATAGTTCATCACAGAAATCTGTTCCTGTGACTACTACACCAATTAGTGAGGAAGCTAATGATGATGATCATGTAACTTCAGATCAAGTTACTACCGAATCTCGTAGGTAAACCAGAGTGAGATCCGCACCAGAGTGGTACGGTAATCCTGTTCTGGAAGTCATAGTACTAGATCATGATGAACCTACGAACTATGAAGAAGCGATGGTGAGCCCAGATTCCGCAAAATGGCTTGAAGCCATGAAATCTGAGATGGGATCCATGTATGAGAACAAAGTGTGGACTTTGGTTGACTTGCCCGATGATTGGCAAGCGATTGAGAATAAATGGATCTTCAAGAAGAAGACTGACGCTGACGGTAATATTACTGTCTACAAAGCTCGACTTGTCGCAAAAGGGTTTTGGCAAGTTCAAGGGATTGACTACGATGAGACCTTCTCATCCGTAGCGATGCTTAAGTCTGTCCGAATCATGTTAGCAATTGCCGCATTTTATGATTATGAAATTTGGCAGATGGATGTCAAAACTGCATTCCTGAATGGGTTCCTGGAAGAAGAGTTGTATATGATGCAACCAGAAGGTTTTGTCGATCCAAAGGGCGCTAACAAAATGTGCAAGCTCCAGCGATCCATCTATGGACTGGTGCAAGCCTCTCGGAGTTGGAATAAACGCTTTGATAGTGTGATCAAAGCATATAGTTTTATACAAACTTGCGATGAAGCCTGTATTTACAAGAAAGTGAGTGGGAGCACTACAACATTTCTGATAAGTATATGTGAATGACATATTGTTGATCGAAAATAATGTAGAATTATTCTGCAAAGCATAAAGGAGTATTTGAAAGGATTTTTTCAAAGAAGGGCCTCGGTGAAGCTGCTTACATATTGAGCATCAACATCTATAGAGATAGATCAAAACGCTTGATAAGTTTTTTCAATGAGTACATACCTTGACAAGATTTTGAAGTAGTTCAAAATGGAACAGTCAAAGAAAGAGTTCTTGCGCGTGTAACAAGGTGTGAAATTGAGTAAGACTCAAAGCCCGACCACGGCAGAAGATAGAAAGAGAATGAAAGTCATTCCCTATGCCTCAGCCATAGGTTCTATAAAGTATGCCATGCTATGTACCAGATCTATTGTATACCCTACACTGATTTTGGCAAGGGGGTACAATAATGATCTAGGAGTAGATCACTGGATAGCGGTCAAAATTATCCTTAGTGGAATAAGGATATGTTTCTCGATTATGGAAGTGAAAAAAAGGGTTCGTCGTAAAGGGTTACACCGATGCAAGTTTTGACACTAATCTAGATGACTCTAAGTCTCGATCTAGATACATATTGAAAATGGGAGCAATTAGCTAGAGTAGCTCCGTGCAGAGCATTGTTGATATAGATATTTGCAAAATACTTACGGATCTGAATATGACAGACCCGGTGACTAAAATTATCTCACAAGAAAAACATGATCACACCTTAGTACTCTTTGGGTGTTAATCACATAGCGATGTGAACTAGATTACTGACTCTAGTAAACCCTTTGGGTGTTGGTCACATATCGATGTGGACTATGGGTGTTAATCACATGGTGATGTGAACTATTGCTGTTAAATCACATGGCGATGTGAACTAGATTATTGACTCTAGTGCAAGTGGGAGACTGAAGGAAATATGCCCTAGAGGCAATAATAAAGTTATTATTTATTTCCTTATTTCATGATAAATGTTTATTATTCATGCTAGAATTGTATTAACTGGAAACATAATACATGTGTGAATACATAGACAAACAGAGTGTCACTAGTATGCCTCTACTTGACTAGCTCGTTAATCAAAGATGGTTATGTTTCCTAACCATAGACAAAGAGTTGTTATTTGATTAACGGGATCACATCATTAGTTGAATGATCTGATTGACATGACCCATTCCATTAGCTTAGCACCCGATCGTTTAGTATGTTGCTATTGCTTTCTTCATGACTTATACATGTTCCTATGACTATGAGATTATGCAACTCCCGTGTGCCGGAGGAACACTTTGTGTGCTACCAAACATCACAACGTAACTGGGTGATTATAAAGGTGCTCTACAGGTGTCTCCAAAGGTACATGTTGGGTTGGCGTATTTCAAGATTAGGATTTGTCACTCCGATTGTCGGAGAGGTATCTCTGGGCCCTCTCAGTAATGCACATCACATATGCCTTGCAAGCATTGCAACTAATGAGTTAGTTGTGAGATGATGTATTACGGAACGAGTAAAGAGACTTGCCGGTAACGAGATTGAACTAGGTATTGGATACCGACGATCGAATCTCAGGCAAGTAACATACCGATGACAAAGGGAACAACGTATGTTGTTATGCGGTCTGACCGATAAAGATCTTCGTAGAATATGTAGGAACCAATATGGGCATCCAGGTCCCGCTATTGGTTATTGACCGGAGACGTGTCTCGGTCATGTCTACATTGTTCTCGAATCCGTAGGGTCCGCACGCTTAAGGTTTCGATGACAGTTATATTATGAGTTTATGAGTTTTGATGTACTGAAGGAGTTCGGAGTCCCGGATGAGATCGGGGACATGACGAGGAGTCTCGAAATGGTCGAGACGTAAAAATCGATATATTGGACGACTATGGTCGAGACGCAAAAATCGATATATTGGACGACTATATTCGGACATCAGAAAGGTTCCAAGTGATTCGGGTATTTTTCGGAGTACCGGAGAGTTACGGGAATTCGCCGGGAGAAGTATTGGGCCTTATTGGGCCATACGGGAAAGAGAGAGGGGCTGCCTAGGGCAGGCCGCGCGCCCCCCCAAGGCCTAGTCCGAATTGGACTAGGGGGAGGGGCTGCGCCCCTTCCTTGTTTCCTAGTCCTACTACATGGAAGGACTACTAGTTGGACTAGGAAAGGGGGAATCCTACTCCCGGTGGGAGTAGGACTCCCTAGGGCGCGCCATAGAGAGGGCCGATCGTCACCACGCCGTCGTGCTGACGGAACTCTTCCCCGATGCTTTGCTGGATCGGAGCCCGGGGATCGTCATCGAGCTGAACGTGTGCTAGAACTCGGAGGCACCGTAGTTTCGGTGCTTGGATCGGTCGGATCGGGAAGACGTACGACTACTTCCTCTATGTTGTGTCAACGCTTCCGCTTCGGTCTACGAGGGTACGTAGACAACACTCTCCCCTCTCGTTGCTATGCATCACCATGATCTTGCTTGTGCGTAGGAATTTTTTTGAAATTACTACGTTCCCCAACACTTCTATGTATTAATACTTTAAGGTCCTTTCGCTGTTCATTCGGTTAATGGTTAGGAACTAATGATCACCAAATTATTTTTATTGTTTGATAGTATTACACATAGGTGGGTGTAAAGAAAAAACTATCAAAATTGGTCATGACTTGCATTTTTTTTCTTATTTTCTACAACTGGTGCTTCTCCATATCTCCCCATTGTGTTCCGGGATGTTATTTTGTACTATTGTTTTCCTGTGTCTACCTTGTACTCCCTCCGGTCCTTTTTACTCTGCATATTAGGTTTGACCGAAATCAATCTCATCTAATTTTGATCAAATTTATATAAAAAATTATAGACATTCACATAACAACATCAATATCATTAGATTCATCTTGGAATATATTTTTATATTATATTTATTAGATATTATAGATGCTAATAATTTCTAATATAAATTTGGTCAAACTTAACAAAGTTTGACTTTCGGCAAATCCAATGTGCAGAGTAAAAAGAACCGGAGGGAGTACTTATTCAGCGCATTGTTCTTTTTGCATTTTGGTATGAAAGCTTGTTGGCTTGGAGGAGGATGAACACAGATGAAAGAGGGGAAACATTGTAGAATTGTGTACGTTGCTTGCCAAGTTTAGCTTTGGATTTTTAGTGCTTTGACACTTCGTGCAGAATGAACTAAACATTTACATGTCAAGAGCATCTTGATGCATATAAAGAGTAAACGGAGGCATGCAATTACGAGCTGTATGGGTTGATTTATATTCTCCTTTATGTATGTTTGTGACTTTGTGGGTACCAGATATGAACATTCGTCGTTTCATGTGTTGTCAAGCTTTTCTATACGCCACAAGATGCAAAGCAGCCTTTTATCTACCACATGTTGGCATCTACTTGAAATACAACTAATAATTATACGTGTGTTGCACGTGCACACTTACTAGTTCTCAAGAAACAAGAGTGAATGCAAGAGTTTTTTTTTTTGAGAAAAATCAAAGAGTGAACGCAAGAGCTACTGCAAAAGACAGGACGTGGTACCATGGGCTGGAAGACGCCCCTACTGGATCCTGTCCTTGGACGCAGATCTGCTGGTACGTAGTGGCCCAATGGGCCTTCCTGTGTCGTTGATGAGTTACTTTTTTCAAAACGGAGTTGATTGATGAGTTTAATTGTACCACACCGATCCCGTTCTTCAAAGCTTACGAAGAAGATGTGCCGGAACCTGACTTCGATCTCTTTAAAATTCTGGTGGGCGGCAACGAATGGTGAGCGGAAGGTACACTGGATTTCGTGGCAGAAGATGTGTGTGGCAAAACAAGATGGTGGAATGGGTTTTCGAGACCACGAGGCCTTTAACCAAGCGTTACTGGCGAAGCAGGCGTGGAGGATCCTGCAGGCACCAATGTCTCTATGCGCGCGTGTGCTGAAGGCTCGTTATTTCAGTGACAACTCCATCCTAACAGCAATAGCATCCTCATCCGCCTCGTACACATTCCGTAGCATTCTTTATGGACGGGACCTGCTGCGCGAGGGGATCATATGGCGCATTGGAGATGGAAGCAGTGTGAACATCCATCATGCAAACTGGATTCCACGAGCTGGGAGCATGCGGCCTCTTGGCCAGATTTTTGCCACGGGCATGTCCAAGGTAGCAGACCTATTAGCGCATGATGGAAGGAGCTGGGATATGGGCAAGGTGCGCTCTATATTCTCTGATGGTGACGCTAAAGATATTGAGCAAATAGCCGTTGGGGGCCCCGGTACAGAAGACTATCCGGCCTGGAACTACACCAAAAATGGTGACTTCACCGTCAGATCTGCGTATCACCTAAGGATGAAGATGAATATAGCGAGGACCGGACAGCCGGAGTCCTCGAGCTCGGTGGTGAAGCATAAGGGATACTTAGCATTGTGGGATACGAATGCGCCGGCCAAAGCCAAGATCCATATGTGGAGGATGGTCCGCAACGGGCTAGCAGTTGGGGCTGAGCTACATCGGCGTCGGATCAAACCCAGTGTTTTTTGTGTTGCGTGTGGGCGCGAAGAGAAGGTGCTCCACCGGTTCTGGACATGCCAACATTCAGCACTTTTCTGGCAACTTCTGCGCTCGGAGAAGGGAGTTGGGGTGGCGATCCCACCAAGTTTGATTGACTCCCAGAGCGCTCTAGCTCGCTGGTTACTAGAATGGTTTGCCGAGGCTTCGGATGATGAGAGGGCGGCCATGATTCAAGCAACATATGATCTTTGGCTGGCGAGAAATGAAGCGAGGGATGGGAAGAAGATAGCGCCTCCACATGAAATAATAGGCACGGTAGTGTCGCATATGAATGAGTGGAAGGCTGTACACACACGCGAGGTGCATCCAGCTGTCCCGACAGTCAAAGAAAAGTGGCGGCCTCCTGAGGAGGGCTGGCTAAAAATAAACTCAGATGGGGTTGTGTCAAGACATAGGAACAAGGGAGGAGCTGGAGCAGTCATTCGAGACCATGTTGGAGCTTTTAGAGCTGGTCTCTGCCATGTGTTCCGTGGAATTGTGGATCCACAATCGATGGAAATTTTGGCATGCAAACGGGGTCTTCAAGTGGCGCAAGAAATCAACGCTGATAAGGTCCATGTTGAGCTTGACTCTCAAATTGTCGTAAACATGTTGAAAAATCAACACAAGGAGATGTCCAGTACAAAGCCATGGATACAGGAAATCAAAACGATACTTGCATCTTTTTCTGATTTTAGAGTCTCTTGGGTTCGCCGGTCCGCTAATGTTGCCGCGCATAAATTAGCTAGTGTTGGTGTGGGTGATGAACTATGTAAGGTTTGGCTGGGAACTACCCCAGATTGTGTGCTTGATGTAAGCTCGGATGAGATTCCGAACGCATTTGATTAAATAAAGCGGCAACGTTGACCCTAAAAAAAAGGATTGTGCAGAAATAGTCTGAGGATGGACCCGGGTATAAAGGTGAGATCCCTGGGTATAGATAACTCATCCTTGCGCTTGGGGCAATGATGCAGGGAAGTTATACCGAGGCGCGTCAATTGCTGGTTGAAAACTATATATCCAAACCCCCTCTTTGGCCATCACTGGTCACTAAGAATTTCTGGAAGGGTTCCCTCCCGGTGAGGGTAAAACCCAACAAATCGAAACGCAAAATCTTTAACCCCACGCTGCCGCGATCTTCCAGCCCTAAAAGCACCTTGTGCACGGACGAGCACAACCGAAGAACCAGAGCACCCGACCTCTTCTTTCTCAACCAAAGAGAATGAAGCATCGGCATTTGCTTTGATCTATCCAGCAAAGGCCATCTTTCCTTGACCATCATTGTTGTCTTTGTTTCCCGCCTTGCTCAGGCCAAGGCAGACAGACTTTTCTCTCGTCCCCAAAGTATATAGTATCAGCCTTTCCTTCCTGGTCCGCTAAGCTTTGGATCCCACTCCGGTGCCGACGGCGACCTCGCACCGGATGTTCACAGTTCACGTGCAACCAAACCTCCCTGCACTGTACATCGAGAGCTACCAGAGCGCACCAGCAGCCACGACTTGCGCACAAGGGCTCACTGATCCAATTCCAACGTAATCTGGAATCGAGATGATGATCAAGTAATCAGTCTCTTGAGCCCGGGTGATACTGCGTCCAAATCTGATAATGAGCCGATTCATTGCTGGTCCTTCCTCCCGTCTATGCAGGCCTGCGCTCACGCGCGGCGATGGGGATCGCGGAAGCTTGCCCGCGCGTTCCGGCCGGGTCCTTGACCCCCTTGCAAACCACATGACTGACAGAGGCGTTTTGGCAAGAAGCTTCCTGGCAGACGGCCACAGACGCAACGAAAATCCGGACTGTTCTGACTGCGTCGCCCGACCCGTCGTGGATCGTTGATTGCCGTCGTTAGCCGGCCGGCCGTGGTTTCTCTTCCGTGCGACTGTGAGCCGGTGACGAGATGGGTTATGGGTACATGCCATGATCCTGAACCTGAACGCTACATAGATTGCATCCATGCCTTGCAAGAAAAGGAGCATGGGCATGGCGACGGCCGCGCGATCCACTTGAGCGACCCATCCTTGTGCAAACGCTTCGTGTCCCTGCTCTCCGCTACCAGCCTACCACCACATCAGATACCAGCAGTCGAGATCACACCCGAAAGCGGAGAATTCTCCGTCCATCCCTGGCTGGAGAACACGAGGAGAAGCGGTTGGTGCCCCAGCAGGACAAGCGAGAACCGGGCCGGGACAAGAGGAGCAATTCAGATTCCTCACGATTCCACCCCGACTACTTGCTCTCTCTCGCGGAAAGTGGCCGCGGTCGCTCTCCGGCTTTGTCCCGGCCAGCGCGGGCCTTCGTCGCGTCCGAGAGCACGGCGCGCGAAAGCCGAACCATCCACTGGCCCTGGAACATCGCTGTTGCCGCAAAGAAGTTCTTTGGACGACGCGCGCAGATCCATCACTTTTCGCTGTTCTGGTAGGTGGCCCGTGGCCGGCCGAACAGTGGAAGTGGATGGATGCAGAGTGGCGCTGGAGGGCCGACAACGACGACGGCCTGCGAGCAGTGTGACAGGAGGCTTGTTGTCATTGGGTCTGTACTGTGCCGTGCGCCTGCAGATGAGACTTGACGGCAGTTCGGCTCGCAGCTGATCATCGCGTTAGGTTCTCGACGGGTCGCCGTCCGTGGAGACGTACGCATGCTTGGCACTTGAAGCAGCAGGCTCGTCAGGTTCTTGGTGCCCGATCATCTGCTAGTCCAAATAGTCTCTCTTCTTGACAAAGCATGAAAAAGAAGTTATATGCACCACGGTCTGTCTTGTGTCTGTCTGCTTGGATTCAGCCACAGTTCCACACTGTTAACTCCTCTCGACGTCTGAACTCTGAGCTGAGCACAAACAAAAACAGAGAAGAAAGGGTGTGTGCGTGTGCTCCAAGGCCGCCGGCCGGCAATGCACGCATCGTTTTCCCAGCAGTAGCACGGCTAAGGCGTTGCCTTGCTGTTGAAAATGATGTCCCAACCATGCAGTATGATACGGCTCAAATTCACCGACTGGATGATTCTTATTTTCCGGCCGCGTCCTGCATGACAAAAACTACGCCTTGAAATGACCGCGAGATGATTGGGCAAAGGCAATGCAGTGGGGGTGGTATCTGCCAAAGAAACTAGGCCCGTTGCTTCTGGCGTAATCAGGGACAAATAAGTCATCTGAGAAAACTTAGTCAAATATGGCTCAATCACATGCACATTGAGAGCACTGATACAGTGTCGTGTGGTGGACAAAACCCAAGCATTCAGGCTTATATGCTCCACTGGTATGTCGATAGCTCCAAGTCAAGAGACAATGTTTATTAGGGATATACGTTATTAAAGTACTAAAGGCATAAATATATCATGTACTCCTTTCGTCTCATAATATAAAAACGTTTTTTACACTAGTGTATAGAGTGAGTAATTGCTAGTTAGGGACACAATGTCCGATACTACTATCAAGTTCTCTAGTTAAACTTTCTGAATTTGCTATACGGCACCCACAACACACAAATTAAATTGTTTATGGACAATACAAAACTGAATGAGATGCAAATGTCAGGCGAGTGCTCTTTTAAATGAATGTTATACTCCCCCGACTTCCATGTCGGCAGATACACATAGCCACAATATTATTGAAGTTGATACAAGATAATGCAACCAAAGCATCAACAAGCAAGTACAGGAAATAGGCAACAATGATAGAGCCATGACATGTAAACACTTATGACTAACTCATTTTCTTCTGCAGCAACGCCTCCAAGAAGAACACACGGCAACAACACAATTATGCCAAGTTCAACCAATCAAGGCTAGAGTGTCGGTCCAGAAAATGCCTTCAACAAATTAACAACACAATTATGTCGTTATTGAGTCGGATGAGTAAAGGCCAGAGCATGGATCCCCACCCCCGGCATGAAGTGGTATTTCTGTCACCATGTTGATGGCAGATCTTCCAGAAGCTCTCTCACCTAGCAGTCATCAAGAAAACCACAATGGAATCCTAATTAGATAGTTGTAAAGTAACCCGTAAACCGAAACTTATCACGAATGTGCACCAAACTGGCCCAGATAGAGGATCGCCCTCGATTGGTTGTCCTCGGACTCATGAGACAAAAAGGAAGAGACGACAACATGAGTCGCATCAAGATCCGTTGATCATATAGATTTGCAAGCACACCATTGATGCGCTTGTGGTCTGTGGATGATAGCACATAAGCTTCACCATAAGAGAGCCACCTACCTGTTTGCCTCTAATGGAGAAGTGTCATAATGTGGCGGTGACAAAGGCCGAGCTAACAGGAAGTCGATGATGAGACATCTACAAAAAACTGCCACCAGCCAAGACGGATCATGGTCAAGCAGCATGGCAACGCCCGCCACTGCTCCTACACGGAGGGAGCCGTGCTTGCCGATGAAAGGGTCACAATGGATTGCCACCGACTCGATCAATCGTCGCAGTTCCCCACAACTACACTGACATGTCCACCATTGCCGGATTTCGGGGGGTCATCATCCTAGTGTTTTGAGCTTTATTTGTCCATCGCCCATGGTTGTCACATTGCCATAGTCAGAGGCCCCCTCTCCATGCGAGAAAAGAACCCCCCTCCCCCTCCGCAACCCTCTCGACCATCTACTTAGTAGGCTTTACCCGGTAGCATCATCTGATGATGGGGAGAGGAATATGATGGGAGGAGACGATAGTAGCGGCGGTGGCTAGGTTTCACCTTTCGTCCCAAAGCTTCCCTAAGAATGACGTGAATGACTTGCATTCACAAATAATAATATTTCCTTGTTGCGGATGAGGTGAATGAGTGATGCAAATCACACCCAAAAAAAAAATCCTCGGCGGGCAAGGATAGTGGTATCTCATGATTAAATAAAAGGGAAATATATTCAAAATCACCATGTGGAATGCTCCTTTTTTTGCAGGATATATATATAGAATGCTCCTTGTACTACACCCAGAGGAGTACAAAATTTTACCAAATATTGCATATTTGAACTCCTTTGCCTACAACTCGGGGAACAATTTGGAAGCATCCGTGTTCATGAAGAAAAAATGGCAAGTGTGTATTTCCATTTAGAAGCGAGTGAAAGCTCACCATGATTATGATATTCATAATGTTGAAGTCATGGTTAGTCACGTCGCTGCAAAGTTCTTCAGTTCCAGAAGGCTCGGACCGGTAGTAGTTAGCATATCAGCAAGAAGGATAGCTTGCTAGAACTCTACACATACGTCATTGTACTTGTACCCCCAGACCAAAATAAAGGACACTGGAGATATGATGGGCCAGCTGGTTCATCTTAAACGTCATTTCGCAACGCGTGTGCATGTTGCTGATCTATGTTCCCTTCAGAAGCCAATATGGTGTTTGGGCTCTGTTTTTCCATTGTCCATGGTCGTCACATTGCCATAGTCGGAGGCCTCCTCTCCGCGCGAGAAAAGAACCCCCCCTCCCCCTCTCATCATTCCCGACTATCTATTTAATTGATATGATGGGAGGAGACGATAGTAGCGGCGGTGGCTAGGTTTCATCTGATGTTGCAAGCTTCATAAGAACGACGTGAACGACTTGCATTCGCAAATAATAATGTTTCCTTGTGATGGATGATGCGATTGAGTGAAAACTGACTACGAGCTTGTATGGTGCAAATCACATAGAAGTTTTTTTTTCTCGAGCGGGCAAGGATGGTTGTACGCTCCTTTTTGTTTCACGCATATAGAATACACCCTTTTTCGTGGGATATATAGAACAGTTTTGCTAAAGTACATATAGATGTACCATAAGTATTGCACATCTAAGTCCTATGTCATTGATCTTACGTTGAGATTCGTGTGGATATTTTTTTTCTTTTTTCTTTTTCTCTTTTATACTTGATTCACTCACTTAGATATGCAATAACTAGAGCATATCTAGATGTGCCCTAGACACACCCTATATAGAATGCTCCTTGTACTACACCCAAAGCAGTACAAAATTTTACCAAATATTGCATATTTGAACTCCTTTGTCCGCAACTCGGGGAACAATTTGGAAGCATACGTGTTGATGAAGGAAAAATGGCAGGTACGTGTGTATTTCCATTTAGAAGCGAGTGAAAGCCACCATGGGCTCTTATGATATTCATAATGTTGAAGTCATGGTTAGTCACGTCGCTGCAAAAGTTCTCCAGTTCTAGAAGTCTCAAACGGGTAGTTAGCATATCATCGTGGCAAGAAGGATAGCTTGCCAGAACTCTGCACACACGTCATTGTACCCCCCAAACAAAAACAATGAACACGGGAGATACCACGAACTACGAAGGCCCAACTGCTTCATCTTGAACGTCATTTCGCAACGCGTGCGCATGTCGATAAGCCATCGCGTTGACTGCAGGGACAAAACACATCGTTGGATGCACATGGTAACTACGCTTTGCCTTGCATTTTATTTCTTTTTTGGAAGAACAATTAGTCCTCCAGTGTGTGTGTGTGTATGTGGGGTGGCCTTGGTTAATTTAGTCTGGCCTAGCCCATCACTGACGTGCTGCACCACGTTTTTCCATGCCCCCGTCCGTCTCGTCTGGCCGAGTCTCCGGCCATTAGAAATTGGCAGAGAATAAAATCCCTCTCGACAATCCAGCCGCTCGCCCAATGAAAACCGATTGCTTGCTCGTTCAACGGCAAAAAAGAGAGAAGAAAAGAGGCCATGGTGGCTTCATCCCCTCACCAAATCCACAGCCCCCCGGCTCTGACTCAACCCCGTTCGCGGTTCGCCCATAAGTAAAGCCACGCTCTCTCTCTAGCCGGCTAGCGCGCGCTCTCCCCCTCTCCGCGGCACGCACCATCGGAGGACCCACGTACGTACGTACCAAGAAGAAGAGGCTGCGCGCGGGCGCCATGTCATTCCCCGGCCGCCGCAAGTCGTCGCTGGCCGGCGCCGGCGGGGGTGCGGGCGCCGGGCCGTTCGACTCGCTCGGCGCGAAGCACGGCGCGCCGCGCAAGGGCGGGCGGCTCCCGGTGTACGTGGCGGGCGTCTTCTTCGTCGTCTTCGTCATCGTCATGTACGGCGAGGACATCCGGTCCGTCACCCTCGAGCCGTTCGCCCGCGGCGTCGGGCCCGTCAGGCAGCAGGCGGTGGTCGTCTCGGACGCCGGCCGCGCCGCCGCCACCCCGCGGCGGGACGTGCTCTCTTCTTCCTCCGCGGGGAAGAAGACCGTCGCCCCCCGGCGCGACGTGATCGCTTCCCCGGAGAGGCCCGTCCCGGTGGCGCTGCCGCGCGACGACGAGAGAGAGAGGCCGGGGCACGCCGCGGCGAAGACAGAGACGGCGCCGGAGCAGGCGATCCGGAAGGTCACCGCCCCCAAGGTGAAGAAGCCGAAGAAGGCGAAGAAGCCGAGGCGGCTACGGCCGGCGAGGAAGACGGTGGCGGCGGGGGGCGTGGTGGGGTCGCCGGAGACGTGCGACCTGTCCAAGGGCGAGTGGGTGTTCGACAACGCGAGCTACCCGCTGTACCGCGAGGAGGAGTGCTCGTTCCTGACGTCGCAGGTGACGTGCATGAAGAACGGCCGCCGCGACGACAACTACCAGAAGTGGCGGTGGCAGCCCAAGGACTGCGACATGCCCAGGTGCGTTTCCGCTCGTCGCTCGTTCCGGCCGGCGACGACTACCCGATCACGCCGGCGATCGCCGTGCATGCCCGAAATTGGGTTGGACGCGCATGCATGCTCAGGCGGCGAGCTTGTTGAAACTGCAGGTTCGACGCGAAGGTGTTCATGGAGAGGCTCCGGAACAAGCGGTTCATGTTCGTGGGGGACTCGCTGAACCGGAACCAGTGGGAGTCGATGGTGTGCCTGGTGCAGTCGGCCGTGTCGCCGGACAAGAAGTACGTCACCTGGGAGGACCAGCGGGTCGTCTTCCACGCCTGGGTGAGTAGCACGAAACAATGGCCGTCCCGGCAGCATCTCTCTCTCTCTCTCTCGACCGGCCGGTTCGTGCCCCCTACGATGGAGAAGGAACCTTAGCCAGCCAGTTGGCCAACCGGCAGGGCCCACGGCTGCCGCAACGGTTTTTCAAATGTGACGTCGTACGTAGTAGTACCTGTACCGTAGCCGTAGGTGGCGGCTTAGCAAGTGCACCTACACCAACTACTACGTATTCCATCCGTCTAGGGTGTCTTCTTGCGCCTTCTTGTGATCATGTCAAATAATGTCCATCTCTTATCGACAACAGGAGTTCAACGCGACGGTGGAGTTCTACTGGTCGCCGTTCCTGGTGGAGTCCAACTCGGACAACCCCAAGATCCACAGCATCCCGACCCGGATCATCGACGCGGGGGCCATCGCGGCGCACGCCCAGAACTGGCGCAACGCCGACTACCTCGTCTTCAACACCTACATCTGGTGGATGAACACCCTCAACATGAAACTCAAGTACGTCTACGTGCACAACACAACACGATCGAGAACATGCCGTGTCGTCTCGTGCGTCGATCGCCGGGGCATGCACGGTCGAAGTGGTGGTAAAACTGCATGCGCTGCGGTGACACTGATGGACTGACATGGAGGTTGGCTGATGGATGGATTGGCAGGAGGCCGGGCGGGCGGGACTGGGAGGACCATGAGGAGGTGGTGAGGATCGAGGCGTACCGGAAGGTTCTCAGCACCTGGGCCGGCTGGGTGAACGACAACATCGACCCGGCGCGCACGTCCGTCTTCTTCATGAGCATGTCGCCTCTTCACCTCAGGTACCGATCGAACCCTACCTACCCCCGTAGTAGTTTTCTATTCTGTTCCACTGTAGATAAAACATTTTTGTTCTTCATGTCCTGGTGGTAGTCAGTACGCGCACCTGCACCGTAGTTCCTAGGAAACACCAAAATCTCGACACGCATGGCGGCGACGGCCAAAAAGACGAAGCCGGCAGCGCGTGGTGCGTACCGGGTGTCTGCACCGGTCCAACCCGAGACCGGTGCACGCGTCGGGCCGCGGCCGGGGAAGTGCAGACGCGCACGGGCTGGTGGTCTAGTGGGGTCCGGCACGCACGGTCGGTTTCCGGGGCCGGACGGCGAGCGCGCGCGCGGGATTGGAAGTTGGAACGAGTCGGGCGGGCGCGTCGCGTCGAGCGGGTCGGTCGCTGTCTTGGGAGAAAATGGAAGCGACAGACAGTCGTGGCAGACCCGGTCCGGCGGCGTGCTCGCTTGAATATTCCCCGGCGACGTGGAAGTACCAGCAGGTTTTTATTTTTAGTTGCAAAAAAAAGTAGGCTTCTGTTTTTTTTGGGCGATGGCGCGGTATATATCCCGTCGACGGAGCAACCGGCCGGGTCGTGCAGCATTCGCTAGGTGCGGTGCGACTAGCGGAGCATGTACGTACTGGATGGAATGGAACACATGGCCTCACGTTGCCCACCCGTTCGTTGACCCTCTCTGTACGCATGTGGATGTGGTAGCATACTCTTGCACTAGTAGTTGGTGTAACGGATACCGTTGTACGTGTAGTTTAGTGAGCCAGTTAGGATATACGTACTCTTTTTTTGAACATGTTAGGATATACGTACTGCGCCATTAGTTTACACATGCATGGTTTGATATTCCAAACAGCGTGGTGCTATATGCTAATGCTAGTACGTAGAATAAAGTAAGCACAGGGTACATGCAGTAACCGTCTAATCTACAGTCACAAGGAATGCCACCCCACCAGTAAGGTGCATGCATAATGCCACTGCCACCGGAGTTTTCAAATAGACCCTACTCCATTGGGATCGCCAACGGAGTTTACTAGTACTAGAGTACTAGAGTATACGTAGTACTTCTGTAAACCACGGTAGCTCGGTATGCATGTCGTGACCAGCACTGCAGGGAGCAGTACAATATGCGCAAATCGTGTACGTAGACGTCTTTTTAGATGCCACTTGGGGTGGAATCTACGCGGTCAAAACGATCGACGTGCGTCACAACTCGCAGCACACAAGCGGACTTGGTACACTCCTTTACAAAATTCCAAGGAGAAGATGCTCCTCCAATGGAGCGGGTAGTTGCTCCCCTCTCGTTGTCGCCCAAGCAGCACTCTCAGAAATTAATATAATGGAGAACTACGTACTCGATAGGACCCTAGGAAGGATACATTATACATACATGGGTATGACCATGTACAATTCTGCGTACCTGTCAATCACATGGACCCTCGGCTCAAATCATTCCGCGCACATGAATCTTAGACGGAAGCTTCCGTCGTCGCGAACGAGTCCCGGCCCCGTAGTACATGATGCACCAATCATGCATTTCATGCGCCAGCGACGTACTACTGGTCTCGTGTGCTCGTAACCGGCCGTGTTGGTGCTTCGTGAGATGTGGAATAGTCTTGGACGCCTCTGCCAATGATCGTTCCGAGTGATCGTCCCGTGACCGCGAGTTTCGGATCTTGGAACGAACGACGCATTTTTTAGGACAAGTAGCCGGATGCGGGTAGTTCCAGCAGCGTTTTGGGGTTTTCCTTCTGCGTGGTAATCCAATTATTCCTAGCTATAAGGATCAAACAGACGGTTGTGTTGTGTTGTGTTGGTTACCTAGCGACTACCGGAGTGGCTTGATAAGGACGTGCGGTGGACATGGCCCTGGGATGACGCCTCACGAAAGCTCCCCTAAACCTTTTAGAAAAGCAGCGTGACCCCATCCTGAGATTGATGGATACTCCTATATGTTTAGTTCCCGTGAAGCAAACCACTTTGATTTGCCTTGGTGTTTTATATAGTCAGCGATCCTATTTAGTAGTGGTAGTGTGTGAGAAGATATGGTGCAACCGGAGAAACTGCCCATGGCGACCGGTGAATGCATGAGCAGACCAATCAGCTTCAGAGGCTACTAGCGATGCCACGTTATTTTGCGTGTCCAGCAATCCCGAAGTTGTTAAGTATTTTCAATCGGGATTGCGTCCAGGATCGAGCGAGTTGATGAAGTCTCTGGCTGGCTTGGAGTTGGAGGCATGTCGCATCAAAAGACGTACACAGCTAAAGTTGGTCAACAACACTATTTTACGTGAAGATAGAATCACAGAACTGGATTAGAGTAGTTGGGTTGCGTGATCGACTCATGCTGCGAATCCGCTAGAGCTAGCTTGCTCCACACAAGAAGAGTAGTAGTATCAAGTTCTAGTACTATGATTAATAACTGATTCTATAACTTTTGTTCTGCTGGAAATTGAGTTTTTCTGTGTGTGAAAAACAGCCCGCAGGTGTGGGGAAACCCTAGCGGGATCCGGTGCGCGAAGGAGACGATGCCGCTGGTGAACTGGCGCGGGCCGATATGGCTGGGCACGGACTGGGACATGTTCAAGGTGGCGTCCAACATCACCCGGGCGGCGGCGCCGCGGGTGCCCATCACCTTCGTCGACATCACCACCATGTCGGAGCGGCGCAAGGACGGGCACACCTCCGTGCACACCATCCGGCAGGGCCAGATCCTCACGCCGGAGCAGCAGGCCGACCCCGGCACCTACGCCGACTGCATCCACTGGTGCCTCCCCGGCGTGCCCGACATCTGGAACAGCTTGCTCTACACCAGGATCATGTCCAGGCCGGACGCCGCCACGGCCGCTCTACCTCTACCGGCCAGATAGATAGATACATGTTGGGAATTCTGTCGAAAAGTTCTTTCTTTCTTTCTTCTTCTTCTTCTTCTTCTTCTTCTTCTTCTTCTTTACATTCTTTCTGGCCTGTTTAGTTTTTACGTGTCCAATACGCCAGCTTTGTTTTCTTTCTTTTTTCATTGGGGGTAGGTTAAGTAAGTGGAAAGAGATTAATTATATAAGGTGATACATGGCTCGTGGCCTGCCATGTGCGTGCACATATGCGCTGTAAGGGGGAGGTTCCTGCTCAAACTGTAAATTCTAAAGTCAAAGAGATGAACAGAACAGATGGTTTATAGAGAAATGGGCAGTTGCGTCCGTGCCTCCAGCTGCACTGCACAGCCGTCTTGCGGCGCCTCGATCTGTCCGCGAGCTCGTTTCTTTGGCAAGATCGACGTCGCCAGCTCTCCGGCTTATTCTCTTCTTTTCTAGGGCAGAAGATCAAAAAGGGAACGGAGCAGGAAGCGCCTTTTGGCGATCATTCCATGGATGATTTACCTGAAAAAGGCGGGCAACAACAAAAACAATTGGCGCCACTTGGCTGAACTTGACAGAGCTACTAGTAGTTAACTGACTGACGACAGTGTGCATGCAGGTCCGGAAATGTCCGGGCTGCCTTTCGCCTTCTTTCTGGCAGCAAAGCTCCCGTATCTCTTTGGCCCGGATCGGGCGTTGCGACAGGTACCGAACGTGAATCGTGGCACCAACTTGTGGTACTACAACGTAGAGAACGGAGCAGCGACGTCTCTGCCAAGTGGCTGCCACAGGGGTAGCCCTGGTGCCTGCTATACGAGAGGCGTTGGTTTTTTTTTTAAACGTGGAAAAAGATTGGAAATGAAACCGAATTCGTATTTGTGTCCATCACGGTTTCATGGCTGAACTGGAAATGAAACCAATTCAATATGGAGGCCTTCAATACAGACATCTAAACACAGCGTAAAGGAAGAGGTTGCAAGCAAGCAAGCAAATGGAGCTTCTCCCTAAGGTTATGATGATCCAATCTATTAACTGTTCTTCTTTAACTTTTGTTTTCACCATCTTTGATGAGATTGTTCTAGTCCCTATCTCTTGGCCCCCAAATCTTGTTGTGTCCATCCAACATAATGAAACCTTGATGTATGAGAACCTATAGTGCTATAGAGAGAGGAACTTGTTGCATCCCACATGTAATTATAGTGGAATAATAATTGTGTGGTGGCTTTGACCCATGGTTTTTACCCCTAACTTGGGTTTTTTTGTCTAAATAGGAATGTTCATCTCTGCTGACTTGTGTACTTTTTTGTGTGGTTTCGCGTGGCAACAAACACTTTGAATATGTATGTTTGATTTGGAGTGTTGGAGGAACTGAAAAATGTATTAAGTTTCGGGTAACCAAACTTAGTTTTTAGATACAGGCACATATGTTTCCTTCTGTAACTGAGCAACGATATGTGGATTACTTTATTTTTTTGCTTTATCAACAAGACACAACAAGAAAATTACGGGGTAGCACAAATACGCGGTTTGCTCTATCCAAATTGGAATGGAGCTTTAGTAGTAGGATCACAAATCGCAGAATCGTAGCTATAGGAATGATAGGAACGTGGATTCTACTAACCAAAGTCGTAGAATTGCAAAAGTAGTTTGGATCGTACAGTTGTAGAATCGTGTAATAGAATCATGATTCTTACTACCTTGGCTTTATCGACCGAAAGAATCAGGCTTCACACCTGTTAAAAAATCAGGCTTATTATGATGTAATGAGTCATGCTAGTCCGATTGGAAAATTGATGTAATGAGGTCACCAGTCGTTCTTGTTTCAATCTTGTGGCGGACAATGTTACTTTTCTAGAAATGAACACACGATGGTGCATCCAATTATGCGTGCAAATCTTAAAACAGTGACAATTAGCAATTTTCGTGGGGCACATTGTTCGCTCCCAGACACTTTCCCAGGGGACGACACAATAGTTTGCTCGCATACACCTTCCCGATGGTACAACCCCTATGTAGCATAACACCCCCTCGATGTGGGCAAACACTTGAGGAATTATGTAGGGTACCTACTCCGCGTAGCATGAAAATCTCATGTTTTAGTATGGTCATTCTTGAACATGTGGGCAACTCCTCCCTTTTTATTAGCCTTACAACCATGTTTGTTGAAGCATGGCAAATTCCAAGAATGCATCACAATTCTCAGGCTTTGAGCACTATAAGGTAAAAGCGGAAACACCCATGAGTGTGCTCTAAGCCATTAGATAGGATAACACTAGATCAAATACATAACTACATATTACATGGCAAATAATAAATCAATGACAAATAATATAGGACAACACTACACCACATGTCCCATCGAACGGGGGATGGAGTGTGATGTGCGTAAGGCTACTGAAGGGTGATACGTCTCTGTCGTATCTATAATTTTTGATTGTTCCATGCCAATATTATTCAACTTTCATATACTTTTTGGCAACTTTTTATATTATTTTTGGGACTAACATATTGATCCAGTGCCCAGTGCCAGTCCCTGTCTGTTGCATGTTTTTGGTTTCGCAGAATATCCATATCAAACGGAGTCCAGACGGGATAAAAACGGACGGAGCTTATTTTTGGAAAATATGGAAAATTCGGAAGGAAAATCAACGCGAACCAGTGCCCGAGGTGGTCACGAGGCAGGGGGCGCGCCCCTACCCTCGTGAGCCCACCGTAAGGCGGTTGGCGCTCTTCTTTTGCCGCAAGAAAGCTATTATTCGGAAAAAAAATCATGGCGAAGGTTTCAGGCCAATCGGAGTTACAGATCTCCATATATATATGAAACGGTGAAACAGAGCCAGAACAGAACGCAGAACCAGAGAGAAACAGAGAGATAGATCATATCTCGGAGGGGCTCTCGCCCCTCCCATGCCATGGAGGCCAAGGACCAGAGGGGAAACCCTTCTCCCATCTAGGGAGGAGGTCAAGGAAGAAGAGAAAGAAGGGGCCCCTCTCCCCCTCTCCTCCGGTGGCGCCGGAACGCCGCCATGGCCATTATCATCATCACCGCGATCTTCACCAACACCTTCGTCATCTTCACCAACATCTCCATCACCTTCCCCCCTCTATCTACAGCGGTCCACTCTCCCGCAACCCGCTGTACCCTCTACTTGAACATGGTGCTTTATGCTTTATATTATTATCCAATGATGTGTTGCCATCCGATGATGTATGAGTAGAATTTCGTTGTCCTATCGGTGGTTGATGAATTGCTATGATTGATTTAATTTTCTTATGGTTATGTTGCTGTCCTTTGGTGCCCATCATATGAGCGCGCGCGTGGATCACACCATAGGGTTAGTTGTATGTTGATAGGACTATGTATTGGAGGGCAAGAGTGACAGAAGCTTCAACCTAGCATAAAATTGATGCATACGGGATTGAAGGGGGACCAATTTATCTTAATGCTATGGTTGGGTTTTACCTTAATGAACGTTAGTAGTTGCGGATGCTTGCTAATAGTTCCAATCATAAGTGCATAGAATTCCAAGTAAGGGATGACATGCTAGCAGTGGCCTCTCCCACATAATACTTGCTATCGGTCTAGTAAAGTAGTCAATTGCTTAAGGGACAATTTCGCAACTCCTACCACCACTTTTCCACACTCGCTATATTTACTTTAGTTGTTTCTTTATCTAAACAGCCCCTACTTTTTATTTACGTAATCTTTATTACCTTGCAAACCTATCCAATAACACCTACAAAGTACTTCTAGTTTCATACTTGTTCTAGGTAAAGCGAATGTCAAGCGTGCGTAGAGTTGTATCGGTGGTCGATAGAACTTGAGGGAATATTTGTTCTACCTTTAGCTCCTCGTTGGGTTCGACACTCTTACTTATCGAAAACTGTTGCGATCCCCTATACTTGTGGGTTATGAAGACCTTTTTCTGGTGCCGTTGCCGGGGAGCAATAGCGTGGGGTGAATATTCTCATGTGTGCTTGTTTGCTTTATCACTAAGTAAATTTCATTTGCTGTTCTTAGTTGTTTTCTACCTTTAGTTATGGGTAGGAAACACAAAATACCAAAAAAATTAGTTGTACCTATTGAACCAATGGTTGAAGAACCACTCAAAATCTATCACACTGCTGAAGCTTTTTACATGGATCATCTTCGATCCCTTTGTGCTCGTGCCGAAACCCCAACTAGCTTAGTTGAGGGCAAATCTTTAGATGAGCATGCTTGTTATGTGCGACACCGTATATCTAAAAAAGGGAAACTATTATGGAGTTAAATTCAACGTTTGCAATGTTATGCTTGGAATTTATGTGAAATATATGATTTTACTTGTTGTTCTGAAAACCCTAAGAAACACCTTCCCTATCAATGTGAGTTTAGTAATAATGGAATCGTATCTTCGTATGCTAAGGGTGTTTATAATTACTATGATGTTCAACAAATTGAAGAATTTGTTGCTTTTAAAGGTGCTTCTGAAATTGCTTCTTTGATTGAAAAGTATGATGATACTCTTCACAAATCTGAAATTTTTGCCATACTTGAATATTGTTATGAGAATTATGCTTCAAATGCTTATGTTAAACTATATATTGAGGACTACTCCGCTGTCCAAGAAGAGACTAATATTTTGCAGGAGTCTATGAAAGAAGAAGTTGATGACACTGTGAGCTCATTGGATGAAAAAGATGAGGAGGAGAGCGAAGAACAAAAGGAGGAAGAGCTGATTGATCACCTGTGCCCACCTTCTAATGAGAGTAACTCTTCAACTCATACATTGTTTAATTCCCCTTCGTGCTTACTGAAGAATGATTGCTATGATGACTGTTATGATCCCTATGATTCTTTTGAAATATCCCTTTTTGATGATGCTTGCTATGCTTGTGGCCAAGATGCCAATATGAATTATGCTTATGAAGATGAACTTGCTATAGTTTCTTATGTTAAACATGAAATTGTTGCTATTGCACCCACGCATGATAGTCCTAATATCTTTTTGAATTCTCCCAATTATACTATATCGGAGAAGTTTGCACTTGTTAAGGATTATATTGACGGGTTGCCTTTTACCGTTGCACATGATGATTTTGATGAATATAATATGCATGCGATTGCTGCTCCTACTTGCAATTATTATGAGAGAGGAACTATATCTCCACCTCTCTATGTTTCCAACATGATAAAATTGCAAGAAACTGTTTATACTACGCATTGGCCTTTACTAGGTGTACATGAATTGTTCTTTTATGACATGCCGATGCATAGGAAGAGAGTTAGACTTCGTCATTGCTTGATATATGTTGCTTTGTGCTCACTACTAAATTACAAATTATTGTTAATTAAAATTGGCTTTGATATACCTTGGGATCCGGGTGGATTCACTACTTGAGCACTATATGCCTAGCTTAATGGCTTTAAATAAAGTGCTGACAGGGAGACAACCCGGAAGTTTTATAAAGTCATTTATTTCTGTTGAGTGCTTTCATATATTTTAAAAACAACAAAAATAAAGAGGGGAACCCAAAACTTTTTCAAAAAGAAAAGCGAAAGTGAGAAAGATAAGCACTGTTGAAGTGGGAGAGCTCCTTGAACTTTGTTCATGCTCACGGCAAATTTGTGAATCTTGATTACAGAAATTTTTCAACAAAAATAATTATCCCATTGTACAATTCCATTGTATTATAAAAATAACGTGCCAAGGTTTGCTTTTAGGATGTTTACATTTGCTTGATGGTTTGTATGGTGTAGGACAGAAACTTTGGCTGTAGTGCGCGATTTTACATTTTTAGCTGGAATGTTAAATGGTTCTGATTATTTTTGCACTGTCTTCCTATACAAATTGTTTATTTTTCCTAATTTTGGCAGAATGTTTGAAGTATCAGAAGTATGGTGAATGTTCAGATTATTACAGACTGCTCTATTTTAGACAGATTCTGTTTTTGATGCATAGTTTGCTTGTTTGATGAAACTATCAATTTATATCAGTGGATTAAGCCATGAAAAAGTTATATTACAACAGACACAATGCAAAAACAAAATATGAATTGGTTTTCAACAGTACTTAGAGTAGTGATTTGCTTTATTATACTAACGGATCTTATCGAGTTTTCTGTTGAAGTTTTGTGTGGATGAAGTGTTCGATGATTGAGAAGGTCCCGATGTGAGAAGAAGGAAGAGAGGCAAGAGCTCAAGCTTGGGGATGCCCGAGGCACCCCAAGTAAATATTAAGGAGACTCAAGCATCTAAGCTTGGGGATGCTGTGGAGGCATCCCCTCTTTCTTCAACAAATATCGGTATGTTTTCGGATTCGTTTCGTTTACGCGATATGTGCAAGTCTTGGAGCGTCTTTTGCATTTAGATTTTTATTTTTATTTTTATGCACCATGCTGGTATGAGATAGTCCTTGGTTGATTTATAGAATGCTCTTTGCACTTCACTTATATTTTTTGAGTATGGCTTTATAGAATGCTTCATGTGCTTCACTTATATCATTTGAAGTTTGGATTGCCTGTTTCTCTTGGACAACCGCCATTTGTAGAATGCTCTTTTGCTTCACTTATATTTGTTAGAGCACGGGCACATCTTTTGTATAAAGAATTAAACTCTCTTGCTTCACTTATATCTATTTAGAGAGATGACAGAAACTGGTCATTCACATGGTTAGTCATAAAATCCTACATAAACTTATAGATTGCTGAATATGATATGTTTGATTTCTTGCAATAGTTTTGCGATATAAAGGCGGTGATATTAGAGTCATGCTAGTCGAGTAATTGTGAAATTGAGAAATACTTGTGTTGAGGTTTGCAAGTCTCGTAGCATGCACGTATGGTGAACCGTTATGTAACCAAGTCGGAGCATGAGGTGTTTATTGATTGTTTTCCTTATGAGTGGCGGTCGGGGATGAGCGATGGTATTTTCCTACCAATCTATCCCACTAGGAGCATGCGCGTAGTACTTTGTTTCGATGACTAATAGATTTTTGTAATAAGTATGTGAGTTCTTTATGACTAATGTTGGGTCCATGGATTATACGCACTCTCACCCTTCCACCATTGCTAGCCTCTCTAGTACTGCGTAACTTTCGCCGGTACCATAAACCCACCATATACCTTCCTCAAAACAACCACCATACCTATCTATCATGGCATTTCCATAGCTATTTCGAGATATATTGCCCTGCAACTTTCATCATCATCATATACATGACTTGATCATTTATTGTCATATTGCTTTGCATGATCGTAAGATAGCTAGCATGATGTTTTCATGACTTGTCCGTTTTTTGATGTCATTGCTACGCTAGATCATTGCACATCCCGGTACACTGCCGGAGGCATTCATATAGAGTCATATGTTTGTTCTAGATATCGAGTTGTAATATCGAGTTGTAAGTAAATAAAAATGTGATGATCATCATTATTAGAGCATTGCCCCAGTGAGGAAAGGATGATGGAGACTATGATTCCCCCACAAGTCGGGATGAGACTCCGGACGAAAAAATAAAAATAAAAAAATAAAAAATAAAAAAGAGAGAAAGGCCAAAAAAAGAAGGCCCAAAAAAAGAAAACAAAAAAAGATGAGAGAAAAAGAGAGAAGGGGCAATGTTACTATCCTTTTACCACACTTGTGCTTCAAAGTAACACCATGTTCTTCATATAAAGAGTCTCTTGAGTTATCACTTTCATATACTAGTCGGAATTCTCACTATAGAACTTGGCTTGTATATTTCAACGATGGGCTTCCTCAAATGCCCTAGGTCTTCATGAGCAAGCAAGTTGGATGCACATCCACTTAGTTTCAGTTTGAGCTTTCATATACTTATAGCTCTAGTGCATCCGTTGCATGGCAATCCCTACTCCTCACATTGATATCTATTAATGGGCATCTTTATAGCCCGTTGATACGCCTAGTTGATGTGACACTTTCTCCTTCTTTGTCTTCTCCACATAACCCCCACCATCATATTCTATTCCACCTATAGTGCTATGTCCATGGCTCACGCTCATGTATTGCGTGAAAGTTGAAAAGGTTTGAGAAACGTCAAAGTATAAAACAATTGCTTGGCTTGTCATCGGGGTTGTGCATGATGTGAATGCTTTGTGTGGTGAAGATGGAGCATAGCCAGACTATATGATTTTGTAGGGATGAGCTTTCTTTGGCTATGTTATTTTAATAAGACATGATTGCTTGGTTGGTATGCTTGAAGTATTATTGTTTTTGTCAAAGGATAGATTATTGCTTTGAATCACTCGTGTCTTAATATTCATGCCATGATTAGACATATGACCAAGATTATGCTAGGTAGCATTCCACATCAAAAATTATCTTTTTATCATTTACCTACTCGAGGACGAGCAGGAATTAAGCTTGGGGATGCTGATACGTCTCCGTCGTATCTATAATTTTTGATTGTTCCATGCCAATATTATTCAACTTTCATATACTTTTTGGCAACTTTTCATATTATTTTTGGGACTAACACATTGATCCAGTGCCCAGTGACAGTCCCTGTCTGTTGCATTTTTTGGTTTCGCGGAATATCCATATCAAACGGAGTCCAAATGGGATAAAAACGGACGGAGCTTATTTTTGGAAAATATGGAAAATTTGGAAGGAAAATCAACGCGAACCAGTGCCCGAGGTGGTCACGAGGCAGGCCCCCCCTAGGGCGCGCCCCTACCCTCGTGAGCCCACCGTAAGGCGGTTGACGCTCTTCTTTTGCCGCAAGAAAGCTAATATTCGGAAAAAATCACGGCGAAGGTTTCAGTCCAATCGAAGTTACGGATCTCCATATATATACGAAACGGTGAAACAGAGCCAGAACAGAAAGCAGAACCAGAGAGAAACAGAGAGATAGATCCAATCTCGGAGGGGCTCTCGCCCCTCCCATGCCATGGAGGCCAAGGACCAGAGGGGAAACCCTTCTCCCATCTAGGGAGGAGGTCAAGGAAGAAGAGGAAGAAGGGGGCCCCTCTCCCCCTCTCCTCCGGTGGCGCCGGAACGCCGCCGTGGCCATCATCATCATCATCGTGATCTTTACCAACACCTCCGCCATCTTCACCAACATCTCCATCACCTTCCCCCCTCTATCTACAGCGGTCCACTCTCCCGCAACCCGTTGTACCCTCTACTTGAACATGGTGCTTTATGCTTCATATTATTATTCAATTATGTGTTGCCATCCTATGATGCCTGAGTAGATTTTTGTTGTCCTATCGGTGGTTGATGAATTGCTATGATTGATTTAATTTGCTTATGGTTATGTTGCTATCCTTTGGTGCCCATCATATGAGCGCGCGCGTGAATCACACCATAGGGTTAGTTGTATGTTGATAGGACTATGTATTGGAGGGCAAGAGTGACAGAAGCTTCAACCTAGCATAGAAATTGATGCATACAGGATTGAAGGGGGGCCAATTTATCTTAATGCTATGGTTGGGTTTTACCTTAATGAACGTTAGTAGTTGCGGATGCTTGCTAATAGTTTCAATCATAAGTGCATAGAATTCCAAGTAAGGGATGACATGCTAGCAGTGGCCTCTCCCACATAATACTTGATATCGGTCTAGTAAAGTAGTCAATTGCTTAAGGGACAATTTCGCAACTCCTACCACCACTTTTCCACAATCGCTATATTTACTTTAGTTGTTTCTTTATCTAAACAGCCCCTACTTTTTATTTACGTAATCTTTATTACCTTGCAAACCTATCCAATAACACCTACAAAGTACTTCTAGTTTCATACTTGTTCTAGGTAAGGCGAACGTCAAGCGTGCGTAGAGTTGTATCGGTGGTCGATAGAACTTAAGGGAATATTTGTTCTACCTTTAGCTCCTCGTTGGGTTCGACACTCTTATTTATCGAAAACGGTTGCGATCCCCTATACTTGTGGGTTATCAAAGGGGAGGCCTGTTGTAAGGTTTCTGGCCACAGGGGTCCGGCCCTATTAATCGCTAGATTCCTGATTAATCGCTTGTTAGAGCGATAAATCAACCCAAATGATAAATATCAAAGATAAGGTAAAATATTAGCAATCACCTACCAATAAGCGATAAATTGGTGAATCATATTTTATTTTGAACATTGCTGGAAACTAAAAAAGTAATATGAGTATGCATTCGCAGGTTCACACAGATAGATAAATAGGAATATTTTGTGTGTGGAGACATATAACTTTCTTTAGTGGTAGGGATATATCTCTACTCTCTAGTACTTAAGAAAGATGTAAGGTCCCTTTTCTGTGAGGCAGAAGATTTCATCTAACCTTATATATGCCCCCCTTTCTCTCCCTGTTTTTTTTATTTTTAGTCCCTATCTTTGAAAATCATCTTAAATGTCCCATCTTTTATTGGTTTACAAATAAAATTATGCTTTCTTTGGTAAGCCAATAAATTCTCACCAAATGAGTAATTATCAAATAAAATGAAAAATATTTAGGTAGGTAAATCTCGGGCATAATTTAATGAATATTTATTCACACAATCACATTAATATGGATAGGTAATCAGCATACGTAATAGAATATTTATATCTTGTTTCAAAGCATGGTAATTATCTAGTCATATACGTAGTACTCACTCCGTTCCTAAATATTTGTCTTTCTATAGATTTCAACAAGTGACTACATACGGAGCAAAATGAGTGAATCCACACTCTAAAATATGTCTATATACATCCGTATGTGATAGTCCATTTGGAATCTCTAAAAAGACAAATATTTAGGAACGGAGGGAGTATATAGGTTAACAAAGTTTTAAAGGTGGAACAAGAATTCCGAAGGAACAAGTATTTTTGGAAGTCAATTTTTGGCATGGTGTTCCTAGCGGGCCTTAGCCTTCAATTGCTGCTTCTTATCACAATTTTACTAGTGGGCTAAGGCCCAATTTGAGTCGTTCTCCTGGGCCTGAAAAAGAATCTAAGTTATATTTCTGGCATGGTGTTCCTTTTTATTCTGAAAACAAAAATTTATTTGCGACCTCAACCTTCTATCTCTCTTTCGCGGACCTCTCTTTGAACAAACAATTGACCACACTTGATGAAGTTGCAAATTTGTTTCCCAATTATTTTTCCATGCTCATTTAGATTTTTCTTCTAAGTTTTTTCCTTCTCTGATTTGTATTTATATTACGGTCTTCTAGTTTTTCTCATTTTTATATTTCCTTTTTTATCTTTTGTTTTCCCTACTAAAAATTACAAAAACTTTTTTTAAAAAAATTTCTAGAACATTTAGAAACTTACATATTTTTAAAAATACTTGAACAATTTGTAAATAACACCAACCTTTTAGAAAAATATAAACATCTTAAATATATATATGAATAATTTTTGATATTACCCAATAACTTTCGAAAATAAATAAATATTTTTGAAACATGCATGTAATTTTAAAAATATTTCAACACTTACTAAACCAACACAAACATATTTTTTAAATGCATGATACGTTTCAAAATTATAAATGCACAAAAGATTTTTAAAAGTGTACAAATATTTACACAAAAAACTTTTAAAAATTGAAAGATCATTTTTCTAATATTTGTTTCTTCAAACGCGAAAGTATTTTACTTCTTTTCATTTTTAAACTATTTTTTCCTTGTGTTTTTTAAAATATACGAAATGAAACACCATTGGGCCGCATGGATCCCTACCCATACTTTGTACCACTTACGCGAATTTTCTTTTTCGTATTGTATGTTTTTCTCCATCTGCTTTTAATTTTTGGTTTACTATTTTTTACTTCATATTTTTTTCATTTATTTTATTTTTGAAATACATGTGAGACTTTTATTAATATGCATTCATTTTTTTGTATATGTAATTTTTCAGATACACGTTGAACATTTATTTGAATACATGTTGAACATTTGTGAAATGTACATTGAACATATTTCGTGGACACAGTGAACATTTTTATCTTCATATTTTTTGTAAAATGTGCGTACATTTCTCCAGTGTTGATGAACTGTTTAAAAAACATAATTAAACAAAAATTTACATTTATTGAGCATTTTTTTAAGTATCATGAACATGTTTGTAAAGATGTGAGCATTTTCTGAATTTCATGATTGTTTTTGAGTGATGCAATTTTCTTTACAAATTATGCGCACTAATATTTACATTTTCAAGAAAAAAATGTCATCAGTTTTTTTAAGCACGTGATTGACATTTCTTAATAAATTCATGAATATTTTTAAATACATTATAAACATTTGTAATCACAATATGAACCTTTTCAAACATAAGTAAAACTTTAAAAACTCTTTTGTGATAATACATGAACATTCTTCTAAAATGTTTGTAATCTAGTTATTAAAACATTCTTTTATAAAAATGAAGAAAAAACGGAAGAAGAAAAAGTACATATCATACCTTTTTTTTACCAGAAGTACATAGCATGGTGTGTGGCAAATACTGAAACTAGGCTTGACCCATTTCGGAGAGGATTCTTAAGGCGAGGCCACATTCAGTCTCGCAGTAAGCGAGACTTGGAGCATAATCGGTTTGATGCCAATATTTAGCATTATCAATATTTGATAAGTCAACATTTAATAAAATCAAAAGTTGCCAAAAATTCACATTTTTTTGAAGATTGACAAGTAAAGTTGGTAGCCAACCAATTACTAGCCAACCTTTGAAAAAAAGCAGCCCCCCCGGGGAAGTAACGCGGTTGACATTAAATTCACGCGGCGGCACATAACGTGATTTGCTCCTCCTCTCCAAGCAATCCGTTCTATTAAATCCTCAATCCTGCGCCTCACCCTGCTGTGCATCTCCAACCACATCCCCACCTCCTCCTGTAGTCCCCCTCATGGTCCACACAAGCGCGGATTCTTTCCACCTCCGTTTCATTCTTCTTCCCTACTGACGACGACCACTCCGCTTTGATCCATCAGCGGCGGCGGCGCTGAACCCGTCGGAGGCGATGGCGGTGATGCTGCGTTTCTGCTGTAAGATCTCCGCTGCGGCGGTACACGTGTTTGGACTGTTTCTAGATGCAATTCTTTCGGGAAGGAGCATTGAGATGTAAGCTGCCGGTGCGGTGGCACGTCGTCAAATTTCGCATTTCAGGGCCGCACTGTTGTTACTAATTGGTCTATGTTAGGAAAAACATTGATGAATTCCTTGTAGGACTATAAGTCTGTATTTTTCTTTTGAAATTTCTTCATGTATGGTTAAGCACCGGCGGCTTGTCTTTTTTGTTTAATCAATAATACTCCTTCCGTCTCTGGAAAAGAATCACGCTTGAATTTGAGAAATTTAGCGAACGCAAATGATCTATGGTTGCAGCATGCTTAGCCATTTTAAACGCTACAAATAAAATCAGCCCAATTCTCGTTTCCTTGCGTGCACCAGCTGCCAGAAGAGATTCGACGTTCCTATTTAGCATCTTTAGCATACACTTAAAATGTAAAAAAAATAATATAAATACCTACAGTTTTAGACGAAAAAAGTGACCTAGTTAGAACGCGTAAACGACTCCGACTTGTTAAATTTTTTAAGGAGCGCGGGCAGAAAACATCCCTATTGAACATGTAAAAATAAGGATTTCATAGTCAACCCAAGGGCCCTGTATATGCGAAAGACGTTGGCAGGAGTCCATCTGTCATCGGAACCTTCATGGCTCGCTCCCGGCCGCAACCCCGTTTGTCCCCGGTCGCCGCCCTGCTCATCCGAGATGCCACCCCACCCGCCCGGGCCGCCCCCTGTCCGTCCCCGGTCGCCGCCCCTTCGCCCGGGCCGCTGCCCGTCCGTCCCGTCTGAGCTCGCCATGGCCATGACGGTGTCAACGCACGCGCACGAGTAGCACGGCGGGAAGCAGCAGCGGTACCAGCCGCTGCGGCGCATGGAGGGGATGAGCCCGGGGTCCGCGCTGTGCAACGACCCGTGCTGGCCGCGGTCGCGCTCCTCCTCCCGCTCGGCGCCGCGTTGCTGGGCCTCTCCGGCCTCTTCCTCCTGGTCATGCTCGCCGGCATTGCGCTCGCAGCGCCCTTCTCTCCACTCGCTGTGCTGGGGCGCTCGCCGTCTCTTGGCTATCGACGCTTGTCTGGGTCGTGGGGTATGTCTAGAGGGGCCTGGCCCAGGGCGACTCCGGCCGGGTGGGCAGAATGGCGATGCAGCCGTTGGACAGCTCCAAGCGGTACGACGGACAGGGGGGCCGGCCTTCGTTGAACAAAGAGTTGGGGACGACGCCGGGAGACTCTGGGCACCGCCAGTGGCGGAGCCACCTCCCGGCGACCCCGGGCAGCTACCCGGGCTCTGCCCAAATACTTCCATTAAATTACACTAAGAGAGTGAGAATTAATCACCAGTCTTTGTGGGCAAAATGCCTATGGAGCACACCCCTTTGTATTTTGCCCCGGCTCCATGGACGGACTAGCTCCGCCACTGGGCACCGCCAAAGCGCGGGACGTCGCCATCACCTAGTGTTGCATGGGTGAACATACATACAGGTCATGCGCATGCGTTTAATTGGTCGGAATTAGATGTACATATGCGTGTTCAGAGCATCTCTAGCTAACCATGGACATGGGCGAGAGAAAGAAAAAGGCTTGAAGGGAAATATATAAGCGAATATTCACTTTTACAGTTTAAGTTTGAGGGGTCTGTTCAATCGCAGTTCAAATTAACGCTTAAAATATGGTTTCCACGAATTGGATAATACATTTTCAGTTTCGCCTTAAGGGACTTATTAGAGATGCTCTTATTAGGGCGGCAAACGAAGAACACACAGCCATCAACTCTAATTGATATAGTAGCAAAATAAATACGATTGAGGATGCTTTGCTAGTGCCAACTGACAAGCTCTGAATGAAGGGAGTATTAGGAAACCGAACCTTGAACTTGTAAAGGTTGGGTGAAACAAAATCCCCAGGTCTAAATACCTAGAATTACACCCTAAACTATGTAATCTTAATCTAAATCAAATCCTGGCATCGTTTGAGGCATAAAGACGCTGACGTGGCAAATGTGAACCGGGATTCTTCTAACGCGCGGGCCAGGGAGTGGCAATGTTGACCACGGCGTGCACCTGTCCTCTGCGCTGGGCAGGCCAATTTGTCTTTTTTCCGGTTACACTACTAAAAACAGGTGCGAGCAAGGTGATTCAAACTCGCGACCACCTCTTTCAATGCAAACTGCACAAATTAACCAGGTCGCCTCACCTCCTATGACTACTTCCCTTTTCTTCTTTTGTTCTTTATTTTGTTCGTGGAAGCTAATTAGCTACATTTTTTCTTTTCTTTTTTCATATTTATCTAATGTGTGAAACCTTTTCAATTCATTTTTTCAAATTCATAAACTTTTTTTACAAAACTCGTGGACTTTTCCGAATATGTGAACTTTTTCCAAATCCAGTAAATCTTTTTCAAATTTTTCCCAAAACCTGTGAACTTTTCTTTTGAAAATCCATGAAATTATTTTCGAAATGTTTGAACTTTTTCTAAATATGTAGTTATTTTTCAACATTTTTAAACTTTTTTTCAAAATTGATGAACCTTTTCCAAATATGTGAACTTTTTTTTGAAAATTGATGAGCTTTTTTCAAAATCAATGAACTTTTTTCCCATATTCATGATCTTTTTTTCAAAAATGATGAACAAATTTTTAAAAACAATGAACCTTTTGAAAATCTATGATTTTTTTAAATTGATTAACATTTTTCTCCAAATTTCATGAACCTTTTTTTCAAATTTGTAAACTTTTGTTTCTAAATTGAGAACTTTTTCCAGATATGTGAACTTTTTTGAAATTGATGAGCTTTTTGAAAATTGATGAACTTTAGTGTTGTAAGGGCATATTTTTTCCCTAAGTGTTTTGGTGATTGATGACAACGCATTTGCGGACTAATCGTGTGCCTTGAGTATTCCACACACTTCATTGCTAGGCAGAAGACGATTGGGTGCCCCTCGAAGACTGATGAAGACGGCGTCTTTTCTACGTTTCTTTTTGGTGGATATGAGTCATAGGAAAGCCGCACTATTAAGAGGGGGTCCGCGTTGGAAAGGTTTGGGCGGAATCATCACGTACACGTATCCTTCTTGTCCCCTCCTTTTTCCTTGGAGCTTCCTCCGTTTTCTTGCCTCCCTTGTCTGGCTGCTGTGGTTGGTTGCAGTAGTACTGCTCTCAGGAAAACGGTAGTACCGTAGGCATCCGTGGTAGTACCGCGCCGTGGCGCGGTAGTACCGCAGGTGCCCACGGTAGTACCGCTCCCCTGGAGCCGCACTACCGCTGCCCACCAGGCTAGTACCGCCCCTTTGCGGTAGTAGGGGCGGATGTAATTTTTTACATCCGCACCTACCGCGGTAGTGCCGCCTTTGCCGAGCGGTAGTACCGCGCTATGCAGTCAGGCAGTAGTACCGCCCCTCGGCAGTACTACTTTGTCAGGTTTTTACTACTTCCGTTTCTTTGCGGAAGTAGGCACGGAAGTTCCCTTCCCCCTGGCTGGGGTGTTTGCCTTGCGGTAGTACCGCATGGGGGGTGCGGTAGTACCGCGCGTGCGGAAGTACCGCCCCCAGCTTCTGCGAGTCTGTTTATCTTTTCTGTTGCTGGGGTTGCGGCAGTACCGTGGGTCGGTATGGTAGTACCGCACAGCCGTGCGGTAGTATCGCTTGGTTGCAAGTAGTAGTACCGCGCGGCCTTGCGGTAGTACCGCTGGCCAGGTGCGGTAGTACCGCTGGCCTCGGGCTGGTTGGTGGGTAACGGTTGGATCCTTTTCCCACACTATATAAGGGGTCCCCTTCTTCCCCGTTGACTTACCTCTTCCACCCCTAAGCTCCATTATTGCTCCAAGCTCCATTTTCGCCCGATCTCACTCCCTAGCCGACCAAACTTGTTGATTTGCTTGGGAGTGGTTGAGAAGGCCGCGATCTACACTTCCACCAAGAGATATTTGATTTCCCCCACTAATCCCTTGTGGATCTTGTTACTCTTGGGTGTTTGAGCATCCTAGACGGTTGAGGTCACCGCGAAGCCATAGTCCATTGTGGTGAAGCTTCGTGGTGTCCTTGGGAGCCTCCAATTGAGTTGTGGAGATTGCCCCAACCTAGTTTGTAAAGGTTCGGTCGCCGCCTCCAAGGGCACCAATAGTGGAATCACGGCATCTCGCATTGTGTGAGGGCGTGAGGAGAATGCGGTGGCCCTAGTGGCTTCTTGGGGAGCATTGTGCCTCCACACCGCTCCAACGGAGACGTACTTTCTCTCAAAGGGAAGGAACTTTGGCAACACATCCTTGTCTCCACCGTCTCCACTCTTGGTTATCTCGTGCCTTTACTTGTGCAAGCTTATTTGTTTCATATATCTTGCTTGCTTATGTTCCTATCCTTGTTGCATCATATAGGTTGCTCACCTAGTTGCATATCTAGACAACCTACTTTGATGCAAAGTTAAATTGTTAAAGAAAAGATAAAAATTGTTAGTTGCCTATTCACCCCCCCTCTAGTTTTAAATTGGTATCAGAGCCTCGTCTCTTTATTAAGGACTTTACCGTTCAAAGAGTATGGTTGATACCGTAGACGGTGTGGAGGAACACTCCGGTGTGAATCCGACCTCGTCCACGGGCGATGGGGGAACCTCGGTCTCTCGTGAGGAGTTCAATGTGGCCTTGGAGACATTGAAAACCTCCATGACGACCAAAGTTGAAAGCATGTTTACTAAATTTCTTGAGGGGCTTAAACTATCCATCGTACCGTTGAAAGTGGGTGACCCCGCCGACAAGGTGACGGATGCTATCCCCGACAAGGGGGAAGCTAGTAGTGAAAAGGCTCCTTCTTCTAGTGGTAAAAATGTCACCGGCATCTTTGACCATGTGGAACCACCACTTGTTTATGGTGGACCGGTTCCTTCCACTCATTTGAATCATGCTGGTCCTCCCCCTAAGATTGTGAAAAATGAGGACTTTGATTCTTGGGTTTACCGTTTTAAACGTCATTTAAATCATGTGAACACTAACCTTTGGAGAATCATTGAAGAAGGTTTCTATCCACATGATCCAAACAACTTCACTCCTCGAGAAGCCGCGGACAATCAATTCAATGAGAATGCTCTCTTCATCATTCAAGATGCAATTCCACCCGAAGACCTACCTCATCTTCGTCCCTTCGCCTTGGCCAAAGATGCATGGCATTGTGTTGTCTCTCTCTACCGGGGAAGCGCAAGCATTCAACGCTCCAACTATGAAGTGGTGCAAGATGAGGCCGATGAGTTTGCAATGAAAAAAGATGAAGAACCTCGTGAGCTTTATCGGAGTGTAACCAAACTCGCCGTCTCACTACGAGATCACGGGAGCAAGGACACGGATGACAATTGGATCAAGCGCAAATTACTCAAGGCAATGATGCCCTATCACAAGGCCATGTCCTCCGTCATTCGTCAAAGACCGGACTTCCACACTTTGACCTCAAGCGAAGTGTTGGATGAGTTTGTGGCCATGAACATTTTGGACAAGACCGCCGACAATGCGGTGCTTCGTTCTCAAAGGGCAAAGAAGCCTAACCTTGAATTGAAGGCCAAGCTCACCGTTGAAGAAGAAGAAGAGGAAGAGGAGGAGAGCAACCCCGAAGATACGAAGTATGCATATCATGAACACATGGCACTTGCTTCAAGGCAATTTTGGAGCAAGAAAAACTCGAGGCCAAACTTTAGCAAAAACAACTCAAGTGGAACGAAGAGCAAGCAACGTGTAAGGACTTGCTACAATTGTGGCAACGTGAGTCATTTTGTTGCGGAATGCCCGTATGAGAAGAGGGAAGACAATGGTGGCAAGCTCATCCGAAAGGACAAGGCCAAGTCGTTCCCCAACAAGAGCAACTTCACCAAGAAGACTCCTCCCAAGGTATTGGTGGTACAAGAAGAGTACAATGCGGATGATGACGATGATGAAAGTGACGAGTCGGTTGCCATGGCCTCCGTTGCCATTGCGACGACTCCACGGGTGTCTCTCTTCGACTCACCCAATGAGAGCATCACCGCCAAGTGCCTCATGGCTAAAGCCACCAACAAAGTAACCCCCAACATCAAAACTAACATCATTAATCATCCTTCTCCGACGGATAGCATTAACGAACTTGAGGAAGATAATGTGGAGGCTAATGAGTTTGAGGCCTTTATGGGCAAACTCAAGGGAATATCCAAGAAGCACTTTGTTGCTCTCTTGGAACAACTTGGTGAAGCCAATGACATGATCGAGGCTCACGAAAACACCATCACTAAGATGGAAGGGCATAGTTGTGACTATGCCGATGAGATTTCGGATCTTTCCAATGCTCTTGAGGAAGAGCATGGTCTTCGTTTGTCTCTTGAGGAGTCACACAACGTTGATCATGCTAAGTTAAAGAAAGATTATGATCATGTCCTAATTGTTTCTCATGTGCTAAACTCCGAGAAGGCCGAACTTGAGGTTGATTTTGCTAGACTCAAAGAGGAGTTTGATCTACTTGACAAGGCTCACAAGGTCTTGAAGGGTGCTCATGCTAGACTCAAAGAGTCGCATGATCAACTTCAAGTAAAGCTAACCAAGGAAAATGCCACTTTCCCTCTTATGATGTTAATTGATAATGCAAATGCTACTAACCCGTGTTGTGAGCATGTGCATCTCATTGAGGAGAACGCTAAGCTAAAAGGGCAACTTGAGAGAGGTCTTGCAACTTGCATACAAGGCAAGAAGAACCTCAACGATCTCTTGATCAACCAAAAGGGGGTTGTGGCCAAGGAAGGGGTTGGGTACGTGTCCGACTCCAAGAACAAGAAGAAGAATGACAAGACCAAACGACCTCCTCCTCTCATGCAAACCTTTGTGAAGGAGGGAGAGAGTGCCTCCGAGGAGAAGAAGAAGAACATTGCAAAGGGCAGCAATGTCAAGAAGGGCAATGCCACCCCTCCCAACAAAGCCGATGATTTTAATCCTTCTTATGTGTTATGCCGTGCTAGTGATGGGCATGTTTATGCCAAATTTGTTGGTTCTCTTCATGAATACATTGAATGGTCTATTTGGGTTCCAAAGACCCTTGTTACTAACATAAAAGGACCCATTACAAAATGGGTACCTAAAACCAAGCATTGATCTCTTGTAGGTGTTTGCTTCTGGTGGGGGATCATGGTTGCTCGATAGCGGAGCTACAAATCATATGACCGGAAGCAAGGACTTGGTGGTGGACGTGCACAAGGTCCCATCTATGCCCACCAATGTCGAGTGGGGTGACGCCTCATCTTCTAAGGTATTGGGACTTGGCAAGGTGTTCATCTCTCATGATCTCACGATCGAGAAGGTCATGCTTGTTGAGTCCCTTGCATACAATTTACTTTCCGTTCGTCAACTTGCAATCATGGGCTTTGCCACTTTCTTCGATATCGATACCATGGCCCTCTTGTGGAGCAAGACTCTTAAAGTAGCCTTTGTTGGGCATGTCGAGAACGGTCTATATGTGATTAACTTTTCGGAGCGACCCACTAAGACTGCGACGTGCCTAATGGCTAAAGTTGATGTGGGATGGCTTTGGCATCGCCGTTTAGCCCATATCAATATGAGATCTTTGCAAAGTCTCCTCAAGGGGGACCATGTCCATGGACTAACGAATGTTAGTTTTGCCAAAGATCGTGCTTGCAGTGCTTGTATCGAAGGATAGCTACATGAGAAGGCTCACCCTCCCACGACTATCATTTATTCAAAGAGGCCTTTGGAGCTCCTTCACATGGATCTCTTTGGGCCTCCATCCTTCGATAGTCTTGGAGGTAGGAAGTATTTCTTGGTGATTGTGGATGACTACTCAAGGTACACGTGGGTATATTTCTTCAAGAGGAAGAGCGAGACCCAACAAACCGTCATTGATTTTGCAAATGAAGCACAACGTCAATACAATGCAAAGATCTTGACAATAAGAAGTGACAACGGCATCGAGTTCAAGAACTACACCTTGGATGAGTTTCTTAGTGATGAGGGGATCAAGCATCAATATTCCGCACCTTACACCTCTCAACAAAACGGTGTTGCGGAGAGGAAGAACCGGGTGTTGATGGATGCAGCAAGGACCATGATGGCGGAGTTCAAGTCTCCGTACAACTTTTGGGCCGAAGCCATCAACACCGCGTGTCATGAATCCAATCGGCTCTACCTCCGCAAGGGCTTGAACAAGACTCCATATGAGATACTCACCGGTAACAAGCCCAACCTCAAGTACTTCCGGGTGTTCGGGTGTAAGTGTTTCATTCTCAAGAAAGGTGTTCGGTTGTCTAAATTTGAGGCTAGAGCTTATGAGGGCATATTTGTTGGTTATGCTACAAACTCTCATGCTTACCGTGTCCTCAATAAATCCACATGACTTATTGAGGAGACGTGTAACATGGAGTTTGATGAGAATAACGGCTCCCAAGTGGAGCAAAGTGGCACTTGTGATGTAGGTGATGAAATTCCTCCCAAAGCCATAAGAAGAATGGGTGTTGGCTTTATCCTACCCATTGAGGAACCCCTTGTGGCCGAAGGAGAAGGACAAAGCTCCACTCTAGCGGAGCCATCACCAACCCAAGGCCCACACGCTTCCGAAGAACAACATGAAGGCCCTCATCCTCAAGAACATGACCAAGGGCAAGATCACGCTCAAGACGGTGTTGACACATCTAGTGATGCCCAAGGTCAAGTTCTCTCCTCCGAGCAAGTTCAAGAACAAGAACAAGCTCAAGATGACGCTCAAGATGATCAAGTGACCACTCCTTGTCTCACCCCCGAGGAGGAATTAGAGCGTCGTGCCGCCAAGGTTGCTTCCAAGCTCTCCACCAAGGATCATCTCATGACGAATGTGCTTGGAAGCTTACGAAAGGGGGTAAGCACTCGTAGACAACTAGCAAATTATTGTGAGCATCACGCATTTGTCTCTTGTGTGGAACCCCACAAGGTCTATGAGGCGCTAGAAGATCCGGATTGGCTCAATGCCATGCATGAAGAACTCAACAACTTTGAGCGCAACAAAGTGTGGATATTGGTGCCAAGACCAACGGGGAACCACAATGTCATCGGAACCAAGTGGATATTTAACAACAAGCAAGATGCCCATGGGATTATCATTCGCAACAAGGCTCGTTTGGTAGCACAAGGCTACTCCCAAGTCGAGGGTATCGACTACAGTGAAACCTTTGCTCCCGTTGCTCGTCTTGAATCTATCCGCATGTTGATTGCCTATGCTTCTCATCATAACTTTAAGTTACAACAAATGGATGTGAAGAGTGCTTTTCTTAATGGTCCCATTAATGAATTGGTTTATGTCAAGCAACCCCCCAGGTTCGAGGATCCCTACTTCCTCGATCATGTGTATCAACTCGATAAGGCACTCTATGGCCTTAAACAAGCCCCACGTGCGTGGTATGACCACCTTACCGAGTTGTTACAAGACCGTGGTTTTGAAGTTGGGCTAATCAACCCCACTCTTTTTACTAAGAAGGTCAAAGGGGAGTTGTTTGTGTGCCAATTATATGTTGATGATATTATCTTTGGTTCCCCTAACAAAGCTTTCAATGAGGAATTTGCCGCTCTCATGACCTCAAAGTTCGAGATGTCTTCCATGGGAGAGTTGAAGTTCTTTCTAGGGTTCGAAGTGAAGCAAAGAAGAGAAGGAACCTTCATCAATCAAGCCAAATATACTTAAGACATGCTCAAAAGATTCAAGCTAAGTGATGTCAAGCCGGCTTCCACTCCCATGCCCACCAAGTGCCAACTTGACATAGATCCCAATGGTAAAGCGGTGGATCAAAAGGTATATCGCTCCATGATAGGTTCCTTGCTTTACCTTTGTGCATCTAGACCGGATATCATGTTGAGTGTGGGAATTTGTGCACGTTTTCAAGCCGCACCTAAGGAAAGTCACTATGTGGCGGTCAAACGGATCTTTCGATATTTGGCTCATACCCCAAACTTTGGCCTATGGTACCCAAGAGGAGCAAACTTCAAGCTTGTAGGGTATTCGGATTCCGATTGGGCGGGAGACAAAGTGGATAGGAAGTCCACTTCCGGAGGGTGCCAATTTCTTGGTTGCTCTTTGGTAAGTTGGTCTTCCAAAAAGCAAAGTTGTGTGTCTCTCTCGTCCACCGAAGCGGAGTATGTGGCGGCCGGTAGTTGTTGTGCACAACTCTTATGGATGAGGAAAACTTTAAAGGATTACGGTGTCATTTGTGACAAAGTGCCTCTTTGGTGTGACAATGAAAGTGCCATCAAGATCTCTCTCAACCCGGTGCAACACTTCAAGACGAAGCATATTGAGATTCGGTATCACTTCATCCGGGATCACATTAGGCAAGGAGAGATCGAACTCAACTATGTCAACACTCATGATAACCTTGCAGATATCTTCACAAAGCCCTTGGATGAAGCAAGATTTCGCGAGTTAAGGCATGAGCTAAATATCATTGATTCGAGCAATGTTGCTTGAACCCTTGCACACCCCACCATACTCAATGTGTTGTCCTATTTAGATGTAGGCATGGACATAGGGGGAGTGATGTTCTCTCCATGAACTCTCCCTCCCCCCATTATGCATAAATCGATCAAGTCTTTCACATTAGCCATGTTTTATGGTACTTGTGCTTCAAAGACGAGTTTTGGTCATGGACCCAAGGATAATTCTTCGCGGTGCCATACCAATTGACTCAAACATATGTGGCTACGGCCACCGCCTTCTCTTTGGAGAGGTGGTGTCTCGTGGTTGTTTCGTTTGTCGTGTGCCTTTCTGGCTTTGTGTGTTGCGTGGTCTTGTGGTGTCGTGTTGGCTCGGAGTGTTTGTGCAAAGATCCAGTTTTTCGTGTGCTCGAAACGTGCATCTTCTTGAGCTCACGGTACTACCGCGTCTGGCCGCAGTACTACCGCTTTGGGAGGCACGGTACTACCGCGCCACAGCACAGTACTACCGCTCAGGAGCGGTACTACCGCGTCGGGGCACGGTACTACCGCACCGTCGAGGGAGCGTGGGGGTTATGACTCGGGCAGGGGAGTTCCAACTCCCCATACCCATTCATTTGTCTCTCTCCCCACGTCTCTCTCTCTCGCTCAAGAACGGCGCCGGAGGCCCTCGCCGGATCTCCGTCTCCGGCCACTCTCCTCGGATTCCGGCTGGTGGGATTGTTCCCCACCACTTCCTCTTGCCATGGACCAAGGTTTTTCCCCAAATCCCTCTTTTTCTTGGCTGTTCTCTTGCTTCTAGGTTTTTGGGGAGAAACTTGTTGTTCTTGAGATTTTAGGCCAAATCTATGCAAGAGTAGGATGTAGGAGAGTTGTGATGCGTAGGAATCATACTTGATATGCTGTCTTGTGGTAGCTTTGTCCAACCGTAGTACCGCCGTGGTTTCGCGGGCTTTTCTCAAATTTGAACCTGTTCAGATCTGACGCGGTGCGGTACTACTGTGTCTGATGTGCGGTACTACCGCTCTTGCGGTACTACCGCCCGTCAGGTGCGGTACTACCGTGCTAGCTCGTGCGGTACTACCGCTCAATAGACGCGGTACTACCGCACTAGCCGAGGCGCTAAGGTTGTACTACCGCTCCTAGACCCGGTACTACCGTGACCTTGCACAGTACTACCGCGTCTAAGAGCAGTACTACTATCTTAGTTTCGCAGCACTTGGCAGTTCTACCGTAGGGATCAAATCTCTCTCTAGGCATTTATCATGTGTGCTTTCTGCTTGTTTCTCTTGCTTTGTTGTGGTCTTTGCATTAATCCCTCTTGGCTGTTGTGGGTGTTTTGCGTTTTGTGTCTCAGGTGGTGGCTCTCGCCGTTCCAATCCCAGTCGTGACACTGGCTCCAAGCGTCTGCGCAACCCCCAAGATGAAGCCCCAGAGGGCTCCAATGCCCCCAAGCGCAATGTCAAGACCACTGCCAGCAAGCAAAAGGAACCTGCTAAGGGCATGGACGAGATTTCTGTCTCTGAGTATGTCGGACGCTGGAGGATCAATCCCTATGTGACTCCTTGGGTTGTGCTTAGAGGCACTGAGATGTTCTGGAACAAGCAACAGGTTCTCATCTATCTGGATGTGATCAAGAGCAAGCAGAATACCTTCGTGGAGGTCAAGTGGATAGACATGCATCACATGCGGAAGGACAAGTTTTGTGACTATTTTGGAGAGGCTCTGGACTTGGTGGAGCAGTTTGCTATTGAGCTGGTGATCTCTTTTCACCATGACTATGACCCTGAGCTCATCTGTCAGTTCTTTGCCTCAGTGTACTTTCATCCTTGGGAGGAGCGGAGGATGACCTGGATGACCAATGGCCGTCAGCTATCTGCTACATGGAAAGAGTTCATGGATCTGCTGCACATTCCTGATGACGGGCTTCACACCCCCGTTGGTGTTCGCCCCCATGCCAACTCTGAGTCTGCCAACAAAAACCTGCTTCAGCCTTTCCTTGTTGAGAAGGTGCTCCCCAATGGCAAGTCAACTTGGGTGTTAAACTCCTTCTGGATATCATGCAACGCATCTTCCGCAACACTCTGTTCCCACGCATTGGCGACAAGGACAAGGTCCATGCATATCTAGTGGACATGTTGCTCCTGTATGCAGAGGCACGTTCTTCTCAGACTCAGCCACTTGATGTCTCACACATCATGTGGTGTGAGCTTCGGTTTGCGGTGTTCACTCGCAAGGTACCTATCTATGGACCGTACCCATTTCTACTGCTCTCCACCACTTGGGAGAAGATGTACCCGGGTGATGAGTTCCTTGCTCCAGACTGGATTTGCCATGAGTCCATCAGCCTCCGCGTCAAGCCCAACTGGGCCAACACCACTACCCGTGCTGAGGCCTCTTCTGCTAGGAGGGCTGCTGGTGAGGAGGAGGCTGCTGCTGCTGAGAATGTTGCCGAGGACCGTGCTGCTAGGTCCATCACTCCTTCCTCTGAGCCGTCATGGGCCAAGAAGCTAAAGGACAAGATGAAGACTCTCTTCTGCATGCAGGCGAAGGGATAGTACAGGGCTCACGTGGAAGACAAGGAGAGTCGCCGCCATGACAAGAAGGTTATGAGGCTCTTTTGAGAGGATGTGTCTGGCGGGTCTGAGGACGTCATCACACCTGAGGCTGCCTGGATGTCAAAGCAGGGATATAAGTGGACCAGTTCAGAGGATGACTTCGAGGAGACTATCCCCGCCGCTGAGTCTGACGAGGAGCACGAGGAGCCGTGGGACGACTTCTCTGCCTGAGCCACCCCGTGTGTGTAGGTGTCCTCTCTGCCTTTTTGGCGTCTCAATGCCAAAGGGGGAGAGAGTGTAGGGATTTGCGTTGTGTCGTGCTTGGCGCGTTTATTTGCTTTGTCTTTTGGACCTCGTTTGTGCTTGTTTGCTTTATTTGCTCTTGTTTGGTTTGTGCTTTCGAGACCTTTCCTCATATGGTGTAAGACATATGCACTTTATCTATCATAGTTAACTTATGTGTGTGCTATCTTGTCTAGTGATAGATATGCCTTGTCTCTATAATATAGGGGGAGCTTTGATCCTAGTATTCGTGTGCCGTGCAGTCCAAAGCACTCTTCTAGGTGGCACACATCTAGGGGGAGCCCGTCTATATTCTAGAGATCAGGGGTTTGCATTTAATTAATTTTATTTTCCTTGTGCAAATCCCGTATTGTCATCAATCCACCAAAAAGGGGGAGATTGTAAGGGCATATTTTTCCCTAAGTGTTTTCGTGATTGATGACAATGCATTTGCGGACTAATCGTGTGCCTTGAGTATTCCAGACACTTCATTGCTAGGCACAAGATGATTGGGTGCCCCTCGAAGACTGATGAAGACGGCGTCTTTTCTATGTTTCTTTTTGGTGGATTTGAGTCGTAGGAAAGCCGTACTATTAAGAGGGGGTCCGTGTTGGAAAGGTTTGGGTGGAATCATCACGTACACGTCTCCTTCTTGTCCCCTCCTTTTTCCTTGGAGCTTCCTCCGTTTTCTTGCCTCCCTTGTCTGGCTGCTGTGGTTGGTTGCGGTAGTACTGCTCCCAGGAAAATGGTAGTACCGTAGGCATCCGCGGTAGTACCGCGCCGTGGTGCGGTAGTACCGCAGGTGCCCACGGTAGTACCGCTCTCCTGGAGCCGCACTACCGCTGCCCACCAGGCTAGTACCGCCCCTTTGCGGTAGTAGGGGCGGATGTAATTTTTTACACCCGCACCTACCGCGGTAGTACCGCTTTCGCCGAGCAGTTGTACCGCGCTATGCAGTCAGGCGGTAGTACCGCCCCTCGGCAGTACTACTGTGTCGGGTTTTTTCTACTTCCGTTTCTTTGCAAAAGTAGGCACGGAAGTTCCCTTCCCCCTGGCTGGGGTGTTTGCCTTGCGGTAGTACCGCATGGGGGGCGCGGTAGTACCGCGCGTGTGGAAGTACCGCCCCCAGCTCCTACGCGTCTGTTTATCCTTTCTGTTGCTGGGGTTGCGGAAGTACCGTGGGTCGGTACGGTAGTACCGCACAGCCGTGCGGTAGTACCGCTTGGTTGCAAGTAGTAGTACCGCGCGGCCTTGCGGTAGTACCGCTGGCCAGGCGCGGTAGTACCGCTGGCCGCGGGCTGGTTGGTGGGTAACGGTTGGATCCTTTTCCCACACTATATAAGGGGTCCCCTTCTTCCCCGTTGACTTACCTCTTCCACCCCTAAGCTCCATTATTGCTCCAAACTCCATTTTCGCCCGATCTCACTCCCTAGCCGACCAAACTTGTTGATTTGCTTGGGAGTGGTTGAGAAGGCCGCGATCTACACTTCCACCAAGAGATATTTGATTCCCCCCACCAATACCTTGCGGACCTTGTTACTCTTGGGTGTTTGAGAATCCTAGACAGTTGAGGTCACCGCGAAGCCATAGTCCATTGTGGTGAAGCTTCATGGTGTCGTTGGGAGCCTCCAATTGAGTTGTGGAGATTGCTCCAACCTATTTTGTAAAGGTTCGGTCACCGCCTCCAAGGGCACCAATAGTGGAATCATGGCATCTCGCATTGTGTGAGGGCGTGAGGAGAATACGGTGGCCCTAGTGGCTTCTTGGGGAGCATTGTGCCTCCACACCGCTCCAACGGAGATGTACTTCCTCTCAAAGGGAAGGAACTTTGGCAACACATCCTCGTCTACACCGTCTCCACTCTTGGTTATCTCGTGCCTTTACTTGTGCAAGCTTATTTGTTTCATATATCTTGCTTGCTTGTGTTCCTATCCTTGTTGCATCATATAGGTTGCTCACCTAGTTGCATATCTAGACAACCTACTTTGATGCAAAGTTAAATTGTTAAAGAAAAGCTAAAAATTGTTAGTTGCCTATTCACCCCCCCCTCTAGTCAACCATATCGATCCTTTCAAGTGTTCCTCTCTCTAGTGACAACAACATGGTGGTAGTGTTGAGAGGTTATGGTCCTTGTAAATCCCGGCCTGGCTTGGTGATTTCTCTCGCAATGCTCTTTAGTCGGGTCTTCTGGGGGAATCTCATTCTATTGCTTGTGGTTTTTGTGTGATTAACATTGTAAGCATCAACGTTTGTCCATGGACTGGTGACAACAACATGGTGGTAGTGTTGAGAGGTTATGGTCCTTGTAAATCCCAGCCTGGCTTGGTGATTTCTCTCACAATGCTCTTTAGTCGGGTCTTCTGGGGGAATATCATTCTATTGCTTGTGGTTTTTGTGTGATTAACATTGTAAGCGTCAACGTTTGTCCACGGACTCTTAGTCTGGTGAGGTGGTCATGCTCGATGTTGCGTGTCCTTGGTAGTCGACAATGGACGCTTTTCTTTCATATTTTATTCTTTCTTTTATTTTTTGTCATCTTTCGAGAAAAAACTGCTAGACCAAAACTCTGTTAGGAAATCAAAAATCCAGATACAAATGCATGATGTATACATTATAAAGAAGGAGTATGGAGCGGGTAGTGGGAATCGAACCCGCAACCCCAAGGTTATGAGCCTTATGAGCTACCAAACTGCTCTATACTCTTAAACTAAAGAGGGGTAACTAGAGTGAGCTACTCTACATAGCCGACGATCCTTAAACCCAGGGTGAGAAGGCAGGGCCTTCATCGTTGGTCGAGGTGGATGTCCCGGTGAAGCCATTTGGCCTATTGGGAGCAAACAAGGCGTGATCTTCCTTCAGTGGCACACTTTTCCATCAAGGCTTTGCCTCTTCCTTTGGTCCAAATGAGGTGGTTGACAAGGCCATCAAAGTTGTATCTTAGAGCATCTACATCCATACTTCACAGATCCAGGCCTGTATACGCCTGCGAACGCGTCCGAGCATGTCCGCGGGCAGCTCTCGGCCACCATTCATTTGGCTGCGTTCACGGCCGCCCCCCCATATCCGAACCCCCAAATCCATGCAACCACATAGATAACACATCGGAATAGCATAGATCACATATCAGGCATAAACAAGTTTAATTGATAATTGGACATAGCATACGAAGTTCACAAACGATTAAACATGTCAACTTTAACTGGACATAGCATATCATATTAAGAAAAGTTCATCCTACGATAGATTTAGAGGAGGGGACCCAGACTCACCACTTCCGCGCCGCCGCTTACCCATGGGGTCTAGAGCGGTGACTGTAGTCTTCATTGTAGGCGTTGGTGGCCAAAGGGACATCAACGTCGTTGGTTGTTCCACTATCGGAGGAGGACGAGGAGCAGCGGATCCCGACAAGATGCCGGGTGACGCAGGCATGTTCCCTCGCGAGCCTAGCAGGTTTATCTATGAAGGCCGCCTTCTGCTTTGCGAGTCGCTTGGGCCTCGTTGCCAATCCAGAGCGCTGGCACATTGTGGCAACAACATGCGTCCGTGTCCTCCTAGGTGAAGGACCGGTGGATGACATCAGAGACGATCTTGTCGTCGGCGGCGACGAGCGAAAGCGGCTCCAGCAGTTGGACCGACTGAAGGCGGCCCATGCAGTCAACTGCCTTGCACGGCGAGCGGCGCGTGACTCCGACTTGGATGGTCGCGGGCACGAGCACCCAACGTTCCATATGATGAGCAAGGGTTGGAGGCACCAGTCGCAATGGTCGCCTTGTTACCTAACCCGAGAGGGCGTGGACATGTGCGGCTGCAGGCCGACATAGAGTTGCACCTGCCCTTGCGGCCACTAGGGAGGCCATAGGGTTTGAGCTGCCACCCATGTCCATCCATGGCCAGTGGGGGCAATGTGAAGTGTGAGCTCCTCTTCGTATGGTGTGGAGGAGGTGGATCCCTCTTTGAGGAGTGACGCCCACTCAAATGGGACAGAATGTTTTCGATCCGCTGCCAAAGCCGGACATGGTGGAGGAGAGGTGAGGGGATAGGAAGGGAAGGAAAGGGGCAGTTGAAACAGAGCAGCTGAGAAGAGTGTGGACTTTGACTAGGGTTTGGTCCAGCTAAGATATTTCATGGGACGGGGTGGCCCAACATGGGCAGGATTCATCACAGTGGACGTGTCCGGACCGTCCTATAACCGCGCCACATATGAGCTGGGTTTGGGGGGTTTCAGACAACCAAAAGTTATAGGGCCGGTTTGAAGGGCCTAGTTGGGTGGCATTTTTTGACCAGATAGTGACCTAGCTTTCCACCTAGATGCATAGCGGTGATTTGAAGGGTTTGTTTGTAGATGCTCTCTACAGCCGCGAAGACCAAATCTGGCCCCACAAACGCCCGCGGATGCAACCGAGACCGGTCAGACCTCATACTTGGTGATATGCATCCGAGTACCTTATATTTTATCCCCTAAATCCATACAAAGCATGCAAAAGGAATCCTACGTACTACACAAATCACGCTAGCCTAAACTACGATTCGTTGTCGGAAATGTTCACTACGTTTGTGTGTCGGGCGCCGGGTAAATGGTCGCGTAGGAGGGCTCCAGCCTCTGACAAGAGGGAATTGAGGATTGCCTGGTGCTCCGCCTACACATCCACATTCCCAACGTCCACCATGTCCTCCTCGTTCTCTTCCACCACCTCCTCCAACTCCACCTCCTCCTACTCCGGATCCACCCTGTTTGGAGGTAGCCCCGAGGAGATCAGGGCTTCCTGCCTTTCCCGGATCTGCTCAAGGAGCTACAGCCGGCGCTCCGGCGTTAAATATGGGTGGCTCCTTACCCGATGGCATGGTGGCATGGCTACAAGTGGAAAGTGGCAGCTGAAGGAAATATGCCCTAGAGGCAATAATAAAGTTATTATTTATTTCCTTATATCATGATAAATGTTTATTATTCATGCTAGAATTGTATTAACCGGAAACATAATACATGTGTGAATACATAGACCAACAGAGTGTCACTAGTATGCCTCTACTTGACTAGCTCGTTAATCAAAGATGGTTATGTTTCCTAACCATGAACAAAGAGTTGTTATTTGATTAACGAGGTCACATCATTAGTTGAATGATCTGATTGACATGACCCATTCCATTAGCTTAGCACCCGGTCGTTTAGTATGTTGCTATTGCTTTCTTCATGACTTATACATGTTCCTATAACTATGAGATTATGCAACTCCCGTTTACCGGAGGAACGCTTTGGGTACTACCAAACGTCACAACGTAACTGGGTGATTATAAAGGAGTACTACAGGTGTCTCCAATGGTAGATGTTGGGTTGGCGTATTTCGAGATTAGGGTTTGTCACTCCGATTGTCGGAGAGGTATCTCTGGGCCCTCTCGGTAATGCACATCACATAAGCCTTGCAAGCACTGCAACTAATATGTTAGTTGTGAGATGATGTATTACGGAACGAGTAAAGAGACTTGTCGGTAACGAGATTGAACTAGGTATTGGATACCGACGATCGAATCTCGGGCAAGTAACATACCGATGACAAGGGAACAACGTATGTTGTTATGCGGTCTGACCGATAAAGATCTTCGTAGAATATGTAGGAGCCAATATGGGCATCCAGGTCCCGCTATTGGTTATTGACCGGAGACGTGTCTCGGTCATGTCTACATTGTTCTCGACCCGTAGGGTCCGCACGCTTAACGTTACGATGACAGTTATTATGAGTTTATGCATTTTGATGTACCGAAGGTTGTTCGGAGTCCCGGATGAGATCACGGACATGACGAGGAGTCTCGAAATGGTCGAGACGTAAAGATTGATATATTGGAAGCCTATGTTTGGACATAGGAAGTGTTCCGGGTGAAATCGGGATTTTACCGGAATACCGGGAGGGTTACCGGAACCCCCCGGGAGACTAATGGGCCTATTGGGCCTTAGTGGAAAAGAGAAAAGGGGCAGCCCACAGCCTAGCCGCGCCCCCCCTTCCCCAAGTCCTAGTAGGACTAGGAGAAGGGGCCGGCCCCCCTCTCTCTCCTTTCCCCCTTGAGAGTCCTAGTTGGAATAGGATTGGAGGGGGGAGTCCTACTCCCGGTAGGAGTAGGACTCCCCCTGCGCCTCCCTCTCTCTGGCCGGCCAGCCCCCCTCCCTCCAACCTTTATATACGGGGGCAGGGGACACCCCAAGACACACAAGTTGATCCTTGAGATCGTTCCTTAGCCGTGTGCGGTGCCCCCTGCCACCAAATTCCACCTCGATCATACCGTTGTAGTGCTTAGGCGAAGCCCTGCGTCGGTAGTACATCAAGATCGTCACCACGCCGTCGTGCTGACGGAACTCTTCCTCGACGCTTTGCTGGATCGGAGCCCGAGGATCGTCATCGAGCTGAACGTGTGCTAAGAACTCGGAGGTGCCGGAGTAACGGTGCTTGGATCGGTCGGATCGGGAAGAAGATGTACGACTACTTCCTCTACGTTGTGTGATTGCTTCCGCAGTCGGTCTGCGTTGGTACGTAGACAACACTCTCCCCTCTCATTGCTGTGCATCACCATGATCTTGCGTGTGCGTAGGAAAATTTTCGAAATTACTGCGTTCCCCAACAGTGGCATCCGAGCCTAGGTTTTATGGTTTGATGTTATTTGCACGAGTAGAACACAAGTGAGTTGTGGGCGATACAAGTCATACTGCCTACCAGCATGTCATACTTTGGTTCGGCGGTATTGTTGGGTGAGACGATCCGGACCAACCTTACGCGTACTCTTACGCGAGACCGGTTCCCTCGACGTGCTTTGCACATAGATGGCTTGCGGAAGACTGTCTCTCCAACTTTAGTTGAACCAAGTGTGACTACGCCCGGTCCTTGAGAAGGTTAAAACGGAGTCTATTTGACGAATTATCGTTGTGGTTTTGATGCGTAGGTGAGATGAGTTCTTACTTAAGCCCGTAGCAGCCACGTAAAACTTGCAACAACAAAGTAGAGGACGTCTAACTTGTTTTTGCAGGGTATGTTGTGATGTGATATGGTCAAGGCATGATGCTAATTTTATTGTATGAGATGATCATGTTTTGTAACCGAGTTATCGGCAACTGGCAGGAGCCATATGGTTGTCACTTTATTGTATGCAATGCAATCACGATGTAATGCTTTACTTTATTACTAAGCGGTAGTGATAGTCGTGGAAGCATAAGATTGGCGAGACGACAACGATGCTACGATGGAGATCAAGGTGTCGCGCCGGTGACGATGGTGATCATGACGGTGCTTCGGAGATGGAGATCACAAGCACAAGATGATGATGGCCATATCATATCACTTATATTGATTGCATGTGATGTTTATCCTTTTATGCATCTTATCTTGCTTTGATTGACGGTAGCATTATAAGATGATCTCTCACTAAATTATCAAGAAGTGTTCTCCCTGAGTATGCACCGTTGCCAAAGTTCGTCGTGCCCAGACACCACGTGATGATCGGGTGTGATAAGCTCTACGTCCAAATACAACGAGTGCAAAACAGTTGCACACGCAGAATACTCAGGTTATACTTGACGAGCCAAGCATATACAGATATGGCCTCGGAACACGGAGACCGAAAGGTCGAGCGTGAATCATATAGTAGATATGATCAACATAATGATGTTCACCATTGAAAACTACTCCATCTCACGTGATGATCGGTTATGGTTTAGTTGATTTGGATCACGTGATCACTTAGAGGATTAGAGGGATGTCTATCTAAGTGGGAGTTCTTAAGTAATTTGATTAACTGAACTTAAACTTATCATGAACTTAGTACCTGATAGTATCTTGCTTGTTTATGTTGATAGATGGCTCGTGCTGTTGTTCCGTTAAATTTTAATGCGTTCCTTGAGAAAGCAAAGTTGAAAGATGATGGTAGCAATTACACGGACTGGGTCCGTAACCTGAGGATTATCCTCATTGCTGCACAGAAGAATTACGTCCTGGAAGCACCGCTGGGTGACAGGCCTGCTGCTGGAGCAACGCCAGATGTTATGAACGTCTGGCAGAGCAAAGCTGATGACTACTCGATAGTTCAGTGTGCAATGCTTTACGGCTTAGAATCGGGACTTCAACGACGTTTTGAACGTCATGGTGCATATGAGATGTTCCAGGAGTTGAAGTTAATATTTCAAGCAAATGCCCGAATTGAGAGATATGAAGTCTCCAATAAGTTCTATAGCTGCAAGATGGAGGAGAACAGTTCTGTCGGTGAGCATATACTCAGAATGTCTGGGTATAATAATCACTTGATTCAAATGGGAGTTAATCTTCCAGATGACTGCATCATTAACAGAATTCTCCAATCACTGCCACCAAGCTACAAGAGCTTCGTGATGAACTATAATATGCAAGGGATGAACAAGACTATTCCCGAGCTCTTCGCAATGCTGAAAGCTGCGGAGGTAGAAATCAAGAAGGAGCATCAAGTGTTGATGGTTAGCAAAACCACTAGTTTCAAGAAAAAGGGCAAAGGGAATAAGAAGGGAAACTTCAAGAAGAACAGCAAGCAAGTTGCTGCTCAGGAGAAGAAACCCAAGTCTGGACCTAAGCCTGAAACTGAGTGCTTCTACTGCAAGCAGACTGGTCACTGGAAGCGGAACTGCCCCAAGTATTTGGCGGATAAGAAGGATGGCAAAGTGAACAAAGGTATATGTGATATACATGTTATTGATGTGTACCTTACTAGAGCTCGCAGTAGCACCTGGGTATTTGATACTGGTTCTGTTGCTAATATTTGCAACTCGAAACAGGGACTACGGAATAAGCGGACGCTAGCAAAGGACGAGGTGACGATGCGCGTGGGAAACGGTTCCAAAGTCGATGTGATCGCGGTCGGCACGCTACCTCTACATCTACCTTCGGGATTAATATTAGACCTAAATAATTGTTATTTGGTGCCAGCGTTAAGCATGAACATTATATCTGGATCTTGTTTGATGCGAGACGGTTATTCATTTAAATCAGAGAATAATGGTTGTTCTATTTATATGAGTAATATCTTTTATGGTCATGCACCTTTGAAGAGTGGTCTATTCTTGTTGAATCTCGATGATAGTGATACACATATTCATAATGTAGAAGCCAAAAGATGCAAAGTTAATAATGATAGTGCAACTTATTTGTGGCACTGCCGTTTAGGTCATATCGGTGTAAAGCGCATGAAGAAACTCCATACTGATGGGCTTTTGGAACCACTTGATTATGAATCACTTGGTACTTGCGAACCGTGCCTCATAGGCAAGATGACTAAAACACCGTTCTCCGGTACTATGGAGAGAGCAACAGATTTATTGGAAATCATACATACCGATGTATGTGGTCCGATGAATATTGAGGTTCGTGGCGGATATCGTTATTTTCTCACCTTCACAGATGATTTAAGTAGATATGGGTATATCTACTTAATGAAACATAAGTCTGAAACATTTGAAAAGTTCAAAGAATTTCAGAGTGAGGTTGAAAATCATCGTAACAAGAAAATAAAGTTTCTACGATCTGATCGTGGAGGAGAATATTTGAGTTACGAGTTTCGTGTACATTTGAAAAATTGTGGAATAGTTTCGCAACTCACGCCACCCGGAACACCACAGCGTAATGGTGTGTCCGAACGTCGTAATCGTACTTTACTAGATATGGTGCGATCTATGATGTCTCTTACTGATTTACCGCTATCGTTTTGGGGTTATGCTTTAGAGACGGCCGCATTCACGTTAAATAGGGCACCATCAAAATCCGTTGAGACGACACCTTATGAACTATGGTTTGGCAAGAAACCAAAGTTGTCGTTTCTTAAAGTTTGGGGCTGCGATGCTTATGTGAAAAAGCTTCAACCTGATAAGCTCGAACCCAAATCGGAGAAATGTGTCTTCATAGGATATCCAAAGGAAACTATTGGATACACCTTCTATCACAGATCCGAAGGCAAGACTTTTGTTGCTAAATTCGGAAACTTTCTAGAGAAGGAGATTCTCTCGAAAGAAGTGAGTGGGAGGAAAGTAGAACTTGACGAGGTAACTGTACCTGCTCCCTTATTGGAAAATAGTACATCACAGAAAACTGTTTCTGCGACACATATAACAATCAGTGAGGAATCTAATGATGATGATCATGAAGCTTCAGGACAAGATACTACTGAACCACGTAGATCAACCAGAGTGAGATCCGCACCAGAGTGGTACGGTAATCCAGTTCTGAAAGTCATGCTACTAGATCATGATGAACCTACAAACTATGAAGAAGCGATGGTGAGCCCAGATTCCGCAAAGTGGCTTGAGGCCATGAAATCTGAGATGGGATCCATGTATGAAAACAAAGTATGGACTTTGGTTGACTTGCCCGATGATCGGCAAGCAATTGAGAATAAATGGATCTTCAAGAAAAAGACTGACGCTGACGGTAATATTACTGTCTATAAAGCTTGACTTGTCGCGAAAGGTTTTTGACAAGTTCAAGGGATTGACTACGATGAGACCTTCTCACCCGTAGCGATGCTTAAGTCCGTCAGAATTATGTTAGCAATTGCCGCATTTTATGATTATGAAATATGGCAGATGGATGTCAAAACTGCATTCCTGAATGGATTTCTGGAAGAAGAGTTGTATATGATACAACCAGAAGGTTTTGTCGATCCAAAGGGAGCTAACAAAGTATGCAAACTCCAGCGATCCATTTATGGACTGGTGCAAGCATCTCGGAGTTGGAATAAACGCTTTGATAGTGTGATCAAAGCATTTGGCTTTATACAGACTTTTGGAGAAGCCTGTATTTACAAGAAAGTGAGTGGGAGCTCTGTAGCATTTCTAATATTATATGTGGATGACATATTGCTGATTGGAAATGATATAGAATTTCTGGATAGCATAAAGGGATACTTGAATAAAAGTTTTTCGATGAAAGACCTCGGGGAAGCTGCTTACATATTAGGCATAAAGATCTATAGAGATAGATCAAAACGCTTAATTGGACTTTCACAGAGCACATACCTTGACAAGATTTTGAAGAAGTTCAAAATGGATCAAGCAAAGAAAGGGTTCTTGCCTGTGTTACAAGGTGTGAAGTTGAGTCAGACTCAATGCCCGACCACTGCAGAAGATAGAGAGAAAATGAAAGATGTTCCCTATGCTTCAGCCATAGGCTCTATCATGTATGCAATGCTGTGTACCAGACCTGATGTATGCCTTGCTATAAGTTTAGCAGGGAGGTACCAAAGTAATCCAGGAATGGATCACTGGACAGCGGTCAAGAACATCCTAAAATACCTGAAAAGGACTAAGGATATGTTTCTCGTATATGGAGGTGACAAAGAGCTCACCGTAAGAGGTTACGTTGATGCGAGCTTTGACACTGATCCGGACGATTCTAAATCGCAAACCGGATACGTGTTTACTTTAAACGGTGGAGCTGTCAGTTGGTGCAGTTCTAAACAAAGCGTCGTAGCGGGATTTACATGTGAAGCGGAGTACATAGCTGCTTCGGAAGCAGCAAACGAAGGAGTCTGGATGAAGGAGTTCATATCCGATCTAGGTGTCATACCTAGTGCATCGGGTCCAATGAAAATCTTCTGTGACAATACTGGTGCAATTGCCTTGGCAAAGGAATCCAGATTTCACAAAAGGACCAAACACATCAAGAGACGCTTCAACTCCATCCGGGATTTAGTCCAGGTGGGAGACATAGAGATTTGCAAGATACATACGGATCTGAATGTTGCAGACCCGTTGACTAAGCCTCTTCCACGAGCAAAACATGATCAGCACCAAGGCTCCATGGGTGTTAGAATCATTACTGTGTAATCTAGATTATTGACTCTAGTGCAAGTGGGAGACTGAAGGAAATATGCCCTAGAGGCAATAATAAAGTTATTATTTATTTCCTTATATCATGATAAATGTTTATTATTCATGCTAGAATTGTATTAACCGGAAACATAATACATGTGTGAATACATAGACCAACAGAGTGTCACTAGTATGCCTCTACTTGACTAGCTCGTTAATCAAAGATGGTTATGTTTCCTAACCATGAACAAAGAGTTGTTATTTGATTAACGAGGTCACATCATTAGTTGAATGATCTGATTGACATGACCCATTCCATTAGCTTAGCACCCGATCGTTTAGTATGTTGCTATTGCTTTCTTCATGACTTATACATGTTCCTATAACTATGAGATTATGCAACTCCCGTTTACCGGAGGAACGCTTTGGGTACTACCAAACGTCACAACGTAACTGGGTGATTATAAAGGAGTACTACAGGTGTCTCCAATGGTAGATGTTGGGTTGGCGTATTTCGAGATTAGGGTTTGTCACTCCGATTGTCGGAGAGGTATCTCTGGGCCCTCTCGGTAATGCACATCACATAAGCCTTGCAAGCACTGCAACTAATATGTTAGTTGTGAGATGATGTATTACGGAACGAGTAAAGAGACTTGCCGGTAACGAGATTGAACTAGGTATTGGATACCGACGATCGAATCTCGGGCAAGTAACATACCGATGACAAAGGGAACAACGTATGTTGTTATGCGGTCTGACCGATAAAGATCTTCGTAGAATATGTAGGAGCCAATATGGGCATCCAGGTCCCGCTATTGGTTATTGACCGGAGACGTGTCTCGGTCATGTCTACATTGTTCTCGAACCGTAGGGTCCGCACGCTTAACGTTACGATGACAGTTATTATGAGTTTATGCATTTTGATGTACCGAAGGTTGTTCGGAGTCCCGGATGAGATCACGGACATGACGAGGAGTCTCGAAATGGTCGAGACGTAAAGATTGATATATTGGAAGCCTATGTTTGGACATAGGAAGTGTTCCGGGTGAAATCGGGATTTTACCGGAATACCGGGAGGGTTACCGGAACCCCCCGGGAGACTAATGGGCCTATTGGGCCTTAGTGGAAAAGAGAAAAGGGGCAGCCCACAGCCTAGCCGCCCCCCCCTTCCCCAAGTCCTAGTAGGACTAGGAGAAGGGGCCGGCCCCCCTCTCTCTCCTTTCCCCCTTGAGAGTCCTAGTTGGAATAGGATTGGAGGGGGAGTCCTACTCCCGGTAGGAGTAGGACTCCCCCTGCGCCTCCCTCTCTCTGGCCGGCCAGCCCCCCTCCCTCCAACCTTTATATACGGGGGCAGGGGACACCCCAAGACACACAAGTTGATCCTTGAGATCGTTCCTTAGCCGTGTGCGGTGCCCCCTGCCACCAAATTCCACCTCGATCATACCGTTGTAGTGCTTAGGCGAAGCCCTGCGTCGGTAGTACATCAAGATCGTCACCACGCCGTCGTGCTGACGGAACTCTTCCTCGACGCTTTGCTGGATCGGAGCCCGAGGATCGTCATCGAGCTGAACGTGTGCTAAGAACTCGGAGGTGCCGGAGTAACGGTGCTTGGATCGGTCGGATCGGGAAGAAGACGTACGACTACTTCCTCTACGTTGTGTGATCGCTTCCGCAGTCGGTCTGCGTTGGTACGTAGACAACACTCTCCCCTCTCGTTGCTGTGCATCACCATGATCTTGCGTGTGCGTAGGAAAAATTTCGAAATTACTGCGTTCCCCAACAGCAGCGACCGACGAGAGCGGAAGAAATGTGGATGTGTAGGGTTTCAGTGATGGTAGTCGGCTTAAATAGCCGGGCTAGGGCAATATGCGGCCCGCGGGAGCGGCGCTATCTATCCGACAGAGGAGATGATCTTCAGGCTACCGAGTTTTAGAGTGTTTTCATGTGGGACTAGGGCGTCAGGCCGACGTGGCGAACGTGTCTGGGCCTTCCCATATCCGCCCCAGATTTGGGTTGGATATGAGGGGTGCTGGTCAGCCCAGACGTTTGAGACCGGTTTGAGGGGCATGGGTGGGTCCGGGCTGCCCGTTCGGACGTTTGAGGGGTGTTTGAGGAGCCCGACTTTAGACGCTCTTAGTTTCTTTTGTTGATATATTGTTAGCTGCCTGTAGGACATTGCATCACCTGTTTGGTTTATGGATCCTCTGTTTTCTTTGTTTTTCCTTTTGGTTGTAAGTGGGGGTTCGTTGTGATTATACCCGGCCATGGGAAACCTGGTCCAACCCAACCTGGACCGAAATAGCCCAACCCGGCCCGACCGGTGAAAGTGCAACTATCCCCGGGTGGTTTTGGTCATTCCTAACAACATATAGCTCATTGAGCTAATTCTATTCCAATATGAATATTTCAGGAAAGCTCAATGGTTGGCATGACATGGATTAGAAAGTGGACCCTTCAAAATGCCTAGGATAAAAGATTGGCTCAAACTCAAAGCACAAGACTCTATATTTTCTATTTTAGTGATCCAAGATCACATTAAGTCTATAGGAAAAGCCAATACTACTCCCTCCATTCCAAAATATAGTGCGTCCGCGCTTCCCGAGGTTCGACTTTGACCATAAATTTAACCAACGAGACCGACTGCCGCGGGAGAAAAAATTGTATAATCAAAAACTTCTTTTGAATGTGAATTCACTGATATAACTTTTGATCCCACCGCAATCGGTCTTAGTAGTTAAATCTACGGTCAAAGTTAAAGCACAAGGATAGAGGAAGCACTACATTGTGGAATGGAGGGAGTATTAAGAAGGGATGAGGTGTTGCTTAATGAGGTGCTTGCTCAAAATGCTTAGTGATATGCTCCGAAACCCTCCACTACTTTCTCATATCCACATATGTCCCACACCAAATATCCAACTCGGCCCCATTGATTCTTTCTATCCGGCGCCACAGAGTTCAGTTGACATAGCCATTACCAGAAACCCTAGTCTTTTCGGTCTCACCGAAAGGGATCTCGGTCTCACCGAGATGGGATTGTAATCTCTCTATTTCCTTTCGTAACACTTCGGTCCAACCGAGATGAGCGATCGGTCCCACCAAGATTGCAATGTAAACTTTCTGTTTCCCTTTTGTAACACTTTGGTCCAACCGAGATGAGCGAATCTGTCCCACCGAGTTTGCCTGACCAACTCTCTGTTAGTCCATTACCAAAATCGGTCTCACCGAGTTTGTGTAATCGATCTCACCGAGATTACGTTATGCCCTAACCCTAACGAAATCGGTCCCACCGAGTTGACATGTCGGTCCCACCGAGAATCCTAACGTTCACATTTTGAACTAAATCGGTCTGACCGAGTTTCATGATTCGGTCCCACCGAGTTTGGTGATTTGTGTGTAACGGTTAGATTTTGTGTGAAGGCTAAATACCCCTCCACCCACTCTTCATTCGAGGAGAGAGCCATTAGAACATGCCTACACTTCCAATACATATTTTCTAAGAGAGAACCACCTACACTTGTGTTGAGGTCAAGATATTCCATTCCAACCACATAAATCTTGATCTCCAGCCTTCCCCAAGTTGCTTTCCACTCAAATCTTCTTTCTACCAAATCCAATCCTACGAGAGAGAGTTGAGTGTTGGGGAGACTACCATTTGAAGCACAAGAGCAAGGAGTTCATCATTAACACACCATTTGTTACTTCTTGAAGAGTGGTGTCTCTTAGATTGGCTAGGTGTCACTTGGGAGCCTCCAACAAGATTGTGGCGTTGAACCAAGGAGTTTGTAAGGGCAAGGAGATCGCGTACTTCGTGAAGATCTACCCTAGTGAGGTAAGTCCTTCGTGGGCGACGACCATGGTGTGATAGACAAGGTTGCTTCTTCATGGACCCTTCGTGGGTGGAGCCCTTCGTGGACTCGCGTAACCGTTACCCCTCGTAGGTTGAAGTCTCCATCAACGTGGATGTACGATAGCACCACCTATCGGAACCATGCCAAAAATCTCCGTGTCAACATTGCGTTTGCTTCCTCAAACTCCTCCCTTTACCCTCATATGCAATTGTTTTACATTCCGCTGCTATACTCTTAGAATTGCATGTGTAGGTTGATTACTTGTTTGTGCTAAGTTGCTAAAATCTGCCAAGAACTAAAATTGGAAAAATGCTAGATTTTTATTTGGTCAAGTAGTCTAATCACCCCCTCTAGACATAATTTCGATCCTACAACCGGTCTTGCCCATGGGTCGGGCCTGGGCCTAGATTTTTGAGCCCTAATGCCAGGGCGGGCCAGGCTTGGGATTGACATACGTGTGTTTTAGGAAAGAGGCCCAACCCAAGACACGAGGCCCGACGGGTTTTTCCACTGATGGTCTGGGCCTGGGATTGAAATTTAGGCCCGAAGACCGGACCTGGCCTGAGTTTTCTGCTGTAGGCTTTCTTAGGCCCGGCCTGAAGCCCGACACTAGTTATGGCCAGGATGGATGGTGGCTTGACGCAGAGGATATGGTTGTGCATCCATTGCGGTAGCCACGCTTGTAGCAGCCGGGAACGCGGAAAGTGGTGGCGACAAGACATGATGACATTGATTTGGTGGTGCTTCTCAAGTACCTGGTCTCGAGTTTCGAGGTGAAAACCTAAGGTCAGACCTAAACTGGTTATACTTGGCAATGACGATGTTTTTGCGTCGTTACCTTGTTGAGGGCATTGCTCGGATGTACTCGGACTTATATCTTCAGTGTGAAAACCTAGAGTCTGACCTTTAATGGTTGGATCCAGTGACGATGACCGTTTGAGCGTCGTTTTCTTTTCGAAGGCGTTGCTGTTGAAGAGTCTTTCTCATTGTCCTTGTAGTGTCAAGAGATGGTTGTTGCAGATATGGTCATAGTCGTAGATTATCCATCGCTGTTTTGATCGTTTCAGATTTTTTTTCCGCTCAGGCATAGCTTGGGTCTTGTATGACTTTGCTTTTTGCCCGCGTAGTTTCTTTTTTATGTGTGTGCGTTAGTGTTGGTTGTGTGCATCCGAATTATGAGTCAATAAAATTTACTCTTTAATGAAAAAAAAGTTATGGCGAGGATCACAGCTACAGTTATGGCCTGGTCGTGAGTCTTCGTTCCAAAAATAATAATAAACCTACACATTGTGGGCTGGAGCGGTTTATAGTATACTCGCTCTCGCTCGTGTCACGGTTCTGTGGCCGAAGCAATGCAGGTTTTCCGCTTCGTGCAAGCCCAACTGGATAACAGCGTCGCCTGCAACTGAAAGCTAAAGTGGCCCAATGCTGAGGTGCAAGTGCGACGGTCTATGGTGGCATTTGTTCCGAAGCAAGTCAGCCCTCCTCCACCGATCGACCTGCAAAAAACGGCGAAAGGCGTAGCAGATAGTATGATGCAAACGGGGTAGGGAAAGATGCAGCTCGTTTCTATTATTGATGTGGGCAATATCAAACGCCCGTAAAAACTCGCTGATACGCAAATTAACTAAGCAAAAATGATCCGTTCAAAGAAAGAAAAACACTCAGCAAAAATGATCCGTCGTCGCCGCCAATCAACCATGCCTGAACACTGGCACCTACTCCAGCAACAGCCATCGTTCAGGGCAATGGAAATTGGCGGCGAGGCTCCAATGTCAGTCGCAGTGTCGCTGAGCGGCGCAGTTCCGAACTTGCTGCCGCGAGTGGCACTGTGGCAGGGTCGATCAGACAGCTTCGCTCGCGTCCACAGTTTTGACGGTGGAGGTGTCGGCGAGAAGCGAGCCCCGGCACAGCGGGCAGCTGGGATGCGAGCACAGCCACGCGTCCACGCACTCCGGGTGGAAGCAGTGCCCGCACCGCGGCAGCGCCTTCACCCTCTCGCCGTCCGCGAACTCGCCGAGGCATATCGGGCACTGTGTCTCGTCGTCCTCGCGGCCAGGGGACGCCGACGGAGGACGACGGTACGGCGTCACGGGCAAGCCGGCTATCGCGGCCGCGTCGAGGCCTGCCACCGCGGAGGGGGCGCCGGGCGCCGCAGCGGAGGACGACGGCGACGAGGAGGGGTAGGAGAAGGAGCTGGGAAGCGTCGCGTCGGTGTTGTACCGGCGGCACACCCAGCGGAGGTAGACGCAGACGCCCACGAAGAAGACGAGGACGGCGAAGAGCGTCGCGAGCAGCGGCACGCCGCGGCCGCCGCGCACGGAGAAGTTGCCGTCGTCCACGTCGCCGTAGCGCCACCGCAGCGCCTGCGACGCCTCCTGCGCGGCCATGCCACTGCTTCCTCTTCCTCTTCCTCCTCGACCGTTTCCTTCTCTGCCGTGGCGGGACAAAATCACAAAACTAAGCGCGCGCGCGTTGGCGGCCGGGCTAGCTGCACGTCGGCACGGGCTGCGTGGCTTCCGTGGGCCTGCTACGTACCGCTTCCCCAGTGTGCTGTGCGCTCATCAGATCAAGTGGGCGGCCGGTGCGTGCGATTCGTGTGATGGGGGGGCGGTTTTAAGCTTTCCCGCCGGCCGGATCTCGCGCCAAAAGTGGCCATTTCCTCTTACAGGTTTGACGAGTGCCGTATCCCGGGTAATTCAACGTGGCAGCGACTGTCCGCGCGATGGCGTTCATGGAGAGTGGGGCTCGACAGGGACCCGAAAGAGAATTAGAATATAAAATGATGGCTCACGCAGGCGATTAAGTTGTTCTTAGCTTGCAAAACTTGCATTTCTGGAAGCATCTTAGTCCGTCGATGTTCCTCCTTATCAAGGCCCTGTGGCTGTCACGAGGTCGCGCCAGTACGCCATTACGATGCTGTTTGCACAGAACCACGGAACCAGAGTGTGCTAGCAATTGAAGCAAGGAACCATGAGAACCATCTCGACGGACGGCCGGGGATTAATCAGTGTATATGGGGTCATTTTCACCGTAAGGTTATCTGTATGTATATATATGCGCATAAACTGGGTGTTCTGTTTTCATGCGTGTACTCCATACATATACTCTCCAGAAAGTTCGTATGTCATCGGAGTTAGCGAGGTTCAGTGGACGTGGGCTACTCCTACTATGTACACGAACAAATACTTGTCTTGTTCTTTTGGCTACCGGTACGAGATGATACTCGTTCCGTAAGGTTGGGTGCAGTGCCACTGCACGCCAAAGCCGAACGAAGAACCTACTAGTATGTTTTTGTTGGTCTTTGGGTAAGGTCCGAGCTCAAAAGAAGCCATTCACATGGAAAGAAATACTGTAACGCCACATGTTTAACCTCTTGGTACATGGACGATGGTAACAAATGGCAGAAAGAGAAGTAGGCACTGCGCCAAATTGCTGGAGCTTTTTTTTTTGAGCATCAGTACAGACACAAGCGCTCATATACACGCGCATACACTCACCTCTATGAACGCACACACGCATACCCTACCCCTATGAGCACCTTCGAGAGACTGAGCCGGCATATCATCTTGAGATTTATGAAGTCACCGTAGGCGCCTCGTCGTCGACGGGAACGTCTCCTCCCAATGAAAGCGCATCGCCGGAAATCCTGAAATAAATCCAGAAATAATGCGAGCACCAGGATTTGAACCCTGGTGGATTGGGGATACCACTGTCCACCTAACCAACTCAACCACAGGTTGATTCGCCAAATTGCTGGAGCTGACGCGATACAATTGTCAAAGCCACGATATACACCGGTGCAGATCGGGGCATGCACGCAGACTCCTTTGACAGGGAAGTAGTGTCAAGAAAATGTATCATATGGTAAGATGGCACAAGTTTTTTTTTGGAAAAAAAAACCGGACCTCACAGAAGTATGTGAAATTTCTGAAATTTCGCATATTCTGGAAATTATTTCGGATTTTGATATTTCAAATTTCACTTAATTTTAATGAGTTTTGACATAATTTAAATTTATTTTAAAATCAGTTTGAAAATGCCTCAAAAATTCAGGGTTAAAAATATTTTCAGACCCCACTGAAACATGCGAAATTTCGTTGAAATTTTTAACCCTCCATGTAGAATGTTGGCACAAGAAAAAAAGTGGAATGGGCGTTATAGATATACTCAAGAAAAATAATACAAGGTTGAAAATTGAATTCATCTTATAAAAGACACAGTCAGGGCCAATCCATGCTGGGCTGGTTTAATCAGAGGCTGGGCTAGATGGTTGTGAGGTGTTACGGAGAGACTGATTTAGTTTTCAACAATAAGACTATAAAACTGTTAAACAAATGGTGGATGGAACCCGACCTTCAAGAGATATCCGAGTTAAATAGAATGAAAAGTATGTGCAAGATGTTAACCTTGCCATTGGATGGGGATGATGCACCTAGATGGTCTTGGAATAAAAGTGGCATGTTCAGTGTAGAAACCTACGTATAACCATCTACCAAATGATAGTGCCGATAGATCCTTTAAACATCTATGAAAGACTAAAATCCCCTTGAAATCAAAATATAGCTTTGGTTGATATGGCACAGTGCCATTGCCACCGAGCACAACATGATCAAAAGGAAGTGGGTTCACGACCCTTTGTGTCGCCTTTACCCAGATCCCATGAATATTCATCATTTGTTTTCACCGTTCTGCTGGCAAGCATGCATGGAGTGTGATCTGTAGATGCATTGATGTTAATTATAGACCCACTTGTTTCTCGCAATATTTATGTTGATTCCAAGGTATTTGCCCATCAGTAGAAACCTATCAATTGTAGATTTAGTTGCTCTATGCTAGCTAATCTAGAAACATCCTAATTGGGCTTGTTTTGAGAAGTATCTTGTTCGATACCATGTTGAATTTATTTGGTATGCATGCTCTTTCATTCACTATTGGGCAGATTTGCAAAACAAAGGTGGGCGAGCTGCACTGGAATAGGGTATGGCAGCTTTGGAATTCCATAATGATTGTCATGCAGAGAGAGGAAGGGATGTGCTAATGTGTAGCTCTTAATTTCTTTTTCCTCCCCTGTGGATTTGGGGCATTTTTGGTCCTCTGTGTAACATATTCTGTCAGGTTTTCCTAGCAGGGCATTTTTGTGGACTCTTTCATTTAAGCCTTTTGTTATTTTTTTCTTTGCACCTGGATATGTTTTTCCTTTTTTGCTCCATTATCGATTTGATACTGAAAGTCGATCCTTTTTTTGGATTGAATGGAAAAACACAGTGCCTTCATCTACGGCTTTTCATGTACTACTCATTATGATTGCAATCATCACCTTGTTGTGCAGCCACTTGCATGTATCCTCATTATATATTTCAGCATAGTTCTGTATGTAAAAAAATTTGGACTCCGTTTGCAACAAACAATTTTGTCTGGTACATCATACTACATAATATGATGTGTAGCTACTTCCCCAAGGGTGGCATGACTAAGTTCTTTAGCCCATGTATGAAACCACGGTTTTTATCCTACGGTCTTATCTAGAACCGCCGCACTATCTTCAACCCCCCCCCCCCCCAAAGGTGATCATCGTCTTTAGCGAGCTGTTTTTGTTTAGTCAAAGTTTGTTATTCTTCAGTGTTTAACATATCGTGTTAATTTAGTGTGACGCCCCCGATTCAATCGTACACTAATCATGCACGCAAATGTGTACGATCAAGATCAGGGACTCACGGGAAGATATCACAACACAACTCTACAAATAAAAAAATAAGTCATACAAGCATCATATTACAAGCCAGGGGCCTCGAGGGCTCGAATACAAGAGCTCGATCATAGACGAGTCAGCGGAAACAACAATATCTGAGTACAGACATAAGTTAAACAAGTTGCCATAAGATGGCTAGCACAAACTGGGATACAGATCGAAAGAGGCGCAGGCCTCCTGCCTGGGATCCTCCTAAACTACTCCTGGTCGTCGTCAGCGGGCAGCACGTAGTAGTAGGCACCTCCGGTGTAGTAGGAGTCGTCATCGACGGTGGCGTATGGCTCCTGGGCTCCAACATCTGGTTGTGACAACCAGGTAGAAGGGATAGAGGGAAAAGAGGGAGAAAGCAACCGTGAGTACTCATCCAAAGTACTCGCAAGCAAGGAGCTACACTACATATGTATGCAATGGTATCAACTGGGATAAGGCTATTATAAGTGGACTGAACTGCAGAAAGCCGGAATAAGAGGGGGATAGCTAGTCCTTTCGAAGACTACGCTTCTGGCAGCCTCCGTCTTGCAGCATGTAGAAGAGAGAAGACTGAAGTCCTCCAAGTAGCATCGCATAGCATAATCCTAACCGATGATCCTCTCCTCGTCGCCCTGTGAGAGAGCGATCACCGGTTGTATCTGGCACTTGGAAGGGTGTGTTTTATTAAGTATCCGGTTCTAGTTGTCATAAGGTCAAGATACAACTCCGGGTCGTCCTTTTACCGAGGGACACGGCTATTCGAATAGATAAACTTCCCTGCAGGGGTGCACCACATACCCCAACACGCTCGATCCCATTTGGCCGGACACACTTTCCTGGGTCATGACCGGCCTCGGAAGATCAACACGTCGCAGCCCTACCTAGGCACAACAGAGAGGTCAGCACGCCGGTCTAAATCCTATGGCGCAGGGGTCTGGGCCCATCGCCCTTTGCACACCTGCACGTTGCGTACGCGGCCGGAAGCAGACCTAGCCTAGTGGCTTTCCAGTCCAATCCGGCGCGCGCCACTCAGTCGCTGACGTCACGAAGGCTTCGGCTGATACCACGACGCCGGGATACCCATAACTGCTCCCACGTAGATGGTTAGTGCGTATAGACCAAATGGCCAGACTCAGATCAAATACCCAGATCTCGTTAATCGTGTTAAGTATCCGCGAACACCGACCAGGGCCAGGCCCACCTCTCTCCTAGGTGGTCGGAACCTGCCCTGTCGCTCCGCCTCAAAGATCCACTCGCGGGTGCTCCTACGAGCCTACCCGTCTTTAGTCACCACATGTATCATGTATAAAGTATATAGTATATACCCGTGATCACCTCCCGAAGTGATCACGGCCCAGTAGTATAGCATGGCAGACGGACAAGAATGTATGGCCACTGATGATAAGCTAGCATCCTATACTAAGCATTAGGTTTGCAGGTAAAGGTAACAACAGTAGTAGCAAGGACAGGCTATGCATCAGTATAGGATTAACGGGAAACAGTAACATGCTACACTACTCTAATGCAAGCAGTATAGAGAAGAGCATGCGATATCTGGTGATCAAAGGGGGGGCTTGCCTGGTTGCTCTGGCAAGAGAGAGGGGTCGTCAACACCGTAGTCGATCACAGGGGCGGCATCAGTCGCGGGGTCTACCGAAGAGAAGAGGGGGAAGAAACAGTAAATATAAAGCAAACATAGCATCACAAAGCATAACGTGGCAATATGCTGTGTCGGGTGTGACCTAACGTATGGCTAAACGATAAAGGTGAAGGGGGAATTCAACCGGGAATGTTTTCCCGGTTCCGGACCTATGTTAGACAGATGACCGGAGGGGGAATGTCCCATGTTCAGCATGCTAGAGGCATGTGACAGATGAACGGACCGCGTATTCGGATTCGTTGGATTTTTCTGAGCAACTTTCATATAGAAAACATTTTCATCCGAGTTACGGATTAATTTCTATTAATTTACAAAGATTAAACCATTTTCTGGATTTATTTATTTACAGAAAGGATATATGACGTCAGCATGATGTCACAGTGACATCAGCAGGTCAACAGACGGCTGACCGGGTCAAACCTAACATGTGGGTCCAGTGGGACCCACTTGTCAGCCTCTGTTATTTTAACAGTGGAATAAAACTAATTTAGCAGAGATAGTTAAAGGTGTGGGCCCCAGTGTCAGTGCCTGATTAGAGTTTAACTAATTAGATTTTAATTTGAAACGTGACTAATTAGCCTAACCACTGGGGGACCCACACGTCAGTGAGAGGGATGATCAGGGCCCCGCGTTGACTTGGGTCAACGCGGTCAAAAGGGCGCAGGGGGGCCACTCGTCAGCGACCGTGGGTGGGTCCCACGCGGCGCCAGCTCAGCGGGGCCGGCGACTCGCCGGCGGCGACGCCAGAACACGGCGGAGGCCACAGGTGGTGATCGGATTTCTTCTACAGACGGCCGTTTCGAGCGCGGTCGGGCCTGTTCGAACGAGCAGACGACAACGAGTCGAACTGTGGTGGTGGCGGGGTCGGACTCGACCGGAATCATCGCCGGCGTCGAGCAAGGCGGCCGTGGCTTTCGGGCGTGTATGGAAACGGCGCTAGAGAGGGCGGTTGCACGAACTAGAGGGCGTCACGGGTCCCTACGGCGTCGAGGAGAACGGCGGAGAACTCGGTCGAGCTCAACGTCGACCGAGACGACGGCGACGAACGGCGCGGCGGCGGTTCGGGCATGAATAAGAACGACGATTGCGAGCGCGGGGAGAGAGGAGAAAGAGAGGGGTTCGGTGCGGCAGCTTACGATGCGGCTCACGGTGGCCTTTGGATGCTTAGGAGCGCAGCGGGTCGACGGAGTTGGCGACGGACAGAGCGGAGGAGCTCCGGCGATCCACATCGGTCGTCGGCTCGATCCGGGCGATGTAGTGGCCTCCGGCTTGGACGCGAGGCCGGGGGAGAGGGCGAAGATGCCGACGGTGCTGGTGGACAGGTCAGGAGGACGAGACGACTCCGGTGGCCGTGTTAACGACGGAGGATGGCCGCGGGCACGCTCGGGTCAGTACGCAGAGAGTGAGCGAGGAAGGGAGAAGGGGTAAAAGGTGAGGCGTCCAGGGGGAGTGGATGAGGCGGTAGGTGAGGGGGAGGGCTCGAGGCGTCGCCCTCATCCTCTCCGCGGCGCCTGTAGCGGCGTGGCCGGCGAGGTGGTTCGGCAGCGACGTGCGCGCGCGGTCGCCCGCACAGTGGGGAAGGGGGAAGACGACAGGGGGAGTGGGCCGGCCTGCTGGGCTGCCAGGTGGGCTGAGGCCCATGAGGGGGCGCGGTGGCCAGCTGGGCCAGTCAGCCCAGTTCAGGGGGGCTTTTCCCTTTTTTTTTGGTTTTGTTTTCTGATTGTTCTTTTCTTTTATTTATTTATTTCTTTTTGTACTGTTTTATTTTAGTTTCCTTTTAGCTTAGTTTTATAAGATAAGCAAGTCCTGATTTAGTATTAAAGTTAGGCTACTGCCCCATTAACTTTGGGCAACTAAATAAAATATCTTAACATTTTATTATTTGCAAAAAGGAAATTTAATTAATTGTTTTGGTATTGTTTAATCACTTTAGGGTATTTGGTTATGTTAATAAAATGTGGTTTCTCTATCATAATTACCTATGCATTATTTGGCAATCACCGAACATTTTTGTTTTAATTTTTGAAAACTGTTATTATTCACCAAACTTTGAATTTGAATTTTGGACCGGTTTTTGACCTAACGATAGATTAGCAACAGTAACCGAGGTGACGTGGCATGATTAGCGTGGGATTACTGTAGCATGATTATCCGGGTGTCACAATTCTCCTCCACTACAAGAAATCTCGTCCCGAGATTTAGGAGCGGGAGTAAGGGGGTGGGGGATCCGGTTACATAATTCTAACGATTCTTCTTGGTCATAGTTGCTCTTCTCGAAGAGGTCGATCCATTACATTGATGTCTTCATTTCTCTGCTTCAGGTCATCATGATGAAGTTATCGTCCTTTCTTCGGGAACTCCATCGTACTTACGAATAGGTAAGGGGCAGCTTTACAACAATTGAATGTTATAAGGGAAATTCATTTAGGGGGTATCCCAAGAATGATCATAAGAGTATCTCTCGAGTTGAACAATTAAAACACATCGAGAGCAAAGTAAGAAGGTACCATAAGAAGTTTGAAACGGATAGACAATCTTCGTTGCCTGAAACAAGGCAACGGTATAGGTATTGTGTTTAATACCAGAATCGATGATTCCCTGAAAGGTGGCTCGTGAATTACATATGAAGCCAAGCGTGAGGATCAACCTTGGGAACAGGTGATGTACAGGAGAGTCAGGTTTCAATCCTGTGGAACTGTGGGTTATGGGCCCACCATGTGGTTAAAAGTAGAAGGAGCGGTGACATCTTGCTCGGTCATGACAGCAAGGCATGTTAACGGGTAGCCTATCAGTTATGTCGGCAACAATGGCGGTACCAAGGGCGAGGGACGAAGAGAACCATTTTCCTGCCCGTCGAAACGAGGCGGACCAATAGGCAAAGTTCTCGTTCATCGGTGGTTACCGGAATGTCAACAACAATAGTAACAGGGTCTTACTAACAGAGTTGTACGCTGAGGTGCTTATAAAAGCAGTGACGTATTACTGCTTAGATCATATAAACCTCAAGAAGGTTAAACAGAACAATGGAAAGGAAAATATGATTATCAGATTTAACAGAAGAATGGAAAGGAAAATGTGTTTAAACACATATTTCAGGGGTATATCCTTCCCAAGGACAAACAGAGCATGATATCCGTGGCAGGATATCATGTAGAAAACCCTTTAAGTAAGGGGAGAGAAATTTCATGACTGTACCCATACAGCGGTGTTTGGATAATGGTTAAAGAAAACTTAGCACTGCGCTTTCAATGCTCTTATTGAAAATCGGAGTACCACAAACATGCTTCAAGAAGCATTGACATGGTATTCAAGCAAAGGTCAGATTTTGGAAACACAAAGGATCCATCAGGAATAACTTGTGAAATAAGTCTTACAATTCCCTCACGGAAGAATGGCTAAACTTGCTAAAAAGGATACTACAACAATAGGTCCTCCGGCCAGGTGTGCTAGGCCTGACATAACCTTACCGGGTCATATATAAAGACCAACATTATAACTCTTGGAAATAAGTTCCAACCATCATATCTGACCAAGATTCAGATCTGATTGGTGTCACGATACCTCAGACTTAGGATGCCTGAGAAGAAAAGGTGCGGCACAATTTGACGAGATGACATTGTAGAATTCTCGGGAAATGAACTATGGAAGCGAGTTCCGAAACAAGAGTTCATCAGTAAACCAAGGAGAGGATGAGGAGGTGGCTGATAGGCTCAGCAACAAATCATCGTGATTTCCAAAGGATTGATTTCCACAATTATGTGAACAAGGAAATATCATTTGTTGGATCAAATGTCATAATGATGTATGCTCGAGGGAAACATACACAACTGAACAACGATAGAAGGGTGCAACCAGGAATCTGGACTAGGTAGCACGATCAATGTTTGAATGATGATTCAATAATCAATAGACTTAGAATGAAACTGTAGACCAATAACTTCAAGCAATAGGGTTGCTAGAAGTTTAGAATTTGCACAACACAGACCATTAGTCGGTATTCCGGTTAGAAACAATACGGAGACAAAGAGATGAACGCAAAAGGCGAGAGATATTACTATATCAAGAATTCTCAAGAGGTGGTAAAATTACCACGACATTCTTGACATAAAAGGTGGTAACATTCCAAGGTAAAGAAGAACAAATGCTGTATAGCAAGGACCTCAAGGTATAACTCAAAACACGAATAAGTTTGTGTTGGAGGGGAGGCAATAAAGTGGCCGATGATAATACAATTCATCGGGGGGCAAGGATGGTATTTCTCATCATGAATTCAATTGATATCCAGGAAGACCTCATAAGGTTGATGATCTTCACGGCACATTGGTCGAGAGATTTCAAGATGTAATCAATCAGTGACAACATCAAATCAAAGGAATGATGAAGCGGAAGGTTATTGGAACCATGGGTAGGGCACAAACTTGAAATCAAGCTTGTTGTTCAAGGTGAATTGATATGACGAGGAAGATCGACGTAAGCTTAGCTCATCATCGGAAGTTGTGCTCCGGGATTAAGGGCCAGGTAGCACAGTTAAAATTTAGCACGATAATGATATAGCCGATCAGGCTAGGAATGACATGATCGAGTACAAACTCGGACTTAAAGAAGATTATCAAGAGTTGCTGAACCGTAGGGCAGACTCGGTTCAGTTATCGGTGTCTTTGAGTGTTTAATAACTCAGAGCCCATGAAAACTGTAATCAGTGAGAATGTAGTACTTGATGAAGAACTCATAAGAAGTTATGCAGTTTCAAGATAATCTCGAGATACCAGGGGGGTAATACTCGAAGACGGATCAAAGTAGAGGTTGGACCGAGGTATTGATCCACATGAGACAAGTGCTTACACTTGCATCGAAAATGGTATTTAAAAGAGAACATGGTCGGAACCACGATTGTAAAAGGCCGGATCCCAGATATAAGATGAACTTATACCAAGGGAACTAATATCATTTACAAGAAGCTTCGATGATAAGTTTCACATCGGGTCCATGGGCATGAACGCAAAGGCTCAAGGTCGACTCCTAATTCTTCCATGCATAACCTTTCATTTTACTTCTCGCTTTTGATGAAGCTGTAGTATAGAAATTTTATCTAGCAAAATACCAGAAGAGTATGACTCATGAAAACTTTCGAGTTCACACAGTTTAGAGAAGGCATATGTTCAACCCATCAGGGCATCTTAGGAGTATATACCACAAATTTCAAGAATAAATAACACCAGCTCGATAGTAGAGCATGTTTGAGAAAGCAGAGGATACAATTTACCAAAGGTATTATGTATCCGAGGAAAGGCTCACAGACTTATTGTATATGAAGGACGTTGTCGGATAAAATCCCGCAAATGATCTGGTGGTCCTCAAGGGATCTGGTGTGAGCATCGGTACTCAACCAGAGGGAGAAACAATGCGAGGAGATCAGACTTTAGAAACAACTGACTAATTCAAGGCTCAAATGCAAAGAATTATCAATTCCAAGACAAGGGATCAGAAGCAATGCTCTGATCAGGGATGGATAAGTTGAATAGCCTTAAGGGTACAATTGACAGCAATTTGATTGGTCGAGATCCAGCTCATGTTTTAAAATAACGTCTGAGCCGGAAAGATAATTTAAAAGGATCAACTGATGATTGTGTGCATTCGCACTCATGTCGAATCAATAGGATCAAAAAGACGATGCCTACGGATACTAACGAATATTGCCAGACATATGGAAAGCATCCATAATGCAAGCAGGCAAGTATCACAGAGCAATAAGCTACTAAGGATTTTTGGAGGATCGAATAGTATTTCAAAGACCATTGTGAAACACATGAACAACTGGGGATGAGTGGATACTCGACAAGTGCGAGGATTTAATTGAAGGGGTATTCATGTGGCAAGGAACTGCTAGGCAGTAGGCACAAAGTATTTTCGGAACAATAGAGAAGACTTCGGGGTATCTTGTAATAACAAGATCAATGGGGGATGACCGTATGAATGGCAAGTGTAAGTAGTTATCCATAAGGATTTATCGGTGGTCGGGAATAGCAAAAGTGATGGGCACAAAGTCTCGAGAGGAATAGCAAAGAGTATCTTCGGAATCTTCCGGTGAAGCAGGCCATCATCTGGAATGAAGGGGCTCTCTGGGAGAAAGTATTTACGAGATCCTAGAGTCAGAGTTAGCAAAACCATTTAACCCGAATAGAAGAGAGATCAGGGTCCCAGAGTAAAGGCGAGGAATAAAAGATTCTAATACCACCCAAATGGCGACGTGGGCCCGTAAGCCGCACAGCCATGTTAGTAAAAGTTTTGTAATGTCTAGACTCGACTTCGGCCAAGGAGTGTGGAAGGGGGATTCCTACAGGCAGTCGGCTCTGATACCAACTTGTGACGCCCCCGATTCAATCGTACACTAATCATGCACGCAAATGTGTACGATCAAGATCAGGGACTCACGGGAAGATATCACAACACAACTCTACAAATAAAAAATAAGTCATACAAGCATCATATTACAAGCCAGGGGCCTCGAGGGCTCGAATACAAGAGCTCGATCATAGACGAGTCAGCGGAAACAACAATATCTGAGTACAGACATAAGTTAAACAAGTTGCCATAAGATGGCTAGCACAAACTGGGATACAGATCGAAAGAGGCGCAGGCCTCCTGCCTGGGATCCTCCTAAACTACTCCTGGTCGTCGTCAGCGGGCAGCACGTAGTAGTAGGCACCTCCGGTGTAGTAGGAGTCGTCATCGACGGTGGCGTATGGCTCCTGGGCTCCAACATCTGGTTGTGACAACCAGGTAGAAGGGATAGAGGGAAAAGAGGGAGAAAGCAACCGTGAGTACTCATCCAAAGTACTCGCAAGCAAGGAGCTACACTACATATGTATGCAATGGTATCAACTGGGATAAGGCTATTATAAGTGGACTGAACTGCAGAAAGCCGGAATAAGAGGGGGATAGCTAGTCCTTTCGAAGACTACGCTTCTGGCAGCCTCCGTCTTGCAGCATGTAGAAGAGAGAAGACTGAAGTCCTCCAAGTAGCATCGCATAGCATAATCCTAACCGATGATCCTCTCCTCGTCGCCCTGTGAGAGAGCGATCACCGGTTGTATCTGGCACTTGGAAGGGTGTGTTTTATTAAGTATCCGGTTCTAGTTGTCATAAGGTCAAGATACAACTCCGGGTCGTCCTTTTACCGAGGGACACGGCTATTCGAATAGATAAACTTCCCTGCAGGGGTGCACCACATACCCCAACACGCTCGATCCCATTTGGCCGGACACACTTTCCTGGGTCATGACCGGCCTCGGAAGATCAACACGTCGCAGCCCTACCTAGGCACAACAGAGAGGTCAGCACGCCGGTCTAAATCCTATGGCGCAGGGGTCTGGGCCCATCGCCCTTTGCACACCTGCACGTTGCGTACGCGGCCGGAAGCAGACCTAGCCTAGTGGCTTTCCAGTCCAATCCGGCGCGCGCCACTCAGTCGCTGACGTCACGAAGGCTTCGGCTGATACCACGACGCCGGGATACCCATAACTGCTCCCACGTAGATGGTTAGTGCGTATAGACCAAATGGCCAGACTCAGATCAAATACCCAGATCTCGTTAATCGTGTTAAGTATCCGCGAACACCGACCAGGGCCAGGCCCACCTCTCTCCTAGGTGGTCGGAACCTGCCCTGTCGCTCCGCCTCAAAGATCCACTCGCGGGTGCTCCTACGAGCCTACCCGTCTTTAGTCACCACATGTATCATGTATAAAGTATATAGTATATACCCGTGATCACCTCCCGAAGTGATCACGGCCCAGTAGTATAGCATGGCAGACGGACAAGAATGTATGGCCACTGATGATAAGCTAGCATCCTATACTAAGCATTAGGTTTGCAGGTAAAGGTAACAACAGTAGTAGCAAGGACAGGCTATGCATCAGTATAGGATTAACGGGAAACAGTAACATGCTACACTACTCTAATGCAAGCAGTATAGAGAAGAGCAGGCGATATCTGGTGATCAAAGGGGGGGCTTGCCTGGTTGCTCTGGCAAGAGAGAGGGGTCGTCAACACCGTAGTCGATCACAGGGGCGGCATCAGTCGCGGGGTCTACCGAAGAGAAGAGGGGGAAGAAACAGTAAATATAAAGCAAACATAGCATCACAAAGCATAACGTGGCAATATGCTGTGTCGGGTGTGACCTAACGTGTGGCTAAACGATAAAGGTGAAGCGGGAATTCAACCGGGAATGTTTTCCCGGTTCCGGACCTATGTTAGACAGATGACCGGAGGGGGAATGTCCCATGTTCAGCATGCTAGAGGCATGTGACAGATGAACGGACCGCGTATTCGGATTCATTGGATTTTTCTGAGCAACTTTCATATAGAAAACATTTTCATCCGAGTTACGGATTAATTTCTATTAATTTACAAAGATTAAACCATTTTCTGGATTTATTTATTTACAGAAAGGATATATGACGTCAGCATGATGTCACAGTGACATCAGCAGGTCAACAGACGGCTGACCGGGTCAAACCTAACATGTGGGTCCAGTGGGACCCACTTGTCAGCCTCTGTTATTTTAACAGTGGAATAAAACTAATTTAGCAGAGATAGTTAAAGGTGTGGGCCCCAGTGTCAGTGTCTGATTAGAGTTTAACTAATTAGATTTTAATTTGAAACGTGACTAATTAGCCTAACCACTGGGGGACCCACACGTCAGTGAGAGGGATGATCAGGGCCCCGCGTTGACTTGGGTCAACGCGGTCAAAAGGACGCAGGGGGGCCACTCGTCAGCGACCGTGGGTGGGTCCCACGCGGCGCCAGCTCAGCGGGGCCGGCGACTCGCCGGCGGCGACGCCAGAACGCGGCGGAGGCCACAGGTGGTGATCGGATTTCTTCTACAGACGGCCGTTTCGAGCGCGGCCGGGCCTGTTCGAACGAGCAGACGACAACGAGTCGAACTGTGGTGGTGGCGGGGTCGGACTCGACCGGAATCATCGCCGGCGTCGAGCAAGGCGGCCGTGGCTTTCGGGCGTGTATGGAAACGGCGCTAGAGAGGGCGGTTGCACGAACTAGAGGGCGTCACGGGTCCCTACGGCGTCGAGGAGCACGGCGGAGAACTCGGTCGAGCTCAACGTCGACCGAGACGACGGCGACGAACGGCGCGGCGGCGGTTCGGGCATGAATAAGAACGACGATTGCGAGCGCGGGGAGAGAGGAGAAAGAGAGGGGTTCGGTGCGGCAGCTTACGATGCGGCTCACGGTGGCCTTTGGATGCTTAGGAGCGCAGCGGGTCGACGGAGTTGGCGACGGACAGAGCGGAGGAGCTCCGGCGATCCACATCGGTCGTCGGCTCGATCCGGGCGATGTAGTGGCCTCCGGCTTGGACGCGAGGCCGGGGGAGAGGGCGAAGATGCCGACGGTGCTGGTGGACAGGTCAGGAGGACGAGACGACTCCGGTGGCCGTGTTAACGACGGAGGATGGCCGCGGGCACGCTCGGGTCAGTACGCAGAGAGTGAGCGAGGAAGGGAGAAGGGGTAAAAGGTGAGGCGTCCAGGGGGAGTGGATGAGGCGGTAGGTGAGGGGGAGGGCTCGAGGCGTCGCCCTCATCCTCTCCGCGGCGCCTGTAGCGGCGTGGCCGGCGAGGTGGTTCGGCAGCGACGTGCGCGCGCGGTCGCCCGCACAGTGGGGAAGGGGGAAGACGACAGGGGGAGTGGGCCGGCCTGCTGGGCTGCCAGGTGGGCTGAGGCCCATGAGGGGGCGCGGTGGCCAGCTGGGCCAGTCAGCCCAGTTCAGGGGGGCTTTTCCCTTTTTTTTTGGTTTTGTTTTCTGATTGTTCTTTTCTTTTATTTATTTATTTCTTTTTGTACTGTTTTATTTTAGTTTCCTTTTAGCTTAGTTTTATAAGATAAGCAAGTCCTGATTTAGTATTAAAGTTAGGCTACTGCCCCATTAACTTTGGGCAACTAAATAAAATATCTTAACATTTTATTATTTGCAAAAAGGAAATTTAATTAATTGTTTTGGTATTGTTTTAATCACTTTAGGGTATTTGGTTATGTTAATAAAATGTGGTTTCTCTATCATAATTACCTATGCATTATTTGGCAATCACCGAACATTTTTGTTTTAATTTTTGAAAACTGTTATTATTCACCAAACTTTGAATTTGAATTTTGGACCGGTTTTTGACCTAACGATAGATTAGCAACAGTAACCGAGGTGACGTGGCATGATTAGCGTGGGATTACTGTAGCATGATTATCCGGGTGTCACATTTAGGCTTGCCTTGGATGCACAATATTGTACGTTGAAATTTCTTTTGTTGTTAAGGAAGAATTTCCTAGCTAATTTTAGTTATATCAAGCAATAGTTACATCGTCCACTAATAGGTTAACTATAGAACTAGGGGGAGAATCCAATCAAATAGCCCATGAATTACAACACCCCAACTTATTAGCTAGCTCATGTGCGAATACATTCGATTATCTATTATAGTGTTGAACTAAAGCCTTTGCAAACTCCGTCAATCAAGAATCTACAATCATCGATGATATGTGCCCCCACTAGTGAGTGACGTAAATTCGTGTTGAGTGCTTTTACTAGCTTTGCATTGCCAGACTATACAATGAGATGATTGCATTGTGTGGCATGGGCAAGCGCCAAACCTTCCTTCAATGCAGCAACTTCTAGAGTAATGTCGAATTTAACAAATGTACAATCATGCAGTTGGGCCATAATACCTTCACAATGATGTGTCAACATGTTAGCACATTGGGGACCAGTGGCAACTACCTGGAATAGGGACGGGGACAAAGGTTGTCGACGCGAGCATGGGGGACTGGTGGAGCTCACGGGATCTGCAAAAATCTCTTCGTGTTGGATGTAGAGGAGCTCCTGTTTCCCTCTGATGCCGTTCTGCAAGTCGCTGACATGGGCATCTGGAGAGGGCGCATGACTGATGGAAGAGATGAATGAGTGGAACTATCGTCCCATGTGGACCCTCATGCAGAACCGAGGCTTTAAACACTATCTATATACTTAGATATACCAAATCCAGTCCACTTGGACCTCGCCATGTTGGCCCAATCACGCCCAGACACCTGCCCAAGCAGTTGATGTCTCCGCGTGCAGATCGTGCGCTTTTGTTAGACCATATTTACCGCATAGGGCGTGTAATAGACGACCACTCGTGGCCAATGGATCGGTCCGTTAACGAGCACACATGATTTTTTGTTTGCTTTCATCGGCGGTGCTATATCGCTTTAAGCATGTGCAAAAAGCTCATGTTGATATATATAATTTTTCCCCTGTGTTGTGATGTATATCTTTCTTCAGATATTTATTTTTTGATTTTTATTTCCAGGTATGCTCTAAAAGTAAAATAAAATTTGTTGATATTTCTAATTATAAAAAAAGTTCTCAAAGCAAAAAAAATGCAGGAATCTGAAAAATGCAGCAAGAACTGGCGCCTACAGCGACCAGCCATGGGCCGCGGCCCATTAAAAGATCGCTCGCTCGCTCCCTTTCCGTTCGCTCGCTCGCTGGATGTAGAAAAAAGACTCGCATCGCTTGCTTTTTTGGGCTGTGCTGCGCCGCTGGTTCAGGAAAAAGACCGGCCTCCGGTTTTTACAAGTTTGAATATGTTTGCGAAAAAAGGTCATATATTATTAAGAAAAGTTCATTGATTTTGAACAAGAAACTTCACAAATCTGAAAAATGTTCATCTGATTATAAAAAAAGTTGATCAAATTGAATATAGTTCACTGGATTTGGAAAAAAGTTCACTGAATCGAAAAAAGTTCACTGAATTTGAAAAAAAAGTTCATCCAATTGAAAAAGGTTCATCGGATTTTAGAAAAAGTTCTTCGATTTTTAGAATAAGTTCAGAAAAATGTTCAGAAGTTCATTCACTTTCAAAAAAAAGTTAATCAGTTTGAAAAGAAATCATTGAACTTGAAAAAGTTCATTGAAATTAAAAAAAGTTCATCGAATTGAAAAAAGTTCATCAATTTAAATAAAAATGTTCACAAATTAGAAAACAAATATCGTCTATTTGTAGACATTTATGCATTTAAAAAAAAGAAAACATGAATGAAAAAAAGGGATCAAACACAGGAAACAAAAATGTATAAAAATACGGAAACGAGGCTTGTATTCACAAGTCAAGGCGGTGGCGTAGTGGTCTGGTAGTTTTCTATCAACTCAGGGCATCTCCAGCCGTTGGCCTCCCAGGAGGGGCAAAAAATCGCCCCTGGGGGCGCGCCGGCGCAAAACCGCGCACTCGGGGCGTGATGCCCCTCAGTCGCGGTGCCCACGTATTTTTTTAAAATTCAAATACGGCGCAAACACGACTGAAATTTAACGCAAATATCCGCGAGTTCGTTCAAACTTAAACATATTTTACAAAAAAAGAAAAAAAACTTGCGCGGGCTACCCCGCCGTCTCCCTCGCCGCCCGCCCACGCGGTTTACATGCCGAGGAGGCTGTAGAACCGCGTGTAGTCATCGCCGTCGTCATCGTCGTTGTTGTCGCCGCCCCCGCCAGCGCCTCCGCCGTCCCTGCTGCATCCCTCCCCCGGTTGGCGCGGCGGGTTGGACGATCCGGGGGCGTCGTCGTAGTCGTCGTCGCTGTCGAGGACCACGACGCCGTGCTCGTCCTCGCGCCCACGCTTGCGGGCGGCGATCTCCTCCAGGGCCCGGCGCTGCCGGACCATCTCGTCGCGGAGGTAGTCGTCCCACGCCCACCGCAGGGCGTCCTCGTCGGAGATGCCGCGCCGGGCTATCTCCTCGTACTCCGGCGGGAGGTCGGGCTCCGGCTTGGGCTCGACGAGGACGAAGTGGCCGGTGGGTGGGGAGGCGTTGGCGCCGATGTGGACGTCGGAGCTGCGGGTGCGCGCGCTGACCGGCTTGTCCTGGGGCTCCGGCTTGACGGGGCGGAGGCAGGGCGAGCCGCCGGACGAGGAGAGGACTCCCCGGTCTCCATGCGCCTCGGGGTCCAGGAGCTTCCCCGGCGGCGTGAGAAGGACGGGGGAGCGGGGTACTCAAGGCGCGGCGTGTTGCCGCCCTCGATGTACTCGAGGACGGCCTCCAACGTGCGCCCGGGCACGCCCCACCACCGGCGCCGGCCATTGGAGTTGAGCCTGCCGGAGGGCATGACGCCGTTGGTGGCCTCGAGCTGCTCGACGTGACGGCGGCGGAAGTAGGGTTCCAGAGCGGGCTGTCGGGGACGTACCGTGGCCCCTCCCTCGCCGCCCGCGTCAGGGACGCGCGGATGCGTGCGGCGCGCCGCCCCGGTGGGTGGTGGTGGCACCGGCACGCCGCCGGCGCTGATCCTCCAAGCCCCGGGCACCCGCATGTCCGGCGGGACCGGGTACTCGGCCTCGAAAAGGAGGCGAGCCTCGTTCTCGTGGAGATGGCGGCGGCCGAAGCCGTTTGCCGCCGCGCCGTCGCCTGGGAAGCGCTCGGCCATGGGTTCTGGAGACGGCGAGAGAGAGGAGAGGGAGGAACGACGACGGCGAGAGAGCACGAGTCGCCGAGTGCGCCGGGGCGCGTCTTATATATCCCGAGGCGCCGTCCCGTGTGCGAACCGCCGTGAGCACGCGTGGCGGGCGAGGGAGGGTGAGGGACGCGCGTCATCCGGCCTTCACTGCGCCGCCCGTGAGCACCAATGGCGCAGGCTGACCGGCGCGGCAGCGCGGCAGCTTTGGTATTGATTCGCCGCGGGAAACGAGGCGATGAGGACGACGAAGGGGCGAGAAGAGGGTAGAGTCGCTGACGCGGCGGGCCAGCGGCTGTTTCGCGCCAAAACAGTTTGCCCCGGCGCCCCCGGGCGCCCCCCAGCGCGCCGGGTTCGGCCTGGGTCCGCCGGCGTTGTTTTCGGCCCAAGCCGGCGAAAATCGGACTCTTGGGGCGCGACTGGGCCGTTTTTTCGGCGCCGGCGCGAAAAAAACGTCTGGAGAGGCCTTCCTCGGATCGCGGCTGGAGATGCCCTGAGGGCAAAATGGGAGTTGGGCCGAGCCCAGCTAGCGCCGCTGCAGGCGCCGGTTGCGGAAACAGCTATAACCGGCGCTTGCAGCGCCAAATAGGAAATACTGGTTTTGAAAGCTTCCAGAAGGAGGTCTGTTTTTTTTTCTGGTTGTTTTGCCCTTATTTCTTCATAATTTTATCTTCGGAAAAACTAACGCCCACACGTGTGGGCGTTTGCACATCGCCCACACGCCTTCATCATAACTCATTTTGTCACGTGTGAACAGATGACATCAATAAAAATCTTTTTGATTTTTGGCTTAAAAATGTTTTATCTCCTAATTAAAAAAGCAAATTAAAAATACGTTTTCACCATTAAATCCGTCTTGACGAGATCTTCAAAACCACACCTCATGTTGATATGTTTTAACGATTTTTTTTGCCCAAAAGTTGCCATGATGTTTACACTATAATTGCCATGGCGCTTAAACTAAAATTGCTATGTGGCAATTTTAGTATGCAGATCATGGCAATTTTAGTTTTTGATGATGGCAATTCCAGTACTTTGATCATGAAAATATTTTTTGTCTGAACCATGGCAATTTTAAGTGCATGTATCATGGCAATTTTAGTTTATGGTGCATGGCAAGTCTAGTTTCTTAATTTCCCGTTTTATTATATGTCAAAATTTACTTTTAAATATAGAAAAAATAGCTAAAACATAACATGGCAACTTTAGTGTAAACATTATGGTAATTCATGTCCAATAGACATGGCAACTTTTAACAAAACAAATTCGTAGAAATATATTGATATGAGACCTGGTTTCGAAAATCTCGTCGCGAGTGATTTAATGGTAAAAACAGATCTTAAATCAGAATTTGCATTTAAGAGATAAAACATTTTAAAAATTGAAAATCCAAAAAGATTTTTACATGCATGCATGCGATGACATGGCGTAGTCTATATGTTATAGGGCATGTGGACAGGTTTGGCTTCCACCACATGTATGGGCATTAGCGTTGTCCTTTATCTTTTGTTATTTTCATTTTATCTTTTATATTTTAATTTTTTTAATTGGATCAACTTTTTTAAAATTCGGGAACTGTTTTCTATTGCCGTGAACTTTCTTATATTCGAAACATTTTCAAATTCAAGATTTTTGCCAAATTTTGTGCACTTTTTCTCAATTTGAATTTTTTGACAGAAAGTTATGAACATTTCACAAAGTCGTGTATTTTTCAAATTCATGAACCCTTTTTTCAAATATATCATTATTTTTCAAATTTGCAAACTTATTTTAAAGCTATGTTTTTTAACAAATTCATGACTTTTTTGTTTTTTTAGCAAACATGGTGCTTCTTTTTTTTTAAACAACACTATATTTTAAACAGTGAACTAGCGAGCCAGGTGGCCAAACGAGCGGGGCGGGGGCAGCCTAGCAACAAGCCTAGCGGGCGGCCAATGCCGCAGGTCTCAGTGGCTGCTAGGTTACTAGGAAGTCCTATAGGATGCTGTTTGCGTCAAAATGCTGGGGCTTCGCACAGAGCATCCAGTTGGTGGGCTTTCTCGGGCATTTTTTTCGACTGTAGCGACTGGCTCCCAAAAGAAGTACCACCGCAGGGAATGGAACACAGTATCCCGTCATGAGAGAGAAGGCGATACAACCAATTTAGCTAGCCAACTTTAGTGATTATAAAACAAAACAAACTTTTAAGAACCAAACACCAGCGCATATTCTAAAGGCAGCGCAAATCATTAAATGCTGAAAAACATTTTCTGAAAATCGTCAACACTTTTCAGAAATGGGAACATTTTTTATAATTCCACTTTTTTTATAATCAAACATTTTTTAAACTACTAAAAAAATGTAAACATCGACATTTTAAAAATTTGTAAACAATTTTTGAAAATGGGAACATTTGCTAAGTTCCAAATAATTTACAAATAACCTTCCGAACATTTTTTTGATAAACACATTTTAAAAAAAACACAAACATTTTTTCAAATTTGCAAACAATTAATAAAACTCCTACAAAAATTGTAACTTTAACATTTTTTTAAAAATGAATATTTTTCTAAAGCAGGCACATTTTTTGAAATTCCATTTTTTTGAAAATGATCAGTTTTTGAAAATTGCAAATAATTTTTGAAACATGATCATTTTTGGAACAACTCATAAAATGGACATTTTGAGAACATTTTTTTAACATGAACAATTTTTAATTTCTGAACAATTGTTTATAATGGGACATTTTTTAAATTCTGAACATCTTTTGAAAAGTACAAACATTTTTTGAAAATCTTGAACATTTTTTCAGATTTTTGAACAAAACAATAAAAGACATGAATTTAAATAAATAATTAAAATTGAAGAAATAAAAATCTTTTTTTGAACAACAAAGAGCGCCAGAGGCGCCAAATTGCATTCAGCTCAACAACATAATACAACATTTATTACAATGCCCTGTACTAGTGTAGCAGACTAAAGAGCAAGCAAAACAAGACAACAGTTTGAGGAATGAGCTGATTTAGAGCATACATAGATAGATTGGTCAAGGCGTCGCTTTCGAATCTGTTTTGCACAACTATGTGCCACACCATTGAGCTCCCTCTTGATATGAAATACCTGTACTAAATCGGTACTAGTGGCTTGGAGAAAATATGCAATTATATCTCTAGTGTCCCAATGCATTAGTGGATGGTCCAACTTCCTGGCGATCGCCACCCTCGCGAGAACCTGGTTATCAGTAAGGAAAGTTGGGCACTGAATTTGAAGGATATGCGCCAAAGTTGCCGCCAGCAGAAGAGCTTTCGCTTCTGCCTGAAAGGCTGAAGATGCTTGCGGTGCCGATGCTTGTATCATGATGTTATACCCCAATGCCAGTGGCCTGAAGACAATCCGCACCTTAAATATCCCCGCACTTTCAAGAAGCATTAGCAAAGATAAAGCATCCAGGGATACTCCTGTCAGTGGAGATGGTTGATACTTGCATAGACACCACCCGCTCCAACAAAGGGGTTTTGAGCTGCTTCTCCTGCAACTTTGCATTGACAAGATCAAATCAAATGAAAGGAAAGAAAACGAAATAGAAAAAAGGGACAGAAAGGAAAAAACTAGAAAAAGGAAAAAATAAAATAAATAAAACAGAACAAGGAAAAAACCGGTTCAGAAACCTTCTAGAAGTTTCCCAAAACCAGATAAACCGGCTAGGAACCTCTAGAAGGTTCCCAAAATCGGGGACGTTGAAACGCTTAAACGGGCTAGCCCAGCAGAACTATCGCTCGATCTCCCCTATGCGAAACCTCGACAGTTTGACGCAGCATGTGTCCAATAGGAAATTCCACTACGATCGTCTCGTGGTTCCTATTCTGTGCTTATGTCTCCGATTACTGGAAATTCCACTACGATCGTCTCGTGGTTCCTATTCTGCGCTTATGGCACCGGTTACTTTGGTAACCATCGCAACGCACACCCCTGCTATAACTGGGCCGACCCATATAACGGGAGAGTGAACGTTCGATGGTCGCTTGACGGTTTTACAGTGGACCGGTCAAGGACAATTGTTTTTTTTTCAGTTGACCAGTTGAAGATTCCCAAAGCTATTAGGAAGCTTTTAGAAGCTTCTGGCCGATTTTTTTGTTTTGTTTTCCTATTTTATTTTGATTTTCACTTATTTTTCATTATGAAATTTCACAAAAAATTCAAATTTGTGAAAAAATCACTGGTAGAAAAAGGACCTATAGTCCCGGTTCGTAAGGGCCTTTAGTTCCGGTTCCTGAACCGGGACTAAAGTGTCGGTACTAATGCCCTGACCCTTTAGTCTCGGTTCAATCCAGAACCGGGACTAAAGGGCGCGGCCACGTGGAGCTCCACCTTTAGTCCCGGTTGGGAAATTTTATGATTTTTTTTGAATTTTTTTATTTTCAAACTTCTGAATTATTTTAACCTCTAGTCTGTAATCATCACCCCTCATCACTTCTTAATTTATCCTCTAATCACCTCTCATCATTCCAAATCATCTAACTTCCCAAACGGTCACCCATCCTCCCACTTCCCCAGCCTGAGCACGCTTAACTTCCGGGTTCTATTCTCCCTTGCTCCAAGTCTGCACTTGTTGTTTTCCTGACAATAGTAAGATGTCAATCCTATTAACCTTCAGGAATTTTTCTTGAGCATGAAGTGACACATTTCACTGTTTGAGTTTGAAACTATTGTTTTAAAAAACAATAATTATTTAGTAACACTAATATTTATTGAATAATGAGTTTGACCATTGTTTGACCACAGTTTGACCAGATTTGACCAAAATTGAAATAACTAAAATAATTATTTAGTAACACTAATATTCTAGAATAATTAGCTTGACCATTGTTTGACCACAGTTTGCCCATTGTTTGAATATTTTTCAATTTTTTCCACTCTAGATCTTAAAAGCCCCGTAACTTTTTTCTATTAGGTTTTTGAGGATTTTGAAAATGTTTAACGGGGTTCCCCTAGTTAAATTTGGATGTAACTTTTCGAGTAGATGATTTTTCATATAAAAAACTTTTTCATCCGAGTTAGTATGCAAAAGTTATGCCCATTTTTACAAATTTCAGAGAGATTTTGCAAATAAAGTCAAAATTCACATTTGCAAATTTTCCCAACAACTAGACCACATATCACATGAGAAACTTATTTTCTTTTATTTTGTTGACATTTCCATTATTTTCTTTTATTTTTTTAAAACTGAAAAGGCGATCGGGGGGGGGGGGGGGGTAGAGTTTGAAAATGGGACCTTTAGTACCGGTTCGTGGCACGAACCGGGACTAAAGGTCTCAACCCCATTAGTCCCGGTTTGTGCCTCAAACCGGGACTAAAGGTCTAATCTTTAGTCCCGGTTTGAGGCACGAACCGGGACTAAAGGTCATCGCACCCTTTAGTCCCGGTTCATGTCTTAAACCGGGACTAAAGGGCCCGAGTGAACCGGGACTAATGCCTTAGCCGCACGAACCGGGACCAATGCTCACATTAGTCCCGGTTCTAGACTGAACCGGGACTAATGGGCTGAGCCGGCCTGGACCATAGCCCTGTTTTCTACTAGTGAATAGAAATCATAAAAAATGTGAACCTTTTCCGATTTTGAGAATATTATCCAAAATGGGGACTTTTCCTAATTCATTTTTCTAATTTGCCAAATTATTTTCAAATTTGAAACATTTTGTATTCGTGTTTACCGAATTCATGAACAATTTTTCAAATTCACAAACTGAAAGCACAAGTGCTTCATGGGTGATTTTGATAATTAATGTCAACATATCTCTTGTTAGACTAATATTTGCATCTAGTATATTTCAGAAAGTTCAACAATGGCGTGGCATGGACAAGAGGATGTGGAACCCCTTCAAGATGCTAAGGACAAAGATTGACAAAACTCAAGATGCTTCATTTCTATTTTAGTGATCCAAGATCACGTTGAGTCCATAGGAAAAGCTAATACTATTGAGAGGGGATGAGGTGTCGTTTAAGGATCTACTTGCTCAAAGTGCTTAGTGATATGCTCCAAAGACCTCAACCACTTTCTCAAATTCAAATATGTCCTAAACCTCAAGTTAAACTCGGCCCCACCGATTTGATCTATCCGGCGCCACCAAGTTCTTTTGACATAGCCACTGCTAGAAACCCTAATCAATTCGATCTCACTGATAGGGATCTCAGTCTCACCGAGATGGCCTTGCAAACTCCCTGTTGTCCGTGGTAATTATTTAGGTCTCACCGAAATGTGCAATCGGTCCCATCGAGTTTGCTTGACCAACTCTCTGTTTGCCCATTGCTGAAATCGGTCTCACCGAGTTCATGCAATCGGTCACACCGAGATGAGATTTTGCCCTAACCCTAGCACACCGGTCACACCGAGTTGATCATGTCAGTCCCATCGACAATCCTAACATTCACGTTTTGAACTGAATCAGCCTCACCGAGTTCACCTATTCGGTCTGACCAAGTTGGGTCAAATGTGTGTAAAAGTTAGATTTTGTGTGGAGGCTACATATACCCCTCCACCCCCTTCTCTATTCAAGAGAGAGCCATCAGAACATGCCTACACTTCCACTACTCATTTTCTGAGAGAGAACCACCTACTCATGTGTTGAGACCAAGACATTCCAATCCAACCACAAGAATCTTGGTCTCTAGCCTTCCACGAGTTGGCTTCTACTCAAATCATCTTTCCACCATAGCCAAATCTATGAGAGAGAGTTGAGTGTTGGGGAGACTATCATTTGGAGCACAAGAGCAAGGAGTTCATCATCGACACACCATCTATTACCTTTTGGAGAGTGGTGTCTCCTAGATTTGTTAGGTGTCACTTGGGAGCCTTCGTCAATATTATGGAGTTGAACCAAGGAGTTGGTAAGGGCAAGGAGATTGCCTACTTCGTGAAGATCTACCCAAGTGAGGCAAGTCCTTTATGGGCGATGGCCATGGTGGGATAGACAAGGTTGCTTCTTCATGCACCCTTCGTGGGTGGAGCCCTCACTGGACTCGCACAACCGTTACCCTTCGTGGGTTGAAGTCTCCACCAACGTGGACGTACTATAGCACCACCTATCGGAACCACGCCAAAAATCTCTGTGTCTCCAATTGCGTTTGCACACTCCAATCCTATCCCTTTACTTTCTTGCAACTTGCATGCTTTACTTTCTGCTGCTCATATACTCTTGCCATGCTTGATTGAAATATATTGTGAATGCTTAAACTTGTGCTAAAGCTCCGTCTCAACTTGAAGAATCTAAAAACTGCCACTTTTGCTTGTTGAGGGTCTAATCACCCCCCTTTAGACACCTCTTCTTGATCCTTTCAATTGGTATCAGAGCATTGATCTCCATTGATTTGGTTTAATCACCATTGGAGGAAGATGGATGAGTCTACGATGGGGAGTTTTAGACGTAGAGTGCCTATGCTTGACGGAGAGTTCTTTAGTGCTTGGAAAAATGAGGTGCTTGAGATTTTCAATGAATATATCACTTGAACAAGTACATTACTAGCCCTTGTGCACTCCTTACTGATCCATTGCATCCTACCCCCGATGAGTCTCTTTACATGATTTGCAATCTTAGAACCATTAATCTTATCATTAGAGGATTGCCTAGAAATTTGATTGTATGTTTGCCTGCTCTAGAATGTGCTTATACCATATGGAGATTTCTTGAGGAACGTTTTCCAAACTATTCATTGAAAAATCTAGATGTGATTCTTCAAAAGACCATAGATTTTCATAAAATGAAACCTAGTGATCCTAAATTTGATGATTGTCTATTTGAGCTTCGTGACCTTATGCGTGCCAAAGGAGATGTTGGAGTAAATTAGTAGCATCATCTCTCAAGTCATTAGAATTCATAAAGATGAACATTGCCATGGTCATACATCTAATGAATCACTCTCTCTAGGTGATGATCTATCACAAGACGATGTTGATATGGATACTATGATGAGGATGATGATAGTGACTTTGATCTCAATGAGTCTATGAGACACTTTGGTCTTATGGCTAACCTTCGCGGCTATATGGCTGGAGGAAAGGAATGGGTTCTTGTTAGTGGATGTACAAATCACATTACCGGAGACAAGGATATGTTTCGCGAGCTTGCTGAAAACGACGACCCTCGAAAGTATGTCACTTTTCGTGATAACTCAAAGGGTAAGGTGGTTGTCCTTGGTAAGGTGTCCATCTCACATGACAGCTCCATCCATAATGTTATACTCGTTGAATCTCTTGGCTATAATTTACTTTCCTTATCTAGACTAGTGATACGTCAATTTTGCATCATATTTTCTTACTGTTATTTATGATGTTTTTATCCATAATAATGGTTTTCGAGTAATTCTAATGCCTTTTCTTTCATAATTTACAAGGTACACACCAAGGGGGAGAATTCTGGCAGTTGGAAATCTGGACCTGGAAAAGCTACGTCAGGCTACCTATTCTACACACCACGGGGATTTTTTTATGGAATATATCAGAATTATTGGAGCAAATAACTACCAGAGGGGGGCCACCAGGTGGGCACAACCCACCTAGGCATGCTAGGCCCCCCTGGCGCGCCCTGGGGGGTTGTGGCCTCCTAGGCCCACCTCCGGTGCCCATGTTTTGGTATATAAGTCATTTTGACCTAGAAAAAATAAGAAGAGGACTTTCAGGATGAAGCGCCGCCGCCTCGAGGCGGAACTTGGGCAGGAGCACTTTTGCCCTCCGGCGGAGCGATTCCGCCGGGGGAACTTCCCTCCCGGAGGGGGAAATCATCGTCATCATCATCACCAACAACTCTCCCATCTTGGGGAGGGCAATCTCCATCAACATATTCAACAACACCATCTCCTCTCAAACCCTAGTTCACCTCTTGTGTTCAATCATGTTACCGGAACTATAGATTCGTACTTGTGGGTGACTAGTAGTGTTGATTACATCTTGTAGTTGATTACTATATGGTTTATTTGGTGGAAGATTATATGTTCATATCCAAATGCTATTTAATACCCCTCTAATCATGAGCATGTTTATCATTTTTGAGTATTTACCTTTGTTCTTGAGGTCACGGGAGAAATCATGTTGCAAGTAATCATGTGAATTTGATATGTGTTCGATATTTTGATAATATGTATGTTGTGATTCCCTTAGTGGTGCCATGTGAACGTCGACTACATGACACTTCACCATATTTGGGCCTAACGGAATGCATTTCGGAGTAGCAATTAGATGATGGGTTGCGAGAGTGATAGAATCTTAAACCCCAGTTTATGCGCTATTCTGTAAGGGACCGATTGGATCCAAAAGTTTAATGCAATGGTTAGAATTTATTCTTAATACTTTTCTCATAGTTGCGGATGCTTCCGGGAGGGTTAATCATAAGTAGGAGGTTTGTTCAAGTAAGAACATCACCTAAGCACCAGTCCACCCACATATCAAATTATCAAAGTAGCAAACACAAATCGAACCAACATGATGAAAGTGACTAGATGAAATTCCCGTGTACCCTCAAGAACGCTTTGCTTATGATAAGAGACCGTTTTGGCCTATACTTTGCCTCAAAAGGATTGGGCTACCTTGTTACACTTTTGTTACTACTATGGTTACTTGCTCGTTACAAATTATCTTGCCATCAAACTACCCTGCTACTTAGAATTTCAGCATTTGCAGACATCACCTTACTGGAAACTACTTGTCATTTCCTTCCGCTCCTCGTTGGGTTCGACACTCTTACTTATCGAAAAGAGCTACAATTGATCCCCTATACTTGTGGGTCATCAAGGCTATTTTCTGGCGCCGTTGCCCGGGAGTGAAGCGCTTTTGGTAAGTAGAATTTGGTAAGGAAACATTTATACAGTGTGCTGAAATTTATTGTTACTTGTTATTATGGAAAACAATCCATTGAGGGGTTTGTTTGGGGTATCTTTGCCTCGTATGGAACTACAATTAGCTACCCCTCAACCTACTGCACCTACTGAAAATATTGAATATGAAATTCCTTCGGGTATGATAGAACAACTACTAGCTAATCCAGGAGATGGAACCGAACATCCTGATATGCACTTGATATATGTGGAACAAATTTGTGGATTGTTTAAGCTTGCAGGTTTACCCGAAGAGAAAGTTATGAAGAAGGTTTTCCCTTTATCTTTGAAGGGAAAAGCATTGGCATGGTATAGGCTATGCAATGATATTGGATCATGGAATTGGAATCGTTTGAAATTGGAGTTCCACCAAAAAAATATCCTATGCATCTAGTTCATCGTGATCGGAATTGAGAAACATGCCAAAAATAACATTGACTTTATAATGTTGATCCAGCTATTCCTTCTGCTTATATTGAGAAACCACATTTCCCTGTTAGGATAAACAAACATGCTAAAGTTTCAACTGTGGTTAACAAAAGCTACATTAGAACACCTAAACTTGATGAACAAATTAAATTTGAACTTAGTATTACTATGGTTAAAGATCTCTTGGAAGAAGATATGGATGGGCATGTTATTTACTTCTGTGAAGAAGCTGCTAGAATTGCCAAACCCGATAAGAAAGATAAACATAGACCCGTTGTTGGCACGCCTGTCATCTTAGTTAAAATAGGAGATCACTGTTATCATGGTTTATGTGACATGGGTGCTAGTGTGAGTGCTATACCTTACACCTTATATCAAGAAATTATGAAAGACATAGCACCAACAGAGTTAGAGGAAATAGATGTTACCATTAAACTGGCTAACAGAGACACCATATCACCATTTGGGATTGTTAGAGATGTTGAAGTCTTGTGTGGGAAAATAAAATACCATACTGATTTTCTTGTTCTTGGTTCCCCACAAGATGACTTTTGTCCCATTATTTTTGGTAGACCTTTCTTGAATACAGTTAATGCTAAGATAGACTGTAAGAAACAAACTGTTGGTGTTAGCTTTGGTGATTAGTCTCATGATTTTAATTTTTCCAAGTTTAGTAGAAATCTTCATGAAAAAGAATTGGCTAGTAAGGACGAATTAATTGGTCTTGCTTCTATTGCTGTACCACCTACTGATCCTTTAGAACAATATTTGCTAGATCATGAAAATGATTTATGTCAGGGTTGAGGAACGACACCTATGGGATCCCTCGGGGAGTCCCTTCTATGGTTGGCGGGGCATGGGGCTACGCAAAGAGCGGGTCTAGAAGATCAATGCGTGGGATTTTTACCCAGGTTCGGGCCCCAAACGATGCGTAAAACCCTAGTCCTGCTTTGTGTGTATTTAGTGTTCTTGAGCTCCTGAACTAGCTGCGGTGCATGCCTAGTCCAAAAAGTCCGAATCCTTCCTCAGTACGCCTCGGGCCTCCTTTTATATGTCAAAGGGGTTGCCACAGTGGCTCACAGGAGGAGAAAAATATGTATAATGTACAAGTCTATCGCCTGGCACCGTAGGACAAACACATTTAATGCGCCACCGACGTGCCCTCTTGCTTTAACGGGGACGACAAAGAAGCTCATACCGTCCATCACCGCCTCGCCTTGCTTCGATGCGCGTCCAAGGTGACGAGGCATGCAATGCCATGCTGGCTGGCCGGCTGCTGAGCTGGTGTGGTGGCAGAGTCTTCACGAAGATTTGCATGCCACCAAGCAGATGCTTTGGCGAGTTGGCCTAGAAGCTACATGTTGCCACGCAGGCGCTCACCTAGTTGGTGGGCTGGCCGCCATGTCAGAACGGGCGCGGGGCAGCAAAAGTCTGGCAAGTGTGAGCCTGGCCTCGGCCCCGCAGATGCTCCCGGCAAGGGCCTTGCTGGGATCTCATGGGTGTCCCCAGCAAGAGTCTTGCCGGGGGGCTTGCAAGCGTCCCCGGCAAGGGTCTTGCCGGGGGTCTTCGGTCGTCCCTGACAAGATCTTGCCTGGGGTCTTCGTCTTCTGGTTCTTATCTAGGCCTACAGGCCTTTGGTTTTCTCAAACATCTGCATGCCACCATGCAAGCGCTCCCGAGCCTTGGTCTTGACGTTGTTGATGGCGTCATAACTCTCAGGCTCAAGGGTGGCGGTCTTGCTGGTGTTGGGCAAGTTGCCTCGGCAAAGCTCTTGCCGGGGCCATGTAGGCCATCCCGGCAAGGGTCTTGCTGGGGGGAAGTCCATCTTACCCCTTTGTTCTTCATGCTTCTGGTTCGAGTGCTACCTTGGCAGCCTCGTGATACGTCTCCAACGTATCTATAATTTTTTATTGCTCCATGCTATATTATCTACTGTTTTGGGCAATATTGGGCTTTACTTTCCACTTTTATATTACTTTTGGGACTAACCTATTAACCGGAGGCCCAGCCCAGATTTGCTGTTTTATGCCTATTTCAGTGTTTCGAAGAAAAGGAATATCAGACGGAGTCGAAATGGAACGAAATCAACTGGAGAAGTTATTTTTGGAAGGAAACACACCTGATGAACTTGGACCCCACGTCAGGGGAGACACAAGGTGCTCACGAGGGTGGGGGGCGTGCCCCCCCTAGGGCGCGCCCCTGTCTCGTGGGACCCCCGTGGCTCCTCCGACATCCTCCCTGCACCCATATATTCCCACGTGACCTAAAACTTCCAGAATGCAACATAGATCGGGAGTTCCGCCGCTAGAAGGCTCCGTAGCCACCAAAAACCAATCTAGACACGTTCCGGCACCCTGCCGGAGGGGGCAATCCTTCTCCGGTAGCCATCTTCATCATCCCGGTGCTCTCCATGACGAGGAGGGAGTAGTTCTCCCTCAGGGCTGAGGGTATGTACCAGTAGCTATGTGTTTGATCTCTCTCTCTCTTCCTCTCTCTCTCTCTCTCGTGTTCTTGAGATGATACGATCTTGATGTATCGCGAGCTTTGCTATTATATTTGGATCCTATGATGTTTCTTCCCCCCTCTACTCTCTTGTAATGAATTGAGTTTCCTTTTTGGAGTTATCTTATCGGATTGAGTCTTTAAAGATTTGAGAACACTTGATGTATGTCTTGCCATGGATATCTGTGGTGACAATGGGATATCACGTGATTCACTTGATGTATGTCTTGGTGATCAACTTGCGGATTCCGCCCATGAACCTATGCATAGGGGTTGGCACACGTTTTCGTCGTGATTCTCCGGTAGAAACTTTGGGGCACTCTTTGAGGTCCTTTGTGTTGGTTGAATAGATGAATCTGAGATTGTGTGATGCATATCGTATAATCATACCCACAGATACTTGAGGTGACATTGGAGTATCTAGGTGACATTAGGGTTTTGGTTGATTTGTGTCTTAAGGTGTTATTCTAGTATGAACTCCAGGGCTGTTTGTGACACTTATAGGAATAGCCCAACGGATTGATTGTAAAGAATAACTTTGAGGTGGTTTCGTACCCTACCATAATCTCTTCATTCGTTCTCCGCTATTAGTGACTTTGGAGTGACTCTTTTTTGCATGTTGAGGGATAGTTATGTGATCCAATTATGTTAGTATTGTTGAGGGAACTTACACTAGCGAAAGTATGAACCCTAGGCCTTGTTTACCATCATTGCAATACCGTTTACGCTTACTTTTATCACTTGTTACGTTGCTGTTTTTATAATTTCAGATTACAAATACCTATATCTACTATCCATATACCACTTGTATCACCATCTCTTCGCCGAACTAGTGCACCTATACAATCTACCATTGTATTGGGTGTGTTGGGGACACAAGAGACTCTTTGTTATTTGGTTGCAGGGTTGCTTGAGAGAGACCATCTTCATCCTACGCCTCCTACGGATTGATAAACCTTAGGTCATCCACTTGAGGGAAATTTGCTACTGTCCTACAAACCTCTGCACTTGGAGGCCCAACAACGTCTACAAGAAGAAGGTTGTGTAGTAGACATCACTTCGTATCTTTCCTTCTTTTGCCCCGCCAAGCCCGATTGCAGGTGTGGCTACGATTTCCCATGCATAAGTAAAGGGGTACAGAAAGCCCCCTACTTTTGTACACCGACAGGAGCCCCCGAGCCTGGGCCATATATAAGCGCAAGGCGTTGCTGGGCCAGGCCCAGAACGGTGCGCGAACATGTGTGGCAGAGTTTTAACTGTGGTAACTCCTTCGCCAGTTGCGCTCCCCCACGACCCGCATTGAGTGTGTGACGTGGGGGTCGTGCGTGGAACGGTCGCAGCACGCTTGCATCACCTCACGGTGAATAGTAAAGAGGCGGCCCATGTCCTCCTCATAAAAAAGAGGAAACCGCAGGGGCACTGCTCATTTACCCTCTGCGCCCTTTCCAATTTTGGAACCGCCGTTCCCCTCATCTACTCTAAGCGCGAACCGAAGCTTTCACCTCTGCTCGCCACCGCCAAAGCCGCCCCCCATTGCTCTCAATCCCTTACCTCTTCTCAGCCACCATGGCACCCAAGACAGGCAAGGGCAAGGGAGTGGCCAATGACGTTGGGGAGAAAGAGGCACCGGAGAGCAAGTTGGTGGGGATGCGGATGGAATGCACCTTCTTCACCTAAATGGTCGACGCACTCACCCTCAAGGAGAAGTTTAGGCCCCTATGGGGGACTGAGACGTCAGAGCACCCAGCCACGCGTATCATCCCCGCCTCCTTTGCCAAGGCCGGCCCAAATCGGTACCCCTTCTTTGTCAATTACTTCTCCTGCGGGCTCTGCCCCCCTTTCTCTGATTTCTTCAATGACATCATGCACACCTTTGGCTTCCATCTTCTGGATTTTACGCCGAACGCCGTGGCGTGCATGGCCTTCTTTGCCCACCTTTGTGAGGGCTTTGCTGGAGTGCATCCCAGCACGACGCTCTTCCGCCACTACTTCACCCCTCGCATCCAGCAAGGAGCGCCATCTCTGGCTGCATCGCTTGGATCCCGAGGACACAAAGCAGGGGCACGTACCCGGAGGGCACCCAGAAGGACAGGTGGGAAGAGTGGCAGGGCCGGTGGTGCTGGATTGTGGAGGAGGATCCGTAGGAGTTCTGCCGGGTCCATCGAAAGTCACCGGTCCGCAGGAAGGACTGGGGCAATGTCCACGCCCACGATAAGAAACTCACGGTCGCCACCACCAGGATCCATCGCCTCACCTCGGCCGGGCTCACTCTCGAGATGATCGGGGCCGATTTCATCCGTCGCCGGATTGCCCCGCTGCACAATAAGGGGAGGCCGGCCTGAGACTTCAGGAACGCGACCAACATCATGAGGCTCCGCCCCGGTCTGAATCACAACTTCACGGTGCTGCAGCACGACCACCTCTGCCAGAGGCTTTTTCAGCTCAAGGTCGACGAGGGCGGCAGGGCCGAGAAGACCGGCAAGGCCGGCAGGTCTCTGTTTGGGTTGCCGATGGAGGTGGTCCCGCTGAGCAACAACTCTTGCCAGACCACCATCATCGCCATGATGCCGGTCTTCAACGCGCATGGCCTCGGCCACCCTTGGGCCGAGCCAGGAGCAGAGCTGGTGCAGGAATTCTTCGACAACTTGTCGGAGAGGTACATTCACGACGAGCCGCAGCTCATCCGCGAGACCACCGCGGAGGAGCTAGGATACATCGCCGCCCGGGCGGAGGAGGCAGCGCTTGCCGAGGAGGCCGACAGCCTTGGCACCATGGAAAATGAGGCCGACATGGCCGCAGAGGAGAGAAAGTTTGCCAAGTGGACCGGAGCTGCCGGGGGGTCCAGTGATGCCAGCATTGGGGTTCCCCTCGTTGAAGACATGGTCGAGGAGGCAGCCGAAGAGGAGACCTAGGCGGATGACCCCCGGCCACGGAGAGAAAGCGTGTCCTGCGGCGGGCTAGCTCCGACAAGCCAGTCCGGCCCGGCAGGACCACGCAGCGGCAACAGGCCCAGTCTCAGCCCGCGTGTGAGACAAGGGCTGCAACATCAAAGAAGGTCATGGCCGCCGCTTCTTCCTCATCCAAGCGGCGCAGGACACCTTCACCTTCCACTCCCCTCACAAGCGCCGCCCCGGAGGCCGACTTCAACCTTGGGTCCTTCAGCCCGAAGAGGAAGAGGAGGCCAGCAGAGGAGGTCGAGTAAGCATCTCGCCCTTCATCATTTCTGACGCTCAGTGTGTGCCATCTTCCCTGACTTGATCTTATCTTTGCAGCGACACGGAGATGCTGGCTTAGAGGGTGGCGAAGAGAGCCAAAGCTTCGATGGGTGTCCAGTCCCCGGCGAGCACTCCGCGCACGCCGATGTTGGTGGTGATCATCCCAGACAACAGCCCTCGACGCAGCCCCCGCTTCAGCCCCAGCATGAGTTCATCATTCACTTCCCACTGGCGGGCGTTGGGGCGTGAACCCTTGGTGCTGACCTTGCCGGGTTTGCAGGAGGAGAGCGGCAACAGGAGGAGCCACTGAGGGCCACCCCCAACACGCCGCCCCCGTCAACCACGCCACCCAGAGGGGCGTCACCGGCTAGGGCACCTTCCGCCGAGCCCACGCGCATGGAGGAGGAGGAGGCAAGCATGGGAACCGGTGGCTCCGTCCCGGCAACAAAAGTCGGAGGGGAGGGAACCACTTCTGCTCAGCCTGGCACAGGTAAGCAGCCCGCCTCCCATCCCTTGCTATCTCTGCCATGCAATGTCCTATCTTTTCTTTATTCTGAACTTTGATTTTGGCCTCGTCTTATCCTCCTTTCTGGGTTCCAGACCCTCCCTCGATGGACCAGGAGGATATCGACACCGTCATTAAGGAGGTTGCCAGGGATAGCGAAGCCGAGGCCACCAAGATCACGGATGACGAAGCCACCAGGTCTGCTACCGAGGAGGCCGCCAAGGGGCCTGCCGGGGAGGCCGGCAAGGAGCTTGCCGGGGAGGCCAGCAAGGCCACTGCTGAGGAGGCCGCCAAGGAGCCTGCCGGGGAGGGGATGGCCGACGACCAACCTTCCTCCCCCGCAGCTCCCACCTCAGGCATGTACTTAAAGATGGGGGACGACCTATTCATCCGCCTCCCAGGGACGGCGAGCGCCAGAGTGCCAGCCGAAGGGGAGGTGTTTGATGATGAGGTGCTCGCCACCGCCGGGCTCTAGGTTGTTGACAAACCGAGCGCCGGCAGTGATGGTTCCGAAGAGGAGCAGCTTCTCCGAGCCATGAGCGCCAACTTCCAGAAGCTCCAAGCGCTCCACCGTGCCCCCAAGACCAAGTGAAATCCAGAATGGCGGCGGTGGACAAGGTGGAGACGAATTTTGAGGAGCGCGTCGCTCAGACGCATGTCTGGTTTGGCGAGGCCCGAGAAGAACTATGGACTCCCCAGGGTGAGCTAGATGAGTGCAAGTGAGAGCTCATCATGAAGCAGGCCGAGATCAAGATGGCGGTGGAGGATGTGGAGAAGACAGCCTTCCTGACACCATGCAGGGTATACTGCTATACCTGCATGCCCTTCGGGCTGCGCAATGCGGGTGCAACCTTTCAACGGTTGATGCAAATCGCCTTGGGGTGGCAGCTCGGCAGAAACATAGAGGCCTACGTTGATGACATAGTGGTCAAATCTCGCGAGGCGAGGACGTTGATTCAAGACCTGGAGGAGACCTTTGAGAGCTTGCGCCAAGTGAACTTGAGGCTTAACCCGGAGAAGTGCGTGTTTGGCGTCCCCTCTGGCAAGCTAATGGGGTTCCTCGTATCCCATAGAGGGATCGAGGCGAACCACGAGAAGATCAAGGTGAAGGAAATATGCCCTAGAGGCAATGTCGGGGGTGTCTGATCCCTCGCACACCTATGGGGATCGGCGGACCGAGCCCCTTTTGGTTCGGCAGGGGGCGGTGGATGCACAAAGAGCAGATCGAGGCGAAACACACGAGCGAGACGGTCGATTTACCCAGGTTCGGGCCGCACGGATGCGTAAAACCCTACTCCTGCTTTGGTGGTTGTATTGAGTTTTGGCTCGGGAGCGGCGAGTGCTACAGTACACTCAAGCAGCTGGCGAGACCGAGCGTGAGAATGGCTGTCCCCCCTCTCTCTGTTGCGCATGGGCCTCCTTTTATATGTCTAAGGGGTCACCGACACGTGGCAACAGAGGTGAGGGTAGAAATGTAAAAGGGTTGGTAGTTGGCGCCACCGCCTGCTACAGTCGTATCCTACCTAACCCTGACGGCAGGGGACAAGGGCATTAAATGCCTGTCTGTGTCGCCTAGACAGGGCGGAAAGGGACCGTCAGGGGCACCACCGTTTGCCACGATGGCTCCTTGTCAGCGCCTGCTTGCCACCGCATGCCCTCGGCTGCATAGCCTCCCGCCACGTACGCCAGGAATGGTCCCAGGGCGACACGTTGGTGGGTGAGCTGGAGCGCGGGCTGCGGGGTAGTAGCTTGCCGCGACAAGCGCCTTGCCGCGGATGTTGTCTTGCTGCGTCCGGGAGCTTGCCGCTCACCGGGCCTTGTCGGGGCGCGTGGTGCGCCGCAGCGAGCTTCTTGGGATGCTCTGGTTGTCTTCCCGGCAAGCTCCTCTTATCGGGGCCTTGTCTCCTTCCCGGCAAGCTCCTCTTGCCGGGGTCTTGTCTCCTTCCCGGCAAGCTCCTCTTGCCGGGGCCTTGTTTTGCTCTTGGATACTTTGTTCTTGAATGGCTCCAAAGGAACCACAGAGGGTTTTGGCGGTCGCCCGGCAAGCCTTGCCGCGGGTCGCTACGACTGCCCGTGCACAAGTTCGGGATACTAAGGTACCCCTACTTTAGTACACCGACAGGAGCCCCCGGGCCTGGGCCATACACGGTGCTGAGCGCTGTTGGGCCAGGCCCAAAACAGTGCACGGGCACGCGCAGCCTAGGGCACGCCGTAACTCACTCCGCATCCACCGCGCCCTCCCCGAACGACACGCGTCAAATGCGGCATCGTGGGAGAGAACATGGGCGGTTTTCGAGGCGTCCACTCCCCACGATCACGGGGTGGGGAGGGGTCGCCTCATTCGTCGCCTCGGTTCTGCACGCCAGCCACGCGGCTCCCATGCACTTGGGGTCGCGGGTGGCGGAGGCGGGAAACCGGGCCGTCACGGGTCGAGGGAGCGGGTCGGCCCCAGCTTCCTGCTCTCCCCGTGTCTTGATTCGCTGGGCGGGGCAGCCGAGCCCCCACCTTGCTCCTTTATAAAGAGCGGGAGGGGAGGATGGAAGCCCGCATTCTCCCATCTCCTTCTTCCTCCAGCTTCTGCTCCCCTTCCTCCCATTTGTCATGGAGAAAGGGAACCCTGGTCCTTCGTCAGTGGCGACAAGGGTTGCCGCCAGGCTGCGCATCCCTCCCTCTCCCGCACCTGTGGTGGCGGAGCCAGCCGTAAGGGGAAGAGGGAGGGGGCGAGGTCGTGGACGAGGTCGAGGACGAGGCCGTGGCGCTCGGGGAAGAGGTGGACGAGGCGGTGCGTCAGCTTCGCCTCCGCCGGCGGCTCTTCTTCCCACGGTGGCCCATGCTGGGGACGACCCTTGCGAGTTCTTCGTCAGGCTGCGCCGGGTGCCTCGTCGTCGCCTCCGACTCCCAGATCCGTTTGCGGAAGTGGTGGAGTTGGACCCGCCCGAGACGCTGAGACTACACATGAGGGGCTGTGGGATCAGCGGCACGCGAGTCCGCGCCTAATTCCCAGCCCCCGGTGTGATGTATCTTGGTCGAGGGTGGAAGACGTTCGCCCGCATCCACAGCTTGACGCCGGGGCTCACCCTCCACTTCAAGCTGATGGAGGGCGATCTCCTCTCCGTCAAGGTCTTCGAGTGCTTCGGCGTCCGGGCCCGGTGCTGCGTGGAAAGCTCCTCCGACAGCAAAGGCTCCTCCTCGAGCGAGAGTGATGAGGAGGGGAGCGACAACGACGATGAGGGGAGCGGGCGGCAGGATGGCGGGTCCGACTAGGTGTCGGGCTCCGCTCCGTGCGGCACTGGCAACCCCATCATCCGTGTCGCCGGCTCCTTGAACTCCCCGGGGGCGTCTCCTTGGGCGGCTGGCGTAGGGAGGCTGCGGAAGAGGAAGAGGGCTAGCGGCAAGGCCGTCAGGTCAGAGTACGATGGCGTGGTGCCCTCGACAGCGTGTTGCCGTCCTGCCGCCTCATCTTTGAGCCCTGCTTCCGGCGCTGCCATCACCGTCCAGCCTTGACGGCCCCCGGGATGTTCTCTTGGTGTCTTCTGGCACCTGTAGCTCGCCTAGGCGCTCCTTTTTCCCTTCTCGCCTCCTTGACCTACCTCCTGAAGAGAGGGACAGGAAAAGGATTACGGGCATCTTATCTTTTTAATTTGTAAGCCCTCAGGCCTTAGTTGCATTTAAAACTTGTAATCCTCTCTTTCATGTTTTTCATCCTCTATGGACTGCCTGCATGAAATGTCTTAATGAAAAGGGGATGTTTGCCGGGCCATTTGTCTCGCAGGTAGAACCCACGCCAAGGAGCAAATCCTTGGTATCTTTCCGATAGACACTCTTTCCCCGGCAACAGGCCCTGCCGTCTTCCCACGTCGCTCGACCTTTCTCACGCTCTTGGCGGAGGCAGGGACGAGGCGGGTGCGACCCTTCGTTTCATCCCTCTGCTGCCGCGACTACGACCAAAACTTGGCCCTGGGGCCCGAGGGCCTAGAGCTAAGGGAGCACGGTAGTTTTCGGGAAGAAAACGAGGTTTCGTATTCCCCAGTCCACAAGAGAATGCATGAAGAGGGATGAAAGACTTATCTGAGATTGTAGCCCCTGGCAACTCTGGCTTGCCGTGGGTGAATCTTGGTACTTGCAGCCCCCGGCAATACTGGCTTGCCGGGGTCCAGATGCCGGCATGTCCTTCTTCTCCTTTTCGTCCTCATGCAGTCCGGCAAGGATATGCAAGCCCTGCGAACCAAAAGAAACGAAGGAAGGGCAAAGGGACGCACACTCGACCTCTAAGTTAGGGGTTAGCTGCTGTTAGGCACTATCAACCCTAACCGAGGACTCGACTTGACCTAGCATGCATGCTATAACTCTGGCCGCCAGCGCTTCATTATCTTGTGCTCAGGGTTTGCGCCTGGCTTTGTACAAAGGATTACATGCAACAGCGGCAAGACTTGTACAAAAGGGTGGTTGCCGAACAGGGTCCGACAACCGCGCCTTATGGGTAAAACTTACAAAGAAGCTCGATATTCCAGGAGTTGCTCACTGGTATGCCATCTTCGGTCTCCAGGCGGACAACGCCAGGCCTGGTGACTCGTTTCACCCGGTAAGGGCCTTCCCACTTTGGCGTCAACTTGTTGGAATTCTTGGCGGACTGAACGCGCCGAAGAACAAGGTCGCCTTCCTCGAGACTTCTGGCGTTAACTTTGCAGCTATGATAGCGGCGCAAAGCTTGCTGGTAGCGAGCGGCTCGCACAGCAGCCTGAAGACGATCTTCCTCAAGGAGCAGCGCGTCATCTTGCCGCAGCCGCTCTTGCTCAAGCTCATCATAAGCGAGCACTCGAGGTGACCCGTATACGAGTTCCGTGGGGATAACTGCCTCCTCTCCATAGACTAGAGCGAAGGGTGTCTGTCCAGTGGCTCGATTTGGCGTCGTCCTGATCGACCAAAGAACCACTGGCAGCTCCTCGATCCAGTTGCGTCCGCGCTTGTGCAGCCTGTCGAAGGTTCTGGTCTTGAGCCCGCGCAGCACTTCAGCATTTGCCCTCTCAGCTTGGCCATTGCTTCTCGGGTGAGCGACAGAAGCAAAGCAGACCTTGGCGCCGAGATCTTGGACGTACTGCATGAAGGTGCGGCTCGTAAATTGTGTACCGTTGTCGGTGATTATCCTGTTAGGGATTCCGAAACGGCAAACAATCGACCTGAAGAACTTGACCGCGGACTGCGCCGTCACCTTCCTCACTGGTTCCACTTCCGGCCACTTTGTGAACTTGTCGATTGCAACGTACAAGTACTCAAAGCCCCCGACTGCTCGGGGGAAGGGGCCGAGGATGTCGAGCCCCCAGACCGAAAATGGCCAGGATAAAGGGATCGTCTGGAGAGCTTGAGCTGGCTGGTGTATCTGCTTGGAATGGAACTGGCACGCTTTACACTTGGTTACTTGTGCAGTTGCATCCTGGAGGGCTGTCGGCCAGAAGAAGCCTTGCCGGAATGCTTTTCCGACAGGAGCTCTTGCGCCAATGTGGTGACCACATATGCCTCCATGTATCTCTGCCAATAGCTTCTGTCCATCTTCCCGAGGAATACACTTCAATTTCACACCGTTGAGTCTTCTTCTGCATAGTGTGTTGTCGACAAACTGGTACATACTAGACTGCCGGGCTACTCTTTCCGCTTCTTCTGGTTCCTCGGGAAGCTCTCCTGTCTGAAGGAAACGGACAATCTGCTGCGCCCATGTTGGAGCCTGTGGCTCGACAACAAGGACTAAAGGCACATCTGCTGCTGCGGGAACGTCCGCTTCTACGGCAAGAGCCTGTGACTCTGCCGGAGCTTGACGTTCCCCGACAAGCTTGCCGGAGCAGAGCTTGCCGGGAGTGTTTGCTGCAACGGAACAAACCCTGGGGTTTGCCGGAGTAGACTGCTCCCCAACACTCTAGGCGTCGATCTTGGGGACCTTCTTGGCGGCGGCTTCGGGGAGCTCTGCCGGAAGATAGTCACCAGAGATCAACTTCCTCTTCTTGCTCTGTCCAGTTGATGGTGTTACGGATGGCTGAGTCAGCTTGAGCACAAAGATCCCTGGTTCCACAGGTAACTTAAGTGCTGCGCACTTTGACAGGCCATCGGCAATGTCGTTCTCAGCTCTTGGAACATGTTCCATTTGCAGGCCGTCAAAGCGCTCTTCCAGCTTCCTCACTTCATCAACGTAAGCTTCCATCAACGGAATCTGGTAATCTTTGTTCACTTGGCGGACGACAAGCTGCGAGTCACCCCTGACAATGAGCTTCTTAATCCCAAGTTCTGCCGCGATCCTGAGACCGGCAAGCAAGCCTTCATACTCTGCAGTATTGTTTGTCGCTTGCTCCTTGGGAAAGTGCATCTGGACTATGTACTTGAGATGCTCTCCGGTGGGTGCAACAAGCAGTACACCAGCACCGGCGCCTTGCAGCGAGAAGGCACCGTCAAAGTACATGAGCCACTCTTTGCTTGCTTCCTTGGCGAGGATGCTCGTTTCCGGAATTTCTTCGTCTGGAGTTGGCGTCCACTCTGCTATGAACTCTGCCAATGCTCTGCTCTGGATTGTTGATGTACTCTCAAACTTGAGGCTAAAGCTTGACAGTTCCAGTGCCCACTCGACAATCCTGCCTGTTGCTTCTGGATTTTGCAATATCCTCTTCAGCGGAAAGCGAGTGACAACTGTGATCTCGTGTGCTTGGAAGTAATGGCGCAGCTTTCTCGAGGCCATGAGAAGGCCGAAAAGCAGCTTCTACACACCAGAGTACCTTGACCTAGCCCCCTGTAAAAGGGAGCTGACAAAGTAAACTGGGCGCTGCACCATTTTCTTCTGTATCTCCTCTTGCATCTGCGCAGACCCTTGCTTGTCGGGACCAGAGCTTGTCGGAGAAGCCCCCTGCTTGTCGCCGGATGTGCTTGTCGCGGTCGCTGGCTCGTCATCTGCCTCCCTCTCCACTACTAACGCAGCGCTAACCACTTGATTGGTTGCCGCTATGTACAGCAGCAACTTCTCTTGTGGTTTAGGTGCGACAAGTGCTGGAGTGGAGGACAGGTATCTCTTCAAGTCTTGCAGCGCAGCCTCCGCTTCCGGAGTCCATTTCATTGGGCCTGCCTTTTTCAGAATTTTGAAAAATGGCAGGGCGCGCTCAGCAGACCGAGAGATAAACCTGCTGAGAGCAGCCACGCAGCCGGCAAGCTTCCGTACATCCTTGACGCGCCTTGGTGCTTCGATCTGCTCAATGGCCTTGATCTTGTCGGGATTAGCTTCAATTCCCCGCTGAGACACAAAGAACCCGAGGAGTTTGCCGGAAGGAACTCCAAACACACACTTCTCGGGGTTGAGCTTGAGGTTGACCTTACGCAGATTTGCAAAAGTCTCTTCTAAGTCTTGGATCAGAGTTGCCCTGTCTTTGCTTTTGACCACTATGTCATCCATGTAAGCTTCTACATTTTTGTGTATCTATGGCTTCAAAGCAATATGGACTACTTTGGCAAATGTTGAACCAGCATTCTTTAATCCGAAAGGCATCCGTACGAAACAGTACGTGCCACATGGAGTAATGAATGCGGTTTTCTCCTCATCCCGTTCTGCCATGAAGATCTGATGGTATCCTGAGTATGCGTCAAGAAATGAAAGCAACTCACATCCGGCTGTGGAGTCAACAATCTGGTCAATGCGCGGCAAGGGAAATGGATCTTTGGGACAAGCTTTATTAACATCAGTAAAGTCAATACAAAGCCTCCACCTCCCGTTTGCCTTGCGCACTACAACCGGATTGGCAAACCACGTTGGATGGAGCACCCCTCTAACAAGGCCTGCTGCTTCCAATTTCTTGATTTCTTCTGCTATGAATTCTTGGCGCTCCACCGCCTGCTTCCTGACTTTCTGCTTGACGGGCCGCGCATGAGGACAAACGGCAAGGTGGTGCTCAGTTACCTTCCTGGGAACACCGGGGATGTCAGACGGTTGCCATGCAAACACGTCGACATTCGCCCGCAGGAAAGTAACAAGCGCGCTTTCCTATTTAGGGTCAAGCGCGGCACTGATGGTGAAGGTACCACTAGTGCTGTCCTCCTTGGCGGGCACCTTCTTGGTAAGTGGTGGAGCTGCCATCGTATTCTTGCTTTTGCCGGCGGAGCTCGATGGTGCGTCCTCGATGGTAGCGCAGCACTCCGAAGAGGCGCGCTTGCCGGAGTAGGCATCAGAGCACTTGCCGTGCTTGGTCTTCTTCTTGCCGGTGGAGCTCGATGGTGCGTCCTCGACGGCAGCGCAACACTCCGAAGAGGCGCGCTTGCCGGAGTAGGCATCAGAGCTCTTGTCGGACTTGGTCTTCTTTCCCCCGGGAGCTTCAGCGGCAAGTGTGTCGCGGTCTATCGCGGTAGCTGCTTCCCGGTAAATCTTGTCGGCACAGATAAGGGCATCCTTCTTGTCGCTAGGGACAGAGATGACGCTTATTGGGCCTGGCATCTTGAGCATGTTTCACGCATAGTGAGAGGCCGCCATGAACTTGGTGAGTGCTGGACGGCCGAGTATGCCATTGTATGGCAATGGGAAATCGGCAATGTCGAAAGTGACCCTCTCAGTCCTGAAGTTCATCTCGCTGCCGAACGTTACCGGCAACGCGACTTTTCCCTTCGGCTTGCTCCTTCCCGGGTTAATTCCTTGGAATGTACCGGTTTCTTCGAGCTCGCTGTTCGGGATCTGGAGTTTCTGGAGCACAGCGGAGGAGATCAGATTTAGGCCGGCCCCGCCATCAACTAGCATCTTAGTGACCTTGAGGTTGCGGATTGTTGGCGAAACCAACAATGGCAGGCACCCGACCGCAGTTGTGCGATCAGGGTGGTCCTCAATGTCAAAGATGATAGGCGTGCTGGACCACTTCAGAAGCTTGCGTGATTCGACAGGTGGCTCTGCCGCATTAACTTCCCGGAGCCACTGTTTGAGTTGGCGGTGGGAGGTGTGCAGAGAAGTGCCACCGTCAACACACAAGACTTCTGTAGCCTTCTGAAACTCCTGCTCGCTGTTCTCAACATCATCCATATCTTCATCGTCTTCGTCTTCGTCCTTGTCGCGGCCACGAGGAGGTATGTCTCCTTGCCGCTGCTTGGCCTTGCCGCGGCTTCCTCCCTGGCCAGCACGCTTCTTGCCGGCTTCTCCACCGCCTCCTTGGGCTCTCTCCTTATCGCGCCGCTCGTACTCAACTTTTTGTTGCTGGACAAGCTGCTCGACCCTCTTGCAGTTCTGGAGATCATGGCCCTTGGTGCAGTGAATCTTGCAGTACTGCTTGCCGGAGCCGTCCTGCTTGTCGGCGGCCGCCACAGCCTGGCAGTTGGTGCACGCGGCAACCTCCTTGCCGGAGCTGCCAACTTTGGCTTGCTTGGCGGGGCCGTCATCGCCGGACTGCTCAACGACTAGTACCTCTTTGCCGCTCTTCTTCCTGTTGCGCCTCCGGTTTTTCCTTGCCGGGGCGGCATCCTCGCTGTCAGATCCCCCCTGCTCCAGCATCTTCTCTGGGGAGTTTCCTCCCTTCTTCAGCGCATGCACACTTGTCGGCCAGGGCGTACAGCTCGCTGACGTCCCTGATCCTACTCATCGCCATCTCCTCCCGCATCCTGTGATTACGCATGTTCTGATGGAACGCGCTGATAACCGCGGCGGGGTGGATGTCTGGGATGTTGCGCTGCACGCGGCTGAATCTCTGGATATACTTGCGCAGGGGTTCTCCTTCCTTCTGGGCAAGCAGGTGGAGGTCACTCTCTTGGCCATGTGGTTTGTGGCCGCCCGTAAAGGCGCCGACAAACTGGTGGCACAAATCCGCCCAAGAGGATATGGAGTTGTCCGGCAAGTGCATGAGCCAGGATCTGACTTCGGGCTTGAGCACGGGCGGTAAGTAGTTGGCAAGGACCTTGTCGTCTCGCCCCCCGGCAGCTTGCACCGCAATGGTGTAGATGCTGAGGAACTCCGACGGGTGCGACTTGCCGTCGTACTTCTTCGGCACGTCTGGCTTGAAATGCTTCTGGTTGGGCCACTGGACTTGCCGCAGCTCACGGGTAAACGCAGGACAACCTGGCGCGTACGGCAAGTTACCTGGTTCTCCGGGTGCATGCATGTCAACAGATGGCCCAGCGCGCAGGTCTGATTGACGCCGCGCTTCCCTTCGGCGCTCGATGCGTGTTCGAGCGTCTTCTTGCTGTCTCTCATGAAGAACTTGGCGCTGATCGCGACGAGCTCGCGGATCTGACGACGCGGTGGAGTAGCCATCGAGGTGGATCCGGTGAGTCGGCGATCTTGGCCTTCGAGGCAGAGAGTGCACAGTGGTTGCACCCTCGCCGGTCTTGTCGCCACCGGCTCGCGCCTGGCTGACTTGCCGCGGCAGCGATACGCTCGGCTGCCGCGGGTTGTCGCCGTTGGCGAAGCCGATGAGACTCTGAATGGTGGCCCTCCAGTCATCGATCTTCTCTGGCGCTGGAGGGTAGTCCAGAAGCAGCTGGGCTCGTGCCAACGCTTCCGCCGGAGTGGTGGGCGGTGGCAGCGAACGGTGCGAGGAGCGAGATATGCTCGGACTCCTAACTACGTTAGAAGGAGCAACATCACGTCCAAGCGACCGCGCCAGCATGTTGGCGTGCATGCTGATCCTGAGCACTTCGGGACCCGCTAGCTTGATCTTGGCCCAGCAGACGTATGGTACCGTGGGTACCATGACGCTGCTGGTCCCGCACCTCCTGGGACGGGCGCGGTGCGTGTACGGATGTCGAGGTCTTGGAGTGCGCGCGGTCGTTGTGGGAGGCGACCGCGCCGTCGATGTGTGGCACAGCCTAGTCCTTGGACCTGGCAGCGCCACGAGTCTCCCCGTCGGCGCCCGCTCCTCCGCCGGCGCCTGCTCCACCAGCCGTCCGCTCCGGCGATGGCGGGCTCGACGCAGACGGAGCGGCTATCTCCGAAGCCTTCTTCTTCGGCGGCATGTTGATGAAGACGATGAAGATTCGGCTCGTGCGAACGCCGGATCAGGTTCGCACAACCTCAACGCGCCCCCTACCTGGTGCGCCAAAGATGTCGGGGGTGTCTGATCCCTCGCACACCTATGGGGATCGGCGGACCGAGCCCCTTTTGGTTCGGCAGGGGGCGGTGGATGCACAAAGAGCAGATCGAGGCGAAACACACGAGCGAGACGGTCGATTTACCCAGGTTCGGGCCGCACGGATGCGTAAAACCCTACTCCTGCTTTGGTGGTTGTATTTAGTTTTGGCTCGGGAGCGGCGAGTGCTACAGTACACTCAAGCAGCTGGCGAGACCGAGCGTGAGAATGGCTGTCCCCCTCTCTCTGTTGCGCATGGGCCTCCTTTTATATGTCTAAGGGGTCACCGACACGTGGCAACAGAGGTGAGGGTAGAAATGTAAAAGGGGTGGTAGTTGGCGCCACCGCCTGCTACAGTCGTATCCTACCTAACCCTGATGGCAGGGGACAAGGGCATTAAATGCCTGTCTGTGTCGCCTAGACGGGGCGGAAAGGGACCGTCAGGGGCACCACCGTTTGCCACGATGGCTCCTTGTCAGCGCCTGCTTGCCACCGCATGCCCCCGGCTGCACAGCCTCCCGCCACGTACGCCAGGAATGGTCCCAGGGCGACACGTTGGTGGGTGAGCTGGAGCGCGGGCTGCGGGGTAGTAGCTTGCCGCGGCAAGCGCCTTGCCGCGGATGTTGTCTTGCTGCGTCCGGGAGCTTGCCGCTCACCGGGCCTTGTCGGGGCGCGTGGTGCGCCGCAGCGAGCTTCTTGGGATGCTCTGGTTGTCTTCCCGGCAAGCTCCTCTTGCCGGGGCCTTGTCTCCTTCCCGGCAAGCTCCTCTTGCCGGGGTCTTGTCTCCTTCCCGGCAAGCTCCTCTTGCCGGGGCCTTGTTTTGCTCTTGGATACTTTGTTCTTGAATGGCTCCAAAGGAACCATGAGGGTTTTGGCGGTCGCCCGGCAAGCCTTGCCGCGGGTCGCTGCGACTGCCCGTGCACAAGTTCGGGATACTAAGGTACCCCTACTTTAGTACACCGACAGGCAATAATAAAGTTATTATTTATTTCCTTATTTCATGATAAATGTTTATTATTCATGCTAGAAGTTTATTAACCGAAAACATGATACATGTGTGAATACATAGACAAACAAAGTGTCACTAGTATGCCTCTACTTGACTAGCTCGTTGATCAAAGATGGTTATGTTTCTTAGCCATAGACATGAGTTGTCATTTGATTAACGGGATCACATCATTAGGAGAATGATGTGATTGACATGACCCATTCCGTTAGCTTAGCACTTGATCGTTTAGTATGTTGCTATTGCTTTCTTCATGACTTATACATGTTTCTATGACTATGACATTATGCAACTCCCGTTTTCCGGAGGAACACTTTGTGTGCTACCAAACGTCACAACGTAACTGGGTGATTATAAAGGAGCTCCACAGGTGTCTCCAAAGGTACATGTTGGGTTGGCGTATTTCAAGATTAGGATTTGTCACTCCGATTGTTGGAGAGGTATCTCTGGGCCCTCTCAGTAATGCACATCACATAAGCCTTGCAAGCATTGCAACTAATGTGTTAGTTATGAGATGATGTATTACGGAACGAGTAAAAAGACTTGCCGGTAACGAGATTGAACTAGGTATTAAGATACCGACGATCGAATCTCGGGTAAGTAACATACCGATGACAAAGGGAACAACGTACGTTGTTATGCGGTCTGACTGATAAAGATCTTCATAGAATATGTGGGAGCCAATATGAGCATCCAGGTTCCGCTATTGGTTATTGACTGGAGACGTGTCTCAGTCATGTCTACATTGTTCTCGAACCCATAGGGTCCGCACGCTTAAGGTTTCGATGACAGTTATATTGTGAGTTTATGAGTTTTGATGTACCGAAGGAGTTCGGAGTCCCGGATGAGATCGGGGATATGACGAGGAGTCTCGAAATGGTTGAGACATAAAGATTGATATATTGGACGGCTATATTCGGACACCGGAAGTGTTCCGGGGAAGTTTCGGATAAAACCGGAGAACCGGGGGTTACCGGAACCCCTCGGGGGGTTAATGGGCCTCATGGGCCTAAAGTGGAGAAGAGGAAAGGCAGCCAGGGCAGGCCGCGCGCCTCCTCTCCCCTAGTCCGAATTGGACAAGGAGGGAGGGGCGGCGCCCCCCACTTTTCCTTCATCTCCTCTCTTCCTTCCTTCCCCCTCTCCTACTTGGACAAGGAAAGGGAGAGGAGTCCTACTCCCGGTAGGAGTAGGACTCCTCCTGCGCGCCTCCTACTAGGGCCGGCCGCACCCCCCTTGGCTCCTTTATATATGGGGGAAAGGGGGCACCCTAGAACACACAAGTTGATCTTCGTGATCGTTCCTTAGCCGTGTGCGGTGCCCCCCTCCAGCATATTCCACCTCGGTCATATTGTTGCAGTGCTTAGGCGAAGCCCTGCGACGGTAGAACATCAAGATCGTCACCACGCCGTCGTGCTGACGGAACTCCTCCCCGACGCTTTGCTGGATTGCAGTCCGGGGATCATCATCGAGCTGAACGTGTGCCAAGAACTCGGAGGTGCCGGAGTAACGGTGCTTGGATCGGTCGGATCGGGAAGACGTATGACTACTTCCTCTACCTTGCGTCAACGCTTCCGCTTCGGTCTACGAGGGTACATAGACAACACTCTCCCCTCTCGTTGCTATGCATCACCATGATCTTGCGTGTGCATAGGAATTTTTTTGAAATTACTACGTTACCCAATAGTGGCATCCGAGCCTAGGTTTTATGTGTTGATGTTATATGCACGAGTAGAACACAAGTGAGTTGTGGGCGATATAAGTCATACTGCTTACCAGCATGTCATACTTTGGTTCGGCGGTATTGTTGGACGAAGCGGCCCGTACCGACATTATGCGTACGCTTACGCGAGACCGGTTCTCCCGACGTGCTTTGCACATAGGTGGCTTGCGGGTGACAGTTTCTCCAACTTTAGTTGAACCGAGTGTGGCTACGCCTGGTCCTTGCGAAGGTTAAAACAGCACCAACTTGACAAACTATCGTTGTGGTTTTGATGCGTAGGTAAGATTGGTTCTTGCTTAAGCCCGCAGCAGCTACGTAAAACTTGCAACAACAAAGTAGAGGACGTCTAACTTGTTTTTGCAGGGCATGTTGTGATGTGATATGGTCAAGACATGATGCTAAATTTTATTGTATGAGATGATCATGTTTTGTAATTGAGTTATCGGCAACTGGCAGGAGCCATATGGTTGTCGCTTTATTGTATGCAATGCAATCGCGCTGTAATGCTTTACTTTATCACTAAGCGGTAGTGATAGTCGTGGAAGCATAAGATTGGCGAGATGACAACGATGCTACGATGGAGATCAAGGTGTCGCGCCGGTGATGATGGTGATCACGACGGTGCTTCGGAGATGGAGATCACAAGCACAAGATGATGATGGCCATATCATATCACTTATATTGATTGCATGTGATGTTTATCTTTTATGCATCTTATCTTGCTTTGATTGACGGTAGCATTATAAGATGATCTCTCACTAAATTATCAAGTAGTGTTCTCCCTGAGTATGCACCATTGCAAAAGTTCTTCGTGCTGAGACACCACGTGATGATCGGGTGTGATAGGCTCTACGTTCAAATACAACGGGTGCAAAACAGTTGCACACGCGGAATACTCAGGTTATACTTGATGAGCCAAGCATATGCAGATATGGCCTCGGAACACGGAGACCGAAAGGTCGAGCGTGAATCATATAGTAGATATGATCAACATAGTGATGTTCACCAATGAAACTACTCCATCTCACGTGATGATCGGACATGGTTTAGTTGATTTGGATCACGTAATCACTTAGAGGATTAGAGGGATGTCTGTCTAAGTGGGAGTTCTTAAGTAATATGATTAATTGAACTTTAATTTATCATGAACTTAGTCCTGGTAGTATTAGCATATCTATGTTGTAGATCAATAGCTGGCATTGTTGCTTTCATATGTTTATTTTGATATGTTCCTAGAGAAAATTGTGTTGAAAGATGTTAGTAGCAATGATGCGGATTGGATCCGTGATCTGAGGTTTATCCTCATTGCTACACAGAAGAATTATGTCCTTAATGCACCGCTAGGTGAAAAACCTATTGCAGGAGCAGATGCAGATGTTATGAATGTTTGGCTAGCTCAATATGATGACTACTTGATAGTTTAGTGCACCATGCTTAACGGCTTAGAATCGGGACTTCAAAGATGTTTTAAACGTCATGGACCATATGAGATGTTCCAGGAGTTGAAGTTAATATTTCAAGCAAATACCCGAGTTGAGAGATATGAAGTCTCCAACAAGTTCTATAGCTAAAAGATGGAGGAGAATCGCTCAACTAGTGAGCATGTGCTTAGATTGTCTGGGTACTACAATCGCTTGAATCAAGTGGGAGTTAATCTTCCAGATAAAATAGTGATTGACAGAATTCTCTAGTCACCATCACCAAGTTAGTAGAACTTCGTGATGAACTATAATATGGAAGGGATAATGGAAACGATTCCCAAGCTCTTCGTGATGCTAAAATCGACGAAGGTAGAAATCAAGAAAAACACCAAGTGTTGATGGTAGACAAGACCACTAGTTTCAAGAAAAGGGCAAAGGGAGGAAGGGGAACTTCAAGAAGAACGGCAAGCAAGTTGCTGCTCAAGTGAAGAAGCCCAAGTCTGGTCCTAAGCTTGAGACTAAGTGCTTCTACTGCAAAGGAACTGGTCACTGGAAGCGGAACTGCCCCAAGTATTTGGTGGATAAGAAGGATGGCAAAGTGAACAAAAGTATATTTGATATACATATTATTGATGTGTACTTTACTAGTGTTTATAGCAACTCCTCAGTATTTGATACTGGTTCAGTTGCTAAGAGTAGTAACTCGAAACAGGAGTTGCAGAATAAACAGAGACTAGTTAAGGGTGAAGTGACGATGTGTGTTGGAAGTAGTTACAAGATTGATATGATCATCACCGCACACTCCCCTATACTTTCGGGATTAGTGTTGAACCTAAATAAATGTTATTTGGTCTCTGCGTTGAACATGAATATGATTTGATCATGTTTATTGCAATACGGATATTCATTAAAGTCAGAGAATAATTGTTGTTCTATTTACATGAATAAAACCTTCGATGGTCATACACCCAATGAAACAAGTTCGTTGGATCTCGATCGTAGTGATACACATATTCATAATATTGAAACCAAAAGATGCAAAGTTAATAATGATAGTGCAACTTATTTGTGGCACTGCCGTTTAGGTCATATTGGTGTAAAGCGCATGAAGAAACTCCATGCTGATGGGCTTTTGGAATCACTTGATTATGAATCACGTGATGCTTGCGAACCATGCCTTATGGGCAAGATGACTAAAATGCCGTTCTCCGGAACAATGAAGCAAGCAACAGATTTGTTAGAAATCATACATAATGATGTATGTGGTCCGATGAATATTAAGGCTTGCAGCAGGTATCATTATTTTCTAACCTTCACAGATGATTTGAGCAGATATGGGTATATCTACTTGATGAAACATAAGTTTGAAACATTTGAAAAGTTCAAAGAATTTCAGAGTGAAGTGGAAAATCATCGTGACAAGAAAATAAAGCTTCTACGATCTGATCGCGGAGACAAATATTTGAGTTACGAGTTTGGTCTTCAATTAAAACAATGTGGAATAGTTTCACAAACTCATGCCACCTAGAACACCACAGCATAATGGTGCGTCCGAACGTCATAACCGTACTTTATTGGATATAGTACAATCTATGATGTCTCTTACCGATCTACCACTATTGTTTTTGGGGTTATGCATTAAAGACAACTGTATTCACGTTAAAAAGGGCACCATCTAAGTCCGTTGAGACGACACAATCTGAACTGTGGTTTGGCAAGAAACCAAAGTTGTCATTTCTTAAAGTTTGGGATTGTGATGCTTATATGAAAAGTTTCATCCTGATAAGCTCAAACCCAAATCGAAGAAATATGTCTTCATAGGATACCCAAAGGAGACTGTCGGGTACACCTTCTATCACAGATCCAAAGGCAAGACATTCGTTGCTAAGAATGGATCCTTTCTAGAGAAGGAGTTTCTCTCGAAAGAAGTGAGTGGGAGGAAAGTAGAAACTTGATAAGGTAATTGTACCTTCTCCCTTATTGGAAAGTAGTTCATCACAGAAATCTGTTCCTGTGACTACTACACCAATTAGTGAGGAAGCTAATGATGATGATCATGTAAGTTCAGATCAAGTTACTACCGAATCTCGTAGGTTAACCAGAGTGAGATCCGCACCAAAGTGGTACGGTAATCTTGTTCTAGAGGTCATGCTATGACGAACCTACGAACTATGAGGAAGCGATGATGAGCCCAGATTCCGCGAAATGGTTTGAGGCCATGAAATCTGAGATATGATCCATGTATGAGAACAAAGTACGGACTTTGATGGATTTGCCCGATGATCGACAAGCCATAGAAAATAAATGGATCTTCAAGAGGAAGACGGACGCTGATAGTAGTGTTACTATCTACAAAGCTAGAATTGTCGCAAAAGGTTTTCGACAAGTTCAAGGTGTTGACTACGATGAGAGTTTCTCACTCGTATCTATGCTTAAGTCTGTCCGAATCATGTTACCAATTGCCACATTTTATGAAATCTGGCAAATGGATAACAAACCTGCAATCCTTAATGGATTTCTTAAAGAAGAGTTGTATATGATGCAACCTTAAGGTTTTGTAAATCCTAAAGGTGTTAACAAAATATGCAAGCTCCAGCGATCCATCTATGGATTGGTGCAAGCATCTCGGAGTTGGAATACACGCTTTGATAAGTTGATCAAAGCATATAGTTTTATACAGACATGCGATGAAGCCTGTATTTACAAGAAAGTGAGTGGGAGCACTACAACATTTCTGAGAAGTATATGTAAATGACATATTGTTGATCGGAAATAATGTAGAATTATTCTGCAAAGCATAAAGGAGTATTTGAAAGGAGTTTTTCGAAGAAGGACCCCGGTGAAGCTGCTTACATATTGAGCATCAAGATCTATAGATATAGATCAAAACGCTTGATAAGTTTTTTCAATGAGTACATACTTTGACAAGATTTTGAAGTAGTTCAAAATGGAACAGTCAAAGAAAGAGTTCTTGCCTGTGTTACAAGGTGTGAAATTGAGTAAGACTCAAAGCCCGACCACGACAGAAGACAGAAAGAGAATGAAAGTCATTCCCTATGCCTCAGCCATAGATTCTATAAAGTATGCCATGCTGTGTACCAAATCTATTGTATACCCTACATTGTGTTAAGCGAGGGAGTACAATAGTGATCTAGGAAGTAGATCACTGGACAACGGTCAAAATTATCCTTAGTGAAATAAGGATATGTTTCTCGATTATGGACGTGACAAAAAGGTTCGTCGTAAAAGGTTACGTCGATGCAAGTTTTGACACTAATCTAGATGTCTCTAATTCTTCTGGATACATATTAAAAGTGGAGCAATTAGCTAAAGTAGCTCCGTGCAGAGCATTGTAGGCATAGAAATTTGCAAAATACTTACGGATCTGAATATGGCAGACCCGTTGACTAAACTTCTCTCACAAGCAAAACATGATCACACCTTAGTACTCTTTGGGTGTTAATCACATAGAGATGTGAACTAGATTATTGACTCTAGTAAACCCTTTGAGTGTTGGTCACATAACGATGTGAACTATGGGTGTTAATCACATGATGATGTGAACTATTGATGTTAAATCACATGGCGATGTGATCTAGATTATTGACTCTAGTGCAAGTGGGAGACTGAAGGAAATATGCCCTAGAGGCAATAATAAAGTTATTATTTATTTCCTTATTTCATGATAAATGTTTATTATTCATGCTAGAATTGTATTAACCGGAAACATGATACATGTGTGAATACATAGACAAACAGAGTGTCACTAGTATGCCTCTACTTGACTAGCTCGTTGATCAAAGATGGTTATGTTTCTTAGCCATAGACATGAGTTGTCATTTGATTAACGGGATCACATCATTAGGAGAATGATGTGATTGACATGACCCATTCCGTTAGCTTAGCACTTGATCATTTAGTATGTTGCTATTGCTTTCTTCATGACTTATACATGTTCCTATGACTATGAGATTATGCAACTCCCGTTTGCCGGAGGAACACTTTGTGTGCTACCAAACGTCACAACGTAACTAGGTGATTATAAAGGAGCTCTACAGGTGTCTCCAAAGGTACATGTTGGGTTGGCGTATTTCAAGATTAGGATTTGTCACTCCGATTGTTGGAGAGGTATCTCTGGGCCCTCTCGGTAATGCACATCACATAAGCCTTGCAAGCATTGCAACTAATGTGTTAGTTGTGAGATGATGTATTATGGAACGAGTAAAAAGACTTGACGGTAACGAGATTGAACTAGGTATTGAGATACCGATGATCAAATCTCGGGCAAGTAACATACCGATGACAAAGGGAACAACGTATGTTGTTATGCGGTCTGACCAATAAAGATCTTCATAGAATATGTGGGAGCCAATATGAGCATCCAGGTTCCGCTATTGGTTATTGACTGGAGACGTGTCTCGGTCATGTCTACATTGTTCTCGAACCCGTAGGGTCCACACGCTTAAGGTTTCGATGACAGTTATATTGTGAGTTTATGAGTTTTGATGTACCGAAGGAGTTCGGAGTCCCGGATGGGATCGGGGATATGACGAGGAGTCTCGAAATGGTCGAGACATAAAGATTGATATATTGGACGGCTATATTCGGACACCGGAAGTGTTCCGGGGAAGTTTCGGATAAAACCGAAGAACCGGGGGGTTTACCGGAACCCCCCGGGGGGTTAATGGGCCTCATGGGCCTAAAGTGGAGAAGAGGAAAGGCAGCCAGGGCAGGCCGTGCGGCTCCTCTCCCCCTAGTCCAAATTGGACAAGGAGGGAGGGGCGCCCCCCCTTTTCCGTCCTCTCCTCTCTTCCTTCCTTCCCCCTCTCCTACTTGGACAAGGAAAGGGAGAGGAGTCCTACTCCTGGTAGGAGCAGGACTCCTCCTGCGCGCCTCCTACTAGGGCCGGCCGCACCCCCTTGGCTCCTTTATATACGGGGGCAAGGGGGAACCCTAGAACACACAAGTTGATCTTCGTGATCGTTCCTTAGCCGTGTGCGGTGCCCCCTCCACCATATTCCACCTCGGTCATATTGTTGCAGTGCTTAGGAGAAGCCCTGCGATGGTAGAACATCAAGATCGTCACCACGCCGTCGTGCTGACAGAACTCCTCCCCGACGCTTTGCTGGATCGGAGCCCGGGGATCATCATCGAGCTGAACGTGTGCCAAGAACTCGGAGGTGCCGGAGTAACGGTGCTTGGATCGGTCGGATCGGGAAGACATACGACTACTTACTCTACGTTGCATCAACGCTTCCGCTTTGGTCTACGAGGGTACATAGACAACACTCTCCCCTCTTGTTGCTATGCATCACCATGATCTTGCGTGTGCGTAGGAATTTTTTTGAAATTACTACGTTACCCAACACAAGGCCATCGAAGACATGAGCCCATCGCAGACCCTCAAGGAAATGCAAAAGCTAGTAGGGCGGGTGACTGCGTTAGGGCATTTCATCTCCAACCTAGGCGAGCGCGCCTTACCCTTCTTTAAGCTCATGAAGAAGTAGGCCCGTTCGAGTGGACCCCGGAGGCCGACCGGGCCTTCCAAGACCTCAAGAAGTACCTCACCAGCCCCCTAGTGATGGTGGCACCGTGGCCTCTCAAGCCTCTGGTGCTCTACCTCGCCGCCACCCCGTACTCCGCCAGCACGGCGCTGGTAGCAGTTCGGGAGGAGCGCCAAGACAAGGGTGTGCCGCGCCAAGCCAGAGCTGATGCAGCGCGGGGTCGGGAAGGCGCGGCAAAGCCATCAGCGGCGGAAGACCAAGCTCAACAAGGCAACATCACAGTAGCTCATGAGTACGGTCAGGCCTCAGGAAACCCACCACCTCAGGATATGCCACAATCTCCGCGGGACCCGAGCCTCGACAGTGTGCCAGCCCTCGTCGAGAAACCGGTGTACTTCGTCAGCACCGTACTGCGGGACGCGAGGGCGCGCTACCCCATGCCACAAATGCTCCTGCCCGCACTCTTGGTGGCCTTGCGCAAGCTGCGGCACTACTTCCGAGGCCACCCCATCAAGGTCATCTCAGCTTACCCATTGGAGAGGGTGCTCAGGAGCCCTAACTCAGCCGGAAGGGTTGCTGAGTGGAACATCGAGTTGCAAGCATTCCAGTTGGAGTTCAGCACTACCAGGGTCATCAAGGGAGCTGCGCTCGCCGATTTTGTGGCAGAATGGACAAATGCCCCGACTCTTGAGGAAGGAGAAGACCGGTCCACCTCCCCAGGAAGGGAGGCACCATACGACTGGGTCATGTATTTCGATGGCGCCTTCGCGCATCAGGGCGTGGGGGCTGGAGCAATGTTCATCTCGCCCACTCAGGACAAGCTCTACTACGCCATGCAACTCTGTTTTCAGCATGGCAAGAAGGTCTCCAACAACATCGCAGAATACAAAGGCCTCATAGCTGGCCTGAGGGCTGCGGCGGCTCTAGGGGTGAAGCGCCTCACCGTCAAAGGCGACTCGCAGCTTCTCGTCAACTTTTACAACAAGGTGTATGAGCCGAAGGACGAACACATGGAGGCCTACCTCGCGGAGGTGCACAAGATGGAAAAGCAGTTCTCGGGCCTAGAGCTAGAGCACGTCCCCCGGGGCACCAACAAGGAAGCCGATGACATCGCCAGGAGAGCATCCAAGCGGCAACCGCAAGAGCCCGGTGTCTTTGAAGAGCGGCTCTTCAAGCCATCAGCTTCGCCACCTCTTTCAAGCATGACTCAGCCTCGGGAGGAACTCCCATAGCCCCCGGCCATGGGAGCCCCAGCTGTCAGATTTCAGGTTCGAGCAGACCCTTAAGGTTCGAACACTGGGGTGTGCACGGAGATTATGCCTTCTACCTCCCCGCCTCGCGAAGATCTAAACTACTAAAAGAACTGCACAAGGGACACAAGATTTATACTGGTTCGGGCCACCGTTGTGGTGTAATACCCTACTCCAGTGTGTGGTTGGTGGATTGCCTCCTGGGGCGGATGATGATGGACAATACAAGGAAGAACAGCCTCGCGAGGGTCTGTTCTTGGCCGGGGCGATGAACTGCTAGGAGGAGCTCAGTCACCCTTCTCTCTCACTCACTCACTCTTTTCTGCTTTGCTCTCACTTGTCGACCATCCCTAACCACTAGAAAACTCTCCCCCCTTGCTGTGCGGGTGGCTGGTCCTATTTATAGAGGCCCTGGTCCTCTTCCCAAATATCGAGCGGGAAGGGAGCCAACAATGGCGGGCTAATTTGAAGGGGGACAACAAGTATCAACTATCCTGACAAAAGCAGTCTTCGCCTGCGCAAAGCTCCGGTGATGACGTCGTCTTGGGCTCCACGGTGACCTCCGTCTCGTAGTCCTCCTGGTCTTGGTCTCGTTGCACCGAAATGGTAACCTTTGCCTGATGCCTCGGTACTCCGCGGCTGCGCTTGCCCCCTTTGCAGCAAAGAGGAAAGAAGGACGCTGCGCGCGCTGGCACTCGCCTGGCGCCCTGAGTCGTCATGGCTTGCGTCACGGGCACCTCGCGAGGTACCCCGCCTTGATCTCTCCGCCTCCTCGCGAGCCAGCCTGACGAGGCCGTGCCTGAGGAAGCTCCGTGTCGTCCGCCTCGCGAGGCTTGGCCCCTCGCGAGGGTCTTGAGTCTTGCACTGATGAAGATGGGCCATGCTGGGCCTCCTTTGAGCCACGTTGTAGGCCGCAGGTAGGCAAGTCTGGGGACCCCCCTTCCGAGAACGACGACAGTAGCCCCCGGGCCCAAGGCGTGCCTGGACTTGGCCGTGCCGAGAGGCGAAAGGGCAAGGGCGAAGCGCCGCGGGCCCTAACAGCCTGCGGCCTTGGGCGCCGCGTGGCGGCTGATGGGACATGGGCGTCTCCACTTCCCCACGACGCCTTGGTGATCGCGCGAGTTGGACAAGTCCCTGCATGCAGATTGTGTCATGATTACCTGTGATCGTGGAGGCCGGCGGTTGGTCTTCGCCGGCTATAAGTATGGAACTATGCGTGCCCTTCCAGTCCATTCCTCCTTGCTTCTCCTTCTCCCTGATCCTAGCTCCGTCTTGCTGCAATGGCTCCGATCCGTCGGTTCTCTGCAGCGGAGAAGGGGAAGGCCCCGCGAGAGGGCCCAGACCCGCTCCCGCCGAAGAAGCGGCCTGCCCTTTGCAACCGGGACGAGGAGGACCGTCAGGTGGTGGCGAGGCCATGCTGCGAGCAGGCTCCGTCGGGGTTCCCGCTTCCCTTGTATGCCCACGTCGAGGGCCCCGAAGGTGTCGATGCCGATCCCCGCGGTCAGCGCCGTCGTCGGCGCCGTCGGGTCATGAAGGCGTGGGTTGTTCCTCCTGGAGTCCATGCCAAGGGCTCATCCCAAGAGTTCGTTCTCCATGTTCCATTCCTCTCGAGTCTTGGATCCGTATGCCTCCCTTCTTCGCCTCCATCATCCCTCCGGGGGTGCCCCTGGAGCTCTGGCTGCAGCACGCCGGCTGCAGCACCCCTGCGACCGAGGCAGAGGTCGTGGTCGCTGCCCCGGGCAAGGCCTACATGTCTCGTGGCTGGAGAGAGATCGCCCGGGTTTGCAGGGAAAGGGGCGTCTTCGCGGTCCACTTGGAGTATGATGGCGCTGCAGCGATGTTCTTCAAGGTCTTCGACGCGAACGGGCGCCGGCTAGAGTGTTGCCCCGGGAGAGGTGGGCAGGACCTTGTCCCGGCGAGGGCTAGGCCCGTCGACCGCTCCCTTGGCGGAGGCGCCGGAGGACCCAACGACTCCGGAGACAAGCGATGACAGCTACGAGCCCCCGAGCCAGCGCCGCTCCCGGAGTAGGGCGGGCCTGTCTGGCCATCGCCGACTCTGATCTAGATGGGGTTGGCGCCGGTGCTGGACGACCCACTGTTGATGATGTCATCTTTTGCAGGAGCACGCGTAGTTAGCATCCCTTAGGTTACGTTCCCTGCGAGGAATCAGAATGCGCCCCGTGGGGGCTCGTAAGGTGTCTGTAGTCCCGTTTGTTAATACATACCCTTTGCTGCAGAGCTGTGTGAGTTGCTGATTCCGTCTTAGCTCAGTTCTCCCTTTCAAACCTCGCGAGGGCTTGGTGCTCTGCGCCAACAGGTCCCAGTCCCAAGGCGGCGTCAGCCGTCACTGGTATGCCAGGTCGCGATGTCGTGGTCAAGGCCAGGAGGTGAGCGACCCGGGGTCCGGTAAGAGCCCCTGAGTCGCGATGCTCAGGAGGTCCCCTTTGGCGCCCAAGCAGCCGTCGTTCGGCAAGAAAGGGGAGCGGCGTCGCTGACACGGAATTGCATTAGGTGCGGGGGTAGTGCTATTATAGCTGGTGCTTTCGGGCGGTGACTTATCTCGTGAGTCGGGGATTATTCCTGGTGTACCGTCGGGTCCGCGCGTTGGCAGGAGCGGAATCGCTCGGCAAGGTCCTCGCGAGCCCCTTCTCCCCCGCCTTTGCTCCCCTTTCTGCTCTATGTCCTCGGGTCCCAGCCCTCGAGCTTGTCTCAGCCCTCGCTGGTATGCCAGGTTGTGATGCCGTGGTCAAGGCCAGAGGGTGAGGGCTGGAGAGCCAGTAGGAGCCCTGAGTCGCGATGCTCAGGCACCCCCCCTTTAACGTGCAAGCGGTTTGCGCGGGCGAGAGTGAAAAGCATGCCGCGAGGGCCGTGCCTGGTGCGACCTTCTTAGGGGATCCTGTAAACTCATCATAGAAGGAAGAAAAGGTTGTCATGACAACTGTCAGCCTGCCGTTAGTTGCTTCCGAGGGGGGACGAGGCACTGGAGGCTTGACGAGGTGGCGCTATGAGGGGCTGCCACGGCCAGAGCTCAACCATTCAGGTTTGTCGGCGTTGCAGGGACGGACCCATGCGCAAGCGTCGTGTCATTGTGGGAGTAATTCCGTCTGTTGGCGCCAGTTGAGCAGGCAACTAGATCAAAACACGTTAGCTGTGGAGTAGGGGATCCATTCAAACAGATGCTGGGAAGGTAAATATCGCTGGGTCGGGCCCGAGCGACTTGGGGATGAAGCAGCTCGAGGGGCGCCCCCAACAAAGCAAGCTAACGACACGAAGTAAAGGGATACATACCGCAGGGACAGACCCACGCGGCCTGGGAATGATGCGGCCCTGGGAAGGCGTTCCCAGCTGGAAATGAAACTTGTAAGATGTCACCTAAGGGTGTCGAGGGCGAAGGGGTGTCGGTGCAGCGGACTCGGTAGGCTGTGGAGGCCGTTCCTCACGAGCCCCCAGGCCCAGGGGCCTCGGGAGGCTCCGGAGGCACTAGTAGCTCTTCACGAATCATTTCCATCTCCGCTAGGGCTGCGGAACGCCTGTCTTCTTGAGCCTCCATGATGCCCCTCATGAGGCGCTGGCGCTCAGCAACTATGCTCGGCAGGCCATAAGGCATGCGAACGTAGCTGTGGGGCGGACCCCGACAGCGCCCCACTCGTGAGGGCCAGAGGCGCTCCATCGTAGCGGCTTGGTTCAACCCTGGTACATCGACGCAGACGCGCAGCCCACCATCCTCGCCTGGATGGGGAGCCGCAGCCGGCAGACGGCAGCAACCTCTCATGATCCGTGATTCCTGTAGTTCTTGAATGGCTTTGTCGACAAACTCCTGCGGGTCCGGCCTTCCTTGCCTTACTCCTTCTTGAGGGAAATGTGCTCCGAAGCACGCCTCCACGTGGTGCCCAAGCGCCTCCCTCATGACCCTGGCCAGGTCGGTGGCCCTCCAGGGGAGAGCCCCCGAGCCCTGCCTGAGGAGGGCTCCGGGCGCGCTCTCCTATGCGATGGAAGGAGGCTCCCCCTGGGCAGGCACGGGCCCTGAGGGGCCTGCCTCCCGAGGGGCCGGTCCGGATGATGTCTTCTTCTTCTTGGGGGTGGTCTCGGGAAGCCTCCTGCTTTCACGATCCGGGTCTTCCAGTGACGCGGCCTGAAAGGCTCGCTCCAGGGAACACACTGCATCCCTCTCTTCGCAGGGCACCGTGATGACTCCGCCACTCCCTGGCATCTTGAGGACGTTGTAGCCATGGTGAGTCACGACCATGAACTTGGCCAGCGCTGGGTACCCGAGGATGGCGTTGTACGACAGGCGGATGTGGGCGACGTCGAAGTCGATGAGCTCGGTGCGGTAGTTGTCGCGTGCCCCGAAGGTGACAGCGAGGCGGACCTGCCCAATCGGGATCGTGGAGCCGTCGATGATTCCGGAGAAGGGCTTGGTTGGCTGAAGCTGGTCGTAAGGCACTTGGAGATTGTTGAACATTTCCACGGACAGGACGTTGAGTCCTGCCCCACCATTGATGAGGGTCTTGGTGACCAGTACATTGCTGATGACTGGGGAGCAGAGCATCGGGAGGACGCCAGCTGTGGCTGCACACTTGAGTTGATCCGCGGAGCTGAAAGTGATGGCACACGCCGACCACCTGAGAGGGCGCATTGCTTCGAGCCTAGGGAGGGCTGCGTTCCCCTCACGGGCAAACTTCTTGAAGATGCGTTGGGAGGCTGGGGCTTGAGCTCCGCCCAGGATGCACACGATTGCGCGCGACTCCTGGAAGCCCCCAGCCCCTTTGTCTTGGTGGCGGTCCTCGTTCCCCCTTGGTTGAGGCGGAAGTGGAGGGAGGCATGCGTTGCCCTACGGGCGATCCTCACGAGGCAGATCCCTCCAGTCCCCCTCGCGAGGCAGGTCTCGCCAGCGATCCTCGCGAGGCTGATCGCGCCACCCTTGGCGCGGGCCACGGTCTTCCCAGCGTCCTGCGTTCCTTCCTCCTCCTCGGCCGTAACCCCGATCGGTGCGGTCGGGACGACGACCGATCCTTCCTTCTCGCACGGCGGGGAGTTCTTGGCATTCGTTGGTGTTGTGGGTGTGGAGGTCGTGGTACACACAGTACCGGCTGCCCCTGGTGGACTCAGGCAGGTCTTTGCCCCGCTTGGTGTCTGGCTCCGCTGCGAGCACGGCAGCCCCCTTGCGCTTCACGTCCTTGGCCTTGGGCTTCTTCTCCTCTGGTTCAGCGGCAGGCAGCTCGAGGAGGGAGAGGCGTCCCTCCTCAGCCCTGGCGCACTTGGTCGCCAAGTTGAACAGCTCCAGGGAGGTGCACGGGTCTTCATGCATCGCCAGCTCCTCCTTCATCTTGACGTCACGCACGCCATCAGAGAAGGCCGAGATGATGGCCTCCTCGGACACCTTGGGGATCTTGAGGCGCGCGCTGTTGAAGCGCTGGATGTACTTCTGCAGGGTCTCTCCGGGTTGTTGCTTGATGCGGCGCATGTCGCTCACGGCGGGTGGCCGGTCGCGGTTACCTTGGAAGTTAGCGATGAAGCGGGTGCGCATCTGGTCCCAGGAAGAGATCGTGCCTGGAGCCAGATTCAGGAGCCAGGTGCGAGCTCCTTCCTTGAGCGCCATGGGGAACCAGTTCGCCATGACCTTCTCGTCCCCGCTGGCAGCTTCAATGCCCAGCTCGTAGAGCTAGAGGAACTCCGCAGGGTCAGTCGTGCCATCGTAACGAGGAGGCAGGTCTGGCTTGAATTTGCCGGGCCACGCGACGCTACGCAGCTTGGTGGTGTAGGCACGGCAGCCTACGGTGGCCACGACAGGCCTCGGCTGGCGGAGAGCTTGGTCTTGAGGGTCCCCACGCGCTGCAGCTAGGAGCAGCATGGGGTCTTGGCATGCCGGAGCTGGAGCAGGGTCGCGGCGCGCCGGAGCAGGGAGCGCCCGGGCAGCTCCTTGCGGGCGAGGGATTTCTTGGCAGCTCCGTTCTTGCTACGCTGGCGCCTGACGGAGCGGGTTCCGCCCAGGGGCCACGCGCCTTGGAGCCATGGTGTCTTCTTGGAGAGGAGGCGGCTGGTACGCCTCCGGGGCGTCATTGCCCGCGCGGGGCAGGGTGCGGCGCAGCGGAACGGGCGGCGCGGAAGAGCCCCCTGCGGCGCGGACAAGCTCGGCGACGCGGTCGAGCCACTCCTCGTAGACGTCGTCGACGGGATGGTAGCGCAGAAGCTCGTTTGCCGCGAGAAGCGCAGCTCGAGCCTCCAAGGGTGCCCGGAGCGCGCGGGATGAAGAACCAGCGGGTGTGAGCGACGGAGTAGCGGTGTGGCCGTCTTGGTGCACGGAGGGATGCTGAGACAACGCTTGCTGCTCGCCCCCCGCCGGGCCGGTGGCGGCATTGATGGCGGGTGACGGGGAACGACGAGGACGTCCACCGACGGGCGCCGTCTAGGCGACGTGAGAAGCGATGGTGGCCCGGCGCTCGGTGCGGGCCCGACGAGCGTCGGACATGGATGCGACGGCTGGAGGAGAACGGGGCGGTGGATGACGGATTCCGGTGCACCCCTACCTGGCACGCCAAATGTCGGATTTCGGGTTCTAGCAGATCCTTAAGGTTCGAACACTGGGGTGCACGCGGAGATTACGCCTTCTACCTCCCCGCCTCGCGAAGATCTAAACTACTAAAAGAACTGCACAAGGGACACAAGATTTATACTGGTTCAGGCCACCGTTGTGGTGTAATACCCTACTCCAGTGTGTGGTTGGTGGATTGCCTCCTGGGGCGGATTATGATGGACAATACAAGGAAGAACAGCCTCGCGAGGGTCTGTTCTTGGCTGGGGCGATGAACTGCTAGGAGGAGCTCAGTCACCCTTCTCTCTCTCTCACTCACTCTTTTCTGCTTTGCTCTCACTTGTCGACCGTCCCTAACCACTAGAAAACTCTCCCCCCTTGCTGTGCGGGTGGCTGGTCCTATTTATAGAGGCCCTGGTCCTCTTCCCAAATATCGAGCGGGAAGGGAGCCAACAATGGCGGGCTAATTTGAAGGGGGACAGCAAGTATCAACTATCCTGACAAAAGCAGTCTCCGCCTGCGCAAAGCTCCGGTGATGACGCCGTCTTGGGCTCCACGGTGACCTTCGTCTCGTAGTCCTCCTGGTCTTGGTCTCGTTGCACCGAAATGGCAACCTTTGCCTGATGCCTTGGTACTCCACGACTGCGCTTGCCCCCTTTGCACCAAAGAGGAAAGAAGGACGCTGCATGCGCTGGCACCCGCTTGGCGCCCTGAGTCATCACGGCTTGCGTCACGGGCACCTCGTGAGGTATCCTGCCTTGATCTCTCCGCCTCCTCATGAGCCAGCCTGATGAGATCGTGCCTAAGGAAGCCCCGTGTCGTCCGCCTCGCGAGGCTTGGCCCCTCGCGAGGGTCTTGAGTCTTGCACTGATGAAGATGGGCCATGCTGGGCCTCCTTTGAGCCACGCTGCAGGCCGCACGCAGGCAAGTCTGGGGACCCCCGTTCCCAGAACGCCGACACCAGCCTGTGGCCCGACCTCAGGAGCTCGGCTGCTCTTGGCGCTCGAGCCCTAGGAGGAGTGCTGGATCAAGGAATTCAAGGAGTACCTAATGCACAGGACCCTGCCGGAGAAGGAATAGGATGCGGAGCGCATGGCCCGGCAGGCCACGACATACTGTATCCAAGATGGTGAGTTATATAGGAAACGACCGAACGATGTCACGCTACGCTGCATCTCGAGCGATCAAGGAAAGGAGTTGCTGATTGACATACACGGTGGTGACTGCGGACAGCACTCATCGTCACGGACCCTCGTCAGCAAGGTGTTCCGTAGTGGGTTCTATTGGCCTACAACACTCAACGATGTGGCCGAGCTGGTGAAGTCCTGTGAAGCTTGCCAATTCCACGTCAAGCAAATCCATGGCCTCCAAATTATCCCGCTCACTTGGCCATTTGCGGTCTGGGGGCTGGACATCCTAGGCCCGTTTCCCCGGGCTCCAGGGGGCTACCGCTATCTCTACGTCGCCATTGACAAGTTCACCAAGTGGGCAGAAGTGGAAGCTGTCCGCACCATTCCAGCTGGCTCTGCTGTCAAGTTCATCAAGGGCCTCGTGAGCTGCTTCGGGGTCCCCAACCGCATCATCACAGATAACGGTTCACAGTTTACTAGCAACCTCTTCAAAACCTACTGTGCTAACCTTGGAACGCAGATCTGCTATGCTTCGGTGGCCCACCCCTGGAGTAACGGTCAGGCCGAGCGCGCTAACGCGGAGGTCCCGAGGGGCCTCAAGACCAGGACCTTCAAGAAGAAGCTAGAGGCCTGCGGCAGGGGCTGGCACAATGAGCTCCAGTCCGTGCTGTGGTCCATCTAAACCACCGCCACCAAGCCAACGGGCGAGACTCCATTCTTCCATGTCTACGAAGCTGAAGCAGTCCTTCCTCATGAGGTCAAGCGTCGCTCCGCACGGGTCCTAGCATTCGACGAAACGCAGTAGGACGCCATGCGGGGGATGGATCTCATGCTGGGGGAGGAACGCCGCTGCGAAGCCGCGTTGAGGGCAGCAAGGTACCAACAAGCGCTGCGGCGATACCACTGCCGCAACATTCGCTCTAGGACGCTCGAGGTGGGCGACCTCGTCCTGAGGCGGGTCCTCTCCAGGGAAGGGCTGCATAAGCTTTCGCCCATGTGGGAGGGCCCGTTCAAGGTCGTCCATGTCTCCAAGCCGGGTGCAGCGCGCCTGGAGACACAGGACTGAATACCTATCCAGAACGCCTGGAACATCCAGCACCTCCGGAAGTTCTAAACATGAAGCAAGGCCCAAAGCCTGAGAAGAAAGGCCCAGAGCCTGTGAATAAGGCCCGGTGCCTGTGAAGAATCGCCGCCCGTGACACTCCCACGTAATAATGAGTGGGGTTGTACACGCCCCAGAGTCTCAGGAGCGCCGGCCTCAGACCCCGGGGCTCCCTCCCACGCCTAGTGGACAACACTTAGCTCCGCACTGGTGAGAAGACTTGAAGACTAGATTAGGTGCCGGACGCGGCTTTTCATTTTCTTTCCGTAGTTGACTAGCTTTTCCTCAATCAAAGTTTGCCCTTGGCGTTCCTTGCCGATTTGATTCCCTTGCCTCTCACTGCATTTTTTTCGGCTCAAATTTGCTCGTGTTCTCTCTCTCTCGCATGCCTCGCGAGGGGGCTAGGCAGGTGCCCTCGCGAGCATTTTTTCTCCTTTCTGCCTTATCGCGAGCCACCCTCGTTCGAGCCCAAAAGCTGGCGCACCTCTCCTAGTCCGTGCCCCTCGGGTACCGCAACACAAAGTGCCAGGACAGGGCCAGGATGAACGGCAAATCTTTTAACACACTTCCTAACGAGTTTTTCGTAGTTCCTGAGCGAATGCAGGCCACCAAGGCAAGATGAATGCGAGGAAATAAACGCTTTGCGAGGAAGAGGACGTCCTGAGTATATCAGGTTAAGTTATCTTCGCGCAAAATAACGACACAACACAAGAACAACACGCATACTGATATAACCAAGGAACCATAGTTCGATACACGCCCCTGGGCCCATGCTGGTTTCATTCTTGATGCAGGAAAAGAGCAAAACAAAAGTAGCATTGCAGCGATCCGCGAGGACAGGCACATAGCACTACCCTAAGCCTAGCCAGATCCTTCCTCATGCTTCACGGAGGTGCAGCGATGAGACGACCCACTGCTGCCTTCAAAACGGGCACGACGGCATGGCGGCTGGGCATACCCACCACAGCTGGAGCTATAGTCGGAGGAAGAGCCGCCATAGCTGGACGAGACATGGTCGCCGACGAGGGCGGGCTCGCCCTCGTCCTCGTCCCGACTGTCCCCAAGGCCGAGTACATCCTCACCGTCGTTCGCCTCGGGGCAGCACCCGGCGCGACGACCATCTTCCCCAAACACCCTCACATAAAGGGTCGACCCACCATCATACCTGAAGTGGAGGGTGCACTGCCTACGCACGCCGCGCGCGGGGGCGAATGTCTGCCAGCCGTGAGCCAGGGCTATGTTGCCCGCGGCGGAAGTCTCGACCGCAACCCAAGAGGCCTTGCTGCAGCAGCCATCCGCCTGCAGCCAGAGTCCGCCTGGGCCAGAGGCCGGCAGTTCGCCGACGAAGAAGCGCGGGAGTTGGAGCCAGTTGCCGGCCGAGTTCTCCGACCAGACGACGAACTCCGGCGACACCTCCGCCATGTGGAAGCGCGGACGAGGGGGGCGCGCCACCATGGCGTGCCTCCCCTCATCAACTGGACCGCCATGGCTTGGATGGCCCACTCCGCGTGCCGTGGCGCCGTCTCGACAATGGGCCACGGCGGGGGTCGCAGCATGTTAACGCGGGCGGCCGCGGCCGCGCTTGGGCGCCGGGGAGCTGGGTCCCTCGCAAGGGGCTTTCCCCTTCTCGGCGGCGGAGAACTTCCTTTATGGTGCCATGGGTGTCACTGCAAGTGATGGAGCGAGGAGGAAGGAGAAAACAAGCAAGGAAGAGATGGGCAATGGGGGCTCTGCCCCCCTCCCCATTTATAGCAAGGGAAGGCCAACCGGCATCTCCCACGATCGCAGGTAATGATGGTTTTCCTTGCATGTCGCAGGGACCTGACAAGTCGAACAGTTGCCGAGGCAACGTGGGGAAGCGGAGACACCCACGTCCAATCACCCACCACGCGTCAATCTAGGCCGCAGGCTTTTGGGGCCCGCGGTGCTCCGAACTTGGCCCTTGGCTTCGCCGCGAAACCGAGCCTGAGCGCACCTTGGGCCCGGGGGCTACTGTCGGCGTCCTGGGAACAGGGGTCCCCAGACTTGCCTACCTTTGGCCCGCGGCGTGGCTGAGCCTGCAGGCCGTACGACCCATCTTCACCAACAAAGCATCCAAGACCCTCGCGAGGCGGATGACGCAAGGCCTCCTATGGAGTGGCCTAGCCAAGCAGGCTCACGAGGAGCGAAGATATCAAGGCGGGGCAAACCTCATGAGACCCTCGTGACATGAGCCGTGACACACGACACCAGGCAGGCGCCAGCGCGCGCAGCGTCCTTGTTTCCTCTTTGGTGCTAAGGAGGCCAGCGTAGGCGAAGAGTACCGAGGCATCAGGCAAAGGTTGCTATATTGGTGCAACGAGACCAAGACCAAGAGGACGACAAGACGGAGGTCATCATGGAGCCCAAGACGGCGTCACCACAAAGCTTTTCGCAGGCAAAAACCACTTTTGTCAGGATAGCTTGTACTAGCTGCCCCCCTTCAAATTGGCCGGCCATTGTTGGCTCCCTTCCCGCTCGATATTTGGGAAGAGGACCAGGGCCAATATTAATAGGACTAGACACCACCTTAGCAAGGGACGGATCATTCAGACCATCCTCACACACACAAGCTCACCGAGCTCAAGAACACCTCAACCTCAGGAGGCTGTTCTTCCCTTGTACTGTTCATCATTAGCCATAGAGGCAATCCACCACCACCACACTGGAGTAGGGTATTACACCACAACGGTGGCCCGAACCAGTATAAACCTTGTGTCTTTCTGTGTTGCGAGTTCGTCGAGTTCGTCCGCGAGATCTTAGTGAGCTAGGGCATGGATTGGTAGGAGGGAAAGACTTCGCGCGCACCCCAGTGTTCGAACCTTAAGGGTTTGCCGGAACCCCACATCCGACATAGGCATCACGTCCGAGACAAGTAGACCGACTCCTGCCTGCATCTACTACTATTACTCCACACATCGACCGCTATCCAGCATGCATCTAGAGTATTAAGTTCAGGAGAACAGAGTAAAACTTTAAGCAAGATGACATGATGTAGAGGGATAAACTCATGCAATATGATATAAACCCCATCTTGTTGTCCTCGATGGCAACAATACAATACGTGCCTTGCTGCCCCTACTGTCACTGGGAAAGGACACCACAAGATTGAACCCAAAGCTAAGCACTTCTCCCATTGCAAGAAAGATCAATCTAGTAGGCCAAAACAAACTAATAATTCGAAGAGACTTGCAAAGATAACCAATCATACATAAAAGAATTCAGAGAAGATTCAGATATTGTTCATAGATAAACTTGACGTAAACCCACAATTCATCGGTCTCAACAAACACACCGTGAAAGAAGATTACATCGAATAGATCTCCACAAGAGAGGGGGAGAACTTTGTATTGAGATCCAAAAAGAGAGAAGAAGCCATCTAGCTAATAACTATGGACCCATAGGTCTGAAGTAAACTACCGACACTTCATCGGAGGGGCTACAGTGTTGATGTAGAAGCCCTCCGTGATCGATGCCCCCTCCGGCGGAGCTCCAGAAAAGGCCCCAAGATGGGATCTCATGGATATAGAAAGTTACGGCGGTGGAATTAGGGTTTTGGCTCCGTATCTGGTAGTTTGGGGGTACGTAGGTATATATAGGAGGAAGGAGTACGTCGGTGGAGCAACAGGGGGCCCACGAGGGTGGAGGGCGCTCCTGGGGGGGGGGGGAGGCGCGCCCCCTACCTCGTGCCTCCCTCGTTGATTGCTTGACTTAGGGTCCAAGTCCTCTGGATCATGTTCGTTCCGAAAATCACCTTCCCAAAGGTTTCATTCCGTTTGGACTCTGTTTGATATTCTTTTTCTGCGAAACCCTAAATAGGCAAAAAACAACAATTCTGGGCTGGGCCTCCAGTTAATAGGTTAGTCCCAAAAATAATATAAAAGTGTATAATAAAGCCTAATAATGTCCAAAACAGAATATAATATAGCGTGGAACAATAAAAAATTATAGATACACTAGAGACGTATCAAGCATCCCCAAGCTTAATTCCTGCTCGTCCTCGAGTAGGTAAATGATAAAAATAGAATTTTTGATGTGGAATGCTACTTGGCATAATTTCAATGTAATTCTTCTTAATTGTGGTATGAATATTTAGATCCGAAAGATTCAAGACAAAAGTTCAATATTGACATAGAAATAATAATACTTCAAGCATACTGACTAAGCAATTATGTCTCTTCAAAATAACATGGCTAAAGAAAGTCATCCCTACAAAATCATATAGTCTAGCTATGCTCTATCTTCACCATACAAAGTATTTAAATCATGCACAACCCCGATGACAAGCCAAGCAATTGTTTCATACTTTTGGTGTTCCCAAACCTTTTCAATCTTCACGCAATACATGAGCGTGAGCCATGGACATAGCACTTTAGGTGGAATAGAAAGTTGGTTGTGGAGGAGAAAAAAGGGGGAAGATAGTCTCACATCAACTAGGCGTATCAACGGGCTATGGAGATGCCCATCAATAGATAGCAATGTGACTGAGTAGGGATTGCCATGCAACAGATGCACTAGAGCTATAAGTATATGAAAGCTCAACAAAAGGAACTAAGTGGGTGTGCATCCAACTCGCCTGCTCACGAAGACCTAGGGCATTTTGAGGAAGCCCATCATTGGAATATACAAGCCAAGTTCTATAATGAAAATTCCCACTAGTATATGAAAGTGATAACATATGAGACTCTCTATTATGAAGATCATGGTGCTACTTTGAAGCACAAGTGTGGTAAAAGGATAGTAGCATTGTCCCTTCTCTCTTTTTCTCTCATATATATTTTTTTATTTGCGAATTTTCCTTCTTTTTATGGCCTCTTTTTTTTATTTGGGCTTCTTTGGCCTCTTTTTTTATTTTATTTTTCCTCCGGAGTCTCATCCCGACTTGTGGGGGAATCATAGTCTCCATCATCCTTTCCTCACTAGGACAATGCTCTAAAAATGATGATCATCACACTTTTATTTACTTACAACTCGATACTTAGAACAAAATATGACTCTATGTGAATGCCTCCGGCGGTGTACCGGGATATGCAATGAATCAAGAGTGACATGTATGAAAGAATTATGAATGGTGGCTTTTCCACAAATACAATGTCAACTACATGATCATGCAAAGCAATATGACAATGATGGAGCGTGTCATAGTAAACGGAACGGTGGAAAGTTGCATGGCAATATATCTCGGAATGACTATGGAAATGCCATGATAGGTAGGTATGGTGGCTGTTTTGAGGAAGGTATATGGTTGGTGTATGATACCGGCTAAAGGTGTGCGGTATTAGAGAGGCTAGCAATGGTGGAAGGAAGAGAAGTGCGGATGATCCAAGGACTCAACCTTAGTCATAAAGAACTCATATACTTATTGCAAAAATCTACAAGTTATCAAAGCAAAGTATTACGCGCATTCTCCTAGGGGGTTAGATTGGTAGGAAAAGACCATCGCTCGTCCCCGACCGCCACTCGTAAGGAAGACAATCAATAAATAAATCATGCTCCGACCTCACCACATAATGGTTCACCATACGTGCCTGCTACGGGAATCACAAACTTTAACACAAGTATTTCTCAAATTCACAACTACTCGACTAGCATGACTCTAATATTACCATCTCCATACCTCAAAACAATTATCAAGTATCAAACTTCTCATATTATTCAACACACCCATAAGATTTTTTTATTAATCTTGAATGCCTAACATAATTAAAGCAAATTACCATGCTATTTTGTAGGACTCTCAAAATAATCTAAATGAAGCATGATAGAACAATAGTTTTTATAAAACAAATCCACCGACGTGCTCTAAAAGATATAAGTGAAGCACTAGAGCAAAAACTATATAACTCAAAAGATATAAGTGAAGCACATAGAGTATTCTAACAATTTCTGAATCATGTGTGTCTCTCTCAAAAGGTGTGTACAGCAAGGATGATTGTGGAAAACTAACAAATAAAGACTCAAATAATACAAGACGCTCCAAGAAAAACACATATCATGTGGTAAATAAAAATATAGCTCCAAGTAAAGTTACCGATGGAAGTAGATGAAAGAGGGGATGCCTTCCGGGGCATCCCCAAGCTTTGGCTTTTAGGTGTCCTTATATTATCTTGGGGTGCCATGGGCATCCCCAAGCTTAGGCTCTTTCCACTCCTTGTTCCATAATCCATCAAATCTTTTACCCAAAACTTGAAAACTTCACAACACAAAACTTAAAGTAGAAAATCTCGTGAGCTCCGTTAGCAAAAGAAAACAAAACACCACTTCAAGGTACTGTAATGAACTCATTGTTTATTTATATTGGTGTTATACCTACTGTATTACAACTTCTCTATGGTTTATAAACTATTTTACTAGCTATAGATTCATCAAAATAAGCAAACAACACACGAAAAAACAGAATCTGTAAAAAACAGAACAGTCTGTAGTAGTCTGTAGCTAACGCAATATCTGGAACCCCAAAAATTCTAAAATAAATTTCTGGACGTGAGGAATTTATCTATTAATCATATGCAAAAATAATTAACTAAATATCACTTACCAAATAAAAATGGCAGCAATTATCGTGAGCGCTAAAGTTTCTGTTTTTTACAGCAAGATTAAAAATACTTTCCCCAAGTCTTCCCAACAGTTCTACTTGGCACAAACACTAATTAAACACAAAAAATACAACCAAAACAGAGGCTAGATAAATTATTACTAAACAGGAGAAAAAAGCAAGGAATAAAAATAAAATTGGGTTGCCTCCCAACAAGCGCTATCGTTTAACGCCCCTAGCTAGGCATAAAAGCAAGGATAGATCTAGGTATCTTTATTTGGTAATTTTTTAATGAGACATATATCACCTTTAGGAGTTTCTTTCCTTTTATCAATAATCAAACTTCTAGGCACAAGATTGAAAAAATCATTAGTAGCAAATGGTTCCTTAATGATATCAAAAAGATTAGGGTGAATACTTATAGATTTGAGATCCGCAGTTTCTTTGCTAGAGGATTCACCCTTATTTTTAGGAACATACATAAGCTTGGCAATTTTAGTTGGAGGAAATGGGGTATTCCTTACGTAAGCAAAAGTGGTTCCCAAGCTGGTAATGATACCCTCAAGTTTATCGATTCTAGTGGAATCATGATTTATTCTTTCATTAACTATATGTTCCTTCTCTTTAATATTTTTCAAAGTTACTCCTACTTTAGATCCATATTGGGTAATTTGGTTGTGGATCTTTTTATCGAAATTTTCAATTAACTCAACGATGGCAACTTTATTTTCAATAATTTCAAGTTTTTGCATTACATGCTCCAAAGTTAACATAGTTCCATTAACCAAAAGAGGGGGTGAGCCAAACAAATCTATCATAGCATTATAGGAATCGAAAGTGTGGCTACCCAAGAAATTCCCTCCGGCAATGGTATCAAGGACATATATGTGCCAAGGAATAGCACCTACATAAAAATTGCAGAGAAGAATAAAAGTAGATTGCTTCCTGGTAGATCTATTTTTAGCATTGCAAATTCTATACCAAGCATCTTTTAGGTTTTCTCCTTCCCTTTGCTTAAAATTAAGAACTTCATTTTCGGGAGAAAACAGAGAAGATAGGGGACTAGCCATAATGAAAATCAAGCAATCCAACACACAAGTAAACGAGAAACGGGCAAAAAGAGGCAAATAGAGAAAAGAGGGAGGATGGAGAGAGAGAGGGCGAATAAAACGGCAAGGGTGAAGTGGGGGAGAGGAAAATGAGAGGCAAATGGCAAATAATGTAATGCGGGAGATAAGGGTTTGTGATGGGTACTTGGTATGTCTTGACTTGCAATGGCGCCACAAGTGACTCGTTGTCGGGAGTCAAATCTTGACTTGTCTTGCACGAACCTCCCCGACAACAGCACCAGAAATCCTTATTGCTACCTCTTGAGCACTGCGTTGGTTTTCCCTTGAAGAGGAAAGGGTGATGCAACAAAGTAGCGTAAGTATTTCCCTCAGTTTTTGAGAACCAAGGTATCAATCTAGTAGGAGGCCGTGCACGAGTCCCTCGCACCTACACAAACAAATAAATCCTCACAATCAACGCGATAAGGGGTTGTCAATCCCTACAGGTCACTTACGAGAGTGAGATCTGATAGATATGATAGGATAATATTTTTGGTATTTTTATGATAAAGAGAAATAAAAGATGCAAGTAAAATAGATGGCAACAGAAATAACTAAGTATTGGAAGATTAATATGATGGAAGATAGACCCGGGGCCATAGGTTTCACTAGTGGCTTCTCTCAAGAGCATAAGTATTTACGGTGGGTGAACAGATTACTGTTGAGCAATTGACAGAATTGAGCATAGTTATGAGAATATTTAGGTATGATCAAGTATATAGGCATCACGTCCGAGACAAGTAGACCGACTCCTGCCTGCATCTACTACTATTACTCCACACATCGATCGCTATCCAGCATGCATCTAGAGTATTAAGTTCAAGAGAACAGAGTAACGCTTTAAGCAAGATGACATGATGTAGAGGGATAAACTCATGCAATATGATATAAACCCCATCTTGTTATCCTCGATGGCAACAATACAATACGTGACGTGCTGCCCCTACCGTCACTAGGAAAGGACACCACAAGATTGAACCCAAAGCTAAGCACTTCTCCCATTGCAAGAAAGATGAATCTAGTAGGCCAAACCAAACTGATAATTCAAAGAGACTTGCAAAGATAACCAATCATACATAAAAGAATTTAGAGAAGATTCAAATATTGTTCATAGATAAACTTGATCATAAACCCACAACTCATCAGTCTCAACAAACACACCGCAAAAGAAGATTACATCGAATAGATCTCCACAAGAGAGGGGGAGAACTTTGTATTGAGATCCAAAAAGAGAGAAGAATCCATCTAGCTAATAACTATGGACCTGTAGGTCTGAAGTAAACTACTCACACTTCATCGGAGGGACTATGGTGTTAATGTAGAAGCCCTCCGTGATCGATGCCTCCTCCGGCGGAGCTCCGGAAAAGGCCCCAAGATGGGATCTCGTGGATACAGAAAGTTACGGCGGTGGAATTAGGGTTTTGGCTCCGTATCTGGTAGTTTGGGGGTACGTAGGTATATATAGGAGGAAGGAGTATGTCGAGGAGCAATAGGGGGCCCATGAGGGTGGAGGGCACGCCTGGGGGTAGGCGCGCCCCCTACCTCGTGCCTCCCTTGTTGATTGCTTGATGTAGGGTCCAAGTCCTCTAGATCATGTTCGTTCCGAAAATCACATCCCCGAATGTTTCATTCCGTTTGGACTCTGTTTGATATTTTTTTCTGCGAAACCCTAAAATAGGCAAAAGACAACAATTCTGGGCTGGGCCTCCGGTTAATAGGTTAGTCCCAAAAATAATATAAAAGTGTATAATAAAGCCCAATAATGTCCAAAACAGAATATAATATAGCATGGAACAATAAAAAATTATAGATACGTTGGAGACGTATCAAGCATCCCCAAGCTTAATTCCTGCTCGTCCTCGAGTATGTAAATGATAAAAACAGAATTTTTGATGTGGAATGCTACTTGGCATAATTTCAATGTAATTCTTCTTAATTGTGGTATGAATATTTAGATCCGAAAGATTCAAGACAAAAGTTCAATATTGACATAGAAATAATAATACTTCAAGCATACTAACTAAGAAATAATGTCTCTTCAAAATAACATGGCCAAAGAAAGTTATCCCTACAAAATCATATAGTCTGGCTATGCTCTATCTTCACCACACAATGTATTTAAATCATGCAGAACCCCGATGACAAGCCAAGCAATTGTTTCTGCATAGAGCTAACTCCTTGTCTCCTGGGCTTCTGGAAAGGTTTCAGCGTTAGTCCGCTGTCTTTCCTTCGGGTTTAGAGGGAGGAGTAGTTCTTTTCCTTGAAAAGTACCAACAAATCTTTGAATTTAGCATTTTGCGCTTTTTCAAATTCTGTTCAACAGCCCAAGGACTTTCCGCATTCAATTCTAGCTATTTCCGCACCCCCTAATCGACCAGAACAACAAATAGGTTATCTTTTATGCTTATTGGTACTTTTGGTGTTCTCAAACTTTTTCAATCTTCACGCAATACATGAGCGTGAGCCATGGACATAGCACTTTAGGTGGAATAGAATGGTGGTTGTGGAGGAGACAAAAAGGGGGAAGATAGTCTCACATCAACTAGGCGTATCAACGGGCTATGGAGATGCCCATCAATAGATATCAATGTGAGTGAGTAGGGATTGCCATGCAACGGATGCACTAGAGCTATAAGTATATGAAAGCTCAACAAAAGGAACTAAGTGGGTGTGCATCCAACTCGCTTGCTCATGAAGACCTAGGGCATTTTGAGGAAGCCCATCATTGGAATATACAAGCCAAGCTCTATAATGAAAATTCCCACTAGTATATGAAAGTGATAACATATGAGACTCTCTATTATGAAGATCATGGTGCTACTTTGAAGCACAAGTGTGGTAAAAGGATAGTAGCATTGTCCCTTCTCTCTTTTTCTCTCATATATTTTTTTATTTGGGCCTTTTCCTTTTTTATGGCCTCTTTTTTTTATTTGGGCTTCTTTGGCCTCTTTTATTTTATTTTATTTTTCATCCGGAGTCTCATCCCGACTTGTGGGGGAATCATAGTGTCACGCCCTCGATGCGGCTATGTCTCCCACGTGTCGAGGCACGACTTAGAGACATAGGCGCATTGAAAGCAATGTCGCAAGTCGGGAATCATTACACAACCCATGTACATATATAATATAAAGGGGAATAATATAATAGTTGGCTTACACTCGCCACGTCACATCAAAGTACATAAATAACATCCATCATACAATCACTCATGGCCCGACTACGGCGCCAAAATAGAAAAGAACCCCAACAAGCGACTAGGCCCTGAATCTAACCCCGAATAGGCACCACTACTGATCATCAGGAAAAGACACATAGTATCGCTGAGAGTCCTCGTCGTACTCCCACTTCAGCTCGAGCGCGCCATCCGGAGAAGTAGCATCGGTCCCTGCATCTGGTGTAATAGTAATCTGTGAGCCACAAAGGACTCAGCAATCCCGCACCCTCGCGATCAAGACTATTTAAGCTTAATAGGTAGGAAAGGGGTAATGTAAGTGGAGCTGCAGCAATCGACTAGCATATATGGTGGCTAACTTATTCGCAAAGGAGAGCGAGAAGAGGAGGCAAAGCACGAGCGGAAACTAAATAGAGCAGTCTACGCAAACATAACTCCAACGCCGTGTCCACTTCCCGGGCTCCGCCGAGAAGAGGCCATCCCGGCAACACACTCAGTTGGTTCATTTTAATTATTTAAGTTCAAGTTATCTACAACCGGACATTAACAAATTCCCATCTGCCCATAACCGCGGGCACGGCTTTCGAAAGATCAATCCCTGCAGGGGGGTCCCAACTTAGCCCATAACAAGCTCTCACGGTCAACGAAGGAATAGACCTCCACCCAGGACCCACCGATCAGACTCGGTATCCCGGTACAACAAGATGATTCGACAGGTCAAAACTAGTCCAGCAACACCGCCCGAATGCGCCGACAAATCCCGATAGCAGCTGCACATATCTCTTTCTCAGGGCACACGCAGATGAGACTAGCTACAAGTAAAACCAACCCTCAAGTTTCCCCGAGGTGGCCCCGCAGGCAGCTCATTTCGGACCAACATTCAGAGGAGCACTAGCCCGTGGGGGGCTAAAATAAAGATGACCCTCGGGCTCCGGAAACCCAAGGGAAAAAGAGGCTAGGTGGCAAATGGTAAAACCAATGTTGGGCATTGCTGGAAAAGCTTTAATCAAGGCGAACTATCAAGGGGTTCCCATTATAGCCCAACCGCGTAAGGGACGCAACAATCCGGGAACATAACACCGATATGACGGAAACTAGGGTGGCAAGAGTGGAACAAAACACTAGGCGAGAGGCCGAGCCTTCCACCCTTTACCAAGTATATAGATGAATAAAGATAACATAGCAATATAATGATATCCCAACAAGTAAATAAGTGTTCCAACAAGGAACGGCTCCAATCTTCACCTGCAACTAACAACGCTATAAGAAGGGCTGAGCAAAGCGGTAACATAGCCAATCAATGGTTTGCTAGGACAAAGGTGGGTTAGAGGCTCAATCATGGCAATTGGGAGGCTGACAAGCAAGTGGTAGGCATCGTAGCAATGGCAAAGCAAAAGAGCGAGCAAACTAGCATAGCAAAGATAGTAGTGATTTCAAGGGTGTGATCATCTTGCCTACACAGTTGTCAGAATTGACTGGATCCTCAAAAGCAAACTCAACGGGCTCCTCGTTAGCGAACTCGTCTTCCGGCTCTACCCAACAACACAAACAAGCAACAAGGATACAATCAACCACGTGCAAAGGCAACCAATAAGATGCAAAGATGATATGCTATGCGGGATGCGGTGCGGGATGCAAAATGCAAGATGTGATAGGAAATGTGTAAACCTGGCCTCAACTTGGAAAACCAAGTGTGACACTAGATAGAGGGGAAGAAATCCCCTGAAAACGATATAAAGATCATGGCAATCGGAGCTACGGTTTGGAAATGGCAAGCGTTTTACTAAACGAACCGATCTGCAATTTACAGCAAGTAGGCTCCTAAATGCAACAAAATGAACATGCTACAGCCACCCAACATGAAAAAAAATTGCATGGCAGTGATGTACTCAAGAAGCTTAACAAATCACCAGGACTGAGGCATAGGCAAATTCATCCATTAAGGGCTTCAAACAAGCATGGCAAAACTGAATAAGCAAAACAGATTTCAGACTTAGCGAAATTAACGCCAGTCTGAAATTTCAGACCACAATGCTCTCTTCGGAGCAGCAAAACAACATGATGCAAAACCTGAACATGGCAAGTAAGAGCATGGCATGGAGCTACTCAACAAGCTTAACAAATCACCCAAAATGACCTGGGGCCAACAGAGTTCACAAAATACTCTACCGAGCACACGAACATCGATGAAACACAATCAGTTTTCAGACAGTGAAAACTGGGACATGCTGAAATAATAACTCACGGAGGCATGTAACCGAGCTCGATGCTCTCACTATGGTGCAAGTCATGGCAAGGCAAGCATATATGCATTAAGAAGGCACAAAATGCTAACTAGACATGGCAAGAACAATGGTATAGCATGCATGGATCACTAGCAATCACTCCGGCAAAATCGCAAAAGAGTTCACGATCTGCCCAAAACAACAACTATCCAAAAGTTGAGCTCGATTGAGTCAACCTTGTCTGCTCCAACATAACAAGTAAGGACATGGATGGATTAAGCACAACAAGCATAACAAATCACTCTTACTGATCATCCTCAAAAGAGGCACGGATCACTAGGAAACAAGCCGGACATATAGCATCGTGAACTAAAACATCCCAGACTTGGTGATTTTCACTAAGTCCCTGAAATCAGTAAACTCAGGTAGCCTACTTCGCAAGCTTGCACAAGACAGCACACACATCCTAAAAATGCATGGGAGGCACCTCTGGAAAGAAGACAACATGCTTAACAATTCATCCCAAAGGGGCACAGGCATATCATGTATGGATTAAATATGGCAAAAATGAAAAAAGTGCATGATGAACTAAGGGATCTGCAATTTAACTCATGATTCCTCCTTCCAACAGCATTTTGGGCACCAAGATGACCTCAAATGCAAATGATGCAATGGAATGAAATGATGTACTCGTCGAGACGAAGAATTTGACATATCATATGCCCAAATCGGAGCTACGGATGCAAAGATATGGCAGGTCAAAGTAGCAAGAAAATCTAGGGTTAGGAGATAAAAGTCAACCGAGGGGATAACCAGATCCAGATCTAGCGCGGTTTACGGAGTTCACCGGAGTTACTGTAGCAGCTCGCCGGACTTGACGGGGAAGAAGGCCGGTGTGGAGGGGGAGGAAGAGGACGGCGGGGCCTGGCCGGATCCGGTCGCCGGAGTGGTCGTGGTGGCGCGCGGCCACCGGAATCAACGGCGGCGGCGACGCGGTTGGTGGCCGCGGCCGGGCGGCGGGTGGCGCGCGCGCGCCGGCGGGGAGGCGGCGGCGAGGCGCGCGGTGGCGGTGGTGAAGCTCCGGGCGGCGCGCGGGCAGCGGGAGCCCCGGGCGGCGGCGGTTGGTGGCGTTGACGGGCGGCGATGGGCCTCGGGGGGCCCCGCGTGGGCCTGCGGGCCGGCGGCGGCGAAGCGGTCCCCCGGGCCACGTGGCGGCGGCTGAGTGGCCCGCGGCGGCGACGGATGCTGTACGGCCGGGGGCGGACACGTCCGTCGGCGCGGTGGAGGGGAGATCTGAGGTTTTTTTTTCTCTCGAGGAGGACGGGGAGGAAGACGAGATCCGAAAAATGGGGGCCTTTAAATAGGCATAGAGGGAGCTAGGAGAGTCCAAATGAGGTGTGGTTTTCGCCCACACGATCGTGATCGAACGACCGAGACGATGGAGCAGAGTTTGGTGGGTTTTGGGCCAAAATGGAGGGGTGTTGGGCTGCACACACATGAGGCCTTTTCGGTCCCTCGGTTAACCGTTGGAGTATCAAACGAAGTCCAAATGACCCGAAACTTGACAGGCGGTCTACCGGTAGTAAACCAAGGCTGCATCGCAAGTCTCGGCCCAATCCGGAAATGTTTAATCCCCACACACGAAAGAAAGCTAGAAATGGCCACCGGAGGAGAACGAAGCGCCGGAATGCAAAACGGACAACGGGGAAAATGCTCGAATGCATGAGATGAACATGTATGCAAATGCAATGCACGTGATGACATGATATGAGATGCACAAAAACAAAAACAACACACGGAGACAAAGACCCGAACCCGAGAATTAAATATAACTTAATGCCGGAAACGGCAAGAGTTGGAGTACAATTCGGGAAGGTTACATATGGGGCGTTACAACACTCCACCACTACGAAAAGATCTCGTCCCGAGATCTAGGACTGAAAGAACTCTGGGTACTCAGAACGGAGGTGATCCTCGCGTTCCCAGGTAGCTTCACGGTTGGAATGGTGTGACCACTTGACTTTGAGAAACTTGATTGACTTGTTGCGAGTTCTGTGTTCAGTCTCTTCAAGGATTGCAACTGGGTGCTCACGGTAGGAGAGATCTTCTTGGAGCTCAATGTCCTCGAAGTTGATGGTGCGCTCAGGCGTCTTGAAGCACTTTCGGAGTTGCGAGACGTGGAACACATCATGAACATTGGCAAAGGTTGCAGGAAGCTCGAGTTGATAGGCGAGGTCGCCTCTCTTGCTGACAATCTTGAAAGGCCCGACGTATCTGGGGGCAAGCTTCCCTTTGATACCGAAGCGACGAGTCCCTTTCATAGGAGAGACGCGGAGGTAGACATGATCTCCGATCTCGAAGGCCAAATCACGGTGCTTGCTGTCATAGTAGCTCTTCTGACGAGATTGGGCTGCTTTGAGGTTATCACGAATGACCTTGCACATTTCTTCTGCCTCTGTGATCAGGTCATTACCCAGCAGCTGACGTTCACCGGTTTCAGACCAGTTGAGAGGTGTACGGCACTTCCTACCATACAGAATTTCTAACGGGGCCTTGCCGGAACTTGCTTGGAAACTGTTGTTGTACGAGAATTCAGCATAAGGAAGACAATCCTCCCACTTCAGGCCGAAGGAGTTAACACAAGCCCTGAGCATATCTTCAAGAATCTGGTTGACACGCTCGACATGACCGCTTGTTTGAGGATGGAAAGCAGTGCTGAAGCGAATGTTGGTGCCCATGGCCTTCTGAAAAGAATCCCAGAACTTGGAGGTAAAGATGCTGCCACGGTATGAAGATATCACTTGAGGAATACCGTGCAGAGAGACAATGCGAGAGGTGTAGAGCTCCGCCAATTGAGCTGCAGTGATTGACTCTTTGATAGGCAGGAAATGAGCCACTTTGGTGAGCTTGTCGATGACAACGAATATAGCATCATTGCCACGCTTGGACTTAGGAAACCCAGTCACGAAGTCCATTTCAATGTGGTCAAACTTCCATTCTGGAATGGCGAGAGGTTGGAGGAGACCTGCTGGCCTTTGGTGTTCTGCTTTCACTCTTCTGCAGACATCACATTCATTCACGAATTGAGCGATCTCGCGCTTCATTCGAGTCCACCAATAAGTTTGCTTCAGATCTTGATACATCTTCGTGCTACCAGGGTGGATGGAGAGGAGAGAGTTGTGAGCCTCATTCATGATCACTTTACGAAGTTCACCTTTGGGCACAACAATTCGATCCTCGAAGAAGAGAGTGTCCTTGTCATCAAGTCGGTAGCACTTGTACTTGGACTGACTCTTTGCAATACCAATCTTCACCTTTTTCACCATAGCATCAAGAAGCTGGGCTTGGCGAATCTGGTCTTCCAAGGTAGGAGAAACTTGAAGGTTGGCAAGGAAACCTTGAGGAACAACTTGCAGATTAAGTTTGCGGAAAGCTTCACAAAGCTCAGGTTGATAAGGCTTGAGAATCAGACTGTTGCAATATGCTTTTCTGCTCAAAGCGTCAGCAATCACATTAGCCTTGCCTGGAGTATACTCGATACTCGGATTGTACTCTTGAATCATTTCGACCCATCGAGTCTGCCTGAGGTTGAGATTAGGCTGAGTGAAGATGTACTTGAGACTCTTGTGATCAATGAAGATGTCCACTTTCCTTCCCAAGAGAAGATGTCTCCAAGTCAACAATGCGTGCACAACTGCCGCCAACTCGAGATCATGAGTGGGGTAGTTCTTCTCATTAGGCTTCAACTGGCGAGAGGTATAAGCAACAACTTTCTTCTCTTGCATCAGTACAGCACCTAGACCTTGGAGAGAGGCATCACAAAAGACCTCGTACGGCTTGGTTTCATCGGGCGGAGTCAGAACTGGAGCAGTGATCAATTTCTCTTTCAAAGCGTTGAAAGCGATATCACACTCTGGAGACCAAACGTACTTGACGTGCTTCTGAAGAAGACTTGAGAGAGGCTTCGCGATCTTGGAGAAGTTTTCAACGAATCTTCGGCAATAACTTGCAAGACCGAGGAAGCTACGGAGTTGCTTCACATTCTGAGGAGGTTCCCAATTAACGATTGCAGACACCTTCTCAGGATCCACGGAAATGCCCTTGGCAGAGATAATATGGCCAAGATAAAGAACCTCATCGAGCCAAAACTCACACTTGGAGAACTTGGCGTAGAATTGATGTTCCCTTAGCTTGTCAAGAACCAAACGCAAGTGTTTGGCATGATCTTCCTTGTTCTTCGAGAAAACTAGGATATCGTCGAGATAGACCAAAACAAAGTCGTTGGTGTAGGGGTTGAAGATGAAGTTCATCATGCGAGAGAACGTCGGAGGAGCATTAGCGAGGCCAAAAGACATAACAGTGTATTCATATGACCCATAGCTTGTTCTGAACGCCGTCTTTGGAATATCTTGCTCACGAATGCGAATTTGATGATAACCCATACGGAGATCAAGCTTGGAGAATACTTGGGCACCCTTGAGTTGTTCGAATAGCTCATTAATGTTGGGAAGTGGATATTTGTTCTTGATGGTCTTCTTGTTCAATGGACGGTAATCAACACAAAGTCGGTCCGTTCCATCCTCCTTCTTCACAAAAAGAACACCACAACCCCACGGAGAAGTACTAGGCCGAATGAGACCCATTCTTTCTTGAACATCGAGTTGTTTCTTCAACTCCTTCAACTCTTCGGGGCCGAGCTTGTAAGGCCGTTTGCACACCGGTTCCGTACCGGGCTCAAGTTCAATAACAAATTCAACTGGCTGGTTTGGAGGCATGCCTGGGAGTTCTTCAGGGAAGACATCTTGATACTCACAAACAATCGGAATCTGCAAAATAGCATCCAATTCACCCTTTTCATTGAGAGAGAACAACCGGATGGTATTATCCCGAGCAGCAAAAACAATTACTTCCTCAGACGAATGAGTTAGTTAAATCTGCTTGGCTGTGCAATCGAGGTGAGCTTTATGTTTAGAGAGCCAGTCCATTCCAAGAATAAGATCGATATCAGAATTGCCAAGAACCATTGGAGAAGCGAGGAACTTGAAATCACCCATCATGATAGAAATATCCGGAATCATCATAGTGGAACTCAGACGCTTCACTGGAGAGACGACTTGCATAGCTCTAGGTAATGCCTTAGTGCTAAAATTGTTCTCCGATGCAAATGGGAATGACATGAAGGAATGCGATGCACCAGAGTCAAAAAGAACTTTTGCAGGAACATCGTTAACAGGAAGGTTACCCATGATCACATCGGACGAATCCTCTGCCTGAGCTGCATTCACCATATTGACCTTGGCGTGCTTGGGATTATGCTTGACCACAGCTGTACTTGCCGATCTGACAGGAGGAGGAGGAAGACGCCTCTGGTTGAAACACTTGTTGGCATAGTGACCCTTCTGTTGGCACTTGTTGCACGTGACCTCTGAGAGCGGACGGTGATACGGAGCACTCGATCTTGAAGCTTGAGACGAAGTCTTGTTCTGAAAGCCTGGGTTGGGTGGGTGTCACGAACCACTGCCACCTTTGCTCTTCTGCTGATACGGCTGACAGAACGGAGGAGGAGGAAGCCAATACTTCTGCTGCTTGGCCACTTGAGTAGAGGAAGAAGACGTAGTGTCTCTGACTCGCTTCCTGGAAGCATCACACCTTAGCTGAGCAGCCTCTTGCTTCAGTGCCATGTTGTAGAACTCATCGTATCTCAGCGGCTCGAAGAGGACAAGAGCGAGCTGAATTTCTTCACGAAGACCACCCCTGAACTGATAGATCATGCTCTTCTCATCAGGAACATCCTGCTTGGCAAAACGGGCGAGCTTCTGGAACAACTTGTTGTAGTCATAGACAGACAAAGAGCCTTGCTTCAGATTGCGGAATTCTTCATGTTTGCTTTCAGTCACACTTTGAGGAATGTGATGAGCTCGAAAATCACGACGGAAATCATCCCAAGTGATCAAACGTCCACCTCTGGAATCCCGGTACTGCTGAAACCACTCTGCGGCCTGATCCTTGAGCTGGAAAGACGCGAACTTGACGAAATCTTCAGGTCTGACATTGCTACATTCAAAATGCATGCCCAGATCGACTAACCAATCATCAGCATCGGTAGCCTCAACGCAGTTACTGAACGTCTTTGGACCATTTGCGAGGAACTGATTCAGAGTTGCAAATTGGTTCTGGTTGTTGCCTTGATTTCCTTGACTGCTTTGATTCCGCTCTTGGATGATTTGCATGATCAGCTGAGTATTTGCATTAGTAGCAGCCATCACAGCCTGCCATGCTTCCGGAGGAGGCGGAGGTGGTGGAGGATCTTGATTCTGGTTCTGACTGGTGCTCTTAGCGGGAGCCATCCTGAAGAGGTTGACCACCATTAGCACACAAATAGAGAAATATTGAAGGTGAATCCAACGGAATGAAAAATGCAACATAAAGTCTTCACATCCGAACAAAATGAACGAATGCACTTCTCTTGAAGTGGTCACATATTCCTAAATTGCGAAGCCACGAAGAATCAGGTAGAATAGGTACATCAACGAGGGGTGAAATCAACATATGACGTCGAAGAAGAACGAATACCACAACTCGAAATAAAACCAAGGGTTGGCTTGCGGAATAAGCCGGAACAAACACATGATAGAAATTTCGTCCGAAGTGTTCATGGTAGGACCTACACGGGCTCGACCGTACAGCACCATCATGTACAAGGCAGTGCACATGACATACGAAGCGTCCCCAAGTCAGCATAGCCAAGGACTCTTTAAGACACAACGAGGCCACTGTAAAATCGACCGTGAATAGGCGAACCACTAGACGTCGAACCCCAATTTCATATCACACATCTGTTGGAAAGATATCCTAAGGCTACTTGAATTCCCACCTATGAAATTCCCGAAACTTTCCGGTTATGCAATCAGGTGTTGGGGATACAGGGGAAGCATAATATCTCACCCAAGCTAGCAAATCCTACATCCAGCTGCATCCATCCTTCAACAGATAACCAAGAAACCTTCGGAAACCATCTATCTCAACCTTCGAAAAGCATCCGTTATACAAGTTATGGCGATACTCCCGAACTCCCGCCCCAGTACTGGGTGGCGTCGAGGTTATCTCACCAACGAACTACATAAAGGAGATTTTCGATGTCGCGCACATATCTCAAGTATGCCAGAATTGCAACGATAGAATTATGATGACAACACCTCAGAGCTCAACTCCCCGGGACACTTCCACTAAACCCCTGACAGGAGGCACCAAGACAGTATTCTCATCATAAGCCATCGGAACAAAACTAAGATACTCGCGTGATCCTAAATTTTTTTAGTGAAATTTGAGAAGAGAAGAGTCAAAACTCTACGTCAGGATGCCTTACCAGAGCGATGAGGAGACTAGGAAGTAAAAAGAATTCCTAAGCTCTCCGATATATAATTCCTAAGGACTCAAAACATTTTTCTAGACACAACTCGGCTGCTAAAAACGATCAAGCAATGGGGCTCCTAAGGTCGGGGAAGGCTCTAATTACCAACTTGTAACGCCCTCGATGCGGCTATGTCTCCCACGTGTCGAGGCACGACTTAGAGACATAGGCGCATTGAAAGCAATGTCGCAAGTCGGGAATCATTACACAACCCATGTACATATATAATATAAAGGGGAATAATATAATAGTTGGCTTACACTCGCCACGTCACATCAAAGTACATAAATAACATCCATCATACAATCACTCATGGCCCGACTACGGCGCCAAAATAGAAAAGAACCCCAACAAGCGACTAGGCCCTGAATCTAACCCCGAATAGGCACCACTACTGATCATCAGGAAAAGACACATAGTATCGCTGAGAGTCCTCGTCGTACTCCCACTTCAGCTCGAGCGCGCCATCCGGAGAAGTATCATTGGTCCCTACATCTGGTGTAATAGTAATCTGTGAGCCACAAAGGACTCAGCAATCCCGCACCCTCGTGATCAAGACTATTTAAGCTTAATAGGTAGGAAAGGGGTAATGTAAGTGGAGCTGCAGCAAGCGACTAGCTTATATGGTGGCTAACTTATTCGCAAAGGAGAGCGAGAAGAGGAGGCAAAGCACGAGCGGAAACTAAATAGAGCAGCCTACGCAAACATAACTCCAACGCCGTGTCCACTTCCCGGACTCCGCCGAGAAGAGGCCATCACGGCAACACACTCAGTTGGTTCATTTTAATTATTTAAGTTCAAGTTATCTACAACCGGACATTAACAAATTCCCATCTGCCCATAACCGCGGGCACGACTTTCGAAAGATCAATCCCTGCAGGGGGGTCCCAACTTAGCCCATAACAAGCTCTCACGGTCAACGAAGGAATAGACCTCCACCCAGGACCCACCGATGAGACTCGGTATCCCGGTACAACAAGATGATTCGACAAGTCAAAACTAGTCCAGCAACACCGTCCGAATGCACCAACAAATCCCGATAGGAGCTGCACATATCTCTTTCTCAGGGCACACTCAGATGAGACTAGCTACGAGTAAAACCAACCCTCAAGTTTCCCCGAGGTGGCCCCGCAGGCAGCTCATTTCGGACCAACACTTAGAGGAGCACTAGCCCGTGGGGGGCTAAAATAAAGATGACCCTCGGGCTCCGGAAACCCAAGGGAAAAAGAGGCTAGGTGGCAAATGGTAAAACCAATGTTGGGCATTGCTGGAAAAGCTTTAATCAAGGCGAACTATCAAGGGGTTCCCATTATAGCCCAATCGCGTAAGGGACGCAACAATCCGGGAACATAACACCGATATGACGGAAACTAGGGTGGCAAGAGTGGAACAAAACACTAGGCGAGAGGCCGAGCCTTCCACCCTTTACCAAGTATATAGATGACTAAAGATAACATAGCAATATAATGATATCCCAACAAGTAAATAAGTGTTCCAACAAGGAACGGCTCCAATCTTCACCTGCAACTAACAACGCTATAAGAAGGGCTGAGCAAAGCGGTAACATAGCCAATCAATGGTTTGCTACGACAAAGGTGGGTTAGAGGCTCAATCATGGCAATTGGGAGGCTGACAAGCAAGTGGTAGGCATCGTAGCAATGGCAAAGCAAAAGAGCGAGCAAACTAGCATAGCAAAGATAGTAGTGATTTCAAGGGTGTGATCATCTTGCCTACACAGTTGTCAGAATTGACTGGATCCTCAAAAGCAAACTCAACGGGCTCCTCGTTAGCGAACTCGTCTCCCGGCTCTACCCAACAATATAAACAAGCAACAAGGATACAATCAACCACGTGCAAAGGCAACCAATAAGATGCAAATATGATATGCTATGCGGGATGCGGTGCGGGATGCAAAATCCAAGATGTGACAGGAAATGCATGAACCTGGCCTCAACTTGGAAAACCAAGTGTGCCACTAGATAGAGGGGAAGAAATCCCCTGAAAACGATATAAAGATCATGGCAATCGGAGCTACGGTTTGGAAATGGCAAGCGTTTTACTAAATGAACCGATCTGCGATTTACAGCAAGTAGGCTCCTAAATGCAACAAAATGAACATGCTACAGCCACCCAACATGAAAACAAATTGCATGGCAGTGATGTACTCAAGAAGCTTAACAAATCACCAGGACGGAGGCATAGGTAAATTCATCCATTAAGGGCTTCAAACAAGCATGGCAAAACTGAATAAGCAAAACAGATTTCAGACTTAGCGAAATTAACGCTAGTCTGAAATTTCAGACCACGATGCTCTCTTCGGAGCAGCAAAACAACATGATGAAAAACCTGAACATGGCAAGTAAGAGCACGGCATGGAGCTACTCAACAAGCTTAACAAAACACCCAAAATGACCTGGGGCCAAAAGGGTTCAAAAAATACTCTACCAAGCACACGAACATCGATGAAACACAATCAGTTTTCAGACTTGGTGAAAACTGGAACATGCTGAAATAATAACTCACGGAGACATGTAACCGAGCTCGATGCTCTCACTATGGTGCAAGTCATGGCAAGGCAAGCATATATCCATTAAGAAGGCACAAAATGCTAGCTATACATGGCAAGAACAATGGCATAGCATGCATGGATCACTAGCAATCACTCCGGCAAAATCGCAAAAGAGTTCACGATCTGCCCAAAACAACAACTATCCAAAAGTTGAGCTCGATTGTGTCAACCTCGGGTGCTCCAACATAACAAGTAAGGACATGGATAGATTAAACACAACAAGCATAACAAACCACTCTTACTGATCATCCTCAAAAGAGGCACGGATCACTAGGAAACAAGCCGGACATATAGCATCGTGAACTAAAACATCCCAGACTTAGTGATTTTCACTAAGTCCCTGAAATCAGTAAACTCAGGTAGCCTACTTCGCAAGCTTGCACAAGACAGCACACACATCCTAAAAATGCATGGGAGGCACCTCTGGAAAGAAGACAACATGCTTAACAATTCATCCCAAAGGGGCACAAGCATATCATGCACGGATTAAATATGGCAAAAATGACAAAAGTGCATGATGAACTAACGGATCTGCAATTTAACTCATGATTCCTCCTTCCAACAGCATTTTGGGCACCAAGATGACCTCAAATGCAAATGATGCAATGGAATGAAATGATGTACTCGTCGAGGCGAAGATTTTGACATATCATATGCCCAAATCGGAGCTACGGATGCAAAGATATGGCAGGTCAAAGTAGCAAGAAAATCTAGGGTTAGGAGATAAAAGTCAACCGAGGGGATAACCAGATCCAGATCTAGCGCGGTTTACGGAGTTCGCCGGAGTTACTGTAGCAGCTCGCCGGACTTGACGGGGAAGAAGGCCAGCGTGGAGGGGGAGGAAGAGGACGGCGGGGCCCGGCCGGATCCGGTCGCCGGAGTGGTCGTGGTGGCGCGCGGCCACCGGAATCAACGGCGGCGGCGGCGCGGTTGGTGGCCGCGTCCGGGCGGCGGGCGGCGCGCGCGCGCTGGCGGGGAGGCGGCGGCGAGGCGCACGGTGGCGGTGGTGAAGCTCCGGGCGGCGCGCGGGCAGCGGGAGCCCCGGGCGGCGGCGGTTGGTGGCGTTGACGGGCGGCGATGGGCCTCGGGGGCCCCGCATGGGCCTGCGGGCCGCCGGCGGCGAAGCGGTCCCCCAGGCCACGTGGCGGCGGCTGAGTGGCCCGCGGCGGCGGCGGACGCTGTCCGGCCGGGGGCGGACACGTCCGTCGGCGCGGTGGACGGGAGATCTGAGGTTTTTTTTTCTCGAGGAGGACGGGGAGGAAGACGAGATCCGAAAAATGGGGGCCTTTAAATAGGCATAGAGGGAGTTAGGAGAGTCCAAATGAGGTGCGGTTTTCGCCCACACGATCTTGATCGAACGACCGAGACGATGGAGCAGAGTTTGGTGGGTTTTGGGCCAAAATGGAGGGGGTGTTGGGCTGCACACACACGAGGCCTTTTCGGTCCCTCGGTTAACCGTTGGAGTATCAAACGAAGTCCAAATGACCCGAAACTTGACAGGCGGTCTACCGGTAGTAAAACAAGGCCGCATGGCAAGTCTCGGCCCAATCCAGAAATGTTTAATCCCCACACACGAAAGAAAGCTAGAAATGGCCACCGGAGGAGAACGAAGCGCCGGAATGCAAAACGGACAACGGGGAAAATGCTCGAATGCATGAGATGAACATGTATGCAAATGCAATGCACGTGATGACATGATATGAGATGCACGAAAACAAAAACAACACACGGAGACAAAGACCCGAACCCGAGAATTAAATATAACTTAATGCCGGAAACGGCAAGAGTTGGAGTACAATTCGGGAAGGTTACATATGGGGCGTTACACATAGTCTCCATCATCCTTTCCTCACTGGGACAATGCTCTAAAAATGATGATCATCACACTTTTATTTACTTACAACTCGATACTTAGAACAAAATATGACTCTATGTGAATGCCTCCGGTGGTGTACCGGGATATGCATTGAATCAAGAGTGACATGTATGAAAGAATTATGAACGGTGGCTTTGCCACAAATACAATGTCAACTACATGATCATGCAAAGCAATATGACAATGATGGAGCGTGTCATAGTAAATGGAATGGTGGGAAGTTGCATGGCAATATATCTCAGAATGGCTATGGAAATGCCATGATAGGTAGGTATGGTGGCTGTTTTGAGGAAGGTATATGGTGGGTGTATGATACCAGCAAAAGGTGCGCGGTATTAGAGAGGCTAGCAATGGTGGAAGGAAGAAAAGTGCGTATGATCCATGGAGTCAACCTTAGTCATAAAGAACTCGTATACTTATTGCAAAAATCTACAAGTTATCAAATCAAAGTATTACGTGCATGCTCCTAGGGGGTTAGATTGGTAGGAAAAGACCATCGCTCGTCCCCGACCGCCACTCATAAGGAAGACAATCAATAAATAAATCATGCTCCGACTTCATCACATAACGGTTCACCATACATGCATGCTACGGGAATCACAAACTTTAACACAAGTATTTCTCAAATTCACAACTACTCGACTAGCATGACTCTAATATTACCATCTCCATATCTCAAAACAATTATCAAGTATCAAACTTCTCATAGTATTCAACACACTAATAAGAATTATTTTTTATTAAACTTGGATGCGTAACATAATTAAAGCAAATTACCATGCTGTTTTGTAGGACTCTCAAAATAATCTAAGTGAAGCATGAGAGAACAATAGTTTCTATAAAACAAATCCACTGACGTGGTCTAAAAGATATAAGTGAAGCACTAGAGGAAAAACTGTATAACTCGAAAGATATAAGTGAACAAACAAATCTTGTCTTGAATTGGGAGAAGTGCCACTTTATGGTTAATGAAGGCATTGTCTTGGGTCATAAAATTTCTAAAAGAGGTATTGAAGTGGACAAAGCTAAGGTTGATGCAATGGATAAAATGCCATGTCCTAAAGATATAAACGGCATTCATAGTTTCTTAGGTCATGCTGGTTTCTATAGGAGATTTATCAAAGACTTTTCAAAAATTTCTAGGCCTCTTACTAATCTCTTGCAGAAGGATATTCCTTCTGGTTTTTATGATTATTGTTTAGAAGCCTTTGAAATACTTAAGAAAGCTTTAATTTCTACACCTATTGATCAACCACCTGATTGGAACTTGCCTTTTGAAATTATGTGTGATGCTAGTGATTATGATGTTGGTGCGGTTCTAGGACAAAGAGTTTATAAGAAACTTAATGTTATTCATTATGCTAGTAAAACTCTAGACAGTGTTCAAAGAAATTATACTACTACTAAAAAGGAATTCTTAGCAGTTGTGTTTGCTTGTGATAAATTTAGACCTTATATTGTTGATTTCAAAGTAACTATTCACATAGACCATGCTGCTATTAAATATCTTATGGAAAAGAAAGATGCTAAACCTAGACTTATTCGATGGGTTCTCTTGTTACAAGAATTTGATTTACATATCATTGATAGAAAAGGAGCCGAGAACCCAATTGCTGATAATTTATCTAGGCTTGAAAATGTGCTTGATGACCCACTACCTATTGATGATAGCTTTCCAGATGAGCAGTTAGCTGCAATAAATGTTTCTCATAGTACTCCTTGGTATGATGATTATGCTAATTACATTGTTGCTACATATTTACCACCTAGCTTTACATACCAACAAAAGAAAAAAGTTCTTCTATGATTTAAGACATTACTTTTGGGATGACCCACATCTTTATAAAGGAGTAGATGGTATTATTAGACATTGTGTACCTAAGCATGAACAGGGACAAATCCTACGGAAATGTCACTCCGAGGCTTATGGAGGGCATCATGCTGGAGATAGAACTGCTCACAAGGTATTAAATCTGGATTTTATTGGCCTACTCTCTTCAAAGATGCCCGTAAGTTCGTCTTATCTTGTGATGAATGTCAAAGGACATGTAAGCGTCAAGAAATGCCTATGAATTATTCACTTGTTATTGAACCATTTGATGTTTGGGGATTTGATTACATGGGACCTTTTTCTTCCTCTAATGGGTATACACATATTTTGGTTATTGTTGATTATGTTACTAAATGGGTAGAAGCTATTCCAACCAGTAGTGTTGATCACAACACCTCTATTAAAATGCTTAAGGAAGTTATTTTCCCAAGGTTTGGAGTCCCTAGATATTTAATGACTGATGGTGGTTCACACTTTTCTCATGGTGCTTTTCGTAAAATTCTTGCCAACTATGATGTTAACCATATAATTGCATCACCTTATCATCCTCAGTCTAGTGGTCAAGTTGAACTTAGCAATAGAGAAATAAAATAAATTTTGCAAAAGACTGTCAATTGGTCCAGGAAGAATTGGTCTAAGAAACTAGATGATGCACTTTGCGCTTATAGAACAACATATAAAAATCCTATGGGTATGTCTCCTTATAAAATGGTTTATGGAAAAGCTTGTCATTTGCCTCTTGAGTTAGAACATAAAGCATATTGGGCAATCAAAGAACTCAATTATGATTTCAAACTTGCTAGTGAAAAGAGGTTATTTGATATTAGCTCATTAGATGAATGGAGAACCCAAGCTTATGAAAATGCAAAATTATTTAAAGAAAAATTACAAAGATGGCATGACAAAAGAATTCAAAATAGTGAGTTTAAAGTCGGAGAGTATGTTCTTTTGTACAAATCTCGTTTCAGATTCTTTGCAGGAAAACTCCTCTCAAAATGGGAAGGGCCAAACGTCATCGAGGAGGTTTACCAGTCTGGAGCCATCAAAGTAAACAATTCCGAAGGTACTAACCCAAAGGTTGTCAATGGGCAACGAATAAAGCATTATATCTCAGGTATGCCTATTAATATTGAAAGTAATATTATCCAAACTATTACACCGGAAGAACACATAAAAGAGTCCTTCCAGAACATTCCAGAATTGTGAAAATAAGGAGGTATGTGATACGGTAATTAAACGGACTTCGAAAAATCCACAAAAATATTTTTTATCAGTTTTGAAATATTTAAGAATTTTGGGAATAAAGAAACTTCCAGGAAGCGTGTAACGCCCTCGACGCGGCTATATCTCCCACGTGTTGAGGCACGACTTAGAGGCATAACCGCATTGAAAGCAATGTCGCAAGTCTGGAAATCATCACACATCCCATGTACATAAATAAGATAAAGGGGAGGTACATAGTTGGCTTACACTCGCCACGTCACATCAAAGTACATAAATAACATCCACCATACAAATCACTCATGGCCCGACTACGGTGCCAAAATAGAAAAGACCCCCAACATGCGACAAGGCCCTGAATCTAACCCCGACTAGGCACCACTACTGATCATCAGGAAAAGACATGTAGTAACGCTGAGAGTCCTCGTCGTACTCCCACTTGAGCTCAAGCGCGCCATCTGGAGCGGTATCATCTGTCCCTGCATCTGGTGTAATAGTAATCTGTGAGCCACAGGGACTCAGCAATCTCGCACCCTCGCGATCAAGACTATTTAAGCTTAATATGTAGGAAGGGGGTAATGTAAGTGGAGCTGCAGCAAGCGACTAGCATATATGGTGGCTAACTTATTCGCAAAAGAGAGCGAGAAGAGGAGGCAAAGCACGAGCGAGAAACTAGAGAGCAACCTGCGCAAACATAACTCCAACACCGTGTCCACTTCCCGGACTCCGCCGAGAAGAGGCCATCACGGCAACACACTCAGTTGATTCATTTTAATTAATTGAGGTTCAAGTTATCTACAACCGGACATTAACAAATTCCCATCTGCCCATAACCGCGGGACGGCTTTCGAAAGATCAATCCCTGCAGGGGGGTCCCAACTTAGCCCATAACAAGCTCTCACGGTCAACGAAGGAATAGACCTCCACCCAAGACACACCGATCAGACTCGGTATCTTGGTACAACAAGATGATTCGACAGGTTAAAACAAGTCCAGCAACACCGCCCGAATGTGCCGACAAATCCCGATAGGAGCTGCACATATCTCTTTCTCAGGGCACACTCAGATTGTCTTAGGTACGGGTAGGCCAGCCCAGAGTTGCCCCGGCCACCGGCAGCTCACAGTTGGACCAACACTCAGAGGAGCACTGGCCCGGGGGGGGGGGGGGTTAAAATAAGATGACCCTCGGGCTCCAGAAACCCAAGGGAAAAAGAGGCTAGGTGGCAAATGGTAAAACCAATGTTGGGCATTACTGGACAAGCTTTAATCAAGGCGAACTATCAAGGGGTTCCCATTATAGCCCAACCGCGTAAGGGACGCAACAATCCGGGAACATAACACCGATATGACGGAAACTAGGGCGGCAAGAGTGGAACAAAACACTAGGCGAGAGGCCGAGACTTCCACCCTTTACCAAGTATATAGATGCATTAAGATAACATAGCAATATAATGATATCCCAACAAGTAAATAAATGTTCCAACAAGGAACGACTCCAATCTTCACCTGCAACTAACAACGCTATAAGAGGGGCTGAGCAAAGCGGTAACATAGCCAATCAACGGTTTGCTAGGACAATGGTGGGTTAGAGGCTCAATCATGGCAATTGGGAGGCTGACAAGCAAGTGGTAGGCATCGAAGCATTGGCATAGCAAAAGAGCGAGCATACTAGCATAGCAAAGATAGTAGTGATTTCGAGGGTATGATCATCTTGCCTGCACAGTTGTCAGAGTTGACTGGATCCTCAAAAGCAAACTCAATGGGCTCCTTGTTAGCGAACTCGTCTCCCGGCTCTACCCAACAACACAAACAAGCAACAAGGATACAATCAACCACGTGCAAGGGCAACCAATAAGATGCAAAGATGGTATGCTATGCGGGATGCGATGCGAGATGCAAAATGCAAGACGTGACAGGAAATGCATGAACCTGGCCTCAACTTGGAAAACCAAGAGTGCCACTGGATAGAGGGGATGAAATCACCTGAAAACGATATAAAGATCATAGGAATCGGAGCTACGGTTTGGAAATGGCAAGCGTTTTACGGAACGAACCGGTCTGCGATTTACAGCAAGTAGGCACATAATGCAACGAAATGAACATGCTACAGCCACCAAACATGAAAACAAAATACATGGCAGGGATGTACACAAGATGCTTATCAAAACACTAGCACTGAGCCATAGCCAAATTCATCCATTATGAGGTTCAAACAAGCATGGCAAAAATGAATATGCAAAACAAATTTCAGACTTTGTGAAATTAACACTAGTCTGAAATTTCAGACCACGATGCTCTCTTCGGAGCAGCAAAACAACATGAAACACAACCTGAACATGACAAGTAAGAACATGGCATGGAGCGACTCAACAAGCTTAACAAAACACCCAAAGTGACTTGGGGCCAAAAGGGTTCACAAAATACTCTAACGAGCACACGAACATAGATGAAACACAATCAGTTTTCAGACTTAGTGAAAACTGAGACATGCTGAAATTTAACTCGCGAAGGCATGTAATCGAGCTTGATGCACTCACTACGGTGCAAGTCATGGCAAGACAAGCATATATCCATAAAGAAGGCACAAAATGCTAGCTAGACATGGCAAGAACAATGGCATAACATGCATGGATCACTGACAATAGCATCGGCAAAATCGCAAACAAGTTGACGATCTGCCCAGATTTACCACGAAGCAAAAGTAGAGCTCGATTGACTCAAGCTAGAGCACTCCACATATGCAAACAAAGACATGGATGGATAGAGCATAACATGAATATCAGAACTCCCTTACTGATCATCCTCAAAAGAGGCACGGATCACTAGGAAACAAGCCGAACATGTGGCATCATGAACTAAAATATCCCAGACTTAGTGAAAATCACTAAGTCCCAGAAAACAGAATTCTCAGGTGCCCCTCTTTGCAAGCTTGCACAAGACACCACACACATCCTAAAAATGCATGGTTGGCACCTCTGGAAAGAAGACAAAATGCTTAACAATTCATCCCAAAGACTCACCGGCATATCATGCACACAATAATCATGGCAAAAATGACAAAAGTCTATGATGAAGTAACGGATCTGCAATTTAACTCATGATGCCTCCTTCTAACAGCATTTTGGGCAACTAGATGAACTCAAATGCAAATGATGCAATGGAATGAAATGATTTACAGGTCGAGACGAACATTTTGATATATTATATGTCCAAATCGGAGCTACGGATGCGGAGATATCAACAGTCAAAGATAGCATAAAAGATTAAGGGGGAGAAGGGAAAGTCAACCCTCAGATCTAGGGTTACTGTAGGTGGATCTGGATCGCGGTGGCGCGCGAACCGAGGTGGCCGGACTCTCGCCGGAGCTCCTCGCCGGCGAAGGGTGCGGGGCGGCGCCGGGGAGGACGGAGGAGGCGGCTCCGGTCGGAGGAGGAAGGCGACGGGGCGACGACCACCGGGCGGCGCGGCGGCGACCACCGGGCGGCGGTGGCGGCTGACTCCGGCCACCGGCGTCGAGCGGCGCGTGGCGGCTCCGGCCGCCGCAGCGGAAGAAGGCGGCGGCAGGGCGACGAGGCCTCGGGCGCGGGCAGGCGGCGGAGGGAGATGGGCTCGGGGGCCGGCCGCGGGCCTGCGGGCCGGCGGCGAACTGGGGACCCGCGGCGCCACGTGGCGGCTCCCGGTTGGCTGCGGCGGGCGGCGGCGGACGCGTCCGGCCGGGGCGGACGTGTCCGTCGGCGCGGAAGGGTTTTTTTAGGCTAGGGTTTCGGTGAGAGATCCGAGATTAGGAATGGGGGGCTATATATAGGCATAGAGGGAGCTAGGAGAGTCCAAATGAGGTGCGGTTTTCGGCCACGCGATCGTGATCGAACGCTCTAGGACATGGAGCAGAGTTTGGTGGGTTTTGGGCCAAATTGAAGGGGTGTTGGGCTGCAACACACACGAGGCCTTTTCGGTCCCTCGGTTAACCATTGGAGTATCAAACGAAGTCCAAATGGTACGAAACTTGACAGGCGGTCTACCGGTAGTAAACCAAGGCCGCATGACAAGTCTCGGTCCAATCCGGAAATGTTTAATCCCCACACACGAAAGAAAGCTAGAAATGGCCACCGGAGGAGAACGAAGCGCCGGAATGCAAAACGGACAACGGGGAAAATGCTCGAAGGCATGAGATGAACATGTATGCAAATGCAATGCACGTGATGACATGATATGAGATGCATGAAAACGAAAACAACACACGGAGACAAAGACCCGAACCCGTGAATAAATATAACTTAATGCCGGAAACGGCAAGAGTTGGAGTACAAATTGGGAAAGTTATATCTGGGGCGTTACAACACTCCACCACTACGAAAAGATCTCATCCCGAGATCTAGGACTGAAAGAACTCCGGGTACTCAGAACGGAGGTGATCCTCGCGTTCCCAGGTAGCTTCACGGTCGGAATGGTGTGACCACTTGACTTTGAGAAATTTGATTGACTTGTTGCGAGTCCTGCGTTTAGTCTCTTCAAGGATTGCAACTGGGTGCTCACGATAGGAGAGATCTTCTTGGAGCTCAATTCCTCGAAGTTGACGGTGCGCTCAGGCGTCTTGAAGCACTTTCGGAGTTGGGAGACATGGAACACATCATGAACATTTGCAAAGTTTGAAGGAAGCTCGAGTTGATAGGCGAGGTCGCCTCTCTTGCTGACAATTTTGAAAGGTCCGACGTATCTAGGGGCAAGCTTCCCTTTGATACCGAAGCGACGAGTCCCTTTCATAGGAGAGACGCGGAGGTAAACATGATATCCGATCTCGAAAGCCAAATCACGGTGCTTACTATCATAGTAGCTCTTCTGGCGGGATTGGGCTGCTTTGAGGTTATCACGAATGACCTTGCACATTTCTTCTGCCTCTGTGATTAAGTCATTACCCAGCAACTGACGTTCACCGGTTTCAGACCAGTTGAGAGGGGTACGGCATTTCCTACCATACAGAATTTCAAATGGGGCCTTGCCCGAACTTGCTTGAAAACTGTTGTTGTATGAGAATTCAGCATAAGGAAGACAATCCTCCCACTTCATGCCGAAGGAGATAACACAAGCCCTGAGCATATCTTCAAGAATCTGGTTGACACGCTCGACTTGACCGCTAGTTTGAGGATGGAAAGTAGTGCTGAAGCGGATGTTGGTGCCCATGGCCTTCTGAAAGGAATCCCAAAACTTGGAGGTAAAGATGCTTCCACGGTCTGAAGATATCACTTGAGGAATACCGTGAAGAGAGACAATTCGAGAGGTATAGAGTTCCACCAATTGAGCTGCAGTGATCGACTCTTTGATAGGCAGAAAGTGAGCCACTTTGGTGAGCTTGTCAATGACAATGAATATAGCATCATTGCCACGCTTGGACGTTGGAAACCCAGTCACGAAGTCCATTTCAATGTGGTCAAACTTCCATTCTGGAATGGCAAGAGGTTGGAGGAGACCTGCTGGCCTTTGGTGTTCTGCCTTCACTCTTCTGCAGACATCACATTCATTCACGAATTGAGCGATGTCGCGCTTCATTCGAGTCCACCAATAAGTTTGCTTCAGATCCTGATACATCTTCGTCCTCCCAGGGTGGATGGAGAGGAGAGAGTTGTGAGACTCGTTCATGATCACCTTACGAAGTTCACCTTTGGGTACCACAATTCGATCCTCAAAGAAGAGAGTGTCCTTGTCATCAAGTCGGTAGCACTTGTACTTGGACTGACTCTTTGCGATACCAATCTTCACCTTTTTCACCATAGCATCAAGAAGCTGGGCTTGGCGAATCTGGTCTTCCAAGGTAGGAGAGACTTGAAGGTTGGCGAGGAAACCTTGAGGAACAATTTGCAGATTAAGTTTGCGGAACGCTTCACAAAGCTCGGGTTGATAAGGCTTGAGAATCAGACTGTTGCAATATGCTTTTCTGCTCAAAGCGTCAGCAATCACATTGGCCTTGCCTGGAGTATACTCGATACTCGGATTGTACTCTTGAATCATTTCAACCCATCGAGTCTGCCTGAGGTTGAGATTAGGCTGGGTGAAGATGTACTTGAGACTCTTGTGATCAGTGAAAATATCCACTTTTCTTCCCAATAGAAGATGTCTCCAAGTCAACAAAGCATGCACAACTGCCGCCAACTCGAGATCATGAGTGGGGTAGTTCTTCTCATTAGGCTTCAACTGGCGAGAGGTATAAGCAACAACTTTCTTCTCTTGCATCAGTACAGCACCTAGACCTTGGAGAGAGGCATCACAAAAGACCTCATACGGCTTGGTTTCATCAGGCGGAGTCAGAACTGGAGCAGTGATCAATTTCTCTTTCAAAGTGTTGAAAGCAATATCACACTCCGGAGACCAAACATACTTGACGTGCTTTTGAAGAAGATTTGAGAGAGGCTTCGCAATCTTAGAAAAGTTTTCAACGAATCTTCGGCAGTAGCTTGCGAGACTGAGGAAGGTACGGAGTTGCTTCACGTTCTGAGGAGGTTCCCAATTAACAATTGCAGACACCTTCTCAGGATTCACGGCAATGCCCTTGGCAGAGATGATATGACCAAGATAAAGCACCTCATCGAGCCACAATTCACACTTGGAGAACTTGGCATAGAATTGATGTTCCCTGAGCTTGTCAAGAACCAAACGCAAGTGCTTGGCATGATCTTCCTTGTTCTTCGAGAAAACCAGAATGTCGTCGAGATAGACCAAAACGAAGTCATTGGTGTAGGGGTTGAAGATGAAGTTCATCATGCGAGAGAACGTCGGAGGAGCGTTGGCGAGGCCAAAATACATGACAGTGTATTCATATGACCCATAGCTTGTCCTGAAAGCCGTCTTGGGAATATCTTGCTCACGAATGCGAATTTGATGATAACCCATACGGAGATCAAGCTTGGAGAATACTTGGGCACCCTTGAGTTGTTCGAACAGCTCATTGATGTTGGGAAGTGGATATTTGTTCTTGATGGTCTTCTTGTTCAATGGACGATAATCAACACAAAGTCGGTCCGTTCCATCCTTCTTCTTCACAAAAAGAACACCACAACCCCACGGAGAAGTACTAGGCCGAATGAGACCCATTCTTTCTTGAACATCGAGTTGTTTCTTCAACTCCTTCAACTCTTCGGGGCCGAGCTTGTAGGGACGTTTGCACACAGGTTCCGTACCGGGCTCAAGTTCAATAACAAATTCAACCGGCCGGTGCGGAGGCATTCATGGGAATTCTTCTGGGAAGACGTCTTGATACTCACAAACGACCGGGATCTGCGAAATAGCATCCAATTCACCCTTCTCATTGAGAGAAAACAACCGGATGGTATTATCCCGAGCAACAAAGACAATGACATCCTCATACGAATGAGTCAGTTGAATCTGCTTGGCTGCACAATCAAGCTGAGCTTTATGCTTAGAGAGCCAGTCCATCCCGAGAATAAGATCGATATCCGAATCACCAAGAACCGTTGGAGAAGCCAGAAACTTGAAATCACCCAACATGATAGAAATATCCGGAGCAATGGAGTTAGCCTGCATGCGCCTACCAGGAGAGACGATTGCTAATGGACTAGGCAAAATTTGCTGAGCCAAACCATGCCTAGACGTAAATGGCCTCGAGATGAAACAATGCGAAGCACCCATATCAAAAATAACTTTTGCAGGAATATCATTAACAGGAAGGTTACCCATGATGACATCTGACGAATCCTCTGCCTGAGCTGCGTTCATCAAGTTGACCTTGGCGGACTTGGGGTTATGCTTGACCACAGCTGTACTTGCCGATCTGACAGGAGGAGGAGGAGGAAGACGCCTCTGGTTGAAACACTTGTTGGCGTAGTGGCCCTTCTGTTGGCACTTGTTGCACGTGACCTCTGAGAGCGGACGATGGTACGGAGCACTCGATCTTGGAGCTTGAGACGAAGTCTTGTTCTAAAAGCCTGGGTTGGGTGGGTGGGAAGAACCACTGCCACCTTTGCTCTTCTGCTGATACGGCTGACGGAACGGAGGAGGAGGAAGCCAATACTTCTGCTGCTTGGCCACTTGAGTAGAGGAAGAAGGCGTAGTGTCTCTGACTCGCTTCCTGGAAGCATCACACCTCAACTGAGCAGCCTCTTGCTTCAGTGCCATGTTGTAGAACTCATCGTATCTCAGCGGCTCAAAGAGGACAAGAGCGAGCTGAATTTCTTCACGGAGACCACCCCTGAACTGATAGATCATGCTCTTCTCATCTGGAACGTCCTGCTTGGCAAAACGGGCGAGCTTCTAGAACAACTTGTTGTAGTCATAGACAGACAAAGAGCCTTGCTTCAGATTGCGGAATTCCTCACGTTTGCTTTCAGTCACACTCTGAGGGATGTGATGAGCTCGGAAATCACGACGGAAATCATCCCAAGTGATCAAACGTCCACCTCTGGAATCCTTGTACTGCTGGAACCACTCTGCAGCCTGATCTTTGAGCTAGAAAGAAGCGAACTTGACGAAATCTTCAGGCCTGACGTTGCTGCTTTCAAAATGCTTGCCCAGATCCACTAGCCAATCGTCAGCATCGGTAGCCTCAACACAATTGCTGAACGTCTTTGGACCATTAGCGAGGAACTGGTTCAGAGTAGCAAAATGGTTCTGATTGTTGCCTTGATTCCCTTGACTGCCTTGATTCCGCTCTTGGAGGATTTGCATGATCAACTGTGTATTTGCATTGGTTGCGGCCATCACAGCTTGCCAAGCCTCTGGAGGAGGTGGAGGTGGTGGCGGATCAGGGTTCAGAGTCGTGCGCATTGGAGGAGCCATCCTGAAGAGGTTGACCACCATTAGCACACAAATAGACAAATATTGAAGGTGTATCCAACGGAATGAAAATTGCAACATAAAGTCTTCACATCCGAACAAAATGAACGAATGCACTTCTCTTGAAGTGGTCACATATTCCTAAATTGTGAAGCCACGAAGAATTAGGTAGAAGAGGTAAATCAACGAGGGATGGAATCAACATATGACTTCGAAGCAACTCGAATACCACAGCTCAAAATAAAACCAAGGATTGGCTTGCGGAATAAGCCGGAACAAACATATGATAGAAATTTCGTCCGAAGTTTTCGTGGTGGGACCTACACGGGCTCGATCGTACAACACCATCATGTACAAGGCAGTGCACATGACATACGAAGCGTCCCTGAGTCAGCATAGCCAAGGACTCTTTAAGACACAACGAGACCACTGTAAAATCGACCGTGAATAGGTGAACCACTAGACGCCGAACCCCAATTTCATATCATACATCTGTTGGAAGGATATCCTAAGAGCTACTAGAATTCCCACCTATGAAACTCCCGAAACTTTTCGGTTATGCAATCAGGTGTTGGGGACACAGGGGAAGCATAATATCTCACCCAAACTAGCAATACCTACATCCAGCTTTATCCATCCTTCAACACATAACCAAGAAACCTTCGGAAACCATCTACCTCAACCTTCGAAAAGCATCCGTTATACAAGTTATGGCGATACTCCCGAACTCCCGCCCCAGTACTGGGTGGCGTCGAGGTTATCTCACCAACGAACTGCATAAAGGAGATTTTCGATGTCGCGAACATATCTCAAGTATACCAGAATTGCAACGATAAAATTATGATGACAACCTCAGAGCTCAACTCCGGACACTTCCACTAAACCCGTGACAGGAGGCACCAAGACAGTATTCTCATCATAAGTCATCGGAACAAATCCAAGATACTCGCGTGATCCTAAATTTTTTTTAGTGAAATTTGAGAAGAGAAGAGTCAAAACTCTACGTCAGGATGCCTTACCAGAGCGATGAGGAGACTGGGAAGTAAAAAGAATTCCTAAGCTCTCCGATATATAATTCCTAAATGACTCAAAACATTTTTCTAGACACAACTCGGGTGCTAAAAACGATCAAGCAATGGGGGCTCCTAAGGTCGGGGAAGGCTCTGATACCAACTTGTAACGCCCTCGATGCGGCTATATCTCCCACGTGTCGAGGCACGACTTAGAGGCATAACCGCATTGAAAGCAATGTCGCAAGTCGGGAAATCATCACACATCCCATGTACATAAATAAGATAAAGGGGAGGTACATAGTTGGCTTACACTCGCCACGTCACATCGAAGTACATAAATAACATCCATAATACAAATCACTCATGGCCCGACTACGGCGCCAAAATAGAAAAGACCCCCAATATGCGACAAGGCCCTGAATCTAACCCCGACTGGGCACCACTACTGATCATCAGGAAAAGACACGTAGTAACGCTGAGAGTCCTCGTCGTACTCCCACTTGAGCTCAAGCGCGCCATCTGGAGCGGTATCATCTGTCCCTGCATCTGGTGTAATAGTAATCTGTGAGCCACAAGGACTCAGCAATCTCGCACCCTCGCAATCAAGACTATTTAAGCTTAATAGGAAGGAAGGGGGTAATGTAAGTGGAGCTGCAGCAAGCGACTAGCATATATGGTGGCTAACTTATTCGCAAAAGAGAGCGAGAAGAGGAGGCAAAGCATGAGCGAGAAACTAGAGAGCAACCTGCGCAAACATAACTCCAACACCGTGTCCACTTCCCGGTCTCCGCCGAGAAGAGGCCATCACGGCAACACACTCAGTTGATTCATTTTAATTAATTAAGGTTCAAGTTATCTACAACCGGACATTAACAAATTCCCATCTGCCCATAACCGCGGGCACGGCTTTCGAAAGATCAATCCCTGCAGGGGGTCCCAACTTAGCCCATAACAAGCTCTCACGGTCAACGAAGGAATGGACCTCCACCCAAGACACACCGATCAGACTCGATATCTCGGTACAACAAGATGATTCGACAGGTTAAAACAAGTCCAGCAACACCGCCCGAATGTGCCGACAAATCCCGATAGGAGTTGCACATATCTCTTTCTCAGGGCACACTCAGATTGTCTTAGGTACGGGTAGGCCAGCCCAGAGTTGCCCCTGGTGGCCACCGGCAGCTGACAGTTGGACCAACACTCAGAGGAGCACTGGCCCGGGGGGGTTAAAATAAGATGACCCTCGGGCTCCGGAAACCCAAGGGAAAAAGAGGCTAGGTGGCAAATGGTAAAACCAATGTTGGGCATTGCTGGAAAAGCTTTAATCAAGGTGAACTATCAAGGGGTTCCCATTACAGCCCAACCGCGTAAGGGACGCAACAATCCGGGAACATAACACCGATATGACAGAAACTAGGGCGGCAAGAGTGGAACAAAACACTAGGCGAGAGGCCGAGCCTTCCACCCTTTACCAAGTACATAGATGCATTAAGATAACATAGCAATATAGTGATATCCCAACAAGTAAATAAATGTTCCAACAAGGAACGGCTCCAATCTTCACCTGCAACTAACAACGCTATAAGAGGGGCTGAGCAAAGCGGTAACATAGCCAATCAACGGTTTGCTAGGACAATGGTGGGTTAGAGGCTCAATCATGGCAATTGGGAGGCTGACAAGCAAGTGGTAGGCATCGAAGCATTGGCATAGCAAAAGAGCGAGCATACTAGCATAGCAAAGATAGTAGTGATTTCGAGGGTATGATCATCTTGCCTGCACAGTTGTCAGAGTTGACTGGATCCTCAAAAGCAAACTCAATGGGCTCCTTGTTAGCGAACTCGTCTCCCGGCTCTACCCAACAACACAAACAAGCAACAAGGATACAATCAACCACGTGCAAGGGCAACCAATAAGATGCAAAGATGGTATGCTATGCGGGATGCGATGCGAGATGCAAAATGCAAGACGTGACAGGAAATGCATGAACCTGGCCTCAACTTGGAAAACCAAGAGTGCCACTGGATAGAGGGGATGAAATCACCTGAAAACGATATAAAGATCATAGGAATCGGAGCTACGGTTTGGAAATGGCAAGCGTTTTACGAAACGAACCGGTCTGCGATTTACAGCAAGTAGGCACGTAATGCAACGAAATGAACATGCTACAGCCACCAAACATGAAAACAAAATACATGGAAGGGATGTACACAAGATGCTTATCAAAACACTAGCACTGAGCCATAGCCAAATTCATCCATTATGAGGTTCAAACAAGCATGGCAAAAATGAATATGCAAAACAAATTTCAGACTTTGTGAAATTAACACTAGTCTGAAATTTCAGACCACGATGCTCTCTTCGGAGCAGCAAAACAACATGAAACACAACCTGAACATGACAAGTAAGAACATGGCATGGAGCGACTCAACAAGCTTAACAAAACACCCAAAGTGACTTGGGGCCAAAAGGGTTCACAAAATACTCTAACGAGCACACGAACATAGATGAAACACAATCAGTTTTCAGACTTAGTGAAAACTGAGACATGCTGAAATTTAACTCGCGAAGGCATGTAATCGAGCTTGATGCACTCACTACGGTGCAAGTCATGGCAAGACAAGCATATATCCATAAAGAAGGCACAAAATGCTAGCTAGACATGGCAAGAACAATGGCATAGCATGCATGGATCACTGACAATAGCATCGGCAAAATCGCAAACAAGTTGACGATCTGCCCAGATTTACCACGAAGCAAAAGTAGAGCTCGATTGACTCAAGCTAGAGCACTCCACATATGCAAACAAAGACATGGATGGATAGAGCATAACATGAATATCAAAACCCCTTACTGATCATCCTCAAAAGAGGCACGGATCACTAGGAAACAAGCCGAACATGTGGCATCGTGAACTAAAATATCCCAGACTTTGTGAAAATCACTATCCCTGAAAACAGAATTCTCAGGTGCCCCTCTTTGCAAGCTGGCACAAGACACCACACACATCCTAAAAATGCATGGTTGGCACCTCTGGAAAGAAGACAAAATGCTTAACAATTCATCTCAAAGACTCACCGGCATATCATGCACACAATAATCATGGCAAAACTGACAAAAGTCTATGATGAAGTAACGGATCTGCAATTTAACTCACGATGCTTCCTTCTAACAGAATTTTGGGCAACAAGATGAACTCAAATGCAAATGATGCAATGGAATGAAATGATGTACATGTCGAGGCGAACATTTTGATATATCATATGTCCAAATCGGAGCTACGGATGCGGAGATATCAACAGTCAAAGATAGCACAAAAGATTAAGGGGGAGAAGGCAAAGTCAACCCTCAGATCTAGGGTTACTGTAGCTGGATCTGGATCGTGGTGGCGCGCGAACCGAGGTGGCCGGACTCTCGCCGGAGCTCCTCGCCGGCGGAGGGTGCGGGGCGGCGCTGGGGAGGACGGAGGAGGCGGCTCCGTTCGGAGGAGGAAGGCGACGGGGCGGCGACCACCGGGCGGCGGTGGCGGCTGACTCCGGCCACCGGCGTCGAGCGGCGCATGGTGGCTCCGGCCGCCGGAGCGGAAGAAGGCGGCGGGGGGGCGACGAGGCCTCGGGCGCGGGCAGGCGGCGGAGGGAGATGGGCTCGGGGGCCGGCTGCGGGCCTGCGGGCCGGCGGCGAACTGGGGACCCGCGGCGCCACGTGACGGCTCCCGGTTGGCTGCGGCGGGCGGCGGCGGACGCGTCCGGCCTGGGCGGACGTGTCCGTCGGCGTGGAAGGGTTTTTTTAGGCTAGGGTTCCGGGGAGAGATCCGAGATTAGGAATGGGGGGGGGGGCTATATATAGGCATAGAGGGAGCTAGGAGAGTCCAAATGAGGTGCGGTTTTCGGCCACGCGATCGTGATCGAACGCTCTAGGACATGGAGCAGAGTTTGGTTGGTTTTGGGCCAAATTGAAGGGGTGTTGGGCTGCAACACACACGAGGCCTTTTCGGTCCCTCGGTTAACCGTTGGAGTATCAAACGAAGTCCAAATGGTACGAAACTTGACAGGCGGTCTACCGGTAGTAAACCAAGGCCGCATGACAAGTCTCGGTCCAATCCAGAAATGTTTAATCCCCACACACAAAAGAAAGCTAGAAATGGCCACCGGAGGAGAACGAAGCGCTGGAATGCAAAACGGACAACGGGGAAAATGCTCGAAGGCATGAGATGAACATGTATGCAAATGCAATGCACGTGATGACATGATATGAGATGCATGAAAACGAAAACAACACACGGAGACAAAGACCCGAACCCGAGAATAAATATAACTTAATGCCGGAAACGGCAAGAGTTGGAGTACAAATTGGGAAAGTTATATTTGGGGCGTTACAAAGCGTCCCCTGGTGGGCGCAAGCCTGGCACGCCTAGGTGGGTTGTGCCCACCTGGGACACCTTCCGTACTCCATTTTTCTACCAATTACTTGTCCTCCAAGATAACACACACACACACACACACACACACACACACACACACATATATATATATATATATATATATATATATATATACTTCCTGAACCTGTTGATCACCGTATCGCGGAGAAATCCTCTGTTCTTTTTTCTTCTTGTTTCCTTCACAGTTTTGAAAATATGTCGTCCCAAGACTCCGACGGTGAGAGCTATGTCTCGCATCTCATTGCTGACCCAAAGGCCTATGGGGACCTATCTCCTTATGGTCGAAATATGGATGACGAGGAGGATGCTCACTTGATGAGGATCGATGAATCAAGCTCGGAGGAGGATCATGTTCCTCTACCTCAACCTGGGGATATGCACATAAAGTTCAAGAAGTCCAGTCTTCCTAAAAGAGCTAACCATTCTAATAACCGATCTGTTCCTTCTCGTTTTTGGTAGAAAAGTAAAGGAGATCTATGTGACAAGATCCTGAAGTTGGAGTTGGAAGTCGATGATTTAAAAGAGGAAATTTCTCTCCTCAACTACACATGAAAAATTTGAAGGCACAATTGTCTTCACCACCACCATCACCATCTTCACCACCAAGGAGAACTGAGTATCGGGTATGGGCACTCCCCTTGGCTTCCGCCAACCTTGGGGGAGGTGACCCGGTATCGTATCATCCCACTATCTTTTTTGCTTTTACTTATTTTAGTTCGATCCTTTTTCCTTAGATGAATAAAAGTTTAGTTTGATCCTTTCTTCTTTGAGAGTTTGCTTAGTGATCTATCCTTGTAATCTTGTGCAACTTATATAATGAAGTTGAGTATGAGTTTTTGCTTTCTTTACTTCCATGTTGCAAATAAAAGAAAGGAAACAAATAAAATAAAGGAATTAAATAAAGAAAAGATTATATACTAATCCTATGGTAGGTGATGGCACCACATAAGGAAAAGTATAAGTAGAAAAATTTATTAGGGAATGACAAACGTAGCATTAGTCAATGATGCAACTCATGAAAGAATTAATAAGGGAAGAGAAGATTCACATATAAATATACTATCCTAGAAATCTTTTGTGATTGTGAGCGCTCACAAAATATTATATGCCAAAATTGTTGACGTTGGACAAGGAAGACAACTTAATGATTTATGTTTGTTCATATTCACATAGAAGTCATATTGTCATAGATCCTTTAACATGTGGTGCTTGCCCCTATCTTTGCTAGACAAAAATTCTGCACTAAGTAGAGATACTACTTGTGCATCCAAAAACCCTTAAACCCAAATCTATTTTCAAGTGTCCACTATACCTACATAGGGATTGAGCAAGATCTCTCAAGTAAGTTGTCATCGGTGCAAAAAGGCAATAAAAATTGCTTCTAAAAGTGTGAGATCATTTAGTGTAAGAGAAAATTGAGCGTTGCACGAACTTGTGATGGTGAAGAATAAAAGTGACTGACTGCATAATAAAGGTCGCTATCACAAGGGGCAATGTAATGTGACATTCTTTTGCACTAAGGGATTGAGCATACAAACAAATAAGCGCATTGCAACCTCTGCTTCCTTCTGTGAAGGGCCTATCTTTTACTTTTATGCAAGAGTTAAAGTTTTTCTCTCTATTCCTTTTTATTTTTCTCCTTTGGCAAGCATCATGTGCTGAGGAAAGATCTAGGCACATATGTCCAGTTGAATATGGGTGGCATGAGTTATTATTGTTGACATCACCCTTGAGGTGAGTATGTTGGGACATGAAACCATAAGCCCCTATCTTTCTATGTGTCCGGTCGAAACATTTTGCTACTGGGTACGAGGTGAGTGTTAGCAATCATAGAAGACTATATGATGGTTGAGTATGTGTACTTGCCTAAAGGCCCCAACACATGACCCTTCTTGAAAAGATGATGAATTGCAGTTGCAAAGTTGACTGAGAACATAGTTTGTTGGTTTCTAATAAAGTTTTTGCTTTATACTTCAATTGTGTGATGAACTATTACTTATTCATGAGAAGTATATGATGAAAGTTCTATGATAAATGTCCTATGCTTAATTTTGTTGTTGTTATAATAATCAACATGATGCTTCTATGTCCGTATTTTGTTTTTATCGACACCTCCCTCTCAAAGCATGTGGACATGTTTTTCGATTTCGGTTTTTTGCTTGAGGACAAGCGAGCTCTAAGCTTGGGGGAGTTGATACGTCCATTTTGCATCATGTTTTCTTAATGTTATTTATGATGTTTTTATCCATAATAATGCTTTTTGGAGTAATTCTAATGCCTTTTCTCTCATAATTTACAAGGTACACAACAAGGGGGAGAATTCTGGTAGCTGGAAATCTGGACCTGGAAAAGCTACGTCAGGCTACCTATTCTGCACAACTCTAAACAAGCTGAAACTTCACAGTTTTTTATGGAATATATAAGAATTATTGGAGCAAATAACTACCAGAGGGGGGCCACCAGGTGGGCACAACCGACATGGGCGCGCCAGGGGGCGCGCCCTGGGCGGTTGTGGCCTCCTCGGCCCACCTTCGGTGCCCATCTTATGGTATATAAGTCATTTTGACCTAGAAAAAATAAGAATAGGATTTTCAGGATGAAGTGCCACTGCCTCGAGGCTGAACTTGGGCAGGAGCACTTTTGCCCTTGGGCGGAGCGATTCCACTGGGGGAACTTCCCTCCCTGGGGGGGGGGGGATCATCGTCATCATCATCACCAACAACTCTCCCATCTCGGGGAGGGCATTCTCCATCAACATCTTCAACAACACCATCTCCTCTCAAACCCTAGTTCATCTATTGTGTTCAATCTTGTTCCCGGAACTATAGATTGGTACTTGTGGGTGACTAGTAGTGTTGATTACATCTTGTAGTTAATTACTATATGCTTAATTTGGTGGAAGATTATATGTTCAGATCCAATATGCTATTTAATACCCCTCTGGTCATGAGCATGTTTATCATTTGTGAGTATTTACCTTTGTTCTTGAGGTCACGGGAGAAATCATGTTGCAAGTAATCATGTGAATTTGATATGTGTTCGATATTTTGATAGTATGTATGTTGTGATTCCCTTAGTGGTGTCATGTGAATGTCGACTACATGACACTTCACCATATTTGGGCCTAAGGGAATGCATTGTGGAGTAGCAATTAGATGATGGGATGCGAGAGTGACATAAGCTTAAACCCCAGTTTATGCGCTATTCCGTAAGGGACCGATTGGATCCAAAAGTTTAATGCTATGGTTAGAATTTATTCTTAATACTTTTATCATAGTTGCGGATGCTTGCGGGAGGGTTAATCATAAGTAGGAGGTTTGTTCAAGTAAGAACAACACCTAAGCACTGGCCCACCCACATATCAAATTATCAAAGTAGCAAACACAAATCGAACCAACATGATGAAAGTGACCAGATGAAATTCCCGTGTACCCTCAAGAATGCTTGGCTTATTGTAAGAGACCGTTTGGCCCGTCCTTTGCCTCAAAAGGATTGGGCTACCTTGCAACACTTTTTTTACTACTATCGTTACTTGCTCGTTACAAATTATCTTGCTATCAAACTACACTGCTACTTACAATTTCAGCACTTGCAGACATCACCTTACTGGAAACTACTTGTCATTTCCTTCTGCTCCTCGTTGGGTTAGACACTCTTACTTATCAAAAAGAGCTATAATTGACCCCCTATACTTGTGGGTCATCAACTAGCTGACTTTGGTTTCAATGTCCTGTTTACCGAAGTAGATTGCCAAGTGTTCCGAAGAGATAATCATAATATCGTCTTTACCGGTATATGTAGAGGTGATCTACACATTGTTGATTTCACTAAAAAGGATCAAACTAGAACTTGCTTAATTGATAAATCATCTAAAGGTTGGTTGTGGCATAGAAGGTTAGGTCACGTGGGCATGCGAAATCTTGATAAACTTATTAAAGGCCAGCATATCCTTAGAGTTGAAGATGTTATATTTGACAAGGATAGACTTTGCAGTGCTTTTCAAGCAGGAAAACAGGTTGGAGGAAGCCATCCCGTGAAAAACATTATGACCATGAGAAGACCGCTCGAGCTACTTCATATGGATATTTTTGGTCCCAATGCCTATAGAAGTGTCGGTGGTAACTCTTTCCGTTTTGTCATTGTCGATGACTTTTCAAGATTTACGTGGGTGTTCTTTCTAGATGATAAATCGCAGGTCCAAAAGATCTTCAAGAACTTCGCTAGGAAGGCCCAAAATCAATTTGAAGTGAAGATCAGGAAGGTTCGCAGCGACAATGGAACGGCATTCAAGAACGCCAATGTGGATACCTTTCTTGACGAAGAAGGGATTTCACATGAGTTCTCGGCTACATACACACCTCAACAAAATGGAGTTGTCGAGAGGAAGAACCGGACACTTATTGAGATGGTAAGAACAATGCTTGATGAATACAAGATGCCAAAACACTTTTGGGCAGAAGCAGTTGAGACAGCTTGTCATGCAACAAATCGTCTATATATTCACAAGCTTCTTGGCAAGACGACATACTAGCTTCTCACCGGTAACAAACCCCAAGGTGGATACTTTCGAGTATTTGGCTCAAAGTTCTACATTCTTGATAAGCATCGTCGTTCGAAATTTGCTCCTAAATCTCATGAAGGTTTCCTACTCGGTTATGGCTCAAACTCTCACACTTACCGTGTCTACATCAATTTCACCCGAAAGGTTGAAGAGACGGTGGATGTGAAGTTCGATGAATATAACAGCTCGCAAGTAGAGAAATTGTTGATACATCTCCAATGTATCTATAATTTATGAAGTATCCATGCTAATATATTATCATTCTTGGATGTTTTACAATCATTTTATAGCAACTTTATATCATTTTTTGGAACTAACCTATTGACATAGTGCCCCGTGCCAGTTGCTGTTTTTGCTTGTTTTTTACATCGCAGAAAATCAATATCAAACGGAGTCCAGACACCACAAAATTGTTTGTGGATTTTTTATGGACCAGAAGACCACCAGTGGGCCAGAGCAGCACCTGGGGGGGGGGGTGCCCCGAGGGGGCACAACCCACCAGGGCGCGCCTTGGGGCCCTGCCCCAAGTCGCGCCCTGGTGGGTCGTGCCCACCTCGGTGGCCTCCCACACCCCTTCTTCACCCTATAAATTCCCAAATATTCCAAAAACCCTCGGGGTAACCCAAGATCAGAAGTTCCTCCACCGCAAGGCTCTATAGCCATGAGAAACCAATCTAGACCCTGTCCGGCACCCTACCGGAGGGGGGAATCATCACCGGTGGCCATCTTCATCATCCCGGTGGCCACCATGATGAGGAGGGAGTAGTCCACACTCGGGGCTGAGGGTTTGTACCAGTTGCTATGTGTTTAATCTCTCTCTCTCTCTCTCTCTCTCGTGTTCTTGATGGCATGATGTTGATGTATCACGGGCTTTGTTAATACAGTCGGATCATATGGTGTTTTCCCCTCTCTATCTTGTTGTGATGAATTGAGTTTTCCCTTTGAGATTTCCTTTTATTGGATTGAATACTTTTATGGATTTTAGAGCACTTGATATATGTCTTGCATTTGAATACTCGTAGTGACAATGGGGTATCATATTGATTCACTTGATATGTGTTTTGGCACTCAACTCCTGGATTCCCGAGGTTACATTGGGGTAATCTATGCATAGGGGTTGATGCACGTTCTCGTCTTTGGTTTCTTCGGTAGAAATCTTGGGGCACTCTTTGTGGTTCTTGTTGTTGGATTGCGTATTATGAATCCAAAATTATTTGGTGTTATTTTAGTATGAACTGTTGATAGATCGATCGGAAAGAATAGCTTCGAGGTGGTTTCGTACCCTACAAACGATTTCTTCTTATGTTCTCTGCTAGATAGGAACTTTGGAGTGATTCTTCATTGCACATTGAGGGATGGTTATATGATCCAATTATATTAGCATTGTTGAGAGATTGCACTAGCAAAAGTATGGATCCTAGGCCTCATTTTAAGCATTGCTATACCGTTTGTGCTCTGTTTTACCAATAGCTACCTTGCTATTTTTTATTTTTAGATTATAAAAATATATTTCTACCATCCATATTACACTTTTATCACCATCTCTTCGCCGAACTAGTGCACACAATTTGCCATTGTATTGGGTGTGTTGGGGACACAAGAGATTTCTTGTATTTGGTTGCATGGTTGTTTGAGAGAGACCATCTTCATCCTACACCTCCCACAGATTGATAAACCTTAGGTCATCCACTTGAGGGAAAATTTCCACTTTCCTACAAAACTCTGCGCTTGGAGGCCCTACACAAGTCTACAAGAATAAAGTTACGTAGTAGACATCAAGCTTTTTTGTGGTGCCATTGCTGGGGAGGTGAGTGCTTGAAGGTATATCTTTAGATCTTGCTATTGAATCTTTTAGTTTCTAGTTTTATCACTAGTTTGGTTTATAAAAATAAAACAAAAATGGAATTGAGGTTGCATCATATTATTCATCTTTATAATGTCTTTCGTGAAAATGATGGAAAGGAAAATTGTGCTCAATTGATAGAAGAAGAATTCAATAAAATGTTTGGCATAAAATCTTTGAATGATGAGCATGATTGCAATGTTGTTGGTATGAATTCTATGAATATCCATGATGCTAATGATATGCAAAGCCATAAGCTTGGGGATGCTATGTTTGATGAAGATGATATTTTTAGTACCCCAATATTTGATGTCAAATTTGTTATGGTGATTGCAAGCCTCCTATTTATGATGATTATAATGATGAAAGTGGATTTGGAGAGGTCATGACTTTATTTAGTGATGAATCCACCATTTTGGATGAGGCTTCAATTGACTATGATAACAAAGTTTCTATCTATGATGATTATGGTGATGACATGTATGCTATAAAGAATAATGACAACCATGAAACTTGTCATCATGATTCTAATTTTCACTCTCATGATAGTTATTTTGTTGAGTTTGCTCCCACTACTATTGATGAGAAGAAATTTGCTTATGTGGAGAGTAATACGTTTTCTATTCTTTTGTGTCATGAAAAAATGCTTTATGTGATGGTTATATTGTTTATTTTCTTCATGATGCTACTAAAAATTATTATGGGGGGGACTTATGCTTGTAGGAATTGCAATAATACCAAGTTTCCTCTCTATGTGTTGAAAATCTTGAAGTTGTGCTTGTTTTGCCTTCCTATGCTAGTTGATTCTTGTTCCCATAAATTGTTTGATCAAGAAATCCCTATGCATAGGAAGTGGGTTAGACATAAATGTGCTTGTCATGTGCTTCATGATGCTCTCTTTGTGTTTCAATTCTTATCTTTTATGTGAGCATCATTGAAATCATCATGCCTAGCTAAAAGGCATTAAAGAAAAGCGCTTGTTGGGAGACAACCCAACATTTATCCCTACTATTTTTGTGTTTTAACATTATTAAGCTACAATAGTAATCATGTTTTATAACTTTTGTTTCAATAAAGTGCCAAGTAAAGCCTTTTGGATAGTGTGGTGATAGTTGATTTGATCTTGCTGAAAAACAGAAACTTTTGCGCTCAGGAAAATAATTCTATTTTTTAACAGAAGCGTGATAAAATAGTGATTCTGTTGGCAGAAGATTAATAGACAAATTTCCCAGGTTGTCCTGATTTTTTAGAATTTTTGGAGTAGCAGAAGTATGGTTGGAGTACAGATTACTACAAACTATTCTGTTTTTGTCAGATTCTGTTTTCAATGCATAGATTGCTCGTTTTCTAGTTTCTATGTCTTATATTGCTCAGTATAAATTGTGGAAATGATATGCTACAGTAGGAATTATGTGTAAACAATTATGAATCTTGTCTTTCACGGTACCAAAGTGAAATGGTTTGCTCTTTATCATACTAACCTATCTCACGAAGTTCCGTTAAGTTTTGTGTGATTGAAGTTTTCATGTTTTGGGTGAGATGTCGATATGAGGAGAATACGGAGTGACAAGACCCTAAGCTTGGGGATTCCCAAGACATCCCCAAGGTAATATTCAAGGAAGATCCAAGCAACTAAGCTTGGGGATGCCCCGGAAGGCATCCCCTCTTTCGTTTCCAACATTATCGGTAACCTCACTTGGAGCTACATTTTTATTCATCATATGGTATGTGTTTTCCTTGGAGCATCATTTTATTTTGTTAGGATTTGCTTGCTGATATTTAGAATAATTTTTTGCATCTTTCATTTCAATAAAAGTGGCAATTATAGCCTTTACCATGCTTATCTTGCAAGTATATGACTTGCTATTCGAAAACAGAAAGTTTATGGATGTTGCAAAAATTAGCGAGAAAAGTTAGAATGTGATAAAATGTTGAAACTTTTTGAAAAACAAGCTCTGATAAATTTTCTATAGTTTGGTAATTTTTTGAATTTTTCGAGTTAGGGAAGTATGATGAATATTGCATTCTTTACAGACTGTACCGTTTTGACAGATTGCTGTTATGTTTGCATTGCATATGTTCGCTTATTTAATGATTCTATTTGAGGATAGGAGTATTAAATATGCAGAGACATTTAGTATGCAATGTTGAATAATAATTTTGGTGATTTGCTACAGTAGAGAATGATAAGGTTTTTGCATTGGTTTATACTAACTTATCTCATGAGTTCTTGTTGAGTTTTGTGTGGATGAAGTTTTTGAGATTTAGGAAAACTGTGATATGAGAGGAATTAAGGAGACACAAAAGATCAAGCTTGGGGATGCCCAAGGCACCCCAAGATAATATTTCAAGAAGTCTCAAGCATCTAAGCCTGGGGATGCCCCGGTAGGCATCTCACCTTTCTTCTTCAACAATTGTCGGTTAGTATCGGTTGAGCCTAAGTTTTTGCTTCTTCACATGATGTGTGCTATTCTTGGAATGTCATTTTGTTTTGTTTTGCTTGCTGTTTTAATAAAATACTTAGATCTAGAGAGCCCTCAAATAGCTACCCATTTACATAACTACTCGCTTGATCTTCACTTATATCTTTTTGGAGTAGCTTGTCATTTACTCTTATGCTTCACTTATATCCTATGAGTAAATTGTTGAATGAATTGAATATCATGAAGTTGAAATTATATGTTCATATCATGCCTAGTAGTAGCTTCACATTGGGTTTAGAAAGTACAATCTTTTGAAGCTTGACAATCACAATATTGGTCATACAAGCAATTCCTGAATGATTAGTACAAGGAAGAGAACTTTGACATGCAAATACACTATCTTGGAAATCTTTTGTGATTGTGAGCCCCCCAACAAAATATATATGCCAAAATTGTTGACGTTGGACAAGGAAGACAACATAATGGTTTATGTTTGTTCATATTCATATAGAAGTTATATTGTCATAGATCCTTCAACATGTGGTGCTTGCCCCCCTTCTTTGCTAGCCAAAAATTCCGCACCAAGTAGAGATACTACTTGTGCATCCAAAAACCCTTAAACCCAAATCTTATTTCCAAGAGTCCACCATACCTACCTAAGGATTGAGCAAGATCCTTCAAGTAAGTTGACATTGGTGCAATAAGGCAATAGAAATTGCTTCCTTCTAAAATTGTTGGATCATTTAGTGTAAGAGAAAATTGAGTGTTGTACGAACTTGTGATGGCAAAGAATAAAAGCAACAGACTGCATAATAAAGGTTTCTATCATAAGGGCCAATATAACGTGATGTGATTTTGCACTAAGGGATTGAGCATACAAACAAAAAGCGCATGGCAACCTCTGGTTCCCTCTGCGAAGGGCCTACCTTTTACTTTTATGTATTTACTTTCATGCAAGAGTCAAAGTTTTTCTCTCTATTCCTTTTTATTTTTATCTTTTGGCAAACATCATGTGGTGAGGAAATATCTAGGCACATATGTCCAGCTGAATATGGGTAGCATGAGTTATTATTGTTGACATCACCCTTGAGGTGAATATGTTGGGAGGCGAAATTATCAGCCCCTATCTTTCTATGTGTCCGGTTGAAACGTTTTGCTCATGTGTATGCGGTGAGTGTTAGCAATCATAGAAGAGTATATGATGGTTGAGTATGTGGAACTCTTACTTAAACTCTCTTGAATAAGTTGAATTACAATCACTACAAAAAAAGACACATCCGTGACATTTTGGGCTGAATGAATTTTTTCTGCCATGCTTATGACACTTCTATGAAGATAATTGTGACAAAACCCGGTATCATCATAGATGTGGTGGGCTCCTACTTCTATGACAAAAAATCATGACAAAAATGGGCTTTTCGTCTTGGGCGGGCCGGAGACGCGGCTGCATGACATTCTTTGGGCCGTCCATGACGGAAAAAACCGTGGTAGACCGAGCGTTGCGTGTTTCTCTCGTACGTACGCGTGTGTGTGCGCGAGGCGTCGGGCTCTAACTGAACCCGAGCGATTGCACTAGCTACGTTACTGAACCCGAGCGATCGATCCCTCGTTGTTAACTGAACCTGAGTGATTCCTTTGCTACTGCTGCTAACTAAAGCCGGTCGATGCTGTCTCTTGATGAACAGTGAGTGTTGTTGGGGGTTTGAATGAACAGTTCCCAGTGGGGGGTTGGATGAACATGACCCCGTGGTGTTGCCGCTAGATGAATAGTACCCCGATCGATCGAGCCGGTGGATGAACATGACCCCGTGGAGGGCTGGATGAACAGGACAACCACGTGGAGGGCTGGTTGAACAGTAGCCGGTGGAGGGCTGGATGAACATTAGCCCGTGGAGGGGTGGTTGAACAGGACCCCGTGGAGAGGGCTGGTTGAACAGTAGCCGGTGGAGGAGCGCACGGAGGAGGCTGGATGAACAGGAGTCCGTGGATGAACAGTCGCAGGTGGAGGATGGAGGAGGTCGACGGTGTATGAACAATAGCCGTGGAGGCTGGAGGAGGTCGACGGTGGAGATGAACAGTATCCCGTGGAGTCCCGTTTTGCGGTACGCCACATCCCTCCCGATGAACAATACCCCCGTTTTGACCGTAATGCTCCAACACAAGTCCGTTTCCTCTGTTTTGTGGTAGGCCACACCCCTCCCGATCAACAGGACCCCGTTTCGACCAAGAGAAGTCTGTTTCCTCCGTTTGCGGTACGCCAGACCCCTCCCGATGAACAGGCACCCGTTTCGACCGTGGCCGGTCGAACACAAGGACGTTTCCTCCGTTCTGCGGTATGCCAGGCCTCGTTTCCATCGGCTGTTCTGTCCAAGCCAGTTGGCTCCCGATGAACACGACGATGCATTATGTTCCGACCCAGCCGGTTGGCTCCCATGAACACGACGACGACGTAGTTTCGACGTTCCGACCTAGCCATGTACACGAGCCCTGGCCGTATGTATGCGCGAGTAGGTGTTCGAGACCTCACCCGTATGTATGTACATGGCCGTATTTTTTGGTGTGTGGCTGTATGTACGTCTACAGGTGTGGGATTTCGGGTTCCGGCAGACCCTTGAGGTTCGAACACTGGGGTGCGCGCGGAGATTTCGCCTTCTACCTACCTGCACCCCTCTGCCTCGCTAAGATCTAAGCTATGGAAAGAACAACACAAGAGACACAAGGTTTATACTGGTTCGGGCCACCGTTGTGGTGTAATACCCTACTCTAGTGTGTGGTGTGGTGGATTGCCTCTTGGGCTGATGATGATGAGCAATACAAGGAAGAACAGCCTTGCGAGGGTCCGTTCTTGGCTGGGGGGATGAACTACTGGGAGGAGTTCAGTCGCCCTTCTCTCTCTCTCTGTGTGTGTGTGTGTGTGTGTGTGTGTGTGTGTGATGCTACTCGATCCGATCTAGCTAGTTTCTCTCTTGGCTTCTGGATTCTCCCTTCTTGATTGCCTTCTTGATCCTCCCTTCTTGATTGCCCCTCGATTCTCCCTTCTTTCTTCCCTCTCTACCCTGGGGTGGCTAGTCCTATTTATAGGCAAAGGCCCAGGGCCTCTTCCCAAATATTGATCGGGAAGGGCGCCAACAATTGGCCATTTTGAAGGGGAACATCTGGTACACTTATCCTGACTAAAGTTGGTCCTCGCCTGCCAAAGGCTCTGGCGGTGACACTGGCTTGGGCTCCACAATGACTTCCTCCCTGCCGTTGGACTGGTCTTGGTCTCGTTGCACCAAAACCGGTGCCTTTGCTTGATGCTCTCGCCTGCGCTTGCTCCCTTTGCACCAAAGAGGAAAGGAGGACACTGCGCGGCTGGCGCCCGCCTGGCACCTTTGGTCGTCATGGCTTGCGTCACGGGCACCTCGTGAGGTACCCCTCCTTGATCTCTCCGCCTCCTCGCGAGCCAACCTGATGAGGCCGTGCCTGAGGAAGCTCCGTGTTGTCCGCCCCGCGAGGCTTGGCCCCTCACGAGGGTCTTGGGTCTGTGTTGATGAAGATGGGCCACGCTGGGTGCCCTTTTGAGCCACGCCGCAGGCCGTAGGCAGGCAAGTCTGGGGACCCCCGTTCCCAGAACGCCGACAGTAGCCCCCGGGCCCAAGGCGCGCCTGGACTTGGCCGTGCAGGGAGGCAAAAGGGCAAGAGCAAAGCGCCGCGGGCCCTAACAGCCTACGGCCTTGGGCGCCGCGTGGCGGTTGACTGGACGTGGGTGCCTCACCAACCACGCGAGTTGATAAGGGAGCAGCATCTGCCTAGGCTTTGCTTTTTTTGCTTTATCCGGTTGCTGCTGAGATCCCCTTTCTTGCGCCTCTCCTTCCTTCTTTGCCTCCATCATCCCGCAGGGAGAACTCCTGGAGCTTTGGCTGCAGCACGCCGGCTGCAGCACCCTCGCGACCGAGGCGGACGTCGCGGTCGTTGCCCCGGGCGAGGTCTTCATGACTCGAGGCTGGAGCGAAATCGCCCGGGTTTGCAGGACAAGAGGCGCCTTCGCGATCCACTTGGAGTACGACGGTGCTTCGGTGATGTTCTTCAAGGTCTTCGATGCGAACGGGCGCCGACTGGAGTGCTGCCCCGAGAGAGGTGGTCGGGACCCTGCTACGGCGAGGACTGGGCCCGCCGACCGCTCCCTTGGCGGCTGCTCAGGCGGCGGAGGCGTCGGAGGGTCCATCAACTCTGGCGAGCTCTTCGCGACTCCGGAGACAAGCGACGACAGCTACGAGCCCCCGAGCCGGCGCCGCTCCTGGAGCAGGGCGGGCTCGTCAGGCCGTCACCAACTCTGATCTGGATGGGGTTGGTGCCGGTGCTTGACGGCCCGCTGTTGACGATGGCGTCTTTTGTAGGGGCGCGTGTAGTTAGCGTCCTTTTAGGATCTGTTCCCTGCAAGGAATCAAAGACGCATCCCGTGGGGGCTTGTAAGGTGCCTGTGATCCTGTTTGTTAATATAACCCTTGTCATAGAATTGTGCGAGTTGCTCATTCCGTCTTAGCTCAGTTCTCCCTTTCGAACCTCACGAGGGCTTGGTGCTCTACGCCGACAGGTCCCAGTCCCAAGGCGGCTTCAGCCGTCGCTGGTATGCCAGGTCGCGATGCCGTGGTCAAGGCCAGGAGGTGAGCCACTCGAGGTCCGGTAAGAGCCCCTAAGTCGTGATGCTCAGGAGGTCCCCTTTGGCGCTCAAGCAGCCGTCGTTCGGTGAGAAAGGAGAGCGGCGTCGCTAACACGGGATTGCATTAGGTGCGGGGATGGTGCCACGGTAGCTGGTGCTTCCGGGTGGTGACTTATCTCGAGAATCAGGGACCGCTCTCTGGTGTGTCGCCGGGTCCGTGCATCGGCAGGCGTGAGGTTGCTTGGCAAGGTCCTCGCGTGTCCCTCCCTCTCGCCTTTGCTCCCCTTTCTGCTCTACGTCCTCGGGTCTCGGCCCTCGAGCGAGCCTCAGCCGTCGCTGGTATGCCAGGTCGCGATGCCGTGGACAAGGCCAGAGGGTGAGGGCTGGAGAGCCAGTAGGAGCCCTGAGTCGCGATGCTCAGGCACCCCCCTTTAACGTGCAAGCGGTTCGCGTGGATGAGAGTGAAGGAGACACCGCAAGGGCCTCGTCTGACGCAGCTCCTTTAGGAGATCCTGTAGACCCATCATAGAAAGAACGAGGGGTTGCCATGACTGTCGGATTCACGGGTTCCGGCAGACCCTTAAGGTTCGAACACTGGGGTGCGCGCGGAGATCACGCCTTCTACCACCCCGTCTCACAAAGATCTAAACTACTAAAAGAACTTCACGAGAGACACAAGGTTTATACTGGTTCGGGCCACCATTGTGGTGTAATACCCTACTCCAGTGTGTGGTGGGTGGATTGCCTCTTGGGGCTGATGATGATGAACAATACAAGGAAGAACAGCCTCGCGAGGGTCTGTTCTTGGCTGGGGCAACGAACTGCTGGGAGGAGTTCAGTCACCCTTCTCTCTCTCACCCACTCACTCTCCCTGCTTGCTAGCCGGACCAACTGACCGAACCAACCAACCGAACCAACCAAACCCCTTGCTACATGGGTGGCTGGTCCTATTTATAGGCAAAGGCCCTGGGCCTCTCCCCAAATATTGAGCGGGAAGGGCCCCAACAATTGGCCAATTCGAAGGGGAATATCTAGTACACTTATCCTGACTAAAGTTGGTCTTCACTTGCGAAAGGCTCTGCGGTGACGTCGTGCCGGGCTCCATGGTGACCTCCGTCTCGTAGTCCGCTTGGTCCTGGTCTCGTTGCACCAAAATGGCAACCTTTGCCTGATGCCTCGGTACTCCGCGGCTGCGCTTGCCCCCTTTGCACCAAAGAGGAAAGAAGGACGCTGCGTGCGCTGGCGTTCGCCTGGTACCCTCGATCGTCATGGCTTGCGTCATGGGCACCTCGCGAGGTACCCCGCCTTGATTCCTCCGCCTCCTCGCGAGCCAGCCTGAGGAGGCTGCGCCTGAGGATACGCCGTGTCGTCCGCCCCGCGAGGCTTGGCCCCTCACGAGGGTCTTGAGCCTTGTGTTGATGAAGATGGGCCATGCTGGGCCTCCTTTGAGCCACGCCGCAGACCGCAGGCAGGCAAGTCTGGGGACCCCCGTTCCCAGAACGCCGACAGTAGCCCCCGGGCCCAAGGCGCGCATGGACTTGGCCATGCCAAGAGGCAAAAGGGCCAAGGGCGAAGCGCCGCGGGCCCGAACAGCCTGCGGCCTTGGGCGCCGCGTGGCGGTTGATGGGACGTGGGTGCTTCAGCAACTGCGCAGGTTGGTAAAGGAGCGACATCTGCCCAGACTTCGCCTTTTGCTCTCTCCGGTCATTGCTCTGATCCCCTTTCTTGCGCCTTCCCTTTCTTCCTCCAAACTTCCAGATCTACTCCAGCTGCGCGACCTAGGAAGCCATGGCGCCTCGCCAGCCTCCGGCCAAAGCTTGGTATTCTCCTGCTCTGGACTCGCCGAATGTGTCCAAGGCGAGCCTTGCCCGGCAGCGCCGGATGGCGGCGGCGCAGGGCATCAACGGGACGGAGGTGTTCAAGACCGGCTCCGCCACCCCTGAGGGCCGAGGAAGCACCTTTTCTCCTCTCTTTGCAAGCTCTATTGCTGCGGGCCTGGTGCCTCCCTTCTCCAAGTTCTTCTTCTCCGTCCTCCGCCATTACAACTTGCAGGCTCTGCATCTCCACCCCAACTCTGTCCTTCTTCTGGCGATCTTTGCTTACTACTGCGAGGCCCACGTAGGGGTGCAGCCTTCGGTGGCCTTGCTGCGCCACTACTTCTCCCTCCGAGTCTCCGGCAGCTCTCTTTCTGCGTGCGCGGGCTTCGTCGCGTATGGCGGCACCATCGCCATCTCGAATCCCGGGAAGAGGATTGAGGGCTTCAGGAGCAAGTGGGTCTTGGCAGATGCCGGGCGCATCCACCCTCGGCTGATCTTGCCCGCGGAGCAGCCGGTGAGCTCCAGCGACTGGTGCCGAGCGGAGCTCACGGACCCCCGCGCGAAACTGGTGTTGGAGAAGATGGACGCAGACCTGAGGCCGGCCAACATGGTGGCGGCGAAGTTGACCGGCGCGTCGCTGCTGATGGAGTTCCTGGAGCACCAGCTGGCTCCACTCCGGCGGTACTCTCCTCCAATGTGAAGGCCTCATCCGAGCCCCGAGGCTGTGGACGAAGAGGATGTGACCGCGGTTCTCCAATCTCTGGTCGGTGGCGAGGTGGCAAGGTTGAAGGGCGCTCCCAAGCCCTTGTTCCTTCGCGACGACTTGAAGCGGGTGGTGAAGTCCATGCCTGATTTTAATGGGGACGGGCTCGTGCCGGCTTCCGAAGGACCGGTGGATGTGCCCTCCGGCGACTCCAGCAAGGAGGAGGACGAGGAGCGGGGAGAGGGGCCCGACTCTAGGGCGACCGATGGAGAGTCGATGCCTCCCCTCTCCCGGTGCGGGTCCCGCACTCTCCGTCTTTCGCCGAGCGATGATGATGATGATGACGACAATGACGTGCTGGGTAGCGGGAGCTCGCCCACGATCCCGGAGAGGGGCAGGACCAGGTCGATCCCCCGCGGGTCCATCCTGACTCCGGGGCGAACCGTGGACGCGCCTTCTGCTCCTGAGGTCGACCCTTCCAGCCGGCTGTCAGGCTTCAAGGTGGGCCGGAGGCTGCCCGAGCTCACCGGCGATGACCCGTAAGTGCTTGATCCTTGATCCTTTGTTTCTCGTTCCGCCGACGAGGCTTGATGATTGCTTCTCTTGAATAGGCTGGCGCCAGCGGCGAAGAAGCCGAAGGGAGCCCCCGAGGCCCCACCTGCGGCGACGCCTTCGCCTACAGGGGAGGGAGATTGTGACGCGCGGGCCTCTCCTGCCCGCTCATCCTTGCGAGGCTTGGCTGAGCTGCCTGGGGCGAGCCCAGCCCCCATGGCTCGAACGACTCTCGAGGCGCCCTCGTCTGGCGCCGCTGCTATGGCTGTGGAGGCGCAGCAGACTCCGCCTCGGGACACTGCGGCCTCGGCGCCGCTACTTTCTCCTCCCGTTCCACTGACCGTTGCTTCCCTGGCTCCTCCTGTTGTCTTGGGGCGCACAGATGTTTCTCCGCCTCCTTCTTCCATCTTGGAGCGTGCCGTTGCTAAACTGGACCGGCTGCGGTAGGATCTTCTCGGCGCCGACCCTCGCCTGGTGGTCGGGCGCCTGGAACTGGCTTCGGGGTGGATTCGCTCTGATGCTTCGATTCGGGCGGCGTTGGTTCAGGCCTCAACGGCCTGTGACGGAGAGAGGGAGGCCACCCTCGAGGCGAAGGCTGCCCGAGACGCGGCCCTGGGAGAGGTGGTTGAAGTCCACGGTCGTTGCAAGGCGCTGGAGGACAAGCTGCAAGGCCTGCGGGACCAGCTCACGAAGGAGGTTCATCTTCGCCAGGAACAATAAGAAAGCATGAAGGCTCGCGAGGCGGCCATCGAGGGCCGGGAGGCCAAGCTCAAGAAGCGTCGCGACCGCCTAAGTGCGCTGGGGGAGGAGCTAGAGGCGACGAGGGTCGAGCTGGACAACAAGGCCAAGGTTCTTGCCGAGGATCGCGTGGCCTTCGCGGACATGGAGAAAGACACCCGCTAGCCGGTGATGGTGACGGCCTGGACAGCCCGCTAGCCGGTGATGGTGACGGCCCCGCCAAGCTGCTTCCTTTCCTGGTTAAGGCCCTTGGGGACGTCGCCCTTGGCATCGGCCCCACGGCCGAGGCCGAGGCGCGCGTCCTGTCTTCTGCTGTGTTGACGCGGGTCTTCGCCCACATCTACCTTCATGATCCCAACGCCGACCTCGACGGCCTGCTGGAACCGGTGAGCGGCGAGGGTGCTGCCGCCGCTGTTGAAGCCGTGAAGGGGTGCGCGGAGGCCCTGCTGGGGAAGTTCCGGGCCTTCAGCACCAAGCCAAAGCAAGGCGCTGCCGGCCCTGCTGCTCCATGAGGCGAAGCCACTCCGCACAGCTTCACCGCCGACAAGTGACTCCATTCCATCCCTGTTCTTCTTTCAATTCCTGCACATGCATCACGCCTCGGGGAGGCATTTAAACTTGCGTTTGGTGTTGAGACGACAGTATGGACTGTAATATTTGCTTTTAAATTCCTTGAATTTTATGTTTTTCTTCCCTACTTGCTTGTGTTCTATGCCGGCAGAGCCCGGCCCCGCGCGTGCCTCACCCAGCATTAGCCCCGACCGGAAACCAGGACGGGACCAAAGGAGTGAGGGGCTACATGACAAGTTAGGCTCCTGAGTCGCGATGCTCAGGAGTCCCCCTTGGCGTGCGAACAACAAGTAGGGAGACGCGATGTAGGTGTATCTTCCGTTCTACGTCTGTAGAGCCCGGCTCCGCGCGTACCTCACCCAGCATAGCCTTTTGGAACTAAGGAGTGAGGGGCTATGGAGCCAGTTAGGCTCCTGAGTCGCGATGCTCAGGAGCCCCCCTTGACGCGCAAACATCGGGTGATGAGGTGCGATGTAAGCGGGGCTACCGTTCTACGTCTGCAGAGCCCGTCCACGCGCGTACCTCACCCAGCATAGCCTTTCGGAACTAAGGAGTGAGGGGCTACAGGACCAGTTAGGCCGGGGCTACCGTTCTACGTCTGCAGAGCCCGGCCCCGCGCATACCTCACCCAGCATAGCCTTTCAGAACTAAGGAGTGAGGGGCTACAGGACCAGTTAGGCCCCTGAGTCGCGATGCTCAGGGGTCCCCCTTGACGCGCAAACGGCCTTCATACCTTGGCTCCGCTCAGGGAGAGACACGCGGCGAACCAGGCCCGATGGGCCTGGCTGGGCGGCGTACGTCTGGGCGTGACCCAGTCGTAGCCCCCGTGCCTAGCCCCCTCACGCGGCACTCCCGAGGGGAGGCGTTGCGATGAGGCCAGCCACTGAGCTCTGGGCTCCCTGAGGTTAATGCGGCCCGGAGGCCACCCCCAGTTGTTTATCACTAGCGCGGAGCATAGCGCTTCCGTATGTGTACGGGCATAGCCGCTCCTCGGCAGTGTCGTCAGCCAGCGCGGAGCATGGTGCTTCCACTGGTACGTGGGAGGGGGCTCCCCTCCGGGAGGAGCCCCCGGGGCGTGTACAGCCCCGCCCTGACACGTGGCCGGCATGGTAGAGCTAGGTGAGGTGTATCTGGGCACCCGTGAGCCAGCGCGGGACTCACGAGGCCCTACCTCTAGGCGGGTTGCGCCTGACACTGGGCCGTATCTTGAGATGTGTCCCTGCAAATTTGGTTAGATGCCGGTACTCTATGTCCTCGGGTCCCGGCCCTCGAGCTTGTCTCAGCCGTCGCTGGTATGCCAGGTTACGATGCCGTGGACAAGGCCAGAGGGTGAGGGCTGGAGAGCCAGTAAGAGCCCTGAGTCGCGATGCTCAGGCACCCCCCCTTTAACGTGCAAGTGGCCGACATGGAGAAGAAAGGATGCCGCGGACAGGCACCAAGCAATCAAGCGTGATAGGCAATGCGTAGTTGGGAATAAACGCAAGGGAGATACACGCCGCTGGGCCTAGCCCGAGCGGCTTGGGGATGATGCAGCCCGAGGGGCGCCCCCAACAAGGCAAACTAACGACCAAGAAATAAAAGGGGATACATGCCGCAGGGACGGACCCACGCGGCCTAGGAGTGATGCAACCCTGGGAGGGTGCTCCCAGCTGGGAATGAAGCTTGAAAGATGTCACCTGAGGATGTCGTGGCGAGGTGGCGTTGGTGCAGCAGACTCGGTGGGCTGCGGAAGCCGATCCTCACGAGCCCCCAGGCCCCGGGGCCTCGGGAGGCTCCGGAGACACTGGTGACTCCTCGCGAGCTGTCTTCATCTCCGCCAAGGCCGCGGAACGCCTGTCTTCCTAAGCCTCCATGATGCCCCTCGTGAGGTGCTGGTACGCCGCAGCCATGCTCGGCAGGCCGTAAAGCATGCGAACATAGCTGTGGGGTGGACCCCCACAGCGCCCCACTCGCGAGGGCCAGAGACGCTCCGTCGTGGCGATCTGATTGAGTCCTGGTACGTCGACGCAGATGCGCAGCCCACCATCCTCGCCTAGATGTGGGGCCACAGCTGGTAGACGGCGGCAACCTCTCATGATCCTTGACTCCTGTAGTTCTTGAATGGCCTCGTCAACGAACTCCTGTTGGTCTGACCTTCCTTGCCTGGCTCCTTCTCGAGGGAAACGTGCTTCGAAGCACGCCTCCACATGGTGCCCAAGCGCCTCCCTCGTGACCCTGGCTAGGTCGGTGGCCCTCCAGGTGAGAGCCCCCGAGCCCTGCCTGAGGAGGGCACCGGGCGCGCTTTCCTATGCGATGGATGGGGGGTCCCCCTGGGCAGACACGGGCCCTGAGGGGCCTGCCTCCTGAGGGGCTGAGCCCAACGATGTCTTATTCTTCTTGGGGTTGGTCTCAGGAAGCCTCCTGCTTCCGCGATCTGGGTCTTCTAGCAACGCGGCCTGAAAGGCTCGCTCCAGGGAACACACTGCATCCTTCTCTTCACAGGGCACCGTGATGACACCGCCACTTCCTGGCATCTTGAGGACGTTGTAGCCGTGGTGAGTCACGGCCATGAACTTGGCTAGCGCTGGGTACCCGAGGATGGCGTTGTATGGCATGCGGATGTGGGCGACGTCGAAGTCGATGAGCTCGGTGCGGTAGTTGCTGCGAGCCCCGAAGGTGACAGGGAGGCAGACCTGCCCGATCGGGACTGTGGAACCGTCGGTGATTCCGGAGAAAGGCTTGGTTGGATGAAGCTGGTCATAGGGCACTTGGAGATTGTTGAGCGTTTCCACGGACAGGACGTTGAGCCCTGCCCCACCATCGATGAGGGTCTTGGTGACCAGCACGTTGCTGATGACTGGGGAGCAAAGCATCGGGAGGACTCCTGCCGTGGCCGCGCACTTGAGCTGGTCTGCTGAGCTGAACGTGATGGCGCACGCCGACCACCTGAGGGGGCGCGTTGCTTCGAGCTTGGGGAGAACTGCATTCACTTCGTGGGCAAACTGCTTGAAGATACGTTGAGAGGCTGGGGCTTGAGCTCCGCCTAGGATGCAGGCGATTGCGCGCGGCTCTTGGAAGCCCCCAGCCCCCTCGTCTTGATGGCGGTCTTCGTTCCTCCTTGGCTGAGGCGGCAGCGGAGGTAGGCCTACGTTGCCATGAGGGCGATCCTCATGAGGCTGATCCCTCCAGTCCCCCTCGCGAGGCAGGTCCCGCCAGCGGTCCTCGCGAGGCTGGTCGCGCCACCCCTGGCGCGGGCCGCGATCTTCCCAGCATCCTGGGTTTCTTCCTCCTCCTCGGCCGTAGCCCCGGTCAGCACGGTTAGGGCGACGGCCGATCCTTCCTTCTCGCATGGCGCGGAGTTCTTGACATTCGTTGGTGTTGTGGGTGTGGAGGTCGTGGTACACACAGTACCGGCTTCCCCTGGAGGGCTCGGGAAGATCCTTGCCCCGCTTGGTGTCTGGTTCTGCGGCGAGTACGGCAGCCCCCTTGCGCTTCACGTCCTTGGCCTTGGGCTTCTTCTCTTCTGGGTCCGCAGTAGGCAGCTCGAGGAGGGAGAGACGTCCCTCCTCAGCCCTGGCGCACTTGGTCGCCAAGTTGAACAGCTCCAGGGAGGTGCAGAGGTCTTCATGCATCGTCAGCTCCTCCTTCATCTTGACGTCGCACACGCCATCAGAGAAAGCGGAGATGATGGCTTCCTCAGACGCCTTGGGGATCTTGAGGCGCGCACTGTTGAAGCGCTGGATGTACTTTTGCAGGGTCTATCCGGGTTGTTGCTTGATGCGGCGCATGTCGTTCACGGTGGGTGGCCGGTCGCGAGTACCTTGGAAGTTGGCGATGAAGCGGGTGTGCATCTGGTCCCACGAGGAGATCGTGCCTGGAGCCAGATTCAGGAGCCAGGTGCGAGCTCCTTCCTTGAGCGCCATGGGGAACCAGTTCGCCATGACCTTTTCATCCCCGTTGGCAGCCTCGATGCCCAGCTCATAGAGCTGGAGGAACTCTGCGGGGTCAGTTGTGCCGTCGTAGCGAGGAGGCAGGTCTGGCTTGAACTTGCCGGGCCACGCGACGCTACGCAGCTCAGTGGTGTAGGCACGGCAGCCTGCGGTGGCCACAAAAGGCTTCGGCTGGTGGAGAGCTTGGTCTTGAGGGTCCCCACGCGCTGCAGCTAGGAGCAGAGCGGGGTCTTGGCGCGCCGGAGCGGGAGCAGGGTCGTGGCGTGCCGGAGCAGGGAGCGCCCTGGCTGCTCCTTGCGGGCGAGGGACTTCTTGGCAGCTCCGTTCTTGTTGCGCTGGCACCTGACGGAGCGGGTTCCACCCAGGGGCCAAGCGCCTTGGAGCCGTGGCATCTTCTTGGAGAGGAGGCGGCTGGTGCGCCTCTGGAGCTTCGTTGCCCGCGCGAGGCGGGGTGTGGTGCAGAGGAATGGACAGCGCGGAAGAGCCCCCTGCGGCGCGGACAAGCTCGGCGACACGATCGAGCCACTCTTCGTAGATGTCATCGAAGGGGCGGTAGCGCAGGAGCTCGTTTGCCGCGAGGAGCGCAGCTCGAGCCTCCAAGGGTGCGTGGAGCGCGCGGGACGAAGAGCCGGCTGGTGCGAGCGATGGAGTAGCGGTGCGGCCATCTTGGCGCACAGACGGATGCTGAGACGATGCTTGCTGCTCGCCCCCCGCCGGGCCGGTGGCGGCGTTGATGGCGGGCGACGGGGAACGACGAGGACGCCCACCGAGGGGGGCCGTCTGGGCGACGCAAGAAGCGATGGCGGCCCGGCGCTCGACGCGGGTCCAACGAGCGTCGGACATGGACGCGACGGTCGGAGGAGAACGGAGTGGTGGAGGAAAGATTCCGGCGCACCCCTACCTGGCACACCAAATGTCGGATTCACGGGTTCCAGCAGACCCTTAAGGTTCGAACACTGGGGTGCACGCGGAGATCATGCCTTCTACCACCCCATCTCACAAAGATCTAAACTACTAAAAGAACTGCACGAGAGACACAAGGTTTATACTGGTTCGGGCCACCATTGTGGAGTAATACCCTACTCCAGTGTGTGGTGGGTGGATTGCCTCTTGGGGCTGATGATGATGAACAATACAAGGAAGAACAGCCTCGCGAGGGTCTGTTCTTGGCTGGGGCGACGAACTGCTGGGAGGAGTTCAGTCACCCTTCTCTCTCTCTCACTCACTCTCTCTGCTTTCTAGCCGGACCAATCGACCGAACCAACCAACCGAACCAACCGAACCCCTTGCTACGTGGGTGGCCGGTCCTATTTATAGGCAAAGGCCCTGGGCCTTTCCCCAAATATTGAGCGGGAAGGGCGCCAACAATTGGCCAATTCGCAGGGGAACATCTATGTCGGTGTACTAAAGTAGGGGTACCTTAGTACCCCGAACTTGTGCACGGGCAGTCGCAGCACCCCGTGGCAAGGCTTGCCGGGTGACCGGCAAGAGGCCCCGGCAAGAGGAGCTTGCCGGGAAGGAGACAAGACCCCGGCAAGAGGAGCTTGCCGGGGAGGCCAACCAAGGCATCTCGAGAAGCTTGCTGCGACGCGCTGCGCGTCCCGGCAAGACCCGGTGAGCGACAAGCTCCCGGACGCGACAAGGCAACATCCGCGGCAAGGCGCTTGCCGCGGCAAGCTACTACTCCGCAGCCCGCGCTCTAGCTCACCCACCAACATGTCGCTCTGGGACCGTTCCTGGCGCACGTGGCGGGAGGCTGTGCAACCAGGGGCGTGCGGTGGCAAGCAGGCGCTGACAAGATAGCCATCGTGGCAAACGGTGGCGCCCCTGACGGTCCCTTTTCCGCCCCGTCTAGGCGACGCAGACAGGCATTTAATGCCTTTGTCCCCTGCCGTCAGGGTTAGGTATGATACAACTATAGCAAGCGGTGGCGCAAACTACCACCTCTTTTACATTTTTACCCTCACCTCTGTTGCCACCTGTCAGTGACCCCTTTGACATATAAAAGGAGGCCCATGCGCAACAGTGGAGGGGAGGACGATCATTCTCACGCTCGGTCTCGCTAGCCATCCTAGTGTACTGTAGCATTCATCGCTCCCGAGTAAGAACACAATACAAACCAAAGCAGGAGTAGGGTTTTACGCATCCGTGCGGCCCGAACCTGGGTAAACCGATCGCGTCGCTCGTGCGTTCGCCTCGATTTGCTCTTTGTGCTCTCTCCGTCCCCTGCCGAACCGAAAGGGGCCCCGGTCCGCCGTGGTCCCATAGGTGTCCGTGGGATCAGCACCCCCGACATCTTTGGCGCGCCAGGTAGGGGTGCGTCGAGGTTGTGCGAACCTGATCCGGTGTTCGCATGAGCCGAATCTTCATCATCTTCATCAACATGCCGCCGAAGAAGAAGATTTCGGAGGCAGCGGCTCCATCTGCGCCGAGCCCACCATCGCCAGAGCGAACGGCTGGTGGAGTAGGCGCCGGCGGAAGAACGGGCGCCGACGAAGGGACTCATGGTGCTGCCAGGTCCAAGGACAAGACTGCGCTGCACGTCGGCGGTGCAGTCGGCTCCCACAATGACCGCGCGCACCCCAAGACCTCAGCGTCCGTACACGCACCGCGCCTGTCCCAGGAGGCGCGGGACCAGTAGCGTCATGGTACCCACGGTACCATACGTCTGCTGGGCCAAGATCAAGCTAGCGGATCCCGGAGCGCTCAAGACCGGCATGCACGCCAACATGCTGGCACGAGCAGGGCACGGTCGCCCGGACGAGATACTGCTCCTTCTAACATAGTTAGAAGTCTGAGCATATCTCTCTCCTCGCACCGTTCGCCGCCGCCCTGCCGGTGGTTCTTTGGTCGATCACGACGACGCCAAATCGAGCCACTGGCCAGACACCCTTCGCTCTAGTCTATGGAGCAGAGGCAGTTCTCCCCACGGAACTCGTATACGGGTCGCCTCGAGTGCTCTCTTACGACGAGCTTGAGCAAGAGCAGCTGCGACAAGACGACGCGCTGCTCCTTGAGGAAGACCGTCTTCAGGCTGCTGTGCGAGCCGCTCGCTACCAGCAAGCTTTGCGCTGCTACCATAGCCGCAAAGTTAAGGCCAGAAGATTCGAGGAAGGCGACCTTGTTCTTCGGCGCGTTCAGTCCGCCAAGAATTCCAACGAGTTGACACCAAAGTGGGAAGGCCCTTACCGGGTAAAACGAGTCACCAGGCATGGCGCTGTCCGCCTGGAGACCGAAGATGGCATACCAGTGAGAAACTCCTGGAATATTGAGCATCTTCGTAAGTTTTACCCATAAGGCGCGGTTGTCGGACCCTGTCCGGCAACCACTTTTTGTACAAAGTCTTGCCGCTGTTGCATGTAAACCTTTGTACAAAGCCGGGCGCAGATCCCGTGCATGAAGATTATGTGCGCAGCACACCTTGTCTATTTCATGCTTTTTTTTAAATTTTGCATGTATTATCTGACATTTTGTGCAGCACTTACCTCCGGTAAGCAATAACGAGCCTTAAAGCTCCATGTTGTTATTTCGCCCTCTTTCTTTTTCACAAGGAAAAGAAGATTCCCTCGCGCACAAGTTTGCCGGGGGGGGGGGGGGAGGGAGAAGATACAGTATGGATCAGGCGTCGTTCAAGAAGTTTTCGCCTTGCCAGGAAGCAAGTAACAAGAAAGATAAGTTGCCAAAGTCTGAGCAATCAAATTTCCTTTAATTTTATAGAGTTATCTTCCTTGAACGACCGTCCCTTGTATGGAAAACCTGTGCGCGGAGAAACCAACTCGTAGCTAGTTGCGCCCTTACTGTTGTTTCGAGTCCGCTCAACAACTTAAGTGAGCTGCGACTAGCTCTGCGATAAGGTTTCTTGTCGGCTGCAGCACCGCCAGCAGGGAACCAACTCGTAGCTAGTTGCGCCCTTACTGTTGTTTCGAGTCCGCTCAACAACTTAAGTGAGCTGCGACTAGCTCTGCGACAAGGTTTCCTGTTGGCTGCAGCACCGCCAGCAGGCTGCTGATGTTCCGCTGCTGATGTTCCGCACTCAGCGCTCGCGGCAAAGGTGCCCGCACCGGCAAGTTCCCTAAAAGTGTAGGGTAAAAACATACAAGGGGAAGAATCAAGTAAAGGAAATAACATAGCAATTACTACTAAGGATAGAATATATTACAAAATAACTTGTCGCAGCTCTAACAGACTATTTTTCATAACATGATTGACAGCGACAAAGAAAGAAGAAGATAAATGGCCTAGTCTACGCGGTCGCCCTCGACCCTTCTGATTCCGCTCACCCTGTCCACAATAGGTGCGACAAGGGCCTTGAGCTCCTCCAAATCAGCATCTGGCGGCAGGCTTCGGAGGACATTGGTGAGGCGGAGGCCTGGGTTGCGGAAGGCCACCTTCATCAGCACCTTCTGGAGAGCTCCCGCGCAAATCTTGCGCGACTCGTCGGCAAGATGCTTTGGGATCTGCTCCCGGAGTCGCTGGAGCGCCGTCGCCACGCCCTTCAAGAACAGAGTAAGCTTGGCGCTGGGTTGGAGGTTCTCGTCGGAGGAGTACCCGAGATCCACCATCCCCAACTGCGCCAGCTCCTTGTCGACATCCGCGGCAACGTTCACCAGACCCTTCGTCCAGTGCTCCACGTTCTCCGACAAGGTCTTCTGGGCGGCAGCAGCATTCACCAGCAGCATCTTGCCGGCCTCGGCTTCCTCCTTCAAGGCCGCCTCCCGCTCCTTGGCGCTGTCCAGAGATTGCGTCAGAGCCGCCAGCTTCGCTTCGAGATCAGCGTTGGAGTTCTTGGCGGCGTCCAGTTCCTTGCCCTTCTCGGCGAAAAGGGCCTGCAGCTCCGAATAGCTGTTGGCGTCCTTCTCTCGCTCGAGCTTGAGCGCGGCAAGCTCGTCGCCACTCGCCTTGAGGCCCGCCTCCAGCTGCACCACCTTCAGCTCCAGCTCAGCTTTGGCAGTCTCGGCAGCTACGGCGGCGTCTTCGGCCTGCTTGACGGCTCCGCCAACTGCTCGCTCGCGCGCGGCGAGTTCCTCCTCGTGGCTGTCGAGGTGGACCTTCCGCTGCACCAAGTCACCCTCCTGCGAAGACAACTTCTCCGCGGCAAGGCGTTGGCGCTCTTCGGCGTCGGCCTTCTCGAGGAGAAAGGCCTGCTGCGCTTCCATAAGATCTTCCCGCTCCTTTGCCAGGGAGCGGAGAGCTTCCTGGTTGGCGCCCCGGAGCTCTTCTGCGCGCTTCTCGATATCAGCGCCAGCCTTCGCCACGAGTGCTTCGCGGGACTCCAACTTGGCCTGCCGGGCGCGGTAGAGCGCCACTAGCTTCCGCAGCAGGCGCTCCTCTTCAGGTTCACCGCTGCCGCTGCTTGGCGCGTCGACCAGCTTCAGCCCAGCGGAGGCAAGCACCTCTCCGTCCAGCATCTCCCCCTCGATCGACACCCTGGAGCTTGATGCCCAGGGGATGTTGATGAAGATATCCTCGCCGGCCTTCAGGTAGATGCCAGGCTGGGGCTCTTCGGGGCCTGGCGCGGCGGCAGCGGCGGAGGAGTCGGTGGTCGGAGCAGCGCCTGACGCTCCTGCGACCTTCGGGTCGTCAGTACGACCGCCAGGCTCCCCGCCCGCCTCCGCGGCGGCAGCCCTGGCGGCCTCCTCGCCGGCGCCGGCTGCTTCCTCGGCGGCGACCTCCATCTCCATCGGCTCTGCAGCAGATGGATCTGATGGCCGGAAGAGGGGAGAAGATTCAAGCAAGGTTCGGGCAAAATCCAAGAGAAAGATCAAGAAGACGAAGAGGCCAAGAGGAGTTTGGAAGCAAGGAAGTTACCTGTGCCAGGGTCTGCCGCTGTGGTCTCCGTCACCGGGGGGTCGCCGACGCAGTCCCTTGCCGAAGATCCCTCCCTTGCCGGGGGCTCCTCCCATGCCGAAGCCTACTCCCTTGCCGGAGGCTCTTCCCTTGCCGGAGTCTCCTCTGTTGCCGGGGGCTCCTCCCTTGTCGGAGTCACCTCCCTTGCCGGAGACCTCTCCCTCGCCGGAGGACTCTCCCTTGGCGCTTCGGGAGCGGTCTCCAGGCTCTCTTGGTGAGGCTGCTCTGCTCCTGCACAAGTTAACAAACAAGTATCAGCACAGCAAGGATCTTCATGCGCGCCCAACAGCGGGAAGTAAACAAGACACTTACGCTGGGGGGCTGCTCTGAAGAACAGCCGCCGGGTCCGACGGGTTCGTCTCAGGCACGTCCCCTGTTGACGCAGTAGGTTCGTCCTCGATGACGATCACCGGCACCTTGGCTCTCTTTGCCGCTCTCTGCGCCAGAGTCCTAAGAACGAAGAGATACAAAGGAAGGCAAGTGAGAAACAAGACAAGACAAAAACAGCGGGAATCAAATAATTGCAAGTACAATAAGAAGAACTTACTCCTCTTCTTCTTCCTCGTCGGAGCTAAACGTGGAGAAGTCAAAATCCGGCCCGCGTCTGGCGCGGGAAGGTGGAGGGGTAGGCTCCCTTGGCCGCTTGGCGGGAGTAGAAGCGGCAGTCCGGGAAGACCCCGCTCCAGTCGAAGCAGCAGCATGGGGCGCTCCCGCGGCAACGGTGCTTGCCGCGGTGGAGCGCGTCGTGCGGCGCGGCGACTGCCGGCCCGCCTACCGCCTTACCGCATCCCCGGCCTTGCGGAGACGCCTTCTTGGTGGAGACGGAGACGCTGCTGGCGGCGTACTGTCGGAGGACGAAGAGGAGGAGGAGTCGATCTCCAAAGAGCCACTCGTATCATCGGCAGGCTCGCTCGGTTCGGCATCATGCCCGGCAACTTGGCTCGGCCCGGCATCGCGCCCGGCAACCTCCTTCTTGCCGGCAAGATCTTCCCGCTCGACACGGTTTGCCGCCTCTGCTGCCGCAGCCTCCTCCAAGGTGAAGCCGAACTCGCCCGCCGCGGCAGCTGCTGCCGCCTCTTCCAACCTGGTGGCGATGTACGCCAGCTCCGCCTCGATGGTGTCGCGGGTGATGCCGTCCTTCTCATCGGCGCGGTTTGGCACTTCCACCAAGTCGTCGAAGAATTGCTGCACAACCTCGTCCTCTGGCTCTTGCCAAGTTGGCACGATTCCGTGCGAATCGCACAGTGGCATCATCACCCTAATGCGGTCGAGCGCCGAATTGTTGCACAAAGGGACGACGCCCTGCGGCAATCTGAAGAACTCGGGGTGATCTGAGTCATACTTGAAGAGCTCCTGCAGTATTCCGTTGAGTTCAAGGACAGTGAAATTATAGTTGAGGCCTGGGCGCAGCCTCATGACGTCTCCCACGTTCTTGAACTCCCAAGCAGGCCTCCCCCGTTCCTGCAGGGGAGCGATGCGGCGACGAAGAAAGTCTGCGCCAACGGCCCCTACAGTAAGTCCGGCAAGCCTGAGGCGCTTGATCCTGGTGACGGCAATCTTCAGCCTGCCATCCTCCGGGGCCACGTCGCTCTAGTCACTGCCGCGCACTGCTGCTACTTGACGCCGGGCGGTGAATGGCTGCGGGCTCTCCTCGACAATCCAACACCAATCCGCTCTCCACTCCTCCCACTTGCCGCGGAACTCCCCCTCCAGATAAGATTCCTTCTTGCCGGTCCTAGAGACCCAGGCAATTCCGCCGGACAGGGGTTCTCCTCTCTCTACCCGGGGAATGAAAAAGTGGCGAAAAAGGGCTACGCTAGGGTGGACTCCGACAAAGTTCTCGCAAAGGTGTGCGAAAACTGCCATGGTGAGGACGGTGTTGGGAGTGAAGTCAAGGAGATAGAGATTGTATGTGTTCATGATATCGCAGAAGAACTCGGAAAAAGGCACGCAGAGCCCGCAGTAGAAGAAGACGGCAAAGAAAGGGTACCTGTCCGGAGCCGTCGCGTGAGCAGCGCCCGGGAACACCTTGGTCCGCGGGTGAGCTCGCGTCTCCGTCGCCTAAAAGAGGTAATAGTACTCCCACAGATCCTTGGCATCGAGCTTGGGGGGGAAGATGGCTCGCTCCCTCCGCATCGCCGCGAGCCGCTGCGCCTCGGTCGACTTCACGGCCTTCCCCTTGTCGCCCTTCGGAGCCATGGCGGAAGCAGTGGAGGAGGTCGACGGCGTGGTGGTGCTGGTGGCAATGCGGTGGGGAGGGGGGTAGGGCGCTGCGCTCTGTGTCCTTTGGGAAGACGGAGGCGGGGCGGAGTTTTTCAAGATTGGAGTAGAATGGGGGCGAATGGGCGCACCACCCCTGCTTCCCTTTGCTTATAAAGGGGGAGGTGGCGGACGTTCCGCCTTTCCTAATAAAAAACCACCCACGATCTCTCCCACGACGTGACGCATGCACGCGGGGCTTAGCCCCGCGCACGCCGCCCACGTCACGCACGATGCCGCGTTCGACGCGTGCCGCTTGGGGAGGGCGCGGTGGATGCGGAGTCAGATACGGCGTGACCCAGGCCGCGCGTGCCCGTGCATTGTTTTGGGCCTGGCCCAACAGCGCTTGGCACCGTGTATGGCCCAGGCCCGGGGGCTCCTGTCGGTGTACTAAAGTAGGGGTACCTTAGTACCCCGAACTTGTGCACGGGCAGTCACAGCACCCCGCGGCAAGGCTTGCTGGGTGACCGCCAAGGTCCTCTGTGGTTCCTTTGGAGCCATTCAAGGACAAAGTATTCAAGCCAAGGCGCAAGGCCCCGGCAAGAGGAGCTTGCCGGGAAGGAGACAAGACCCCGGCAAGAGGAGCTTGCCGGGAAGGAGACAAGACCCCGGCAAGAGGAGCTTGCCGGGGAGGCCAACCAAGGCATCTCGAGAAGCTTGCTGCGACGCGCTGCGCGTCCCGGCAAGACCCGGTGAGCGACAAGCTCCCGGACGCGACAAGGCAACATCCGCGGCAAGGCGCTTGCCGCGGCAAGCTACTACTCCGCAGCCCGCGCTCCAGCTCACCCACCAACGTGTCACTCTGGGACTGTTCCTGGCGCACGTGGCGGGAGGCTGTGCAACTAGGGGCGTGCGGTGGCAAGCAGGCGCTGACAAGATAGCCATCGTGGCAAACGGTGGCGCCCCTGACGGTCCCTTTTCCGCCCCGTCTAGGCGATGCAGACAGGCATTTAATGCCTTTGTCCCCTGCCGTCAGGGTTAGGTATGATACAACTGTAGCAAGCGGTGGCGCCAACTACCACCTCTTTTACATTTTTACCGTCACCTCTGTTGCCACCTGTCGATGACCCCTTTGACATATAAAAGGAGGCCCATGCGCAACAGTGGAGGGGAGGACGATCATTCTCACGCTCGGTCTCGCTAACCATCCGAGTGTACTGTAGCATTCATCGCTCCCGAGTAAGAACACAATACAAACCAAAGCAGTAGTAGGGTTTTACGCATCCGTGCGACCCGAACCTAGGTAAACCGATCGCGTCGCTCGTGCGTTCGCCTCGATCTGCTCTTTGTGCTCTCTCCGCCCCTTGCCGAACCGAAAGGGGCCCCGGTCCGCCGTGGTCCCATAGGTGTCCGTGGGATCAACACCCCCGACAATCTAGTACACTTATCCTGACTAAAGTTGGTCTTCGCCTGCGAAAGGCTCTGCGGTGACGTTGTGCTGGGCTCCATGGTGACCTCCGTCTCGTAGTCCGCTTGGTCCTAGTCTCGTTGCACCGAAATGGCAACCTTTACCTGATGCCTCGGTACTCCGCGGCTGCGCTTGCCCCCTTTGCACCAAAGAGGAAAGAAGGACGCTGCGCGCGCTGGCGTCCGCTTGGTACCCTCGATCGTCATGGCTTGCGTCATGGGCACCTCGCGAGGTACCCCGCCTTGATTCCTCCGTCTCCTCGTGAGCCAGCCTGAGGAGGCTGCGCCTGAGGATACGTCGTGTTGTCCGCCCCACGAGGCTTGGCCCCTCGCGAGGGTCTTGAGCCTTGTGTTGATGAAGATGGGCCATGCTGGGCCTCCTTTGAGCCACGCCGCAGGCCGCAGGCAGGCAAGTCTGGGGACCCCCGTTCCTAGAACACCGACAATGACAATTGACAGTCAGCCATTGGTTGCTTCCGAGGGCGATGAGGCACTGAAGGCTTGACGAGGTGGCGCCATGCGGGGCTACCGCGGCCAGAGCTCAGCCATTCAGGTTTGTCGGCGTTGCAGGGACGGACCCATGCGCAAGCGTCGTGCCATTTGGGAGCAGCTCCGTCAGTTGGCGTCAGTTGAGCGGGCAACTAGGTCAAACACATTAGCCGCGAAGGAGTGGATTCATTCAAATAGATGCTGGGAAGGCAGACATCACTGGGTCAGGCCCGAGCGACTTGGGGATGATGCAGCCCGTGGGGCGCCCCCAACAAGGTAAGCTAACAACATGAAATTAAAGGGATACATGCCGTAGGGACGGACCCACGCGGCCTGGGAATAATGCAGCCCTGGGGGCGCTCCTAGCTGGAAATGAAACTTGAAAGATGTCACCTGATGATGTTGAGGACGAAGGAGTGTTGGTGTAGCAGACTCGGTGGGCTGCGGAAGCCGATCCTCACGAGCCCCCAGGCCCAGGGGCCTCGGGAGGCTCCGGAGGCGTTGGTGGCTCCTCGCGGACCATCTCCATCTCTGCCAGGGCTGCGGAATGCCTGGCCTCTTGAGCCTCCATGATGCCCCTCATGAGGCGCTGGTACGCGGCAGCCGCGTTCGGCGAGCCGTAAGGCATGCGAACGTAGCTCTGGGGTGGACGTTCGCAGTGCCCCACTCGCGAGGGCCAGAGGCGCTCCAGAGAGGCAACTCGATTGAGCCCTGGTATGTCGATGCTGACGCGCAGCCCACCATCCTCGCCTGGATGGGGGGGCCACAGCTGGTAGGCGGTGGCCGCCTTTCATGACTCTTGATTCCTGTAGCTCCTGAATGGCCTTGCTGACGAACTCCTGAGGGTCTGGCCCTCCTTGCCTTACTCCTTCTTGAGGGAAACGTGCTTCGAAACACGCCTCCATGTGGTGCCCAAGCGCCTCCCTCGTGACCTTAGCCAGGTCGGTGGCCCTCCAGGGGAGAGCCCCCGAGCCCTACCCGAGGAGGGCGCCGGGCACGCTTTCCTATGCGATGGAAGGAGGTTCCCCCTGGGCAGGTGCGGGCCCTGAGGGGCCTGCCTCCTGAGGGGCCGGGCCGGACGATGTCTTCTTCTTGGGGGCAGTCTCGGGAAGCCTCCTGCTTCCGCGATCCGGGTCTTCCAGTGATGCGGCCTGAAAGGCTCGTTCCAGGGAACACACCGCGTCCTTCTCTTCACAGGGCACCGTGATGACTTTGCCACTTCCTGGAATCTTGAGGACGTTGTAGCCGTGGTGAGTTACGGCCATGAACTTGGCCAGCGCTGGGTACCCAAGGATGGCGTTGTACGGCAGGCGAATGTGAGAGACGTCGAAGTCGATGAGCTTGGTGCGGTAGTTATCGCGTGCCCCGAAGGTGACAGGGAGGCGGACCTGCCCAATCGGGACCGTGGAGCCGTCGGTGACTCCGGAGAAAGGCTTGGTTGGCTGAAGCTGGTTGTGGGGCACTTGGAGATTGTTGAATGTTTCCGCGGATAGGACGTTGAGCCCTGCCCCGCCATCGATGAGGGTCTTGGTGACCACCGCATTGCTGATGATTGGGGAACAAATCATCGGGAGGACTCCGGCTGTGGCCGCACACTTGAGCTGATCTGCTGAGCTGAACGTGATGGCGAACGCCGACTACCTGAGAGGGCGCGTGGCTTCGAGCTTGGGGAGTACTGCATTCACTTCGCGGGCGAACTGCTTGAAGATGCGTTGAGAGGCTGGGGCTTGAGCCCCACCCAGGATGCAGGCGATCGCGAGTGCACTACAAGAAATATGTCAACTTGTGACCACCACTATTGGTCACTGAATGGTCACAATTTTCCATTTGTGACCAAAAACATAAGGTCAAAAGCTGGCCATCATAAACTGACTATAGCGACCTTTCTTCTGGAATGGTCGAAGACGTTTATGACCAAAATACGTCTACTGTGGTGTTTTGGTCACTAGCAACCTCCCCAGGCCACGTAGGCATCCAACATGGCAATCTGACGTGGCACAAGATTCAGCCCGGTCCAATTCGATTTTCTACATGGGCCTAGCCCAACAATTCGGCCTTTTAATGTATTTTTTCCTGTGCTTTTATTAGCAACATGGGTCTGACCCAGTAATTCGGCCCATGTATTTTTTTAGGCAAGCCCTTTTAATATATGCATTTTATGTTAATTTTGGTTAGCTACATGGGCCTGGCTTACAATTTGGCCTTTTTATTTTCTAGCGCACAACATTTTGCAGTCAATTTATTTTTTATTTTCAGCTTTTTTTCCAACTCCAGTTTACAGATGGGTCCCAAATGTCAGATTTTTCACAGCTTATTAATAAGCAATACATATGTATATATCAAACAGACAGAAGAGAGAAAGCATATGAAAATCTTCAAATAAGAGCTAAAATAAGTTTATTACAATATGCTATACAGAACAGAACACGTGAAACTACATACACTCATTCACATCACACAACCAGTTTCCATACACTCATTCACATCACATCAACTAGTTTAACCATGGAATCTTGTATACCCAGGAACTTCCGCTTATGTGCAGACCAACAGGAAGGGCATCTCTCCAGCATCATCTCTCTCTAGCATTCACTGCTTCGCACTTGGCTTCACGGCTTCACACTCAGAAAAATTAGGACTAGAGCTCCTGTAAAAGAGTGAACATAAAGGAAAAAAATTATGCTTGGAGCTCCTGAAAAAGAGTGAACGCATAAAGGAAAACAAGTAAGAAAACTATACAGGAAAACAAGTAGAGTGTATTGAGCATATATATGTTGTCCCTGGAAGGTGATGAAACCAGATTATCATAAGTCACGGTTTAAACATCAAACCAGATTTACAAGTGAGCATGGCTAGAGTTCATAGAAACGATCCAAATCCAAAACTTAGGGGTGGCTGGGAGAACAGAGAGGGGACACACCACTCTAGTAGAGGGCGGGGCCGAGGACTGAGTCGTTGTCAATGCTTCTGGTGCGCTCCAGTCGCCTACATGTCAGGAGTTTTGTGACTCGTGAAGATACATCTATGCACCAAAGCAGCAGTTCATTTACCAAAATAAAATAACAATTCAAGCATCATGGTACCAACACCAATTTATCGACAGCTCAACACCAAAAAGTAAGTTAAATTGAAAATGCCATACTCTGACCATTTCATCCTCAATACACGTAATGTGTTGTGTACTCTACACATAACAAGCAGGCTACTAGAAATTACTACAAGGAGAACACACCTCATATACAAAATTCACACTTGACAATTACAATAGGCACTGCACATATATGGAGAGGTGTTTAAAAATAAAGCTCAGGATTTAGGCATGCACTGGGCATGTATGGATACTAATTGCTCAACTACACGAGGGTTGCCAGTTCGCTGTCACATACAGAAAAGCATGATTCAGATCAACACCATAACAGAGATTGGTAAACCTCAACAGTGGCGTACTTATATACAAACAGAGATGATAGCGACACCGTACTACTACTACTTGAAAGATTGGCAGTGAGGCTTACCCATTGGCGAAATAGTCAGATGAGGACACCTCATTGTACTTCATGAGCATGCCTGGGGGCCAAACAGGAATATCAAAGCAATTGCATCCAGATTCTATCTTCTGCAAATCACAATAAACTCCAGTCACATTGTGTAGTATCAAATATAAGCAACAATGCAGCAGCTGAAACCACTACCTTACTAATTTGTAGAAAACCTCATGATGTAATATAAACATCCAGATACAAACATGTATATAACTGCATATTGATGGATCTTGAAAGAAATAGTCCATATACACCAATAGACATCCATATACAAGCATGCATGTAACAACAGAATATCTGCATATTGATGAATCATCCAAGAAATAGTCCATCTACACATAATTAGTAGTACTTGATAAAAAGGTATGCTAATAAGCTAGTTCTTAGATCCAAAACACACAGGGATATGATCCACACATGCATCGATCCTCATCAGACAGACCACAAAAGAAACATTTCGATTCATAAGCTTCTGTCATGTATAAGACATCCAAATAAAAAACATGTAAACAACTGTATTTCGATAAAATCGTGAAAGAAACAGTCCATCTACATCTCAACTAATACTAGTATTTGATGAAAAGTAAGCTAATAAGCTAGTGTTGTTCCCTCGGCCCAAACACACAGAGATATGACCTACATGTGCATCAATCCCCATCAAACAGACCACAACAGAAAAACATTGCATTTCACAAACTTCTGTCATGCATAAGACATCCAGATACAAACTTGCATATAAGAGCAGCATATATAGATGAATCATGAAAGAAATAGTCTATCTACTCTCGATGGACACACTGCACAAGTCCATATACTTTAGGCATGTTATATATTGCGACTACACTTGGAATTCTATAACATAAATCCTAGGCATTCTCAAGGCGCAGGACAAAATGCAACACACATGCTAGAGTAAAATCACACAAAGCAAAGCAACAGCCTTAAACAAACATCATCAGCGATAGTGCAGCAGGTGCTAACTTTAGATGCTGCTCGGGTACATGAACACTCTAACCTTGCGCCCCTGCACACAACGCAAAGCAACAAACAGCCTCAGCAAAAAAGCACCATTAAGAAAACTGAGGGCGAGCAGGCACTGACCATGGACTCGGCGGGGAGGTTGGACTTGAACTGGGCGCGGACGACGCCGGAGTTGCCGTGCGGGTGGGTGATCTTGCCCCAGAGGTAGCGGTAGTGGGTGTCGTCCCTCTGTGAATGAATATAAGACTGTTTAGAACATCAGTGCTAACCAGGAAACACTAGTAATCAATTAGGAGGCACAAATAAAACATTTTAAGATAAGATATCAAAGTGGTTCATAGTTCTATTCGATGGCGAGAAACATTGATTCTAACTAGTAATCACAACTAATTCCTATATACAACAGAGTCTACTGTCCAGCGACTACAAGTAGCTTCTGTGCGTCTAGAGGACTTGGCAGAAAAATACAAGAAGCAGCACTCGCGGCCGGGAAATTGGATCGACAACGCAGAGGAATGTGCAGTTCCATCCATCGACTACAAGTACTAGTACCAGTAGTAGTATTAAAATTAGTGACAAGAGCATCTAGGACACGCCATCTAATAGAGACATAAAATGTATCCTTCAGTGTATTGCTTCTGAGTTCTGACATTGCTAGAACTAACAGCCAGGCATGCTAAAGGATACCACCACAGATCAAAGGTGCAGTTCTCTGTCAGAAGCGATTAAAAACCCTGGGAACATGACTAGTATGCAAATTTGATATGTACAAACATGGAGTAGCAATTCCCACTCATGTACTACATGATTTTTCTAGTTACCAACGGGGACTACATATACTGGTGCCAAAAAGGTACAGCAATTTAACGTGAGAAGGTGACACTGAATTTCAATATGCTAAATATAACACATGGATTCCGGTCTGCCATCAGAAGCAGCTTAGCACCCACTAGCCGGGGAACATTCGACATTCTGAAATAAACAGATGGAATACATAAGCAACAAACTGCAACCACACTATCATAAACTACATTGGCACTCGGGATCTAAAAGCAGAACCTTGGACACAAACCCCTGTCTAGTTCCTCGGCTCAGCCACTAAAATTGTGGGGGTTTGGGGTGGTTAGCATGAATGCGAAGTGCAGTTGGTCCTCCTTGTCGACATTGAACAGCAACCCAGGTTTTCCCCAATTTCAACCACTGCAATTGGGGGAAGGAAGAACTAGTAGCGTGAATGCACACTGTTGCTACGCCCAATCCGCAGCAATCCAACCACCCTAACCAAAGCTACCACCACCAAGTACGAACTACATGCGGTTTCGAGCTCGCAAACCAAACGAACTCCTAGGAGAGCGCGCCAGAGACCGGCAGCTGTTCCTAGCCCCCGTCGCATCTGCGTGAAGCTCTGGAGCAGTTACTGCCACCGAATCAAGAAGCGAAGCAAGATACGGCAGCTATGGGGGAGCGTCCTCCTCACCTTCTTCTCGCAGGGGAACGACTGCTCCCAGTAGATCCGCGGCCACGGGCCCTCCCGCCCCTTCCATGGCCTCGGAGATGGAGGAGCGTGGCGGCGGCGGGGGCCTTCCTCTATCCTCCTAAGAGGCAGGGGCAGCGTCGGTGCCCGGTGAATACAAGGAAGAGGGGCGGTGGCGGGAGGTGAGGACGGGTCCTGCGATGATGGGGTAAGGGAGGTCGCCGGTGGGGGTGGGGGTGGGTGTCGGCGGCGGGATTGGAGATGAATCGAGGGTGGGGAGGGCGCGGATCCGGAAGCAACGTGGTGGATCTTGCTACCGCCTCCGCCTGACCTGCTGTTGCTCGACCGGGGAGAGAAGGTGGCGATGGGGTTTCACGGCGGCGGTGTGGGGGGAGGGCGTAGGCCGGCGGCAGCGGCGGCGATGTGGGTGGGAAGAAGGCGTGGTGGGGGTGGGTGGCGGCTGCGCGAGGGGAGGGGAGGGGAGAGGTAGATTGCTAGGGTTAGCTATGCGAGAGAGAGGGGGGTTTGCTGTGTGAGAGAGAGAGCGGAGGGGTGGATGGACGGATGGATGGACAGATGTTTGCCATGTCATTGATCCATGCCATAGCTGGTTCCACCAATCAGAATTAAGCTTTTTTGTTTTTTCTCTTATAGTTTGTACCCTCTTATTCAGGCAAACATTTAACCTCTTATAGTTAGTTCAAATAAACTAATATTTTGTACATGTGTGAATTTAGGGATGACAAACAATGTTGATTTGGGAGGTTTTCATTTTCTTTGCTCAAAAGAACCATTTTCCATTTTCTGAGTGACCAAAATGTGTTTTTTGTGAAGGAACTACCATACATTTGTTGCAAAATGGCACAAAATCATTTTTCTAAAATACTAGGTCATATTTAATGCACAATTGATGAAATGGTTGGGTGTCAAAAGCTTTGATCCACCTCTGGTGAAAAAGACAAATTCTCGCCGATTCAGCAGGAAGCGGGTCAAATTTGAACTGTGGCTGCCTCATAGTTTGCTTTTTATTTTTTCCAAAAATCATTTCTAGGTACATAAGTATCTATTTAATCAGAAAAACACCAAAAAAATTCCAAGATTCAACCACTAGCTACGAATGGTCATTCCCGCCATTTTGACCGTATTTTGAAACGGGCATAAAAAATTAAAACAAAATCAAAAAATTGGGAAACTTTCGCATTGTGTCATTATATGTGGCCAAGTTCCCAGGAAAAATAAAAAACTTTTAATTAGGCAATTATTTTAAAAAAGTGTTCTCAAAAACGAGCTATCATGCGTGAAGATTCATGGCTTTCAAGCCAAATGATCAATCTTATGGCCACATTCATGGAATAGTTTGTTCAAATGATCTCATATTGTGCACAAGGGTGCATATTGGAATGGTAAACAATGTTGCCTAAGGAAGTTTTCATTTTCTTTGGACGAAAAAACCATTTTCCATTTTTCGAGTGCCCAAAAGGAGGTTTCTTTGTGAAGGACCTCCCAAATAATTGTTGCAACATTGGAACAAAACATTTTTCTAAAATACTAGGCCATATTTAATGCACAATTGACAAAATGGTTGGGTGTAAAAAGTTTTGATCCACCTCTGGTGAAAAAGACAAATTTCCACCGATTCAGCTGGAAGCGGGTCAAATTTGAACTGTAGCTGTCTCATAGTTTGCTATTTATTTTTTCCAAAAATCATTTCTAGGTACATAAGTATCTATTTAATCAGAAAAACACCAATAAAATTCCAAGATTCAACCACTAGCTAGGAACGGTCATTCCTGCCATTTTGACCGCATTTTGAAACGGGCATAAAAAATTCAAAAAAAATTCAAAAAATTGGGAAACCTTCGCATTGTGTCATCATATGTGGCCAAGTTCCCAGGAAAAATAACAAACTTGTAATACATCAATTATTATAAAAAAGTGTTCTCAGAAACGAGCTATCACGTGTGGAGATCAATGACTTCCAAGCCAAATGATCAATCTTATGGCGACATTCGTGGCATAGTTTGTTCAAATGATCTCATATTGTGCACAAGGGTGCGTCTTGGAATTCCAAACGATGTTGCCTAAGGAAGTTTTCATTTTCTTTGCACGAAAAATTCATTTTCCATTTTTCCGAGTGCCCAAAATGAGTTTTTTTTGTGAAGGACCTGCCATATATTTGTTGCAAAATTGGACCTAATCAATTTTATATAATACTAGGCCATATTTAATGCACAATTGACAAAATGGTTGTGTGTCAAAAGTTTTGATCCACCTCTGGTGAAAAAGACAAATTCCCGCCGATTTAGTAGGAAGCGGGTCAAATTTGAACTGCAGCTGCCTCATAGTTTGCTATTTATTTTTTCCAAAAATCATTTCTAGTTACATAAGTACCTATTTAATCAAAAATACATGGTTTGGTGGTGATATGTCGAGGTTTGGGCGGTGGCCGAGGCCCCCAACTCTAGAGCGCGTAAACTCGCATGCCCGCTGCATGGTCACCGCGTGGCCGTGGCGTTGCCTTGTGTTCTGGGCGGCCTAGGATTGTCTAGTGGGTTGGGCACTCCCCAGGTAGGTTCTAGGAAGAAAATCACAACATAAGATTCTCACGAGGAGACCGATCGATGCTCAAACATGAATAAGCAGCCAAGTGTTTGATTAGCGGTACGGGAAATGCAAATGGCCAATGGGCGTGAGTTTTGGCCGAGGATGATCATCTACTAAGGAGAATGTATTCACAAATTTTCAGCTCAAAAGGATGATCCTAGGTGGTACTTTCTTTGCAAAGTACCACACTGACAAAAAAATGAATGTTGAAGCTGGGCTCAAAATAATGAATGGATTGAGCTGAAATTTGGTGGAGGATGGTTATTTGGGCATAGGAAAGCATTGTAGAAAATTGATATCATTTTGAGATGCCAAAGTAGTACTTCCTTCACAATGCTCTTCTATGGACAAAAACTTGGGAAAACTAGTGAGAGAGATTGGATGAATGAAATGAGCTAAAAATTGGTGTAGGTAAGTTACATAGGTATGGTCATGCGCTGGTAAATTTTCAGATCATTTGGGTAAGCCTAGGTAGTACTTACTTCACAAAGCTTCTCTCGAGGTAGAAACTTTGGAAATTTCCTGAGAAAGATTTGCTAGGAAAATTGAGCTGAATATTATCATGTGGCAATGATTTGGGTATGGAAGAGTGCCCGAAAAGTTTGAGGGTAATAGGAGGGGTAATTATAACACTTGCTTTGCAACGTGCCAATTTGGCCATAAAATATAAATTGAACCTGGGCTCACATAGATGATTTGACCGAGCTGCAATTTGGAGGAGGGTGATAATTTGGGCATATGAAGGAACTATATAAATTTCATGTCATTTAGAGATATAAAAAAGGTACTTCCTTCACAATGCTTCTAGGTGGACAAAAACTTTGGAAATTTGCTGAGGAAGATTTGCTAGGCAAATGGAGCTGAATTTTGTCATATGATAATGATTTGGATAGGAAAGAGTGCCCAAAAATTCCGAGGGCAATCAAGAATATATGAATAGCACTTCTTTCATAAAGTGTTGTTGTGAACAGAATAGGAAAATGAATATTGTTGAATTAGTTTTGAACTAGGCAAGGAAGGATTTTTACATATTTGATGAAGATATGCCCCAAAGAATTTATGAGATTTTTTTGGGAATTTTGGGAATGATAGAAATATAGGTTGCTTCACAACCTAGGGAAAAAACTGCCACATGGACATGACACATTGGCGAAACTGATGAGATGGCGCCTAGTCATCACAACCCACCACAATCTACAAGGCTATCACCATCTATATTGGTCATTAACAACTAGAAATAAGGCAGCGGACTAGCACTGTTTGCTTTGTGACCATTTCGTGTAAGGAAATTACGACCTTTCTGACCAAAATGGTCGCAATGGTTTAGGGTTTGGAGCCCCCTGAACAGATTTTGACCAATTGATCTAAAATGGTCATAAATTTATGACCAATTCTTCGAGGGTCACTGACAGAAGGTCATAAGTTGACATATTTCTTGTAGTGGCGGCTCCTGGAAGCCCCCAGCCCCCTCGTCCTGATGGCAGTCCTCGTTTCTCCTTGGCTGCGGCAGCAGCGGTGGGAGGCCTGCGTTGCCTTGCGGGCGATCCTCGCGAGGCTGATCCCTCCAGTATCCCTCGCGAGGCGGGTCTTGCCAGCGATCCTCGCGAGGTCGATCGCGCCGCCCTTGCCGCGGGCAGCGGTCTTCCCAGCGTCCTGCGTTCCTTCCTCCTCCTCGACCGTAGCCCCGGTCACCGTGGTCGGGGCGACGGCCGATCCTTCCTTCTCGCACGGCTCGGAGCTCTTGACATTCGTTGGTGTTGTGGGTGTGGAGGTCGTGGTACACACAGTACCGACTGCCCTTGGAAGATTCGGGCTGATCTCTGCCCCGCTTGGTGTCTGGTTCTGCTGCGAGCACTGCAGCCCCCTTGCGCTTCACATCCTTGGCCTTGGGCTTCTTCTCTTCTGGGCCTGCGGCAGGCAGCTCAAGGAGGGAGAGACGCCCTTCCTCAGCCCTGGCGCACTTGGTTGCCAAGTTGAACAACTCCAAGGAAGTGCACAGGTCTTCATGCATCGCCAGCTCCTCCTTCATCTTGACATCGCGCACGCCGTCGGAGAAGGCTGAGATGATGGCCTCCTCGGTCACCTTGGGAATCTTGAGGCATGCGTTGTTGAAGCGCTGGATGTACTTCTGCACGGTCTCTCCGGGTTGTTGCTTGATGCGGCGCATTTCGCTCACGGTGGGTGGCCGGTCGCGAGTACCTTGGAAGTTGGCGATGAAGCGGGTGCGCATCTCATCCCAGGAGGAGATCGTGCCTGGAGCCAGGTTCAGGAGCCAGGTGCGGGCCCTGTCCTTGAGCGCCATGGGAAACCAGTTCGCCATGAGCTTCTCATCTCCGTTTGCAGCTTCGATGCCCAGCTCATAGAGCTGGAGGAACTCCGCAGGGTCGGTCGTGCCGTCGTAATGAGGAGGCAGGTCTGGCTTGAACTTGCCAGGCCACGCGACGCTGCGTAGCTCGGTGGTGAAGGCACGGCAGCCTGCTGTGGCCACGGGAGGCCTTGGGGGGCAGAGAGCTTGGTCTTGCATGTCCCCACGCGCTGCAGCCGGGAGCAGCGCGGGGTCTTGACGTGCGGGAGCAGGAGCATGGTCGCGACGTGCTGGAGCAGGGAGCGCCCGGGCAGCTTCTCGTGGGCGAGGGACTTCTTGGTAGCTCTGCTCTTGCCGCGCTGGCACCTGACGGAGCGGGTTCCGCCCAGGGGCCACGCGCCTTGGAGCCATCGCGCCTTCTTGAGGAGGAGGCGGCTGGGGCGCCCCCGGAGCTTCGTCGCCCGCACGGGGCGGGGTGCGGTGCAGCGGAACGGACGGCACAGGAGAGCCCCCTATGGCGCGGACGAGCTTGGCGACGTGGTCGAGCCATTCTTCATAGACGTCGTCGACGGGACAGTAGCGCAGGAGCTCGCTTGCCGCGATGAGCGCAGCTCGAGCCTCCATGGGTGCGCGGAGCGCGCGGGACGAAGAACCAGCTGGGGTGAGCGAGGGAGTAGCGGTGCGGCCGTCTTGCCGCACGGACGGATGCTGAGACAACGCTTGCTGCTCGTCCCCCGCTGGGCCGGTGGCGGCGTTGACGGCAGGTGACGGGGAACAGCGAGGACGCCCGCCGATAGGAGCCGTCTGGGCGATGCGGGAAGCGAGAGCGGCCCGGCGCTCGGCGCGGGCCCGATGAGCGTCAGACATGGACGCGATGGTCGGAGGAGAACGGGGTGGTGGGAGACGAATTCCGGTGCACCCCTACCTGGCGCGCCAAATGTCGGATTTGGGGTTCCGACAGACCCTTGAGGTTCGAACTGGGGTGCACGCGGGGATTTCGCCTTCTACCTACCTGCACCCCTCCGCCTCGCTAAGATCTAAGCTATGGAAAGAACAGCACAAGAGACACAAGGTTTATACTGGTTCGGGCCACCGTTGTGGTGTAATACCCTACTCCAGTGTGTGGTGTGGTGGATTGCCTCTTGGGCTGATGATGATGAACAATACAAGGAAGAATAGCCTCGCGAGGGTCTGTTCTTGGCTGGGGGGATGAACTGCTAGGAGGAGTTCAGTCGCCCTTCTCTCTCTCTCTCTCTCTCTGTGATGCTACTCGATCCGATCCTAGCTAGTTTCTCTCTTGGCTTCTGGATTCTCCCTTCTTGATTGCCTTCTTGATCCCCCCTTCTTGATTGACCCTCGATTCTCCCTTGTTTCTTCCCTCTCTACCATGGGGGTGGCTAGTCCTATTTATAGGCAAAGGCCCTGGGCCTCTTCCCAAATATTGAGCGGGAAGGGCGCCAACAATTGGCCATTTTGAAGGGGAACATCTGGTACACTTATCCTGACTAAAGTTAGTCCTAGCCTGCCAAAGGCTCTGGCGGTGATGCTGGCTTGGGCTCCACAATGACTTCCTCCCTGCCGTTGGACTGGTCTTGGTCTCGTTGCACTGAAACGGGTGCCTTTGCTTGATGCTCTCGCCGGCGCTTGCTCCCTTTGCACCAAAGAGGAAAGGAGGACACTGCGCGGCTGGCGCCCGCCTGGCATCTTTGGTCGTCATGGCTTGCATCATGGGCACCTCGTGAGGTACCCCGCCTTGATCTCTCCGCCTCCTCGCGAGCCAGCCTGATGAGGTCGTGCCTGAGGAAGCTCCATGTCGTCCGCCCCGCGAGGCTTGGCCCTTCGCGAGGGTCTTGGGTCTGTGTTGATGAAGATGGGCCGCGCTGGGCCCCCTTTTGAGCCACGCCGCAAGCCACAGGCAGGCAAGTCTGGGGAGCCCCGTTCCCAGAACACCGACAACAGGGTTTGGATGGGACAACCTGAATTGCTATGTCGGGGGCTATACTATAACATGTGCCGCTACTTACTCGACCACGGTTCATTGTCGCAGAGCGACCGATCGACCAATATGTACATACATGTTTCGACAAGACAGACAACGCTACGTACGCTTCGACCGGGTGGGTCCCAGCTATCAGGGAGGATAAGGACGCACTTCCTTGCGTGCGAAGATATAGCTGCTGGATCCCAGCTGTCAGGGAGGGATATCTTTTTTGCCCGTAATAAGGACACACTTCCTTCCGTGTGAAGATGTAGCTGGTGGTTGCCAGCAGTCAGGGGGAGAAAACATTATTTTTCAGGGTAAAAAGGATGCAGTTGCATGCATGCGTCCATGGGCGTGGTGCGTCCCCACTGTCAGGCTCTCATGTACATCCATCTTCCGATGACTCTCGTTTGTTGATCACGTTGACCACACCGTGCCGAGCGCACCAAGGCCGGTGGACGACAGCGAGGTCCCATACTGGAAAGACCCGGAGATGGGGAAGACACGGCAGTGGAGTCGCAGATGGAGAGGAGTGGGAAACTTGACTGGTTCGGGTGTGCGATAGCACTACCGCCCACGGGAGACAGGAGCAAGAACTGAGGTTGAAGAAGGAGCGCAACATCCAATGGTCCAGCTGCTAGAATCATTTGTTGATTAAGTTGACAAAGCCGTGCATACACATCTGCTTGGTAGGCCCACAAGTCAGCCACGAAATCTGCCGGGTCCCAGCTGTGCCTGAACCCGATGCACCAAGACAAGAAGCTGCTCCGATTGTCTTCCCCACTGCTACGACTGGCTCGAAGCCAAAGAGCCGGTCAACCGCTTCAGAACTCAAGAAGACACGGACTGCAGAGGCTGAAGCGAGGAAGAGGAAACACTCTGAAGCCTCTCCTTCTGACCCCACCAAGAAGAAGCGCAAGACCAAGCAAGCTCGGGCTGCTCCCACAGAGCCCTTGATAGTTGAACCTCTCTCTGTCATCTATCCTGACGCAGATCGTCAGCTGGTAGTTCATGAGCCTGTTCCCACAGAGGCTCCTGAAGCAGAAGACATTCCAGCAGCCAACCCCAACGCTGCTGAAGACATTGGTCACCAAGACAATGTACAAGATGATGCAGCCCTTCCTTAGCTTGAGACAAGCGAACTGATCAGCATTGGTCGTCCTTTGACGCCAATCGCACAAGCTACGTCATGGGCGGATCACCCACAAGAAGAAGAAGAATCTGAGGTCCAGCCCACTCCAACTCCAAAGGCGTCGTCTGCATTCTGCAGGCTTCGCAAAGGACCACGGCCTCAAGGTTCAGTTGAAGACATTCCGGCTGCATCAGCCGAAGAGCATGAAGAAATACCACAAGCTCCAACTCCCCCGCTCCAACAAGAAGCCGTTCTCCAGGAGAACGTGCCTGAATCTGACCCTCCACCTAGTCAAGTGGAGGCGGAAAATATTGAGGTTGCCACCACCAAGATTGAAGCCAATGTGGAGCCCTCCCCAACAACAGCTTCAGAAGACACTGAAGATACTGCTCCTGACACTTATGTGCCTGAGTCTGCTGCCGGTCCCCAATTCAACTATCATGTTGCGCACCGGCCTCAGGTCCAGAAGCCGATCCCATGACTACCAAGGTTCCCAGGTCCTGCATCAGCTCCTGGCTCCTTTAACATCAATAGCTTCAGGGCAGATAATACGTTCTTCAACAGCTCCAAGAACCCTTATTCAAGGGAATGGATTGTATCAGATAGGTTCTAGAGCTATCCACAATGCAGCTATTATTCATGCATCCTATACAACCAAGGTCGCATCTTCCCGCACAAGCGCCTTGAGGTTGAAGCGGTTGCTGGTCTGCCTGGCCTGGAAGAAGCATTGGATTGCTTCAAGCAAGTGGGTTTGCTGCCATTTATCATAGATGAAGAGCACTAGAATGAAGAGCTTCTGCTTCAATTCTATGTCACTCTTCATATCAAAGGCTACAACAGAGATCCAAAGACTTGGGTCCTGGAGTGGATGACCGGCAATGTCCATCATGAAGCCAATGTATTTGATATCATTGAGCTTACCGGCCTGCCCACTCCTGGCTCATTATTCGAGGAAGGCTGTCAACTACATGCTGAAGCAATTCAGAGCATATTCCAGAGGCCTGAACCAAATGTGAGTCAGATGCTCTCAATGATGAAGCCATTGCCCCATGATGCACCCTATCCAACTGAGTTCTTCGTTGAAGACCTAGAGTACCTGCAGAGAACCATATATCACATCATCAGGCGGACTCTCTGGCCCATTAAGGGACACTCTCCACATGCCAAGGTTGAGGGTGCAATGAAGACTCTCATATTCTACATCCTTCATGGCAAATGCTTCAATGCGCATGACTTCTTCATACACCAGCTTGCGGCATCCGGCTCAGATTTATTTGGCTTGAAGTTTTATGCTCCTTGGGTTATGAGGCTGATCAAGCTTCACTCTGCGATTTCATATCAGCACGCAACCGTCGGATCTTCTTGCCAGATGTGGACACCTCTACTGAAGCTATATATCCTGAGCCTGCCAAGCAACCATTAAGTCTTCAGAATGCAGAACACCAGAGCTTCACTCAGAATGTTGAAGGTGTTGAAGCCATCTCCAGAGTGTATCCGTTAGCTGGCACCACACGTGCACCTGCATCTACTTAAGCCACTGACAACACAGCTGCTCAGCGACCCAAGAAGCGCGCTCGTGCCCTCAATGACCGAGAGCTTCTTGTGGCTCTTCACCAAAAGCAAGATCGGCACCACGACTGGCTCAAGAGGCAAATGAAAAGCATCATGGAGGACGTTAATTGTATCAGAAATCTTGCAACCAAGAATGCATTTGTTGCACACGAAACCTGTCACCGCACTTGGAAAGGACTCACGATGATGTGTCCTGAAGCTGAACTTCAAGAGGATGGCTTCATAGAGCGCTTCAAATTTGACTCCACGCCTCCTCGAAGGGCTATGCTACGCAGAACTCCATCACTTGAAGATTCGGAGTTCTCTTCCTCTGCTGCCACGGTGACCGCATGGATTATCGAAGAAGAAGATGACGCTACATCACCTCCACCTCCTTCAGCGCACGTCGAATCTGCACCAAGCTCGTCGGCACCGCCAAACACCTCCACCGACCCTGCTGTGCCTGGGAACACATAGAAAACTCTATGTCTTCAAACCTTTTTGGTCATCACTGACAAAAGGGGGAGAAGCATATGATGTTTATAGTCTTCAAGCGGGTCACTATGGGCGGGTGCCTTTATATTCTGCTACATTTTGCTTCATGCTTACAACTCTCGTTTTGCTACATTTGGTTCTTTGAGTTGTAACACTTAAACTCAATGGTCGTCTGCTACTTGTTTGCCACTCTGTTTTGCGAAGATAAATTCCGCATGTACGACGATTAATTCCGCACTTAGATCATTCCGCAGACGTCCATTTTCCATTATGCATGTCATTCTCTTCATATACTTCTACATGCATAGTGGATTGTCATCATAAGTTGAAGTGGATCTCCACAAGTACAACCTGCCATGTGCATTTGCGTTACAGAAGCAAATTACTTATATGCACATCTTCAGGGGAGCCCTTGCAGCTTATGAAGACAATTCCTTTACAATTTCACAAATTATATTCCCCGTTGAAAACTTCAACTAGTTTGTCATCAATCACCAAAAAGGGGGAGATTGTAAGTGCATCTAGTGCCACCCCTAGTTGGTTTTGGAGTATTGACGACAAACCTAGCTGAGGGACTAATGTGTTTGTGAGAATTGCAGGATAACACAGGTAGAAGTCCCTCACTGATTCGGTTTCACTACCAAAGATGACCCCTAAAAATGTACGAAGACATTGAAGACAATGGTGGTATATGAAGATATTCACATTGAAGACTATGACAAGAGAAGACACCACGTGAAGCCTATGGAACTCGAAGACTTAGATCCTTCGTAGTTTTATTTCATTTGTGTTGAGTCATAGGAACCACCGTACTGTTAAGTGGGGTCCAAGAAAACCAGTCAGAATGACTGAAGTGATGCCTAATTCAAAACCTATATCTTCGAGCGAAGACTATGAGAGCAAATCTTGTCCAGAGTCGGACAAGTCAGCTTTACTTGTAGCCCAAGTAAAGTTGCCATGTGAGTTTGAAATCTGACCGTTGGTATATGTGTCAGTTCCTTACTGACCCAGGGTCATTTCGGACAAATCAGGTCGGGTTGCCCAGTGGCTATAAATAGTCCACCCCCCTACAACCATAAACGGTCGGCTGCTCAGATTTCAGTGCACGGCTTTTGTCGTTTGAGAGCAACCCACCTCGAAGCCTTTGAGAGAAAATTCCTAGCGAGGATAAAAGCCCTAACCACCCAGAGCCAGAGTAAATTGGGCATCACTTAAGTCTTCCTGTCTGAGTGATCTGAAGACTTATTACACTTGAGGACTGTGCATCCTCCAGCCGGTTAGGCGTCGCGTTCTCAGCATCCAAGAGAAATTGTGGATTGCCGGTGAACGAAGTCTGTGAAGGTTTGGGAGTCTACCTTGAAGACTTACCAGAGTGATTGGGCGAGGTCTATGTGACCTTAGCTGAAGGAGAAAATGGTGAGGACTGGGCGTCCTGAGCTGCGTGTTCAGGACTGGGTGTCCGGGACTGTGTGTCCTTTGGTTTAAATACCTAGCCGCTCCAACCAGACATATAGTTGTCACAGCAACTGGAACTAGTCCAACAAATCATTGTCTTCAACGAGTCACTGGTTTCATCTTCGCTTCCTTTTACTTACTGTTACTCATTGTGAAGCCATTGCATGCTTGCTCTATCTTTTGTCTTCACAACGTAACTGTATGATTTGTTTGGCTTCATAACTTCTTCCAACCTGATCCTTATTACACTGCAGCTATTTGTCATTGTGCTTTTACTCAATTGAATACTTGACCATGGCTTGCCTAGTGTAATCTAACTTCCGCTGCATAGTGATAGGCATATCTCCACTGTTTGTCTTCATAACTTTCACGTTTTAAAGAATTTCATAAAAAATGCCTATTCACCCCCCCTCTAGTCGATATAATGCACTTTCACCTCATTTTAGTAAAAGTTTGGTAGGATAATGTGGGAGAAATTTGAGATGTCTATGATGAGTGAACTCAAGTTCTTTCTTGGTTTGCAAATCAAGCAAACCAAGGAGGGTACCTTTGTTTCCCAAACAAAGTATACCAAGGACTTATTCAAGAAGTTCAACATGCAAGAAAGCAAAGGTATGAAAAGACCCATGCCGACTAGTGGACATCTTGCCTTGACTAAGGATGGCAAACCGGTTGACCAAAAGGTTTACCACTCTATGATTGGTTCATTGCTATATTTATGTGCCTCTCATCCCGATATTATGCTAAGTGTGTGCATGTGTGCACGATATCAAGAGGCCCCTAAAGAGTGTCATCTTAACATTGTGAAAAGGATAGTGAGATACTTAATTCATACACCAAACTTTGGCATTTGGTATCCTAAGAGGTCTTCTTTTGATATGGTTGGCTACTCCGACTCGGATTATGCCGGTGACAAGGTTGATAGAAAGTCCACTTCGGGCACTTGTCAATTTCTTGGTAGATATCTTGTGTCTTGGTCCTCCAGGAAACAAAACTCGGTATCCTTATCCACCGCCGAAGTGGAATACATTGCCGCCGGTTCATGTGTGCTCAGTTACCTTGGATGGCCCAAACCCTTAAAGATTATGGGATATATGTGAAACATATTCCATTGCTTTGTGATAATGAGAGTGCTATTAAGATTTCTCACAATCCCGTGCAACATTCTCGAACTAAGCATATTGAAGTTCCACATCATTTCATTTGAGATCATCTTGCTAAAGGAGACATCAATCTTAACCATGTTTGTATCGATAAGCAATTGGTGGATATATTCACCAAACCGCTTGATGAGAAAGTTTTTTGCCGTTTGAGAGGTGAATTGAACATCATTGATGCCTCAAACTTGGAGTAGAAACTCCATTTGGATACAAGCAAGGCATGAGCCTTTGACTAATCCTTGATATTTCTCTTATAATGATGATCATATGTCTTGGATCTATACTTGTACCATTGCATGTTATCTAACCCTTGTAGGAACTTGGATGAACCCAAATCTATGAGATTGCAACTCACTCACATCTTGAGCAATCTCTACATCACCAAGTCTCTGCAATATGGTGGTTGAAGACAAGGAAGCATGAATCCTTTGAACATATCCTTTGACAATTTCAATATATCAAATTTCATTTGGAATCAAATTTCATGATTGTCATTTTGGATACACAAGTGCTCTTCCTTGCAAAACTAACCCATGTAGGTAGAGGAACACAAACTACAAGCGGTGCTCCCAACTCTTGATCAACTACATCAACCTTGAGCATCCAACACAAGTTCGACTACATGATCAAGATCAACACCACCACCCAAGGTATGTTATTCCATCTTAGAGAAGCTTTACCCCAAGTCATGGGTCAAAGCAGCTCAACAAGATGTGAATACATCAAAATGCTTAAACGATGAGTATGACCTATGATCAAGTGTTATCACTTGACTCCTTAGTCAATATACTCTAACATAGGTGACTTTGTTACCAACCAATTCTTGGTGAAGTTATCTAGTGGTTTTTTTGCTTTTACTTTAACTAGATTTCCTTTTCTGTTATCTGGTTTTCTGTGCATTCTCTGCATCTAAATCATTGCGAATCCTTAAGTTAATTCCTTGCAAATCTTTGTGAGATCTTATTTGCCAAGTGAGCTGAGATGACAAAATCTTTCCTCTGTATTGAACTCGGCCTCACCGATTTCTGCCTATCGGCTAGACCGAAATGCAATAATACATTGTAGACTGTTCACTGATACAACCGACAAGGATGAACCTGGTCTGACCGATATGCATCATCTATGACACTGCCAACTCGGTGTCACCGATGTAAATGGATCGGCCTTACCGATTTCACTACTGAGAAAATATTTTTGCCATTACTATTGACATTCCTTCTCTAGCTCCACTCGATGATTCTTATCCTCTACTCGCATCTTAAACTACATGCTACTTTGTACTATGACTCAAGGACCAAACCTATTTGACTCATGCTCCAGAAAACCCCTTCTAGGAAATTGATGTCAAAGGAGGAGAGAGAGAGCACATCAAAGCTTATCACATGGAAGAGAAATGATACTTCTCCAACGTATCTATAATTTTTGATTGTTCCATGTTGTTATATTATCATTCTTGGATAATTTACAATCATTTTATAGTCATTTTATATCATTTTTGGTACTAACCTATTGACATAGTACCCAGTGCCAGTTGCTGTTTTTTGCATGTTTTTTTACATTGCAGGAAATTAATACCAAACGGAGTCCAAACGCAACGAAACTTTTTGTGGATTTTTATGGACCAAAAGACACCCAATGGGTCGGAGAAGCACCTGGGGGTGCCCCGAGGGGGGCACAACCCACCAGGGTGCGCCTGGGCCCCCAGGCTCGCCCAGGTGGGTTGTGCCCACCTCGATGGCCTCCCGAACGCCTCTTTGCTCTATAAATACCCCAATATTCCAGAAACCCTAGGGGAGTCGATGAAAATCAATTCCAGCCACCGCAAGTTCCAGAAAGACCAAATCCAATCTAGACACCATCACTGAGGGGTTCATCATGTCCATTGGTGCCTCTTCGATGGTGCGTGAGTAGTTCTTTGTAGACCTTCGGGTCCGTAGTTAGTAGCTAGATGGCTTCCTCTATCTCGTTTTATTCTCAATACAATGGTCTCTTGGAGATCCATATGATGTAACTCTTTTTGTGGTGTGTTTGTTGGGATCCGATGAACTTTGAGTTTATGATCAGATCTATCTTTTTTTATCCATGAAAGTTATTTGAGTCTTCTTAGATCCCTTATATGCATGATTTCTTATAGCTTCGTATTTGTTCTCCGATATTTGGGTTTTGTTTGGGCCAACTTGATCTATTTATATTGCAATGGGAAGAGGTGCTTTGTGATGGGTTCGATCTTACGGTACTTGATCCCAGTGACAAAAGGGGAGCCAACACGTATGTATCGTTGCCATTACGGATAACAAGGTAGGGTCTATTTCTACATAAATAGATCTTGTCTACATCATGTCATCATTCTTATTGCATTACTCCATTTCTCCATGAGCTTAATACACTAGATGCATGCTGGATAGCGGTCGATGTGTGGAGTAATAGTAATAGATGCAGGCAGGAGTCGGTCTACTAATCTTGGACGTGATGCCTATATAATGATCATTGACTGGATATCATCATGATTATTTGAAGTTCTATCAATTGCCCAACAGTAATTTGTTTACCCACCATTTGCTATTTTTCTCGAGAGAAGCCACTAGTGAAACCTATGGCCCCCGTGTCTCTTCTTTATTATATTTGCCTTCGCGATCTATTTTATTTGCCTTTTATTTTCAGTTCTATTAAACCAAAAATACAAAAATACCTTGCTGCAATTTATTCTTATTTATTTTATCTCGCATTCCCGCGCGATCTATCTATCAATTTATTACAACTTTCTCACGTCCATTTGCCAATTTCTGGCATCATTGCCCGAAAGGGATTGACAACCCCTTTAATACGCCGGGTTGCGAGTATTTGTTATTTGTGTGTAGGTGTCATTCACGTAGTGTTGCGTGGTTCTCCTACTGGTTCGATAACCTTGGTCTCATCACTAAGGGAAATACCTACCGTTGCTATGTTGCATCATCCCTTCCTCTTTGGGGAAATACCAACGTAGTTCAAGCAGACATCAAGAAAGCACATCTTAGCTTCTCTAGTTTCTTATTAACAATAGAGGAGAGAAATAACATGTCTTTAAGAGGGGAAAGACATGTTAGTGTATGTTATATTTGTTTTGCTATGATTTTCTCTGATTTTCCTTTGCTCTGATTTTCTCTTACCCTAGCTTCTCCCATTATCCAATATCAGATTCAGGGGGAGAAAGAGTTCATTTCTGGGGGAAGAAAATCTTTGCAATTCATTGCATATATTTATTGCTTGGGGACACGTCTATATCCAAATAGAGTACTAAGTACTCACTCACTAAATGTCATCCCAGTCTTGGTACTTTTGTGATTTCTTAAACTTGCTTTGTTTAGTAGTATCCTTTTGTTATCTAACCCTATTTTCTCAAGTTCATCTCGACCAAAGCAAGCTCAAGACCACAAGGTAAGTATATGCATCACACTCATGTGCATGATAGTCTCTTGCTGATGTACATATTGTTTGCAAGAAGGACTCATGAACATGAAGGTACACTCACTATATTCACATCATTTGCTTTGATGCATATAGCCAAGATACATGTAACTCATTACTTGCTCTGACATGCTTATGTATTCACATGCTCTCATTGTAACATCCCAAAATTCTAAATTTTGGAATGTTATGTTAAATAAATAGTTTTGATTGTTTATTTGATTTTGGTGTGGTTGCTGGTGAGACATTGAGTGAAATTTGAAAGTTTTTGAAAGTTAAATGAGAGGGAATAAAAGGACTTTCCCAAACTTTCACCTTGCATTTATAATCTCCATGAATTCAAATTCAATTCATCACAAACCTTAGAGTGAAGATGATATGCCTTCTTCAATTTAAATAAATGAAAAGGGTTTTTGAAAATATTTGAATTCCATTTGAAAATATTTCAAAATTCAGAAACTTTATGCAACTCAATGATTTTCATGAGAGAAGATAAAATGACTTCTTCAAGTCATATGAAATACGAGTTGGAAGTTTAAAAGAATCAAATGTAAAGTCCCTTTGAAGGTATTTTGGAACCCACTTTCAATTTGGAGTTATTTGGTTCTTATTCAAATTATTTTCTCCAAAAATAAAATATGTGGAAAATGGGTTAAAATGATTCCCTACAGTAGAAAATTGGAGAAAAATGAGTGTGAAATTATGTTGGTATTTTAAAATATTTTTATTTGGTTTTTAAATGAGCCAGCAGCACTATTTGCTTTATTCCAATTTTTGTGGATTTTATTTGCCGTTGAATATATGTTCATGTTATAGAAAATCTTTTTCTGAAATTTTTGATATATAATATGCCTATATATCATTTTTTATTTGTGGTTTGTCTTATTTTTGTTGTGAGTTTTTTTTAAAAAAACTCTCTCCGCCGAACTGGGCCGGCCCAGCTAGCCGCCAGGCCGTGGCCCAGCGAGCCCACCGTCTCGTCTCCGTCCCCAAGCGGGACTCTGCTCGGGAGTCCGTCGTCGTCGCGCCGCGAGCCCGACCTGGTCACCAGCCGCCGCCTTTGCCCCTCCCGCAAGCCACGCCTCCCCTCCCCTCTTAGAAATGTGTCGCACATGGCACCCTCTCTCTCCTCCTCCCAAGCCGTCGTACACCTCCGCCGCACCAGCCACCGCCGCCGAGCTCCGCCGCTGCCGCCCCGCATCGTCCCGTCACCCTCGACCAAAGCCGCCACCTTCTTCAACTTCGCCTCGACGCCCCGCACCTTCCCGTGGTGCCGCCCGAGCCGGAGGACCACCGGAGCTGCTGCTCCGTCTGTAGCCGACGCTGCCGTCATCTTCTCCATCACTAGCGACCCCAACCGCCGCGGTAACCGCCACATGCCCTCATCCGTCCAATCTGGATCCAACAGTCCAGATCGAGGTTTTTTTTTCTTTTTCGAAATGTTTTGTTTTTATTTAGTAAACGTTTGCTAGGTTAGCTTGTGTTGTGAACGTGTTGAACGTTTATGCTTCTGTAGCGGACGTTCGTCCGTTAGTTTTCTATCGCGTAGCAGGGACCTAGATGCAATTTGTTTTCTTACAGATTAGCCCCTGCTTTTCAATCTAAGTTGAGTTTTATAACTCTGATTAATTTGATTCTTTCTCCAATCGAAGCTCTTGACATGTACTTTCCGTTAAGATCAAAATCACACAATTTGCTGCTATTAAAAATATGTTTATGTCCATGAGTTTTATTTGATGGTTTTGAAGTTTTCCGAAGTATTTTCTTCGTTCTTTTGGATCTTTTGAGTGACTACTTATGTGTGGTTATAATTGCTTGCTTACGATATATTGAACGGAGTGCGATGAGTAGAAATATCAGAAATTATGAGTGCGAAGAATCTTCATCAATAGTACCAGGCAAGTTCACACTTTGATCATACTTTTCTATACCCAGTTTCACCTGCATTAGATACACCCCTCAAAGATTTGCATGTGTAGGATTAGGGTATTGTGCTTTTGTTATGTAGTTCAGGAGGTAGGAACCTAATACCTTTGATCACCTCGGGAGTGTATGTTATGCTCATATTGCTTAGCCATGCTCGTAGACGGGGATTGGTATGTGAGAATCATGCAAGTTGTGAGAGATAATAACTAAGGGAAACATAAGGTGGCTACTTTAATAAACATCTGGGTGGATTGGTTGCGGGCACCTGGGGAATCTAGTGTTGTCCTAGGAGATCCCGCGGTACCCGTGTGATCATCCTATGGAATGCCACCCAGGCTCAAAGGGATCATTAGATTATTCATGCCTAGAAACTTCCGTGTGCAGCCACAATCCATTATGGGCTCTGGCATAGTTAAGTAAGTTGTGGGAAACCTTTCCATGATGGGCTAGCAGATGTAGGGGAATTTTACGTGTACCGGCCTATCTATTGGTTAAGGGAACCTCTTCGGAAAGACTACGTCTCGATCATCCGGTTCTCAAACATCAGGCAGTGCGAAAAATTCAACGAAAGAGATCGAGTCTACTGGGGAAAAGTGCGCAAACCTCTGCAGAGTGTCCAAACAAATCATGATTAGCCGTGTCCCGGTTATGGACATTTTGAGTATCTAGAAGTGAATTATTTGTTGATCTTATCACTCTGTTTAATTAATGAATTGGGGTATTATTTATACTTGGTAATTTTGGAATTGAGTTGGAGGAACTTTCTCAATAATGGCATAAACTTTGTAGTAATAAAAATTTATTGCTTTGTTGTAGGGAAAAATTAGCTTTTTGCAAAATTAAACTTAGAGCCTCCACCAGCCAAATATGCATATAGAGATAGACATTTTCATTATTATTCTATGGTGTGAAATTGCCAGTACATTCAATGTACTGACCTACATGGATGCAACATCTCATGTTGCAGGAATCATACGACGAGTAAGTGATACGTTAGGGTTACGATGTCTACACTCAACTTTGTTGTTGGTGTTGTTGGGAATCCACAACCTTGTTGTTACTTTCGCTATGTTGATTGAGGTAATAGTATTTATGTTATTTTTACATGTGATTGCACTCTGTTATAAATCCTCGAGTACAGTGTGTGTCAGCATACCGATCCAGGGATGACACTTAAGCATAGAGACTTGACCCATTTGGGTTGGGTGGCTACAAGATGGCATGAGAGCACATGTTGACTATAGGACGTGACCCCTAGAAACTGGCAATCCCATAGGAAAGGATTTCTCTAAAAATTTAATTTTCAAAAGAGATCCCTGAACTCTCATCTTTTCTAAGCTTTACCAAGTATTTCCTCTCACTTCAAGTAGTTAGACTATACCCTTTCCCCTTTTGACCACGCGAGGATTCAGCTGATGAGACCACTCCAAGAAGATATCGGACAACTAAGACCACTTTGAAATGAAGAGGATTTTAGCGTGCATTATAATAATGGAAACTACAATGGTTGAAGACTCCAAAGACTAGGAGAAATTAAAGGCTCTAAAGAATTTCCAGATTTGTATGACATAGGAAGGCTACCCTTATGGAACTTGTCAGACTATTGAAGCTGTCAATACCTGAGATCAAGGTGTGTCGGAGAACGACCAAAACATGGAGTGCTAAAACTCAAAGTTTTTGTCAAGAAAACCCTAAGGAAGGAGATATCTACTATGGAATGATAGCTGATGGCAATGACATGGGCATAAACACGGCTATCCATAATGTTATCGCCCGCTTATGCTATTGCCACCATGCTGAGTTAAGCATGCATTTCTTCAAAAGGATTGGATGACAAAAGGGCTAATGGAGCACCTATCAGCAAACGATGAAGATTTAACCTTAGCTGGTGTATCACGAGGATCTGGAGTATTACATCAAGAATTTTAAGATGGACCTTCAGGAAGCTGTATTTGACAAGGAGGCATTTCCGGAAGAACTCAGGACCCAGAAGCTGAAAGTAGCCAAGCTGGAGGAGGAAAACCTTGAGATACTAGAGATTCGTCAGGAACTGAGGGATAGTAGGACCATGGTTCATGCCAAGGATGTTGAAACCCAGAAGTTTGGAACGCAACTCCAGAATATTAAAGGACATCACAAGAGACTTCATGTCAACAGAAATGACCTGGCAGAAGAACTTGAGAACATCAGCAAGCACGATCAGAAGAAGACCAAACCCCGGTTATATACTTACGTTAGATGCAACGATTGTGAGCTATCATTTGTTTGATGTTTTTCTGACAGCCACGAAATAAAACCTGTCTCTTCAAACTATTGTTTGTGTTATGTGTATCCCTCTCTATCTCTCTTATCTCACCCCAAAACCCTTGGGACTAATAGAGGATGAATGGAGATGAACTCATATTTTCTAGATCGATGACCCAATTGGAGACGGACTGATGGATTCAGAACATGAAAGATCACATGAAGAATAACACTATAGATGGAAAGGATATGGCCCAGCATGCTCTTCAGTGTTTTGAAAGAGGTGCTGCTACTTGGTGGAGGATGTACAAAACCATCAATGGATGGCAAAGAGTAACCACTTGGGAAGAATTTAAGTTGACTCTGCTAAAGACTCGGCATACGTCCCAGAAACTGAAGCCTTATGGAAATGATATGAAGAAACCTTGTGCATGCAAGCTCCATGGAGAAATGGGACACAACCATAAAGAACGCAAGGATGAATGCCCTAATTGTGAAGAAAGTCACCCAGATGAAGAATGCCCAGCTAGGCAGATTACTTGTTTCTTGTGTGAAGGGACTACCCACTACCCTGCTCAGTGTCACATTTACCCCATGGTACAAAGAACCATCCAGCAGAAGAGAGAAGCAATGAAAGGAGCACTCATGGTAATTTTAGAAGAACCTGTGATGAAGGACGAGGTGGAGGACACACCCAAAGAAGACCCAATTAAACCCTGCACCAAGTCATGCTATTCATGTGGAGAAGAAGGGCACATCTCCCAGAACTGTCTGAAGGGGGATCTAGTAGCATTTCCGAAAGTGGAAGTAGAGTATGACCCACAGGAAATAGAAGCCCTGATTGGCACGGAAAAGTCCAGGAAGATAAATAGATTGGATTCCAGAAACAACCCAATTTCTACAAAGAAGGACCTGAGTCATATCACATGTTTCAGGTGCAAAGATTCAGGGCACTACTTTAGCAGTTGCCCGAAAAGGAAGCCGAAGACGCAAGGAGGCTATGTAATCACAAGGAAACCATGAGAATTGTCAGAAGTAATATGTTTCTGCTGTAATGAAGCACGTCACCTTGCCAGAGATTGTCCCAATGAGAAGGAGACTTGTGCTAAATAGTTGTGTCAAAAAGAAATATAGTAGTGGTAGTGAGAACATTTCTTTTATATTCAGGTGTTGAGTTGATGCATGTAATGGAAATGCACGAGATTGTAATAAATTCATGAAATCAATAAAGTTCATGTATCATGATGAGTTGTTACTCTATGAAGAAAGATTTTGACCATTTTCGAGGATATGAGAAATATGGTCTATGGAAGAATTTGTGCATTTCAAGGGTGGTAGTACCCTGTGAGGACACTTGACCCCTGGAAAAGATAATGACACTCCACGGAGTGGACTTCAGACAAAATAAGTATGAGTTTTATCTCAATATGTGGGATACCCCAAGAATATGAAGGGATGAAGTACTATTGGATATAACGGAGGTATAATGTTGGTAATATGGAGCAATTGTAACCCCAGGATGAGTTCAATGGTTACAAGTGATGAGATGGGCCATAACCCACAGGCCCCAGGACCCGCCAAGAAGCAAGCACACTCTTGCTGAAGGAAAAACCCTAGAAGAGGATGTGCCTTTATCAACAGACGATCTTATAGGAGTTACGCAAAACCTGAGAGTGTGAAGAAACGATAGATGTTTGTTTGGCTTGTAGAATCAATGGATTATTCGAACTTAGTTTGTGGACAAGAGGAATTCTGCAATGCTTGTGAGGATGACCGAGTGTTAGAATGCGAGATTCACGAAACCATATACAAGGTAATGATTTGGGTGCGGAATGGATTGATCACCATGCTGACTTACTCTTATTATTCGCCTTTGTTATATGGGATGGTAAATCTGAGTGACTTACCCATAGTAGAGAGACGACGATCAAAACCTTGTTTAAACCTTAGAATGGTATGACAGTTTTCCCTTGTACAAGGCAGCTCTTACCAATCGTAGGTCATACGGTGAGAATGAAGCCTAAACCCGTTTTCCGCAGGGACCCATTGTTTGATGACCACCATGATATATCGATAGTTGTTTAGTATTGGTGCTAGACCCGTCGGCTAAGAAGACCCAGTCACAGGAGGACTGTACCAAGATAAAAGTTCAGAAGAATTGAGGAAAATGTTATGCCGCTACCGGAAGAGCCAAAGTAGGAATTTTCCCGAGAATCTGAGAATATCGACACTGCCAACAAAAGGATGTACGACATGAGTTTTGATGGAACTGTAACCATGTTTCTAAGGCTGGTAGCACCCCAGACCCCCCTATGACGATCGATGGATTTTGAGAAGACCCCGACCCTAACCTATCTCTTGCTAGCCTCTCCGAATCTCGAGGGCGAGATTCATTTTAAGAGTGGTAGGTTTGTAACATCCCAAAATTCTAAATTTTGGAATGTTATATTAAATAAATAGTTTTGATTGATTGTTTTATTTTGGTGAGGTTGCTTGTGAGAAATTGAATGAAATTTGAAACTTTTTGAAAGTTAAGAGGGAATAAAAGGACTTTGCAAACTTTCACCTTGCATATATAATCTCCATGAATTCAAATTCATTTCATCACAAAACCCTAGAAGTGAAGATGATATGACTTCTTCCATTTAAATAAATGAAAAAGGTTTTTGAAAATATTTGAATTCCATTTGAAAATATTTCAAAATTCAGAAACTTTATGCAACTCAATGATTTTCATGAGAGAAGATAAAATGACTTCTTCAAATCATATGAGATATGAGTTGGAAGTTTAAAAGAATCAAATTTACAGTCCCTTTGACGGTATTTTGAAACCCACTTTCAATTTGGAGTTATTTGGTTATTATTCAAATTATTTTTCTCCAAAAATGAAATATGTGGAAAATGGGGTAAAATGATTCCCTGCAGTAGAAAATTGGAGAAAAATGAGCTTTAATCTATTTTGGTATTTTAAAATATTTTTATTTGGTTTTTAAATGAGCCAGCAACACTATTAGCTTTATTCAAATTTTTGTGGATTTTATTTGCCGCTGAATATATGTTCATGTTTTAGAAAATCTTTTCTAAATTTTTTGATATATAATATACCTATATATCATTTTTATTATTCGTGGTTTGTCTTATTTATGTTGTCAGTTTTTTAAAAAACTCTCTCCGCCGAACTAGGAAGGCCCAGCTAGCCACCAGGCCGCGGCCCAGCCAGCCCACCGCCTCACCTCCGTACCCGAGCGGGACTCCGCTCGCGAGTCCGCCACCGCCGCGCCGCCGTGCCCGACCCGGTCACCAGCCGCTGCCTTTGCCCCTCGCGCAAGCCGCGCCTCCCCTCCCCTCCTATAAATGTGCAGCCCACAACCCCCTCTCTCTCCTCCTCCCAGGCCGCCACACACCTCTGCGTTCTTTGACTTCGCCTCGACGCCCCGTGCCTTCCCATGGTGCTTCCCATGCCGGAGGACCACCGGAGCCACCGCTCCGTCCGTAGCTGACATCGCCGATGACCCCAACCGCTGCGGTAACCGCCACCTGCCCTCGTCCGTCCAATCTGGATCCAATGGTCCAGATCGAGGAGTTTTCTTTTTCTTTTTTGAAACATTTTGTTTTTATTTAGTAAAAGTTCATAAGGTTCGCTTCTGTAGTGAACATGTTCATCATTTATGCTTCTGTAGCAGACGTTCGTCCGTTAGTTTTCTGTCGCGTAGCCAGGGACCTAGATGCAATTAGTTTTCTTACAGATTAGCCCATGCTTTTCAATCTAGCACAACTTTTTACTCGTTTGTCCAAACTCAATGGAACCAACGCCAAAATTTTTAGTGTGATCTCATCTAACCAGAGAACCAAACTAAAAATATTTTTGGAAGTTCTAAAATTTTCAAACAGATTTGAATTCAAACTCGTTTGGCTATAACTTGAGTTTTCTAACTCCGATTAATTTGATTCTTTTTGCAAATCGAAGCTTTTGACATGTACTTTCTGTTAAGATCAAAATCACACGATTTTGCTGCTATTAAAAATATATTTATGTCCATGAGATTATTTGATGGTTTTGAAGTTTTTCGAAGTATTTTCTTGGTTCTTTTGGATCTTTTGAGTGATTGCTTATGTGTGGTTATAATTGCTTGCTTATGATAGATTGAACGGAGTGCGACGAGTAGAACTATCAGAAATTATGAGTGTGAAGAATCTTCATCAACAGTACAAGGCAAGTTCACACTTTGATCACACTTTTCCGTACCTAGTTTTACTTGTATTAGATACACCCCTCAAAGATTTGCATGTGTAGGATTTGGGTATTGTGCTTTTGCTATGTAGTTCATGAGGTAGGAACCTAATACCTTTGATAACCCCGGGAATATACGTTATGCTCATATTGCTTAGCCATGCTCGTAGACGGGGATTGGTATGTGAGAATCGTGCAAGTTGTGAGAGATAATAACTAAGGGAAACTTAATATGGCTACTTTAATACACATATGGGTGGATTGGTTGCGGGCACCTGGGGAATCCAGTGTTGTCCTAGGAGATACCGGGTTACCCGTGTGATCATCCTGTGGAATAACACCCAAGCTCAAACGGATCATAAGATTATTCATGCCTAGAAACTTCCGTGTGCAGCCAAAAGCCATTATGGGCTCTGGCATAGTTAAGTAAGCTGTGGGAAACCTTTCCATGATGGGCTAGCATATGTAGGGGAATTGTAGGTGTACCGGCCTATCTATCGGTTAAGGGGGCCTCTTCGGAAAGACCATGTCTCGATCATCTGGTTCTCAAACATCAGACAGTGTGAGAAATTCAACGGAGGAGATCGAGTTTGGTGGGGGAAAGTGCGCAAACCTCTGCAGGGTGTACAAACAAATCATGATTAGCCGTGTCTCCGATTATGGACATCTTGAGTATCTAGAAGTGAATTATTTGTTGATCTCATCAATCTATTTAATTAATGAATTGGGGTATTATTTATACTTGGTAATGTTGGGATTGAGTTGGAGGAACTTTCTCAATAATGGCATAAACTTTGTAGTAATAAAAATTTATTTCTTTGTTGTAGGGAAAAATTAGCTTTATGCAAAATTAAACTTAGAGCCTCCACCAGCCAAATATGCATATAGAGATAGACATTTTCATTATTATTCTATGGTCTGAAATTGCATGTACATTCAATGTACTGACCTACATGGCTACAATGTCTCCTGTTGCAAGAATTATACGACGAGTAAGTGATGCGTTAGGGTTACGATGTCTACACTAAACTTTGCCCTTGGTGTTGTTGGGAATCCACAACCTTGTTGTTACTTCCTCTATGTTGATTGAGGTAATAGTATTTACGTTATTTTTACATGTGATTGCACTCTGTTATAAATCCTTGAGTATTGTGTGTGTCAGCATACCGATCCAGGGATGACACTTAAGCACAGAGACTTGACCCATTTGGGTCGGGTCGCTACACTCATATTCTATCTTTACATCAGGGGCGGAGCTGGGCCCCAGGCACCTAGGGCCCAGGCCCGGGGCGTGCAAAAATTTACAAGCTATAACTATATAGGTTGCTTTACAGGCCCGGGGTACAGCCCAATAAATAAAGAAGGCCCAGAGCCTTGCTAGGCTGTCTAAACGCAGCACGAGGCAACCCAGAACCCACCCATGATCCAACTCATACGCACGAGTCTTGCGCATGATCCACGAGGCACAAAGCCACCACTGTCATGCTAAAAAAGGAGACGCAACCCTCGCGCGGCCGCCGCCGAGTCGCACGCAGGCAAAGAGAGTCGGGTGGCACGATCGATCTCCAGACTCCAGCGTTCACGCTACCGTCCGTCGTGGCTTCGCCGCCGGCCCCGCCCCACCCCCAACTTTCTTCTTGCTCTGGCCTCTGTGGCTCCGACTGCCAGATCCTGTCTCGTGCATCGATCGCCCGCGTGGCGCATCATCCCCCTGCCCGCTGTTTCACTGGGGCTGCTGCACCTTGTATTTTCTTTGATGCTTTCTCTGTTTCCTCACTGAAGCTTTCCACAATTCCACTTGTAACATTTTTTACTTGTATGATGTATCAGTGTGTAAACTACTTTGGACTGAAATTTAATTCAAATAATGTGTATGTATGCAATCATATAGTATTTCATATTGTAGAAAAGGAAGATGAAAGGTCTACTCAATTGTTAATATGCATTGCTTTTCTTGATCCAAGGAACTCATATAGGTCTGGCAAAGGGCTTTTACTTCGTCGAGGTGGTAAGTTTTTAGATTTGTATCAATGATAATTATTTCACTTGATGTTTATGTTGTCTCTTATGAAATTTGCTTTTGATGTCTTGAACGTGTTGGCTCTTCTTCCATCACTGATGAGGTTATGCAAGGTACTCATGAAGCAAACCATTGATTTGGTACTCTATTTTTTATCACATTGATGAGGTTATGTGTTTTTTAGCAATTTTGTTGTATCGTTAATTGAGTTTAAATTATAAATATTTCATGTAATTGAGCCATATTTTATTTGGGATATCTTTTGAGGTAGCTAAAAGCCTAATAGACATTAAGTTTTTCCTCGCGGAATTTTTTAGGCCCAGGGCTTGCTCAAATCCTGGCTCCGCCACTGCTTTACATGATTGCAAACAAGTAGGGGAGCCTATGCATGTTTACATGCCTTTCCAAAGCTTTACTTGTTACTCTTCATATCTTTATCTAAAGCTTTGATGTATGTTTTCATCAATTACCAAAAAGGGGGAGATTGAAAGCACAAGTGCTCCCTGGGTGATTTTGGTAATTAATGTCAACATCTCTCTTGTTGGACTAATATTTTAATCTAGTATATTTTAGAAAGTTCAAAAATGGCGTGGGATGCACAAGAGGATGTGGAACCCCTTCAAGATGCTAAGGACATAGATTGGTAAAACTCAAGACTCTTCATTTCTATTTTAGTGATCCAAGATCACATTGAGTCCATAGGAAACGCCAAAACTATTAAGAGGGGATAAGGTGTTGTTTAATGGTCTACTTGCTCAAAGTGCTTAGTGATATGCTCCAAAGACCTCAGTCACTTTATCGAATCCAAATATGTCCTAAACCTAAAGTCAAACTCGGCCCCACCGATTTGATCTATTCGGTGCCACCGAGTTCTTTTGACATAGCCACTGCTAGAAACCCTAATCAATTCAGTCTCACTGAGATGGCCTTGCAAACTCTGTGTTGCCCTTTGTAATTATTTCGGTCTCACTGAAATGTGCAATCGGTCCCACTGAGTTTGCTTGACCAACTCTCTGTTTGCTCATTGTTGAAATCGGTCTCACCGAGTTCATGCAATCAGTCACACCAAGATGAGGTTTTGCCCTAACGCTAGCACATCGGTCCCACCGAGTTGATCATGTCGGTCCCACCGAGAATCCTAACGTTCACATTTTGAACTGAATTGGTCCCACCGAGTTCACCTATTCGGTCTGATCGAGTTGGGTGAAATGTGTGTAATGGTTAGATTTTGTGGGGAGGATATATATACCCCTCCACCCCCTTCTCTATTCAAGAGAGAGACATCAGAACATGCCTACACTTCCACTACTCATTTTCCGAGAGAGAACCACCTACTCATGTGTTGAGACCAAGACATTCCAATCCAACCATAAGAATCTTGATCTCTAGCCTTCCCCAAGTTGCTTTCTACTCAAATCATCTTTCCACCATAGCCAAATCTGTGAGAGAGAGTTGAGTGTTGGGGAGACTATCATTTGAAGCACAAGAGCAAGGAGTTCATCATCAACACACCATCTATTACCTTTTGGAGAGTGGTGTCTCCTAGATTGGTTAGATCTCACTTGGGAGCCTCCGTCAAGATTGTGGAGTTGAACCAAGGAGTTTGTAAGGGAAAGGAGAACGCCTACTTCGTGAAGATCTACCCAAGTGAGGCAAGTCCTTCGTGGGCAATGGCCATGTGGGATAGACAAGGTTGCTTCTTCGTGCACCCTTCGTGGGTGGAGCCCTCCGTGGACTCGCGCAACTGTTACCCTTCATGGGTTGAAGTCTCCACCAACGTGTGGACGTATGATAGCACCACCTATTGGAACCACGCCAAAAATCTCCATGTCTCCAATTGCGTTTGCACACTCCAATCCCATCCATTTACTTTCTTGCAATTTGCACGCTTTACTTTCCACTACTCATATACTCTTGCCATGCTTGCTTTAAATGTATTGTGAATGCTTAAACTTGTGCTAAAACTCCATCTCAACAGTATACAAGATTATTCTTGGATGTTGGACAATCATTTTATAGCAACTTTATATCATTTTATAGTGCCTAGTGCCAATTGATGTTTTTTGCTTGTTTTTTACATAGCAGAAAATCAATACCAAACGGAGTCCAAATGCTGTGAAACTTTTTGGAGATTTTTTCTGGACCAGAGACACCAGAGGGGGCTCCGAGGGGGTGGGTTGTCCCCACCTCGGTGGCCTCCCGCACCGCCTCTTCGCCCTATAATTATCCAAATATTCTTGAAACCCTAGGGGAGTCGATGAAACAGAATTCTAGCCGTAGCAAGTTCCAGAACCACGAGATCTAATCTAGACACCATCACGGAGGGGTTTATCATCCTCATTGGTGCCTATACAATGATGCGTGAGTAGTTCATCATAGACCTACAGGTCCGTAGTCAGTAGCTAGATGGCTTCCTCTATCTCTTTTCATTCTCAATACAACGGCCTCTTGGAGATCTATTTGATGTAACTCTTTTTCTGTCGTGTGTTTGTTGGCATCCGATGAACTTTGAGTTTATGATCAGATCTATATCCATGAAAGTTTATTTCAGTTTTGATCTCTTGTATACAAGATTATTGTAGCCTCGTATTTCTTCTTCGAATCTTTGGTTTAGTTAGGTCGACTAGATCATTTTTTTCTTTCCATGTGAACAGGTGCTTTGTGATGGGTTTGATCATGCGTTGTTCTTTCCAAGTGATAGAAGGGGCGACAAGACATGCATGTATCGTTTCTATTAAGGATAACAAGAAGGGGGGCTATTCCTACATGAATAGATCTCGTCTACATCATGCCATCGTTCTTATTACATTACTATGTTTCTGCATGAACTTAATACACTAGATGCATATTGGAAAGCGGTCGATGCGTGGAGTAATAGTAGTAGATGCAGGCAAGAGTCGGTCTACTAATCTTAGACGTAATACCTATATATTGATCATCGCCTGGATATCGTCATAACTATTCGATTTTCTATCAACTGCCCAACAGTAATTTGTTTACCCACCATGGGCTATTTCTTGAGAGAAGCCACTAGTGAAATCTACGGCCCTCGGGTCTATTCTTTATCATATTTGCTTTCTGATCTATTATTTGCCTTGAGATCTATTTTTATTTTCTTTTATTTTCAGATATATTATTCCAAAAACCCAAAAGTACTTTAATGCACTTTTTATTTGCATCTTTTATTTCACGTTTATTCGAGGTCTATTTATCCAATCTGTCACAAAATTTATCCCGTCAACTCGACATTCTGGTGCCGTTATCCGAAAAGGGATTGACAACCTCTTATAAGCGTCGGGTTGCAAGTATTTGTTCTTTATCTGTAGGTACCGTTTACATAGTGTTGCTTGGTTCTCCTACTAGATTGATACCTTGGTTTCATAATAGAGGGAAATACCTACCGTAGCCGTGTTGCATCATCCCTTCCTCTTTGGGGAAATACCTATATAGTTTAAGCGACATCAAAAGGAATTTCTGGCGCCGTTGCTGGGGAGACATCATCAAAATCTATCAGGTTCCTAATCAAAGTCTCATCTCCTTGCAATTTACATTATTTGCCATTTTCCTCTCATTTTCATCTCCGCCACTTCATAAAAATTTGCCTTATTTTTATTTGCATTTTCTTGTTTGCTATCTTTGCTTGTGTTGCCATGTGCCTTCTATATGCTTGCATCTTCACTTGCTAAAAATCTATTGATATGGATCTTCATCCACATGCTAATCTTTTCAAAAGACCAAATTATGATGAACCAATTGCTAGTGAGTTGAGTACACTTGATTACCTCTATGAAATTTTGCTTGAAATTCATGAATCTAAAAATTGTGATGAAGTGCTAAAAGAAGAAATTTATGAAGTGATTCAAGATAGCTCCTTGAATGAAAAGCATGATTGCAATGGTGTTACTATAAATTCTATTAATGTCAATTATGCTAATAATATGCAAAAACCCAAGCTTGGGGATGCTAATTTTGGTATGTCCACTACTTATTGCAATGATCACGATTGGGGTGATTCTTCTTGATGATCTTAAAAAATTATTTAAGCCTCATGATGAATATGTTTGCAATAATATTGAAAGTGATTTGAAAGAGCATCAACTTTAGGTAAAATTAATCCCACATATTTCGAGAGTGTTCAATATTATGAAACCTTTTTTATGAGAGTGGGTTTGGAGAGGTCATGACTTTAGTTTATGTTACTCCCACTATTTTGGAAGATTATAAAACTTTTATGCATGTGGATCATGAAAAGAAAATTTTATATGATAGCTATATTGTTGAATTTTATTATCATCCTACATGTAATTATTATGAGAGTGAAATATGGTTGTAGAAATCTTCATGTTACTAAATTACCTCTCTACATGTTGAGATTTTCTATGCTTTTTCTTCTTCTTGCATATGCTAGTTTTTGCTTGCCTTGAGAATTTGTTTGCCTTTAAAATTCCTATGCATAGGAAATAATTTAGACTTAAATGTGCTTTTTACATTCTTCATGATGCTCTCTTTGTGTTTCAATTATTATCTTTTATGTGAGCATCAATAAAATCTTATGCATAGCTAGGGGAATAAAACAATAGAGCTTGTTGGGAGGCAACCCAATGAATAAATTTTATTTTTGCCTTTTTCTGTATGTTCTTGAGTGTTTGCACAATTATGCTACCTTTATGATTGTGTTTTTTATGTTTTGATTAGTATTTGTGCCAAAGAAATCCTTTGGTATCATGTTGGGTGATAGTTGATTTGATCTTGTGGAAAAATAGAAACTTTTGCGCCCAGTAAAATAACTTTCATAAATCAAAGAGGCGCCATAAAATTCTGATTTTTTACACAATATTGATATACAAATTTCCTACATTGTCCTATTTTTCCCAGAATTTTTGGAGTTACAAAAGTATACGAAGTTTGCATATTACTACAGACTATTCTGTTTTTGATAGATTCTGTTTTCTTTGTGCTATGTGCTTATTTTGATTAATCTATGGTTTTTATTGGTGGGTATAAGCCATGGTAAAGTTAGAATACAGTAGATATAATGCAAAAATAAAATATGAATGGGTTTGCAACAATACTTAGAGTGGTAATTGGCTTTGTTATACTAACTGATCTCATGAAGGTTTTGTTTAGTTTTGTGTGATTAGAGTTTTCAAGTTTTGGGTGAGATCCCGATGGATGAAGGAATAAGGAGTGAAAAGATCCTAAGCTTGGGGATGGCCCATGGCACCCCAAGTTATTATTCAAGGAGAACCGATCAACTAAGATTGGGGATGCCCCGGAAGGCATCCCCTCTTTCTTCTAACGACCATCCGTATTTTACTTGGAGCTATATTTTTATTCGTAAAATATCATGAGTTTTGCTTGGAGCGTCTTGTATTATATGAGTCTTTTCTTGTTTCGCTTTTTAATTTGTGTCATATATCCTTGCTGGACACACCTATTTGAGAGAGCCAAAATTATGCTATGATTTGCTAGAATTTCTCTATGTGCTTCACTTAAATCTTTTAAGCTATGGAATTGCTCTATGCTTCACTTGTATCTTTTTTAGCACAGTGTGCTTCAATATTTTTGAAAAATTCTCTCATGCTTCACTTCTACTATTTTGAGAGAAAGAAAATTTTTCTACTCATGTTCTTCACTTAAATTTCTTTGAGCTTATCAAAAGCAACATATGAAATTAGTCCCAAAGTCATAGATATTCAAGAGGGGTATAATAAAAACTTCCTTGAAGATCATTGGACAAAATAAACTTGATTCTTTGTAATATTTTTGAGATATGATGATAGTGATATGTGAATCATGTTGGTGAGTAATTATGCTTTAGTAATAATATTGGTGTTAAGGTTTGTGATTCCCTATGCAAGCACGAAAGTCAATAGTTATGCAATGAAATTACATCCTACTTATGGTGCATTATCGGTTTTAGTTATGCTTAATGCTCGCTTATGTGATTACTCATTTATTGGTTGGTTGCTTCTCAATCTATTTGCTAGCCTCCACTTGTACTAAGTAGAAATACTACTTGTGCATCCAAAATCTTTAAACTTAGTTTTGCCTTATGAGTCCACCATACCTAAATATATGTGGTATTTGCATGCCGTTCTAAGAAAATTCATATGTGCCATCTCTAATTTTCAAAATAAATTTCCTTTTTGTGTGCTCGTACTACTCATGAAATGACATGGGGTGGCCAATATTTTCTATGCTAGATATGTTATTCTCAAAATGAGTGTTTATTCACTTGTCATTGCATGAGAGTACGGCGGTAATAGGGATGCCCAGCCCCGAAATGAAAAAGAAATTTACTTTATGCCGTCAAATAATAAATTCCTTGGGAAGTGTTGGTATGGACGGTGATGACCCACAAGTATAGGGGATCTATCGTAGTCCTTTTGATAAGTAAGAGTGTCGAATCCAACGAGGAGCGGAACGAAATGACAAGTGGTTTTCAGCAAGGTATTTTCTACAAGCACTGAAATTATCGGTAACAGATAGTTTTATGATAAGGAAAATCGTAACGGGTAACAAGTAAATGAGGTAACTAAGGTGCAGCAAGGTGGCCCAATGTAACATCCCAAATTTTCAATTTGGAATGTTATACACTAGATCATCATTGCATATCATATTTATTGCATTTTGGTTGATCCTAGAAATTTCACGCAACTCCAGGACCCTCGGAGAGAGTTGGGGACTTCGTTATTTTCATATTTGAGTTGTCTCAAATTTTGAAAATAGAATCATTTGATTTTATTTATTTTATCTTCAATTATTTCTATTACAAAAATATGAGAGAGGGAATAAAATGACTTTCCCAAAATAAAGAAATATTGAGGATTTAATAAAAAAATCAGATAAGATTTTATTTTGGTTTTATTTGCTATTTTATTTGAATTTAGGAAAAATGCGTGCTTTTCAAAATTGCATTTGGCCCCAAATAAATGTTCATCTTGTGCGGCTTGATTTTAGAAGTCGGGGAAAATTTATTTCGGTATTTTTGGATTCAGTTTAGTATTCCTTTTTTTCTGAGCGTAACTATTAAAAAAAACACAATCGACCTACGGGCCGTGTCCGACCCGGACACTAGGCCCGTCCGGCTTTATAAGTCGGGGAGGCCCAGCCGGACCCCCCCCTCAAACCCTAGCCGCCTAGCCCGCCACCGCCGCCTCGCCACGCCGCCCCGCCGTTGCCGCGCCGCCGCCCCGCCGCCGCCGCCGCCGATGCCGCGCCGCCGCCGCTGCCCGCCGCCGCCTCGTCGCTCCGCCGCTGCCCCGCCGCCATCGCCGGAGTTGCCGGAGGTATTTTCCGCCTCCGGTTTTTCTCGAAAAACCGTTCGGTTTTTCCGACGGTTTTGTTCATTTTTTTAGTTTCGTTTTTTTAAATAGATCGGTTTTCCGGTTTATTTAATAGTGAGTGTTCGTCTGCTCGTTCGTTTTAATGAACGTTCGTCGTTTTTCTTTTTCTCAGATTAAATCCGCGATTTTTCTGATCGCGATTTCTAATCCGATTTTCGTTTTAGTCTAACTCTTCGCTCGTTTATCGGAATCAGGCGATTCAAGCGCCTGGAGTTTCGTCTCGAAACCCTCTTTCCGTTTAACAAACTCAAACAAGTTTTTGCCACTGTAAAAATTGCCTTAGATCCAGAATAGTAAACGAAGCTTGTTTCTTTTGCCATTTGTCTTTCGTTGCTTCGTTCGATTTGATTCTTTTTGCCAACCGGAGTTCTTAAGTTGAACTTTCTGGTTAGATATCTTATTTGAGTTTTACCTGTGCATTAGATGAGTACTTATTGTATGCTTGTTTGTTTGCGATAGAGTACTCGGAGTGCGCCACTTGCTACTTCGAATCGCTAGGTTTCCCGGATCATCAGCAAGGCAAGTAACACTTTGATCATGTTTTCCCTCTACCCAGTTTTATTGCATTAGATAAATCCTCACACATTGCATGATTAGGATCTAATTAAATTGTGGGTTTGGGAAGTAGTTGAGGTAGTACCTATTACCTGTTTATTTTCAAACCTTTGGGAGTTACTTCTACGTTTGCTTATTATGCCATGCTATGCTAGTAGACGTGGATTGGGTGAGTGAAATCCATGACAGATGTGAGATTGTCAATTAATGGTTTACTTAAGGTGGCAACTTAAACACACATCTGGGTGGATTGAGGTACCTGGGTATTCCAGAATTGCCTGTTTTCTTAGTGGACCGCCACCCAAGCTCAAAGGGATCATGAGATTATTCATGCTAGAAACTTCCGTGTGCAGCCACAAGCTATTATGGGCTCTAGCATAGTTGATCAAGTTGTGTGAACTCTTACAGTGGTAGACTAGCAGATGTAGGGGAAAGTAGGTGTAACAGTCCACCCGATCGTAAGGTGCTAGCGCTTTTGAAATACTATGTCTCGGTGATCCGTCTTCTCAAACACCATGTAGTGCGAGAAACCAAACGGAGGCGATCGAGTCTTGTGGGGAAAAGTGCGCAAACCTCTGCAGAGTGTATAAACTAATCATGATTAGCCGTGTCCCCGGTTATGGACATCTTGAGTATCTAGTACCTGGATTATCATGTGCATCTCAACATGTTACTCTAAAATTAATTTTTTGGGTTTGTTTAATGATGATGCTTAATTGGGATTGAGAATGCTGTCAACCATTCTCAATGTTTAACAACTACCAAGATCGTTAAATAAAATTTATTCCTTTGCAGTAGGGAAAAATTGGCTTTACGCAAAACTGTAACCATAGAGCTTTCCACCAGCCAAATATGCATATAGAATAGCTGTCTCATTCCATTCCTCTCTATATGTTATTTTGCCAGCATATTCCATGTGCTGACCCATTTCAGGCTGCAACGTTCATGTTGCAGACTTTTCAGACGGCGGTTAAGGAGTTTTTAGGTCGTGGTTCTATACTCAGGGATGCCGTTGGAGTTGATGGACTCACTTATCTTCCAAGGCTTCCGCTGTTATCGTTATTAGACGGCCTTAAGCCATATTTATTGTTCTCTTTTGAGACACTCGATGTCATAAGTGTATGATTGCTACTTTGTTATAAATCTTTCAAGTACTGTGTGGTGTCAGCATTACTGATCCAGGGATGACACCGGAGCACAGAGATTGGACCGTTTGAGGTCTGGTCGCTACAAGATGGTATCAGAGCACACGCTGACTATAGGACACGACCACTAAGCTAAAATACCTAAATCACGACTCACTCTCTTCTCTTTTTGTCTTCTCATCTTTTCTACTCTTCTAGGAATGGCGGATGCAAGGAACAAGTTCACTCAACTGGATGAAGATACATCCTTTGGACGTCATTTGAAGGAAGTCACTAGATATCTGAACATAGGAGTACCGAGCTTCACCGGAACCTACAACGCCACTTTACCTGAAGAAGAGCGCTGGATGATTCAAGTTCAAGTTCCAGGAAGGACGTTCATGCCAGTCACTGAGCCCATAGAGTTTTCTTTTGATGCACCAACTTGGAGTCTAGGAAAGAGCATGGCAGCTCACATCGCCATGGGACACATTGGAGAAGTCTACCGTAATGATCTCAAGGATACTATCTACCAGATTTGTGGGCGCCAAGATGAGCACTGGGAGATGATCAGCACCAGGAACGATAGGTCAATTGCAGCTTTTATCCAGGAGTTAAACCAGCACATTCGACGTCAAGAGAACCAGATGTGCACCGACATGATAGATCTGAAGAAGGCAAAGACAAGAATCAAGGAACTGGAGGAAGAACTCAAGGCTACTCGTGAAGATTATGAAGAGGAAATTGAAGTATTAGTGGATAAGAATTCCGACCTAACAATGAAGATTGGAATATTTATGGGAGGCCCTACACCAGTAGAAGAAGACGAAGAACCCAAGGAGATTCGCCCAGAAGACTACATCATCATCGACGACACCGACTCGGATCCAGATGATAGCGATGATGACTAGGTTGATGAAGCTGGAGCAGATATCATGGAGTCTGCAACCGAAGAATATTTCTAGTAGACCACCTCATCAGTAGTAGTAGTAGTCCACCATGTAAATATAGTAGTCCAAGCACTTTTGTGATAGTTAGATCGATTGTATGCCCTTGTTTGATTGATTGAATGAAGTGAATTGTTTGCTTTTGCCTCATGTCCATATGGGTAGTGTTTTCTCTTTAGACCCCCCTCTATTCTTAAATCACATCTTTTCTGAACCCTCAGAAGCCTCCGAGACGTGACCCCGGATTTACCTTCCCACCCGAGCTCACCCAGTTGATCCAGCAGCAGAACACATTGATGCAGTTGCTAGTCTAGAATCAGAATCAGGGGAACAACAACAACAACAACCCACCACCACCACCACCTGTTGATCACTTAGCCCGTTTTCTTAGGCTGAATCCGTTGGTGTTTTCCAGTAGCATCGAGCCGATAGTAGCAGATGATTGGCTCCGCAAGACAGCTAGAGAGTTGACCACGGCAGGATGCACGGATTCGGAGAAGGTGAAGTTTGCCGCACATCAGCTTGAAGGACCAGCAACATCATGGTGGGAGAATTTCACAGCCACTTTCCCTGTTGACACTGTCACATGGGACCAGTTCCAGCAGGCTTTTCGAACTGCCCATGTTTCAGCAGGAGCTATGGCCATGAAGAAGCGAGAGTTTCGCAACTTGCGCCAAGGAGGACGGACAGTTGGCCAGTATGTAGAGGATTTTAGTAAGCTAGCACGTTATGCCCCAGATGACGTTGCAACTGATGCAGCAAAGCAGGAAAAGTTTCTGGAAGGACTGAATGATGAGTTGAGCATGTAGTTGATGGTAGCCACCTTCAACAGCTACCAGGAGTTGGTAGATCGTGCTCTCATGATTGAAGGGAAGCAGCAGCAGATTGAGAACCGCAAGAGGAAGTATGGACAAGGGAAGCACACTTCAGGAGCTCAGCAGAAGCCTCGTTTTACCCCTAGACCGGGAGGACATTTCCAGCATACTCATGGACGAGGTAGCTCGCACAATCACAATGGCTCCAAGAATGGTAATGGGAATGGAGGAAGCAACGGGCAGAACCGCACCAACCCATCGACCCCAGCCAAGAGAGACCTGAGCCAAGTCACTTGCTTTAAGTGCCAGAAGACTGGACATTATGCCAATGAATGTCCTGAATCACAAAATGGAAATGGCAATGGAATCTCTGGGAAGAAGCCAAACCCTTTCAATAGGGGACAGGTGAACCACGTTAACATGGAGGAGGTTGAAGAGCAGCCGGATGCAGTAATCGGTAAGTTTTTGGTTAAGTCATTTACTGCACTTGTTCTTTTCGATACTGGTGCATCGCATTCATACATATCAAGGGGATTTGTGGATAAGTATAATCTGCCCACCAAAGTACTTAGAACACCTAAGTTAGTAAGCTCACCAGGAGCGGAGTATATGGCTAGTCAAGGATGTTTTCAAGTGCCATTAAGTATAGGTAGGCACGTGTTCCCCTCAGATTTAATAATATTGGAATCACAAGGTTTGGATGTAATTCTGGGTATGGATTGGTTGTCGATGTATGGAGGAAACATCTATTGCGCCAGTAAGTCAATCTTGCTTACCACCCCAGAAAGGAGAAGGATCAAGTATGTATCTGGGCATGTGCCGAAGAGGACTCAAGTAAATTGTTTAACAGGAGTTGTGCGGGAGGAAGTACCAGTAGTGAAGGAGTTCCCCGATGTATTTCCAGAGGAATTGCCAGGCATGCCACCGGATAGAGATATTGAGTTTTTGATTGAGCTTTTGCCAGGCACCAGGCCAATATCAAAGAGACCATATAGGATGCCTGCAAGGGATTTGGTGGAAATTAAGAAGCAAATTAAGGAGTTACTGGATAAAGGATACATTCGCCCAAGTTCATCGCCTTGGGGATCGCCAGTACTTCTAGTGGAGAAGAAGGATGGATCGCTGAGGATGGTTGTTGATTATCAAGGATTGAATGAAGTAACCATCAAGAACAAGTACCCACTACCAATGATCAATGATCTGTTTGATCGATTGGAAGGAGCTAAGGTATTTTCCAAGATCGATCTGCGATCAGGATACCACCAGTTGAAGATTCGAGAACATGATATACCCAAGACGGCTTTTACCACCAGGTATGGGCTGTATGAGTATATCGTTATGTCATTTGGTCTGACTAACGCACCTGCATATTTTATGAACATGATGAACAAAGTGTTTATGGAGTTCTTGGATAAGTTCGTCGTAGTGTTCATTGATGATATCCTAGTTTACTCGAAAAATGAAGAGGAGCATAAGGAGCATTTGCGTTTGGTTCTTCGAAAGCTCACAGAACATCAATTATATGCCAAATTTAGCAAATGTGATTTTTGGTTGAAAGAAGTTGGACTTCTCGGACATGTTATATCCGGAGAAGGTATAGCAGTAGATCCCACTAAAGTTGATACTATGACCAAGTGGGAAGCGCCAACAACAGTTGGAGGGATCCGGAGTTTTCTTGGACTCGCAGGATACTACTGGAGGTTTATTGAGAATTTCTCAAAGATTGCGAAGCCTGTGACGGAGTTGTTGAAGAAGGATACCAAGTTCAAATGGACAGAGGAATGTGAGGCTAGTTTTCAAGAGTTGAAGGAACGTTTGCTTACCTCACCAGTGTTGATTTTGCCAGACCAGACGAAGGATTATGAGGTGTATTGAGACGCTTCATGTCGAGGACTTGGAGCAGTGCTTATGGAGGAAGGAAGAGTTGTTTCATATGCCTCACGACAGCTTAAGCCCCATGAGTTGAATTATGCAACGCATGATTTGGAGTTAGCAGCCGTAGTGCATGCATTAAAGACTTGGAGACATTTTCTAATTGGAAACCATTGCGAGGTGTACACGGATCATAAGAGTTTGAAGTATATTTTCACACAGAAGGAGTTGAATCTCAGACAAAGGAGATGGTTGGACCTCATCAAGGATTATGATATGAAATTGCATTATCACCCTGGAAAGGCTAACGTAGTAGCTGACGCATTGAGCCGTAAGAGCCACGTCAACACCTTAATGACGGGAGATTTACCAAGGGAGTTAGCCGAAAATCTTCGAGAGCTTTGGTTGGAAATAGTTCCGAGAGGCTATGTAGCAGCATTGGAGATTCAGTCTACGTTGATGGATAGGATTAGAGAAGCCCAAAAGACTGATAAGGAGATTGCCGAGATAAAGGAGAAAATGAGCAAAGGAAAAGCTAAGGGATTTCGTGAGGATGAGCATGATACCTTATGGTTTGAAGATCGTGTCTATGTACCAAATGATTCAGAGATCAGGAAGTTAATTTTACAAGAGGCCCATGATTCACCATATTCGATTCACCCAGGAAATACCAAGATGTATCTGGATTTGAAGGATATTTTCTGGTGGACCGGAATGAAGAAGGATATTGCGGAATATGTAGCAGTTTGTGATGTATGTCAGAGAGTAAAGGCAGAGCATCAGAAGCCAGCCGGATTGCTACAGCCATTGCCGATACCCGAATGGAAGTGGGATAAGTTAGGCATGGATTTTATTACAGGATTGCCCAGAAGACGTTCAGGCTATGACTTGATATGGGTTGTAGTCGATCGTTTGACAAAGGTAGCTCATTTCATTCCAGTGAAGACTACCTATACCTGTGCAAAGCTGGCAAAGATATACATGACTAGAATCGTTTGTCTGCATGGAGTTCCAAGGAGCATAGTATCAGATAGAGGAACCCAGTTTACCTCAAAGTTCTGGAATCAGTTGCATGAAACTTTGGGAACCAGACTGGAGTTTAGCACAGCTTTCCACCCGTAGACAGATGGACAGACTGAGAGAGTCAATCAGATTTTGGAGGATATGCTAAGAGCTTGTGCGCTAGATTATGGATCTAGTTGGGACGAGAATTTATCGTATGCAAAGTTCTCTTACAACAACAGCTATCAATCTAGTTTGAAGATGGCCCCTTTCGAAGCCTTGTACGGAAGGATGTGCAGGACCCCATTGTCCTGGGATGAAGTTGGAGACCGCCAGTTGTTTGGACCGGATCTGATAAAGGAATCTGAACAGAAAGTGAAATTAATTCACGACAGGCTGAAGGTAGCTCAATCCAGGCAGAAAAGTTATGCCGATTCTAAACGCAAGGAGACAGTTTACGAAGTTGGAGACCGAGTTTACCTTCAAGTATCACCACTTCGAGGAGTAAAGCGCTTTGGAGTTAAGGGAAAATTAGCGCCACGTTTTGTAGGCCCATACAAAGTTTTGGAGCGTATGGGAGAAGTAGCCTACAAGTTGGAATTGCCCGAAGGATTGTCGGGAGTTCACGACGTGTTCCATGTATCCCAGTTGAAGAAGTGCCATGCAGAGATGGCTGACATACTGCTGAGAGATACGATACCACTGGAAGCAATTCAGTTGGACAGTGATTTGACCTATGAGGAGAAACCAGTAAAGATTCTAGAGTATGCCAGTCAAGTCACCCGCAGCAAGGTTATCAAGTTTTGCAAGGTTCAGTGGATCCACCACACGGAGGATGAAGCCACCTGGGAACGAGAGGAAGATTTGCTGAAGGACCACCCTAACCGATTTTCTAGCCAACCCGAATCTCGAGGGCGAGATTCATCTTAAGGGGGGTAGGTTTGTAACATCCCAAATTTTCAATTTGGAATGTTATACACTAGATCATCATTGCATATCATATTTATTGCATTTTGGTTGATCCTAGAAATTTCACGCAACTCAAGGACCCTCGGAGAGAGTTGGGGATTTCGTTATTTTCATATTTGAGTTGTCTCAAATTTTGAAAATAGGATCATTTGATTTTATTTATTTTATCTTCAATTATTTCTATTACAAAAATATGAGAGAGGAAATAAAATGACTTTCCCAAAATAAAAAAATATTGAGGATTTAATAAAAAAATCGGATAAGATTTTATTTTGGTTTTATTTGCTATTTTATTTGAATTTAGGAAAAATGCGCGTTTTTCAAAATTGCATTTAGGCCCCAAATAAATGTTCATCTTGTGCGGCTTGATTTTAGAAGACGGGGAACATTTATTTCGGGATTTTTGGAGTCCGTTTAGTATTCCTTTTGTTTTTTTTCTGAGTGTAACTATTTAAAAAATGCAACCGACCTACGGGCCGTGTCCGACCTAGACACTAGGCCCGTCCGGCTTTATAAGCCGGGGAGGCCCAGCCGGATCCCTCCCCCCTCAAACCCTAGCCGCCTAGCCCGTCGCCGCCGCGTCCTGCCGCCACTGCTCCCGCACCGCCGCCTCGCCACGCCGCCCCGCCGCATCCCACCGCTGCCGCTGCCCGCCGCCGCTCCGCGGCCTCGCCGCTGCCTCGCTGCCCCGCCGCCGGACCCCCGCCGCCGCCGTCGCCGGAGTTGCCGGAGGTATTTTCCGCCTCCGGTTTTTCTCGAAAAACCCGTTCGGTTTTTCCGATGGTTTTGTTCGTTTTTTTAGTTTCGGTTTTTTAAATAGATCGGTTTTTCCAATTTATTTAAATAGTGAGCGTTCGTCCGCTCGTTCGTTTTAACGAACGTTTGTCGTTTTTCTTTTTCTCGGATTAAATCCGCGATTTTTCTGATCGCGATTTCTGATCCGATTTTCGTTTTAGTCTAACTCTTCAGTCGTTTATCAGAATCAGGCGATTATGGTGCCTGTAGCTTCGTCTCGAAACCCTCTTTCTGTTTAACCAACTCAAACAAGTTTTTGCCAATGTAAAAATTGTCTTAGATCTAGAATAGTAAATGAAGCTTGTTTCTTTTGCCGTTTGTCTTTCATTGCTTTGTTCGATTTGATTCTTTTTGCCAACTGGAGTTCTTAAGTTGAACTTTCTGGTTAGATATCTTATTTGAGTTTTACCTGTGCATTAGATGAGTACTTATTGTATGTTTGTTTGTTTGCGATAGACTACTCGGACTGCTCCGCTTGCTACTTTGAATCGCTAGGTTTCCCGGATCATCAGCAAGGCAAGTAACACTTTGATCATGTTTTCCCTCTACCCAGTTTTATTGCATTAGATAAATCCTCACACATTGCATGATTAGGATCTAATTAAATTGTGGGTTTGGGAAGTAGTTGAGGTAGTACCTATTACCTGTTTATTTTCAAACCTTTGGGAGTTACTTCTACGTTTGCTTATTATGCCATGCTATGCTAGTAGACGTGGATTGGGTGAGTGAAATCCATGACAGATGTGAGATTGTCAATTAATGGTTTACTTAAGGTGGCAACTTAAACACACATCTGGGTGGATTGAGGTACCTGGGAATTCCAGGATTGCCTGTTTTCTTAATGGACCGCCACCCAGGCTCAAAGGGATCATGAGATTATTCATGCTAGAAACTTCCGTGTGTAGCCACAAGCTATTATGGGCTCTAGCATATTTGATCAAGTTGTGTGAACTCTTATAGTGGTAGACTAGCAGATGTAGGGGAAAGTAGGTGTAACGGTCCACCCGATCGTAAGGTGCTAGCGCTTCTGAAATACTATGTCTCGGTGATCCGTCTTCTCAAACACCATATAGTGCGAGAAACCAAACGGAGGCGATCGAGTCTTGTGGGGAAAAGTGCGCAAACCTCTGCAGAGTGTATAAACTAATCATGATTAGTCGTGCCCCCGGTTATGGACATCTTGAGTATCTAGTACCTGGATTATCATGTGCATCTCAACATGTTACTCTAAAATTAATTTTGTTGGGTTTGTTTAATGATGATGCTTAATTGGGATTGAGAATGTTGTCAACCATTCTCAATGTTTAATAACTACCAAGATAGTTAAATAAAATTTATTCCTTTGCAGTAGGGAAAAATTGGCTTTACGCAAAACTGTAACCATAGAGCTTTCCACCAGCCAAATATGCATACAGAATAGCTGTCTCATTCCATTCCTCTCTATATGTTATTTTGCCAGCATATTCCATGTGCTGACACGTTTCGGGCTGCAACGTTCATGTTGCAGACTTTTCAGACGATGATTAAGGAGTTTTTAGGTCATGGTTCTATACTCAGTGATGCTGTTGGAGTTGATGGACTCACTTATCTTCCAAGCCTTCCGCTATTATCGTTACTAGATGGCCTTAAGCCATATTTATTGTTCTCTTTTGAGACACTCGATGTAATAAGTGTGTGATTGCTACTCTGTTATAAATCCTTCAAGTACTGTGTGGTGTCTGCATTACTGATCCAGGGATGACACCGGAGCACAGAGATTGGACCGTTTGAGGTCTGGTCGCTACACCCAATGCTTTTTGTAGCCATGGATAAGCCTGGACGAACTCTTATATAATGCAAAGCGCTCCCAAGGACACATGGGAATTAATGTCAAGCTAGTTTTCATCATGCTCATATAATTCATGTTTGTTACTTTGATAATTTGATATGTGGGTGGACCAGTGCTTGGATGTTGCCCTTCCTTGGGAAAGCCTCCCACTTATGATTAACCCATCTCGAAAGCATCCGCAACTACGAAAGAAGAATTAAGGTAAACCTAACCATAGCATGAAACATATGGATCCGAATCAGCCCCTTACGAAGTAACACATAAACTAGGGTTTAAGCTTTTGTCACTCTTGCAACCCATCATTTATTATTACTTCCCAATGCCTTCCCCTAGGCCCAAATAATGGTGAAGTGTCATGTAGTTGACGTTCTCATAACACCAATAGACGAGAGACAACATACATCTCATCAAAATATCAAACGAATACCAAATTCACATGATTACTTATAACAATACTTCTCCCATGTCCTCAGGAACAAACGTAACTACTCACAAAACATATTTATGATCAAGATCAGAGGAGTATTAATTATCATTAAGGATCTGAAAATATAATCTTCCACCGGATAAAACCAGCTAGCATCAACTACAAGGAGTAATCAACACTACTAGCAACCCACAGGTAACAATCTGAGGTTTTGGGACCAAGATCGAATAAAAGAGATGAACTAGGGTTTGAGACGAGATGGTGCTGGTGAAGATGTTGATGGAGATTGACCCCCTCTCGATGAGAGGATCGTTGGTGATGACGATGGCTTTGATTTCCCCCTCCCGGAGGGATGTTTCCCAGGCAGAATAGCTCTCCCGGAGCCCTAGATTTGTTTTGCCCAGGTTCCGCCTTGAGATGTCGATGCTTCGTCCCAAAAGCCTCCTTCTGATTTTTTCCAGGTCAAAACACACCATATAGAAGAAGATGGACACTGGAGGCCGGCCAAGGGGCCACAAGGATGGGGGGCGCGCCCTCACCCTTGTGGCTGGCTAGTGGCCCCCTCTGGTACTTTCTTCGTCCAATATTTTTATATATTCCAAAAAGATGCTCCATGAAGTTTCATGACTTTTGGATTTGTACATAATAGGTCTCTAATATTGGCTCCTTTTCTAGTCCAAAATTACAGCTGCCGACATTCTCCCTCTTCATGTAAACATTATAAAATAAGACAGTAGGCATAAGTATTGTGATATAACGTGTAATAATAGCCCATAATGCAAGAAATATCAATATAAAAGCATGATGCAAAATGGACGTATCAACTCCCCCAAGCTTAGACCTCGCTTGTCCTCAAGCGAAAGCCGATATCGAAAAATATGTCCAAATGTTTAGAGATAGAGGTGTCGATAAAATAAAATACGGACATAAGGGCATCATGATCATCTTTAGAACAGAAACATATAATGCCATATAATTTCTTATGCTAAAGTAACAGTTCATTCACAAGATAAAGTATGAATCGGAGACTTCATTGAAAACTAACAAACTATGATCTCATTCATTGAAGCAATTGCAATTTATCATAACATCAGAAAGAGTCAATATAAGAGCTTTTCAGCAAGTCCACATACTCAACTATCATTTAATCTTTCACAATTGCTAACACTCACGTAATACTTATGAGTACAAAGTTTCAATCGGCCACAAAGAAAGATATGGGCTTATAGTTTCGCATCCCAACCTTTTACCTCAAGGGTAATGTCAACAGTAATACTTTATGATAACCTACATCCGAGTGGATATATATATCTGGGTCTCTCCAACTCATAGTGCTTGCCAAAGGAAAAAGTGTAAAAAGGAAAGGTGATGATCACCATGACTCTTGTATAAGGGTAGAAGATCAAAGTAAAAGATAGGCCCTTCGCAGAGGGAAGCAAAGGTTGTCATGCACTTTTATGGTTGGATGCACAAAATCTTAATGCAAAAGAACGTCACTTTATATTGCCGCTTGTGATAAGGACATTTATTATGTAGTCCTTCGCTTTTATTTCTTCCATATCACAAGTTCGTATAAAGCTTATTTTTTCCACACTAATAGATCATACATATTTAGAGAGCAATTTTTATTGCTTGCACCGATGACAACTTACTTGAAGGATCTTACTCAATCCATAGGTAGGTATGGTGGAGTCTCATGGAAAAACTGGTTTAAGCGATGTTTGGAAGCCCAAGTAGTATCTCTACTTTGTGCAAAGAATTTGGCTAGCATGAGAGGGAAAGACAAGCTCGACATGTTGGATGATCCATGACAATATAACTTCTATCGGATATAAGAAAACATAACCTATTATGTTGTCTTCCTTGTCCAACATCAACCTTTTAGTGTGTCATATCTTAATGAGTGATCACAATTACAAAAGATGTCCAATATAGTATATTTATATGTGAAGCCTCTCTTTCCTTATTACTTCCTATTAATTGCAACAATGACCAAAACTATGTTTGTCAACTCACAACAACTTTTATTCATCATACTCTTTATATGTGAAGTCATTACTCTCCATAAGATCAATATATGATCTTTTTATTTCTTTTTGTTCTTTCTTTTATTTAATTCCCTCAAGATCATAGCAAGATAACAAAGCCCTCAACTCAAAATTAAATATATATCTCAACGACTCGATAACATAGATAGAGATCAAAACAAAACTCACGACTAGATCTACTAAAATGATTGAACAAATAAAAACGATAAAGGTAAAGATGTAATGGTGATATGATACCAGGGCACCTCCCCCAAGCTTGGCAGTTGCCAAGGGGAGTGCTCATACCCATATATTTATGTCTCTTTCTTCGGAGGTGATGATGTGATATTCTTGGCGATGATGCCCCTTAGGATGTGATTCCCTTCCTTGAGCTTATTAATTTGCTGCTTAAGATCCATTACTTCCTTGCGAAGTTTACCCGTGACAGCTAGAGCTCCATCTACCCATGGATGTTTCCTATCCGCAGGAGAAAAAGCAACACTCTTTTTCATATTTTCATAAGAGAGAAATCTAGCATTGGGAGGAATGACCGAATTTGGTATTGATGAGCTCTAAAGTTCCTCCAACATGAATCTTGTTTGAAAACGAGGGGTAACTTCTTGATCCTCCTCCATGGCATCCACCCTTTTCAGGTCAGCCTCCATCTGTTCCTCCATTGATTGCCCAAAGTGGTCAGCTTCGCTGTATGCTCTTGAGAGCGGTGTCCTGTGAGATACCCGACTCTCCCCGACTGACTTTTGCAAAGACATCCTGCTCTAAATCTGCTGCAGAAACAGCTCAAAACAAAAACAGGGGATTTTGCCATGTTACGGTGGTCAAAACCTTCAGGAGATTATATAACAAATTTTTACTGACCAAAAGAAGTATCGTGCAAGAAAAAGGAGTCCAGAGGGCACACGAGGTGGCCACAAGGATGGGGGGCGCCCAGGGGGGTAGGGCGCGCCCTCCACCCTTGTGGTGGCCTCGTGTCTCTTTTGCACTACTTTTAATTTTACTATCTTTTTAAATATTCCAAAACGGAGAAAAATTATCATTGGAAACGTTTTGGAGTCGGTTTACTTATCGTACCACATACCTATTCCTTTTCGGAGTCTGAAACGTTCTCGTAAGTGTCCCTTATGTACTCCTCCGGTGTTAAAGTATCAATTATATTTGTCTCAACATTTATGGGAGTACCTGAGATGTAATGTTTGATTGTTTGACCGATTACCACCTTTGGATTTGTGCCTTCGGCGTGGTTGATCTTTGTGGCACCGGAATGATAGACCTCCTCAATAATGTAGGGGCCTTCCCACTTAGAGAGAATTTTTCCTGCAAAAAATCTTAAATGGGAGTTGTATAGCAGAACATGATCACCTATATTAAACTCACGCTTTTGTACCCTTTTGTCAAGCCATCTTTTAACCTTATATTTAAACATCTTGGCATTCTCATAGGCTTAGGTTCTCCATTCATCAAGCGAGCTAATGTCAAATAACCTCTTCTCACCGGCAAGTTTGAAATCATAATTGAGCTCTTTAATAGCCCAATGTGCCTTATGTTCGAGCTCAAGAGGTAAGTGACATGCTTTTCCATAAACCATTTTATAGGGGGACATACCCATAGGATTCTTATAAGAAGTTCTATAAGCCCATAATGCATCATCAAGTTTCTTAGACCAATTCTTTCTAGAACTATTAACAGTCTTTTGCAAAATTAATTTAAGCTCCCTATTGCTTAATTCTACTTGACCACTAGACTGAGGATGATAAGGAGATGCAATTCTATTATTAACATCATACTTAGCAAGAATTTCACGGAAAGCACCATCAATAAAATGTGAACCACCATCAGTCATTAAATACCTAGGGACTCCAAACCTCGGAAAAATAACTTCTTTAAGCATCTTAATAGAAGTGTTATGTTCAGCACTACTAGTTGGAATAGTTTCTACCCACTTAGTAACACAATCAACAGCAACTAAAATACGTGTATACCCATTAGAGGAAGGAAAAGGTCCCATATAATCAAATCCCCAAACATCAAATGGTTCAATAACAAGTGAATAATTCATAGGAATTTCCTGACGTCTACTAATATTACCAATTGTTTGGCATTCATCACAAGACAAGACAAACTTACGAGCATCCTTAAAGAGAGTGGGCCAATAGAAACCGGATTGCGATACCTTGTGTGCAGTTCTATCTCCAACATGGTGTCCTCCGTAAGACTCAGAGTGGCACCTACGCAGGATATGTCCCTGTTCATGCTCAGGTACACAACGTCTAATAACACCATCTACTCCTTCTTTATAAAGATGTGGGTCATCCCAGAAGTAATGTCTTAAATCATAGAATTTTTTTTCTTTTGCTGGTATGTGAAACTAGGTGGTATAAATTTGGCAACAATGTAATTAGCATAATTAGCATACCATGGAGTATTATGAGAAGCATTTATGACAGCTAATTTTTCATCAGGAAAGCTATCATCAATAGGTAGCGGGTCATCAAGAACATTTTCTAACCTAGACAAGTTGTTTGCAACAGGGTTCCCACCCCCCTTTCTATGAATAATATGCAAATCAAATTCTTGTAGGAAGAGAACCCATCTAATAAGTTTAGGTTTAGCATCTTCCTTTTCCATAAGATATTTAATAGCAGCATGATCAATGTGAACAGTTACTTTGAAATCAACAATATAAGGTCTGAACTTATCACATGCAAATACAACTGCTAAAAATTCCTTTTCAGTGGTAGCATAATTTCTCTGGGCACTGACTAGAGTTTTACTAGCATACTGAATAACATTTTATTTATTATCAACTATTTGTCCTAGAACAACACCAACATCATAATCACTAGCATCACACATAATTTCAAAGGGTAAATTCCAATCAGGTGGCTGAACAATAGGTGCAGAAATCAAGGCTTTCTTAAGTATTTCGAGTGCTTCCACACAATCCTCATCAAAAACAAAAGGAACATCTTTTTGCAAGAGATTAGTGAGAGGCCTACAAATTTTAGAGAAGTCTTTAATAAACCTCCTGTAGAAACCAGCATGACCAACGAAACTTCTTATACCTTTGATATCTTTAGGACACGGCATCTTTTCAATAGCATCTACTTTAGCTTTATCAACTTCAGTACCTCTTTCAGAAATTTTATGCCCCAAGATAGTACCTTCATTAACCATAAAGTGGCACTTCTCCCAATTCAAGACAAGATTAGTTTCTTCACATCTCTGCAAAACTCGGTCAAGGTTGCTTAAGCAATCATCAAAAGAAGTTCCGTAAACGGAGAAATCATCAATGAAAACCTCAACAATCTTTTCACATAATTCAAAGAATATAGCAGTCATACATCTTTGAAAGGTAGCAGGTGCATTGCACAAACCAAAAGGCATACGCCTATAAGCAAAGGTACCGAAAGGGCAAGTAAAAGTGGTTTTCTCTTGATCATCTTTTGACACAGGTATTTGAGAGAAACCAGAATAATCATCTATAAAGCAAAAATGTGTATGTTTGGATAATATTTCTAGCATTTGATCAATAAAAGGTAGAGGGTAATGATATTTTGTAGTAGCTTTATTTAATTTGTGGAAATCAGTTACCATTCTATAACCTGTAGCAATTCTTTGTGGAATCAATTCATTCTTATCATTAGGAACAACAGTAATACCACCCTTCTTAGGGACACAATGAACATGACTTACCCATTAACTATCAGCAATAGGATAAATTATACCTGCCTCCAAAAGCTTTAGTATTTCATTTCTTACCACTTACTTCATCTTAGGATTTAACCGTCGTTGATGATCAATAACTGGTTTAGCATCTTACTCCAATTTAATTTTGTGCTGACATAGAGTGGGACTAATGCCCTTAAGATCATCGAGAGTATATCCAATAGCGACACGGTGCTTCTTCAGAGTTTTCAATAATTTCTTTTCTTCATGCTCTAAAAGGTTAGCACTAATAATAATAGGATATATCTTCTTTTCATCAAGATAAGCATATTTTAGAGTATCAGGTAATTGTTTAAGTTCAAACACGGGATCACCGTTAGGTGGAGGAGGATCCCCAAGGATTTCAACGGGTAGATTGTGTTTCAAAATAGGTCCTTGGTTAAAGAATACTTCATCTATGTCGGTGTACTAAAGTAGGGGTACCTTAGTATCCCGAACTTGTGCACGGGCGGTCGCAGCGACCCACGGCAAGGCTTGCCGGGCGACCGCCATGACCCTTCGTGGTTCCTTTGGAGCCATTCAAGAACAAAGTATTCGAGCCAAGACACAAGACCCCGGCAAGAAAAGCTCGCCGGGAAGGCCACTCAAAGTATCCAAGACCCCGGCAAGAGGAGCTTGCCGGGAAGAAGCACAAAGACCCCGGCAAGAGGAGCTTGTCGGGAAGACCAACCGAGACATACCAAGGAACTTGCCGCAGCACACCACGTGTCCCAGCAAGACCCGGTGAGCGACAAGCTCCCGGGTGCGACAAGGCAACATCCGCGGCAAGGCGCTTGCCGCGGCAAGCTACTACTCCACAGCCCGCGCTCCAGCTCACCCACCAACGTGTCGCTCTGGGACCGTCCCTGGCACACGTGGCGGGAGGCTGTGCAGCCAGGGGCATGTGGTGGCAAGCAGGCGCTGACAAGGAGCCATCGTGGCAAACGGTGGCGCCCCTGACGGTCCCTTTCCGCCCCGTCTAGGCGACACAGACAGGCATTTAATGCCTTTGTCCCCTGCCGTCAGGGTTAGGTATGATACAACTGTAGCAAGCGGTGGCGCCAACTACCACCTCTTTTACCCTTTTACCCTCATCTCTGTTGCCACCTGTCGGTGACCCCTTAGACATATAAAAGGAGGCCCATGCGCAACAGGGAGGGGGGGACCATTCTCACGCTCGGCCTCGCTAGCCATCCAAGGGTACTGTAGCATCCATTGCTCCCGAGTAAGAACACAATATAAATCAAAGTAGGAGTTGGGTTTTACACATCCGTGCGGCCCGAACCTGGGTAAACCGATCGCGTCGCTCGTGTGCTCGCCTCGATCTGCTCTTTGTGCATCCACCGCCCCCCTGCCGAACCAAAAGGGGCTCGGTCCGCCGGTCCCCATAGGTGTACGTGGGATTAGCAACCCCCGACATCTTTGGCGCGCCAGGTAGGGGGTGCGTCCAGGTTGTGCGAACCTGATCCGGCGTTCGCACGAGCCGAATCTTCGTCATCTACATCAACATGCCACCGAAGAAGAAGATTTCGGAGGCAGCGGCTCCGTCCATGCCGAGCCCACCATCGCCAGAGCAAACGGCTGCTGGAGTAGGCGCCGGCGGAAGAACGGGCGCCGACGAGGAGGCTCGCAGTGCTGCCAAGTCCAAGGACAAGGCTGCGCCGCACGCCGGCGGCGCGGTCGCCTCCTACAACGACCGCGTGCACTCCAAGGCCTCGGCGTCCGTACACGCACTGCGCCCGTCCTAGGAGGCGCGGGGCCACCAGCATCATGGTACCCACGGTACCGTACGTCTGCTGGGCCAAGATCAAGCTGGCGGATCCCGGAGTGCTCAGGACCAGCATGCACGCCAACATGCTGGCGCGAGCATGGCACGGTCGCTTGGACGAGATGTTACTCCTTCTAATGCAGTTAGAAGTCCGAGCATATCTCGCTCCTCGCACAGTTCGCTGCCGCCCACCACTCCGGAGGAAGCATTGGCACGTGCCCAACTGCTCCTAGATTACGCTCCAGCGCCAGAGAAGATCGATGACTGGAGGGCCACTATCCAGAGCCTCATCGGCTTCGCCAATGGTGACAACCCACGGCAGTCGAGCGCATCGCTGCCGCGGCAAGTCAGCCAGGCGCGAGCTGGTGGCGACAAGACCGGCGAGGGTGCAACCACTGTGCACTCTCCGCCCCGAAGGCCAAGATCGCCGACTCGCCGGATCCACCTCGACAGCTACTCCACCGCGTCGTCAGACCCGCGAGCTCGTCGCGATCAACACCAAGTTCTTCATGAGAGACAGCAAGAAGAAGCTCGAACACGCATCGAGCGTCGAAGAGAAGCGCGGCGTCAATCAGACCTGCGCGCTGGGCCCTCTGTTGACATGCATACGCCCGGAGAACCAGGCGACTTGCCGTACGCGGCAGGTTGCCCTACATTTACCCGTGAGCTGCGGCAAGTCGAGTGGCCCAGCCAGAAACATTTCAAGCCAGACGTGCCGGAGAAGTACGATGGCAAGTCGCAACCGTCGGAGTTCCTCAGCATCTACACCATTGCGGTGCAGGCTGCCGAGGGGCGAGACGACAAGGTCCTTGCCAACTACTTCCCGCTCGTGCTCAAGCCCGAAGTCAGATCCTGGCTCATGCACTTGCCGGACAACTCCGTATCCTCTTGGGCGGACTTGTGCCATCAGTTTTTCGGCGTCTTTACAGGCGGCTACAAACCACATGGCCAAGAGAGTGACCTCCACCTGCTTGCCTAGAAGGAAGGAGAGCCCCTGCGCAAGTATATCCAGAGATTCAGCCGCGTGCAGCGCAACATCCCGGACATCCACCCTGCCGCGGTTATCAGCGTGTTCCATCATAACGTGCGTAATCGCAGGATGCGGGAAGAGATGGCGATGAGCAGGATCAGAGATGTCAGCGAGCTATAAGCCCTGGCCGACAAGTGCGCACGTGCTGAAGAAGGGAGGGAACTCCCCGGAGAGGATACTGGAGCAGGGGGATCTGACAGTGAGGATGCCGCCCCGGCAAAGAAGAACCGAAGGCGCAACAGGAGGAAGGGCAAAGAGGTGCTAGTCGTCGAGCAGTCCGGCGATGACAGCGCCGCCAAGCAAGCCAAAGTTGGTAGCTCCGGCAAGGAGGTTGCCGCATGCACCAACTGCCAAGCTGTGGCGGCCGCCGACAAGCAGGGCAGCTCCGACAAGTAGTACTGCAAGATCCACCGCACCAAGGGCCATGACCTCCAGAACTGCAAGAAGGTCGAGGAGCTTGTCCAGCAACAAAAAGCTGAGTACGAGCGGCGCGACAAGGAGAGAGCCCAAGGAGGCGGTGGAGAAACCGGCAAGAAGCGCGCTGGCCAGGGAGGACGCCGCGACAAGGTCAAGCAGCGGCAAGGAGATAGACCTCCCCGCGGCCGCGACAAGGATGATGACGAAGACGACGACGAAGACATGGATGATGTTGAGAACAGTGAGCAGGAGTTTCAGAAGGCTACAGAAGTCTTGTGTGTTGACGGTGGTGCTTCTCTGCATACTTCCCACCGCCAACTCAAACAGTGGCTCCGGGAAGTTAATGCGGCAGAGCCACCTGTCGAATCACGCAAGCTTCTGAAGTGGTCCAGCACGCCTATCGTCTTTGACATTGAGGACCACCCTGATCGCACAACCGCGGTCGGGTGCTTGCCGTTGTTGGTTTCGCCAACAATCCGCAACCTCAAAGTCACTAAGATGCTAGTTGACGGCGGGGCCGGCTTAAATCTGATCTCCTCCGCTATGCTCTAGAAACTCCAGATCCCGGACAGCGAGCTCGAAGGGACCGGTACATTCCAAGGGATTAACCCGGGAAGGAGCAAGCCGAAAGGGAAGGTCACGTTGCCGGTGACATTTGGCAGCGAGCTGAATTTCAGAACGGAGAGGGACACTTTTGACGTTGCTGATTTCCCATTGCCTTACAATGGGATACTTGGCCGTCCAGCACTCGCCAAGTTCATGGCGGCCTCTCACTATGCATACAACATGCTCAAGATGCCAGGCCCGATAAGCGTTATCTCTGTCCCTGGCGACAAGAAGGATGCCCTTATCTGCGCCGACAAGATCTACCGGGAAGCAGTTGCCGCGACAGACCGCGAGACACTTGCCGCTGAAGCTCCCGGGGGGAAGAAGAAGACCAAGTCCGGCAAGAGCTCTGATGCCTACTCCGGCAAGCGTGCCTCTTCGGAGTGCTGCGCTGCCGTCGAGGACGCACCATCGAGCTCCACCGGCAAGAGTAAGAAGACGATGGCAGCTCCACCACTTACCAAGAAGGTGTCCGCCAAGGAGGACAGCACTGGTGGTACCTTCACCATCAGTGCCACGCTTGACCCTAAATAGGAAAGCGCGCTCGTTACTTTCCTGCGGGCGAATGTCGACGTGTTTGCATGGCAACCGTCTGACATCCCCGGTGTTCCCAGGAAGGTAATTGAGCACCATCTTGCCGTTTGTCCTCATGCGCGGCCCGTCAAGCAGAAGGTCAGGAAACAGGCGGTGGAGCGCCAAGAATTCATAGCAGAAGAAATCAAGAAATTGGAAGCAGCAGGCCTTGTCAGAGGGGTGCTCCATCCCACGTGGTTGGTCAATCCGGTTGTAGTGCGCAAGGCGAATGGGAAATGGAGGCTTTGTATTGACTTTACTGATGTTAATAAAGCTTGTCCCAAAGATCCATTTCCCTTGCCGCACATTGACCAGATTGTTGACTCCACAGCCGGATGTGAGTTGCTTTCATTTCTTGACGCATATTCAGGATACCATCAGATCTTCATGGCAGAAGAGGATGAGGAGAAAACCGCATTCATTACTCCATGTGGCACGTACTGTTTCGTACAGATGCCTTTCGGATTAAAGAATGCTGGTTCAACATTTGCCAGAGTAGTCCATATCGCTTTGAAGCCACAGATACACAGAAATGTAGAAGCTTACATGGATGATATAGTGGTCAAAAGCAAGGACAGGGAAACTCTGACCCAAGATTTAGAAGAGACTTTTGCAAATCTGCGCAAGATCAACCTCAAGCTCAACCCCGAGAAGTGTGTGTTTGGAGTCCCTTCCGGCAAGCTTCTCGGGTTCTTTGTGTCTCAGCGGGGAATCGAAGCTAATCCCGACAAGATCAAGGCCATTGAGCAGATCGAAGCACCAAAGCGCGTCAAGGATGTACGAAAGCTTGCCGGCTGCGTGGCTGCTCTCAGCAGGTTTATCTCTCGGTCTGCTGAGCGCGCCCTGCCATTTTTCAAAATTTTGAAAAGGGCGGGTCCAATGAAATGGACTCCGGAAGCGGAGGCTGCGCTGCAAGACTTGAAGAGATACCTGTCCTCCACTCCAACACTTGTCGCGCCTAAACCACAAGAGAAGTTGCTGTTGTACATAGCGGCAACCGATCAAGTGGTTAGTGCTGCGTTAGTAGCGGAGAGGGAGGCAGATGACGAGCCAGCAACCGCGTCAAGCACATCCAGCAACAAGCAGGGGGCTTCCCCGACAAGCTCTGGTCCCGACAAGCAAGGATCTGCGCAGATGCAAGAGGAGATACAGAAGAAGATGGTGCAGCGCCCAGTTTACTTTGTCAGTTCCCTTTCGTAGGGGGCTAGGTCAAGGTACTCTGGTGTGCAGAAGTTGCTTTTCGGCCTTCTCATGGCCTCGAGGAAGCTGCGCCATTACTTCCAAGCACATGAAATCACAGTTGTCACTCGCTTTCCGCTGAAAAGGATATTGCAAAATCCAGAAGCAACAGGCAGATTGTTGAGTGGGCACTGGAACTGTCAAGCTTTGGCCTCAAATTTGAGAGTACATCAACAATCCAGAGCAGAGCATTGGCAGAGTTCATAGCAGAGTGGACGCCAACTCTAGACGAAGAAATTCCGGAGACGAGCATCCCCGCCAAGGAAGCAAGCAAAGAGTGGCTCATGTAGTTTGACGGTGCCTTCTCGCTGCAAGGCGCCAGTGCTGGCGTGCTGCTTGTCGCGCCCACCGGAGAGCACCTCAAGTACATAGTCCAGATGCACTTTCCCAAGGAGCAAGCGACAAACAATACTGCAGAGTATGAAGGCTTGCTTGCCGGTCTCAGGATCGCGGCAGAACTTGGGATTAAGAAGCTCATTGTCAGGGGTGACTCGCAGCTTGTCGTCCGCCAAGTGAACAAGGTTTACCAAAGTCCGTTGATGGAAGCTTACGTTGATGAAGTGAGGAAGCTAGAAGAGCGCTTTGACGGCCTGCAAATGGAACATGTTCCAAGAGCTGAGAACGACATTGTCGATGGCCTGTCAAAGTGCGCAGCACTTAAGTTACCTGTGGAACCAGGGATCTTTGTGCTCAAGCTAACTCAGCCGTCCGTAACACCATCAACTGAACAGAGCAAGAAGAGGAAGTTGATTTTTGGTGACTATCTCCCGGCAGAGCTTCCCGAAGCCGCCGCCGAGAAGGTCCCCAGGATCGACGCCAAGAATGCTGAGGAGCAGTCTGATCTGGCAAGCCCCAGGGTTTGTTCCGTCGAAGCAGATTCTCCCGACAAGTTTTGCTCTGGCAAGCTTGCCGGGGAACGTCAAGCTCTGGCAGAGCCGCGGGCTCTTGCCGTAGAAGCGGACGTTCCCGCAACAGCAGATGTGCCTTTAGTCCTTGTTGTCGAGCCACAGGCTCCAACATGGGCGCAGCAGATTGTCCGTTTCCTTCAGACAGGAGAACTTCCCGAGGAACCAGAAGAAGCGGAAAGAGTAGCCCGGCAGTCTAGTATGTACCAGTTTGTCGACAACACACTATGCAGAAGAAGATTCAACGGTGTGAAATTGAAGTGTACTCCCCGGGAACATGGACAAAAGCTGTTGGCAGAGATACATGGAGGCATATGTGGTCACCACATTGGCGCAAGAGCTCTTGTCGGAAAAGCATTCCGACAAGGCTTCTTCTGGCCAACAACCCTCCAGGATGCAACTGCACAAGTAACCAAGTGTGAAGCGTGCCAGTTCCATTCCAAGCAGATACACCAGCCAGCTCAAGCTCTCCAGACGATCCCTTTATCCTGGCCATTTTCGGTCTGGGGGCTCGACATCCTCGGCCCCTTTCCCCGAACTGTCGGGGGCTTTGAGTACTTGTACGTCGCAATCGACAAGTTCACAAAGTGGCCGGAAGTGGAACCAGTGAGGAAGGTGACAGCACAGTCAGCAGTCAAGTTCTTCAGGTCGATTGTTTGCCGTTTCGGGATCCCTAACAGGATAATTACCGACAACGGTACACCATCTACGAGCCGCACCTTCATGCAGTACGTCCAAGATCTCGGCGCCAAGGTCTGCTTCGCTTCTGTTGCTCACCTGAGAAGCAACGGTCAAGCGGAGAGGGCAAATGCTGAAGTGCTGCGCGGGCTCAAGACCAGGACTTTCGACAGGCTGCACAAGTGCGGACGCAACTGGATCGAGGAGCTGCCGGTGGTTCTTTGGTCGATCAGGACAATGCCAAATCGAGCCACTGGCCAGACACCCTTCGCTCTAGTCTACGGAGCGGAGGCAGTTATCCCCACGGAACTCGTATACGGGTTACCTCGAGTGCTCGCTTATGATGAGCTTGAGCAAGAGCGGCTGCGGCAAGATGACGCGCTGCTCCTTGAGGAAGATCGTCTTCAGGCTGCTGTGCGAGCCGCTCGCTACCAGCAAGCTTTGCGCTGCTATCATAGCCGCAAAGTTAATGCCAGAAGTCTCGAGGAAGGCGACCTTGTTCTTCGGCGCGTTCAGTCCGCCAAGAATTCCAACAAGTTGACGCCGAAGTGGGAAGGCCCTAACCGGGTGAAACGAGTCACCAGGCCTGGCGATGTCCGCCTGGAGACCGAAGATGGCATACTAGTGAGCAACTCCTGGAATATCGAGCATCTTTGTAAGTTTTACCCGTAAGGCGCGGTTGTCGGACCCTGTCCGGCAACCACCCTTTTGTACAAGTGTTGCCGTTGTTGCATGTAATCCTTTGTACAAAGCTAGGCGCAGACCCTGAGCACAAGTAAATGAAGCGCTGGCGCCCAGAGTTATAGCATGCATGCTAGGTCGAGTCTGGTCCTTGGTTAGGGTTGATAGTGCTTAACAGCGGCTAACCCCTAACTTAGAGGTCGAGTGTGCGTCCCTTTGCCTTTCTTTCGTTTCCTTTGGTTCGCAGGGCTCGCATATCCTTGTCGGACCGCCTGGGGATGAAAAGGAGAAGAAGGACGTGCCGGCATCTGGACCCCGGCAAGCCAGTGGTGCCGGGGGCTGCAAGTACCAAGGTTCACCCACGGCAAGCCAGAGTTGCCGGGGGCTGCAATCTCAGATAAGTCTTTCATCCCTCTTCATGCATTCTCTTATGGACTGGGGAATACGAAACCTCGTTTCTTCCCGAAAACTACCGTGCTCCCTTAACTCTAGGCCCTGAGGCTCGTTCCTGGGGCCAAGTTTCGGTCGTAGTCGCGGCAGCAAAGGGATGAAACGAGGGGCCGCACCCGCCTCGTCCCTGCCTCCGTCAAAAGCGTGAGAAAGGTCGAGCGACGTGGGAAGACGGCAGGGCCTGTTGCCGGGGAAGGAGTGTCTATCTGAAAGATACCAAGGATTTGCTCCTTGACGTGGGTTCTACCCGCGAGACAAATGACCCGGCAAACATCCCCTTTTCATTAAAAAACATTCCACGCAGGTACAGTCCATAGAGGATGAAAAACATGAAAGAGAGGATTACAAGTTTTAAATGCAATTAAGGCCCGAAGGCTTACAAATTAAAAAGATAAGATGCCCGTAATCCTTTTCTTGTCCCTCTCTTTAGGAGGTAGGTCAAGGAGGCGAGAAGGGCAAAAGGGGCGCCTAGGCGAGCTACGGGTGTCAGAAGACACCAAGAGAACATCCCGGGGGTCGTCCGAAGGCTGGACGGTGACGGCGGCGCCGGAAGTAGGGCTCGAAGACGAGGCGGCAGGACGTCAGCACGCTGTCGAGGGCACCACGCCCTCGTACTCTGGCTTGACGGCCTTGCCGCCAGCCCTCTTCCTCTTCCACAGCCTCCCTACGCCAGCCGCCCAAGGAGACGACCCCAGGGAGTTCAAGGAGCCGACGACACGGATGATGGGGTCGCCGGTGCCGCACGGAGCGGCGCCCGACACCTAGTCGGACCCGTCGTCCTGTCGCCCGCTGCCCTCGTCGTCGCTGTCACTCCCCTCCTCGTCACTCTCGCTCGAGGAGGGGCCTTCGCTATCGGAGGAGCTGTCCACGCAGCACTTCGCCCGAGTGCCGAAGCACCCGAAGACCTTGACGGAGAGGAGATCGCCCTCCACCAATTTAAAATGGAGGGTGAGCCCTCCGTCAAGCTGTGGATACGGGCGAACGTCTTCCACCCTCGACCAAGATACATCACACCGGGGGCTGGGACTTCAACGCGGACTCGCGTGCCGCTGATCCCACAGCCCCTCATGTGCAATCTCAGTGTCTCGGGCGGGTCCAACTCCATCGCGCCCGCAAACGGAGCTGGGAGTCGGAGTCGACGACGAGGCGCCTGGCGCAGCCTAACGAAGAACTCGCAGGGGTCATCCCCAACATGGACCCCCGTGGGAAGAGGAGCCGCCGGCGGAGGCGAGGCCGGCGCGCCGCCCCGTCCACCTCTTCCCCGAGCGCCGCGGCCTCGTCCTCGACCTCGTCCACGACCTCGCCCCCTCCCTCTTCCCCTTACGGCTGGCTCTGCCACCACGGGTGCGGGAGAGGGAGGGATGCGCTGTCTGGCGGCGACCCTCGCCGCCACCGATGAAGGACCAGGGTTCCCTTTCTCCATGGTGAATGAGAGAAAGGGGAGCAGAAGCTGAAGGAAGGAGAATATGAGAGAATGCGGGCTTCCGTCCTCCCCTCCCGCTCTTTATAAAGGAGCGAGGTGGGGGCTCGGCCGCCCCGCTCAGTGAATCAAGACGCGGGACGGCAGGGAGCTGGGGCCGACCCGCTGCCTTGACCCACGACGGCCCCGTTTCCCGCCTCCGCCGTCCGCGACCCCAAGTGCATGGGGGCCGCGTGGCGGGCGTGCAGAACCGAGGCGACAGATGGGGCGGCCTCTCCCCACCCCGTGATCGTGGGCAGTGGGCACCTCGAAAACCGCCCACGATCCCTCCCACGATGCCGCGTTTGATGCGTGCCGTGCGGGGAGGGCGCGGTGGATGCGGAGTGAGTTATGGCGTGACCTAGGCCACGCGTGCCCGTGCCCTGTTTTGGGCCTGACCCAACAACGCTCGGCAACGTGTATGGCTCTGGCCTGGGGGCTCCTGCCGGTGTACTAAAGTAGGGGTACCTTAGTATCCCGAACTTGTGCACGGGCGGTCGCAGCGACCCGCGGCAAGGCTTGCCGGGCGACCGCCAAGACCCTCCTGGTTCCTTTGGATCCATTCAAGAACAAAGTATTCGAGCCAAGACACAAGACCCCGGCAAGAAAAGCTCGCCGGGAAGGCCACTCAAAGTATCCAAGACCCCGGCAAGAGGAGCTTGCCGGGAAGAAGCACAAAGACCCCGGCAAGAGGAGCTTGCCGGGAAGACCAACCAAGACATACCAAGGAACTTGCCGCAGCACACCACGTGTCCCGGCAAGACCCGGTGAGCGACAAGCTCCCGGGCACGACAAGCCAACATCCGCGGCAAGGCGCTTGCCGCGGCAAGCTACTACTCCACAGCCCGCGCTCCAGCTCACCCACCAACGTGTCGCTCTGGGACCGTCCCAGGCACACGTGGCGGGAGGCTGTGCAGCCAGGGGCATGCAGTGGCAAGCAGGCGCTGACAAGGAGCCATCGTGGCAAACGGTGGCGCCCCTGACGGTCCCTTTCCGCCCCGTCTAGGCGACACAGACAGGCATTTAATGCCTTTGTCCCCTGCCGTCAGGGTTAGGTATGATAAAACTATAGCAAGCGGTGGCGCCAACTACCACCTCTTTTACCCTTTTACCCTCTTCTCTGTTGCCACCTGTCGGTGACCCCTTAGACATATAAAAGGAGGCCCATGCGCAACAGGGAGGGGGGGACGACCATTCTCACGCTCGGCCTCGCTAGCCATCCAAGGGTACTGTAGCATCCATTGCTCCCGAGTAAGAACACAATACAAATCAAAGCAGGAGTAGGGTTTTACGCATCTGTGCGGCCCGAACCTGGGTAAACCAATCGCGTCGCTCGTGTGCTCGCCTCGATCTGCTCTTTGTGCATCCATCGCCCCCTGCCGAACCAAAAGGGGCTCGGTCCGCCGGCCCCCATAGGTGTACGTGGGATCAGCAACCCCCGACAATCTATTTCCCTTCTTTCATTCATAAACATATCATTTTCATGGTCTAGCAAATATTGTTCTAAAGGATCTGTAGGAGGCATGGCAATATAAGCAAGACCAATAATTTTATCCTTACTGGGCAATTCTTTATCATGGGGTTTTCTACCAAATTTAGAGAAATTGAAATCATGAGACATATCCCCTAAAGCAACAGTAACAATATATTTCTCGTAGTCTACCTTAGCATTAACAATATTCAAGAATGCTCTACCGAATATAATGGGACAAAAATTATCTTGTGGGGAAGCAAGAACAAGAAAGTCAGTAGGATATTTTATCTTCCCACAGAAGACTTCAACATCTCTAACAATCAAAATTGGTGATGTAGTATCTCTATTAGAAAGCTTAATAGTAACATCAATATCTTCTATCTCAGTAGGTGCAATATCATTCATAATTTGTTTATATAAAGTATAAGGAATTGCACTCACACTAGCATGCACTTCACATAAGACATGATAACAATGATCTCCTATATTAACAGAAACAATAGGCATGCCAACAACATGTCTACGTTTATCTTTCATATCGGGTTTGGCAATTCTAGCAGCTACATCACACAAATAAATAACATGCCCATCAATATTATCAACCAAGAGATCTTTAACCATAGCAATACTAGGTTCAACTTTAATTTGCTCAGAGGGGTTTTGGTGTTCTAATGTAAGTTTTGTTGACCACAACGTTAGTCCGGGTTAGTTCCATACAAATCATGCAAGTTAGAGTCCAAAACATGGTAAAAAGTGTTTGGAAAGGTAGATACAATGGAGACGTATCACTCTAATATTGCTTTTGTTAACCACAGTTGAAGCTTTAGCATGATCCTTTATTCTAACAGGGAAAGGTGGTTTCTCAATATAAGCAGTAGGAACAATATGATCAACATTATAAGTAATAGTCTCTTCTTCAACTTAAATAGGTTCTAATACTTTAACTTCAATGGGAGGTTGATATTTAAACCACTTATCCTTAGGGAGATCAACATGAGTAGCAAAAGATTCACAGAAAGAAGCTACTATCTCAGAGTCAACTCCATATTTAGTGCTAAAATCACGAAAAGCATCAGTAACCATAAAAGATTTAACACAATCAAACTTAAGGTTTATACCTTACTCCTTACCTTCCTCGAGTTCCCAATCTTCAGAGTTGTGTTTAATTCTTTCCAATAAATCCTATTTTAATTCAATATCCCGCTTCATGTAGGAACCAGTACAAGAACTATCGAGCATGGATTGATCATTATGAGAAAGCCGAGCATAAATTTTTTGAATAATAATTTCTCTTGAGAGCTCATGATTGGGGCATGAATATAGCGACTTAACCCTCCCCCAAGCTTGAGCGATACTTTCTCCTTCACGAGGCCAAAAATTATATATATAATTCCGATCACGATGAACCAGATGCATAGGATAAAACTTCTAATGAAATTCCAATTTCAATCGGTTGTAGTTCCATGATCCAATATCATCCAATAGCCTATACCATGTCAATGCCTTTCCCTTAAAAGATAAAGGGAAGAACTTCTTCTTGACAACATCCTCGGGTATACCTGCAAGCTTAAATAATCCACAAACTTCATCCACATAGATTAGGTGCATATCAGGATGTAATGTTCCATCTCCTCCATAAGGATTAGCTAGCAGTTTCTCTATCATACCCGAAGGAATTTCATAATAAATATTTTCAGTAGGTGCAGTAGGTTGAGGAGCAACTCTTTGCTCTTCCGGTCGTGGAGATACCCTGAACAAGCCCCTCAAAGGATTATTTTCCATAGTAACAAGAGACAGTAAATTTCAGCACAATATAAATGTTTCCTTACCAAATTCCACATACCAAAGGCGCTTCACTCCCCGGCAACGGCGCCAAAAAAGAGTCTTGATGACCCACAAGTATAGGGGATCTATCGTAGTCCTTTCGATAAGTAAGAGTGTTTAACCCAACGAGGAGCAGAAGGGAACGACAAGTGATTTTCAGCAAGGTATTCTTTGCAAGCACTGAAATTATCGGTAACAGATAGTTTTATGATAAGGCAAATCATAACGGGTAACAAGTAAATAAAGTAAATAAGGTGAAGCAAGGTGGCCCAATCCTTTTTGTAGCAAAGGACAAGCCTGGACGAACTCTTATATAATGCAAAGTGCTCCCGAGGACACATGGGAATTACTATCAAGCTAGTTTTCATCATGCTCATATGATTTGCGTTCGTTACTTTCATAATTTAATATGTGGGTGGACCGGTGCTTGGGTGCTGCCCTTCCTTGGGCAAGCCTCCCACTTATGATTAACCCCTCTCGCAAGCATCCGCAACTACGAAAGAAGAATTAAGGTAAACCTAACCACAGCATGAAACATATGGATCCAAATCAGCCCCTTACAAAGTAATGCATAAATTAGGGTTTAAGCTTTTGTCACTGTAGCAACCCATCATCTACTTATTACTTCCAAATGCCTTCCCCTAGGCCCAATTAATGGTGAAGTGTCATGTAGTCAACGTTCACATAACACCACTAGAGGAGAGACAACATACATCTCAATAAAATATCGAATGAATACCAAATTCACATGATTACTTATAACAAGACTTCTCCCATGTCCTTAGGAACAAACATAACTACTCACAAAATATATTTATGATCAAGATCAGAGGAGTATTAATTATCATTAAGGATCTTAAAATATAATCTTCCACTGGATAAACCAACTAGCATCAACTACAAGGAGTAATCAACACTACTAGCAACCCACAGGTACCAATCTGAGGTTTTGGGACCAAGATCGAATACAAGAGATGAACTAGGGTTTGAGAGGAGATGGTGCTGGTGAAAATGCTGATGGAGATTGACCCCCTCTCGATGAGAGGATCGTTGGTGATGACGATGGCTTCGATTTCCCCCTCCCGAAGGGATGTTTCCGTGGTAGAATAGCTCCGCCGGAGCCCTAGATTGGTTCTGCCCAGGTTTCGCCTCGAGACAGCAGCGCTTCGTCCCGAAAGCTTCCTTCTGATTTTTTTTCCAGGTCAAAACACACCATATAGAAGAAGATGGGCACCGGAGGCCTGCCAGGGGGCCCACAAGTATGGGGAGCGCGCCCTCCACCCTTGTGACTGGCGGGTGGCCCCCCTCTGGTACTTTCTTCGCCCAATATTTTTATATATTCTAAAAACATGCTCCGCGAAGTTTCACGACTTTTGGAGTTGTGCAGAATAGGTCTCTAATATTTGCTCTTTTTCTAGTCCAGAATTCCAGCTGCCGGCATTCTCCATCTTCATGTAAACCTTATAAAATAAGTATTGTGATATAACATGTAATAATAGCCCATAATGCAATAAATATCAATATAAAAGCATGATGCAAAATAAATGTATCAGACGGTACCCGTGGATACGGCTAGCCGTGGAATGTGAAAGAATGGTGGAAAAAGGAATACACTTTACTTTCTGTTTGGGAACCACCTATGATATACTATTGATACGTCTCCAAGGTATCTATACTTTATGAAGTATTCATGCTATTTTATTATTATTCTTGGATGTTTTACAATCATTTTATAGCAACTTCATATCATTTTTTGGGACTAACCTATTGACCCAGTGCCCAGTGCTAGTTGCTGTTTTTGCTTGTTTTTTACATCACAGGAAATCAATATCAAACGGAGTCCAAACACCGCGAAACTTTTTGTGGATTTTTTATGGACCAGAAGACCACCAGTGGGCTAGAGAAGCACCTGGGGGGTGCCCCGAGGGGGGCACAACCCACCAGGGCGCGCATAGGGGGCCAGGTGCACGCAGGTGGGTTGTGCCCACCTCGGTGGCCTACCGCACTCCCTCTTTGCCCTATAAATTCTCAAATATTCAAAAAAAACCTCAGGATTAACCTAGATCAGAAGTTCCGCCGCCGCAAGGTTGTATATCCACCGAAAACCAATCTAGACCCCGTTCCGGCACCCTGTCGGAGGGGGGAATCATCTCCGGTGGCCATCTTCATCATCCCAACGTCCACCACGATGAGGAGGGAGTAGTCCACCCTCGGGGCTGAGGGTTTGTACCAGTAGCTATGTGTTTAATCTCTCTCTCTCTCTCGTATTCTTGAGATGCCATGGTCTTGATGTATCGCATGCTTTGTTAATATAGTCGGATCATATGGTGTTTTCCCCTCTCTATCTTGTGATGAATTGAGTTTTCCCTTTGAGATTTCGTTTTATCAAATTGAATACTTTTATGGATTTGAGAGCACTTGATATATGTCATGCAAATGAAAACTCGTGGTGACAATGGGGTATTATTTTGGTTCACTTGATATATGTTTTGGCATTCAACTCGCAGATTCCCACGGTGACATTGGGGTAATTGAAGGAAATATGCCCTAGAGGCAATAATAAAGTTATTATTTATTTCCTTATATCATGATAAATGTTTATTATTCATGCTAGAATTGTATTAACCGGAAACATAATACATGTGTGAATACATAGACCAACAGAGTGTCACTAGTATGCCTCTACTTGACTAGCTCGTTAATCAAAGATGGTTATGTTTCCTAACCATGAACAAGGAGTTGTTATTTGATTAACGAGGTCACATCATTAGTAGAATGATCTGATTGACATGACCCATTTCATTAGCTTAGCACCCGATCGTTTAGTATGTTGCTATTGCTTTCTTCATGACTTATACATGTTCCTATAACTATGAGATTATGCAACTCCCGTTTACCGGAGGAACACTTTGGGTACTACCAAACGTCACAACGTAACTGGGTGATTATAAAGGAGTACTACAGGTGTCTCCAATGGTAGATGTTGGGTTGGCGTATTTCGAGATAAGGGTTTGTCACTCCGATTGTCGGAGAGGTATCTCTGGGCCCTCTCGGTAATGCACATCACATAAGCCTTGCAAGCACTGCAACTAATATGTTAGTTGTTAGATGATGTATTACGGAACGAGTAAAAAGACTTGCCGGTAACGAGATTGAACTAGGTATTGGATACCGACGATCGAATCTCGGGCAAGTAACATACCGATGACAAAGGGAACAACGTATGTTGTTATGCGGTCTGACCGATAAAGATCTTCGTAGAATATGTAGGAGCCAATATGGGCATCCAGGTCCCGCTATTGGTTATTGACCGGAGACGTGTCTCGGCCATGTCTACATTGTTCTCGAACCGTAGGGTCCGCACGCTTAAGGTTACGATGACAGTTATTATGAGTTTATGCATTTTGATGTACCGAAGGTTGTTCGGAGTCCCGGATGAGATTACGGACATGACGAGGAGTCTCGAAATGGTCGAGACGTAAAGATTGGTATATTGGAAGCCTATGTTTGGACACCGGAAGCGTTCCGGGTGAAATCGGGATTTTACCGGATTACCGGGAGAGTTACCGGAACCCCCCGGGAGGCTAATGGGCCTATTGGGCCTTAGTGGAAAAGAGAAAAGAGGCAGCCCTCTAGCTGGCCGGCGCCCCCTAGAGTCCTATTAGGAATAGGACAAGGGGCCGGCCCCCCTCTCTTCTCTTTCCCCCTTGAGTCCTAGTTGGAATAGGATTGGGGGGAAGGAGTCCTACTCCCGGCGGGAGTAGGACTCCTCCCTGCGCCTCCCCTCCCCTAGCCGGCCGAACCCCTGCCCCTGGCCTTTATATACGGGGGCAGGGGGCACCACAACGGACACACAAGTTGATCCTTGAGATCGTTCCTTAGCCGTGTGCGGTGCCCCCTGCCACCAAATTCCACCTCGATCATACCGTTACAGTGCTTAGGCGAAGCCCTGCGTCGGTAGTACATCAAGATCGTCACCACGCCGTCGTGCTGACGGAACTCTTCCTCGACGCTTTGCTGGATCGGAGCCCGAGGAACGTCATCGAGCTGAACGTGTGCCAAGAACTCGGAGGTGCCGGAGTAACGGTGCTTGGATCGGTTGGATCGGGAAGAAGACGTACGACTACTTCCTCTGCGTTGTGTGATCGCTTCCGCAGTCGGTCTGCGTTGGTACGTAGACAACACTCTCCCCTCTCGTTGCTGTGCATCACCATGATCTTGCGTGTGCGTAGGAAAATTTTTGAAATTACTGCGTTCCCCAACAGTGGTATCAGAGCCTGGTTTTATGGTTTGATGTTATATGCACGAGTAGAACACAAGTGAGTTGTGGGCGATACAAGTCATACTGCCTACCAGCATGTCATACTTTGGTTCGGCGGTATTGTTGGTTGAGATGATCCGGACCAACCTTACGCATACTCTTATGCGAGACCGGTTCCCTCGACGTGCTTTGCACATAGATGGCTTGCGGAAGACTATCTCTCCAACTTTAGTTGAACCAAGTGTGACTACGCCCGGTCCTTGAGAAGGTTAAAACGGAGTCTATTTGACGAACTATCGTTGTGGTTTTGATGCGTAGGTGAGATGAGTTCTTACTTAAGCCCGTAGCAGCCACGTAAAACTTGCAACAACAAAGTAGAGGACGTCTAACTTGTTTTTGCAGGGTATGTTGTGATGTGATATGGTCAAGGCATGATGCTGATTTTATTGTATGAGATGATCATGTTTTGTAACCGAGTTATCGGCAACTGGCAGGAGCCATATGGTTGTCGCTTTATTGTATGCAATGCAATCGCGATGTAATGCTTTAGTTTATTACTAAACGGTAGTGATAGCCGTGGAAGCATAAGATTGGCGAGACGACAACGTTGCTACGATGGAGATCAAGGTGACACGCCGGTGACGATGGTGATCATGATGGTGCTTCGGAGATGAAGATCACAAGCACAAGATGATGATGGCCATATCATATCACTTATATTGATTGCATGTGATGTTTATCCTTTTATGCATCTTATCTTGCTTTGATTGACGGTAGCATTATAAGATGATCTCTCACTAAATTATCAAGAAGTGTTCTCCCTGAGTATGCACCGTTGCAAAAGTTCTTCGTGCTGAGACACCACGTGATGATCGGGTGTGATAGGCTCTACGTTCAAATACAACGGGTGCAAAACAGTTGCACACGCGGAATACTCAGGTTATACTTGACGAGCTATGCATATAAGATATGACCTCGGAACACGGAGACCGAAAGGTCGAGCGTGAATCATATAGTAGATATGATCAACATATTGATGTTCACCATTGAAAACTACTCCATCTCACGTGATGATCGGTTATGGTTTAGTTGATTTGGATCACGTAATCACTTAGAGGATTAGAGGGATGTCTATCTAAGTGGGAGTTCTTAAGTAATATGATTAAATTGAACTTAAATTTATCATGAACTTAGTCCTGGTAGTATTTTGCAAATCATGTTGTAGATCAATAGCTCGCGTTGTTGCTTCCCTATGTTTATATGTTCCTAGAGAAAATTGTGTTGAAAGATGTTAGTAGCAATGATGCGGATTGGATCCGTGATCTGAGGTTTATCCTCATTGCTGCACAGAAAAATTATGTCCTTGATGCACCGCTAGGTGACAGACCTATTGCAGGAGCAGATGCGGACGTTATGAACGTTTGGCTAGCTCAATATGATGACAACTTAATAGTTTAGTGCACCATGCTTAATGGCTTAGAATCGGGACTTCAAAGACGTTTTGAACGTCATGGACCATATGAGATGTTCCAGAAATTGAAGTTAATATTTCAAGCAAAATACCCGAGTTGAGAGATATGAAGTCTCCAGCAAGTTCTATAGCTAAAAGATGGAGGAGAATCGCTCAACTAGTGAGCATGTGCTCAGATCGTCTGGGTACTACAATCGCTTGAATCAAGTGGGAGTTAATCTTCCAGATAAGATAGTGATTGACAGAATTCTCTAGTCACCATCACCAAGTTAGTAGAACTTCGCGATGAACTATAATATGCAAGGGATAACAGAAACAACTCCCAAGCACTTCGTGATGCTGAAATCAACGAAGGTAGAAATCAAGAAAAACATCAAGTGTTGATGGTTGACAAGACCACTAGTTTCAAGAAAAGGGAAAAGGGAAGAAGGGGAACTTCAAGAAGAACGGCAAGCAAGTTGCTGCTCAAGTGAAGAAGCCCAAGTCTGATCCTAAGCCTGAGACTAAGTGCTTCTACTGCAAAGGGACTGGTCACTGGAAGCGGAACTACCCCAAGTGATTGGCGGATAAGAAGGATGGCAAAGTGAACATAAGTATATTTGATATACATGTTATTGATGTGTACTTTACTAGTGTTTATAGCAAACCCTTAGTATTTGATACTAGTTCAGTTGCTAAGTTTAGTAACTCGAAACGGGAGTTGCAGAATAAACAGAGACTAGTTAAGGGTGAAATGACGATGTGTGTTGGAAGTGGTTCCAAGATTGATATGATCATCATCGCACACTCCCTATACTTTCGGGATTAGTGTTGAACCTAAATAAGTGTTATTTGGTTTTTTTTGCGTTGAGCATGAATATGATTTGATCATGTTTATTGTAATACGGTTATTCATTTAAGTAAAAGAATAAATTGTTGTTCTCTTTACATGAATAAAACCTTATATGGTTACACACCCAATGAAAATAGTTCATTGGATCTTGATCTTAATAATACACATATTCATAATATTGAAACCAAAAGATGCAAAGTTAATAATGATAGTGCAACTTATTTGTGGCACTGCTGTTTAGGTCATATTGGTATAAAGCGCATGAAGAAACTCCATGCTGATGGGCTTTCGGAATCACTTGATTATGAATCACTTGATGCTTGCGAACCATGCCTTTTGGGCAAGATGACTAAAATGCCGTTCTTCGGAACAATGGAGCGAGCAACAGATTTGTTGGAAATCATACATACTGATGTATGTGGTACGATGAATATTGAGGCTCGCGACAGGTATCATTATTTTCTGATCTTCACAGATGATTTGAGCAGATATGAGTATATCTACTTGATGAAACATAAGTCTGAAACATTTGAAAAGTTCAAAGAATTTCAGAGTGAAGTGAAAAATCATCGTAACAAGAAAATAAAGTTTCTACGATCTGATCGCAGACACAAATATTTGAGTTACAAGTTTGGTCTTCAGTTAAAACAATGTGAAATAGTTTCACTACTCACGCCACCTGGAACACCACAGCATAATGGTGTGTCCGAACGTCGTGATCGTACTTTATTAGATATGGTGCAATCTATGATGTCTCTTGCCGATTTACCACTATCGTTTTGGGGTTATGCATTAGAGACAGCTGCATTCACGTTAAATAGGGCACCATCTAAATCCGTTGAGACGACACTATATGAACTATGGTTTAGCAAGAAACCAAAGTTGTCGTTTCTTAAAAGTTTGGGGTTGTGATGCTTATGTGAAAAAGTTTCATCCTGATAAGCTCAAACTCAAATCGGAGAAGTGCGTCTTCATAAGATATCCAAAGGAAACTATTGGATACACCTTCTATCACAGATCCGAAGGCAAGACATTTGTTGCTAAAATTCGGAAACTTTCTGGAGAAGGAGTTTCTCTCGAAAGAAGTAAGTGGGAGGAAAGTAGAACTTAACGAGGTAACTGTACCTGCTCCCTTATTGGAAATTAGTACATCACAGAAAACTGTTTCTGCGACACCTATGCCAATTAGTGAGGAAGCTAATGATGATGATCATGAAGCTTCAGGACAAGATACTACTGAACCACGTAGATCAACCAGAGTGAGATCCGCACCAGAGTGGTACGGTAATCCTGTTCTGGAAGTCATGCTACTAGATCATGATGATCCTACGAACTATGAAGAAGCGATGGTGAGCCCAGATTCCGCAAAGTGGCTTGAAGCCATGAAATCTGAGATATGATCCATGTATGAGAACAAAGTATGGACTTTGATTGACTTGCCCGATGATCGGCAAGCCATAGAAAATAAATGGATCTTCAAGAGGAAGACGGACGCTGATAGTAGTGTTACTATCTACAAAGCTAGAATTGTCGCAAAAGGTTTTTCGACAAGTTCAAGGTGTTGACTACGATGAGATTTTCTCACTCGTGTCTATGCTTAAATCTGTCCGAATCATGTTAGCAATTGCCGCATTTTATGAAATCTGGCAAATGGATAAACAAAACTGCATTCCTTAATGGATTTGCTAAAGAAGAGTTGTATACGATGCAACTAGAAGGTTTTGTCGATCCTAAAGGTGTTAACTAAATATGCAAGCTCCAGCGATCTATCTGTGGACTGGTGCAAACATCTCGGAGTTGGAATATACGCTTTGATGAGTTGATCAAAGCATATAGTTTTATACAGACTTGCGGTGAAGCCTGTATTTACAATAAAGTGAGTGGGAGCACTACAGCATTTCTGATAAAGTTGATCGGAAATAATGTAGAATCATTCTGTAAAGCATAAAGGAGTGTTTGAAAGGAGTTTTTTCAAAGAAAGACTTCGGTAAAGCTACTTACATATTGAGCTTCAAGATCTATAGAGATAGATCAAAACGCTTGATAAGTTTTTCAATAAGTACATACCTTGACAAGATTTTGAAGTAGTTCAAAATGGAACAGCCAAAGAAAAGGTTTCTTGCCTGTGTTACAAGGTGTGAAGTTGAGTAAAGACTCAAAACCCGACCACGGCAGAAGATAGAAAGAGAATGAAAGTCATTCCCTATGCTTCATTCATAGGTTCTATAAAGTATGCCATGCTGTTTACCAGATCTATTGTATACCCTGCACTGATTTGGCAAGGGAGTACAATAGTGATCTAGGAGTAGATCACTGGACAGCGGTCAGAATTATCCTTAGTGAAATAAGGATATGTTTCTCGATTATGGACGTGACAAAAGGGTCGTCGTAAAGGGTTACGCCGATACAAGTTTTGACACTAATCTAGATGACTCTAAGTCTCAATCTGGATACATATTGAAAGTGGGAGCAATTAGCTAGAGTAGCTCCATGCAGAGCATTATTGACATAGAAATTTGCAAAATACTTACGGATCTGAATGTGACAGACCCATTGACTAAAATTATCTCACAAGCAAAACATGATCACACCTTAGTACTCTTTGGGTGTTAATCACATAGATATGTGAACTAGATTACTGAATCTAGTAAACCTTTTGAGTGTTGGTCACATGACGATGTGAACTATGGGTGTTAATCACATGGTGATGTGAACTATTGCTGTTAAATCACATGGCGATGTGAACTAGATTATTGACTCTAGTGCAAGTGGGAGACTGAAGGAAATATGCCCTAGAGGCAATAATAAAGTTATTATTTATTTCCTTATATCATGATAAATGTTTATTATTCATGCTAGAATTGTATTAACCGGAAACATAATACATGTGTGAATACATAGACCAACAGAGTGTCACTAGTATGCCTCTACTTGACTAGCTCGTTAATCAAAGATGGTTATGTTTCCTAACCATGAACAAGGAGTTGTTATTTGATTAACGAGGTCACATCATTAGTAGAATGATCTGATTGACATGACCCATTTCATTAGCTTAGCACCCGATCGTTTAGTATGTTGCTATTGCTTTCTTCATGACTTATACATGTTCCTATAACTATGAGATTATGCAACTCCCGTTTACCGGAGGAACACTTTGGGTACTACCAAACGTCACAACGTAACTGGGTGATTATAAAGGAGTACTACAGGTGTCTCCAATGGTAGATGTTGGGTTGGCGTATTTCGAGATTAGGGTTTGTCACTCCGATTGTCGGAGAGGTATCTCTGGGCCCTCTCGGTAATGCACATCACATAAGCCTTGCAAGCACTGCAACTAATATGTTAGTTGTTAGATGATGTATTACGGAACGAGTAAAAAGACTTGCCGGTAACGAGATTGAACTAGGTATTGGATACCGACGATCGAATCTCGGGCAAGTAACATACCGATGACAAAGGGAACAACGTATGTTGTTATGCGGTCTGACCGATAAAGATCTTCGTAGAATATGTAGGAGCCAATATGGGCATCCAGGTCCCGCTATTGGTTATTGACCGGAGACGTGTCTCGGCCATGTCTACATTGTTCTCGAACCGTAGGGTCCGCACGCTTAAGGTTACGATGACAGTTATTATGAGTTTATGCATTTTGATGTACCGAAGGTTGTTCGGAGTCCCGGATGAGATTACGGACATGACGAGGAGTCTCGAAATGGTCGAGACGTAAAGATTGGTATATTGGAAGCCTATGTTTGGACACCGGAAGCGTTCCGGGTGAAATCGGGATTTTACCGGATTACCGGGAGAGTTACCGGAACCCCCCGGGAGGCTAATGGGCCTATTGGGCCTTAGTGGAAAAGAGAAAAGAGGCAGCCCTCTAGCTGGCCGGCGCCCCCTAGAGTCCTATTAGGAATAGGACAAGGGGCCGGCCCCCCTCTCTTCTCTTTCCCCCTTGAGTCCTAGTTGGAATAGGATTGGGGGGAAGGAGTCCTACTCCCGGCGGGAGTAGGACTCCTCCCTGCGCCTCCCCTCCCCTAGCCGGCCGAACCCCTGCCCCTGGCCTTTATATACGGGGGCAGGGGGCACCACAACGGACACACAAGTTGATCCTTGAGATCGTTCCTTAGCCGTGTGCGGTGCCCCCTGCCACCAAATTCCACCTCGATCATACCGTTACAGTGCTTAGGCGAAGCCCTGCGTCGGTAGTACATCAAGATCGTCACCACGCCGTCGTGCTGACGGAACTCTTCCTCGACGCTTTGCTGGATCGGAGCCCGAGGAACGTCATCGAGCTGAACGTGTGCCAAGAACTCGGAGGTGCCGGAGTAACGGTGCTTGGATCGGTTGGATCGGGAAGAAGACGTACGACTACTTCCTCTGCGTTGTGTGATCGCTTCCGCAGTCGGTCTGCGTTGGTACGTAGACAACACTCTCCCCTCTCGTTGCTGTGCATCACCATGATCTTGCGTGTGCGTAGGAAAATTTTTGAAATTACTGCGTTCCCCAACAGTAATCTATGCATAGGGGTTGATGCATGTTCTTGTCTTTTGTTTCTCCGGTAGAAATCTTGGGCCACTCTTTGAGGTTCTATGGGTTGGATTGACTATTATGAATCTGAATTTACTTTGGTGTTATTTTAGTATGAACTCTTGGTTAGATTGATCGAAAAGAATAGCTTCGTGTTATTTTAGTCTGAACTCTAGGATAGATTGTTCGGAAAGAATAGCTTTGAGGTGGTTTCGTACCCTACAAACAATTCCGTCTTATGTTCTTTGCTAGATAGGAACTTTGGAGTGATTCTTTGTTGCACGTTGAGGGATGGTTATATGATCCAATTATTTTAGCATTGTTGAGAGGTTGCACTAGTGAAAGTACGGACCCTAGGCCTCATTTTCAAGCATTGCAATACCGTTTTTGTGCCCGTTTACTATTTTCTACCTTGCTATTTTTTTATTCAGATTATAAAAATATATTTCTACCATCAATATTACACCTTTATCACCATCTCTTCGCCGAACTAGTGCACCTATACAATTTGCCATTGTATTGGGTGTGTTGGGGACACAAGAGATTTCTTGTATTTGATTACAGGGTTGTTTAAGAGATACCATCTTCATCCTACGCCTCCCGCAGATTGATAAACCTTAGGTCATCCACTTGAGGGAAAATTGCTACTATCCTACAAACTCTGCGCTTGGAGGCCCAACATGTGTCTACAAGAATAAATTTGCATAGTAGACATCAACTATATATCATGGAAAGTGTTGGGAATTACTCAGTCATTTTCGTTCATGGGAAAAGTATGCCTCTCAAAAATTTTATCTCTCAATTTAAGCTTTGAGCTCTGTCACCTCTACAAATCCCTACTTCCCTCTGCGAAGGGCTTTTCTATTTACTTTATGCAATTTTTATTTTTATTTGAGTCTCCATCTTCTCTTATAAAGCACCAACTAGGGAGCACTATGATCATACTTGAGCATTGGATGTAGCTAATATGCGAGTGTGTTTCGTGAATGGATAAATGATGGAGCATGATGAGCTAGGGATAACTTTCTGTAGTGTTGATATTTTGAAAGACATAGTTGCTTGTTGATATGCTTGAGTATTAAACTCTTCATGTCAAAACTAGACTTGCTTTGAACCATATAAAAGTCCAAATGTCCATGCTACAAAACAAAAGAATATGTGATGAACATGTTAGGCAGCATTCCACATCAAAAAATCTATTTTTATCATTTACCTACTCGAGGACGAGCAGGAATTAAGCTTGGGGATGCTGATACGTCTCTAACGTATCTATAATTTTTTATTGTTCCATGCTATTATATTATCATTCTTGTATGTTTTACAATCATTTTATAGCACCTTTAAATCATTTTTGGGACTAACCTATTGATATAGTGTCTAGTGCCAGTTGTTGTTTTTGCTTGTTTTTTACATAGTAGAAAATCAATACCAAATGGAGTCCAAATGCAGCGAAACTTTTTGGAGAATTTTTCTAGACCAAAAGACACCAGATGGGCCAAAGAAGTACCAGAGGGGGCTCCGAGGGGAGCACAACCCACCCGGGCACGCCCGAGGCCCCAGGCGAGCCCATGTGGGTTGTGCCCACCTCGGTGGCCTCCCACACTATCTCTTCGCCCTATAAATACCCAAATACTCCAGAAACCCTAGGGGAGTCGACAAAACACAATTCCAGCCGCCACAAGTTCCAGAACCATGAGATCCAATCTAGACATGATCATAGAGGGGTTCATCATCCTCATTGGTGCCTCTCTGATGATGCGTGAATAGTTCATCATAGACCTACGGGTTCGTAGTCAGTAGCTAGATGGCTTCCTCTCTCTCTTTTGATTCTCAATACAATGGTCTCTTGGAGATCTATTTGATGTAACTCTTTTTTGCGGTGTGTTTGTTGGGATTTGATGAACTTTGAGTTTATGTTCAGATCTATATCCATGAAAGTTATTTGAGTTTTGATCTCTTATATGCATGATTATTTATAGCCTCATATCTCTTCTTCAAATCTTTGGTTTAGTTAGGCCGACTAGATCTATTTTCTTGCCATGGGAAGAGGTGCTTTCTGATGAGTTCGATCGTTTGGTGTTCTTTCCCAGTGACAGAAGGGGCACCAAGACACGCATGTATCGTTGCTATGAAGGATTCAAGATGGGGGATATTCCTACACAAATAGATCTCATCTACATCATGTCATCATTCTTATTGCATTACTCCATTTCTCCATGAACTTAATACACTAGATGCATGCTGGATAGCGGTCGATGTGTGGAGTAATAGTAGTAGATGCAGGCATGAGTCGGTCTAATAATCTTGGACGTGATGCCTATATATTGATCATTGCCTGGATAGCATCATAACTATTCGATTTTCTATCAATTGCCCAATAGTAATTTGTTTACTCATCGTGCGCTATTTCTTGAGAGAAGCCACTAGTGAAATCTATGACCCTCGGGTCTATTCTTTATCATATTTGCTTTCCGATTTATTCTTTGCCTTGAGATCTATTTTTATTTGCTTTTATTTTCAGATCTATTATTCCAAAAACCCAAAAATACTTTGCTGCACTTTTTATTTGCATGTTTTATTTCGCGTTTATTCGAGATCTATTTATCCAATCTATCAAAAAATTTATCTCGTCAAAAATTTCTGGCGCCGTTACCCGAAAAGGGATTGACAACCCCTTATAACCGTCTAGTTGCAAGTACTTGTTCTTTGTGTGCTGGTACCGTTTACATAGTGTTGCTTGGTTCTCCTACTGGATTGATACCTTGGTTTCATAGCCGAGGGAAATACCTACCGTAGTTGTGCTGCATCATCCCTTCCTCTTTCGGGAAATACCGACGTAGTTCAAGCGACATCAGGGATCACCTTGAGGTGTTTGGTGCATAGTTTAAAAACTCAGCCCGACACGCGGGCTCGACCTGAAAAAACTAGAACCAGCAGGATATATGGTCCAAACATGTCTATACTACTGATCCTATTGATATTCTTAACATCAAGCTTAAAAGGATTAAGAAAGTCTTCAAAAGGTGGGGGGCAATGTGTTTGGCCATCACAAAATTAAAAAGAATTTTCTTAAATTAGAACTCGAAGAGCTGGAGATCTTGGAAGAATCATGTGATCTTAATGGGGATGCCTTTCTTCAGGAATTGATATTCTCATTCAGCTTAATGGGACATACATTACAGAGGAGCTTTATCGGCACCAGAAATCCCATGAGTATTGGCTTCTTAAAGGGGACAACAATACTGACTTTTTCCTTAATGCGACCAATTGTAGGAAAATAAAAAGATACCATTCACTCCCTAGAAGGTGGTCCTCTCCTTATTGAAGGGACAAAAAATCTCGTGGTCATGCGATTGAATTTTATAAGTACTTTTTTGGACCCGCCCTGGTAATCGCTTTCAAATTGATCTGAACCTATGGTCTGCTCAAAAAAGTTCTTTATCCTGCTAACAATGAGGATCTGACAAGGCCTTTCACTATATAGGAGGTGAAACCTGCCTTATTTTCCATGGGCCCTAAAAGAACCCCCATGCCTAATAGTATTCCAGTTGAATTACCAGCATTGTTGGGATGTTGTGTGTTTTGACCTCCTTAGGTTATTTGAGTAGTTTTATGATGGAAAACTTGGTGTCGAACATTTGAACTATGGCATCATTACCGTCCTGCCTAAGTCGTCTTAGCTAACAAAATTCAATAATATAGGCCGATTTGATTGATGTGTTGCCCTTACAAACTCATCACTAAGGTTACGGATATTAGGGTGGACCTTTATGCCTCTAAATTGTTCATCATTCAGCATAATGCTTTCATTAAGGATAGGAACATAAGGCATGGAATTTTGTCTCTCCATGACATCAACCACAATACCCACGTTAAGAACACATGGTGGCGTAGTTCTGAAGCTGGATTTTGAGAAAGCACATGACAAGTTAAACTAGGACTTCTTTTTAGCTTGTCATAAGATAAGGGGTTTTAATGACAAGTGTTGTAGCTGGGTGTCCTAGATCACCCACAACGGTACTATTAGTGTGAAGATTAATGATGAGATGGGTCCTTACATTCAAGGTGCCAAGGGTGTCAGGCAAGTCACCCTCGTCCCCTTCTTATTCAATATGGCAGTTGAGAGCCTTACTATGATGTTCTTTATGCCCAAAAGATGGTCTTATTCAGGCTTGGCTGACGATCAGATAGATGGGGTGTGGCTATTTTACAATACGTCGACAATATATAGTACTTTGCGGCATGCATGATGCTAATAAAGTAGTGGATCTTAAACTCCTATTGTACCTTTTCGGGCTTATGTCTGGTCTAAAGTCAATTGCCTTAAAAGTGAGACCTTCAATATTGGGGCAATAATGATATTGAAAAATTCTATGCTGAGTTGTTTAACTATCAAGTTGGGGTTCTTCCCGTACGATACTTAGGGGTTCCTATCATGTTATCTATGCTCAAAACTATCGGCTGGGATTTCTTAGATGCCAAATTAATTAAATGTCTTGATGCTCGGATTGGTTTCTCAGCCTCCTCTATTGCTCGACTAGTTCTGCTCAATTCTAGTCTTGATAGCATCCCTTCCTTTTTATGTCTGTGTTCCTTATCAATAAAAAATTTATCGAGAAAATGAACATCCATCGTAGAAATTTTTGTGTGGAGGAAGTGTAAGAAAAACATGTGCTTATCAGATGGTTAAATGGGCTAGAATTTGTCATTCGAAACCTGTTGGTGGTTTGGGGGTTAAAGCTTTGCTAAAGCAAAACATTAGCCTCCTGGTTAAGTGGTGATGGAAATTGGAGATTAGAGATGACCTATGGCAGCAAATTGTGCGCGCCAGATACTTTAGACGGCATACTGTCACCATCGTTCAACTTCGTAGTTCCGACTCCCCCTGTCGGAAGGCTATTAAGAAAGTTAAAGAGGTTTACTTGACTGACAGGAAAAAAATTATCAACAGTGGGAATCTGGTAAGGATTTGATTTGATCCTTGGGCTTCAGACATTCCTCTAAAGTCTCGCTCCCCTGAGTTGTCCGATGTGTGCCAGAGTTTGATGTTTGCCAGAAACAGAATTGTACCTTGACCGAGTTTATCACAACAGACTTTGAGTTGCCTTTCTGATGTAGGCTATTTGGGGACTTATTACCCAATGGCAGGAGAATGTGTAAAATTCCAGGGTTTTTGAGGAGTGAGGCGCCTGATTCTATTGCTTGGTCATTAACTGGCAATGGAATTTTCTCCACTAAGTCAGATTATGAGTGGCTTGAGAAAGATCTTGCTAGGCCTAACTACAAGTGGGTGTGGAAAGCTAGCTAGTATCCCCATAAAAATAAAAAATTCCTACACAAGACAATTTTCAGAAATGTAATGGGTGTGGTAATCCCTCCTGTTCATTTTGTGCCAATGTGGAGTCTGTTTACCATTTAGTTTCTGACTATTCTTTCGCTCGTTTTGTTTGAGGGGTCTTTGGTCTTCCGTTGGGGGTTACTTGTAGCCCTAGGTATCTGTGGCAATATCAGTCGTGGCTATATTGCTACTTACCTGTTGGCTAGAAGTTTTGTATGATGATTATTGCTGCTATTTTCTGGGCAATTTGATGTAAGTCCAATAAAGTTACCTTCGAGGAACATGATGTTCTCACTCTGCTGGAAGCTATTTTCAGCTTGTTCCTTCATGATTTACTGGACAGGTATGCCGAAGTTGGAGGACATAGCCGCATTCCAAGTTGGGGTTCAGAGAGTGATACAGGTGGCTTCGTCCTTGGCGGATCGCTCGGCTTCTGGGGTAGGCTCATGATTGTTGAGGCGTCTGGAATGCGGCACGGGTGATGTTGTCACACCTTGCTTTATGTTTCCTTGTTGCTCACATTTTGGTTTAGGTTCCTCATAGAGGTTTCATGCCTGCTAAGGTGATTCTGTATGGTCTTCTGCTTCCTGAGACCACTTGATTCTCCTAGTACAGTAAATACTGAGTGGTTTTAGTAGGTTTTTGCCCTGTAATAGATGTCTCGTTTGGCGAACATCCATGTCGGGTTTCCTACTAATGCTCCATCTCTCTCTCTCTCTCTCTCTCTCTCTCTCCCGTCCCCTTCTAGCTCAATCAGTGTTTGTTTTGGGTCTTATGTATTGAATATTTCTGTTAATCAATTAATGGAAAGGGGTGTCAGTCCATTTGGAAGTATATAGCTAACTAAAAAAGTAGCTAGCTAGACCAACACAACAGTACAAGAAAACATTACAAAATATTATTCCAATCAAAACGAATGCGTGTATACCGTCGAGCTTTGGCCCAAGCCAACAATGCATTTAACACAACGCCCTAGCACATACTTAATTACAGAGATAAAAGCACACATGCTTATCCGGGAGTTTGTTCCCCAGAAGCTTACGAGAGAGCAAAATAGGCTAGCAGATCGTTTGGCATTATATAGGCGTGATGAGCGGGCCACAACTGTGTGGCTTGGTCAAAGACCTCCTTATATAGAGCAATTACTGCCTTTGGATTGTAGCCCTATCAATATGAAATAAAACTTCTTTTTACCTCGCAAAAAAAAACACAACGCCCTACCACATACTTAATTAAGGCCTAAATTCTCTCTGTGCTTAATTACCGTTTTATATTTGCTTGCAGACAAAATGAAAAATCACTTGTACACAGTATATACATGGTAATAACTTATCGTATTCCCGTCTAATATAAATAACATGATCATTACACATAATTATATTATGTTGAGCTATAGAGCTAAAATCGAGCAAGGTTGTGTTGTCTCAAGAGTAACCCGTTTCAATCAAAATACTAAAAGCACTCATACTCAGCTCATTAGTTTTGAAGTTGATTTGAAGTTGAGCAAAGAAAACTACTCAATCTTGAACATCGCACGAGACTCGAGCTTTTCTTACAGCCCATAGACACAGACATGGACACGGAGCAAGAATCAGGGGTGTACTCCTACTTCAAATTTCGTTACCCACGTGCTCTTTCCGACGTTTTGTTTTCCCGGAGGACGATTTGCTATGCCGATCGTGACCACCGGTGTCTTCTCGTCTACATTGATGACTTTTCAGCCGTTGCTTCTACAAGCTCCTGAATTTCACCAAATTTGTTCTGCTGAGATAGAAGCTCAGAGACGCCAACGAGACTCGCTCGCGACAGGTCGCTAATGGATGCAGAAGGAAGACTTTTGGATGCCTCCAATAATTTGAATGTTTTCCGTAAGAATATTTTTAAGAGTTTATGCTACTTTTTTTGTGCTACTTAATATGGCTTTTGCCCCTTTTTATTTTAAAGATAAAAATTGGGAGCCGCATGGCTGAATGCACGCGATTTCATCGGGAGCGGCACGCGGCCTGGACATTTATCCCGACGTTGCGGGGATCGCGCGGGGTGAGCGGGACTTCTTCGCCCCGCGGGTTGGGTTGCAAAAGTTGCGGGGATCGCGCGGTCAGTTTGGGTGATGCACGTGGGCCAACACAGGCAGCCGTGCGCGCGACTTGCACGCCCCAGCGACGGAAACGACGTACTGACCGGCAGCCGCACGCACTGGCGCAGTGCACACCACAGTCGGCACGGCACTGTGCTCAGCCGAGGAATACGAAACGAGACGACGGGGATCACACCACGATTCACACACGCACACACAGAGAGATATAGCTAGTGGCGTGGTGACGGGAAAGACGAGACGGGGCCGCCATGGCCTCGTGCGGTGTCCATCCCGCCTTCCAATCACGAGCTCATGAGCCAGCCCCACCCAGATCTCTGAGACGGAGCTGCAGCAGGGGGGCAGGTAGGGGGCCAGATCGCCGCCCCATCCTTCCACTGCAGAACCGTCAGCGGTTCAGCCGGCCACATCCCATCCACCCCCCGCACGCACACTCTCCGTCACGCAACCCTAGGCAAGATGCAGCTCACATGGCGATCCATCTACTCACTCACGGCCTGCCCCGCTGACACCGAGCGTACGTGCGTATCCGGGTTTCTCGGGCGCCCGGCCCGGCGATACATCCATCTGCGGCCGCGACGCGTTCACGAACTATTTACTGCCAAGGACGACGGGCAGCTCGAGTTCGGTGCGTAGTCGGTATACGGCCGCCCGTTCCTAACTGGGAACCCCATGTTTTCCAAAACGAAATCGTAGTACCTAACCAACGTACTGGCACGCCTTGATTGACACGAAAAGGAGCTCAGCTGTGACGGCAACAGCGTGCCCGAACAGTGCTTACACATGATCCCGCTTCGCATGCAGCTAGCTTAGTTTAGAGCCACTTACGTACGTGCGTACCCATGCATGCATCGATCGGCCCGGCCGTGTACCTGGTGAAATTACATCACGTGCAATTCCGGAAACAAGTCGAATAAACATTTACCCATCTGTCGCCCGTCGAATGGATGCATGACTGCTCCGTCTCTTTCCCCCGTAGCTGCACTCTGCCTATAGCTTTGCTTTTGTTTAAGGAGATGAGATGACTTGCTGCTGCGGGCGTGGTCTGGATGCGGTACACGGAGAGCGGGCGCCCACGAGAGAGCCCATGGCTACGACGGCCTACGGCTTGTAGCTAGCTGGCGACGCGAGATCGCGAGAGCCCGGAGCGTGGCAGAGCAATAGGCATGCAGAAGAATATATATTCATTCATTGACATGGCCGGCCTGGCCCCACCAAGCGGCTGGCCACTGTTCCTTCCTGGCTACAGTGCTTCCGTACTGCCAGTGCTAGGGGAAATAGAATAGAAGTGCGTAGTACTACGTACGTGTGCCGTGCGCCCGTGCGTAGCAATTGTTGCATGTCGCTGGCGCTGGCTTCCATTTCCAAGAACTGTACTCGCGCACGATTGGAGCTTATCCATCATCTCCATCTGATCCAACCAATTCCCGAAATGCTTAAACATCATTCCAGGGTTCAGAATGCATGGTGGATGTTGCTAGCTAGAGGCTTCCGGACGTCATGTCAAATGAGACGTCCTTCTTACACCATCTTACCCTAAGCAGCTACATGGCCAACAAGCACCAACCTGCGGATTTTTTTTCTCTCTTTCAATAAGACTGTTAGTAGAAAAATACAATGAACTTTTTTACTCCCTCCGTCTCCATGCATAGAGCATGCACGTAGTTCCAGGTCATTGATTCAGTAACTAAAAATACGTTATATGTCATAAAATATAGTATATCATTGGATTAATATGCGATTGTTGTTTCCAAATGTATATTTTTTTGTTACATATAATACATATTTAGCTAATTGAATGGATGATCAGAACTATGCGCATGCCTTATGCAGTGCTAGACTTAATTCATCTTCCCGCCACTGATGTAGCTTCCAATCACGAATGTTTTGGGTAGTTTCCACCACCCGATGAAGCCACCCCTCTGCAACAGCCACTACTTTGGCTCGGAATCGTCTCCTAGTAATTATTACTCCCTCCTTCCTAAAATGTAAGGCACGCTTGACTTTGCACGTTTTCGATGCACAACTCTGATCATTAATACATATAAAAATGCATGGACTGAATATGTATAACTAGTAACGTCATATTTGTCTTGCAAAACAGTTTTATTTCATGTATATTTATACTAATTTAGTGGACATACAATGAGTGAAAATCATAGTCAAAGTTACGCGATGAAGACAAAAAAAGTCAAAGCGCGCCTTATATTTTAGGAAGGAGGGAGTATATATTCTGGATACCAAGTAAACACAACAGACCATAATATGTATATCAAATAACCAATTTTCCTTTTTCTATGCAAAACAAAATTTAGGCCTTTTTTTCTTCCTCGAGATCTGCTCCCCTATCACTCCTCCATGAGTGTACTTACTCAGGTTGTGCACTTGGCTGAGCGAAATCTGTTTCAATCCCTAAATAAATATAGACACATAAGAAAATCTGCCAGGGGCCCCAAGAATTGTCAGCACAAATGGAAAAAAGAAATTCATATTGTACACATGCACATTTACGTCTGTAAAATTTGTTGCCGTTTTTGGATTGGATTCATCAATTTTTTTATGAAACAACCACCAACAGATTATTTAGCCAATGATCGGAAAAATCAATCCCAAAAATACAAGTACTGACACATGCAAAAAAGAACCGAAGAGCATGGTGTAGGGTTCAGAGAAGATATTATAGACTAGTGTAAATTGACGAGTATAGACACCTAAAAACAGCCGATAGAACAGAGTGCGCTACCAATATTCTACACGTACAAAACCGTGCCTAGGGTGCTTTGCCGAACCGTACCCGCCACCGGGAATAGAAGAGCCGGCTACATGAAAGAAAAAACATGCAAAACTGAGTTCTGTAGCATCAGTGGCAAACATACATATATACAATACACACGGTAAATTTTCTCTAGAATCTTACATTTCATGGTGCTGATAGTGATCTAAATGCCAAATGGGTATCTCTGGAAAATGATGGATGCAAGGCAATATATTTTACCCGCAAAAAAAGGCACGAATATATTCATTGAATGCAGGTATTCATGTTTCGGGAAAGTGAAGGTACGGAAAAGAGAATGGAGGTGGAGCTAGACGAATAAATGATTATTATTCTATGATGTCTCTTTGCCTCCATCTCCGGGGATGTGTTACCTCCTAGGTGGCCATTGTACACTGCGGATGTGACATAGGTACCAATCATGTGATCATGTATTTCACAAAGACACTCAATCAAAAGGATGTACGGTAGAGAACCCTAGCTAGGCCGGGCGTCTCTTTTCAGCAAGCCATAGATGGCTTTTGATCGCTCACTGTGTCCGTGGCCATAAAGTAGCTTGCGGGAGCCATCCTTTCGTGTACGGCGTACGTACTTCATCCATGCATGAAATATACTGAAACCTGCGTGATTTCTGGACGTCGTGTGATTGCCTACATCATCACATATGTTCACCGTATAAATGAATAGACGGCCATACCCGCGCAAAAAAAAAAGTAGAAAAAAAAATAGACTACCTAACACGGGATAAAATTTCTACGAATATTCACAAGAAAGTAAACGAGCGGACATGTCAAAACATTTTGTTCCAGATTGACTTTTGGCCTCTTCTTTCTTAGGGTTCGATAAAAAAAAGCATTTTTAGTGCAAAAAGTTACATTTCCAGCTAGCACACAGCACACATTTGTTTTTTTCAGGTTAGTAGGCTCTCGGTTCAACCACCTATGACCAGAATGAAAACATTGAATAATGGTGCATGCTTACGACAGAGAAACTGCGACAAAATGCTTTTAAAAGATGTTATAATCAAATCACAGAACAACACATGTCTTTTCGCAGTCATGTTAATAGGGAGAAAAAAATGTCATCGGTATCTTATGCACAACGTGTAACCTTCCCCTTGCTTCATCGATTCACAAGCAAGATCTACATTATGTGACACTTTCAATCAAATCCATCAATTCTCCATTTTGTCTCCATTTCTTGATTTTTTGATGATCAAGCACCTTTATGTTAATTTTATGCCTGCCCTGCCGTGTTACGTAATTTCTTCACCTGTCTCAGTTGTTCTTCATGTTAAAGTATGTATTGTAAATGTATGTACGGTATGTGTATAAACCATACGTACAAGTAGATAAGGGCTGATGTTGCGTTGTAATCTGGTTGTTAGGGTTGTTGCAGTTGATCTCATATATCTCTTGTATAGATCATTACTTGGAGATCAATCTAGCAACTACTTAACAACTAACCCTGTAATCCCAATGCCTATATAAGCACGCAACGCGTCCCTGCTAAGGCATACGCTTCACGCAATTTTACATGGTATTCAGAGCCTATCTCTAGCACATCCTTCCTGCGCCGCCATGGCTTCCTCAAGCACCACCGCCGTCGTCGCATCCGTCTTCATCCCCATAGCAGAAAAACTCCATCGCTCCAACTTCAATATCTGGCGTGTGCACAAGCCCCAGCCACCATCTGCAGCGCTCAGCTAGTCTCCTACCTCGATCCAGAGAGGGAGATCCCGGCGCTCAAGCTTTCCGACAAGGACGACAAGCCTACTGACGTGCCCAACCCGACCGATGAGATCGACAGGGCACGAGATTCTCAGGTTCTGAGTTTTATGTTCAATTCCATCTCACCCCCTGTGATGGTTCGGATTGCAAACTGCAATACGGCGGCAGCAGCATGGACTGTAATCACGGAGATGTTCATCTCCCAGATGCAGGCGGCCATCGTCAACACGAGGATCGCCCTCTCCACCACCAAGAAGGGGACTTCCACCATCACCGAGTACCTTGGCCGCATGAAGGCCCTTGGCGATGAGATGGCTGCCATCAGCAAGCCGCTCACCGACGACGACATCGTGTCGTACATCCTCGCCGGGCTCGACTTCGACTACATATACTTCGTCTCCTCCGTCTGCGCCAGGACCGTCCCCACCAAACCCAATGAGCTCTACTCCCAGCTGATCAGCTTCGAGAGTCGCCTCGCCATGTTCAAGGGAAACTCATCATCATCCCACTATGTCGCCTCGCCAGGACATATCCTTCGTCTCCTCCATCTCCTCCGTCTGCGCCAGGACCGTCCCCATCAAACCCAATGAGCTCTACTCCTGGCTGATCAGCTTTGAGAGTCGCCTCGCCATGTTCAAGGGAAACTCATCATCATGTTCAAGGGAGATCCGCCAACGCCGCTTCTCGCGGCGGCCGTGGTGGCTTCACTCGTGGAGGCCGCGGTAGGAATGGAGGTGGTTGTGGCAATGGAGGCCACGACGACCGCGATAACGGCAATGGTCACGGTGGTCGTGGCCATGCAGGAGGAGGCGGCCGCAACGATCTCCCGGAGGTCTTCTGTCAGATCTGGAAGAAGCCAAACCACACGGCTATTGAGTGCTACCGGCGCTTTGACATTGTATTCACCAAGGAGAAGAGTGCAAGTGCCATTGCCAACTCATCCTATGGCGTCGACACCAACTGGTACGTCGACACTAGCGCCACCGACCACATCACCAGCGAGCTGGACAAACTCACCATGAGGGAGAGATACAATGGCCATGACCAAGTGAACATGCCCAACGGGTCAGGTATGAAAATTACTCATGTTGGTCAAGCTTATGTTCGTACTCCCACCCGCAATCTTCATCTAAAGATGTCCTTTATTCTCCTAAAGCCACAAAAAAAATCTTGTTTCTTCCCATCGTTTGTCTCAAGATAATCATGTGTTTCTTGAAACTCACCCTCGCTTCTTTTTCATCAAGGACAAGGCAACGAGGAGCACCCTCCACCAAAGTTTGTCGTAAAGGGTTACGATGATGCAAGCTTTGACACTGATCCCGATGACTCTAAGTATTAGTCTGGATACATATTGAAAGTGGGAGCGATTAGCTAGAGTAGCTCCATGCAAAGCATTATAGACATAGAAAATTTGCAAAATACATACGGCTCTGAATGTGGCAGACCCGTTGACTAAACTTCTCTCACAAAGCAAAACATGACCACTCTTTGGGTGTTAATCACATAGCAATGTGAACTAGATAATTGACTCTAGTAAATCCTTTGGGTATTAGTCGCATGGAGATGTGAACTAATCACATAAAGATGTGAACTATTGGCGTTAAATCACATGACGATGTGAACTAGATTATTGACTCTAGTGCAAGTGGGAGACTAAAGAAAATATGCCCTAGAGGCAATAATAAAGTTGTTATTTATATTTCCTTATATCACAATAAATGTTTATTATTTGTGCTAGAATTGTATTAACCGGAAACTTAATGCATGTGTGAATACATAGAAAAAATAGAATGTCCCTAGTATGCCTCTACTTGACTAGCTCATTAAGCAAAGATGGTTAAGTTTCCTGATCATAGACATATGTTTTCATTTGATGAACGGGATCACATCATTAGCAGAATGATGTGATGCACAAGACCCATCCGTTAGCTTAGCATTATGATCATATAGTTTTATTGCTATTGCTTTCTTCATGACTTATATATGTTCCTCTGACTATGAGATTATGCAACTCCCAAATACTGAAGGAACACCTTGTGTGCTATCAAACGTCACAACGTCACTGGGTGATTATAAAGATGCTCTGCAGGTTTCTCCGATGGTGTTTGTTGAGTTGGCATAGATCGAGATTAGATTTGTCACTCCGTGTATCGGAGAGGTATCTCTGGGCCCTCTCGGTAATGCACATCACTATAAGCCTTGCAAGCAATGTGACTAATGAGTTAGTCACGGGATGATGCATTACGGAACGAGTAAAGAGACTTGCCGGTAACGAGATTGAACTAGGTATGATGATACCAACGATCGAATCTCGGGCAAGTAACATACCAATGACAAAGGGAACAACGTATGTTGTTATGCGGTTTGACCGATAAAGATCTTCGTAGAATATGTAGGAACCAATATGAGCATCCAGGTTCCGCTATTGGTTATTGAGCGGAGATATGTCTCGGTCATGTCTACATAGTTCTCGAACCCGTAGGGTCCGCACGCTTAACGTTCGATGACGATTTGTATTATGAGTTATGTGATTTGATGACCGAAATTTGTTGAGTACCTAATGAGATCGCAGACATGATGAGGAGTCTCGAAATGGTCGAGAGGTAAAGATTCACATATTGGAAGGCTATATTCGGACATCAGAAAGGTTCCAAGTGATTCGGGTATTTTTCGGAGTACCGGGGAGTTACGGGAATTCACCGAGAGAAGTAATGGGCCTTATTGGGCCATGCGGGAAAAGAGGAGGCATGCCAAGGGGAGGTGGCGCACTCCCTCCATGGGTCCGAATTGGACTAGGGGAAGGGGGCGGCGCCCCCCTTGCTTTTTCTTTATCTAAACAGCCCCTACTTTTTATTTACGTGCTCTTTATTAGCTTGCAACCCTATCCAACAACACCTACAAAATACTTCTAGTTTCATACTTGTTCTAGGTAAAGCGAATGTCAAGCGTGCATAGAGTTGTATCGGTGGTCGATAGAACTTGAGGCAATATTTGTCCTACCTTTAGCTCCTCATTGGGTTCGGCACTCTTACTTATCGAAAACTGTTGCGATCCCCTATACTTGTGGGTTATCAAGACCTTTTTCTGGCGCCGTTGCCGGGGAGTCATAGCATGGGGTGAATATTCTCGTGCGTGCTTGTTTGCTTTATCACTAAGTAATTTTTATTTGCTGGTCTTAGTTGTTCTCTATATTTAGTCATGGATACGGAACACAAAATACCAAAAAATTAGGTGTACCTGCTACTCATGGAGATGGGGAACCTCCTAAAACCCTCGATGCTCATTATGTGAAAGATATTATGTACTACTTTGATAATCGTGAGAAAACCTCATTCAATTATGTTATGGGATACACGTTGGATCAACGTGAATACTTTAGGGATTATCGCTTGACTCAAAAGGGGAAACTATTATGGGATCAAATTCATATGTTGCATTGGTATGCTCGGCAACTTTGCTTGGGATATGATTATACTTGTTGCTCTAGGATTAAGGCTCCACACCTTCCCTTTTCATGCAAATTTAATGTTGATAAAACCTTGGCTTCTTATGCTAATGGTATATATGATTACTATGATGTGGAACAAATAGAAGAATTTGTTGCTTTTATGGGTGCTTATGAAATTGAATCCTTGTTTAAAGAGTGTGAAATTTTTGATGATTCAGTTTATAGACCTGAAAATTTAGCTATTCTTAAATATTTCTATGAGAATTATGAATTCAATGCTGATATTGATTTGTTTATTGAGAAAGTCTCCGCTGTCCAAGAAGAGACTAATATTTTGCAGGAGTCTATGGAACAAGATATTGATGAAACTGTGAGCTCATTGGATGAAAAAGATGATGAGGAGAGCGAAGAACAAAAGGAGGAAGAGTGGATTAGCTACCCGTGCCCACCTTCTAATGAGAGTAACTCTTCAACTCATACATTGTTTAATTTCCCTTCGTGCTTACCGAAGGATGATTGCTATGATGATTGTTATGGTCCCGTTGATTCTCTTGAAATATCCCTTTTTGATGATGCTTGCTATGATTATGGCCAAGATGTCAATATAAATTATGCTCATGGAGATGAACTTGCTATAGTTCCTTATGTTAAACATGAAATTGTTGCTATTGCATCCACGCATGATAGTCCTATTATCTTTTTGAATTCTCCCGACTACACTATATCGGAGAAGTTTACCCTTATTAAGGATTATATTAATGGGTTGCGTTTTAATATTACGCATGATGATTTTGATGAACATAATATGCATGTGCTTGCTGCTCCTACTTGCAATTATTATGAGAGAGGAACTATATCTCCGCCTCTCTATGTTTCCAATACGATAAAATTGCAAGAAATTGTTTATACTATGCATTTGCCTTTACTATGTGTGCATTAATTGTTCTTTTATGACATGCCGATGCATAGAAAGAGAGTTAGACTTCGTCATTGCATGATATATTGTAACATCCCAAATTTTCAATTTGGAATGTTATACATAGATCATTCTTGCATATCATATTTTATTTTCTTTTCGTCTCGCGATCCACGAAATCCTAAGCAACTCAAGGACATTCGGAGAGAGTTGGGGATTTCCCCGATTTTCAAATTCGATTTTATCAAATTTTGAAACGAGGATTTTGGTTTTAATTATTTTTCTCTCCGAAAATATTTCATACTAAAATATACTAGACGAGATAATATGACTGCTCCAAGATAATTGAAATATTGGAGGAAAAATATTAAAATTAAATATTTGTTTTATTTGGATTTTATTGCAATTTTGTTTGCATTAGAAAAATTGCATGTTTTCAAAATTGCATTTTAGGGCCAAGAAAATGTTCATCCCGTTTAAAAATTTTATTTAGACGGTGAAAATTTATTTTGGCATTTTTAGATTTTTATTTATTTTTATAGCATTTTATTTCCGTCGGCGAAATTATTTTAAAAAAAAGCTTCCGCGCCCGACTGGGCCTAAGGCCCAGCCGAGCCAGGCCGCCGCCGCTCGGACCGGAGTCCGGGTCAGACTCCGCCTCCGCCGCACCTTGCCCCCTCCTCCAAGTAGCCGCCCCCGCCCTTTATATATGCCCCCCAGCCCCAACACCACACCACCGCCGCCGCCAACCCCGCCGCCCGCGCTAGTCGCCGCCGCCGCCCGCGCTAGTCGCCGCCGCCGCCCGCGCTTGCCGCGCCTCGTGTCGCCGTCGCCGCTTGCCGCCACCGCCCCGCAAGCCGTCGCCCTCCTCGCCGGAGCCCCTCGCCGGAGGTACCGCGCCGGAATCCGAGCCGCCAGTTTTTTTTGAACCGTTCGGTTTTCTTTAGAAAACCCTAGATTCGTTTTTTTCGGATCGCCAGTTTTTTTCGGTTTTCCTGTTTAGCGAACGTTCGTCCGTACGTTCGTTTAACGAACGGTTCTTCGCCCGTTAGTTATAGCTAACGAACGCTCGTTCGTTAGTCTGTTCGTCAGTTTTCTTTTGCCGGATTTATCTGCGATTATTCTCGATCGTGATTTCTGACCCGATCTTAGTTTTTGTTTATCTTTTCGCTCGTTAGTCGGAATCAGGCGATTCAAGCACCTAGATGTTCGTCTCGAGATCCTCTTTTTGTTTAATCAACTTGAACAAAATTTTGCTACTGTAAAATTTGACCTAGGTCCAGATTAGTAAATGAATCTTGTTTCTTTCGCCGATTGAGTTTCATTGCTCCGTTTGATTTGATTTGTTTTGCTAACCGGAGTTCTTAAGTTGAACTTTCCGGTCAACCTCTTTTATTTGAGTTTTGCTTGCGCATCTTTGCTTGTTTCTTATGTATGTTTTTGTTTGTTTGCGATAGAACACCCGGAGTGCGAAGCGTGCTACTACGAGTCCCTAGGTTTTGCAGATCATCAGCAAGGCAAGTAACACATTGATCATACTCTTTTCATACCCAGTTTTTATGCATTAGTTCCAATCCTCAAACATTGCATGATTAGGATGTCTTTAACATGTGGGTTGGGAAGTAGTTGTTGAGGTAGAACCTATTGCCCTGTTATATTCAAAACCTGGGGAGTTACTTCTACGCTTGCTTATATTACTATGCTATCTTATGCTCATAGACGTGGTTTGGGTTTGAGTGAAATCCATGACAGATGTGAGTTTGTTAATTAATAGTTTAACTTAAGGTGGCAACTTAAATACACATCTGGGTGGATTGAGGCACCTGGAGTACCCAGTGTTGCCTGTATTTTTGGAAATCCCGGAGTAAACATGTGATGTTCCTATGGACCGCCACCCAGACTCAAAGGGAACTGAGATGATTCATGCTAGAAACTTCCGTGTGCAGCCACAAGCTATTATGGGCTCTAGCATAGTTGAGTAAGTTACGTGAAGCTCTTGAAGAGGCAGATCAGCAGATAGTGGGATGTAGGTTTGGTATGGTCTGTCCGGAGTAGAGAGTTAATGTTTTTGAAAGACTGTGTCTCGGTCATCCATTTCTCAAACACCATGTACTGCGAGAAATCCAACGAAGGAGATCGAGTCTTGTGGGGAAAAGTGCGCAAACCTCTGCAGAGTGTATAAACTAATCATGGTTAGCCGTGTCCCCAGTTATGGACAAATCTTGAGTATCTAGTACTTGGGTTATCGCATGTTTCTCATCACTCTTAATTAATATTATTGGGTTGTTAACCACTTTAATTGGGATTGAGTTGGAAGAACCTTCTCAATGTTGTTTTAAGATAAAAGTATGCTTTTGGTCCCTCAAGTTCCCACAAAGTATAGACTTGGTCCCTCAAGATTTTTTTGGTATACATTTGGGCCTCAAATCTCAAAACCGGATAAGTTTGGTCCTAAACCAGATTTTGAGCACGTTGACCGGTTTTGACCGCCACAAATCCGCCCGATGAACAATAAATTTGAAAAAAGAACATAAAACAAACCTTAGATTTTTTGGGGTCGAATATGCTTACATGCGCAATATGCAAACAAAATTTCGGGCTCTTTCGGCACTCGAGGAGCTCGTGGCAAAAGAAAAAAAATCTGGCTGATGAATAGTAAATTCAAAAATAATCAAAAAAATCTGAAAATTTTTGGGGTCCAATATGCTTACGTGCGCAAGGTGCGACCAAAATTTTGTCATGAAATGACATTGGATGGGCTCTAGCAAAAATTTTGTCATTTTTTCGAAGTTCTTTTTCATATTTACTGTTTATCGGGCGGTTTTGTGGCGGTCAAACCCAGTCAACGTGCTCAAAATCTGGTTTAGGACCAAACTTATCCGGTTTTGATACTTGAGGGACCAAATGCATACCAAAAAATCTTGAGGGACCAAGTCTATACTCTGTGGGAACTTGAGGGACCAAAAACATACTTTTCTATTGTTTTAACTACCATGATAGTTAATTTAAAATCTATTCCTTTGTTGTAGGGAAAAATTGGCTTTTCGCAAAAACTATAAACATAGAGCTTTCCATCAGCCAAATATGCATGTGGTGATATCATTTTTCTGCTCTTACTCTACTGTGTTACTTTGCCAGTGTATTCCATGTGCTGACCCGTTTTCGGGCTGCAACGTATTATGTTGCAGACTTTTCAAACGAGGAGTAAGGTTCGTTAGGTCGTTGCCGTGCAGCTCAGCTATGCCGTTGGATTTGATGGACTCACTTATCTTCCAAGCCTTCCGCTGTTATCGCATTAGATGGCCTTAAGCCATATTATTGTAATAAGTTCTCTCTTGAGACATTCGATGTAATAAGTGTGTGATTGCCACTCTGTTATAAATCCTTCGAGTACTGTGTGTGTCAGCATTACCGATCCAGGGATGACACTGAAGCACAGAGACTTGACCATCTGAGGTTGGGTCACTACATATATGTTACTTTGTGCTCACTACTAAATTACAGATCATTGTTAATTAAAATTGGCTTTGATATACCTTGGGATCCGGGTGGATTCATTACTTGAGCACTATATGCCTAGGTTAATGGCTTTAAAGAAAGCGCTGCCAGGGAGACAACCCGGAAGTTTTAGAGAGTCATTTATTTCTGTTGAGTGCTTTTATATAGTTTAAAAACAAAAAATAAATAAAGAGGAGAACCCAAAACTTTTCAAAAAGAAATGTGAAAGTGAGAGAGACAAGCATTGTTGAAGTGGGGGAGCTCCTTGAACTTTGTTCATGCTCACGGAAACTTTGTGAATCTTGATTACAGAAACTTTTCAACAAAAATAATTATCCCCTTGTATAATTCCATTGTATTATAAAAATAATGTGCCAAGATTTGCCTTTAGGATGTTTACATTGCTTGTTGGTTTGTGCGGTGTAGAATAGAAACTTTGGCTACAGTGCGCGATTTTACGTTTTTTACTGGAACGTCAAACGGTTCTGAAACTTTTTGCACTGTCTTTCTATACAAATTGTTTACTGTTCCTAATTTTGGTAGATTTTTTGGAGTCCCATAGGTATGGTGAATGTTCAGATTATTATAGATTGTTCTGTTTTAGACATATTCTATTTTTGATGCATAATTTGCTTGTTTTGATGAAACTATCGATTTATATCAGTGGATTAAGCCATTGAAAAGTTATATTACAGTAGCTAAAATGCAAAGCAAAATATGAATTGTTTTGTAATAGTACTTAGAGTAGTGATTTGCTTTATTATGCTAACGGATCTTACCAAGTTTTCTGCTGAAGTTTTGTGTGCATGAAGTGTTCGAAGATCGATGAGGTCTCAATGTGAGAAGAAGGAAGAGAGGCAAGAGCTCAAGATTGGGGATGCCCAAGGCACCCCAAGTAAATATTCAAGGAGACTCAAGCGTCTAAGCTTGGGGATACCCCGGAAGGCATCCCATCTTTCTTCAACAAGTATCGGCATGTTTTCGGATTCGTTTCGTTCATGCGATATGTGCAATCTTGGAGTGTCTTTTGCATTTAGTTTTCACTTTTCTTTTATCACCATGCTGGAATGAGATAGTCCTTGGTTGATTTATAGAATGCTCATTGCACTTCACTTATATCTTTTGAGTATGGCTTTATAGAATGCTTCATGTGCTTCGCTTATATCATTTGAAGTTTGGATTGCTTGTTTCTCTTTATATAGAAAACCGCCATTTGTAGAATGCTCTTTTGCTTCACTTATATTTGTTAGAGTGTGGGCATATCTTTTGTAGAAAGAATTAAACTCTCTTGCTTCACTTATATCTATTTAGAGAGATGACAGGAACTGGTCATTCACATGGTTAGTCATAAAATCCTACATAAAACTTGTAGATCACTGAATATGATATGTTTGATTAATTGCAATAGTTTTGCGATATAAAGATGGTTATATTAGAGTCATGCTAGTGGGTAGTTGTGGATTGTAGAAATACTGATGTTGAGGTTTGTGATTCCCGTAGCATGCACGTATGGTGAACCGTTGTGTGATGAAGTCGGAGCATGATTTATTTATTGATTGTCTTCCTTATGACTGGCGGTCGGGGACGAGCGATGGTCTTTTCCTACCAATCTATCCCCCTAGGAGCATGCGTGTAGTACTTTGACTTTTGCAATAAGTATGTGAGTTCTTTATGACTAATGTTGAGTCCATGGATAATACGCACTCTCACCCTTCCATCATTGCTAGCCTCTCTAGTATCGCGCAACTTTCGCCGGTACCATAAACCCACCATATACCTTCCTCAAAACAGCCACCATACCTACCTATCATGGCATTTCCATAGCCATTCCGAGATATATTTCCATGCAACTTCCATCATCATCATATACATGACTTGAGCATTCATTGTCATATTGCTTTGCATGATCGTAAGATAGCTAGCATGATGTTTTCATGGCTTGTCCATTTTTTATGGCATTGCTACGCTAGATCATTGCACATCCCGGTACACCGCTGGAGGCATTTATATAGGGTCATATCTCTGTTCTAGTATCGAGTTGTAATATTGAGTTGTAAGTAAATAAAAGTGTGATGATCATCATTATTAGAGCATTGCCCCAGTGCGGAAAGGATGATGGAGACTATGATTCCCCCACAAGTCGGGATGAGACTCCAGACTTTAAAAATAAATAAAAGAGGCCAAAGAAGCCCAAATAAAAAAGAGAGGCCAAAGAAGCCCAACAAAAAAAGAGAAAAAAAATGAGAGAAAAAGAGAGAAGGGGCAATGTTACTATCCTTTTACCACACTTGTGCTTCAAAGTAGCACCATGTTCTTCACATAGAGAGTCTCTTGAGTTATCACTTTCATATACTAGTGGGAATTTTCATTATAGAACTTGGCTTCTATATTCCAATGATGGGCTTCCTCAAACGCCCAAGGTCTCCATGAGCAAGCAAGTTGGATGCACACCCACTTAGTTTTCAGTCTGAGCTTTCATACACTTATAGCTCTTAGTGCATCTGTTGCATGGCAATCCCTACTCACTCACATGGATATCTATTGATGGGCATCTCCATAGCCCATTGATACGCCTAGTTGATGTGAGACTATCTTCTCCTTTTTGTCTCCCCCACAATCACCATTCTATTCCAGCTATAGTGCTATGTTCATGGCTCACGCTCATGTATTGCATGGAGGTTGAAAAGGTTTGAGAATGTCAAAAGTATGAAAAATTGCTTGGCTTGTCATTGGGGTTGTGCATGATGTGAATATTTTGTGTGGTGAAGATGGAGCATAGCCAGACTATATGATTTTGTAGGGATAATTTCTTTGGCCATGTTATTTTGAAAAGACATGATTCCTTTATTAGTATGCTTGAAGTATTATTATATTAATGTCAAATGATAGACTATTGATTTGAATCACTCGTGTCTTAATATTCATGCCATGATTATATTACATGATCAAGATTATGCTAGGTAGCATTCGACATCAAAAATTATCTTTTTTATCATTTACCTACTCGAGGACGAGCAGGAATTAAGCTTGGGGATGGTGATACGTCTCCGTCGTATCTATAATTTTTGATTGTTCCATGCCAATATTATACAATTTTCGTATACTTTTGTCAACTTTTTATACTATTTTTGGGACTAACATATTGATCCAGTGCCCAGTGCCAGTTCCTGTTTGTTGCGTGTTTTTTGTTTTGCAGTAAATCCATATCAAACGAAGTCCAAACAGGATAAAAACTAACGGAGATTTTTTTGGAATGTATGTGATTTTTGGGAAGAAAAATCAACGCGAGACGATGCCCGAGGGGGTCACGAGGTAGGGGGTGCGCCCTAGGGGGTCAGGCGCGCCTTGGGCCCTCGTGGCCACCCCGTAAGGCGGTTGATGCCCTTCTTTCGCCGAAAGAAAGCTAATATCCGGATAGATATCGTGTTAAAATTTCAGCTCTATCGGAGTTACGGATCTACGGGAATATGAGAAACGATGTAAGGGCGGAATCTGAGAACGCGGAAACAGAGAGACAGAGAGACAGACCTAATCTCGGAGGGGCTCTCGCCCCTCCCGCACCATGGAGACCAAGGACCAGAGGGGAAACCCTTCTCCCATCTAGGGAGGAGGTCAAGGAAGAAGAAGGAGGAGGGGGCTCTCTCCCCCTCGCTTCCAGTGGCGCCGGAGTGCCACCGGGGGCCATCATCATCACCGCAATCTTCACCAACAACTTCACCGCCATCATCACCAACTCTTCCCCCCTCTATGCAGCGGTGTAACCCCTCTTTTACCCGCTGTAATCTCTACTTAAACATGGTGATCAACATTATATATTATTTCCGAATGATGTATGGCTATCTTATGATGTTTGAGTAGATCCGTTTTGTCCTATGGGTTAATTGATGATCATGATTGGTTTGAGTTGCATGTTTTATTATTGGTGTTGTCCTATGGTGCTCTCCGTGTCGTGCAAGGGTGAGGGATTCCCGCTGTAGGATTTGCAATATGTTCATGATTTGCTTGTGGTGGGTGGCGTGAGTGACAGAAGCACATACCCGAGTAAGTAGGTTGTTTGCGTATGGGATAAAGAGGACTTGATACTTTAATGCTATGGTTGGGTTTTACCTTAATGATCTTTAGTAGTTGTGTATGCTTGCTAGAGTTCCAATCATAAGTGCATATGATCCAAGTAGAGAGAGTATGTTAGCTTATGCCTCTCCCTCATATAAAATTGCAATAATGATCACTGGTCTAGTTATCGATTGCCTAGGGACAAATAACTTTCTCATAACAAAATGCTCTCTACTAAAACTAATTTAGTTGTGTCTTTATCTAAACAGCTCCTACTTTTTATTTACATGCTCTTTATTACCTTGCAACCCTATCCAACAACACCTACAAAATACTTATAGTTTCATACTTGTTCTAGGTAAAGCGAACATCAAGCGAGCGTAGAGTTGTATCGGTGGTCGATAGAACTTGAGGGAATATTTGTCCTACCTTTAGCTCCTCATTGGGTTCGACAATCTTACTTATCGAAAACTATTGCGATCCCCTATACTTGTGGGTTATCAAGGTGTCGTACGTTCGGTGCTTGGATCGGTTGGATCACAAAGACGTTCGAGTACATCAACCGCGTTACTAAATGCTTCCGCTTTCTGTCTACGAGGCTGTGTGGACACACTCCCACTCATTGCTATGCATCTCCAAGATAGATCTTCCGTGATCATAGGTAAATTTTTTGAAATATTGCGTTTCTCAACAGTGGCATCAGAGCCAGGTCTATGCATAGATGTTATATGCACGAGTAGAACACAATGAGTTGTGGGCGATAATAGTCATACTACTTACTAGCAACGTCTTACTTTGATTCGATGGTATTGTTGGATGAAGCGGCCCGGACCGACATTACATGACCGCGTTCATGAGACTAGTTCTACCAACGTGCTTTGCACACAGGTGGCGGGTGGGTGTCTGTTTCTCCAACTTTAGTTGAATCAAGTTTGACTACGCCCGGTCCTTGATGAAGGTTAAAACAACACACTTGACGAAAAATCGTTGTGGTTTTGATGCGTAGGTAAGAACGGTTTTTGCTAGAAGCCCATAGCAGCCACGTAAAACTTGCAACAACAAAGTAGAGGACGTCTAACTTGTTTTTGCAGGGTATGTTTTGATGTGATATGGTCAAGACATGATGAGATATAAATTGTTGTTTGAGATGATCATGTTTTGTAAAAGTTATCGGCAACTGGCAGGAGCCTTATGATTGTCTCTTTATTGTATGAAATGCAATCGCCATGTAATTGCTTTACTTTATCACTAAGTGGTAGCGATAGTCGTAGAAGCAATAGTTGGCGAGATGACAACGATGCTACGATGGAGATCAAGGTGTCAAGCCGGTGACGATGATGATCATGACGGTGCTTTGGAGATGGAGATCAAAGGCACAAGATGATGATGGCCATATCATATCACTTATTTTGATTCCATGTGATGTTTATTCTTTATGCATCTTATTTTTCTTAGTACGATGGTAGCATTATAAGATGATCCCTCACTAAATTTCAAGGTATAATTGTTCTCCCTGAGTATGCACCGTTGCTACAGTTCGTCGTGCCGAGATACCACGTGATGATCGGGTGTGATAAGCTCCATGTTCACATACAACGGGTGCAAGCCAGTTTTGCACATGCAGAATACTCGAGTTAAACTTGACGAGCCTAGCTTATGCAGATATGGCCTCGGAACACTGAGACCGAAAGGTCGAACACGAATCATATAGTAGATATGATCAACATAGTGATGTTCACCATCGAAAACTACTCCATCTCACGTGGTGATCAGACATGGTTTAGTTGATATGGATCACGTGATCATTTAGATGACTCGAGGGATGTCTATCTAAGTAGGAGTTCTTAAATAATATGATTAATTCAACTTTAATTTATCATGAACTTAGTCCAGATAGTTTTTGTATATCTATGTTGTAGACCAATAGCTCGCGTATCACTCCCCTGTTTTATTTTTGATATGTTCCTTGAGAAAACTAAGTTGAAAGATGATAGTAGCAATGATGTGGACTGGGTTCGTGATCTTAGGATTATCCTCATTGCTGCACAGAAGAATTATGTCCTTGATGCACCGCTAGGTGACAGACCTATTGCAAGAGTAGATGCAGACGTTATGAATGTTTGACAAGCTCGGTATGATGGCTACTTGATAGTTTTGTGCACCATTCTTTACAGCTTAGAACCGGGACTTCAAAAATGTTTTGAATGCCATGGAGCATATGAGATGTTCCAAGAGCTGAAAATGATATTTTAGAGTCATGCCCGTATTAAGAGGTATGAGACCTCTGACAAGTACTTTGCCTACAAGATGGAGGAGAATAGCTCGGCTAGAGAGCATGTGCTCAGAATGTCTGGGTACTACAATCACTTGAATCAAGTGGGAGTTGATACGTCTCTAATGTATTTGTAATTTTTTTTTATTGTTCCATGCTATTATATTATCTATTTTGGATGTTTATGGGCTTTATTATACACTTTTATATTATTTTTGGGACTAACCTATTAACCGGAGGCCCAGCCCAAATTGCTGTTTTCTTGACTATTTCATTGTTTTGAAGAAAAGGAATATCAAACGGAGTCCAAACGGAATGAAACCTTCGGGAGAGTTATTTTTTGGAACGGAAGCAATCCAGGAGACTTGGAGTAGACGTCAGGGAAGCTTCGAGGTGGCCACGAGGCAGGGAGGCACGCCTGCCCCCCTGGGCGCGCCTCCCACCCTCGTGGGCCCCTCGTGGCTCCCCTGACCGACTTCTTTCGCCTATATATATATCAATATACCCTAAAAACTCTGAGGAACAGAATAGATCAGGAGTTCCGCCGCCAGAAGCCTCTGTAGCCACCAAAAACCAATCTAGACCTGTTCCGGCACCATGCCGGAGGGGGGGAATCCCTCTCCGGTGGCCATCTTCATCATCCCGGCGCTCTCCATGACGAGGAGGGGGTAGTTCTCCCTCGGGGCTGAGGGTATGTACCAGTAGCTATGTGTTTGATCTATCTCTCTCTCTCTCTCTCTCTCTCTCTCTCTTTCTCTCGTGTTCTTGAGGTGGTACGATCTTGATGTATCGCGAGCTTTGCTATTATAGTTGGATGTTATGATGTTTCTCCCCCTCTACTCTCTTGTGATGAATTGAGTTTTCCCTTTGAAGTTGTCTTTAAGGATTTGAGAACACTTGATGTATGTCTTGCACGTGCATATCTGTGGTGACAATGGGATATCATGCGATCCACTTGATGTATGTTTTGGTGATCTACTTGCGAGTTCCGTGACCACGTGAACTTATTCATAGGGGTTGGCACACGTTTTCGTCTTGACTCTCCGGTAGAAACTTTGGGGAACTCTTTGAAGTTCTCTGTGTTGGTTGAATAGATGAATCTGAGATTGTCTGATGCATATCTTATAATCATACCCATGGATACTTGAGGTGACATTGGAGTATCTAGGTGACATTAGGGTTTTGGTTGATTTGTGTCTTAAGGTGTTATTCTAGTACGAACTCTATGATAGATTGAACAGAAAGAATAGCTTCATCTTATTTTACTACGGACTCTTGAATAGATCGATCAGAAAGGATAACTTTGAGGAGGTTTCGTACCCTACCATAATCTCTTCGTTTGTTCTCCGCTATTAGTGACTTTGGAGTGACTCTTTGTTGCATGTTGAGGGATAGTTATATGATCCAGTTATGTTATTATTGTTGAGAGAACTTGCACTAGTGAAAGTATGAACCCTAGGCCTTGTTTCAACGCATTGCAATACCGTTTGTGCTCACTTTTACCACGTGCAACCTTGCTGTTTTTATATTTTTCAGATTACAAAAACCATTATCTGCTATCCATATTGCACTTGTATCACCATCTCTTCGCCGAACTAGTGCACCTATACAATTTACCATTGTATTGGGTGTGTTGGGGACACCAGAGACTCTTTATTATTTGGTTGCAGGGTTGCTTGAGAGAGACCATCTTCATCCTATGACTCCCACATATTGATAAACCTTAGGTCATCCACCTGTGGGAAATTTGCTATTGTCCTACAAACCTCTACACTTGGAGGCCCAACAACGTCTACAAGAAGAAAGTTGTGTAGTAGACATCAAGCTCTTTTCTGGTGCTGTTGCCGGGGAGGTTAGCACTTGAAGGTATATCTTTAGATCTTGCAATCGAATCTTTTTGTTTCTTGTTTTAGCACTACTTTAGTTTATAAAAGAAAACTACAAAAAAATGGAATTGAGTTTGCCTCACACGCTTCATCTTTTTAATATCTTTCGTAAGAATGATGGAAAGGAAAATTGTGCTCAAGTGCTAGAAGAAGAAGTCTATAAAATGTTTGGCACTAAATCTTTGAATGATGAGCATGATTGCAATGTTATTAGTATGAACTCTTTGAATATCCATAGTAGTAATGTTGATTGCACTAGTCATGATGAAAATATCTCTTATAAGCATGTCGATTTTTGTGGAGTGCATAGAGTTTGCAAGTACATACCAAACAGGGAAGATAGATTTTGCAAGAGGCATAAGTATTTGGAAACTAAATGGTTGCAAGAAAGGCTAGATGTTTGTGCTGAAAATTTAAACTTTCTTAGCCGTACTTGTGAACTTTGCAATGAACGTGATCATTTCAGTACCCAATGCAAATTGTTTCATGATCGTATCGTGTCTAAAAATTGTGATGACTTGATTTCCCTTGCACATCATAATGAACTTAGTTTGCTCTTGGGTTATGAAGAAATGAAACATATATCTAAGGTTATTCCAGAATTTTCCCTTGATAGAGTTCTTAATTTTGATGTAGAGGAAATTTATATGTATTGTGCGGTGAATTTCATTGAAAATCCTTATATTGCCAAGTATATAAAGAAAAGAAAAGAAATAGAGGATGAAGGTAATACTAATGAAAGGGAAGAGGCTTCCCAATTTCCTCCTATTATTTCTTATGATGAATCAGGTAATGAGGAGGATCCTTCTATTCAACCAATATCATTAATAAGGAGATCCAAAAAGAGGGTTAAACCCACACATGATGTGAAGAAGAAAAAGAAAATACGGAGAAGCAAAGGTAAAAATGTATCCCTCCCAAATGATGTTGCTCCTACTACTCATTGTGATGATGATAATTGTTATACTATTGGTGCTATCCATACTATTAATGATGAGAGTGATTATGCTTATGATATGAAAAGGCCCAAGCTTGGGGATGCTATGTTTGATGAAGATGATGTTTTTGAGAGAACTTGCACTAGTGAAAGTATGAACCCTAGGCCTTGTTTCAACGCATTGCAATACCGTTTGTGCTCACTTTTACCACGTGCTACCTTGCTGTTTTTATATTTTCAGATTACAAAAACCATTATCTGCTATCTATATTGCACTTGTTGAAGGAAATATGCCCTAGAGGCAATAATAAAGTTATTATTTATTTCCTTATATCATGATAAAAGTTTATTATTCATGCTAGAATTGTATTAACCGGAAACATAATACATGTGTGAATACATAGACAAACAGAATGTCACTAGTATGCCTCTACTTGACTAGCTCGTTAATCAAAGATGGTTATGTTTCCTAACCATTAACAAAGAGTTGTCATTTGATTAACGGGATCACATCATTAGTTGAATGATCTGATTGACATGGCCCATTCCATTAGCTTAGCATCCGATCGTTTAGTATGTTGCTATTGCTTTCTTCATGACTTATACATGTTCCTATGACTATGAGATTATGTAACTCCCGTGTGCCGGAGGAACACTTTGTGTGCTACCAAACGTCACAACGTAACTGGGTGATTATAAAGGTACTCTACAGGTGTCTCCAAAGGTACATGTTGGGTTGACGTATTTCGAGATTAGGACTTGTCACTCCGATCGTCGGAGAGGTATCTCTGGGCCCACTCGGTAAAACACATCACTTAAGCCTTGCAAGAAATGCAACTAATGAGTTAGTTGCGAGATGATGTATTACAGAACAAGTAAAGAGACTTGCCGGTAACGAGATTGAACTAGGTATTGGATACCGACGATCGAATCTCGGGCAAGTAACATACCGATGACAAAGGGAACAACGTATGTTGTTATGCGGTCTGACCGATAAAGATCTTCGTAGAATATGTAGGAGCCAATATGGGCATCCAGGTCCCGCTATTGGTTATTGACCGGAGACATGTCTCGGTCATGTCTACATTGTTCTCGAACCCGTAGGGTCCGCACGCTTAAGGTTTCGATGACAGTTATATTATGAGTTTATATGTTTTGATGTACCGAAGGTTGTTCGGAGTCCCGGATGTGATCACGGACATAACGAGGAGTCTTGAAATGGTCGAGACATAAAGATTGATATATTGGACGGCTATATTCGGACACCGGAAGTGTTCCGGGTGATTTCGGAGAAAACCGGAAAGCCAGAGGGTTACCGGAACCCCCCCCCCCCCCGAGAGAAGTAATAGGCCATATGGGCCTTAGTGGAGAGAGAGAGGGGCAGCCAAAGGTGGGCCGCGCGCCTCCTCCCCCCTGGTCCGAATTGGACTAGGAGAGGGGGGCGGCGCCCCCCTTTCCTTCTCCCTCCCCACTTCTTTCCCCCTCCTAGTAGGACTCCTACTAGGAGGAGAACTCCTCCTTGGCGCGCCATAAGGGCCGGCCGGCCTCCTCCTCTCTTGAACCTTTATATACGGAGGAAGGGGCACCCCAGAAACACACAAGTTGATCCACGTGATCATATTCTTAGCCGTGTGCGGCGCCCCCTGCCACCATAGTCCTCGATAATATTGTAGCGGTGCTTAGGTGAAGCCCTGCGACAGTAGTACATCAAGATCGTCACCACGCCGTCGTGCTGATGGAACTCTTCCCCGACACTTTGCTGGATCGGAGTCCGAGGATCGTCATCGAGCTGAACGTGTGCTAAAACTCGGAGGTGCCGTAGTTTCGGTGCTTGATCGGTCGGGCCGTGAATACATACGACGACATCAACCGCGTTGTCATAACGCTTTCGCTGTCGATCTACAAGGGTACGTAGATCACGCTCTCCCCTCTCGTTGCTATGCATCACCATGATCTTGCGTGTGCGTAGGAAATTTTTTGAAATTACTACGTTCCCCAACAGTGGCATCCGAGCCTAGGTTTTATGTGTTGATGTTATATGCACGAGTAGAACACAAGTGAGTTGTGGGCGATATAAGTCATACTGTTTACCAGCATGTCATACTTTGGTTCGTCGGTATTGTTGGACGAAGCGGCCCGGACCGACATTACGCGTACGCTTACGCGAGACCGGTTCTCCCGACGTGCTTTGCACATAGGTGGCTTGCGGGTGACAGTTTCTCCAACTTTAGTTGAACCGAGTGTGGCTACGCCCGGTCCTTGCGAAGGTTCAAACAACACCAACTTGACAAACTATCATTGTGGTTTTGATGCGTAGGTAAGATTGATTCTTGCTTAAGCCCGTAGCAGCCACGTAAAACATGCAAGAACAAAGTAGAGGACGTCTAACTTGTTTTTGCAGGGCATGTTGTGATGTGATATGGTCAAGACATGATGCTAAATTTTATTGTATGAGATGATCATGTTTTGTAACCGAGTTATCGGCAACTGGCAGGAGCCATATGGTTGTCGCTTTATTGTATGCAATGCAATCGCGCTGTAATGCTTTACTTTATCACTAAACGGTAGCGATAGTCGTGGAAGCATAAGATTGGCGAGACGACAACGATGCTACGATGGAGATCAACGTGTCGCGCCGGTGACGATGGTGATCATGACGGTGCTTCGAAGATGGAGATCACAAGCACAAGATGATGATGGCCATATCATATCACTTATATTGATTGCGTGTGATGTTTATCTTTTATGCATCTTATCTTGCTTTGATTGACGGTTGCATTATAAGATGATCTCTCACTAAAATTATCAAGAAGTGTTCTCCCTGAGTATGCACTGTTGCGAAAGTTCTTCGTGCTGAGACACCACGTGATGATCGGGTGTGATAGGCTCTACGTTCAAATACAACGGGTGCAAAACAGTTGCACACGCGGAATACTCAGGTTATACTTGATGAGCGAAGCATATGCAGATATGGCCTCGGAACACGGAGACCGAAAGGTCGAGCGTGAATCATATAGTAGATATGATCAACATAGTGATGTTCACCAATGAAACTACTCCATCTCACGTGATGATCGGACATGGTTTAGTTGATTTGGATCACGTGATCACTTAGAGGATTAGAGGGATGTCTATCTAAGTGGGAGTTCTTTAAGTAATTTGACTAATTGAACTTAAATTTATCATGAACTTAGTACCTGACAGTATCTTGCTTATGTATGTTTGATTGTTGATAGATGGCCCGTGCTGTTGTTCCGTTGAATTTTAATGCGTTCCTTGAGAAAGCAAAGTTGAAAGACGATGGTAGCAATTACACGGACTGGGTCCGTAACTTGAGGATAATCCTCATTGCTGCATAGAAAAATTACGTCCTGGAAGCACCGCTGGGTGCCAGGCCTGCTGCTGGAGCAACGCCAGATGTTATGAACGCCTGGCAGAGCAAAGCTGATGACTACTCGATAGTTTAGTGTGCCATGCTTTACGGCTTAGAATCGGGACTTCAATGACGATTTGAACGTCATGGAGAATATGAGATGTTCCAGGAGTTGAAGTTAATATTTCAAGCAAATGCGCGGATTGAGAGATATGAAGTCTCCAATAAGTTCTATAGCTGCAAGATGGAGGAGAACAGTTCTGTCAGTGAGCATATACTCAAAATGTCTGGGTATAATAATCACTTGATTCAGATGGGAGTTAATCTTCCAGATGATTTCGTCATTGACAGAATTCTCCAATCACTGCCACCAAGCTACAAGAGCTTCATGATGAACTATAATATGCAAGGGATGAATAAGACTATTCCCGAGCTCTTTGCAATGCTGAAAGCTGCGGAGGTAGAAATCAAAAAGGAACATCAAGTGTTGATGCTCAACAAGACCACTAGTTTCAAGAAAAAGGGCAAAGGGAAGAAGAAGGGGAACTTCAAGAAGAACGGCAAGCAAGTTGCTGCTCAAGAGAAGAAACCCAAGTCTGAACCTAAGCCTAAAACTGAGTGCTTCTACTGCAAGCAGACTGGTCACTGGAAGCGGAACTGCCCCAAGTATTTGGCGGATAAGAAGGATGGCAAGGTGAACAAAGGTATATGTGATATACATGTTATTGATGTGTACCTTACTAATGCTCGCAGTAGCACCTGGGTATTTGATACTGGTTCTGTTGCTAATATTTGCAACTTGAAATAGGGACTATGGATTAAGCGAAGATTGGCTAAGGATGAGGTGACGATGCGCGTGGGAAATGGTTCCAAAGTCGATGTGATCGCGGTCGGCACGCTACCTCTACATCTACCTTCGGGATTAGTATTAGACCTAAATAATTGTTATTTGGTGCCAGCGTTGAGCATGAACATTATATCTGGATCTTGTTTAATGCGAGATGGTTATTCATTTAAATCAGAGAATAATGGTTGTTCTATTTATATGAGTAATATCTTTTATGGTCATGCACCCTTGAAAAGTGGTCTATTCTTATTAAATCTCGATAGTAGTGATACACATATTCATAATGTTGAAGCCAAAAGATGCAGAGTTGATAATGATGGTGCAACTTATTTGTGGCACTGCCATTTAGGTCATATCGGTGTAAAGCGCATGAAGAAACTCCATACTGATGGACTTTTGGAGCCACTTGATTATCAATCACTTGGTACTTGCGAACCGTGCCTCATGGGCAAGATGACTAAAACACCGTTCTCTGGTACAATGGAGAGAGCAACAGATTTGTTGGAAATCATACATACAGATGTATGTGGTCCAATGAATATTGAGGCTCGTGGCGGATATCGTTATTTTCTCACCTTCACAGATGACTTAAGCAGATATAGGTATATCTACTTAATGAAACATAAGTATGAAACATTTGAAAAGTTCAAAGAATTTCAGAGTGAAGTTGAAAATCATCATAACAAGAAAATAAAGTTTCTACGATCTGATAGTGGAGGAGAATATTTGAGTTACGAGTTTGGTGTACATTTGAAGCAATGCGGAATAGTTTCGCAACTCACGCCACCCGGAACACCACAACGTAATGGTGTGTCCGAACGTCGTAATCGCACTTTACTAGATATGGTGCTATCTATGATGTCTCTTACTGATTTACCGCTATCATTTTGGGGTTATGCTTTAGAGACGGCCGCATTCACGTTAAATAGGGCACCATCAAAATCCGTTGAGACGACGCCTTATGAACTATGGTTTGGCAAGAAACCAAAGTTGTCATTTTTGAAAGTTTGGGGCTGCAATGCTTATGTAAAAAAAACTTCAACCTGATAAGCTCGAACCCAAATCGGAGAAAAGTGTCTTCATAGGATATCCAAAGGAAACTATTGGATACACCTTCTATCACAGATCCGAAGGCAAGACTTTTGTTGCTAAATTCGGAAACTTTCTGGAGAAGGAGTTTCTCTCGAAAGATGTGAGTGGGAGGAAAGTAGAACTTGATGAGGTAACTATACCTGCTCCCTTATTGGAAAGCAGTACATCACAGAAAACTGTTTCTGCGACACCTACACCAATTAGTGAGGAAGCTAATGATAATGATTATGAAACTGCAGGACAAGATACTACTGAACCTCGTAGATCAACCAGAGTGAGATCCGCGCCAGAGTGGTACGGTAATCCTGTTCTGGAAATCATGCTGCTAGATCATGATGAACCTACGAACTATGAAGAAGCGATGGTGAGCCCAGATTCCGCAAAATGGCTTGAAGCCATGAAATCTGAGATGGGATCCATGTATGAGAACAAAGTATGGACTTTGGTTGACTTGCCGATGATCGGCAAGCAATTGAGAATAAATGGATTTTCAAGAAGAAGACTGACGCTGACGGTAATATTACTGTCTACAAATCTCGAGTTGTCGCAAAGGGTTTTCGACAAGTTCAAGGGGTTGACTACGATGAGACCTTCTCACCCATAGCAATGCTTAAGTCTGTCCGAATCATGTTAGCAATTGCCGCATTTTATGATTATGAAATTTGGCAGATGGATGTCAAAACTGCATTCCTGAATGGATTTCTGGAAGAAGAGTTGTATATGATGCAACCGGAAGGTTTTGTCGATCCAAAGGGGGCTAACAAAGTGAGCAAGCTCCAGCGATCCATTTTTGGACTGGTCCAAGCCTCTCGCAGTTGGAATAAATGCTTTGATAGTGTGATCAAAGCACTTTCGGTGAAGCCTGTATTTACAAGAAAGTGAGTGGGACCTCTGTAGCATTTCTGATATTATATGTAGATGACATATTACTGATTGGAAATGATATAGAATTTCTGGATAGCATAAAGGGATACTTGAATAAGAGTTTTTCAATGAAAGACCTCGGTGAAGCTGCTTACATATTAGGCATAAAGATCTATAGAGATAGATCGAGACGCTTAATTGGACTTTCACAAAGCACATACCTTGACAAGATTTTGAAGAAGTTCAAAATGGATCATGCAAAGAAAGGGTTCTTGCCTGTGTTACAAGGTGTGAAGTTGAGTCAGACTCAATGCCCGACCACTGCAGAAGATAGAGAGAAAATGAAAGATGTTCCCTATGCTTCAGCCATAGGTTCTATCATGTATGCAATGCTGTGTACCAGACCTGATGTGTGCCTTGCAATAAGTTTAGTAGGGAGGTACCAAAGTAATCCAGGAGTGGATCACTGGACAGCGGTCAAGAATATCCTGAAACACCTGAAAAGGACTAAGGATATGTTTCTCCTATATGGAGGTGACAAAGAGCTCATTGTAAACGGTTACGTTGATGCAAGCTTTGACACTGGTCTGGACGATTCTAAATCGCAAATCGGATACGTGTTTACATTAAACGGTGGAGCTGTCAGTTGGTGCAGTTCAAAACAAAGCATCGTGGCGGGATCTACATGTGAAGCAGAGTACATAGCTGCTTCGGAAGCAGCAAATGAAGGAGTCTGGATGAAGGAGTTCATATCCGATCTAGGTGTCATACCTAGTGCTTCGGGTCCAATGAAAATCTTTTGTGACAATACTGGTGCAATTGCCTTGGCAAAGGAATCCAGATTTCACAAGAGAACCAAGCACATCAAGAGACGCTTCAATTCCATCCGGGATCTAGTCCAGGTGGGAGACATAGAGATTTGCAAGATACATACGGAGCTGAATGTAGCAGATCCGTTGACTAAGCCTCTTCCACGAGCAAAACATGATCAGCACCAAAGCTCCATGGGTGTTAGAATCATTACTGTGTAATCTAGATTATTGACTCTAGTGCAAGTGGGAGACTGAAGGAAATATGCCCTAGAGGCAATAATAAAGTTATTATTTATTTCCTTATATCATGATAAAAGTTTATTATTCATGCCAGAATTGTATTAACTGGAAACATAATACATGTGTGAATACATAGACAAACAGAATGTCACTAGTATGCCTCTAGTTGACTAGCTCGTTAATCAAAGATCGTTTTGTTTCCTAACCATTGACAAAGAGTTTCCATTTGATTAACGGGATCACATCATTAGTTGAATGATCTGATTGACATGACCCATTCCATTAGCTTAGCATCCGATCGTTTAGTATGTTGCTATTGCTTTCTTCATGACTTATACATGTTCCTATGACTATGAGATTATGTAACTCCCGTGTGCCGGAGGAACACTTTGTGTGCTACCAAACGTCACAACGTAACTGGATGATTATAAAGGTACTCTACAGGTGTCTCCAAAGGTACATGTTGGGTTGACGTATTTCGAGATTAGGATTTGTCACTCCGATCGTCGGAGAGGTATCTCTGGGCCCTCTCGGTAATACACATCACTTAAGCCTTGCAAGCAATGCAACTAATGAGTTAGTTGCGAGATGATGTATTACAGAATGAGTAAAGAGACTTGCCGGTAACGAGATTGAACTAGGTATTGGATACTGACGATCGAATCTCGGGCAAGTAACATACCGATGACAAAGGGAACAACGTATGTTGTTATGCGGTCTGACCGATAAAGATATTTGTAGAATATGTAGGAGCCAATATGGGCATCCAGGTCCCGCTATTGGTTATTGACCGGAGACATGTCTCGGTCATGTCTACATTGTTCTCGAACCCGTAGGGTCCGCACGCTTAAGGTTTCGATGACAGTTATATTATGAGTTTATACGTTTTGATGTACCAAAGGTTGTTCGGAGTCCTGGATGTGACCACGGACATAACGAGGAGTCTTGAAATGGTCGAGACATAAAGATTGATATATTGGACGGCTATATTCGGACACCAGAAGTGTTCCGGGTGATTTCGGAGAAAACCGGAAAGCCGGAGGGTTATTGGAACCCCCCCCCCCCGAGAGAAGTAATGGGCCATCTAGGCCTTAGTGGCGAGAGAGAGGGGCAGCCAAAGGTGGGCCGCGCGCCTCCTCCCCCCTGGTCCAAATTGGACTAGGAGAGGGGGGGGGGCGCCCCCCTTTCCTTCTCCCTCCCCACTTCTTTCCCCCTCCTAGTAGGAGTCCTACTCCTACTAGGAGGAGGACTCCTTGGCGCGCCATAGGGGCCGGCCGGCCTCCTCCTCTCTTGAACCTTTATATACGGAGGCAGGGGAACCCCAGAAACACACAAGTTGATGCACGTGATCATATTCTTAGCCATGTGCGGCGCCCCCTGCCACCATAGTCCTCGATAATATTGTAGCGGTGCTTAGGCGAAGCCCTGCGACAGTAGTACATCAAGATCGTCACCACGCAGTCGTGCTGACGGAACTCTTCCCCGACACTTTGCTGGATCGGAGTCCGGGGATCGTCATTGAGCTGAACGTGTGCTAAAACTCGGAGGTGCTGTAGTTTCGGTGCTTGATCGGCCGGGCCATGAAGACGTACGACTACATCAACCGCGTTGTCATAACGCTTCCGCTGTCGATCTACAAGGGTACGTAGATCACGCTCTCCCCTCTCGTTGCTATGCATCACCATGATCTTGCGTGTGTGTAGGAATTTTTTTGAAATTACTACGTTCCCCAACACTTGTATCACCATCACTTAACCGAACTAGTGCACCTATACAATTTACCATTGTATTGGGTGTGTTGGGGACACAAGAGACTCTTTGTTATTAGGTTGCAGGGTTGCTTGAGAGATACCATCTTCATCCTATGCCTCCCACGGATTGATAAACCTTAGGTCATCCACTTGAGGGAAATTTACTACTGTCCAACAAACCTCTGCACTTGGAGGCCCAACAATGTCTACAAGAAGAAGATTGTGTAGTAGACATCAGGAGTTAATCTTCCAGATAAGATAGTGATTGACAGAGTTCTCTAGTCACTATCACCAAGTTATTAGAACTTCGTGATGAACTATAATATGCAAGGGATGATGAAAACGATTCCCAAGCTCTTCGTGATGCTAAAATCGGCGAAGGTAGAAATCAAGAAAGAGCATCAAGTGTTGATGGTTAACAAGATCACTAGTTTCAAGAAAAGGGGCAAAGGAAAAGAGAGGGAACTTCAGGAAAGAAACCCAAAGCTAGACCTAAGCCTGAAACTGAGTGCTTCTATTACAAAGGGAATGGTCACTACAAGCGGAACTACCCCAAATACTTGGAGAATAAGAAGGATAGCAAAGTGAACAAAAGTATATATGATATACATGTTATCGATGTGTACTTTACTAGTGTTCATAGTAGCCCCTGGGTATTCGAAACTGGTTCAGTTGCTAGGATTAGTGACTTGAAACAGGAGTTACAAAAATAAACAGAGACTAGTTGAGGGCAAGGTGACGATGTGTGTTGGAAGTGACTTCAAGGTTGATAAGATCACGGTCGCAGACTCCCTTTACCTTCGGGATTAGTGTTGAACCTAAAATAAATGTTATTTGGTGTTTGCATTGAGCATGATATGATTGGATCATGTTTATTGCAATACGGTTATTCATTCAAATCAAAGAATAATTGTTATTCTGTTTACATGAATAAAGCCTTCTGTGGTCATACACCCAAGGTGAATGGTTTATTGAATCCCGATCGTAGTGATACACATATTCATAATATTGATGTCAAAAGATACAAAGTTGATAATGATAGTGCAACATACTAGTGGCACTACAGTTTAGGTCAGATTGGTGTAAAGCGCATGAAGAAACTCCATACTGATGGGCTTTTGGATTCACTTGATTATGAATCACTTGATGCTTGCGAACCATGCCTCATGGGCAAGATGACTAAGACTCTGTTCTCCAGAACAATGGAGCGAGCAACTGACTTGTTGGAAATAATACATACTGATGTATGCAGTCCGATGAGTGTTGAGGCTCGCGGCGAGTATCGTTATTTTCTGACCTTCACAGATGATTTGAGCAAATATGGGTATATCTACTTGATGAAACATAAGTTTGAAACATTTGAAAAGTTCAGAGAATTTTAGAGTGAAGTGGGAAATCATCGTAACATGAAAATAAAGTTTCTACGATCTGATCATGGAGGTGAATATTTGAGTTATGAGTTTGGTCTTCATTTGAAACAATGCGGAATAGTTTCCCAACTCACGCCACATGGAACACCACAACATAATAGTGTGTCCAAATATTGTAACCGTACTTTATTGGATATGGTGCGATCTATGATGTGTCTTACCGATTTAGCACTATCGTTTTGGGGTTATGCATTGGAGATAGCTGCATTCACATTAAATAGGGCACCATCTAAATCCATTGAGACGACACCATATGAACTATGGTTTAGCAAGAAACCTAAGTTGTCGTTTCTTAAAGTTTAGAGCTGTGATGCTTATGTGAAAAAGCTTCAACCTGATAAGCTCGAACCCAAATCAGAGAAATGCATCTTCATAGGATACCCAAAGGAAACTGTTGGGTACACCTTCTATCACAGATCCGAAGGCAAGATATTTGTTGCTAAGAATGGATCCTTTCTAGAGAAGGATTTTCTCTCGAAAGAAGGGAGTGGGAGGAAAGTAGAACTTGATGAGGTAGGTGTACCTTCTCCCGAATTAGAAAGTAGTTCATCACATAAATCAGTTCCAGTGATTCCTACACCAATTAGTGAGGAAGCCAATGATGAAGATCATGAAACTTCAGATCAAGTTACTACCGGACCTCATAGGTCAACCAGAGTATAGTCCGAACCATAGTGGTACGGTAATCCTTTCTAGAAGTCATGTCACTAGACCATGACGAACCTACGAACTATGAGGAAGCGATGATGAGCCCAGATTCCACGAAATGGCTTAAGGCCATGAAATGTGAGATGGGATCCATGTATGAGAACAAAGTATGAACTTTGATTGACTTGCCCAATGATCGGCGAGCCATTGAGATTAAATGGATCTTCAAGAGGAAGACGGACGCTGATAGTAGTGTTACTATCTACAAAGCTCGAATTATCGCAAAAGGTTTTCGAAAAGTTCAAGGTGTTGACTACGATGAGAGTTTCTCACTCGTATCTATGCTTAAAGTCTGTTCAAATCATCTTAGAAATTGCCGCATTTTATGAAATTTGGCAAATGGATGTCAAAACTGCATTCCTTAATGGATTTCTTAAAGAAGAGTTGTATATGATGCAACCAGAAGGTTTTGTCAATCCGAAAGGTGCTAAGAAAGTGTGTAACCTCCAGTGATCCATTTATTGACTGGTGCAAGCATCTCGAAGTTGGAATGTATGCTTTGGTAGTGTGATCAAAGCATATGGTTTTACACAAACTTTTGGATAAGCATGTATTTACAAGAAAGTGAGTGGGAGCTCTGTAGTATTTCTAATATTATCTATGGATGACATATTGTTGATTAAAAATAATACATAATTTCTGGATAGCACAAAAGGATACTTGAATAAGAATTTTACAATGAAAGACCTCAGTGAAGATGCTTACATATTGGGCATCAGGATCTATAAAGATAGATCAAGACGCTTGTTAAGACTTTCGATGAGTACATACCTTGATAAGATTTTGAAGGATTTCAAAATGGATCAGTCAAAGAAGGAGTTTCCTGACCATAGACATGTGTTGTCATTTGATAAACGGGATCACATCATTAGGAGAATGATGTGATGGACAAGACCCATCCGTTAGCTTATCATTTTGATCATATAGTTTTATTGCTATTAGTTTCTTCATGACTTATACATGTTCCTCTGACTATGAGATTATGCAACTCCCGAATACCGAAGGAACACCTTGTGTGCTATCAAACGTCACAACATAACTGGGTGATTATAAAGATGCTCTACAGGTGTCTCCGATGGTGTTTGTTGAGTTGGCATAGATCGAGATTAGGATTTGTCACTCTGTGTATCGGAGAGGTATCTCTGGGCCCTCTCGGTAATGCACATCACTATAAGCCTTGCAAGCAATGTGACGAATGAGTTAGTCACGAGATGATGCATTATGGAACGAGTAAAGAGACTTGTCGGTAACAAGGTTTAACTAGGTATAATGATACCAACGATCGAATCTCGGGCAAGTAACATACCGATGACAAAGGGAACAATGTATGTTGTTATGCGTTTTGACCGATAAAGATCTTCGTAGAATATGTAGGAACCAATATGAGCATCCAGGTTCCGCTATTGGTTATTGATCAGAGATATGTCTCGGTCATGTCTACATAGTTCTCGAACCCGTAGGGTCCGCACGCTTAATGTTCGATGACAATTTCTATTATGAGTTATGTGATTTGATGACCGAAGTTTGTTCGGAGTCCCGGATGAGATCACGGACATGACGAGGAGTCTCGAAATGGTCTATAGGTAAAGATTCATATATTAGAAGGCTATATTAGGACATCGGAAAGGTTCTGGGTGATTAGTGTATTTTTCGGAGTACCGTGGAGTTACGGGAATTCACTTGGAGAAGTAATGGGCCTTATTGGGCCATCGGGGAATAGAGGAGGTAGGCCAAGGGGAGGTGGCGCCCCCCATGGGTCCGAATTGGACTAGGGGAAGGGGCGGCGGCCCCCTTGCCTTTTCCTACTCCCTCTCTCTTTCCCTTTTTCCTTCTCTCCTACTCTGAAAAGGAAAGGGATTCCTACTAGGACTTGGAAGTCCTAGTAGGACTCCATACTATTGGCGTGCCCCTAGGGGCAGGCCTCTCTCCCTCCCTCCTTTTTATACGTGGGCATGGGGTACCCCAAAGGCACACCAAGTCTTCTCTCAGCCGTGTGCGGTGCCCTCCTCCATAGTTACACACCTCGGTCATATCGTCGTAGTGCTTAGGCAAAGCCCTGCGCCGGTAACTTCATCATCATCGTCGCCACACCGTCGTGCTGACGGAATTCTCCCTCGTCCTCAACTGGATCAAGAGATCGAGGAGCGTCATCCAGCTGAACGTGTGTTGAACGCGGAGGTGCCGTACGTTTGGTGCCTGGATCGGTTGGATTGCGAAGACGTTCGACTACATCAACCGCGTTACTAAACGCTTCTGCTTTCGGTCTACGAGGGTATGTAGACACACTCTCCCCACTCATTGCTATGCATCTCCTAGATAGATCTTGCGTGATCGTGGTAAATTTTTGAAATACTGTGATCCCCAATAGTGTCTTCAGAGCCAGGTCTATGCATAGATGTTATATCGACGAGTAAAACACAATGAGTTGTAGGCGATAATAGTCATACTGCTTACTAGCAGCGTCTTACTTTGATTCGGCGGTATTGTTGGATGAAGCAGCCCGGACCGACATTACATGACCGCGTTCATGAGACTGGTTCTACCGACGTGCTTTGCACATAGGTGGCTGGCGGGTGTCCGTTTCTCCAACTTTTGTTGAATCGAGTTTGACTATGCCCGGTCCTTGATGAAGGTTAAAACAGCACACTTGCCGAAAAATCGTTGTGGTTTTGATGCGTAGGTAAGAACGGTTTTTGCTAGAAGCCCATAGCAGCCACGTAAAACTTGCAACAACAAAGTAGAGGATGTCTAACTTGTTTTTGAAGGGCATGTTTTGATGTGATATGGTCAAGACGTGATGAGATATAAATTGTTGTATGAGATGATCATGTTTTGAAAAAGTTATCGGCAACTGGCAGGAGCCTTATGGTTGTCTCTTTATTTTATGAAATGCAATTGCCATGTAATTGCTTTACTTTATCACTAAGTGGTAGCGATAGTCGTAGAAGCAATAGTTGGCGAGATGACAACGATGCTACGATGGAGATCAAGGTGTTAAGCCAGTGACGATGGTGATCATGACGGTGCTTTGGAGATGGAGATCAAAGGCACAAGATGATGATGGCCATATCATATCACTTATTTTGATTGCATGTGATGCTTATTCTTTAGGCATCTTATTTTGCTTAGTACGGCGGTAGCATTATAAGATGATCCCTCACTAACACTACAAGGAAAAGGCCTGCTAGTGGCGCTCCTGTTTTGGCTACTAATGGCGCACTACAGGTGCGCCACTAGCATCACGCCATTAGTAATTAATACTAATGGCGCATCCCTGGTGCGCCATTAGTATACCAGATACTAATGGCGCACCTATAGTGCGCCATTACTATCTGGCTTAGTAATGGGGCACCATATAGAAGTGCACCATTACTAACAATTTTATTCAAAAAAATCAGAATTTTTTTTGTTTTTTTCTTAATCTTGGGTCAATATGCTTAATCTCAAGTCAAATCGCACTCTGTGGTCAAACTTCTCGGAAGGTCACCCATCCTCACACTACTCCAGCCCAAGCATGCTTAACTTCGCAGTTCTATCCAACCCCAGCACCGGCTCACTTCACAAGCATTTGTTGATATATCTATCATATCAATCTTATTAAACCTTGTTGATGTTTAGGACTTTGTTCATGTTCATGAGTGTGATGAAATTTTGAAAAATTATTTCAAACGTCCCGGTCATATTACGTATCATATTTTGAAAATAAAATCCAAAAAAATTGAAACCAATTTTTTTTCTGTTACTAGTGGCGCACCTAGCAAATGGTGCGCCACTAGTAAGTTTGAAATTTTTTCCGTTTTCCCCCTCTAGATCTTAAAAGCCCCGTATCTTTCGTTCTGTTAGGTTTTTGGGGATTTTGAAGATGTTGAACAGGGCTCCCCCGGTTCAATTCGTATGTAACTTTTTGAGTAGATGATTTTTCATATAAAAAACTTTTTAATCCGAGTTCGTATGCAAAAGTTATGCCCATTTTACTAAATTCCAGAGAGATTCTGCAAATAAAGTAGAAATTCATATTTGTAAATTTTCCCAACAACTAGACCACATATCACATGGGAAACTTATTTTATTTTATTTTTTGACATTTCCATCATTTTCCTTTATTTTTTAAAACTGAAAAGGTGGTCCACAAGGGGGGGTGCATTTAGCACCAAGGTTACTAATGGTGCACCTGATGTGTGGTGCGCCATTAGTAGTTTTGAAAAAAATAAAAAAAATTGTTAGTAATGGTGCACCAGTGGAGAGTGCGCCATTACTAGACTGTCCACTGGTGCGCCATTACTAACAAAAAAATTTCAATGAAGGAATTTTTCAATGAAGGACCTCAGTGAAGCTACTTACATATTGGGCATCAAGATCTATAAAGGTAGATGAAGACGCTTGATAAGACTTTCGATGAGTACATACCTTGATAAGATTTTGAAGGAGTTCCAAATGGAATAGTCAAAGGAGTTTTTTCCGGAGTTGTAAGGTCTGAAGTTGAGTAAAGACTCAAAACCCGACCACGACAGAAAATAGAAAGAGAATGAAAAGTCATTCACTATGCCTCAGTCATAGATTCTATAAAGTATGTTATGGTGTATACCAGACCTATGCACCATGAGTTTGGCAAGAGGGTACAATGGTGATCCAGCAATGGATCACTGGACAATGGTTAAAATTATTCTTACTGTATTAAGGGCATGTTTCTCGGTTATGGAGGTGACAAAAAGTTCATCATAAAGGATTACGATGATGCAAGCTTTGACAATGATCCGGATGACTCTAAGTCTCAATCTGGATACATATTGAAAGTGGGAGCGATTAGCTAGAGTAGCTCTGTGCAGAGCATTGTAGACATAGAAAAATTGCAAAATACATACTGCTCTGAATGTGGCAGACCCGTTGACTAAACTTCTCTCACAAAGCAAAACATGACCACTCTTTGGGTGTTAATCACATAGCGATGTGAACTAGATTATTGACTCTAGTAAAAACTTTGGGTATTAGTCGCATGGAGATGTGAACTAATCACATAAAGATGTGAACTATTGGTGTTAAATCACATGACGATGTGAACTAGATTATTGATTCCAGTGCAAGTGGGAGACTGAAGGAAATATGCCCTAGAGGCAATAATAAAGTTGCTATTTATATTTCCTTATATCATGATAAATGTTTATTATTCTTGCTAGAAAGTATTGACCGGAAACTTAGTACAAGTGTGAATAAATAGACAAAAACAGAATGTCCCTAGTATGCCTCTACTTGACAAGCTCGTTAATCAAAGATGGTAAGTTTCCTGACCATAGACATGTGTTGTCATTTGATGAATGGGATCACATCATTAGGAGAATGATGTGATGGACAAGACCCATCCATTAGCTTAGCATTATGATCGCATAGTTTTATTGCTATTGCTTTTTTCATGACTATGAGATTATGCAACTCCTGAATACCGAAGGAACACCTTGTGTGCTATCAAACGTCACAACATAACTGGGTGATTATAAAGATGCTCTACAGGTGTCTCCGATGGTGTTTGTTGAGTTGGCATAGGTCGAGATTAGGATTTGTCACTCCGTGTATCGGAGAGGTATCTCTGGGCCCTCTCGGTAATGCACATCACTATAAGCCTTGCAAGCAATGTGACTAATGAGTTAGTCACGGGATGATGCATTATGGAACGAGTAAAGAGACTTGCTGGTAACAAGATTGAACTAGGTATGATGATACCAACGATCGAATCTCGGACAAGTAACATACCGATGACAAAGGGAACAATGTATGTTGTTATGCGGTTTGACCGATAAAGATCTTTCTATAATATGTAGGAATCAATATGAGCGTCTAGGTTCCGCTATTGGTTATTGACCGGAGATATGTCTCGGTCATGTCTACATAGTTTTCGAACCCGTAGGGTCCGCACGCTTAACGTTCGATGATGATTTGTATTATGAGTTATGTGATTTGATGACCGAAGTTTGTTTGGAGTCCAGGATGAGATCACGGACATGACGAGGAGTCTCGAAATGGTCGAGAGGTAAAGATTCATATATTGGAAGGCTATATTCGGACATCGAAAAGGTTCTGAGTGATTCGGGTATTTTTCAAAGTACCGGGGAGTTACGGGAATTCACCGGGAGAAGTAATGGGCCTTATTGGGCCATACGGGAAAAGAGGAGTCAGGCCAAGGGGAGGTGGCGCCCCCCAGGGTCCAAATTGGTCTAGAGGAAGGGCGGCGCCCCCCTTGCCTTTTCCTACTCCCTCTCCCTTTCCCTTTTTCCTTCTCTCCTACTCTGAAAAGGAAAGGGATTCCTACTACACTAGTAGAAAAAGGGCCATTAGTCCCGGTTCATAAGGGCCTTTAGTCCCGGTTCTGGAACCGGGACTAAAGGGTTGGTACTAAAGCCTCCCCCTTTAGTCCCGGTTCTTATACGAACCAGGACTAAAGGCCCTCCACATGGCCGCTGCCTAGAGGTCCACCTTTAGTCCCGGTTCGTAACACTAACCGGTACTAAAGGAAATTTTATGTTTTTTTTTGAATTTTTTTTATTTTCAAATTTCTGAATTATTTTAACCTCTAATCTCTAATCACCCCTCATCACTGCTCAATTTAACCTTTAATCTCTAATCACCCCTCATAATTCCAAATCATCTAACTTCCCGAACGGTCACCCATCCTCTCACTACTTCAGCCTGAGCACGCTTAACTTCCGGGTTCTATTCTCCCTCGTTTCCAAGTCTGCACGTGTTGTTTTCCTGACAATAGTAAGATGTCAATCCTATTAACCCTCAGGAATTTAGCTTGAGCATGTAGTCACACATTTCACTGTTTGAGTTTGAAACTATTGCTCTAAAAAACAATAATTATTTAGTAACACTAATATTTCTTGAATAAGTAGTTTAACCATAGTTTGACCCTAGTTTCACCATAGTTTGACCATAGTTTGACCATAGTTTGACCAGATTTAACCAAATCCAATCTCGGAGGGGCTCTTGCCCCTCCCATGCCATGGAGATAAAGGACCAGACGGGAAACCCTTCTCCCATCTAGGGAGGAGGTCAAGGAAGAAGAAGGAGGAGGGGGCTCTCTCTCCCTCGCTTCCGGTGGCGCCGGAGTGCCACTGGGGGCCATCATCATCACCGCAATCTTCACCAACAACTTCACCGCCATCATCAGCAACTCTTCCCCCCTCTATGCAGCGGTGTAAACTCTCTCTTACCCGCTGTAATCTCTACTTAAACACGGTTCTCAACGCTATATATTATTTCCCAATGATGTATAGCTATCCTATGATGTTTGAGTAGATCCGTTTTGTCCTATGGGTTATTTGATGATCGTGATTGGTTTGAGTTGCATGTTTTATTATTGGTGCTGTCCTATGGTGCTCTCCATGTCGCGCAAGCGTGAGGGATTCCCGGTGTAGGGATTGCAATATGTTCATTATTTGCTTATGGTGGGTGGCGAGAGTGACAGAAGCACAGACCCGAGTAAGTAGGTTGTTTGCGTATGGGATAAAGAGGACTTGATACTTTAATGCTATGGTTGGGTTTTACCTTAATGATCTTTAGTAGTTGCGGATGCTTGCTAGAGTTCCAATCATAAGTGCATATGCTCCAAGTAGAGAAAGTATGTTAGCTTATGCCTCTCCCTCATATAAAATTGCAATAATGATTACCGGTCTAGTTATCGATTGCCTAGGGACAAATAACTTACTCGTAACAAAAATCTCTTTACTAAAACTAATTTAGTTGTGTATTTACCTAAACAGTCCCTACTTTTTATTTACATAATCTTTATTATCTTGCAAACCTATCCAACAAGACCTACAAAGTACTTCTAGTTTCATACTTGTACTAGGTAAAGTGAACGTCAAGCGTGCGTAGAGTTGTATCAGTGGTCGATAGAACTTGAGGGAATATTTGTTCTACCTTTAGCTCCTCGTTGGGTTCGACAATCTTACTTATCGAAAGAGGCTACAATTGATCCCCTATACTTGTGGGTTATCAAGACCTTTTTCTGGCGCCGTTGCCGGGGAGCCATAGCGTGGGGTGAATATTCTCGTGTGTGCTTGTTTGCTTTATCACTAAGTAATTTTTATTTGTTGTTCTTAGTTGTTTTCTATCTTTAGTTATGGGTAGGAAATGCAAAATACCAAAAAAAATTGGTTGTACCTACTGAACCAATGGTTGAAGAACCACTCAAAATCTATCACACTCCTGAAGCTTATTACTTGGATCATCTTTGATCCCTATGTGCTCGTGCTGAAACCCCAACTAGCTTAGTTGAGGGCAAATCCTTAGATGAGCATGCTTGTTATGTGCGACACCGTATATCTGAAAAAGGGAAAAGTTTACTGGATCAAATTCATCGTTTGCAATGTTATGCTTGGAATTTATGCGAAATATATGATTATACTTGTTGTTTTGAAGACCCTAAGAAACACCTTCCCTACCAATGTTTGTTTAGTGATAATGGAATCGTATCTTCTTATGCTAAGGGTGTTTATAATTACTATGATGTTCAACAAATTGGACTAGAGGAAGGGCGGTGCCCCCCCCCCCTTGCCTTTTCCTACTCGCTCTCTCTTTCCCCTTTTCCTTCTCTCCTACTCAGAAAAGGAAAGGGATTCCTACTACACTAGTAGAAAAAGGGCATTTAGTCCCGGTTCATAAGGGCCTTTAGTACCGGTTCTAGAACCGGGACTAAAGGGTCGGTACTAAAGCCTCCCCCTTTAGTTCCGGTTCTTATACGAACCAGGACTAAAGGCCCTCCACGTGGCCGCTGCCTGCAGGTCCACCTTTAGTCCCGGTTGGTAACACCAACTAGTACTAAAGGAAATTTTATGATTTTTCTGATTTTTTTTTGATTTTCAAATTTTTGAATTATTTTAACTTCTAATCTCTAATCACCCCTCATCACTGCTCATTTTAACCTTTAATCTTTAATCACCCCTCATCATTCCAAATCATCTAACTTTCCGAACGGTCACCCATCCTCTCCCTACTCCAGCCTGAGCACGCTTAACTTCCGGGTTCTATTCTCCCTCGTTTCCAAGTGTCCACTTGTTGTTTTCCTGACTATGGTAAGATGTCAATCATATTAACCCTCAGGAATTTAGCTTGAGCATGTAGTCACACATTTCATTGTTTGAGTTTGAAACTATTATTCTAAAAAACAATAATTATTTAGTAACACTAATATTTCTTGAATAAGTAGTTTGACCACAGTTTGACCCTAGTTTGACCCTAGTTTGACCCTAGTTTGACCACAGTTTGACCAGATTTGACCAAATCCAATCTCGGAGGGGCTCTCGCCCCTCCCATGCCATGGAAACCAAGGACCAGAGGGGAAACCCTTCTCCCATCTAGGGAAGAGGTCAAGGAAGAAGAAGAAAGGGGGCTCTCTCGCCCTCGCTTCCGGTGGCGCCGGAGTGGCACCGGGGGCCATCATCATCATCACCGCAATCTTCACCAACAACTTCACCGCCATCATCACCAACTCTCCCCCCTCTATGCACCGGTGTAAACTCTCTCTTACCCGCTGTAATCTCTACTTAAACACGGTGCTCAACGTTATATATTATTTCCCAATGATGTATAGCTATCCTATGATGTTTGAGTAGATCCGTTTTGTCCTATGGGTTATTTGATGATCTTGATTGGTTTGAGTTGCATGTTTTATTATTAGTGTTGTTCTATGGTGCTCTCCATGTCGCGCAAGCGTGAGGGATTCCCGTTGTAGGTATTGCAATATGTTCATGATTTGCTTATGGTGGGTGGCGTGAGTGACAGAAGCACAGACCCGAGTAAGTAGGTTGTTTGCGTATGGGATAAAGAGGACTTGATACTTTAATGCTATGGTTGGGTTTTACCTTAATGATCTTTAGTAGTTGCGGATGCTTGCTAGAGTTCCAATCATAAGTGCATATGATCCAAGTAGAGAAAGTATGTTAGCTAATGCCTCTCCCTCATATAAAATTGCAATAATGATTACCGGTCTAGTTATCGATTGCCTAGGGACAAATAACTTTCTCGTAACAAAAAGATCTTTACTAAAACTAATTCAGTTGTGTCTTTACCTAAACAGCCCCTACTTTTTATTTACGTAATGTTTATTATCTTGCAAACCTATCCAACAACACCTACAAAGTACTTCTAGTTTCATACTTGTATTAGGTAAAGTGAACGTCAAGCGTGCGTAGAGTTGTATCGGTGGTAGATAGAACTTGAGGGAATATTTGTTCTACCTTTAGCTCCTCGTTGGGTTCGACACTCTTACTTATCGAAAGAGGCTACAATTGATCTCCTATACTTGTCGGTTATCAAGACCTTTTTCTGGCGCGTTGCCGGGGAGCCATAGCATGGGGTGAATATTCTCGTGTGTGCTTGTTTGCTTTATCACTAAGTAATTTTTATTTGTTGTTCTTAGTGGTTTTCTATCTTTAGTTATGGGTAGGAAATGCAAAATACCAAAAGAATTAGTTGTACCTACTGAACCAATGGTTGAAGAACCACTCAAAATCTATCACACTCCTGAAGCTTATTACTTGGATCGTCTTTGATCCCTATGTGCTCGTGCTGAAACCCCAACTAGCTTAGTTGAGGGAAAATCCTTAGATGAGCATGCTTGTTATGTGCGACACCGTATATCTAAAAAAGGGAAATGTTATTGGATCAAATTCATCGTTTGCAAAGTTATGCTTGGAATTTATGCGAAATATATGATTATACTTGTTGTTCTGAAGACCCTAAGAAACACCTTCCCTACCAATATTTGTTTACTGATAATGGAATCGTATCTTCTTATGCTAAGGGTGTTTACAATTATTATGATGTTCAACAAATTGGACTAGAGGAAGGGCGGTGCCCCCCTTACCTTTTCCTACTCCCTTACTCTTTCCCTTTTCCTTCTCTCCTACTTTGAAAAGGAAAGGGATTCCTACTACACTAGTAGAAAAAGGGCCTTTAGTCCCGGTTCATAAGGGCCTTTAGTCCCGGTTCTGGAACCGGGACTAAAGGGTCGGTACTAAAGCCTCCTCCTTTAGTCCCGGTTCTTATACGAACCGGGACTAAAGGCCCTCCACATGGCCGCTGCCTAGAGGTCCACCTTTAATCCCGGTTCGTAACACCAACCGGTACTAAAGGAAATTTTATGGTTTTTTTTGAATTTTTTTTATTTTCAAATTTCTGAATTATTTTAACCTCTAATCTCTAATCACCCCTCATCACTTCTCAATTTATCCTTTAATCTCTAATCACCCCTCATAATTCCAAATCATCTAACTTCCCGAACGGTCACCCATCCTCTCACTACTTCAGCCTGAGCCCGCTTAACTTCCGGGTTCTATTCTCCCTCGTTTCCAAGTCTGCACTTGTTGTTTTCCTGACAATAGTAAGATGTCAATCCTATTAACCCTCAGGAATTTAGCTTGAGCATGTAGTCACACATTTCACTGTTTGAGTTTGAAACTATTGCTCTAAAAAACAATTATTATTTAGTAACACTAATATTTCTTGAATAAGTAGTTTAACCATAGTTTGACCCTAGTTTCACCACAGTTTGACCACAGTTTGACCATAGTTTGACCAGATTTGACCAAATCCAATCTCGGAGGGGCTCTCGCCCCTCCCATGCCATGGAGACAAAGGACCAGACGGGAAACCCTTCTCCCATCTAGGGAGGAGGTCAAGGAAAAAGAAGAAGGAGGGGGCTCTCTCTCCCTCGCTTCCGGTGGCGCCGGAGTGCCACTGGGGGCCATCATCATCACCGCAATCTTCACCAACAACTTCACCGCCATCATCAGCAACTCTTCCCCCCTCTATGCATCGGTGCAAACTCTCCCTTACCCGCTGTAATCTCTACTTAAACACGGTTCTCAACGCTATATATTATTTCCCAATGATGTATAGCTATCCTATGATGTTTGAGTAGATCCGTTTTGTCCTATGGGTTATTTGATGATCGTGATTGGTTTGAGTTGCATGTTTTATTATTGGTGCTGTCCTATGTTGCTCTCCATGTCGCGCAAGCGTGAGGGATTCCCACTGTAGGGATTGCAATATGTTCATTATTTGCTTATGGTGGGTGGCGAGAGTGACAAAAGCACAGACCCGAGTAAGTAGGTTGTTTGCGTATGGGATAAAGAGGACTTGATACTTTAATGCTATGGTTGGGTTTTACCTTAATGATCTTTAGTAGTTGCGGATGCTTGCTAGAGTTCCAATCATAAGTGCATATGATCCAAGTAGAGAAAGTATGTTAGCTTATGCCTCTCCCTCATATAAAATTGCAATAATGATTACCGGTCTAGTTATCGATTGCCTAGGGACAAATAACTTTCTCGTAACAAAAATCTCTTTACTAAAACTAATTTAGTTGTGTATTTACCTAAACAGTCCCTACTTTTTATTTACATAATCTTTATTATCTTGCAAACCTATCCAACAACACCTACAAAGTACTTCTAGTTTCATACTTGTACTAGGTAAAGTGAACGTCAAGCGTGCGTAGAGTTGTATCAGTGGTCGATAGAACTTGAGGGAATATTTGTTCTACCTTTAGCTCCTCATTGGGTTCGACACTCTTACTTATCGAAAGAGGCTACAATTGATCCCCTATACTTGTGGGTTATCAAGACCTTTTTCTGGCGCCGTTGCCGGGGAGCCATAGCGTGGGGTGAATATTCTCATGTGTGCTTGTTTGCTTTATCACTAAGTAATTTTTATTTGTTGTTCTTAGTTGTTTTCTATCTTTAGTTATGGGTAGGAAATGCAAAATACCAAAAAAAATTGGTTGTACCTACTGAACCAATGGTTGAAGAACCACTCAAAATCTATCACACTCCTGAAGCTTATTACTTGGATCATCTTTGATCCCTATGTGCTCGTGCTGAAACCCCAACTAGCTTAGTTGAGGGCAAATCCTTAGATGAGCATGCTTGTTATGTGCGACACCGTATATCTGAAAAAGGGAAAAGTTTACTGGATCAAATTCATCGTTTGCAATGTTATGCTTGGAATTTATGCGAAATATATGATTATACTTGTTGTTCTGAAGACCCTAAGAAACACCTTCCCTACCAATGTTTGTTTAGTGATAATGGAATCGTATCTTCTTCTGCTAAGGGTGTTTATAATTACTATGATGTTCAACAAATTGGACTAAGGAAGGGCGGTGCCCCCCCTTGCCTTTTCCTACTCCCTCTCTCTTTCCCTTTTTCCTTCTCTCCTACTCTGAAAAGGAAAGGGATTCCTACTACACTAGTAGAAAAAGGGCATTTAGTCCCGGTTCATAAGGGCCTTTAGTACCGGTTCTAGAACCGGGACTAAAGGGTCGGTACTAAAGCCTCCCCCTTTAGTTCCGGTTCTTATACGAACCAGGACTAAAGGCCCTCCACGTGGCCGCTGCCTGCAGGTCCACCTTTAGTCCCGGTTGATAACACCAACTAGTACTAAAGGAAATTTTATGATTTTTCTGATTTTTTTTTTATTTTCAAATTTCTGAATTATTTTAACTTCTAATCTCTAATCACCCCTCATCACTGCTCATTTTAACCTTTAATCTTTAATCACCCCTCATCATTCCAAATCATCTAACTTCCCGAACGGTCACCCATCCTCTCCCTACTCCAGCCTGAGCACGCTTAACTTCCGGGTTCTATTCTCCCTCGTTTCCAAGTGTCCACTTGTTGTTTTCCTGACTATGGTAAGATGTCAATCATATTAACCATCAGGAATTTAGCTTGAGCATGTAGTCACACATTTCATTGTTTGAGTTTGAAACTATTATTCTAAAAAACAATAATTATTTAGTAACACTAATATTTCTTGAATAAGTAGTTTGACCACAGTTTGACCCTAGTTTGACCATAGTTTGACCCTAGTTTGACCACAGTTTGACCAGATTTGACCAAATCCAATCTCGGAGGGGCTCTCGCCCCTCCCATGCCATGGAGACCAAGGACCAGAGGGGAAACCCTTCTCCCATCTAGGGAAGAGGTCAAGGAAAAAGAAGAAAGGGGGCTCTCTCTCCCTCGCTTCCGGTGGCGCCGGAGTGGCACCGGGGGCCATCATCATCACCGCAATCTTCACCAACAACTTCACCACCATCATCACCAACTCTCCCCCCTCTATGCACCGGTGTAAACTCTCTCTTACCCGCTGTAATCTCTACTTAAACACGGTGCTCAACGTTATATATTATTTCCCAATGATGTATAGCTATCCTATGATGTTTGAGTAGATCCGTTTTGTCCTATGGGTTATTTGATGATCGTGATTGGTTTGAGTTGCATGTTTTATTATTAGTGTTGTTCTATGGTGCTCTCCATGTCGCGCAAGCGTGAGGGATTCCCGCTGTAGGTATTGCAATATGTTCATGATTTTCTTATGGTGGGTGGCGTGAGTGACAGAAGCACAGACCCGAGTAAGTAGGTTGTTTGCGTATGGGATAAAGAGGACTTGATACTTTAATGCTATGGTTGGGTTTTACCTTAATGATCTTTAGTAGTTGCGGATGCTTGCTAGAGTTCCAATCATAAGTGCAGATGATCCAAGTAGAGAAAGTATGTTAGCTTATGCCTCTCCCTCATATAAAATTGCAATAATGATTACCGGTCTAGTTATCGATTGCCTAGGGACAAATAACTTTCTCGTAACAAAAAGCTCTTTACTAAAACTAATTCAGTTGTGTCTTTACCTAAACAGCCCCTACTTTTTATTTACATAATGTTTATTATCTTGCAAACCTATCCAACAACACCTACAAAGTACTTCTAGTTTCATACTTGTATTAGGTAAAGTGAACGTCAAGCGTGCGTAGAGTTGTATCGGTGGTCGATAGAACTTGAGGGAATATTTGTTCTACCTTTAGCTCCTCGTTGGGTTCGACACTCTTACTTATCGAAAGAGGCTACAATTGATCCCCTATACTTGTGGGTTATCAAGACCTTTTTCTGGCGCGTTGCCGGGGAGCCATAGCATGGGGTGAATATTCTCGTGTGTGCTTGTTTGCTTTATCACCAAGTAATTTTTATTTGTTGTTCTTAGTGGTTTTCTATCTTTAGTTATGGGTAGGAAATGCAAAATACTAAAAAAATTAGTTGTACCTACTGAACCAATGGTTGAAGAACCACTCAAAATCTATCACACTCCTGAAGCTTATTACTTGGATCGTCTTTGATCCCTATGTGCTCGTGCTGAAACCCCAACTAGCTTAGTTGAGGGAAAATCCTTAGATGAGCATGCTTGTTATGTGCGACACCGTATATCTAAAAAAGGGAAATGTTTACTGGATCAAATTCATCGTTTGCAAAGTTATGCTTGGAATTTATGCGAAATATATGATTATACTTGTTGTTCTGAAGACCCTAAGAAACACCTTCCCTACCAATATTTGTTTAGTGATAATGGAATCGTATCTTCTTATGCTAAGGGTGTTTACAATTATTATGATGTTCAACAAATTGGACTAGAGGAAGGGCGGTGCCCCCCTTACCTTTTCCTACTCCCTTACTCTTTCCCTTTTCCTTCTCTCCTACTTTGAAAAGGAAAGGGATTCCTACTACACTAGTAGAAAAAGGGCCTTTAGTCCCGGTTCATAAGGGCCTTTAGTCCCGGTTCTGGAACCGGGACTAAAGGGTCGGTACTAAAGCCTCCTCCTTTAGTCCCGGTTCTTATACGAACCGGGACTAAAGGCCCTCCACGTGGCCGCTGCCTGGAGGTCCAGCTTTAGTCCCAGTTGGTAACACCAACCGGTACTAAAGGAACTTTTATGCTTTTTTTGAATTTTGTTTTGAATTTTTTTATTTTCAAATTTCTGAATTATTTTAACCTCTAATTTCTAATCACCCCTCATCACTGCTCAATTTAACCTTTAATCTCTAATCACCCCTCATAATTCCAAATCATCTAACTTCCCGAATGGTCACCCATCCTCTCACTACTCCAGCCTGAGCACGCTTAACTTCCGGGTTCTATTCTCCCTCATTTCCAAGTCTGCACTTGTTGTTTTCTTGACAATAGTAAGATGTCAATCTTATTAACCCTCAGGAATTTAGCTTGAGCATGTAGTCACACATTTCACTGTTTGAGTTTCAAACTATTGTTCTAAAAAACAATAATTATTTAGTAACACTAATATTTCTTGAATAAGTAGTTTGACCATAGTTTGACCCTAGTTTGACCACAGTTTGACCACAGCTTGACCATAGTTTGACCAAATTTGACCAAAATTCAAAAAAACTGAAATAATTATTTAGTAACACTAATATTTCTTGAATAAGTAGTTTGACCATTGTTTGACCACAGTTTGACCATATTTGACCAAAATTCAAAAAAACTGAAATTCTTGAATAATTATTTAGTAACACTAATACTTCTTAAATAAGTAGTTTGACCATAGTTTGACCAGATTTAACAAAAAATCAAAAAAAAACTGAAATTTGAGCATAACTTTTTTTCTTTTTAGAATTTGAGGATTCTATAAATTTGCAAACAGGCCGTATGCGGTCAAAATCGGAAGTGGATTTTCGTTTTGAACATTTTGATATATTATACGTTTTTTTCGACATCGTATGCAGAAGTTATAGCCGTTTTACATTTTCCCTACATTTTTGCAAAACATGTCCAAATTTAAGTTTTTAAATTTTCCTAACTAGTAGATCTAGTAATATAACTTCCTCTCGAAGGATTTTATTTTTTGAAGTTTTTATCATTTTCTTTTGATTTTTTCGAAACAAAAAAGGTGATCCATGGGGGGGGGGGGTAGAGTTTGAAAATGGGACCTTTAGTCCCGGTTTGAGACACAAACCGGGACTAAAGGGCATTGCACCCTTTAGTCTCGGTTTGTGTCTCAAACCGGGACTAAAGGTCTAATCTTTAGTCCCGGTTTGAGACACAAACCGGGACTAAAGGGCATCGCATCCTTTAGTCTCGGTTCGTGCCTCAAATCGGGACTAAAGGGCTCAGGTGAACTGGGACTAATGCCTTAACCGCACGAACCAGGACCAATGCTCACATTAGTCCCGGTTCGTGACTGAACTGGGACTAATGGGCTGACCCGACCTGGACCTTTGCCCCCTTTTCTACTAGTGCTAGGACTTGGCGTGCCCCTAGGGGCCCGGCCTCTCTCCCTCCCTCCTTTATATATGTGGGCAGGGGGCACCCCAAAGGTGCACCAAGTCTTCTCTTAACCGTGTGCGGTGCCCCCCTCCATAGTTACACACCTCGGTCATAATGTTGTAGTGCTTAGGCGAAGCCCTGCACCGGTAACCTCATCATCACTGTCGCCACATCGTCGTGCTGACGGAACTCTCCCTCGTCCTCAACTGGATCAAGAGATCAAGGGACGTCATCGAGCTGAACGTGTGCTGAATGCGGAGGTGTCGTACGTTTGGTGCTTGGATCGGTTGGATCGTGAAGACGTTCGACTACATCAACCACGTTACTAAACACTTCCGCTTTTGGTCTACGAGCATACGTGGTCACACTCTCCCCGCTCGTTGCTATGCATCTCCTAGATAGATCTTGCGTGATCGTAGGTAATTTTTTTTGAAATATTGTGTTCGCCAACAGGCAGGGCACTGCCTCTATTATAATGTTGGTGGTCTGGTGTATTTTGACGCATCAGAACACAGTCATCTTCAACAATGTGTAGCTGACCTTTGCTTGCCTCTGTTTGACGTGATCAAGTCGGAAGCCAGGCAAAGTGTGTTAGAGGGTGTGAAGGGGTTGGCCGCCTTGCTACCGGTGCTGATAGAATCTCTAGGTGTTAGGCTGGTCGTAATGATAGTATCATAGCTAGTATCATGTATGCCAACTACGCAATTTTGATGAGGTGTCATAGAATTAAATGAAGAAAGAGATGGTTGAGTATCATATCATGATACCGTATCATAATAAATGTTATGCTAGTACTCTCCCCGTTCCTAAATATAAGTCTTTTAGACATTTCAAATGGACTACAACTTATGGATGTATGTGGACATATTTTAGAGTGTAGATGCACTCATTTTGCTCCGTATGTAGTCACCTATTAAAATCTCTAGAAAGATTTATATTTGGGAACGGAGGAGTATATGTCATGCATGACAATAAATAAAGTACTATATGGTATTAATATATGATACTATGCATTAAGGAGGTAGTATTATGCACTAGTATCATATGCATGATACTATGATATTTCCCATTACAAACAGCCTTACCCATCGTCGGTGGGGCTTGTACTAACTCTTTTTCTATCAATATATCGAAACGCAAGTCTTTTCCATTTTATTGAAAAAAAAACACACACACCACATCCATCGGAATGAAACCAAAGGTTCACGGGTAGTTCGATGCCTAAGGAGAAAGAAAGGAAAAGTAAACTACATGTCATATAACTTCCCATAAAACAACTCCGCTGGGAATTATAGTGAAAGCAAATTGCATAAGTCACAAAACTAGGATGGCGATGAGCTTTGTTCACGTTGGAACATGCGTTCTTGATCTTGGTCTTCTTAAGAGGAAACTCGTTGGGTCAGTATGCAAGAGGAAGTTCGAGGCGACTGTGCAGGCGCGATGTGAGATGGTCGTTGCCCGCGCCGGGGAAGCGATGACTTAGAGGGATGGCCAGGGCTGTGAGGCTTGCACGGCAGCTCTAGGTTGGCGGCTAGGTTGGTGCTGGGGGCGGCTACAGCTCAAGGAGGAATACGAAGTGTGTGAAAAATAGAACACTTGTGCGTGGAATCAACTTACACCAAATTTTGTTTGAGGTGACTAACGTATAGCCTATAAAAAAAGTGGATTATGGCTTCACATAACTAAGGGTTCATGCCCGTGCCCCGGTAAACCTTGACAGGCCATATAACTGGCTAACGATTCGCTCACCAACATCTCTCTAACATTTTGGCATAGAAATGAACTGAGGAACTATTTGGTGTATGCACCAAATAATTGGTGGACATCCAAATGGGCAACCAAGCCTGGTCACCGACCCATTTTTCGGACTGTTTGCCCAGGGCTCCGATCCTAACAACCCTTAAGATACAGGTTAGTCAAATATGTTATTAATCATGTTTTAAGTGCCACACAATTTTGAAGGCATACAAATATTAATTGTTAGATGTAATTAAGATATAAATGTACATTGAGAACCAACTAGTGGTTGGATGGGTTGGAGGGTGGCGGCGCGGTATCCCAACCCTGTCAGCGACCAAGCTGCATGTTTGACACTTTGGTATTTCACTAATGTAAATTATTCTTTCTGTGCGAGATGATTGTCTATCGATGATAATGAGGTGTATGTGATGATTTCGTCAATCTTGAAGCTTCACAACTTCGATCCTATCTTCGGCAGGAGGTGTGAGTGTGTATGGTGCCGTGAGTGTGATGGCGTGTGAGTTTACATTATAACCGGTGTTTCTAGAAAAAAAATTGTATATTGAGTGACTATTTTGACAGAAAATAGTCTTTTCTCTCAATCACTATTCCTATATTAAATAATGTCAATGTGCAATTGTGTGAGCCCCTAGTGCCTTCTAATAAAGGCGATTTTTTACCTCTCCGATCCTAGGGTCCTGGTTGATCCCTGGAAATTCGATGTTGTATCACATGCACTGCAGGAATCAGACAACTATCAGCCAAAACTGAGGTTACATTCCACATATGTTTATAAGCTCCCTTGTCCCGTGTGGATATCCGATCCCACGCTAGCTCAGTATAAATACAACAGCACCCTCCACGGCTCCACCCCAAACACATAGCTTACCTCTAGGGTTGAAACCAGCAGCACACAGTGGTTTAGGCAACACCTAGCCAAGCATCCTTCCTAGCTAGCCATGGATCCATATCACTACGAAAACATCCATGACCCACACGGCTGCAGCTTCCCCATCCACCCGCAGCCGCCTCTCCTCCTCCACCACTACCCGGCCGCCGCGCTCGCGGAGAGCCGGGTCAGCAGGGGCGGTGCCGGACGGCGCCGCCCCGGCGCGAAGCTCTCGACTGACCCCCAGAGCGTTGCGGCGCGGGAGCGCCGGCACCGGATCAGCGACCGCTTCCGCGTGCTCCGCAGCCTCGTGCCCGGCGGCAGCAAGATGGACACCGTCTCCATGCTGGAGCAGGCCATCCACTACGTCAAGTTCCTCAAGGCGCAGGTCAGCCTGCACCAGGCCGCGCTCGTGCAGCACGAGGAGGGCTGCGGCGGCGTCGGCCATGGCGAGTTCGCCGGCGCCGCTGGCGAGGTGACGGCGATGGAGCTTCCGGCAGCGCAGGCGCTGCAGGAGGTGATGAGCCGCTACTATGCTGCAGCTCATCAGGTGGAAGAACTTGATCTATGCGCGGGGCAGATGAGCAGTAGTTCTCACGATCTGCCTCCGCTGCCTTCCTGCATCTTGGACGAGGAGTCTGCGGCCGCGTGCTACTCCGGGTGCAGCCTCCAAGCCGAGGAGATCGCTCACGCTCACGGATCTTATTAGCCTAGTTATTTAGCCACTGGCTATTGCTTGCAGTAGTACTGATTAAGTGATTATGCAGTTTGCGTACCCAAGTATGTATGTCAGACGCTTAGATCCGTAGCTGCTATCTCTAGTTTTCTACCGAATTAGCCTAATTAGCTCTTGCCGTTATATGGCACTGGCAGCAATTTCCTCTTTGGTGCATGCATGCATGCTTCTGTTGTTCTGTTGGTCGATCAATGTGATTGTGATCACGGACGACAGACTTAGTTTCTTGCCTCCATGTTTACTGCCATTCTTATTCGCCCAGTCACAACTTTATCTTCATTTGTGATCCAACTAGTATGTTTGCTTCATATTTCGTCCTTCGGTGCTACTTTATCGTGTGCAGCTTTACACTCTTTTTCACTTCCCTTTTTCTAGCTATTTGGGTGTTTAGTGGACATAGGAAGATTTATGCTGGACACGTCACACACATGATCATTTTGCAGTTGCTGGCTTGAGTGTATTAGGAGGTAGAATGTATGTACAGTCAGGACGACGTGCTGTATAATTCCCATTTATTTCATTTCAACTCCATGGTAGAGTTATGCTTACGGGAAAGCTAATGTCTGGTGTATCGATACCACATGCAGTGATTCAGATGCATACTTTTTTTTAAATAGCATACATAGAACAAAAAATTTCTTTCCATTCTGTAATCTTATATATGTTCAAACGCAACTCCACTTGAAAACTAGGAAGAGAACCAGATTTTTAGTGCCGGTTGCTGTTCACATAACCACGGCACAGTTTTAATGGAGAAACTATTTTGCTCGGCAGATCTTCATGCTCAACCCCATCAAGAACGAAAATAGGTCTAACAACCGCGAACATGCATCTCCGTATGATCGCTGCGCGCTTATTGAGAGTTAATTAACAACCAAACATATTGACCATTGCTTAAACAAGAATAGTGTATGAAACTAAGTCCGCAGTGTGCATTTCGTATTCGGTGTTCCCAAACTCAACCGCTTACACTTATTGTTAGTTAACGGTCAATACACCTACATTTGTGTCGACACTTGGCTCTACCCCTCCTCTATTGCGACGGTCTTCCCTAACCTATTCGACATTAGCTAAACGTCAATCGACTGACTTTAGCTAATGGGTCCGTCGATTTGAGATTCCCGGAAAACTCGCCGGCGGAAGGCCGGAGGGGAAGAAGGAGAAGGAAGGGGCTCGCCGGAGGGCTACCCCATTATCCATCTTAGGGTTTAGGGTGAGGGCAGTGGTGGGGCTTCACCGGAGAAAAACTAAACGCTGGCGGAGCTAGAGGGATGACCGGGGCCGGCGGAAGACCTGCGGTGGGGGCGGTCCAGGGAGGGCAGGGCGGCGAGCCGGTCGCGGGTGGCGGGGGGCGGTGGCCCATGGGGTGGTTTGCTGAGGAAGAAGAAGGGTTTGTCGTCATAGGATCTTCATCCAATGGTTTGGAATGGTCGACTAACCCAAATGTATAATGTCAGGCGACTTGAAAGTAGCCACGCCCAACCTATTCGCACACTCCACCAAACAATATGTCCGAGTCTATTCTACCTGATGCTTTAGTCTCTAACCTGCGAAATCGCCTAACCACTGCTGCCTCGCAAGAATTGGACCCTCTCTTGCTATTGTTGGAAGACTTTATGCTTCGCTCGACAATGACAAAAGGGTCCTCAATGGGGGCAAAACATTTACAAACAAGACTCCATATGCTCGCATCTCCAAGCACGAAGACGATATGCATGCCAACCTCATCTAGACAATGTGTGTTCCCACCAAGGTCATGGTTTTCACAGCACTGGTGGAGCTTAGTTGGGGTTAAACTATGCCATAGCCTGCCCAGCTTACAGCATACTCCCTCCGTCCTTTAAAGAGTGTACTTTCAACTTTCTTGAGAAGTCATTTTTTTTATATTTGACCATGTTTTTATAATAATACATCAATATTTATGCCATCAAATTAGTAGCATTAGATTCATAATAAAATATACCTTCATCACATACCTATTTGATTTCACAAACATTGGTATATTTTTGCACAAACTTGGTCAAACTTGAGATAGTTTGACCCTCCAACAAAGTTGGAAGTATACTCTTTATTGGAGTATGCATGAGTAAAAGTATGGTTAGTGAGCAAAACAACGTCCATGTATGAGTGAATGCCTAATGTGGCCAGTCCTGGTTTTTTATTGTAGCTCCAACACTGTTCACATGGCTCCTGTTCTGACAGCGCCTCAACTGCAAGGCCAACCTCCACCGAGAAAATATCGCCGCCAACTCTTCTTGCCCTAGATGCAACCATGACAATGAAGACACCAACCACGGTTTCCTACAATACCATCTTTCAGACATAATCTGGCAAAGACTTGGACTTCCTAAGAGCATCTCCAGCCGTGCCCCCAACAGGACCCTAGGCAACTTTTTACACGTCGGCGTCGAAAAAATGCCCCAGTCGCGCCCCCAAGACGCTGAAATCCGCCGGCTCGGCCCATTTTTGGGCCAGACGACCGCAGGCCAAACCCGGCGCACTAGGGGGCGCTCGGGGGCTCCGGCGCAAGGGAAAAGCATGCCCGGCCCACACTGTCAGGCAAAAAGTCAAGCCAACCGGCCAGATTCGCCCCCCCCCCCCCCCGCGCGCGCGCGCTCTAGGCCGCCACCCTGCCGATCCTGGCGGCGCCCACCACCCACCACCACAAGATAGGTCAATCCCCGTCGGAAAAGAGAGGAGGTTTTGCCGCGGCAGCCTTTCCACCACCGTCCGGGCGATTTTTCCGGCGTTCCGGCCGCAAAGGAAGGTGTCCCGGCAGTGTGCACCCACCGTGCCCGCAGGGTGTTCGGCGATTTGCCTGCTCGGCGATGGACTCGGACGACGAGGAGGCGCTAGACGCACTACTAGAGGAGGAAGCCGAAGCCGACGTCCAGGAGGAGGAGCATCTCAAGGCCTCGCCGCCCTAGCCGGCTTGCTCATGAGCAATGAAAAGCCGCGGCGAGGTGGCTCGGCGTCGGGGCGGATGAAAGAAAAGAACCGACATCGTCTGGAAGGCTACTCCATGCTCTACTCCAACTACTCGCCAACTCTCCACTGCACGGCGACAAAGTATTTCGGCGCCGTTATCGGATGAGCCAAAAGCTTTTCCTCGGGATTGTGAATTTCATCTGGTAGTTCGACAGCTACTTCAAGTGCAAGAAGGATTGCACCGGAAAACTTGGATTCACCTCAATCCAGAAGTGCACGACAGCGATGAGGATGCTTATCGAAAGAGGCTACAATTGATCCCCTATACTTGTGGGTTATCCAGACCTTTTTCTGGCGCCGTTGCCGGGGAGCCATAGCGTGGGGTGAATATTCTCGTGTGTCCTTGTTTGCTTTATCACTAAGTAATTTTTATTTGTTGTTCTTAGTTGTTTTCTATCTTTAGTTATGGGTAGGAAATGCAAAATACCAAAAAAAAATAGTTGTACCAACTGAACCAATGGTTGAAGAACCACTCAAAATCTATCACACTCCTGAAGCTTATTACTTGGATCATCTTTGATCCCTATGTGCTCGTCCTGAAACCCCAACTAGCTTAGTTGAGGGCAAATCCTTAGATGAGCATGCTTGTTATGTGCGACACCGTATATCTGAAAAAGGGAAACGTTTACTAGATCAAATTCATCGTTTGAAATGTTATGCTTGGAATTTATGCGAAATATATGATTATACTTGTTGGTCTGAAGACCCTAAGAAACACCTTCCCTACCAATGTTTGTTTAGTGATAATGGAATCGTATCTTCTTATGCTTAGGGTGTTTATAATTACTATGATGTTCAACAAATTGGACTAGAGGAAGGGCGGCGCCCCCCTTACCTTTTCCTACTTCCTCTCTCTTTCCATTTTTCCTTCTCTCCTACTCTGAAAAGGAAAGGGATTCCTACTACACTAGTAGAAAAAGGGCCTTTAGTCCCGGTTCATAAGGGCCTTTAGTCCCGGTTCTGGAACCGGGACTAAAGGGTCGGTACTAAAGCCTCCTCCTTTAGTCCCGGTTCTTATACGAACCGGGACTAAAGGCCCTCCACGTGGCCGCTGCCTGCAGGCCCAACTTTAGTCCCGGTTGGTAACACCAACCGGTACTAAAGGAAATTTTATGATTTTTTTGAATTTTTTTATTTTTTTTATTTTCAAAATTTTGAATTATTTTAACCTCTAATCTCTAATCACCCCTCATCATTGCTCAATTTAACCTTTAATCTCTAATCACCCCTCATCATTCCAAATTATCTAACTTCCCGAACGGTCACCCATCCTCTCACTACTCCAGCCTGAGCACGCTTAACTTCCGGGTTCTATTCTCCCTCGTTTCCAAGTCTGCACTTGTTGTTTTCCTGACAATAGTAAGATGTCAATCCTATTAACCCTCAGAAATTTAGCTTGAGCATGTAGTCACACATTTCACTGTTTGAGTTTGAAACTATTATTCTGAAAAACAATAATTATTTAGTAACACTAATATTTCTTGCATAAGTAGTTTGACCACAATTTGACTCTAGTTTGACCATAGTTTGACCAGATTTGACCAAATCCAATCTCGGAGGGGCTCTCGCCCCTCCCATGCCATGGAGACCAAGGACCAGAGGGGAAACCCTTCTCCCATCTAGGGAGGAGGTCAAGGAAGAAGAAGAAGGAGGGGGGCTCTCTCTCCCTCGCTTCCGGTGGTGCCGGGGTGCCGCCGGGGGCCATCATCATCACCGCAATCTTCACCAACAACTTCACCGCCATCATCACCAACTCTTCCCCCCTCTATGCAGCGGTGTAAACTCTCTCTTACCTATTGTAATCTCTACTTAAGCACGGTGCTCAACACTATATATTATTTCCCAATGATGTATAGCTATCCTATGATGCTTGAGTAGATCCGTTTTGTTCTATGGGTTATTTGATGATCGTGATTGGTTTGAGTTGCATGTTTTATTATTGGTGCTGTCCTATGGTGCTCTCCATGTCGCGCAAGCGTCAGGGATTCCCGTTGTAGGGTTTGCAATATGTTCATGATTTGCTTACAGTGGGTGGCGTAGGTGACACACGCACAGACCCGAGTAAGTAGGTTGTTTGCGTATAGGATAAAGAGGACTTGATACTTTAATGCTATAGTTGGGTTTTACCTTAATGATCTTTAGTAGTTGCAGATGCTAGCTAGAGTTCCAATCATAAGTGCACATGATCCAAGTAGAGAAAGTATGTTAGCTTATGCCTCTCCCTCATATAAAATTGCAACAATGATTACCGGTCTAGTTATCGATTGCCTAGGGACAAATATCTTTCTCGTAACAAAAAGATCTTTACTAAAACTAATTTAGTTGTATCTTTACCTAAACAGCCCCTACTTTTTATTTACGTAATCTTTATTATCGTGCAAACCTATCCAACAACACCTACAAAGTACTTCTAGTTTCATACTTGTACTAGGTAAAGTGAACGTCAAGCGTGCGTAGAGTTGTATCGGTGGTCGATAGAACTTGAGGGAATATTTTTTTTCTACCTTTAGCTCCTCGCTGTGTTCGACACTCTTACTTATCGAAAGAGGCTACAATTGATCCCCTATACTTGTGGGTTATCAAGACCTTTTTCTGGCGCCGTTGCCGGGGAGCCATAGCGTGGGGTGAATATTCTCATGTGTGCTTGTTTGCTTTATCACTAAGTAATTTTTATTTGTTGTTCTTAGTTGTTTTTTATCTTCAGTTATGGGTAGGAAATGCAAAATACCAAAAAAAATTAGTTGTACCTACTAAACCAATGGATGAAGAACCACTCAAAATCTATCACACTCCTGAAGCTTATTAGTTGGATCATCTTTGATCCCTATGTGCTTGTGCTGAAACCCCAACTATCTTAGTTTAGGGCAAATCCTTAGATGAGCATGCTTGTTACGTGCGACACCGCATATCTGAAAAAGGGAAATGTTTACTGGATCAAATTCATCGTTTGCAATGTTATGCTTGGAATTTATGTGAAATATATGATTATACTTGTTCTGTAGACCCTTAGAAACACCTTCCCTACCAATGTTTGTTTAGTGATAATGGAATCATATCTTCTTATGCTAAGGGTGTTTATAATTACTATGATGTTCAACAAATTAAAGAATTTATTGCTTTTAAGGGTGCTTATGAAATTCCTTCTTTGATTGAAAAGTATGATGCTACTCTTTACAAGTCTGAAAATATTGCCATACTTGAATATTGTTACGAGAATTACGCTTCTAATGCCTATGTTAAACCATATATCAAGGTCTCCTCTGCTGTCCAAGAAGAGACTAATAATTTGCAGGAGTCTATGGAAGAAGAAATTGATGAAACTGTGAGGTCATTGGACGAAAAAGATGATGAGGAGAGCGAAGAACAAAAGGAGGAAGAGCGGATTAGCTACCCGTGCCCACCTTCTAATGAGAGTAACTCTTCAACTCATACGTTGTTTAATTTCCCTTCGTGCATACCGAAGGATGATTGCTATGATGATTGTTATGACCCCGTTGATTCTCTTGAAATATCCCTTTTTGATGATGCTTGTTATGCTTGTGGCCAAGATGCCAATATGAATTATGCTTATGGAGATGAACTTGCTATAGTTCCTTATGTTAAACATGAAATTTTTGCTATTGCGCCCATGCATGATAGTCCTATTATCTTTTTGAATTCTCCCGACTAGACTATATCGGAGAAGTTTGCACTTATTAAGGATTATATTGATGGGTTGCGTTTTATTACTACACATGGTGATTTTGATGAATATAATATGCATGTGCTTTCTGCTCCTACTTGCAATTATTATGAGAGAGGAACTATATCTCCACCTCTCTATGTTTCCAATACGATAAAATTGCAAGAAACAGTTTATACTATGCATTGGCCTTTACTTTGTGTGCATGAATTGTTCTTTTATGACATGCCAATGCATAGGAAGAGAGTTAGACTTCGTTGTTGCATAATATATGTTACTTTGTGCTCACTACTAAATTACAAATCATTGTTAATTGAAATTGGCTTTGATATACCTTGCGATCCGGGTGGATCCATTACTTGAGCACTATATGCCTAGGTTAATGGCTTTAAAGAAAGCGCTGCCAGGGAGACAACCCGGAAGTTTTAGAGAATCATTTATTTTTGTTGTGTGCTTTTATAAGGTTTAAAAATAAAAATAATGTGCCAAGATTTGCCTTTAGGATGTTTACTTTACTTGTTGGTTTGTACGGTGCAGGACAGAAACTTTGGCTGTAGTGCGTGATTTTACATTTTTACTGGAACGTCAAACGGTTCTGATTCTTTTTGCACTGTCTGTCTATACGAATTTTTTATTTTCCCTAATTTTGGTAGAATTTTCCAAGTATAAGAAGTATGGTGAATGTTCAGATTATTACAGGCTGTTCTGTTTTAGACAGATTCTGTTTTTGATGCATAGTTTGCTTGTTTTGATGAAACTATCAATTTACATCAGTGGATTAAGCCATGGAAAAGTTATATTACAGTAGACACAATGCAAAATCAAAATATGAATTGGTTTGCAACAGTAATTAGAGTATAGATTTGCTTTATTATACTAACGGATCTTACCGAGTTTTCTGTTGAAGTTTTGTGTGGATGAAGTGTTCGATGATCGAGAAGGTCTCGATATGAGAAGAAGGAAGAGAGGCAAGAGCTCAAGCTTGGGGATGCACAAGGCACCCCAATTAAATATTCAAGGAGACTCAAGCGTCTAAGCTTGGGGATGCCCCGGAAGGCATCCCCTCTTTCTTCAACAAGTATCGGTATGTTTCCGGATTCGTTTCATTCATGTGATATGTGCAGATCTTGGAGCGTCTTTTACATTTAGTTTTAATTTTTCTTTTATGCACTGTGCTGGTATGAGATAGTCCTTGGTTGATTTATAGAATGCTTTATGCATTTCACTTATATCTTTTGAGTATGGCTTTATAGAATGCTTCATGTGCTTCACTTATATCATTTGAAGTTTGGATTGTGAAGGGAATATGCCCTAGAGGCAATAATAAAGTTATTATTTATTTCCTTATTTCATGATAAATGTTTATTATTCATGCTAGAATTGTATAACCGGAAACATAATACATGTGTGAATACATAGACAAACAAAGTGTCACTAGTATGCCTCTACTTGACTAGCTCGTTAATCGAAGATGGTTATGTTTCCTAACCATAGACATGTATTGTCATTTGATTAACGGGATCACATCATTAGGAGAATGATGTGATTGACATGACCCATTCCATTAGCTTAGCACCCGATCGTTTAGTATGTTGCTATTGCTTTCTTCATGACTTATACATGTTCCTATTGAAGGAAATATGCCCTAGAGGCAATAATAAAGTTATTATTTATTTCCTTATATCATGATAAATGTTTATTATTCATGCTAGAATTGTATTAACCGGAAACATAATACATGTGTGAATACATAGACAAACTTAGTGTCACTAGTATGCCTCTACTTGACTAGCTCGTTAATCAAAGATGGTTATGTTTCCTAACCATGAACAAAGTGTTGTTATTTGATTAACGAGGTCACATCATTGGTTGAATGATCTGATTGACATGACCCATTCCATTAGCTTAGCACCCGATCCTTTAGTATGTTGCTATTGCTTTCTTCATGACTTATACATGTTCCTATGACTATGAGATTATGCAACTCCCGTTTGCCGGAGGAACACTTTGGGTGCTACCAAACGTCACAACGTAAATGGGTGATTATAAAGGAGCATTACAGGTGTCTCCAAAGGTAGATGTTGGGTTGGCATATTTCGAGATTAGGATTTGTCACTCCGATTGTCGGAGAGGTATCTCTGGGCCCTCTCGGTAATGCACATCACATAAGCCTTGCAAGCATTACAACTAATATGTTAGTTGTGAGATGATGTATTACGGAACGAGTAAAGAGACTTGCCGGTAACGATATTGAACTAGGTATTGGATACCGACGATCGAATCTCGAGCAAGTAACATACCGATGACAAAGGGAACAATGTATGTTGTTATGCGGTCTGACCGATAAAGATCTTCGTAGAATATGTAGGAGCCAATATGGGCATCCAGGTCCTGCTATTGGTTATTGACCAGAGACATGTCTCAGTCATGTCTACATTGTTCTCGAACCGTAGGGTCCGCACGCTTAAAGTTACGATGAGAGTTATTATGAGTTTATGCATTTTGATGTAACAAAGTTAGTTCGGAGTCCCGGATGTGATCACGGAGATGACGAGGAGTCTCGAAATGGTCGAGACATAAAGATTGATATATTGGACGGCTATATTCGGACACCGGAAGTGTTCCGGATGATTTCGGATAAAACCGGAGTGCCGGAGGGGTTACCGGAACCCCTCGAGGAAGTAATGGGCCTTATTGGGCCTGAGGGGAGAGAGAGGGCAGCAGCCAAAGAGGTGGCGCCCCCCCCCTCAAGGGGAGTCCGAATTGGACTAGGAGGGGGGGCACGGCCCCCCTCTCCCTCTCCCTCTCCCTCTCTTTCCTTCCCCCTCAAGTCTCCTAGTTGGACTAGGAGAGGGGAGTCCTACTCCTACTAGGAGGAGGACTCCTCCTCCCCTTGGCGCGCCCCATAGGCCGGCCGGCCTCCCCCTTGCTCCTTTATATACGGGGGCAAGGGGGCACCCTAGAACACACAAGTTGATCTTTGAGATCGTTCCTTAGCCATGTGCGGTGCCCCCTTCCACCATATTCCACCTCGATCACATCGTTGTAGTGCTTAGGCGAAGCCCTACGTCGGTAGAACATCAAGATCGTCACCACGCCGTCGTGCTGACAGAACTCCTCCCCGAAGCTTTGCTGGATCGGAGCCCGGGGATCGTCATCGAGCTGTACGTGTGCTATGAACTCGGAGGTGCCGGAGTAACGGTGCTTGGATCGGTCAGATCGGGAAGAAGACGTACGACTACTTCCTCTACGTTGTGTCAACGCTTCCGTTGCGATCTACAAGGGTACGTAGATCAGACTCTCCCCCTCGTTGCTATGCATCACCATGATCTTGCGTGTGCGTAGGAATTTTTTTGAAATTACTACATTCCCCAACAGTGGCATCCGAGCCTAGGTTTTATGGTTTGATGTTATATGCACGAGTAGAACACAAGTGAGTTGTGGGCGATACAAGTCATACTGCCTACCAACATGTAATACTTTGGTTCGGCGGTATTGTTGGACGAGACGACCCGGACCAACCTTACGCGTACGCTTACGCGAGACCGATTCCCCCGACGTGCTTTACACACAGGTGGCTTGCAGGCGACTGTCTCTCCAACTTTAGTTGAACCGAGTGTGGCTACGCCCGGTCCTTGCGAAGGTTAAAATGGAGTCTATTTGACAAACTATCGTTGTGGTTTTGATGCGTAGGTGAGATTGGTTCTTGCTTAAGCCCGTAGCAGCCACGTAAAACTTGCAACAACAAAGTAGAGGACGTCTAACTTGTTTTTGCAGGGCATGTTGTGATGTGATATGGTCAAGACATGATGCTAAATTTTATTGTATGAGATGATCATGTTTTGTAACCGAGTTATCGGCAACTGGCAGGAGCCATATGGTTATCGCTTTATTGTATGCAATGCAATCGCGATGTAATGCTTTACTTTATCACTAAGCGGCAGCGATAGTCGTGGAAGCATAAGATTGGCGAGACGACAACGATGCTACGATGGAGATCAAGGTGTCGCGCCGGTGACGATGGTGATCATGACGGTGCTTCGGAGGTGGAGATCATAAGCACAAGATGATGATGGCCATATAATATCACTTATATTGCATGTGATGTTTATCTTTTTATGCATCTTATCTTGCTTTGATTGACGGTAGCATTATAAGATGATCTCTCACTAAATTATCAAGAAGTCTTCTCCCTGAGTATGCACCGTTGCCAAAGTTCGTCGTGCCCAGACACCACGTGATGATCGGGTGTGATAAGCTCTACGTCCATCTACAATGGGTGCAAGCCAGTTTTTGCACACGCAGAATACTCAGGTTAAACTTGACGAGCCTAGCATATGCAGATATGGCCTCGGAACACAGAGACCGAAAGGTCGAGCGTGAATCATATAGTAGATATGATCAACATAACGATGTTCACCATTGAAAACTACTCCATCTCACGTGATGATCGGTTATGGTTTAGTTGATTTGGATCATGTGATCACTTAGAGGATTAGAGGGATGTCTATCTAAGTGGGAGTTCTTAAGTAATTTGATTAATTTAACTTAAACTTATCATGAACTTAGTACCTGATAGTATCTTGCTTGTTTATGTTGATTTTAGATAGATGGCTCGTGCTGTTGTTCCGTTGAATTTTAATGTGTTCCTTGAGAAAGCAAAGTTGAAAGATGAGGGTAGCAATTACACGGACTGGGTCCGTAACTTGAGGATTATCCTCATTGCTGCTCAGAAGAATTACGTCCTGGAAGCACCGCTGGGTGCCAGGCCTGCTGCTGGAGCAACACCAGATGTTATGAACGTCTGGCAGAGCAAAGCTGATGACTACTCGATAGTTCAGTGTGCCATGCTTTACGGCTTAGAATCGGGACTTCAACGACGTTTTGAACGTCATGGAGCATATGAGATGTTCCAGGAGTTGAAGTTAATATTTCAAGCAAATGCCCGAATTGAGAGATATGAAGTCTCCAATAAGTTCTATAGCTGCAAGATGGAGGAGAACAGTTCTGTCAGTGAGCATATACTCAAAATGTCTGGGTATAATAATCACTTGATTCAGATGGGAGTTAATCTTCCAGATGATTGCGTCATTGACAGAATTCTCCAATCACTGCCACCAAGCTACAAGAGCTTCGTGATGAACTATAATATGCAAGGGATGAACAAGACTATTCCCGAGCTCTTCGCAATGCTGAAAGCTGCGGAGGTAGAAATCAAGAAGGAGCATCAAGTGTTGATGGTTAACAAGACCACTAGTTTCAAGAAAAAGGGCAAAGGGAAGAAGAAGGGGAACTTCAAGAAGAACGCCAAGCAAGTTGCTGCTCAGGAGAAGAAACCCAAGTCTGGACCTAAGCCTGAAACTGAGTGCTTCTACTGCAAGCAGACTGGTCACTGGAAGCGGAACTGCCCCAAGTATTTGGCGGATAAGAAGGATGGCAAGGTGAACAAAGGTATATGTGATATACATGTTATTAATGTGTACCTTACTAGAGCTCGCAGTAGCACCTGGGTATTTGATACTGGTTCTGTTGCTAATATTTGCAACTCGAAACAGGGACTACGGATTAAGTGAACACTGGCGAAGGACGAGGTGACGATGCGCGTGGGAAACAGTTCCAAAGTCGATGTGATCGCGGTCGGCACGCTACCTCTACATCTACCTTCGGGATTAATATTAGACCTAAATAATTGTTATTTGGTGCCAGTGTTAAGCATGAACATTATATCTGGATCTTGTTTGATGCAAGATGGTTATTCATTTAAATCAGAGAATAATGGTTGTTCTATTTATATGAGTAATATCTTTTATGGTCATGCACCTTTGAAGAGTGGTCTATTTTTGATGAATCTCGATAGTAGTAACACACATATTCATAATGTTGAAGCCAAAAGATGCAGAGTTGATAATGATGGTGCAACTTATTTGTGGCACTGCCGTTTAGGTCATATCGGTGTAATGCGCATGAAGAAACTCCATACTGATGGGCTTTTGGAACCACTTGATTATGAATCACTTGGTACTTGGGAACCGTGCCTCATGGGCAAGATGACTAAAACACCGTTCTCCGGTACTATGGAGAGAGCAACAGATTTGTTGGAAATCATACATACCGATGTATGTGGTCCGATGAATATTGAGGCTCATGGCGGATATCGTTATTTTCTCACTTTCACAGATGACTTAAGCAGATATGGGTATATCTACTTAATGAAACATAAGTCTGAAACATTTGAAAAGTTCAAAGAATTTCAGAGTGAAGTTGAAAATCATCGTAACAAGAAAATAAAGTTTCTATGATCTGATCGTGGAGGAGAATATTTGAGTTACGAGTTTGGTGTACATTTGAAAAATTGTGGAATAGTTTCGCAACTCACGCCACCTGGAACACCACAACGTAATGGTGTGTCCGAACGTCGTAATCGTACTTTACTAGATATGGTGCGATCTATGATGTCTCTTACTGATTTACCGCTATCGTTTTGGGGTTATGCTTTAGAGACGGCCGCATTCACGTTAAATAGGGCACTATCAAAATCCGTTGAGACGACGCCTTATGAACTGTGGTTTGGCAAGAAACCAAAGTTGTCGTTTCTTAAAGTTTGGGGTTGTGATGCTTATGTGAAAAAGCTTCAACCTGATAAGTTCGAACCCAAATCGGAGAAATGTATCTTCATAGGATACCCAAAGGAGACAGTTGGGTACACCTTCTATCACAGATCCAAGGGCAAGACATTCGTTGCTAAGAATGGATCATTTCTAGAGAAAGAGTTTCTCTCGAAAGAAGTGAGTGGGAGGAAAGTAGAACTTGATGAGGTAACTGTACCTGCTCCCTTATTGGAAAGTAGTACATCACAAAACATTGTTTCTGCGACACCTATACCAAGTAGTGAGGAAGCTAATGATGATGATCATGAAACTTCAGGACAAGATACTACTGAACCTCGTAGATCAACCAGAGTGAGATCCGCACCAGAGTGGTATGGTAATCCAGTTCTGGAAGTCATGCTACTAGATCATGATGAACCTACAAACTATGAAGAAGCGATGGTGAGCCCAGATTCCGCAAAGTGGCTTGAAGCCATGAAATCTGAGATGGGATCCATGTATGAGAACAAAGTATGGACTTTGGTTGACTTGCCCGATGATCGGCAAGCAATTGAGAATAAATGGATCTTCAAGAAAAAGACTGACGTTGACGGTAATGTTACTGTCTATAAAGCTCGACTTGTCGCAAAAGGTTTTCGACAAGTTCAAGGGGTTGACTACGATGAGACCTTCTCACCCGTAGCGATGCTTAAGTCTGTCGGAATCATGTTAGCAATTGCCGCATTTTATGATTATGAAATTTGGCAGATGGATGTCAAAACTGCATTCCTGAATGGATTTCTGGAAGAAGAGTTGTATATGATGCAACCGGAAGGTTTTGTCGATCCAAAGGGAGCTAACAAAGTGTGCAAGCTCCAGCGATCCATTCATGGACTGGTGCAAGCCTCTTGGAGTTGGAATAAACGCTTTGATAGTGTGATCAAAGCATTTGGTTTTATACAGACTTTCGGTGAAGCCTGTATTTACAAGAAAGTGAGTGGGAGCTCTGTAGCATTTCTGATATTATATGTGGATGACATATTGCTGATTGGAAATGATATAGAATTTCTAGATAGCATAAAGGGATACTTGAATAAGAGTTTTTCAATGAAAGACCTCGGTGAAGCTGCTTACATATTAGGCATAAAGATCTATAGAGATAGATCAAGACGCTTAATTGGACTTTCACAAAGCACATACCTTGACAAGATTTTGAAGAAGTTTAAAATGGATCAAGCAAAGAAAGGGTTCTTGCCTGTGTTACAAGGTGTGAAGTTGAGTCAGACTCAATGCCCGACCACTGCAGAAGATAGAGAGAAAATGAAAGATGTTCCCTATGCTTCAGCCATAGGCTCTATCATGTATGCAATGTTGTGTACCAGACCTGATGTGTGCCTTGCTATAAGTTTAGCAGGGAGGTACCAAAGTAATCCAGGAGTGGATCACTGGACAGCGGTCAAGAACATCCTGAAATACCTGAAAAGGACTAAGGATATGTTTCTCGTATATGGAGGTGACAAAGAGCTCACCATAAGAGGTTACGTTGATGCAAGCTTTGACACTGATCCGAACGATTCTAAATCGCAAACCAGATACGTGTTTACATTAAACGGTGGAGCTGTCAGTTGGTGCAGTTCTAAACAAAGCGTCGTAGCGGGATCTACATGTGAAGCGGAATACATAGCTGCTTCGGAAGCAGCAAACGAAGGAGTCTGGATGAAGGATTTTATATCCGATCTAGGTGTCATACCTAGTGCATCGGGTCCAATGAAAATATTTTGTGACAATACTGGTGCAATTGCCTTGGCAAAGGAATCCAGATTTCACAAGAGGACCAAGCACATCAAGAGACGCTTCAATTCCATCCGGGATCTAGTCTAGGTGGGAGACATAGAGATTTGCAAGATACATACGGATCTGAATGTTGCAGACCCATTGACTAAGCCTCTTCCACGAGCAAAACATGATCAACACCAAGGCTCCATGGGTGTTAGAATCATTACTGAGTAATCTAGATTATTGACTCTAGTGCAAGTGGGAGACTGGAGGAAATATTCCCTAGAGGCAATAATAAAGTTATTATTTATTTCCTTATATCATGATAAATGTTTATTATTCATGCTAGAATTGTATTAACCGGAAACATAATACATGTGTGAATACATAGACAAACTTAGTGTCACTAGTATGTCTCTACTTGACTAGCTCATTAATCAAAGATGGTTATGTTTCCTAACCATGAACAAAGTGTTGTTATTTGATTAACGAGGTCACATCATTGGTTGAATGATCTGATTGACATGACCCATTCCATTAGCTTAGCACCCGATCCTTTAGTATGTTGCTATTGCTTTCTTCATGACTTATACATGTTCCTATGACTATGAGATTATGCAACTCCCGTTTGCCGGAGGAACACTTTGGGTGCTACCAAACGTCACAACGTAAATGGGTGATTATAAAGGAGCATTACAGGTGTCTCCAAAGGTAGATGTTGGGTTGGCGTATTTCGAGATTAGAATTTGTCACTCCGATTGTCGGAGAGGTATCTCTGGGCCCTCTCGGTAATGCACATCACATAAGCCTTGCAAGCATTACAACTAATATGTTAGTTGTGAGATGATGTATTACGAAATGAGTAAAGAGACTTGCCGGTAACGAGATTGAACTAGGTATTGGATACCGACGATCGAATCTCGAGCAAGTAACATACCGATGACAAAGGGAACAACGTATGTTGTTATGCGGTCTGACCGATAAAGATCTTCATAGAATATGTAGGAGCCAATATGGGCATCCAGGTCCCGCTATTTGTTATTGACCGGAGACGTATCTCGGTCATGTCTACATTGTTCTCGAACCTTAGGGTCCGCACGCTTAAAGTTACGATGACAGTTATTATGAGTTTATGCATTTTGATTTAACGAAGTTAGTTCGGAGTCCCGGATGTGATCAAGGACATGACGAGGAGTCTCCAAATGGTCGAGACATAAAGATTGATATATTGCACGGCTATATTCGGACACCGGAAGTGTTCCGGATGATTTCGGATAAAACCGGAGTGCCGGAGGGGTTACTGGAACCCCCCGGGGAAGTAATGGGCCTTATTGGGCCTGAGGGGAGAGAGAGGGCAGCAGCCCAAGAGGTGCCCCCCCCCCCCCGCGCCCCTCAAGGGGAGTCCGAATTGGACTAGGAGGGGGGCGCGGCCCCCCTTTCCCTCTCCCTCTCCCTCTCTTTCCTTCCCCCTCAAGTCTCCTAGTTGGACTAGGAGAGGGGAGTCCTACTCCTACTAGGAGGACTCCTCCTCCCCTTGGCGCGCCCCATAGGCCGGCCGGCCTCCCCCTTGCTCCTTTATATACGGGGGCAAAGGGGCACCCTAGAACACACAAGTTGATCTTTGAGATCGTTCCTTAGCCGTGTGCGGTGCCCCCTGCCACCATATTCCACCTCGATCATATCGTTGTAGCGCTTAGGCGAAGCCCTGCGTCGGTAGAACATCAAGATCATCACCACGCTGTCGTGCTGACAGAACTCCTCCCCGAAGCTTTGCTGGATCGGAGCCCGGGGATCGTCATCGAGCTGTACGTGTGCTAAGAACTCGGAGGTGCCGGAGTGACGGTGCTTGTATCGGTCAGATCGGGAAGAAGACGTACGACTACTTCCTCTACGTTGTGTCAACGCTTCCATTGCGATCTACAAGGGTATGTAGATCAGACTCTCCCCCTCGTTGCTATGCATCACCATGATCTTGCGTGTGCGTAGGAATTTTTTTGAAATTACTACGTTCCCCAACACCTATGACTATGAGATTATACAACTCCCGTTTGCTGGAGGAACACTTTGTGTGCTACCAAACGTCACAATGTAACTGGGTGATTATAAAGGAGCTCTACAAGTGTCTCCAAAGGTACATGTTGGGTTGGCGTATTTCGAGATTAGGATTTGTCACTCCGATTGTCGGAGAGGTATCTCTGGGCCCACTCGGTAATGCACATCACTATAAGCCTTGCAAGCATTGCAACTAATTAGTTAGTTGTGGGATGATGTATTACAAAACAAGTAAAGAGACTTGCCGGTAACGAGATTGAACTAGGAATTGAGATACCGACGATCGAATCTCGGGCAAGTAACATACCGATGACAAAGGGAACAACGTATGTTGTTATGCGGTCTGACCGATAAAGATCTTCGTAGAATATGTAGGAGCCAATATGAGCATCCAGGTTCCGCTATTAGTTATTGACCGGAGACGTGCCTCGGTCATGTCTACATTGTTCTCGAACCCGTAGGGTCCGCACGCTTATGGTTTCAATGGCAGTTATATTATGAGTTTATGAGTTTTTATGTACCGAAGGAGTTCGGAGTCCCGGATGAGATCGAGGACATGACGAGGAGTCTCGAAATGGTCGAGACGTAAAGATTGATATATTGGACGACTATATTCGGACATCGGAAAGGTTCCGAGTGATTCGGGTATTTTTCGGAGTACCGGAGAGTTATGGGAATTTGCCGGGGAGTATATGGGCCTTATTGGGCTTTAGGGGAAAGAGAGAGGAGAGGTTGGGCGCCCCCCAAGGCCTAGTCCGAATTGAACTAGGGGGAGGGGCTGCGCCCCCTCCTTCCTTCTCTTCTCCCTTCCCTTGCCTTATCTCCTACTCCTACTACTTGGAAGGACTCCTAGTTGGACTAGGAAAGGGGGAATCCTACTCCCGGTGGGAGTAGGACTCCCCTAGGGCGCGCCATAGAGAGGGCCGGCCCTCCCCTCCTCCACTCCTTTATATACGGGGGCAGGGGCACCCCATAGACACACAAGTTGATCTTCGTGATTGTTCTCTTAGCCGTGTGCGGTGCCCCCCTCCACCATAATCCTCGACAATATTGTAGCGGTGCTTAGGCGAAGCCCTGCGACGGTAGAACATCAAGATCATCACCACGCCGTCGTGCTGACGGAACTCTTCCCCGACACTTTGCTGGATTGGAGTCCGGGGATCGTCATCGAGCTAAACGTGTGCTAGAACTCGGAGGTGCCATAGTTTCGGTGCTTGATCGGTCGGGCCGTGAAGACGTACGACAACATCAACCACGTTGTTATAACGCTTCCGCTTTCGGTCTACGAGGGTACGTAGATCACACTCTCCCCTATCGTTGCTATGCATCACCATGATCTTGCGTGTGCGTAGCAAATTTTTGAAATTACTACGTTCCCCAACAGTGGTATCAGAGCCTAGGTTTTATGCGCTGATGTTGTGCATGAGTAGAACACAAGTGAGTTGTGAGCGATATAAGTCATACTGCTTACCAGCATGTCATACTTTGGTTCGGCGGTATTGTTGGATGAAGCGGCCTGGACCGACATTACACGTACGCTTACGCGAGACTGGTTCTACCGATGTGCTTTGCACACAGGTGGATGGCGGGTGTCAGTTTCTCCAACTTTAGTTGAACCAAATATGGCTACGCCCGGTCCTTGCGAAGGTTAAAACAGCACCAACTTGACAAACTATCGGTGTGGTTTTGATGCGTAGGTAAGAACGGTTCTTGCTAAGCCCGTAGCAGCCACGTAAAACTTGCAACAACAAAGTAGAGGACGTCTAACTTGTTTTTGCAGGGCATGTTGTGATGTGATATGGTCAAGACGTGATGAGATATAAGTTGTTGTATGAGATGATCATGTTTTGTTGAAGTTATCGGCAACTGGCAAAATCCTTATGATTGTCTCTCTATTGCATAAGATGCAAGCGCCAAATAATTGCTTTACTCTATCGCTATGCGATAGCAATAGTTGCAAGATCAATTGTTGGCGAGACGACCATGTAATGACACATTGATATAGATCAAGATGATGGAGATCATGGTGTCATGCCGGTGACGATAGAGATCATGACAGTACTTTGGAGATAGAGATCAAAGGCGCAAGATGATGATGGCCATATCATGTCACATATTTTGATTGCATATGATATTTATCTTTTATACATCTTATTTTTGCTTTGTTTGACGGTAGCATTTTAAGATGACCTCTCACTAATTATCAAGAAGTGTTCTCCCTGAGTATGCACCGTTGCCAAAGTTCGTCGTGCCCAGACACCACGTGATGATCGGGTGTGATAAGCTCTACGTCCATCTATAATGGGTGCAAGCCAGTTTTGCACACGCAGAATACTCAGGTTAAACTTGACGAGCCTAGCATATGCAGATATGGCCTCGGAACACTGAGACCGAAAGGTCGAGCGTGAATCATATAGTAGATATGATCAACATAGCGATGTTCACCATTGAAAACTACTCCATTTCACGTGATGATCAGTTATGGTTTAGTTGATTTGGATCACGTAATCACTTAGAGGATTAGAGGGATGTCTATCTAAGTGGGAGTTTTTAAGTAATATGATTAATTGAACTTTAATTTATCATGAACTTAGTCCTGGTAGTATTAGCATATCTATGTTGTAGATCAATAGCTCGCGTTGTTTCTTCCCTATATTTTATATATGTTCCTAGATAAAACTTAGTTGAAAGATGTTAGTAGCAAAGATGCGGATTGGATTCGTGATCTGAGGTTTATCCTCATTGCTGCATAGAAGAATTATATCCTTGATGCACCGCTAGGTGACAGACCTATTGCAGGAGCAGATGAAGACGTTATGAACGTTTGGCTAGCTCAATATGATGACTACTTGATAGTTTAGTGCACCATGCTTAACGGCTTAGAATCGGGACTTCAAAGACGTTTTGAACGTCATGGACCATATGAGATGTTCCAGGAGTTGAAGTTCATATTTCAAGAAAATACCCGAGTTGAGAGATATGAAGTCTCCAACAAGTTCTATAGCTAAAAGATGGAGGAGAATAGCTCAAGCAGTGAGCATGTGCTCAGATTGTCTGGGTACTACAATCACTTGAATAAAGTGGGAGTTAATCTTCCAAATAAAATAGTGATTGATAGAATTCTCTAGTCACCATCACCAAGTTAGTAGAACTTCGTGATGAACTATAATATGCAAGGGATGACGAAAACAATTCCCAAGCTCTTCGTGATGCTAAAATCGGCGAAGGTAGAAATCAAGAAAAACATCAAGTGTTGATGGTTGACAAGACCACTAGTTTCAAGATAAAGGGCAAAGGGAAGAAGGGGAACTTCAAGAAGAACGGCAAGCAAGTTGCTGCTCAAATGAAGAAGCCCAAGTCTGGACCTAAGCCTGAAAACTAAGTGCTTCTACAGCAAAGGGACTGATCACTGGAAGCGGAACTGCCCCAAGTGATTAGCGGATAAGAAGGATGGCAAAGTGAACATAAGTATATTTTATATACATGTTATTGATGTGTACTTTACTAGTGTTTATAGCAACCCCTCGGTATTAGATACTAGTTCAGTTGCTAAGATTACTAACTCGAAACAGGAGTTGCAGAATAAACAGAGACTAGTTAAGGGTGAAGTGACGATGTGTGTTGGAAGTGGTTCCAAGATTGATATGATCATCATCGCACACTCCCTATACTTTCGGGATTAGTGTTGAACCTAAATAAGTGTTATTTGGTGTTTGCGTTGAGCATGAATATGATTTGATCATGTTTATTATAATATGGTTATTCATTTAAGTAAGAGAATAAATTGTTGTTCTGTTTACATGAATAAAACCTTATATGGTTACACACCCAATGAAAATAGTTCGTTGGATCTCGATCATAGTGATACACATAATCATAATATTGAAACCAAAAGATGCAAAGTTAATAATGATAGTGCAACTTATTTGTGGCACTGCCGTTTAGGTCATATTGGTGTAAAGAGCATGAAGAAAATCCATGCTGATGGGCTTTTGGAATCACTTGATTATGAATCAGTTGATGCTTGCGAACCATGCCTCATGGGCAAGATGACTAAGACTCCGTTCTCCGGAACAATGGAGCGAGCAACAGATTTGTTGGAAATCATACATACTGATATATGTGGTTCGATGAATATTGAGGCTCGCGACAGGTATCATCATTTTCTGATCTTCACAGATGATTTGAGCAGATATGAGTATATCTACTTGATGAAACACAAGTCTGAAACATTTGAAAAGTTCAAAGAATTTCAGAGTGAAGTGGAGAATCATCATAACAAAAATAAAAGTTTCTACGATATGATCGTGGAAATAAAATATTTGAGTTATGAGTTTGGCCTTCAGTTAAAACAATGTAAAATAGTTTCACTACTCACGCCACCTGGAACACCACAGTGTAATGGTGTGTCCGAACGTCATAACCATACTTTATTAGATATAGTGTGATCTATGATGTCTCTTACCGATCTACCACCATCGTTTTGGGGTTATGCATTAGAGACAGCTGCATTCATGTTAAATAGGGCACCATCTAAATCCGTTGAGACGACACCGTATGAACTATGGTTTGGCGAGAAACCTAAGTTGTCGTTTCTTAAAGTTTGGGACTGCGATGCTTATGTGAAAAAGTTTCAACTTGATAAGCTCGAACCCAAATCGGAGAAGTAAATCTTCATAGGATACCCAAAAGAAAATGTTGGGTACACCTTCTATCACAGATCCGAAGGCAAGTTATTCATTGCTAAGAATGGATCCTTTCTAGAGAAGGAGTTTGTCTCGAAAGAAGTGAGTGGGAGGAAAGTAGAACTTGATGAGGTAACTGTACCTGCTCCATTATTGGAGAGTAGTTCATCACAGAAATCTGTTCCTATGACTACTACACCGATTAGTGAGGAAGCTAATGATGATGATCATGTAACTTCAGATCAAGTTACTACCAAACCTCATAGGTAAACCAGAGTGAGATTCGCACCAAAGTGGTACAGTAATCCTGTTCTGGAGGTCATGTTACTTGACCATGATGAGCCTACGAACTATGAGGAAGCGATGATGAGCCCAGATTCCGCGAAATGGCTTGAGGCCATGAAATCTGAGATGGGATCCATGTATGAGAACAAAGTATGGACTTTGGTTGACTTGCCCGATGATCAGCAAGCCATTGAGATTAAATGGATCTTCAAGAGGAAGACAGACGCTGATAGTAGTGTTACTATCTACAAAGCTCGACTTGTCGCAAAAGGTTTTCGACAAGTTCAAGGGATTGACTACGATGAGACCTTCTCACCCGTAGTGATGCTTAAGTCTGTCCGAATCATGTTTGCAATTGCTGCATTTTATGATTATGAGATTTGGCAGATGGATGTCAAAACTGCATTCCTGAATGGATTTCTGGAAGAAGAGTTGTATATGACGCAGCCGGAAGGTTTTGTCGATCCAAAGGGAGCTAACAAAGTGTGCACGCTCCAGCGATCCATTTATGGACTGGTGCAAGCATCTCAAAGTTGGAATATACGCTTTGATGAGTTGATCAAAGCATATAGTTTTATACAGACTTGCGGTGAAGCCTATATTTACAAGAAAGTGAGTGGGAGCACTACAGCATTTCTGATAAGTATATGTGAGTGACATATTGTTGATCGGAAATAATGTAGAATTATTCTGTAAAGCATAAAGAAGTGTTTGAAAGGAATTTTCAAAGAAATACCTTGGTGAAGCTGCTTACATATTGAGCATCAAGATCTATAGAGATAGATTGTAACGCCCCAGATATAACTTTCCCAATTTGTACTCCAACTCTTGCCGTTTCCGGCATTAAGTTATATTTATTTCTTGGGTTCTGGTCTTTGTCTCCGTGTGTTGTTTCGTTTTCGTGCATCTCATATCATGTCATCACGTGCATTGCATTTGCATACATGTTCATCTCATGCATTCGAGCATTTTCCCCGTTGTCCGTTTTGCATTCCGACGCTTCGTTCTCCTCCGGTGGCCATTTCTAGCTTTCTTTCGTGTGTGGGGATTAAACATTTCCGGATTGGACCGAGACTTGCCATGCGGCCTTGGTTTACTACCAGTAGACCGCCTGTCAAGTTTCGGGTCATTTGGACTTCGTTTGATACTCCAACGGTTAACCGAGGGACCGAAAAGGCCTCGTGTGTGTTGCAGCCCAACACTCCTCCAATTTGGCCCAAAACCCACCAAACTCTGCTCCATCGTCTCGGTCGTTCGATCACGATCGCGTGGCCAAAAACCGCACCTTATTTGGACTCTCCTAGCTCCACTTATGCCTATAAATACCCCCTCCATTCGGATCTCTTCTTCCCCCGTCCAAAACCCTAAAAAAAAAGATCCATCTCCCCCCCGCGCCGGGCCAGACACGTCCGCCCGGACCGGACGTTGTCCGCCGCCGCCGCCGACCTACCGGGGCGCGCCACGTGGCAGCGGGCACCCCACATCGCCGCCGCTTCCGCCGGCCAGCCCAGGCCCGCGCGGGGCCCGCCTCCCCGGGCCAGATCCCGCCGCCCGCGCCCGCTTCGTCTCTCCCCACGCCGGCCGAGCTCCGCCGCGGGAAGCTCGCCGCCCGGCCGCTGCTCCGCCGTCGCGCCACGCCGCCGACCCCGCCGGACCTCGCCTCCACGCCGACGACCCCGCCGGACCTCGCCTCCACGCCGATGACCCCGCCGGACCTCGCCTCCACGCCGTCGACCCCGCCGGAGAGCTCCTCCCGCTCCGGCCGACTCCTCCAGCGGCCCCGACGTTTTTCCGGCGAAACACCGGCCGCTACAGTGATTCCGGCAGTCCTCGTTATCCGTGCAAACCCTAGATCCCGATCTGGGGAGGTTGACTTTTGCCTCTCTCAGTAGTTTTTTTGCATACTTCGACTGCTCATATCTTTGCATCCGTAGCTCCGTTTTGGACATATGATATATCAAAATCTTCGTCTCGACGAGTACATCATTTCATTCCATTGCATCATTTGCATTTGAGTTCATCTTGATGCCCAAAATTCTGTTAGAAGGAGGCATCGTGAGTTAAATTGCAGATCCGTTAGCTCATCATTGACTTTTGTCATTTTTGCCATGATTATTGTGTGCATGATATGCCTGTGACCCTTTGGGATGAATTGTTAAGCTTTTTGCCTTCTTTCCAGAGGTGCCACCCATGCATTTTTAGGATGTGTGTGGTGTCTTGTGCAAGCTTGCCAAGAGGGGTACCTGAGATTGCTGATTTTAGGGACTTAGTGTTTTTCACTAAGTCTGGGATATTTTAGTTCATGATGCCATATGTTCGGCTTGTTTCCTAGTGATCCGTGCCCCTTTTGAGTATGATCAGTAAGGGACATTTGTTATTCTTGTTGTGATTTATCCATCCATGTCTTTACTTGTTATGATTGGAGCACCCTAGGTTGAGTCAATCGAGCTCAACTTTTGCATCGTTCTTAATTTGGGCAGATCGTGAACTCTTTTGCGATTTTGCCGGTGCTATTGCTAGTGATCCGTGCATGCCATGCCATTGTTCTGAAAACTGATTGTGTTTCATCTATGTTCGCGTGCTCGTTAGAGTATTTTGTGAACCCTTTTGACCCCAGGTCACTTTGGGTGTTTTGTTAAGCTTGTTGAGTAGCTCCATGCCATGTTCTTACTTGCCATGTTCAGGTTATGTTTCATGTTGTTTTGCTGCTCCGAAGAGAGCATCGTGGTCTGAAATTTCAGACTAGTGTTAATTTCACTAAGTCTGAAATCTGTTTTGCTTATTCAGTTTTGCCATGCTTGTTTGAACCCCTTAATGGACGAATTTGCCTATGGCTCAGTCCTAGTGATTTGTTAAGCATCTTGTGTACATCCCTGTCATGTATTTTGTTTTGATGTTTGGTGGTTGTAGCATGTTCATTTCGTTGCATTTAGGAGCCTACTTGCTTTAAATCGCAGATCGGTTCGTTTCGTAAAACGCTCGCCATTTCCAAACCGTAGCTCTGATTCCTATGATCTTTATATCGTTTTCAGGGGATTTCTTCCCCTCTATCCAGTGGCACACTTGTTTATCCAAGTTCAGGCCAGGTTCATGCATTTCCTGTCACGTCTTGCATTTTGCATCCCGCATAGCATACCATCTTTTGCATCTTGTTGCTTGAGTTTGCACGTGGTTGATTGTATCCTTGTTGCTTGTTTGTGTTGTTGGGTAGAGCCGGGAGACGAGTTCGCTAACGAGGAGCCCGTTGAGTTTGCTTTTGAGGATCCAGTCAACTCTGACAACTGTGCAGGCAAGATGATCATACCCTCGAAATCACTACTATCTTTGCTATGCTAGTTCGCTCGCTCTTTTGCTATGCGAATGCTACGATGCCTACCACTTGCTTGTCAGCCTCCCAATTGCCATGATTGAGCCTCTAACCCACCATTGTCCTAGCAAACCATTGATTGGCTATGTTACCACTTTGCTCAGCCCCTTCTTATAGCGTTGTTAGTTGCAGGTGAAGATTGGAGCCGTTCCTTGTTGGAACATTTATTTACTTGTTGGGATACCATTATATTGCCATGTTATCTTAATGCATCTATATACTTGGTAAAGGGTGGAAGGCTCGGCCTCTCGCCTAGTGTTTTGTTCCACTCTTGCCGCCCTAGTTTCCGTCCTATCGGTGTTATGTTCCCGGATTGTTGCGTCCCTTACGCGGTTGGGCTATAATGGGAACCCCTTGATAGTTCGCCTTGATTAAAGCTTTTCCAACAATGCCCAACATTGGTTTTACCATTTGCCACCTAGCCTCTTTTCCCTTGGGTTTCCGGAGCCCGAGGGTCATCTTATTTTAACCCCCCCCCCCCCCCCGGGCCAGTGCTCCTCTGAGTGTTGGTCCACCCTAGAGCACCGTGCGGGGCCGTCCCTTGGCAACTTGGGTTACGTTGCCTCCCGTACGCTTACCTTATCCGGTGTGCCCTGAGAACGAGATATGTGCAGCTCCTATCAGGATTTGTCGGCACAGCGGGTGGTGTTGCTGGACTTGTTTTAACCTGTCGAATCATCTTGTTGTACCGAGATACTGAGTCTGATCGGTGTGTCTTGGGTGGAGGTCTATTCCTTCGTTGACCGTGAGAGCTTGTTATGGGCTAAGTTGGGACCCCCCTGCAGGGATTGATCTTTTGAAAGCCGTGCCCGCGGTTATGGGCAGATGGGAATTTGTTAATGTTCGGTTGTAGATAACTTGAACCTTAATTAATTAAAATGAATCAACTGAGTGTGTTGCCGTGATGGCCTCTTCTCGGTGGAGTCTGGGAAGTGGACACGGCGTTGGAGTTATGTTTGCGCAGGTTGCTCTCTAGTTTCTCGCTCATGCTTTGCCTCCTCTTCTCGCTCTCTTTTGCGAATAAGTTAGCCACCATATATGCTAGTCGCTTGCTGCAGCTCCACTTATACATTACCCCTTTCCTACCTATTAAGCTCAAATAGTCTTGATCGCGAGGGTGCGAGATTGCTGAGTCCCTGTGGCTCACAGATTACTATTACACCAGATGCAGGGGCAGATGATACAGCTCCAGATGGCGCGCTCGAGCTCAAGTGGGAGTACGACGAGGACTCTCAGCGTTACTATGTGTCTTTTCCTCATGATCAGTAGTGGTGCCTATTCGGGGTTAGATTCAGGGCCTTGCCGCATGTTGGGGGTCTTTTCTATTTTGGCGCCGTAGTCGGGCCATGAGTGAATTGTATGATGGATGTTATTTATGTACTTTGATGTGACGTGGCGAGTGTAAGCCAACTATGTTATCCCTCTTTATTATTATATTACATGGGATGTTTGTGATGATTACCCGACTTGCGACATATGCCTTCAATGCGATTATGCCTCTAAGTCGTGCCTCGACACGTGGGAGATATAGTCGCATCGAGGGCGTTACAAGTTGGTAATCAGAGCCTTCCCCGACCTTAGGAGCCCCCATTGCTTGATCGTTTTAGCAGCCGAGTTGTGTCTAGAAAAAATGTTTTGAGTCCTTTAGGAATTATATATCGGAGAGCTTAGGAATTCTTTTACTTCCCAGTCTCCTCATCGCTCTGGTAAGGCATCCTGACGTAGAGTTTTGACTCTTCTCTTCTCAAATTTCACTAAAAAAAATTTAGGATCACGCGAGTATCTTGGATTTGTTTCGATGACTTATGATGAGAATACTGTCTTGGTGCCTCCTGTCAGGGGTTTAGCGGAAGTGTCCCGGGGAGTTGAGCTCTGAGGTGTTGTCATCATAATTTTATTGTTGCAATTCTGGTATACTTGAGATATGTGCGCGACATCGAAAATCTCCTTTATGCAGTTCGTTGGTGAGATAACCTCGATGCCACCCAGTACTGGGGCGGGAGTTCGGGAGTATCGCCATAACTTGTATAACGGATGTTTTTCGAAGGTTGAGGTAGATGGTTTCCGAAGGTTTCTTGGTTATGTGTTGAAGGATGGATACAGCTGGATGTAGGATTTGCTAGTTCGGGTGAGATATTATGCTTCCCCTGTATCCCCAACACCTGATTGCATAACCGGAAAGTTTCGGGAGTTTCATAGGTGGGAATTCTAGTAGCTCTTAGGAAATCTTTCCAACAGACGTATGATATGAAATTGGGGTTCGACGTCTAGTGGTTCGCCTATTCACGGTCGATTTTACAGTGGTCTCGTTGTGTCTTAAAGAGTCCTTGGCTATGCTGGCTCGGGGACGCTTCGATGTCATGTGCACTGCCTTGTACATGATGGTGCTGTACGATCGAGCCCGTGTAGGTCCCACCACGAAAACTTCGGACGATATTTCTATCATATATTTGTTCCGGCTTATTCCGCAAGCCAACCCTTGGTTTTATTTCCAGTTGTGGTATTCGAGTTGCTTTGACGTCATATGTTGATTCCATCCCTCGTTGATGTACGTCTTCTACCTGATTCTTCGTGGCTTCACAATTTAGGAATATGTGACCACTTCAAGAGAAGTGCATTCGTTCATTTTATTCGGATGTGAAGACTTTATGCTGCAATTTTCATTCCGTTGGATTCAACTTCAATATTTGTCTATTTGTGTGCTAATGGTGGTCAACCTGTTCAGGATGGCTCCTCCAACGCGCACGACTCCGAACCCTGACCCGCCACCACCTCCACCGCCTCCGGAGGCTTGGCAAGCTGTGATGGCCGCAACTAATGCAAATACACAGTTGATCATGCAAATCCTCCAAGAGCGGAATCAAGGCAGTCAAGGGAATCAAGGCAACAATCAGAACCATTTTGCAACTCCGAACCAGTTCCTCGCAAATGGTCCAAAGATGTTCAGCAATTGCGTTGAAGCTACCGATGCTGACGATTGGCTAGTGGATCTAGGCAAGCATTTTGAATGCAGCAACGTCAGACCTGAAGATTTCGTCAAGTTCGCTTCTTTCCAGCTCAAAGATCAGGCCGCAGAGTGGTTCCAGCAGTACCAGGATTCCAGAGGGGGACGTTTGATCACTTGGGATGATTTCCGTCATGATTTCTGATCTCATCACATCCCTCAAAGTGTGACTGAAAGCAAACATGAGGAATTCCGCAATCTGAAGCAAGGCTCTTTGTCTGTCTATGACTACAACAAGTTGTTCCAGAAGCTCGCCCGTTTTGCCAAGCAGGATGTTCCTGATGAGAAGAGCATGATCTATCAGTTCAGGGGTGGTCTCCGTGAAGAAATTCAGCTCGCTCTTGTCCTCTTCGAGCCGCTGAGATACGATGAGTTCTACAACATGGCACTGAAGCAAGAGGCTGCTCAGTTGAGGTGTGATGCTTCCAGGAAGCGAGTCAGAGACACTACACCTTCTTCCTCTACTCAAGTGGCCAAGCAGCAGAAGTATTGGCTTCCTCCTCCTCCGTTCCATCAGCCGTATCAGCAGAAGAGCAAAGGTGGCAGTGGTTCTTCCCACCCACCCAACCCAGGCTTTCAGAACAAGACTTCGTCTCAAGCTCCAAGATCGAGTGCTCCGTACCACCGTCTGCTTTCTGAGGTCACGTGCAACAAGTGCCAACAGAAGGGTCACTACGCCAACAAGTGTTTCAACCAGAGGCGTCTTCCTCCTCCTCCTCCTGTCAGATCGGCAAGTACAGCAGTGGTCAAGCATAATCCCAAGCACGCCAAGGTCAATATGGTGAATGCAGCTCAGGCAGAGGATTCTTCGGATGTCATCATGGGTAACTTTCCAGTTAATTCTATTCCTGCAAGAGTTCTTTTTGACACTGGTGCATCGCATTGTTTCATGTCAAGATCTTTTGTTTCCAAGAATGACTTCGTTTCAAAGATGTTGGGTAAACCTATGGGAGTGGTTTCTCCGACCAAGTCTATGAGGGCTACTTCAATAGTCCCGGATATTTCTATCATGTTGGGTGATTTCAAGTTCTTGGCTTCTCCTATGGTTCTTGGTGATTCTGATATCGATCTTATTCTCGGGATGGACTGGCTCTCTAAGCATAAAGCTCAGCTTGATTGTGCAGCCAGGCAGATTCAACTGACTCATTCGTCTGAGGATGTCATTGTCTTTGCTGCTCGGGATAATACCATCTGGTTGTTTTCTCTCTATGAGAAGGGTGAATTGGATGCTATTTCGCAGATTCCGGTTGTTTGTGAGTATCAAGACGTCTTCCCAGAAGAACTCCCAGGCATGCCTCCGCACTGGCCGGTTGAATTTGTTATTGAACTTGAGCCCGGTACGGAACCTGTGTGCAAACGCCCCTACAAGCTCGGCCCCGAAGAGTTGAAGGAGTTGAAGAAACAACTCAATGTTCAAGAAAGAATGGGTCTCATTCGGCCTAGTACTTCTCCATGGGGTTGTGGTGTTCTTTTTGTGAAGAAGAAGGATGGAACGGACCGACTTTGTGTTGATTATCGTCCATTGAACAAGAAGACCATCAAGAACAAATACCCACTTCCCAACATCAATGAGCTGTTCGAACAACTCAAGGGTGCCCAAGTATTCTCCAAGCTTGACCTTCGTATGGGTTATCATCAAATTCACATTCGTGAGCAAGATATTCCCAAGACGGCTTTCAGGACAAGCTATGGGTCATATGAATACACCGTCATGTCTTTTGGCCTCGCCAACGCTCCTCCGACGTTCTCTCGCATGATGAACTTCATCTTCAACCCCTACACAAATGACTTCGTTTTGGTCTATCTCAACGACATTCTGGTTTTCTCGAAGAACAAGGAAGATCATGCCAAGCACTTGCGTTTGGTTCTTGACAAGCTCAGAGAACATCAGTTCTACGCCAAGTTCTCCAAGTGTGAATTTTGGCTCGATGAGGTTCTTTATCTTGGTCATATCATCTCTGCCAAAGGCATTTCCGTGGATCCCGAGAAGGTGTCTACAATTGTTAATTGGGAACCTCCTCAGAATGTGAAGCAACTCCGTAGCTTCCTCGGTCTCGCAAGCTACTGCCGAAGATTCATTGAAAACTTTTCCAAGATCGCGAAGCCTCTCTCAAATCTTCTTCAGAAGCACGTCAAGTACGTTTGGTCTCCGGAGTGTGATATTGCTTTCAACACTTTGAAAGAGAAATTGATCACTGCTCCAGTTCTGACTCCGCCTGATGAAACCAAGCCGTACGAGGTCTTTTGTGATGCCTCTCTCCAAGGTCTAGGCGCGGTACTGATGCAAGAGAAGAAAGTTGTTGCTTATACCTCTCGCCAGTTGAAGCCTAATGAGAAGAACTACCCCACTCATGATCTCGAGTTGGCGGCAGTTGTGCATGCATTGTTGACTTGGAGACATCTTCTATTGGGAAGGAAAGTGGACATTTTCACTGATCACAAGAGTCTCAAGTACATCTTCACTCAGCCTAATCTCAACCTCAGGCAGACTCGATAGGTCGAAATGATTCAAGAGTACAATCCGAGTATTGAGTATACTCCAGGCAAGGCCAATGTGATTGCTGACGCTTTGAGCAGAAAAGCATATTGCAACAGTCTGATTCTCAAGCCTTATCAACCCGAGCTTTGTGAAGCTTTCCGCAAACTTAATCTGCAAATTGTTCCTCAAGGTTTCCTCGCCAACCTTCAAGTTTCTCCTACCTTGGAAGACCAAATTCGCCAAGCCCAGCTTATTGATGCTATGGTGAAAAAGGTGAAGAGTGGTATTGCAAAGAGTTGGTCCAAGTACAAGTGCTACCGACTTGATGACAAGGACACTCTCTTCTTCAAGGATCGAACTGTTGTGCCCAAAGGTGAACTTCGTAAAGTGATCATGAACGAGGCTCACAAAACTCTCCTCTCCATCCACCCTGGTAGCACGAAGATGTATCAGGATCTGAAGCAAACTTATTGGTGGACTCGAATGAAGCGCGAGATCGCTCAATTCGTGAATGAATGTGATGTCTGCAGAAGAGTGAAGGCAGAACACCAAAGGCCAGCAGGTCTCCTACAACCTCTTGCCATTCCAGAATGGAAGTTTGACCATATTGAAATGGACTTTGTGACTGGGTTTCCAAAGTCCAAGCGTGGCAATGATGCTATATTCGTTGTCATCGACAAGCTCACCAAAGTGGCTCACTTTCTGCCTATCAAAGAGTCTATCACTGCATCTCAATTGGCAGAACTCTATACCTCTCGAATTGTCTCTCTGCACGGTATTCCTCAAGTGATATCTTCAGACCGTGGTAGCATCTTTACCTCCAAGTTTTGGGATTCTTTTCAGAAGGCCATGGGCACCAACATCCGCTTCAGCACTGCTTTCCATCCCCAAACAAGCGGTCAAGTCGAGCGTGTCAACCAGATTCTTGAAGATATGCTAAGGGCTTGTGTTATCTCCTTCGGCATGAAGTGGGAGGATTGTCTTCCTTATGCTGAATTCTCATACAACAACAGTTTTCAAGCAAGTTCGGGCAAGGCCCCATTTGAAATTCTGTATGGTAGGAAGTGTCGTACACCTCTCAACTGGTCTGAAACTGGTGAACGTCAGCTGCTGGGTAATGACCTAATCACAGAGGCAGAGGAAATGTGCAAGGTCATTCGTGATAACCTCAAAGCAGCCCAATCCCGCCAGAAGAGCTACTATGATAGCAAGCACCGTGATTTGGCTTTCGAGATCGGAGATCATGTTTACCTCCGCGTCTCTCCTATGAAAGGGACTCGTCGCTTCGGTATCAAAGGGAAGCTTGCCCCCAGATACGTCGGGCCTTTCAAGATTGTCAGCAAGAGAGGCGACCTCGCCTATCAACTCGAGCTTCCTTCAAACTTTGCTAATGTTCATGATGTGTTCCATGTCTCCCAACTCCGAAAGTGCTTCAAGACGCCTGAGCGTACCGTCGACTTCGAGGACATTGAGCTCCAAGAAGATCTCTCCTATCGTGAGCACCCAGTTGCAATCCTTGAAGAGACTGAACGCAGAACTTGCAACAAATCAATCAAATTTCTCAAAGTCAAGTGGTCACACCATTCCGACCGTGAAGCTACCTGGGAACGCGAGGATCACCTCCGTTCTGAGTACCCGGAGTTCTTTCAGTCCTAGATCTCGAGACGAGATCTTTTCATAGTGGTGGAGTGTTGTAACGCCCCAGATATAACTTTCCCAATTTGTACTCCAACTCTTGCAGTTTCCGGCAATAAGTTATATTTATTTCTCGGGTTCAGGTCTTTTTCTCCGTGTGTTGTTTCATTTTCGTGCATCTCATATCATGTCATCACGTGCATTGCATTTGCATACATGTTCATCTCATGCATTCGAGCATTTTCCCCGTTGTTCGTTTTGCATTCCGGCGCTTCGTTCTCCTCCAATGGCCATTTCTAGCTTTCTTTCGTGTGCGGGGATTAAACATTTCCGGATTGGACCGAGACTTGCCATGCGGCCTTGCTTTACTACCGGTAGACCGCCTATCAAGTTTCGGGTCATTTGGACTTCGTTTGATACTCCAACGGTTAACCGAGGGACCAAAAAGGCCTCGTGTGTGTTGCAGCCCAACACCCCTCCAATTTGGCCCAAAACCCACCAAACTCTACTCCATCGTCTCGGTCGTTCGATCACGATCGCGTGGCAAAAAACCGCACCTTATTTGGACTCTCCTAGCTCCACTTATGCCTATAAATACCCCCTCCATTCGGATCTCTTCTTCCCCCGTCCAAAACCCTAAAAAAAGATCCATCTCCCCCCCGCGCCGGGCCGGACACGTCCGCCCGGACCGGACGTTGTCTGCCGCCGCCGCCGACCTACCGGGGCGCACCACGTGGCAGCGGGCGCCCCACATCGCCGCCGCTTCCGCCGGCCAGCCCAGGCCCGCGCGGGGCCCGCCTCCCCGCCGCCCCGGGCCAGATCCCGCCACCCGCGCCCGCTTCGTCTCTCCCCACGCCGGCCGAGCTCCGCCGTGGGAAGCTCGCCGCCCGGCCGCCGCTCCGCCGTCGCGCCACGCCGCCGACCCCGCCGGACCTCGCCTCCACGCCGATGACCCCGCCGGACCTCGCCTCCACGCCGCCGACCCCGCCGGAGAGCTCCTCCCGCTCCGGCCGACTCCTCCTCCGGCGGCCCCGACGTTTTTCCGGCGAAACTCCGGCCGCTACAGTGATTCCAGCCGTCCTCGTTTTCCGTGCAAACCCGAGATCCAGATCTGGGGAGGTTGACTTTTGCCTCTATCAGTAGTTTTTTTTTGCATACTTTGACTGCTCATATCTTTGCATCCGTAGCTCCGTTTTGGACATATGATATATCAAAATCTTTGTCTCGACGAGTAAATCATTTCATTCCATTGCATCATTTGTATTTGAGTTCATCTTGATGCCCAAAATGCTGTTAGAACGAGGCATCGTGAGTTAAATTGCAGATCCGTTAGCTCATCATTGACTTTTGTCATTTTTGCCATGATTATTGTGTGCATGATATGCCTCTGACCCTTTGGGATGAATTGTTAAGCTTTTTGTCTTCTTTCCAGAGGTGCCACCCATGCATTTTTAGGAAGTGTGTGGTGTCTTGTGCAAGCTTGCCAAGAGGGGTACCTGAGATTGCAGATTTTAGGGACTTAGTGTTTTTCACTAAGTCTGGGATATTTTAGTTCATGATGCCATATGTTCGGCTTGTTTCCTAGTGATCCGTGCCCCTTTTGAGTATGATCAGTAAGGGACATTTGTTATTCTTGTTGTGCTTTATCCATCCATGTCTTTACTTCTTATGATTGGAGCACCCTAGGTTGAGTCAATCGAGCTCAACTTTTGCATAGTTGTTAATTTGGGCAGATCGTGAACTCTTTTGCGATTTTGCCGGTGCTATTGCTAGTGATCCGTGCATGCTATGCCATTGTTCTTACCATGTCTAGCTAGAATTTTGTGCCTTCTTTATGTATAGATGCTTGCCTTGCCATGACTTGCACCGTAGTGAGTGCATCGAGCTCGTTTACATGCCTCCGTGAGTTATAATTTCAGCATGTCTCAGTTTTCACTAAGTCTGAAAACTGATTGTGTTTCATCTATGTTCGCGTGCTCGTTAGAGTATTTTGTGATCCCTTTTGGCCCCAGGTCACTTTGGGTGTTTTGTTAAGCTTGTTGAGTCGCTCCATGCCATGTTCTTACTTGCCATGTTCAGGTTATGTTTCATGTTGTTTTGCTGCTCCGAAGAGAGCATCGTGGTCTGAAATTTCAGACTAGTGTTAATTTCACTAAGTCTGAAATCTGTTTTGCTTATTCAGTTTTGCCATGCTTGTTTGAACCCCTTAATGGACGAATTTGCCTATGGCTCAGTCCTCATGATTTGTTAAGAATCTTGTGTACATCCCTGCTATGTATTTTGTTTTCATGTTTGGTGGCTGTAGCATGTTCATTTCATTGCATTTAGGACCCTACTTGCTGTAAATCGCAGATCGGTTCGTTTCGTAAAATGCTCGCCATTTCCAAACCGTAGCTCCGATTCCTATGATCTTTATACCGTTTTCAGGGGATTTCTTCCCCTCTATCTAGTGGCACACTTGGTTATCCAAGTTGAGGCCAGGTTCATGCATTTCCTGTCACGTCTTGCATTTTGCATCCCGCATCGCATCCCGCATAGCATACCATCTTTTGCATCTTGTTGCTTGAGTTTGCACGTGGTTGATTGTATCCTTGTTGCTTGTTTGTGTTGTTGGGTAGAGCCGGGAGACGAGTTCTCTAACGAGGATCCCATTGAGTTTGCTTTTGAGGATCCAGTCAACTCTGACAACTGTGCAGGCAAGATGATCATACCCTCGAAATCACTACTATCTTTGCTATGCTAGTTCGCTCGCTCTTTTGCTATGCCAATGCTACGATGCCTAACACTTGCTTGTCAGCCTCCCAATTGCCATGATTGAGCCTCTAACCCACCATTGTCCTAGCAAACCGTTGATTGGCTATGTTACCGCTTTGCTCAGCCCCTTCTTATAGCGTTGTTAGGTGCAGGTGAAGATTGGAGTTGTTCCTTGTTAGAACATTTATTTACTTGTTGGGATACTATTATATTGCCATGTTATCTTAATGCATCTATATACTTGGTAAAGGGTGGAAGGCTCGGCCTCTCGCCTAGTGTTTTATTCCACTCTTGCCGCCCTAGTTTCCATCATATCGGTGTTATGTTCCCGGATTGTTGCGTCCCTTACGTGGTTGGGCTATAATGGGAACCCCTTGATAGTTCGCCTTGATTAAAGCTTTTCCAGCAATGCCCAACATTGGTTTTACCATTTGCCACCTAGCCTCTTTTCCCTTGGGTTTCCGGAGCCCGAGGGTCATCTTATTTTAACCCCCCCCCCCCCCGGCCAGTGCTCCTCTGAGTGTTGGTCCACCCTAGAGCATCGTGCGGGGCCGTCCCTTGGCAACTTGGGTTACGTTGGCTCCCGTACGCTTAGCTTATCCGGTGTGCCCTGAGAACGAGATATGTGCAGCTCCTATCGGGATTTGTCGGCACAGCAGGTGGTGTTGCTGGACTTGTTCTAACCTGTCGAATCATCTTGTTGTACCGAGATACCGAGTATGATCGGTGTGTCTTGGGTGGAGGTCTATTCCTTCGTTGACCGTGAGAGCTTGTTATGGGCTAAGTTGGGACCCCCCTGCAGGGATTGATCTTTCGAAAGCCGTGCCCGCGGTTATGGGCAGATGGGAATTTGTTAATATCCGGTTGTAGATAACTTGAACCTTAATTAATTAAAATGAATCAACTGAGTGTGTTGCTGTGATGGCCTCTTCTCGGCGGAGTCCGGGAAGTGGACACGGCGTTGGAGTTATGTTTGTGCAGGTTGCTCTCTAGTTTCTCGCTCGTGCTTTGCCTCCTCTTCTCGCTCTCTTTTGCGAATAAGTTAGCCACCATATATGCTAGTCGCTTGTTGCAGCTCCACTTATACATTACCCCTTTCCTACCTATTAAGCTTAAATAGTCTTGATCGCGAGGGTGCGAGATTGCTGAGTCCCTGTGGCTCATAGATTACTATTACACCAGATGCAGGGGCAGATGATACAGCTCCAGATGGCGCGCTCGAGCTCAAGTGGGAGTACGACGAGGACTCTCAGCGTTACTATGTGTCTTTTCCTGATGATCTGTAGTGGTGCCTATTCGGGGTTAGATTTAGGGCCTTGTCGCATGTTGGGGGTCTTTTCTATTTTGGCGCCGTAGTTGGGCCATGAGTGAATTGTATGATGGATGTTGTTTATGTACTTTGATGTGACGTGGCGAGTGTAAGCCAACTATGTTATCCCTCTTTATTATTATATTACATGGGATGTTTGTGATGATTACCCGACTTGCGACATATGCCTTCAATGCGATTATGCCTCTAAGTCGTGCCTCGACGCGTGGGAGATATAGTCGCATCGAGGGCGTTACATAGATCAAGACGCTTGATAAGTTTTCAATGAGTACATACCTTGACAAGTTTTTGAAGTAGTTCAAAAATGGAACAGTCAAAGAAAGAGTTCTTGGCTGTGTTACAAGGTGTGAAATTGAGTAAGACTCAAAGCCCGACCACGGTAAAAGATAGAAAGAGAATGAAAGTCATTCCCTATGTCTCAGCCATAGGTTCTATAAAGTATGCCATGCTGTGTGCCAGATCTATTGTATATCCTACACTGTGTTAAGCAAGGGAGTACAATAGTGATCTAGGAGTAGATCACTGGACAGCGGTCAAAATTATCCTTAGTAGAATAAGGAAATATTTCTCAATTATGGAGGTGACAAAAGGTTCATCGTAAAAAGTTACGTCGATGCAAGTTTTGACACAGATCCGGATGACTCTAAGTTTCGATCTAGATAAATATTGAAAGTGGGAGCAATTAGCTAGAGTTGCTCCGTGCAGAGCATTGTAGACATAGAATTCGCAAAATACTTACGGATCTGTATATGACAGACCCGTTGACTAAAATTATCTCACAAGCAAAACATGATCACACCTTAGTACTCTTTGGGTGTTAATCACATAAATGATGTGAACTAGATTACTGACTCTAGTAAACCCATTGAGTGTTGGTCACATAACGACGTGAACTATGGGTGTTAATCACATACTGATGTGAACTATTGATGTTAAATCACATGGCGATGTAATCTAGATTATTGACTCTAGTGCAAGTGGGAGACTGAAGGAAATATGCACTAGAGGCAATAATAAAGTTATTATTTATTTCCTTATTTCATGATAAATGTTTATTATTCATGCTAGAATTGTATTAACTGAAAACATAATACATGTGTGAATACATAGACAAACAAAGTGTCACTAGTATGCCTCTACTTGACTAGCTCGTTAATCGAAGATGGTTATGTTTCCTAACCATAGACATCTGTTGTCATTTGATTAACGGGATCACATCATTAGGAGAATGATGTGATTGACATGACCCATTCCATTAGCTTAGCACCTGATCGTTTACTATGTTGCTATTGCTTTCTTCATCACTTATACATGTTCCTATGACTATGAGATTATGCAACTCCCGTTTGCCGGAGGAACACTTTATGTGCTACCAAACATCACAATGTAACTAGGTGATTATAAAGGAGCTCTACAGGTGTCTCCAAAGGTACATGTTAGGTTGGCGTATTTCGAGATTAGGATTTGTCACTCCGATTGTCGGAGAGGAATCTCTGGACCCACTCGGTAATGCACATCACTATAAGCCTTGCAAGCATTGCAACTAATGAGTTAGTTGCGGGATGATGTATTACAAAACGAGTAAAGAGACTTGCCGGTAACGAGATTGAACTAGGTATTGAGATACCGACGATCGAATCTCGGGCAAGTAACATACCGATGACAAAGGGAACAACGTATGTTGTTATGCGGTCTTACCGATAAAGATCTTCGTAGAATATGTAGGAGCCAATATGAGCATCCAGGTTCCGCTATTAGTTATTGACCGGAGACGTGTCTCGGTCATGTCTACATTGTTCTCGAACCCGTAGGGTCCGCACGCTTAAGGTTTCAATGACAGTTATATTATGAGTTTATGAGTTTTGATGTACCGAAGGAGTTCGGAGTCCCAGATGAGATCGGGGACATGACGAGGAGTCTCGAAATGGTCGAGACGTAAAGATTGATATATTGGACGACTATATTCGGACATCGGAAAGGTTCCGAATGATTCGGATATTTTTCGGAGTACCGGAGAGTTACGGGAATTCGCCGGGGAGTATATGGGCCTTATTGGGCTTTAGGGGAAAGAGAGAGGAGAGGTTGGGCGCCCCCCCCCCCCAAGGCCTAGTCCGAATTGGACTAGGGGGAGGGGCTCCGCCCCCTCCTTCCTTCTCTTCTCCCTTCCCTTGCCTTATCTCCTACTCCTACTACTTGGAAGGACTCCTAGTTGGACTAGGAAAGGGGGAATCCTACTCCCGGTGGGAGTAGGACTCCCCTAGGGCGCGCCATAGAGAGGGCCAGCCCTCCCCTCCTCCACTCCTTTATATACGGGGGCAGGGGGCACCCCATAGACACAGAAGTTGATCTACATGATCGTTCTCTTAGCCGTGTGCGGTGCCCCCCTCCACCATAATCCTCGATAATATTGTAGTGGTGCTTAGGCGAAGCCCTGCGACGGTAGAACATCAAGATCGTCACCACGCCATTGTGCTGACGGAACTCTTCCCCGACACTTTGCTGGATCGGAGTCCGGGGATCGCCATCGAGCTGAACGTGTGCTAGAACTCGGAGGTGTCGTAGTTTCGGTGCTTGATCGGTCGGGGCATGAAGACGTACGACTACATCAACCGCGTTGTTATAACACTTCCACTTTCGGTCTACAAGGGTACGTAGATCACACTCTCCCCTCTCGTTGCTATGCATCACCATGATCTTGCGTGTGCGTAGCAAATTTTTGAAATTACTACGTTCCCCAACAGATTGCATGTTCCTCTTTACATAGAAAACCTCCATTTGTAGAATGCTCTTTTGCTTCACTTATATTTGTTAGAGCGTGGGCATATCTTTTGTAGAAAGAATTAAACTCTCTTGCTTCACTTATATCTATTTAGAGAGATGACAGGAACTGGTCATTCACATGGTGTAGCGACCCGACCCGAATGGATCAAGTCTACTGTGCTCCGGTGTCATCCCTGGATCAGTAATGCTGACACCACACAGTACTTCGAAGGGTTTATAGCAGAGTGGCAATCACACACTTGTTACATCGATGTCTCATAAGAGAACTTATTACAATAAATATGGCTTAAGGCCATCTAATAACGATAACACCGGAGGACTTGGAAGATAAATGGGTCCATCAACTCCAACAGCGTCACTGAGTATAGAACCACGACCTAAAAGCACCTTAATCGTCGTCTGAAAAGTCTGCAACATTAATGTTGCAGCCCGAAACGGGTCAGCACATGGAATATGCTGGCAATGTAACACATAGAGAGTAATGGAATGAAACAGCTATACTATATGCATATTTGGCTGGTGGAAAGCTCTATGGTTACTGTTTTGCGTAAAGCCAATTTTTCCCTACTGCAAAGGAATAAATTTATTTAACTATCATGGTGGTTGTTAAAGATTGAGAATGGTTGACAGCATTCTCAATCACAATTAAGTGAACAATTAAAACCCAACAATATTAATTAGAAGTAACATGATGAGATTCACATGATATTCAAGTACTAGATACTCAAGATGTCCATAACCGAGGACACGGCTAATCATGATTAGTTTGTTACACTCTGCAGAGGTCTGTGCACTTTTCCCCACAAGACTCGATCGCCTCCGTTGGATTTCTCGCACTACTGGTGTTTGAGAAACGGATGACCGAGACACAGTCTTTCAGAAGCGCTAGCACCTTACGATGCATAGACCGGTACACCTACTTTCCCCTACATCTACTAGTCTACCCTGTAAGAGTTCGCACGACTTAGTCAACTATGCCAGAGCCCATATTGGCTTGTGGCTGCACACGTAAGTTTCTAGCATGAAAGATCTTATGATCCCTTTGAGCCTGGGTGGCGGTCCAAAATAAAACAGGCAAGTCCTGATAGACATCAGGTGCCTCAATCCACCCAGATGTGTGTTTAAGTTGCCACCTTAGATAAACCATTAAAATTATCAATCTCACATCTGTCATGGATATCACTCACCCAATCCACGTCTACTAGCATAGCATGGCATAATAAGCAAACGTAGAAGTAACCCCCAAAGGTTTCATAATAAATAGGTAATAGGTACTACCTCATCTACTTCCCATCCCACAATTTAATTAGATCCTAAGCATGCAATGTGTGAGGATTGATCTAATGCAATAAAACTGGGTTGTAGAAAAGGTATGATCAAAGTGTTACTTGCCTTGATGATGATCCGCGAGTCCTAGAGATTCGAAGTAACAAGCGGCGCAATCAGGGTAATCTATCGCAGACAAACAACAAGCATACAATAAGTACTCATCTAATCCACAGGTAAAACTCGAACAAGATATTGAACCAGATAGTTCAACTTAAGAACTCCGGTTGCAAAGAGAGAAAGAACCAAACAAAGAAACCGAAAACAAATGGCGGAAGAAAACAACTCGGTTCTAGCAAGTTGAAACTAGGTCAAATTTTACCATAGCAAAAACTGGTTTAAGTTGATTAGTCGGAACGGCGGTTTCGAAACGAAACTCCAGGCGCTTGAATCACCTGATTCCGATAAACGAGCGAGAAGATAGACTAGAAAGAAGATCGGGTCTGAGATCGCGATCGCGGAATAAATCCGACGAAAAGAAAAAGAAGAACGGTTAAATGAACGGACGTTCGTTAACCTAGAAGAATCCGGTGATCATGTTCGTTAGGACGAACGGTCCGGCAAACGGTCTCTAGGCAACTAAACCGGAAAAGAAAACGAATCCGATCTAGGGTTTCGGAAAAGAGATCGAAACGAAAAACCAATCTAGAAAACGAATCGGAAGAGAAGAAAAGAATCGGAAAGAGGAGAAAAAGAACCGGAACGATTTAGAAGAAAATCGAACCAAGGGGAGAAAAAGAGACGCGGGGCAACCTCGGCGAGGTCTCCGGCGAGGGGCTCCGGCGGCGGCGAGCAAGGGCGGCGGTGCTAGGAGCGGCGGCGCGGGGTGAGGGCGCGGCGCGGCTTGGGGTTTGATGTGATGTTTAGAGGGGGGTGTGGGGGTATTTATATAGGTGAGGGGAGAGAGTTTGCTTGGGGGAGGGGGCAAGAAATAAGAGAAGGAAAAGGAGAGGAAGGAGTAGGACTAGAGTCCTACTAGGACTCCAATAGGGCGGCGGCAGCGGCTCCCTGCGCGCTGGCGCGCGGCGCGGCGAGGCCTGGCCTTGGCCGGCCGGCTTGGGCCTTGGCCCAGGCGCGCTACTGGATTTTAAAGAAAACGGTTACGCGCGCAGAAAAACAAAAGAAAAGAGAACTAAACAAACTCCAAAACTTCTAAAGTAAATTTTCCCCGACTCCTAAAAATGAGTCGAACAAAAATGAACTTTTCTCGGGACCTAGAATGCAATTTTGAAAATGCGCATTTTTCCCTATCCAAATAAAAGGCAAATAAACTTCGACAAATCCAATGATCCTCTTTTCAAAATCTGAGAAAACTCAAATATGAAAATGATGAAATCTCCAACTCTCTCCGAGGGTCCTTGAGTTGCGTGAAATTTCTAGGATCGACAAAATGCAAGAAAATATGATATGCATGATGATCTAGTGTATAACATTCCAAATTGAAAATTTGGGATGTTACAAACCTACCCCCCTTAAGATGAATCTCGCCCTCGAGATTCGGGTTGCCTAGAAAATAGGTGAGGGTGGTCCTTGAGCAAATCTTCTTCTCTCTCCCAGGTGGCTTCATCCTCTGAGTGGTGGTTCCACTGAACTTTGCAAAACTTGATAACCTTGCTGCTGGTAACTCTGCTGGCATAATCGAGAATCTTGACTGGTTTCTCTTCATACGTTAGGTCGTCCTTCAACTGAATCGCTTCAAGCGGTACTGTATCTCTTAACGGTACCTCCGCCATCTCGGCGTGACATTTCTTCAGCTGAGAAACATGGAATACATCATGAACTCCTGACAGTCCCTCTGGTAATTCCAACTTATAAGCGACTTCTCCCATACGTTGCAAGATCTTATATGGTCCAACGAAACGTGGTGCTAATTTTCCCTTAACTCCAAAGCGTTTAACTCCTCGTAGTGGGGATACTCGGAGATACACTCTGTCTCCGGTTTCGTAAATTGTGTCCTTGCATTTAGAATCTGCGTAGCTCTTCTGCCTGGACTGGGCTACCTTGAGCCTAGCGCGAATCAATTTAACTTTCCGTTCAGACTCCTTAATCAAGTCTGGTCCAAAGAATTGACGGTCTCCAACTTCGTCCCATGACAACGGTGTCCTGCACCTCCTTCCGTACAGAGCTTCCAAAGGTGCCATCTTCAAACTGGTTTGGTAACTGTTGTTAGAAGAAAACTCCGCATACGGCAAATTATCGTCCCAACTAGATCCATAATCTAGTGCGCAAGCTCTCAGCATATCCTCCAAAATCTGATTGACTCTCTCGGTCTGTCCATCTGTCTGTGGATGAAAAGCGGTGCTGAACTCTAGCCGGGTTCCCAAAGTTTCATGCAACTGATTCCAAAACTTTGAGGTAAATTGGGTTCCTCTGTCTGATACAATACTCCTCGGAACTCCATGCAAACAAATGATCCTAGTCATGTATATCTTTCCTAACTTAGCACTGGTGTAAGTGGTCTTAACTGGAATGAAATGTGCTACCTTCTTCAAACGATCGACTACTACCCATATCGAGTCATATCCTGTTTTCGTCCTAGGTAGACCTGTGATAAAATCCATGCCTATCTTATCCCACTTCCATTCGGGTATCGGCAATGGTTGGAACAACCCGGCTGGCTTCTGATGTTCTGCCTTCACTCTGTGACATACGTGACAAACTGCTACATATGCTGCAATATCCTTCTTCATTCCGGTCCACCAGAATGTCTCCTTTAAATCCAAATACATCTTGGTATTTCCTGGGTGAATCAAATAGGGTGAGTCATGTGCCTCTTGTAGAATCAACTTCCTGATCTCCGGGTCATTTCACACATAAACACGGTCCTCAAACCATAGGGTATCGTGCTCATCCAAACGAAATCCCTTTGCTTTTCCTTTGCTCAGTTTCTCCTTTATAGAAGCAATCTCCTTGTCAGATTTCTGAGCTTCTCTAATTTTATCCATCAATGTTGACTGAATCTCCAATGCTGCTACATAGCCTTTCGGAACTATCTCTAAACTTAGTTCACGAAGGTTTTCTGCTAACTCCTTGGGTATTTCTCCCATCATTAATGTATTGACATGGCTCTTACGGCTCAATGCGTCAGCTACTACATTAGCTTTACCGGGATGGTAATGCAATCTCATATCATAATCCTTGATGAGCTCCAACCATCTCCTTTGTCTTAGATTCAACTCCTTCTGCGTGAAAATGTACTTCAAACTCTTGTGATCTGTGTACACCCCGCAATGATTTCCAATGAGGAAATGTCTCCATGTCTTCAATGCATGCACTACGGCTGCTAACTCCAAATCATGCATAGCATAATTCAATTCATGAGGCTTCAGTTGTCGTGAAGCATACGAAACAACTCTCCCTTCCTGCATAAGCACTACTCCAAGTCCTCGACGTGAAGCGTCGCAATACACCTCATAATCCTTGGTCTGATCTGGCAAAATCAACACTGGCGAGGAAACCAATCGTTTCTTCAACTCCTGGAAACTAGCCTCACACTCCTCAGTCCAATTGAACTTGGTATCCTTCTTCAACAACTCCGTCATAGGCTTCGCAATCTTTGAAAAGTTGTCAATGAATCTCCGGTAGTATCCTGCGATCCAAGAAAACTCCGGATCTCTCCAACTGTCGTTGGTGCTTCCCATTCGGTTACGGTCTCAACCTTGGCGGGGTCTACGGCTATCCCTTCTCCGGATATAACGTGTCTGAGGAATCCTACTTCCTTCAACCAAAACTCACATTTGCTGAATTTGGCATATAACTGATGTTCCCTTAGTTTCTCCAAAACCAAACGCAAATGTTCCTTATGCTTTTCTTCATTCTTTGAATAAACCAGGATATCATCAATGAACACTACGACGAACTTATCCAAAAACTCCATAAACACTTTGTTCATCAGGTTCATAAAATAGGCAGGTGCGTTAGTCGATCCAAATGACATAACGGTATACTCATACAGTCCATATCTTGTGGTGAATGTTGTCTTAGGTATGTCCTTCTCTCGAATCTTCAACTGGTGGTACCCTGATTGCAAATCGATCTTGGAAAAAATTTTAGCTCCTTGCAAATGATCAAACAGATCATTTATCATTGGCAGTGGGTACTTGTTTTTGATGGTTACTTCATTCAATCCACGGTAATCAACAACCATCCGTAATGATCCATCCTTCTTCTCCACTAGAAGTACGCATGATCCCCAAGGCGAAGAACTTGGGTGTATGTAACCTTTCTCCAATAACTCCTTAATCTGATTCTTAATTTCTACCAAATCCTTTGCTGGCATCCGGTATGGTCTCTTTGATATTGGGCCTGTACCTGGCAACAACTCAATCAGAAACTCAATGTCTCTATCCGGTGGCATGCCTGGCAACTCTTCAGGAAATACATCAGGAAAATCCTTTACCACTAGTACTTCCTCCTGCACGACTCCTGTCAGGCAATTTACTTGTGTCCTATTTGGCACATGCCAGGATACATACTTGATCCTTCTTCCTTCTGGCGTTGTAAGCAAAATTGACTTACTAGCACAATCGATGTTTCCTCCATACATCGACAACCAATCCATACCGAGAATTACATCCAGACCTTGGGATTCCAAAATAATTAAATCTGTTGGGAAAACATGCCTTCCTATGCTTAATGGCACTTGAAAGCATCCTTGACTGGCCATGTATTCTGCTCCTGGCGAACTTACTAGCATAGGTGTTTTAAGAATCCTAGTGGGCAGGCTATATTTTTCCACAAATCCCCTTGATATGTATGAATGTGATGCACCAGTATCGAAAAGAACGAGTGCGGTAAATGACTTAACCAAAAACTTACCGATTACTGCACCAGGCTGATCTTCAACCTCCTCCACGCTAATGTGGTTCACCTATCCCCTATTGAAAGGGTTCGGCTTCTTCCCTGAGCTTCCATTGCCATTTCCATTCTGGCCTTCAGGACATTCATTAGCATAATGTCCGGTCTTGGAACACTTGAAACAGGTGACTTGACTCAGATCTCTCTTGGTTGGGGTTGATGGGGTGGTCCGATTCTGGCCGTTGCTTCCTCCATTCCCATTACCATTCTTGTGGCCATTATGGTTGTGCGAACTACCTCCTCCATGGGTATGCTGAAACTGAAATCCCGATTTAGGGGTAAAATGGGGCTTCTGCTGGGCTCCAGAATTATACTTCCCCTGTCCATACTTCCTCTTGCGGTTCTCAATCTGTTGTTGCTTCCCTTCAATCATGATGGCACGATCTACCAACTCCTGGTAGTTTCTGAAACTTGCTACCATCAACTGCATGCTTAACTCATCATTCAATCCTTCCAGAAACTTCTCCTGCTTAGTTGCATCCGTAGCAACGTCATCTGGGGCATAACGTGCTAACTTGCTGAAGTCGTCAACGTACTGGCCAACTGTTCTTCCTCCTTGGCGTAAGTTGCGAAACTCAAGCTTCTTCATGGCCATAGCTCCTGCTGAAACATGTGCAGTGCGGAAAGCTTGCTGGAACTGATCCCATGTGACAGTGTCAACTGTGAAGGTGGCTGTGAAATTCTCCCACCATGCTGCCGCGGGTCCTTCTAACTGATGTGCGGCAAACTTCACTTTCTCACCATCCGTGCATCCTGCAGTGGTCAACTCCCTTCCTATCTTGCGGAGCCAATCATCTCCTACTATCGGCTCGATGCTACTAGAGAACACCAGCGGATTTAGCCTAAGGAAATGGGCTAAGTGGTCAACAGGGGGTGGTGGTGGTGGTGGGTTGTTGTTGTTGTTCTGCTGATTCTGAACTAACATCTGCATCAATTGATTCTGCTGCTGGATCAACTGAGTGAGCTCCGGTGGAAATCCATTGTCACGTCTCGGAGGTATCTGAGGGTTTAGAAAAGATGAGAGATAAGAATAGAATGAGGTCTTAAGAGAAAACACTACCCCAATGCACATGAGCAAATTCACACAAAATCACTTCATTCAATCAAACAAGGGCTTACAATCGATCTAGAACTATCGCAAAAGTGCTCGAACTATAGTGTTTACATGGGGGGATACTACTAGTATTTGGTGGTCATCTAAAAATTTGAACCGGTGGAAGAATCCATGATGTCCGCTCCAGCTTTGTCTTCAAAGTCGGGTTCACTTGGATCCGAATCGGTGTCGTCGATGATGATGTAATTGTCCGGACATGCGACGTACATGTCTTCCTTCCTGGATGCTAACTCCCTCTTGAGTTCTTCAATCTCTCGCTTAAGATCGACGTTGTGTCTTGCTAGAGCTACGATCTCGTCCATGTAGTCCTTGCGTGTAGCCTTCAGTTCTCCTTCTAGCTCGATGATCCTAGCCTTCGCATTCTTCAACTCTATCATATCATTGCACATCTGGTTCTTGTGGCGTCGAATGTGCTGGTTTAACTCCTGGATAAAAGCTGCAATGGATCTATCCTTCTTGGTGGTGACTAACTCCCATTGTTCATCTCGGCGTCCGCAAATCTGGTAGATAGTGTCCTTATTGGACGACTATATTCGGACATCGGAAAGGTTCCGAATGATTCGGGTATTTTTCGGAGTACCGGAGAGTTACGGGAATTCGCCGGGGAGTATATGGGCCTTATTGGGCTTTAGGGGAAAGAGAGAGGAGAGGTTGGGCGCCCCCCCCCAAGGCCTAGTCCGAATTGGACTAGGGGGAGGGGTTGCGCCCCCTCCTTCCTTCTCTTCTCCCTTCCCTTGCCTTATCTCCTACTCCTACTACTTGGAAGGACTCCTAGTTGGACTAGGAAAGGGGGAATCCTACTCCCGGTGGGAGTAGGACTCCCCTAGGGCGCGCCATAGAGAGGGCCGGCCCTCCCCTCCTCCACTCCTTTATATACGGGGGCAGGGGGCACCCCATAGACACACAAGTTGATCTTCATGATCGTTCTCTTAGCCGTGTGCGGTGCCCCCTCCACCATAATCCTCGATAATATTGTAGCGGTGCTTAGGCGAAGCCCTGCGACGGTAGAACATCAAGATCGTCACCACGCCGTCATGCTGACGGAACTCTTCCCCGACACTTTGCTGGATCGGAGTCCGGGGATCGTCATCGAGCTGAACGTGTGCTAGAACTCGGAGGTGCCGTAGTTTCGGTGCTTGATCGGTCGGGGCGTGAAGACGTACGACTACATCAACCGCGTTCTTATAACGCTTCCGCTTTCGGTCTACAAGGGTACGTAGATCACACTCTCCCCTCTCGTTGCTATGCATCACCATGATCTTGCGTGTGCGTAGCAAATTTTTGAAATTACTACGTTCCCCAACAGATTGCATGTTCCTCTTTACATAGAAAACCTCCATTTGTAGAATGCTCTTTTGCTTCACTTATATTTGTAAGAGCGTGGGCATATCTTTTGTAGAAAGGATTAAACTCTCTTGCTTCACTTATATCTATTTAGAGAGATGACAGGAACTGGTCATTCACATGGTGTAGCGACCCGACCCGAATGGATCAAGTCTACTGTGCTCCGGTGTCATCCCTGGATCAGTAATGCTGACACCACACAGTACTTCGAAGGATTTATAGCAGAGTGGCAATCACACACTTATTACATCAATGTCTCATAAGAGAACTTATTACAATAAATATGGCTTAAGGCCATCTAATAACGATAACAGCGGAAGACTTGGAAGATAAATGGGTCCATCAACTCCAACGGCATCACTGAGTATAGAACCACAACCTAAAAGCACCTTAATCGTCGTCTAAAAAGTCTGCAACATTAACATTGCAGCCCGAAATGGGTCAGCACATGGAATATGCTGGCAATGTAACACATAGAGAGTAATGGAATGAAACAGCTATACTATATGCATATTTGGCTGGTGGAAAGCTCTATGGTTACTATTTTGCGTAAAGCCAATTTTTCCCTGCTGCAAAGGAATAAATTTATTTAACTATCATGGTGGTTGTTAAACATTGAGAATGGTTGACAGCATTCTCAATCCCAATTAAGTGAACAATTAAAACCCAACAATATTAATTAGAAGTAACATGATGAGATTCACATGATATTCAAGTACTAGATACTCAAGATGTCCATAAACGGGGACACGGCTAATCATGATTAGTTTGTTACACTCTGCAGAGGTTTGCGCACTTTTCCCCACAAGACTCGATCGCCTCCGTCGGATTTCTCGCACTACTGGTGTTTGAGAAACGGATGACCGAGACACAGTCTTTCAGAAGCGCTAGCACCTTACGATGGATAGACCGGTACACCTACTTTCCCCTACATCTACTAGTCTACCCTGTAAGAGTTCGCACGACTTAGTCAACTATGCCAGAGCCCATATTGGCTTGTGGCTGCACACGTAAGTTTCTAGCATGAAAGATCTTATGATCACTTTGAGCCTGGGTGGCGGTCCAAAATAAAACAGGCAAGTCCTGATAGACATCAGGTGCCTCAATCCACCCAGATGTGTGTTTAAGTTGCCACCTTAGATAAACCATTAAAATTATCAATCTCACATCTGTCATGGATATCACTCACCCAATCCACGTCTACTAGCATACCATGGCATAATAAGCAAACGTAGAAGTAACTCCCAAAGGTTTCATAATAAACAGGTAATAGGTACTACCTCATCTACTTCCCATCCCACAATTTAATTAGACCCTAAGCATGCTATGTGTGAGGATTGATCTAATGCAATAAAACTGGGTTGTAGAAAAGGTATGATCAAAGTGTTACTTGCCTTGCTGATGATCCGCAAGTCCTAGAGATTCGAAGTAACAAGCGGCGCAATCCGGATAATCTATCGCAGACAAACAACAAGCATACAATAAGTACTCATCTAATGCACAGGTAAAACTCAAACAAGATATTGAACCAGATAGTTCAACTTAAGAACTCCGGTTGCAAAGACAGAAAGAACCGAACAAAGAAACCAAAAACAAACGGCGGAAGAAAACAACTCGGTTCTAGCAAGTTGAAACTAGGTCAAATTTTACCGTAGCAAAAACTGGTTTAAGTTGATTAGTCGGAACGGCGGTTTCGAAACGAAACTCCAGGCGCTTGAATCACCTGATTCCGATAAACGAGCGAGAAGATAGACTAGAAAGAAGATCGGATCTGAGATCGCGATCGCGGAATAAATCCGACGAAAAGAAAAAGAAGAACGGTTAAACGAATGGACGTTCGTTAACCTAGAAGAATCTGGTGATCACGTTCGTTAGGACGAATGGTCCGGCGAACGGTCTCTAGGCAACTAAACCGGAAAAGAAAACGAATCCGATCTAGGGTTTTGGAAAAGAGATCGAAACGAAAAACCGATCTAGAAAACGAATCAGAAGAGAAGAAAAGAATCGAAAAGAGGAGAAAAAGAACCGGAACGATTTAGAAGAAAATCGAACCAAGGGGAGAAAAAGAGACGCGGGTCAACCTCGGCGAGGTCTCCGGCGAGGGGCTCCGGCGGTGGCCAGCAAGGGCGGCGGCGGCGGTGACGCAGGGCGGCGGCGCTAGGGGCGGCGGCGCGGGGTGAGGGCGCGGCGCGGCTTGGGGTTTGATGTGATGTTTAGAGGGGGGATGTGGGGGTATTTATATAGGTGAGGGGAGAGGGTTTGCTTGGGGGAGGGGGCAAGAAATAAGAGAAGGAAAAGGAGAGGAAAGAGTAGGACTACAGTCCTACTAGGACTCCAATAGGGCGGCGGCGGCGGCTCCCTGCGCGCTGGCGCGCGGCGCGGCGAGGCCTGGCCTTGGCCCAGGCGCGCTGCTGGATTTTTTTTAAAACGGTTACGCGCGCAGAAAAACAAAAGAAAGAGAACTAAACGAACTCCAAAACTTCTAAAGTAAATTTTCCCCGACTCCTAAAAATGAGTCGAACAAAATGAACTTTTCTCGGGACCTAGAATGCAATTTTGAAAATGCGCATTTTTCCCTATCCAAATAAAAGGCAAATAAACTTCGATAAATCCAATGATCCTCTTTTCAAAATTTGAGAAAACTCAAATATGAAAATGACGAAATCTCCAACTCTCTCCGAGGGTCCTTGAGTTGCGTGAAATTTCAAGGTTCGACAAAATGCAAGAAAATATGATATGCATGATGATCTAGTGTATAACATTCCAAATTGAAAATTTGGGATGTCACACATGGTTAGTCATAAAATCCTACATAAAACTTGTAGATCATTGAATATGATATGTTTGATTCCTTGCAATAGTTTTGCGATATAAAGATGGTGATATTAGAGTCATGCTAGTGGGTAGTTGTGGATTGTAGAAATACTTGTGTTGAGGTTTGTGATTCCCGTAGCATGCACGTATGCTGAACCGTTATGTAACGAAGTCGGAGCATGAGGTATTTATTGATTGTTTTCCTTATGAGTGGCGGTCGGGGACGAGCGATGGTCTTTTCCTACCAATCTATCCCCCTAGGAGCATGCATAGTAGTACTTTGCTTCGAGGGCTAATAAACTTTTGCAATAAGTATATGAGTTCTTTATGACTAATGTGAGTCCATGGATTATACGCACTCTCACCCTTCCATCATTGCTAGCCTCTTTGATACCATGCAATGCCCTTTCTCACCTCGAGAGTTGGTGCAAACTTCGCCGGCGCATCCAAACCCCGTGATATGATACGCTCTGTCACACATAAACCACCATATACCTTCCTCAAAACAGCTACCTACCTATCATGGCCTTTCCATAGCCATTCCGAGATATATTGCCATGCAACTTCCATCATCATCATATACATGACTTGAGCATTTACTGTCATATTGCTCTGCACGATCATAACATAGCTAGCATGATATTTTCATGGCTTGTCCGTTTTTTGATGTCATTGCTACACTAGATCATTGCACATCCCGGTACACCGCCGGAGGCATTCATATAGAGCCATATCTTTGTTCTAGTATCGAGTTGTAATATCGAGTTATAAGTAAATAAAAGTGTGACGATCATCATTATTAGAGCATTGTCCCAGTGAGGAAAGGATGATGGAGACTATGATTCCCCCACAAGTCGGGTCGGGATGAGACTCTAGACGAAAAAAAGAAAAAAAAGAAAAAAAAGAAAAAAGCAAGGCCCAAAAAACAAAAAACAAAAAAATGAGAGAAAAAGAGAGAAGGGACAATGTTACTATCCTTTTACCACACTTGTGCTTCAGAGTAGCACCGTGTTCTTCATATAGAGAGTCTCTTGAGTTAGCCCTTTCATATACTAGTGGGAATTTTCATTATAGAACTTGGCTTGTATATTCCGATGATGGGCTTCCTCAAATGCCCGTGGTGTTCATGAGCAAGCAAGTTGGATGCACACCCACTTAGTTTCCAGTTTGAACTTTCATACACTTATAGCTCTAGTGATTGTTGCATGGCAATCCTTACTCACTCACATTGATATCTATTGATGGGCATATACATAGCCCGTTGATACACCTAGTTGATGTGAGACTATCTTCTCCTTTTTGTCTTCTCCACACAACCTCCACCATCATATTCTATTCCACCCATAGTGTTATATCCATGGCTCACGCTCATGTATTGCGTGAAAGTTGAAAAGGTTTGAGAACATCAAAAGTATGCAACAATTGCTTGGCTTGTCATCGGGGTTGCGCATGATTTGAATATTTTGTGTGGTGAAGATGGAGCATAGCCAGACTATATGATTTTGTAGGGATAAGTTTCTTTGGCCATGTTATTTTGAAAAGACATGATTGCTTTATTGGTATGCTTGAAATATTATTATCTTAATGTCAAATGATAGACTATTGCTTTCAATCACTCGTATCTTAATATTCATGCCATGATTAGATACATGATCAAGATTATGCTAGGTAGCATTCCACATCAAAAATTATCTTTTTTATCATTTACCTACTCGAGGACGAGGAGGAATTAAGCTTGGGGATGTTGATACGTCTTCGTCATATCTATAATTTTTGATTGTTCCATGCCAATATTCTACAACTTTCATATACTTTTGTAATGTTTGCAATATATTCATGATTTGCTTATGGTGAGTGGCTTGAGTGACAGAAGCACATACCCGAGTAAGTAGGTTGTTTGCGTATGGGATAAAGAGGACTTGATAGTTTAATGCTATAGCTGGGTTTTACCTTAATGATCTTTAGTAGTTGTGGATGCTTGCTAGAGTTCCAATCATAAGTGCATATGATCCAAGTAGAGAAAGTATGTTAGCTTATGCCTCTCCCTCATATAAAATTGCAATAATGATTACCGGTCTAGTTATCGATTGCCTAGGGACAAATAACTTTCTCGTAACAAAAAGCTCTTTACTAAAACTAATTTAGTTGTGTCTTTACCTAAACAGCCCCTACGTTTTATTTACGTAATCCTTATTATCTTGCAAACCTATCCAACAACACCTATAAAGAATTCTAGTTTCATACTTGTTCTAGGTAAAGTGAACGTCAAGCGTGCGTAGAGTTGTATCGGTGGTCGATAGAACTTGAGGGAATATTTGTTCTACCTTTAGCTCCTCGTTGGGTTCGACACTCTTACTTATCGAAAGAGGCTACAATTGATCCCCTATACTTGTGGTTTATCATGCCTCAGGAGATCCGAGACCCACAGGTGCATCATCAGCTGCAGCAGGATCTGGTGGAGCACCTATGGAGGATCACAGGCGACGCCTAGCTCGACGCGTGATGAAATATGAGTTTTTATTTGCTGAACTATATAATTTGTATTGAACTATTTGTTGTTGCACTATTTTGTTGAACTATTTTATTTTCTGTGATGAATTATGTGATAAAAAATTATTTATATTGAGAATTCAACGCCGAACCACGCCTAATATGGGCCGATTCTTGCCGATATCAGGCCATTTTTCGCCGAAAGTGGGCTGAAAACTGGGCCGATATGGGCACCTGGGGGCGACCTGGTGAAAGGACCACGATGTCTCCTAGAGGGGGGTGAATAGGCGTTTTAAAATCTTTTATGGATTAGGCTGTATCCTAATGCGGAAATAAACTAAGCGGATACTTTTCAAGCACAAATCCTAAACATACTAGGCTCACTAAGTGCACCAACAACTTAGCATAAAGAAGATGAGACTAATGAGGATATGAGTAAGCACAAGTAAGTCGCACAAACTTACTCAATGTATATCACGAGATATGGAAATGAATAATACACACAACCACCAGTAAGCAATACAAGCTTACACAAATTATATCACAATATATGGAATTGAATGATACAATCAAACTCAAGTAAGTTACACAAATTTACTTGAGCAATATCACAATATATGGAAGTGTATGACACAAGTTAGTAATTCACACTAATCACAAAGTATATCAATAGTAGCAAGTATGAATTGCAGAATATGAAGTGTAGGCCTAAATAATCTCTACAAGGAAATGGCCAGCACAATATAATGAACCACCACAATATAATGAGGACAACAAGATATAGTGAATGCACGGTCAAATGACCAAAGTAAACCACAAGTAAGGAGTTAGGGTTAGGGATAACCAAAGTCACGGAGACGAGGATGTATCCCGATGTTCACTTCCTTGGAGGGAAGCTAGTCACCGTTAGAGAGGTGGATGTTACCACGAAGGCACACCACCACCACGAAGGCTCACCCTATTCTCCTTGAGATATCACCATGACGGTGATTCCCAACCACTAGTGGTAGACCTTGAGGCGGCCTCCAAACCTTCACAAACTTTCCGGGGGACAAATCACAAGTTGATTCCTCAACGGAGCACTCCTACCGCCTAGGAGTCTCCAACCTCCAAGAGTAACAAGATAAAGGGGGAAATGCTCAAGACTTGCTCAAATGACAAATTGCTTTGGTCAAAAGAGAGAGGAGGAGTTGGTGTATGCTTGGATGAAATCTCTCTCAAGAACTCCCACAGATCTCTTCGGGGTCTAGCACGAGAAGGCTCAAATCCCTCTCTCTCAAATCCCACCAAAAGCAACTAATGATATGAAGGGATGGGAGAGGACAGGAACAATGGAGGAGGTCAACAAATGAACCCTAGATCCATGGGATAGTTTTCCCCCAAATGGATTGGAGTTTTGAGGCTTGGGGGAGGAGGATAGAACTCAAAAGAATGGGGAAATCTCAGATCCAAAAAGCTCTTTCTCGATGCGGAAGAAGGGTGCCTTATATAGTGCCCCACCAAATCTGCCTATTACGCACAGAAAAATGCAGCCCGGAACTTCTGGGCAGGCCCGGAACTTCCGGGCCAGCTATTGGACACATATGTGCAAACTTTCTGGTTAGCCCGGAACTTGGCCCGGAATCTGCCCGGAACTTCTGGCCCCTGGAACTTCCAGGAGTCCCGGAACTTCTGGGCTCCCTTTGGACCAGATATGTGCAAACTCTTTGGTTAACCCGGAACTTCTGGCCCCCGGAACTTCCGGGCTACCCGGAACTTCTGTCCCCGCAGAAAACAGCCAGCATACCGAAAGTAAAACATGCATAAATTTTTCATACGAACTCTGATTTTGATGATCTTGGGCTTGTTTTGAAGCTATGGAAAAACCCCAGGTAGTCGCATAGAGAACCATCCAAGATCAACCAAAATGGAGGATGCCAAATATTCAAAGGTGTTATCCTAGATTTGGGAAACCTATTTGGCTTTGATTTTCTTTGATATATAGGATAGGAGTGGAATTGTGTAGAGAACATGTTGACTTGAGCAAATCCATCACGAACCCCTTTGATACCCTCTTAATAGTGCGGGATCCCTATAACTCAAGAATCATAAAAGAGCTATACTACATAGCTACCGAGAATCCATTCTTGAGTGTATGTGTTTCTTCGGTGGTCATCATTCCACAACACTAACGTCAAAGGAACTAATACCTTTGACTCAAGCCTTTCACTTGAGCTTGATGTTGATGTTTCTTTTTGCTCAAGCTGAAGGCAAGACATTGGTGAAGTCTTCAAGTAGCTCCCCCATACACAATGTGGGAAGCTTTGCTTTGCATTCATCTTCATGTGTCCATCACATGATCATCTGCAAGCTTCAAGAATGTAATTCTCCAGACTGCCTATCTTGAACTTGCCCCTGTAAACCATGATCATCATCACTTGATGTCATCCTCTCATGGGCACTTGAAATCTTTCTCTTGATGTAAGTCCATGAGAACCACCTAGCCCACACAGACATAGAAATCACATAGAATGGGTTAGTACACAAAGCGCAATTGACAAATTCTAACCATACCACAAGAACTCATGTGGCACATGATTTGCGCTTGTGTGTTGACAATCTTCCATCTTCATCTTGGTAAAAATTTATCTTTGCTCCATGATTAATCTTGATGCACAACTATATGTATATGGCATTCATTCCGAATCCATTCAATCTCCTTCTTGCAGCACCCATGGAACAAACCTTCCTATATAAGTTGATGACATAGTTTCTTAATAGGAATTGTCATTCATTATCAAGTCTCAATGCATATATTTGTGTTGATGGATTACATCCATCAATTCATCCAATATTCTTCATGCATTGCAACTGGAACTTTCCTTTAAATGTATATCTCAATGCAAACATTAGTCCATTAGGATTGTCGTTTCATTACCAAAACCATGCATGGGGACTATATGTACTTTCAATCTCCCCCATTTTGGCAATTGATGACAATCTCAACAAGAGGGTTTGTGATACGTCTCCAACGTATCTATAATTTTTGATTGCTCCATGCTATATTATCTACTGTTTTGGACATTATTGGGCTTTATTATCCACTTTTATATTATTTTTGGGACTAACCTATTAACCGGAGGCCTAGTCCAGAATTGTTGTTTTTTGCCTGTTTTATGGTTTCGAAGAAAAGGAATATCAAACGGAGTCCAAACGGAATGAAACCTTCAGGAACTTGATTTTATCATCAAATACAACTCAGGAGACATGGACCCTACGTCAAGACACGTAATACGAGGCCACGAGGTAGGGGGTGCGCCTACCCCCCCCCCCCCAGGCGCGCCCTCCACCCTTGTGGGCCCCCTGTTGCTCCACCAACGTACTTCTTCCTCCTATATATACCCACGTATCCCCAAACGATCAGATACGGAGCCAAACCCCTAATTCCACCGCTGTAACTTTTCGTATCCACGAGATCCCATCTTGGGGCCTGTTCCGGAGCTCCGTCGGAGGGGGCATCGATCACGGAGGGCTTCTACATCAACACCATAGCCCTTCCGATGAAGTGTGAGTAGTTTACCACAGACCTACGGGTCCATAGTTAGTAGCTAGATGGCTTATTCTCTCTTTTTAGATCTCAATACAATGTTCTCCCCCACTCTTGTGGAGATCTATTCGATGTTATCTTCTTCTTGCGGTGTGTTCGTTGAGACCGATGAATTATGGGTTTATGATCAAGTCTATCTATGAATAATATTTGAATCTGCTCTCAATTCTTTTATGTATGATTGGTTATCTTTGCAAGTCTCTTCGAATTATCAGTTTGGTTTGGCCTACTAGATTGATCTTTCTTGCAATGGGAGAAGTGCTTAGCTTTGGGTTCAATCTTGCGGTGTCCTTTCCCAGTGACAGTAAGGGCAGCAAGGCACGTATTGTATTGTTGCCATCGAGGATAACAAGATTGTGTTTTCTTCATATTGCATGAGTCTATCCCTCTACATCATGTCATCTTGCTTAAGGCGTTACTCTGTTTTTAACTTAATACTCTAGATGCATGCTGGATAAAGGTCGATGAGTGGAGTAATAGTAGTAGATGCAAGCAGGAGTCGTTCTACTTGTCTCGGACGTGATGCCTATATACATGATCATACCTAGATATTCTCATAACTATGCTCAATTCTGTCAATTGCTCAACAGTAATTTGTTCACCCACCGTAGAATACTTATGCTCTCGAGAGAAGCCACTAGTGAAACCTATGGCCCCCGGGTCTATGTTTATCATGTCAATCTCCTATTACTTAGTTATTTACTTTGCCTTTATTTTACTTTGCATCTTTATCATAAAAATACCAAAAATATTATCTTATCATATCTATCAGATCTCACTCTCGTAAGTGTCCCTATAGGGATTGACAACCCCTATTTGCATTGGTTGCGAGGATTTATTTGTTTTGTGCAGGTGCGAGGGACTCGCGCGTAGCCTCCTACTTGATTGATACCTTGGTTCTAAAAAACTGAGGGAAATACTTACGCTACTTTGCTGCATCATCCCTTCCTCTTCGGGGAAAACCAACGCAGTGCTAAAAGAGGTAGCAAGAAGGATTTCTGGCACCGTTGCCGGGGAGGTCTACGCAAAAGTCAACATACCAAGTACCCATCACATACCCTTATCTCCCACATTACATTATTTGCCATTTGCCTCTCATTTTCCTCTCCCCCACTTCACCCTTGCCATTTTATTTGCCCTCTCTCTCTATCCTCCCTCTCTATTTGCCTCTTTTTGTTCGCTTGCTTTTTGTTTGCTTGTGTGTTAGTTTGCTTGCTTGTCACGATGGCTCAAGATAATACTAAATTGTGTGACTTTACCAATACCAACAACAATGATTTTATTAGCACTCCGATTGCTCCTTTTACCGATGCTGAATCTTGTGAAATTAATGCTGCTTTGCTGAATCTTGTTATGAAAGATCCGTTCTCCGGCCTTCCTAGTGAAGATGCCGCTACCCATCTAAATAGCTTCGTTGATTTGTGTGACATGCAAAAGAAGAAAGATGTGGATAATGATCTTGTTAAATTGAAGCTATTTCCTTTTTCGCTTAGATATCATGCTAAAGCTTGGTTTTCGTCTTTGCCTAAAAATAGTATTGATTCATGGAATAAGTGCAAAGATGCTTTTATCTCTAAGTATTCTCCTCCTGCTAAGATCATCTCTCTTAGAAACGATATTATGAACTTTAAGCAACTTGATCATGAACATGTTGCACAAGCTTGGGAGAGAATGAAATTAATGATACGTAATTGCCCTACTCATGGTTTAAATTTATGGATGATTATACAAAAAAATTATGCCGGATTGAATTTTGCTTCTAGAAATCTTTTAGATTCGGCTGCGGGAGGTACTTTTATGGAAATCACTTTAGGAGAAGCTACTAAACTCCTAGATAATATTATGGTTAATTATTCTCAATGGCATACTGAAAGATCTACTAATAAAAAGGTGCATGCGATAGAAGAAATTAATGTTTTGAGTGGGAAGATGGATGAACTTATGAAATTATTTGCTAATAAGAGTGTTTCTTCTGATCCTAATGATATGCCCTTGTCTACTTTGATTGAGAATAATAATGAATCTATGGATGTGAATTTTATTGGTAGGAACAATTTTGGTAACAACGCGTATAGAGGAAATTTCAATCCTAGGCCTTATCCTAGTAATCCCTCTAATAATTATGGTAATTCCTACAACAATTCTTATGGAAACTATAATAAGATGCCCTCTGATTTTGATTCTAATATTAAAGAATTTATTACTTCGCAAAAGAATTTTAATGCTATGATTGAAGAAAAATTGCTTAAGATTGATGATTTGGCTAGGAACGTTGATAGAATTTCTCTTGATGTTGATTCTTTGAAATTTAGATATATTCCACCTAAGCATGATATCAATGAGTCTCTCAAAGCCATGAGAATTTCCATTGATGAGTGCAAAGAAAGAACCGCTAGGATGCGTCCTAAGAAAGATGCCTTTATAAGAGCGTGTTTTTCTAGTTCCTATGAAAATAATGATGAAGATCTAAAAGTTATTGATGTGTCCCCTATTAAATCTTTGTTTTGCAATATGAATCTTGATAATGATGGGACTGAATATGATCCACCTTTACCTAGAAGGCGTTCCAAGAATTCTGAATCTTTTGATCTTGATGCTAAATTTGATAAAAGTGGGATTGAAGAAATTAAAACCCTAGATGTTGCTAAACCCACTATTATTGATTTCAAGGAATTTAACTATGAAAATTGCTCTTTGATTGATTGTATTTCCTTGTTGCAATCTGTGCTAAATTCTCCTCACGCTTATAGTCAAAATAAAGCGTTTACTAAACATGTTGTTGATGCCTTGACGCAATCTTATGAAGAAAAACTTGAATTGGAAGTTTCTATCCCTAGAAAACTTTATGATGAGTGGGAACCAACTATTAAAATTAAAATTAAAGATCATGAATGCTATGCTTTATGTGATTTGGGTGCTAGTGTTTCCACGATTCCAAAGACTTTGTGTGATTTGTTAGGTTTCCGTGATTTTGATGATTGCTCTCTAAACTTGCACCTTGCGGATTCCACTATTAAGAAATCTATGGGAAGAATTAATGATGTTCTTATTGTTGCAAATAGGAATTATGTGCCCGCAGATTTTATTGTTCTTGACATAGATTGCAATCCTTCATGTCCTATTATTCTTGGTAGACCTTTCCTTAGAACGATTGGTGTAATTATTGATATGAAGGAAGGAAATATTAGATTCCAATTTCCATTAAGGAAAGGCATGGAAAACTTTCCTAGAAAGAAAATTAAATTACCTTATAAATCTATTATGAGAGCTACTTATGGATCGCCTACCAAAGATGGCAATACCTAGATCTATTCTTGCTTGTTATGCCTAGCTAAGGGCGTTAAACGATAGCGCTTGTTGGGAGGCAACCCAATTTTATTTTTATACCTTCATTTTTGCTCCTGTTTAGTAATAAATAAATTATCTAGCCTCTGTTTTAGTTGTGTTTTTTCTTTAATTAGTGTTTGTGTCAAGTAGAACCGTTGGGAAGACTTGGGGAAAGTCTTGTTGAACCTGCTGTAAAAAACAGAAACTTTAGCGCTCACGAGAACTACTGCAATTTTTATTTGGAAGGTGATATTTAGTTAATTCTTTTTGAAGATGATTAACAGATAAATTCCTCACGTCCAGAAATTTATTTTAGAATTTTTGGGGTTCCAGATCTTGCTCTAGATACAGATTACGACAGACTGTTCTGTTTTTGACAGATTCTGTTTTTCGTGTGTTGTTTGCTTATTTTGATGAATCTATGGCTGGTAAAATAGTTTATAAACCATAGAGAAGTTCGAATACAGTAGGTATAACACCCATATAAATAAATAATGAGTTCATTACAGTACCTTTAAGTGGTCTTTTGTTTTCTTTCGCTAACGGAGCTCACGAGATTTTCTACTTTAAGTTTTGTGTTGTGAAGTTTTCAAGTTTTGGGTAAAGATTTGATGGATTATGGAACAAGGAATGGTAAGAGCCTAAGCTTGGGGATGCCGATGGAACCCCCAAGATAATCTAAGGACACCTAAAAGCCAAAGCTTGGGGATGCCCCGGAAGGCATCCCCTCTTTCGTCTACTTCTATCGGTAACTTTACTTGGAGCTATATTTTTATTTACCACATTATATGTGTTTTGCTTGGAGCGTCTTGTATGATTTGAGTCTTTGCTTGTTAGTTTACCACAATCATCCTTGCTGTACACACCTTCTGAGAGAGCCATACTTTATATGGAATTTGTTAGAATACTCTATGTGCTTCACTTATATCTTTTGAGTTATATAATTTTGCTCTAGTGCTTCACTTATATCTTTTAGAGCATGGTGGTGGATTTGTTTTATAGAAACTATTGATCTCTCATGCTTCACTTAGATTATTTTGAGAGTCTTAATAGCATGGATTTCTGCTTAAAATCCTAATATGCTTGGTATGCAAGATTAATAATAAAACTCTCTTATGAGTGTGTTGAATACTATGAGAAGTTTGATGCTTGATAATTGTTTTGAGATATGGAGATGGTGATATTAAATTCATGCTAGTTGAGTAGTTGTGAATTTGAGAAATACTTGTGTTGAAGCTTGTGATTCCCGTAGCATGCACGTATGGTGAACCGTTATGTGATGAAGTCGGAGCATGATTTATTTATTGATTGTCTTCCTTATGAGTGGCGGTCGGGGACGAGCGATGGTCTTTTCCTACCAATCTGAGCATGCACGTAATACTTTGCTTTGATAACTTGTAGATTTTTGCAATAAGTATATGAGTTCTTTATGACTAATGTTGATTCCATGGGTTATACGCACTCTCACCCTTCCACCTTTGCTAGCCTCTCTAATACCGCGCACCTTTCGCCGGTATCATACACCTACCATATACCTTCCTCAAAACAGCCACCATACCTACCTATTATAGCATTTCCATAGCCATTCCGAGATATATTGCCATGCAACTTTCCACCGTTCCGTTTATGACACACTCCATCATTGTCATATTGCTTAGCATGATCATGTAGTTGACATAGTATTTGTGCCAAAGCCACCGTTCATAATTCTTCCATACTTGTCACTCATGCATCATTGCATATCCCGGTACACCGCCGGAGGCATTCATATAGAGTCATATTTTGTTCTAAGTATCGAGTTGTAATTGTTGAGTTGTAAGAAAAATAAAAGTGTGATGATCATCATTATTAGAGCATTGTCCCAGTGAGGAAAGGATGATGGAGACTATGATTCCCCCACAAGTCGGGATGAGACTCCAGACGAAAAAAAGAAAAAAAAAGAAAAGAGTCCATTAAAAAAAGAGAAAAGGCCCAAATAAAAAAAATTGATGAGAGAAAAAGAGAGAAGGGACAATGTTAATATCCTTTTACCACATTTGTGCTTCAAAGTAGCACCATGATCTTCATAGTAGAGAGTCTCTCATGTTATCACTTTCATATACTAGTGGGAATCTTTCATTATAGAACTTGGCTTGTATATTCCAATGATGGGCTTCCTAAAAGTGCCCTAGGTCTTCATGAGCAAGCAGGTTGGATACACACCCACTTAGTTTCTTTTTGAGATTTCAAATACTTATAGCTCTAGTGCATCCGTTGCATGGCAATCCCTACTCACTCACATTGATATCTATTGATGGGCATCTCCATAGCCCATTGATTAGCCTCGTTGATGTGAGACTTTCTCCTTTTTTATCCACAACCACCACTCTATTCCACCTATAGTGCTATATCCATGGCTCATGCTCATGTATTGCGTTAAGATTGAAAAAGTTTTGAGAATGTCAAAAGTATGAAACAATTGCTTGTCTTGTCATCGGGGTTGTGCATGATTTAAATATTTTCTGTGGTGAAGATAGAGCATAGCCAGACTATATGATTTTGTAGGGATAACTTTCTTTAGCCATGTTATTTTGAGAAGACATAATTGCTTTGTTAGTATGCTTGAAGTATTATCATTTCTATGTCAATATGAACTTTTGTCTTGAATCTTTCGGATCTGAATATTCATACCACAATTAAGAAGAATTACATTAAAATTATGCCAAGTACCACTCCGCATCAAAAATTCTGTTTTTATCATTTACCTACTCGAGGACGAGCAGGAATTAAGCTTGGGGGTGCTTGATATGTCTCCAACGTATCAAAAAAATTGATTGCTCCATGCTATATTATCTACTGTTTTGGACATTATTGGGCTTTATTATCCACTTTTATATTATTTTTGGGACTAACCTATTAACCGTAGGCCCAGCCTAGAATTGTTTTTTTTCCTGTTTTAGGGTTTCGAAGAAAAGGAATATCAAACGGAGTCCAAATGGAATGAAACCTTCGGGAACATGATTTTCTCATCGAATACAACTCAAGAGACATGGACCCTACGTCAAGACACGTAACAGGAGGCCACGAGGTAGGGGCGCGCCTACCCCCCCCCCCCCAGGCGCGCCCTCCACCCTCGTGGGCCCCCTGTTGCTCCACCGACATACTTCTTCCTCCTATATATACCCACGTACCCCCAAACGATCAGAATTCCACCACAGTAACTTTCTGTATCCACGAGATCCCATCTTGGGGCCTGTTCTGGAGCTCCGCCGGAGGGGGCATTGATCACGGAGGGCTTCTACATCAACACCATAGCCCTTCCGATGAAGTGTGAGTAGTTTACCTCAGACCTACAGGTCCATAGTTAGTAGCTAGATGGCTTCTTCTCTCTTTTTGGATCTCAATACAATGTTCTCCCCCTCTCTTGTGGAGATCTATTCGATGTTATCTTCTTTTTGCGGTGTGTTTGTTGAGACCGATGAATTGTGGATTTATGATCAAGTCTATCTATGAATCATATTTGAATCATCTCTGAATTCTTTTATGTATGATTGGTTATCTTTGCAAGTCTCTTCGAATTATCAGTTTGGTTTGGCCTACTAGATTGATCTTTCTTGCAATGGGAGAAGTGCTTAGCTTTGGGTTCAATATTGCGGTGTCCTTTCCCGGTGACAGTAAGGGCAGCAAGGCACGTATTGTATTGTTGCCATCGAGGATAACAAGATGGGGTTTTCTTCATATTGCATGAGTCTATCCCTCTACATCATGTCATCTTGCTTAAGGTGTTACTCTGTTTTTAACTTAATACTCTAGATGCATGCTGGATAGCGGTCGATGAGTGGAGTAATAGTAGTAGATGGAGGCAGGGGTCGGTCTACTTGTCTCGGACATGATGCCTATATACATGATCATACCTAGATATTCTCATAACTATGCTCAATTCTGTCAATTGCTCAACAGTAATTTGTTCACCCACCGTAGAATACTTATGCTCTTGAGAGAAGCCACTAGTGAAACCTATGGCCCCCGAGTCTATCTTTATCATATCAATCTCCTATTACTTAGTTATTTACTTTGCCTTTATTTTACTTTGCATCTTTATCATAAAAATACCAAAAATATTATCTTATCATATCTATCAGATCTCACTCTCGTAAATGGCCCTATAGGGATTGACAACCCCTATTTACGTTGGTTGCGAGGATTTATTTGTTTTGTGCAGGTGCGAGGGACTCGCGCGTAGCCTCCTACTAGATTGATACCTTGGTTCTCAAAAACTGAGGGAAATACTTATGCTACTTTGCTGCATCATCCCTTCCTCTTCGGGGAAAACCAACGCAGTGCTAAAAGAGGTAGCAGTTTCTATAATGAATTTTAGATGTTAATAGACCGCAATATATAGAGCAAGCTCCCCCACAATATATGCATGTGTGAATGAACTTCGAATTTCATATGCATATATTGGTTGCTATAAACTTGGTGAAGCTTTCTCTATATACTCATTCATGCAACAAGCACATATAACTAGGGTAGATATGCATGAATATATGAACACAATCACTGCAAAATTACTTATCTTAAACCCTATAAACTTCTCCCCCATTGACAAAAAATGCAAAAATGGACAAAAAATCTAGAAGATCAATATAGTATGAGTTCCTCCTTAGTGTGTGCATATCACAAAAATATGAGTGAAATTAAATGCACATATTCAATGATGAAAACTTTGAGGAGCTCACACCATATTTAGGATCTATAATGCAACAAGATACTATGATTTGAAATTAAGATTAGACATGGGAGGAAAACATTCAAAAGATCCAAAGAACGTATTTTGGACAAGATATAATAGGAATATCCAATGTGATCATCATGTCAAGTATGGGTCTAAAATACATCCAGAACACATGAGTGCGCATGGATATATGCAATGCATACAAGCACTCACTTTCAACCTCTTACCGAAACCATCAAAGAGTCAAAATGAACCAAACCAAGTGGCCAACAAGGAATAGATGATACCGATAAGAACTTTCTTGTGTATAAAAGGTTCTAAGTGGCCAATAGTCAGCATGATATGCATCCACAAAGAAACCCGCATACACAAAAAGGTTGTAATTGATAAGAACATGATATCCACAAGTGAATCCACTATTATACAACTTGACCCTAGTCATAATAGCAAGGCACATGGCACAAAGCACATGGCGCAAATTGATCTTATTTGCATAGCACAAAGTGAAGCAAGCAATCAAAAGATCCAACGAGCCAAAAGGATAAAAGAATAGTATGATTTGGGCAAAGGAGTGTTCCAAGGAAAATAGAGAAGCTCCCCACGATTTGTGCACTATTTAGATTTTTTTTGTATTTGGATACAAGTGCACAAATTAGGATCATCATTCCCCCAAAATCAATCAGAACACAAAACAATTGCAAGCAAGCATAGATAAGAAAAGAAGCCTCGCATTTGCAACAAAGATATGGTTGAGCAACATGTAAATGAGGCAACCTAATAATAGGCACAACCAAAACGATGTGTGTGAGTCACGTTAATGCACTTGAGAAGACTAATATAAGGATGAGAATTAAGCATCAACATAGTCTTGAGTAAATGAGATACAAGGTGCGAGACATGTCCTTCCCATACACACGAAGTTAAGCAGGACACACACACATCAAGCAAATGGGTTCACAAGCTCACTAATATGCAAATTTAAAAATCAAAGCTTGTGACAACCCATGATGAAGATAGGAAGTAATAGAAGCACGAGGACAATAGTCTTCACCAAACATGAGTGCACTAAGATGCAAAGAGGTAAGACACGCACTCATACAACAGATGCTTCCATGGAGCCACCAAAGATATAAAAAGAAAATAAAACGGTGGACATTAAAGAATAGGGATATCAACTAGAGATGTAACTTCTCTCATGTGTATAAGATTCTAGGTAGATGATTTCCACAAAGAAGGATGTACACATAAAATAGTTACTAAAGGAAAGAATGAGATATCCAAATGGGAGTCATAAAATATACCAATGAGATCTTTGCTTGAAGGCATAGCACATGGCTTAATATAATCTTATTGTTTATTAATGAAATCCAAACACACAACCATCAAAGACATCACAACTAGCAACAAGAGATCATTGTTGGGATGCTTTGAGAAAGGAAACAAGTATCATAGGAACAAGTCAAGAAATTCATTCCATGATGCAACCTACACAAGTTTGACCTCCATTTCTTTATATATGCATGAAGTAAATACTTGTTACCGAGATAGCATTGGTATGAAGTCGTAGATCAATAAAATGTCCAAGCTTGGCTCTAATCTCCTCGTAGTGCCACCACCTTCATGAATAAGCCAAGCACCCAATGCTTCTCAAATGTACCTAAAACATTTTAAGTACAATATGGTCCCCAAAGTTATTGGGTCCGAAGTAGTTAGCATAACTACAACACATAGCGTAAAACCACTTAAGTATGTGCATATCGATATGAATTTCAATTTCATGCACATCTTAGCTATTAAGAATTTGATGGAATTACCATACATATATATTGGATCAAATAAAGCAAACAAGGCATGCGAATTTACACATAGTAAATATGCATGCACAAGCCTACCAAAATCCAGGGAGATACAAATTGGACAAATGAAGACATAACCGTTAATACTTCCAATAACATCACTCGTCATTCATGTTGTCCAAAATTAATCAAAGTGACAAATCAACATATGATATCACACAAAGCTCAACATATGAACCAAGGAAAACCAATGAGCATATAAGATATGCATTGCATACATACTCATAGGAATATCTCACTCAAGTAGATATAGCACAATATAGACAATGAGATAACAAACTCCCATAACTCCATACAAATCATTTAGATGAACTCGAACAAAATGGTATTTCGGGTTATCATTCGGTGTAGAAATCAAATAAGTACATGATCATCTATACTAACACAATCATAACATGATATTTTTAGAAATAAACACAATGCTTGGATAGCAACTTATTAACATTCCAATTAGAAAGATCATCTTGCAAAGCAACAACTGGAATAGCTTTAATCAAATGATTTTCCAAATATGATTTTTAAGATAACCATGGGCAAAACCGCACAAGAATGCCATACGTAAACAAGGCATTGCATGCCACAGAGATATAAGATAATCTCAAATATAAATTCTAAGTGGCTTCCCTCAATTGTTCATATTAACAAGGATTGTGATATGCACAAAGCATATCACTCCCCCATAATGTGATGATCCATGTATTATACATAAGAGGCATATGAAATCCAGCCAAAGAAAATCAATGGATGAGAATTTGAGTTTCGAATGAACTTGACATACCACATAGTGACTAGATAATTAATCTTGCACTATAAATACTAGGTGGTATCCCATATAAATACACATTTTAGGTTTGTGATGTGCGTAGAGCATAACACTCCCCCATAATGTGATAATCCATTAATATCTCAAAAAAAGCCAAGGAAGATTCAACTAATGAAGCAATAAAGGCTCGAGACTACATACACAAATATATGACATGCATTGCAACCTACACATGCCAGATAACACAAATCAAGCATATTAGGAGACACAACATATAAAAACACATGCTACGTACAAAACCTAAACATGCATGGGGCTAGTAACTTTCAATGTAGATAATACAAATACAAGTTACCTCCATGAAGAGCATTGGAATGACAAATATGATGATAATTCACTTGACTTGGTTTGAACCATAATGAATGATGAGAATAATTTTTCTTCATGAACAAGCCACGTCTCCAATGCCCTCCACACACATATTGATCAAGTTTGAGCTCGATGGTCCCCAACCACGTTGGGTCCTAAGAAGTTAGTAACAATAGGCTTGGCAATCCAAATGGTCTTATCCACTTTCAAACCACTTTGGGCACCAACATACTTGGCAAACATATTACCATCAACATCCTTCCTAAGTGAATAATGATCATTGATAATTGGAGGCTTAGACAAATTACCGTTGGGACATAATGAAGATATGTGTCCCTTCTCACGGCAAATATAGCAACATGTGCTCCCCTTTCTCTTCTTCTTTACTTTCTCAACTTGGAGAACATTATCTTGGTTAAGCATGGGGAGAGGCCTTTCATTATCTTGAGATTGAACTTGAGGCCACTTCCCTTGATGCTTCACACTTGAAGCCTTCTTCTTCAATGGACAAGATCTCACATGGTGTCCAACATTCTTGCACTTGAAGCAAATAATGTTGGCTGGATTCTTGACTTGATCTTGTCCCTTCTTATTCTTGGACTTCATCTTGTTAGAGATGAAATCAAGTCCTATTTTGTCTTGAGGGTCCTTTTGCACACTCAAGATATTATCACAACATTTTTCCAAGTCTTTCTTCAAACTAGTGACTTGGGCCTTGAGCTCTTTATTTTCCTCTACAAGGTTAGTATTAACAAAAGAACTAGAGGAAATAGAAGCTTCATTGTTAGAGCAACAAGGCATGGTGAGTAATTCATCACAAGATGTATCAATATCATGTAGAGAGGAATTGCAAGGACTAGCACATGGCAATAAGGTATTTCAAGTACAAGGTGTGATAATATCCACATGACACTCACACGATTTTACCTTGGTGACCATAGCCTCATGAGCTAACTTTAGCCCATCATGAGAGATTAGAAGATCCTCGTGAGTGCCCGAGAGCTTTTCATGACTTTCTTCCAATTTCCCATAATTGCTAGTTAGCAAATCAAGTTGATTCCTAAGCTCAACATTTTCTTTTAATATCGATGCTTCACACAAGATAAAGTTAGTAGCACTGGCATCATTATCAATATGAGATGAGCATGTAGAAACTAGAGACTCCGCATGAGTAGTTTGAAGTTCCCCATGAGACTTAGAAAGTTTGGTGAGCTCTCCTTTGACATTCTTGTATCCAAGGTCAAGGTGCTCAAAATCCTCTTTAAGTTTAAAATGAGTAACTTCAACCTCTTCTTTTAAAGACCTCAAATCACTAAGACATTGATGAGCCTTAGCAAGTTCATGTTCAAGTTGTTCACTTTTTGCTTGCTCGTTAAGAAATAAATCATTACGTTTTTGAAAGCAAGCAAGAACATCTTGGAACCTTTTATAAGTGTTATTTTTAGCTCTATGAAGAGTTTTCTCAATCTCATAGAGATTTTGAGTCAAGTCATCATCATCATCCTCATTACAACTATCATCATTATCACTAAGAGAAGATGATACCTCATCATTACCTCTTGCCATTAGGCACATGTGAACAAAGGGGGTTGATGATAATTCTTTTGGAGAAGAGGGTTCTTCATCAATCAAGCATGCCTCATCTTTCTTGATTTCCTCTACATGGTTAGTCATAGGACAACTAGAGGAAACCAAAGCATTTCTATCATGGCAACATGGGAGATCAAGCATATCATCACATGGTATTTCTTCACTCACCATGTCATTAACTTGTGGCATGCCACATGTTGGTGAAGTTGAAGATATTGAAGTGTCCAAGTAATTGGAGGTGGAAGCAATAGAGAGTTCTTCATGATTTAAAAATGTGGAGAACTCCTCCATTAACTCCCCGAAAAGAATATTGTCTTCATGAAGATTGGACCCACCATATATATCTTTAAGTTTGGTCCAAGCCTCATGAGCCGACTTGCAAGTTGAGATTTCCTTAAACACTTCGAAGGATATAGCTTGGTCAATGGCACTCAAAACGGATGCATATCCTCAAGTGATGGAGATTGTCCATACTTTAGATTTGAATCCCCTATAACAACAATCCGCAAAGCATTTGGACACATGGCCCGAAAGTGACAAAGCATGCGTAATCTCCACATAATGTAATTTGTGCCATTAAAACAAAATGTGCCATCGTGCACTAGTTCACTAGTCGACATCGTTACTCTCTAGGCGGTGAAGCCTAATAAGGAGAGACCGGGCTCTGATACCAATTGAAAGGACCACGATGTCGCCTAGAGGGGGTGAGTAGGTGTTTTAAAATCTTTTATGGATTTGTCTATATCCTAATGCGGAAATAAACTAAGCGGATACTTTTCAAGCACAAATCCTAAATATACTAGGCTCACTAAGTGCACCAACAACTCAGCATAAACAAGATGAGACTAACGAGGATATGAGTAAGCACAAGTAAGTCACACAAACTTACTCAATGTATATCACGAGATATGGAAATGAATAATACACACAACCACCAGTAAGCAATACAAGCTTACACAAATTATATCACAATATATGGAATTGAATGATACAAGCAAACTCAAGTAAGTTACACAAATTTACTTGAGAAATATCACAATATATGGAAGTGTCTGACACAAGTTAGTAATTCACACTAATCACAAAGTATATCAATAGTAGCAAGTATGAATTGCGGAATATGAAGTGTAGGCCTAAATAATCTCTACAAGGAAATAGCCAACACAATATAATGAACCACCACAATATAATGAGGACAACAAGATATAGTGAATGCACGGTCAAATGACCAAAGTAAACCACAAGTAAGGAGTTAGGGTTAGGGATAACCAAAGTCGCGGAGACGAGGATGTATCCCGATGTTCACTTCCTTGGAGGGAAACTAGTCACGTTAGAGAGGTGGATGTTACCACGAAGGCACACCAATGCCACGAAGGCTCACCCTATTCTCCTTGAGATATCACCATGAAGGTGACTCCCAACCACTAGTGGTAGACCTTGAGGCGGCCTCCAAACCTTCACAAACTTTCCGGGGGACAAATCACAAGTTGATTCCTCACCGGAGCACTCCTACCGCCTAGGAGTCTCCAACCTACAAGAGTAACAAGATAAAGGGGGAATGCTCAAGACTTGGTCAAATCGCAAAGTGCTTTGGTCAAAAGAGAGAGGAGGAGTTGGTGTATGCTTGGATGAAATCTCTCTCAAGAACTCTCACAAATCTCTTCGGGGTCTAGCACGAGAAGGCTTAAATCCATCTCTCTCAAATCCCACCAAAAGCATGGATGAGGTCAACAAATGAACCCTAGATCCATGGGATAGCTTTCCCCCAAATGGATTGGAGTTTTGAGGCTTGGGGGAGGAGGATAGAACTCAAAAGAATGGGGAAATCTCAGATCCAAAAAGCTCTTTCTCGATGGGGAAGAAGGGTGCCTTATATAGTGCCCCACCAAATCTGCCCATTACGCACAGAAAAATGCAGCCCAGAACTTCTGGGCAGGCCCGGAACTTCCGAGCCAGCTATTGGACACATATGTGCAAACTTTCTGGTTAGCCCGGAACTTGGCCCGGAACTTCTGGCCCCTGGAACTTCCGGGAGGCCCGGAACTTCTGGGCTCCCTTTGGACTAGATATGTGCAAACTCTCTGGTTAACCTGGAACTTTCCCTGGAACTTGCCCAGAACTTCCGTCCCCGCAGAAAACAGCCAGCATACCGAAAGTAAAACATGCATAACTTTTTCATACGAACTCCAATTTTGATGATCTTGGGCTTGTTTTGAAGCTATGGAAAAACTCCAGGTACTCGCATAGAGAACCATCCAAGATCAACCAAAATGGGGGATGCCAAATATGCAAAGGTGTTATCCTAGATTTGGGAAACCTATTTGGCTTTGATTTTCTTTGGTATATAGGATAGGAGTGGAATTGTGTATAGAAGATGTTGACTTGAGCAAATCCATCACGAACCCGATGTTGACTTGAGCAAATCCATCACGAACCCCTTTGATCCCCTCTTAATAGTGCGGGATCCCTATAACTCAAGAATCATAAAAGAGCTATACTACATAGCTATCGAGAATCCATTATTGAGTGTATGTGTTTCTTCGGTGGTCATCATTCCACAACGCTAACGTCAAAGGAACTAATACCTTTGACTCAAGCCTTTCACTTGAGCTTGATGTTGATGTTTCTTCTTGGCTCAAGCTGAAGGCAAGACATAGGTGAAGTCTTCAAGTAGCTCCCCCATACACAATGTGGGAAGCCTTGCTCTGCATTCATCTTCACGTGTCCATCACATGATCATCTGCAAGCTTCAAGCATGTAATTCTCCAGACTGCCTATCTTGAACTTGCCCTTGTAAACCATGATCATCATCACTTGATGCCATCCTCTCATGGGCACTTGAAATCTTTCTATTGATGTAAGTCCATGAGAACCACCTAGCCCACATAGACATAGAAAACACATAGAATGGGTTAGTACACAAAGCGCAGTTGACAAATTCTAACCATACCACAAGACCTCATGTGGCACATGATTTGCGCTTGTGTGTTGACAATCTTCGATCTTCATCTTGGTCAACATTTATCTTTGCTCCATGATTAATCTTGATGCACAACTATATGCATATGGCATTCATTCCGAATCCATTCAGTCTCCTTCTTGCATCACCCATGGAACAAACCTTCCTATATAACTTGATGCCATAGTTTCTTAATAGGAATTGTCATTCATTATCAAGTCTTAATGCATATATTTATGTTGATGGAAAAAATCCATCAATACATCCAATATTCTTCATGCATTGCAAATGGAACTTTCCTTCAAATGTATATCTCAATGCAAACATTAGTCCATTAGGATTGTCGTTTAATTACCAAAACCATGCATGGGGACTATATGTACTTTCATCTGGGGGCGACGGCTGGATGCCCAACCGCCCCAGAGCCAATTCTACCACTGGCTCGCCCCCAGGCAGCAATTTTTATGCCTCCTGGGGGGGACTGCTGGAAATGCTCTAAGCCCGACAACATCGATGCACTTTGGGAGAATGCTTTGGTTGACCAGCCTCAGCCACTATGGCTTCATCCTCCTAATTATTCTACCAAAGATCTAGGATACTAGGAATGCCAAAGCTTTTCGTTACATCGACGCCCACTCAGTTACTTCACTTAGTTTTATGGCTGCAGATTTGGACATATGGCCTTGGTCTCATAGACTTTGTATGGGTAAAGACAAAGAAGCCGCTTTCTAACGGCGGGCTTTCCTAACCCTGCGCACAACTGTACCCATAATATTCTGGTATGCTACCTGCTTTACACCTTGAGAAATATATTCCGGTGGAGGGCCCACACACCCCCTTGCCCGCGTGATTCCTTAACAAAAATTGGAAAAGTGTCTTCAAAACATTATCAAAGAAAAATAGGTAGAGCCTCCCAGCTGCTATTTATTTTGGGAAAATGTACTGCTTTGTGTTCTTCACGAGAGAACAAAATCAGTGGCTAGATGGCACCTTTTACTTTTAGTTTTTCGGCCTAGTTTTCCTTGTAAACTGGGTCACTCTTTTTTTATGAGAAAATTTCCGATTTATTCATCAGCTGTCAAGGTAGTACAAAGAACACCGGAAGTACGAAGTACATCCAGGTCCGTATACCACCTAGCGACGACTGCAAGCACTGGAGCGAGCCGAAGGCACACCACCGTCATCACGCCTTCCTCATCGGAGCAGGGCAAATATTGTTGTAGTAGACAGTCAAGAAGTCGTCGTGATAAAGCCCCACAGGACAGCGCACCAGAACAGCAACCGCTGCCGATGAAGAGATGACTAGATCGGAAGGATCCAACCTGCTAACACATAGACGTAGACGAACAAAGACTGGATCCAAACGAATCCACCGAAAGACAAACGATGACCGAATCCCACGAGATCCGCCGAAGACACACCTCCACACGTCCTGAAACGATGCTTGAAACATCTTCGGGACGAGGGCTAGGCGGGGAGGAATTTCATCTTAAGCCCGAAGCACATGTTGTGATGCTCACGAGCTCAACTAGGAGTTCCTACTAATTAAGGACCTTACTCCAAAAGAGGCTATGTGCCTATGTAGAGCAATGAATAGATGGATTGATACAACACACTAGTATGTTCCGCCTTCTTATTTTGGAAGAGAGATCTATACCGAGCTTGAAAGATAGCGATGCTGATATGGCCTGACTAGCAATCGAAGGGTCGGATACTTGAAGATAAGGCCAACTCCAGCGCGTGATCTTAATCTGTCTGGATGCGTCTGTTTGGGGTAGAACGGACTAATAGCGCAGCCTAACACGCGGCCTCAAGCGGACAAATGTCCGGATTTTGTCTGTTTTCGACCCATCCCCGGCCTAAACTTGCGCCAAGTTTGGGGTAAAAGGGACATCGCGTGGGCGGGCTCGACGCACGCCCTTGTCCCCCCGTGGCCCGCTTGTCGGGGACACTAGCAGTCCCTTCGCTTCCAAGGCCTCCACCCCATCTCCCCCGCCCCACCCTGCTGCCGGTGCCGCCACTATTCTCTGGCCGCCTCCTCTGTGCATCCCCCCGGCCGTCCATACCAAACCACGTCTCGACATGGCCGCCACCATGCCCGCGCTTTCATCGTAGTTTTGGCCGTCGATTGGAGGAGATTTGCCCGTCGCCATCGTAGCCGGTGGCAGAGGGGATATGACTGCCCGCGACGTACCACGGTGGCCACCGCAGCTTCCGACGAGTGCTCCACAGCGGCCAGTAGCCGGCCGGCAACCACCCCTGCTGCATCGATGTGATCATCGCGGCCTTTTTGCCACCATGACCGCAAGGTGTTTGACACTTTGCTCACAAAGGTATGGACAGTGGAGATGAATTTTTCTTCCACCACTTCATTTATTCATCGGACGATTCGTCGTCGGATGATGAAAATCTTGTGGTGGCTGCACTGGTCATTCACGACCACATTGAACGGCAGCTTTCTTGGTACAGGGGGTCACTCCCTGGCCGTGCTCCCAACCTGAACTGCAATAGGGAGAGAGGCCACGCCCTGCTCTATGCCTATCACTTTGCAAACACCCCGCTCTTTAAGTCGGATAAATTCCGTCGCCGTTTTCGTATGGCAAGGCATGTGTTCAATCGTATCCGAGAGGAAGTGGTTGCTCATGACCCATACTTCGAGTGCAAGATGGATGCCCTTGGTAAGCCTGGATTCTCCTCTTACCAGAAATAAATCGCGGCCATCTGCATGCTTGCATATGAGATTCTAGGCGATCTGGTACATGAGTATGTGCGTATGAGTGAGTCCACATGTCTGTTGTCACTGTACAAGTTCTGTAAGGCCATGGTGGCAGTGTTTGGCCATGAGTACTTGAGGCAGCCAACTACCGTTGATACGGAGAGATTGTTGGCGACCAACGCGGCTAAAGGCTTTTCAGGCATGCTTGGCAGCATTGATTATATGCACTGGGAGTGGAAGAACTGCCCATTTGCTTGGCAGGTCATTACAAGGCGCATGTCAAAGCGTGCATTGTCATATTAGAAGCGGTGGCTTCGCAGGATCTTTGGATATGGCATTCTTTCATCGACATGGCAGGTTCTCACAATGATATCAACGTGTTGCAGCGTTCTCCAGTCTTTGCAGGGCTTGCAGAAGGCCACTCCCCGCCTGTCAACTTTGAGATCAATCGCCACCAATACAACAAGGGATACTACCTTGTTGATGGCATATATCCTCAGTGGTTAATTTTTGTGAAGACAATCTCGAACTCCCAAGGTGAGAAGAGAAAGAGATTTGCCCAAATGCAAGAGGGTGCTAGAAAGGATGTAAAAAACGTGCTTTTGGTGTGCTTCAATCCCGATGGGGTATCGTTCGAAACCCTGCACCGACATGGGATGAAGGAAAGCTTTGGGAGGTGATGACTGCTTGTGTGATCATGCACAACATGATCGTCGGGGACGAGCATGATGACAGGATCTTCGACCAAGGATTTGATTTTCAAGGTGAAAATGTTGAGCCCCTGCACCAAGAACCGGCCACGTTTGAACAGTTTGTCCAATTTCATCGTGAAATGCGTGATTGACACACTCATTTGGATCTTCAAAATGACTTGGTTGAGCACATGTAGAATCACATTGGCAACCAATAAATGTATTGGTTCATTATATGTTCATTTTAGACAATTTCGATTTGGTTGTAAAACTATTTTTATTAGAGACAATTTTGATTGGGTTGTAAAACTATTTTTATTATCAAATAAATAATATTTGGATATGCAAACTTTTCGCTGGGCGCACAGTCACCGCATTTCAGGACAGGCCCAGACACGATCTCATTGTCCTACCCAAACGGATGAAAACAGGTTAAAACGGACGTATGTTTGGGATTGTGCGCTGGAGTTGGCCTAAGCAACCTGTGCATGAAATGAAATAGAGAATGTCAACCGGTGGGTCTATGCTTGAACATTTTCCCTGCAACTATTCAGAAATAGTAGACGCACAAATTTTGCCCTAGTCATCGTCTAGTGCAGCGTATCCTGCCATGGCGACAAACACATGATCCGTGCTTCCGGACAAGATCAAACTAGGAAGCTGGACGAAGCTTGGGCGGCACTGTGCAGGTCGCCCGGCGCATGGGCTGCACGTACGCTCTGCAGGAACTGCACTGTGCAGGAATAATGGGCTCTTTTAATGAGGACGGCGACGTTCACCCGTGTAATCGGAAGCAAAGGTTTTGGCAGGACTAGCGGTGCTACGTTTTATGTAGCCGGCCGATTTGATGTTTTAGGGCTTTAAAATTACTCATAGGCTGGTATGTCTCGATCAGCGGGACATTTCGATTATCCATCTAGGCTGCGGTGAAGTGAGACCTTTCCAAGGCCAAAATTCGCAGGGGCACGCACTTGCGATCCATCTGCAACAGTTGGTCTGCGTTATGATCTGAGCAGATGTTTCGGCGCAAATTGGTTGAAAAATGATGCAAATTCTTAGCCATCTTAATACGAAACTATATACATACTGAGTCAATAAAATCCATCATTTGTTGATCTTAATATTGAAACTTCGAATGTTTCATTTTAAGTCAATAAAATTCACCATTCGTCGATCTTAATACGAGACAATATACATATTTATTTTGTACAAATACTTCGGCGGACCGTTGTTGTACATCTTTCTTTGCGTATGCTGCATCCCCGTTCTGTTAGATACCTTTATTCTGCAACCTTGTTCGAGCAGTCCACTTAATTGTTCGTCTTCTTCCTTAGTTTCAGTACCGTTCCACTCAGCGGCGGAGCTATGGGCCGATTGTTGGACGGGCCAGACATAAAAACTACACTTAACACTTGAGTTTTAGGCCTAGTTTTTCTGTCTTCCTTCCTTATTTTCTTTTGGGCTGGGCGGGCCAGGGCCCAGTTTGGCCCTCACGTAGCTCTGCCCCTGGTTCCACTCTAAGGTTCGAGTACTCTCTTATTGTCTTTTTTCTCTATTTTTTTCATTCTGTCCAATTACGTTGCTTTACTTGATGTGAACTCATCAGTTCATCCCGCTCTATCGCTTAGCCAGTTCATGCCATCGTTTTTCCCATGAAAAATTGGTACACTCTCTTTTGTTAACTTTTTTTATTCTCTTTCGTCAAGATATCCTTGTATTCAACTCATTTTAGATTTGTTCGACTATTAACCTCTTCTTGTTCTGTCGGATTGCTGTTCTTCAGACTACAAATTCATCAACTCTTTTTCCGACATCCTTACTGCAGTACGAACGATTATGCCATCTCGCACATTCTATCGTGACTTAATTAGTAACATATACGACTGCAATCACATTGTTTCAACCGCACTTGTTCTTCTTCCATTTGATCTTTTACTAAGTGTTAACCAACTAGATCTTGATTACTTAAGTTATGTTCCACCAAACTTGCCTTTCGTTTCATTTCTACCATATTTCCCTTTAACTCTTCAGGTTTATTTTCCGTAACTTGCCAGACTTTTGAAACTTGCGGTGCGAGAAGGGCATTAGCTTTCATAATGATATAGGAACCATATGACATTATTCCACTTGCACTTCTTCTTCTTCTATCTGGTATTTTTCTTAGTGATAACCTATTAGATCTTGTTTTCTTAAGTTACATTCTACGAAATTTGCCTTTCGTTCCTTTTTTGTCATATTTTCCATTAATAGTTGCGTTTCTGCTTCAGAACTTGCCTGCTAGAAAGAATCATGCCAAGTTTCTCTGTTTGAAACTTGTTGTACAAGAAGGCCATTAGTTGTCATAAGACTCATAATGATATAGGATTACAAAAATCTTGTTAAGGGTATTCTATCCCAAGAAATCCATAGAACACGACCAGGTACCTCGACTACATTTCAGAACATAACTAAATTAAAGGGCACCATTGAAGAAAGAGTATTCTACCATAACGATATAGGCCTGCACAACCATGTTGCGTGAAGAATATCATCTTCTATGCAATTCTTTACATGTTCGTTGGCAACACTTAAGGGCAGCATATCTGTTCGCACACGAACACGTCACCGTGTACCCTCGACGCCGGGGGTGATGCACCATAGCTCATGTCAAAGGAGACCCGTCCGGAAGCGCGGTACGCAAGCAATCCGGCGGGTGCTTTTGAGGACCCGAAACCCCACACACCCGGGAGGGACCCCGTTAGGGCGCGCGGTGGCTATGGGCTGCCCTAGGTTGACCTGATCGCCCCTAGGGCCTCGAGGTTCGCCGCCCTGCAACAAGAAGAACAGACGAAGAACGAGGAAGAAGAAGAACTAGGGTTATGGAGAAAAGATAAAAGATAAAACGTGGTAGATGATTTGATCGATTGTGTGTTGTTTAATCGGCCATCACCCCTTGAGTATATAAGAGGCGGCTGGACTTCCCGTGCAAGGAAAAGGCTTCAATTCACGTCCAAAACCCTAGTCCAATTCGGATTTGTTTGGTCCGAACTTTCCAAAACTGTTCGGTAAAATCTGGCTGCACGTTGTGGGCCATGTTCGGGGGAGTAAACGATCTCGGATAGAAACAAGCACAAAAACAATCTTGACCGTTTCGACGAGACGAACAACTTTCATGTTGAACGTTTTTTGATCTGAGGCCATCTTGAGAGGGTTTCCGGCTGTTTTCCGAAGTCTACAGCAGCCAAATTCAAAACCCGGACTAACATACCCAGAGTGTCCCGTCATCCACAGAGAAAATCAAAACCCGAATGGTTGTCCCCGGAGTGTCCGGTCATCCAGTGCAGCAGCGCCTTGTACTGGCTGTAACTTTTGCATACGACCTCGGATTAAGACGATTTTTATATCAAAATCATCCGGTTCGACGAGACGCACAACTTTCATGTTGAAACTTTTTCCATTTGGAGTCATCTTAATTGGGTTTCAAGTCATTCTTTAATCTGGTGTCATCATGAGCATCTCTGAACTTGTCATAACTTTTGCATTCAGACTCCGTTTTAGACCTTTCATATCCATCTTGATCTTCTCAAAGAAAGCCATATCATGGTGACTTCCAATCATAAGTTTGAATTAATCTTGACATAGATTAAAGCAACTTTTATGATTGTGCCACTTTTGAGCGTCAACACATGCCCCCCTGTTTTTCGGCAAAGCTAGCGTGCCGAAAAATAACTTGTACCATGTTTGTTCTAAGGACGATGTCAACACTCCATCGACCATTTATATGCTTAGGGCGATAATTATATATTGGCCATTATTGTTTTTGAACCCTTGCTGCAAACTTGGGCGAAACCTTCTCAACTTCATTAACAATCCGATGATAAAGTTCCATAGATATGTGTCTCAAAGTCATCCTCCGAACCATATTGTTCACCCTTTTGCTAGGATTTTGTAGATAATCAACAATAAACTCTCTCCAATCCTTACTTTCACCTGCATCAAAATTCATTAGTGGCCGAAGCTGTGGACTTTGGTTCGGCCTTACCTATGTTAACGAGATGAAGCATCGGCTATTGAGAGAAATGCAATACACCATGATGAATGTAGTAGCCGGATGCTTGCTGTGCCAACTCTTTTGAATTGTCATGTCTAAATATAAGAACAATTTTAAAGCAACCCAAGGCAAAATAACCCTTGGATATTTGTTGCACTAGTTATAACGAATCACCGAAAGCCTCAATATGTATAGCACCTATAGCAAGTAAAAGAGTCAATCCGAATAAAAATGTATATTCGGCCTTGATTAATCGTTCATAAAAATATTCTAAGCGGCATGAGGCTTCAAAAATAGTACCATAAAGAGATATATAAACAACACCAACACTTTGGCCATTGCTATGAATTGAACCATCAAAACATAATCTCCATAGTACTAGAGAGACAAGGCTAATATCAACATTATGCATGTCATTAATCCGATGTTCAGTAATAAAATCAGCTATGATTTGGCCTTTTATAGATCTCAAAGATGCATAAGCGAAATCATATTCAAACAAAGTATAAGCCCACCAGTCAATTCTGCAACTATGAATTGGCCTATGCAACATATATTCAATGACATCGGTCATGATGTCTCAACTCCATTCAATCATAATATAGGCATACATATAAATTTCCATGAGCACATACCTTGTCTCGCTCTCCAATCGAACTAAGGACGATGTTAGAATACTACACCGGCCATGCATTGACATACTCTTAGGACGATAGATAAATATCGGCCATTACCATGTAAACTTCATTCAAAGCACATATAGCCGAAATAAACAAATGAAATGACAAATAAAGTATTTCGGCCCTTTGGATCAGCAACAAACTTGTAGCTAATCAAATGTATAGTGATTTGGTAATACCCTTTCATAATGTAAGAAATTATATTACATCCATGGATTAAAATAAGCCCATTGAGGGTTGCCAATCATACCTGATGATGAATTCCATAGCATAGGCGTTAATGGCATAGTTGAAGAATATGCATAATGTATAGACCAAGGATGTTGAAACCTTCGGCTTGGTCCTTCATAGTTTTCACTCTTTCCCTTCTTCAGCTTTGCCGCACTTCTTGTAATGGAAGCTTGCACATAATAATTATTTTGAGTACTTCCTTTGGGAACCCATGCCATGTTCCCTTCTTCAAGTTCTTGTGCACTAAGCTTTTGTAACTCCTTCTTTTGCCAATACGATAAGCCGAGTGAGCACCTCGACTGTGATTTTGTTTCAACCAATGGCAACTCTTTTTGGGCCTTGTGCACCCTTAACTTCTTTTCTTCAGATTTGGCACTCTGATTTTGATCAATTGATTGCTTCACTTCTTTGCCTTTTGTAGCCAATGTCAACACTTTAATTGGCTCTTTGTCATTTGAAATCAAATCTGAAGTAGCACACTTACGACCATCTCTTTTCACGTGGTAAACTCGCTCTACCACCTCTTTCTTCTTCCTTGAGCTTTGGACCGATTCCTTATGATTGAAACGGTCTTTGACGCGTGATTGTTCAAATGTTGATCTTCTTGGAGCCGCATAGTATTGGTGAGATGGTCTAAAATAAGACGGAGAATGTGCCCTTGTATCATACCTGTCCCATGATGAATATGGATTTAAATGAGCATAGGGAGGCATCCACGGGATTGGTATTGGCGGCCCAAAATAAGGATATGAATATGTTGCATTGAAATTCTCACTTTGCCAATACCGATCCTCATATTTGCGCCTTGGGGGTGATCTTGGTTTCTTTGCATGGTTTGGCCGATAAGCATTCTTCTCTTCACTCTTCTTTTGACATTTATCCAATAGTTCAGTGAAGGTGATTTTTGATCTCTTACACTTGCGCTTATTTCGGCCTTTGTTTTCTTTTGGTTTGCTTTCATTGATCATTGGGTTTCCTTGCTGCCCCCTAGTCCTTGGCATCTTCATTGTAGCTTCGATGGAATTCTCGCCCTCAAGTTTATGTTCATTGTGCTCTTCAACAACTTCTTTACTTGAAAGCATGATCCCGTCACCTGCAGTTTTTACCTTCTCTTTAGATGGATCGGCTTGAAGTAGCCGATGCAAAAACTTTTTGCCATCAAGACCAATCGGAATAGACTGGTCATCCTTTGGTATTTCAACAATTCTCAATCGTCCTTTATCAATGGCCGATTTAACTATTTGACGAAACATATTGCAATACTCAAAATTATGTTTGAACGAATGATGCAACCTACAATACATTCGTCCTTGAATTGATGGCTTGACATGGTGATCAAGAATTCTTATGTAATTATTTTTCAGCAACAAATCAAATATTTGATCACACATGCTTGAATTGAAGGTAAACTTTTTATTTTCTAGTCGATCTTGCTGTGAGAACGGCTTTGGAGTCAAGCAAACGAATGGTTCAGATTTTGTATCACCCCATTCGGCTATGAATTTTATTTTGCATTCTCTTACCGATGTCATTGGATAAGATATTATACTAGCATCGGTTTTCTGAAAAGAATCTAACCTTGGCTTTAAGTTTCTGAAACAAAAATAGTTAGAACATGCATGCCTCAATTGAGACCAAGAGTAAGCCAAGTATGAAACAAGCAAAGCTACCCATGTAGATACGAACTTTAAATAAAGCAACAGGGAAAGTGTCAGTGTCAAAACCGGCGGATCTCGGGTAGGGGGTCCCGAACTGTGCGTCTAGGCCGGATGGTAACAGGAGGCAAGGGGCACGAAGTTTTACCCAGGTTCGGGCCCTCTCGATGGAGGTAAAACCCTACGTCCTGCTTGATTAATATTGATGATATGGGTAGTATAAGACTAGATCTACCACGAGATCGAAGAGGCTAAACCCTAGAAGGTAGCCTATGATATGATTGTTTATGTGTACGTTGTCCTACGGACTAAAACCCTCCGATTTATATAGACATCGGAGAGGGTTAGGGTTACACAAAGTCGGTTACAATGGTAGGAGATCTTCATATCCGTATCGCCAAGCTTGCCTTCCACACCAAGGAAAGTCCCTTCCGGACATGGGACGGGGTCTTCAATCTTGTATCTTCATAGCCCAGGAGTCCGGCTGAAGGTATAGTCCGGCTATCCGAACACCCCTTAATCCAGGACTCCCTCAGTAGCCCCTGAACCAGGCTTCAATGACGACGAGTCCGGCGCGCAGATTGTCTTCGGCATTGCAAGGCGGGTTCCTCCTCCAAGTACTTCATAGAAGATTTTGAACACAAAGATAGTGTCCGGCTCTGTAAAATAAGTTTCCACATATTGCCATAGAGAGAATAATATTTACACCAATCTAATCTGCTGACGTATTCCGTAGCGCGACACACCACGGCCAAGCCTTTATCCGAGTCGTTTCATTATCCCAGCTCAGCGCATCATGCGAGGCGGTTTCCTTGGCACGTCTTGTTAAAGCAGAGATCGTGTCCCCTTATCCCGGGATTCTCATCAATACGGGTGTGGGTAACCCAACCGCGCCATTGATTACGGCGCTTGGAGATAAGCAAGTTTTACCAGGCTGGTGGGGACATGTAGTTGCGTCCACCCATATAAGGGGATAAGGATCCACCTTTTCACCTACGCCTTCTTCCTCCTTCGCCTATCCATTCTTGCGCACTCGAGCTCCAGCGCCCAAGTCCGCACTCCCCACCTCAACCTTCTCCAGCCATGTCCGGAGCGGGAGGCAAGTGGATGGTCTCCTCTGTCACGGAGGGACAGATAAAAAAGCTGAGGAAGGCCGGATACCTGTCTAACGACACCGCGTACCGGCTCCCCGAAAAGGGGCAGCTCATCCCCACCCCTAGGCCCCATGAGAGGGTGGTGTTCCTCCCCCATTTCCTCCGCGGATTGGGCTTCCCTCTCCACCCATTTGTCCGGGGGCTCATGTTCTACTACGGCCTGGATTTCCACGATCTGGCCCTGAACTTCGTCCTCAACATCTCGGCGTTTATCGTCGTGTGCGAGGCCTTCCTCCGCATCCGCCCCCATTTCGGCCTATGGCTCAAGACTTTCAACGTCAAGCCGAAGGTGGTGCGCAGAAACCAGGCGGAGTGCGGAGACGCCATGGTGGGCAAGATGGCCAACGTCCTATGGCTCGAGGGCTCCTTTGTGGAGACCCTGAAGGGGTGGCAATCGGGGTGGTTTTACATCACCGAGCCGCGCGACGACGTATGGGTCGCACCCTCCGAGTTTCGATCCGGACCCCCTATGCGGCTCACCTCCTGGAAGGAGACGGGTCTATCTTGGGGTAAAAAAGGAGAGCTGACCAGACTCCAAACATGCATCCAAACCCTGGCGGACAAGAAGCTCAAACTTATCAACGTAGTCCAAGTTATGCTCATCCGCCTGATCCTCCCGTGTCAACAACGGGCTTTCAACATGTGGGAGTTCGACCCGGCGCGGCACCAAACTCTGAGCAGGCGCTTCGACACGACGTACGAAGATGCCTGGAAGGTGCTTTTCAAAGGCACCGAGGCTCCCGCATCTGCTACCGAGGATCGCGGATTCAGTGCGCAGCGTCACGCTCTCGCAGTAAGCTGTTTTTTTTCCTTTTACAGGGTATCAATTTTTAATAGCTGACTCCATGCGGGATCTAAGCTCCCTTACCTTTGACAGGATTGGCAGGTGACGTCCGGACAGATCAACTGTCCGGCTCCTTTGCCCGAAGGCCCAGCGGACGCTCACTTGGCAAAGCTACTGGTTCCAGCACCCTATGTGGTGCCGGAGAAGAAGGCCGCAAAAAAGGCCGCGGGGACCCGAAAGAGTGCCCGGCGCCAGGTGTCGGATCCATCATCCGGTGGTTCCGAGGCGCATTCCTCCCGTGAAGATGAGGAGGAAGAAGAAGAGAACTCTCCCCCTCCAGCGGGAGGAGAGAAGAAAAGGAAGGTCGCCCTCTCTGGGGAGGCCGGAGGGTCCAAGAAGGGGAAAACCCTTCCTCCGGACTACTCCACCAACGCCGACGACGGCGGAGAGGAGTGGCAGCCCAGGGCCAAGCCCCTGGCAAAATCGTAAGTATCCGGATACCAGAGTAATTCATAGTATTCGTTTATTGCGCGGCTTTCCCTTACATCGAATATGTTTATGCAGCCCACCCAAAGACCGGCTCGACGCGTCGTCGAGCGGCTCACTGGACTCGTCGGATGTGAACTCGCTTCCGACGGCTTCCTCCCCCCGCTCTACGGACGACACCGAAGTGTTGTCCCAACAGGTTCCAAGCCGGGAGGGGGTGGTCCTGGAGGCGCCGCAAGGCGACCTCCCAGACTCCAGGAGTAAAGGGGATGAAACCCCCAGGGCTCCAAGTCCGGCTCTAGGCCGGACACCGCTCCGGAACCTTTAAAGGTTCCAGAGTCCGGCGGGGGACCTCCTTCCAAGAGGAGCAAGTCCACCGTGCCGGTGGCCCCCGTCCAACCGAAGGCGCCGGACAATATGTTGGAGGCGCTCCAAGGCACCTCCATCGACGAGGAGCACCGCACTATTATGAGTACGGTGATCCAGAAGGTTCAGTCCGCCAAGAGCGGACTGACTGAAGCTTGTACTAGCCTTTTAACAGGCTTTGAGGGAAGTAAAGAATGTGTAAATAATATTACCACATAGACAGTAGCCCCTGATGCTCTGTTTGGCGTTCGGGAAGAAAAGCCGAATAGAGGATCAAATAAAATTCGCAGGAGTCTAACAAAAATGAATCAATATGCATATGCAGGCTTGTCTGCTTGCGTCCGCCGCACTGACTGCGGAGGTGAACACGCTAAAGCAGAACCTCGAGCAGTCCGAGCAAGAGCTCGGGCGTGCCAAGAAGCAGCTCGAGGACAATGAAGGTAAGAAATACCTCGTTTTTAAATATATATATATATATATATATATATATATATATATATATATATATAAAGGTGCAATTGCAAAGAATGACAGGATTATCGTGGCTATTGTAGGGGGCACATCTGAAGTGGCGACCCTTAAGCAAGCGCTGATCGAGGCCGAGAAGAGGGCGGCCACGGAGGGCACCAAGCGGGAGAAGTACGAGGCCCGGGTTGGCAAGGTACAGCAAGAGCTCCAGGTTCTCATGAAAAAACATGAGAGTTTGGAGCTTGACTCAAAGACGCGAGCGTCCGAGCTTGCGGCGGCTGTTAAAAGTGCCGAGTCTGCCAAGGCCGAATCCCAGAGGACCCTCCAGGAGTTGGATGAGGTGAAGAAGATAGCGGCGGGTAAGGCATTCTTTATGCAAAGCAAACACATAAACGTGAGTTACTTGATACTTACCCGAATCCGGAGCTCTCCAAGAGCGTTTGCAGATCTTCCCTGGAGTGTATCCGTTGCCGCTGCATTCTATCGAGCCGCGGAGGGTAGCTCGACAGATAAGGTGTTCTGGTTTCAGTACGCTGAGGCCGGACACCTCGTGCCCCTGAGCAACCACCTGAAGCAACTGGTCGAGCTCCACAAGGCGGCCGAACGGGCCATGAAGGGCCTCATAGTTCGGCTGTGGCCTGGAGAGGCTCTGTCTGGGAGCTATTTCGGGCTAGTGCGGCGGCTAGTGGAGGCCTGTCCGAGGCTTGAAGACATCAAGCTCTCCGTATGCATTGAAGGTGCCCGTAGGGCCCTTGCCCGTGCTAAGGTGCACTGGGGCAAGCTGGATGCTGAGAAGCTTGTGAAGGACGGGCCACCGCCGGGGAAAGAGCATCGCAAGCCCGAGAATTATTATAAGGATGTTCTGAAGGGTGCCTGCCTTGTGGCGGATGAATGTACCAAGGATGTATTTTTTGAATAAAACTCGCTCGTGTTATCCTGTGCGCTGAAAACTTGTTCATATGCGCTAAGCAATGCTGTTGGAATTTAAAATATTACCTTCTGTGCGGCTGTTTATCAATACTGAGAGATGGCGAGTCATCGGCTTCTGCCCCCCTGCCGCTAATGCTGGGGTGTTCGGGGATAAACCTGGGCGCTCTTTTTCCCATATTTGGGTCCTTCAAGGGAGGCGCTCAGCCCAACGAACAAGGCAATCGTACTATAATGCGTGAACACTCTCACTTAGCCATAGAATTCTATAATTTTAAATTTTGGCGCAGCCCCTAGTATTCGGAAGACCGAGTTCGCAGCGCTATTCACGCCTTGGCCGGACAGAGCCGACTCCTCGCTCTAAGCGGCATAAGTCTTTAGGGACTCAAAAAACCTCTCGAACAGCGACCAGCTCTCGCTTCATCATGACAGTCAGTTTTAGCTTTCTCCACTGAGGTGCTCGACCCAGCTCAACTGGGGCACCATCGCAGTGGTTCTCCTACTGCTACCTTAGCCGATATAGCGGAACGTAAGGCACCAAAACATAAGAGCCGGGCAAACCCAACTATTGACCCAAGACATGATTCGGAGCCGATGCATATAGTGATATAAGTTCGGAGTGCCGCACTTGTTAAAGTGTTCGGACTTCTCACACCATATTGAGGGGTACTAAAGCCCCTGGCGTATCTTGGCCGTACCAAAGTGTACGGGTGCCACATGTCGTTAAGGAACATATATTTATAGAAAACGAGTAATGCAAAAATAGACAAAAGCTATGCATTGTTCATCAAAAAGGGGTTGCGATCGAAGCAGAACTATACAAATAATATGATAAGCAAAAGGTTGGACTATTTTAACATGTCCATTCCAGGGGCAAGCTGCGGAATGGTATGCGAAACAGGTATACTGCTCGTGATAGAGACCACCTGGGAGTTCCGTAATGCGGCATGGCTTGTCTGCTTCCCTGGTTCTTGAATCTTTTGTGCGGCAATTGAACTGCCGAACAGGCCTTCCGAAGAGTAGAGTCCTGAAAGTAAGAGAAAATTAAAAAATCGGCAGCCCCTGGTGCGGTTTAAGGCGTGTTTTGGGCGTGCCGTGATGGTGCCCCTCCCCCTATGCCCATGGTATTTCTAGAGCGTAGTTATGTATGCGAAGTACTGGCGTCGCCTTTTTGCAAGGGTTGGGGTAGGGGCCGCATTGCTACGCCTGCTCGGATCGTGCCAGGCGGTCTTGTTGTAGGTTACTCCGGGCGTGCTTGACGGTGTCTGGCCGTTTAGTGGCCGGACTGGAGAACTGCCTAGAGAGGCTGCTTTGTACTTCTGCTGCAAGGGCCGCCATGTGCTCCTCCGTTCGGAGGGAGTGTTCGGTGTTTCCATTGACCGTAATTACTCCTCGAGGACCTGGCATCTTGAGCTTAAGGTATGCGTAGTGCGGTACCGCATTGAACTTTGGCGAATGCGGTTCGCCCGAGCAGTGCGTGATAACCACTGCGGAACGGGACTATGTCGAAGATTAACTCCTCGCTTCAGAAATTATCCGGAGATCCAAAGACCACTTCAAGTGTGACCGAGCCTGTACAGTTGGCCTCTACACCTGGTATTACGCCTTTAAAGGTCGTTTTGGTGGGCTTAATCCTCGAGGGATCTATGCCCATTTTTCGCACTGTATCCTGGTAAAGCAGGTTCAGGCTGCTACCGCCGTCCATAAGGACTCTAGTGAGATGAAATCCGTCAATAATTGGGTCTAGAACCAATGCGGCAAATCCGCCATGACGGATGCTAGTGGGATGGTCCCTTCGATCAAAGGTGATCGGGCAGTAGGACCATGGGTTGAACTTTGGGGCGACTGGCTCTACCGCGTATACGTTCCTTAACGCGCGCTTCCTCTCCCTTTTGGGGATGTGGGTTGTGTATATCATGTTCACCGTCCGCACTTGTGGGGGAAAACCCTTCTGTCCACTGTTGTTCGGCGGCCGGGGCTCCTCGTCGTCATCGCTATGTAGCCCCTTGTCTTCATTTTTGGCGTTTAACTTGCCTGCCTGCTTGAACACCCAACAATCCCTGTTGGTGTGATTGGCCGGCTTTTCGGGGGTGCCATGTATCTGGCACAAGCGGTCGAGTATTCGGTCCAAACTAGACGGGCCCCTAGGATTCTTTTTGAATGGCTTTTTCCGCTGACCGGATTTAGAGCCTCTGAATCCGGCATTAACTGTCGTATCCTCAATATTGTCGCTGTTAGTGCGGCGCTTCTGCTTGTTGCGACGCGACCTGCTACTACTGTCCCTGGTGTCCGAATTACCAGGGTTCTTGGTCATATTGTTGCTACGAGCAAGCCAGCTGTCTTCTTCGGCGTAAAAGCGGGTCATGAGTGTCGTGAGTGCTGCCATAGATTTTGGCTTTTCCTATCCAAGGTGCCGGGCCAGCCACTCGTCACGGATATTGTGCTTGAAGGCTGCTAGGGCCTCAGCGTCCGGACAGTTGACTATTTGATTTTTCTTTGTTAGGAACCGTGTCCAGAATTACCTGGTCGATTCCTCTGGCTGCTGAATTACGTGACTTAGGTCATCGGCGTCTGGGGGTCGCACATAAGTGCCCTGGAAATTGTCGAGGAATGTGGCTTCCAGGTCCTCCCAACAACTAATTGATCCTATTGGCAAGCTATTAAGCCAATGCCGAGCTGGTCCTTTAAGCTTGAGTGGGAGGTATTTGATGGCGTGGAAATCATCGCTGCGGGCCATGTGGATATGAAGGAGATAATCCTCGATCCATACCGCCGGATCTGTTGTGCCATCATATGATTCGATGTTTACGGGTTTGAAACCCTCGGGGATTTGATGATCCATTATTTCGTCTGTGAAGCATAGTGGGTGTGCGGCGCCTCTGTACTGGGCTATATCATGATGTAGCTCCAATGAGCTTTGTCTACTGTGTTCGGCCCTGCCTAATTTGTGGCCGGCGTGATGGTTACCGTCTTGAGCCGTGGGGCGCCCCCGCGATCCGTAGATCGATCTTGTTTGCCTTGCCTTGTCCTCCAACATATTTCGTCAGTCCGGCGCATATTCCCATGCCTTGGTACGGGGTGCGGCTTGAGTGGAGGGCCGAGAGGCCTCTTTGTCGCGGCCACGAGGTGGCCGGTCGGCCGCATCAAGTGCTTCCTCCTCTAATCGGGGTAGCAACCTGCGCTTTGGGTAGCTCTTGGAGGGGCGTTCGAGTTTATGCTCTTCGGCCGCAAGGACTTCAGTCCATCTGTCGACTAGCAAATCTTGATCAGCTCTGAGCTGTTGCTGTTTTTTCTTGAGGCTTCTTGCCGTGGCCATAAGCCTGCGTTGAAAACGCTCTTGCTCGACGGGATCCTCTGGCACGACGAATTCGTCGTTGTCGAGGCTTGCCTCGTCTTCGGAGGGAGGCATATAATTATCGTCCTCGACCTCTCTGTCTGCCGCTCTCTCGTGAGGGCTAGTTTCTCCATCCTCCTGTGCTAAATCTTGCTGGAGGGGGTTTTATTCGGCACTCTCCGGAGTATTATTATATCCCGTGCTGGAATCACCGTATTTGTTTTGGCGGGATTTTGATCGACGCCGCTGACGCCAGTGCTTGGGCTGCTCCTTGGAGGGGTCATCCTCCGCTGTTCCATCGCCATCTCCCTCTTTTGGGGTGTCCACCATGTATATGTCGTATCATGAGGTGGCTTTCCAGGGCCTAATAGGCGCTGGTTCTTCATCGTCTCCGTCATCGGCGTCCATGCCGTCGATGTCTTCGGAGTCGAAGTTGAGCATGTCGGTTAAATCGTCGACAGTGGCTACAAAGTGGACGGTGGGTGGGCTTTGAATTTCTTCATCGTCCGTACCCCCACCTTGCTGACCGTAGTCCGGCCAGGGCTCTCCTGATAAAGAGAGAGACTTCAGGGTCTTCAGAATATCGCCGAAAGGTGAGTGCTGAAAGATGTCCGCAGGAGTAAACTCCATGATCGGCGCCCAATCGGATTCGATCGGCAGAGGCGCGAGGGGTTCGGAGTTCGGAGAGGAGTCCGGTGTTGGGGAACGTAGTAATTTCAAAAAAATTCCTACGCACACGCAAGATCATGGTGATGCATAGCAATGAGAGGGGAGAGTGTTGTCTACGTACCCTCGTAGACCGAAGCGGAAGCGTTGACGCAACGTAGAGGAAGTAGTCGTACGTCTTCCCGATCTGCCCGATCCAAGCACCGTTACTCCGGCACCTCCGATTTCTTAGCACACGTACAGCTCGATGACGCTCCCCGGGCTCCGATCCAGCAAAGCTTCGGGGATGAGTTCCGTCAGCACAACAGCGTGGTGATGATGATGATGTTCTATCGACGCAGGGCTTCGCCTAAGCACTACAACGATATGACCGAGGTGGAATATGGTGGAAGGGGGCACCGCACACGGCTAAGGAACGATCACATGCATCAACTTGTGTGTCCTAGGGTGCCCCCTTGCCTCCGTATATAAAGTATCCAAGGGGGAGGGGTTCGGCCGGCCCTATGGAGGCGCAGGAGGAGTCCTACTCCTACCGGGAGTAGGACTCCCCCCCCCCTTCCTAGTCCAAGTAGGATTGGTGGAGAAGAAAGGGAAAGAGGGGGCGCCGCCCCTCCCTCCTTGTCCAATTCGGACTAGGGGAGAGGGGGCGCGCGGCCTGCCCTGGCAGCCCCTTCCTCTTCTCCACTTTAGGCCCATGAGGCCCATTAACCCCCCGGGGGGTTCCGGTAACCCCCCGGTGCTCCGGTTTTATCCGAAACTTCATCGGAACCCTTCCGGTATCCGAATATAGTCATCCAATATATCAATCTTTATTTCTCGACCATTTCGAGACTCCTCGTCATGTCCGTGATCACATCGGGGACTCCGAACTAACTTCGGTACATCAAAATGTATAAACTCATAATAACTGTCATCGTAACGTTAAGCGTGCGGACCCTACGGTTCGAGAATAATGTAGACATGACCAAGACACGTCTCCGGTCAATAACCAATAGCGGGACCTGGATGCCCATATTGGCTCCTACATATTCTACGAAGATCTTTATCGGTTAGACCGCATAACAACATACGTTGTTCCCTTTGTCATCGGTATGTTACTTGCCCGAGATTCGATCGTCGGTATCCAATACCTAGTTCAATCTCGTTACCGACAAGTCTCTTTACTCATCCCATAATACATCATCTCGCAACTAACTCATTAGTTGTAATGCTTGCAAGGCTTATGTGATGTGCATTACCGAGAGGGCCCAGAGATACCTCTCCGACAATCGGAGTGACAAATCCTAATCTCGAAATACGCCAACCCAACATCTACCTTTGGAGACACCTGTAGAGCACCTGTATAATCACCCAGTTACGTTGTGATGTTTGGTAGCACACAAAGTGTTCCTCCGGCAAACGGGAGTTGCATAATCTCATAGTCATAGGAACATATATAAGTCATGAAGAAAGCAATAGCAACATACTAAACGATCGGGTGCTAAGCTAATGGAATGGGTCATGTCAATCAGATCATTCAACTAATGATGTGATCCCGTTAATCAAATAACAACTCTTTGTCAATGGTTAGGAAACATAACCATCTTTGATTAACAAGCTAGTCAAGTAGAGGCATACTAGTGACATTCTGTTTGTCTATGTATTCACACATGTATTATGTTTCCGGTTAATACAATTCTAGCATGAATAATAAACATTTATCATGATATAAGGAAATAAATAATAACTTTATTATTGCCTCTAGGGCATATTTCCTTCAGTCTCCCACTTGCACTAGAGTCAATAATCTAGTTCACATCGCCATGTGATTTAACACCAATAGTTCACATCACCATGTGATTAACACCCATAGTTCACATCATCATGTGACCAACACCCAAATGGTTTGCTAGAGTCAATAATCTAGTTCACATCGCTATGTGATTAACACCCAAAGAGTACTAAGGTGTGATCATGTTTTGTTTGTGAGAGAAGTTTAGTCAACGGGTCTGCCACATTCAGATCCGTATGTATTTTGCAAATTTCTTTGTCGACAATGCTCTGCACGGAGCTACTCTAGCTAATTGCTCCCACTTTCAATATGTATCCAGATTGAGACTTAGAGTCATCTAGATCAGTGTCAAAACTTGCATCGACGTAACCCTTTACGACGAACCTTTTTGTCACCTCCATAATCGAGAAACATATCCTTATTCCACTAAGGATAATTTTGACCGCTGTCCAGTGATCTACTCCTAGATCACTATTGTACTCCCTTGCCAAAATCAGTGTAGGGTATACAATAGATCTGGTACACAACATGGCATACTTTATAGAACCTATGGCCAAGGCCTAGGGAATGACTTTCATTCTCTTTCTATCTTCTGCCGTGGTCGGGTTTTGAGTCTTACTCAATTTCACACCTTGTAACACAGGCAAGAACTCTTTCTTTGACTGTTCCATTTTGAACTACTTCAAAATCTTGTCATGGTATGTACTCATTGAAAAAACTTGTCAAGCATCTTGATCTATCTCTATAGATCTTGATGCTCAATATGTAAGCAGCTTCACCGAGGTCTTTCTTTGAAAACTCCTTTCAAACACGTCTTTATGCTTTACAGAATAATTCTACATTATTTCCGATCAACAATATGTCACTCACATATACTTATCAGAAATGTTGTAGTGCTCCCACTCACTTTCTTGTAAATACAGGCTTCACCGCAAGTCTGTATAAAACTATATGCTTTGATCAACTCATCAAAGCGTATATTCCAACTCCAAGATGCTTGCACCAGTCCACAGATGGATCGCTGGAGCTTGCACATTTTGTTAGCACCTTTCGGATTGACAAAACCTTCTGGTTGCATCATATACAACTCTTCTTTAATAAATCCATTAAGGAATGTAGTTTTGTTTATCTGTTTGCCAGATTTCATAAAATGCGGAAATTACTAACATGATTCGGACAGACTCAAGCATAGATACGAGTGAGAAACTCTCATCGTAGTCAACACCTTGAACTTGTCGAAAACCTTTTGCGACAATTCTAGCTTTGTAGATAGTAACACTACTATCAGCGTCTGTCTTCCTCTTAAAGATCCATTTATTCTCAATTGCTTGCCGATCGTCGGGCAAGTCAACCAAAGTCCAAACTTTGTCCTCATACATGGATCATATCTCGGATTTCATGGCCTCAAACCATTTTGCGGAATCTAGGCTCATCATCGCTTCCTCATAGTTCGCAAGTTCGTCATGGTCTAGTAACATGACTTCCAGAACAGGATTACCGTACCACTCTGGTTTACCTACGAGATTCGGTAGTAACTTGATCTGAAGTTAGATGATCATCATCATTAGCTTCCTCACTAATTGGTGTAGTAGTCACAAGAACAGTTTTTGTGATGAACTACTTTCCAATAAGGGAGAAGGTACAATTACCTTATCAAGTTTTCTACTTTCCTCCCACTCACCTTTTTCGAGAGAAACTCCTTCTCTAGAAAGGATCCATTCTTAGCAACGAATGTCTTGCCTTTGGATCTGTGATAGAAGGTGTACCCAACTGTCTCCTTTGGGTATCCTATGAAGACATATTTCTCGGATTTGAGTTTGAGCTTATCGAGATGAAACTTTTTCACATAAGCATCGCAACTTCAAACTTTAAGAAACGACAGCTTAGGTTTCTTGCCAAACCATAGTTCACATGGTGTCGTCTCAACGGATTTAGATGGTACCCTATTTAACGTGAATGCAGTTGTCTCTAATGCATAACCCCAAAACGATAGTGGTAGATCGGTAAGAAACATCATAGATCGCACTATATCTAATAAAGTACGGTTATGACGTTCGGACACACCATTACACTATGGTGTTCCAGGTGGCGTGAGTAGTGAAACTATTTCACATTGTTTTAATTGAAGGCCAAACTCGTAACTCAAATATTTTACCTCTGCGATCATATCATAGAAACTTTTTTTTCTTGTCACGATGATTTTCCACTTCACTCTGAAATTCTTTGAACTGTTCAAATGTTTCAGACTTATGCTTCATCAAGTAGATATACCCATATCTGCTCAAATCATCTGTGAAGGTCAGAAAATAACGATACCCGCCGCGAGCCTTAACACTCATCGGATCGCATACATCAGTATGTATTATTTCCAATAAGTCAGTTGCTCGCTCCATTGTTCCGGAGAACGGAGTCTTAGTCATCTTGCCCATGAGGCATGGTTCGCAAGCATCAAGTGATTCCAAAAGCCCATTAGCATGGAGTTTCTTCATGCGCTTTACACCAATATGACCTAAACGGCAGTGCCACAAATAAGTTGCACTATCATTATTAATTTTGCATCTTTTGGTTTCAATATTATGAATATGTGTATCACTACGATCGAGATCCAATGAACTTGTTTCATTGGGCGTATGACCATCGAAGGTTTTATTCATGTAAACAGAACAACAATTATTCTCTGACTTTAATGAATAACCGTATTGCAATAAACATGATCAAATCATATTCATGCTCAACGCAAAAACCAAATAACACTTATTTAGGTTCAACACTAATCCCGAAAGTATAGGGGAGTGTGCGATGATGATCATATCAATCTTGGGACTACTTCCAACACACATCGTCACTTCACCCTTAACTAGTCTCTGTTTATTCTGCAACTCCTGTTTCGAGTTACTACTCTTAGCAACTGATCCAGTATCAAATACTGAGGGGTTGCTATAAACACTAGTAAAGTACACATCAATAACATGTATATCAAATATACTTTTGTTCACTTTGCCATCCTTCTTATCCGCCAATCACTTGGGGTGGTTCCGCTTCCAGTGACCAGTCCCTTTGAAGTAGAAGCACTTAGTCTCAGGCTTAGGACCAGACTTGGGCTTCTTCACTTGAGCAGCAACTTGCTTGCTGTTCTTCTTGAAGTTCCCCTTTTTCCTTTTGCCCTTTTCTTGAAACTAGTGACCTTGTCAACCATCAACACTTGATGCTCTTTCTTGATTTCTACCTTCATCGATTTCATCATCATGAAAAGCTCGGGAGTCGTTTTCGTCATCCCTTGCATACTATAGTTCATCACGAAGTTCTATTAACTTGGTGATGGTGACTAGAGAATTCTGCCAATCACTATCTTATCCGGAAGATTAACTCCCACTTGATTCAAGCGATTGTAGTACCCAGACAATCTGAGCACATGCTCACTAGTTGAGCGATTCTCCTCCATCTTTTAGCTATAGAACTTGTTCGAGACTTCATATCTCTCAACTCAGGTATTTGCTTGAAATATTAACTTCAACTCCTGGAACATCTCATATGGTCCATGACGTTCAAAACGTCTTTGAAGTCCCGATTCTAAGCCGTTAAGCATGTTGCACTAAACTATCAAGTAGTCATCATATTGAGCTAGCCAAATGTTCATAATGTCTGCATCTGCTCCTGCAATAGGTCTGTTACCTAGCGGTGCATCAAGGACATAATTCTTCTGTGCAGCAATGAGGATAAACCTCAGATCACGGATCCAATCCGCATCATTGCTACTAACATCTTTCAACACAATTTTCTCTAGGAACATATCAAAATAAACATATGAAAGCAACAACGCGAGCTATTGATCTACAACATAGATATGCTAATACTACCAGGACTAAGTTCATGATAAATTAAAGTTCAATTAATCATATTACTTAAGAACTCCCACTTAGACATCCCTCTAATCCTCTAAGTGATCACGTGATCCAAATCAACTAAACCATAACCGATCATCACGTGAGATGGAGTAGTTTTCAATGGTGAACATCATTATGTTGATCATATCTACTATATGATTCACGCTCGACCTTTCGGTCTCCGTGTTCCGAGTCCATATCTGCATATGCTAGGCTCGTCAAGTTTAACCTGAGTATTCTGCGTGTACAAAACTGGCTTGCACCCGTTGTAGATGGACGTAGAGCTTATCACACCCGATCATCATGTGGTGTCTGGGCACGACGAACTTTGGCAACGGTGCATACTCAGGGAGAACACTTCTTGATAATTTAGTGAGAGATCATCTTATGATGCTACCGTCAATCAAAGCAAGATAAGATGCATAAAAGATAAACATCACATGCAATCAATATAAGTGATATGATATGGCCATCATCATCTTGTGCTTGTGATCTCCATCTCCGAAGCACTGTCATGATCACCATCGTCACCGGTGCGACACCTTGATCTCCATCATAGCATCATTGTCGTCTCGCCAATATTATGCTTCCACGACTATCGCTACCGCTTAGTGACAAAGTAAAGCATTACAGCGCGATTGCATTGCATACAATAAAGCGACAACCATATGGCTCCTGCCAGTTGCCGATAACTTGGTTACAAAACATGATCATCTCATACAATAAAATTTAGCATCATGTCTTGACCATATCACATCACAACATGCCCTGCAAAAACAAGTTAGACGTCCTCTACTTTGTTGTTGCATGTTTTACGTGGCTGCTACGGGCTTAAGTAAACCAATCTTACCTACGCATCAAAACCACAACGATAGTTTGTCAAGTTGATGCCGTTTTAACCTTCGCAAGGACCGGGCGTAGCCACACTCGGTTCAACTAAAGTTGGAGAAACAGTCACCCGCAAGCCACCTTTGTGCAAAGCACGTCGGGAGAACCGGTCTCGCGTAAGCGTACGCGTAATGTCGGTCCGGGCCGCTTCATCCAACAATACCGCCGAACCAAAGTATGACATGCTGGTAGGCAGTATGACTTATATCGCCCACAACTCACTTGTGTTCTACTCGTGCATATAACATCAAACCATAAAACCTAGGCTCGGATGCCACTGTTGGGGACGTAGTAATTTCAAAAAATTTCCTACGCACACGCAAGATCATGGTGATGCATAGCAACAAGAGGGGAGAGTGTTGTCTACGTACCCTCGTAGACCGAAGCGGAAGCGTTGACGCAACGTAGAGGAAGTAGTCGTACGTCTTCCCGATCTGACCGATCCAAGCACCGTTACTCCGGCACCTCCGAGTTCTTAGCACACATACAGCTCGATGACGCTCCCCGGGCTCCGATCCAGCAAAGCTTCGGGGATGAGTTCCGTCAGCACAACGGTGTGGTGACGATGATGATGTTCTACCGACGCAGGGCTTCGCCTAAGCACTACAACGATATGACCGAGGTGGAATATGGTGGAAGGGGGCACCGCACACGGCTAAGGAACGATCACGTGGATCAACTTGTGTGTCCTAGGGTGCCCCCTTGCCTCCGTATATAAAGGATCCAAGGGGGAGGGGTTCGGCCGGCCCTATGGAGGCGCAGGAGGAGTCCTACTCCTACCGGGAGTAGGACTCCCCCCCCTTTCCTAGTCCAAGTAGGATTGGTGGAGAAGAAAGGGAAAGAGGGGGGCGCCGCCCCTCCCTCCTTGTCCAATTCGGACTAGGGGGAGAGGGGGCGCGCGGCCTGCCCTGGCAGCCCCTTCCTCTTCTCCACTTTAGGCCCATGAGGCCCATTAACCCCCCGGGGGGTTCCGGTAACCCCCCGGTGCTCCGGTTTTATCCGAAACTTCATCGGAACCCTTCCGATGTCCGAATATAGTCATCCAATATATCAATCTTTATGTCTCGACCATTTTGAGACTCCTCGTCATGTCCGTGATCACATCGGGGACTCCGAACTAACTTCGGTACATCAAAATGTATAAACTCATAATAACTGTCATCGTAACGTTAAGCGTGCGGACCCTACGGTTCGAGAATAATGTAGACATGATCAAGACACATCTCCGGTCAATAACCAATAGCGGGACCTGGATTCCCATATTGGCTCCTACATATTCTACGAAGATCTTTATCGGTCAGACCGCATAACAACATACGTTGTTCCCTTTGTCATCGGTATGTTACTTGCCCGAGATTCGATCGTCGGTATCCAATACCTAGTTCAATCTCGTTACCGGCAAGTCTCTTTACTCGTTCCGTAATACATCATCTCGCAACTAACTCATTAGTTGTAATGCTTGCAAGGCTTATGTGATGTGCATTACCGAGAGGGCCCAGAGATACCTCTCCGACAATCGGAGTGACAAATCCTAATCTCGAAATACGCCAACACAACATCTACCTTTGGAGACACCTGTAGAACACCTTTATAATCACCCAGTTACGTTGTGACGTTTGGTAGCACACAAAGTGTTCCTCCGGCAAATGGGAGTTGCATAATCTCATAGTCATAGGAACATGTATAAGTCATGAAGAAAGCAATAGCAACATACTAAATGATCGGGTGCTAAGCTAATGGAATGGGTCATGTCAATCAGATCATTCAACTAATGATGTGATCCCGTTAATCAAATAACAACTTTTGTCAATGGTTAGGAAACATAACCATCTTTGATTAACAAGCTAGTCAAGTAGAGGCATACTAGTGACATTCTGTTTGTCTATGTATTCACACATGTATTATGTTTCCGGTTAATACAATTCTAGCATGAAAAATAAACATTTATCATGATATAAGGAAATAAATAATAACTTTATTATTGCCTCTAGGGCATATTTCCTTCATCCAGCTCCTTGGAGTCATGAGTTTCGTGGAGTGCGGGGCTGGTGTTCGGCTCGATCTCCGTTGGGATCGTAGCCCTCGAGGCGGCGTCCAACCACCCATCCTCGATCGGCACAGTTGGCTCCGAATTAAAGGTCGAAGCCGATGCGAGTGCGGCCTCCAGGGCACTGTTCGGCGGCAGAGCTAGATCATGCTCGTCGTGGCAGTGCGGCGTGCTCGGCAATGGCTCGAATCCGTCGAAGATCAGGTCCCCGCGGATGTCAGCCGTGTAGTTTAAACTTCCAAATCTGACCTGACGGCCAGGGGCGTAGCTTTCGACCTGCTCCAGATGGCCAGGTGAATTGGCCCGCAGTGTGAAGCCGCCGAAGACGAAGATCTGTCCGGGGAGGAAGGTCTCACCTTGGACTGCATCGCTATTGATGATCGTAGGAGCCATTGAGCCTGACGGCGACGACACAGAGGAACTCTCAATGAAAGCACCAATGTCGGTGTCAAAACCGGCGGATCTCGGGTAGGGGGTCCCGAACTGTGCGTCTAGGCCGGATGGTAACAGGAGGCAAGGGGCACGAAGTTTTACCCAGGTTCGGGCCCTCTCGATGGAGGTAAAACCCTACATCCTGCTTGATTAATATTGATGATATGGGTAGTACAAGAGTAGATCTACCACGAGATCGAAGAGGCTAAACCCTAGAAGCTAGCCTATGGTATGTTCGTTTATGTGTACGTTGTCCTACGGACTAAAACCCTCCAGTTTATATAGACACCGGAGAGGGTTAGGGTTACACAAAGTCGGTTACAATGGTAGGAGATCTTCATATCCGTATCGCCAAGCTTGCCTTCCACGCCAAGGAAAGTCCCTTCCGGACACGGGACGGAGTCTTCAATCTTGTATCTTCATAGCCCAGGAGTCCGGCTGAAGGTATAGTCCGGCTATCCGAACACCCCCTAATCCAGGACTCCCTCAGAAAGCTTTGGCTGCAATAGTAAGTCATTATCGGTCTTTATAAATGGCGCAATTGGTTGACCGATATATTCTATAATGATTTTATTGCTAACAAGTAAATTACCCTTCTTCATTGGTCTTTCAACATTACTTAAGAGGATTTTTCTAATAGATGCATCAACAATAAAGTTTTGACCAAATCTGAAAATAGGTAAATTACTTGCTAAACATACCTCTTCAAATATGTTGGGAGAGCATGATGGTGGTGTGACTTGAACAATATCTTGATCCACCTTTGGATCGCTCCCCAATGCCTCTTCATCATCTTTTTCTTGATACCGTGCATCATTAGTTTGAAGATCTTTTTCAACCGAACTTTGTTCGGCTACTTGTTCTTGTCCTTGAAGCTCGTCAATTTCTATGGCACGAAACTCATAGGGAAGGAAGTAGGTTCCATTAATTTCAGAAAAATCAAGCATGTTTGTTTTGCTAGGCTTTCCATGCCCTTTCTCAATAATGCTTGCCTCTTTAGATTTGATGGACTCAGAATATATACTACTTGATTCGGCTTTTCCAATAACCGAATTTTCTCTGTTACCTGAATCAATAACTTTATCTTTTTTAATTTGCAAGGCTTCTCGCTCTTGTCTAATTTTAGCCCACATCTCAGCTTGGCGAGCTTTAAACTTTTCATCTCAATTTCCATCCACTCCTCATGAGATTGCCCCCCAATACTTTTAGACTTTTCCGGCAATGAGGTGTCGAAACTTTGCAATTGTTTAGGGGGTGCACTGGATGGTACAACACTGGGCGACTGAATCATTTGCACAACTCTAGCTTTTACTGCAGCAAAATCATGAGGCTTCCCGCCTTCTATTAGTTCCTTTCGAAAGGAGTTGCACAAATCCCAAGAGAATGTAAGCTTGTTCTCAACTACCCAGTCTGGATATGGTTGCCCCCCGATGCTCTTAGACTCTTTCGGCAATGAGATGTTGCCGAAATTCTGTAATTGTGTAGGGGGAACATGATATGTTACAGTAGTAGGTGAACACACATGTGATCCTATAGAATTTTCACTTATTCGGTCATTAGCAAGAAGGTGCGAAGCCGAATTATGAATACCTTCAGTTGCATATGGTGCCCAAAAATTAGAAGCATGAGGTGTAGCATATGATTGTTGATGGCAATTGGCTGAATAACTAGTAGTACCATGGCCAATTCCCCTATCCACCGGCATGTTCAGATTAACATGTTGCAAATTAGTTGCCGATGAATAAAAAGGTGAAACACTTTGTTGCATGCTATTGAAAGTTCCTACATGAGGTGTTTCAACTTGATTAACCAAACTCATCATGTTGTTCATCGGCATATAAATTTGTGGGGTTGCCGATGCATGAGAGTTGGGATACATATGATGCATGTTACTAGTATCATAAAAAGTTGAAGCATGTAAATTACTTTGAATCGGCCTATGCACGTAATTAGATGCATGATTGAACAAACTAGGGCTGGCTGATAGAGTATACTCATTGAACGATCCAGTAACACCATATGAATTATTTGCATCTACAGTAGGGAATTGGGTATTCATATTACTTTTGTAGATTGCAAACCCTAGATGACGATCTCTTCGTAGCAAGAACGGGCTGGAGACCGTTCAAAGCTTCGATCCCCAGCGGAGTCGCCAAAAAGTGTGTTCGCACACAAACACGTCACCGTGTACCCTCAACGCCGGGGGTGATGCACCGCAGCTCACGTCGAAGGAGACCCATCCGAAAGCGCGGTACGCAAGCAATCCGGCGGGTGCTTTTGAGGACCCGAAACCCCACACGCCCGGGAGGGGCCCCGTCAGGGCGCGTGGCGGCTATGGGCTGCTCTAGGTCGACCTGATCGCCCCTAAGGCCTCGAGGTTCGCCGCCCTGCAACAAGAAGAACAGACGAAGAACGAGGAAGAAGAAGAACTAGTGTTAGGGAGAAAAGATAAAAGATAAAACATGGTAAATGATTTGATCGATTGTGTGTTGTTTAATCGGCCATCACCCCTTGAGTATATAAGAGGCGGCTGGACTTCCCGTGCAAGGAAAAGGCTTGAATTCACGTCCAAAACCTAGTCCAATTCGGATTTGTTTGGTCCAAACTTTCCAAAACTGTTCGGTAAAATCTGGCTGCACGTTGTGGGCCATGTTCGGGGGAGTAAACGATCTTGGATGGAAACGAGCCCAAAAGCAATCTTGACCTTTTCGATGAGACGAACAATTTTCATGTTGAACGTTTTTTGATCTGAGGCCATCTTGAGGGGGTTTTCGGCTGTTTTCCGAAGTCTGCAGCAGCCAAATTCAAAACCCGGACTAACATACCCGGAGTGTCCGGTCATCAACAGAGAAAATCAAAATCCGGATGGTTGTCCCCGGAGTGTCCGGCCATTCAGTGCAGCAGCGCCTTGTACTGGCTGTAACTTTTGCATACGACCTCGGATTAAGACGATTTTTATATCAAAATCATCCGTTTCAACGAGACGCACAACTTTCATGTTGAAACTTTTTTTCATTTGGAGTCATTTTAATTGGTTTTCATGTCATTCTTTAATCTGGAGTCACCATGAGCATATCTGAACTTGTCATAACTTTTGCATCTGGACTCCGTTTTAGACCACTTTCATATCCATCTTGATCTTCTCAAAGAAAGCCATATCATGGTGACTTCCAATCATAAGTTTGAATTAATCTTGACATAGATTAAAGCAACTTTTACGATTATGCCACTTCTGAGCGTCAACAATATCTTAAATGTAAATTTGCTGCAAATTAATCTAGAGCAAAGGATTTTGATCGGGAGGCTGAGAGCAAAGGGATACAGGGATTCACGAGATATGTTGCCAACACTTAATAAGTTGTGATAGAATACAATAATGAATAATCACAAACCAAAGCAAAAATTATCTAGACTCATGGACATTCATTTCCAAATTGACAACCCTTGAAACCATGTTAAATGTGATTTTAGCGCTGACATCTTCATTATTTATGCTATGATTATCACATGTAAGCTACTTTGCTCTTGGACGGATCTATAGAAGGCATTGGCATCTCCATTATTTTCGGTTCCATTTTCTCATGTAAGCTAGGAAGTTCGACATGGTACTTTAAACTGGAACCAATCAGCCGAGCTCCGGGTTAAAAAAAAAACTAAGCTCCTGATTCCAGGTGTTCGAAACACAACAAATTTGATTGGTAGGCCAAGAGGGGCTAGGGTACATAATAACAGGGATGCTTCTATGTAACGCTTCAGGCGTCTAATTGCCACGCTAACACAAACTGGGCCGGCCCACTAAGCTCACTAGCACGGGGTTGCTCGCTCGCTCGACGGGCTAGCTGGTTGGCTCACTTGGCACTATTGCTAGCTCCGGGAAAAAACATGTTCTAATAGACTGTCCAATGGCAAGAAGTGTGTGGTCTTTATCTTCTGAAGAGACAGTGGATTGCATGTATGATAACCTGACGATGAACGCAAAGAATTGGGTCTTCACGTTGTATGACAAGCTGGAGCATGAAGAATTCACCCGCCTGGTGGTGACGCTGTGGGCGATTTGGCGAGCTAGGAGAAAAGTGATCCATGAAGACATTTATCAAACTCCTTTTGCCACACATTCTTTTATCAATTTTTTTCTGAATGATCTTGAGTTCATAGAGAAGAAGGCGCCGAAGTTGATCAAGGTCCCTGTTATTCAGCCATCGGGGTGGCTTCCACCACCAGAAGGACTGACCAAAATAAATGCAGATGCAGCAGTAGGAAGAGCAGGTGATAGTGGAGCGGTGGCGGTGGTGTGTAGAGATCAAGATGGCGCTTTTTGGGGAGCTTCGGCGATCAAACTCAGGTTTATTTCAGATCGGACCACATTAGAAGCTCTAGCTGTTCGTGAAGGACAAGCAATTGCAGAGGACTTATATGTCAATCAAATTCAGATTGCGGCGGATTGCAAGACAGTGGTGAATGACATCAAGCAAAATTCAGCGGCGGAGTATGGGGCCATAGTACATGAAATAATAGAACGCTCACGGAGTTTTTCGGTTTGTAATGTCGTTCACGAATTTAGGAGCTCGAATTTCGAGACTCACAATCTCGCTAAGCATGTTTTAACTCTCGATTTTGGCAGTCATGTGTGGTTAGGCCAGCCTGAGGAGTTGCTATTTTTACCTGTAAATATTTCAGACTTTTGAATAAAGCTTGGCGAGAGTGTCTAAAAAAAACTCCGGGAAAAAACGGCCATCGTTTTTTTGGTTCCGATAATGTTTGGGGAAAAAATTTCAGGTATTTTAACAACTATTTTTAATTTAAAATATTTTCATTAATACTTAAAAAAATGTCAATTTTTAAAAATTAATGAGATTTTGAAAATATTCACAAATTTTAAATTGACCATGAATTTAAAAACGTTCTCCAGTTAAAATGTAGATGATTTTGAAAACCCATTCATGAATTATAAAAATATTCAAAATTATGAAATTTTAATTAGTTTAGAAAAAATGTTAACATACTTTAAAATATAAAAATAGAAATATAATAAAATTAACAAGAGCTGTAAATCAAAAAAATGAACACAAAGAAAATAGGAAGATGTAAAAACCAGACAAAAACCATTAAACCAAAAAAACGATGAAAACTTTCCAAAATCTGTGTAAAAGAACATTCTCAATACCGAAAAATGCAATTACCTTACATGGGCCGGTCCATTACCTCAAATGATATCTGTTTTGTACCAAAAGCACAGTATTTCACGCAGCGGGCGTGATATATGAGATACGGAATACCTGACAAATTTGCTTTCAGGGCAGCTTTGCTCGAACTCCTCCAATATCACTAAATAAGGAGTAGTCCTTTCAAAGGTCACTCCCCACCTTCTCAGGTTGCGATAAGTGGCGCATAAACCTGAGAATTTTCTCTTTTTTCGTACATCCGTTTATTCAAAACATTTTATCTGTTAAATCGTGTCCAAATCTCGAACCACTTTCACCATTTGATTCCTCACGTCAAGATCTTCAAAACTATATCTCATGTTGATAGGTTTAATAAACTTTTTTCATGAAAAAAATCGGACGCAAAAACCGAACCGGGAGCATGTTTTTTTCCTTTCCGAAAGAGGCACGGCTATGCCTCTCACGAAAGCACAATTGTATCCCCCGCGGTAGCAAAACCGTGCCTCTCACGAAAGAAAGAAATACAGAAAATGCGTTTTCTCGTTAACGTGCCTCTCATGGAAAGAAAAAAATATTTTTTTTTGTTTCTGAAAGGCACGGCTGTGCCTCTCGTGAAAGCATAACCATGCCTCTCGCGAAAGCAAATCCGTGCCTCTCGCGGAAGGCAAAAACAAAAAAACACAATTTTTTTCGTTTTCGAGAGGTACGGTCTGCTTCTCGCGAAAGCAAAACCGTGTCTCTCGAGATAGCGAAACCGTGCCTCTCGCAGAACAAAAAAAATAACTTTTTTGTCCAAAAGCTAAGAAGATCGATGGAAAGCCAAAAAATGAGAAAAGACCATTTAAAAGCCGAAAACGTGTGCGAAAAAATTGATAAAAAAATAAAATCAGAAGGAAACGCCTAGAGCGTGACACGTGACGGCGGCCATCCTCTCGCCATGTACTCGCTCCCTCTTGATAGTTTTGTTAATGGGTTGGATGGGCCACGGTCTAAGTTTTGCACCAACTCTGCCGCAGCTTGAGTTCTTAAAAAAAATTATAATTTTGTTCACGAGTTTAAGGACTCAAACTTTGAATCTCGTAATCTAGCTAGAAACACTCTTTTATTGATCCTGAGCTCATATGCGCCCTCGATATAGTAAATTCAACTGAAACACCAAATAAACTAAAATATATATGGAAAAGAGTATGCATCAAAGATGAAAGACTCTTATAGTACTTGCACATTTCCGCACTGAGATGAGTTCCAAGGAGCTCATTAAAAAACAACAAAATCGGGCCTAAAATTTTATTACAGCTCTCGCCTTTGAATTTCTTCTTGTATACATACTCCGTCCGGATTAGCTGACGCTCAAATGAATGTATCTAGCAGACAAAAGGAGTATATGATACTAGTGCACAATGTATAACTATAAAAAAAATACCAAAATGCTTCTTTGGTGGCGGTGATCAAGTATCTAAAGTGTCTTCGTATGACTCATATTGCTCATATCAACCGTGGTCGAAATGTACTCAGTGATGTTTTAGCAAGTTTTGCAAGAACTAAAAGTAGAACCGTAGTCTTGCTGGGCTCCGGCCCTAGAGGTCGTTGATTTACATAAGGAGGATTTTAAGGTTGATGCTTGAGTAATACACAAGTTTATGCCAAAAAAAGTCACCTTATAGACTCATCATCATGGCTTCGCTATCTCTAAAATCGTCGCTAGATGTTTCATGGACATGTATGTATTTTTTAATTCTGATGTTTTTACTATCTTAATAGTTGATGAATAGATTGAATGTTTTACGAAATAAAAACATCAGATAGTTCGGCTCGGTGCTCTAGATCACTGTTGCCTGCAGTCTTAGATGGAAACTAGATATATGGATTAGAGAAATTCATGCTAAGCATTGATCTAGAGATTGGATGTCTCAGCCAGCCACTGACTTAAGTGTAAAACCATGATATTTATTAGTATGGCGAACGCACGAGAACAACAACCGTCATCGATGAAAACAACGTAGATTAAAAGGATTCAATCTAAAAACACACGAGTGCGGCGAACGAATCGGATCCAAGTAAATTCACGGAAGACAAACATGAACCGGATCCCACAAGAACGAGGTTTCTTCGACTCATCATGGCTTTGCCATATCCAAGCCGTCGAGGAGGTCGTGGAGAGTTCGGCTCGGTGCTCTAGACCCCCACCCCACCCCCGCCACGCAAACAGTTCGACGAACGTGTCACGAGGCCGGCCGGGGGTGGCAAGCCCAAACAAACGAGTGACCACAAATCGACGGCCCCCACGAGGCGGCAGCGCAGGCGCGTACGGGCCAACCAAATCCAGGCGGAGCCAGTAGCCTCCCCCACCGCCCCCCACCCGGTGGCGTCACGAGGATCCAAAGCTGTACTTGGCCAACGCAAAAACGCACAAGCCTAGCCTTCCTTCCTTCCTTCGCCGAAACCTTGCTTCCCCTCCACCTCCCCCCATCCGCCGTCTCCCCACCCTCCTCCTCGCCCCTTCCCCTTGCTTCTCCGGGAGGGAAGGAACCCACCCGCGACCCGACCGCGCGCGAGGCCGGCCTCCCACCCTCCGCAAAAGCCACGCGCCACCAACCCAACCCCTCCGCCCCGCGCGTCGCTTTCGCCTTTCTCCGCGCAACCGAAAGGAACCGAGAGGCCCATAAAAGAGGAGGCGGCGATGGGCGGCGGCAGCAGATCGCGCGCGAAGGAGGCCGACGGCGAGTCGGAGGTCCGGCCGGGCGGGATGTTCGTGCAGCGCAGGGACGGCGAGGACAGGCCCACCGTCAGGCTCAGGGTGTCCCACGGCCCCGCCCTGCGCGACGTCTTCGTGCCGGCGCAGGCCACCTTCGGTACGGAGCCTCTTCTTCTTATTTGATCCGACGCCCTTATCCTTTGCAATTTGTCCTGTTGTATGTATTGTAATGATGAGATGAAACGTAATGCTCTGTTCCGATTTGTCTGTGATCAGTTCCGATTTGAGATGTGGTCTTTGCTGCGGTGCTCGCTCAGCGAGTGCTTGTCGTTTCCCCGGAGTTACTAAGTCGGCAGATGGCGTGTTGTTTAGCTGCGTTGAGCTTAGATCTTGGCTGGTCAACTGCGGATTTTGTCAAGTAGTATGTGCATGTAAATCACATAATTCCTGCTTCCTATGGATCGAATTGGGTGACTGAGCAAGCCTAGATTAAGAACAGAATCCAATTGGATGACTATATAAACAAGCCTAGATTAACAACAAAATCAAATTGGGTGACTAAACAAACCTAGATTAAAAACATTATAAGCACCAGTAGGTGGCCTATGTATCATGTGCCTGCTATTCAACTAGAAGTATTAACTTTGCGTTGTTGTACCGTGACAGGTAGACTTACATTTGTAGATGTCTTGTTTGACCTTCATACAAAAATCCTTATCAGAATAATTGTTCCCATTCGTTCAACATCAGGCCTACAATTAATTATGGTTGTACTGTCGCATTATTACAGTAGTGTTCCGGTCGAAAGGGATTGGTTACTGCTCATCAAAGGATGTTATATTAATTTCTTATCTAAGCCTCTAACCCATCCCGAAGAAGTTTAACTTTGGTGGTGCATCTGCACTGAATTTAACTCTTGCAAGAAAGTTTGGATTGAGTTGTTGGAGTAACATCCTATATCTCCTTGCTTGGAGGACCTCAATTTCACGAACACGAGGTAGTTGAAACTGATTTATGATTTGTGTGAAGGTGAACTGAAGAGGATCCTCACCCAGACTACTGGCCTGGAGCCTGAGAGACAGAGGCTCTTTTTCCGTGGTAAGGAGAAGAGGGACGATGAATTCCTGCACGCATCAGGCGCCAAGGATGGAGCAAAATTGCTTCTGCTTGAGAAACATGTCCCTGCCAATGTGGAACAAAAGGTCGAGCCAGTGATGATGGATGAGAGCATGATGAGGGCTTGTGAGGCTGTTGTTCGTGTCAGATCTGAAGTTGACAAGCTCTCTGCTAAGGTGAAGGAACAATACTTGCCGCACCTGGTTTGCACTCCCTCCGTCCCATAGTCGTCTTGCATTGTGGGACGGAGGGAGTAAGATATTTGTGCTGCTCGCACAACTGTACTGATGCGTTTAATTTGTTTATGTTCTGTAATAGGTGTGTGAGTTGGAGAAGAGTGTCCTTGCAGGGAAGAAGGTTGAGGATAAAGAATTTGTTGTCTTGACGGAGCTGCTTATGGTGCAGCTGCTGAAACTCGATGGTATAGAGGCAGAAGGAGAAGCAAGGGCACAAAGGAAGGCCGAGGTACACTTCTTTGCTGTTACTTTCCAAACCTGATTAATCATGAGTTATCCGATTACATGCTTTATTGAAACACATACAGAAACTAAAACATTTGTTGTTCAAGACAAGATAGATTATTTATGTCACCCATTAGCCATGACATGTTCTTGCTCAAAAGTTTGTTCAAAGCGAAGAGGGCTATTGCATAATTTTTAGTTCATTTATTATGATAGTGATCCAATAGATGCTAATAACCCAGCACAATTAAACATATCTATCATGAGTTTGGAGATTTCCTCATACCAAGTAAACTAGCATCTGTAATGATCCAATCTGTCAGTGACATTTATAGGATCTTGGTTTGAAAATCTCGGTAAGAAACACTTGGCACATCTGCCATTCAAAGCCTGCACCTCAGTAGTTTCTCTGTTGTGTTGAATCAGTCTTTCACTGCTCTCGCCTAGCAGTGACTCTTATAGGACATTTCATCTAACTCTTATAACTACATTGTGGGTTAAGGGCCATATACTCATGTCTGTCTTGCTCGGTTATTACAGTAACACGGTACTCCGGTTATGTAATAACTGTCCGTTCAGTCTCAAGTTTGTAGCTCTCAAAAATAATTTCCACTAGTTTAATCTTGTTCGGTTACTTCTTGTGGAAGAGAGACTCGAACATGCAAAGTCCTAGGTTAACCGGGCTGTGTCGTCTGAATTTAGCTGCTAAACTCAGCTTAGGCAGAAAAATCTTTGCCCCATGTTGGATAATCCCTCGGGTTTATTTTCTCAAGTTGTGTTGTTTAAACTATAAAATATGTGCAGTTTCCTCCCTTTTTTCTGCTGTAATGTTACTTTATCCCACTGAAAAAAATAGCGCGCTATGGCGCCGCTAATAGCACGCTATAGCATGTAGAGAATTGTCTTGCTGAATAAATCAGTGTATGATGTCTCTAATAGCACGCTATATCGCGCTATAGCACGCTAATAGCGTAATTTAAGGGGCGGTGCTATTTTGTATAGTGCGCTATTTTTTTCCTTGATTTATCCTGGATGAATAAGATCGGCGAAATCATTTGCAGATGTAACTTACAAAATTCAAGTAAAATATTTCATTGAGGAGATTATACACATGGTGTACTGCAAGATGAATAGTGACACTGGGCCAACACAATGTTGACTTTTCAGCTTTACGTAGTCCTGATTTTGTCTTCTTGTGATATAATTGAATGGCATATTGGTCGGATAATTTGCCAATGGGGTTGGTCATTATGAATAAAATCCCTGTCATGTCCATTTATAATATTAGTAAAGAAAAAAATAATGCTTCCTCTGTTCCAAAATACATGTCGTGGTTTTAGTTCAAACCACAGCAAGTATTTTGGAACGGAGGGAGTACATACCAACCTTTGCATTTTTCAAATAACGATCAACATTTGCATAAATGATACTTATACAATGTTGTGTTGAAACTCCCAGGTGTGCCGAGTTCAGAATCTTGTGGAGACCCTGGACAAGCTGAAGGCAAGGAACGCCAACCCTTTCAGTGATAGCGCCAAATCTGTCTCGGTGTCGACCGAGTGGGAGACGTTCGAAAACGGCATGGGCAGCTTGAATGCTCCGCCGGCCCGATTTTCTTCCACACAAAACGACACTGACTGGGAGCAGTTCGACTAGCATGAGAATGTGCATTCTCGATGTATTATTATGTAACTTGCGACGAAAGCTACTGTGTACATGTATGAAGTATGATGCCTCTTGCCACTCCACTGCCTGTGAGATTGTTGCCAGATGATGCTGGTGAATTGCTCTGCAAAATCGTTATGCTTTCAAGTTTCACAATGTTCTTGCCATGGAGCGTGATACTCCCTCCGTTCCTAAATACTTGTCTTTCTAGACATTTCAAATGACTACTACATACGGATGTATGTAGACATATTTTAAAGTGTAGATTCACTTATTTTGCTCCGTATGTAGTCACTTGTTGAAATGACTAGAAAGACAAGTATTTAGGAACGGAGGGAGTAGATTGTAAACTGGTTCTGCTAACAGTTAATTTAAAACACGTGGAGGGTCCATGATTGCTGAATCGAAGGCATTCCATGCTTGAGAACAATATAACTGCATTTAATCTAGAAAGAAGGCCAAGAACAGAATTGGCAGCCCGTGTAAAAACTAAAAACTCCGTCGCAAATTGTAGGAAAGTACAAATATCCCTTCTGAAATTAGCAAAAGATTGAACTACGCCTGCGAATATCCCTTCTGTGTTGTCTAGTCACCAGCTTCTACAGTTTTACTACAACTGCCCTAGGAGAAGAACAACGGACACCAGCTTCTACTACAACTGAACGGTGATGCCTCTAGCTCCCATGGCTGCCAGACGCTGGTCGACCGACTGGTCGCCGACCTCGGTGGCCCTCGCTGCCGCGCGGCGGGACACGTCGAACCGCTCGCCGTCTCCCCAGAGCGCGTAGGCCTCCTCGCCGTGCGCCGCGTCGTCGCCGATCCTGAGCTGCTCGTCGGGCATCCGCAGCGGGATGACGAGGCCCACGGCGAGGATGATGCCGGTGGTGACCACGACGTTCCACACGACGACGAAGAGCGCCGCGGCCAGCTGCTTGCCTACCTGCTGGACGCCGCCGCCGTAGAAGGCGCCGCGCGTGCCGGGGACGTGGGTGTGCAGGGTGGTGAGCTCCGGGGTGGCGAGGAGTCCCGTGAGGACGCCGCCGAGGAGCCCGGCGACAGCGTGGGTGTGGAACACGGCGAGGGTGTCGTCCACCTTCTGGAGGAGGGCGGACCGCTTGTGGAGGACCATCATGGTGAACCACGGCACGCTGCCGGCGCAGATGCCCATCAGCACCGCCGCCCACGTGTGCACCAGCCCTGCGCGCCGCCATGCAAATGCAACACAAAAGACAAAGCCCACTCTAAGAAAAATTCGCAAAATAAACTTGTACGTACAACACAAACTATAGTAGTACGGTTCAGAGGACGAGGAGGATTTGGAACCTGCGCCGGCGGTGATGCAGACGAGGCCCGTCATCATGCCCTGCACGGCGCCGATGACGGACGGCTTGCCGAAGAAGATCACGTCGAGGCAGGTCCAGGTGAGCAGGCTCGCCGCGGCGCTGACGTTGGTGTTGAGCACCGCCATGGACGCGATGATGTTCGGGGCGTACGGCGCGCCGCCGTTGAACCCGGCCCAGCCCAGCCACAGCAGCCCGCCGCCGGCGATCATGAGCAGGATGTTGTTCGGCGCGAATCTCTCCCTGTCACTCTTCAACCTCGGCCCCACCTGCCAGAAACGAATGGGTCACGCAGGTGACCAACAACGTGGCTTTTTTTTTGAGTTGGAGTCAAACTTTCTTTCTACCAAGACAAAACACAATGGTTTGGTTTGGAATGGAACAGGGCAAGGAGCTTTTGACTGAGGCTCCCGCCGCCCCGCGTATCGCAGAAATGTCCACACATCACACATCCAGGTGTACCGTACTTGTGACCGCCGGTGAGGTGAAACGTACCCAGTAGGCAGCGGTGAAGCCGGCGACGCCGGAGGAGACGTGGATGACGTAGCCGCCGGAGTAGTCGATGACGCCCCAGTGGTAGAGGAAGCCGCCGCCCCAGAGGCTGAAGGCGCAGACGGTGTAGGAGAGGAGGAGCCAGAGCGGCGTGAAGGCCATCCACGCCTTGATGTTCATGCGGCCCAGCAGCGCGCCGGCGAGCAGCACGAGCGTGATGGCGGCGAGCTGGAACTGGAACAGCACCAGCGTGGCCTCCGGGTAGTAGGGCTGCGTGGGGGGCACCTCGAGCGCGCCGCCGGCGCCGTAGTGCGCCGTGGCCGGGAAGGACGCGCGCGCCACGAGGAAGTCCCCCGTCAGCGCCGGGCCCGCCTTGCCCCAGAACGGGAGGAGGCGGTCGCCGAACGCCATGCGGAAGGCGAGCAGCACCCAGACGATGAGCGTGGAGGCGTAGGCGTAGAGCGCCATGAAGGCCGAGTTGACGGCCCACTTCTTCTTGACGATGCTGCCGTAGAGCACCACCAGCCCCGGCATGGACTGGATGCCCACGAACGTCGCCGCCGTCAGCTGCCACGCGTTGTCGCCCTTGTTCAGCCACTCCGGCACCGCCGGCAGGTCGGGCATGTACGCGCCCGGCAGAGGCGGGGCGGCCATTGTTTGGTCGATCACCCCCGACGGACTTACGTGCTGATCGATCGATACTGCGACGCGGCTCCTCGGCGATGCGCGCTGGGTACAAGTAGGCGGCGGCGGTTGGTGGGGGGAGCACGTACGTACGTGAGCCCCATGAACCAGTGACTCAACCGTGGCATGTGTGGCGTGTCGACACCGGCAGCCCAAGTGGCACGTAGTCTTTTCTCATGTCCCGTGCGCCGTTTGGCTTCTCGGCTTCATTGGCATTTCCACTGATCTCATGGATCTTTGGGTTTGGACGAGCATCAATGCATCACGTTGTCCCAGCCCTTGTTTAATGTACCAAAGGTGTGTACCGCGCACGTACTGACCGGCCATTCGCGGCGATGGCAGCGGGACATGTGCACGATGTGCTCTCGCGAGCAGCGTCTCCTTGTACAGCATGAGTTCGTTGTTTTCTACAGCTTGCGGGTTTGGATCTCGATCATCGCAGCTTAGGCTCGGTTAACCACGGGTCCAAGGATCTGAACAATGATTTTAATTTTGGGTCTGTCTAGGACGCATCTAGATGTGACATAACTATATCACATCTAACATGACGTCACCCTGTTTGTTGCCATCGATCTGTTTGTCCTCTCGTCGATTATTTGTCGAGTTAATTGCAAGACACTACCACACTTCAGCACGTTGAGACGAATCAGTACCACTAGTCATTTTTTTTTGCCATGCAGTGCCAACTCTAAGCTTAAGTGTTGCAAAACGGTCTGACAGCCGTATAAGCACGTATTGACCACGTATCTGACTGACCGGGCCCATTTGTCAGGTGCCACGGTGGCCTACCCGCGCGCACCCGCACCCGCACTCCCACCCGCGCGGTCACTCGTCCCAGCCAGCTCGGTCGAACCAAGTAGCTTGGTCCGGTCCGGTCGAACCCATACGCGACGAACCCTAGTTTCCTCTCCCCCCCGCCCTCGTCTTCCTCTCCCCTCTCAGGCGATGGTGGCGGCGACTCCCGGCGGCGTCGACGGCGCGGGCGGGTACGGGGGCCTTCCTGGCCTCGGCCCCGATGACCACTTAGGTCTGGACGACGTCGACGGCTCCCGTTCATACGACTCCAGCGCAGACGACGAGGATTTGGAGGAGGAGCCCGCGCTGTCCATGGAGGACAGGGTGAAGCTGGCAGAGATATGGGTGGCCCACCCTACCAGTAGCCATCAGTGGACCAGTGGAGCTGTTGGCGGCGTGCTGTAAGTCGTTCTCTTCTCTGCTTCTACTCGCTTCTTTTTGTATATTCCAAAACAGGGGGCTAGGGTTAGTGTTGGTGATGACAGTATAAATTTGTGCTGTCAATTGTAGTTTGGATGATGCTGTTTGGGATGTTCGTCTTCATTTTGATGCACAACACAATCTTGATAGGAAGATATGCAGTTCAGATGTTACATTTCTGAACTTATATGCACTGATGCACACACAAGGTTATTCTTTCTCTGATGAACTGTATCACATGAAGAATTTAGGCAGTGGAGAGGAAAGAGAGCATGGGTTAGAGTTAATTGACACAAACATCAAACTGCAGCAACTTAAGAAGGAATATAAGCATAGTTTAGTTCTGAATTTGCTAGTGAGGGCAACATCACCTTTTGTATGTCAGATGGAAGCAGATTTAGTGAGATCAAACTACAGCAATGTCTGTCAGAGGAGAGAAGAAAATTTAGCAACTATATTGTATAGACCACCTGTTGTGTATGATCTTAGTGAGCCTGCAGTTCTTGTTGTTGATCAACTAGGTGTTGTTTTTCATAGTCAGTGCACACAAGAGAGCATAAGTTTAAGTGAGGAGAAGCTCAAAGCTGTAATGGAGGAAGAGGCAGTGCTAGAGGAGGAACATAATAACAGTTATGACTCTGAGGCTGCTGCATATGACAGTGATAACAATCTTTTCTGCATGGAGAAGTACAGGATAATTGAAGACACAGAGATAATTGAGGGGAACAGACTAGCAGAGCAAGAAGTTGAAGATGAATATTCAGATGAAGATGATGAGGATTCAGAAGAGGAACAATTACATTATGAGGGTGACACTGAGGTTGAGGACTTGTTTGAGATGGAGGAGGAGGAGCAGGAGAAGGAGAAAGAGGATGAGGTCGTTGCAACAGAAGAAGCACCAATGCAAAAACCTCCAAAAAAGAGGAAGAAGCTGGCAGTTAGGAGAGGCCCTACTACTAGGACACATTCAAGTGTGTTGGAGGAGGTGCAACCTGATTTCATTCCTTCATTAGATGAAGAAGATGATGGGTTACTGTTTGAGGATGATGATGATGGACATGAGGCAATGTCCTTTGTTCTACCTAAAGGGAGGAAGAGTAGGGCCAAGAAAAGGAAACCAAGGATCTGGTACAATGACAAACTTGAGCAACCACATCAGCAGTTATGTCTGTACATGTGCTTCAAGAATCAACAGCAATTCAGGGATGCTTTGTTGAGCTTGCACATCACACAGGCCAGAGACTTCAGGTATCACAGGAATTCAGACCAAAGGATCATTGCCTGTTGTAAGCAAGAGCACTGCCAGTTTTGCATAGTTGCTGCAGTTATCAAAGGGGAGAAAACTTTTGCTATTAAGAAGATGAGGCTGGAGCACACTTGCCCTACCAGCACTGAGTCATCAAGGATCAGTGCCAAGTGGCTTGCAAAGACCTATGAGTCATTGTTCAGGTCTGATCCAAGCACCAACATACACACTCTAATTGACAACTGCAATGAGAAGTATGGTGTTGATGTGCCAAGGCACATGGCCTATAGGGCCAAAAACCTTGCTGTAGAAGCTGTGCTAGGAGAGCACAAGATTTAGTATCCCAGACTTAGGGATTATGCTCAGACCATCATGGATACAAACCCTGGTAGTAGAGTTATAGTTGCAACAGTTACTCCAAGACCAACTTCAAAAATACCACATCCAGGACCAAGGTTTCATGCTATGTTCTTCTGCATAAATGGAGCAAGGGAGGGATTTCTCAATGGATGCAGACCATTCATTGGTTAGTAATGCTTTATACTTCTTTCTCAATGGATGTAGTGGTGCTTTATAGTTCTTTATACTTAAATATGTTGTTTAGTAATGCTTTCTAAAAGTTTAAATTGTTCTTTGGTTACAACAACAGGTGTTGATGGATGCTTTATTAAGCTCACCACTGGTGCTCAAATCCTAGCTGCCACTGGAAGAGATGGGAATAATAATATTTTCCCACTTGCATTTGCTGTTGTTGGACAAGAGGACACAGCTAACTGGTGTTGGTTTCTACACCAACTGAAGATATGTCTAGGAGGAGAAGTTGGCAAATTTGGGCCTTACACTATCATGTCTGATAGACAGAAGGTATGCATGCATCTTTCTGTTATGTTATTGCTTTTCTGTTCTTCTGCATTAGCATGTTATGTTCTAGATGTAACAGTACTTCAGCTAAGACTAGCATGCTATGTGAACAGGGATTACTAAATGCAGTAAACCAAGTTTTTCCAAACTGTCATCAAAGATTTTGCCTTAGACACCTCTATGCAAATTTCCAGAATGCTGGGTTTAGGGGGGAAGATCTTAAGAAATGCATGGATAATGCCAGCTATGCTTACAACCAGCACAAGTTTAACATTGCCATGAATGACTTAAAAATGAGAGTGAGAAAGCTTGGAAGTGGCTAAGTGGAATACCTAAGCACACATGGGTTAGGCATGCTTTTGACACTAACTGCAAGACAGACTTGGTTGTTAACAACCTGTCTAAGGTGTTCAACAAGTACATCCTAGATTTTAGGAAAAAACATATTAGGACTATGATTGATGGTATCAAGGACAAGCAGATGGTGAGGTGGCATAATAACAGAGAGAGGGGAAAGGCATATTTGTGGGAGATCACACCACATTATGCTGAGAAGCTTGAGGTGGAAAAGGAAAGGGCCAGATTCTGCAAACCTATTCAAGCTGGTGTAAATCTTTGGCAAGTGACCAGTGGGCAGCAAACACATGCTGTAAACTTGGAAATCTATACATGTGGCTGCAGAAAGTGGGACCTGTCAGGCATACCATGCAACCATGCAATATCAGCAATTAACAAGGCAAAAAGATTTCCAGAGGACTATGTCTGCAAATTCTTCAAAAAACCTTTTTACCTTGCTGCATATGAACCAATGATATATCCAGTTCCTGGTGAACATGATTGGACAAGGACAAGTGGACCAGACATAGAGCCACCCAAATTTCATGTGAAGAAGGGAAGAAGGAAAGAGAAGAGAATAAAGGGCAAATTTGAGGTTCCGAAACCCAAGGACAGTTCAAGAATGGCCATTATAACATGCAGCAACTGTGGGCTCCAGGGCCATAGGTACACCAACTGCAAGCAACAGTTGAGACCAGAGTTGGCTTTGAGGAAAAACAAGCATGTGGTAAACCCTTATGAATGTACTTGTTATTTGGTCTTCTTTCCTTCTATGTTTTTTGTGCTAAACCTGAACCCTAAACTATCATGTTTCTTTGTATGTTTGCAAGGCACCTGCAAGATCAAGGAATGAAGATACTCCATCAGGATCACAGCAGCCACCAGCAAGGTCTGCTTCTGCAAGAACTACTTATGCAAGATCTGCTAGTGCAAGATCTACTAGTGCAAGATCTGCTACTGCCAGATCTGCTTCAAGAACTGCTAGAGGGTCAGCCAGTGCAAGTGCAAGATTTGCAAGGCCTTTCACTGCCCCAAGATTTGCTGAAGGAGCTTCATCTTCTGGTCCTTCTACTTCTGGTGCTCCTTCAAGTGCCACAGGGAATTATACTCGTTTGATGTCATTCTTTACTGCTAGTGGTAACTTCTAAGTGAATGAATGTTGGTACTTTAGTCTGGGTGGTGCTACAAAACTGATTTATGTTCTAATGGATTGCTACTTTAGTCTATTGTGAACTAAGTTGAGTCTGTTGTGAACTAAGTTGAGTCATTTGGCAATTGTGAAATAGACTCAATGCTTTTTGTGTTGTTCATTTGGCATTTCTGAAACAGACTCAACTAATAACACCTGACAGTAAGTTGCAAAGATCAACCTGACCACAACTGACACTAACTTGCATCTCTCCTTAACAAGGATCAAACTGATACTGCCACAATGGCCACATACTTCATTACTTAGATGAACATACCAAATATTGTTTACAAAGACACTAACTAATAACACCTGACAGTAAGTTGCAAAGATCAACCTGACCAAATGCCCTCGCGTAACCCTAGTTTTTCCCCCAAATGCCCAAATTTCACTCAACCGTTCTCTCCTGTTCGCCGTGTGCATTGCTTTAATAACCAGGGCCACCACTCAGTGCAATCCCTGTTGACAGTGGCCACGTCAGCGTTTGTGTTGCTGTAATGTGTGATTTTATTGAGCATTTGGCCATCTCTCCCTCCCGCCCTGAGTTCGCCCTCCCCCTCCCCGCCCCCTCCCCCTTGGTGGAAGCAACGAGACCGCCATTAAAGCCAACTCCACCTCCCACCCACCCTCGCATCTCAGTCCTCCCCGCCCCAGATCCCCATCTGAGTATCCGCATGGCTGGAGCGCGTCGACGCGGCGTACGGGTTCGTCGGCTTATGCCGGCGGCGCGAGTAGCGGAGCCACGGGCACTTCCATCTCCCGCAGTGGCTCAGCTACCCGAGATCGACCCGAACTCGCCGGAGGCCCGCCGCGAGATGCGTCGGGTGGTACGGGAGCGCTTCCCCGACCGCGAGGAGTGGGGGGAGATTTACATGCACATCCTCCGCCATGCGAACTTCCTCGAGCGTGCGCGCTTCATCGGCGACGACGGCTGCGAGGATGTGGAGCTGCTGTTCTGGGCGATCCAGGAGGCGGAGTCATCAAATCCGCGACAGGCCGCCCGTTGGGAGAACTTCAGGACGGCGAATCCTTCGAGGCTCAACATTAGGCCACCATCGTGGGAGGGAATCGCCAACATCCCGCTGGAGTTCATCCCGCCGGGGACCGTTTGGCCCCCACGCCGCCAGTAGATCGGCTGCCCCGACTGGTTCAGATGCAGTGACGACCCATCGATCCCCCGCCTTGGCCTGGTGAGTTGTTGGCAGCATCTATCCTGAATTTTTTGAACTGCTGTCTTCTTTCTGGAAGAGAAGAAAATACTGAAGCTTATGGCGATTTTGGAATGATTTTGTTTTCCAGGGGAGAAGATGGCGAAGTATACGCTGTGTCCTGGACCTGTTGGGGGCAACGATCAGGCGGTGATGGAGTACTCGCGGTGATGCTGCTACCAGGGGCCTGATGTTGAGCCTGCTATCTAGCCTGCTATCTAGCCTGCTATCTTAGCTTATTATGTATCTAGTCTGTCACCTGGTTATGTACCCCTCCTAGCTGGACCCTCTTGAAACTTGTAATAGGGCAGTTCAGATCTTTGCTTTTCTTTGTCTGTGGCAGCTACTCTTTGGACCAACCAAGAATTTCCATATGATCATACCCAAGAGAGGATATTCCACAGACTACAGGAGATTTAACCTGCAGAGACCCAAATTCAAGCAACGGTCATGCTCTAATTTGACTGTTTTTAGCGTACAATTCTGCCAAGCTCAGAAGGGCTCAGAAGAAATAGAAGCTAAACTTGAATGCTTGAATACTAACAAGAATCAAGAATTTAGATGGACCTAAATGAATATATTGCCCCTTTCTTTTCGAAAAAAACATCTAACTTGAGCATTTGGCCAGAGGTTCAAGAGGAGATATAATTTGAGGAGTTCAACATAGCATACATACTGGAGTTCAACATTGATTCTTACAACATTAGCTAAATAACCATAGATTCTTAAAGCCATAATTACTAGATTCTTACAACATTAGCTAAAGACCATAGCATAGTGGAGTTCAACATTGTTCACAACTACTACATCCATACATTACACTTAACTAAACCACCCTTCACAAAAGATTAGCAAAGCATTCTATCAAAGCAACTTATATCATGATAGGTATGCTCTGCTCCATCTACCCAGATCATCTTCATCTACCTCATTCCTTCAAGATGTCATGGATCAACTTCAACTTCTCTTGGCTCTTCTCCAGTGACTTCAACTGAACAGCAAGCTGGAGCTTTACCTCATCCCTGCATTTTATCAGATTCCCATGTCCCCTCTTGAGATCAGACATGTGAAGGTTCAACTGCACATTCTCTTCTTTGACTTTTTCCAAAGACTTGGTGAGCTCATCAACCTGGATCTTTAAATTGTTGTTGCCTTCAGCTAGCTTTTCCTTCTCTTTCAAATGATTCATCTTCATGTTCCTAATGACAATGCCTTGAGCTTCTACCAGGTTCATCACCACTTTGTACTTCTCTTTCATCTTGAAGTTCTCTGCCTCTTTCTTCTCCATCTCATTCTTCATGGCAGCCACAACTGATGCACTGCCTCTCTCATCTCTCTTCTCCTTAGCTTGCAGAGAGCTGAAATCCAATGCCCTGTCCTCCTGGGCACTGAGAAGTTGATGGACATCTTCAACTAGTTTGTCATAGTTGGCATCCAGATTCCTTTTCTCTTCTTTAAGGTGGTGGATAGTAAGTGAACTTTCCAGGTTATCCTTCCTCCTAGCAGTCCTGCTGTCTTCAAACATTTCCCAAAGCTTCAACAATGCATTTTGCATTGTGGGAGGCCACTCTGGGTCAACCCAAGCAAGGAAACCACAATTGACAGCTTCCTGCAATATAGCAAACACTTATATTGTTAATCTCTGAAGAATTACCATTATGAAAGGGCATTTGTAAAAAATGAACTAACAACTGCAGAACTACAAACTATACATGTGGCCAACTAAACAATGCTACTTCAACTGCAACCTATACTGCCTCAATTAAAATTTAGCAACTACACTACTACAATCAACTAACAGTTTGCTTCATAACTACACTGCCACAATCAACTAACAGTTTGCTTCATAACTACACTGCCACAATCAACTAACAGTTTCCTTCATAACTACACTGCCTCAAACTATACATATTACAGTGAACATAAGCATCAAAACCATAATCATCAGAACTACTAATAAATAATCATCAGAACTACTAATAAAATTTAGCAACTACACTGACTCAATCAACTAACAGTTTGCTTCCTAACTACACTGCCTCAAACTATATATATTACAGTGAACATAGCCAACTAAGCTATTGCAGTGAGCATCAGTACTAGAAGCATCAAAACTACTAAGTGGTAACTAGGTGCTTCATCATCAATACTAGTAACTATATCACATTGAACATAAAGAAAGCATGAATCTTACAGGCTGAGCGCAAACTAGAAACCTCCTGCCCATCTCAAATGATTCAAAAGCTACACGGCGCTCAGTTGGCAGCCGATGCTCCACGCAGAGCCCCTCTGGTGCATTCTCCAAGCCATTGTAGTCTTGGTCTTCAATGCTAGCAGGAATCTACAGAGAGCAAATCCTCAAATCAGAAAACCAGAGCAAATCCCCAAATCACCTAACCCTAACCCTAGCTCTACCACTGACCTGATAATGCATCCCGTCGGAGGAGGAGGAGATCTGCACGCCGGACATGTCGTCGCTGCTCTCATCCTCGAAGACCATGGCGCGGCGACAGTGGCGGATGCGGCGGTCTGCGCGGAGAGCGGCGGCGTCGGCGGCTGGAGAGACGAGGGCGATGGCGAGGAGAGGGAGAGAGTGCGGCTGGCTCCGGTTGGGTTCGACCGGACCCGGCTACATGGAGCGACCGAGAGGGGTGCGAGAGTTACCGAGCGGGTGCGCGCGGGTAGGCCACCGTGGCACCTGACAAATGGGCCCGGTCGGTCAGATACGTGGTCAATACGTGCTTATACGGCTGTCAGGCCGTTTTGCAACACTTAGGCTTAGAGTTGGCACTGCATGGCAAAAAAAATGACTAGTGGTACTGATTCGTCTCAACGTGCTGAAGTGTGGTAGTGTCTTGCAATTAACTCTCATTTGTCACCCGCGCTTCCTCCCTTCGGGCCTCGTCATTTTGTTTCTTGCTTCCAAGGCTGGGCCGCACCTGTGACCCTCCCCAACCCCCCACTTTCCTGGGCCTGGGCGTTGTGTTTGTGGGCTTAGTTGTTTGTTTGTTCTAAAAAAATGGATTGGGAATAGATGTAGGTCTTGTGCCAGTCCATGTCTGGGCACTTTTCTTGTCAGACAAGCTTGCCAAGAAAAATGTCAGGCAGTGGTACCTCTTCCCACGGTGAGTTTTCTGAATCTTCCTTGAGTTCCTTCTTCTGAAACCCCACCCAAAGATCAGCATGTCGGTACTTGTTATAGTCTTCACGGGACAAGAAAGATTGATTGTTCTGCTGACAAAAAAAAGAAGATATCAGGCATGTAGATCAGTGGATAGCAAGTTTGTGTTATCAGGTATGTAGATCAGCTAGATCCAGTGTGTGCTAGTACATATATGTGCCTAGATTTCAGAGAATCCAAAAAAATACTGAAAATTAAAGAACTGCACAGGAAATCTTCACTTATGCAGTTACAGATTCAGTTCTGCATGTGCATATAGTGTTTCAGATATTTTGAATCAGGATGGTTGCATGGACACAGATATGTTGTACAAAAAAAGAAAAACTTGAAAGTTATTTGATTGTAAAAACAGAGTATCATTTTGTTTCTTGAACTGGAAAAATGAGCAAGTAGCGTTATACAAACATATATGTGATGGTGACTAACTAACAAGAAAATACATTCAATTGTTTTATCAGAAAAAAAGAGGATAAAAGATTGTTGCCAAACATAATTTTGACCCAAAAAAATGGCTGCAGGTCATGAATATAACTTTGCAGAAGACCACATTGGTAGGCAGGCAGGTATTTTATCTCTCTTTTAACTCATGTTTCTGTAATTCATATGAACCAAAAAGAAGAAGGCTAGGCATGGAAACAAGGTATAACTTGAGTGTACAGGAATCGCCAAGATTCTAAAAAAACATGACTGGTGCGTGTCGTTAGGACATCGATGCCACACTTCGTTCCCATCATACACTGAACTGAACAAAAGGTACTAATCGCATTGAGTTGTCGCTTCCGAGAAGCTCAGAACAAGATCAACAATGATGAAGGCACTGGATATGAAATTTACGTGCTAGATAGACGGGTTGTTGAAGTTTCATATAGATCTTTGTGTATACAGATTACACAGCACAATTGCCTAGTAAGTATTTGTCAAACAAATACTATATCTGGCAAGTGTCATGCTGACAGAAAAATAAAAGCAGAGCACATATGATTTTCCTAGCAAAATGAGAAATCAAGACCGCGATGTTGGATATCTAAAAAAGCAAGGAAAGCCTCAATCTGGATTGCTTTTCTTCTTCGAGATAAGCAGAATCCATCTATGGTCTTTTAGAGGATCCGGGACAACAAATATCAAATAGCAAGCACAGGCACAGAACAAGCCCCTGGCAGTAGTTTATAATGTGCATGAATAAACAAATTCAGTCTGTATAACAAACACACTCTTAATTTCAGTCTGAATGAAGTCCGCTTGTCCACTGCTCAAAAGTTTCACATGAGCCTAAATGATGCTGCTAATTACTCCTAGAGAGAAACGCCTAAAAATCACCACCCTGCCCACATAACCACGCTCTTAAAATTTCAGAACAAAAATGCTATGCTACTCTGAAACTAACAAATTCAGTCTTACTGTACAAATTTCTGAGTATCTAACAGATTCAGTGTCTATGATTGCTGGCTCAAATGAATCAAAATCCTCACCCCCAGCTGCCCAACCCCCTAGTCCCCAACCTTAGGTACGCAAAATTCACCAGCAAGCCGACGTGTTCTACAGTTCAAAATCCCGGCGCTGAATTGAACTGAGCGGAACCAAGTTGGAACTCCGTATACAAACCAAAAAAAAAATGAAGAGTGTGAGGTGGAGTTTGTCTTACTCGCTCGTGCGCCGCAAGGTTTGCGTCAGCGGCGCACAGATCAGGGGCCTGCCGATGGTGGAGGGGGTGTCGCCCGCGCGGAGCTCGTCGATGGTGCAGATGGCGGGGGGCTTGTCGGGCGCCAAAAGCTCCTATACGAAAATTTAATTCCATCAAAAAGGAAAAACAACCTATCAAAAAATGGAAATACTTGCAACTGTTGCCCCCCCAACAAACAGACACAGACGAGAAAACACGGTCCACCTCACCAGTTGCACATTGATGGTTGACTTGCAGCTGGTTGAATTGGTGGTTGATGGTTGATTTGCAGCTGGTTGAATCGGGGTCCTCAACAAACACACATAGGCCCATCCCCGCAACTCTCTATGGTAGACTCGTAACTATGCCATAGCGTTGATGGTTGACTTGCAACTAGACCCATAGGAACACACGCACATCAACAGACACACACTCACCCTTAGTTACGACTCAATGGTTGACATGCAACTGGGGGCACCAACAAACACACACACACACACACACACACACACCCTTAGTTGCAAGTCGATGGTTGACATGCAACTAGGGACACCGACAAACACACCCCCACCCCCTAGTTGCGAGTCGATGGTCAGCTTGCAACTGGGGGCCCTCGACAAACACACACACCCTTAGTTGCAAGTCGATGATTGACATGCAACTGGGGACATTGACAAACACACTCCCCCTAGTTGCGAGTCGATAGTCCACTTACAACTGCGCGCCCTCGACAAACACACACAAACACTGCCCCCAGTTGCGAGTCGGTGGTTGACTTGCAACTTGGGGCCCCGCAAAACACATACACCCTTAGTTATGGGTCGATGGTCGGCTTGCAACTAGGGGCAACAAGAAAACACACGCGCACCCCTAGTTGCGAGTCTATGGTTGACATGCAACTAGGGGCACCAACACACACACACACACAACCCCTAGTTACGAGTCGAAGGTTGACATGCAACTAGGGACCCTCAACAAACACACTCCCCACCCCTAGTTGCAAGTCGATGGTCAGCCTGCAACTAGGCGCCCTCGACAAACACACACAAACACCGCCCCCAGTTGCGAGTTGAAGGTTGACTTGCAACTTGGGGCCCCAACAAACACACACCCCCCTTAGTTGCGACTTGATGGTTGACAAGCAATTGGGGGCACCAACAAACACACACACACAAACACCCTTAGTTGCAAGTCGATGGTTGATATGCAACTGGGGGCATCGACAAACACACTCCCCACCCCTAGTTGCGAGTAGATGGTCGTCTTGCAACTCGGACCATCGACAAACACACGCACCTCCTACTTGCGAGTTGATGGTCGGCTGGCAACTAGAGACCCTCGACAAACACACACATCTTGAGAAAAACACACAAACACCCCCTAGTTGCGAGTCGATGGTCGGCTTGCAACTAGGGGTCACATCAAAACACACACACCCCTAGTTACGAGTCTATGGTTGACATGCAACTGGGGGAACCAACAAACACAAACACCCTTAGTTACAAGTCAATGGTTGACATGGAACTGGGGACCGACAAACACACCCCTAGTTACGAGTCGATGGTCGGCTTGCAACTTGGCGCCGTCAACAAACACACAACCCCCTAGTTGTGAGTCGATGGTTGACTTGCAACTGGGGCCCCGACAAACACACACACCCTCCCCTAGTTGTGAGTCGATGGTTGACATGCAATTGGGGACCCTCGCAAAACACGCACTCCCCTAGTTGCGAGTTAATGGTTAACATGCAACTGGGGACCCTCGACAAACATGTGAGTCGATGGTCGGCTTGCAACTGCGGGCCGTTGCCCGTCGACAAACACACACACCCATCTAGTTGTGAGTGATGGTCGACATGCAACTAAGGACCCTCGACAAATAAACATTGACAATTGGGGACCATGAAAAACACGCACATCCTTAGTTGCGAGTTGATGGTTGACTGGCAACTATACCTGTAGATACACACTTCCCCACCCCCTCCCGTCCTAGTTCTAAGTTGATGGTCGGCATGCAACTGGGGGCCATGACAAAACACACACACAACCTAGTTGCGAGTCGATGGTCGACATGTAACTAGGGACCCTCGACAAACACATACTCCGCTAGTTGCGAGTCAATGGTTGACATGCAACTGGGGGGCCTCAACAAACACAAACACCCTTAGTTGTGAGTCGATCGTTGACTTGCAATTGGCGGCCCTCAACAAGCAAACACACCCTCAGTTGCGAGTCGATGGTCGACATGCAACTGGGGACCCTCAACAAAAACACAAACACACCTAGATGTGAGTCGATGGTTGACACGCAACTCACGACCCTCGACAAACACAAACACACCTAGCCGTGAGTCGATGGGTGACTTGCAAGTCGATAGTCGGCTTGCAACTGGGACCCTCGACAGACACACACACACACACACCATTAGTTGTAAGTTGATGGTTGACTTGCAATTGGGGGCCTTGACAAACACAAAACATCCTTAGGTGCGAGTCGATGGTCGGCTTGCAACTGAGGACCCTCGACAAACACACACACCCTAGTTGCAAGTCAATGGTTGGCTTGCAAGTAGGTGGCACGACAAGACAGACACCCTTAGTTGCGAGTCGATGGTTTACTTGCAACTGGACCTGTAGAAATACACTTCCTCACCCCCTCCTGCTTAGTTGCGAGTTGATAGTCGACATGCAACTATGGACCCTCGACAAACACACACCCTCTAGTTGCAAGTCGATTGTTGGCTTGCAACTAGGTGCCACGACAAAATAGACACACCCCTAGTTGCGAGTTGATGGTCCGCCTGGAACTGGGGGCCACGACAAAACACACACAGACACCCCCTAGTTGCGAGTCAATGGTTGGCTTGCAACTTGGCGCCGTCGACTAACACACACAACCTCTCCTAGTTGTGAGTCAATGGTTGACTTGCAACTAGGGGCCTTGAAAAACACATGGACCATCCCTAGTTGCGAGTCGATGGTCGACGTGCAACTGGGGACCCTCGGTAAAACAAACACTCCACTAGTTGCGAGTCGACGGTTGACATGCGACTGAGGACCCTCGACAAACACACATTAACAACTAGAGACCACGACAAACACAGACACCCTTAGTTGCGAGTCGATGGTTGACTTGCAACTAGACCTGTAGAAAACACACTTGCCCACCCCTCCCGCCTAGTTGCAAGTCGATGGTCGACAAGCAACTATGGACCCTCGAAAAACACACACTCACCCTATTTGAAAGTCGATGGTTGGCTTGCAACTAGGTGCCACGACAAAACATACACACCCCTAGTTGCAAGTTGATGGTCGACATGCAACTAGGAGCCACGACAAAACACACATGCCCCCTTAGTTGCGAGTCGATGGTTGGCATGCAACTAGGAACCCTCGACAAACACAAAACATCCTTAGTTGTGAGTCGATGGTCAGCTTGCAACAAGGGACTCTGACAAGCACACACACACACACACACACCCCTAGTTGCGAGTTGATGGTCGGCTTGCAATTGGGGACCCTTGACAAACACAAACATCCTTCGTTGCGAGTCAATGGTCAGCTCACAACTAGGGGCCACGACAAAACAACCCCTCTAGTTCCGAGTCAATCATCGACATGCAACTTGGCGCCGCCAACAAACACACACACACACATACACACCTTAGTTGCGAGTCGATGGTCATCCTACAACTAGGTGCCACAACAAAATAGACACACCCATAGTTGTGAGTCGATGGTCGGCATACAACTGGGAGCCACAAAAACACACAAGCCACACCCTAGTTGAGAGATGATGGTCGGCATGCAATTGGGGACACTAGACAAACAAACAAACCCCCTAGTTGCAAGTCGATGGTCCTCTTGCAACTGGGCACCGTCGACAAACACACACAACCCCTAGTTGTGAGTCGATTGTTGACTTCCAACTGGGGGCCCTCGACAAACACACACATACATAGTTGCGAGTTGATGGGCAAGATGCAACTGGGGACCATGTCAAACACCCACACCCTTTAGTTGCGAGTCGATGGTTCGCATGCAACTAGGGACCCTCGACAAACACAAATCCCCTTACTTGCGAGTCGATGGTCGACTTGCAACTGGGGGCCCCGACAAACACAAAGACTCCCTAGTTGTGAGTCGATGGTCCACATGCAACTAGGGACCCTAAACAAACAAACACACCCCCTAGTTGTGAGTCGATGCTCGGCATGCAAACGGGCGGGAGGGGGCGACAAACACACACACCCCCGATGCGAGTCGATGGTTGGCTTGCAAACTGGACCCATAGAAACACACTCTTCTCCCCCTCCCCCAAATTGCGAGTCAATGGTTGATGTCTACTACACAACCTTCTTCTTGTAGACGATGTTGGGCCTCCAAGTGCAGACGTTTTTAGGACAGTAGCAAATTTCCCTCAAGTGGATGACCTAAGGTTTATCAATCCGTAGGAGGCGTACGATGAAGATGGTCTCTCTCAAGCAACCCTGCAACCAAATAACAAAGAGTCTCTTGTGTCCCCAACACACCCAATACAATGGTAAATTGTATAGGTGCACTAGTTCGGCGAAGAGATGGTGATACAAGTGCAATATGGATAGTAGATAAAAGTATTTGTAATCTGAAAATATAAAAACAGCAAGGTAACTAATGGTAAAAGTGAGCGTAAACGGTATTGCAATGCGTGGAAATAAGGTCTAGGGTTCATACTTTCGCTAGTGTAAGTTCCCTCAACAATGATAACATAACTGGATCACATAACTATCCCTCAACATGCAACAAAGAGTCACTCCAAAGTCACTAATAGCAGAGAACAAACGAAGAGATTATGGTAGGGTACAAAACCACCTCAAAGTTATTCTTTCCAATCAATCCGTTGGGCTATTCCTATAAGTGTCACAAACAGCCCTAGAGTTCGTACTAGAATAACACTTTAAGACACAAATCAACCAAAACCCTAATGTCACCTAGATAATCCAATGTCACCTCAAGTATCCGTGGGTATGATTATACGATATGCATCACACAATCTCAGATTCATCTATTCAAACCAACACATAGAACCTCAAAGAGTGCCCCAAAGTTCCTACCGGAGAATCACGACGAAAACGTGTGCCAACCCCTATGCATAGGTTCATGGGCGGATCCCGCAAGTTGATCACCAAAACATACATCAAGTGAATCACATGATATCCCATTGTCACGACAGATACGCACGGCAAGACATACGTCAAGTGTTCTCAAATCTTTAAAGACTCAATCCGATAAGATTACTTCAAAGGGGAAACTCAATTCATTACAAGAGAGAAGAGGGGAAGGAGAAACATAAGATCCAACTATAATAGCAAAGCTCGCGATACATCAAGATCGTGCCAAATCAAGAACACGAGAGAGAGAGAGAGAACAAACACATAGCTACTGGTACATACCCTCAGCCCCGAGGGAGAACTACTCTCTCCTCGTCATGGAGAGCGCCGGGATGATGAAGATGGCCACCGGAGAAGGATTCCCCCTCCGGCAGGGCGCCGGAACGGGTCTAGATTGGCTTTCGGTGGCTACGGAGGCTTCTGGCGGCGGAACTCCCGATCTATCGTGTTCCCCGATGTTTTTAGGGTATATGGAGATATATAGGCGGAAAAAGTACGTCAGGGGGGCCACGAGGGGCCCACGAGGGTGGAGGGCGCGCCCAGGGGGGTGGGCGCCCCCCTACCTCGTGGCCTCCTCAAAGGTCCCCTGGCCTGCACTCCAAGTCTTCTGGGCTTCTTTCCTTCCAAAAATGAGTTCCGTGAAGTTTCAGGTCAATTGGACTCCGTTTGATTTTCCTTTTCTTCGAAACCCTAAAACAAGGTAAAAACAGAAACTGGCAGTGGGCTCTGGGTTAATAGGTTAGTCCCAAAAATGATATAAAAGTGTATAATAAAGCCCATAAACATCCAAAACAGTAGATAATATGGCATGGAGCAATCAAAAATTGTAGATACGTTGGAGACGTATCAGCATCCCCAAGCTTAATTCCTGCTCGTCCTCGAGTAGGTAAATGATAAAAACAGAAGTTTTGATGCGGAGTGCTACTTGGCATAATTTCAATGTAATTCTTCTTAATTGTGGCATGAATATTCAGATCCATAAGATTCAAGACAAAAGTTCATATTGACATCAAAAATAATAATACTTCAAGCATACTAACTAAGCAATCATGTCTTCTCAAAATAACATGGCCAAAGAAAGTTCATCCCTACAAAATCATATAGTTTAGTCATGTTTCATTTTCGTCACACAAGAATGCTCTCATCATGCACAACCCCGATGACAAGCCAAGCAATTGTTTCATACTTTAGTAATCTCAAACCTATAAACTTTCATGCAATACATGAGCGCGAGCCATGGATATAGCACTATGGGTGGAATAGAATAATGAGGGGGTTATGTGAAGAAGACAAAAGAGGAGAAAGTCTCACATCAACGAGGCTAATCAATGGGCTATGGAGATGCCCACAGATTGATGTTAATGCAAGGAGTACCGATTGCCATGCAACGGATGCACTAGAGCTATAAATGTATGAAAGCTCAACAAAAGAAACTAAGTGGGTGTGCATCCAACTTGCTTGCTCACGAAGACCTAGGGCACTTGAGGAGGCCCATTGTTGGAATATACAAGCCAAGTTCTATAGTGAAAAATTCCTACTAGTATATGAAAGTGATAACATGAGAGACTCTCTACTATGAAGATCATGGTGCTACTTTGAAGCACAAGTGTGGTAAAAGGATAGTAACATTGTCCCTTCTCTCTTTTTCTCTCATTTTTTTGGGCCTTCTCTTTTTTATGGCCTTTCTCTTTTTTTGGGCCTTCTCTTTTTTATGGCCTTTCTCTCTTTTTTTATTTATTCCTCACTTGGGACAATGCTCTAATAATGATGATCATCACACTTCTATTTATTTACAACTCAATGATTACAACTCGATACTAGAACAAAGATGACTCTATATGAATGCCTCCGGTGGTGTACCGGGATATGCAATGAACCAAGAGTGACATGTATGAAATAATTAGGAACGGTGGCTTTGCCACTAATATTATGTCAATTACATGATCATGCTAAGCAATATGACAATGATGAACGTGTCATGATAAACGGAATGGTGGAAAGTTGCATGGCAATATATCTCGGAATGGCTATGGAAATGCCATAATAGGTAGGTATGGTGGCTGTTTTCAGGAAGATATAAGGAGGTTTATGTGCGATAGAGCGTATCATATCACGGGGTTTGGATGCACCGGCGAAGTTTGCGCCAACTCTCAATGTGAGAAAGGGCAATGCACGGTACCGAAGAGGCTAGCAAGGATGGAAGGGTGAGAGTGCGTATAATCCATGGACTCAACATTAGTCATAAAGAACTCACATACTTATTGCAAAAATCTACAAGTCATCAAAAACCTCGGTACTACGCGCATGCTCCTAGGGGGATAGATTGGTAGGAAAAGACCATCGCTCGTCCCCGACCGCCACTCATAAGGAAGACAATCAAATAACACCTCATGTTTCAAATTTGTTACATAACGTTTACCATACGTGCATGCTACGGGACTTGCAAACTTCAACACAATGATACGTCTCCAATGTATCTATAATTTTTGATTGCTCCATGCTATATTATCTACTGTTTTGGGCAATATTGGGCTTTATTTTCCACTTTTATATTATTTTTGGGAATAACCTATTAACCGGAGGCCCAACCCAGATTTGTTGTTTTATGCCTATTTCAGTGTTTTGAAGAAAACAAATATCAGACGGAGTCGAAACGGAACGAAATCAACTGGAGAAGTTATTTTTGGAAGGAAACACACCTGATGGACTTGGACCCCACGTCAAGGAAGAATGAGGTGCTCACGAGGGTGGGGCGCGCGCCCCCCCTAGGGCACGCCCCCCTGTCTCGTGGGGCCCTCGTTGCTCCCCTGACGTACTTCTTCCGCCTATATAACTCCACGTACCCTAAAACTTCTAGAACACAAGATAGATCGGGAGTTTCGCCGCCAGAAGCCTCCATAGCCACCGAAAACCAATCTAGATCCGTTCCGGCACCCTGCCGGAGGGGGAAATCCCTCTCTGGTGGCCATCTTTATCATCCTGGCGCTCTCCATGATGAGGAGGGAGTAGTTCTCCCTCGGGGCTGAGGGTATGTACCAGTAGCTATGTGTTTGATCTCTCTCTCTCTCTCTCTCTCTCTCTCTCTCGTGTTCTTGATTTGGCATGATCTTGATGTATCACGAGCTTTGCTATTATAGTTGGATCTTATATTTCTCCTCCCCCTCTTCTCTCTTGTAATGAATTGAGTTTCCCCTTTGAAGTAATCTTATCGGATTGAGTCTTTAAAGACTTGAGAACACTTGATGTATGTCTTGCCGTGGATATCTGTGGTGACAATGGGATACCATGTGCCACTTGATGTATGTCTTGGTGACCAACTTGCGGGTTTCGTGACATTGGGAACCTATGCATAGGGGTTGGCACATGTTTTCGTCGTGATTCTCCGTAGAAACTTTGGGGCACTCTATGAGGTTCTATGTGTTGGTTGAATAGATGAATCTGAGATTGTGTGATGCATATCGTATAATCATACCCACGGATACTTGAGGTGACATTGGAGTATCTAGGTGACATTAGGGTTTTGGTTGATTTGTGTCTTAAGGTGTTATTCTAGTACGAACTCTAGGACTGTTTGTGACACTTATAGGAATAGCCCAACGGATTGATTGGAAAGAATAACTTTGAGGTGGTTTCGTACCCTACCATAATCTCTTCGTTTGTTATCCGCTATTAGTGACTTTGGAGTGACTCTTTGTTGCATGTTGAGGGATAGTTATGTGATCCAATTATGTTAGTATTGTTGAGGGAACTTACACTAGAGAAAGTATGAACCCTAGGCCTTGTTTACCATCACTGCAATACCGTTTACGCTCACTTTTATCACTTGCTACCTTGCTGTTTTTATAATTTCAGATTACAAAAACTATTATCTACTATCCATATTGCACTTGTATCACCGTCTCTTCACCGAACTAGTGCACCTATACAATTTACCATTGTATTGGGCGTGTTGGGGACACAAGAGACTCTTTGTTATTTGGTTGCAGTGTTGCTTGAGAGAGACCATCTTCATCCTATGCCTCCTACGGATTGATAAACCTTAGGTCATCCACTTGAGGGAAATTTGCTACTGTCCTACAAACCTCTGCACTTGGAGGCCCAACAATGTCTACAAGAAGAAGGTTGTGTAGTAGACATCACACAAGCACTTCTCAAATTCACAACTACTCAACTAGCATGACTTATTATTATCTCCATATATCAAAAAAATCATCAAGAATCAAACTTCTCTTAGTATTCAAAACACTCATAAGAAGATTTTACTAATCTTGAATACCTAGCATATTAGGATTTTAAGCAAATTACCATGCTATTAAGACTCTCAAAATAATATAAGTGAAGCATGAGAGTTCATCTATTTCTTGCCACCATGCTCTAAAAAGATATAAGTGAAGCACTAGAGCAACTACAAACTACTCTGAAAGATATAAGTGAAGCTCAATGAGTAGTCGAATAATTATGCAACTATGTGAAGACACTCTAACATTTAATAATTTCATATCTTGGTATTTTATTCAAACAGCAAGCAAAACTAAATAAAATAAAATGACGCTCCAAGCAAAACACATATCATGTGGCAAATAAAAATATAGCTCCAAGTAAAGTTACCGATGAATGAAGACAAAAGAGGAGATGCCATCCGGGGCATCCCCAAGCTTAGGCTTTTGGTTGTCCTTGAATTTTACCTTAGGGTACCTTGGGAATCCCCAAGTTTAGGCTCTTGCCACTCCTTATTCCATAGTCCATCGAATCTTTACCCAAAATTTGAAAAGTTCACAACACAAAACTTAATAGAGAACTCGTAAGCTCCGTTAGTATAAGAAAATAAATCACCACTTCAAGATACTGTAATGAACTCATTCTTTATTTATATTGGTGTTAAACCTAATGTATTCCAACTTCTCTATGGTTTATAAACTCTTTTACTAGCCATAGATTCATCAAAATAAGTAAACAACACATGAAAACTAGAATCTGTCAAAAACAGAACAGTCTGTAGTAATCTGGATCGAACGTATACTTATGGAACTCATAAAATTCTAAAATAAATTTCTGTACCTGAGGAATTTATCTATTAATCATCTTAAAAAATAAATAACTAAATATCACTCTCCAATAAAAAATGGCAGCGATTCTCGTGAGCGCTAAAGTTTCTGATTTTTACAGCATGATCAACAAGACTTTCCCCAAGTCTTCCCAAAGGTTCTACTTGGCACAAACACTAATTAAAAGCATAAAACCACATCTAAACAGAGGCTAGATGAATTATTTATAACTAAACCGTAACAAAAAGCAAGGAACAAAAACAAAATTGGGTTGCCTCCCAACAAGCGCTATCGTTTAACGCCCCTAGCTAGGCATAATGATTTCAATGATGCTCACATAAAGGATAAGAATTGTAACATAAAGGGAGCATCATGAAGAATATGACTAGAACATTTAAGCCTAACCCACTTCCTATGCATAGGGATTTTGTGAGCAAACAATTTATGGGAACAAGAATCAACTTGCATAGGAAGGTAAAGCAAGCATAACTTCAAAACTTTAAGCACATAGAGAGGGAACTTGATATTATTACAATTCCTACAAGCATAAATTCCTCCCTCATAATAATTTTCAGCAGCATCATGAACGAATTCAACAATATAACCAGCACCTAAAGCATTCTTTTCATGATCTACAAGCATAGAAATTTTATTACTCTCCACATAAGCAAAATTCTTCTTATTCGGGATAGTGGGAGTATCATAAGAGACTCGAATACTATAAATAGTTTCCACATTAAAAGAGTAATGTTTAGAGAAGGGGTAATCATAATCATGACAAGTTTTATACATATAATCACTACTTTTTATAGCATAAGTATCATCACAATAATCATCATAAGTAGGAGGCATGCTATCATCATTATAAACTTGCATATCAAAACTTGGGAGACTAAAATCATCTTCGTTAATCATAGCTCCCCAAGCTTGGGACAAACATTAATTGCAGCAAATATATTCTCAAAAACATTATGTTCATCAAACATAGCATCCCCAAGCTTGGGCCTTTTCATATCATAAGCATAATCACTCTCATCATTAATAGTATGGATAGCACCAATAGTATAGCAATTATCATATTCTCCCAAGAAAGTGCCAAAAAGATTTTCGAGATCATAAGAAGTATCATTATCTTCCAGAATTATATTTTCATGAGGCACAATAGTAATAGGAGCAGCATTATTTGGGGGAGATATCTTTTTACCTCTCTTCCTTTTTCTTTTCTTCTTCTTCACCACATCATTTGTGGGTTCAATCCTCTTTTTGGAGCTCCTTATTAATGAGATTGGTTGAATAGGAGGCTCTTCCTCGTTACCTGATTCATCATAAGAAATAATAGGAGGGTATTGGGAAGTCTCTTCCCTTTCATTAGTATTCTCTTCATCTTCTATTTGTTTTCTTTTCTTTATGTAATTGGCAATATAAGGATTTCCAGTGCAATTCACCGCAAAATACATATAAATTTTCTCTAGATCAAAATGAAGAACTTTATCAAGATTAAACTTTGGAATACCCTCAATTATACGTTTCATTTCCTCATACCCCAAAAGAAGACTAAGCTCTTTATGATGCTCAAGGGTAATCAAATTATCACGATTTTTGGATACGATTCGGTCATGAAACAATTTGCATTTGAGATTTAAATGACCATGTTCATTGCAAAGTTCACAAGGGGCGTGAAAAATATTGAATTTTTCAGCACAATCATCAAGACTTTCTTGCAACAATTCAGTTTCTAAGTACTTATGCCTCTTGCAATATCTATCTCCCCAATTTGGTGTGTACTTACAAACCCAATGCACTCCATAAAAATTGACATGTTTATAGGAGACATTTTCATCATAACTAGTGCAATCATCATTAGTATCATGGATATTCAAAGAATTCGTACTAACAACATTGCAATCTTGCTCATCATTCACATATTTTATGCCAAGCATTCTATGTAATTCTTCTTCTAGCATATGAGCACAATTTTCCTTTCCACCATACTTACGAAAGATATTAAAAGGGTGAAGCGTATGAGACAAACTCAATTCCATTTTTTTATATTTTTCTTTTATAAACTAAACTAGTGATAAAACAAGAAACTAAAAGACTCGATTACAAGATCTAAAGATATACCTTCAAGCACTCACCTCCCCGGCAACGGCGCCAGAAAAGAGCTTGATGTCTACTACACAAGCTTCTTCTTGTAGATGTTGTTGGGCCTCCAAGTGCAGAGGTTTGTAGGACAGTAGCAAATTTCCCTCAAGTGGATGACGGTTTATCAATCCGTAGGAGGCGTAGGATGAAGATGGTCTCTCTCAAGCAACCCTACAACCAAATAACAAAGAGTCTCTTGTGTCCCCAACACACCCAATACAATGGTAAATTGTATAGGTGCACTAGTTCGGTGAAGAGATGGTGATACAAGTGCAATATGGATAATAGATAAAAGTATTTGTAATCTGAAAATATAAAAACAGCAAGGTAAGTAATGGTAAAAGTGAGCGTAAACGATATTGCAATGCGTGGAAATAAGGCCTAGGGTTCATACTTTCGCTAGTGTAAGTTCCCTCAACAATGATAACATAATTGGATCACATAACTATCCCTCAACATGCAACAAAGAGTCACTCCAAAGTCACTAATAGCGGAGAACAAACGAAGATATTATGGTAGGGTACGAAACCACCTCAAAGTTATTCTTTCCAATCAATCCGTTGGGCTATTCCTAGAAGTGTCACAAATAGCCCTAGAGTTCGTACTAGAATAACACCTTAAGACACAAATCAACCAAAACCCTAATGTCACCTAGATACTCCAATGTCACCTCAAGTATCCGTGGGTATGATTATATGATATGCATCACACAATCTCAGATTCATCTATTCAAACCAACACATAGAACCTCAAAGAGTGCCCCAAAGTTCTTACCGGAGAATCATGACGAAAACGTGTGCCAAACCATATGAATAGGTTCATGGGCGGAACCCGCAAGTTGATCACCAAAACATACATCAAGTGAATCACGTGATATCCCATTGTCACCACAGATACGCACGGCAAGACATACGTCAAGTGTTCTCAAATCTTTAAAGACTCAATCTGATAAGATTACTTCAAAGGGGAAACTCAATTCATTACAAGAGAGAAGAGGGGGAGGAGAAACATAAGATCCAACTATAATAGCAAAGCTCGCGATACATCAAGATCGTGCCAAATCAAGAACACGAGAGAGAGAGAGAGATCAAACACATAGCTACTGGTACAGACCCTCAGCCCCGAGGGAGAACTACTCCCTCCTCGTCATGGAGAGCGCCGGGATGATGAAGATGGCCACCGGAGAAGGATTCCCCCTCCGGCAGGGCGCCGGTACGGGTCTAGATTGTTTTTCGGTGGCTATGGAGGCTTCTGGCGGCGGAACTCCCGACCTATTGTGTTCCCCGATGTTTTTAGGGTATATGGAGATATATAGGCAGAAAAAGTACGTCAGGGGGGCCACGAGGGGCCCACGAGGGTGGAGGGCATGCCCAGGGGGGTGGGCGCCCCCTACCTCGTGGCCTCCTCAAAGGTCCCCTGACCTGCACTCCAAGTCTTCTGGGCTTCTTTCCTTCCAAAAATGAGTTCCGTGAAATTTCAGGTCAATTGGACTCCGTTTGATTTTCCTTTTCTTCGAAACCCTAAAACAAGGTAAAAACAAAAACTGGCAGTGGGCTCTGGGTCAATAGGTTAGTCCCAAAAATGATATAAAAGTGTATAATAAAGCCCATAAACATCCAAAACAGTAGATAATATAGCATGGAGCAATCAAAAATTATAGATACGTTGGAGACGTATCCGCATCCCCAAGCTTAATTCCTGCTCGTCCTCGAGTAGGTAAATGATAAAAACAGAAGTTCTGATGCGAAGTGCTACTTGGCATAATTTCAATGTAATTATTCTTAATTGTGGCATGAATATTCAGATCCATAAGATTCAAGACAAAAGTTCATATTGACATCAAAAATAATAATACTTCAAGCATACTAACTAAGCAATCATGTCTTCTCAAAATAACATGGCCAAAGAAAGTTCATCCCTACAAAATCATATAGTTTATTCATGTTTCATTTTCGTCACACAAGAATGCTCTCATCATGCACAACCCCGATGACAAGCCAAGCAATTGTTTCATACTTTAGTAATCTCAAACCTATAAACTTTCATGCAATACATGAGTGCGAGCCATGGATATAGCACTATGGGTGGAATAGAATAATGAGGGGGTTATGTGAAGAAGACAAAAGAGGAGAAAGTCTCACATCAACGAGGCTAATCAATGGGCTATGGATATGCCCACCGATTGATGTTAATGCAAGGAGTACCGATTGCCATGCAACGGATGCACTAGAGCTATAAATGTATGAAAGCTCAACAAAAGAAACTAAGTGGGTGTGCATCCAACTTGCTTGCTCACGAAGACCTAGGGCACTTGAGGAGGCCCATTGTTGGAATATACAAGCCAAGTTCTATAATGAAAAATTCCCACTAGTATATGAAAGTGATAACATGAGAGACTCTCTACTATGAAGATCATGGTGCTACTGTGAAGCACAAGTCTGGTAAAAGGATAGTACCACTGTCCCTTCTCTCTTTTTCTCTCATTTTTTTGGGCCTTCTCTTTTTTTATGGCCGTTCTCTTTTTTTGGGCCTTCTCTTTTTTATGGCCTTTCTCTTTTTTTATTCCTCACTTGGGACAATGCTCTAATAATGATGATCATCACACTTCCATTTATTTACAACACAATGATTACAAGTCGATACTAGAACAAAGATGACTATATGAATGCCTCCGGTGGTGTACCGGGATATGCAATGAACCAAGAGTGACATGTATGAAATAATTATGAACGGTGGCTTTGCCACCAATACTATGTCAACTGCATGATCATGCTAAGCAATATGACAATGATGAACATGTCATGATAAACGGAATGGTGGAAAGTTGCATGGCAATATATCTCGGAATGGCTATGGAAATGCCATAATAGGTAGTTATGGTGGCTGTTTTTAGGAATATATAGGGAGGTTTATGTGCGATAGAGCGTATAGTATCACGGGGTTTGGATGCACCGGCGAAGTTTGCGCCAACTCTCAATGTGAGAAAGGGCAATGCACAGTACCGAAGAGGCTAGCAAGGATGGAAGGGTGAGAGTGCGTATAATCCATGGACTCAACATTAGTCATAAAGAACTCACATACTTATTGCAAAAATCTACAAGTCATCAAAAACCTCGGTACTACGCGCATGCTCCTAGGAGGATAGATTGGTAGGAAAAGACCATCGCTCGTCCCTGACCGCCATTCATAAGGAAGACAACAGAATAACACCTCATGTTTCGAATTTGTTACATAACGTTTACAATACGTGCATGCTACAGGACTTGCAAACTTCAACACAAGCACTTCTCAAATTCACAACTACTCAACTAGCATGACTTTGATATTATTACCTCCATATCTCAAAACAATCATCAAGCATCAAACTTCTCTTAGTATTCAAAACACTCATAAGAAGATTTTACTAATCTTGAATACCTAGCATATTAGGATTTTAAGCAAATTAACATGCTATTAAGACTCACAAAATAATATAAGTGAAGCATGAGAGTTCATGTATTTCTTGCCACCATGCTCTAAAAATATATAAGTGAAGCACTAGAGCAACAACAAACTACTCCGAAAGATATAAGTGAAGCTCAATGAGTAGTCGAATAATTATGCAACTATGTGAAGACTCTCTAAAATTTAATAATTTCAGATCTTGGTATTTTGTTCAAACAGCAAGCAAAACTAAATAAAATAAAATGACGCTCCAAGAAAAACACATATCATGTGGCAAATAAAAATATAGCTCCAAGTAAAGTTACCGATGAATGAAGACGAAAGAGGGGATGCCATCCCGGGCATCCCCAAGCTTAGGCTTTTGGTTGTCCTTGAATTTTACCTTGGGATGCCTTGGGCATCCCCAAGCTTAGGCTCTTGCCACTCCTTATTCCATAGTCCATTGAATCTTTACCCAAAATTTGAAAACTTCACAACAGAAAACTTAACAGAGAACTCGTAAGCTCCGTTAGTATAAGAAAATAAATCACCACTTCAAGGTACTGTAATGAACTCATTATTTATTTATATTGGTCTTAAACCTACTGTATTCCAACTTCTCTATGGTTTATAAACTCTTTTACTAGCCATAGATTCATCAAAATAACTAAACAACACATGAAAAACAGAATCTGTCAAAAACAGAACAGTCTGTAGTAATCTGGATCAAACATATACTTCTGGAACTCATAAAATTCTAAAATAAATTTCCGTACCTGAGGAATTTATCTATTAATCATCTTAAAAAAGAATTAACTAAATATCACTCTCCAATAAAAAATGGAAGCGATTCTCGTGAGCGCTAAAGTTTCTGATTTTTACAGCATGATCAACAAGACTTTCCCCAAGTCTTCCCAAAGGTTCTACTTGGCACAAACACTAATTAAAAGCATAAAACCACATCTAAACAGAGGCTAGATGAATTATTTATTACTAAACTGGAACAAAAAGCAAGGAATAAAAATAAAATTGGGTTGCCTCCCAACAAGCGCTATCGTTTAACGCCCCTAGCTAGGCATGATGATTTCAATGATGCTCACATAAAGGATAAGAATTGTAACATAAAGGGAGCATCATGAAGAATATGACTAGAACATTTAAGCCTAACTCACTTCCTATGCATAGGGATTTTCTGAGCAAACAATTTATGGGAACAAGAATCAACTTGCATAGGAAGGTAAAGCAAGCATAACTTCAAAACTTTAAGCACACAGAGAGGAAACTTGATATTATTGCAATTCCTACAAGCATATATTCCTCCCTCATAATAATTTTCAGTAGCATCATGAATGAATTCAACAATATAACCAGCACCTAAAGCATTCTTTTCATGATCTACAAGCATAGAAATTTTATTACTCTCCACATAAGCAAAATTCTTCTTATTCGAGAATCGGGATAGTGGGAGTATCATAAGAGACTCGAATACTATAAATCGTTTCTACATTAAAAGGGTAATGTTCAGAGAAGGGGTAATCATAATCATGACAAGTTTTATACATATAATCACTACTTTTTATAGCATAAGTATCATCACAATAATCATCATAAGTAGGAGGCATGCTATCATCATTATAAACTTGCATATCAAAACTTGGGAGACCAAAAATATCATCTTCATTAATCATAGCTTCCCCAAGCTTGGGAAACATTAATTGCAGCAAATATATTCTCAAAAACATCATCTTCATCAAACATAGCATCACCAAGCTTGGGCCTTTTCATATCATAAGCATAATCACTCTCATCATTAATAGTATGGATAGCACCAATAGTATAGCAATTATCATATTCTTCCAAGCAAGTGCCAAAAAGATTTTCAAGATCATAAGAAGTATCATTATCTTCCACAATTATATTTTCATGAGGCACAATAGTAATAGGACCAGCATTATTTGGGGGAGATATCTTTTTACCTCTCTTCCTTTTTCTTTTCTTCTTCTTCACCACATCATGTGTGGGTTCAATCCTCCTTTTGGAGCTCCTTATTAATGAGATTGGTTGAATAGGAGGGTCTTCCTCGTTACCTGATTCATCATAAGAAATAATAGGAGGGTATTGGGAAGGCTCTTCCCTTTCATTAGTATTCTCTTCATCTTCTATTTGTTTTCTTTTCTTTATGTAATTGGCAATATAAGGATTTTCAGTGCAATTCACCGCACAATACATATAAATTTTCTCTAGATCAAAATGAAGAACTTTATCAAGATTAAACTTTGGAATACCCTTAGTTATATGTTTCATTCCCTCATACCCCAAAAGAAGACTAAGCCCTTTATGATGCTCAAGGGTAATCAAATTATCACAATTTTTGGATACGATTCGGTCATGAAACAATTTGCATTGGAGATTTAAATGACCATGTTCATTGCAAAGTTCACAAGGGGCGCGAAAAATATTGAATTTTTCAGCACAATCATCAAGACTTCCTTGCAACAATTCAGTTTCTAAGTACTTATGCCTCTTGCAATATATATCTCCCCTATTTGGAGTGTACTTACAAACCCAATGCACTCCACAAAAGTTGACATGTTTATAGGAGACATTTTCATCATAACTAGTGCAATCATCATTAGTATCATGGATATTCAAAGAATTCGTACTAACAACATTGCAAACATGCTCATCAATCACATATTTTATGCCAAGCATTTTATGTAATTCTTCTTCTAGCATTTGAGCACAATTTTCTTTCCATCATACTTACGAAAGATATTGAAAAGGTGAAGCGTATGAGACAAAATCAATTCCATTTTTTTATAGTTTTGTTTTATAAACTAAACTAGTTATAAAACAAGAAACTAAAAGACTCGATTGCAAGATCTAAAGATATACCTTCAAGCACTCACCTCCCCAGCAACGGCGCCAGAAAAGAGCTTGATGTCTACTACACAGCCTTCTTCTTGTAGACGTTGTTGGGCCTCCAAGTGCAGAGGTTTGTAGGACAGTAGCAAATTTCCCTCAAGTGGATGACCTAAGGTTTATCAATCCGTAGGAGGCGTAGGATGAAGATGGTCTCTCTCAAGCAACCCTGCAACCAAATAACAAAGAGTGTCTTGTGTCCCCAACACACCCAATACAATGGTAAATTGTATAGGTGCACTAGTTCGGCGAAGAGATGGTGATACAAGTGCAATATGGATAGTAGATAAAAGTATTTGTAATCTGAAAATATAAAAACAGCAAGGTAAGTAATGGTAAAAGTGAGTGTAAATGGTATTGCAATGCGTGGAAATAAGGCCTAGGGTTCATACGTTCGCTAGTGTAAGTTCCCTCAACAATGATAACATAATTGGATCACATAACTATACCTCAACATGCAACAAAGAGTCACTCCAAAGTCACTAATAGCGGAGAACAAATGAAGAGATTATGGTAGGGTATGAAACCACCTCAAAGTTATTCTTTCCAATCAATCCGTTTGGCTATTCCTATAAGTGTCACAAACAGCCCTGGAGTTCGTACTAGAATAACACCTTAAGACACAAATCAACCAAAACCCTAATGTCACCTAGATACTCCAATGTCACCTCAAGTATCCGTGGGTATGATTATACGATATGCATCACAGAATCTCAGATTCATCTATTCAAACCAACACATAGAACCTCAAAGAGTTCCCCAAAGTTCCTACCGGAGAATCACGACGAAAACGTGTGCCAACCCCTATGCATAGTTCCATGGGCGGAACCCGCAAGTTGATCACCAAAACATACATCAAGTGAATCACGTGATATCCCATTATCACCACAGATACGCATGCCAAGACATACGTCAAGTGTTCTCAAATCTTTAAAGACTCAATCCGATAAGATTACTTCAAAGGGGAAACTCAATTCATTACAAGAGAGAAGAGGGGGAGGAGAAACATAAGATCCAACTATAATAGCAAAGCTCACGATACATCAAGATCATGCCAAATCAAGAACACGAGAGAGAGAGAGAGATCAAACACATAGCTACTGGTACATACCGTCAGTCCCGAGGGAGAACTACTCCCTCCTCGTCATGGAGAGCGCCGGGATGATGAAGATGGCCATCGGAGAAGGATTCCCCCTCCGACGAGGCGCCGAAATGGGTCTAGATTGGCTTTCGGTGGCTACGGAAGCTTCTGGCAGCGGAACTCCCGTTCTATTGTGTTCCCCAATGTTTTTAGGGTATATGGAGATATATAGGCGGAAAAAGTACGTTAGGGGGGCCACGAGGGGCCCACGAGGGTGGAGGGCGCGCCCAGGGGGTGGGCGCGCGTCCTACCTCGTGGCCTCCTCGAAGGTCCCCTGACATGCAGTCCAAGTCTTCTAGGCTTCTTTCCTTCCAAAAATGAGTTCCGTGAAGTTTCAGGTCAATTGGACTCCGCTTGATTTGCCTTTTCTTCGAAACCCTAAAACAAGGGAAAAAATAGAAACTAGCACTGGGCTCTGGGTTAATAGGTTAGTCCCAAAAATGATATAAAAGTGTATAATAAAGCCCATAAACATCCAAAACAGTAGATAATATAGCATGGAGCAATCAAAAATTATAGATACGTTGGAGACGTATCAGCATCCCCAAGCTTAATTCCTGCTCGTCCTCGAGTAGGTAAATGATAAAAACAGAAGTTTTGATGCGGAGTGCTACTTGGCATAATTTCAATGTAATTCTTCTTAATTGTGGCATGAATATTCAGATCCATAAGATTCAAGACAAAAGTTCATATTGACATAAAAAATAATAATACTTCAAGCATAGTAACTAAGCAATCATGTCTTCTCAAAATAACATAGCCAAAGAAAGTTCATCCCTACAAAATCATATAGTTTAGTCATGTTTCATTTTCGTCACACAAGAATGCTCTCATCATGCACAACCCCGATGACAAGCCAAGCAATTGTTTCATACTTTAGTAATCTCAAACCTATAAACTTTCATGCAATACATGAGCGCGAGCCATGGATATAGCACTATGGGTGGAATAGAATAATGAGGGGGTTATGTGAAGAAGACAAAAGAGGAGAAAGTCTCACATCAACGAGGCTAATCAATGGGCTATGGAGATGCCCACAGATTTATGTTAATGCAAGGAGTACCGATTGCCATGCAATGGATGCACTAGAGCTATAAATGTATGAAAGCTCAACAAAAGAAACTAAGTGGGTGTGCATCCAACTTGCTTGCTCACGAAGACCTAGGGCACTTGAGGAGGCCCATTGTTGGAATATACAAGCCAAGTTCTATAGTGAAAAATTCCCACTAGTATATGAAAGTGATAACATGAGAGACTCTCTACTATGAAGATCATGGTGCTACTTTGAAGCACAAGTGTGGTAAAAGGATAGTAACATTGTCCCTTCTCTCTTTTTCTCTCATTTTTTTGGGCCTTCTCTTTTTTATGGCCTTTCTCTTTTTTTGGGCCTTCTCTTTTTTATGGCCTTTCTCTCTTTTTTTATTTATTCCTCACTTGGGACAATGCTCTAATAATGATGATCATCACACTTCTATTTATTTACAACTCAATGATTACAACTCGATACTAGAACAAAGATGACTCTATATGAATGCCTCCGGTGGTGTACCGAGATATGCAATGAACCAAGAGTGACATGTATGAAATAATTATGAACGGTGGCTTTGCCACAAATACTATGTCAACTACATGATCATGCTAAGCAATATGACAATGATGAACGTGTCATGATAAACGGAATGGTGGAAAGTTGCATGACAATATATCTCAGAATGGCTATGGAAATGCCATAATAGGTAGGTATGGTGGCTGTTTTCTGGAATATATATAAGGAGGTTTATGTGCGATAGAGTGTATTGTATCACGGGGTTTGGATACACCGGCAAAGTTTGCGCCAACTCTCAATGTGAGAAAGGGCAATGCACGGTACCGAAGAGGCTAGCAAGGATGGAAGGGTGAGAGTGCGTATAATCCATGGACTCAACATTAGTCAGAAAGAACTCACATACTTATTGCAAAAATCTACAAGTCATCAAAAACCTCGGTACTACGCGCATGCTCCTAGGGGGATAGATTGGTAGGAAAAGACCATCGCTCGTCCCCGACAGCCACTCATAAGGAAGACAATCAAATAACACCTCACGTTTCAAAAATTTTACATAACGTTTACCATACGTGCATGCTACGGGACTTGCAAACTTCAACACAAGCACTTCTCAAATTCACAACTACTCAACTAGCATGACTTTGGTATTATTACCTCCATATCTCAAAACAATCATCAAGCATCAAACTTCTCTTAGTATTCAAAACACTCATAAGAAGATTTTACTAAATCTTGAATACCTAGCACATTAGGATTTTAAGCAAATTACCATGCTATTAAGACTCTCAAAATAATATAAGTGAAGCATGAGAGTTCGTCTATTTCTTGCCACCATGCTCTAAAAATATATAAGTGAAGCACTAGAGCAACAACAAACTACTCCGAAAGATATAAGTGAAGCTCAATGAGTAGTCGAATAATTATGCAACTATGTGAATACTCTCTAAAATTTAATAATTTCAGATCTTGGTATTTTATTCAAACAGCAAGCAAAACTAAATAAAATAAAATGACGCTCCAAGCAAAACACATATCATGTGGCAAATAAAAATATAGCTCCAAGTAAAGTTACCGATGAATGAAGACGAAAGAGGGGATGCCATCCGGGGCATCCCCAAGCTTAGGATTTTGGTTGTCCTTGAATTTTACCTTGGGGTGCCTTGGGAATCCACAAGCTTAGGCTCTTGCCACTCCGTATTCCATAGTCCATCGAATCTTTACCCAAAACTTGAAAACTTCACAACACAGAACTTAACAGAGAACTCGTAAGATCCGTTAGTATAAGAAAATAAATCACCACTTCAAGGTACTGTAATGAACTCATTCTTTATTTGTATTGGTTTTAAACCTACTGTATTCCAACTTCTCTATGGTTTATAAACTCTTTTACTAGCCATAGATTCATCAAAATAAGTAAACAACACATGAAAAACAGAATCTGTCAAAAACAGAACAGTCTGTAGTAATCTGTATCAAAAGTATACTCATGGAACTCATAAAATTCGAAAATAAATTGCTGGACCTGAGGAATTTATCTACTAATGACCTTCAAAAACAATTAACTAAATAGTACTCTCCAATAAAAATGGCAGCGATTCAAGTGAGCGCTAAAGTTTCTGTTTTTTACAGCATGATCAACAAGACTTTCCCCAAGTCTTCCCAAAGGTTCTACTTGGCACAAACACTAATTAAAATCATAAAACCACATATAAACATAGGCTAGGTGAATTATTTATTACTAAACAGGAATATAAAGCAAGGAACAAAAATAAAATTGGGTTGCCTCCCAACAAGCGCTATCGTTTAACGCCCCTAGCTAGGCATGATGATTTCAATGATGCTCACATAAAGGATAAGAATTGTAACATAAAGAGAGCATCATGAAGAATATTACTAGCACATTTAAGCCTAACCCACTTCCTAGGCATAGGGATTTTGTGAGCAAACAATTTATGGGAACAAGAATCAACTTGCATAGGAAGGTAAAGCAAGCATAACTTCAAAACTTTAAGCACATAGAGAGGAAACTTGATATTATTGCAATTCCTAAAAGCATATATTCCTCCCTCATAATAATTTTCAGTAGCATCATGAATGAATTCAAGAATATAACCAGCACTTAAAGCATTCTTTTCATGATCTACAAGCATAGAAATTTTATTACTCTCCACATAAGCAAAATTCTTCTTATTCGGGATAGTGGGAGTATCATAAGAGACTCGAATACTATAAATTGTTTCCACATTAAAAGAGTAATGTTCAGAGAAGGGGTAATCATAATCATGACAAGTTTTATACATATAATCACTACTTTTTATAGCATAAGTGTCATCACAATAATCATCATAAGTAGGAGGCATGCTATCATCATTATAAACTTGCATATCAAAACTTGGGAGACTAAAAATGTCATGTTCATTAATCATAGCTTCCCCAAGCTTGGGACAAACATTAATTGCAGCAAATATATACTCAAAAACATCATCTTCATCAAACATAGCATCCCCAAGCTTCGGCCTTTTCATATCATAAGCATAATCACTCTCATCACTAATAGTATGGATAGCACCAACACTATAGTAATTATCATATACTTCCAAGCAAGTGCCAAAAAGATTTTCAAGATCATAAGAAGTATCATTATCTTCCACAATTATATTTTCATGAGGCACAATAGTAATAGGAGCAGCATTATCTTTTTACCTCTCTTTCTTTTTCTTTTCTTCTTCTTCACCACATCATGTCTGGGTTCAATCCTCTTTTTGGAGCTCCTTATTAATGAGATTGGTTGAATAGGAGGCTCTTCCTCGTTACCTGATTCATCATAAGAAATGATAGGAGGGTATTGGGAAGTCTCTTCCCTTTCATTAGTATTCTCTTCATCTTCTATTTGTTTTATTTTCTTTATGTAATTGGTAATATAAGGATTTTCAGTGCAATTCACCGCACAATACATATACATTTTCTCTAGATCAAAATGAAGAACTTTATCAAGATTGAACTTTGGAATACCCTCAGTTATATGTTTCATTTCCTCATACCCCAAAAGAAGACTAAGCTCTTTATGATGCTCAAGGGTAATCAAATTATCACAATTTTTGGATACGATTCGGTCATGAAACAATTTGCATTGGAGATTTAAATGACCATGTTCATTGCAAAGTTCACAAGGGGCGTGAAAAATATTGAATTTTTCGGCACAATCATCAAGACTTTCTTCCAACAATTCAGTTTCTAAGTACTTATGCCTCTTGCAATATCTATCTTCCCTATTTGGTGTGTACTTACAAACCCAATGCACTCCACAAAAATTGACATGTTTATAGGAGACATTTTCATCATAACTAGTGCAATCATCATTAGTATCATGGATATTCAAAGAATTCGTACTAACAACATTGCAATCATGCTCATCACTCACATATTTTATGCCAAGCATTCTATGTAATTCTTCTTCTAGCATTTGAGCACAATTTTCCTTTCCATCATACTTACGAAAGATATTAAAAAGGTGAAGCGTATGAGACAAACTCAACTCCATTTTTTTATAGTTTTCTTTTATAAACTAAACTAGTGATAAAATAAGAAACTAAAAGACTCGATTGCAAGATCTAAAGATATACCTTCAAGCACTCACCTCCCCGGCAACGGCGCCAGAAAAGAGCTTGATGTCTACTACACAACCTTCTTCTTGTAGACGTTGTTGGGCCTCCAAGTGCAGAGGTTTGTAGGACAGTAGCAAATTTCCCTCAAGTGGATGACCTAAGGTTTATCAATCCATAGGAGGCGTAGGATGAAGATGGTCTCTCTCAAGCAACCCTGCAACCAAATAACAAAGAGTCTCTTGTGTCCCCAATACACCCAATACAATGGTAAATTGTATAGGTGCACTAGTTCGGCGAAGAGATGGTGATACAAGTGCAATATGGATAGTAGATAAAAGTATTTGTAATCTGAAAATATAAAAACAGCAAGGTAACTAATGGTTAAAATGAGCGTAAACGGTATTGCAATGCGTGGAAATAAGGCCCAGGGTTCATTCTTTCGCTAGTGTAAGTTCCCTCAACAATGGTAACATAATTGGATCACATAACTATCCCTCAACATGCAACAAAAAGTCACTCCAAAGTCACTAATAGCGGAGAACAAACGAAGAGATTATGGTAGGGTACGAAACCACCTCAAAGTTACTCTTTCCAATCAATCCATTGGGCTATTCCTATAAGTGTCATAAACAGCCCTAGAGTTTGTACTAGAATAACACCTTAAGACCGAAATCAACCTAAACCCTAATGTCACCTATATACTCCAATGTCACCTCAAGTATCCCTAGATATGATTATACGATATGCATCACACAATCTCAGATTCATCTATTCAAACCAACACATAGAACCTCAAAGAGTGCCCCAAAGTTCCTACTGGAGAATCATGACGAAAACGTGTGCCAACCCCTATGCATAGGTTCATGGGCGGAACTCGCAAGTTGATCACCAAAACATACATCAGGTGAATCACGTGATATCCTATTGTCACCACATATATGCACAGCAAGACTTACGTCAAGTGTTCTCAAATCTTTAAAGACTCAATCCGATAAGATTACTTCAAAGGGGAAACTCAATTCATTACAAGAGAGAAGAGGGGGAGGAGAAACATAAGATCCAACTATAATAGCAAAGCTCACGATACATCAAGATCGTGCCAAATCAAGAACACGAGAGAGAGAGAGAGAGATCAAACACATAGCTACTGGTACATACCGTCAGCCCCGAGGGAGAACTACTCCCTCCTCATCATGGGGAGCGCCAGGATGATGAAGATGGCCACCGGAGAAGGATTCCCCCTCCGACAGGGCGCCGGAACAGGTCTAGATTGGCTTTCGGTAGCTACGGAGGCTTCTGGCGGCAAAACTCCCGATCTATTGTGTTCCCCGATGTTTTTAGGGTATATGGAGATATATAGGTGGAAAAAGTACGTCAGGGGGGGGGGGCACGAGGGGCCCATGAGGGTGGAGGGCGCGCCCAGGGGGGTGGGCGCGCCCCCTACCTCGTGGCCTCCTCGAAGGTCCCGTGACGTGCACTCCAAATCTTCTGGGCTTCTTTCCTTCCAAAAATGAGTTCCATGAAATTTCAGGTCAATTGGACTCCGTTTGATTTTCCTTTTTTTCGAAACCCTAAAACAAGGTAAAAACAAAAACTGGCACTAGGCTCTGGGTTAATAGTTTAGTCCCAAAAATGATATAAAAGTGTACAATAAAGCCCATAAACATCCAAAACAGTATATAATATAGCATGGAGCAATCAAAAATTATAGATACGTTAGAGACGTATCAATGGTCGACATGCAACTGGGGACCATGACAAACACAAACACCCTTAGTTTCAAGTTGATGGTCGGCTTGCAACTGCGAGCTGTCAAATAAACACAAACACCCTAGTTGTGAGTCGATGGTCGACATTCAACTTGGAACCCTCGACAAATACACACTCCCCCTAGTTGCAAGTCGATGGTTCACTTGTAACTGGCGACCCTTGATTTGATGGTTGACTTGCAAACTGGAGGCCCTCAACAAAACCCGGCTTATAAAGCCCGGACGGGCCTAGTGTCCAGGTCGGACACGGCCCGTAGGTCGGTTGCGTTTTTTTAATTATTTCGCACAGAAAAACAAATAAAAGAAATACTAAACGGACTCCAAAAATCCCGAAATAAATTTTCCCTGGCTTCTAAAATCAAGCCGCATAAGGTGAACATTTATTTGGGGCCTAAATGCAATTTTGAAAAACGCACATTTTTCCTAAATTCAAATAAAATATCGAAAAACTCCGAAATAAAATCTTATTTGATTTTATTATTAAATCCTCAATATTTCTTTATTTTGGGAAAGTCATTTTATTCCCTCTCTAATATTTTTGTAATAGAAATAATTGATGATAAAATAATTAAAATCAAATGATCCCATTCTCAAAATTTGAGAAACTCAAATATGAAAATAACGAAATCCCCAACTCTCTCCGTGGGTCCTTGAGTTGCGTAGAATTTCTAGGATCAAAACCAAAAGCAAATAAATTATGATATGCAATGATGATCTAATGTATAACATTCCAAATTGAAAATTTGAGATGTTACAAACCTACCCCCTTAAGATGAATCTCGCCCTCGAGATTCGGGTTGGCTAGAAAATAGGTGAGGGTGGTCCTTGAGCAAATCTTCCTCTCGCTCCTTGGTGGCTTCATCCTCCGTGTGGTGGCTCCACTGAACCTTACAAAACTTGATAACCTTGTTGCGGGTGACTCGGCTGGCAAACTCGAGAATCTTAACTGGTTTCTCCTCATAGGTCAAGTTGTTATCCAACTAAAATGCTTCCAATGGCACTGTGTCTCTCAAGGGTATGTCAGCCATCTCCGCGTGGCACTTCTTCAGCTGGGAAACGTGGAACACATCATGAACTCCTGACAATCCTTCGGGCAATTCCAACTTGTAGGCCACTTCTCCCATACGTCTCCAATACTCGGTATGGTCCTACAAATCGTGGCGCTAACTTTCCCTTAACACCAAAACGCTTTATTCCCCGAAGTGGGGATACTCGAAGATAAACTCTGTCTCCGACTTTGTAAACTGTCTCCTTGCGTTTTGAATCTGCATAACTCTTCTGCCTGGATTGAGCTACCTTGAGCCTATCGCGAATCAATTTCACCTTCTGTTCAGACTCCTTAATCAAATCAGGTCCAAACAACTGGCGGTTTCCAACTTCATCCCATGACAACAGTGTCCTGCACCTCCTTCCATACAAGGCTTCGAAAGGGGCCATCTTTAAACTGGATTGATAGCTGTTGTTGTAAGAGAATTCTGCATACGGCAAATTATCATCCCAACTAGATCCATAATCTAGCGCACAAGCTATCAGCATGTCCTCCAAAATCTGATTGACTCTCTTGGTCTGTCCATCTGTCTGTGGATGAAAAGCTGTGCTGAACTCTACCCTGGTACCCAAAGTTTTGTGCAACTGATTCCAAAACTTTGAGGTAAACTGGGTTCCTCTATCTGATACTATACTCCTCGGAACTCCATGTAAGCATACAATCCTGGTCATGTCTATCTTTGCCAACTTAGCACTGGTGTAAGTGGTCTTTACCGGGATGAAATGAGCTACTTTCGTCAACCGATCAACTACAACCCAAATCGAGTCATAGCCCGAACGAGTCCTAGGTAATCCCATGATAAAATCCATGCCTAACTTATCCCACTTCCATTCGGGTATCGGCAATGGTTGTAGCAATCCTGCTGGCTTCTGATGCTCTGCCTTTACTCTCTGACATACATCACAAACTGCTACATACTCCGCAATATATTTCTTCATTCCGGTCCCCCAGAAGGTATCCTTCAAATCCAAATACATCTTGGTATTTCCTGGGTGAATCGAATATGGTGAATCATGTGCCTCTTGCAGAATCAACTTCCTGATCTCTGGGTCATTGGGCACATAAACACGGTCTTCAAATCATAGGGTGTCGTGCTCATCCTCACGAAATCCTTTAGCCTTTCCTTCGCTCATTTTCTCCTTTATAGAGGCAATATTCTTGTCAGTCTTCTAAGCTTCGCTGATGCTATCCATCAAAGTTGACTGAATTTCCAATGCTGCTACATAGCCTCTCGGAACTATTTCCAAACATAGCTCACGAAGATCCTCGGCTAACTCCTTTGGTATTTCTCTCGTCATTAGTGTATTGACATGGCTCTTACGGCTCAATGCGTCAGCTAATACATTAGCCTTTCCGGGATGGTAATGCAATTTCATATCATAATCCTTGATGAGTTCCAACCATCTCCTTTGTCTGAGGTTTAACTCCTTCTGCGTGAAAATGTATTTCAAACTCTTGTGATCCGTGTACACCTCACAATAATTTCCAATGAGGAAATGTCTCCATGTTTTCAATGCATGCACTACGGCTACTAACTCCAAATCATGCGTGGCATAATTCAATTCGTGGGGTTTCAGTTGTCGTGAGGCATATGAAACAACTCTCCCTTCCTGCATAAGAACTGCTCCAAGTCCTCGACGTGAAGCGTCGCAATACACCTCATAATCCTTGGTCTGGTCTGGCAAAATCAGCACTGGTGAAGTAACCAAGCGTTTCTTTAACTCCTGAAAACTAGCCTCACACTCCTTAGTCCATATGAACTTGGTATCCTTCTTTAACAACTCCGTCATAGGTTTTGCAATTTTGGAGAAATTCTCAATAAATCTCCGGTAGTATCCTGCGAGTCCAAGGAAACTCCGGATCTCTCCAACTGTGGTTGGTGCCTCCCACTTGGTCACGGTATCAACTTTAGTGGGATCAACTGCTATTCCTTCTCCGGATATAACGTGTCCGAGGAATCCTACTTCCTTCAACCAAAACTCACATTTGCTAAACTTGGCATATAGTTGATGTTCTCTGAGCTTCTCAAGTACCAATCGCAAATGTTCCTTATGTTCCTCTTCATTCTTCGAGTAAACCAGAATATCATCAATGAACACCACGACGAACTTATCCAAAAACTCCATAAACACTTTGTTCATCATGGTCATAAAATAGGCAGGTGCGTTAGTCAGACCAAATGACATAACGGTATACTCGTACAACCCATACCTGGTGGTAAAAGCTGTCTTAGGTATATCCTGTTCTCGAATCTTCAACTGGTGGTATCCTGATCGCAGATCGATCTTGGAAAACACTTTAGCTCCTTGCAATCGATCAAACAGATCATTGATCATTGGTAGTGGGTACTTATTCTTGATCGTTACTTCATTCAACCCACGATAAGCAACAACTATCCTTAAGGATCCATCCTTTTTCTCCACTAGAAGTACTGGTGATCCCCAAGGCGACGAACTTGGGCGAATGTAACCTTTATCCAGTAACTCTTTCATCTGCTTCTTAATCTCCACCAAATCCTTTGCGGGCATCCTGTATGGTCTCTCTGATATTGGCCCTGTGCCTGGCAATAGCTCAATCAAAAACTCAATATCTCTATCCGGTGGCATGCCTGGCAACTCTTCTGGAAATACGTCAGGGAAATCCCTTACCACTGGTACTTCCTCCTGCACAACTCCTGTTAAACAATTTACTTGAGTCCCTTTTGGCACATGTCGGGATACATACTTGATCCTTCTCCCTTCTGGGGTGGTAAGCAAGATCGACTTACTGGCGCAATCGATGTTTCCTCCATACATCAACAACCAATCCATACCCAGAATTACATCCAATCCTTGTGATTCCAAAATGATTAAATCCGAGGGAAACACATGCCTACCTATACTCAATGGCACTTGAAAACATCCTTGGCTAGCCATATACTCCGCTCCTGGTGACTTACTAGCATAGGTGTTCTAAGAACCTTAGTGGGCAGGTTATACTTATCCACAAATCCCCTTGATATGTATGAATGCGATGCACCAGTATCAAAAAGAACGAGTGCAGTAAATGACTTAACCAAAAACTTACCGATTACTGCATCCGGCTACTCTTCAACCTCCTCCACGTTAACGTGGTTCACCTGTCCCCTGTTGAAAGGGTTCGGCTTCTTCCCAGAGCTTCCATTGCCATTCTGGCCTTCAGGACATTCATTGGCATAATGTCCGGTCTTCTGACACTTAAAGCAAGTGACTTGGCTCAGGTCTTTCTTGGCTGGGGTTGATGGGTTGGTACGGTTCTAGCCGTTGCTTCCTCCATTACCATTACCATTCTTGGTGCCATTGTGATTGTGCGAGCTACCTCCTACATGGGTATGCTGAAAATGTCCTCCCAGTCTAGGGGTAAATCGTGGCTTCTGTTGAGCTCCTGAATTGTACTTTCCTTGTGCATACTTTCTCTTGCGATTTTTAATTTGCTGCTGCTTCCCTTCAATCATAAGAGCACGATCTACCAACTCCTGGTAGTTGTTGAAGGTTGCTACCATCAACTGCATGCTCAACTCATTATTCAGTCCTTCCAGAAACTTCTCCTGCTTAGCTGCATCCGTAGCAACGTCATCTGGGCATAACGTGCTAATTTACTAAAGTCCTCCACATACTGGCCAACTGTCCATCCTCCTTGGCACAAATTGCGAAACTCTCGCTTCTTCATGGCCATAGCTCCTGCTGAAACATGGGCAGTTCGAAAAGCCTGCTGAAACTGGTCCCATGTGACAGTGTCGACAGGGAAAGTGGATGTGAAATTCTCCCACCATGATGCTGCGGGTCCTTCAAGCTGATGTGTGGCAAACTTCACCTTCTCCGTATCCGTGCATCCTGTTGTGGTCAACTCTTTAGTTGTCTTGCGGAGCCAATCATCTGCTACTATCGGCTCGGTGCTACTGGAAAACACCGGCGGATTCAGCCTAAGAAAACGGGCTAAGTAATCAACAAGTGGTGGTGGTGGTGGGTTGTTGTTGTTGTTCCCCTGATTCTGATTCTGAACTAGCAACTGCATCAATGTGTTCAGCTGTTGGATCAACTAGGTGAGCTCCGGTGGAAAGGTAAATCCGGGGTCACGTCTCAAAGGCATCTAAGGGTTTAGAAAAGATGAGATTTAAGAATAGAGGGGGTCTAAAGAGAAAACACTACCCATATGCACATGAGGCAAAAGCAAACAATTCACTTCATTCAATCAAACAAGGGCATACAATCGATCTAACTATCGCAAAAGTGCTCGGACTACTGTGTTTACATGGTAGACTACTACTACTGATGAGGTGGTCTACTAGAAATATTCTTCGGTTGCAGACTCCATGATATCTGCTCCGGCTTCATCAACATAGTCATCATCGCTATCATCTAGGTCCGAGTCGGTGTCGTCGATGATGATGTAGTCTTCGGGCAAATCTCCTTGCGTTCTTCGTCTTCATCTACTGCTGTAGGGCCTCCCATGAATATTCCGATCTTCTTGATCAGGTCGTCATTCTTCTCCACTAATACTTCTATTTCCTCTTCATAATCTTCACGTGTAGCCTTGAGTTCTTCCTCTAGTTCTTTGATTCTTGTCCTTGCCTTCTTTAGGTCTATCATGTCGGCGCACATATGGTTCTCCTGACGTCGAATGTGCTGGTTTAATTCCTGGATAAAAGCTGCAATTGATCTATCCTTTCTGGTGCTGATCATCTCCCAGTGCTCATCCCGGCGCCCACAAATCTGGTAGATAGTATCCTTGAGATCATTGCGGTAGACTTCTCCAATGTGTCCCATGGCGATGTGAGCTGCCATGCTCTTTCCTAGACTCCAAGTTGGTGCATCAAAAGAAAACTCTATGGGCTCAGTGACTGGCATGAACGTCCTTCCTGGAACTTGAACTTGAATCATGCAGCGCTCTTCTTCAGGTAAAGTGGCGTTGTAGGTTCCGGTGAAGCTTGGTACTCCTATGTTCAGGTATCTAGTGACTTCCTTCAGGTGATGTCCAAAGGGTGTATCTTCATCCGGTTGCGTGACATTGTTCCTTGCATCCGCCATCCTAAAGAGTAGAAAAGATGAGAGGTCAGAAGAGAAAAGAGTGAATAGTGATCTAGGTCTTTAGCTTAGTGGTCGTGTCCTACAGTCAGCGTGTGCTCTGATACCATCTTTGTAGCGACAGACCTCAAACAGTCTGATCTCTGTGCTCAGGTGTCATCCCTGGATCAGTAATGCTGACACCACACAGTACTTGAAGGATTTATAACAGAGTAGCAGTCACACACTTATTACATCGAATGTCTCAATAGGGATCTTATTACAATAAATATGGCTTAAGGCCATCTAACAACGATAACAGCGGAAGGCTTAGAAGATAAGTGAGTCCATCAACTCCAACGGCATCACTGAGTATAGAACCATGACCTAAAACTCCTTAATTGTCGTCTGAAAAGTCTGCAACATTAACGTTGCAACCCGAAATGGGTCAGCACATGGAATATGCTGGCAAAGTAACACATAGAGAGTAATGGAATGAAACAGCTATACTATATGCATATTTGGCTGGTGGAAAGCTCTATGGTTACAGTTTTGCGTAAAGCTAATTTTTCCCTACTGCAAAGGAATAAATTGTATTTAACTATCATGGTAGTTGTTAAACATTGAGAATGGTTGACAACATTCTCAATCCCAATTAAGCATCATCATTAAACAAAACCCATCAAAATTAAATTTTAGAGTAACATGTTGAGATTCACATGATAATCCAAGTACTAGATACTCAAGATGTCCTTAACCGGAGACACGGCTAACCATGATTAGTTTATACACTCTGCAGAGGTTTGCACACTTTTCCCACAAGACTTGATCGCCTCCGTTTGGTTTCTCGCACTACATGGTGTTTGAGAAGATGGATGACTGAGACATAGTCTTTCAGAAGCGCTAGCACCTTATGATGGATAGACCGTTATACCTACTTTCCCCTACATCTGCTAGTCTACCCTGTAAGAGTTCGCACGACTTAATCAACTAGGCTAGAGCCCACAATAGCTTGTGGCTGCACACGGAAGTTTCTAGTATGAAAAATCCCATGATCCCTTTGGGCCTGGGTGGCGGTCCATCAAGAAAAACAGGCAATCCTAGAATACCCAGGTACCTCAATTCACCCAGATGTGTGTTTAAGTTGCCACCTTAGATAAACCATTAATTTAACAAACTCACATCTGTCATGGATATCACTCACCCAATCCACGTCTACTAGCATAACATAGCATAATAGGCAAACGTCGAAGTAACTCCCAAAGGTTTGATAATACAACAGGTAATAGGTACTACCTCAACTACTTCCCATCCCACAATTTAATTAGATCCTACTCATGCAATGTTTGAGGATTGATCTAATGCAATAAAACTGGGTAGTAGGAGGTATGATCAAAGTGTTACTTGCCTTGCTGATGATCCGCGAAACCTAGAGATTCGAAGTAACAGGCGGCACACTCCGGGTATTCTATCGCAGACAAACAAACAAGCATATAATAAGTATTCATCTAATGCACAGGTAAAACTCAAATAAGAGATCTAACCAGAAATTTCAACTTAAGAACTCCGGTTTGCAAAAAGAATCAAATCAAACGAAGCAACGAAAGTCAAACGGCAAAAGAAATAGACTTCGTTTACTATTCTGGATCTAGGGCAATTTTTACGGTGGCAAAAACTTGTTTAAGTTGGTTAAATGCAAAGGGGGTTTCGAGACGAAACTCTAGGCGCTTGAATCGCCTGATTCCGATAAACGAGCAAAAAATTATACTAAAACGAAAATTGGATCAGAAACCGCGATCAGAAAAATCGCGGATTTAATCCGAGAAAAGAAAAACGACGAACGCTCGCTATTTAAATAAATCTGAAAAACCGATCTATTGAAAAAAAACCGAAACTAAAAAAACGAACAAAACCATCGGAAAAACCGAACGGTTTTTCGAAAAAAACCTGCATCTAAAAAAAACTACCCGGCAACTCCGGCGAGGCTCCGGTGGCGGCGGCGGCGGCGCTAGGGCGGCGCGCTAGGGTTTGGGGAAGACCCCGGGCTGGGCTCCCCGGCTTATAAAGCCCGGACGGGCCTAGTGTCCAGGTCGGACACGGCCCGTAGGTCGGTTGCGCTTTTTAATTATTTTGTGCAGAAAAACAAATAAAAGAAATACTAAACAGACTCCAAAAATCCCAAAATAAATTTTCCCCGGCTTCTAAAATTAAGCGGCACAAGGTGAACATTTATTTGGGGCCTAAATGCAATTTTGAAAAACGCACATTTTTCCTAAATTCAAATAAAATATCGAAAAACTTTGAAATAAAATCTTATTTGATTTTATTATTAAATCCTCAATATTTCTTTATTTTGGGAAATTCATTTTATTCCCTCTCTAATATTTTTGTAATAGAAATAATTGATGATAAAATAATTAAAATCAAATGATCCTATTCTCAAAATTTGGGAAACTCAAATATGAAAATAACGAAATCCCCAACTCTCTCCGTGGGTCCTTGAGTTGCGTAGAATTTCTAGGATCAAAACTAAAAGCAAATAAATTATGATATGCAATGATGATCTAATGTATAACATTCCAAATTGAGAATTTGGGATGTTACAATGCCTTCAAAATTCATTGAATTTAGATGAATTTAAGAAAAATTGAATTGAATTTGAATCCACTCCGAATTTCTGACAAAAAATTTACTACTCGCCAAAATTTCAGCTGTCTAGAATTTGCGCTCTCATACAAAAACCTCAAATTTCAAGTTGACATGTGATGAAGGGCGATCGTGGCATCGCCATCCGCGTGAACAATAGTATTTTTTTTGTAAGATTGCGTGAACAAGAGTTCGGCATTAGGTAGGGCTAACAACCAAGTGAATGATTTTTCACTTCTTCTCCTTACTTTGGGAGAAGAGAAGTTCATATAGTCCTGCCCCCCCCCTCCCCCCAACCTGTCTTAGGGTTCACTTTGTAACCATTAATTTTGCTTTGGTTAAAATTTCATCTTGGAATTGTAAAAACGGTTCACAATGCATCCCTCACACAGGTCGATCTGGTTTGACTCTGGTTTTTCTGCCTTATTGCCGATTTTCTCTTCTCTTTGCCATGTAGATTGTCAAGTCAGCTAGTCATGCACATAGTCTCACAATACGAAACATCTAAGGCCTTGTTTGAAATTGGTGTGACTTTTTTGTGCCCATCGCTATTCAGTTCATGTTTGAGCTGAAAACCGGCGGTCACACAAATTTTACACTTATCCGAAACAACCCCTAAAACTAGAACCTGCACTGCCAGGTCATCACCAACACCACCATCTCTCTCACATTTTTTAAAAGCTTGTGTTAACTTTTAGTTTAAGAAGTCCATATTTGTAACGCCCCGAGACCGTCGTGCCAGGTGTCCGCCAGTTATTCGCTGTTGTTGCCTTGTCATTCGCTTGCGTGTTGCATCTTGTCATGTCATCATGTGCATTGCATCATCATGTTTTCAAAACTTGCATCCGTCCCGGTCTCCTCGTCCTCTCCGTTGTCCGTTTTGAGCCCAACCACACTTGCACGTGCCCGCGGCATGTCCGAAATAGTATTTTATAAGTGGCCAGAAAATGGTGTTCTCATATTCCTATGCGAATACTAATCCTTCACGATAATCGAGATTGTCATGTTAATTCTTTTCAACCGGTGTGTCTCTCCTCAAGTGGATCCGTTCACTTCAACATTTGCAAGATCAATTATCAGTTCTTCTCTACGATGTTCGTTCCATCCATTCCAAATTGTCTTTGTTTTTCCCACCCTCCCTCCCTTTGTTTTTCTCCAAGGACTCAGATGTTTTAAATCAAGTATCCTTTTGGTCTTGTGAAGTCTCTCCATCCTTTTTCCGTCAATGCTCTTACCCGGTGATGCTCATGAAGATTTTAACGGAGTTTCTAGTTCACCATTATTCATTTTTTTCTTCTCCGGTGGAACCAATTCAAGCTTTCGGTGTTTGATCATATTCTTTTCCTCATTTCAATGCCTTTCCATACCGGTGCACCTCTTAATAATTAATTTCTCGCTATTCATTTATTCCGAAGTGCTCAAGATGTTTCGAAGATTCATGTTACCACTCTTCTTTCATTCAAGCTATTTCGAGGATGTTATATCATTCAAGCTTTTTTATTCGACCGGTGCATTCTCCTTTTCAAGTAATCGTTCAACGGTGTTTCTTTTGAGTGGGCCCTAACCCACAGGTCTTTTCCCAGGATCTTACCTGACTCTTCTATTTTTCCCAGAGCTATCCTAAATTCTTTTGAAGTTTGATGTAAGAATGATTGTCATCAGTCAAATGTTTTCTCCAAGATCTTTCAAATTCTTTTCATCATTGGATCAACCTCTTCGTTTCGATTCTTCCAGAGTGTCTAAATAAGTCATGGTGTTGTTTCTCGTCGTCATTCTCATATTTTGAAGACCGAAGAAGAGTTTCTCTCATCTTTGATCCATTCTCTTCAAGATTCGTGATTCTAACTTGTTGCCATCCTCTCGTAATTGTTTTCGATTGTCAGAATCTTTTCACCCATCAGGAGATATTTAACAGTCTTCTCAGTTGTTATCCGGAGTCCATCATCTAAGATTTATTCATTCTCAGCTTTCAGCTCTCGTTCTTCAATTTTACCGGTGCTTCGTTCAAGTGATCTTTAATCGGCTCGTGATCTTTTCGTTCTCTTGTATCTAAATTCTCTCAAGCATCTTCGTTCAATTGCTAATTCTTTCTGGAGTTTCTTTATCTTCTCTTCGTTCCTTTGCAATTCTTACGGTGGTTCGTTCAAGATTTCTCTTCCTTTCTTATCATATCAATTTTATAAGTTGTTTTCAACCATTCCAGTGGTTCGTTCAATACCTTCCCAAGTCTGATGTTATATCTCTCTTAATCTTTTCTACAAGAATAAGTAATATGCCAAATCCGTTGATTGTCATCAATTTAAATTGGTGAAGGATAAGCATAATGTAATTCTTACTCTTGTTTCATCCAAGTGATTAATTCCTTATTCTGGAGGCTCACCAAAATTCTTGATTTCTTTTGTTCATCTTTCTTTTCCGGAGTTCCAAGTTATTTCAATTATATCATTGCGGAGATCCATCTAAATCATTGCAAGGCTTCACCTTGTGTTTTCAACTTCTTTCTCTTTTCGTTATCTTTTGTTTACCGGAGTTCTTCATGAAGGTTCTACATGATGGTTTCATCAAGGATTTAAATCCTTCTCGAAGTGTTCATCAAGATTTTTTTAGGGAGCTCAAGCTTTCTTCATCTTGCAATCCGGAGTGCAATTCTTTCTACCATATTACCGGAGGTGGTATTGTGTCATTCTTGATAATTTGAGTTCATGTTTTCATGATTCACATGCTGTCAGGATTGGGATATTTTAAATCCATCAACCTATTCGTTGGTATTGTCTTGGGTTATATTTCACCTAAAGCCTTCCCTAAGGATGGTTGTTATTATGGTGCTTATATATGATCCAAGTTTTTCATTTATCCTCCCGGTGAAATAGTTTCTTGTCTCCTTGTTCCTATCAATCCAATTCTTCTTCCCGTGAGTGGCAGGTTGTCACCTCATAATTTGAGATGTATTCCATAAGACCATATCAACCTATTCTTTTCGTTGTGGGTTTTCCAACAACTCCGTTCTAGCTTTTGTTGTAAGCGTGCTACCTCAAGACCTTTTTTCCCTTCGTACATTCCATTTCATTATCTCTCTTCTTCCGGGAGACATTGTGATGTTGCTCTTTTCAAACCTCCTTATTGTTCTTGTCAGGATCTTGTTATTGTCATGCTTATCCATTTAACCGGAGTGTTGTGTTTTCATGCAAGTTCTCTCATCTTATCAAGTTTTACATCCTTTCTCAACCGGAGTGTTGTCCGAGATATTTCTTACCCTTTGTTCCATCCATTCAATAGTTATGGAGGCAGTGTGTTGTGATTTCATCAAATATCTTCTCATCTTAGCAAGACCTTATTCAATTCCTTTTCTTTTCAACCAGAGTGCTGCCCGAATTTTGGTTTTTCCTTGATCCCCTTCTGTAACCGAGTGTTTTTCTATATATATCTTCCCTTCAACCTCAAGGTTTTTCGCAATGTTCTTTCTTCCTCTTTTCTAAATGGCTGTTTTCGACCTTGTTCACATTCATTGAATTCTGTCTCGAATGTATTCAACCTCTCAAGGTTGTGGTTTCACTCGTTTGTCAAAGAAGCAACTTAGTTTTACCTCTCCTCTTTTCTCTTCCATTTTTCCCTCCGGTGCCATTCTAGATCTCGGGACGAGATCCTCTCGTAGTGGTGGAGTGTTGTAACGCCCCGAGACCGTTGTGCCAGGTGTCCGCCAGTTATTCGTTGTTGTTGCCTTGTCATTCGCTTGCGTGTTGCATCTTGTCATGTCATCATGTGCATTGCATCATCATGTTTTCAAAACTTGCATCCGTCCCGGTCTCCTCGTCCTCTCCGTTGTCCGTTCTGAGCCCAACCACACTTGCACGTGCCCGCGGCATGTCCGAAATAGCATTTTATAAGTGGCCAGAAAATGTTCTCGAATTGGGTTGAAATTTGGCGTGCAGTCTTATTATAGTGTAGGTAGGCCGCATGCCAAGTTTCATCGCATTCGGAGTTCGTTTGACGCCCCAACGATTAACTATAGCGGCAGTATAGCCGGTCTAACGTCGGACGTTTTCGGTCTCCGGAAACAGTCGTCGGGTCTCCCTCTTCTCTTCTCTCAGCTCGAGCCCTTCTACACAGCCCGCTACCTACCGACAGGTCCAACCTAACCTCTTTCGTCAGCCCACCTAGTTCCATCCTCCTTCCCCTCTTCACTTCTGGAGTTGTCCGATGCGATCGCACGGTCCGAGACCCTCTCTGCTCAGTGCATCGATACCCCTCACGTGCGCGTCCAAAACTGTCCCGGACCCGACTCAGGCTGTCGCTACCGCTGTGTCCGGAACATCCCCAAACATCTACAAAACGTCACTGTTTTCTTATTAGGCATCCCTAGCTATTTTATTCGCGACCGTCCAATTTTGATCGAAGGCTCCAGATTGCCTCTATCCAAATCCTATTGCTATATTTAAACCAACTTGTCTAAACCCTAAAATCTAGGAGTCTTGTCCTGTCGCCCGCCGCCACTTCCAATCTCTCGGGATCCCCTCACTCAATCTCCCTCGATCCCATCGCCCAACCAACCAGCGCCCACCCTCTCGATCCAGGAGCCGAGCTCCCCTGCCAGGCCGACCTCGCCTCCATTTTCTCTCCCTCGTTGCTCTCTCTCTCTCTCTCACCCGGTTCCCTCTCTCTCCCTGTTTCTTCGCGCAGGAGCCGCATCGCAGCTGGCCCCGATCCAGATCGCGGCGAGCTCGTTCCCGAGCCCCAGGGAGCGCCATGGCCTCCTCCTCACCTCGTCTCCCTCACGCCGGCCACCACCAGCAGCTCCAGAGCTACCTCGCGCCTCCTCGCTCCCGTCGTCAACCATGGGCCCGTCGCCCCGAGCCAGGAGTCCCTCGTCCGCAGCTTCCCCGGCCTCGCCATGGAAGCGCCTCCCTGCCGCCGGATCCCGTGACCCTTGGACTCGCAGCTCCACCGGCGACCACCTCCAGTAGGCCCGTGCCGCGCCCCGTCTCCCTTACTCTCTCTTCACTTCCTTTTCTTCTTTCTGCGATTCATCTCTCTGCTCTCTCTTCGCTGGGCAGGAACCCCATCCCTGGTCGCGTCCTCGACGTGCGCGCCGTCACCCGTTCGTCCCCGCTGGATCCGCAAAGCCGCCACGCCGGATCCCTGCGCCCTGGATCTCCTCTGCTCCGCCATCGTGGCCATGGATCCGGTCGGTTCCCGTGCACCTTCGCCCCGCCAAGTCCCTCTGCTGCTGCTCTGCTTCGCCCTGTTCCTTCTCCTGAAACGAGACGACGAACGCCACAGCCGCGCTTCGTTGACTTGTCCCCAGCGCCAGCGTGGACGAGATCCACGTCCCCCGCACTTGGGTCTTCTCGCACAAGGCCCAGCGGCGCCCAAGGCCCAGCTCCTCCCGAGCCGGCCCCTCTCCACGTCGCCCACGCCCTGGCCTCAAGCCAGATTCGGCCTGCCCTGCCTCCTTTGACTGGGCCTTGGTCCATGGGTGAGCAGCCCAGCTGCCCAGTGCACTATTTAGATGCGGCCCGTATATGTTTTTTTCCTGTTCTGTGTTTTATCCATTATCCAGAGAAATGCAGTTTTGCAGTATAGTCCCTCATGTTCATGCATATAAAAACTCATGAACCGTGCATCGGATTAAAATGAATAATATGTGAAACTTGCTCGGAATTTGGTGTAGATTAATAATATGTCACTTTCTTGCCATGTTAAAATGTTTAAAATGTTGTTTGCATATATTTGCCCCTATGCCATGCTAATATGGTTTAATTCATAACTAAATAACTGTAAATCCGATTTTAATAAACTTCATATGTAAATGGGGTAGAATTATGCCTAGTTTATCATGGTGGCCTCACTTTGCATGTTTAACAACTCTAAAATATTGTTTAGGGCAGAACAGTACCAAACCTTAAATTATGCATATGGGGATTTACCGGAATTGTTGTTCGTTGCTTCCGGCCTCATGTAACCTTGACTAGATAGGTAGTTTTCATTTGCTTCACCTCTAGCCATGTTAATCAACATTTAATATTGTTGAGTACTTAAACGGGAGAGAACTAAATAATTGACGTGGTGTTTCATCAATATGCAACTCGTTGCATATTGAGCTCCACTTAATTTGTAGGATTGCTTGTGCATTTTGCCATGCCATGCCTCTTTAAACCGGACATGCATCATACTCGATTGTGCATCATGCCATGTTGATGTGTTGGTTGTTGACTATGTTGTGTGCTTCTTTTCCGGTGTTGCTTCTTCGGGTTGGTTCCGATAACGTCGTGTTTGTGAGGACCCGTTCATCTTCGCCCGTTTGTCTTCATGGATTCGTTCTTCTTCCTTGCGGGATTTCAGGCAAGATGATCATACCCTCGAAATCACTACTATCTTTGCTATGCTAGTTTGCTCGCTCTTTTGCTATGCCATTGCTACGATGCCTACCACTTGCTTGTCAGCCTCCCAAATTGCCATGTTCAGCCCCTAACCCACCATTGTCCTAGCAAACCGTTGATTGGCTATGTTACCGCTTTGCTCAGCCCCTCTTATAGCGTTGTTAGTTGCAGGTGAAGATTGAAGTTTGTTCCTTGTTGGAACATGGAGATCGTTCCTTATTGGAACATGTTTACTTGTTGGGATACCACAATATATCGTATTTAATTAATGCATCTATATACTTGGTAAAGGGTGGAAGGCTCGGCCTTATGCCTGGTGTTTTGTTCCACTCTTGCCGCCCTAGTTTCCGTCATATCGGTGTTATGTTCCCGGATTTTGCGTCCCTTACGCGGTTGGGCTATAATGGGAACCCCTTGACAGTTCGCCTTAAGTAAAGCTTTGCCAGCAATGCCCAACATTGGATTTACCATTCGTCACCTAGCCTTTTTTTCCCTTGGGAGTCGCGCATCCCGAGGGTCATCTTTATTTTAACCCCCCCACCCGGGCCAGTGCTTGTCTAAGTGTTGGTCCGAACTAGAGTCCTGTGCAGCGCCCCCTCGAGGAAACTCGAGGTTTGGTTTTAGTTGTATGGAGAGCTCATCTGAGTGTGCCCTGAGAAAGAGATATGTGCAGCTCCTATCGGGATTTGTCGGCACATTCGGGCGGTGTTACTGGTTTAGTTTTACCCTGTCGAAATGTCTTGTTGTACCGGGATACCGAGTCTGATCGGAACGTCTCGGGTGGAGGTCTATTCCTTCGTTGACCGTGAGAGCTTGTCATGGGCTAAGTTGGGACACCCTGCAGGGATTTGAACTTTCGAAAGCCGTGCCCGCGGTTATGGGCAGATGGGAATTTGTTAACGTCCGGTTGTAGAAAACCTGAAGTTGACCTTAATTAAAATGAATCAACCACGTGTGTAACCGTGATGGTCTCTTTCCGGCGGAGTCCGGGAAGTGAACACGGTTGTTGGAGTTATGCTTGACGTAGGTAGTACAGGATCATTTCTTGATCATACTTTTATCGACCGTGCTTTGCCTTCTCTTCTCGCTTTCATTTGCATATGTTAGCCACCATATATGCTAGTCGCTTGCTGCAGCTCCACCTCATACCTTTACCTTACCCATAAGCTTAAATAGTCTTGATCGCGAGGGTGCGAGATTGCTGAGTCCCCGTGGCTCACAGATACTTCCAAAACCAGCTTGCAGGTGCCGATGAGTCCGAGCAGATGACGCAACCAAGCTCAGGAGGAGCTCGATGAAGACCTTGTTCATTTGTGTTGTTTCGTTCTAGTTGATCAGTAGTGGAGCCCAGTTGGGGTCGATCGGGGACCTTTGTCCCATTTGGGGTTCTTATTTTATTTTGGTTCCGTAGTCGGACCATGAGTGTATTTGATTGATGTAATGCTTTATTCATGTATTTGTGTGACGTGGCGATTGTAAGCCAACTATGTAACTTTTCCCCTATTATATTACATGGGTTGTGTGAAGATTACCTCACTTGCGACATATGCCTTCAATGCGATTATGCCTCTAAGTCGTGCCTCGACACGTGGGAGATATAGTCGCATCGAGAGTGTTACAATATTACCCACCCTAAACTTGTCTTAGGGTTGATTTTGCAACCGTTAACTTTTCTTTGATTCATATTGCATCCTGAAACTGTAAAAGCAGTTCGCAATGCAACCCCCCGCACCAGTCAATCTGCTTTGACTCCGGTTTTCTGCCACGTGCGTCGATTTTCTCATCTTTTTACCACGTTGACTGTCTACTAGTCATGCTCAAGGTCTCCCGACATGAAACATCTAAGGCCTCGTTTGGAATGGATAATTCTTTTTGTGCCCGCCGATATTTAGTTCAAGTTTGAGCTACATACCGATGGCCGTACATATTTTACATCCATTCCAAACATTCCTTGAAACTAGAACCGAGACGGCTAGGTCGTCATAATATCTCTCTTTCAAAGAACTTCAGCTTGTGTTAACTGTCCAACAAGCTAGTCATGTTAATATTGCTTGTGCCCATCATTATTTTAGCACTAACCCCTTAATAGCCTAAATATTTTAATGTCTATTAAAATTACTGAAACTCACTGAATTTCATTGATTTTGGTTGTATCTCCGGTCTACGAAAAAATCTCCCCTTGTTAACGGGTTTAACTACATTTGCATCTCTTCACTCATTCAAGCACGCAGGAAAACCTTACACCATCGCTCCTGGGCTTGGCTCACAGGGCAACAAAAAACTGGCCTAGCTCGCAGGGATAGACTGACAGCTGGGGCATTGAGGCAGCAACGTTGCGTTGCCTCACCGATAAATGGTGAAAGCAACCTGAACATAGTTTGAGAAAGGCAGCGACACGCAGGTTATCGACTGATGCTACCCCCCCCCCCCTCCCACCTCCCCCGCGGTACCACATAAATGCAAATTTGTGTTGGGTTGCCTCACCGAGAAATGGTCAAATAGTTGCTCCCTTTTATCTCACATACTTGTCGATAATCTTGTCACATGATGGAAAGAAATATCACATCATTCTTCCTTTGGCGCTGCGCATCATAGAATGAGGCTACCAACCAGGAATGACGCGAGAGGTACAGTTAAATCCAGTTCAGTGCTAATGGGGTGTGACTCTACAAGTGCCGCGGCTATGGAGACCACAAGGAAGCCAAAGGTCATGTGCCAACTTTCCTCAATGAAACCAAAAGTGTGAAAATAATGCATGCACCTGAACAATATGAGAATGAAGATTAATTAAGCAAAGTACGTGAAAGCATGGTAGCATGTCTCATTAAGGCCCTGTTTGGAATCTCTCCGTGGAGCTGACTCCGTGGAGCTGTAGAGCTGGGTTTTAGCCGCTCCTTAGAAATTAGCTGGAGACTGGTCCGCTCCGGGAGCGCTGTCCAGGGAGCGGAGAAGAGCCGAAAGCGGCCTAAGTATTACCCAACTGAAGCCAAGAAACCAGCCATAGCCATTGCTATGCTTCCAGCATATGACTTGTTGGGGTTGTATGGAAGCTTTTCTTTCCCTAAACGTCTCCCCACTATGTCTGCTACACCTGGAAGCATTAGAACAACATCAACAATGGGTGAAAAAAATTATATCTACTTTCATTTCCAGCCACGGCATGAGGGAGGCAGCAAATTGGTGACAAATGCAGATATATGCCCATACCATCTCCAGCGCATAAGTTGCAGATAAGTGCTATAGCAATCGGAGATGTTCTCCATAATACAGAAGTGGCCAAAGCTATAGCAGTAACATAGTGAAGTGGTGCCTTGAGGAATTCTCTGTGTTCAATAGCAAAAATAGGTAAAAAGAAAATATATTAAATAACCAAAAGTTGGCATATGTATGTGTTCAACCTCTGGTCTCCAGATCAGCTCAATATTTTGACTATAGCTTCATTTTTCCTTATTCCTAGCCCCAATAGAGGAGTCCTTATAATATTAATCCCAGACGGAAGTGCAGCAAGGAAAGGAGCATACCTTCCCGAGCTGTATAAATTATAAAGAATTAGTATTCAATGCCAAGATGCTGATTTTCATTGACAGGATCAATTCAGAATTTAATTACCTGAAAAGGGGCCAAAAAAGCAAGGGTACCATCCCAATAGTTATGTGCATAAGTTTCCTATTGAGTTTCTGCACCCATAAATGGACATTTATCAATACAAAGTGCCTATGAAGTTGCACATTTCATTAAGGCAGACACACTCATACATAGCTATGTAACATGTTTAGCATATTTAGTGCCAAATGTAGGCATGGCATATAGTTAACTTTTGTGAGCAAGTCCACTTTATGCTTGAATTAACTGAGTAGGCAACCCTAAATGTCATCTGGAGGCTCTGGATTCATGACATATTGACAGGCCATCTGACACAGTTACATCAGCTGTAGAATAAATTGCAAATAGGATGGGCTATACAGAACCCAATGGGTCATGAACTGGGCTTCTGTTTTTCTTTTTGAACAAGGAGCTGGGCTTCTATTAATTAGGCTGTATAATAGAATTCATCTTTCATTCCAACGGTTGATCTGCCGTAGGAATAACACATCAAAGGGCTAGAGCAACTGAACAAATGCAGTTCACTAGAAAACTAGTGCACAGTCATTTAGTAGTAGTACCCTCACCATAATCAGACATAGAACTATATTTTGAATGGAGTGCTGCTATGCACACGATGATGTTCAGACGATGAGTGGACGGCAGCGTATATCAGTCCGTCTACGCATATCAGTCAAGTGCAACCGATGGCTGGATTGGGCATCGTCCCGCTGTCATGCAGGTTGTGTCGTTCGCACAGCAGTTTCGTTTTCAACGGTAGCTGGAAAAAAAATCACAAACGTATTCTACTTACAATTACAAAATAGAGCAATTCATGCACAGAATTCACCCATCACATTTGTGTAAACCATTTCATTGAACATTTGTGTTTATATTTGACAATAGCAGCTAGGATTCAACTTAGCATGCCTACTTAAGATTCCCCCCCCCCCCCCCCATAAAGAGTTATCGGGGTCCGATTTACAAAATCCGAACGTTCGGGACTTAATATTTAGGGGCTTGCTTCGGTAGACCCCCCCCCCCCCCCCCCCCAAACAAAACGTAGAAGGGCAGAATGGGCATACGGAAGAAACGTATACCCACCTCGTATTGTACGGCTCTGCCGGGCATACGTATACACGCGGTTGAAAAAAAAACTACCCATCTGGTCGCCCGCCCGCAAAAACTACCCACGATCTAGGCCCGCCCCCATCTTCTCGCCCGCCCATCTGGTCGCCCTTCCGCCGATCACGGTAGTTCGAAAGTGGCCGATCGCCGCCGCCGCGGATCGCCGCCGTCCGAACCCCGTCCGAGGCCACCCTCGCCATCCCAACGTCGCCCGTCGCCGCCCTCGCCGTCCCAAAGTCTGACACCGCCCTCGCCGCCCGAACCCCATCCGACACCGCCCTAGCCGTCGCAACGTCGTCCGTCGCTGCATCTCACCATCGTCGTCCTACGCCGGGGACGTGAAGGGCCCGACGTCTGACGCCGCCTCCGCAGCACTGTCGTCGAACGCCGGCGACGTCTACACCGCGGGCCAAGGTTTGTCATCTAAACCTAGCGGGCATGGGGCGGGCATGATGGATAGAAGTGAGGGCTAGTTCATGCATGTACTGATTTAGGGTTTAGGGCTCATCAAAACCTGCCGCCGCAGCGCCTCCTCTACGGACTAGGGCATGATTTACAGAACTAGCGTTGCTTTGGGCATGATGCATTGTACTAAACCTAACACATGATGTTTGCAGTTCTGTGAGTTTGGCGTGTTGACATGGACGAAGAATCCGCATTGGGGAGGGACGAGAATGGTACTGATAAGGTGACTAAGACCGATAACGATAATTTGAACGAAGATGATGACAGCAGCGACAACGATTCCGTCTCGTCATATGATATCTTACCTCCGGAGGATTTTGATAATAATGAACATGGCGCAAATAGCGACAACGCAAGTGGCGTATATTTTATTTTTATTTTTGAATTTGCAAAGTATGGCATGGCTAACTATATATCTTTGTGTACAAATTTACAGGAAGATGTGGATGTTGACAATGTGCAACATAGTTGGCAGGAATCATTTGCAGATAACTTGAGCCAGGTTAGTTGTTAGATGTTGTACGTCGATCAATAGTATGATTTAAATGATAGTAATTGACATATATATTTTCAAATGAATGTTGTAGGAGGAGTCAGATGGTCTTGTACTTGATCACGATGAGGGAGAGATTGATATTGAGGAGGCTCAAAGGGAGCAGAAGATGATTGAGACACATTGGAAGGTCATGGCTATGACCTTTCGGTCGCAAGGGGATGCATACATATTCTACAATAATCACGCCAGAGAGCACGGGTTTAGTATCAGAAAACAGAAGGTGAAACGAGGTGCTTCGGGAATGATACGGTACCGGCGGTTTCTTTGCTCCAGGGCAGGGAGAAGGCAGAGCAAGTTTATAACCATGGAGGGCCGCAAGCGCAGGCTTAGACCGGAGACTCGTTGCGACTGCGGTGCACATATGGTGGTGAAGCTGGACAGAGAACGTGGCGTTTGGTTCGTCGCATCATTCGTGGATGATCACAACCACGCGATGGCTCGGCCCGACGAGGTTTGTTTTTTGTGGTCACACAGACGGATTGGAGATGGCCAGAGGGCAGAGATATTGGCAATGGAAGCGGCCGGGATAAGAAAGCATATTATAATGGACAACTTCATCAGCAGATACGGTTCGTACGATAAGTGCGGGCTTATCAGGAGGGACATTTACAATCTTTGTTGCAGAGAAAAAACGAAGCTCATTGCAAAGGGAGATGCAGAGACAGCAGTTGGCATTATGACGAGCAGGAAGGAGAAGGACCCTGAGTTTTTTTTTTTTGAGTATGTGCGTGACAAGGAAGGGCGATTGAAGAGTATGTTCTGGTGCGATGCACAGTCGCGGAGGGACTATCAGGACTACGGAGATGTGGTCGTGTTTGATAGCACGTATAAGATGAACAGATACGTTATGCCGTTCGTCCCCTTTTTCGGAGTTAACAACCACCGTTGCACCACAGTGTTTGGTTGTGCCATCATTGCTGACGAGACGAAAGCGACATACGTGTGGCTGCTGCAGACATTTATGAAGGCAAACTGTCAGGTGAAGCCAAAGTCAATAATCACAGACGGTGACGCTGCAATGATCCGGGCTATTCGGACTGTCCTTTCAGATGTTTTCCATCGTCTTTGCTCCTGGCATATCGAAAAAAATATGCAAAGGCACCTGCATTACAAGTCACTAGATGAGTTCAGATCGCTCCTGTACTATGCCACCTCTCAAGCGAACTTTGAGCAGAGATGGAAAGCTTTCTATGATAAGTGGAAGACGGATAGAACCGAAGAGTGGCTTGACAGGATGTACAGGAAGAGGAGACTTTGGGCAGCTTCATATCTTTCCGATGGTTTTTTCCTTGGTATGCGAAGTAACCAGAGGAGTGAAAGCCTCAACTCCTGCCTTCACCTTCACCTGGACTACGGTATGACAATTGTTGATTTGGTGGTGCATTATGAGAACTGTATAGTTCGCCTGCGTGAGAACGAGGCGTACGATGACTGCGAGGCATTCCAGAAGGAACCACCGTCAGTTACTGAATATAAGGCCCTTGAGGAGCATGCTGCCAAAGTATTCACACCTGCTAATTTCTACATCATGCAAGATGATTTGCGTAAGATGGGTCAGCTGGAGATATTTGATATGCTCGTGGGAATTGGGCGTCAAACATTCATGGTGACATGGAAGGATAACCACAAGTTCAGGTACAATGTTGTTTATGAACCAGGTAACTCAGAACAAACTATTACATGCAGTTGTCTTAGGATGGTTCGGAAAGGGCTGCCATGCAAACACATTCTGTTTGTTCTCCATCATCTAAACTTAACTGAAATACCAAAGTGTTGTGTCATGCATCAGTTGTCCAAACATGCGAGAGATGGGTTGCCTATGCAGCGGAAGAGTGATATGTTTGGATGGGGTTGGTCAGGGCCATTGGAGAGAGAACGGTATAGTGCAATAACCATTAAAACCGCAGAAGCTGCTCATGTTGCAGCAAATGATCCCTTCTTGTACGACGAGTTGATGAAGTGTCTGGACAACATAATAGCGCAGAAAAAGATTTCAGAGGAGGAACTTATAGGAAGTAGAAGGTATGCTATGCTGAAGAAGGAGGCAAGTCAGGCGCAACAAGTTGAGCCTGGTATTGGTGATCCTCAGAAAGTTTCGACGAAGGGTGCACCTAAGAAGGGGCGATCGAAGGGGGGGCCCGACGTTACAAAGAATGGTAGGCCAAAAGATTTTACAGAGAAGAAAAGTGGTCCTTTGTGTAGTCTGTGTGGTCTCCCAGGTCATAACAAGGCTACATGCAGTAAGAACGAGAAGTGAGTTGCAACCTTTTTATTTTTGTTATGTTGCTACTTTGATTTTACCAACTATATTTGCTCACCCATTTCTTTATGTTTTGTTCAGGAACTGGGCGTAGAGACGCAGCTTGGTTTGTAGGAAGAATAAAAGTGATCACACAAACCTATGTTGTTTTTTATTCGTACGTGTGTGCAAGAAAACTTGATAAGTTATTTGTTTGGGGGTATTTGTTTATGTTTTGTCAAAAGATTTATGTAATAAATTTGGAGATGACATTGCATATGTTATACTACCTGCGCATGATGATGATTTTGTTTGCTGTTTACTACCTGGGCATATATGTTGTACTACCTGGGCATGATGATGATTTTCTTTGCTGTTTGCTGTTGTTTCCGACCGCTCCTTTCTGTCAAAAAAAGTGAGATAGTGAAGTTACAAAAAAATTGCCCAACCACTGCTGCTGGGCCCATAGTAGCTTACAGAACGTACCCAAATCAAGCCCAAAGGCGACTCGGGCGGCTGATCGAGCCCACAAGCGGGCCCAACAACGGGATACAACGGGGCACAGGAGAGTAGAGATGCAGCTAGTAACAGAGGAGTTCGAATCAGGGGGCGGCGGCAGCTATTTAAGCCGCTCCTTGCGCCCCCCCCCCCCCCCCCCCCCCGCTTCCGAGGTGGGATTAAACGGCGATCCTGCCCCGCGCGGCGAGGGGAGGGGGCGTGGGTCGGGGGAGGAGCCCCGCGCGGGCGAGGGGAGGGGGCATGGGCCGGGGGAGGACGCTGGGCCGCCCGTTTCGGCAGCGCGCGGGGGAGGGGAGTGGGCGTGGGCCGTGGGAGGGGGCGAGTGGCGCCCTGCCTCTATGGGCCGAACTGGGCCGGCCGGTGACAGCGCCGAAAACGGCCTCATGAGCCCTGCGGCGGCCGCGTGCAGTGTGGGGCGCGATGGGGACGCCATTTTAGTCCCACCTCGGAAGCTGGGGGGCGCGAGGAGCGGCTTAAATAGCTGCCTCCGCCCCCTCCACCGAGCTCCTCTCTTATACATGCCCGGTGCCCCGTTGGACCCCGTTGCCGGGCCCATTAGTGGGCTCTATCAGCCGCCCGAGTCGCCCCCTTGGGCTTGATTTGGGTATGATCTGTTCCTCACTATGGGCCCGGCTGCGGTGGTTGGGCATTTTTTTCTCACTATTTTTAAAAAATATTATTTTACTTTTACGTAAACAGCACACTACAAAATACAAAACAATATAAAAAAACAATGCTAGGCCGGGCACGGCGGCGTAAACATCACATTATATAACAAGTTCAAATATCATCACCCACAATGATGCAAATAAGAGTGTCACCGACAATGATGCAAATAAAAGTGACATTGAAAAATAGATATTGTAGCAAATACCGACCACGGCACATTTATTTAGTTGCGGAACATGCTAAACCATGCCACATTACAATATAGATATGATGTCTTAATATGAAAATTGTATCAAGTACCGACAACGACACGTTTATTTAGTGGAGATAATAGCCAACACCCCATCCTCCGACTCATTTCTTCTCCATGATCTTAAGGATCTTCTCTTTCACTGCTTCCTTCGTGTTGCATTCTGAAAAAAGTATTTCAGCTAGAATGCGTCCCCTTGAAGCATTAACCTCATCTTGATCGAACTCAAATGTCCAATCATCTCCGTCCCAGTTTTGAACGCATTTCACCACGAAAAGACCACAGGAGACTCTGCAAGAAATCACAAGTCAATTATTGATGGATCATACAAGTACATACTAATTCAACATTTGCAACATACCCGTCTGTTTGTGACGGCATATCGTACTCCCTTATTGGCCAGGAAGATACATCAGGATGTTCCGTTCCAATAAGAGCATTCACCTCGTTTGTATCATTAGCTATTTCTGCCCTTTGAAATAAAAATGAAAAATCCATATGAAGTATGTTTCGAATAACTATATATTGTTTTATGTATCATTGTAAGCTTACCAGCTTAGCAATCTTTGCAAGAACTCTTTTGTTGCATTTACCAGTAGAGTTTAAAACTTGAAACTCTTTTTTCTTGTTGTGCATAAGAACTGTTATCCAATGACTTTCGTCCACATGAAAAGGAAAGTATGCCTACAACAAAGTTTATTCATGTTGGTGTACACCCAGATGTACTACGAATGATCATACTAAACTGAAGTACCTTATCTTTGATGAAATACTCTTCAGTAACTCTAGACACCATTTTAGTTTGGTTTGTGAAATGATCCATAAAATGCCTCTTAGAGTTGTTAACCTTTCCATCAGCACGAAGAATAAGCCAGTGGGACACCCAAGATGATAATATGTGACGGTCAGCACGAGGATTATGGGTCTGCATATGGTTGCAATAACTATTGATGACCTACAAAATAACATAACAGCAATACGCCTATTGGATAATTTATGTGAATGACATGTACAACTTAATAACTTAGTGCTAATACTTACACCGCCATGCAACCACTTTTTTGAAATGATGGCTTGAAGCATATCAGGTGTACATGTTTCCCCACCAATTCCCGTCATGTGCACAACAGTTTTTCTGCAAAGCTTCTCCGACTCTGCCAGTGTCCGGATATAAACCTTCGCGGCCTCTATATGATCCTCATTAATGTAATCAGTACTAATCATAGCAGCTCTTATACCAAATAGACCTAAAATAGTAAGAAACAATGAGTTAATAAAGTGTGCATGCAAGGACAGAAGTATGTTGCAAGAATAAATTACCTAGCACTTACTTTTCTTTGCACGTTTACGTCCACCGTTCTGAAGAAAAGGTGAAAGACAATATTTTAACCGTTTCCTCTTGCGTTTCCCATCATTCTCCTTCCCATCATTCTCCTTTTCATCATTCTCCTTCCCATCATTCTTCTTAGTGCCATTTTCTTTCGCATTTTTAATACGGGTGTTCAGACTATCCATACTAAATTCTTCAGATTTATCGGCGCTAGACCCGTCTGACACTTCATTCATATTCTTGGGGGTTGAAGTAATAGTTGGAAAGTCATTCGTGTCTACCGTCGCAAGAGATGGGTTGGGAGAATTACCATTATCCTCAATGACGAAGGGGTCGCCTTCATCTCCTGTACCAGGTGTGTTGTTATGCGCACCTTTCTGACGCGCCAATTTATTCCCGTTCCCAGTGGTGAAGGATGCGTCCGCCCTGTTGTCCATATATTCTTTTGCAGGAGTTGATTGTACATCTGGCCAATATTTTGATGGACCATACTTCCCCACCCAGTCTTCACTATGCTCCACATACTCAATGTCATCATCAGACCCCTTGTTTGGCTTGAAGACAAGACCTTTCTTCTCCAGCTTCTCCACTACTATCTGCAATGACACATTAATTGCATTAACTACATGCATAAATTATCAATAATCCAATATAAACTGAAGTACACATCACTCATATTACCTCAGCACATTTTTGAGGGAGAAGTCTAATTTCTTTTTGCATATCTTTGATGCATTTCATCACCTGATCTAATGTACTATCCCTGCTCGATGAAGCCTCATCTCTATTATCTTTCTTTTTTTGGGCACGATCTTCCTGCTCTAATTCTTGTTGTAATTCTTCCTTGGCCTTTCTTCCTTGTTGAGCAATTAATGTCTCCCTGTACTTCTCACTTATCACGTCATCAATCTGTAACAGGTAAAATCAATTAAAATTTCTCAACATATAAATAGTAACTTAAGTGCATGTAGTACGAAATAGTAACACATGAATAGTAACTTACCATCCCATTACCACGGCTGTATGCCGTGTCGTACGCGTCACGCTTCTTAGCCTCATCTTCTGACCAATTAAGCATCAATGGATACTCATTAGCTAATGGATCAAATGCCTCATCATCCAGTGGCTGCAGTTTCTCCCAAAACATGTACTGCATGAACATGAAGTATATTAGCAAAAAAAATCAGAAACTATAGTTCGAAAGAAACAAATATAACATAAGATTTACCTGTAGGAGCGCAAGGTTTCCGATCGGCCAAGTAAATTTTGTAAGATCTGATAAGGTCTTTGTGATGCCTTCCACGCAAACGCGTAACGTAAACGCATTCCAATTATATGCTTTGATGGCCTCCACATCATGCACTAACTTGTAATAAGCATTAGGAACTTCTATCGTGGACTGCGGTGCAAGAACCGTGCCTAGAAGAACCAGAACAATTCTACGGAGGAAATCATCATCATATGTGCCACTGGCAACGATGTTCTCAATCAGGTCGTCTATCATCATTTCCCCCGTATTGGAATCTAAAAAGCGACTAGGCACCTTCACCTTCGCCTTTAACCCCCCTTTTCCTAACGCTTTCATGGCATCTTTGCCCTTGTTCTGTAGCCCGAAAATGTCAAACACATCTTCGGTGCGCAATGATATCGCACCATTTTTTGATGGCATGATGAACCTTTTTCTGTCCAACGAATACGATTTAATAATGAACTTGAGCAAACATTTGCGCATGAGCACACTAGCTATCATCAGCATTTTTCCAAGACTAGTGCTTGCAAAACGCTTTTTCTGCCTAGAGTTTAGTTTGTTGACCAACAGACACCACTTCTCAACCGAAAAAAAATCTCTCCGTACTCCACCGTCGCTAAGAATAGGAGCAAAAATAATGTTAGCTACTTTATATGGGCACATGATAAACATGATGAATGCATAGTACCTCGTGCCATGGGATCAGGGCCGGCCCTGGGGGACGACGGCGCGGTGGCGTTGGTGGCAGATGGCGTCGGCGTGACTTGGCGTCGGGGGCGGTGGCGGCCGCAGATGGCGTCGGGGGAGGCGATCGTGGAGGCGGCGTGAGGCGGCGTCGGGGGCGGCATCGGCCGCAGATGACGTCGGGGGAGGCGATCGTGGAGGCGGTGTGAGGTGGCGTCGGGGGTGGCGTTTGCCCTAGATGGCGTCGGGAGAGGCGATCGTGGAGGCGGGGTGGACTGAGAGATCGTGGAGGCGGCTTTGACCCCCGATGGATATGCACGCACGCGGGCTTATTCATTTTTTTTTTCTAATAACCCGTTCATTAGTTTTTTTTTTCAATCATTAGTTGCGTCTGTTTTTTAAAATAATCATTATCGAAAATACATTGATTCATAGATAATTTTTTTTGTCTCCGCCAAATGGCACGAAACTTTTTCCACACGTTGCCATCACCATCAAACGTCACGACACTTTTTCCACACGTTGCCATCACCATCCACATCACACACGCCAATTCTCGTATTTTTCCGGCGCTCGGCGCATTTTCTAGGGTTTTCCAGGTCGAAAATCACAAAAACACTGCCCGGACGTGACGCAACGTCCGTTTTGTGTCCGTTTTTGTTCCAACCTTGCGTGGGGGCCTACGTTGGCCGTGCCCGCATGTACGGACACTTTGGTGCAATTGCACGCATGCGATCACGTAGCCCCAGTGCAACCAGCTACTTCTCGGTCTGCCGGGGAGGGGGTTCCCAACTACGGTTTTTTTTCTACTCCGTCAAACGTCACGACACTTTTTCCACACGTTGCCATCACCATCCACATCACACACGCCAATTCTCGTATTTTTCCGGCGCTCGGCGCATTTTTTAGGGTTTTCCAGGTCGAAAATCGCAAAAACACTGCCCGGACGTGACGCAACGTCCGTTTTGTGTCCGTTTTTGTTCCAACCTTGCGTGGGGGCCTACGTTGGCCGTGCCCGCATGTACGGACACTTTGGTGCAATTGCATGCATGCGATCACGTAGCCCCGGTGCAACCAGCTACTTCTCGGTCTGCCGGGGAGGGGGTTCCCAACTACGGTTTTTTTTCTACTCCGTCAAACATCACGACACTTTTTCCACATGTTGCCATCACCATCCACATCACACACGCCAATTCTCGTATTTTTCCGGCGCTCGGCGCATTTTCTAGGGTTTTCCAGGTCGAAAATCGCAAAAACACTGCCCGGACGTGACGCAACGTCCGTTTTGTGTCCGTTTTTGTTCCAACCTTGCGTGGGGGCCTACGTTGGCCGTGTCCACATGTACGCACACTTTGGTGCAATTGCATGAATGCGATCACGTAGCCCCAGTGCAACCAGCTACTTCTCGGTCTGCCGGGGAGGGGGTTCCCAACTACGGTTTTTTTCTACTCCGTCAAACGTCACGACACTTTTTCCACACGTTGCCATCACCATCCACATCACACACGCCAATTCTCGTATTTTTCCGGCGCTCGGCCCATTTTCTAGGGTTTTCCAGGTCGAAAATCGCAAAAACACTGTCCGGACGTGACGCAACGTCCGTTTTGTGTCCGTTTTTGTTCCAACCTTGCGTGGGGGCCTACGTTGGCCGTGCCCGCATGTACGGACACTTTGGTGCAATTGCATGCATGCGATCACGTAGCCCCAGTGCAACCAGCTACTTCTCGGTCTGCCGGGGAGGGGGTTCCCAACTATGGTTTTTTTTTTTACTCCGTCAAACGTCACGACACTTTTTCCACACGTTGCCATCACCATCCACATCACACACGCCAATTCTCGTATTTTTCCGGCGCTCGGCGCATTTTTTAGGGTTTTCCAGGTCGAAAATCGCAAAAACACTGCCCGGACGTGACGCAACGTCCGTTTTGTGTCTGTTTTTGTTCCAACCTTGCGTGGGGGCCTACGTTGGCCGTGCCCGCATGTACGGACACTTTGGTGCAATTGCATGCATGCGATCACGTAGCCCCGGTGCAACCAGCTACTTCTCGGTCTGCCGAGGAGGGGGTTCCCAACTACGGTTTTTTTTTCTACTCCGTCAAACATCACGAAACTTTTTCCACATGTTGCCATCACCATCCACATCACACACGCCAATTCTCGTATTTTTCCGGCGCTCGGCGCATTTTCTAGGGTTTTCCAGATCGAAAATCGCAAAAACACTGCCCGGACGTGACGCAACGTCCGTTTTGTGTCCATTTTTGTTCCAACCTTGCGTGGGGGCCTACGTTGGCCGTGTCCACATGTACGCACACTTTGGTGCAATTGCATGAATGCGATCACGTAGCCCCAGTGCAACCAGCTACTTCTCGGTCTGCCGGGGAGGGGGTTCCCAACTACGGTTTTTTTTCTACTCCGTCAAACGTCACGACACTTTTTCCACACGTTGCCATCACCATCCACATCACACACGCCAATTCTCGTATTTTTCCGGCGCTCGGCGCATTTTCTAGGGTTTTCCAGGTCGAAAATCGCAAAAACACTGTCCGGACGTGACGCAACGTCCGTTTTGTGTCCGTTTTTGTTCCAACCTTGCGTGGGGGCCTACGTTGGCCGTGCCCGCATGTACGGACACTTTGGTGCAATTGCATGCATGCGATCACGTAGCCCCAGTGCAACCAGCTACTTCTCGGTCTGCCGGGGAGGGGGTTCCCAACTACGGTTTTTTTTCTACTCCGTCAAACATCACGACACTTTTTCCACACGTTGCCATCACCATCCATAGCACACACGCCAATTCTCGCAATTTCTTAACCCTCGGCGCATTTTCTAGGGTTTCCTAGGCTAAAGTACCCTACACCAATGTCCGGACACACACTGAGCTACGTGTGTTTCCTGTCTGATTTCGTTCATATCGTGCGTGTAGGACTACATTCGGGATGCACACACACTCGCAAATTTTTTTTCTGTTACATGCATGCAATCACGTACTTTAGCGTCCTTATTATTTTATTATGTTTTACCATATTTTCGTGTACAAATTCATCATCAAATCAAAACTCTCGAATGAAACGGACAAAAGAAATTTCACTTAAATTTCATTCAACATAGATAAAATATTTTACATAGTCGAGCGAACTTGATGATTACAAGTTCATACATAAAGTCTACTACTTAGGCTTACAACGACATAACCAAATTAAATAAAAAACACAGTAAAAAAACTACTCGTTGTCGCTATCAACGAGATCAATCACAGCCGGGCCGTCGCCGCCGTCATCGTCGCTGCTGGACCGGTTGGCGAGGTCGTCCCAGTCCATCGGATCATCGTCGGAATCCTCCTCCTCCACCGGCGCCTGCTGCCACTCCGCCGGCGCCTGCTCCCACTCCTGCTGCCACTCCGGCGGCACCTGCTGCCACTCCGGCGCCGCCATCGCCGCCTGCTGCGCCGCGTCGGCCGCCTGGATTGCGGCCGCAATCTCGGCGGCCTCCATCGCCTCCGCCGCCGCCGCTGCAGCCTCCGACGCCCGTACGGCCACGTGGTACCCCGGCGTGTCATCTGGGTCGCCGTCCTCGCGGAGGATGACCTGCTCCGGTGGCAAGTCTATCCCCGGCGGCGAGGGAGGGGCGGCCGGCGCGGGCGCCGGTGCCGGGTGCACACCGTGGCCGCCGCCACGTCTGTGGCGATCGTGCGGTGGAGGCGGTGCGCGAAGACGGCCGCTGCGGCCCGTCAGGTCGGGGGTCTGGCCGGCCGCCGCAAGGCGGAAGGCGGCCATGACCTCCCAATAGTCTTTCCCGCACCAAAAGCGCTTCCGGCCTTCGATATTGTGCCGGCCGCCGCTGTGGTTGCGGAGCTCCTCCTCCGTCGCGCCGGGACCCGGCGTCGCGTAGCCGTCCACGTCGATCTTCCAGTTGCGTGGAAGACGGCAGCCCGGCGGCACAACGAGGCAGTAGCGGTGGAGCTCCAGCGTCTCCGGCACACCGATGCTCGTCGGCCATGCGCCGGGGACGTCGTCGTCGCCGCCGCCGGTGCTGCTGCTGCCGCGGAAGAACGACATCGGGTGCGGGCAGGCGCCGACGGGCGTCGGTAGGACGGGTGTGGGCGGGGGTGGGGGAGGAGGCGGGCAGGCGACAGCACGGTGGGACGGGCGTGGGCGGGGCGTCGCCGTTTTATAGCGGGGCGGGGCGGGGCGGGGGAGGAGGCGGGCGGGCGGCAGCGCGGCTACTAACGCCGGCGCGTTAATGACCGCGCGGCAGGCGAGGCGACGCTTTGACCAGGGGGCAGCCCAGGCGGCGGGCCGGTCGGGTGGCAGCCCAGGCGACAGCGGCAGCGGCGGCGCAGGCCAGGAGCCGACAACGATGGCAGGCGGCAGCGGTGGCGTCCGGCAGGCGCGGCGGCAGGCGGCAGTGGAGGCGCGGCATGCGAGGAGACGACAGCGGCGGCAGCGGTGGCGTCCGGCAGGCGGCACGCGCGTGCAACCGCCTACGTGCATGCGTGCCTCGGGCGCCGTGCTTGGCGGACGGGTGCGGGCTGGCGTGCGGTCGGGGGACGTGGGCGGGTGGGGCCGCGACGGGTGCGGCGCGACGCGTTGACTGCGGGGACTGCCGCCGTGATCGCGGGCGGGCATGTCTGCATGCCTGCCACGTCACCAGGCGCGTGCGGCCGGCCGGTTTAATTTTTTTCCCTCCCGGGCGGGCGGGCTGTATTCATATACGTATTGCTTCGCCTGTTTTTTTTTTTTGCGGACAGTCGGGCCGGCGGAGGAAGCTTTTTCAAAATATGCCCATTCTACCCTCTGTTATGAAGGGGTATTGGTCAATCTCGGCCGTCCTTGTGTTTACAGGGGGTCTACCGAAGCGGAAGTGTAATATTTATCATTAGTTATTACACTTGAAATATGATTTACTGACGAGATCGCAGACGCCGCGCTGGACAAGCCCCTGGAAGAAATGGAAGAGGCCATGGGCGATGCTTGCAGTGACGGCCGAGGACATGAGGTCCTGAGCCAGGCCGCTGCTGCCCACCGGCGAGATCACCGCGGCCTTCGTCCTTGCACGCCGGCTCCGTTCAGCCGTGCAGTCACGGGGGAGGGATGGCGGCACTGAGGAGGAGGCAGTCAGCGCGTCGCTGGTGAGTGAACGGAGCGGTCTCAGTGGGAGGCAAGTGTGGAGTGGGGAGAAGGGATGGACGCTGAGGCAGAACATTTTTGCGTGTGTGCACAGCTGACGACGAAGGTAGGAGAAATGGGAGATGCAAGCTGCTTGAATCGAACAAAAACTAGCAAGCCTCGCGCGGCAGATTGGAAACCAAAAGTACCTTTGCATGTCGTGATATGTGCACGTTATTAGCCTTTGCTCTCTGCATGTCGTGAGGGGCACGCGATGACGTGAAGAAGTGTACAGACGCAACAAAATGACGGTGAGCACGCAGGGGCACGTTGTTATGCAGAAGTGTTTTTCTTTTCTCCAGAGAGCAAGGCATGCGGCACACAGCGTCAACCTTGGGACCAATCTCAGTATGTAAACTGCAGTGGATAAATAATTAGAAAATTGTTCCTACGGCACCATCTACAACAAAAAAAAACCGGATACTTGTTGATAAATTGTTACATGTCGGAAGTTCACGTGGCGAAAAGAAACGTCACAGTATTCTTTGTCGCTAAACATCAGAGAACGAGGCTACCGACTAGGAATGATGTCAAGGGAACAGTTAAATTGTCATCCAGTTCAGTGCTGATGGGGTGTGATTCCACAAGCGCTGCGGCTATGGAGACCACAAGGAAGCCCAAGGTCATGTACCAGCTTTTCTCCATGAGACCGAAACTGTGGAAGTAATGCATGTACCTGAACAATATGAGAGCAAACGATTGAGAAAGCACACTGAAGGGGGAAAAGCAGGTAACATGGTCTCATCAAGCAATTACCCAATTGAAGCCAAGAAACCAGCCACAGCCATCGCTATGCTTCCTGCATATGACTTGTTGGGGTTGTATGGAAGCTTCTCTTTTCCAAAGCGTCTCCCAACTACGTCTGCTATACCTGCAAGCATACAGCCACAGCGTAATTATATCTGCTTTCCTCTAGGAAGGGCGAAGCAGCTAATTCTTTTGGCACACTGTTTACAGCCACAGTGTGAAGATAGGCAGCAGATTATGTTGCGCAAGATAAAAATTTGTTCCAGGACATATGGTGCGAAATGCAGATATATGCACGTACCATCTCCAGCGCATAAGTTGCAGACAAGTGCTATAGCAATTGGAGATGTTCTCCACAATACAGAAGTGGCTAAAGTTATAGTAGTGGCATAATACAGTGGTCCCTTGAGAAGTTCCCTATGTTCAAAAGAAAAACAGGAAGAAAGGAATCATAACCTGAACCGGTCAAAGCAAGACTCGATAATGCCATAGAAAATGAAAAGGAGAATCTCAAGACAAAAGATCTGTATTAAATAACAAAGGGTTGGCATTGACTGTGGCACCTGTGGTCTCCAGATCGGCTCATTGATTTGACCATCGCTTCATTTTTCATTATTCCTAGCCCCAATAGAAGCATCCTTATAATATTAATCCCTGGTGCAAGTGCAGCAAAGAAAGGAGCATACCTTCCTGCACTGTATAAAGCATTAGTATTAAACACCAAGATGCTGTACATTCACAGTATCATTTCAGATATCAATTACCTGAAAAGAGGCCAAAAGAGCAAGAATACCATCCCAATAGTTATGTGCACAAGTTTCCTATTCAGTTTCTGCATCCAAAAAAGGACATTTATCAATACAAAGTATCTATATGAAGTTGCACATTTCAATAAGAAAAAGACACCCATACATGGCTAATTGGCTATGTTACAGTGGTTAGCATATTTAGTTGCCAAATGTATGCCATGGCACATTGTGTTAACTTTTGTGAGCAAGTTCACTTCTGCTTGAATTAATTGAGTAGGCAACCGTAAATATCATCTGGAGGCTCTGAGTTCATGATGTATAGACAGGCTATCTGAGATCAGTCAAGAATAAATTGCAAACAGGGTGGGCTGTGCACAACCCAAGGGTTCATGGAATGGGTTTTTGGTAGGCTACAGAACAGTGGCGGAGGACTACATGGTATGTGTAGTAAGCAATTTCTGGATGGAAATTAAGTTATGGTGATTTAGCTTGTTAGCTCTACTAAGAAAAGTACATAATCCAAAAAAAAAAGAACAGTGGTGGAGGACCGTTAAAAAAATTGGTAGGGTGAAGTCGAAGGCATAGGCTAAAATGAGCACATGATCGTTTTAATTGCCTTTCCTCTTTAGCCTATAGCTAGCATGTACCAAGGAGTAGAGGCAGAGTAGTACTTTATGTCCGCACTTAGGTTCAACAGGGTCAATAGCACATGACGAGATTCAAGTGTCTTCTCTGAAGGATAATAGGGCCCAATTGTTGGATTATATGGAACAAGATATGTTGCCCTATGGGGTCCTCTGCCAGTGCTACATAATAGAATTCATCTTTCACTCAGAAAGATGGACTGTCGCAGGAATGATGCATCAAAGGGCTCTAGAGCAACTAAACAAATGCAGTTGACTAGAAAACTAGTGCACGGTCATTTAGTACTCTGACCATAATCAGCTGTAGAACTATATTTTGAACAATAGCAGGATTTGTGGATATCTCAACAACTTTCAGTCCCTCATCCGAAACATTTGAGTTTCTAAAGTATCTAAAAGTAGCAGCCTATACCCGGATCATAAGCACTGAAAAAAAAACATATGAATGCTACTTACAAATTATACAAAATAGAGCAATTCATGCAGTGGCAGCTAGATTTCAACTCAGCATGCCGATGTAATCGAACCTTGATAAATGACAGAGTTGACCATCAATTCTATTTATAACTGACAATAGCAGCTAGATTTCAACTCAGCATGCCGATGTAATCGAACCTTGATAAATGACAGAGTTCACCATCAATTCTATTTATAACTGACAATAACAGCTAGATTTCAACTCAGCATGCCGATGTAATCGAACCTTGATAAATGACAGAGTTCACCATCAATTCTATTTATAACTGACAATAGCCTCTACATTGCAACTCAACATGCTCGAACCTTGATAAATGACATTTCACCATCAGTTCTATTTATAACTGACAATAGCAGCTAGATTATTTCAATTCAGCATGCCGAATTAGGCTTGTCTTTCCTAAAGTGTTCTTTGTACAAAAGTTAGCTACCTGCTCCCTCCGTCCCAAAATAAGTGTCTCTACAAAGTTGTAAAGTTGAGACACTTATTTTGGGACTGAAGGAGAATTTATCATTAATCACACCTGAAATATGATTTCTGTCAAATCATATCGTGCAACAGATAATTCTATAAATGGCAATCCTAATATACTTAGCATCGTATGCGTCCTATGTTATGTAGCCTGAAGAGTAGTCTACTACGTTTTACAACAGTTCACATCACAGTGATGCACAATCCCAAGTTCTCTTACAAAAAGCACCGACCAACCAAATGAGTTGCAGTATAATTTGTGACTCGCAGCTTGTAATTCAGATAACAACAATTCAACGGATTCGATCCCTGGTGAACACAAACAACAATTCAGCAGAATGTGAGACGACTCCAGGTCTGACTATCTCGTTACTGGTACATAGTAGGACTTGGGAAATCGAGTAGTGGTAATTCGGTAGTGCCCTGGTCTCGCTACTGTTTCCTTTAGGGATGGCCTCGTTGCTGTTGCCATGTTACTGTCACCTGATGCGGACACTGACGCGCTAGATAAATGGTAAATTTTGGGGGCAAGTTAGTCAGGCCGTTGACTGACTGACTGACCTGGTCGCAGACGCCGCGCTTGGCGAGCTCCTCGAAGAAGCGGAGGAGGCCGAGGGCGATGGCCGCGGTGACGCCTGAGGACACGAGGTCGTGGACCAGGCCGCCGTCCCCGGGGGAGACCACCGCGGCCATCGTCGTCGCCCTCCGGCTCCGGTTGGCGGCGCAGCCCCCGCGGAGGAAGCGGAGGGTGGGCGGCGGTGAGGAGGAGGAGACGGTCGGCGCGGAGCTGGTGGGTGAGCAGCGGGGTCTCGATCGGAGGCGAGTGTAGTGTGAGGAGGAGGGAGGCGGGGAGAAGGGATGGGCGCCGAGGCTGAGCATTTCGGTGTCCACAGCCGACGGCGACAGCGAGGCGGATGGAGTAAAGACGAGGGAAGGGAAAATCGCCTATTCTAAATGCAAACGCAAACTGTTTTGCCTACTAATCAGACAAATCGGTAGCCGATATCAACAAAATGCGGAGACTATCGGTTCCTCAGAGGGAAAACGAAGAAGATAGGATACCGACTTTTACACGCTGAACGTTAAGTTCTCGGCCATTGATAAAATTAGGGACTTGACATTTTGTAAGTTGTGTTAATAAAAATCGAGTTAATTACAATTACAGTACACAAACTTGCACGATGGGTACAATTTCATACATAAACTTAAAAATGACACAAATTGATCCTATAATTTGTGTTTGAGGTACATTTTGATACATTTCTGTTTATTGCCTTCAACTCATTGTTACTAACGCTTACCATGTGGGATGGCCCGCGTGCATGGGTCCCACGTGTATGTAAGTGCATAGGGAAAGAAAAAAAATTGCGCCGGTGCGGTTAGCAACTCGAGATGTAAGGTCTCGCGCGAGAGATTCCGAATGGTGAACCATCCTCTTTTCACTGTTTAGGGCCTTTTTGATTCGCAGGATTCTCAAAACACGGGAACAGGAAAATTGTAGGAATAGGGTGTCATGTCCTATTATATCCTACGGGATTTAGAGAAGTGTTTGATAGCACAGGGAAAACAAAGAAATTCTACAAAGAAGTATGAGTGGATGGAAAGTTTCCTTCAAAATATAGTACAAATGAATCATATGAAAAAAATCCTAAGGATTCCAATCCTACAAATCAAACGAACATCACAGAAAAAAATTCCTAAGGATCCAAATCCTATAAAAATCCTATGAAATTCCTTTGTATCAAAGGAGCCCTTAATTAGACAGTCTTCTTTATATCAGGCAGGGCTAATGTTCATCCGTCATCACTAATATGACGATACAACCAAACTGTAGTCAATCAAGTGGCACGTCAAGATATATAGCATTCAATTTTTTTGGCGATGTTAGCCAACTTTTTGGTCACGGTTTCTAAATTATATTGCTTCATAATACACACAGTATGTTTGTGCAAAATCACTAATGCTTGAAGATGGCAAAAGTAAAGAAAAAGATTTCTCAATCGGTCGACATGGAAATGCTATGCTCGGGTTCGTCCCAGGCGGGATGATATTTTTGTCGGTCGTGTGTGCAATGCACATAGTTTGCTTCAAATCAATCCTCCTTCCGCAAGATATATAAATGCGTCTATCTCAAGTTAAACATACGCTATAATCGCGGTGCAGTGGCTAGCTAATCTCATGTGAGCTGCGAGCTCCTAAGAACGAATTCGCATGAAGACAACTCCTTTTAATTTGTCTTACATTTTTCCTTTTAATTTATCTTTCCCCACTTACAGGTGGGACCCATACCACTCTGGCAAGCCGCATAGCAAGAGTTAACAGCAAAACCCATTTTAATTAGTCTTACATTTTTTCCTTTTAATTTGTTTTCCCCACTTACAGGTGGGACCCATGCCACTCTGGCGAGCCACATAACAAGAGTTAATAGTGAGTTGACGCTATAGACGGAAATGTATTAAAATGTACCTCAAACACAAGTTACATGTCAGTTTGTGCCATTTTTCAAGTTTATGTATAAAATTGTACCCACCGTGCAAATTTATGTACTGTAAGTGTAATTAACTCATAAAAATCGCATCAGTCGATTTTTCAGGAAAATCTAACCCAGAAGGATTTGGCTTGCTTCATTGCATGGTTGGTGTTGTTTATTTATTTTTTGCAGAAAGATGATGAAGTGTGTTTTCTTTTTCGGTTTGTCTTGCTCTCATCTAGATGATAATTAACTAGTACTAGAAAGGTTGGATGCGCTTTGCTGCGTTGTTAGTATTGTTGGATTTCTTAAAAGAAATTTACTCATGTTGTTTGAAAATCTAAGGTGTATTACTTTTATGAAAGTCAAACATTTTAAGTTTAATAAAATTTGTAGAGAAATATATCAAAATTCATAATATCAAATTGGTATGATTAGTTTCATCATGAGATGAATTTTCATACTTTTTTGTTTAATATTACAATTGTCGATTTTTTTTGCTCTGAACTTGGTCAAAGTTAAAGAAATTCAAGTTTCCAAAAAACTAATAAAATATTTTGTTTGACGGGTGGGGGAAATGGTGGAGTGTGTTTTATTTTTATTTATAATGCGGTGATTTGATAGGCCTTTGTGGTGTGGTTATGTGTCATACGCTAACCAACGTATATTTATGTGGTGAAATTTCTACGTCGGTGGCTGCATATACTATATTGGTGCTATAGTATCACATGGTGGCGCTTATTTTTTCTAGGCGTTGGAGGTTCCACGGGATTGATAGATTTTTATAGGTCGGGACTTGCTGATTGAACATTTCAATTAATTGTGAGGCTTTAACAATTAGGAAGCATGCTGTATAGTATAAATGAATTGAATGAGATAGTTTTGAGAAATTGCTGACCCAGTTAAAATCGGATGATCCAAGCTCAGTTGAAGACCTCAATTGAATGTGGCTTTTTTAAAACTAGGGAGCTTAGTGTTACAATAGATGTCCCATCTAAATGATATTAGTATGGAAAACAGAAAGGAAAAGTTAAAGTTAAAAATTAGCATGAATCTCGGCGTAAAATCAAATGGCACAAGAGTTAGCAAATCCGTTTTTATAACACGGTGTTTTGATGGTGTGTTATCTGCAAATTAATCCACACATATGTACGGAGGCCTTTTTTGCGGTGATGACATATGTATTATACTAGATCATGATTGGCGCACGTTGTTGCGCGTGTCTATTTTTGTAGTAGAATGATAGGAGTTTACATATAATACAGACCAAAAGGTGGGTATAATATTTTGTTAAAACTTGACAATATGAATACTTGAATTTTTTTTACTACTTGGAAGCAGCTAAATTTAGATCTATCTTCAGTGATCTATCTTCGGTTAATTAATCTTGTTGGGGAACCAAGCGATGCATAGAACAAGAAACCACTAAAATAAGGATAGTACAAAGTAGTAATAGTCTAGTATAGCATGCCACATAGTAGAGTATAACATGCGTTGACAATGCCAAAATAGAGTAACCCAAATCATATGTCATAAGATCAAACTCTTCACAAAGTAAACGGACTGAGGGATGGTATAACTGAGTATAAAGTTACACGTAACCATAGCACCAAACGGTCAGTTGCTCATTTATTTTTCTATAAGAGCCAGAAGAAAGATATGTCAGTGGAGCATATGCAAACTCTTTTGAGCTAGGAAGAAGTATGCCTACATCAGGGCATGCCACTTAGAATCAAAGTTAATGTAGATAACATGGAAACACGATATGAGAGAAAGTACATAACTTCAATGGTATAACAGGAAACCGTTCATATCGGCTCATCTAAAATTTCCTTGTCTATCAACACAAGTAGTACATCAAGCATTTAAACCAGTGCGTCGAAAAATTTAAGAGCTAGTGCTAGTAAAAAAAGAAGGAAAACCGAAGCCTGAACAACAACTATGTGGCATGTCATATTGACAACCGGATCTTCTGTTTCCTGCAAAGAGGGGAAGAACCATTAAATGAATCACAAATGTATGGCACCATACATGTTAAATTTCAGTAGTGTTGCATGTTGTGGAATGGTCAAGTGGAGTAACATTATCTATATGAAGTATTCAAACTTTCTTGATTGAAGGAAGCGGAAATAGTGGATTCGAAGACATCACTATCCAGAGTACCAAGAACCACTTGGCAACATACCAGGAATGTTGAGATAGTTAGAGTTAAAAACTAATAAAGAATAAACAGAGATGTCAATACAGAATAACAGAGGATATAATGTAAATGAGACATGCATGCAAATGAGAAAGTGTGTATACAGTTTCCTTTTTGCAACTCTAGTTCGTATCCTCCTTTAGTGATAAAGAAATCAACTTGCAAAAACTCACCTCTACTATAGTTTGCTGGAAATCAAGTAAAACGTTGATAGTGATGTATATTATGAAAAGGCAACCTAATGTTAGAAACACATAATTACTTACCTTGGCTGGAAACCAACATGGTGCACGACTGGGTTGTAGCAGGCTAGTAGCAATGCCAAAACAGCAAAAACACAACAAATAAATTGGAGAGCACAAGAAGGAAAATCAGTACAATATGATCGATGTGTTTCCATCGCTTAACGAGTATTGGTCCTGAGCATTGATACGTCTCCAACGTATCTATAATTTTTTATTGTTCCATGCTATTATATTATCAACCTTGGATGTTTTATATTCATTTATATGCTATTTTATATGATTTTTGGGACTAACCTATTAACCTAGAGCCCAGTGCCGGTTTCTGTTTTTTTCCTTGTTTTAGAGTATCGCAGAAAAGGAAAATCAAACGGAATTTAATTGACCTGAAACTTCACGGAACTTATTTTTGGACCAGAAGAAGCCCACGGAGTATCGGAGATGGACCAGGAGAGACTCGGGCTGCCCACGAGGGTGGGGGGCGCGCCCCCTGCCTCGTGGACAGCCCGGAGGTCCACCGACGTACTTCTTCCTCCCATATATACCCATATACCCTAAAAACTTCAAGGAGCACAATACATCGGGAGTTCCGTCGCCAGAAGCCTCCGTAGCCACCGAAAACCAATCTAGACCCGTTCCGGCACCCTGCCGGAGGGGGAAATCCCTCTCCGGTGGCCATCTTCATCATCCCGGTGCTCTCCATGACGAGGATGGAGTAGTTCTCCCTCGGGGCTGAGGGTATGTACCAGTAGCTATGTGTTTGATCTCTCTCTCTCTCTCTCTCTCTCGTGTTCTTGAGGTGGTACGATCTTGATGTATCACGAGCTTTGATATTATAGTTGGATGTTATGATGTTTCCCCCCTCTACTCTCTTGTAATGGATTGAGTTTTCCCTTTGAAGTTATCTTATCGGATTGAGTCTTTAAGGATTTGAGAACACTTGATGTATGTCTTGAGTGGGATACCTGTGGTGACAATGGGGTATTCTATTGATCCACTTGATGTATGTTTTGGTGATCAACTTGCGGGTTCCGCCCATGAACCTATGCATAGGGGTTGGCACACGTTTTCGTCTTGACTCTCTGGTAGAATCTTTGGGGGCACTCTTTGAAGTACTTTGTGTTGGTTTGAATAGATAAATCTGAGATTGTGTGATGCATATCGTATAATCATACCCACGGATACTTGAGGTGACATTGGAGTATCTAGGTGACATTAGGGTTTTGGTTGATTTGTGCCTTAAGGTGTTATTCTAGTAGGAACTCTATGATAGATTGAACGGAAAGAATAGCTTCATATTATTTTACTACGGACTCTTGAATAGATCGATCAGAAAGGATAACTTTGAGGTGGTTTCGTACCCTACCATAATCTATTCATTTGTTCTCCGCTATTAGTGACTTTGGAGTGACTCTTTGTTGCATGTTGAGGGATATTTATATGATCCAATTATGTTATTATTGTTGAGAGGACTTGCACTAGCAAAAGTATGAACCCTAGGCCTTGTTTCAATGCATTACAGTACCGTTTGTGCTCGCTTTTATCATTAGTTACCTTGCTGTTTTTATATTTTCAGATTACAAAAACCATTATCTACTATCCATATTGCACTTGTATCACCATCTCTTCGCCGAACTAGTGCACCTATACAATTTACCATTGTATTGGGTGTGTTGGGGACACAAGAGACACTTTGTTATTTGGTTGCAGGGTTGTTTGAGAGAGACCATCTTCATCCTACGCCTCATACGGATTGATAAACCTTAGGTCATCCACTTGAGGGAAATTTGCTACTGTCCTACAAACCTCTGCACTTGGAGGCCCAATAACGTCTACAAGAAGAAGGTTGTGTAGTAGACATCAAGCATTTTACTCTCTTATTGTTTCCCTTTTTTTGTTTATTGACATCTTCTAGTTGGAAGGTCAATTCACCTATAGAAAGTACAAGATGTTGCGAATTCGAGCACCACTAACATGATATGGACAGATTCCATGCTAATCGATTTCATTCAAATAAATATGTTGTCGTCACCCATACGTCTGTTTTAATAGTCTTTTAAAGAAGGGATTCCACCCTGATTTTACTAAAAAACCACATAGATTCAAGTTACAATCGAAATCAACAAACTAAAATCGAAATAGTTGTTTTGAGCTCCACAGAACAATCACAGTCTGTGAAACTTACATTGCTGAATTGGTCTGGAAACACCATCTGACAGCAACATGATCAAAGTTTGGTCTCCCTTTCTTTGGTGACACCTTCAGTACATATAAATTACAGGGCTACTAAATATTGCATATAGTAGACTCATTGGCTTTGCTGAATTCTTATCTTCATTTGAGATTTCTTGTCATCTCACGTAATGTCATGTGAGCATAGAAGTAGCCTCTTTTCAATCAAATAAACTGTTATTAGAAGAAAATTGCACAGTTATCAATTGAATTGGCATGTGATTCGTGAGCTATTGCAGCTATACAGAACAAAAAACACATGAAGCATGCAAGTATAGCAGATGTTTCAGATCCGACCATATGTAGATTGAAGAATCTGAGAATTGAATAAGTGTATGAGAGCTCACCAACAATCTGTCGTTGGAGGTTTTTTGAGAGGTGTTGATAGAGCAATATGAGGACGAGGTGCTCCAGGAAAACAAATCCTTTGGATCCACCGCACATGACCATCTCAGATCCTCAAGTGCCCGGTGCAGCAGCACAACTACTATCTTGGACAGTTGCACCGCGCGCCTAGGAACACAAGCTGCGCCCTCCTTCGGCCCTAGTATTTTATGGCAAGTACCAGGATCCAGTGAGATCTGACATGAAGGAATCATGGGGCTGGAGCTGAAGATAACCTGGAGAGAATAGGGGAGCTATAGAAAAAGGTTGGAGGAAAAAGGAACGCACACTTCCATGTAATCACAGACGGTGGGTGGCCCACATCAATCGTAATGAATGCTCCCGCAAACTGAAGATTGATTGCCGCATTCATCATCCACCGGAGCTTCGCCACCCACAACCTCGCCTCCCCATGGACCGGTATGGTCCTATCCTTGCAGATGCTGACCAAGCAGACAGCTCGTCGAGCCATGCCTGCGCCTCCCAGGAGCACATTGACCCAGGCAGCAATCAACGCGTTTTTTTGGAGCATCAGTAGAGATCGGCGCCTGTGCAGTTGCATATTTCTGACACCTAGCCCATTTGGCCCAAATTCATAGAATACGTCAGAAATAGTTCCTAGAGCAGCGACCCACTCCAGTTGACTACTCTGTGGTCTGCGTACAGAATCCAGAACGACTTCCAATGGCCAGCAAAGGACAAAACAACATATCTGATGGTTAAAACCCCTGATGGCCTAAGAGTGTTGGATTAGTGATTAGTGCACAGTTTTAATGTCTCTAAATTGGTGCTACAGTGTTCGGTTTTGGCATTTACCTTTTGTCGGATGATGAGAGGGTGCGAGACTGATGTAAAACTTGTTGCGGATTGATTTGAGAAATCATTGACCAGTGAACTAAATTCGAAATTAGACACATCGCCTGAATGACAGAGCTCCAAAATTGAGAGCTCAATCCAAAATCATATTGGTGCTACAGTGTTGCATCTTGGTATTTTTTTGAGGTGATGAGAGCGTGCACGGTGCTGATATATTTTTATAAGCTGGTTGTTGCTAATTGATTTAAGAAATCATTCACTAGTCAAGATAGTGAACCGGATTTAAAATTGGACAACTTACTTAGATGAGAGAGCTCCTTAAAACATTTATGACCAAGTTAAAATTAAGAACCCAATTTGATGCGAAGCATCCCAAGGCCATCCCCATGGACCCAACTACATCTCCTATGACACCTCTTGGACCCATGACACGAGCACGTGCAAGAGCTCTTGAAACCAAGGTGACATCTCTCCTCTCACAATTCCACTTCGATGCACATGAGACATGGCTACTACCTCATATGGACACTTTGTGCATACTCAGGTATCATGGAGAAGCTAAGGAGCAAGGACAAGAAGAAGAGGAAATTGGACGAGAAGACGGAGAAGAAGGAGGGCTGAAGGAAAAGTCCCAGCCACCGGACGACCGGCCGCGACCGGACGTCCGGCGCCTGATGCTCCAGCCAAACCCCAGCGAGCGGACGTCCAGCCCAGACCGGACGACCGGTGCCCCGCACCCGAGCCAAACGAGCGGATGACCGGTGCCATCGGACGACCGGTGACCGGACGACAGGTAGCCACCGGAAATCCGCTACACCAGCATCCGAGCCAGAATGAGTGGATGACCGACAGCCACTGGACGTCCGGCCGCCCCTGAGACACCGGACGTCCGGCCCCCAGCGGACGTCTATTACCTGGTTGTGTCCAGATTTGGGCCCGAGGCCCATATACCCCTACTTTCGCCCCCTTTTGCACTTAGACTATAAATAGACCTCCTATTCATCCTAGTTAGGGTCAGCAAAGGATTAGCTCATATTTCATGTGAGAGCTTTGCTCATCCACTTGGTTACCTTCTCCTCGGAGATTCAAGCCTCCACCGGAGAAGATCCCCTAGCGGATTCAAGACCCCTCTTTAGGGAAGAACTCAAGACCTCCTCACGGAGAAGACCGGCTACCCTTGTATCGTCCTTAGTTGATCGTGTACCGTGTGAACTCTATGTATCCGAGGATCTAGCACATGCGTGACTATCTTATGTTGGTTTACTGATTCTCTTGTGTTTTCCTTTGTGTTCCCTTCGTTTTCTCCCCCTGTGTTCTTCGTGTTCATCGCAGGATCTGCTTCTATGATGAAAGATTGGCCCCTAGGGTTCCTACCCTACATCATCTTGGTATCAGAGCCAGGTTGATCATGATTTCGGAGCCTCCCTGTTATGTTTCTAGCCTAGTTTTTGTTGTTTTTCATCCTAATTCAAAAATTCCCCACAAAAATAGCCCCAATTGTTTTTGTGATTTGTTGGTGTGTTGAAATTTTGTTGGTTTTAATCCGTGGATTTGCTTTGTTTTGAGTGGATCTAGCTTTTCCCCCTTGTCTCCACCATTTCCATCCACGAAATCACCCGCAATTGACGAATTTCACCTCATCCGCCCCGCCCACGTGAAGTTCATCCCGTGCCCGAACAGTGCCCAGGCACCAGACGTCCGCTCGCCATCGGACGTTCAACGACCGGACGACCGCTCCCCCACCGGACGTCCGAAGTTCCCTGACGAAACTGAATTTCTTCAGTTTAGTCACCACCAACGCCCAAATTTCCTCATACGCACTCCTATCACCTATACACCATCACCACTTTCGCAAACCACCACCATTGCTTATCCGCTTCACTCCCCGACACGTTTGCCACTTCGAGCTTTAAGAATTTGAGTTGCGGTACCATCTCCGTTTGTGTTTCGGCTATCTAGGTACGGTTTGACATCAACATCACCGCCACTCATCTTCGCCACGGACGCGTCATCAACAACGACCACATCGACGACATCTTGGTATTCGTGCCACCATTTTGACACCATACCGTAAGCAAGAACGGTAACCTCATCTTTGTATTGGACATATCACTCTGGCCATTACATTGATAGACATCATAGCCTTACTCCTTTGCGTTGCTTACCAATTAAGGCTAGCCATTGAGTATTGCCGGCAACGAGACTTGTGCACATTAGTGATCATACTTCCCATAGCATACAAACACCATTGTTGCATATATTAGTACCATCTCTTGTGTCACAAAGTTGTCATCGCATACATAATTGCTATCTTGGTTCATCAAGCATTGCATGAGAAAAGAGCTCAAACATCAAAGAGCCAAACAAGCTTTTAAGCAAAGTGGAAACATAAGAAAAGAGCTTTTAAGCAAGAACCATAGCATCGTACAACATTAAGATTGTCATACTAGATCATCTTGGATCATACCATAGAAACACCTTGCATAGAACATACTTGGGATAGAAGTCGTTGCATTTTTTCTAAGTAGGTTGTGCACAAGTTCTTGTATCCGCCTATTGTGCAATCGTGCTAGCGTCTCTCTAGTGTTGTGCAACAAGAGCATTTTTGTGGATACCACATTTTGGCTCATCCTTGGTTGCATGACCCCACCTATCTTTTTGCGTGTGTGTTTTCGTGTACCTTATATGCTTGGTCTACTTGTTACATTGCATCTTGCGAATCTTTACCAACATTATTGAAGCTCACTTACAATTGCATCAAATTTTGTGCCATCATCCTAACCAAGCTCCACCATAAGCTTTTACTTGTGTAGGTGTGAGAAACCGACAAGATATAGTACCAACTGTGCTATTTCCTTGTCCTACATTGGAGTGATCATCGATCCACTTTCAACTTCGGTCAAGGTACATTTGGTATTCGTTCTTCTCTTTCTACCACTCACATTTTTCTTGGAATGATGGATAGGCCGAGTACTTCTACCAACCCACTCTTCATTGAGCACGATGACGACATGAACTCCTACGTCACCAAGAATCACCTATTTGGTGCACAACGTGCTTTGCATCAAGAGCAACAAGCCATGAGTGAACGCATCGACAACCTCGCCGCCGACTTGCGACTCTCCTAGCAACGTACAAGGGACTACTTCGACCACTAGCTCGACGATCACAAGCAAGACAATGACACAAGGATCGACGAGATTTGCGCTTTGTTGCTCAACCGCTCTTCTTCCACTTCGTCTTCATCAAGAAGAACTCGCTCAAGTTGACACTCCGACTTCACCCTCTCCGGCTCAAGTACACCGACATCAAACACTCTACGTCGTGCCGCGTGCAACGATCATCAAGCAAGCCTCAATCCTCTACGCGACACCGACTCTCAAGAGTGCCGACAACGTCAAACTCAAGAGGCTTTTGCACTAGCACGAGAACGGCAACGGCAACGCCAACATGAAGAGGAAGAGCGAGCGCATCTACACCAAGTTGCACAAGATGCCGAGGCACAACGCCAAGAACAACAACTCCGTGAAGCTCAAGCACTTGCGGCGCAACAAGCCCTCCGAGATTCAAGTCGAGCCATAGCCGACCGAGGCCGACAAGCTCGTGAACATGAAGAAGCACTTGGCGAAGAAATTCAAGAACGAAGATTTCAAGCTCGCGTGCATCGTCAAGTTCCTCAAGTTCCTCACCGAGCTCGATAAGCTCCTCCACAAGCTCGCCAAGAACATCAAGTTCATCAAGAGCATGCCGACAATGGAAATCCTCCACGACAAGAGAAACATGAGGTTGACAACCCTCCTCACTAAGAGCGACACGAGCTTGAAAATCATCTACAACACGGGCGTCATCATCCTCCACCCCAACACAATGAAGAGCAATGCTATGGAAAGCTCAAGTTCACCATGCCCAAGTTCAATGGAAGCAACGATCCGGAAGAATACCTTCCATGGGCATTGAAGGTCGACAAAATCTTCCGTTTGCACAACTATGAAGAAGAGAAGAAGATCGCGATGGCATCCCTTGAGTTCCAAGACTATGCCCTCATTTGGTGGGAACAAGTTATCAAGCGCCGAGAGGCAAGAGGTGAACCACCCATCACTACTTGGGCGCAAATGAAGGATGTCATGAGAGCACGCTTTGTGCCTACCTACTACAACCGCGACCTCTTCAAGAAACTCCAACTACTCAAGCAAGGAACCAAGAGCGTTGAAGAGTACTACAATGTAACGCCCTCGATGCGGCTATATCTCCCACGTGTCGAAGCACGACTTAGAGGCATAACCGCATTGAAAGCAATGTCGCAAGTGAGGTAATCTTTACACAACCCATGTAATACATAAGGGAAAGAGATACATAGTTGGCTTACAATCGCCACTTCACACAATTACATGAATAAAGCATTACATCATCCAGATACAATCAAGGTCCGACTATGGAACCAAAAAAAAAGAACCCCAAATGCGACAAAGGTCCCCGATCGACCCCAACTAGGCTCCACTACTGATCAACTAGAACGAAACAACATAAAGGACAATATCTTCGTCGAGCTCCTCCTGAGCTGGGTTACGTCATCTGCACGGACTCATCGGCACCTGCAAACTGGTTTTGGAAGTATCTGTGAGCCATGGGGACTCAGCAATCTCGCACCCTCGCGATCAAGACTATTTAAGCTTATGGGTAAGTAAAAGGTATGAGGTGGAGCTGCAGCAAGCGACTAGCATATATGGTGGCTAACATACACAAATGAGAGCGAGAAGAGAAGGCAAAGCACGGTCGATAAAAGTATGATCAAGAAGTGATCCTGGACTACCTACATCAAGCATAACTCCAACAACCGTGTTCACTTCCCGGACTCCACCGGAAAGAGACCATCACGGTTACACACGCGGTTGATTCATTTTAATTAAGGTCGACTTCAGGTTTTCTACAACCGGACGTTAACAAATTCCCATCTGCCCATAACCGCGGGCACGGCTTTCGAAAGTTCAAATCCCTGCAGGGTTGTCCCAACTTAGCCCATCACAAGCTCTCACGGTCAACGAAGGAATAGACCTCCACCCGAGACATTCCGATCAGACTCGGTATCCCGGTACAACAAGACATTTCGACAGGGTAAAACTAAACCAGCAACACCGCCCGAATGTGCCGACAAATCCCGATAGGAGCTGCACATATCTCTTTCTCAGGGCACACTCAGATTGTCCTAGGTACGGGTAGGCCAGCCTAGAGTTTCCCCTGGTGGCCACCGGTAGCTGACAGGTGGACCAACACTCAGAGGAGCACTGGCCCGGGGGGGGGGGGGGTAAAATAATGATGACCCTTGAGTCTGCAGAACCCAAGGGAAAGAAAAGGCTAGGTGGCAAATGGTAAAACCAATGTTGGGCATTGCTGGAGAAGCTTTACTTAAGGCGAACTGTCAAGGGGTTCCCATTATAGCCCAACTGCGTAAGGGACGCAAAATCCAGGAACATAACACCGCTATGACGGAAACTAGGGCGGCAAGAGTGGAACAAAACACCAGGCATAAGGCCGAGCCTTCCACCCTTTACCAAGTATATAGATGCATTAATTAAATAAGATATATTGTGATATCCCAACAAGTAAACATGTTCCAACAAGGAACAACATCTCCATGTTCCAACAAGGAACAAACTTCAATCTTCACCTGCAACTAACAACGCTATAAGAGGGGCTGAGAAAAGCGGTAACACAGCCAATCAACGGTTTGCTAGGAAAAGGTGGGTTAGAGGCTTGGTTCAACAATATGGGAGGCATGATAAGCAAGTGGTAGGTATCGCAGCATAGGCATAGCAAAAGAGCGAGCAACTAACAAGCAAAGATAGTAGTGATTTCGAGGGTATGATCATCTTGCCTGAAATCCCGCAAGGAAGAAGAACGAGTTCAAGAAGAAGATAAACGGACGTAGTCGAACGGGTCCTCACAAACGCAACGTTATCGGAACCAACCCGAAGAAGCAACACCGGAAAGGAGCAAACAACATAGTAAACAACCAACACATAATCATGGCATGATGCACAATCAAGTATGATGCATGTTCGGTTTAATGATAGATGGCATATCAAAGTGCATAAGCAATCCTACGAATTAAGTGGAGCTCAATATGCAACGGAGTTGCATATTGAAGAAAACACCACATCAAGTTATTTAGTTCGATCTTGTTTAAGTACCCAACAATATTAAATGTTGTTAGCATGGCAAGAGGTGAAGCAAATGAAAACTACCTATCTAGGCAAATTTAAATGAGGCCGGAAGCAACGAACAACAAATCCAGAAAATCCTCATATGCATAATTTAAGGTTTGGTACTGTTCTACCCTAAACATTATTTTAGAGTTGTTAAACATGCAAGATAATGCCACCATGTTAAACTAGGAAAAATTCTACCCCATTTACATATAAAGTTTATTAAAATCGGAGTTACGGTTATTTAGTTATGAAATAAATCATTTTAACATGGCATAGGGGCAAATTTAATCAAACCGCATTTTAAACATTTTAACATGGCAAGAAATTGGCATATTATTAAACTACACAAAATTTTAAGCAAGTTTCACATATAAATTGTTTTAATCCGATGCACGGTTAATTAGTTAGGATATGCATGAAGTGTAAGGGTTTTTCTGTAAAATTGCCGTTCTCTGGATAATTGGACAAATCACAGAATCAGGAAAAAAAACATATGCGGGCCGAAACAGAGGCTGGCCCAAGAAGAACAAGGATCTGGAGGGGAAAGCTCACATCGAGCCTAGCAGGCCGAACTGAAGCTGGGCACAGAGGAGGCGCACTGGGCCGACGGGGAATCATCATGGGCCAAGCTGGATCTGACCGATCCGGTCAACGCGGGCGCTGGAGGCGTCGGCCTCGTCTTCGAAGAAGAGGAAAACAGGGGCACGACTGGTTCGGCAGGGACGGGGACGAGGTCGTTCCCGAGCAGAGGGCAACGACGGACTTGGCGCCGGCGAGCAGGGGCGTGAGTGAGGCTGGCGAGGCGGCAGCGGGAGGACTGGATCCGCAGGAAGATGAACGAGAGTACAGGAGGCGACGAGGGTTCCTGCTGGTCCGACGACGGGGTCCTCGGCGCTCGAGAGACGGATCCGGGCGGCGGGACATGGGGCGCCGGCGACGCTTGGCGCGACGCAGAGCTCCGGCGGCGCGGTCAACGGGCAGGAGAGGCAGGGTCGACCGGCTGCTGCGGTGATGTTCACGGCGGCTGCAGATGGAGCTCGAGCGCGGGGCACACCCATCCATGGCGACGTCGACGAAGGAGATGCAGGCGAGGAAAGGGACGCGGGGGAGGCCGAGGCAGGGTGCTCGGGCAGAGGAGCAGATGCTCCTGGACGAGGGGAGGCACAGGAGATCGGGGGCCGCGGTGACCTGCTCCCCGGCGAGCTCAGGCGAGGTAGAGGAGATCCACGGGCGCGTGGGGACTCAGTGGTTGGTCGGGGATACAAATCGAGAAGGTAGGGGTCGATGGATTGGGCAGGGGAGAATGAGAGGATCCCGAGGAAGAAGGGTAGGTGGCGGCGCGATGGGACAAGAGGGCTAGAATTTAAGGTTGCTGCCTAGGGGATTGGTCTATATATAGCACTGGATTTTGGATAGCTGCAATTTCGTCCCTCCGATCGAAATCAGACGGTCGGCAAAATAGGCTAGGGAGTCCAAATAAGAAAATGGTGATGTTTTGTAGACGTTTGGGGATGATCCGGATCCAATGGTGGCGACAGTCCGGGTCGGGTCCGGGACAACTTTTCGGACGCGTGCGCGAGGAGGGCCACGGGCTGACGAGAGAGGTTAGGTAGGGCCTGGCAGTGAGTGGGGTGGGCTGAGAAGAGAGAGGGGGAAAGCAACTCGGCAACTATTTCCGGAGACCGGAAATGTCCGACGATAGACCGACTATATTGCCGCTATATTTATCCGTTGGGGCATCAAACGATCTCCGAATGCGATGAAACTTGACACGCGGTCTATCTACACTATAATAAGACCGCACCCCAACTCTCATCCCATTCCGAGAACATTTTCTGGCCACTTATAAAATACTATTTCGGACATGCCGCGGGCGCGTGCAAGTGTGACTGGGCTCAGAACGGACAACGGATGGAACGAGGAGACCGGGACGGATGCAAGTTTTGAAAAACATGATGATGCAATGCACATGATGACATGACAAGATGCAACACGCAAGCAAATGACATGGCAACGATGGCGAATAACTAGAAGACACCTGGCACATCGGTCTCGGGGCGTCACAACACTCCACCACTACGAGAGGATCTCGTCCCGAGATCTAGAATGGCACCAGAGGGACAACGGAAAAGAAAGAGAAGAGGTAAAACTAAGTTGCTTCTTTGACGAATGAGTGAAACCAAAGAACCTAGAAAAGGTTAAGCCATTTTGAGAAAGAATACAACAGAGATGAACGAAGTTGAAAACACTCCGATAGAAAGGAGGAACAAAGAAGAACAAATTCATATAGCACTCCGGTTAAAAGAGATGAAGACTTGATAAGGCAAAAAGGACTTGAGCAAAAGGGAACAACACTCTGGTTAAACAAGATATGGAAGGAATAAGAGTGATATAATTTGTACAACACTCCGCCTGTAAATGGAATGAATTGAACTTGACAAGATGAGAGGATACTTGAAAAGAGGACAGAACACTCCGGTTAAAAGGATAGGCACGAAAAAAACATGATCCTGACAGAACGAAAAGATGGGTTGAAGAGAGCAACATCAGAAAGCCTCCGGAACAAAAGAATAGAAGATAGATAATTGAAATAAGAGAATTGAGAAGAAAATGCCAATTTCTGCCACAAAAGAGTTTGGAAAGGCATCTTTAGGAGAAGGGTTGAACGGAGTTGTTGGAAAAACCACCAACGAAAAGAATAAGGTTGATATGGTCTTATGGAATACATCTCAAATTATGAGGTGACAACCTGCCACTCACGGGAAAAGAATTGGATTGATAGGAACAAGGAGACGAGAAGGCTATATCACCGGGAGGATAAAAGAAGAACTTGGGTCATTTATGAGCACCATATAACAACAATCCTTAGGGAAGGCTTTAGGTGAAATATAACCCAAGATAACTCCAATGAAGAGATCGATGGATTTAAAATACATCATACTTAACAACATGTGAATCATGAAACATGAACTCAAATTTATCAAGAATGACATAAAACCACCTGAAATGATAGAAAGAATTGCACTCCAGATTACAATATGAAGAAAGCTTGAGCTTCTTAGAAAAGAATGTCGATGAAAAAGTTGGAGAAGGAATTAAATCCTTGATGGACCATTATGTATAGCCTCCATAAAGAAACTTCGGTAAGAAAAGAATAACAAGAAAAAGAAATTGAAAACACAAGGTGAATCCTTGCAATGATTTAGATGGACCTCCATGGAGATGTAATTGTGAAAGCTTGGAACTCTTGGGAAAGAAAAGATAAAGCGTCTCGAACCAAGAATGTGATATGACGCACCTCCGGAATAAGGAATTAATCACTTGGATGAAACAAGAGTAAGAATTACATTATGCTTATCCTTCACCAATTAAATTGATGACAATCAATGGATTCGACATATTACTTATTCTCGTAGAAAAGATTAAGATAGATATAGCGCCAACTTGAGAAGGTCTTCAAAGAACCACCGGTAGAATTTGGAAAACGACGAATGAGTTGATATGGTAACCATGGACTAGAATCTTGAGCAAACCACCGTAAGAAATGAAAATGAACGGAGTAAGATAAAGAAACACCGGGAAGAATTATAAAATGAACGAAGATGCTTGAGAAGATTTAGATACATGAGAACGAACAGAACACGAGCCGATAAAGATCACTTGAACGAAGCACCGGTAGGATTGGAGAATGATAACTGAAAGCTGAGAATTAATAAATCTTAGATGATGGGCTCCGGATGAACAAACTGAAAAGGCTCCTGAATTACTCCGGATGGTTGAAAAGAATATCTCACAATCGCAAATAATTATGAGAGGATGGCAACAAGACATAATCGCGAAACTTGAAGAGAATGGAGCAAGATTGAGAGAAAAATCTTCTTCGGTCTCCAAAATCTGAGAATTACGACGAGAAACACCACCATGAATTGTTGAGGCACCGGAATAAAGAAGAATATAAAAGTTGAATCAACGATGAAATGAATTTGAAAGATCTTGGAGAAAGGCATTAGACTGATGATAAATCATTCTTACGTCAAACTTCGAAAAGAAATTTGAGGATAGCTCCGGGAAAATAAGAAGAGTCAGGTAAGATCCTGGGAAAAGACCTGTGGGTTAGGGCCCACTCAAAAGAAACACCGTAGAATGATTTGAGGAGAGATTACACCGGTTGAATTAAATGGCTCGAATGAGATAACTTCCTCGAAAGAGCTGGAATGAAAGCAGAGTGGAAACACGAATCTTCGAGATATCTTGGGCACTCCAGAACAATTGAATAGCGAGAAGTGAAAGATAAAGAGGTGCACCGATATGAGAAGGTATTTGAAACGAGGAAAAAGGATGATCAACAAAACTTGACTTGAAACCACCGGAGAAGATAAAAGAAACGAAGAATGATGAACTAGAAGCTCCGTTAGTATCTTCATGAGAATCACCGGATAAGAATATTGACGGAAAAGGAATGAATAAGTTTCCCAACAATAACAGGATACTTGAATAAGAAATCTGAGTCCTGGGAGAAAAAACAAAGGGAGGGAGGGTGGGAAAAGCAAAGGCAACTTGGGATGGATGAAAACCACCAACGTTGAGAAGAACTGATACTTGAACTTGCAGAAGTTGAAATGGTCGGATCCACTTCAAGAGAAACACACCGGTGAAAAGGATTGACAAAACAATCTCGATGATCAAGAAAGATTGGTATTCACATCGGAGTATGAGAACACCATCTGGGGAAGGTATGGAATCCACATTTGACTTCGAAGCAACTCGAATACCACAACTGAAAACAAAACAAAGGATTGGCTTGCAGAATAAGCCGGAACAAACATATGATAGAGATTTCGTCCGAAGTTTTCGTGGTGGGGCCTACACGGGCTCGATCATACAACACCATCATGTACAAGGCAGTGCACATGACATACGAAGCGTCCCCGAGTCGGCATAGCCAAGGACTCTTTAAGACACAACGAGACCACTGTAAAACCGACCGTGAATAGGTGGACCACTAGACGCCGAACCCCAATTTCATATCATACATCTGTCGGAAAGATATCCTAAGAGCTACTTGAATTCCCACCTATGAAACTTCCGAACCTTTCCGGTTATGCAATCAGGTGTTGGGGATACAGGGGAAGCATAATATCTCACCCAAACTAGCAAATCCTACATCCAGCTGTATCCATCCTTCAACACATAACCAAGAAACCTTCGGAAATCGTCTACCTCAACCTTCGAAAAGCATCCGTTATACAAGTTATGGCAATACTCCCGAACTCCCGGCCCAATACTGGGTGGCGTCGAGGTTATCTCACCAACGAATTGCATAAAAGAGATTTTCAATGTCGGCGTACTAAACTCAAGTATTCCAGAACTGCAACGATAAAATTATGATGACAACACCTCAGAGCTCAACTCCCCGGGACACTTCCACTAAACTCCTGACAGGAGGCACCAAGACAATGTTATCATCATAAAACCATCAGAACGATTCCAAGATACCCGCATTTTAGTGAAATTTGAGAAGAGAAGAGTCAAAACTCTACGTCAGGATGCCTCACCAGAGCGACGAGGAGACTGGGAAGTAAAAAGAATTCCTAAACTCTCCGATATATAATTCCTAGATGACTCAAAACATTTTTCTAGACACAACTCGGCCGCTAAAAATGATCAATCAGTGGGGGCTCCTAAGGTCGGGGAAGGCTGTGATTACCAACTTGTAATGCCCTCGATGAGGCTATATCTCCCACGTGTCGAAGCACGACTTAGAGGAATAACCGCATTGAAAGCAATGTCGCAAGTGAGGCAATCTTTACACAACCCATGTAATACATAAGGGAAAGAGATACATAGTTGGCTTACAATCGCCACTTCACACAATTACATGAATAAAGCATTACATCATCCAGATACAGTCAAGGTCCAACTACGGAACCAAAACAAAAGAAGAACCCCAAATGCGACAAAGGTCCCCGATCGACCCCAACTAGGCTCCACTACTGATCAACTAGAACAAAACAACATAAAGGACAATATCTTCGTCGAGCTCTTCTTGAGATGGGTTACGTCATCTGCACGGACTCATCGGCACCTGCAAACTGGTTTTGGAAGTATCTGTGAGCCACGAGGACTCAGCAATCTCGCACCCTCGCGATCAAGACTATTTAAGCTTATGGGTAAGGTAAAAGGTATGAGGTGGAGCTGCAGCAAGCGACTAGCATATATGGTGGCTAACATACGCAAATGAGAGCGAGAAGAGAAGGCAAAGCACGGTCGATAAAAGTATGATCAAGAAGTGATCCTGGACTACCTACGTCAAGCATAACTCCAACAACTGTGTTCACTTCCTGGACTTCACCGGAAAGAGACCATCACGGTTACACACGCGGTTGATTCAATTTAATTAAGGTCGACTTCAGGTTTTCTACAACCGGACGTTAACAAATTCCCATCTGCCCATAACCGCGGGCATGGCTTTCGAAAGTTCAAATCCCTGCAGGGTTGTCCCAACTTAGCCCATCACAAGCTCTCACGGTCAACGAAGGAATAGACCTCCACCCGAGACATTCCGATCAGACTCGGTATCCCGGTACAACAAGACATTTTGACAGGGTAAAACTAAACCAGCAACACCGCCCGAATGTGCCAACAAATCCCGATAGGAGCTGCACATATCTCTTTCTCAGGGCACACTCAGATTGTCCTAGGTACGGGTAGGCCAGCCCAGAGTTTCCCCTGGTGGCCACCGATAGCTGACAGGTGGACCAACACTCAGAGGAGCACTGGCCCGGGGGGGAGGGGGTAAAATAATGATGACCCTTGAGTCTGCAGAACCCAAGGGAAAGAAAAGGCTAGGTGGCAAATGGTAAAACCTATGTTGGGCATTGCTGGAGAAGCTTTACTTAAGGCGAACTGTCAAGGGGTTCCCATTATAGCCCAACCGCGTAAGGGACGCAAAATCCGGGAACATAACACTGATATGACGGAAACTAGGGCGGCAAGAGTGGAACAAAACACCAGGCATAAGGCCGAGCCTTCCACCCTTTACCAAGTATATAGATGCATTAATTAAATAAGATATATTGTGATGTCCCAACAAGTAAACATGTTCCAACAAGGAACAACATCTCCATGTTCCAACAAGGAACAACATCTCCATGTTCCAACAAGGAACAAACTTCAATCTTCACCTGCAACTAACAACGCTATAAGAGGGGCTGAGCAAAGCGGTAACATAGCCAATCAACGGTTTGCTAGGACAAAGTGGGTTAGAGGCTTGGTTCAACAATATGGGAGGCATGATAAGCAAGTGGTAGGTATCGCAGCATAGGCATAGCAAAAGAGCGAGCAACTAACAAGCAAAGATAGTAGTGATTTCGAGGGTATGATCATCTTGCCTGAAATCCCGCAAGGAAGAAGAACGAGTCCAAGAAGAAGATAAACAGACATAGTCGAACGGGTCCTCACAAACGCAACGTTATCGGAACCAACCCGAAGAAGCAACACCGGAAAGGAGCAAACAACATAGTAAACAACCAACACATAATCATGGCATGATGCACAATCAAGTATGATGCATGTCCGGTTTAATGATAGATGGCATATCAAAGTGCACAAGCAATCCTACGAATTAAGTGGAGCTCAATATGCAACGGAGTTGCATATTGAAGAAAACACCACATCAAGTTATTTAGTTCGATCTCGTTTAAGTACCCAACAATATTAAATGTTGTTAGCATGGCAAGAGGTGAAGCAAATGAAAACTACCTATCTAGGCAAATTTAAATGAGGCCGGAAGCAACGAACAACAAATCCGGAAAATCCTCATATGCATAATTTAAGGTTTGGTACTGTTCTGCCCTAAACATTATTTTAGAGTTGTTAAACATGCAAGATGATGCCACCATGTTAAACTAGGAAAAATTCTACCCCATTTACATATAAAGTTTATTAAAATCGAAGTTACGGTTATTTAGTTATGAAATAAATCATTTTAATATGGCATAGGGGCAAATTTAATCAAACCGCATTTTAAACATTTTAACATGGCAAGAAATTGGCATATTATTAAACTACACAAAATTTTAAGCAAGTTTCACATATAAATTGTTTTAATCCGATGCACGGTTAATTATTTAGTATATGCATGAAGTGCAAGTGTTTTTCTATAAAACTGTCGTTCTCTGGATAATTGGACAAATCACAGAATCAGGAAAAAAACATATGCGGGCCGAAACAGAGGCCGGCCCAAGAAGAACAGGGATCTGGAGGGGAAAGCTCACATCGGGCCTAGCAGGCCGAACTGAAGCTGGGCCAGAGAGGAGGCGCACTGGGCCGACGGGGAATCATCGTGGGCCGAGCTGGATCTGACCGATCCGGTCAACGCGGGCGCTGGAGGCGTCGGCCTCGTCTTCGAAGCAGAGGAGAACAGGGGCGCGACTGGTTCGACAAGGACGGGGACGAGCTCGTTCCTGAGCAGAGGGCGATGGCGGACTTGGCGCCGGCGAGCAGGGGCGTGAGTGAGGCTGGCGAGGCAGCAGCGGGAGGACTGGATCCGCAGGAAGACGAACGAGAGGACAGCAGGCGACGAGGGTTCCTGCTGGTCTGACGACGGGGTCCTCGGTGCTCGGGAGACGGATCCGGACGGCGGGACATGGGGCGCCGGCGACGCTTGGCGCGACGCAGAGCTCCGGCGGCGCGGTCAACGGGCAGGAGAGGCAGGGTCGACCGGCTGCTGCGGTGATGTTCACGGCGGCTGCAGATGGAGCTCGGGCGCGGGGCACACCCATCCATGGCGGCGCTGACGAAGGAGATGCAGGCGAGGAAAAGGACACGGGGGAGGCCGAGGCAGGGTGCTCGGGCAGAGGAGCAGATGCTCCTGGACGAGGGGAGGCACAGGAGATCGGGGCCCGCGGTGACCTGCTCCCTTGCGAGCTCAGGCGAGGTAGAGGAGATCCACGGGCGCGTGGGGACTCAGTGGTTGGTCGGGGATACAAATCGAGAAGGTGGGGGTCGATGGATTGGGCAGGGGAGAATGAGAGGATCCCGAGGAAGAAGGGTAGGTGGCGGCGCGATGGGACAAGAGGGTTAGAATTTAGGGTTGCTGCCTAGGGGATTGGTCTATATATAGCACTGGATTTTGGTTAGCGGCAATTTCGTCCCTCCGATCGAAATCAGACGGTCGGCAAAATAGGCTAGGGAGTCCAAATAAGAAAACGGTGATGTTTTGTAGACGTTTGGGGATGATCCGGATCCAACGGTGGCGACAGTCCGGGTCGGGTCCGGGACAACTTTTCGGACACGCGCGCGAGGAGGGCCATGTCACATCCCTAGCTTCTGGTAATACTTAGTGTTGGCATCTTGCTTGCATCATGTTTGAATTTCATTTAACTTTGAAATGGGGATAGTGAAACCCTCAGAAATCATTTCTGGAAATGATTTCAGATAAAAATTGCTCCAAAAAGGTCCAAGAAAATGTTCATGTTGCTCTCTGGAAATATTGGACAGAGATAAAAATCAAACCAATATTATTAGGAGCTCATAGATATTTATTTTGGGCATTTGGATTTAATGAATAATTATTTGCTTTGGATATATATTTGTTATATATAATATATATGTCCAAAAATTATGTTAGTTGTTGAGGAGCTCTGGAATAATACCACTAGCTCCTGCAAAAATTGGCATAAGTAAATTAATTGAGTTAGTATTTTTATTAAATCAAAAAAAATGTCAGAATAAAAAAACGAAAAAGGAATAAAACCCTTACCTGGCCTTACCTGGCAACCCAGCTGGCCCAGCACGGCCCAGCCCACCAGAGCCAGGCGCCAGTCGTCTCCTTCCCTTGCCAAGAGGACGACGGCGTGGTGCACGCACAGGAGGCGAAGCCACCTCCTGCTGCCTCCCCCGTCCTCACCCGAGCGCCACGGAGATGCTTGCAACCCCCTGGTCACTCTCCCCCTCTTTGTTGGGGAACGCAGTAATTTCAAAAAATTTCCTACGCACACGCAAGATCATGGTGATGCACAGCAACGAGAGGGGAGAGTGTTGTCTACGTACCAACGCAGACCGACTGCGGAAGCGATCACACAACGTAGAGGAAGTAGTCGTACGTCTTCTTCCCGATCCAACCGATCCAAGCACCGTTACTCCGGCACCTCCGAGTTCTTAGCACACGTTCAGCTCGATGACGTTCCTCGGGCTCCGATCCAGCAAAGCGTCGAGGAAGAGTTCCGTCAGCACGACGGCGTGGTGACGATCTTGATGTACTACCGACGCAGGGCTTCGCCTAAGCACTGTAACGGTATGATCGAGGTGGAATTTGGTGGCAGGGGGCACCGCACACGGCTAAGGAACGATCTCAAGGATCAACTTGTGTGTCTTGGGGTGTCCCCTGCCCCTGTATTTATATGTTGGAAGAGGGGGGGCTGGCCGGCCAAGAGGGGAGGCGCAGGGGAGTCCTACTCCCACCGGGAGTAGGACTCCTCCCCCCCAATCCTAATCCAATTAGGACTCTCGGGGGGGGGAAAGAGAGAGAAGGGGGGCCGGCCCCTTGTCCTATTCCTAATAGGACTCTAGGGGGGCGCCGGCCAGCTAGTGGGCTTCTCTTTTCTCTTTTCCACTAAGGCCCAAAAGGCCCATTTACCTCCCGGGGGGGTTCCGGTAACCCTCTCGGTATTCCGGTAAAATCCCGATTTCACCCGGAACGTTTCCGGTGTCCAAACATAGGCTTCCAATATATCAATCTTTACGTCTCGACCATTTCGAGACTCCTCGTCATGTCCGTAATCTCATCCGGGACTCCGAACAACCTTCGGTACATCAAAATGCATAAACTCATAATAACTGTCATCGTAACGTTAAGCGTGCGGACCCTACGGTTCGAGAACAATGTAGACATGACCGAGACACGTCTCCGGTCAATAACCAATAGCGGGACCTGGATGCCCATATTGGCTCCTACATATTCTACGAAGATCTTTTATCGGTCAGACCGCATAACAACATACGTTGTTCCCTTTGTCATCGGTATGTTACTTGCCCGAGATTCGATCGTCGGTATCCAATACCTAGTTCAATCTCGTTACCGGCAAGTCTCTTTACTCGTTCCGTAATACATCATCTAACAACTAACATATTAGTTGCAGTGCTTGCAAGGCTTATGTGATGTGCATTACCGAGAGGGCCCAGAGATACCTCTCCGACAATCGGAGTGACAAATCCTAATCTCGAAATACGCCAACCCAACATCTACCTTTGGAGACACCTGTAATGCTCCTTTATAATCACCCAGTTACGTTGTGACGTTTGGTAGCACCCAAAGTGTTCCTCCGGCAAACGGGAGTTGCATAATCTCATAGTCATAGGAACATGTATAAGTCATGAAGAAAGCAATAGCAACATACTAAATGATCGTGTGCTAAGCTAATGGAATGGGTCATGTCAATCAGATCATTCAACTAATGATGTGACCTCGTTAATCAAATAACAACTCTTTGTTCATGGTTAGGAAACATAACCATCTTTGATTAACGAGCTAGTCAAGTAGAGGCATACTAGTGACATTCTGTTTGTCTATGTATTCACACATGTATTATGTTTCCGGTTAATACAATTCTAGCATGAATAATAAACATTTATCATGATATAAGGAAATAAATAATAACTTTATTATTGCCTCTAGGGCATATTTCCTTCAGTCTCCCACTTGCACTAGAGTCAATAATCTAGTTCACATCGCCATGTGATTTAGCAGCAATAGTTCACATCGCCATGTGATTAACACCCATAGTTCACATCGTCATGTGACCAACACTCAAAAGGTTTACTAGATTCAGTAATCTAGTTCACATATCTATGTGATTAACACCCAAAGAGTACTAAGGTGTGATCATGTTTTGCTTGTGAGATAATTTTAGTCAACGGGTCTGTTACTTTCAGATCCGTAAGTATTTTGCAAATTTCTATGTCAACAATGCTCTGCATGGAGCTACTCTAGCTAATTGCTCCCACTTTCAATATGTATCCAGATTGAGACTTAGAGTCATCTAGATTAGTGTCAAAACTTGTATCGGCGTAACCCTTTACGACGAACCTTTTGTCACGTCCATAATCGAGAAACATATCCTTATTTCACTAAGGATAATTCTGACCGCTGTCCAGTGATCTACTCCTAGATCACTATTGTACTCCCTTGCCAAATCAGTGCAGGGTATACAATAGATCTGGTAAACAGCATGGCATACTTTATAGAACTTATGAATGAGGCATAGTGAATGACTTTCATTCTCTTTCTATCTTCTGCCGTGGTCGGGCTTTGAGTCTTTACTCAACTTCACACCTTGTAACACAGGCAAGAAACCTTTTCTTTGGCTGTTCCATTTTGAACTACTTCAAAATCTTGTCAAGGTATGTACTTATTGAAAAACTTATCAAGCGTCTTGATCTATCTCTATAGATCTTGAAGCTCAATATGTAAGTAGCTTTACCGAAGTCTTTCTTTGAAAAAACTCTTTTCAAACACTCCTTTATGTTTTACAGAATGATTCTACATTATTTCCGATCAACTTTATCAGAAATGCTGTAGTGCTCCCACTCACTTTATTGTAAATACAGGCTTCACCGCAAGTCTGTATAAAACTATATGCTTTGATCAACTCATCAAAGCGTATATTCCAACTCCGAGATGTTTGCACCAGTCCACAGATAGATTGCTGGAGCTTGCATTTTTAGTTAACACCTTTAGGATCGACAAAACCTTCTAGTTGCATCGTATACAACTCTTCTTTAGCAAATCCATTAAGGAATGCAGTTTTGTTTATCCATTTGCCAGATTTCATAAAATGCGGCAATTGTTAACATGATTCGGACAGATTTAAGCATAGATACGAGTGAGAAAATCTCATCGTAGTCAACACCTTGAACTTGTCGAAAACCTTTTTGCGACAATTCTAGCTTTGTAGATAGTAACACTACTATCAGCGTCCGTCTTCCTCTTGAAGATCCATTTATTTTCTATGGCTTGCCGATCATAGGGCAAGTCAATCAAAGTCCATACTTTGTTCTCATACATGGATCATATCTCAGATTTCATGGCTTCAAGCCACTTTGCGGAATCTGGGCTCACCATCGCTTCTTCATAGTTCGTAGGATCATCATGATCTAGTAGCATGACTTCCAGAACAGGATTACCGTACCACTCTGGTGCGGATCTCACTCTGGTTGATCTACGTGGTTCAGTAGTATCTTGTCCTGAAGCTTCATGATCATCATCATTAGCTTCCTCACTAATTGGCATAGGTGTCGCAGAAACAGTTTTCTGTGATGTACTAATTTCCAATAAGGGAGCAGGTACAGTTACCTCGTCAAGTTCTACTTTCCTCCCACTCATTTCTTTCGAGAGAAACTCCTTCTCCAGAAAGTTTCCGAATTTTAGCAACAAAAGTTTTGCCTTCGGATCTGTGATAGAAGGTGTATCCAATAGTTTCCTTTGGATATCTTATGAAGACGCACTTCTCCGATTTGAGTTTGAGCTTATCAGGATGAAACTTTTTCACATAAGCATCACAACCCCAAACTTTTTAAGAAACGACAACTTTGGTTTCTTGCTAAACCATAGTTCATATAGTGTCGTCTCAACGGATTTAGATGGTGCCCTATTTAACGTGAATGCAGCTGTCTCTAATGCATAACCCCAAAACGATAGTGGTAAATCGGCAAGAGACATCATAGATTGCACCATATCTAATAAAGTACGGTTATGACGTCCGTACACACCATTACATTGTGGTGTTCCAGATGGCGTGAGTAGTGAAACTATTTCACATTGTTTTTAACTGAAGACCAAACTCGTAACTCAAATATTTGTCTCCGCGATCAGATCGTAGAAACTTTATTTTCTTGTCACGATGATTTTTCACTTCACTCTGAAATTCTTTGAACTTTTCAAATGTTTCAGACTTATGTTTCATCAAGTAGATATACTCATATCTGCTCAAATCATCTGTGAAGATCAGAAAATAATGATACCTGTCGTGAGCCTCAATATTCATCGGACCACATACATCAGTATGTATGATTTCCAACAAATCTGTTGCTCGCTCCATTGTTCCGGAGAACGGCGTTTTTGTCATCTTGCCCAAAAGGCATGGTTCGCAAGCATCAAGTGATTCATAATCAAGTGATTCCGAAAGCCCATCAGCATGGAGTTTCTTCATGCGCTTTATACCAATATGACCTAAACGGCAGTGCCACAAATAAGTTGCACTATCATTATTAACTTTGCGTCTTTTTGGTTTCAATATTATGGATATGTGTATCACTACGATCGAGATCCAACGAACTTGTTTCATTGGGTGTATGACCGTCGAAGGTTTTATTCATGTAAACAGAACAACAATTATTCTCTGACTTTAATGAATAACCGTATTGCAATAATCATGATCAAATCATATTCATGCTCAACGCAAACACCAAATAACACTTATTTAGTTTCAACACTAATCCCGGAAGTATAGGGGAGTGTGCGATGATGATCATATCAATCTTGGAACTACTTCCAACACACATCGTTACTTCACCCTTAACTAGTCTCTGTTTATTCTGCAACTCCCGTTTCGAGTTACTAATCTTAGCAACTGAACTAGTATCAAATACTGAGGGTTTGCTATAAACACTAGTAAAGTACACATCAATAACATGTATATCAAATATACGTATGTTCACTTTGCCATCTTTCTTATCCGCCAATCACTTGGGGTAGTTCCGCTTCCAGTGACCAGTCCCTTTGCAGTAGAAGCACTTAGTCTCAGGCTTAGGATCAGACTTGGGCTTCTTCACTTGAGCAGCAACTTGCTTGCCGTTCTTCTTGAAGTTCCCCTTCTTCCTTTTGCCCTTTTCTTGAAACTAGTGGTCTTGTCAACCATCAACACTTGATGTTTTTCTTGATTTCTACCTTCGTTGATTTCAGCATCACGAAGAGCTTAGGAATTACTTTTGTCATCCCTTGCATATTATAGTTCATCACAAAGTTCTACTAACTTGGTGATGGTGACTAGAGAATTCTGTCAATCACTATCTTATCTGGAAGATTAACTCCCACTTGATTCAAGCGATTGTAGTACTCAGACAATCTGGGCACATGCTCACTAGTTGAGCGATTCTCCTCCATCTTTTAGCTATAGAACTTGCTGGAGACTTCATGTCTCTCAACTCGGGTATTTGCTTGAAATATTAACTTCAACTCCTGGAACATCTCATATGGTCCATGACGTTAAAAACGTCTTTGAAGTCCCGATTCTAAGCCATTAAGCATGGTGCACTAAACTATCAAGTAGTCATCATATTGAGCTAGCCAAACGTTCATAACGTCTGCATCTGCTCCTGCAATAGGTCTGTCACCTAGCGGTGCATCAAGGACATAATTCTTCTGTGCAGCAATGAGGATAAACCTCAGATCACGGATCCAATCCGCATCATTGCTACTAACATCTTTCAACACAATTTTCTCTAGGAACATATCAAAATTAACACAGGGAAGCAACAACGCGAGCTATTGATCTACAACATGATTTGCAAAATACTACCAGGACTAAGTTCATGATAAATTTTAAGTTCAGTTAATTTACTTAAGAACTCCCACTTAGATAGACATCCCTCTAATCCTCTAAGTGATCACGTGATCCAAATCAACTAAACCATAACCGATCATCACGTGAGATGGAGTAGTTTTCAATGGTGAACATCAATATGTTGATCATATCTACTATATGATTCACGCTCGACCTTTCGGTCTCCGTGTTCCGAGGTCATATCTTATATGCATAGCTCGTCAAGTATAACCTGAGTATTCCGCGTGTGCAACTGTTTTGCACCCGTTGTATTTGAACGTAGAGCCTATCACACCCGATCATCACGTGGTGTCTCAGCACGAAGAACTTTTGCAACGGTGCATACTCAGGGAGAACACTTCTTGATAATTTAGTGAGAGATCATCTTATAATGCTACCGTCAATCAAAGCAAGATAAGATGCATAAAAGGATAAACATCACATGCAATCAATATAAGTGATATGATATGGCCATCATCATCTTGTGCTTTGTGATCTCCATCTCCGAAGCATCGTCATGATCACCATCGTCACCGGCGCGCCACCCTGATCTCCATCGTAGCAACGTTGTCGTCTCGCCAATCTTATGCTTCCACGACTATTACTACCGTTTAGTAATCTAGTAAAGCATTACATCGCGATTGCATTGCATACAATAAAGCGACAACCATATGGCTCCTGCCAGTTGCCGATAACTCGGTTACAAAACATGATCATCTCATACAATAAAATCAGCATCATGCTTTGACCATATCACATCACAACATGCCCTGCAAAAACAAGTTAGACGTCTTCTACTTTGTTGTTGCAAGTTTTACGTGGCTGCTACGGGCTTAAGTAAGAACACATCTCACCTACGCATCAAAACCACAACGATAGTTCGTCAAATAGACTCCGTTTTAACCTTCTCAAGGACCGGGCGTAGTCACACTTGGTTCAACTAAAGTTGGAGAGATAGTCTTCCGCAAGCCATCTATGTGCAAAGCACGTCGAGGGAACCGGTCTCGCATAAGAGTATGCGTAAGGTTGGTCCGGATCATCTCAACCAACAATACCGTCGAACCAAAGTATGACATGCTGGTAGGCAGTATGACTTGTATCGCCCACAACTCACTTGTGTTCTACTCGTGCATATAACATCAAACCATAAAACCTAGGCTCGGATGCCACTGTTGGGGAACGCAGTAATTTCAAAAATTTTCCTACGCACACGCAAGATCATGGTGATGCACAGCAACGAGAGGGGAGAGTGTTGTCTACGTACCAACGCAGACCGACTGCGGAAGCGATCACACAACGTAGAGGAAGTAGTCGTACGTCTTCTTCCCGATCCAACCGATCCAAGCACCGTTACTCCGGCACCTCCGAGTTCTTAGCACACGTTCAGCTCGATGACGTTCCTCGGGCTCCGATCCAGCAAAGCGTCGAGGAAGAGTTCCGTCAGCACGACGGCGTGGTGACGATCTTGATGTACTACCGACGCAGGGCTTCGCCTAAGCACTGTAACGGTATGATCGAGGTGGAATTTGGTGGCAGGGGGCACCGCACACGGCTAAGGAACGATCTCAAGGATCAACTTGTGTGTCTTGGGGTGTCCCCTGCCCCTGTATTTATATGTTGGAAGAGGGGGGGCTGGCCGGCCAAGAGGGGAGGCGCAGGGGAGTCCTACTCCCACCGGGAGTAGGACTCCTCCCCCCCAATCCTAATCCAATTAGGACTCTCGGGGGGGGGAAAGAGAGAGAAGGGGGGCCGGCCCCTTGTCCTATTCCTAATAGGACTCTAGGGGGGCGCCGGCCAGCTAGTGGGCTTCTCTTTTCTCTTTTCCACTAAGGCCCAAAAGGCCCATTTACCTCCCGGGGGGGTTCCGGTAACCCTCTCGGTATTCCGGTAAAATCCCGATTTCACCCGGAACGTTTCCGGTGTCCAAACATAGGCTTCCAATATATCAATCTTTACGTCTCGACCATTTCGAGACTCCTCGTCATGTCCGTAATCTCATCCGGGACTCCGAACAACCTTCGGTACATCAAAATGCATAAACTCATAATAACTGTCATCGTAACGTTAAGCGTGCGGACCCTACGGTTCGAGAACAATGTAGACATGACCGAGACACGTCTCCGGTCAATAACCAATAGCGGGACCTGGATGCCCATATTGGCTCCTACATATTCTACGAAGATCTTTTATCGGTCAGACCGCATAACAACATACGTTGTTCCCTTTGTCATCGGTATGTTACTTGCCCGAGATTCGATCGTCGGTATCCAATACCTAGTTCAATCTCGTTACCGGCAAGTCTCTTTACTCGTTCCGTAATACATCATCTAACAACTAACATATTAGTTGCAGTGCTTGCAAGGCTTATGTGATGTGCATTACCGAGAGGGCCCAGAGATACCTCTCCGACAATCGGAGTGACAAATCCTAATCTCGAAATACGCCAACCCAACATCTACCTTTGGAGACACCTGTAATGCTCCTTTATAATCACCCAGTTATGTTGTGACGTTTGGTAGCACCCAAAGTGTTCCTCCGGCAAACGGGAGTTGCATAATCTCATAGTCATAGGAACATGTATAAGTCATGAAGAAAGCAATAGCAACATACTAAATGATCGTGTGCTAAGCTAATGGAATGGGTCATGTCAATCAGATCATTCAACTAATGATGTGACCTCGTTAATCAAATAACAACTCTTTGTTCATGGTTAGGAAACATAACCATCTTTGATTAACGAGCTAGTCAAGTAGAGGCATACTAGTGACATTCTGTTTGTCTATGTATTCACACATGTATTATGTTTCCGGTTAATACAATTCTAGCATGAATAATAAACATTTATCATGATATAAGGAAATAAATAATAACTTTATTATTGCCTCTAGGGCATATTTCCTTCACTCTTTCCCGTGCCTATCCCTCGTCTGTTCCCCTTTCCCCAAGCACCACCGAGCGAAGCTCGTCGCCGCCGCTCACCGTCGCCGTAGCCACTGCCCACGCCGAGCCCCGTTGTCGTGTCCCACTGGTCTGCTGTCGAGCACCGCCTCACCAAGACGAAGGTCACATCACCGGACTTCCTGTGACGACGCCTCCGAGCTCGTCACCGCCGCATCTGCCGCCGGACTTCGCCCGTCGATCTGCGTCGTCCAGTGCCTCCCCGAGCTCAACGACGGCGCCGTTCGAATCTCCATGAGCCCCGCCGTCATCTCCCCCTCCTCCCCTGTCCTCCCATGCCCTCTAGCTCCCTTGCCGCACGAGCCGAAGCTCGGCTCCGCCATTGACGCAGCACGCGTGCTCCCCGTGCTCCATTCGCTGCCGTCGTGCAACGGCCGCGTCCTAGAGCACCCCTGGCGCTATCGTGCAGCACAGGCAGCTCGGCAGCGAGCCCTGGCGCAGCACCCGCACACCACCGAGCTCCGCCGCCGCAAAGCTCGCCGCCCCCACCGCTGCAGCCCATCCCCGGCATCCCCACGACCACCCCTGGACGCGCCGCACTGCGGGCGTTCCATAGAACCCATCCGCGCGGCCATCCGTCACCGGAAACGGCCGGCCGGTGAGTCGCTGCCGCACTGTAAGGTCGCCGGGCCTTAATCCGGTGACGCTGACGTGGCACGATTAATTAAGGTTAATGACGCAGTTAGCAACACCCTGGGACACAGACAGCCGGGCCCCACTGCCTAACTAACCGGCTAACTAAGCAAGATTAAGATTAATCTAATTACAGTGGGCCCATGTGTCAGCTTTGACTATGCTGATGTGGCGTTGACCCGCCCCCACCTGTCTGTGACCTAGGCAGCACTAGGTCACTGACCAGTGGGCCCCACAGGTCAGGTTTGACCTGGGCCGCTCCGTTGACCGCTGACGTCAGCGTGATGCTGTGCTGACGCAATAAATCATTCTCTGGTATTAAAATTAATCAGGAAATTCCAGAAAATGTTCAAAACTTCAAAAATTCATATAAATTCAACCGTAGCTCGGTTGAAATAATTTATATATGAAAAATTATCAGAAAAATTCAATCTATCCATCTGTACCATTTTCATGCATGACAAACCAACCTATACTTGCTGTATATATGGAAACACACTTATGGCTTATATAAAGAGCTTATTTGGAGATGCATTTGAATCTTTGGTTCAAATGGACTTCATGCGGTTGAATACTAGTTGCATTAGCTCAAACAGCATCACATCTTCATGCCATGTTCATGCATCAGATTGTTGCATATGCTTGTGTATTGATTGTTGGCACCGTTCCTTCTCGATAGGTCCTGCTCCGGAAGTGTTCGAGAGTACCTATCAGTGAAGCAGTGCCCCCCCCTTTGAACTACCAGGCAAGCAACCCCCCTTGTTCATTCCGATACAATCCCACTCTCTCGCTCCTGCTCTCTTTTATTGCATTAGGACAACAACGATTCAACTGCTACTTTATGCTGCGGTAGTTGAACCCATTCCTCTGCATGACCTGTCATTGCCACAGTAAATAGTTGAAACCCACTAGCATGTGTAGGGGTTGATTGAGCCATGTTGTGTTCTTGCCATGCCATGCCTGCTATTGCTTAGAGTTGTGTCAGGTCTGATTCATCGGGAATGAATTGGAGTGGTACGATATGTTCTGGTACTGAGAGTTAAGCGTGTGAACACGATTTGGTAAAGGTAGCGGTGAGAGGCCATGTAGGAGTACATGGTGGGTTGTCTCACTGGAACCGTCCTTAAGCACCGAGTTCCGTGTATGTTGTCCAATGACTAGCTACTACCACACATTGGAATGCTTAAGTGCCCCTCTCGACTTATTAGCCAACTTGATCTCTGTCCAGGAGTCGCAAATAGTCTCTGGTGTTTGTAGGTAGTGTTAGTAGTCTACCAAGTGGCACCCGGCCAGGTGGGCTTGGGACAGACTAGGCACAAGTGGCACGGTGTACCAAGCGCAGATCCATCCAGCGAGGTGGGCTTGGGAACCCTGCACATATCGTTTGGGGCCGTGAGCGACACTCCGGCCAGATCTCCTTGCGGATGGAACCCGAATAGGCGATAGACCTGGACTAGAGTCTTGTGTGGTTAGTCAGGTCGTGGCCGACACCCTCGCCAGGCTTCCGCTTGAAGGTTGCCGAGATACATGACGTGTACATGGTGATAAGTGGTGAGAGCGTGTGTGAAGAAGTACACCCCTGCAGGGTTATCATGATCTATTCGAATAGCCGTGTCCTCGGTTATGGACTTCTTGGATGCCTACGTGGTACATAGACAACTTAAAGTGGATATTCTAAAATGCTTAAGACAAGTGTGAGTGCTATGGATGGCCTTCTCGTAAGGAGACGAGGATGAATCCATAGTAGTGTATTGATGTGGTGACTAGTGGACTCGTGTGCGCTGCCTCACCTTAAAGAAGCTTCTCGTAATCGTAGAACCGAATAGCCACTGAGTCAAAGCTGGCTTGCTACAACTAAACCCCACATTACCCTCTTGATACAAATGCATGTATGTTAGGATCTGATGTAAGTCTTGCTGAGTACCTTTGTACTCACGTTTGCTTTATTTATGTTTTGCAGATGAGACCTCTGTCTCACTAGTAGTACCACTTGGACTTCGATGAGTAGCTTGTACCTCAGCTACGATCTTGATCGGACGTTGTAGATAGTCAGGCTCATAGCCTTTTCTTTTGTAGTCGTCTGTACTCAGACATGTAATGCTTCCGTTTGTTGCTTGTATGCTCTGAATGATGGGTCATGTGACCCCTGTTTGTATTTATGCTATGTGGCTCTTCTGAGCCTTTATCTATATGAGTTTGCATTATGTTGTGATGCCATGTTGTACATCACATACTTGCATATTATGCGTACGTGTAACGTGTATTGCTATGTGTGGGATCCGACAATCTGGTTGTTTATCCTTGGCAGCCTCTCCTATGGGGAAATGTAGTCTAGTGCTTCCTTGAGCCATAGTAGTCCGCTACAGCCCGGTTCACCGGAGTCCTGCTAGCCCAGCACTACTGCTCAGGACACTTGACTGGCCGGCATGTGTTTCACTTCATTCCTATGTCTGTCCCTTCGGGGAAATGTCACGCGGTGACATCCGGAGTCCTGTTAGCCCAGTGCTACAGCCCGGATTCACACGTTGATGACCGACATGCTCGATGTGATTCATGTATGCCTGTCCTCATGAGTTAGTGCCGCTTTGGATTCACGACTAGCCATGTCGGCGCGGGTTCTTTGTCATATGGATGCTAGCGACACTATCATATACGTGAGCCAAAAGGCGCAAACGGTCCCGGGCCAGGTAAGGTGGCACCCGTGGGAATACCGTGCGTGAGGCCGCAAAGTGATATGATGTGTTACATGCTAGATCGGTGTGACTTAGGATCGGGGTCCCGACAGGCCACGGGCTGACGAGAGAGGTTAGGTAGGGCCTGGCGGTGAGTGGGGTGGGCTGAGAAGAGAGAGGGGGAAAGCAACCCGGCAACTGTTTCCGGAGACCGGAAACGTCTGACGATAGACCGACTATATTGCCGCTATATTTATCCGTTGGGGCATCAAACGATCTCCGAATGCGATGAAACTTGATAGGCGGTCTATCTACACTATAATAAGACCGCACCCCAACTCTCATCCCATTCTGAGAACATTTTCCTGCCACTTATAAAATACTATTTCGGACATGTCGCGGGCGCGTGCAAGTGTGACTGGGCTCAGAACGGACAACGGATGGAACAAGGAGATCGGGACGGATGCAAGTTTTGAAAAACATGATGATGCAATGCACATGATGACATGACAAGATGCAACACGCAAGCAAATGACATGGCAACGACGGCGAATAACTGGAAGACACCTGGCACATCGGTCTCGGGGCGTCACATACAAGGAGATGGAGATTGCCATGATAAGAGCCAATGTCATGGAAGATGATGAGCAAACTATGGCATGTTTCCTGAATGGACTCAACCATCCTATCAAGAAGATCGCAGACTTCCAACCATACTAGCTAGTGCATCAAGCTACCAAAGCGGAACGCCAAGTGCAAGATGATTTCAAGTATGCCAAGTTCTCTTCAAAGTCATACGGTTTCTCCAACAACCAAGCTTCAACGACTCCAACACCGTCTACCAAGCCTTCTACAAGAAACATCGACAAGTCGAGTTCCAAGAAAGCTTCGTCAACCCCAAGTCATCCTCCTACTATGAGCAAATTCAAGTCGAGAGCTTCATCATCCTCAACCCCCACCGATGAGACCGTCAACACGAGTTCCTTCAAATGCTTCACATGCGGAGGCCGAGGCCACAAGTCCTATGAGTGCACCAACAAGTGGACCATGTTCCTCAAACGACGACGGCACTTATGACTCGATGAGTGAAGGAGAAATGGACGCTCTTGAGCAAGTCGCCATGCACCGGCAAGTGAACGATGAAGAGGAACAACTCTTTTGCGATGAAGATTCAAGTACCGTTCTTGTTGTCTCCAAGGTCTTGACTCTCCAACATCACCAAGAAGAAGACCAAAGATGCCACATATTCCACACCAAGGCCGGCATCAATGGACGATCCGTCAAGGTCATCATCGATGGAGGGAGTTGTCATAACCTCGCAAGTGAAGAACTTTGCTCCAAGCTCCAATTGCCCAAGACGAAGCACCCACATCCATACAAAGTGCAATGGCTTAGCGACGCCGGCACTATCCAAGTCGAGCACCGAGTACAAGTCTCCTTCAAAATTGGCGCCTACGAAGACACCTTGGAGTGCGATGTCGTTCCAATGACCGTTTGCCACCTTCTCCTTGGACGCCCATGGCAATTTGATAGAGGAGTCATCCACAACGGCCGAACGAACCACTACATCTTCAAGATGAAGGGCAAGGAGTACATCCTACATCCAATGTCGCCAAGCCAAGTGACCGCCGACAAGCAAGCCACCCATCGTGGAGATCATAGTGAGAGAGCGAGCCACCAAAAAGAGAGTGAGCGCCACAAGCCCAAATCGAACACCTCCACGATGAGTGAAAATAAGAACTTAGTCATATTTGCCACCAAAAGTGAGATAACAGGAGTGTGTGAGAACCCATCCAGTGTCCTACACTACGTCCTTATGTGCAAGGACAATGCACCAAAAACTAACACTTCTCACACCCTTCCTCTAGTGTTGTCTTCTCTTTTTGCAGGAATTTCATGATGTTTTCCCCGACGAGCTACCTCCGGGACTACCTCCACTACGAGGCATTGAGCACCGCATCAACCTCATCCCCGGAGCACCGCTTCCGAACAAAGCTCCCTACCGCGTCAACCCTGAAGAAACCAAAGAAAAACAAAGGCAAGTAAAGCATCTCATAGACCATGGACATGTGCGTGAAAGTTTGAGCCCTTGTGCCGGCCCGGTCATCCTTGTGCCAAAACGAGACGGTAGCTTTTGCATGTGCTCCGATTGTAGACCTATCAATGCTATCACCGTTCGTTATAGGTATCCAATTCCACGCCTAGATGATATGTTTGATGAACTTAGTGGTGCCACTATATTTTCCAAAATTGATCTTAAGAGTGGTTACTATCAAATCCACATACAAGAGGGTGATGAATGGAAAACCGCCTTCAAAACCAAGTTCAGCTTGTATGCGTGGTTAGTCATGCCTATGGGTCTATCGGAAGTACCGGGTACTTTTATGCGTCTTATGAATCATGTCTTTCGCCCTTACATTGATATATTTTTTGTGGTCTACTTTGATGATATCCTTGTTTATAGCAAATCTCTTAGAGATCATGTCACCCATGTTTGCACCGTTTTGCGAACTCTTCGAAAAGAGCACCTCTATGCTAATATGGAGAAATGCCTTTTTGGCGTTGACAAGATCGTTTTCTTGGGTTTTGTTGTTTCTTCTAAGGGTGTTCATCTAGATCAAGGCTATTAAGACTTGGCCCCAACCAACCAACTTGCAACAAGTGCATAGCTTTCTTGGCCTTGCGGGTTTCTATCGTCGCTTTGTGAAAGATTTTAGCACCATTGCTTCGCCTTTGCATGCTTTGAGAAAGAAGAATGCGCCTTTTGTTTGGGGACCATCCCAAGATACCGCTTTCATTGAGCTTAAGAGTTTGCTTACTCATGCTCCCGTGCTTGCTTTACCCAACTTTGACAAACCCTTTGAGATTCATTGTGATGCTAGTGCTAATGGCATAGGAGGTGTGTTAGCGCAAGAGAAGCGCCCCATAGCTTACTTCAGTGAGAAACTCTCCGGCGCGCAACTCAATTACCCCATATATGACAAAGAGCTATATGCTTTAGTCCGCGTTTTGCATGAATGGGAACACTATCTTCGCCCTCATGAGTTTATCATTCATACCGATCATGAAACGCTCAAGTATCTTAAGGGACAAACTAAGTTGAACAAGCCTCATGCTAAATGGAGTGAATTTATCGAGTCTTTTCCTTATGTCATCAAGTACATTAAGGGTAAGGAAAACATTGTGGCGGATGCCCTTTCCCACTTATGCATGCTTGTCACTCAACTTGAATTGGATGTCATTGGCTTTGAGAATATCAAAGAATTGTATGACCATGATCCTACTTTTGCTACTCCTTATGCCAAACGTTTGACGCTCAACTTTTGGGAACGCTATTACATCAAAGATGGATATCTTATGAGAGCTAACAAACTTTGCATCCCTGAGTCTTCTCTTTGTTTGTTGCTTTTGCAGGAATCTCATGGAGGAGGCTTAATGGGACATTTTGGATGAGACAAGACGTTCGCCACGCTCTCGAAGAACTACTTTTGGCCAAAGATGTTTCGCGACGTCAACCGCTTCACCAACCGATGCTCTACATGTCGCAAAGCTAAGTCCAAGGCTCAATCCCATGGCCTTTATATGCCTCTACCAATTCCATATCAACCATGGTAAGACATTAGCATGGACTTTGTACTTGGTTTGCCTAGGACTGGAAATGGGAAGGATTCGGTATTTGTCGTTGTGGACCGTTTCTCAAAAATGGCACATTTCATTCCTTGCAACAATATAGACGATGCTTCACATGTTGCTAGTCTCTTTTGTAGGGAAATATTGCGTCTACATGGAGTGCCAAAGACTATCGTCTCGGACTGCGACGTCAAGTTCCTTAGCTACTTTTGGAAGACCCTATGCACCAAGCTTGGAATCAAGCTATGTCTCTACGGCATATCATCCACAAACCGCAGCCAAACGGAAGTTACCAACCGCACACTCTCCGCTCTACTTCGAGTACTCATCAAGAAGAACATCAAGGAGTGGGAGGAGTGCCTACCTATCACCGAGTTCACCTACAACCGAGCAAGACACTCAACAACCGGCAAGTCCCCTTTCGAGGTCGTCTATGGCTTCAACCCTTTGTCACCATTGGACATTCTCCCTCTACCACTCAAAGAGCGCATCAATTTGGACGCTAGTGCAAGAGCGACACATCTCAAGAAGGTGCATGAAGATACAAGGAACACCATCAAGCGCCAAGTTCAATGCCTTGCGTCCAAGCTCAACTTCAACAAGCACCCTATGGTCTTCAACATTGGTGATCTCGTGTGGCTACACCTTCGCAAGGACCATTTTCCACAAGAACGCAAGTCCAAGCTTCGACCCCGAGCGGATGGACCCTTCAAGGTGCTCGCACGCTACAATGACAACGCTTAGAAGATCAACTCCCGCGCGACAAGTACAACGTGAGCGACATCTTCAACGTCAAAGATCTCTCTCCCTTCCATGGTGATGAAGAATTTGATCCGAGGTCGGATCTTCCCCAAGGGAGGGGAGATGATGCAGAGCATCCCAAGGCCACCCCCATGGACCCAACTACATCTCCTATGACACCTCTTGGACCCATGACACAAGCACGTGCAAGAGCTCTTGAAACCAAGGTGACATCTCACCTCTCACAATTTCACTTCGATGCACATCAGACATGGCTACTACATCATATGGACACTTTGTGCATACTCAGGTATCATGGAGAAGCTAAGGAGCAAGGATAAGAAGAAGGGGAAGATGGACGAGAACACGGAGAAGAAGGAGGGCTGAAGGAAAAGTCCCAGCCACCGGACGACTGGCCGGGACCGGATGTCCAGCGCCTGATGCTCCAGCCGAACCCCAGCGAGCGGTCATCCGGCCCAAATCGGAAGACCGGTGCCCCTGCACCCGAGCCAAACGAGCGGACGACTGGTGCCAGCGGATGATCGGTAGCCACCGGAAATCCGCTACACCAGCATCCGAGCCAGAATGAGCGGACGATCGGTAGCCACCGGACGTCCGGCCGCCCCTGAGACACCGGACGTCCGCCCCCAGCGGACGTCCGTTACCTGGTTGTGTCCAGATTCGGGCCCGAGGCCCATGTACCCCTACTTTCGCCCCCTTTTGCACTTAGTCTATAAATAGACCTCCTATTCATCCTAGCTAGGGCCAGCAAAGGATTAGCTCATATTTCATGTGAGAGCTTTGATCATCCACTTGGTTACCTTCTCCTCATAGATTCGAGCCTCCACCGGAGAAGATCCCCAAGCGGATTCAAGACCCCTCTTTAGGGAAGAACTCAAGACCTCCTCACGGAGAAGACCAGCTACCCTTGTATCATCCTTAGTTGATTGTGCACCATGTGAACTCTATGTATCCGAGGATCTAGCACATGTGTGACTATCTTGTGTTGGTTTAGTGATTCTCTTGTGTTTTCCTTTGTGTTCCCTTCGTTTTCTCCCCTTGTGTTCTTCATGTTCAACGCGGGATCCGCTCCTATCGTGAAAGATTGGCCCCTAGGGTTCCTACCCTACATCACAATTCAAAACCAATACCCTTAATTGAATGGAAGGCATTCATCCTCAAGTGAGCTCAATGATATTGTAGATGGCTAGCGTGCGTCTTCTGAAGGAAATATGCCCTGGAGGCAATAATAAAGTTGTTATCTATATTTCCTTATATCATGATAAATGTTTATCATTCATGCTAGAATTGTATTAACCGGAAACTTAGTACATGTGTGAATACATAGACAAACAGAGTGTCCCTAGTATGCCTCTACTTGATTAGCTCGTTAATCAAAGATGGCTAAGTTTCCTAGCCATGTACATGTGTTGTCATTTGATGAACGGGATCACATCATTAGAGAATAATGTGATGGACAAGACCTGTCCGTTAGCTTAGCATAATGATCGTTCAGTTTTATTGCTACTGCTTTCTCCATGACATATACATGTTCCTCTGACTATGAGATTATGCAACTCCCGAATACCGGAGGAACACCTTGTGTGCTATCAAACGTCACAAGTAACTGGGTGATTATAAGGATGCTCTACAGGTGTCTCCAATGGTGTTTGTTGTGTTGGCATAGATCGAGATTAGGATTTGTCACTCCGTCTATCAGAGAGGTATCTCTGGGCCCTCTCGGTAATGCACATCAATATAAGCCTTGCAAGCAATGTGACTAATGAGTTAGTTGTGGGATGATGCATTACGGAACAAGTAAAGAGACTTGTCGGTAACGAGATTGAACTAGGTATTGAGATACCGACGATCGAATCTCGGGCAAGTAACATACCAATGACAAAAGGGAAGAACGTATGTTGTTATGCGGTTTGACCGATAAAGATCTTTGTAGAATATGTAGGAACCAATATGAACATCCGGGTTCCGCTATTGGTTATTGACCGGAGATGAGTCTCGGTCATGTCTACATAGTTCTCGAACCCATAGGGTCCGCATGCATAACGTTTTGTGACGATATGTATTATGAGTTATGTGATTTGATGACCGAAGTTTGTTCAGAGTCCCGGATAAGATCGGGGACATGACGAGGAGTCTCGAAATGGTCGAGATGTAAAGATCGATATATTGGAAGGCTATATTCGGACATCGGAAAGGTTCCGAGTGATTCGGGTATTTTTTGGAGTACTGGAGAGTTACGGGAATTCGTATTGGGCCTTAATGGGCCATAAGGGAAAGGAGAGAAAGGCCTCAAGGGTGGCTGCACCCCTTCCCCATGGACCGGTCCAAATTGGACTAGGGAAAGGGTCACCCCCTTCCTTCCTTCTCCTTCTCCCTTCCCTTTTTCCTATTCCATGTGGGAGGTGGAATCCTACTTGGACTAGGGAGTCCTAGTAGGAGTCCACACTTTGGGCGCGCCCTATGAGGGCCGGCCTCCTCCTCCCTCCATCCTTTATATACGTGGCCAGGGGGAACCCCATAGACACACAAGTTGATCATTGATCTCTTAGCCGTGTGCGGTGGCCCCCTCCACCATAATTCACCTAGGTCATATCGTAGCGGTGCTTAGGCAAAGCCCTGTTCTGGTAGCATCATCATTACCGTCATCACGCCGTCGTGCCGACGAAGCTCTCCCTCGACACTCTGCTGGATCGTGAGTTCATGTGACGTCACCGAGCCGAACGTGTGCAGATCACGGAGGTGTCATACTTTTGGAACTAGGATCAGTCGATTGTGAAGATGTACGACTACATCAACCGGTTGTCATAACGCTTCCATTTACGGTCTACGAGGGTATGTGGACAACACTCTCCCCTCTCGTTTCTATGCATCACCATGATCTTGCGTGTGTGTAGGAATTTTTTTGAAATTACTGCATTCCCCAATAGTGGCATCAGAGCCAGGTTTATGCGTAGATGTTATATGCACGAGTAGAACACAAAGGAGTTGTGGGCGTGGGTATATACATATTACTTGCCGTCACTAGTTGATTCTTGATTCGGCGATATTGTTGGATGAAGCGCCCCAGACCGACATTACGCGTAAAAGTGGCTGGTGGGTGTTAGTTTCTCCAACTTTAGTTGAATTGGATTCAATGAACATGGTTCTTTCTGAAGATCAAAAAACAATCACTATACCACGTTGTGGTTTTTGATGCGTAGGTAAGAACGGTTCTTGCTCAGCCCATAGCAGCTATGTAGAACTTGCAACAACAAAATAGAGGACGTCTAACTTGTTTTTGCAGGGTGATACGTCTCCAACGTATCTATAATTTTTGATTGCTCCATGCTATATTATCTACTGTTTTAGACATTATTGGGCTTTATTATCCACTTTTATATTATTTTTGGGACTAACCTATTAACCGGAGGCTGCTACCTCTTGAGCACTACGTTGGATTTCCCCGAAGAGGAAGGGATGATGCAGCAAAGTAGCGTAAGTATTTCCCTCAGTTTTTGAGAACCAAGGTATCAATCCAGTAGGAGGCTATGCTCGAGTCCCTCGTACCTACACAAAAACAATAGCTCAACGCAACCAACGCGCTTAGGGGTTGTCAATCCCTTCACGGTCACTTACGAAAGTGAGATCTGATAGAGATGATAAGTAATATTTTTGGTATTTTTGATATAAAGATGCAAAGTAAATAAAGTAAAAGCAAAGTAAAATGTAACACCCTCGATGCGGCTATATCTCCTACGTGCCGAAGCACGACTTAGAGGCATAACCGCATTGAAAGCAATGTCGCAAGTGAGGTAATCTTCACAACAACCCATGTAAATAAATAAAGGGGAAAAGGTACATAGTTGGCTTACACTCGCCACATCACACAAATGCATAAATAAGTCATTACATTCATCCAATACACTCATGGTCTGACTACGGTACCAAAATAAAGATCAACCCCCAAATGCGACAAAGTCCCCGATCGCCCCAACTGGGCACCACTACTGATCATCTGGGAAAGACACATAGTAATGATGAGAGTCTTCATCGAACTCCCACTTGAGCTCAGGTGCATCATCTGGAGCGGTATCATCGGTCCCTGCATCTGGTTTTGGAAGTAAACTGTGAGTCACGGGGACTCAGCAATCTCACACCCTCGTGATCAAGACTATTTAAGCTTATAGGTAAGGCAAAGGTATGATGTGGAACTACAGAAAGCGATTAGCATATATGGTGGCTAACATACTCGCAAAAGAGAGCGAGAAGAGAAGGCAAAAGCACGGTCGAACAACTATGATCAAGAAGTGATCCTAGAACAACCTACGTCAAGCATTACTCCAACACCGTGTTCACTTCCCGGACTCCACCGAGAAGAGACCATCACGGTTACACACGTGGTTGGTGCATTCTAATTAAGTTAAGTTTCAGGTTATCTACAACCGGACATTAACAAATTCCCATCTCCCCATAACCGCGAGCACGGCTTTCGAAAGTTCAAATCCCTGCAGGGGAGTCCCAACTTAGCCCATCACAAGCTCTCACGGTCAACGAAGGATATTCCTTCTCCCAAGACAATCCGATCAGACTCGGCATCCCGGTTACAAGACATCCTCGACAATGGTAAAACAAGTCCAGCAGCACCGCCCGAATGTGCCGACAAATCCCGATAGGAGCTGCACATATCTCGTTCTCAGGGGACACTCAGATAAGCAATCCGTACAACTAAAACCAGCCCTCGAGTTTCCCTGAGGTGGCGCTGCAAGGGGCTCTAGTTTGGACCAACACTCAGAGGAGCACTGGCCCGGGGGGGGGGGGTTAATAAAGATGACCCTTGGGCTCCGGAAACCCAAGGGAAAAAGAGGCTAGGTGGCAGATGGTAAAACCAATGTTGGGCATTGCTGGAGGAGTTTTATTCAAGGCGAACTGTCAAGGGGTTCCCATTATAACCCAACTGTGTAAGGAACGCAAAATCCGGGAACATAACACCGATATGACGGAAACTAGGGCGGCAAGAGTGGAACAAAACACTAGGCATAAGGCCGAGCCTTCCACCCTTTACCAAGTATATAGGTGCATTAAGATAAACAAGATAATATTGTGATATCCCAACAATAAACAAGTTCCAACAAGGAATGATCTCCAAACTTCACCTGCAACTAGCAACGCTATAAGAGGGGCTGAGCAAAGTGGTAACATAGCCAAACAACGGTTTGATAGGACATCGTGGGTTAAAGGTTTGACATGGCAATATGGGAGGCATGATAGGCAAGTGGTAGGTAACATAGCATAGGCATAGCAAAAGAGCGAGCATCTAGCAAGCAAAGATAGAAGTGATTTTGAGGGTATGGTCATCTTGCCTGCAAAGTACTCAGAGTTGCCTTGATCCTTGTAAGCGAACTCAACGGGCTCCTCATTCATGAACTCGTCTCCCGGCTCTACCCAAGCAAGAAGAACAAGCAAAAAGGAACGCAATCAACCACGTGCAATGCTCAAGCAACAAGATGCAAACATGGTATGATATGCGGGATGCGATATGTGATGCATATGCAAGATTTGGAAAGGAATGATTGAACCTGGCCTCAACTTGGAAAACCAAGAGTGCCACTGGAAAGGGGAGATGATTTCGGTTGAAATCGATAGAAAAGATCACCGGAATCGGATGCACGGTTTGGAAATGGCAAGCAAAACAAATATGGCACCGGTCTGCGATAATCAGCAAGTAGCCATCTAAATGCATCAAGATAAATATGCTACAGCACTCAAACATGACAAAAAATATATGGCAGGGATCCACTCATGATGCTTGACAAAAGATGAACACTGAGCTATGGCTAATTCATCCATTAACAGGTTGAAACAAGCATGGCAAAAGTGCAAATGATGACAGGTTTCAGACTTAGTGAAATTAACACAAGTCTGGAATTTATCATCAGGAAGCAATCTTTAGAGCATGAAAACTACCTGCTACAGGAACATATCATGGCAAAGCAAGGCATGGCATGAAGCTATTCTGAGCATATAACAAAAGTCCCTTAGTGATCTTGAGCCAAAAGGGATCAGAAAATACAATTGTAAGCATGTGAACATAGCAAAAACACAAACAGATTCAGACTTAGTGAAAAACTGGAGCATGCAAAACAGTTAACAGGTAAGCATGTTTACGAGCTTGATGCACTCACTACAGAGCATGGCATGACAAATTAAGCATACACCCATGAATAAGACATGGCATAGAAGCTAGAGATGGCAAGAACAACAACATATCATGCACGGATCAATAGCAACATCCTCGGCAAAATCGCTAAACATGTCAACAATCTGCCAGGAACATTTTATAGCAAAAGTAGAGCTCGATTGACTCAAGCTACTGTGCTCCATAATTGCAAACAAAGACATGGATGGATATATCACAACAATTTAACAAAACATCCTTCCTGATCATCCTCAAAAGAGGCATGGATCAGTAGGAAACAAAATGAACATATGGCATAAAAACAATATCAGGACAAGGACTTAGTGAAATTCTAAGTCCCTGAAATCAACATCATTGGTTAAGCTACTTTGCATGCTTGTGCTAGTCACCACAAAGATCACAAAATTACATGGCAAGCACCTCTGTAAAGATAACATGGTATTCTACCAAACACATGTAGAGCTCAGGATCATAGCATGCACACATTAATCATGGCAAAAATGACAAAAGGCCATTTGCTGAAACAGATCTAAAATATTCCTCACAAAGCCCTCTTCCAACAGCATTTCATGCATCAAGATGAGCTCAAATGAAAATGATGCAATGAAATGAAATGATATACTCGTCGAGACGAACAATTTGATATGCTACACGCACGAATCGGATCTACGGATGCAGAGGTATGGCATGTCAAAGTATGCAAAAAAAATATTAGGGTAAGGAGGGAAAATCAACCCAGATCTAGATCCAGATCGCATGCGGATCGAGGTTCGTCGCCGGAATCGAAGAACTCGCCAGAGGGTCACCGGACTTGTCATTCCGAGAAGGAGGAGGGAGAAGGAGCCGGATCCGGGGCGCGAGGGCGGCGGAGGAGGTCCGGGCGGCGAGGTTGGAGGCGAGCCGCGGCGCGGGGGCGTCGGGCTCCGGCGACCGGAGCTGCTGAATCGGGTCGTCGGTGACCTTGCGCGGCGGCCAGAGGACACCGGCGACGGATAAGAAAGGCCGCGGGGAGAAGGCGCGGGCGGTGCTGTGTGAGGAAGGCGCGGGCGGCGGCTTCGGGCCCGATCGGCGGCGGGAGGGCCGCGCGCGGGCCAGGCGGGCCGGCGCGGGCGAGGTGGCGATGTGGCGCCCGCACGGGCCACGTGTCATGATCCGGTAGGTCCAGCGGAGCGGGCGGACACGTCCTCTTCCCAGGTTTTTGTCCGGCGGCGGCGGGTGGAGTTTCTCTAGGGTTAGGGGTTGGAGAGACCCGAAATTTCGGAGGAGGGGCTAGTTTTATAGGTAGAGGGAGCTAGGAAGCTCCAAATGAGGTGTGGTTTTCGGCCACGCGATCGTGATCGAATGCTCTAGATGATGGGAGAGGTTTAGGTGGGTTTTGGGCCAAATTGTAAGGGTGTTGGGCTGCAACACACACGAGGCCTTTTCGGTCCCTCGGTTAACCGTTGGAGTATCAAACGAAGTCCAAATGGTACGAAACTTGACAGGCGGTCTACCGGTAGTAAACCAAGGCCGTATAACAAGTCTCGGTCCAATCCGAAAATGTTTAACCCCCACACACGAAAAGAGGTAGAAAGGACCACCGGAGGACATAGGAGCGCCGGAATGCAAAACGGACAACGGGGAAAATGCTCAGATGCATGAGACGAACACGTATGTAAATGCAATGCACATGATGACATGATATGAGATGCATGACAAAGACCACAACACACGGAGACAAAAAAAACCCGACAACGATGAAGTAAAATAACTTAGCGCCGGAAACAGCAAGAGTTGGAATACAGATAAGGTAAATTACATCCGGGGTGTTACAACACTCCACCACTACGAAAGGATCTTGTCCCAAGATCTAGGACTGGAAAAACTCCGGGTACTCAGAATGGAGGTGATCCTCGCGTTCCTAGGTGGCTTCACGGTCGGAATGATGTGACTAGGGCTGGAAAAAAAGCTTGAAGCTCGCGAGCTAAACGAGTAGCTCGTGACTCGGCTTGAATCGACTCGAACTCGAAGAATAATGAGTCGAGCCAAGCTTTAGTTTAAGATATTTATAGACCAAGTTAAACGAGCCAGTCTCACGAGTACTCATGTAACTCGTTAGGCTCGATACAAAAGATCAGCCACTCCCAATACAAAAAAGATAAGCCACTCAGCACCCTACGTCCCAGACGCACAACACAAGGCCCAGCCATTGAAGACCCACCCGCCTAGGAGACTCATGCATTACAAGGAAATTACAATTGTTTAGTGATATATATGTTTAATATATACATAATCATTTTTTAATCATTTTGAGGGTTTTATGTTCATATCTTTGACGAGCTTAACAAGCTAAACGAGCCAGCTCGCGAGTTATATGAGTCGAGTCAATCTTGGGTTTAAGCTTGTTATAGTAATGAGTCGAGTCGAGCTAGCTCGTTAACAAAACGAGCTCTAGTGAGTCGAGCCAACCTGGCTCTCCTCGGCTCGAATTCCAGCCCTAGATGTTGTCGGCGTTCTGGGAACGGGGGTCCCCAGACTTGCCTGCCTGCGGCCTGCGACGTGGCTCAAGTGGGGGCCTAGCGCGGCCCAACTTCATCAACACGAGGCTCAAGACCCTCGCGAGGGGCCAAGCCTCGCAAGGCGGATGACACGACGCATCCTCAGGCACAGCCTCGTCAGGCTGGCTCGCGAGGAGGCGGAGAGTTCAAGGCAGGTTACCTCGCGAGGTGCCCATGACGCAAGCCATGACGACACGGGGCACCAGGCGGGTGTCAGCGCGCGCAGCGTCCCTCTTTCCTCTTTGGTGCAAAGGGGGAAAGCGTATCCGCGGAGTACCGAGGCATCAGGCAAAGGTTGCCACTTCGGTGCAACGAGACCAAGACCAGGAGGACTACGAGACGGAGGTCACCATGGAGCCCAGCGCGGCGTCATCACCAGAGCCTTTGGCAGGCGAAGACTGCTTTTGTCAGGATAGATGTACTCGCTGTCCCCCTTCAAATTAGCCTGCCATTGTTGGATCCCTTCCCACTCAATATTTGGGGAGAGGACCAGGGCCTCTATAAATAGGACTAGCCACCCACATAGCAAGGGGTTCGATTCCTGGTCGTTCGGTCCGGGATCTGAGAGAGAAAGAGAGAGAAAGGTGACTGAACTCTTCATAGCAGTTCATCACCACAGCCAAGAACAGACCCTCGCGAGGCTGTTCTTCCTTGTATTGTTCATCCACACCAGCCCCAGGAGGCAATCCATCCACCACACACTGGAGTAGGGTATTACACCACATCGGTGGCCCGAACCAGTATAAATCTTGTGTCTTTCGTGCAGCTCTTTTAGTAGTTTAGATCCCATTGAGACGGAGAGGTTGAAGGCGAGATTTCCGCGCGCACCCCAGTGTTCGAACCTTAAGGGTCTGCCGGAACCCGAAATCCGACATTTGGCACGCCAGGTAGGGGTGTGCCGGGATCCGTCTTCCACCGCTCCGCCCTCCTCCGGCCGCCGCAACCTTGCACGGCGCTAGCCGGGCTCGCGCCGCCCCGGTGGCCCTCGCCAGTGGGCGCTCTCGTCGTCCCCCGCTGCCCGCCGTCAACACCGCCACCGGCTCGGCGAGAAACGAGCTGCAAGCACCACCCCAGCATCCGCCTATGCGACAGAGCAACTGCACCGCGGCACCGACGCCTCCGGTCATTGCGGCCCTCCTGGGCGGCTCGCAGGAGCCGCCCACAAGTCGCCACGTTAAGCCTTTTGCCCACCGGGTTAGCACCGCTGCCGCGTGGCAGGGGGCTCCCCCGGACCGGGCGGCGAGCGAGGTCGATCTGACCTTCAGCTCAGAGGACCACCCCACCAACCCGGCCAGCTCAGGCGCGCTCCCCTTGTTGTGCAGCCCCACCATCTGCCAGGTGGCCGTCACCCGGACCCTCATCGATGGCGGCGCGGGCCTCAGCTTGCTTTCGGTCGAGACTTTCGACCTCTTCCGCATACCCCGGGAGCGGCTGCGACCCAGCCGATCCTTCTCGGGCGTCGGGGGCGGATCATCCGACTCCCTGGGGCACATCCGGCTCCGGGTGACCTTCGGCACCTATGACAACTTCCGCACGGAGACGGTCGACTTCGACATCGCCCCCATCGGCCTTCCTTACAACGCCATCCTCGGCTACCCAGCCCTAGCCCAGTTCATGGCCGCCACGCACCCGGCGTACAACCTCATGAAGATGCCCGGGAGCAATGGTACCCTCACTGTGCGCGGGGACACCGGGGACGCCCTGCGAGTACTCGAGCTCGCCTTCAAGACAGCGGCGTCGGCATGGCCCACCAACGCGGAGGCCCCTGAGCCCAAGGGGGCTGCGCCCGCCAAGAAGAAGCAGTTGTTCACCCAGGACAAGGCAGAGATCAAGCAGATACCCGTCGACGAGGACGGGTCCTCCAGCGCCACTTTCACCATAGGCGCCAACCTAGAGCCCGAGCAGGAGGAGGCCTTGGTCAAGTTCCTGCGCTCGAATAAGAAGGTATTTGCTTGGGAGCCGGATCAGCTGGCGGGGATCCCCATAAGTGTCATCGAGCACCGCCTCAACGTATGCCCAAATGTACGCCCCGTGAAGCAGAAGGCCAGGCGGCAGTCCACGAAGAAGCAGGCTTTCATCGCCCAAGAGACCCGCAAGCTAGAGGCTGCAGGGGTCATTCGCGAGGTCTGATACCCGGACTGGTTGGCCAACCCTGTCGTTGTGCCCAAGAAGGGGGGGAAAGAACGCATGTGTGTCGACTTCACCAACCTCAACAAGGCATGCCCGCAAGATCCGTTCCCGCTCCCCCGTATTGACCAGATTGTCGATTCCACTACGGAGTGCGACCTGCTATGCTTCCTGGATGCCTTCTCCGGGTATCACCAGATCAAGATGGCCGTGGAAGACGTCGAGAAGACTGCTTTCTTGACCCCGTGCGGGGTATACTGCTATACATGCATGCCATTCGGGCTACGTAACGCAGGGGCAACCTTTCAGCGACTGATGCACATCACCTTGGGTCAGCAGCTCGGAAGGAATGTTGAAGCCTACGTCGATGACATAGTGGTAAACTCTCGGGAGGCCAAGACCCTGATACAAGACCTGGAGGAGACCTTCGCGAGCCTCGACGCAGTAAACCTGCGGCTCAACCCGGAGAAATGTGTGTTTGGCGTCCCCTTGGGCAAGCTCTTGGGATTCCTCGTGTCCCATCATGGCATCGAGGTCAACCCCGAGAAGGTCAAAGCAGTCGAGGACATGAGCCCGCCAAAGACCCTGAGAGAAATGCAGAAGCTCACGGGGCGCGTGACCGCGCTAGGGCGCTTCATCTCCAAACTGGGGGAGCGAGCGCTGCCTTTCTTCCAACTGATGAAGAAGAAAGGGACCTTTGAGTGGACTGAAGAAGCATATAAGGCGTTTCAAGATCTCAAGAGGTACCTGACCAGTCCCCCAGTCATGGTGGCTCCACGCCCTCAGGAGCCCCTGCTACTGTACCTTGCCGCCACACCCTACTCCGCCAGCGCAGCCCTGGTGGCGGTTAGGGAGGAACGCAAAGTCAAGGCCGCAGTGGCAGCTCGGGGTAGGACAAAACAGGAACAAGGAAAGCCTGCAGGAGCCACAACCACAGCTGAGGAGGGTCAGCAGCCGGGAAATGCACCGGGGGCAGGAGAGGCCACCCGACCGTGTAGTCCACCTCCCGAGGCCGCGATGCCTCGCGAGGCGCCCTCACCTCCCAAGGGCGCAGCAACCCCAGATGCTCCCAGTCTTGTCAAGCACCCAGTTTACTTTGTCAGCACGGTGCTACGGGACGCAAGGGCATGGTACCCAATGCCTCAGAAGCTCCTCCTCGCGCTACTGATAGCCTCGCGCAAGCTGCGTCACTACTTCCAGGCTCACCCCATCAAAGTCATCTCGTCATACCCCCTGGAGAGGGTGCTCAGGAGCCCTAACTCAGCCGGAAGGGTCGCTGAGTGGAACATAGAGCTGCAGGCGTTTCAGCTCGAATTCAGCACAACCAGGGTCATCAAAGGAGCAGCATTGGCAGATTTTGTGGCAGAATGGACAGAGGCACCAGGCCTCAAGGCCGACGAGGATCGGCCCCTCTTCCCGGGGAGCGAGGCGCTAGAAGGCTGGGTCATGCACTTTGATGGGGCGTTCTCCAGACATGGTGCTGGGGCTGGAGCGGTGCTTATATCGCCCACTCAGGACAAGCTCTACTACGCCGTACAGCTCTGCTTCCAACAAGGTGAAAAGGTCTCCAACAACATAGCGGAATACGAGGGTCTAATAGCGGGCCTGAAGGCCGCGGGAGCCCTGGGGGTGAAGCGCCTTACCATTAAGGGCGATTCACAGCTCCTCGTGAACTTCTCCAACAAGGTGTACGAGCCGAAAGACGAGCACATGGAAGCTTACCTTGCGGAGGTCCGCAGGATGGAGAAGCAGTTCTGGGGGTTGGAGTTGCAGCATGTGCCCCGTGGCACCAATCAGGAGGCCGACGACATCGCCAAGCGGGCATCCAGGTGGCTGCCTCAGGAGCCTGGCGTCTTTGAGGAGAGGCTCTTCAAGCCCTCAGCCTTGCCGTCACTATCAAACACGGCTCAGCCTTGGGAGGAGCTCCCCCAGCCACCTGCCTCAGGAGCCCCGGTCTGTGGCCCGGCCTCAGGAGCACGCCTGCTCCTGACGATGGAATCTCAGGAGGAGTGCTGGACCACGGAGCTCCGGAGTTACTTGACGCAAGGGACCATGCCGGAGAAGGAGGAGGAAGCGGAGCGGGTGGCGCGGCAGGCCACTGCGTACTGCATCAGAGACGGGGAACTCTACCGAAAGCGACCAAACAATGTACTCCTGCGTTGCATTTCCAGGGAGCAAGGAAAGGAACTACTGGAGGACATACACGGCGGAGACTGCGGGCACCACTCATCATCGCGGACCCTCGTCGGCAAGGCGTTCCGCAGTGGGTTTTATTGGCCTACCGCACTCAATGACGCCGTAGAGCTGGTGAAAGCTTGTGAGGCCTGCCAGTTCCACGCTAAGCAAATCCATCAGCCGGCCGGAGGCCTGCAGACTATACCCCTTTCGTGGCCATTCGCAGTCTGGGGGCTGGACATCCTGGGCCCGTTTCCTCGAGCGCCAGGGGGCTACCGCTACCTCTACGTCGTCGTGGACAAGTTCACCAAGTGGGCTGAAGTGGAGGCCGTCCGCACCATCCCCGCGGGCTCCGTGGTCAAGTTCATCAGGGGCATCGTGAGCCGGTTCGGGGTGCCGAACCGCATCATCACAGACAACGGTTCGCAGTTCACCAGTAACCTCTTCAAAACATACTGTGCTAACCTTGGAACACAGATATGCTATGCTTCAGTGGCGCACCCTCGAAGCAACGGCCAGGCCAAACGAGCCAACGCAGAGGTCCTGAGAGGCCTCATGACCAGGACGTTCAAGAAGAAGCTGGAGGCCTGCGGCCAAGGTTGGTACGACGAGCTTCAATCCGTGCTGTGGTCCATCTGCACGTGACCAAGCCGATTGGAGAGATCCCATTCTTCCTGGTCTATGGAGCAGAGGCAGTCCTCCCTCACGAGGTCAGACGTCGCTCCACGCGGGTCCTGGCGTTCGACGAGGCGCAGCAGGACGCCATGCAGGGGACGGACCTCGTGTTGGGGGAGGAACGACGACGGGAAGCCGCACTGCGGGCGGCGAGGTATCAGCAAGCGCTGTGGCGATACCACTGCCGCAACGTCCACCCCAGGACCCTCGAGGTAGGAGACCTCGTGCTCAGGCAGGTCCTCTCCAGGGAGGGATTGCACAAGCTCTCTCCCATGTGGGAGAGCCCGTTCAAGGTTGTTCATGTTTCCAGGCCCGGCTCCGCGCGCTTGGAGACTCAGGAGGGAGTGCCGGTCCAGAACGCGTGGAACATCCAGCACCTCCGGAGGTTCTACCCCTAAGAAAGGCCCGGAGCCTGTGAAGCAAGGCGAGTGCCTGTGAAGATCATCTCTTTTGAAAAGGCCCGGAGCCTGTGAAGCAAGGCGAGTGCCTGTGAAGATCATCTCTTTTGGAAAGGCCCGGAGCCTGTGAAGGAAGGCGAGTGCCTGTGAAGATCATCTCTTTTGGAAAGGCCCGGAGCCTGTGAAGCAAGGCGAGTGCCTGTGAAGATCATCTCCTTTGGAAAGGCCCGGAGCCTGTGAAGCAAGGCGAGTGCCTGTGAAGATCATCTCTTTTGGAAAGGCCCGGAGCCCGTGAAGCAAGGCGAGTGCCTGTGAAGATCATCTCTTTTGGAAAGGCCCGGAGCCTGTGAAGCAAGGCGAGTGCCTGTGAAGCCCTCGCGCTCAAGGAAAAGGCCCAGAGCCTATGAAGCAAGGCCAATGCCTGTGAAGCTCGCCGCCCCGTGACACTCTCATGTAATAATGAGTGGGGCTGTACACGCCCCGGAGTCTCAGGAGCGCCGGCCTCAGGCCCTGGGGCTCCCTCCCACGCCCAGTGGCAGCACTTAGCTCCGCGCTGGTGAGAAGACGTCGAAGACTAGATTAGGTGCCGGACGCGGCTTTTCCATTTGCTTTACGCAGTTGACGTGTTCGTTTGCATTTGGAGTCTTATTGGAGTTATCGCTGTTGTTGGTTTATGGTTCGTCGATTTTCGCCCCTCGTTTTGGTTTCTCTCGTGAACAACCTCGCGAGGGATGGTGCTCAGACGCCCTCGCGAGGGTTTCTGCCCTAGCCACAGGAGGGTTTCACGGCCCTGGCGCATTATAGGAGCACCCCTCCTAGTCCGTGCCCCTCGGGCACCACGACGCGCGCATAGGGCCTGGGTCGGTCGCCCCACTCCCCGCCAGGGGTCGAAAGCTATCTACGCACAGGCGGGAAATCAGGAAGTACAAAAATGAGATCAAGGTAATAGCTGACGCGGCAACATTTCCCAACATGCCCCAAGGGGGCTCCATGCATCTGTTCTGTTTTACACAGGGAACAAAAGAGAAAGGAAAAAGACGAGCCTGGCGCCGCCCCTCCCGCATCAGCCCACGGCGGCGACACAGGCTGCCTCAGGGCCTTAGGCGGTCTCCCTCTCGCGCTTCACCGGGGCATGACGGCGGGCGAACGAACCACCACCTCCTAGGCAAACCCGGCGGCGCGGGGGAGGACTGCTGCCAGCACTGGAGGAGTCGCTTGAGGAAGAGCTGATGAAGCTGGGGGAGTCGCTGACGCTGCCGCCCGCTCGGGCGCTATCTCCCCCATCACCATCGGAGCGGGGCCCGCGGACGCGGTCATCGTCCTCAGGGCAGCACCCCGCACGACGACCATCTTCCCCAAACACCCTCACGTAGAGGGTGGCGTCGCCATCGAACCTGAAGTGCAGAGTGCACCAACGCTCCAGGCCGCGAGCACGAGCGAACACCTGCCAGCCACGAGTGAAGGCCAAGCCCCCGCTGGCGGAGACCTCCAGTGCGGCCCACGAGGACCTGCTGTAGCAGCCCTCCGCCTGGAGCCAGAGGCCGCCAGGAGCGCCGGCCGGGAGTTCGCCAAGGAGGAAGCGAGGGAGCGGGAGCCGGGCGCGAGCCGGCTCCGCCGACCGAACGACGAATTCCGGCGGCGCCTGCAAGGCGCGAGAGCGTGGCCTGGGGGAGCGCGCAACCCAGGCGCACCCTCCGGCTGCGGCGGCTTGCCCGCCACCGTGCTGGGAACCCCCCCCATGGCCGCTGGAAGCTGTCGGGGCGCCCACCGGGTGCTTCCGAGGGCGCCCGCGACCACGCTTGGGTGGGGGAGAGGCAGGACCGACCCGGGGGCCTTCCCCTTCTCTGCGGCCGAGTACCTCCTCGATGGAGCCATCACACCAAGACGGAGCAAGAACTGAGGCGAAGGAGAGAGCAAGAAGAGACGGACTGGACGAGCACGCGCGGTGCCGTACTTATAGCCGGCGAAGGCCAACCGCCGGCCCCCACAATCACAGGTAATCATAACATGATCTGCATGCAGGGACTTGCCCAGCTTGCACGATCACCAAGGCGTCGTGGGGAAGCGGAGACACCACGGCCAATCAACCGCCACGCGGTGCCCAAGGCTGCAGGCTGATAGGGCCCGCGGCACTTCGCCCTTGCCCTTTCGCCTCTCGGCACGGCCCAGTCCATGCGCGCCTTGGGCCCGGGGGCTACTGTCGGCGTTCTGGGAACGAGGGTCCCCAGACTTGCCTGCCTGCGGCCTGCGGCGCGGCTCAAGTGGGGGCCCAGCGCGGCCCAACTTCATCAACACGAGGCTCAAGACCCTCGCGAGGGGCCAAGCCTCGCGAGGCGGACGACACGGCGCATCCTCAGGCACAACCTCGTCAGGCTGGCTCGCGAGGAGGCGGAGAGTTCAAGGCGGGGTACCTCGCGAGGTGCCCATGACGCAAGCCATGACGATACGGGGCACCAGGAGGGTGCCAGCGCGTGCAGCGTCCCTCTTTCCTCTTTGGTGCAAAGGGGGCAAGCGTATCTGTGGAGTACCGAGGCATCAGGCAAAGGTTGCCACTTCGGTGCAACGAGACCAAGACCAAGAGGACTACGAGACGGAGGTCACCATGGAGCCCAGCGCGGCGTCATCACCAGAGCCTTTGGCAGGCGAAGACTGCTTTTGTCAGGATAGATGTACTCGCTGTCCCCCTTCAAATTAGCCCGCCATTGTTGGATCCCTTCCCGCTCAATATTTGGGGAGAGGACCAGGGCCTCTATAAATAGGACTAGCCACCCACATAGCAAGGGGTTCGATTCTTGGTCGTTCGGTCCGGGATCTGAGAGAGAAAGAGAGAGAAAGGTGACTGAACTCTTCATAGCAGTTCATCACCACAGCCAAGAACAGACCCTCGCGAGGCTGTTCTTCCTTGTATTGTTCATCCACACCAGCCCCAGGAGGCAATCCATCCACCACACACTGGAGTAGGGTATTACACCACATCGGTGGCCCGAACCAGTATAAATCTTGTGTCTTTCGTGCAGCTCTTTTAGTAGTTTAGATCCCATCAAGACGGAGAGGTTGAAGGCGAGATTTCCACATGCACCCCAGTGTGTGAACCTTAAGGGTCTGCCGGAACCCGAAATCCGACAGATGTGACCACTTGACTTTGAGGAATTTGATTGACTTGTTGCGAGTCTTGCGCTCAGTTTCTTCAAGAATAGCAACTGGGTGCTCACGGTAGGACATGTCTTCTTGGAGATCAATGTCTTCGAAGTTGACGGTGCGGTCAGGGGTCTTGAAGCACTTGCGGAGTTGAGACACGTGGAACACGTCATGCACATTTGCAAAGTTGGAGGGAAGCTCAAGTTGATAGGCAAGATCGCCTCTCTTGCTGACGATCGTGAAAGGGCCCATGTATCTAGGGGCATGCTTCCCTTTGATACCGAAGCGACGAGTACTTTTCATTGGAGAGACACGGAGGTAAACATGGTCTCCGATCTCGAAAGCCAAATCACGATGCTTACTATCATAGTAGTTTTTTTGGCACGATTGCACGGCTTTGAGGTTATCATGAATGACTTTGCACATCTCCTCTGCCTCTGTGATCAAGTCATTTCCAAGTAGTTGACGTTCACCAGTCTCTGACCAGTTAAGAGGAGTACGGCACTTCCTGCCATAGAGAATTTCAAATGGGGCCTTGCCCGAACTCGCTTGGAAGCTGTTGTTGTAGGAGAACTCGGCGTATGGAAGACAATCTTCCCACTTCATACCGAAGGAGATAACGCAAGCCTGAGCATATCTTCGAGAATCTGATTGACACGCTCGACTTGGCCGCTAGTTTGAGGATGAAAAGCTGTGCTGAAACGGATGTTGGTGCCCATGGCCTTCTGAAAAGAATCCCAAAACTTCAAGGTGAAGATGCTGCCACGATCTGAAGAAATCAACTGTGGAATGCCGTGCAAAGAGACAATCCGAGAGGTATATAGCTCTGCCAATTGAGCTGCTGTGATGGATTCTTTGATAGGAAGGAAATGAGCCACTTTAGTGAGTTTGACGATGACAACGAAGATATCATCATTGCCACGCTTGGACTTTGGAAACCCAGTCACGAAGTCCATCTAAATGTGGTCAAACTTCCATTTTGGAATGGCAAGAGGTTGGAGGAGACCAGCTGGTCGTTGGTGTTCTGCCTTCACTCTTCTGCAGACATCACATTCATTCATGAACCGAGCAATCTTGCGCTTCATTCGAGTCCACCAATACGACTGCTTGAGGTCATGGTACATCTTTGTACTTCCAGGGTACATCTTTAGGCACAACAATGCGATCCTCAAAGAATAGAGTATCCTTGTCATCAAGGCGATAACACTTGTACTTGGGTTGACTCTTGGCAATCCCAATCTTCACCTTCTTCACCATAGCATCAAGAAGTTGAGCCTCGCGAATCTGATCTTCCAAAGTAGGAGAGACTTGGAGGTTGGCGAGGAAACCTTGAGGAACAACCTGCAGATTGAGTTTGCGGAAAGCTTCACAAAGCTCGGGTTGGTAAGGCTTGAGAATCAAACTGTTGCAGTAAGCCTTCCTGCTCAATGCGTCAGCAATTACATTGGCCTTGCCTGGAGTATATTCGATACTCGGATTATACTCTTGAATCATTTCGACCCAACGAGTCTACCTGAGGTTGAGATTAGGCTGAGTGAAGATGTACTTGAGACTCTTGTGGTCAGTGAAGATGTCCACTTTTCTTCCCAATAAGAGATGTCTCCAAGTCAAAAGAGCATGCACAACTGCCGCCAACTCGAGGTCATGAGTGGGGTAGTTCTTTTCATTGGGCTTCAACTGGTGAGAGGTATATGCCACAACTTTCTTCTCTTGCATCAACACTGCACCAAGACCTTGAAGAGAGGCATCACAGAAGACCTCGAACGGTCTGGATTCATCAGGAGGAGTCAGAACTGGAGCAGTGACTACCTTCTGTTTTAGGGTATTGAAAGCGATGTCACATTCAGGAGACCAGACGTACTTCACGTGCTTTTGGAGAAGGTTGGAAAGAGGCTTCGCGATCTTAGAGAATTTCTCAATGAACCTTCGACAATAGCTTGCGAGACCAAGGAAGCTGCGGAGTTGCTTCACGTTCTGAGGTGGTTCCCAATTCACAATTGCAGACACCTTCTCAGGATTAACCGCTATGCCCTTGGCAGAGATGATATGCCCAAGGCAGAGAACCTCATCGAGCCAAAACTCGCACTTTGAAAACTTGGCATAGAACTTATGTTCTCTGAGCTTATCCAGCACCAAACGCAAGTGCTTGGCATGATCTTCCTTGTTCTTGGAAAAAACAAAAATGTCATCGAGGTAGACCAAGACGAAGTCATTTGTGTAGGGGTTGAAAATGAAGTTCATCATGCGAGAGAATGTTGGCGGAGCATTGATGAGGCCAAAAGACATGACAGTGTATTCATATGAACCATAGCTTGTTCTGAAAGCTGTCTTGGGGATAACTTGCTCACGAATGCGAATCTGATGATAGCCCATACGAAGATCAAGCTTGGAGAATACTTGAGCACCTTTGAGTTGTTCAAATAGCTCATTGATGTTGGGAAGTGGGTACTTGTTCCTTATTGTCTTCTTGTTCAATGGCCGGTAGTCAACACAAAGTCGGTCCGTTCCATCCTTCTTCTTCACAAAAAGAACTCCACAACCCCACGGAGAAGAACTAGGTCGGATGAGACCCATTCGCTCTTGAATATCGAGTTGCTTCTTCAGCTCCTTCAACTCTTCAGGTCCAAGCTTGTAAGGACGTTTGCAAACAGGTTCCGTGCCAGGCTCAAGATCGATGACGAATTCAACTGGCCGGTGCGGAGGCATTCCTGGAAGCTCTTCTGGAAAGACGTCTTGATATTCGCAAACGACTGGAATTTGAGAGATGGCATCCAACTCGCCCTTCTCATTGAGAGAAAACAGACGGATGGTATCATCACGAGCGGCAAAGACAATAACAACCTCACACGAATGAGTCAATTGAATCTGCCTGGCAGCACAATCAAGGTGAGCCTTGTGCTTAGAAAGCCAATCCATTCCAAGAATAAGATCAATATCCGAGTCACCAAGAACATTAGGATAAGACAAGAACTTAGTCACCCAATGTGATTGAAACATCCGGAACGCATACTCGAGAAGTCATTTGACGGGCCGGAGAGACAATAGCCAAAGGTTTCGGCAACACTTGAGTAACAAAATCATGCTTAGATGCAAAATGTCTCGAGATGAAACAATGCGATGCACCAGTGTCAAAAAGAACTCTTGCAGGAATATCGTTAACAGGAAGGTTACCCATGATGACATCTGACGAGTCCTTTGCCTGAGCTACATTCACCATGTTGACCTTGGCATACTTGGGGTTATGCTTGACCACAACTGTACTTGCAGATCTCATAGGAGAAGGAGGAAGGCGCCTCTGATTGAAGCATTTGTTGGCATAGTGACCCTTCTGTTGGCACTTTTTGCACATGACCTCCGAGAGCGGACGGTGATACGGAGCACTTGATCTTGGAGCTTGAGAAGAAGTCTTGTTCTGAAAGCCAAGGTTGGGTGGGTGGGAATATCCATTGCCACCTTTGCTCTTCTGCTGATAAGGCTGACGGAACGGAGGAGGAGGCAGCCAATACTTTTGCTGCTTAGCCACTTGAGTTGAGGAAGAAGGAGTAGCATCTCGGACTCGCTTCTTGGAAGCATCGCACTTCAGTTGAGCAGCCTCTTGCTTCATTGCCATGTTGTAAAACTCATCATACTTCTTGGGCTCAAAGAGGACGAGAGCTAGCTGGAGTTCTTCTCTGAGACCACCCCTGAACTAGTATATCATGCTCTTCTCATCAGGGACGTCTTGCTTAGCGAAACGGGCGAGCTTCTGACACATGATGTTGTACTGGTAAACAGACATAGTGCCTTGCTTTAGGTTGCGGAATTCCTCATGCTTGCTTTCAACAACACTCTAAGGAATATGATGAGCTTTGAAGTCTTGACAGAATTCATCCCAGGTAATCACATGGCCTCCTCTGGAATCTTTGTATTGCTGAAACCATTCTGCAGCTTGGTCTTTGAGTTGGAAGGAGGCAAACTTGACAAAGTCCTCAGGCCTGATGTTACTGCACTCGAAATGCTTGCATATGTCCACGAGCCAATCATTAGCGTCTGAGGCCTCGATACAGTTGCTGAAGGTCTTTGGCTGATTAGCGAGGAACTGGTTGAGTGTAGCAAACTGATTCTGATTGTTGCCATGGCCATGATTCCCTTGGTTGCGCTCTTGAAGAATTTGCATGATCAACTGCGTGTTTGCATTGGTAGCGGCCATCACTGCTTGCCATGCCTCCGGAGGTGGAGGTGGTGGTGGCGGATCCTGATTCTGATTGTTGCCCTTAGCAGGAGCCATCCTGAAGAGGGTGACATCCATTAGCATATTGACAGGCAAATATTCAAGCTGAATCAAACGGATTGAAATTGCAACATAAAGTCTTCACATCTGAACAAAATGAACGAATGCATTCCAATTGAAATGGTCACATTTCCATAAATTGAGAAGCCAGTAGATAGAGGTAGAATAATAAAATAACAAGGTACGGACAAGAACAAATACTTGGTGAGGATTACCCAATCCCAAACCAAATATCCGCGGAAGAAGAACTAGAGCTACATGAATTCCCACCTATGAAACTCCTGAACCTTTCCGGTTATGCAATCAGGTGTTGGGGATACAGGGGAAGCATAATATCTCACCCAAAGCTAGCAAATCCTACATCCAGCTGTATCCATCCTTCAAGACATAACCAAGAAACCTTCGGAAATCATTTACCTCAACCTTCGAAAAGCATCCGTTATACAAGTTATGGCAATACTCCCGAACTCCCGCCCTAGTACTGGGTGGCGTCGAGGTTATCTCACCAACAACTGCATAAAAGAGATTTTCGATGTCGGCGAAACTCAGGTATTCTAGAACCCCTAAATAAAGATCAACCCCCAAAATGTCAGGAGGCACCAAGAACAATGTTCGCATCACAAAACCATCGGAACGATTCCAAGATACCCACGTGATCCTAAATTTTTTTAGTGAAATTTGAGAAGAGAAGAGTCAAAACTCTACGTCAGGATGCCTCACCAGAGCTGTCGGATTTCGGGTTCCGGCAGACCCTTAAGGTTCAAACGTTGGGGCGTGCGCGGAAATCACACCTTCTACCTCCCCGTCTCGCAAAGATCTAAACTGCTAAAAGGATCACACAAGAGACACAAGATTTATACTGGTTCGGGCCACCATTGTGGTGTAATACCCTACTCCAGTGTGTGGTGGATGGATTGCCTCCTGGGGCTGGTGATGATGAACAGTACAAGGAAGAACTGCCTCGCGAGGGTCTGTTCTTGGCTGGGGCGACGGACTACCGGGAGGAGTTCCGTCGCCTTCTCTCTCTCTCTCTCTGCTTGCTAGTTGGATCCACACGCCGAACCGAACCCCCTGCTACGTGGGTGGCCGGTCCTATTTATAGGGGCCCTGGTCCTCTTCCCAAATATCGAGCAGGAAGGGAGCCAACAATGGCGGGCTAATTTGAAGGGGGACAGCAAGTACTCTTATCCTGACTAAAGGTGGTCTTTGCCTGCGAAAGACTCTGCGGTGACGCCTTGCTGGGCTCCATGGTGACCTCCGTCTCGTAGTCCGCTTGGTCCTGGTCTCGTTGCACCGAAATGGCAACCTTTGCCTGATGCCTCGGTACTCCACGGCTGTGCCTGCCCCCTTTGCACCAAAGAGGAAAGAAGGACGCTGCGCGCGCTGGCGCCTGCCTGGCACCCTCGATCGTCATGGCTTGCGTCACGGGCACCTCGCGAGGTACCCCGCCCTGATATCTCCGTCTCCTCGCGAGCCAGCCTAAGGAGGCTGCGCCTGAGGATGCGCCGTGTCGTCCGCCTCGCGAGGCTTGGCCCCTCGCGAGGGTCTTGAATCTTGTGCTGGTGAAGATGGGCCATGTTGGGCCCCCATTTGAGCCACGCCATAGGCCGCAGGCAGGCAAGTCTGGGGACCCCCATTCCCAAAACGCTGACAGTAGCCCCCGGGCCCGAGGCGCGCATGGGCTTGGCCGTGCCGAGAGGCGAAAGGGCTAGGTCGAAGCACCGCGGGCCCTAACAGCCTACGGCCTTGGGCGCCGTGTGGCGGTTGACGGGACGTGGGCAACTCCACTTCCCCATGATGCCTCGGTGATCGCGTGAGTTGGACAAGTCCCTTCATGCAAATCGTGTCATGATTACCTATGGTCGTGGAGGCTGGCGGTTGGCCTTCACCGACTATAAGTACTGTACGGCGCGTGCCCTTCCAGTCCATTCCTCGTGGCTTCTCCTTCTTCCTGATCCTTGCTCCGCCTTGGTGTGATGGCTCCATCGAGGAGGTACTTGGCTGTGGAAAAGGGGAAGGCCCTTCAGGGCGGTCCTGCCTCTCTCCCGCCCAAGCGCGGTCGTGGGCGCCCTCGGAAGCACCCGTTGCCCGCCCCAGCAGCGTTTGGCGGTCATGGGGACGGCTCCCAGCGCGGCGGCGGGCGAGCCGCCGTGGCTGAGGGACATGCCTGGGTTGCGCGCTCCCCCAGGCCGTGCTTTCACGCTGTGCAGGCGCTGCCGGAGTTCGTCGTCTGGTCGGCGGAGCCTACCAGCGCCCGGCTCCCACTCCCTCGCTTCCTCCTTGGTGAACTCCTGGCCGGCGCTCCTGGCGGCCTCTAGCTCCAGGCGGAGGGCTGCTGCAGTAGGTCCTCATGGGTCGCGCTGGAGGTCTCCGCCAGCGGGGGCTTGGCCTTAACTCGTGGCTAGCAGGCATTCGCCCGCGCTCGCGGCCTGGAGCGCCGGTGTACTCTGCACTTCAGGTTTGATGGCGACGCCACCCTCTATGTGAGGGTGTTTGGGGAAGATGGTCGCCGCGCGGGGTGTTGCCCTGAGGACAACGACCGCATCCGGGGGCCCTGCTCTGATGGCGATGGAGGAGACAGCGCCCGCGCGGATGGCGGTGTCCGCGACTCCCCAAGCTTCGTCAACTCTTCCTCAAGCGACTCCTCCAGTGGTGGCAGCAGCGCACCCCCGCGCCGTCGAGCTTGCTTGGGGGGTGGTGGTTCGTCCGCCCGCCGCCGTGCCCTGGTGAAGCGCGAGAGGGAGTCCGCCTGAGGCCCGGAGGCAGCCCGTGTCGCCTCCGCGGGCCGGTGTAAGTAGGGCCGCGCCGGGCTCGTCCTTTCCTTTTCCTTTTGTTTCTTGTCTAAGACAAAACAGCTGCATGGAGCCCCGCTGGGGCGTGTTGGGAATTATCACCGTTTTAGCCATTACCTTGATCTTATTTTTGCGCCTCTTAACCATACGCCTGTGCGTAGATAGTTTTTGGCCCCTGCCGAGGGCGCGACCGACCCAGGCCCTGTGTGCGCATCGCAGTGCCCGAGGGGCACGGACTAGAGGGGTGCTCCTGTAATGTGCCTGGGTCATGACACCTTCCAGTGGCTAGAGCAGAAACGCTCGCGAGGGCGTTTGAGCACCGTCCCTCGCGAGGGCGTTTATGAGAGAAACCAAAGCGAGGAGCGAAAATCAGCGAACCACAAATCAGCAACAGTGAGAACTTCAATAAGACTTCAAATGCAAGTAAACATGTCAACTGTGGAAAGCAAATGAAAGAGCCGCGCCCGGCACCTAATCTAGTCTTCGACGTCTTCTGACCAGCGCGGAGCTAAGTGCTGCCACTGGGCGTGGGAGGGAGCCCCAGGGCCTGAGGCCGGTGCTCCTGAGACTTCGGGGCGTGTACAGACCCACTCATTATTACGTGAGAGTGTCACGGGGCGGCGAGCTTCACAGGCATTGGCCTTGCTTCACAGGCTCTGGGCCTTTTCCAAAACACGATAGCTTCACAGGCACTCACCTTGCTTCACAAGCTCTGGGCCTTTCCAAAATGCGATAGCTTCACAGGCACTCGCCTTGCTTCACAGGCTCCGGGCCTTTCCAAAACGCGATAGCTTCACAGGCACTCGCCTTGCTTCACAGGCTCTGGGCCTTTCCAAAATGCGATAGCTTCATAGGCACTCGCCTTGCTTCACAGGCTCTGGGCCTTTCCAAAACGCGATAGCTTCACAGGCACTCGCCTTGCTTCACAGGCTCTGGGCCTTTCCAAAACGCGGTAGCTTCACAGGCACTCGCCTTGCTTCACAGGCTCTGGGCCTTTTCAGGGGTAGAACCTCCGGAGGTGCTGGATGTTCCATGCATTCTGGACCGGCACTCCCTCCCGAGTCTCCAAGCGCGCGGAGCCAGGCCTGGAAACATGAACAACCTTGAACATTTTTCTAGACACAACAAGAAAGACGAAGGGACTGATGAGTAAAAAGAATTCCTAACTCTCCGATATATAAAATTCCTAAATGACTCAAAACATTTTTCTAGACTCAACAACGCCAGCGGTTCGATCAAGAAGGGGGCTCCTAAGGTCGGGGAAGGCTCTGATTACCAACTTGTAAAGCCCTCGATGCGGCTATATCTCCTATGCGTCGAAGCACAACTTAGAGGCATAACCGCATTGAAAGCAATGTCGCAAGTGAGGTAATCTTCACAACAACCCATGTAAATAAATAAAGGGGAAAAGGTACATAGTTGGCTTACACTCGCCACGTCACACAAATGCATAAATAAGTCATTACATTCATCCAATACACTCATGGTCTGACTACGGTACCAAAATAAAGATCAACCCCCAAATGCGACAAAGTCCCCGATCGCCCCAACTGGGCACCACTACTGATCATCTGGGAAAGACACATAGTAACGACAAGAGTCTTCATCAAACTCCCACTTGAGCTCAAGCGCATCGTCTGGAGCGGTATCATCGGTCCCTGCATCTAGTTTTGGAAGTAAACTGTGAGTCACGGGGACTCAGCAATCTCACACCCTCGCGATCAAGACTATTTAAGCTTATAGGTAAGGCAAAGGTATGATGCGGAGCTGCAGCAAGCGACTAGCATATATGGTGGCTAATATACTCGCAAAAGAGAGCGAGAAGAGAAGGCAAAAGCACGGTCGAACAACTATGATCAAGAAGTGATCCTAGAACAACCTACGTCAAGCATTACTCCAACACCGTGTTCACTTCCCGGACTCTGCCGAGAAGAGACCATCACGGTTACACACGCGGTTGGTGCATTTTAATGAAGTTAAGTTTCAGGTTATCTACAACCGGACATTAACAAATTCCCATCTGCCCATAACCGCGGGCACAACTTTCAAAAGTTCAAATTCCTGCAGAGGAGTCCCAACTTAGCACATCACAAGCTCTCACGATCAACGAAGGATATTCCTTCTCCCAAGACAATCCGATCAGACTCGGCATCCCGGTTACAAGACATCCTCGACAATGGTAAAACAAGTCCAGCAACACCGCCCAAATGTGCCGAAAAATCCCGATAGGAGCTGCACATATCTCGTTCTCAGGGCACACTCAGATAAGCAATCCGTACAACTAAAACCAGCCCTCGAGTTTCCCCGAGGTGGCGCTGCAAGGGGCTCTAGTTTGGACCAACACTCAGAGGAGCACTGGCCCGGGGGTGGGGGGGGGGGGGGTTAATAAAGATGACCCTTGGGCTCCGGAAACCCAAGGGGAAAAGAGGCTAGGTGGAAGATGGTAAAACCAATGTTGGGCATTGCTGGAGGAGTTTTATTCAGGGCGAACTGTCAGGGGGTTCCCATTATAACCCAACCGTGTAAGGAACGCAAAATCCGAGAACATAGCACCGATATGACGGAAACTAGGGCGACAAGAGTGGAACAAAACACTAGGCATAGGGCCGAGCCTTCCACCCTTTACCAAGTATATAGGTGCATTAAGATAAACAAGATAATATTGTGATATCCCAACAATAAACAAGTTCCAACAAGGAACGATCTCCAAACTTCACCTGCAACTAGCAACGCTATAAGAGGGGCTGAGCAATGCAGTAACATAGCCAAACAATGTTTTGCTAGGACATGGTGGGTTAGAGGTTTGACATGGCAATATGGGAGGCATGATAGGCAAGTGGTAGGTAACGTAGCATAGGCATAGCAAAAGAGCGAGCATCTAGCAAGCAAAGATAGAAGTGATTTCGAGGGTATGGTCATCTTGCCTGCAAAGTACTCAGAGTTGCCTTGATCCTCGTAAGAGAACTCAATGGGCTCCTCGTTCATGAACTCGTCTCCCGGCTCTACCCAAGCAAGAACAACAAGCAAAAAGGAATGCAATCAACCACATGCAATGCTCAAGCAACAAGATGCAAACATGGTATGATATGCGGAATGCGATATGTGATGCATATGCAAGATTTGGAAAGGAATGATTGAACCTGGACTCAACTTGGAAAACCAAGAGTGCCACTGGAAAGGGGATATGATTTCGGTTGAAATCGATAAAAAGATCACCGGAATCGGATGCATGGTTTGGAAATGGCAAGCAAAACAAATATGGCACCGGTCTGCGATAATCAGCAAGTAGCCATCTAAATGCATCAAGATAAATATGCTACAGCACTCAAAAATGACAACAAAATATATGGAAGGGATCCAATCATGATGCTTGACAAAAGATGAACTCTGAGCTATGGCTAATTCATCCATTAACAGGTTGAAACAAGCATGGCAAAAGTGCAAATGATGACAGGTTTCAGACTTAGTGAAATTAACACAAGTCTGGAATTTATCATCAGGAAGCAATCTTTAGAGCATGAAAACTACCTGCTACAGGAACATATCATGGCAAAGGAAGGCATGGCATGAAGCTATTCTAAGCATATAACAAAAGTCCCTTAGTGACCTTGAGCCAAACGGGATCAGAAAATACAATTGCAAGCATGTGAACATAGCAAAAACACAAACAGATTCAGACTTTGTGAAAAACTGGAGCATGCAGAACAGTTAACAGGTAGGCATGTTTACGAGCTTGATGCACTCACTACAGAGCATGGCATGACAAATTAAGCATACACCCATGAAGAAGACATGGCATAGAAGCTAGACATGGCAAGAACAATAACATAGCATGCACGGATCAACAGCAACATCCTCGGCAAAATCGCTAAACATGTCAACAGTCTGCCAGGAACATTTTATAGTAAAAGTATAGCTCGATGGACTCAAGCTACGGTGCTCCATAATTGCAAACAAAGAAATAGATGGATAGAGCACAACAAGATTAACAAAACATCCTTACTGATCATCCTCAAAAGAGGCACGGATCACTAGGAAACAAAATGAACATATGGCATGAAAACAATATCAGGACAAGGACTTAGTGAAATTCTAAGTCCCTGAAATCAGCATCATTGGGTAAGCAACTTTGCATGCTTGTGCTAGTCACCACAAAGATCACAAAAATACATGGCAAGCACCTCTATAAAGATAACATGGTATTCTACCAAACACATGTAGAGCTCAGGATCATAGCATGCACACATTAATCATGGCAAAAATGACAAAAGTCTATTTGCTGAAACAGATCTGAAATATTCCTCACATAGCCCTCTTCCAATAGCATTTCGGGCATCAAGCTGAGCTCAAATGAAAATGATGCAATGAGACTCGTCGAGACAAACATTTTGATATGCTACACGCACGAATCGGAGCTACGGATGCAGAGATATGTCATGTCAAAGTATGCACAAAAATATTAGGGTAAGGAGGGAAAATCAACCCACATCTAGATCCAGATCGCACACGGATCGAGGTTCTTCGCCGGAATTGAAGAACTCGCCGGAGGGTCGCCAGACTTGTCGTTCCAAGGAGGAGGAGGGAGAGGGAGCCGGATCCGGGGCGCGAGGGCGGCGGAGGAGGTCCGGATGGCGCGGGGGCGTCGGGCTCCGGCGGCTGGAGCTGCTGGGTAGGGTCGCTGGTGACCTTGCGTGGTGGCCGGAGGACGCCGACGGCAGAGAAGAAAGGCAGCGGGGAGAAGGCGCGGGCGGCGCTAGGCGAGGAAGGCGCGGGCGGCGGCTTCGGGCCCGATCGGCGGCGGGAGGGCCGCGCGCGGGCCAGGCGGCGATGTGGCACCGCACGGGCCACGTGTCGCGATCCGGTAGGTCCGGCGGAGCGGGCAGACACGTCCGCTGCCCGGATTTTTGTCCGGCGGAGGTGGGTCGAGTTTCTCTAGGGTTAGGGGTTGGAAAGACCCGAAATTTTGGAGGAGGGGCTAGTTTTATAGGTAGAGGGAGCTAGGAAGCTCCAAATGAGGTGTGGTTTTCGGCCACGCGATCGTGATTGAACGCTCTAGATGATGGGAGAGGTTTAGGTGGGTTTTGGGCCAAATTGGAAGGGTGTTGGGCTGCAACACACACGAGGCCTTTTCAGTCCCTCGGTTAACCGTTGGAGTATCAAACGAAGTCCAAATGGTACGAAACTTGACAGGCGGTCTACCGGTAGTAAACCAAGGCCGCATGACAAGTCTCGGTCCAATCCGAAAACATTTAACCCCCACACACGAAAAGAGGTAGAAAGGACCACCGGAGGACATAGGAGCGCCGGAATGCAAAACGGACAACGGGGAAAATGCTCGGATGCATGAGACGAACACGTATGCAAATGCAATGCACATGATGACATGATATGAGATGCATGACAAAGACCAAAACACACGGAGACAGAAAAAACCGACAACAATGAAGTAAAATAACTTAGCGCCGGAAACGGCAAGAGTTGGAGTACAGATAAGGCAAATTACATCCGGGGTGTTACATAAAATCAAAGCAATAATAAAGTGATGGAGATTGATATGATGAGAAAGAGACCCGGGGGCCATAGGTTTCACTAGTGGCTTCTCTCAAGAGCATAAGTATTCTACGGTGGGTGAACAAATTACTGTTGAGCGATTGACAGATGAGCATAGTTATGAGAATATCTAGGTATGATCATGTATATAGGCATCACGTCCGAGACAAGTAGACCGAAACGATTCTGCATCTACTACTATTACTCCACTCATCGACCGCTATCCAACATGCATCTAGAGTATTAAGTTAAAAACAGAGTAACGCCTTAAGCAAGATGACATGCTGTAGAAGGATAATTTCATGCAATATGATAAAAAACCCATCTTGTTATCCTCGATGGAAACAATACAATATGTGCCTTGCTGCCCCTTCTGTCACTGGGAAAGGACACCGCAAGATTGAACCCAAAGCTAAGCACTTCTCCCATGGCAAGAACAACCAATCTAGTAGGCCAAACCAAACTGATAAGTCGAAGAGACTTGCAAAGATAACCAATCATACATAAAATAATTCAGAGAAGATTCAAATATTATTCATAGATAGACTTGATCATAAACCCATAATTCATCAGTCTCAACAAACACACCGCAAAAAGAAGATTACATCGAATAGATCTCTACAAAAGAGGCGGAGAACATTGTATTGAGATCCAAAAAGAGAGAAGAAGCCATCTAGCTACTAGCTATGGACCCGTAGGTTTGAAGTAAACTACTCACACTTCATCGGAGGGGATTGGATGATGATGTAGAAGCCCTCCGTGATCGATGCCCCCTCCAGCGGAGCTCCGGAACAGGCCCCAAGATGGGATCTCGTGGATACAGAAAGTTGTGGCAGTGGAATTAGGTTTTTGGCTCCGTCCCGATCGTTTGGGGGTACGTGGATATATATAGGAGGAAGAAGTACGTCGGTGGAGCTTCGAGGGACCCATGAGGCAGGGGGTGCGCCCTGGGGGGGGGGGTGCCCCTACCCTCGTGACCACCTCGTGGCTTCCTTGACGGAGGGTCCAAGTCTCCTGGATCTTATCTGATGAGAAAATCATGTTTCCAAAGGTTTCATTCCGTTTGGACTCCGTTTGATATTCATTTTCTTCGAAACCCTAAAACAGGCACGAAACAACAATTCTGGGTTGGGCCTCCGGTTAATAGGTTAGTCCCAAAAATAATATAAAAGTGGTAAATAAAGCCCAATAATGTCTAAAATAGTAGATAATATAGCATGGAGCAATCAAAAATTATAGATACGTTGGATACGTATCAAGCATCCCCAAGCTTAATTCCTGCTCGTCCTCTAGTAGGTAAATGATAAAAATAGAATTTTTGATGCGGAGTGCTACTTGGTATAATTTTAATGTAATTCTTCTTAACTGTGGTATGAATATTCAGATCCGAAAGATTCAAGACAATAGTTCATATTGACATTAAAATGATAATACTTCAAGCATCCTGACTAAGCAATTATGTCTTCTCAAAATAACATGGCCAAAGAAAGTTCATCCCTACAAAATCATATAGTTTAGTCATGTTTCATTTTTGTCACACAAGAATGCTATCATCATGCAAAACCCCGAAGACAATCCAAGCAATTGTTTCATACTTTGGTAATCTGAAACCTATAAACTTTCACGCAATATATGAGCGCGAGCCATGGACATAGCACCATGGGTGGAATAGAATATAATGAGGGGGGTTATGTGGAGAAGACAAAAAAGGAGAAAGTCTCACATCAACGTGGCTAATCAATGGGCTATGGAGATGCCCACCGATTGATGTTAATGCAAGGAGTAGGGATTGCCATGCAACGGATGCACTAGAGCTATAAATGTATGAAAACTCAACAAAAGAAACTAGTGGGTGTGCATCCAACTTGCTTGCTCACGAAGACCTAGGGCACTTGAGGAGGCCCATTGTTGGAATATACAAGCCAAGTTCTATAATGAAAAATTCCCACCAGTATATGAAAGTGATAACATGAGAGACTCTCTACTATGAAGATCATGGTGCTACTTTGAAGCACAAGTGTGGTAAAAGGATAGTAACATTATCCCTTCTCTCTTTTTCTCTCATTTTTTGGGCCTTTTTATGGCCTTTCTCTTTTTTTGGGCCTTCTCTTTTTTATGGCCTTTCTTTTTTTATTGCTCACTTGGGACAATGCTCTAATAATGATTATCATAACACTTCTATTTATTTACAACTCAATGATTACAACTCGATACTAGAACAAATATGACTCTATATGAATGCCTCTGGAGGTGTACCGGGATATGTAATGAACCAAGAGTGACATGTATGAAAGAATTATGAACGGTGGTTGTGCCACAAATACTATGTCAACTACATGATTATGCTAAGCAATATGACAATGATGAATGTGTCATGATGAACGAAATGATGGAAAGTTGCATGGCAATATATCTCGGAATGGCTATGGAAATGCCATAATAGGTAGGTATGGTGGCTGTTTTGAGGAAGATATAAGGAGGTTTATGTGTGAAAGAGCGTGTCATATCACGGGGTTTGGATGCACCGGCGAAGTTTGCGCCAACTCTCAATGTGAGAAAGGGCAATGCAGGGTACCGAAGAGGCTAGCAAGGATGGAAGGGTGAGAGTGCGTATAATCCATGGACTCAACATTAGTCATAAAGATCTCACATACTTATTGCAAAAATCTACAAGTCATCAAAACCTCGGCACTACGCGCATGCTCCTAGGGGGATAGATTGGTAGGAAAAGACCATCGCTCATCCCTGACCACCACTCATAAGGAAGACAATCAAATAACACCTCATGTTTCAAATTTGTTGCATAACGTTTGCCATACGTGCATGCTACGGTACTTGCAAACCTCAACACAAGTATTTCTCAATTTCACAACTACTCAACTATCATGACTTTGATATTATTACCTCCATATCTCAAAACAATCATCAAGCATCAAACTTTTCTTAGTATTCAACATAGTCATAAGAAAGTTTTATTATTAATCTTGCATACCAAGCATATTAGGATTTTAAGCAAATTACCATGCTATTAAGACTCTCAAAATAATCTAAGTGAAGCATGAGAGATCAATAGTTTCTATAAAACAAATCCACCACCGTGCTCTAAAAGATATAAGTGAAGCATGAGAGATCAATAGTTTCTATAAAACAAATCCACCACCATGCTCTAAAAGATATAAGTGAAGCACTAGAGCAAAACTATAAAGCTAAAAAGATATAAGTGAAGCACATAGAGTATTCTATCAAATTCCAAATCATGTATGGCTCTCTCAAAAGGTGTGTACAGCAAGGATGATTGTGGTATACTAACAAGCAAAGACTCAAATCATAAAAGACGCTCCAAGCAAAACACATATCATGTGGTGAATAAAAATATAGCTCCAAGTAAAGTTACCGATAGAAGTAGACGAAAGAGGGGATGCCTTCTGGGGCATCCCCAAGCTTTCGCTTTTAGGTGTCCTTAGATTATATTGGGGGTGCCATGGGTATCCCCAATCTTAGGCTCTTGCCAATCCTTGTTCCATAATCCATCAAATCTTTACCCAAAACTTGAAAACTTCACAACACAAAACTTAAAGCAGAAAATCTCGTGAGCTCCGTTAGCGAAATAAAACAAAATAACACTTCAAGGTACTGTAACGAACTCATTCTTTATTTATATTGGTGTTGTACCTACTATATTCTAAATTCTCTATGGATTATAAACTATTTTACTAGCCATAGATTCATCAAAATAAGCAATCAACACACGAAAAACAGAATCTGTCAAAAGCAGAACAGTCTGTAGTAATCTGTAGCTAGCGCAAGATCTGGAACCCCAAAATTTCCAAAATAAATTGCTAGACGTGACAATGTAAAAATAAATTGCTAGTTAATCATCTGTAAAAAGAATTAACTAAATATAACTCTCCAAATAAAAATGACAACAGTTCTCGTGAGCGCTAAAGTTTCTGTTTTTTTTACAGCAAGTTCAACAAGACTTTCCCGAAGTCTTCCCAACGGTTCTACTTGGCAAAAATACTAATTAAACAAAAAAACACAACCAAAACAGAGGCTAAATAATTTATTTATTACTAAACAGGAGCAAAAATCAAGGAATAAAAATAAAATTGGGTTGCCTCCCAACAAGCGCTGTCGTTTAACGCCCCTAGCTAGGCATAACAAGCAAGAATAGATCTAGGTATTGCCATCTTTGGTTTTCAATTTTTTAGCGGAATCAAGCTCGAATCCAGGAGGTTCTTTACGTTTCCCTTCATATTTTGAAATATTTAGATCTAAAGAATCCAACCGCTTATTGCAAAGGGTAATCAACATATTCATGCGGTGAATATTTCCACTAATGTTCTTAAGAGGTTCAAGAGATTTCTACAAGATTTTGGTAACTCCACATTTTTTTCAAAAACTTGTGTCTCTTCCTGAGTAGGATGAGGCCCCTTTTGTTGAGGTATTGTTCCCACTATACCTTCTATAATTTCAAGTGCAATATGGGGATCAATTTCAATAAAATTTCCTTTGGCAATGCAATCCAAGAGTTGTCTATGAGACAAATTTAATCCAACATAAAAATTGCAAAGCAAAATTCTCAGATTTATTTCAGAGGTACAATTACGATGAGATTCCATTATTCTCAACCAGGCAACTTTTAGGTTTTCTCCTAACCTTTGTTTAAAATTTAAAACTTCATTCTCGGGAGACAACGGAGAAGATATGAGACTAGCCATGACAACAAGCAAACAAACTAACACACGAGCAAACAAACAGGCAAAAGAGGCAAATAGAGAGAGAGGGAGGATAGAGAGAGAGGGCGAATAAAACGGCAAGGGTGAATTGGGGGGAGAGGAAAATGAGAGGTAAATGGCAAATAATGTAATGCGGGAGATAGGGATTGTGATGGGTACTTGGTATGTTGACTTTTGCGCAGACTCCCCGGCAACGGCGCCAGAAATTCTTCTTGCTACCTCTTGAGCACTTCATTGGATTTCCTCGAAGAGGAAGGGATGATGCAGCAAAGTAGCGTAAGTAATTCCCTTAGTTTTTGAGAACCAAGGTATCGATCCAGTAGGAGGCTACGCTCGAGTCCCTCGTACCTACACAAAAACAATAGCTCAACGCAACCAACACGCTTAGGGGTTGTCAATCCCTTCACGGTCACTTACGAAGTGAGATCTGATAGAGATGATAAATATTATTTTTGGTATTTTTGGTATAAAGATGCAAAGTAAATAAAGTAAAAGCAAAGTAATAATAAAGTGATGAAGATTGATATGATGAGAAAGAGACCCCGGGGCGATAGGTTTCACTAGTGGCTTCTCTCAAGAGTATAAGTATTCTATGGTGGGTGAACAAATTACTGTTGAGCAATTGATAGAATTGAGCATAGTTATGAGAATATCTAGGTATGATCATGTATATAGGCATCACGTTCGAGACAAGTAGACCGAAAGGATTCTGCATCTACTACTATTACTCCACTCATCGACCGCTATCCAGCATGCATCTAGAGTATTAAGTTAAAAACAGAGTAACGCCTTAAGCAAGATGACATGATGTAGAGGGATAATTTCATGCAATATGATAAAAAACCCGTCTTTTTATCCTCGATGGCAACAATACAATACGTGCCTCGCTGCCCCTCCTGTCACTGGGAAAGGACACCGCAAGATTGAACCCAAAGCTAAGCACTGCTTCCATGGCAAGAACAACCAATCTAGTAGGCCAAACCAAACTGATAATTCGAAGAGACTTGCAAAGATAACCAATCATACATAAAAGAATTCAGAGAAGATTCAAATATTATTCATAGATAGACTTGATCATAAATCCACAATTCATCGGTCTAAACAAACACACCGCAAAAATAAGATTACATCGAATAGATCTCCACAAGAGAGGGGGAGAACATTGTATTGAGATCCAAAAAGAGAGAAGAAGCCATCTAGCTACTAGCTATGGACCCGTAGGTCTGAAGTAAACTACTCACACTTCATCGGACGGGCTTGGATGATGATGTAGAAGCCCTCCGTGATCGATGCCCCCTCCGGCGGAGCTCCGAAACAGGCCCCAAGATGGGATCTCGTGGATACAGAAAGTTGCGGCGGTGGAATTAGGTTTTTGGCTTTGTCCCCGATCGTTTAGGGGTACATGGATATATATAGGAGGAAGAAGTACGTTGGTGGAGCTTTGAGGGGCCCACGAGGTAGGGGCCCCTGAAAGTGCAACTATCCCTAGGTGGTTTTGGTAATTTATAACAACATATAGCTCATTGAGCTAATGCTATTTCAAGATGATTATTTCAGGAAAGCTCAATGATTGGCATGGCATGGATGTGAAAGTGGAACCCTCAAAATGCTAAGGACAAAGAATTGGCTCAAGCTCAAAAGTTCAAGACTCTTCATTTTATATTTTAGTGATCCAAGATCACATTGAGTCTTTAGGAAAAGCCAATACTATCAAGGAGGGATGAGGTGTTGCTTAATGAGCCTCTTGCATTATGTGCTTAGTGATATGCTCCAAAGTCCTCAACTACTTTCCCATATCCACAAATGACCTAAACCCTAAGCCAAACTCGGTCATACCGATTCTTTCATTCCGGCGCCACCGAGTTTCACTTGTGATTTGCCACTGCCAAACCCTAGCAATTCGGTCCTACCGATAAGGATCTCGGTCACACCGAGATGGGGTTGCAAACTCTCTGTTTCCCTTTCGTAACTTTTCGGTCTCACCGAAAGAGCGAATCGGTCCCACCAAGAATGCAATGCAAACTCGCTGTTTCCTTCTTGTAACTTTTCGGTCTCACCGAAAGAGCAAGTCGGTCCCACCGAGTTTGCCTGACCAACTCTCTGGTTAGCTAATTGCCGAACTCGGTCTCACCGAGTTTGTGCGATCGGTCTCACCGAGATTACGTTATGCCCAAACCCTAACCGAATCGGTCCTACCGAGTTGCATCTCAGTCCCACCGAAATTCCTAACGGTCACTAGGTTTACTATTTCGGTCAGACCGAGTTTTCTGATTTCGTCCCACCGAGATTGGTAGATTGTGTGTAACGGTTGGATTTTGTGTGGAGGCTATAAATACCCCTCCACCTCCTCTTCATTCGAAGAGAGAGCCATCAGAACACATATTCCATTCCTACTCATATGTTCTGAGAAAGAACCACCTACTCATGCGTTGAGACCAAGATATTCCATTCCTACCATATGAATCTTGATCTCTAGCCTTCCCCAAGTTGCTTTCCACTCAAGTCTTCTTTCCATCAGATCCAAATCCTATGAGAGAGAGTTGAGTGTTCGGGAAACTATCATTTGAAGCACAAGAGCAAGGAGTTCATCATCAACACACCATTTGTTACTTCTTGGAGAGTGGTGTCTCCTAGATTGGCTAGGTGTCACTTGGGAGCCTCCGACAAGATTGTGGAGTTGAACCAAGGAGTTTGTAAGGGCGAGGAGATCGCCTACTTCGTGAGGCAAGTCCTTCGTGGGCGATGGCCATGGTGGAATAGACAAGGTTGCTTCTTCATGGACCCTTCGTGGGTGGAGCCCTCCGTGGACTCGCGCAACCGTTACCCTCCGTGGGTTGAAGTCTCCATCAACGGGGATGTAGGATAGCACCACCTATCCGAACCACGGGAAAACATCCGTGTCTCCAATTGCGTTTGAATCCTCCAAACCCTTCCCTTTACATTCTTGCAAGTTGCATGCTTTACTTTCCGCTGCCAATAAACTCTTTGCATGCTTGCTTGAATTGTGTGATGATTGCTTGACTTGCTCTAAGATAGCTAAAATCTGCCAAGAACTAAAATTGGGAAAAGGCTAAGTTTTTAGTTGGTCAAGTAGTCTAATCACCCCCCCTCTAGACATACTTTCGATCCTACAAGTGGTATCAGAGCTTTGGTCTCCATTTGCCTTGATCTCCATAGCTTTTGGTGGTCATAGCCTTGGTTTCACAACCTAGGAGAGTATGGCGTCTAGCGAGGGAAATTATCACCGTAGAGGTCCTTACTTTGATGGCACTAATTTTGCTAGTTGGAAGCATAAAATGAAAATGCATATTCTTGGACATAACCCCGCCGTATGGGCTATTGTTTGTGTTGATTTGCAAGGTGAGTTCTTTGATGGGAGAGAACCAAACCGTGAAGTTACCGCGGATGAGTTGAAGATGTTGCAATACAATGCTCAAGCTTGTGATATTCTCTTCAACGGATTGTGCCCCGAAGAATTCAACAAAATCAGCCGCCTTGAGAATGCAAAGGAAATTTGGGATACTTTGATTGATATGCACGAAGGTATCGACTCCGTCAAGGAATCCAAGTTGGATGTGCTCCAAAGTCAACTTGACAAATTCAAGATGAAGGATGGTGAAGGTGTCGGTGAAATGTACTCTAGGCTTGCTCTCATCACAAATGAGATTGTCGGCTTAGGAAGTGAAGAGATGACCGATAGATTCATCATCAAGAAGATCCTAAGAGCCTTGGATGGGAAATATGATACTGTGTGCACATTAATCCGAATGATGCCCAACTACAAAGATCTCAAGCCAACGGAAGTAATTGGAAGGATTGTTGCTCATGAGATGTCACTCAAGGATAAAGAGGAACTTCACAATAAAGCAAGTGGTGCCTACAAAGCGTCATGTGAAGTCTCCACATCATCAAGTGAGAAACAAAACTTCAATGAAGGATTGAGCTTAATGGTGAAGAACTTCAACAAGTTCTACAAGAGTAGAAACAAAGATAGAAGCTTCAAGTCGAGGTCCTATAATGACAAAAGATCTTCTAGTCAAGAGCGAAACTGCTATAATTGTGGAAGACCCGGACACTATTCCAATGAGTGTACGGATCCCTACAAGAGAAGAGAAGATTCTCCAAAAAGAAGAAGCAAAGAATCTCCACCAAGAGAGAGAAGGAGTAGAGATGATCGTTATGAATGAAGATACTCACGGAGAAGCAAGGATTCGGAAAGGAAGGAAAAATCATCAAGGAGCTATACAAAACGAAGACATCAAGCTCATGTTGGTGAATGGGTATCCGGCTCCGACTCCGACAGCCACTCCGAGAGAAGTTATCACTCCGACTCCGAAGATACTCAAGATGAAGGTGTTGCCGGTCTAGCACTTGTGTCAACCAACTCCTACGACATATTTGACTCATCAAATGAAGGAATTGGAAGATGCTTCATGGCCAAAGGTCCTAAGGTAACACACCCTGAGTATGTTGACTTTAATAGTGATGAAGATGACTTGTTAGGTGATGATGATTTGCTTGTTGACAACTCTAGTGAAGAATATTATGGTGAAATATCAATTAATCATGCTAAAATGAATGAAACTCTAACTAAAGAACTAAACACTCTTAAGTTAGCCCATGAAACTATCTTCGAAGATCATCGAGAACTTTTAAGAGCTCATGAGAAACTACGCTTTGAAAAGCTTAATCTTGAGCAAGAGCATGAGTTCTTAAAAGCAATCAATGATGATCTCCGCAAGAAAAGTTCTTCTTACATTGCCAAGCGTTTACTATTATCCACTTACATGCCTCAAGTCAAGTCTAGTAACAAGAACAAGAAAGATTCTTCCTCTAGTAGTAACAATGATCATGCTAAATCCAATATTGTTGCTTCTAGTAGCTCTCTTGATTCCACTAATGATTCTCTTAGCCAAGTTACACTTGAGCAAGAAAATAGCTTATTGAAGGGAATTATAGAAAAAGGTGTTTACAAGAGCCTTGCCGAAAGTAAGCAATTCGAGGAAATTGTGCGCAAGCAAGGAATGCACCGGAAGAATCAAGGTGTTGGTTTTGAACGAAAGTTCAATGCCAATGGAGTTGAATGGGAAGAAGTTCAATACCCCAAGACAAAGTTTGTTCCTCAACAAGAGAAGTATGACACTTCCTTCAAGGGAACACAAGCTCAAGATGATCTTCCACCACAAGACTACAAGCAAAAAGGCAAGGACAAGCTTCAAGAGGAGATTGATGCATTTGAAGAAGCTCCTAAGACCTTAGTCAAGTGGATTCCCAAGACCACGTCAAGTTCCACTTCATCAAGTATGACTACAACTCCAAGGATTCCCATCAAGATGGTGTGGATCCAAAAGAAGAAGAACTAGAGAGTTCTTGAGGGTGACTCCGCCAACATACTTCACTCTTATCATTTTGGCAAGAACAAGTGCAATCAACTTCCACATCTTGCACTAGTTCAAGGAGTCACAAACCCTCTTGTTGGTAAGACAAGGGACAAGGTAACCTAAAGTTTTCATGGACATCATCTTGTGTGTGCATCACTCTATGTCTATGGATATCCTTGTTTGTTCCTTGTGGGACTAACCCATGTAGGTATTGAAAGTGCAATTCACTCAAATGGATAGCTCCAAGTGATCTACATCAACATTGAGCATCCACATCTTCAACATCTACATGAAGTCATCATCGACAAAACCCAAGGTTAGTTCATCCCTCTCAGGGGGGATATCACATCTAGGGGGAGCTTTACTCTAAGACTTGAGCTAAAGCAACTCTAAAGATGTGAATACAACAATGCTTTATGTAAAAGTGGTAACCCCACTTGAGCTTAAACGATGAGTATGACCTATGATCAAGTGTTCTCACTTGACTCCTAAGTCAATATACTCATATATAGATGACCTAGTCATCGCAAATTGCTTGATAGATGCTAGAATTGGTTGTGCATGCTTTGCCACATATTTCATTTGCCATCTTATTGTGTGAGCATGTTGGTTTCATATTTTACTCATTCGAGGACATCCACTTGTTGTTTTGATTGTTTGGCTTTCTTCTTTTGCCAAGTGGATGGACAAGAATGCCTAAGAACCTCCTCTAGCTATCTATGCTTTTGTCGTCTCAAACTCTATTCATGCTGCATCACAAAACTTGATCAAGTCAGATTCGAACCACTCTGTGTGAGGAGCGCTCGGAGTCCCCGATTCGTCATAGACTTAAACTTCCAAAACCTCTTTATGAATCTCGGTCTGACCGATACTCCATTTTCGGTCCTACCGAGTTCATTAAGTTGATCTAGGTTTTCGATCTCGGTGCAACCGATTTGAACTTTTCGGTCACACCGAGTTGCAATAACTGCACATAGTTTTGCATCTCGGTGCCACCGAGTTGTTCCACTTGGTCACACCGACAGGGTCGGCCTATATATAGTGACGGGCAAAATTTTGGAAATTTCTCCGAAACCTCTTCGCCCGCGCGATAGCCTGCTCTGCCTTCGTGGTCTCCGGATCGTCTTCTCGCCGCCAGCAGCCTCCAGTCGCTGGTCTCCGCCGCCGTCAACGGAATATGCCCCGTCGTTGCCGCCGTAGCGAGTCTCCGCCGAACTAGGGTATGGACTCGATCTTTGTGCTATTCTCCACTCCGATTCCTAGCACATTGTGATCATCATGATTCTTGCCATGATTTAAACAATCCTATCCAGTCAATGAACTCGTAGATTAGGTTTAATCCGAAAATTTTAGGGTTAGGTTTCTGCCGAAACCATCTCGGACCCACCGAGTTGAAAAACTCGGTCCTACCGATCTGGCTTTTGCCATTGCACAAGTGAAACTCGGTCTGACCGAGAATAACTTATCGGTGCGACCGATTTTGGAATTCTGTGAAACCCTAGCAGTCTCGGTGCCACCGAACTGTGACTCGGTCTGACCGAGTTCACCAGTTCTGGTGCCAAAACTGCTTCGGTGTCACCGAGTTTGAAAATCGGTAGATCCGAGATGCTTTCTGTGGAAAACTAAAACTAAGTTTTTGAATTAATCTTTTGCAAAAATCTCTGCTTTTTGTGATGCTCATCCACTCTATCTTATCCATAATCTATTCACAGGGTCAGCAGTCAGTTTGCAACATGTCTGATCAAAGTGACAGCCAGAATGTGTCTGAGCAGCAAGTTGTGATGAGTGAGGGCACTAGCCCCTCAAGTTCTTCTGATGATGGCAGCAGGAGCACCCCCAGCAATCTGCCTAAGGCTGCCACACGTCAAAGGAAGAAGAGAACGTCTGATTCTGAGGATGAAGACTATGTGGCAGAGGAAGATGCCACATCAAAGAGAGCCGAACCAGCTCAAGGCACAAAGCCAGGGCTGAAAATCAAAAGGCCAGCAGGCAGGCAGCCCATGTCAAAGGCTAGAGCTTCAACTGTGAAGCCTGCTCCCGTTGAGCCCATTGCTGCTGAGGGCAAAAAGAGGAAAGAGAGAGTGAAGAAGACTGTAGCCAGAGTGCTTGGGAAGGCCTCCATCATGGTAGATGAGAAGGAAGAAGAAGAGGTTGCTACACCAGTACCCAAGGCAGCCAAACTCATGGGAGATGCTATAAGGTCAGGAACAGCTGCATCCAAGCCCAAGGAAGCACCTAAGGCTGCATCTAAGCCTAAGAGTGCACCAAAGAGAAACACAGAAGCATCCCAACTGCGGAAAAGAACAAGGCCCCAGTGCCTGAAGCTATCGAAGAAGAGGAAGAGAGTGTCCTTAGGAAGCTCAAGCCCAAGATCCCAGACCACAACGATGCTCATCCTGTGGCTGAAGATATGAAGCTCAGGAGAGATTCAGGGTTGAGGAAATGGAGAGAAGCAGATCCGTATGCTTCTAGGAGAAGAACTGACGTGGATTACAGATTTCATACCAAGGAGCAACAAGATTTCTATGAGACTGTTTTGCTTGACAAGAAGCCAATCGTTTGTGACATGAGATGGGTCGACTGGACCTACATCAAGGACAATGAAGAGTACTACCCCAGTGTATTTGACAACTTTAGTGCGTGTGGAGTTGCAGACTTTGTTGGGCAGAAGCTCACAAAGTGGAACGAGGAGTTGATCATGCAATTCTACTCCACATCACACTTTTATCCGGATGGCAGGATCACATGGATGTCAGAGGGTACAAGGTACTAATCCACTGTTGAAGAATGGGCGAAGTTGATCAATGCCCCAGAGGAGCAAGCTGATGACTTGGACATTTATGCCAAGAAAAAGATGGATCACAACTCCATGTCCAACATGTACAAGGAGATCCCGAATGAAGCACTCGACACGTTCAAGTTTGGCTTAGTGCACTATCTGCTCTCAGGATTGCCTACGATCAACTGGATCCTTAGGCACACCCTTCTGCCCAAATCTGGAGATCACAAGATGATCAGAGGTCACGCGATCAACTTGCTTCATGTCTTTGACGTGCCTCAGAAATTCAAGGTCATGAGTCTCATTGTGGAAACAATCAAGAGGACAGCTGCAGACCAGAAGAGGAGTTGTGGGTATGCCCCACAGATTCAGGAGCTCATCAACTCCAAGATGGGCACGGGCGTGTATTTATTGGATAAGGAACACCTGCCCATCCGTCCAGATTTTGAGGATAACCAAGTGGTTATGACTGAGAATGAACCCTCATCTGCCCATGCACAAGCTCAGAAGGAGAAGGCAAAGAAGGAGAAAGCTGCCAGGATGCCTACTCAAGCGGAGGCATCTGATTACTTCTTGAAGACCAAACAAGAGCAGCTTGGTTACCTGATTGCATCCACCCTGCGTATTGAGCAAGGACTTGCCACCCTGACTCAGAACCAGGCAAGCCTAGAGAGGATCATGGAACAGAGGTTCTATGACATGGACATCAAGGTGACAGAGATACAGACCACCGTGGAGCAGCTTCAGGAGGACATGAATGAGAGGAGAGGCAGGACCACGACTGATGCTTTTGCGAGGGTGCTACGAGGTCCGAGGTCGTCTGCACTGCCAGTTGCTGACACCAGAGCCACAACATCTGCACCAGCTACAGCCTCAGTTCCACCAGCTCCAGCATCCACTTCAGCCTCGACTCCGACCACTTCTACCGAAGGCTTAGTCCTTGGCGTGCTCCGGACTCCACCACCACCTGAAGATCAAGCCTAAGCGTCGACTTAGCACTATGCATTTTCTAGGAACTTTTTGGTAACTTGTTGCCAAAGGGGGAGAAAATGTATAGATCATAGGCTTCGAGAGAGAGTGTTGCTTTTATTCTCTCTTGTTTTATTTGGTGGTTTTTCGAACTTTGTTTGCTTGCGTGTGCGATACTATGTCATTATTCGTGAGACATCGATGATCATGTGTTTGATCATAAGCTACACTTAATGGTTGCTTAATTCTTGCTAAATATTATCATTCTATCTATCGTTTGTGAACATTCACTATTCTTGGTGATGAGTGCATGTATTTAAATCTTATCATTTTTGAGCGCTCCACCAAGATGTATGTGACATGGAAGAGTAACCCATGATTCTAACTCCTTGTGCATTTGCAGTCCAAAGAAAATTTTAAATATGCACAAATTTAGGGGGAGCTCTTACTTACACATACTTCTCAAAGCGACGATGTATTTCATGATTATTATTATTTGTCGAAGCTTTGATCTATATGTTGTCATCAATTACCAAAAAGGGGGAGATTGAAAGTGCAACTATCCCTAGGTGGTTTTGGTAATTTATAACAACATATAGCTCATTGAGCTAATGCTATTTCAAGATGATTATTTCAGGAAAGCTCAATGATTGGCATGGCATGGATGTGAAAGTGGAACCCTCAAAATGCTAAGGACAAAGAATTGGCTCAAGCTCAAAAGTTCAAGACTCTTCATTTTATATTTTAGTGATCCAAGATCACATTGAGTCTTTAGGAAAAGCCAATACTATCAAGGAGGGATGAGGTGTTGCTTAATGAGCCTCTTGCATTATGTGCTTAGTGATATGCTCCAAAATCCTCAGCTACTTTCCCATATCCACAAATGACCTAAACCCTAAGCCAAACTCGGTCATACCGATTCTTTCATTCCGGCGCCACCGAGTTTCACTTGTGATTTGCCACTTCAAACCCTAGCAATTCGGTCCTACCGATAAGGATCTCGGTCATACCGAGATGGGGTTGCAAACTCTCTGTTTCCCTTTCGTAACTTTTCGGTCTCACCGAAAGAGCGAATCGGTCCCACCGAGAATGCAATGCAAACTCTCTGTTTCCTTCTTGTAACTTTTCGGTCTCACCGAAAGAGCAAGTCGGTCCCACCGAGTTTGCCTGACCAACTCTCTGGTTAGCTAATTGCCGAACTCGGTCTCACCGAGTTTGTGCGATCGGTCTCACCGAGATTACGTTATGCCCAAACCCTAACCGAATCGGTCCTACCGAGTTGCATCTCAGTCCCACCGAAATTCCTAACGGTCACTAGGTTTACTATTTCGGCCAGACCGAGTTTTCTGATTTGGTCCCACCGAGATTGGTAGATTGTGTGTAACGGTTGGATTTTGTGTGGAGGCTATAAATACCCCTCCACCTCCTCTTCATTCGAAGAGAGAGCCATCAGAACACATATTCCATTCCTACTCATATGTTCTGAGAAAGAACCACCTACTCATGTGTTGAGACCAAGATATTCCATTCCTACCATATGAATCTTGATCTCTAGCCTTCCCCAAGTTGCTTTCCACTCAAGTCTTCTTTCCATCAGATCCAAATCCTATGAGAGAGAGTTGAGTGTTGGGGAAACTATCATTTGAAGCACAAGAGCAAGGAGTTCATCATCAACACACCATTTGTTACTTCTTGGAGAGTGGTGTCTCCTAGATTGGCTAGGTGTCACTTGGGAGCCTCCGACAAGATTGTGGAGTTGAACCAAGGAGTTTGTAAGGGCAAGGAGATCGCCTACTTCGTGGAGATCTACCGCTAGTGAGGCAAGTCCTTCGTGGGCGATGGCCATGGTGGAATAGATAAGGTTGCTTCTTCGTGGACCCTTCGTGGGTGGAGCCCTCCGTGGACTCGGGCAACCGTTACCCTCCGTGGGTTGAAGTCTCCATCAACGTGGATGTAGGATAGCACCACCTATCCGAACCACGGGAAAACATCCGTGTCTCCAATTGCGTTTGAATCCTCCAAACCCTTCCCTTTACATTCTTGCAAGTTGCATGCTTTACTTTCCGCTGCCAATAAACTCTTTGCATGCTTGCTTGAATTGTGTGATGATTCCATGACTTGCTCTAAGATAGCTGAAATCTGCCAAGAACTAAATTTGGGAAAAGGCTAAGTTTTTAGTTGGTCAAGTAGTCTAATCACCCCCCCTCTAGACATACTTTCGATCCTACAGCCCCCTACCCTCGTGACCACCTCGTGGCTTCCTTGACGGAGGGTCCAAGTCTCCTGGATCTTATCTGATGAGAAAATCACGTTTCTGAAGGTTTCATTCTGTTTGGACTACGTTTGATATTCCTTTTCTTCAAAACCCTAAAACTGGCAAAAACAACAATTCTGGGTTGGGCCTCCGGTTAATAGGTTAGTCTCAAAAATAATATAAAAGTGGAAAATAAAGCCCAATAATGTCTAAAACAGTAGATAATATAGCATGGAGCAATCAAAAATTATAGATATGTTGGAGACATATCAGAGGCCCAGCCCAGAATTGCTGTTTTTTTGCCTGTTTTAGGGTTTCGAAGAAAAGGAATATCAAATGGAGTCCAAACGGAATGAAACCTTCGGAAACGTGATTTTCTCATTAGATAAGATCCAGGAGACTTGGACCCTCCGTCAAGAAAGCCACGAGGTGGTCACGAGGGTAGGGGGCGCCCCCCTAGGGCGCGCTCCCTGCCTCGTGGGCCCCTCGAAGCTCCACCGACGTACTTCTTCCTCCTATATATATCCACATACCCCCAAACAATCGGGGACGGAGCCAAAAAACCTAATTCCACTGCCGCAACTTTCTGTATCCACAAGATCCCATCTTGGGGCCTGTTCCGGAGCTCCGCCGGAGGGGGCATCGATCACGGAGGGCTTCTACATCATCATCCAAGCCCCTCCGATGAAGTGTGAGTAGTTTACTTCAGACCTACAGGTCCATAGTTAGTAGCTAGATGGCTTCTTCTCTCTTTTTGGATCTCAATACAATGTTCTCCCCCTCTCTTATGGAGATCTATTTGATGTAATCTTCTTTTTGCGGTGTGTTTGTTGAGACCGATGAATTGTGGGTCTATGATCAAGTCTATCTATGAATAATATTTGAATCTTCTCTGAATTCTTTTCTGTATGATTGGTTATCTTTGCAAATCTCTTCGAATTATCAGTTTGGTTTGGCCTACTAGATTGGTTGTTCTTGCCATGGGAGAAGTGCTTAGCTTTGGGTTCGATCTTGCGGTGTCCTTTCCCAGTGACAGAAGGGGCAGCAAGGCACGTATTGTATCGTTGCCATCGAGGATAACAAGATGGGGTTTTCATCATATTGCATGAAACTATCCCTCTATATCATGTCATCTTGCTTAAGGCGTTACTCTGTTTTTAACTTAATACTCTAGATGCATGCTGGATAGCGGTCGATGATTGGAGTAATAGTAGTAGATGCAGAATCGTTTCGGTCTACTTGTCTCGGACGTGATGCCTATATACATGATCATACCTAGATATTCTCATAACTATGCTCAATTCTGTCAATTGCTTAACAGTAATTTGTTCACCCACCGTAGAATGCTTATGCTCTTGAGAGAAGCCACTAGTGAAACCTATGGCCCCCGGGTCTCTTTCTCATCATATCAATCTTCATCACTTTATTATGGCTTTGCTTTTACTTTGCTTTTACTTTATTTACCTTGCATCTCTATACCAAAAGTACCAAAAAATATTATTTATCATCTCTATCAGATCTCACTTTCGTAAGTGACCGTGAAGGGATTGACAACCCCTAAGCGCATTCATTGCGTTGAGCTATTGTTTTTTTGTAGGTACGAGGGACTCGAGCGTAGCCTCTTACTGGATTGATACCTTGGTTCTCAAAAACTGAGGGAAATACTTACGCTACTTTGCTGCATCATCCCTTCCTCTTTGGAGAAATCCAACGTAGTGCTCAAGAGGTAGCAAGAAGAATTTCTGGCGCCGTTGCCGGGGAGTCTATGCAAAAGTCAACATACCAAGTACCCATCACAATCCCTATCTCCCTCATTACATTATTTGCCATTTACCTCTCGTTTTCCTCTCCCCCCAATTCACCCTTGCCGTTTTATTCGCCCTCTCTCTCTATCCTCCCTCTCTTTCTCTATTTGCCTCTTTTGCCTGTTTCTTGTTTGCTCGTATGGTTGGAATAGTTGTTTATTTATTACTAAATAGAGAACCTAAGATTTATGGATCCTCATCTGCTTTCTAATCTTTTTAAGAGATCCAGTTATGTTGCACCAATTGCTAGTGAGTTTTGTGCACTAGATTATCTTTATGAAGTTTTGCTTGAAATTCGTGAATCTGAAAATTGCGATGAAGTATTTTATGAAGTGATTCACAATAGATCCTTGAATAAAAAGCATGATTGCAATGATGTTTTTATAAATTCTATCAATGCCAATTGTGCTAATAATATGGAAAACCCTAAGCTTGGGGATGCTAATTTTGCTATGTCATCTACTTGTTGCAACGATCATGATTGGGGTGATTCTTCCTTTGATCTTGAAAATTTATTTAAGCCCCATGATGAATATGAGATTGATTATAATGTTTGCAATAATATTAAAAGTGGGTTTGGAAGAATGTCAACTTTAGATCCCACATATTTGGAGAATTTTCAATCTTATGAAGTTTTTGATAAAAGTGCATTTGGGAAGTGTCGGAGTAATGGGCCACGGGTAGGCTAACCCGAGCCCCAAAACCTTTCAAGACATCGGGGCAGGCTGCGCCCCTCAAGACCCCAGGACGAAGAGCCGCCTTCTGAGAAGTCGGCGGCAAGACAGCCGATTGCCCACTCGCGGCCGAGTCCCGGGGACGACTTCAGGATAAGCCGACTCCTGACTGGCGACTTCCAGAGAAGCCGGCTTTGGGGAGTCGGCCCGCGACTCCAACAAACCCCATGCCCTCATCAAGAGGGACGGGACGGGGAGTGGCTACAGTCAAGATCACTCCCACCCCTTACCAGGGGCAGGCATGGCTACAGCACGCCGTACCCAGGAAGGTCTCCATGCGGCGTGGCACTGTTGCCATGCCGGCCCTGACATCAGCACCAAAGGACCGAATCCTGCGCCCATGACGGCTTGTCTGTATGACCCTAGGGCAGCGGGTCCCACCAGCAATGAGACCCCAAGAGACGGCAAGTGCGCCACCAGTCGGACCCGTTGGGAGTCGGCCCCGAGAGTCAGCGAGATCCTCCCCCGGGGCCCACGTGCCATTAATCAGATGTGACAGAGAATGGCAACAATGATCGCCCGCCAGGCGGCGGGGCTGTTCCCACGACTCCATGACCAAGCCCGCGTCATCAGAAGCACGACTACAGTAATCAGCAGCCGGCAAGACCCGCCCGCTGTGGACGCGGCCTGTCAGCTCCGTACCTAGCCAGTCGGTGGGGCCCACCAGTCGGCAGGGAAGGCGGAGGCCGGAGACGCTGACGGCTGTGCCCGCGTCCAGCCAGATTACCATTGTACCCCTGGGGGGTAGGCCTATATAAACCCCCCAGGGCACCCATGCAAGGGGTTGGAATCCACGAAGCTCTAGACCAGATCACATAGGAGGGAGAGAGCTAGCCTTGCCCTCTCCTACCTCCAGGAAAACAGCTCTAGGAGCAATCGTGTAACACTTTGCCATACTGATCATGCGGAGACCCCGCAGAGCAGCAGTAGGGGTATTATCTCCCCGGAGAGCCCTGAAGTTGGGTAAGATTCGCTGGCGTGCATGTCTACGCCTCATCCCGTTTCTAGGCACCGGCGACGTTCTACTCGCCCCACCATGATAAGCCATCCTTTGGCATATGTCGCACCCAACCCCCGACATTTGGCACCTACCATGGGGCCTGTTGCACCGTCATCCGGAGACCTGTTCTGGACGGGAACCCTTTTCCTCCCTGGTGAGCGCAGCCAGCCAGGCACGCCAGACGGAGTTTGCGCCAACGCGCTGCATGACGTTGACATCGCCTGTGCAACTAGCCACCTCGCCGAACTTGTCGGCGAGGTTTGCATCTCCGACGAACCTGCATCCGATGCAGGCACGGGCGGCCCCGAGAGCCTCCTCACGGGCCTCCTCGACCAACTCCACGTCGCCGGCGAACCTGCCGTGGACTTGGAGTCTGTAGGCTCCACCGACCCGATGCTGGTCGACTCCGACACCGCGTTCCCCACTAACGTGGTGGTCTACGACGAGCCTCTCCCTCGCGCGGAGAGCAACGGAAGCACCGTCACCGAGGTGCTCGTCATCAGTCATGGCGAGCCCTCCGGTGGAGGATCGCATGACCCGCTGGGCGCGGCACTGCAAGACCTGACTGCGCCCATTCCGGAAGACGCTGACACGGAGACGTTGGAGGCGCGCCGCCTTCAGCTGGTCGAAGGCGCGAAGAAGCTGGCTAGCATGAGACGCTTGTCAGAAGCCTACCAGCGAGAGATGGATCACGCTGTTGGTGGCTCGCCAGCCCCAGCTGGGCCCAGCCGCCTTGGCACGGTCCAGCAGCGCGGCGTAGCCATCGCCAACCTGTTTGGGGCAAGTCGCCTTATGTACGCTACCCCTGCGGAGAACATCCGAGCCGCCCAGGTGGCGGCAAACGAGCTGGACAATTTTGAGGGCGAAGAGCGCCGCCTGATGATGGAGCGAGTCCAGCGGCTCCTCGACGCGGCTGCCGCGCAGAACGAGGCCGGCTGCCGCACGGAGGCACCACAGCAGCAAAACAACGACCTTCGCCGAGATCAAGGCGCGACGTCCTGAACACCGACTAGCGGCGCCCGAGGAAGAAGAGACAAGGATCCAACTGTTAGCCGCAGTCGGACTCACATTACCATAGAGCGCAACCGAGACGGCCGCCCGAGAGCAGTGGAACGGCGGGACGACCTTCTACCTCCTCCTCCTCGCAGCGAAAGGCGAGTCTCCCCGCCGCCTGTTGATCATCCAACTCTTGGCGACCGCCTTGGCCGCCGATAGGGAGTCGGAGAAAATGACGCCCGCCACCGGATCAACCGGCTTCACCGATCCCTGGCGCTGGAAGAAGAAGGCGAGTTGGGTCCGCCTTGTTTCGGGCCCCGCATTCGAGACGTGCCCTTTCCCAAAGGGTTCACGCTCCCAAGAGACACGCCCAAGTACACCGGCTCCGTGAAGCCGGAAGACTGGCTAGTCGACTACTCCACGACTGTCAGCATAGCGAACGGCAACAAGCGTGTCGCCGTAAAGTACGTTCTGCTCATGCTCCAGGGCACGGCCCGGACATTGCTGAATAGCCTGAAGCCCCACATCATCAACAGCTGGGTCGACTTCACCGAAGCGTTCGTCTGCAACTTCACCAGCATGTACAAGCGTCCTCCCAAGACTCATCAGCTCTCCTTGTGCATACAAGGTCCCGACGAGTCGACTCGCGACTACCTCACGCATTGGGCCGTGCTTCGGAACTCCTGCGAGGGCGTGCATGAGGTGCAGGCAATCGAGTACTTCACCGCCAGGTGAAGAGAAGGCACCCTCCTCAAGCACAAGCTCCTCTACGACGAGCCAGAAACCCTCGACGAGCTGCTGATCATAGCAGACAAGTACGCCACGGCCGACTCCTCCATGAAGGCGGAAATTCAAGTCAGCGCGACTGGCAAAGTGGCCCCTCAAGCTCCAAGAACTCCGGCGGGAGATGCCAGTCGGCGGCAACAGCAGAGCGACCACAAGCGCAAGTCCCCGCAGCCGGCTTCCAGCAGCCGGCAGGTGGCGACAGTTGAAGACCAGCAGCCGGATGAGCAGCCTCCACCCAAGTGACAGAAAGGTGGCAAGCCCAACTGGTTGCCGGCCTTCTCATATGAGCAAACTCTAGACGGACCTTGCAAGTTCCATAGCGGCGCGAAGCCGTTGAACCACACCACCCGGAAGTGCCACTGGCTCACTAGGATCGCCAAGGGAGACGGCCTCCTACCTCCACCGCCTCCGCCTCCGCCCCAGTAGCCGGCTGTCAAACCAGTCGGTGCAGTACAAGACGAATACCCCAAAGAGCACAGAGCCTACGTGGTGTTCACCAGTATGGCTGACGATCGACGCAGCAAGCGGCTGCAGCGACAAGAGGTGAATGCAGTAGCATCAGAGACGCCAGAGTTCATGCACTGGTCCGAGAAGCCTATCAGCTGGAGCAGGGCGGATCACCCAAAGGTGATGCCGAGTCCGGGCTCCTATGCCTTGGTCTTGGATGCCACCTTTGCCACAGATAGACGAGCCGCGCGTTTCTCGCGAGTCCTGATAGACGGAGGCAGCAGCATCAACATCCTGCACAAAGACACCATGGAGAAATTAGGAATCAAGCAAAGACAGCTTCAGAACAGCCGGACTGTGTTCCACGGCATTGTTCCTGGACTTTCCTGCTCACCAATCGGCAAGATCCTGATGGACGTCCTCTTTGGAGACAGGGAGCACTTCCGCCGAGAGTCAGTTTGGTTTGAGGTGGTGGACCTCAAGAGCCCATACCATGCACTACTTGGCCGACCCGCCCTGGCCAAGTTCATGGCGGTCCCCCACTATGCCTACCTCAAAATGAAGATGCCCAGTTCCAGGGGAATTCTGACCGTAGCCGGCGACTACCGGAAGTCGTCTGCCTGTGCGACTGAGAGCAGTCGGCTGGCCGAGTCCCTGGTGATCATAGCCGAGAAGCAGCTCCTGGAACGGGTTGCGGCGATGGCCAGCAAGCAGCCAGAGGTGTCACCCAACCCAAAGGAGTCGGAGGCTGAGGGTTCGTTCAAGCCGGCCAAGGAGACAAAGAAGATACCCTTGGATCCGGAGAACCCGGAGAGGTACGCTGTCATAGGCACAAACCTCGACAGCAAATAGGAAGGCAAGCTCGTCGATTTCCTCCGTGAGAATCGGGACATCTTCGCATGGTCCCCCAAAGACATGCCAGGTGTACCGACGGAATTCGCTGAGCACAAGCTACATGTCCGATCTGATGCAAAGCCGGCCAGGCAGCCCCTGCGCCGCCTATCAGAAGAGAAGAGAAGAGTTGTCGGAGAAGAAATAGCCCGACTCCTAGCAGCCGGCTTCATTATGGAAGTATTCTTTCCAGAGTGGCTAGCCAATCCGGTCCTGGTACTAAAGAAGAACAAGCAGTGGCGAATGTGTATTGACTACACGAGCCTCAACAAGGCCTGCCCCAAGGATCTGTTTGCTCTACCAAGAATTGATCATGTGATAGACTCCACAGCCGGATGCGAGCTGTTGAGTTTCTTGGATGCATATTCAGGATATCACCAGATCAAGCTGAACCCGGCAGACAGACTGAAGACCGCCTTCATCACGCCATTTGGAGCCTTCTGCTACCTCACCATGACGTTCGGCTTGAGGAATGCCGGCGCCACCTTTCAGCGTTGCGTGCAGAAGTGCCTCCTCAAGCAACTCGGGAGAAATGCCCACGTCTATGTGGACGATGTAGTGGTGAAGACGGAAAAGCGTGGAACACTACCGGAAGACCTCAAGGAGACTTTTGAGAACCTGCGCCGATTCCAGATCAAGCTCAACCCCGAGAAGTGCGTCTTCGGAGTACCAGCCGGCCAACTGCTTGGCTTCCTAGTCTCTGAACACGGCATAGAGTGCAACCCTGTGATGATCAAGTCCATTGAGAGGATGGAGGTACCCAGCCGACTGCTGGACGTGCAAAAGTTCACCGGCTGCTTGGCGTCCATCAGCCGATTCATCAGTCGGCTGGGTGAGAAAGCTCTCCCCTTATACCAACTCATGAAGAAGACCACTTTTTTCGAGTGGAACCACAAGGCGGACGAAGCTTTTCTCCAGTTGAAGAAGATGCTGACTACTCCACCCGTTCTGGCGGCTCCGACTCCTAAGGAACCTATGCTCCTGTACATCGCCGCCACCAGTCGGGTAGTCAGCACGGTCATTGTAGTGGAAGGCAAGGAGGAAGGCAAGGCACTACCTGTCCAGAGACCAGTATATTACCTGAGCGAAGTACTGTCGGCCTCCAAGCAGAACTATCCCCACTACCAGAAGATGTGCTATGGTGTGCACTTTACCGCCAAGAAATTGAAGCTTACTTTCAAGAGCATCCAATCACTGTGGTCTGCACGGCCCCACTTGCCGAGATCATCGGAAGCCGAGACGCTTCTGGCCGAGTGGCCAAGTGGGCCATAGAGTTGGCTCCCTACACCATCCACTACCAGCCCCGCACCGCCATCAAGTCACAAGCACTGGCCGACTTTCTCGTCGACTGGGCCGAGACCCAGTACCTACCTCCAGCGCCCGACTCCACCCATTGGCGGATGCATTTCGATGGCTCCAAGATGCGCACCGGCTTGGGAGCCGACATTGTCCTCACTTCTCCTAAAGGCGAGAAGCTCAAATACGCACTGCAAATCCATTTTGCCGCCTCCAACAACGTCGCCGAGTACGAGGCGCTCATTCACGGGCTCCGGCTTGCTAAAGAACTCGGCATTCCCCGGATCCTGTGCTATGGCGACTCGGACTTAGTGGTCCAGCAGCCGTTTGGCTACTGGGACGCCAAAGATGCAAACATGGCGAGTTACCGTTTCCTCGTGCAGCAACTCAGTGGGTATTTTGAGGGGTGCGAGTTCCTCCATGTGCCAAGAAACGACAACGACCCAGCAGACACCTTGGCATGAATCGGCTCTACCCGCCAAGCAATACCATCTCGCGTTGCCCTTCAACGCCTCCTCAAGCCGTCTATGAAGCCTTCACCAGAATCAAACTCAATCTTCGTGCCAGCTCCTCCCGAAGAAGTCGGATCCGACTCCAGAGCCCCGGCAGATGGTATGGCGATTTTGGCAGATGGCTCCAAAGCTGGCACAGTTGAGGCTGGCCCAGGGACTGCGGCGGCAGGCTCAAAGACTCCAGAACTCGGCCCAAGAACTGCGCCAGTCGGCCCGGGGACTTCATTAACCCAACAAGCGGTTGTTGACTCCAACCCACCGCCTCCCAGCCCAACCACCCTCGTCCAAGTCGCAGTTCTGGCAGTCGAAGAAATAGTAGCACCCTCATGGGCCCAGCCCATCCTCAAATTCCTGGTGAGCAAAGAGCTGCCGACTGATGAGACCTCAGCTCAGCAAGTACAATGCCGAGCGGCAGCCTACACCATAGTCAACAGAGAGCTGGTCAGGTGCAGCGTCACTGGTGTCTACCAGCGCTGCATAGAGCCAAAGCAAGGCCAAGAAATTCTCAAAGACATCCATCAAGGCGAGTGCGGCCACCATGTGGCTTCAAGAGCACTCGTCGCAAAAGCCTTTCGACACTGTTTCTTCTGGCCGACTGCCTTAGATGAGGCCAAGGAATTGGTCCAAAAATGCAAAGGGTGCCAGAAGTTCAGCTCCAAGCCGCACCAGCCGGCTTCTGCACTCAAGATCATCCCCATTGCCTGGCCTTTCGCAGTTTGGGGTCTATACATGGTGGGACCATTCAAGACGGCACGAGGTGGATTAACTCACTTACTTGTCGCAGTGGACAAGTTCACCAAGTGGATAGAAGTGAAGCCAATCAAGAAACTGAATGGTGCGACTGCCGTGACTTTCATCTCCGATATCATAATTCGGTATGGCATACCACACAACATCATCACCGACAACGGCACAAATTTTGCCAAAGGTGCCTTGGCCCATTTTTGCGCAACACAGGGCATCCGACTGGACCTAGCGTTCGTCGCCCATCCACAGTCCAACGGCCAGGTGGAGCGAGCAAACGGCCTCATCCTGTCCGGCATCAAGCCCCGGCTGGTCGAGCCTCTGGAGCGCTCGGCTGGCTGCTGGCTCGATGAGCTGCAAGCCGTCCTCTGGAGTCTGCGCACGACTCCAAACAAGTCAACATGCTTCACGCCTTTCTTCCTCGTCTACGGTGCCGAAGCCGTCATCCCAACGGACATAGAGTTCGACTCCCCGCGAGTCACCATGTACACCGAGGAGGAAGCAGCAGAAGCACATCAAGACGGCGTCGATCTGCTGGAAGAGGGCCGGCTGTTGGCACTCAGCTGGTCCAGCATCTACCAGCAGAGCCTGCGCTGATACTACAACAGGAAGGTCAAGCCAAGATCTTTCCAAGAAGGCGACCTTGTGCTCCGGCTGATCTAGCGAACAGCCGGCCAGCACAAGCTGTCGCACCTTGGGAAGGCCCTTTCATCATCAGCAAAGTGCTGGGCAACGACTCCTACTACCTGATTGACGCTCAGAAGCCCCGAGCACGCAAGAAGGATGACTCTGGCAAAGAGATAGAGCGGCCATGGAATACAAATCTCCTCCGAAGATTTTACAGTTGATGCAGTATGTACCACGCTACCTTTTGTATTGACTTCGGGCCCCCCGAGACGAGCTCGGGGACTGCCCTCTTTTGTCTATATGATAAAAGTTATGCCTATGAGTGTGTTACTCTTTGTTATGCCGCTTGGCACCAGGCTCGACAGGTCGGCCCGGGGACTTGCCGCCTTGGACTATGAAAAGCTTCCTGCAGCCAGATAGGTAGTGTGTGGCGTCTAAGCCATTTCCTGTCAGAAGCCGCAGCTCGTAGAGCGACTGTACGGTGGGCAGGAGTAAGGCAGAATGGGCGCTCGCATGAAAAATGGCTAAGGACCCAAAGCATAAAACATAGCTCAAGACGGCTTCCATCCTTCCTTTTCCTTTGTCACAAACCGACTATTAACCAGTCGGCTCACCGCCTTCTATCCAACTTGCTAAAAAACTCTAAAACGGCTAAGTACTTGCCTTCCCAAAGTAGCCAAGCATTTGATCCAATGGCAGTCCGCAGAGCGGCTGTCCGACTGGCAAGGCAGGCAACTAAGGGAAAGCGTCAAAGGAAAAAAGCCAAAAGAGCAATGAGCAAGAAAAGATAGAACTCGGATAAGTATTTACATAGCATAGGCCCTTGGCCGAATCTTCGAGCAGAAGTTCAAAATACACCCCACGGGTGGAATTGTGCGAATTAACAAGTTCTTCAAGATTACTAAAGCAGATAAAATAAAGATAAGGCGGCAGCCTAAGATGCGGCAGACGGATTCGGAGGGTCGGAGGAGGCGGCGGCGTCAGGCGTTGGGGCGGCCGGCTAGGTAGTCTCGGCTTGATCGCCTCCGGCGACAGTCGGCTCGGTCACACGCGGCTCGTTGCTGGAGGCGCGGTCGAGCTGAAGCTGGCCGTCCGCTCCGTCTTCTGGTGCTTCCGTCTCGCCTCCGTCCTCCGCCTCGCCTTCCTCCTCGACGCTGGAGCTGATCACCTCCGCCGAGTCCTCGCCGTAGTCTGGGTTCATCCCAAACCACTCCGGCGGCACCTCCTCGCCGTCTTCATACCGCTCGGGGACGAAGATGCTGGTGTCGGTGTACTCAGCAATCACCGCGGCACGCTTGATGAGGGCATCTTTCGCGGCTGCCAGTTTCGGCTGGGCCTCTGACCGAAGCGTGGCCAGTCGGTCTAGATCCAGCCCCGGATACCACGCCTTGACGAACTCCAAGGCCCGGCGCACTCCAGCTCGGGCCGAGGAACCCTTCCAGGCCTCAAGATGACCAGCCGCGACCTCTAGCCAGTCGGCAGTTAGGCTGGGGGTGCGCGGAGCCTGCATGTCCGGCCACAGGGCGGCAATCGCCTGGGCGCCGACACGTTGAAGCCAGCGCAGCATCCGATGAGTCGGCCGAAGGCGAGCCTCGATGCTCAGGATATGCTCATCAAGGGTTCGGGGGGCGTCAGCGATGATCTCTGCACCTTACGCCCTCCGACCTTCACGGTCAGCCTCGATGGCTTGGATGGCGGCCTGCGAGTGCCCAGGGAAGAAGTCTACCAAGACAGAAGAAACAAAGAAACAAGTCAAAAACCAGGAGTCAGCATGATTTATAATTGGCAGCTCGAAGAAAGAAAGTAAAGAAACTCACCATCAACGATGTCTTCAATCTCATGGAAGCCAGAGGCCAGCAGTGCCTCTCTGTCAGTCCAGGAGGAGCGCTCGCTCGCGAACTCAGCCAGGAGGGCGGTTTCCACCTCTTCTGCCTCCTTCTGCGTCTTCGCGAGCAGCTCCCTCTGCTCTACCAATTGAGTGGCCAGCAGATCGCGCTCTGTAGCGAGCTTGCTGCACTACTCCCCCTTGGCGCGCAACGCGGAGCTGGCCTCGCTCAGCTGTTGTTGAAGAACAGCGTTGACTTCTGAAGAGAAGGAAGAAAGAAGGCGTTAAGTCATCAGAAAAGAAGGTCGCCGGGGAGATCCGGCCCGACTGCTCAGCAGTCGGCCCGAATCTCGGGGACTACAGCCCGCGGGGGCGCCAGTGCGCCCCCGCGAAGAAGGAAAAGAACTCACTCCGGCTCTCCGACAAGTCGGTGGTCCGCTTGCCCAGCTCTTCAACATTGCGGTTGAAGGCAGTAACGCGGAGGTTGTGATAGTCCTGCGACAAAATATTTCAGACAAAATTAAGTACCCGGAACTCACCAATAGGAGTTCCGGGCCGCCTGCTCAGCAGCCGACCTGAAACTCGGGACTACACCCAGTGGGTGCGCTGGCGCGCCCCCATAGAGAGGAACAAGAAAACAAGGACCAAAGAGAAAACATACCCGGGCGGCTGCCCGTGATGCCAGGTACGCCTTGGTGCAGTTCTGGTTGGCGTTGCCCTCAGCTCGAAGCTTCGTTTGGACGTCCAGAAGCGCCTGATTCAACGGCCCCGTGCCGCCTCCTCGCACCCACCCAACGGGCGCGGCGCTCATCGCTTCAGCATCTGGGATCGCCGAGCTGGTGGTGCCGGTTTCCAGGGGGCGTGGCACCGAGGTCACCTTCTAAAGACGGCGGCACGTTGGCGAGCCAACTTGCAGGAGTAGCCCCGCCACGGCCTCATCTTCATTCGGCCGCACCGGCGGGTCCGCCGGCTGTTCGCCTTGCGCGCCCCCAGACGGCGGCGGAGGTGGCGGCAGAACGATCACGTCCGGTGTGGAGGAGTCGCCGCCTTCCCTCTCCAGGACGGGGTTTTTGCCGCCGGCTTCCCAAGTCTGCCTCGTGAACTCCGGAGGCGGCGGCGCAGAGTTCAACGGGGTGACGAACACCGCCGATTGGCGGCGCGCGGCCTCCTCAGCCTGCCGCTTCGCCGCGGCGGCTGGTTCGGCCTCGGCCAGTTTCTTCTTGGCGGAGGCCTCCGCCTTATTGGCCTCCACCTTCTCCAGGCGGGCGGCCTCTTCCTCGTTGCGCTTCTCCTGCGCATTCCGCTCCATCGCCTCCCGGAGGTCCGCGGCGGGGTCGATCCGTCGAGTGGTGGCGGACGTCTCCGCTGACCCCATGACGGAGGCAGCGACGACCCTCTCAAGAGTGAGGGGAGCCCTGAAGCAAGTAAAAGACTCAGACAAAGCCACAAAGAAAGAATAAAGCGTTGAAACAGAATACTCACGCGGAGATGAGTGGCGGCTTCTTCACTTCCTTACGGAAGCGGAGGGCCTTCGCAGCCGCCTCGTCCCGCCGGGTCGCCGCAGCCGAACTCTTGGGCTTCTTCGGCCGACTGCCGAACAAAGTCGGCACGGCCCTACGCTTCTTCTCGCCGCCTGGAGCACTCGGCGCGGCAGAAGAGCCCGCACCGGGATGACTGGCTCCTGGCCGGTGGCGGGGGGCGACCTCCTCCTCCTCATGAGGCCAGTCCTCTAGACTGGCCCCGAGCTGCGGGCCGCCTCTTCCCTCGGCGTCGTCCTCCAAAGCCGCCGCCCCCAGATCGGGGTCGTCGACGTCGCTCTCCGCCCGGTCGGCGAGGAACTCGCGGACCGGCCCCGAGGTGCCGGATGGTGGATGGAGGAGGGGATTCTGACCAAAGTCGACTGGTCAGGTCAGACAAGATAAACTCGGCAAGAAAGAAGACAATTCAAAGGAAAAAGGAAAAAGGAAACTAACTATGGGCGGGGCGTTGGCGCGAGAGTACGACTCCTTGCCGAACCGCCAATCCTCCAGGAGCTTGTTGTCCGAGAGGTAGTTCGCCATGTAGGCCATCTCCTCGTGAGGCATGTCCTTGGTGCACATCCGACTCGGGTCATGGTGCCCGTTCATTTGGCATATCATGTGCGGGCGACCTTGGAGCGGGAGGACTCGGCGCGCCACGAAGGCGGCCAGCAGGTCTGGACCAGTCAAGCCCTCCGACTGCGTCAGCACTCGGAGTCGCGTGATGGCGCCGGCTCCTGCAGGCGTCAGCGACTTGGCCCTGTACGACCAGTTGGGCAGTCTCCCAGCCGGCGGGCCGGCTTCGAAAGCCCGCAGGTTGACCCAATCGCCCCTCGCAAAGACGCTCTTGATGTAGAAGTACGAGCGCTGCCACATCTTCACCGACTTTATCAGCTTGATGGCGGGGAAGGGGTTGTCGGCCCCCAATCTCCACACGGCGATGAAGGTGCCGCATTGAGCCGGCACGCCTGCAGCCTGGGTGCCGAGCTTGGAGAAGAAGAACTCCCCCTAAAGGTCGAGGGTGGGGAGGACTCCGAGGAAGCCTTCGCACAAAGCCACGAAGGCGGACAGCATCACCATCGTATTGGGCGTGAGGTGGTGCGGCTAGAGGCCGTAGAACTCCAGAAAAGAGCGGAAGAAGGTGCTCGCTGGCAGCCCCAATCCGCGCAGGCAGTGCGAGCGGAAGATGACCCGCTCGCCCTCCTCCGGCGCAGGGGAAATCTTCCCCTCCGGTGCAAGACGCGCCCGCACGTGATCTTCGTCGGGGAGCCGACGAGTCTTGCGGAGGAACTCAATGTGGTCGTCATGCACTTCTGAGCCGTCCCAGGTGCCGGAATGCACCGAGGGAGGCGCGGCGGCAGAGTAAGAACTCATCGCAAGCTGATCGCCGCGACGTTTGGCAAAGCTTGGGTGCGCGGCGGAGCAAGGAAGAAGAAGAAGGAGAAGAGCAAGGAGTAGTGGGAAGGAGGGGCGCGCGTGCTCTGCCGCGCCCCCTCCTCCCCCTACTTATAGCCTCATGGGCTACGAAGCCGAGGGGGCGAGCATGGGATTTACTGCGCCCATGACCCCACGACCCCCACGTTACCACGACAAAGTTACCGTGCGCAGTAACTTCGCAAGAATCCCAACCGTCCGCATGGGCCACAGCAGATCCGCTCGAGGGCCAAGGCACGGTAGTGCCGAGCCCCTCCTACGGGCCTGTCCATTCACACACGTAGGCTGGCAGACTAGCCCGGCCGCACGTTGCCACGTGACGGGCCCGGAATGGGCGGCGGTCTGGAAGCTTAGCCACCACACTACTTGGATCCCGCCAAGACGTTTGAAGTACTGTTCAAGTCAGAGTTGGGCGGGTCCGACTCCTTCTAGTCGGCCCTGCAGAAATCAAGCAAGAACCATGTGTCAAGCGCCCGAAGAGAGAAACTGCTGAGGCTTCACGGCCGATCGTCCACGGCGCCTCACCAGCTTCGGGGACTACTGTCATAGTAATGGGCCATGGGTAGGCTAACCCGAGCCCCAGAACCTTCCAAGACATCAGGGCAGGCTGCGCCCCTCAAGACCCCTGGATGAAGAGCCGCCTTCTGAGAAGTCGGCGGCAAGACAGCTGACTGCCCACTCGCGGCCGAGTCTCGGGGACGACTTCAGGATAAGCCGACTCCTGACTGGCGACTTCCAGAGAAGCCGGCTTTGGGGAGTCGGCCCGCGACTCCAACAAACCCCATGCCCTCATCAAGAGGGACGGGACGGGGAGTGGCTACAGTCAAGCTCAATCCCACCCCTTACCAGGGGCAGGCATGGCTACAGCACGCCGTACCCAGGAAGATCTCCGTGTGGCATGGCACTATTGCCGTGCCGGCCCTGACATCAGCACCAAAGGACCGAATCCTGCACCCACGATGGCTTGTCTGTACGACCCTAGGGCGGCGGGTCCCACCAGCCAGTGAGATCCCAGGAGACGGCAAGTGCGCCACCAGTCGGACCCGTTGGGAGTCGGCCCCGAGAGTCGGCCAGATCGTCCCCCGGGGCGCACGCGCCATTAATCAGATGTGACGGGGAATGGCAAAAGTGATCGCCCGCCAGCCGGCGGGGCTGTTGCCACGACTCCATGACCAAGCCAGCGTCATCAGAAGCACGGCTATAGTAATCAGCAGCCGGCAAGACCCGCCCGCGGCGGACGCGGCCTATCGGCTCCGTACCTAGCCAGTCGGCGGGGCCCACCAGTCGGCGGGGAAGACGGAGGCCGGAGAAGCTGACAGCTGGGCACACGTCCAGCTAGATTACCATTGTACCCCTAGGGGGTAGGTTTATATAAACCCCCAGGGCACCCATGCAAGGGGTTGGAATCCACGAAGCTGTAGACCAGATCATATAGGAGGGAGAGAGCTAGCCTTGCCCTCTCCTACCTTTGGGAAAACAGCTCTAGGAGCAATCGTTTAACACTTTGCCATAGTGATCATGTAGAGACCCCGCAGAGCAGCAGTAGGGGTATTATCTCCCCGGAGAGCCCTAAAGCTGGGTAAGATTCGCCGGCGTGCATGTCTATGCCTCATCCCGTTTCCAGGCACCGGCGACGTTCTACTCGCCCCCACCATGATAAGCCATCCTTTGGCATATGTCGCACCCAACCCCCGACATTTGGCGCCCACCATGGGGCCTGGTGCACCGTCATCCGGAGACCTGTTCTGGACGGGAACCCTTTTCCTCGCTAGCGAGCGCGGCCAGCCAGGCACGCCAGATGGAGTTTGCGACGACGCGCTGCATGACGTTGAGATCGCCTGCGCAGCTAGCCGCCTCGCCGAACTTGTCAGCGAGGTTCGCATCTCCGACGAACCTGCATCCGACGCAGGCACGGGCGGCCCCGAGAGCCTCCTCACGGGCCTCCTCGACCAACTCCACGTCACCGGCGAGCCTGCCGTGGACTTGGAGTCTGTAGGCTCCACCGACCCGATGCTGGTCGACTCCGACACCGCGTCGCTCAACACGTTCCCCACTAACATGGTGGTCTACGACGAGCCTCTCCCTTGCGCGGAGAGCAACGGAAGCACCGTCACCGAGGTGCTCATCATCAGTCATGGCGAGCCCTCCGGCGGAGGAGCGCATGACCCGCTGGGCGCGGTGCTGCAAGACCTGACTGCGCCCATTCCGGAAGACGCTTACGCGGAGACATTGGAGGCGCGCCGCCTTCAGCTGGTCGAAGGCGCGAAGAAGCTGGCTAGCATGAGACGCTTGTCAGAAGCCTACCAGCGAGAGATGGATCACGCTGTTGGTGGCTCGCCAGCCCCAGATGGGCCCAGCCGCCTTGGCACGGTCCAGCAGTGCGGCGTAGCCATCGCCAACCTGTTTGGGGCAAGTCGCCCTGTGTACGCTACCCCTGCGGAGAACATCCGAGCCGCCCAGGTGGCGGCGAACGAGCTGGACAATTTTGAGGGCGAAGAGCACCGCCTGATGATGGAGCGGTTCCAGCGGCTCCTCGACGCGGCTGCTGCATAGAACGAGGCCGGCTGCTGCACGGAGGCGCCGCAGCGGCAAAACGACGTCCTTCGCCGAGATCAAGGCGCCACGTCCCGAACGCCGACTAGCGGCGCCCGAGGAAGAAGAGACAAGGATCCGACTGTCAGCCGCAGTCGGACTCACATTACCATAGAGCGCGACCGAGATGGCCGCCCGAGAGCAGTGGAACGACGGGACGACTGTCCGCCTCCTCCTCCTCGCAGGGAAAGGCGAGTCTCCCTGCCGCCTGTTGATCATCCAACTCTTGGCGACCGCCTTGGCCGCCGAGAGGGAGTCAGAGAAAACGACGCCCGCCACCGGATTGACCGGCTTCACCGATCCCTGGCGCTGGAAGAAGAAGACGAGTTGGGTCCGCCTTGTTTCGGGCCCCGCATTCGAGACAAGCCCTTTCCCAAATGGTTCACGGTGCCAAGAGACACGCCCAAGTACACCGGCTCCTTGAAGCCGGAAGACTGGCTAGTCGACTACTCCACGGCTGTCAGCATAGCGAAGGGCAACAAGCGTGTCGCCGTAAAGTACGTTCCGCTCATGCTCCAGGGCACGGCCCGGACATGGCTGAACAGCCTGAAGCCCCGCAGCATCAACAGCTGGGTCGACTTCACTGAAGCGTTCGTCCGCAACTTCACCAGCACATACAAGCGTCCTCCCAAGCCTCGTCAGCTCTGCTTGTGCATACAAGGTCCCGATGAGTCGACTCGCGACTACCTCACGCGTTGGGCCGAGCTTCGGAACTACTGCGAGGGCGTGCACGAGGTGCAGGCAATCGAGTACTATCGGCGTTCTGGGAATGGGGGTCCCTAGACTTGCCTGCCTGCGGCCTGCGGCGTGGCTCAAAGGGGGGCCCAGCACGGCCCATCTTCACCAACATAGACCCAAGACCCTCGCGAGGGGCCAAGCCTTGCGGGGCGGACGACGCGGAGCTTCCTCAGGCACGGCCTCATCAGGCTGGCTCGCGAGGAGGCGTAGACTTCAAGGCGGGGTACCTCACGAGGTGCCCGTGACGCAAGCCATGACGACCCAGGGCGCCAGGCGGGTGCCAGCCCGCGCAGTGTCCTCCTTTCCTCTTTGGTGCAAAGGGGGCAGGCGCAGCCGTGGACTACCGAGGCATCAGGCAAAGGTTGCCATTTCGGTGCAACAAGACCAAGACCAGGAGGACTACAAGATGGAGGTCATCGTGGAGCCCAAGACGGCGTCACCACCAGAGCTTTGTGCAGGCGAAGACTACTTTTGTCAGGGTAGCTGGTACTAGCTGCCCCCTTTCAAATTAGCCCGCCATTGTTGGCTCCCTTCCCGCTCGATATTTGGGAAGAGGACCAGGGCCTCTATAAATAGGACCAGCCACCCACAGAAAGGAGAGGTTTTTTGGAAGAGAGTTTCTAGAGGAAGCCAGAGCCAGAGAGAGAGGTTGAGAGTTAAGGGATCAGCGATCGAGATCCGAGAGAGAGAGAGAAGGGTGACTGAACTCGTGAGGCTGTTCTTCCTTGTATTGTTCATTATCATCAGCCCAAGAGGCAATCCACCACGCCACACACTGGAGTAGGGTATTACACCACAACGGTGGCCCGATCCAGTATAAATGCTGTGTCTCTTGTGTTGTTCTTTCCATAGCTTAGATCTCAGCAAGGCGGAGGGGTGCAGGTAGGTAGGAGGCGAAATCTCCACGTGCACCCCAGTGTTCGAACCTCAAGGGTCTGCCGGAACCCGAAATCCGACATTTGGCGCGCCAGGTAGGGGTGCGCCGGAATTCGTCTTCCACCGCCCCGTTCTCCTCCGACCATCGCGCCCATGTCTGACGCTCGACGGGCCCGTGCAGAGCGCCGGGCCGCTCTCGCTTCCCGCGTCGCCTAGACGGCCACTGTCGACGGGCGTCCTCGCCGTTCCCCGTCACCTGCCGTCAACGCCACCACCGGCCCGGCGGGGGACGAGCAGCAAGCATCGTCTCAGCATCCGTCCAAGCGGCAAGACGGCCGCACCGCGATTCCCTCGCTCACCCCGGCTGGTTCTTCGTCCCGCGTGCTCCGGGCACCCATGGAGGCTCGAGCTGCGCTCATCGCGGCAAACGAGCTCCTGCGCTTCCGTCCCGTCGACGACGTCTACGAAGAATGGCTCGACTGCGTCACCGAGCTCGTCCGTGCCGCAGGGGGCTCTCTTGCGCCGTCCGCTTCGCTGCACCGCACCCCGCCTCGCGCGGGCGACGAAGCTCCGGCGGCGCCCCGGCCGCCTCCTCCTCAGGAAGGCGCCATGGCTCCAAGGCGCATGGTCCCTGGGTGGAACCCGCTCCGTCAGGTGCTAGCGCGGCAAGAGCAGAGCTATCAAGAAGTCCCCCGCCCCCAAGAAGCTGCTCGAGCGCTCCCTGCTCCAGCGCGTCGCGACCATGCTCCTGCTCTCATGCGTCAAGACCCCGCGCTGCTCTCAGCTGCAGCGCGTGGGGACGTGGAAGACCAAGCTCTCCGTCACCCATGGCCTCCCGTGGCAACAGAGGCTGCCGCGCCTTCACCACCGAGCTGCACAGCGTCGCGTGGCCCGGCAAGTTCAAGCCAGACCTGCCTCCTCGCTACAATGGCACGGCCGACCCTGCGGAGTGCCTACAGCTCTATGAGCTGGGCATCGAAGCTGCCAACGGAGATGAGAAGGTCATGGCGAACTGGTTTCCCATGGCGCTCAAGGACGGGGCCCGCACTTGGCTCCTGAACCTGGCTCCAGGCACGATCTCCTCCTGGGACAAGATGCGCACCCGCTTCATCGCCAACTTCCAAGGTACTCGCGACCGGCAACCCGCCGTGAGCGACATGCGTCGCATCAAGCAACAACGCGGGGAGACCCTGCAGAAGTACATCCAGCGCTTCAACAACGCACGCCTCAAGATTCCCAAGGTGACTGAGGAGGCCATCATCTCAGCTTTCTCCGACGATGTGCGCGATGTCAAGATGAAGGAGGAGCTGGCGATGCATGAAGACCTGTGCACTTCCTTGGAGCTATTCAACTTGGCAAACAAGTGAGCCAGGGCTGAGGAAGGGCGTCTCTCCCTCCTCGAGCTGCCTGCCGCAGACCCAGAAGAGAAGAAGCCCAAGGCCAAGGATGTGAAGCGCAAGGGGGCTGCCATGCTCGCAGCAGAACCAGACACCAAGCAGGGCAGAGATCAGCCCGAACCTTCCAAGGGCAGCCGGTATTGTGTGTACCACGACCGCCACACCCACAACACCAACGAATGTCAAGAACTCCGAGCCGTGCAAGAAGGAAGGATCGGCCGTCGCCCCGACCGCAGTGACCGGGGCTACGGTCAAGGAGGAGGAAGGAACGCAGGATGCTGGGAATACCATGGCCCGCGCCAAGGGTGGCGAGATCAACCTCGCGAGGATCGCTGGCAAGACCCGCCTCGCGAGGGAGACATGAGGGATCAGCCTCGCGAGGATCGCCCGCAAGGCAACGCAGGCCTCCCTCCGCTACCGCCGTAGCCAAGGAGAAACGAGGACCGCCACCAGGACAAGGGGGTTGGGGGCTTCCAGGAGCCGCGCGCGATCGCCTGCATCCTGGGCGGGGCTCAAGCCCCAGCCTCTCAACGCATCTTCAAGAAGTTCGCCCGCGAAGTGAATGCAGTCCTCCCCAGGCTCGAAGCCACTCGCGCTCTCAGGTGGTCGGCATGCGCCATCACGTTCAGCTCAGCAGATCAACTCAAGTGTGCGGCTATAGCCGGGGTCCTCCCGATGCTTTGTTCCCCAATCATCAGCAACGTGGTGGTCACCAAGACCCTCATCGATGGCGGGGCAGGACTCAACGTCCTGTCCATGGAAACATTCAACAATCTCCAAGTGCCCTACAACCAACTTCAGCCAACCAAGCCTTTCTCCGGAATCACTGACGGCTCCACGGTCCCGATTGAGCAGGTCTGCCTCCCTGTCACATTCGGGGCACGCGACAACTACCGCACCGAGCTCATCGACTTTGACATCGCTCACATTCGCCTACCGTACAACACCATCCTTGGGTACCCAGCGCTGGCCAAGTTCATGGCCGTAACTCACCACGGCTACAACGTCCTCAAGATGCCAGGAAGTGGCGGAGTCATCATGGTGCCCTGTGAAGAGAAGGACACAGTGTGTTCCCTGGAACGAGCCTTTCAGGCCGCGTCACTGGAAGACCCGGATCGCGGAAGCAGGAGGCTTCCCGAGACCGCCCCCAAGAATAAGAAGACATCATCCGGTCCGGCCCCTCAGGAGGCAGGCCCCTCTGGGCCCGTGCCTGCCCAGGGGGAACCTCCTTCCATCGCATAGGAAAGCACGCCCAACGCCCTCCTCAGGCAGGGCTCGGGGGCTCTCCCCTGGAGGGCCACCGACCTAGCTAGGGTCACGAGGGAGGCGCTCGGGCACCACATGGAGGCGTGTTTCGAAGCACGTTTCCCTCAAGAAGGAGCAAGGCAAGGAAAGCTAGACCCTCAAGAGTTCGTCAGCAAGGCCATTCAGGAGCTACAGGAGTCAAGAGTCATGAAAGGCGGACGCCGCCTACCAGCAGTGGCTCCCCATCCAGGCGAGGATGGTGGGCTGCGCGTCTGCATCGACATACCAGGGCTCAACCGAGTCGGCTCTCTGGAGCTCCTCTGGCCCTCGCGAGTGGGGCGCTGCGGAGGTCCACCCCACAGCTACGTTCGCATGCCTTACAGCTTGCCGAACGCGGCTGCCACGCACCAGCGCCTCATGAGGGGCACCACGGAGGCACAAGAGGTCAGGCGTTCCGCAGCCCTAGCGGAGATGGAGATGGTCCGCGAGGAGCCGCCAGCGCCTCCGGAGCCTCCCGAGGCCCCTGGGCCTCGGGGCTCATGAGGATCGGCTTCCGCAGCCCACCAAGTCTGCTACACCAACAGTCCTTCGTCCTCAACATCATCAGGTGACATCTTTCAAGTTTCATTTCCAGCTGGGAGCGCCCCCCCAGGGCTCCATTATTCCTAGGCCGCGTGGGTCCGTCCCTACGGCGTGTATCCCTTTTATTTCATGTTGTTAGCTTACCTTGTTGGGGTGCCCCTCGGGCTGCATGATCCCCAAGTCGCTCGGGCCAGGCCCAGCGGCGTGTATCCCATTTGCGTTTATTTCCAGTTATGCGTTAGAACCACCACGCTTGATTATTTGATGCCGGTCCATGGCACCTCTTCTTCTCCATGCCGACCACTTGCATGTTAAAGGGGGGGTACCTGAGCATCGCGACTCAGGGCTCTTACTGGCTCTCCAGCCCTCACCCTCTGGCCTTGTCCACGGCATCGCGACCTGGCATACCAGCAACGGCTGAGACCAGCTCGAGGGCCGGGACCCGAGGACATAGAGTGCCGACATCTAACCAAATTTGCAGGGACACACCAGAAGATAAGGCCCAGTGCCAGGTGCAACCCGCCTAGAGGTAGGGCCCCGTGAGTCCCGCGCTGGCTCACGGGTGCCAAGATACACCTCACCAGGCCCTACCGTGCCAGCGATGTGTCAGGGCGGGGCTGTACACGCCCCAGGGACTCCTCCCGGAGGGCCCCCCCCCCTCCCACGTACTAGTGGAAGCACCATGCTCCGTGCTGGCTGACGACACTGCCGAGGAGCGGCTATGCCCGTACACATACGGAAGCGCTATGCTCCGCGCTGGTGATAAACAACTGATAATGGCCCCTGGGCCGCATCAACCTCAGGGAGCCCAGAGCTCAGTGTCTGGCCTCATCATAATGCCTCCCCTCGGGAGTGCCGCGCGAGGGGGCTGGGCACGGGGGCTGCGCCTGGGTCATGCCCAGACGCACGCCGCCCAGCCAGCCCCCCCGGGCCTGGTTCGTCGCGCGCCTCTCCCCGAGCGGAGCCAAGGTACGAAGGATGTTTGAGCGTTAAGGGGGACTCCTGAGCATCACGACTCGGGAGCCTAACTGGTCACGTAGCCCGTCACTCCTTGGTCCCGTCCCGGTTTCCGGTCGGGACTAATGCTGGGTGAGGTATGCACGGGGCCGGGCTGTGCAGACGTAGAACGGTAGATCCACCCACATCATACTACCTACTTGCTGTTCGTGCGCCAAGGGGGACTCCTGAGCATCGCGACTTAGGAGCCTAACTTGTCACGTAGCCCCTCACTCCTTGGTCCCGTCCTGGTTTCCGGTCAGGACTAACGCTGGGTGAGGTATGCGCGGGGCGGGGCTCTGCCGGCGTAGAACTTAAGCAAGTGGGAAGAAAAAGTGCAAATTTCAAGGAATTCGAAAGCAAATATTACAGTCCACAATTTTATCCCAATGCCAAACGCAAGTTTAAACGCCTCCCCGAGGCATGATACATGTGCAGGAATTAAAGGCAGGACAGGAGCCACGACGGAGTCACTTGTCGGCGGTGGAGCAGCACGGAGTGGGTTCGCCTCATGGAGCAGCGGGGTCAGCAGTGCCTTGCTTCGGCTTGGTGCGGAAGGCCCGGAACTTCCTCGGTAGAGCCTCCGCGCAACCCTTCATGGCCTCGGCAGCGGCAACGGCACGCTCGCCGCTTACTGGCTCCAGCAGGCTGTCGAGGTCGACGCCGGAATCGCGAAGGTAGATGTGGGTGAGGACCCGCGTCAGCGCTGCAGAAGACAGGACACGCGCCTCGGCCTCGGCCGTGGGGCCAAGGCCAAGGGCGACCTCTTCAAGAACATGAACCAGGAAGGGAAGCTGCTTGGCGGGACCGTCCTCAGCGCCAGCCAGTGGGCTCTCCAGGCCGCTGTCGTAAAGCGTCCTCAGGGAGGAGCGAGCCTTCGCCTCCATCTCCGTGAAGGCCACGCGATCCTCGGCAAGAACCAGGGACTTGTCGTCCAGCTCGGCCTTCCTCGCCCCCAACTCCTGCTGCAGTGCACCTAGGTGGTCGCGTCGTTTCCTGAGCTTGACCTCCCTCTCCTTGACGGCCGCCTCGCGAGCCTTCACGCCTTCTTCCTGCTCTTGGCGAAGGCGGACCTCTTTCGCGACCTGGCCCCGCAGGCCTTGCAGCTCGTCCTCCAGCGCCTTGCAGCGACCACGGACGTCGACCACCTCCCCCAAGGCTGCGTCGCGAGCAGCCTTCGCCTCAAGGACGGCCTGCTTCTCCTCATCACAGGCCGTCGAGGCCTGGACCAGCGCCGCGCAAATCGAAGCGTCGGAGCGAATCCATCCTGAAGCCAGCTCCAAGCGCTTGGCCACCAAGCGAGGGTCGGCGCCAAGAAAATCCTGCCGCAGTCGGTCCGGCTCAGCAACAGCACGATCCAGAACGGCAGAAGGAGTCGGAGAGACAGCAGCTGGTGGAGTAGGAGGAGAAGACGGCAGCGCGGCCACAGCATCCTGAGGCGGAGTCTGCCGTGCCTCAACGGCTGTGGTGGCAGCGGCAGGCAAGGACACCTCGGGAGTCACTTGGGCCATGGGGGCTGAGCTCGCCCCAGCCGGCTCAGCCAGGCCTCGCGAGGACGACCGGGCAGGAGTAGCCTGTGCGTCGCGGTCACCCTCCTTCACGGGCAGAGGCACTGCCATAGATGGAACCTCAGGAGCCCCCTTTGACTTCTTTGTTGCGGGCGCCAGCCTATCCAAGAGATGCGGACGTCAAGCCTCAGAAGCAGAGCAAGAAATAAAGACAAGGACCAAATGCTTACGAGTCGTTGCCAGTGAGCTTAAGAGGCCTCCGGCCAAATTTGAAGCCTGAAAGCCGGCTGGAAGGGTCAACCTCGGGAAGCTTGGAAGCGGAAGGTGCGTCTGCGGTCTGCCTCAGGGCCGGAGCAGGCCCGTGGGAGATCAGCCCAGTCCTGTCCTTCTTCGGGATTGGGGGCAAGCTCCCGCCGACCTGCTCGTCGTCACCCTCGCCGTCATCCTCATCGTCATCCTCGTCGTCATCGCTCGGAGAAAGGCGGAGAATGCGGGACCTGCACCGGGGGAGGGGAGCCCTCGACTCCCCGTCAGTCGCCTTGGAGTCAGGCCCTTTTTCCCGCTCCCCTCCTTCCTCCTCTTTGCTGGAGTCGTCGGAGGGCACGTCCACCGGTTCCTCGGGAGCTTCCATGGGCACGGGCCCATCCCTGTTGAAGACGGGCATGGACTTCACTACCCGCTCCCAGTCGTCACGAAGGAACAAGGGCATAGGAGCGCCCTCCAACCTCGCCATATCGCCCCCAACCAGATATTGGAGAACTGCAGCCAGATGTCCGTCGGCCATGGCCGCAGGGCTCGGATGGGGCCTCCACATCGGAAGTGAGTACTGCCGAAGCGGAGCCAGCTGGTGCTATAGGAATTCTCTCAGCAGCAACGCACCGGTCAGCTTCGCCGCCGCCATGTTGGCCGGCCTCAGATCCGCGTCCATCTTCTCCAACACCATCTTCGCGTGGGGGTCCACGAGCTCCGCTCGACCCAATCGCTGGAGCTCGTGGGGTGCTCCGTGGGCAAGATCAGCTGAGGGTGGATGCGCCCAGCATCCACCAAGACCCACTTGCTCCTGAAGCCCTCAATCCTTTTCCCAGGGTTCGAGATGGCAATGGCGCCACCGTACGCGATGAAGCTCGTGCACGCGGAAGCAGGACCGTGAGCCTCGCAATAATAAGCAAAGATTGTCAGGAGAAGAACGGAGTTGGGATGGAGATGCAGAGCATATAGCTTGTAATGGCAGAGGACAAAGAAGAAGAACTCGGAGAAGGGAGGCACCAGGCCAGCGGCAATGGCACTTACGAAGAACGGATAGAAGGTGCTCCCCAGACCCTCAGGGGTGGCGGAGCCGGCCTTGAACACCTTCGCCCCGTCTATGCCTCGCGCCGTCGCCATCCGGTGCAACCGGGCAAGGCTCACCTCCGACACGTTCGGTGAGTCCAGGGCAGACGAGTACCAAGCTACGGCCGGGGGCTAACGAGGTGCCATGGCTTCCTAGGTCACACGGTCGGAGTGGATCTAGAAATTTCGGAGGAAGGAAGGAGAGGCGCAAGAAAGGGGATCTAGGCAGGAACCGGGGAAAGCAAGAAGCAAGGCCTAGGCGGATGCCACTCCTTTATCAACTCGCGCGGTTGCTAAGGCGCCCACGTCCAATCAACCGCCATGCGGCGCCCAAGGCCACAGGCTGTTAGGGCCTGCGGCGCTTTGCTCTTGCCCTTCCGCCTCCCTGCACGGCCAAGTCCGGGCGCGCCTTGGGCCCGGGGGCTACTGTCGGCGTTCTGGGAACGGGGGTCCCCAGACTTGCCTGCCTGCGGCCTGCGGCGTGGCTCAAAGGGGGGCCCAGCACGGCCCGTCTTCACCAACATAGACCCAAGACCCTCGCGAGGGGCCAAGCCTCGCGGGGAGGATGACGCGGAGCTTCCTCAGGCACGGCCTCATCAGGCTGGCTCGCGAGGAGGCGGAGAGATCAAGGCGGGGTACCTCACAAGGTGCCCGTGACGCAAGCCATGACGACCCAGGGCGCCAGGCGGGTGCCAGCCCGCACAGTGTCCTCCTTTCCTCTTTGGTGCAAAGGGGGCAGGCGCAGCCGCGGAGTACCGAGGCATCAGGCAAAGGTTGCCATTTCGGTGCAACAATACCAAGACCAGGAGGACTGCAAGACGGAGGTCATCGTGGAGCCCAAGACGGCATCACCACCAGAGCTTTGTGTAGGCGAAGACTACTTTTGTCAGGGTAGCTGGTACTAGCTGTCCCCTTTCAAATTAGCCCGCCATTGTTGGCTCCCTTCCCGCTCGATATTTGGAAGAGGACCAGGGCCTCTATAAATAGGACCAGCCACCCACAGAAACGAGAGGTTTTTTTGGAAGAGAGTTTCTAGAGGCAGCCAGAGCAAGAGGTTGAGAGTTAAGGGATCAACGATCGAGATCCGAGAGAGAGAGAGAAGGGTGACTGAACTCTACCCAGCAGTTCATCCCCCCAGCCAAGAACAGACCCTCGTGAGGCTGTTCTTCCTTGTATTGTTCATTATCATCAGCCCAAGAGGCAATCCACCACGCCACACACTAGAGTAGGGTATTACACCACAACGGTGGCCCGATCCAGTATAAACGCTGTGTCTCTTGTGTTGTTCTTTCCATAGCTTAGATCTCAGCAAGGCGGAGGGGTGCAGGTAGGTATGAGGCGAAATCTCCGCGCGCACCCCAGTGTTCGAACCTCAAGGGTCTGCCAGAACCCGAAATCGGACAAGTACTTCAGCGCCAGGTGCAGAGAAGGCACCCTCCTCAAGCACAAGCTCCTCTGCGATGAGCCAGAAACCCTCGACGAGCTGCTGATCATAGCAGACAAGTACGCCACGGCCGACTCCTCCGTGAAGGCGGAAATTCAAGTCAGCGCGACTGGCAAAGTGGCCCCTCAAGCTCCAAGAACCCCGGCGGGAGATGCCAGTCGGCGGCAACAGCAAAGCGACCACAAGCGCAAGGCCCCATAGCCGGCTTCCAGCAGCCGGCAGGTGGCGACAGTTGAAGACCAGCAGCCGGATGAGCAGCCTCCACCCAAGCGACAGAAAGTTGGCAAGCCCAACTGGTTGCCGGCCTTCTCATACGAGCAAACTCTGGACGGACCTTGCAAGTTCCATAGCGGCGCGAAGCCGTCGAACCACACCACCCGAAAATGCCACTGACTCACTAGGATCGCCAAGGGAGACGGCCTCCTACCTCCACCTCGTGCTGGGCAGCCGCCTCCGCCTCCGCCCCAGCAGCCGGCTGTCAGACCAGTCGGTGCAGTACAAGACGAATACCCCGAAGAGCACGGAGCCTACGTGGTGTTCACCAGTATGGCTGACGATCGACGCAGCAGGCGGCTGCAGCGACAAGAGGTGAATGCAGTAGCATCAGAGACGCCAGAGTTCATGCATTGGTCCGAGAAGCCTATTAGCTAGAGCAGGGCTGATCACCCAGAGGTGATGCCGAGTCCGGGCTCCTATGCCTTGGTCTTGGATGCCACCTTTGCCACGGATAGACGAGCCACGCGTTTCTCGCGAGTCCTGATAGACGGAGGCAACAACATCAACATCCTGTACAAAGGCACCATGGAGAAATTAGGAATCGAGCAAAGACAGCTTCAGAACAGCCAGACTGTGTTCCACGGCATTGTTCCTGGACTTTCCTGCTCACCAATCGGCAAGATCCTGGTGGACATCCTCTTTGGAGACAAGGAGCACTTCCGCCGAGAGTCAGTTTGGTTTGAGGTGGTGGACCTCGAGAGCCCATACCATGCACTACTTGGCCGACCCGCCCTGGCCAAGTTCATGGTGGTCCCCCACTATGCCTACCTCAAAATGAAGACACCCAGTTCCAGGGGAATTCTGACCGTAGTCGGCGACTACCGGAAGTCGTCTGCATGTGCGACTGAGAGCAGTCGGCTGGCCGAGTCCCTGGTGATCGCAGTCGAGAAGCGGCTCCTGGAACGGGTTGTGGCGATTGCCGGCAAGAAGCCAGAAGTGTCGCCCAACCCAAAGGAGTCGGAGGCTGAGGGTTCGTTCAAGCCGGCTAAGGAGACAAAGAAGATACCCTTGGATCCGGAGCACCCGGAGAGGTACGTTGTCGTAGGCACAAACCTCGACAGCAAGTAGGAAGGCGAGCTCATCGATTTCCTCCGTGTGAATCGGGACATCTTCACATGGTCCCCCAAAGACAGGCCAGGTGTACCGACAGAATTCGCCGAGCACAAGCTACATGTCCTATCTGATGCAAAGCCGGTCAGGCAGCCCATGGGTCGCCTATTAAAAGAGAAGAGAAGAGTTGTCGGAGAAGAAATAGCCCGGCTCCTAGCAGCCGGCTTCATTATGGAAGTATTCTTTCCAGAGTGGCTAGCCAATCCGGTCCTGGTACTGAAGAAGAACAAGCAGTGGCGAATGTGTATTGACTACACGAGCCTCAACAAGGCCTGCCCCAAGGATCCGTTTTCTCTACCAAGAATTGATCAGGTGATAGACTCCACAGCCGGATGCAAGCTGTTGAGTTTCTTGGATGCATATTCAGGATATCACCAGATCAAGTTGAACCCGGCGGACAGACTGAAGACCGCCTTCATCACGCCATTTGGAGCCTTCTGCTACCTCACCATGACGTTCGGCTTTAGGAATGCCGGCGCCACCTTTCAGCGTTGCGTGTAGAAGTGCCTCCTCAAGCAACTCGGGAGAAACGCCCATGTCTACGTGGACGATGTAGTGGTGAAGACGGAAAAGCGTGGAACACTGCTGGAAGACCTCAAGGAGACTTTTGAGAACCTGCGCCGATTCCAGATCAAGCTCAGCCCCGAGAAGTGCATCTTCGGAGTACCAGCCGGCCAACTCCTTGGCTTCCTGGTCTCTGAACGCGGCATAGAGTGCAACCCTGTGAAGATCAAGGCCATTGAGAGGATGGAGGTACCCAGCCGACTGCTGGGCGTGCAAAAGTTCACCAGCTGCTTGGCGTCCATCAGCCGATTCATCAGTCGGCTGGGCGAGAAAGCTCTCCCCTTATACCAATTCATGAAGAAGACCACTTTTTTCGAGTGGAACCACAAGGCGGATAAAGCTTTTCTCCAGTTGAAGAAGATGCTGACTACTCCACCCGTTCTGGCGGCTCCAACTCCTAAGGAACCTATGCTCCTGTACATCGCCGCCACTAGCCGGGTAGTTAGCACGGTCATTGTAGTGAAACGCAAGGAGGAAGGCAAGGCACTACCTGTCCAGAGACCGGTATATTACCTGAGCGAAGTACTGTCGGCCTCCAAGCAGAACTATCCCCACTACCAGAAGATGTGCTATGGCGTGCACTTTACCGCCAAGAAATTGAAGCCTTACTTTCAAGAGCATCCAATCACAGTGGTCTGCACAGCCCCACTTGCCGAGATCATCGAAAGCCGAGATGATTCTGGCCGAGTGGCCAAGTGGGCCATAGAGCTGGCTCCCTACACCATCCACTACCAGCCCCGCACTGCCATCAAGTCACAAGCACTGGCCGACTTTCTCGTCGACTGGGCCGAGACCCAGTACCTACCTCCAGCGCTTGACTCCACCCATTGGCGGATGCATTTCGACGGCTCCAAGATGCGCACCGGCTTGGGAGCCGACGTTGTCCTCACTTCTCCTAAAGGCGACAAGCTCAAATACGCACTGCAAGTCCATTTTGCCGCCTCCAACAACGTCGCCGAGTACGAGGCGCTCATTCACGGGCTCCGGCTTGCCAAAGAACTCGGCATTCGCCGGATCCTGTGCTATGGTGACTCGGACTTAGTGGTCCAGCAGTCGTCTGGTGACTGGGACGCCAAAGATGCAAACATGGCGAGTTACCGTTTCCTCGTGCAGCAACTCAGTGGGTATTTCGAGGGGTGCGAGTTCCTCCATGTGCCAAGAAACGACAACGACCAAGCAGACGCCTTGGCACGAATCGTCTCTACCCGCCAAGCAATACCATCCGGCGTCGCCCTTCAACGCCTCCTCAAGCCGTCTGTCAAGCCTTCACCAGAATCAGACTCCATCTTTGTGCCGGCTCCTCTCGAAAAAGTCGGATCGGACTCCAGAGCCCCGGCAGACGGTATGGCGATTTTGGCAGATGGCTCCAAAGCTGCCATAGTTGAGGCCGGCCCGGGGACTGCAGTACCCGGCCTGGGGAGTACGGCGGCGGGCTTGAGGACTCCAGAACTCGGCCCGGGGACTTCATTAACCCAGCAAGCAGTTGTTGACTCCAACCCGCCGCCTCCCAGCCCAACTTCCCTCGTCCAAGTCGCAGTTCTGGTAGTCGAAGAAATAGTAGCACACTCATGGGCCCAGCCCATCCTCAAATTCCTAGTGAGCAAAGAGCTGCCGACTAATGAGACCTCAGCTCAGCAACTACAACGCCGAGCGGCAGCCTACACCATAGTCAACAGAGAGCTGGTCAGGCACAGCGTCACTGGTGTCTACCAGCGCTGCGTAGAGCCAGAGCAAGGCCAAGAAATTCTTAAAGACATCCATCAAGGCGAGTGCGGCCACCATGCGGCTTCAAGAGCACTCGTCGCAAAAGCCTTTCGACACGGTTTCTTCTGGCCGACTGCCTTAGAAGAGGCCAAGGAATTGGTCCAAAAATGCAAAGGGTGACAGAAGTTCAGCTCTAAGCCGCACCAGCCGGCTTCTACACTGAAGACCATCCCCATTGCCTGGCCTTTCGCTGTTTGGGGTCTAGACATGGTGGGACCATTCAAGGCGGCACGAGGTGGCTTAACTCACTTACTTGTCGGAGTGGACAAGTTCACAAAGTGGATAGAAGCGAAGCCAATCAAGAAACTGACCGGTGCGACTGCCGTGACTTTCATCTCCGATATCACAATTCGGTACGGCATACCACACAGCATCATCACCGACAACGGCACAAATTTTGCCAAAGGCGCCTTGGCCCATTTTTGTGCAACACAGGGCATCCGACTGGACCTAGCGTCCGTCGCCCATCCACAGTCCAATGGCCTGGTGGAGCGAGCAAACAGCCTCATCCTATCCGGCATCAAGCCCCGGCTGGTCGAGCCTCTGGAGCGCTCGGTTGGCTGCTGGCTCGATGAGCTGCCAGCCGTCCTCTGGAGTCTGCGCACGACTCCAAACAAGTCAACAAGCTTCACGCCTTTCTTCCTCGTCTACGGTGCCGAAGCCTTCATCCCAACGGACATAGAGTTCGACTCCTCGCGAGTCACCATGTACACCGAGGAGGAAGCAGAAGAAGCACGTCAAGATGGCGTCGATCTGCTGGAAGGCATCCCCTCTTTCGTCTACTTCTATCGGTAACTTTACTTGGTGCTATATTTTTATTCACCACATGATATGTGTTTTGATTGGAGCGTATTTTATGATTTGAGTCTTTGCTTATTAGTTTAACACAATCATCCTTGCTGTACACACCTTTTTAGAGAGCCATACATGATTTGGAATTTGATAGAATACTCTATGTACTTCACTTATATCTTTTGAGCTTTATAGTTTGGCTCTAGTGCTTCACTTATATCTTTTAGAGCATGGTGGTGGATTTGTTTTATAGAAACAATTGAGCTCTCATGCTTCACTTAGATTATTTTGAGAGTCTTAATAGCATGGTAATTTGCTTAAAATCCTAATATGCTTGGTATGCAAGATTAATAATAAAACTTTCGGATGAGTGTGTTGAATACTAAGAAGAAATTGATGCTTGATAATGGTTTTGAGATATGAGGATGGTGATTAGAGTCATGCTAGTTGATTAGTTTTGAATTTGAGAAATGCTTGTGTTAGAGTTTGTGATTCCCGTAGCATGCACGTATGGTGAACCGTTATGTGATGAAGTCGGAGCATGATTTATTTATTGATTGTCTTCCTTATGAGTGGCGGTCGGGGACGAGCGATGGTCTTTTCCTACCAATCTATCCCCCTAGGAGCATGCGCGTATTACTTTGCTTTGATAACTTCTAGATTTTTGCAATCAGTATATGAGTTCTTTATGACTAATGTTGAGTCCATGGATTATACGCACTTTCCTTCCTTCCACCATTGCTAGCCTCTCTAATACCTCACACTTTTTGCCGGTATAATACACCCACCAAATACCTTCCTCAAAACAGCCACCATACCTACCTATCATGACATTTCCATAGCCATTCCGGGATATATTGCCATGCAACTTTCCACAGTTCCTTTCATTATGACACACTCCATCATTGCCATATTGCTATGCATGATCATGTAGTTGACATTGTATTTATGGCAAAGCCACCGTTCATAATTCTTTCATACATGTCACTCATGAGTCATTGCACATCCCGGTACACCGCTGGAGGCATTCACATAGAGTCATATTTTGTTCTAAGAATCGAGTTGTAATTCATGAGTTGTAAGTAAATAAAAGTGTGATGATCATCATTATTAGAGCATTGTCCCAGTGAGGAAAGGATGATGGAGACTATGATTCCCCCACACGTCGGGATGAGACTCCGGACGAAATAATAATAATAATAATAATAATAATAATAATAATAATAATAATAATAATAATAATAATAATAATAATAATAATAAAGAGGCCTCGCAAATGTGGTTTTCTCATCAGATAAGATCCAGGAGACTTGGACCCTCCGTCAAGAAAGCCACGAGGTGGTCGCGAGGGTAGGGGGCGCCCCCCTGCCTCGTGGGCCCCTCCAAGCTCCACCGACGTATTTCTTCCTCCTATATATATCCACGTACCCCCAAACGATCGGGGACGGAGCCAAAAAACCTAATTCCATCGCCGCAACTTTCTGTATCCACAAGATCCCATCTTGGGGCCTGTTCCGGAGCTCCGCCGGAGGGGGCATCGATCACGGAGGGCTTCTACATCATCATCCAAGCCCCTCCGATGAAGTGTGAGTAGTTTACTTCAGACCTACATGTCCATAGTTAGTAGCTAGATGGCTTCTTCTCTCTTTTTGGATCTCAATACAATGTTCTCCCCCTCTCTCGTGGAGATCTATTCTATGTAATCATCTTTTTGCGGTGTGTTTGTTGAGACTGATGAATTGTGGGTTTATGATCCAGTCTATCTATGAATAATATCTGAATCTTCTCTGAATTCTTTTATGTATGATTGGTTATCTTTGCAAGTCTCTTCGAATTATCAGTTTGGTTTGGCCTACTAGATTAGTTGTTCTTGCCATGGGAGAAGTGCTTAGCTTTGGGTTCGATCTTGCGGTGTCCTTTCCCAGTGACAGAAGGGGCAGCAATGCACGTATTGTATCGTTGCCATCGAGGATAACAAGATGGGGTTTTATCATATTGCATGAAACTATCCCTCTACATCATGTCATCTTGCTTAAGGTGTTACTCTGTTTTTAACTTAATACTCTAGATGCATGCTGGATAGCAGTCGATGAGTGGAGTAATAATAGTAGAAGCAGAATCGTTTTGGTCTACTTGTCTCGGACGTGATGCCTATATACGTGATCATACCTAGATATTCTCATAACTATGCTCAATTCTATCAATTGCTCAATAGTAATTTGTTCACCCACCGTAGAATACTTATGCTCTTGAGAGAAGCCACTAGTGAAACCTATGGCCCCCGGGTCTCTTTCTCATCATATCAATCTTCATCACTTTATTATTGCTTTGCTTTTACTTTATTTACTTTGCATCTCTATACCAAAAATACCAAAAAAATATTATTTATCATCTCTATCAGATCTCACTTTCGTAAGTGACCATGAAGGGATTGACAACCCCTAAGCGTGTTGGTTGCGTTGAGCTATTGTTTTGTGTAGGTACGAGGGACTCGAGCGTAGCCTCCTACTGGATTGATACCTTGGTTCTCAAAAACTGAGGGAAATACTTACGCTACTTTGCTGCATCATTCCTTCCTCTTCGGGGAAATCCAACCCAGTGCTCAAGAGGTAGCACAGGGCATGTTGTGATGTGATATGGTCAAGACGTGATGAGATATAAATTTTTGTATGAGATGATCATGTTTTGTTGAAGTTATCGGCAACTGGCAGGAGCCTTAAGGTTGTCTCTTTATTTCATAAGATGCACGCGCTATATAATTGCTTTACTTTATTGCTATGCAATAGCAATAGTTGCAAAAGCAATAATTGGCAAGACGACTATGTGATGACACGTTGATAGAGATCAAGCTGATGGAGATCATGGTGTCATGCCGGTGACTATGGAGATCATGACGGTACTTTGGAGATGGAGATCAAAGGCACGAGATGATGATGGCCATGTCATGTCACATATTTTGATTGCATGTCATGTTTATCTTTTATGCATCTTATTATGCTTAGTACGGCGGTAGCATTATAAGATGATCTCTCACTAAATTTCAAGGTATAAGTGTTCTCCCTGAGTATGCACTGTTGCTACAGGTCATCGTGCCGAGACACCACGTGATGATCGGGTGTGATAAGCTCTACGTTCACATACAACGGGTGCAAGATAGTTTTGCACATGCAGAATACTCGGGTTAAACTTGACGAGCCTAGCATATGCAAATATGGCCTTGGAACACTGAGACCGAAAGGTCGAGCGTGAATCATAGAGTAGATATGATCAACATAATGATGTTCACCATTGAAAACTTCTCCATCTCACGTGATGATCGAACATGGTTTAGTTGATATGGATCACGTGATCATTTAGATGACTACAGGGATGTCTATCTAAGTGGGAGTTCTTAAGTAATATGATTAATTGAACTTAAATTTATCTTGAACTTAGTCCTGATAGTTTTCACATATCTATGTTGTAGATCAATAGCTTGCGATGTAGCTCCCCGTTTATTTTTTGATATGTTCCTAGAGAAAAATAAGTTGAAAGATGATAGTAGCAATGATGCAGACTGGGTCCGTGATCTGAGGATTATCCTCATTGCTGCACAGAAGAATTATGTCATTGATGCACCGCTAGGTGACAGACCTATTGCAGGAGCAGATGCACACATTATGAGCGTTTGACAAGCTCGGTATGATGACTACTTGATAGTTTAGTGTGCCATGCTTTACGGCTTAGAACCGGGACTTCAAAAACGTTTTGAACGCCACGGAGCATATAAGATGTTCCAAGAGCTGAAATTGGTATTTTAGACTCATGCCCGAGTTGAGAGGTATGAGACCTCTGACAAGTAATTTGCCTACGAGATGGAGGAGAACAGCTCAACCAGTGAGCATGTGCTCAGAATGTCTGAGTACTACAATCGCTTGAATCGAGTGGGAGTTAATCTTCCAGATAAGATAGTTATTAACAGAGTTCTCTAATCACTATCACCAAGTTACTAGAACTTCATGATGAACTATAATATGCAAGGGATAACGGAAATGATTCCCAAGCTCTTCGCGATGCTGAAATTGGCGAAGGTAGAAATCAAGAAAAAAAGCATCAAGTGTTGATGGTTGACAAGACCACTAGTTTCAAGTAAAAGGGCAAGGGAAAGAAAGGGAACTTCAAGAAGAATGGAAAGCAAGTTGCCACTCCCATGAAGAAGCCCAAAGCTAGACCCAAGCCTAAAACTGAGTGCTTCTACTACAAAGGAAATGGTCACTGGAAGTGAAACTGCCCTAAATACTTGGCGGATAAGAAGGATGGCAAAGTGAACAAAAGTATATTTGATATACATGTTATTGATGTGTACTTTACTAGTGTTTATAGCAACCCTCAGTATTTGATACTGGTTCAGTTGCTAAGAATAGTAACTCGAAACGGGAATTGCAAAATAAACAGAGACTAGTTAAGGGCGAGGTGATGATGAGAGTTAGAAGTGATTCCAAGGTTGATAAGATCACCATCGCACACTCCCTTTACCTTCGGGATTAGTGTTGAACCTAAAATAAATGTTATTTGGTGTTTGCGTTGACCATAAATATGATTGGATCATGTTTATTGCAATACGGTTATTCATTTAAGTCAAAGAATAATTGTTGTTCTATTTACATGAATAAAACCCTCTATGGTCATACACTCAATATAAATGGTTTATTGAATCTCGACCGTAGTAATACACATATTCATAATATTGAAGCCAAAAGGTGCACAATTAATAATGATAGTGCAACTTATATGTGGCACTGTCGTTTAGGTCATATTGGTGTAAAGCGCATGAAGAAACTCTATGCTGTTGGACTTTTGGAATCACTTGGTTATGAATCACTTGATGCTTGCGAACCATGCCTCATGGGAAAGATGACTGAGAATCCGTTCTCCGGAACAATGGAGCGAGCAACTGACTTATTGGAAATAATATACCGATGTATGCGATCCGATAAGTGTTGAGGCTCGCGGCGGGTATCGTTATTTTCTGACCTTCACAGATGATTTGAGCAGATATGGGTATATCTACTTAATGAAACATAAGTTTGAAACATTTGAAAAGTTCAAAGAATTTCAGAGTGAAGTGGAAAATCATCGTAACAAGAAAATAAAGTTTCTATGATCTGATCGCAGAGGCGAATGTTTGAGTTACGAGTTTGGTCTTCATTTGAAACAATGTCGAATAGTTTCACAACTCATGCCACCTGGAACACCACAACATAATGGTGTGTCCGAACGTTGTAATCGTACTTTATTGGATATGGTGCGATCTATGATGTCTCTTACCGATTTACCACTATCGTTTTGGGGTTATGCATTAGAGACAACATCATTCACGTTAAATAGGGCACCATCTAAATCCGTTGAGATGACACCGTATGAGCTTTAGTTTGGCAAGAAACCAAAGTCGTCGCTTCTGAAAGTTTGGGGTTGCGATGCTTATGTGAAAAAGTTTCAAACTGATAAGCTCGAACCCAAATCGGAGTAGTGCGTCTTCATAGGATACCCAAAAGAAACTATTGGGTACACCTTCTATCATAGATCCGAAGGCAAGATATTTTGTTGCTAAGAATGGATCCTTTCTAGAGAAGGAGTTTCTCTCGAAAGAAGCGAGTGGGAGGAAAGTAGAACTTGATGAGGTAATTGTACCTTCTGCCAAATTGGAAAGTAGTTCATCACAGAAATCAGTTCCAGTGATTCCTACACCAATTAGTGAGGAAGCTAATGATGATGATCATGAAACTTCAGATCAAGTTACTACCGAGCCTCGTAGGTCAACCAGAGTACGGTCTGCACCAGAGTGGTACGGGAATCCTGTTCTGGAAGTCATGTTACTAGACCATGATGAACCTACTGATACGTCTCTGTCGTATCTACTATTCCAAACACTTTTGCCCTTGTTTTGGACTCTAACTTGCATGATCTCAATGGAACTAACACGGACTGACGCTGTTTTCAGCAAAATTGCCATGGTGTTATTTTTGTGCATAAATAAAAGTTCTCGGAATGACCCGAAAATCAACGGAGAGTTATTTTGGAATATATAAAAATACTGGAAGGAAGATCCACATCAGGGGGGCCTCCACCTGTCCATGAGGGTGGGGGTGCGCCCTACCCCCTGGGCGCGCCCCCCTGCCTCATGGGCCCCCTGACGCTCCACCGACCTCAACCTTGACTCCCTATATTCACTTTCGGGGAGAAAATATCAGAGAGAAGGATTCATCGCGTTTTACAATACGGAGCCGCCGCCAAGCCCTAAACTCTCTCGGGAGGGCTGATCTGGAGTCTGTTTGGGGCTCCGGAGAGGGGAATCCGTCGCCATCGTCATCATCAACCTTCCTCCATCACCAATTTTATAATGCTCACCGCCGTGTGTGAGTAATTCCATCATAGGCTTGTTGGACGGTGATGAGTTGGATGAGATTTATCATGTAATCGAGTTAGTTTTGTTAGTGTTTGATCCCTAGTATCCACTATGTTCTGAGATTGATGTTGCTATAACTTTGCTATGCTTAATGCTTGTCACTAGGGCCCGAGTGCCATGATTTCAGATCTGAACCTATTATGTTTTCATCAATATATGAGAGTTCTTGATCCTATCTTGCAAGTCTATAGTCACCTATTATGTGTTATGATCTGTTAACCCCGAAGTGACAATAATTGGGATACTTACCGATGATGACCGTAGTTTGAGGATTTCACGTATTCACTATGTGTTAATACTTTGGTCCGGTACTCTATTAAAAGGAGGCCTTAATATCTCTTAGTTTCCAATAGGACCCCGCTGCCATGGGAGGGTAGGACAAAAGATGTCATGCAAGTTCTTTTCTATAAGCACGTATGACTATATTTGGAATACATGCCTACATTACATTGATGAACTGGAGCTAGTTCTGTGTCACCCTTGGTTATGACTGTTACATGATCGATCGCATCCGGCATAATTCTCCATCACCGATCCAATGCCTACGAGCTTTCCATATATTGTTCTTCACTTATTTACGTTTCCGTTGCTATTGCTACAATCATTATAAAACACCAAAAATATTACTTTTGCTACCGTTACCTTTTACCACCGTTACCATTACTATCATATTACTTTGCTACTAAACACTTTGCTACACATATTAAGTTTCCAGGTGTGGTCGAATTGACAACTCAGCTGCTAATACTTGAGAATATTCTTTGGCTCTCCTTGTGTTGAATCAATAAATTGGGGTTGAATACTCTACCCTCGAAAACTGTTGCAATCCCCTATACTTGTGGGTTATCAAGACTATTTTCTAGCGCCGTTGTCAGGGAGCGTAGATCTATTCTTTGAGTCACTTGGGATTTATATTTGCTTATCATTATAAAGAACTTAAAAGATCCAAGAACCAAGATATATCCCTCAACTACAGGGGAGGTAAGGAACTGCCATCTAGCTCTGCACTTGATTCACCTTCTGTTTTGAGTAAGCTTGCGACACCTAAACCTGCTTCTGCTATTAATTCTGATATGTCACATGTTATTGATGATGCCACTTCTGCTATATATGACACTTATGATGACACTACTTCTATGCTTGATACTACTGTGCCACTTGGTAAATTTCTTGATGAACAACTTTCTAGGGCTAGAGAGAATGAAATTATTGAAACTGATAATATTGATGAAAGTGATGATGGAGATTCTCCCCCTAGATATGAATTACATGTTGTGTCTAAGGGCTATGTTATGGATGAAGAAACTGCTAGAGATTTTCTTGCTTGCAATGATAGGAGTGATCTTAAGAAGCTTTTAGCTAAGCTGAAACAAAAAACTTTGAATGCTAGAATGAAATATGATCCTGCTTATGCTACTTCACCTATCTTTGTTGCTGATAAGGATTATGATTTCTCTGTTGATCCTAAGATAATTACTTTAGTTGAATCTGATCCTTTCTATGGCTATGAATCTGAAACTGTTGTGGCACATCTTACTAAATTAAATGATATAGCTACCCTGTTCACTAATGATGAGAAAACTTGTTATTATTATACCTTAAATTATTTCCATTCTCATGAAAGGGTGATGCTAAGATATGGTTTAATTCTCTTGATCCTGGTTGTGTGCGTAGTCCCCAGGATATGATTTATTACTTCTCTACTAAATATTTCCCCGCTCATAAGAAACAACTTGCTTTAAGGGAAATATATAATTTTGTGCAAATTGAAGAAGAGAGGCTCCCACAAGCTTGGGGGAGGCTTCTCCAATTACTTAATACTTTGCCTAATCATCCTCTTAAGAAAAATGAAATACTTGATATCTTTTATAATGGACTAACCGATGCTTCCAGAGACCACCTGGATAGTTGTACTGGTTGTGTTTTCAGGGAAAGAACACCAGATGAAGCTAAAATTCTATTGAATAATATGTTGACTAATGAAAATAATTGGACACTTTCTGATCCAATCCCTGAACCAATTCCTGAGCCAACTCTGAAGAAAAGGGGTATTCTATTTCTCAGCCCTGAAGATATGCAAGAGGCAAAGAAATCTATGAAAGAAAAAGGTATTAAAGCTGAAGATGTTAAGAATTTACCTCCTATGAAGAAATACATGGTCTTAATTTACCGACTGTTGAATAAGTACATGGTCTTGATAACCCGACACAGGTAGTAAAGGTAAATGCTCTCTATAGATATGATAAAGCTGAAATCCCTCCTACTAAGTTTGCTAGCCAATGTTTGGATGAGTTTGACAACTTTATGGTTAAGCAAGAAGATTTTAATGCTTATGTTGGTAGACAGTTGAAACATAATGCTTATATGATTGAACACTTGAGTGATGATATGGCTAATGTTAAAGGTCAACTGAAACTTATTAGTAAACATGCTCCTATGGTTACCACTCAAGTAGAACAAGTACTTAAAGCTTAGAATGATTTGCTCAATGAATTAAATAGTAAGAAAAATGATATTGCTGTTAGAGTTATGACTAGAGGTGGTAAAATGACTCAGGAACCTTTGTATCCCGAGGGCCATCCTAAGAGAATTGAGCAAGATTCTTAGAGAAATAATATTGATGCACCTAGTCCTTCTAAAAGGAAGAAAAATAAAAATGATAGGACTTTGCATGCTTCTAGTGAACCTGCTATTGACACACCTGAGAATCCTAATGATATTTCTATTTCTAATGCTTAAACACAATCTGGTAATGAACATGAACCTACTGATAATGTAAATGATGATGTTCATGTTGATGCTCAACCTAGCAATGATAATGATGTAGAGATTGAACCTACTGTTGATCTTGATAACCCACAATCAAAGAATCAACGTTATGATAAGAGAGACTTTGTTGCTAGGAAGCACGGTAAGGAAAGAGAACCATGGGTTCAGAAACCCATGCCTTTTCCTCCTAAACCATCCAAGAAAAAGGATGATGAGGATTTTGAGCGCTTTGCTGAAATGATTAGACCTATCTTCTTGCGTATGCGTTTGACTGATATGCTTAAAATGTATCCTTATGCTAAGTACATGAAAGATATTGTTACAAATAAGAGAAAGATACCGGAAGCTGAAATTTCCACCATGCTTGCTAATTATACTTTTAAGGGTGGAATACCAAAGAAACTTGGAGATCCGGGAGTACCAACTATACCATGCTCCATTAAAAGAAACTATGTTAAAACTACTTTATGTGATCTTGGAGCCGGTGTTAGTGTTATGCCTCTCTCTTTATATCGTAGACTTGATTTGAATAAGTTGACACCTACTGAAATATCTTTGCAAATGGCTGATAAATAAACTGCTATTCGTGTCGGTATTTGTGAGGATGTGCCTGTTGTGGTTGCAAACGTTACTATTTTAATGGACTTTGTTATTCTTGATATTCCCGAGGACGATAGTATGTCTATTATTCTTGGAAGACCCTTTTTTAATATTGTAGGGGCTGTTATTGATTGCACCAAAGGCAATGTCACTTTTCATGTTAATGGCAATGAGCATACGGTACACTTTCCGAGGAAACAACCTCAAGTTCATAGTATAAACTCTATTGGAAAAATTTCAACTATTACTATTGGAGGTTTTGAATTTCCTCTTCCTACTGTTAAGAAGAAATATGATATTCTTATTGTTGGGGACATGTATATCCCCATTGAGGTAACCTAGTGTTATTCGAAAATTCTCCGGTTCCATGTTACTCGGAATGAGTTTGTTAACAAGACCTGATCAACCTTGTTAGTGGATTCCTTTTGATGACCATGAGATGGATGAATTTTCAAAACACAATCTTTGTACCCTCTTTTTACTTTCTGTTATTTATATTAAATAAAGAAAAAATAGTATTTTTCTGTCTGTTATCTGAATTATCCATGCAATGAAAAATACCCCGAAAATAAAAGTTCTCCAAATGCCCTGAAATTTAAATATGATTTTTTCTGGAATATTTGAGAATATCTGGCATTGAGAACACAGCGGGGGGGCAAGCACCTGGCCATGAGGGTCCAGGGCGCGCCCACCCCCCTCGGCGCGCCCCTTGCCTCGTGGGCCCATGGGGGCTCCCCTCCACTTATTCCAGCTACCACACACTCCTTCTTCCTCCCAAAAACATCACTAGCCAGCTCAAACCCGAGTCCAAGCTCATTTTGCTTCCATTTTCGATCTCCTTGCTCAAAGCTCCATTCACAAAACTGCTTGGGGGGATTGTTCCTTGGTATGTGACTCCTCCAATGGTCCAATTAGTTTTTGTTCTAGTGCTTTATTCATTGCAAATTTTTGCTGCTTAGGTGACCCTGTTCTTGAGCTTGCATGCCAAATTTATATGGTCAAAAGTAGTTTGAATGCATGATATTGCCTCTAGGCACTTGTAGGAGTAGTTGCTATCAACTTTGTTGAGTTTGGTTCACTTTTATTTTGATGTTACTAAAAATTTCAGAAATTTTTCAGAGGAAGAAATACGTTTAGCAAAATGTACCAAGGTGGTTCTTCAAGGAAGCAAGCACCTAGACTCGCAATACGCGATGCGGACGAGGAACCACCAAGGGATGCTCAAGTGCGGCCCTGTGAATGGCCATCAGAGGACTTCATGGTTCGAGCGGGAATCAAGGAGGAATTTGAAGCTTATGTGCGTAATGATGATATTGAGAGCTTCGAGGCGGATAAGTGCCGCCAATTCCTCTATTTAACTGATTCATTTGTGAGAAGGTTTAAATTTTCATCATCACGCAATTCTCAAACTGTCATGTTCGATCTTTATGATAAATCTTATACCATGGACTTAGAAGATTTTAGCACTGCATGTAAACTCCCATAGTGGGGTGATGTTAGTGAACCTCACAAGTCTGAATTTAGAGATTTTCTTGCTAGTATAACTGTGGGGGAATCTAGAGATGTGACGCAAGCTACCATAGGGAGCATTCATTTTCTTGCTGTACATTATTTTGCTCTCTTCATAGGTAGATGCATTAATGGTAAAGATGAAGCATGTCACATGTGTGTGCCTGATCTTAGCGTTCTCAGAAGCGCTGTTTTAGGAGATAAACAATACAACTTGGGGCTATCATTGCACGTAGGTTGCATAATAATCGTATTCATGGAGATTTCTTTGGTGGAATTTATGCAACCCGTATAGCTAACTTTCTTGAGATACCCATACGTGGACATGATATTGAGTTCCCACCCTCTTATCTAGATTATAATGCTATGGTTCGTCATTAGTTTGTTGAGAGGAACGATCAGTTCCTCCAGTACCGACTAATCTTTGACAGACAACACACCTATCATGTCGCTCTCCCTGCTCCTACTTTCTTTGACTCTCAGGCAAAAGGGAGATATGTTATAACCTGGGAGGAGGCGGACGAGTATAAGAGGAGGACAGAGACGGCCCGTCTCCAAGCGGCAGCTCATGAGGCAATAGCTGTTGCATCTCAGTACGGCCCCAACTATAACTTTGGATATCCGCCAGGCCAGCCGTGGCCATAGACCAACTTAGGCCAAAAGCCTAAGCTTGGGGGAGTACGTATCTCTCACCGACATTACATTCATGTTCACACACTCATTGCTAGTTGTCGGTGCTCATACTTTTTCATTGTATCATCCATGCTAGTTTATTTACCTTTTTATGCTTTCTTGTTGTGTGTTTAATAAACCTTAAGAAAAACAAAAAAATTAGTTGTAGCTTTTAGTTAGTTTACTATCCATACCTGTAGTAGTAGTAACTAAAAAGAAAACCCAAAAAGATTTCTCGTTCTTCTTTTGCTTGTGGGGAGCTTTCCCGTGTAAATAGTTTTATTTCTTTTCTTTCCTTTGGGGTCGGGAGGAGAAGACTATGATTAAAATTGTTAAAGTGGCTCTCATATGCATTATTGTTGATCTAACCAAGAGCCCATATTACCTTGTCTTCTCTCTTGAATTGAATGCTTGCAGATTCCAGCTTAGTCCAATGCACATGCACTATTATTATTATCCACACTATTCGGTCGTGCAAGTGAAAGGCAATAATGATGATTATATGATGAACTTGTTGAGATGAGAAAAGATGGTATGAACTCGACCTCTCTTGTTTTTGTAAATATGATTAGTTCATCGTTTCTGATTCAACCAATTATGTATAAACATGTTTGCAATGACAATTAGAGATTATAGTTGCTTATGCCATGCTTAATTAGCTAGGAGTATATAATGGTTTACCTTGCATGCCAACATGCTATTAAAATGGTTGTGATGTGGTATGCTAGGGTGGTATCATCTTTTCAACGATTCGAGTGGCTTGACTTGGCACATGTTCACACATGTAGTTGAAACAAAATCAACACAGCCTCTATGATATTTATGTTCATGGTGCATTATATCCTACTCATGCTTGCATTCGGTGTTGATTAATTTTAATTCATGTTCATGATTGTTGTCGCTCTCTAGCTGGTCGCTTCCCAGTATTTTGCTAGCCTTCACCTGTACTAAGTGGGAATACTGCTTGTGCATCCAATTCCATAAACCCCAAAGTTGTTCCATATGAGTCCACCATACCTACCTATATATGGTATCTACCCACTACAAAAAAAAGACACATCCGTGACATTTTGGGCCGAACGAATTTTTTTTGTCATACATATGACACTTCTATGACGATAATTGTGACAAAAGCCGGTATCATCATAGATGTGGTGGGCTCCTACTTCTATGACAAAACATCATGACAGAAAATGGGCTTTTCGTCCTGGGCGGGCCGAAGACGCAGCTGCATGACATTCTTTGGGCCATCCATGATGGAAAAAACCATGGTAGAAGCAAGGGTGAGGAAAATTTTAGGGAGTTCCTGGTTACGGTGGGAGGTCAGGGGCCGAGCGATGCACGTTTCTCTCTTACACATACGCGCGTGTGTGCGAGGCGTTGGCTCTACCTGAACCCGAGCGATTGCACTGCGGGCTACGCGTTACTGAACCCGAGCGATTGATCGATGGCTGTTAACTGAACTTGATCGAGCGATTCCTTCGCTACTGCTGCTAACTGAAGCCGATTGATGATGCCTCTGGATGAACAGTGAGCATTGCGGGGGAGGGGGGGTTTGGATGAACAATTCTCGGTGGGGGTGGATGAACAGGACCCCGTGGAGGGCTGGATGAACAGGACCACCCCGTGGAGGGTAGGATGAACAGCAGACGATGGAGGGCAGGATAAACAGTAACCCGTGGAGGGGTGGTTGAATAGGAGCCCGTGGAGAGGGCTGGTTGAAAAGTAGCCGATGGAGTAGCACGCGGTGGATGCTGGATGAACAGGAGCCCGTGAATGAACAGTCGCAGGTGGAGGCTGGAGGAGGTCGACGGTGGATGAACGGTAGCTCGTGGAGGTTGGAGGGGGTCGACGGTGGAGACGAACAGTATCCCGTGGAGTCCCGTTTTGCGGTACGCCACACCCCTCCCGATGAACAGGACCCCCGTTTCGACCGTAGCACTCCAACACAAGTCTGTTTCCTCCATTTTGCGATACGCCACACCCCTCCTGATCAACAGGACCCCCGTTTTGACCGTAGGAGGTCCGTTTTGCGGTACGCCACATCCCTCCCGATGAACAGGATCCCATTTCGAACGTGGCCGGTCGAACACAAGGCCGTTTCCTCCGTTCTGCGGTACGCCACACCCCTCCCGATGAACAGGGCCCCTGTTTCGACCGTAGCGCTCCAACACAAGTCCGTTTCGTCCGTTTTGCGGTACACCACACCCCTCCCGATGAACAGGACCCCTGTTTCGACCGTAGGAGGTCTGTTTCCTCCGTTTTGCGGTACGCCAGACCCCTCCCGATCAACAGGACCCCGTTCCAAACGTAGGAGGTCCGTTCCTCCGTTGTGCGGTAGGCCAGGCCTCGTTTCCATCGCATGTTCCGTCCAAGCCCTCCCGATGAACACGACCACGCATTCCGTTCTGACCCAGCCGATTGGCTCCCACGCGTTCCATTGCCTCCCCATCAACACGACGCATTCCGTTGCCTCCCCATGAACACGACGACGAAGCTGTTTCTCTGTTCCAACCCAGCCATGTCAACAAGCCCTCGCCGTACGTATGCGCGAGTAGGCGTTCGAGACCCCGCCCGTATGTACACATACGTGGTCGTATTTTCTTTCTTGCACCCTAGCCGCCTCTACTATGACACGTGCGCGCCTCTACATCCACCAGTATATATGTACGTACACGTTCGCGACCAGAATGACAACGCTACGTATGCTTCGACCAGGTGGGTCCCGACTGTCAGGCACTTCCTTGCGTGCGAAGATGTAGCTGGTGGGTCCCAACAGTCAGGGGGCAAAATACGGTGGCCCGTCCAGTGGGTCCCCGCTGTCAAGTGGAGGAATAATTATTTTGCACGTAATAAGGAGTCACTTCCTTGCTGCGGCCGTGGACCCAGTTGTCAGCCTCTCCACGTACAGTCCACGTCTGATGGAAGATATTCCTTGACCATGTTGACCACGCCGCGCCGAGAGCACCAGGGCGGTGGACGACGGCGAGGCCTAGGAATGGGATGACGCGTAGCCAGGGAAGACACGGCAGTGGATGCCCACGCGTAGAGGAGTACGAGGGCACTGGTTCACTGCGGTGTGAGGCTGCCGTCGCCGCAGAGTAACAGGGGGTGTGGGTGAGTAGAGGGATGGCCTGGCTAGTGGTGGGAGTAGTAGGGTGCGGTGAGGCCTCCGCCGCATCGCAGCCGGCCATGGGAGGCAGGAGCATGAGGCACGGTCGGCGCTGGTTTGGGCGGCTGGAGCAAGAAGACCAGAGGTTGAAGAAGCACTACGGCCGTTGGATGGACATCGTACGGTCACTGGAGCTAGAATCGTGCATATTGACTAAGTTGACAAAGCCCTCCGTCCCCGTCAACTTAGTAGGCCCACAAGTCAGCCTGCCACTATACTGGGTCCCAGCTAAGAGGGGGAGTATTCATTTTTTTTGTGCGTAATAAGGAGGCACTTCCTTGAGTGCGAAGATATAGCTGGTGGGTCCGAGCTATCAGCGCCGGTAACGTTTTTTCGCAAAATACAGAGGCCCTTTCGGTGGGTCCCTGATGTCAGGTGGAGGAATCATTATTTTGAGCATAATAAGGAGGCATTTCCTTGCGTGCAGCCTTGGACCTAGCTGTCGGCCTCTCCACATATAGTCCACTTCAGATGCATGTCGGTCGTTGACCACGTTGACTAGGCCGCACCGAGAGCACCAGGGCGGTGGACGACGGCGAGGTCTAGGAAGGGAACGACATGAAGGCAGGGAAGACTCGGCAGTTGTTTCCCATGCAGAGGGGAGTACGACTGTATGAGGGTTTACTGGTTCGTCTGCCGTCGCCGGAGAATAACAGCAGGTGTGGGTGAGTAGAGGGATGGGTGGTGAGGCCTGCGCAGCAGCACAGCCGGCCGCAGGGAGGAGGGAGCAGGCAGTCCCGCCGGCGCTTGTTTGAGCGGCTGGAGCAGGAAGAGCAGAGATTGAAGAAGCACGACGGCCGTTGGATGGACATCCAACAGTCATTGCATGTGCGTCAACCTTTTTTTAGGAAAGCCTCAAATCTGTAGAAAACAGCATACAGCCCATCTGCCATTATTTCTAATAATTTTCAGCCCATTTGCTTATTCTTAAGGTTTTTCTGCAGCCCATATTCTTTTCGTTAGCATTACAGCCCAAATTGTGGCCACGGTTAAAAAATTATATGAAATTTCGCATATTTCGGTGCGGTCTGAACTGTTTTTAATACCAAAATTTCGACTCACATTCAAACTGATTTTAAAAAAATGTATATCAATATAAAATCCAACAAATTCTCCATGCATAAAAATTAATGTAATTTAAAATCTTGAAATGAAAAAAAAAGATATTTGAAACTAATTGCCGGTTTGATGTGTTTTAAAAATGTACAGCCCATTTCTTATTACTGATGGGCCATTTTCTCGGCTAGCCGAATGAAAGCTCTCCTCATCTTGAAAGATTTGCAGCCCAACAGGCCTGACAAAGCGACTTACTTGGCAAATCACAAAAAAACTGGGCTATGGCCGTGGACCCAGCTGTCAGCCTCTCCACGTATAGTACTCTTCCGATGGAAGTCGTTCCTTGACCACGTTGACCACGCCGCGCGGAGAGCACCACGGCGGTGGACGACGGCGAGGCCTAGGAAGGGGACGACACGAAGCCGAGGAAGACGCGGCAGCGGAAGCCCGCGCGGAGAGGAGTACGAGGGTTCACTGGTTCGGCTGCGGTGTGAGGCTGCGGTCGCCGCAGGGCCTGGCCAACGGTGGGAATAGTAGGGGGCGGTGAGGCCTCCGCGGCAGCACGGCCGGCCATGGGAGGCAGGAGCATGCGGCACGACCGGCGCTGCTTTGGGCGGCTGGAGCAAGAAGACCAGAGGTTGAAGAAGCACTATGGCCGTTGGATGGACATCATACGGTCATTGGAGCTACAATCGTTCATATTGACTAAGTTGACAAAGCCCTCCGTCCCCGTCAACTTTGTTGGCCCACAAGTCATCCTCCCACTATGGTGGGTCCCAGCTAGCAGGGGGTATTCATTTTTTTTTGTGCGTAATAAGGAGGCACTTCCTTGCATGCGAAGATATAGCTAGTGGGCCCGACATGTCAGCGGGGGGAACGTTTTTTTCGCGAAATACAGAGGCCCTTCCGGTGGGTCCCAGCTGTCAGGTGGAGGAATCATTATTTTGCGCGTACAGTCCATGGCTGATGGATGTTGTTTGTTGACCAAGTTGACCAGGCCGCGCTGAGAGCACCATGGCGGTGGACGACAGCGAGGCCTAGGAAGGGAACGACACGGAGCCGGGGAAGACTCGGCAATGGTTGCCCACGTGGTGGGGAGTACGCGGGTTTACTGGTCCGGCTGCCGTCGCCGGAAAATAACGGGAGGTGTGGGTGAGTAGAGGAATGGCCTGGCCAGCAATGAAGTAGGGTGGGGCGGTGCGGCCAGTGCGGCAGCACAGCCGGCCACGGGAGGCGGGAGCAGGCAGTCCCACCGGAGCTGGTTTGGGCGGCTGGAGCATGAAGATCAGATATTGAAGAAGCAGCACGGCCGTTGGATTAACATCCAACGGTCACTGCTGCTAGAATCGTTTGTGGACTAAGTTGACAAAGCCAAAGTACACGTCAACCTAGTAGACCCACAAGTCAGCCTCCAAATTTGTCCCAAACAGCATACAGCCCGAAATTTCTAGCCAGATTCAAATTAATTTTAAATCTAAATATACCTTAATTTAAATTCAATGAAATTTTACCCGCACAAAAACAATGAAATTTAAAATATCAAAATCCGAAAGAAAACGGTATTTTGGAACTAATTGTCTGTTTGCTATATTTTTTCATTTGATAGCTATTATTACTTATAGCCCATTTTTTGGGCAAAATGCATCCCTCCTCGTCTTGAAAGATTTCCGGCCCAGCAGGGCGTAGAAAAGCAAGTAGGCATACGTTGGTTATTCTGCAAAAAACAAAATAGCTGGCTAGCAATTTTCAGAAAGGAAAAAACAAACTGGGCTAGCCATGTGCTAAATATATGAAATAAAAGCCTGGGCTAGATGGGCCACGCATCCTGCACAACCCAATTGATACCCTTCTCCGTCCCGAAAAAACAAAATTACTGCGCGCGCTGCTGGGTCCCTACTGTCATCCTCACCATGTACAATCATCTCCTTATTCCTCTCGGTTGTTGACCATGTTGACAACATCGGAGGGCGGCGCCGCGGCAAGCGAACCAAGGCGGAGGATGATGGTGAGGCCTCGGACGGGAACGAACAGGAGCTGGGGCAGATCACAGCCAGCCATGGGAGGCAGGAACAGGCGGTCCTGCCGGCGCTGGTTTGGCTTTGGCGGTTCGAGGAAGAAGAGACTGAAGAAACGCGGTAGACGTTGAATGTTAATCCAACGGTCAAGGTTGGCACAATCGTTTTGTTGACTAAGCGGACACCAGGTAGCATACTTTTTTATATATAGGAAGAAAACTACGAGGAAAATGCGTTCGTCTGCCGTCCTCCTCACAGGGAACGTTCGCCACATAAGTGACTAGCACCCTTGGTTTTCAACCGAGAGGTCTTGGGTTCGAGTCCCAGGAACTCTCAATTTTGTCCTCCTTCCTTCCTTGCAAAAAAGGGAAAAATCAAAGACTTGGGAAGGCGTACAGAACAAGCTAGTGTACCAGTAGTGAGACGTTGCCGAGTTTTAGAAAAAAGAAAGACGTGCTCCTGTAGCTGGTTCGAATCCAAACCTAGACTATGACTATATATGGTGCTATGCTACTATGCAAGTAATGAAACTGACATATCCAATGTTTGCTTCTCCTCTTCTCTACTTACTCTGCCTAGCATCAGAAGCTCTGGCCATAGCAACCATGTCCGCTCGTTGCTCGTCCACCTGCTCTTCAGCAGGCAACAACCAGATATGCGCCAAGTCGCAACCCGTACCATCGCCTGTGGGTCTCATCACACCCTCGCCGGCACGCGCAGCGTAGCCGATTGCTCATCGCAACCCGCTGCCGTTGGTGTGGTGCCACTGCCGCAAATCATGCAGAGTCATCCGTCGCGTCTCAACCAAAATCCGCAACCCTGGCCAAGTCTTCTACAAATGCCCGAATCATGGGGTAATAATATGTTTAAGTGTTGTTCTGCTACTTTCAGTTGCTGATTTTTTTAATAGTTTGGTTGATGATCTACCAATTTGATTCATGCAGAAAAGGGAAGATTCATGTGATTTGTATTTCTGGGAAGTTGCTAATGTGGGGGAATGCAACTACACTGATTATTTGGTTAGCCGAGGAATCCCAATACCAGCAGGTTGGGGTGTTGGACAAGTAATTGAAGGAACGGCAAAAGAGGAAGATGCAGAGCGGAAGCTTAAAGATGCAGTTCCTCTGATCATGGCCAAGCAATAGCTGCTGAACGGCCTTGACAACAATGAGGAGACGAAAGAGCTTGTGAAGATAATGGGAAAAATCGATGTGCTCTATAGGATTATTGTCTCTTTATTTGGAGTGTATGTAGCACTCGTGATGTATTCAGTGGCTACGACATGAGCACTTTGCTAAAACTAGTAATGAATGAAACCTGTGTAGCAGGCCGGGCGTAGTGTTGTGAACATATAATGATTTCTATTAACAGAAATCAGGGGGTATCCCCTTTTGCTCATATAAATAAATAAATAGCAGAGGCCCTGTCGGGTCAGCTTTGTTCTCATTCGAAGACGTCGAGCAAATTGCAGTCCAACAGCAAACTATGTCATCAAATTCAAGTTTCACGGCCAAATATGAGTACAACTAAACAACAATGTCATCATATTTTAGTTGTCATACAATCACCAAACAAAAATCAGCATACTTTTTGCTGTGATGTTCTCACAGCAAAATACTAAACAACATGTTCATCAGGTTTCAATTGTCATAGCAAACACAATTTCACATAGTAGATAAACAATGTCTTCTGACAGGCAAATACGACAAAGGCAATGTAATCATCATCCGCAGCAGTAGCGTCAACATATTCGCCATGTGTATCAGTCTGAATCGTAATTCCCCACTGTGTCTTCTTCTTCTTCGTCCTCAACGTCCTCGAACGTTGGCTTCTTCTTGATCAACTCTTGTATGTCCACAGCACGACAGGCAATCTTTTCGCGAGCGTCATTGACGTGATGGTTCTCAAAGATATTAGGAACATCTATGTTATCTTGTACATCAGGAGCAGTGTAAGCATCATCTTGTTGTGCAACTTCATTAAACGAATTCCTCTGCTCAAACCTTTGCAATACTCTCCAGTCATCGCTACGTGCAAATGTGTCTTCCAAGAAAAATATCTGTGTTGCTTGATTTGCCAAAATAAAAGGCTCGTTGGTCTGGTACGCCGCCTTGAGATTGATGGATTTGAAATAATCATGAGCTCTGGGTTTTGCGATCCTGGAAAACAGGTTATACCAATGACAACACAACAGAACCACACACCGATGATCCTCAAAACTGGAGATATACTGCAACCGAATAATGTTTGTTATGTTAGCATACATTTCAGTTGTCTCTTTGTCATACGTATCCGTGCTCATGATGGCACTGTTTTGTGTCTTCCTGCCTTCGTCTCGTGCAAGGGTGTTGTAGCGCACATCTCCAACAACGCAAGATTCATAATGTCTTACCCGAGTATCAGGACCCATTGCTAGTGAGTAAAGGGCATCATCAACTGCCTGCCCATCCTCCCACATCTTCTTAACCTATGGTCAGAAAATAGACAAGCTGATCATCTTATGTACTCAATATATTAAAAAAACTAACAGTGCACTTCAAAAGCTTACATGGTTCTTGAACCATTTCGCAAATCCTGCCATAACTAGTTTGTCAATGTTTCTTGGATTTTGCGGCAGTAACTCCTCTTTGTAGATGCTGCACAACATAGTGATCGCGTCAAACATCTAAATATATAAGAATGTGCTGCAAGTTTAGTAGATTACGATGTATAAGCTGCAGTAATGCACTTACTTGATATAAGGTAGTATCTCAGGACAGTTATTCAACACATACCAAACCATTTTGTCCAAATCTTTAGGTTTGTCCTCTTGTCGACTCTTCCCTGTAACTCGATCAGAATAATCGAAAACATTGAGCCCGGGATTGTCTTCACCCACCTCTTTGCTAAGCTGATCAGCTGTTTCAATGTATTTTGAGCAGAATGTCAACGCTTCTGTAGCAATGTAGGCCTCTGCAATGGAACCCTTGGGTCTAGCTCTGTTCCTAAATAGCCCTTGAAAGTGCCTAGCTGCCTTTCAATAGGGTACATCCAGCCATACTGTACTGGACCTCTAAGTAGTGCCTCATCAGGTAGATGAATAGCCAAATGCACCATCACATCAAAGAAGGCTGGAGGATATATCTTCTCAAGGTCGCATAGGATAGTCGGTATCTTGTCTCTAAGACGCTCCAAAGCATCTATCCTGATATTCCTACTGCAGAGTTACCTGAAGAATTGTCCCAACTATCACAGCCCTAGCTTAGCCATTGCTTGTCCTTGCATGATCATCATGTCATCATGTCTAAATTTCATTAAAGTTGAAATGGGGATGACCAACCCTAGCACCAAAATTAAATCAAATAGTTTCAACTTCAAAACATTTTCAAGAAACCAGAATGCTCTTTAGAAAAGTTCATCATTTTTGAATTGGTCTGGAACCTCTGACAAAAATGGTGCACACCTTTCTAGGTCATTTTAGGATTTTTGAATTAAATCATAAGTATTTGCAATTGGACATTTAAATCCTATAAATAATTTTAAATGTCCAAATAATCTTGAAAGTATTTTAAGGTTGTTGGAAATAATCCAAACATATGCCACAATTATTTTCAGGATTTTACAAAATGAATTAGTATTTTTACTAATTCAAAACAGAGAAATAAAATAGAAAACAGAAATAAAAGAGAGAGAGAGAGACTAACCTGGGCCACTTACCTGGTGGCCCATCTGCACTGGCCCAGCTGACTGGTGCTGCCAGTCATCGTCTCCACAGCGCCAGGAGGATGCCGAGCATGTGCTCGCCATGCGCACACACGCGCCCGTGCCACCTCCTGCCTGCTAGCTTGTGTGGCGCCGCGGACAGACCCGCGAGAGCCGTCTGGATCGCTCCGACCGCCCCACCACTCTCCCCCTCGCCTCCCTCTCACCCTCTCCACCATGGCCGAGATGCCCGCGAGCTCGCTGCCGCCATAGCCGCAGCCACCGCCTCCCCCTCGACCCCTCACCATGCCTACGAGCTCCGTCTCGATGTCCTCGTGTAGGATCGGAAGTATGTCTAGAGGGGGGGGGGTGATTAGACTACTTGACCAAATAAAAACTTAACCTTTTCCCAATTTTAGTTCTTGGCAGATTTTACCTATCTTAGGGCAAGTCAAGCAATCATCACACAATTCAGGCCAGCATGCAAAGAGTATATTGGCAGCGGAAAGTAAAGCATGCAACTTGCAAGAATATAAAGGGAAGGGTTTTGAGGATTCAAACGCAATTGGAGACACGGATGTTTTTCCCGTGGTTCGGATAGGTGGTGCTATCCTACATCCACGTTCATGGAGACTTCAACCCACGAAGGGTAACGGTTGCGTGAGTCCACGGAGGGCTCCACCCATGAAGGGTCCATGAAGAAGCAACCTTGTCTATCCCACCATGGCCATCGCCCACGAAGGACTTGCCTCACTAGAGGTAGATCTTCATGAAGTAGGCGATCTTCTTGCCCTTACAAACTCCTTGGTTCAACTCCACAATCTTGTTGGAGGCTCCCAAGTGACACCTAGCCAATCTAGGAGACACCACTCTCCAAGAAGTAACAAATGGTGTGTTGATGATGAACTCCTTGCTCTTGTGCTTCAAATGATAGTCTCCCCAACACTCAACTCTCTCTCATAGGATTTGGATCTGGTGGAAAGAAGATTTGAGTGGAAAGCAACTTGGGGAAGGCTAGAGATCAAGATTCATATGGTTGGAATGGAATATCTTGGTCTCAACACATGAGTAGGTGGTTCTCTTTCAGAACATATGAGTTGGAATGGTGTATGTGTTCTGATGGCTCTCTCCACGAGTGAAGAGGGGGTGGAGGGGTATTTATAGCCTCCACACAAAATCCAACCGTTACACACAATTTACCAATCTCAGTGGGACCGAATCAGAAAACTCGGTCGGACCAAAATAGTAAACCTAGTGACCGTTAGGAATTTCGGTGGGACTGACATGCAACTCGGTAGGACCGATTCAGTTAGGGTTTGGGCATAACGTAATCTCGGTGAGACCGATTGCACAAACTCGGTGAGACCGAGTTTGGCAATAAGCTAACCAGAGAGTTGGTCAGGCAAGCTCGGTGGGACCGACTCGCTCTTTCGGTGAGACCGAAAAGTTACAAGTAGGAAACATAGAGTTTACATTGCAATCTCGGTGGGACCGATTCGCTCTTTCGGTGAGACCGAAAAGTTACAAAAGGGAAACAGAGAGTTTGCAATCCCATCTCGATGAGACCGAGATCCTTATCGGTAGGACCGAATTGCTAGGGTTTGGCAGTGGTAAATGACAAGTGAAACTCGGTGGCGCCGGATTGAAAGAATCGGTATGACCGAGTTTGGCTTAGGGTTTAGGTCATTTGTGGATATGGGAAAGTAGCTGAGGATTTTGGAGCATATCATTAAGCACATAAAGCAAGAGGCTCATTAAGCAACACCTCATCCCTCCTTGATAGTATTGGCTTTTCCTAAAGACTCAATGTGATCTTGGATCACTAAAATATAAAATGAAGAGTCTTGAACTTTTGAGCTTGAGCCAATTCTTTGTCCTTAGCATTTTGAGGGTTCCACTTTCACATCCATGCCACGCCAATCATTGAGCTATCCTGAAATAATCATCTTGAAATAGCATTAGCTCAATGAGCTATATGTTGTTATGAATTACCAAAACCACCTAGGGATAGTTGCACTTTCAATCTCCCCCTTTTTGGTAATTGATGACAACATATAGATCAAAGCTTCGACAAATGATAATAAGCATGAAATATATCGTCGCTTTGAGAAGTATGTGACAAATAAGAGCTCCCCCTAAATTTGTGCATATTTAAAATTTGCTTTGGACTGCAAATGCACAAGGAGTTAGAGTCATGGGTTACTCTTCCATGTCACATACATCTTGGTGGAGTGCTCAAAAAAAATGATAAGATTGAAATACATGCACTCATAACCAAGAATAGTGAGTGATCACATAAGATAGATAGAATAATAATAGCATTAAGCAAACATTAAGTGTAGCTTATGATCAAACACATGATCATCGATGTCTCACACAGATAAGGGCATTGTATCTCACACAAAAGCAAATAAAGTTTGAAAAACCACCAAATAAAACAAGAGAGAATAACAGCAACACTCTCTCTCGAAGCCTATGATCTATACATTTTCTCCCCCTTTGGCAACAAGTTACCAAAAAGTTCCTAGAAAATGCATAGTGCTAAGTCGACGCTCAGGCTTGATCTTCAGGTGGTGGTGGAGTCCGGAGCACTCCAAGGACGAAGCCTTCGGTAGACGTGGTCGGAGTTGAGACTGAAGTGGGTGCTGGAGCTGGTGGAACTGAGGCTGTGGCTGGCGCAGATGTGGTAGCTCTGGTGTCAGCAACTAGCATTGCAGACGACCTCGGACCTTGTGGCACCCTGGCAAAAGCATCAGTCATAGTCCTGCCTCTCCTCTCATTCATGTCATCCTGGAGCTGCTTCACGGCAGTCTGTATCTCTGTCACCTTGATGTCCAAATCATAGAACCTCTGTTCCATGATCCTCTCTAAGCTTGCCTGGTTCTGAGTTAGGGTGGCTAGTCCTTGCTCAATCCGCAGGGTGGACGCAATCAGGTAACCAAGCTGCTCTTGTTTGGTTTTCAGAAAATATTCAGATGCCTCCTCTTGAGTAGGCATCCTGGCAGCTTTCTCCTTCTTCGCCTTCTCCTTCTTGGCTTGTGCTTAGGCAGATGATGGCTCATTCTCAGTCATGACCACTTGGTTATCTTCAAAATCTGGACGGATGGGCAGGTGTTCCTTATCCAAGAGGTATATGCCCGTGCCCATCTTGGAGTTGATGAGCTCCTGAATCTGTGGGGCATATCCACAGCTCCACTTCTGGTCTGCTGCTGTCCTCTTAATGGTCTCTACCATTAGGCTCATCACCTTGAATTTCTGAGGCACGTCAAAGATATGAAGCAAGTTGATTGCGTGGCCTCTGATCATCTTGTGATCTCCAGATTTGGGCAATAAGGTGTGCCTTAGAATCCAGTTGATAGTGGGCAGTCCTGATAGAACATAATGCACTGAGCCAAACTTGAACGTGTCAAGTGCTTCATTCGGAATCTCCTTGTACATGTTGGACATAGAGTTGTGGTCCATCTTTTTCTTGGCATAAATGTCCAAGTCATCATCCTACTCTTCTGGGGCGTTGATCAGCTGAGCCCATTCAGCAACTGTGGACTGGTACCTCATACCTTCTGACATCCATACAATCCTGCCATCTGGATAGAAATGTGATGTGGAGTAGAATTGCATGATTAGCTCCTCGTTCCACTTTGTGAGCTTCTGCCCAACAAAGTCTGCAACTCCACACGCACTAAAGCTGTCATACACTCCAGGATAGTGCTCCTCATTTTCCTTCATGTAGGTCCAGTCGACCCATCTCATGTCACATACTATTGGTTTCTTGTCAAGCAAAACTGTCTCATAGAAATCCTGCTGCTCCTTGGTGTGAAATCTGTAGTCCACTGCAGTCCTTCTCCTAGAAGCATATGGATCTGCTTCTCTCCACTTCCTCAGCCCTGAATCTCTCCTGAGCTTCATATCCTCAGCCACAGGATGAGCATCGTTGTGGTCTGGGATCTTGGGCTTGAGCTTTCTAAGGACATTCTCTTCCTCTTCCTCTGCAGCTTCAGGCACTGGGGCCTTGTCCTTTTCAGTGGCTGGGATGCTTCTTGTGTTTCTCTTTGGCTTTGGCTTTGGAGCTGACTTGGCCTTGGAAGTAGCTCCCCCTGATTTTATGGCATCACCCATTAGTTTGGGTGCCTTGGGTGCTGGTGCAGCAACCTCTTCTTCTTCCTCCTCATCTACCATGATGGAGGCCTTGCCAAGCACTCTGGCTACAGTCTTCTTGACCCATTCCTTCCTCCTTTTGCCTTCAGCAGCAACTGGCTCTGTGGGTGCAGGCTTCTCAGTTGAAGCTCTTACCTTAGACATGGGCTGCCTGCCTGCTGGCCTTTTGAACTTCAACCCTGGCTTTGTAACTGCTGCTGGCTCAACTCTCTTGGAGGTGGCTTCCTCCTCTGCCACATAATCCTCATCTTTAGAATCTGAGGTTCTCTTCTTTCTCTGACGTGTGGCAGCTTTAGGCAGATTTCTGGGGGTGCTCCTGCTGCCATCATCTGAGGAGCTGGAGGGACTAGTGCCCTCACTCATCACCACTTGCTGCTCTGAGAGGTTCTGGCTGTCACTTTGTTCTGACATGATGCAAACTCTGACTGCTGACCCTATGAATAGATTATAGATGAGATAGAGTGGATGAGCATCACAAAATGCAGAGATTTTTGCAAAAGAATAATTCAAAAACTTAGTTTTAGTTTCCTACTGAAATCATCTCGGATCTACCGACTTTCAAACTCGGTGACACCGAAACAGTTTTGGCACCAGAACTAGTGAACTCGGTCAGACTGAGTCATAGTTCGGTGGCACCGAGACTGCTAGGGTTTCACAGAGTTCCAAAATCGGTCACACCGATAAGTAATTCTCGGTCAGACCGAGTTTTACTTGTGCAATGGCATAAGCCAAATCGGTGGGACCGAGTTTTTCAACTCGGTGGGTCCGAGATGGTTTCAGCGGAAACCTAACCCTAAAATTTTCGAATTAAACCTAATCTACGAGTTCATTGACTGGATAGGAGTTTATCAAACGTGGCAAGAATCATGATAATCATAATGTGCTAGGAATCAGATTGGAGAATAGCACAAAGATCGAGTCCATACCCTAGTTCGGCGGAGACTCGCTACGGCGGCAACGGCGGGGCAGAATTCCGTTGACGGCGACGGAGACCAGCGACTGGAGGCTGCTGGCGGCGAGGAGGACGATCCGGAGACCCAGGAGGCAGAGCGAGCTATGCGCGGGCGAAGAGGTTTTGGAGAAATTTCCAAAATTCTGCCCATCACTATATATAGCCCGACCCTGTCGGTGTGACCGAGTGGAACAACTCGGTGGCACCGAGATGCAAAACTGTATACAGTTATTGCAACTCGGTGTGACCGAGTGGTTCAAATCGGTTGCACCGAGATCGAAAACCTAGATCAACTTAATGATCTCGGTAGGACCGAAAATATGGTATCGGTCAGATCGAGAATCACAAAGAGGTTTTGGAAGTTTAAGTCTATGACAAATCGGGGACTCCGAGCGCTCCTCACACAGAGTGGTTCGAATCTGACTTGATCAAGTTTTGTGATGCAGCATGAATAGAGTTTGAGACGAGAAAAGCATAGATAGCTAAAGGAGGTTCTTAGGCATTCTTGTCCATCCACTTGGCAAAAGAAGATAAAGCCAAACAATCAAAACAACAAGTGGATGTCCTCGAATGAGTAAAATATGCAACCAACATGCTCACACAATAAGATGGGAAATGAAATATGTGGCAAAGCATGCACAACCAATTCTAGCATCTATCAAGCAATTTGCGATGACTAGGTCATCTATATATGAGTATATTGACTTAGGAGTCAAGTGAGAACACTTGATCGTAGGTCATACTCATCGTTTAAGCTCAAGTGGGGTTACCACTTTTACATAAAGCATTGTTGTATTCACATCTTTAGAGTTGCTTTAGCTCAAGTCTTAGAGTAAAGCTCCCCCTAGATGTGATATCCCCCCTAAGAGGGATGAACTAACCTTTGGTTTTGTCAATGATGACTTCATGTAGATGTTGAGGATGTGGATGCTCAATGTTGATGTAGATCACTTGGAGCTATCCATTTGAGTGAATTGCACTTTCAATACCTACATGGGTTAGTCCCACAAGGAACAAACAAGGATATCCATAGACATAGAGTGATGCATACACAAGATGATGTCCATGAAAACTTTTGGTTACCTTGTCCCTTGTCTTACCAACAAGAGGGTTTGTGACTCCTTGAACTAGTGCATGATGTGGAAGTTTATTGCACTTGTTCTTGCCAAAATGATGAGAGTGAAATATGTTGGCGGAGTCACCCTCAAGAACTCTCTAGTTCTTTTTCTTTTGGATCCACACCATCTTGATGGGAATCCTTGGAGTTGTAGTCGTACTTGATGAAGTGGAACTTGACGTGGTCTTGGGAATCCACTTGACTAAGGTCTTAGGAGCTTCTTCAAATGCATCAATCTCCTCTTGAAGCTTGTCCTTGCCTTTTTGCTTGTAGTCTTGTGGTGGAAGATCATCTTGAGCTTGTATCCCCTTGAATGAGGTGTCATACTTCTCTTGTTGAGGAACAAACTTTGTCTTGGGGTATTGATCTTCTTCCCACTCAACTCCATTGGCATTGAACTTTCGTTCAAAACCAACACCTTGATTCTTCCGGTGCATTTCTTGCTTGCGCACAATTTCCTCGAATTGATTACTCCCGGCAAGGCTTTTGTACACTCCTTTCTCTATAATCCCCTTCAATAAGCTATTTTCTTGCTCAAGTGTAACTTGTCTAAGAGAATCATTAGTGGAATCAAGAGAACTACTAGAAGCAACAATATTGGATTTAGCATGATCATTGTTACTACTAGAGGAAGAATCTTTCTTGTTCTTGTTACTAGACTTGACTTGAGGCATGTAAGTGGATAATAGTAAACGCTTGGCAATGTAAGAAGAACTTTTCTTGCGGAGATCATCATTGATTGCTTTTAAGAACTCATGCTCTTGCTCAAGATTGAGCTTTTCAAAGCGTAATTTCTCATGAGCTCTTAAAAGTTCTCGATGATCTTCGAAGATAGTTTCATGAGCTAACTTAAGAGTGTTTAGTTCTTTAGTTAGAGCCTCAATCTTCTCCTTATCATTGCCATTCGTTTTATTTTGATTAGCGTGATTAATTGATGTTTCATCATAGTACTCATCACTAGAGTTGTCAACAAGCAAGTCATCATCACCTAACAAGTCATCTTCATCACTATTGAAATCAACATACTCGGGGTGTGTTACCTTAGGACCTTTGGCCATGAAGCATCTTCCAATTCCTTCATTTGGTGAGTCAAATATGTCATAGGAGTTGGTTGACACAAGTGCTAGACCGGCAACACCTTCATCTTGAGTATCTTCGGAGTCGGAGTGATAACTTCTCTCGGAGTGGCTGTCGGAGTCGGAGCCGGATACCCATTCACCAACATGAGCTTGATGTCTTCATTTTGTGTAGCTCCTTGATGATTTTTCCTTCCTTTCCGAGTCCTTGCTTCTCCGTGAGTATCTCCGTTCATAACGATCATCTCTACTCCTTCTCTCTCTTGGTGGTGATTCTTTGCTTCTTCTTTTTGGAGAATCTTCTCTTCTCTTGTAGGGAGCCGTACACTCATTGGAATAGTGTCCGGGTCTTCCACAATTATAGCAGTTTCGCTCTCGACTAGAAGATCTTTTGTCATTGTAGGACCTTGACTTGAAGCTTCTATCTTTGCTTCTACTCTTGTAGAACTTGTTCAAGTTCTTCACCATTAAGCTCAATTCTTCATTGAAGTTTTGTTTCTCACTTGACGATGTGGGGACTTCACATGAGGCTTTGTAGGCACCACTTGATTTGTTGTGAAGTTGACATCTCATGAGCAACAATCCTTCCAATCACTTTCGTTGGTTTGAGATCTTTGTAATTGGGCATCATTTGAATCAATGTGCACACGGTATCATATTTCCCATCCAAGGCTCTTAGGATCTTCTTGATGATGAATCTATCGGTCATCTCTTCACTTCCTAAGCCGGCAATCTCATTTGTGATGAGAGCAAGCCTAGAGTACATTTCAGCGACACCTTCACCATCCTTCATCTTGAACTTGTCAAGTTGACTTTGGAGCACATCCAACTTGGATTCCTTGACGGAGTCGGTACCTTCATGCATATCAATCAAAGTGTCCCAAATTTCCTTTGCATTCTCAAGACGGCTGATTTTGTTGAATTCTTCGGGGCACAATCCGTTGAAGAGAATATCACAAGCTTGAACATTGTATTGCAACATCTTCAACTCATCCACGGTAGCGTCACGGTTTGGTTCACTCCCATCAAAGAACTCACCTTGCAAACCAACACAAACAATAGCCCATACGGCGGGGTTATGTCCAAGAATATGCATATTCATTTTATGCCTCCAACTAGCAAAATTAGTACCATCAAAGTAAGGACGTCTACGGTGATAATTTCCCTCGCTAGACGCCATACTCTCCTAGGTTGTGAAACCAAGGCTATGACCACCAAAAGCTATGGAGATCAAAGAAAATGGAGACCAAAGCTCTGATACCACTTGTAGGATCGGAAGTATGTCTAGAGGGGGGGGGTGATTAGACTACTTGACCAAATAAAAACTTAACCTTTTCCCAATTTTAGTTCTTGGCAGATTTTACCTATCTTTGGGCAAGTCAAGCAATCATCACACAATTCAAGCAAGCATGCAAAGAGTATATTGGCAGCGGAAAGTAAAGCATGCAACTTGCATGAATATAAAGGGAAGGGTTTTGAGGATTAAAACGCAATTGGAGACACGGATGTTTTTCCCGTGGTTCGGATAGGTGGTGCTATCCTACATCCACGTTGATGGAGACTTCAACCCACAAAGGGTAACGGTTGCGCGAGTCCACGGAGGGCTCCACCCACGAAGGGTCCACGAAGAAGCAACCTTGTCTATCCCACCATGGCCATCGCCCACGAAGGACTTGCCTCACTAGCGGTAGATCTTCACGAAGTAGGCGATATCCTTGCCCTTACAAACTCCTTGGTTCAACTCCACAATCTTGTCGGTGGCTCCCAAGTGACACCTAGCCAATCTAGGAGACACCACTCTCCAAGAAGTAACAAATGGTGTGTTGATGATGAACTCCTTGCTCTTGTGCTTCAAATGATAGTCTCCCCAACACTCAACTCTCTCTCATAGGATTTGGATCTGGTGGAAAGAATATTTGAGTGGAAAGCAACTTGGGGAAGGCTAGAGATCAAGATTCATATGGTTGGAATGGAATATCTTGGTCTCAACACATGAGTAGGTGGTTCTCTTTCAGAACATATGAGTTGGAATGGTGTATGTGTTCTGATGGCTCTCTCCACGAGTGAAGAGGAGGTGGAGGGGTATTTATAGCCTCCACACAAAATCCAACCGTTACACACAATTTACCAATCTCGGTTGGACCGAATCAGAAAACTCGGTTGGACCAAAATAGTAAACCTAGTGACCGTTAGGAATTTCGGTGGGACTGACATGCAACTCGGTAGGACCGGTTTGGTTAGGGTTTGGGCATAACGTAATCTCGGTGAGACCGATTGCACAAACTCGGTGAGACCGAGTTTGGCAATAAGCTAACCAGAGAGTTGGTCAGGCAAACTCGGTGGGACCGACTCGCTCTTTCGGTGAGACCGAAAAGTTACAAGTAGGAAACATAGAGTTTACATTGCAATCTCGCTGGGACCGATTCGCTCTTTCGGTGAGACCGAAAAGTTACGAAAGGGAAACAGAGAGTTTGCAATCCCATCTCGGTGAGACCGTGATCCTTATCGGTAGGACCGAATTGCTAGGGTTTGGCAGTGGCAAATGACAAGTGAAACTCGGTGGCGCCGGATTGAAAGAATCGGTATGACCGAGTTTGGCTTAGGGTTTAGGTCATTTGTGGATATGGGAAAGTAGCTGAGGATTTTGGAGCATATCATTAAGCACATAAAGCAAGAGGCTCATTAAGCAACACCTCATCCCTCCTTGATAGTATTGGCTTTTCCTAAAGACTCAATGTGATCTTGGATCACTAAAATATAAAATGAAGAGTCTTGAACTTTTGAGCTTGAGCCAATTCTTTGTCCTTAGCATTTTGAGGGTTCCACTTTCACATCCATGCCACGCCAATCATTGAGCTTTCCTGAAATAATCATCTTGAAATAGCATTAGCTCAATGAGCTATATGTTGTTATGAATTACCAAAACCACCTAGGGATAGTTGCACTTTCACCCGGACCTCCTCGACGAACCACGAGGCCCCGGACGCGCCGCAACGCCGCCACCGCCGCCGTTTTCCTCATCGGCCACCGAAGATCGTCATCGTCGATTCGCCGCCTCCTGAGCATCCCCGAGGCCGCTAACCATCCCTACGGATCCGCCGTGAGCTCCTCCTTCTTTCTCCCCTGTTTCCTCACTTCCGTGCGTTCTCTAGCCCGATCCCCAACCATGACCGAGGCATCTCGCTGCCGGCCATGGCGTAGCCGTGGCCACAGCCGCGCAAGCTCGCAACCGAGCGCTTCACCGCACTCGCCGTGTCCCCAGGGGCCCGTAGCACCGCTCCGCACCTCCTGCCGTGCCTCCTCGCGACGACCCCGAGCTCGCCCGAGCTCCGGCAGCCGCCAACGTTGTCGCCGGCGTCTTTTCCAACCACCCCGAGCTCAAACAACACCAACACTCGACGCGGCAGCCCCCCAGCTTCACGTAGATGCTCCCCGTGCTCCAAATAGGGCCCTGCAGCGAAATCCCGACTTCCTCCGCCGCGGATTTGGTCGCCGGCGGCTAAACACCGGCAGCTGACGTGGCTATCATTAGCAGCTAACCCCACTAATTAACCCCACCCTCTAGACAATGACAGTGGGCCCTGCTGCCCAATTAAGCCGCTGTTTAATTTTAAGCTAGACTAATTAACAAAACTAGCGGACCCACGCATCAGGATTGACTGGCTGATGTGGCAGTTGACCGGGGCCACCTGTCAGCGACACTAACTGGCCCTGAGTCACTGACCAGTGGGCCCCATTGGTCAAGTTTAACATGGACCGACCCCGTTGACCTGGTGACATCACAGTGACGCTATGCTGATGCAATAAGTATTTTCTGGATTTATTTTTATATAGGAAATTCCAGAAAATGTTGCAAACTTCAAAAATTCATATAAAATCAACCGTAACTCCAAATGAAATAAGTTATATTTGAAAAATGATCATAAAAATCCAATCTATCCATATGTTCCATTTTCATGCATGTTAGAACAACTTATGGCTGCTGTTTAGACGAAATCATATAAAGGGCATTTAATCCTTCACATATGGAGTTTGAATTTGAAACTAGGGTTCAAACCAACTTCATTTAACTTGTGGCTAGTTACATTAGCTCAAGCAACAACATATTTCCATGTCACATTCATGCATCATAATGTTGCATTGCATTGATTGTGTTTCTTCTTTGTTTGTCGGTGGTTGTTCCCTCAAGATAGACGTGTTCTGACGATGTGATCGATGACACCGATGAAGAGCTATACTATCTTCCGAAGTGCCAGGCAAGCAAAACCCCCTTGTTCATTCCCATACAATCCCATTCTCTCGCTCCTGCTCTCTTTTACTGCATTAGGACAACAACGATTCAACTGTTACATGCTGCGGTAGTTGAACCCCTTTCCTCTGCATGACCTGTCATTGCCACAGTAAATAGATGAAACCCACTAGCATGAGTAGGAGTTTGTTTGAGCCCTGATGTGCCTACTCATGTATGCTTGTTTTTCATGCCTGGTACTGCTTAGAGTTGAGTCAGGTCTGATTCACCGAGGATGAATTGGAAAGTTGTGAACATGTCCTACTGTTGAGAGCTAAGTGTGTGAACATGATTTGGTAAAGGTAGCGGTGAGAGGCCATGTAGGAGTACATGGTGGGTTGTCTCATTGAAACCGTCCTCAGGAACTGAGTTCTGTGTTTGTGATCCATGAACAGTTACTACCACACATTGGGCTCCGGGCGCTCCAAGCTCTCTCGACTTATTAATCAACCTGATCTCTGTTGACGAGTTGCAACTAGTTTCTGGTGTTTGTAGGTAGTGTTAGTAGTCTACCAAGTGGCACCCGGTACAGGTGGGCTTGGGACAGACTAGGCACCGTGGCCGGGTAGATCAAGTGCCGCCCGTTTGGTGGGCTTGGAACCCTGTACACATCGTTTGGGGCCGTGAGCGACACCCCGGCCGGATCTCCTTGCGGATGGAACCTGAATAGGTGATAAACCTGGACTAGAGACTTGTTGGTTAGTCAGGTCATGGCCGACTCCCTCGCCCGGCTTCCGCTTGAAGGTTGCCGAGGTACATGACGTGTACAGGGCGATAAGTGGCGAGAGCGTGTGTGAAGAAGTACACCCGTGCAGGGTTATCATTATCTATTCGAATAGCCGGATTCCTCGGATATGGAAACTTGGACCCCTTGCATAGTTCATAGACAAGTGAAAGTGGATACTCTAAAATGCGCAAGATAAGTGTGAGTGCTATGGATGGCGTTCTCGTAGGGAGACGGGAGCGGATCCATAGTGGTGTATTGGTATGGTGAATTTGTGGACTCGTGTGCCCCACCTCAAAAGAGTTACTTGCAGTCGTAGTTCGGTATAGCCACCGAGTCAAAGCTGGCTTGCTGCAGTTAAACTCCACCACCCCTTTGTTGATACTGATGCATATGTAGATAGTCCTGATGTAAGTCTTGCTGGGTACATTTGTACTCACGTTTGCCTATTTTATGTTTTGTAGAGACGTCAGTCTCGCTAGTAGTTCCGTGTGGACTTCGACGTTTAGCTTGATACCTCAGCTACGATCTTGTGCCCTCGGCAGGATCTGGTAGATAGTCAGGCTTCTCAGCCTTTTTCATTTATAGATGTTTGTACTCAGACATGTTAAGCTTCCGCATGTGCTTTGATTGTATGCTATGATTGTTGGGTCATGAGACCCATGTTTGTAATATCTCGCTCCTCGGAGCCTAATGAATAAATACTCTGAGTCGTAGAGTCTTGTTGTGATGCCATGTTGTATGGCACATATCGAGCATAGTGTGTGTATGATTGAAATGCTTGGTATGTGTGGGATCCGACAACCTAGTTGTTTATCCTTGGTAGCCTCTCTTATGTGGAAATGTAGTCTTGTGCTTCGATGAGCCATAGTAGTCCGCTACAGCCCGGTTCACCGGAGTCCTGCTAGCCCAGCACTACTGCTCCGGAACACTTGACTGGCCGGCATGTGATTCACTTCGTTCCTGTGTCTGTCCCTTCGGGGAAATGTCACGCGGTGACATCCGGAGTCCTGCCTAGCCTACTATAGCCCGGTTCAGCGGAGTCCTATTAGCCCAGTGCTACAGCCCGGATTCGCACGCTGCTGACCGACATGCTCGATGTTGATTCATGTATGCATGTCCCCGTAAGTTAGTGCCACTTTGGGTTCAAGACTAGTCAAGTCAGCCCGGGTTCTCTGTCATATGGATGCTAGCGACACTATCATATACATGAGCCAAAAGGAGCAAATGGTCCCGGGCCATGGTAAGGCGACACCCGTGGGAATACCGTGCGTGAGGCCGCAAAGTGATATGAGGTGTTACAGGCTAGATCGGTGTGACTTAGAATCGGGGTCCCGACAGCTTTGGTATCAGAGCCTGACTGCCTGTAGGATTACCAAGCCAAGCTGGTCGAAGTTGAGTCTAGAAATGCTTTAGTTATATAAGGGAATTGATTGTGGAAGGGAACGTAAGGCTCTTTTTACTCCTTATCCTCATGACCTTTTGATCTGAGTCATCTTATCTTTTCTACGGGGTTAAGAACTAGGCTTCTCTTCTATCTCTCAGGATGACGTGTTACTAAACCGTAGTTGCCTAGGAATGTTGAGTTTAAGCCTCAGTTCAGTTCCTACTACTTCTGTGTGTTCATAGTTGGTCTCGGAACCTTGATATTGTGCTTCTGAGTGGTTATGCAACCAATTTGCAGGATGTCTCAAAACTTTTTGAGCATTTACAACTGTTATGCTGTCCGAGTCGTCCCAGGTTTCCAAACAATCTGATGCATTTGCAAAATCCTTTCCATCGGGTTTTCGATGTTCCTCTAGGCCAGGTTAATCACACTAATTGTGAGTTGAGGTATTCTATTGCCTCGACATATATGTTGGAATTATTATTATGACCATAGATGTCTTAGAGTGCCACCTAGTAATCGAACCATGTTTTGCGTTTCCAGTGTGATGATTTTGGCCGTTATTCTTGAAAGCATCCCGTGATGCCATTTAGTTAGTAGGCATTCTATTCCTGGGTTTTGAACCCGAGATTCACCCTACTTGCTTCATGTTGATAGTGTTTGCTAGTTCTTTAGGATATTAGTAACCTTTGTGATAGTCCTCGAGGCCTGTGGTATATCGTTCTTCCAATACCATGAACCACTTATGGCAGAAGTTTGTTGGATCAAAAGATCACAATCAGAGTACTCTTGAGGAGTTCTCCATTCATAATTGTGATTCTGCCAGTTCTACCTTTCTGCATGGGTTATCCGGAAGAATTATGTTGAACTCGTTCGACATGATAATCTATGCATCCACAACTTAGGAAGATATATGTTCCTTTGAGTTGTCCCTCTTTAGCTGTTATCTGACCTTCGTCTGTCAATTGTTGGTCAAGAGTAGTTGTGCATTGGTGTTATCGATGCCTGTTATTCATGTGATCCATCAAGCCATTCTATTCCGGAATGACTAGGAGAAATAAACTCCAGAACCTCATCCATATCTAGGATTGGGTCAAAACAATTGTATTCCGCAGATCAAAATGCCAATCCAGCTTTTGCTCTGCTCTACCTTGGAGTGTTACCATCTTTATGTCAGGAGTGTCATGAGAATTGCACCACCTCTTATGAATTCTTGACGCTGTAATACTTCTTGCCATCATTGTTCATTCCTCGGTTCCGTGTTATTGTAACCAGAGTGCCGACAAGTGTACTGTGATGTGCGAAATCAATACTCCTAGCAACTCCGTTGCTTGGTAGTTAATGGACAATACTCTCATTCTTAGCGTGCTGGTTATTGAATCATCACCCTAAGGTTTATCGTGCTACCTAGTCCTTATTTCTGGTGCACACTTCGATCAATGAGTTAGGATCATGTCAATCCATCACTCTCCTGATCACATCGTCTTGCCCTGAAAAGCAAGATTGTTCCCGAGCTTAGTAACATATGGTGGTTCGTGACTTTCCGATTATCTTCTCGGAAGTGTTACCAGGTTGTCGCCTGACCGTTATGTTGAGCTCGTGATGAAGCTGGTTTCTTGTAAACCACCCCTTCTCCAAGAATATCTGTTGGATACCCCTGAGCTAGTTGTTAAGCTAAAACAACAACTTGGAGAGTTGGAAGATAAAAGCTTGCCTAACGTAGTTCATTTTAAAGGGATATCTTTTGTGTGTGTGTGTGTGTGTTGAAGAAAGATGATATCTTCATCGATTGGTCCTCGTGATCAGTTGTGGGATCTATTGTCTTGTCCAAACTTTGTTTTGAGTGTGGGCTATCCTGAAATCAAACCAGAACCAACGATGTTCGTAATGTTATCTTACTCGTGGTTGACTCCTCAAGCATACACCATTACATCTTTGGCCTGACCAATACTATCACATTGTCCACATAGTGGTGGAAGTCCAGTGATATGGAAATTCTGATGAATTGTTGTTGAACCCATCAGCGGCATTTTGTTTCCTCCATGATTTGTGTTGAACATCCAGCTAGTGTTGGAAACTTGTGTAATCATTTTCTTCACGCCTGTCGGCGTTCTGGGAACGGGGGTCCCCAGACTTGCCTGCCTGCGGCCTGCGGTGTGGCTCAAAGGAGGCCCAGCACAGCCCATCTTCATCAACACAAGGCTCAAGACCCTCGCAAGGGGCCAAGCCTCGCGAGGCAGACGACATGGAGCTTCCTCAGGCACGGCCTCGTCAGGCTGGCTCGCGAGAAGGCAGAGAGATCAAGGAGGGGTACCTCGCGAGGTGCCCGTGACGCAAGCCATGACGACTCAGGGCGCCAGGCGGGTGCCAGCGCGCATCATCCTTCTTTCCTCTTTGGTGCAAAGGGGGCAAGCGCAGCTGCAGAGTACCGAGGCATCAGGCAAAGGTTGCCATTTCGATACAACGAGACCAAGGCCAGGAGGACTATGAGACGGAGGTCACCGTGGAGCCCAAGACGGCGTCATCACCAGAACTTTGCGCAGGCGAAGACTTCTTTTGTCAGGATAGTTGATACTTGCTGTCCCCCTTCAAATTAGCCCGCCATTGTTGGCTCCCTTCCCGCTCAATATTTGGGAAGAGGACCAGGGCCTCTATAAATAGGACCAGCCGCCCACGAAGCAGGGGGTCGGTTCATTCGTTCGGTTGGCTAGTCAGAGTAAGAGAGAGAAAGAGAGAGAGAAAGAGAGAAAGGTGGCTGAACTCCACCTAGCAGTTCATCACCCCAGCCAAGAACAGACCCTCGCAAGGCTGTTCTTCCTTGTATTGTTCACCATCATCAGCCCCAAGAGGCAATCCACCCACAACAAACTGGAGTAGGGTATTACACCACAATGGTGGCCCGAACCAGTATAAACCTTGTGTCTCTTGTGCAGTTCTTTCAGTAATTTAGATCTTTGCGAGACGGGGAGGTAGAAGGCGTAATGTCTACGCGCACCCCAGTGTTCGAACCTTAAGGGTCTGCCGGTACCCGAAATCCGACATTTGGCGCGCCAGGTAGGGGTGCCGGAATTTGTCGTCCACCGCCCTGTTCTCCTCCGACCGTCGCATCCATGTCCGACGCTCGTCGGGCCCGCGCCGAGCGCCCGGCCGCCATCGCTTCTCGCGTCGCCCAGATGGTGCCCGTCGGCGGACGTCCTTGTCGTTCCCCGTCGCCCGCCGTCAAAGCCGCCACCGGCCCGGCGGGGGGCGAGCAGCAAGCGTTGTCCCAGCATCCATCCATGCGGCAAGACGGCCGCACCGCTACTCCATCACTCGCACCAGCTGGTTCTTCATCCCGCGCGCTCCGCGTGCCCATGGAGGCTTGAGCTGCACTCCTCGCGGCAAACGAGCTCCTGCGCTACCGTCCCGTCGACGACGTCTACGAGGAGTGGCTCGACCGCGTCGCCGAGCTTGTCCGCGCCGCAGGGGGCTCTCCTGCGCTGTCCGTTCCTCTGCGCCACACCCCGCCCCGCGCGGGCAACAAACCTCCGGAGGCGTATCAGCCGCCTCCTCTCCAAGAAGACGCCATGGCTCCAAGGCGCGTGGTCCCTGGGCGGAACCCACTCCGTCAGGTGCCAGCGCAGCAAGAACAGAGCTGCCAAGAAATCCCTCGTCCGCAAGGAGCTGCCCGGGCGCTCCCTGCTCCGGCACGTCGTGACCCTGCTCCAGCTCCGGCATGCCAAGGCCCCGCGCTGCTCCTAGCTACAGCACGTTGGGACCCTCAAGACCAAGCTCTCCACTAGCCGTGGCCTTTCGTGGCCACCGCAGGCTGCCGTGCCTACACCACCGAGCTGCGTAGCGTCGCGTGGCCCGGCAAGTTCAAGCCAGACCTGCCTCCTCGTTATGATGGCACGACTGACCCTGCAGAGTTCCTCCGGCTCTATGAGCTGGGCATCGAAGCTACCAGCGGGGACGAAAAGGTCATGGCGAACTGGTTCCCCATGGCGCTCAAGGAAGGAGCTCGCACCTGGCTCCTGAATCTGGCTCTAGGCACGATCTCTTCCTGGGACCAGATGCGCACCCGCTTCATCGCCAACTTCCAAGGTACTTGCGACCGGCCGCCTGCCATGAGCGACATGCGCTGCATCAAGCAACAACCTGGAGAGACCCTGCAAAAGTACATCCAGCGCTTCAACAGAGCGCGCCTCAAGATCCCCAAGGTGTCCGAGGAGGCCATCATCTCGGCCTTCTCCGATGGTGTGTGTGACGTCAAGATGAAGGAGGAGCTGGCGATGCATGAAGACCTGTGCACCTCCTTGGAGCTGTTCAACTTGGCGACCAAGTCCGCCAGGGCTGAGGAGGTACGCCTCTCCCTCCTCGAGCTGCCTGCCGCAGAACCAGAGGAGAAGAAGCCCAAGGCCAAGGATGTGAAGTGCAAGGGGGCTGCCGTGCTCGCAGCAGAACCAGACACCAAGCGGGGCAAAGATCAGCCTGAGTCCTCCAGGGGCAGCCGGTACTGTGTGTACCACGACCTCCACACCCACAACACCAACGAATGCCAAGAACTCCGCGCCATGCGGGAAGGAAGGATCGGCCGTCGTCCCGACCGCGCCGATCGGGGCTACGGCCGAGGAGGAGGAAGAAACGCAGGACGCTGGGAAGACCGCGGCCCGCGCCAAGGGTGGCGCGACCAGCCTCGCGAGGATCGCTGGCGAGACCTGCCTCGCAAGGGGGACTGGAGGGATCAGCCTCATGAGGATCGGCCGCAGGGTAACGCAGGCCTCCCTCCACTGCCGCCTTGGCCAAGGAGGAACGAGGACCGCCACCAGGACGAAGGGGCTGGGGGCTTCCAGGAGCCACGCGCAATCGCCTGCATCCTGGGCAGAGCTCAAGCCCCAGCCTCCCAACGCATCTTCAAGTAGTTTGCCCGCGAGGTGAACGCAGTCCTCCCCAGGCTTGAAGCAACGCGCCCTCTCAGGTGGTCGGCGTGCGCCATCACGTTCAGCTCGGCGGATCAACTCAAGTGTGCGGCCACAGCTGGCGTCCTCCCGATGCTTTGCTCCCCAGTCATCAGCAATGTACTGGTCACCAAGACCCTCATCGATGGTGGGGCAGGGCTCAATGTCCTGTCTGTGGAAACGTTCAACAATCTCCAAGTGCCCTACAACCAGCTTCAGCCAACCAAGCCCTTCTCCGGAGTCACCAATGGCTCCACGGTCCCGATTGGGCAGGTCCGCCTCCCTGTCACCTTCGGGGCACGCGACAACTACCGCACCGAGCTCATCGAATTCGACATCGCCCACATCCGCCTGCCGTACAACGCCATCCTCGGGTACCCAGTGCTGGCCAAGTTCATGGCCGTGACACACCATGGCTACAACGTCCTCAAGATGCCAGGGAGTGGCGGAGTCATCACGGTGCCCTGTGAAGAGAGGGATGCAGTGTGTTCCCTGGAGCGAGCCTTTCAGGCCGCGTCACTGGAAGACCTGGATCGCGGAAGCAGGAGGCTTCCCGAGACCACCCCCAAGAAGAAGAAGACATCGTCCGGACTAGCCCCTCGGGAGGCAGGCCCCTCAGGGCCCGCATCTGCCCAGGAGGAGCCTCCTTCCATCGCATAGGAAAGCGCGCCCGGTGCCCTCCTCAGGCAGGGCTCGGGGGCTCTCCCCTGGAGGGCCACTGACCTGGCCAGGGTCACGAGGCAGGCGCTTGGGCACCACATGGAGGCGTGTTTCGAAGCACGTTTCCCTCAAGAAGGAGCAAGGCAAGGAAGGTCAGACCCGCAGGAGTTCGTCAACAAGGCCATTCAAGAACTACAGGAATCAAGGATCGTGAGAGGTTGCCGCCGTCTACCGGGTGTGGCTCCCCATCCAGGCGAGGATTGTGGGCTGCGCGTCTGCGTCGACATACCAGGGCTCAACCAAGCCGCTACGATGGAGCGCCTCTGGCCCTCGCGAGTGGGGCGCTGCCGGGGTCCGCCCCACAGCTACGTTCGCATGCCTTACGGCCTGCCGAGCGCGGTTGCTATGCGCCAGCAACTCATGAAGGGCATCATGGAGGCTCAAGAAGACAGGCGTTCCGCGGCCCTGGCGGAGATGGAAATGATTCGCGAAGGGCTACCAGTGCCTCCGGAGCCTCCCGAGGCCCCTGGGCCTGGGGGCTCGTGAGGATCGGCTTCCGCAGCCTCCCGAGTCTGCTGCACCAACACCCCTTCGCCCTCGACACCCTCAGGTGACATCTTGCAAGTTTCATTTCCAGCTGGGAGCGCCCTCCTAGAGCCGCATCGTTCCCAGGCCGCATGGGTCCGTCCCTACGGTATGTATCCCTTTTACTTTCATGTTGTTAGCTTGCGTTGATGGGGGTGCCCCTCGGGCTGCATCATCCCCAAGTCGCTCGGGCCCGACCCAGCGACGTCTACCTTCCCAGCATCTGTTTGAATGAATCCCCTCCTTCGTGGCTAACGTGTTTGATCTAGTTGCCTGCTCAACTGATGCCAACTGACGAAATTGCTCCCACAACGGCACGACGCTTGCGCATGGGTCCGTCCCTGCAACGCCGACAAACCTGAATGGCTGAGCTCTGGCCGCGGCAGCCCCGCATGGCGCCACCTCGTCAAGCCTCCAGTGCCTCACCTCCCCTCGGAAGCAACTAACGGCAGACTGATAGTTGTCATGGCAACCTTTTCTTCCTTCTATGATGAGTTTACAGGGTCCGCTAAGGGAGTTGCACCAGGCAAGGCCCTCACGCCGTTCCTTTCACTCTCGCCCACACGAACCGCTTGCACGTTAAAGGGGGGTGCCTGAGCATTGCGACTCAGGGCTCCTACTGGCTCTCCAGCCCTCACCCTCTGGCCTTGACCACGGCATCGCGACCTGGCATACCAGCGACGGCTGAGACAAGCTCGAGGGCCGGGACCCGAGGACGTAGAGCAGAAGGGGGAGCAAAGGCGGGGGAGAAGGGGCACGCGAGGACCCCGCCGAGCGATTCTGCTCCTCCCGACGCGCGGACCCGACGACACACCAGGAATAATCCCCGACTCTCGAGATAAGTCACCGCCCGAAAGCACCAGCTATCGCAGCACTACCCCCGCACTTAATGCAATTCCGTGTCAGCGACATCGCTCTCCTTTCTCGCCGAATGACGGCTGCTTGGGCGCCAAAGGGGACCTCCTGAGCATCGCGACTCATGGGCTCTTATCGGACCCCGGGTCGCTCACCTCCTGGCCTTGACCACGGCATCGCGACCTGGCATACCAGCGATGGCTGACGCCGCCTTGGGACTAGGACCTGTCGGCGCAGAGCACCAAGCCCTCGCGAGGTTCGAAAGGGAGAACTGAGCTAAGACGGAATTAGCAATTCACACAGCTCTACGGCAAGGATTATGTATTGACAAACAGGACTACAAGAACCTTACAAGCCCCCATGGGGCGCATTTTGATTCCTCGCAGGGAATGGATCCTAAGGGATGCTAACTACACACGCTCCTGCAAAAGATGCCATCATCAACAGTGGGCCGTCAAGCGACAGCGCTAACCCCATCCAGATCAGAGTCGGCGACAGCCAGACGAGCCCGCCCTGCTCTGGGAGCGACGCCGGCTTGGGGGCTCGTAGCTGTCGTCGCTCGTCTCTGGAGTCGCGAAGATCTCGCCGGAGTCGTTGGACCCTCCGGCGCCTCCGTCACCTGCAGAGCCGCCAAGGGAGCGGTCGACGGGCCTAGCCCTCACCAGGGCAAGGTCCTGGCCACCTCTCCCGGGGCAACACTCCAGCCGGCGCCCGTTCGCGTCGAAGACCTTGAAGAACATCGCCGAAGCGCCATCGTACTCCAAGTGGACCGCGAAGACGCCCCTTACCCTGCAAACCCGGGCGATCTCTCTCCAGCCGCGAGACATGTAGACCTCACCCAGGGCAGCGACCACGACCTCTACCTCAGTCGCGAGGGTGCTGCAGCTAGCGTGCTGCAGCCAGAGCTCCAGGGGCTCCCCCGGCGGGATGACAGAGGTAAACAAGGGAGGCAGACGGATCCAAGACTAGAGAGGAATGGCGACGTGGAGCACGAACTCTTGGAAGGAGCCCTCGGCGTGGACCCCAGGAGGAACAACCCACGCCTTCATGACCCGACGGCGCCGACGACGGTGCTGACCGTGGGGATCGGCATCGACACCTTCGGGGCCCTCGACATGGGCATACAAGGGAAGCAGGAACCCCGACGGAGCCCACTCGCACTAGGGCCTCGACACCACCTGACGGTCCTCGTCCCGGCCGCAAAGGGCGAGCCGTTTCTTCGGCGGGAGCGGGTCTGGCCCCTCTCGAGGAGCCTTTCCCTTCTCCGCTGCAGAGAACCGGCGGATCGGAGCCATCGCAGCAAGACGGAGCAAGGATCGGGAAGAAGGATAAGCAAGGAGGGATGGACTGGAAGGGCACGCACAGCTCCGTACTTATAGCCGGCGAAGGCCAACCGCCGGCCTCCACGATCATAGGTAATCATGACACGATTTGCATGCAGGGACTTGTCCAACTCGCGCGATCACCGAGGCGTCATGGGGAAGCGGAGACGCCCACGTCCCTACAACCGCCACAAGGCGCCCAAGGCTGTAGGCTGTTAGGGCCCGCGGCGCTTCGCCCTTGCCCTTTCGCCTCTCGGCACGGCCAAGTCCGGGCGCGCCTTGGGCCCGGGGGCTACTGTCGGCGTTCTGGGACTGGGGGTCCCCAGACTTGCCTGCCTGCGGCCTGCGGCGTGGCTCAAAGGAGGCCCAACACGGCCCATCTTCATCAACACATGGCTCAAGACCCTCGCGAGGGGCCAAGCCTCGCGAGGCGGACGACACGGAGCTTCCTCAGGCACAGCCTCATCAGGCTGGCTCGCGAGGAGGCGGAGAGATCAAGGCGGGGTACCTCGCGAGGTGCCCGTGACGCAAGCCATGACGACTCAGGGCGCCAGGCGGGTGCCAGCACGCAGCATCCTTCTTTCCTCTTTGGTGCAAAGGGGGCAAGCGCAGCCGCGGAGTACCGAGGCATCAGGCAAAGGTTGCCATTTGGATACAACGAGACCAAGGCCAGGAGGACTACGAGACGGAGGTCACCGTGGAGCCCAAGACGGCGTCATCACCAGAGCTTTGCGCAGGCAAAGACTGCTTTTGTCAGGATAGTTGATACTTGCTGTCCCCCTTCAAATTAGCCCGCCATTGTTGGCTCCCTTCCCGCTCAATATTTGGGAAGAGGACCAGGGCCTCTATAAATAGGACCAGCCGCCCATGAAGCAGGGGGTCGGTTCGTTCGTTCGGTTGGCTAGTCAGAGTAAGAGAGAGAAAGAGAGAAAGGTGGCTGAACTCCTCCTAGCAGTTCATCAGCCCAGCCAAGAACAGACCCTCGCGAGGCTGTTCTTCCTTGTATTGTTCACCATCATCAGCCCCAAGAGGCAATCCACCCACAACAAACTGGAGTAGGGTATTACACCACAATGGTGGCCTGAACCAGTATAAACCTTGTGTCTCTTGTGCAGTTCTTTCAGTAGTTTAGATCTTTGCGAGACAGGGAGGTAGAAGGCGTAATCTCTGCACGCACCCTAGTGTTCGAACCTTAAGGGTCTGCCGGAACCCAAAATCTGACAACGCCCCGTTCATGAAGTATATGTTTGGATGAAAGAAGTGACTTCCTTTGATTCACGTGCATTTGATGTAAGTTGCCGCTGTGAATCCGGGAAAGTTTGTTTTGCTTCCTCTAGAATCATCCCAAGTCAGTCATGCATGTGCGAAGTATTCTATGGTCTGATAGACTGATCATCTTCATTCCATATGTATCAGCACACCAGGCCACTGATTGACTTGTTCAGGGAGAAGAAGTTCTCCATAAGAGCTAATCATATGACTTATGCAAGGACTTCGATATCCTTGATGATGGTTCCCAACCAGGACTCAGTAGTGTTTCATTGTAAGACCACCATGTGGTCATGCTTGTCTGGGATAGCGTGTTCACGTGTGTTTAGCAGAACCAGCTCATGTTTTGGAGCTTACTACCATAGTCCATTTCCTGAGAATCTCGCAATGTCATCTCGTCATTTGTGTTGCAAACTTTCATTGGCTTTCTAGACTTGATGAGTCTGGGATATAGTGTTACCAACCAGATCTGAATCTTGGGCAGATATGATGGTTGGAATTTTTCCAAGATCTATGATGTAGGCCCCGACAAGGCTGATGTTCTGGCCGACACACCTAGCCGGAAGGTCTATCATTGTAGTAACTTGATTGAGTTATTTGACCATCTTCTCCATGAGGATTTAGTGCAACTTATTCTAGGAGTTGTTCCTTGGGGATTCTTGTGCTCTTAGTTTCTTCAGTTATTCTATGACTACTCAAAAGTGGAATCACTTTGAGTTTTTCTCCAGTTACTAGAATCATTCCCAGCATTTGCATTTGGTTCCCAGCTTGCACCCGCCTTTGTGCCATTTTACTATGGTCTGCCTTCCCAGTAATTTTTATTTTAGGATCATCCTCAAAAGTGGGCTTACCCTAGACCCTATCCTTTCTCCATGATAAGAAGAAATCATCCATTGTGTTGTCTTCAACAAGGTAGTCCACATCATCCATTCTAGTATGAGTATGCCATTTCTTCAAGCTCCTTCACGCGATCGTTTGTGATTGCCTCAGGCTGGTATAAAGAGTTTCAATGATCTTTGTATCAAAAGTAATTCTTTGTGCCACTTAAGGGAAATGCTCTACGAGTCACCTTTCCCTAAGGTGTCCTGTTATGGAATCATGGCAATTACCTCCTCGCTACTTTGGAACCATGCACCATCCTACTCCAGCGTGCAATTATTGCCTACCAATTTGAACCCTTGTCATCTATTACCTCCCATCTCTCTCGATGTGTGTTTGTGTCTTAGCCCAAGAGATGTTTCAACGTTTCACTCCATGAGTTGATTGTGAGTTGCTCGATCTTCGAGGAGATCGTTTCCTGTAGAATCTCATTTCGTTGTCATCGAGTTGAATGAAGATCTCAAAAGCAAAGATGTCAATGACAACATGAAGCAGTGATTCGACATCTTCGAGAAGGGCAGTTGGATCATGAAGGTCGTGTTAGCTTTGTGTCCCCAGTGTCTTCTTACTTCACGTCTTGAATCTCGGGGCGAGATTCTTGTTTAGTGGGGGTGAGTTGTCATAGCCCTAGCTTAGCCTTTGCTTGTCCTTGCATGATCATCATGTCATCATGTCTAAATTTCATTAAAGTTGAAATGGGGATGACCAACCCTAGCACCAAAATTAAATCAAATAGTTTCAACTTAAAAACATTTTCAAGAAACCAGAATGCTTGTTAGAAAAGTTCATCATTTTTGAATTGGTCTAGAACCTCTGACAAAAATGGTGCACACCTTTCTAGGTCATTTTAGGATTTTTGAATTAAACCATAAGTATTTGCATTTGGACATTTAAACCCTATAAATAATTTTAAATGTCCAAATAATCTTGAAAGTATTTTAAGGTTGTTGGAAATAATCCAAACATATGCCACAATTATTTTCAGGATTTTACAAAATGAATTAGTATTTTTACTAATTCAAAACAGAGAAATAAAATAGAAAACAGAAATAAGAGAGAGAGAGAGAGAGAGACAAACCTGGGCCACTTACCTGGTGGCCCATCTGCACTGGCCCAGCTAACTGGTGCTGCCAGTCGTCGTCTCCACCGCGCCAGGAGGACGCCGAGCGTGTGCTTGCCGTGGGCACACACGCACCCGTGCCACCTCCTGCCGGCTAGCCTGCGTGGCGCCGCGGACAGACACGCGAGAGCCGTCTGGATCGCTGCGACCGCCCCGCCACTCTCCCCCTCGTCTCCCTCTCCCCCCTCTCCACCATGGCCGAGACGCCCGCGAGCTCGCTGCAGCCATAGCCGCAGCCACCGCCTCCCCCTCGACCCCTCGTCGTGCCTACGAGCTCCGTCTCGACGTCCCCGACCTCCTCGACGAACCGAGAGGCCCCGGACGTGCCGCAACGCCGCGACCGCCGCCGTTTTCCTCGTCGGCCACCGAAGATCGTCGTCGTCGATTCGCCGCCTCCCGAGCATGCCCAAGGCCGCTAACCATCCCTACGGATCTGTCGTGAGCTCCTCCTTCTTTCCCCCCTATTTCCTCACTTCCGCGCGTTCTCTAGCCCGATCCCCAACCATGACCGAGGCATCTCGCTGCCGGCCATGGCGTAGCCGTGGCCACAGCCGCGCAAGCTCGCAACCGAGCGCTTCACTGCACTCGCCGTGTCCCCAGGGGCCCGCAGCACCGCTCCGCACCTCCTGGCGTGCCTCCTAGCGACAACCCCGAGCTCGCCCGAGCTCCGACAGCCGCCAACGTTGTTGCTGGCGTCTTTTCCGACCACCCCGAGCTCAAACAACACCACAACTCGACGCGGTAGCCCCCCAGCTTCACGTAGATGCTCCCCATGCGCCAAATAGGGCCCTACAGCGAAATCCCGACTTCCTCCGCCGTGGATTTGGTCGCCGGTGGCTAAACGCCGGCAGCTGACGTGGCTGTCATTAGCAGCTAACCCCACTAATTAACCCCACCCTCTAGACAATGACAGTGGGCCCTGCTGCCCAATTAAGCCGCTATTTAATATTAAGCTAGACTAATTAACAAAACTAGCGGACCCACGTGTCAGGATTGACTGGCTGATGTGGCAGTTCCCCCGGGCCACCTGTCAGCAACACTAACTGGCCCTGAGTCACTGACCAGTGGGCCCCATTGGTCAGGTTTGACCTGGACCGACCCCGTTGACCTGGTGACGTCACAGTGATGCTATGCTGACGCAATAAGTATTTTTTGGATTTATTTTTATATAGGAAATTCTAGAAAATGTTGCGAACTTCAAAAATTCATATAAAATCAACCGTAACTCCAAATGAAATAAGTTATATATGAAAAATGATCAGAAAAATCCAATATATCCATCTGTACAACTTTCATGCATGTTAGAACAACTTATGGATGCTGTTTAGACCAAATCATATAAAGGGCATTTAATCCTTCACATATGGAGTTTGAATTTGAAACTAGGGTTCAAACCAACTTCATTTAACTTGTGGCTAGTTGCATTAGCTCAAGCAACAACATATTTCCATGTCACATTCATGCATCATAATGTTGCATTGCATTGATTGTGTTTCTTCTTTGTTTGTCGGTGGTTGTTCCCTCTCGATAGACGTGTTCCGACGATGTGATCGATGACACCGATGAAGAGCTATACTATCTTCCGAAGTGCCAGGCAAGCAAAACCCCCTTGTTCATTCCGATACAATCCCATTCTCTCGCTCCTGCTCTCTTTTACTGCATTAGGACAACAACGATTCAACTGTTACATGCTGCGGTAGTTGAACCCCTTTCCTCTGCATGACCTGTCATTGCCACAGTAAATAGATGAAACCCACTAGCATGAGTAGGAGTTTGTTTGAGCCTTGATGTGCCTACTCATGTATGCTTGTTTGTCATGCCTGCTACTGCTTAGAGTTGAGTCAGGTCTGATTCACCGAGGATGAATTGGAAAGTTGTGAACATGTCCTACTGTTGAGAGCTAAGTGTGTGAACATGATTTGGTAAAGGTAGCGGTGAGAGGCCATGTAGGAGTACATGGTGGGTTGTCTCATTGAAACCGTCCTCAGGAACTGAGTTCTGTGTTTGTGATCCATGAACAGTTACTACCACACATTGGGCTCCGGGCGCTCCAAGCTCTCTCGACTTATTAATCAACCTGATCTCTGTTGAGGAGTTGCAACTAGTTTCTGGTGTTTGTAGGTAGTGTTAGTAGTCTACCAAGTGGCACCCGGTACAGGTGGGCTTGGGATAAACTAGGCACCATGGCCGGGTAGATCAAGCGCCGCCCGTTTGGTGGGCTTGGAACCTTGTACACATCGTTTGGGGCCGTGAGCGACACCCCGGTCGGATGTCCTTGCGGATGGAACCTGAATAGGCGATAAACCTGGACTAGAGACTTGTTGGTTAGTCAGGTCGTGGCCGACTCCCTCGCCCGGCTTCCGCTTGAAGGTTGCCGAGGTACATGACGTGTACAGGGCGATAAGTGGCGAGAGCGTGTGTGAAGAAGTACACCCCTGCAGGGTTATCATTATCTATTCGAATAGCCCGATTCCTCGGATATGGAAACTTGGACCCCTTGCATAGTTCATAGACAAGTGAAAGTGGATACTCTAAAATGCGCAACATAAATGTGAGTGCTATGGATGGCGTTCTCGCAAGGAGACGGGAGCGGATACATAGTGGTGTATTGGTATGGTGAATTTGTGGACTCGTGTGCGCCACCTCAAAAGAGTTACTTGCAGTCGTAGTTCAGTATAGCCACCGAGTCAAAGCTGGCTTGCTGTAGTTAAACTCCACCACCCCTTTGTTGATACTGATGCATATGTACATAGTCCTGATGTAAGTCTTGCTGGGTACATTTGTACTCACGTTTGCCTATTTTATGTTTTGCAGAGACATCAGTCTCGCTAGTAGTTCCGTGTGGACTTCGACGTTTAGCTTGATACCTCAGCTACGATCTTGTGCCCTCGGCAGGATCTGGTAGATAGTCAGGCTTCTCGGCCTTTTTCATTTATAGATGTCTGTACTCAGACATGTTAAGCTTCCGCATGTGCTTTGATTGTATGCTATGATTGTTGGGTCATGAGACCCATGTTTGTAATATCTCGCTCCTCGGAGCCTAATGAATAAATACTCTGAGTCGTAGAGTCTTGTTGTGATGCCATGTTGTATTGCACATATCGAGCATATTGTGTGTATGATTGAAATGCTTGGTATGTGTGGGATCCGACAAACTAGTTGTTTATCCTTGGTAGCCTCTCTTATGGGGAAATGTAGTCTTGTGCTTCCATGAGCCATAGTAGTCCGCTACAGCCCGGTTCACTGGAGTCCTGCTAGCCCAGCACTACTGCTCCGGAACACTTGACTGGCCGGCATGTGATTCACTTCGTTCCTGTGTCTGTCCCTTCGGGGAAATGTTACGCGGTGACATTCGGAGTCCTGCCTAGCCTGCTACAGCCCGGTTCACCGGAGTCCTGTTAGCCCAGTGCTACAGCCCGGATTCGCAGGCTGCTGACCGACATGCTCGATGTTGATTCATGTATGCATGTCCCTGTAAGTTAGTGCCACTTTGGGTTCAAGACTAGTCATGTCGGCCCGGGTTCTCTGTCATATGGATGCTAGTGACACTATCATATACGTGAGCCAAAAGGCGCAAACGGTCCCGGGCCATGGTAAGGCGACACCTGTGGGAATACCGTGCATGAGGCCGCAAAGTGATATGAGGTGTTATAGGCTAGATCGGTGTGACTTAGAATCGGGGTCCTGACACCAACTCTGCAACTGCTCTGTATAAGTCAGGGCGGCCCAATCCTCTAAGGATAATAGGTAAAACCGTTTGAAGTAGGACGTGGCAGTCATGAGTTTTTAACCCTTGTACCTTGTTTCCATCTGCACTGACTCTCCTTTCATGGTTGGAAGCAAATCCATGTGGGAATCTCACACGTGACAGGACCTCGCAGAATTCTTTTCTTTTTACCTTGTCCAAGACGTACACAGCTGGTGCCATATCCCGTTGTTTACCTTCATCTTGCACCTGCAAATCCTTTCTGATACCCAGGTGTGTCAAATCAATCCTAGATTTTAAGGTATCTTTCGTCTTGCCTTCAATATTAAGAAGTGTGCCGATAATGCTGTCACATATATTTTTCTTGATGTGCATCACATCAAGATTATGCCTTAGATCCAAATCTTTCCAATACTCCAAGTCCCACAAAGTGGACCTGCGGGTAAACAATAATCTCTCTTCTACCCTACCACGCTTCCTTTTCCCACTAGGATTACCAGGATGGTTTCCTAGTGTAATATGCCTGACCTTCTCTAATTCCACTTGCAACTCATTGGCGGTGAGCCTCTTTGGCGCATCACGGTTTTCATGCTTTGCATTGAACACATGTCTTCGGTATTTTCTACGATGTGGCTTGTCCTTGGCGAGGAAACGGCGGTGTCCAATGTAACAGATCTTGCTAAGTATTGCGTATGACAGCGGATTCCTGTCACAGCGAACACATGCATTGTAACCATGTGTCGTTTGCCCTGACATAGTACCCAAAGCCGGATAATCATGGATGCACCAAATTATAACAACACGCAGAAAGAAATCAGCTGGTGGGCTGCTATATAGGTCTCGAGTGAGAACACCCTTCCATAGCTGTTGAAGTTCCTCCACAAGAGGCTCCATGAACAAATCAAAATCCTTTCCAAGACTTTTTGGACCTGGGATGAGCAAGGCCATCATGTAGTTTGATTCTTTGGTGAGAACATTTGGAGGCATGTTGTAAGGGATAACAAGCACTGGCCACATGCTATATGTGGCGCTCTGGTGGCCAAATGGGTTAAATCCATCTGAAGCTAAGCCAAGTCTAATGTTTCTCGGGTCAGCAGCAAACTCTTTGTGTTTATCATTGAAGCTTTTCCACTCACTACCATGAGATGGATGGCTCATTACATTCTGATCTCTGTACTCCTAGTTCCTAGAATGCCACAGTACATCCTCTCTTGTTTCAACATCATGAAACAACCTCTGCAATCTTGGTGTAATTGGAAAATGTCTCAGAACATTATGAGGAATCCTCTTCACAGCATCGCCATCTTTCCATCTTGATGATTTGCATTTCGGGCATTCACTTAAGTTGGCATAACCCTTCCGGAACAGAACACAATTATTCTTACAAACATGGATCATATCATATCCAATTCCAACTACACGAAGGAAATTCTTCATTTTACTGTAGGTGTGTGGCAGCTCAGACGCATCTGGGAAAGACTCGCGGAAAGCAGCCAACATCGCATCGAATGATTTGTTGGTCATCCGCTCAGATGTCTTCACCTGAAGAAAGGTGACCATAGCTGATAATACTGACAGCTTATTTCCTGGGGTGACAGCAATGTTGCATTGTTCCAACATGCGGGCCCACCGTTTTTCTTCTGCAGGTGAAAGTTCACGGAATGCACGAGCATTTCGTAGCATTGTTTCAATGTTGGTCAAACTCACTGGCTCCACCACCACCACCTCCTCCTCCTCTTCCACCTGAGCATCAGGCAGATCAAGATGGTGATCTGCTGCTTCCACGTAGTCAATAACATTGACGTTCACAGCTTCACCATGATGAACCCACCTAGTATATGTGACCAACATCCCATACAAGTGTAGATGATTTTGCACAGTTGACTGGGGTCTTGTAACTGAATTCATACAACTGCTACATGGGCAGAGCACATCTGATTTCGGACCACCGTACTCATCTCTGATAAAGTTCATGAAGTTTTCAACCCCCTCGACATATGCAGCGGAGAATCTTCGAGCAGAAGTTATCCAAGTCATGTCCATCCGTTAGACATACAAATTAACTCTTCTACTAGATATTACATGAAAAACATATATGCTTTTTTATGAAGTCCAGAAAAAAATACCTAGGTCGATGTCTAAAGCTATGGCAAGATATTTGGACGAGCAGATCTAAGTAACGAAATATATGTAAAGCTAATTCAGCAAACAGATTTGAGTGCCAAATTATGGCAGGCTGTTCCAGTAGTTAATGAGGCCGAGCACACAGCCATCAAACTATCGAAGGCCATCGCAGCAACAAAGATCGAGTATAAAACGGTGTAGAGCTATTTCAGCTAACAGATTGGCTACTAGACCATGGCAATCTACATCACAATAAATATATGGCAGGATATTTTAGCAACTAACCGGCCTTGGCATGCCATCTCAGCTAAGTAGATTGAGTGCAGAACAGGGCAAGGAAGCTTCTTAAGCAGAGCATATTGACAATAAACTACTTCGGCAAACAGTGAGATTAACATCGTCTATCAACTAACATTCAGCGCTACACCGACATGAACGGGGCCTCAGTCTAGAATGCGCGTATCGTGGGAGAAGCTAACCGCCGTGCGTCTCCACACGAACGTAGCCAGAGGTGGCGGCGCTGACCGCTGTGCGCCTCCAAAAGAACGTAGCCCGAGGTGGTGGCGCGGCTAGAGGACAGTAGTCTATGAGAGCGTACTATGGGAGCAAGAGGATCGCCGAACCGCGGCGCCGACGTATCGGCACGGCGGGGAGGGCGGCTTTGGCAGAGCGAATGGAGTGGAGGGGGACAGGGAGGGAGGGGGTTTGGGGAATATTATTGGCTAGTTGGCCGAAGGGCGGTTGAATCAGATTTGGGGGGGAATTTTGGGTGGGGGAGGATTTTCGCGTGGTGGGCGGGGGGAGTTTGGCGCATGGTCGGTTTCTCCGAGTGTAGTCCCACGTGTCAGTGAAGAGGCAAGCCGAAGCGCGTTCCATTTGCATGAGCCGTGTGCAGGACCGAACGTGTGTGGGGTGCAATGCGACCGTGACAGGAGTGTTGTGAGTGTACCGCATTTTTTCCTTTTAAACTAGGTGCTTCTCCCTCTCAAAAAAAATCTGTTGCTTCGCGTGATCCATCGATACTACTACTAGTAATCCGGTAATCTCGACTAAAATGGCGCGGCCGGGTCTTTTCCCGCGTGATATGCTGGGAGGTTGGCTTAGTTGGGTTTTTTAGGTCGAGTAATGCTACACCTATGTAATCCCAGTTACGTAATTAACGTAATGTGAAACGTGTGAGCTGTTGATTGTAGATTGGGGGAGGGAGGGGCCCACCACCATGAAAATCAGGGGAGGAGAGAGAGGCAATTTATGTTAACCCTTTCGTAGGTTCCCATAGATGTTGAAAGATGTGTCCGATCCTGCAATATAGGCCGTCCGATCTATATCTAATGGATAGGAAGGAAACTATGAGAATTTACCCGCACTCCTCTCCACATTTGCAGATGAGGCTTTCCCTTGTTCATCCTTTTCTCCCACAAGATCTTGATCTTATGTGCAACGCACGGGCATCTTGCTAGTACTCCTACAATATGTATATTATTGTGAAAGTCCATATACACCGGCCGAGATTAATGCAAACACGGCAGATTTTCATTACATTTCGAACTTTTATAGGACAAAAAAATAAAAGAAACCCGACCCTAAACCTATTCTACGGCAGCAACCGACGTCCTCCATCTGTGATCTCCATGTACGGGGGCGGGGTTCAAGACCCGTGAAGTGAAGGTGCGGTCTCCGGCGAGGAAAAGTAGAACACAGGAGACGGATCGGCCAGTTGGCACACCATGCCCTGCCGCCTCCCATGCCCTACTCATCCTCGGAGGAGTCCCCGACCTCGGCGGTGCCGGATGTTGCACGGCGGCAAGTAGAATGCGTGGCTGACGGTGCTCCCGTCGTCGGCCGCCAGCGTGGCCACCGCTTGTGCGGCGACTTGAGCGAGGGCGGCGACCTTGAGCTCCGTCCCTGAAGACAAGCTCTCCCGCAGAGCATTCGCGCTTGCGGTCATGGCGGATGTGGTTCCAGGTAGGAGGACGATGCGCTATGGTGTGGAGGTTAGTTGGGCGTTGCCGCTTTAAGTAGCGCATTCCGGTGAGGCCAAGCGTCCGGGTGCGTCATTAAGTCGCCGGAGTTGGTTCCGCGGGCACCGATCCTCTTAATGACAACATACGAACGGATGGCATGAATGCGGGCAGCTGGCGCCGGCTGGGAACGCACCGCGCGATGGCGCGAGGGACAAGGGTTTTGGTGTGCCAGGGTAGTCAGCTGCGGTCGTGGCAACGTGGGAGATGCCCTTTGCTCACATGCGATCCCCACATGTCATTGGAAAAGCAAGACGACCTGGCATGGTCTCAGGTCCGGAGGATGCAGTTGGCTGTGCTACACCACTCCGTGGACGTGTTACGGCGCCCCGTGCATCCTCGACAAGCCGGGTGTTGGGGTGTGCTTGGATTGTGGCCAAAGTGCACCTTGCCAAAATTTTGGTCATGACCAAAAGATTGGTCTTTGTTTGGATGGTTGCCATTTTTTGGCATGCCAATGAACTCTAGCCAACTCTAGTTCATTTTCTTGCCAATGTCGGCCAAATCATGGGCAACCAATACCTCAACCAAAATTTTGGTCATGACCCAAAGATTGGTCTTTGTTTGGATGGTTTCCATTTCTTTGGCATGCCAATGAACTCAAGCCAACTCAAGTTCATTTTTCTTGCCAATGTCGGCCAAATCATGGGCAACCAATACCTCACCCAAAATTTTAGCTACCCAATGCTTTGATGGGGAAACCTTGGGCACAAACCAAACATACCGTTGGTCGTGCCACAGCACTAACGCCACCCTCGGCAAACTGAAACCGACGAGTCTAGCGACGATATGAGCGTGTCGCTCACTGCGGTCGTCGTGTCCAGAGGCGTTGCTGGAGCTGTGCCCCGTTGTTGGCCCCAATGACCCGCATGAACGATTATCTGTGGCGAGGAGGTCGTGGGCCAGCTCCTCCATTGGACTAGTCTACGCTACGTCGTCCCGACGGGTGTGCCCCACATGTCTGTTTCCCTGTTTTCCCGGCCATATTCGAGCCTCAATGCTCCGCGTTGCGCATTAGGCCTTTCACTATGTAGGCGAAGCGAGACAACTTATTGTTTATTTGAGCCGTTCAAGTATAATCATGTGGCGTTTGCTTATTTCTCATTCCTCTCCAACCCTCTTCTCCATCGATCATGTCACCCTCCAGTCGAGTCCATCCTCCCGCATGCCTCATTTGAACATTCAGCCGAGTATCATTTGCATGTACCCACCCTAGTCCTCTTTCAATAGATATCCGGACCTCGAGATGAAATCGAGAGGGAACGAGTGGGGGCACGTGATACCTAAGGCAGATTCAAAATTTTGAACCGGTGATCATAGCATCTGGAAATCATATATAAAGGGTATTCAATGTTCGTTTCATTTTTGAACGTACAATATACTCCCTCCTATCCTTTCTAGTTTACATATAAGTTTTATGTGTAGTCAAAGTATATCTACTTTTATAAAAAAAGGTATCAACATTCAACAATGCCCAATCAATATTGTTAGATTCATACGTACTCCTAGATTTGTACTCGAGATGGTTTCCAATTTGACTATTGACAATATTAATAGTACATGAGATGTATAATGTGAAAATTATATCATTGGAAACTCCTTTCACATACGAATTTGACCGTATGCTTTGTGTAAGTTGCATGTCATATATTATTACTCTAACATTTGGTCAAAGTTAGCCTCGAAAAATGCATTAGACCCTGTATGCTTTGTGTAAGTTGCATGTCATATACTATTACTCTAACATTTGTGTAAGTTGCATGTCATATATTTTTACTCTAACATTTGGTCAAAGTAGTATAGTGGAAGTGGATCCTCTGACGTAGGTATCCCTGCCTAACCCTCCCTTTCGGTCACTTACTGGCAGACCCCATGCTTGCTAGGCCCTGCATGTCAGTTACTCAATGGGTTCGGCCACGTCAGGGGATCCTCATCCGTAGTATACTCCCTCTATTTTTATTTACTCCGCATAAAACGGAGGGAGTGGTGGTATAATAAATGACGTGGGCGGGGGAGGGGGAGGGACATCGGTTTGCTCTCAACTGCGGTCCCACAAGCGAGCAAAAACGCAAGACGAAGCACGTTCCATTCGGTGAGCGACGTGGAGGGTCCAGCGTGCCAGGCTGCAACGCGAATGCGACAAGAGCGATGTACATGATTGACCGGTCGTCATCGGAACCACTATTCACACCAGAACCTTCGCTGCTCGGCCTACGCCAGCCACTACCCTAAAACCACACCAAATCTCCAGCCCATTCCCCCACCTTTTGATCCCCTAGCCCGCATCAAGCGTCCCCTAGTTCGCCGGAAAGTAATGGTGGGCCGCAAGATCACTTACTACAAGATGCTGACGTCGGAGCGCCGTGCAGAAATCGCGGCGGCGGTCGGCGCCACAGACCTCCGTTCCCAAGCTCGCTTTGCGGCGGGCCAATCCCCGAGTTCTCTGGAGCCAAGCTATGAGGAGGAGGAAGCCGATCCAATGTTCATGGCGGAGGTCACGGCGCAGAAGGCCCCCGATGGGTATGAGACGATGGACGTCGACTTCGTGCCGGCATCTGAGTCCCCCATGGTGCAGGCGGACCAGCGGTTCAACATGGCGATACTAAAGGAGGACCGGGAGGCAGAGGCTCAACTCGACGCGGAGCGCACGCATGCCGCTGCCATCGAGGCTCTCCTGCAGGAGGAACCAGATGTCGTGGATGTGAACCGGGCGGCGGAGGCTCAACTTGAGGCGGAGTGCGCGGATGCAGCTGCCATCGAGGCCCTCCTGCAGGCGGAACTGGACGTCCTGGACTTGAACCGGGCGGCAGAGGCTCGACTTGATGCAGAGCGTGCGGATGCCACTCTCATCGACGCCCTCCTACAGGCGGAACCGGATGTCCTAGACTTGAACCGGGCGGCGGAGGCTCGACTCGATGCGGAGCGTGCGGATGCCCCTGCCATCGAGGCCCTCCTGCAGGCGGAACCGGACGTTCTCGACTTGAACCGGGATGTGCTCTCATCTGTGTAGAGCGACCGCATGCTCCGCTTGAACGAGTAGTTGGAGGCCGAGGACAACCACGGTGCAGAGACACACGTCGGCAGCGACGGCTAGTTCGCGCCGGCAGCCAAAGACAACGAGGTCGTCTCTTTCCGCGGGCAGTGATAGTTTTTCTTTATGTTGTTGTTTTTATGGATCTTTTAATGTGTAAAAATATATATTTGTTATGCAAGTTGCCAGACTTCGGTCAGTCTACCATTTCAGGCGGTTGGATGAATATCCTATGTCTCCTAACCCTTCTTTCCTTCTTCCTCACCTCTTCTTCTTCCCCAACAGACCACCGCACGGGCCGTACGGATACTCCCCAACATGCGGTTGGATAAACATACTCTATGAACGAAAATTATGTGTCAGCGATAGGATGGCTGAGTTTGGTGTGTTCACATACGACAGCACATGTAAGTGAGGGTGCGTTCCCTTGGTTGGGTTTGCGGCGTATAGGAGCAACCGTGTGAGGGTGCGGTGCGACCGCGGCGTGCAGGAGCGATCGTGTGAGGGTGCGGTGCGACCGCGATAGCCGTGCGTAAGTGTACCTCCTTCTCATTTTGAAAACTTTAAGCAAGCTTGGAAAAAATGTGTGACGAAGTTTGGCAATGCAAGGCCTAGACCCAAACAGGATAAGTACGTATGTACTACTAGGAGTACTAGTGTTAAAAAAGAAAGGCTGGGTTTTCCTTCGCGGGATTTAATCAATACAAATCGTCGTTTCACATGTCAATTAATGCGTATTTTTTCTCCAAAGACCAAAGAGCTAACCATCTCACTCCTCATCGCTTGATTAATGCAGCGCCATGCAAACCAACCTTCTCACTTCCGCATGCATGCAGGGGGTATTAATGTCCTTGGTTGCTAACCCCATCAATTTTGCCTCGATTATTGTTAGTGGCCCTTTGCAAATTGTAATTTTGATATACTGGCCTTGTGTACAAAAAATGGAGGTAATAACTATATTTAACTTCCTTCCCCATTGTGGTGACATCGACGATATTTTTTTTGGTGGTTTGGCAAAGTGCGTTCGACGGAGAACACCATTGAGGGAGACCACGGCAAGTCGTTCGCAAGTGCCGCCTGCAAGCCGAGACAACCGCCTTATTTGCATCCAGGAAGTCCTTTACTAGTACTACTATAACTAATGCGGTGAGATGGCTTCTCGAAGAAGACGATGGAGAAGCGGAGTCAGGGAAGAGTGAAATGATGGTTGCTTCGTCCGTGCTTTTGTGATTTGACGCCTCACTGCTTTGTGATTTGTGATAGAAGGGACAGGGGAGTAGACTCTGTGCTCTATACTGTACTACATGTGTCCAAGCATGGGAGAAAGAGGAGAGACATTGCATTTTTCTATTCCTTCAATCAATCAACCAGGGAGCTTCAGTTCCATCTTTTTGGCTTTGGCAACACTGTCCACAATGGTTCCCACGATGCCAAAAGCTATTTTCACATTTGGTTACACATCTGTGGATGCCCTTAACCGTACCACTTGGTTTTGCTCCTATGTGCTATCTATACAAATCTCAATTATATTGATCTAAAAAATTATAGAATCGAGATTAGTTAAAAGGAGGTGATTTTGCCACGCGGATGGCGGGGGAGGTTTCTTATTTGAGCAATGCTACATCCACATAATGGTTTACGTAAAGTTATGAACTGATGTGATGTGGGACTATTTGATTGGATGAAAGGAGAGGATTAGGCCCACCCCACCTGAAAATCAGGGGGGCATATATAGATTAGATGGAAAGTATACGGAGCAGCTACGTAGCCCTTTGTAAGTCTAGGATTAGGCTTCTTATTTTTGGAGGACGTTGTCCTGGCGGTTTGCTAACATGCGGTCCCACGTGTTAGTGCTTTACCAAGCCGATCCGCATCCCACATGAGGCAGAACAACGGCAGAAGCAACACGTGGTTAAGTTGAAGAAGATGAGGGAGAAGCGGATTCAGCAACGAGTGAAGTGATGGTTGCTTTGTCCCTCCAACTTAACTACGGGAAAGGTGGAGCTTTGTGATTTGATGCCTCATTGCTCATTACTACGCCGGCGCCATGACTAGGGTGCTTCACCCCGGCTGCTCTGCACTGTATTCCGGTATGGCACGTGAACCCGGTAGCTTGATGTCCCACATGTCGGCGAAAGGGACTAGAAGATTTAAGAAAGCGAGCGCTCCACTCTTACGACGGAGGAGTAGACGACACGACGGCTCAGTGAACTGTCACTTGTACTGTATAGTACTATAGTTTTGCTGTTTCGCACGATCCATCGATACAAACCCGATTAAATAGGAAAGGGCGGGATTTTTCCCGCGCGGTAGATGATACTGACCATACATTTCAAAGGCAATTTTAATGTATGCAAACTTAATAATTATAAGTAACAATATGATATCTAGTAAAACTAAAAACACATATGATTTATTGTGTTCGAGTGTAGTAGTAGTGTTGTATTGCATAGTAGTTAGATGTAACATGCGAGAACGTGTAGAGATGTAGTTTTGGAGGGCCTACGGAGAGAAAAGCATAATACGGTCACCGAACTTCAGAATAAGCTGATTACGGTCACTATATACGTTTTGCGGTGATTATACGGTCACTTGCTCACAGCTCAGCATCGGATTGCACTCTGTTGACCGGCCAAATAGTCTACGTGGCGCCATGTTGACTAGTTAAATTGACCATGTTCGTTTTGGGTCCCACCTGTCAGTTCGCATAGGCAAAAGGTCAGATAAACACAAATTTACGTAGGCGCGACAAGGCTCCAACCTGTGCGCGGGAATCACCTGGTTGTGTATGTGTCTGTCAGGGCCTGATGTGTGCGCATGCACATGTAGGTTGAGAACTTGAGCGTGAGAGTGTGTGTTGGTCATGTGGTGTACCGGTGTGTGCATGCATGCGTGCGTGTGTGCGTGTGAGTGTTGCGTGCTTGCGTGCGTGGCTGTGTGTGTACGTGTGAGTGTTGCGTGCGTGCGTGGGTGCATGTGTTTGTGTGAGTTTGCATGGATGCAATTCGTGTGCATGCGTGCGTGTTGGGGATATTACTACTGGGCGTAAACCGGCCTATCTGGGCCGGGTTAACTTCATCAGTAGTTAATTATGTTAAAGCCCAAGAAGGCAGATGAGAGCTGAAGACCCATAGTCGGTTCAAGGCCTGTAGCCGTAAACCGGCGTTAGTATTTAACTTGTATTGTAAGTTAGGAATAAGTGGAGACCAAACCGGACACATCTATGAGCTGGTATTGGGACTCTGTGAACCGACGGGTGTCACCCGTGTATATAAGGGGACGACCCGGCGGCGGTTCAAGGACGACACACAACAACTCGAGACTTAGGCAAAGCTTGTTTGCTCCCTAGTCATCGAAACCCCATCAATTCCATCACAACTAGACGTAGGCTTTTACCTTCATCAAAGGGGCCGAACTAGTATAAACTCTCTTGCGTCCCTGTGTCCGCTTTAACCCCTTCAAGCTAACCCGTCGCGATGGCTCCATGACTATGTCCTTTCTCTAGGACATCTGCCATGACAAAACCACGACAGTTGGTGCCCACCGTGGGGCTATCGCACGATGGTTTCAGGTTCTTGGAGGGCCACTTTGAAGGACTCGAGGGCTACGCTGTAGGCCAGATGACTAAGAGTCATCGCGGCAAGCTTTACATCGACGATGCAGGCTGGGGCCCCGAGGCCGGCTCAGTCGAGTACGGGTACCGGGTCCCCTTTGGTGGCATTCACATTTTCATCGGCAAGATCAGTGAACCGGGCCCTGAGCCAGACATCTGCACCGACCTCGTCGAGACGGCTCAGCGTGCGCGATCCGCCCGGGTTAAACCGGCCATGAAGCGTGCCTTCGTGGGGGTCATCCATGGAGGAAGTTATGAGGATACATGGGAATCTCGCGGCGAGACCGTCATTTGTTCCGACGACGAGTCATCAACCGGAGAAACCGAATCTCTATATCAGCTACAAGATTGCCGGATTGGGGGCTGTTCTGGTGGCGACAGTAATCCGGACCCCTCTGATCTGCCCAACCGAGTTGGAATATTCATGGCCAGCACACATGCAGTGCTTCATTCTTTGACCGCTGCACCGATGACCTCCGGTTCAGTAGCAGCAACGGCTGCCGGGGCAGGAGGCTCTGTACGCCCGCCGACTCAAGTTCTATCAGATCTATTTGATGCATTGGCTGTGCTCATGGCAGAAGCTAGCCCGGCGGATCAGGACGCCCACAGCACGGAGATAGCAAAGGTGAAGGAACAGATCACCCAGGCCAAGGCGGACCTGGCAGCTGAGGATGCCAGGATGACCGCAGAACGGGCCGCTCTAGACGCACAAGCCTACAGGCTCATGTTGGACCAGAACGCGTCGCATGAAGTCATCAAGAGGAAGTACCGATCCCGTTTGCCTTCGGCTTTCGAGGCTAGAGACCTTTTCAACACCCCAGGAGCAGGAACCAGTAATCCGCTGGAGGTAAACCGGGCGGAGGCTCCCGCGACCGCTGCGCCGGTTCAGCCCCGTCGGATGGATCTGCCTCGCCAAAACACTGTTATACCTCAGGCTGTTTCGACACCTCTAGGTAACTACTCCAACCCGATAGACAATCTCGTTGCCGCTGCTGCATGGCTGGAGGCCATTCCAATTGAAGGTGACTCGCCGCAGGCAGTAGAGACGCGACGGGACAAGGAGCTTCTAAGGACAGCTTTGGTCCAACAGGAAGCATACTCGTACAGCTGCGATCGGATTCACTCGACCCCTCGTCCAAGCCGGAGCTATAGCAGGCCTATGGATGAACCGGCAGTGTCAAGTAATGAACGACGTGGAGCACCCCACGGCAACAACCCGGCGGGTGGTGCTGATAACGCTCAGGAAGTGGTGTACCGGGCCCGAGCGCGCAGGGAGGCCGAGTTAGCCGCACAGTATCAGGCTCGGCAGCTTACGCCGGTTCGTCCAACTATCTCGATCGAACCTGGTGTTACTTCTAGTTCTTTGGGGGTGCCTTGCCTTGTCCCCGCTTTACGCAATGTGTGCCTGCCCAAGGATTTCAAGGGCCTGCGCAAGGTACCAAATTACACGGCGGATCAACCCCCAGAGACATGGGTGGAGAGCTATGAGATGGCCATGGAGATGCTTGATGTGGATGATGCGGCATGTGCGAAGTACTTCACCATGATGCTTGAAGGAACGGCCCGCACTTGGTTAAAAAGCTTGCCGGCTAATTCTATCAGTTCATGGGCCCAATTGCGAGCCCGGTTTATCAGTAATTTCAAGGATACATGTAAACAGCCCATGTCGATAGTAGACTAAGCTGCCTGTTTCTAGGAGGAAGGAGAATCGATGACTCATTGGGTGCGCCGGGTCTCACAAGTGTTGCATTCATCAGACCGCATCAACACTGACACAGCAGTCTTAACCCTAGAAGGCAACTGCCGGTTTGGGCCCCTGAAGCTGAAGTTGGGACAGATGAAGCGCCATTGCACGGACATGGGAACCCTCATGGCTGCTTTGGTAAAGTATGCTGATTCTGATAGTACAAAGGATCCCGAATCTGATGATGACAAGGCAGGGAAGGGAAAGAGGAACAGCAACTCCAAGGGTCAGCAGCATCACTTGGCAGGCAATGGTGGTGGAGGCAAGCATAAAGCGGATGGTAACATGGACTTTGTGGCTAATACCAACGCGCAGGACAAGGGCCAGCGATGCAGGGGTAAACCGCAAAATTGCAATGGGGCACCCAACCCTAACCCGGACCGCGTAAATTATCTACTGAGCCAGCCCTGTCCGAGACATGGGACGAAGGAGGTGCCAGCAAACCACCTTTGGAAGGATTGCTTCATTATGCAGGAGTTTAAGAATTCTAATGCTTTCTGGTATGATCACGGTGCCGGCAATGGCTCGGGATCCGGGCCGGGTTACGGTGGAGGAAATTTCGGTTCAGGATTTAATGGTAATCCGGGCGGACATAATAATCAAAATAATCAGAACAACCAGGGTGGTCACAACCAACAGCAGCAACAGTCAGGTTACTAGAGCAACCCAAAGCAGTTGAATAGTGGGCAGTACCATGTCTTCACCACTAGCTTGGACAAGCGAGACCGGAAGGTTCAAAGGTGGGCAGTCAACTCTGTTGAACCGGCCGTGCCCCGTTATCTACGCTAGTCTGAACAACCAATCATATGGAGCAGAGAGGATCACCCTCCCCAGGTTGATAATCCGGGTCAGTTGGCTCTGGTGGTGGCGCCTCAGGTGGGAGGTTACAAGTTCACCTAGGTGCTCATGGATGGAGGGACCAGCATTAATATCTTGTACTATGAGACCTTCTGTCGTATGGGACTAACAGATAAAAATCTCAAACCGTCCAATACGGTGTTCCATGGTGTGGTGCCTGGCAAGTCAGCATATCCTGTTGGTAAGATAGCTCTGGAAGTGGCCTTTGGAGATGATCATGATTCCAGGTCGGAGATATTGACGTTTGAAGTGGTGAAAATCCAAAGTCCATATCACGCCCTGTTTGGGCGACCGGCCTACGCCAAGTTTATGGCACGGCCCTGTTATGTGTATTTGTAGCTCAAGATGCCTGTCGTGGTATTTCTCACGGGGGGCTTGCGAGTCGACAGATGCCACAAGGGCTTAGTGTGTGGGTAGGACTGCTGCTGATAGGACCGGGAGCGGGTATGCGAGTAGCATGCGGTGGTTTACCCAGGTTCGGGGCTCTCCGGAGAGATAATACCCCTACTCCTGCATGTCTAAGTATATCCGGTATATCTGGTACAGGGTCGCTCCTAGAGCTGTATCTGAGATCAGTGCCAAGTGCATCTGATCTAGTATATATGCGTATGAGCATAGGTGTTTGTGGCCGCATGTGCCTGGGCATGCATGCGTGAGTGTGGGTGAGAGTGAGTCCATCCTCATGGATGGATGGATGAGGCCTCCTTTTATAGTGTGTAGCTAGCTTAATATGTAAGCTATGTGGGTGGTGGCGTTGGATGTAAGCTACCTTGGGTAGCTTACATGCCAAGCCATGTAGGCATGGTATAGTGGCATGGCACATGCCATGCATGTCCCCTGGGGTACTTTATAAATCAGTACCCAGGGGACACGGTACACTGTAGATGATGGCACCGCGGTACGGTTGTCTTGTCGATGTCGGGTCGGGCTGCAGTCGGCAGCCGACTGGTTGGCGTAGTCGGCGGCCGGCAGTCGGTAGCCGGCCGGGTAGTGCAGTCGGACGGGGAGCCGGCAGGAGCGGCCGGGCAGTCGGACTGAGGGACTTTGCTAGCCCCGATGTCTTGAAATATCATCTCGCCGTCTTCGGGGTATCCGTGTCCCATTACACCGACAGTAGCCCCCGAGCCTCCGGGCAACTTGGCAAAGTTGGGCGGAGGTTTTTTGGCAAATGTTCATGAAAATAATCATAAAAAAAGGACAGAGTTAGTCCATGCAGATATATCGAATGCTTTCTTTTATCATTGCAAGTTTTATGCAGAGGGTGCCGACTCGGTTTCGTCCGAGCCCCCTTAATCTTTTTCGTGTTCCCTCCGCTTTTTGGCTTGTGCTCTTGCTTGTCGGACAGCCGCTCTGCGGTCTGTGGCTGAGAGTGGGCCTTGAAGTGGAGTGTACAGTACTCAGAGTCTGGGAGTAGATTCAACCGAGTAGATACTTGTAAAAGGAAAACGGTCGGGTCGCTCGAACGTTTTTCTTCCCGGACGTTTTTCGCGTGGGTGGCCTCCAGCGTTCACTCTTGCTAGTCGGCAGCCGCTCTGCGGTCTGTGACTAAGAGTGGGCCTTTGGTACCGTGCACGGTACTAAGCCGTCTGCGGGAACTAACGTCTCAGGCCAAGCGGCCAGCCCCCGGGTCAACTCTGACTGGCGCCGGGGCAAACAGTGATGCTACTGTAATAAAATGCGGAGGCAGCCCCCGAGCAACGCTCGGGGTTATCCGTGCTTGCGTAGTGCAAAAATATGCGGGTGAGGAGCTCACATTGATTTTCGTGTAGTCGCGGTCGTCGAAGATAGCCGGCGCGACTCGGCGCTCGCGGAGTGCGCCGGCGCACCCACTGGGTGTAGGGCCGACTGCTGAGCAGTCGGGCCGGATCTTCCGGCAGCTATTTTGTCTTCTTTCTCGCGGGGGCGCGTCAGCGCACCCGCTGGGTGTAGCCCCCGAGATTCGGGCCGACTGCTGAGCAGTCGGGCCGGATCTTCTGGCAACTACCTTGCGTTCTTCTTCTCTCGCGGGGGCGCGTCAGCGCATCCGCTGGGTGTAGCCCCCGAGATTCGGGCCGACTGCTGAGCAGTCGGGCCGGATCTTCCGGCAACTACTTTGTCTTCTCTCTCACGGGGGCGCGTCAGCGCACCCGCTGGGTGTAGCCCCCAAGATTCGGGCCGACTGCCGAGCAGTCGGGCCGGATCTTCCGGCAACTACTTTGTCTTCTCTTCTCTCACGGGGGCGCGTCAGCGCACCCGCTGGGTGTAGCCCCCGAGATTCGGGCCGACTGCCGAGCAATCAGGCCGGATCTTCCAGCAACTACTTTGTCTTCTCTTCTGTCACGGGGGCGCGTCAGCGCACCCGCCGGGTGTAGCCCCCGAGATTCAGGCCGACTGCTAAGCAGTCAGGCCGGATCTTGCGGCAACTACTTTGTCTTCTTCTTTTTCTTCTTCAGGCGGCTGGGCGGGCGGACCCCGACATAGCAGTCGGACTCCTTGTAGCCGGCCAGGCAGTCCGCGGTTGGACGCATATCTGGTAGTCGGACACACATTTTTTTTCTTTTCTCTGGAGCCAGCCGGCCTGACTTTTTCTCTAGCCGGCATCTCACTTTCTCTTTTTTTTGCAAGCCGGCACCCGGGCCTTTTTATTTTCCTCCCTCACGGCCGCCCGAGCGACACCGACAGGCAGCGGCAGCGAACAACGGGGGCCGGCTGAGGCGCGCCCGGGCGCACGGAGCCGGGCTGTGGTCAGGGCGGAGCGGAAGGGCGCGGCGGTCCGACCGCCAGGCGCTGGAGAAGCCGGCCGTGCGGACAGAGCCGGGCGACGCGAGAGGGAGCCGGCGGCCGCGAGCGCACAGGCGGAGGCGAAGCCGGCGCGGCCCTTGGGGCCGGACGGCGCGGGGCAGAGAGCCGGCCGCAGGGGCGGAGCCGGCGAGGGCGAAGCCGGCAGGCCGGGTCGCGGGGGAGCCGGCAGGCGCGCGGACCAGGCGGAAACGGAGCGCGGGGCAGGAGCGTGGCGACCCGGCAGGCGATTCGAGGGGAGCCCGACCCGGCGCACCAGCGCGGGAGAGGCCGGAGCGGGGCGGAAGGAGCCGGACCCGGCGAGGTGGATGGAGCGCGCGACCCGGCCGGGTGCGGGCGGAGGCGGCCTAGCGGAGCCGGACCACGGGGGGCCCGCGACGGAGGCGGAGCACGCCGGCCGCGTGCGGACGCAGGGGCGGGCGCGAGAGGCGGCAGACGAGAAGCCCACCCCGGCCGAGCTCGCGGAGGAGGCGGAGCCGGAAGGGGTTGCCGCGGAAGCCGGCCAGGGCGCGCGGAGGCCGGCCGGCGCGTGGCGGGGAGCCGGCATGGGGTAGTCGGGTGCCGGGGCACGGGCACGAAGCCGGAGGAGCGCAGCCGAGCGCGAAGGTCAGCGGAGAAGGCCGCCGCGGGACGCAGCCGGCGCGGAGGTGGCCGGGGCGCGCGGGAGGAGGCGGCCGCAGCCGGTCGAAGGCGGAGCCGGCCGGGCGAGTCAGCGAGGAGGCGGCCGCAGCCGGTCGAAGGCGGAGCCGGCCGAACGAGTCGGCGAGGAGGCGGCCGCGGCCGGTCGAAGGCGGAGCCGACCGGGCGAGTCGGCGAGGAGGCGGCCGCAGCCGGTCGAAGGCGGAGCCGGCCGGGCGAGTCGGCGAGGAGGCGGACGCAGCCGGCAGGGGGCAGGGCCGGCCGGGTGGCGGGCGACGCCAGCAGTCGGCACAGGCGAGCAGCCGGTCGAAGCATGAAGGCGAAGCACAGCAGCCGCAGGATGCTGGGCAAAAGGGTGGAGCGGAGGCGCGTCGAGGCGCGGGCGGCCAGGCGGACACGAGGCGAGGCGGCGCAGGAGCCGGTGGTGCTGCGTGAGGTGGCAGGGAGCCACAGCCGGCGTAGCGGGCGACACGGTAGTGACATCGGGCATGGCCGGCGCAAGGCCCGCGGACGCGTGGCCAGAGCGGCGACGCGACGCGCGCGAGCGAAGGAGAATACCAGCGTGGTGCGCCGGAGATGGATGGCCATGGTTGACCGTTTGACTCAGCAGCTAGCTAGCTTGCATAAGTGAATATGTGGAGGAAAGAACGCGCGCGCCAGCCGGAGCAAGGCGCAACGCGGAGGAAAGCAGACGCGAGCGTCGCGTGGACGGACACGGCCGACCGAGGCGAGGCCCCACGCACGGCACGCGCGCGGACGGACGGTCGGCATTGCGGTGGTGATTACGAAGACGGCGAGGCCACCGACGAGGACGCGCTGTCCCATGCGGCCGCTCCGGGGGCGGGTCGAAGTCGAGCCCCCGAGCGCTACCAGAGAGACGGCGCGACGCCGCGGCGGAGATGATGAAGATGGTCCCGCCCGGACAGCGAAACCAGCAGCAGCGCGGTAGCATAGTACCGCCCCACGGTGGGCGCCAACTGTCGTGGTATTTCTCACGGGGGGCTTGCGAGTCGATAGATGCCACAAGGGCTTAGTGTGTGGGTAGGACTGCTGCTGGTAGGACCGGGAGCGGGTATGCGAGTAGCACGCGGTGGTTTACCCAGGTTCGGGGCTCTCCGGAGAGATAATACCCCTACTCCTGCATGTCTGAGTATATCCGGTATATCTGGTACAGGGTCGCTCCTAGAGCTGTATCTGAGATCAGTGCCAAGTGCATCTGATCTCGTATATATGCGTATGAGCATAGGTGTGTGTGGCCGCATGTGCGTGGGCATGCATGCGTGAGTGTGGGTGAGAGTGAGTCCATCCTCTTGGATGGATGGATGAGGCCTCCTTTTATAGTGTGTAGCTAGCTTAATGTGTAAGCTATGTGGGTGGTGGCGTTGGATGTAAGCTACCTTGGGTAGCTTACATGCCAAGCCATGTAGGCATGGTATAGTGGCATGGCACATGTCATGCATGTCCCCTGGGGTACTTTATAAATCAGTACCCAGGGGACACGGTACACTGTAGATGATGGCACCGCGGTACGGTTGTCTTGTCGATGTCGGGTCGGGCTGCAGTCGGCAGCCGACTGGTTGGCGTAGTCGGCGGCCGGCAGTCGGTAGCCGGCCGGGTAGTGCAGTCGGACGGGGAGCCGGCAGGAGCGGCCGGGCAGTCGGACTGAGGGGCTTTGCTAGCCCCGATGTCTTGAAATATCATCTCGCCGTCTTCGGGGTATCCGTGTCCCATTACACCGACAATGCCGGGTCACAAGGGGACAATAACGGTTCACGGAAGCCGTAAAATCGCTTTGGAGTGCGAGGAAGGAGATGCGGCCTACGCAGAGTCGGTTTGTGCCACCGAGGAGCTGAAGTATTATAAGGACAATATTGATCCGGCGGACATGACTCCATTAAAGAAGCCAACCACGGAGCATGATCCGGCCCTGAAGTTCAAATTGGCAGCTGAAACTAAGCTTGTTAACTTCGTGCCTGGCGATTCGTCCAAGCAGTTCAGCATCAGTGCCAACTTGGATCCGAAATAGGAAAGCACGCTCATCGAGTTCATCCTTGAGAATCGGGACATTTTTGCATGGAAGCCCTCTGACATGCCAGGTGTACCGAGGCAACTCACTGAGCACACCCTTAATGTGGATCCTAAATACAAACCGGTGAAACAGTTCCTCCGCCGGTTTAACGAAGAAAGACGCAAGGCGATTAGAGAAGAGGTAGCCAGGCTCTTAGCAGCTGGCTTTATTGTTGAAGTTTTTCACCCTGAGTGGCTTGCCAATCCGGTGCTAGTCCTTAAGAAAAACAGCACCTGGCGCATGTGTATGGATTACACAGATCTTAATAAGGCTTGTCCAGCAGATCCTTTTGCCCTCCCCCGTATTGATCAAATTATTGATGCTACGGCGGGTTGTGAGCGTTTAAGTTTTTTGGATGCATATTCTGGCAATCATCAGATCAAAATGTGTCACACCCTGCATTTTGTAACTCTTCATTTGCATTATTAAAGCATGAAAAACTTGGACCAACAAAAACTTTTGCATTATTTGGTTTTTACTTGGAGTTGGTTTTTCTCTTTGTGCTTTTCAAGTGCTCTTTGAAGTCAACACAACTCCACCCTCTATACCCCATCTCCTTGCCCCAAACTTCTGCACAATGATCATGCCATGTGTATAGTGCAATATAGTATTTTCTTACAAAAATAATTTGGCAAAAAGTATTTTCTAAAATTAGTTTTCCAAAACCCCTTAAATTGAGATTTGCACTCCAAGTACTTGATTTGAGGTGTGAAAAATCTTTCCAAAAATTTATTTGAAACCTATTAGATATAGGACTCCCATAAACCACAAAAATATAATTTTAAAAGTTATTTTCCTATTTTATTTAAAAGCTTTTTCTTAAGGCCAGAAATGGTCTTTAATAGGGAAAAATTATTTTAATGTTTCAAAAATATTTGAGAAAATTTAGGGAAACTCAGTGGACATATATTTTCCATATATAAGAGTTTAAACACATGGTCATGTTCAAAATATTGGATAAAACCTCCCAAAACCATTTCTGCCCATTTCAAGGATCTGAAATATTTCTACAGGAAATATTCCCCAAAAATTCCAAGAAAATTCTAGCATGTCACCTATGACATGTTTGATGATCTTGCCAAGTATCATGTCATGGAGAATAGTGTAACCCCATGAAAGCTCCCCAAAACCATTTCTGTCCATTTTGAAGTTTGAGCAACTTTACATTGCCAAACATGTCCAAATGTTCTCAAACCTTGTGAACATGCTCAAATGGTCTAATTATTAATCTAGACCAAATGGCACAAGTTGGAGAGAATGTTATCTTGCTCAAAGTGCCCCAAAACCCTTCCTCTTCAGAACCAAATTTGAACAACTCTACACTACCAACTTCCTCCCCTTGACCCCATCTTTTGTGAGCATGTGCAAATCCTCAAATGAGGCCACTACACCAAGTTGTGCATCATGGAGAAGTGATTTGCTCAACTAGATCTTCATAAGTCCATTTTTGCTAATTTCTAGGGTTTGCCAAAGTTACATTGGCAAATTTTCCCAAATGAGCTCAAATTTGGTGGCACACCCTATTCCTAAGTGTATTTCCATCCTGTTAATTATCATGGCAATTGGAGTTCATTTGCTTGCACAAACCCTTGTCAAACACCTTTTGACAATTTGCAAAAACCTCTGTTTTGACCCCTTCCACTATTCTTGGAGAGCTCAAATCTTTACCACAGCCCCTTATAGTCATAATCTAACTCCAGCAAGCTTTGCTAGCCCAAACTCAATTAGAGGGGGGATGGAAACCTCTCTTTCTCTCTCTGGACAGCCCCTGTACCACTCTTCCTCACCTCCCTCCTCACCCCAGTGGCCATCCATGGCATCCAATGCCCCCTCCCCTTTCTTTACTCCCCCCTAGACCTGCTAGACACCAATGGGCGCGCTCACATTGCATAAAAAATGGCATGCCGGCCATATGGGCGCTCTGGAGCGTGCTATAGTGCGCCCCCGCACTGTAGCCGCCCCCAGCCAGGCACATCCGGCCACCTCGGCTCTCCCCCTCGTGTCCCCCGAGGTCGCCTCGACGTCCGCAGCATGCCACCCTGTCGCCCCCCTCCTCTCTCCTCCTCCCCGCGCCTCCGCGCTAGCGAACAGGGGCCGCCCGAGCGCGCCAATGGCGCGGCACACACGCGCGCTGCCCTGATGCTTCCCCCGCTCCTTCTCCCCCTCCCTCTTGGTGTAGACCACCCCTACAAACGCCCCAGACACGGCGCCAGCTCCTCCCGAGCCCCACAGCGAGGAGCACGAGCTCGCCGGCGCACGGGTCTACGGGACCTCGCCGTTCGCCTATAAAAAGGTCTCCCCGAGCCCTCCTCTCCTCACCAATCGCCCTCTGCACCACCTAAGCCTCCCCCTGTGCCCCCAGTTCCCCTCCAGGAGCTCCCGAGCTCGAGCTCCGCCGCCTCGGGTCGCCGTCGATCCCACGGTACATGCCTCCCCCGCTCCTCCCTTGCCTCGATCTGGAACCCCTGCATCCCACTGACTGTTTCCCCTCTCTTCCCCGCCTCGTTTGCAGCCTGAGACGGCCGGACCCGTCGACGGCCGAAGCTGCTCCGCCGCGAGACCTCGTCACCGGCGAACCCTTGCACCCCAGTGACCAACTCCGGCACCACCCGAACGGCGACACGACGAGTAGTCCAGCCGTGCCCTCACCCGACCTCGCCGTGCCCGGAAACGTCGCCGGTGAGCTCGCCGTCCCCTCTGGCCTAGGGTTGACGACGACGGCCATGGGGCCCGTCCGTCAGCCTCTCGCCCTGACGCCTGGGCCCCGCCCGTCAGGTTTGAACCTGGCGCGTGCGTGCACCAGCGCACTGGGCCGCCTCGCTGGCTGGGCCTGCTGCCCTGCGGCTGCTCTGGCCCAGCTGGCACAGGGCCTTTTTCTTTTTCTTTTTTCTGTGGTTTTTCCAAAAATTCCACAGGATAAAATATTTGTCCAAATGGAATAATTCCAACTCCCATATTTTTCTAAAAATCCCACCTATTTAATGGTGCCAGTTTCATTCAAATCCAACCAACTTTTATGCACTGTTCAAATTTAAATTCAAATTTGAGCAGTTTAATCTCTATTTGAAAATCCATATCCCCTCTTGTATAACCCCAAATCCAAAACTAGGAATTTTCCCCTTCCTAGATTTCCACCTAGTATTTTATAAAAATAAGTTGACATTTTTTGAGCACTTTGATTTTTCTGTTTTATTATTGCCTTATTTTTCTCGTTATTATTTGCGATGATAGATTGCGTTGTTGACGAAGGAGTTGGACCAGAAGACTTAAAAGACCTCGTTGAGCCAAGCAAGCAGCCCTTTGACCATGACTAAGAAACCTCTTTTTATGCATTTCATATAGCACCTTACTATTGTTGCATCGGAATCATGTGAGAGGGGAGCCACTTTGGTGGGTTTCCCTCGTCTCCTCCTTATTGATACTTGCATTTGTGCATGACCCTACCTCCTTATGAGGGTTATGCCGGTGGGAATAGATAGGATGCTAAGTAGTGCTACGCAAAAAGGGACGGGGATCTGCATAGTGATGAGGCAAAGTATTTTTTTTAAAGGACTTTTCGAAAACCCCGTCGGGTGCCACTTATGCCCGAGGGAGATAATGAAATGGGTAACCGCTTGATGACGAAGTGGTGTACCGAGGCAAGTGTGTGTGTTGTTTTCAAAAATGGATTAGATTTAAGATTTGTCGACTGTCCCAACCTCACATGCGCAACCACTCTACCCTTATATGGGAAAGGGCATTATTGATTACCTAGGTCGATACTAGCTTGGAGCCCGCATTACTAGTGATGGGAGAGTTGTTGGTGCGCTCTCTCGGGACGGGGTCATGCCAAGTAGGGCAGCCATGACAGTTTTCACAGGGCACCGGATACACCGTTGTGTCCCCTCTCGAATGTTACGATATTGAGTGAGTCTCGTATGATGTACATCATGAGGATACCGAACAACGAGTGGACTCCTCGTTAGTGTCGTCTAGGGAAAGATAGTGATCGGGTGCTTACCCGGGTACTTGAGGTACCGCGGGACGTGGATGACAGGGAAGTTCCCCGGATCTTGTGGGTAGAGTGTGCAACCTCTACAGAGTGTAAAACTATTCGAATAGTCATGTCCACGGTCAAGGATAGTTGGGCGGTGCTGCTTAAACTACGTCCACATGTTTTCAAACCAGTGTGAGTGATTGGATAAGTGGGAAGAACCACTCGGGTCAAGTCATGATAGAGATGGGTTGGTGCCCACTCTTTTTATGTTGATACCATTACTTGAGTCAAGTCAGAGGACTTGACATGATTAAGTTCGGTTGGTGCCCACTCTATTTATGTTGATATCTGTAACCTGTCCTTATGGTTACTTGAATACTCCTGATGCATGTCTTACAAGCTGTTGAACATGTCATTGCACTCAAAAACTAGCTTTCGGCAAAAATTTACCTATATCATGCATTGTTGAACCGTGAACCAAAACATGGGTTGCTTGCGAGTACATTCAAAGTACTCATTGGCTTGCCACTGGTTATTTAATTGGCTAGGCATGGAAGAACTGGAGTTCGAAGAAGAATTCTTTGAAGACGAACATGCGAACTAGGATGTTTCCCAGTCAAAATGCCTGTAGGGTTAAGGCAGATGGCATGGGTTCTACTTATCGACGAAGATTTCCGCTGCTTGTGTTTCATTTGATGTTCAACCCTTAGGGCTTTATCTATGTAAGACTTGACCATAATGGTCATAATTTGTGTAAGATGGTATGTATGGATGTAAGACTCTTGTTATTCAGCTTCTGTGTGTTCAGTGAGCATTGATCTCTGGGATCACTGTACACGTGCATTCGGTGATCACGACTTATGAGTCGGGGTCCCCATAGAGCTGGTATCAGAGCCATCCTGACTATAGGAAGCCTTAGTTAGCATGGACGTTAGTTAGCTAGAGACCATCTAAACTCCTCTTCTTTTCTAAGCTCACCCAACCCAGGATATAATCCCCTTATTAACCTCTCCCGTTCAACCCTTGTAGATGGCTGCCGTACCTGAAGACTTCCTGACCACGGGATTCCCCGTGCTTCTCGAGGATAGCCTCGAGAAGTGCCAGTACCACCGAGCCCCCATTTACACCTACCATGAGCATTGGATCAATGACACCAAGACGGAGTATCATGTGGAAGTAATCGTGAAGGCCAATAACTCCCCAACAAGCTGGTTCTTTGAGGGACCCCAGATGGCAACACTAGTCCTTGCCGTCGAGACGGAAACCCTTAAGGCACTCACCCACCCCCGAGACCTTCTTCCAGAGATGGCAGACGAGTTGGCAACCCGTTTCCTGCCTTATCGGAAGGAAGGTGAGGATGAGAGCAATGCACCAGCTCCACCATTAGAAGAAGGACTTCCACTTCGATTCCAGACCTACTTCAGCCTTTGTGCCGATAGTTTGGCACAACGCTTGGCCTCTGAATCGGTGGAACTCCGAAAGGAACTTCATGAGACTAAGGCACTCCTTCTTCAAGCACAAGGGAAGAAGGACAGGATCAAGAAGGAAGGTGCTCCCCCTGGACAACCCACAATCGCATACAGAGGTGGAAGACCCCCGAAGGATGGAGAACCACCACAGCAACACCGCATGAGCGCAAAGGAATACCGCAAGCTCTTCACACCTCCGGCAAAGCAACGCCGTGTTGAGCTCCTCCACTCCCCCACCCCTCCAAGTGAAGAAGAAAGTCAGGCCGCCGATGACGAGGAGGAAGACCCAGAAGAGCCAGGCTACGCGACCGAGCATTCCACCACTTAGGCGTCATTCGCAGCCCGGATATGCCCGTTAGTAACCCCTGCGGTAGGATAGGTCGTGTACCCCCTATGCGAAGTCGAGTCCTTGTAATGGTTCATATGAAACCATGTAGCATTGTGTTTGCTTTTGATGTGTTTGATGGACGTCGTACTTTCCTTCGGGAACCTGTAAGCGACTACATCACCCATTTGGATTTTAATGAAGGTGTTTTGGCCCTTTTGGCCCTTGCATGAAAATAGTTAGTGTCATACCAACCCCCTTACTAGGCATCCCATCTATATTGCTTCCCCATCTTTCCCAATCATGAGACCTTGACCGCTCCGACAGGATGCCTGTTATAACTCGTACTGGTACCTCTACCCAGCAGCCAGAAGCCGGAGAAGGAGCCAGTCAGGACCAAACCCAAGGACAAGCTCCACCACCGCCACCACCTCCAAGCATGGACATGGCTCAGCTTCTCCAAGCTTTCCGAGAGGAACGCCAAGCCAACACTGCAGCCCTCCAGATGATCGCTCAAGCTGTCAACCGCCAGCCGGCGGGAAACGGCAATGCATGTTCCACATTGGTGGAGTTCAAGAAACATGCACCAACCACCTTCATCGAGACTGCTGAACCCCTGGATGCAAACGACTGGGTCCGCACCATTGAGGATCTGCTGGAACTAGTCGGATGCACTGAGGACCGTGAGAAGGTGGCTTATGCTGCTCACTGTCTCGGGGGAACTGCTAGAGCTTGGTGGGATGGATTCAAGGCCATGCATGCTGAGCAAAACATCACTTGGAGCAACTTCAAGGCAGAATTCCGCAAGGCCCACATTCCTTCCGGAATCATGGCCATCAAGAAGCGTGAGTTCCGAGCCCTGAAGCAAGGTAGCAACACTGTCAAGGAGTACATGCAGAAGTTCAGTGTTCTCTCAAGGTATGCCCCTGAAGATGTCAGCACTGATGCTGCCAAAAGGGAGCGCTTCATGGAAGGCCTTAACCAGACTCTGCAGTACTTGCTTGTTGTGTGTGACTGCCCGACCTTTCCTGATCTGGTGAACAAGGCACTCATGCTTGAAGACAAGCGACGTGCTTTAGATGACACCCGTAAGCGCAAGATGATCAGCAAGGGTAGCTCCAGCAACCAGAAGCCTCGCCCGTGGCAGCCAGCCCCGGTCAAGCCAACCTATCAGTAGCCAAGAGCTCCTGCACCCCGCACCAACTATCCACCTCAGCAGTATGCCAACCCCGGGCCAGCTTACAACAACCCCAATAACAATGCCGGCAAGAGCAGCAACCCCAATCAAGTCACTTGCTTCGGATGTGGTCAGGCAGGACACTACTCCAAGTATTGCCCCAACAAGAAGCCCGACGCACCGCGCCCCAATGTGCAGAACCCAGGACAAGGCCGAGGAATGCCACCAAGGAACCAAGCTCCCCGCAGCCTGCCCAACAACGGCAAGGGTTGTGTGAATCATGTCACTGCAGAAGAAGCCCAGGAAGACCCGGACGTCGTGCTGGGTACGTTCCTTGTCAATTCAACACCTGCAACTGTCTTGTTTGATTCTGGAGCTGCGCATTCATTTGTCACCCAAAAGTTTGCATTAAAAAGTCGCATGACCCCTACACCCCTGAATAACCCCATGGTGGTACAAACCCCCGGAGCAGAGATGAGAACCAAGATAGGATGTAAGGGAGTCGGGATTGTCATTAATGGGTTAGACTTCCTAGCAGACCTTATCATCTTGAGATCTCAAGGCTTGGATGTGATCTTAGGAATGGATTGGCTCATCAAGCACCAAGGCTTGTTAGATTGTGCCAACCGGACTGTCACTGTGACCAATGGCCAAGGAGTCGAAGTTAGATATGCCTCCAACCCCTCCTCTGCTCAGGCCACCCAAGTCAACTCTCTGTTAGAAGTTGGATTGGAGCAAGTGCCGGTAGTATGTGAGTACCCCGATGTCTTTCCTGATGAGCTACCGGGAATGCCTCCTGACCGAGACATTGAGTTCATCATCGAGCTCATACCCGGAGCAGGACCCATCTATAAGAAGCCTTATAGAATGGGATCGGAAGAGTTAGCAGAATTGAAGAAGCAACTGGAAGAGCAGTTGAGGAAGGGATTTATCCGCCCTAGTGCCTCTCCTTGGGGATCACCTGTCCTGCTGGTGACAAAGAAGGACGGTACCATCCGCTTATGCATTGACTACCGCTCCCTCAATGAAGTTACAATCAAAAACAAGTATCCACTCCCCAAGATTGAAGATATGTTTCATCAACTCAATGGAGCCAGGGTGTTCTCCAAGATTGATCTCAGATCTGGGTACTACCAGCTGAAAATCAGACCCCCAAGATATTCCGAAGACGACATTTGTAACCAGATATGGCCTGTATGAGTGCACGGTCATGTCCTTTGGATTGACCAATGCCCCAGCTTACTTCATGTACCTCATGAATAAGGTCTTCATGGAATATTTGGACAAGTTTGTCGTTGTCTTCATTGATGACATTCTTGTCTTCTCGAAGACGGAAGAAGAGCACGAGCAACACTTGAGGATGGTCCTAGACAAGCTTCGAGAGCACCAACTGTACGCCAAGTTCAGCAAGTGCGAATTTTGGCTGCACGAAGTTGGATTCTTGGGTCATGTTTTGCCTAAAGAAGGATTGTCGGTCGACCCCACTAAGATTGAAGCCGTGACTGAATGGCAATCCCCAAGCAATGTGAAGGAAGTCAGAAGCTTCCTCGGACTCGCGGGGTATTACCGCAAGTTCGTTGAAGGATTCTCAAGCATTGCACGACCTATGACTCAGCTCTTGAAGAAGGACAAGAAGTTTGAATGGACGCCGAAGTGTGAAGAAAGCTTCTAGGAGCTGAAGAAGAGACTGACCACCGCCCCAGTTCTGGCCACACCAGATATACACAAGGAGTTTGTGATATATTGTGATGCGTCAAGAACCGGACTGGGAGGTGTTCTGATGCAAGAAGGCAGAGTCGTAGCTTACCTTTCAAGGCAGCTATGGCCTCATGAAGAGAACTATGCTACTCATGACCTTGAGTTGGCAGCTGTAGTTCATGCCCTGAAAACATGGCGACATTACCTCTTAGGGAAGCGGTGTGAGATATACACGGATCACAAAAGTCTGAAGTATATTTTCACCCAAAAGGAATTGAACATGAGGCAAAGAAGATGGCTAGAGTTGATCAAGGATTATGACCTCAGTGTTCAATACCACCCTGGAAAGGCTAATGTGGTAGCAGACGCATTAAGCAGGAAGGCTTGTTCCTTGAATGCTATGCTTAAGGAAAGGCTACCCGCCTTGTATGAAGAATTTGAAAGCTTCGGGTTGGGACTGGTTGCACCAGGATTCTTAGCCAACTTTGAAGTCAAGCCTACCCTGATGGATGATATCAAGGAAGCTCAGAAGAGACACGAGAGTATTGAAGGCGTCAAGAGGAAGATCAAGGCAGGCAAGGCCCCAGGATTCTCAGAGGATGAGCAAGGAATTGTGTGGTTTGGGAATCGCATTTGCGTACCCAACAAGATTGAGCTCAAGAATTTGATCTTGCAAGAAGCTCATGACACCCCGTATTCCATTCACCCCGGAGGAACCAAGATGTATCAAGACCTGAAGGAAAGATTCTGGTGGCATGGCATGAAGAGGGAGATTGCCACCTATGTTGCAAAATGTGATGTATGCCAAAGGGTCAAAGCTGAATATCAGCGACCTGCTGGATTGCTCCAACCACTCAAGGTTCCCGAGTGGAAATGGGATAAAGTCGGAATGGATTTCATCACTGGACTACCTAGGTCGAACAAGGGACATGACTCCATCTGGGTCATAGTCGATCACTTGACCAAAGTAGCCCATTTCATTCCTGTGAAGACCACTTATGATGGCAACCAGCTAGCAACTCTATACATCAGCAGAATCGTAAGCCTTCATGGCGTTCCCAAGGAGATTGTGTCAGACCGAGGAACCCAGTTTACCTCAAGATTCTGGAAGAAGTTCCAAGAGGCCATGGGGACCAAGTTATCCTTCAGCACTGCTTTCCACCCGTAGACCGGAGGCCAGACAGAATGAGTAAATCAGATACTCGAAGACATGCTCCGCGCCTGTGTCTTAGCATATGGAGCTAGATGGGAAGATTGCCTCCCTTTCGTCGAGTTCTCCTACAACAACAGTTATCAGTCGAGCCTTCAGATGGCACCATTTGAGGTGTTGTACGGGCGCAAGTGCCGCACACCCCTTAATTGGTCAGAAACCGGAGAAGGACTAGTCTTTGGGCCCGATATCCTCCGTGAAGCAGAAGAGCAAGTCCAGTTTGTCAGAGAGCGTTTGAAGGCCGCTAAGTCCAGACAGAAGAGCTATGCTGACACTCGTCGCCGACAAGTAGACTTCCAAGTCGGAGACCATGTATACCTATGAGTGACTCCCCTTAAGGGAACCAAGCGTTTCCACGTTAAGGGAAAACTCGCTCCAAGATTTATCGGCCCCTTCGAGATCACCGCACGAAGTGGAGAAGTGGCTTACCAGTTGGAACTACCACCTGAACTATCCGATGTACACAATGTTTTCCACGTGTCACAACTCCGGAAGTGTCTCCAAGTTCCAGGCAAGCCTGATCTTTACAAGGACGTCAAGCACCAAGCCATTGACCTTCAGCCTGATTTGACTTACCGCGAGAGGCCCATCTACATTTTGGATGAGGCTGAGCGACGCACTCGAAGCCGTGCGATCAAGTACTTCAAGGTCTAGTGGAGCAACCACTCTGAAGCAAAAGCAACCTGGCAACGTGAAGACTACCTTAGATCCGAGTTTCCGTATCTCTTTAAAGCCTAGTTTAGGAATCTCGGGGACGAGATTCTTGTAAGGGGGGTAGGTCTGTCACACCCTGCATTTTGTAACTCTTCATTTGCATTATTAAAGCATGAAAAACTTGGACCAACAAAAACTTTTGCATTATTTGGTTTTTACTTGGAGTTGGTTTTTCTCTATGTGCTTTTCAAGTGCTCTTTGAAGTCAACACAACTCCACCCTCTATACCCCATCTCCTTGCCCCAAACTTCTGCCCAATGATCATGCCATGTGTATAGTGCAATATAGTATTTTCTTACAAAAATAATTTGGCCAAAATGTATTTTCTAAAATTAGTTTTCCAAAACCCCTTAAATTGAGATTTGCACTGCAAGTACTTGATTTGAGGTGTGAAAAATCTTTCCAAAAATTTATTTGAAACCTATTAGATATAGGACTCCCATAAACCACAAAAATATAATTTTAAAAGTTATTTTCCTATTTTATTTAAAAGCTTTTTCTTAAGGCCAGAAATGGTCTTTAATAGGGAAAAATTATTTTAATGTTTCAAAAATATTTGAGAAAATTTAGGGGAACTCAGTGGACATATATTTTCCATATATAAGAGTTTCAACACATGGTCATGTTCAAAATATTGGACAAAACCTCCCAAAACCATTTCTGCCCATTTCAAGGATTTGAAATATTTCTACAGGAAATATTCCCCAAATATTCCAAGAAAATTCTAGCATGTCACCTATGACATGTTTGATGATCTTGTCAAGTATCATGTCATGGAGAATAGTGTAAGCCCATGAAATCTCCCCAAAACCATTTCTGTCCATTTTGAAGTTTGAGCAACTTTACATTGCCAAATATGTCCAAATGTTCTCAAACCTTGTGAACATGATCAAATGGTCTAATTATTAATCTAGACCAAATGGCACAAGTTGGAGAGAATGTTATGTTGCTCAAAGTGCCCCAAAACCCTTCTTGTTCAGAACCAAATTTGAACAACTCTACACTACCAACTTCCTCCCCTTGACCCCATCTTTTGTGAGCATGTGCAAATCCTCAAATGAGGCCACTACACCAAGTGGTGCATCATGGAGAAGTGATTTTCTCAACTAGATCTTCATAAGTCCATTTTTGCTAATTTCTAGGGTTTGCCAAAGTTACATTGGCAACTTTTCCCAAATGAGCTCAAATTTGGTGGCACACCCTATTCCTAAGTGTATTTCCATCCTGTTAAATATCATGGCAATTGGTGTCCATTTGCTTGCCCAAACCCTTGTCAAACACCTTCTGACAATTTGCAAAAACCTCTGTTTTGACCCCTTCCACTATTCTTGGAGAGCTCAAATCTTTACCACAGCCCCTTATAGTCATAATCTAACTCCAGCAAGCTTTGCTAGCCCAAACTCAATTAGAGGGGGGATGGAAACCTCTCTTTCTCTCTCTGGACAGCCCCTGTACCACTCTTCCTCACCTCCCTCCTCACCCCAGTGGCCATCCATGGCATCCAATGCCCCCTCCCCTTTCTTTACTCCCCCTAGACCTGCTAGACACCAATGGGCGCACTCACCTTGCATAAAAATGGCATGCCGGCCATATGGGCGCTTTGGAGCGCGCTACAGTGCGCCCCCGCACTATAGCCGCCCCCAGCCAGGCACATCCGGCCACCTTGGCTCTCCCCCTCGTGTCCCCCGAGGCCGCCTCGACGTCTGCAGCACGCCACCCTGTCGCCTCCCTCCTCTCTCCTCCTCCCCGCGCCTCCGCGCTAGCGAACAGGGGCCGCCTGAGCGCGCCAATGGCGCGGCACACACGCGCGCTGCCCTAATGCTTCCCCCGCTCCTTCTCTCCCTCCCTCTGGGCGTAGACCACCCCTACAAACGCCCCAGACACGGCGCCAGCTCCTCCCGAGCCCCACAGCGACGAGCACGAGCTCGCCGGCGCACGGATCTACAGGACCTCGCCGTTCGCCTATAAAAAGGTCTCCCCGAGCCCTCCTCTCCTCACCAATCGCCCTCTACACCACCTAAGCCTCCCCTTGTGCCCCCAGTTCCCCTCCAGGAGCACCCGAGCTCGAGGTCGAGCTCGAGCTCCGCCGCCTCGGGTCGCCGTCGATCCCACGGTACAGGCCTCCCCCGCTCCTCCCTTGCCTCGATCTGGAACCCCTGCATCCCACTGATTGTTTCCCCTCTCTTCCCCGCCTCGTTTGCAGCCTGAGACGGCCGGACCCGTCGACAGCCGAAGCTGCTCCGCCGCGAGACCTCGTCGCCGGCGAACCCTTGCACCACGGCGACCAACTCCGGCACCACCCGAACGGCGACACGACGAGGAGTCCAGCCGTGCCCTCACCCGACCTCGCCGTGCCCGGAAACGTCGCCGGTGAGCTCGCCGTCCCCTCTGGCCTAGGGTTGACGACGACGGCCATGGGGCCCGTCCGTCAGCCTCTCGCCCTAACGCCTGGGCCCCGCCCGTCAGGTTTGAACCTGGCGCGCGCGTGCACCAGCGCGCTGGGCCGCCTCGCTGGCTGGGCCTGCTGCCCTGCGGCTGTTCTGGCCCAGCTGGCACAGGGCCTTTTTCTTTTTCTTTTTTCTGTGGTTTTTCCAAAAATTCCACAGGATAAAATATTTGTCCAAATGGAACAATTCCAACTCCCATATTTTTCTCAAAATCCCACCTATTTAATGGTACCACTTTCATTCAAATCCAACCAACTTTTATGCACTGTTCAAATTTAAATTCAAATTTGAGCAGTTTAATCTCTGTTTGAAAATCCATATCCCCTCTTGTATAACCCCAAATCCAAAACTAGGAATTTTCCCCTTCCTAGATTTCCACCTAGTATTTTATAAAAATAAGTTGACATTTTTTTGAGCACTTTGATTTTTCTGTTTTATTATTGCCATATTTTTCTCGTTATTATTTGCGACGATAGATTGCGTTGCTGATGAAGGAGTTGGACCAGAAGACTTAGAAGACTGAAAAGACCTCGTTGAGCCAGGCAAGCAGCCCTTTGACCATGACTAAGAAACCTCTTTTTATGCATTTCATATAGCACCTTACTATTGTTGCATCGGAATCATGTGAGAGGGGAGCCACTTTGGTGGGTTGCCCTCGTCTCCTCCTTATTGATACTTGCATTTGTGCATGACCCTACCTCCTTATGAGGGTTATGCCGGTGGGAATAGATAGGATGCTAAGTAGTGCTACGCAAAAAGGGACGGGGATCTGCATAGTGATGAGGCAAAGTATTTTTTTAAAGGACTTTTCGAAAAGCCCGTCGGGTGCCACTTATGCCCGAGGGAGATAATGAAATGGGTAACCGCTTGATGACGAAGTGGTATACCGAGGAAAGTGTGTGTGTTTTTCTCGAAAACGGATTAGATTTAAGATTTGTCGACTGTCCCAACCTCACATGCGCAACCACTCTACCCTTATATGGGAAAGGGCATTATTGATTACCTAGGCCGATACTAGCTTGGAGCTCGCATTACTAGTGATGGGAGAGTTGTTGGTGCGCTCTCTCGGGACGGGGTCGTGCCAGGTAGGGCGGCCATGACTGTTTTCACAGGGCACCGGATACACCGTTGTGTCCCCTCTCGGATGTTACGATCTCGAGTGAGTCTCGTATGATGTACATCATGAGGATACGAAACAACAAGTGGACTCCTTGTTAGTGTCGTCTAGGGAAAGATAGTGATCGGGTGCTTACCCCGGGTACTTGTGGTACCGCGGGACATGGATGACACGGAAGTTCCCCGGATCTTGTGGGTAAAGTGTGCAACCTTTGCAGAGTGTAAAACTATTCGAATAGCCGTGTCCACGGTCAAGGACAGTTGGGCGGTGCTGGTTAAACTACATCCACATGTTTTCAAACCAGTGTGAGTGATTGTATAAGTGGGAAGAACCACTCGGGTCAAGTCATGATAGAGATGGGTTGGTGCCCACTCTTTTTATGTTGATACCATTACTTGAGTCAAGTTAGAGGACTTGACATGATTAAGTTGGGTTGGTGCCCACTCTATTTATGTTGATATCTGTAACCTGTCCTTATGGTTACTTGAATACTCCTGATGCATGTCTTACAAGCTGTTGAACATGTCATTGCACTCAAAAACTAGCTTTCTGCAAAAATTTACCTATATCATGCATTGTTGAACCGTGAACCAAAACATGGGTTGCTTGCGAGTACATTCAAAGTACTCATTGGCTTGCCACTGGTTATTTAATTGGCCAGGCATGGAAGAACCGGAGTTCGAAGAAGAATTCTTTGAAGACGAGCATGCAAACTAGGACGTTTCCTAGTCAGAATGCCTGTAGGGTTAAGGCAGATGGCATGGGTTCTACTTATCGACGAAGATTTCCGCTGCTTGTGTTTCATTTGATGTTCAGCCCTTAGGGCTTTATCTATGTAAGACTTGACCATAATGGTCATAATTTGTGTAAGACGGTATGTATGGATGTAAGACTCTTGTTATTCAGCTTCTGTGTGTTCAGTGAGCATTGATCTTTGGGATCACTGTACACGTGCATTCGGTGATCACGACTTATGAGTCGGGGTCCCCACAAAATGGCAGTTAAGGACCAGGAGAAGACGGCATTCATAACTCCCTTTGGAGCCTTCTGCTATGTGTCTATGCCTTTTGGGCTCAAGAGTGCCCAGGAACTTATCAACGGTGTGTACAAAATTGTCTTCACTAGCAGATTGGTCGTAATGTACATACTTACGTGGATGATATTGTGGTTAAGTCCAGGGAGAAGGAGACTCTGGTTGACGATTTGAAGGAAACCTTTGATAACCTGAGGGCGTACAAGATGATGCTTAATTCGGCCAAGTGTGTCTTTGGTGTACCAGCAGGCAAGTTATTGGGTTTTCTGGTGTCCAACAGGGGAATTGAGGCCAATCCGGAGAAGATCACAGCCATCACCTCCCTGGCTAAACCAAAGTGTATCAATGATGTTCAACGCCTGGCAGGCCGGATTGCCGCGTTGAGCCGGTTTATCAGCCGCCTGGGTGAGAAGGCAATCCCTTTATATCAGATGTTGAAGAAGACGGATCAGTTCGTCTGGAGTTCTGCTGCTGATGAAGCATTTGAGGACTTAAAGCGGCAATTGGCCAATCCGCCTGTGCTCGCCGCTCCCATTGACAAGGAGCCGTTATTGTTGTATGTAGCTGCTAATGCTCATGCGTTCAGCGTGGCTATTGTGGTGGAGCGAAAGGAGGCAGGTAAGGAGCATCCAGTTCAACGTCCGGTCTATTATATCAGCGAGGTACTCATTGAGTCCAAGCAAAGGTATCAGCATTGGCAGAAGCTGGTATATGGAGTTTTCATGGCAAGTTGGAAGCTCAAGCAATACTTCCAAGGGCACCCCATTACGGTGGTCAGTTCTGCTCCCTTGGGGGATATCATCCAGAACCGGGAAGCGACTGGCCGGATTGCCAAGTGGGCCATAGAGCTTGGGCCGCATGGTTTGAAGTATGTGCCTCGGACGGCGGTTAAGTCTCAAGCACTTGTTGATTTCATCAATGATTGGACGGAATTGCAAGCACCTGAAGAGAAGCCAGATCACACATATTGGACAATCCATTTTGACGGATCTAGGCAATTGGAAGGCTCGGGGCTGGAGTCGTATTAACTTCCCCATGAGGTGATAAGTTTTGTTACGTTCTCCGCTTAATGTTCCCTTGTACTAACAATGCAGCTGAGTATGAAGCCTTGCTCCATGGTCTCCGGATGGCTAAGGAGATGAATCTAAGTCGAGTTAAGTGCTTCGGTGACTCAGACCTCGTGGCTCAGCAAGTATCTGGCACTTGGGACTCCAAGGACCCACTCATGGAAACATATCGTCGTGAGGTGGATATTGTTGCAGGTCACTTTAAAGGCTATCAGGTGGACCACGTGGACCGGGGGAAGAATGAAGCAGCGGACGATTTAAGCCGGCTGGGCTCTCAGCGCAAACCGGTCCCGCCTAATGTTTTTCTGGATGTGCTGCACAACCCGTCGGTCAAGATCCCTAGTGAAGCAGATTTGGCTATTCCTGATCCGGAGGCTCAATTGGTGGCAGCTCTTCATGTTATTCCGGATTGGATGCTCCCTTACCTGGCGTACAAGAACCGGGGCGAGTTACCAGAGGATGAGACTCTGGCTCAACAGATAATCCGGCGATCCAAGTCCATGACTATTATCAACGGCGAGTTGCATCATTGCAGTGTGTCAGGGGCATTTCAACGTTGTGTGTCTCCTGAAGAAGGCCGTGAAATTTTGCGTGAGATCCACGAAGGAGATTGTGGTCACCACGCCGGTTCAAAATCTTTGGTGGCTAAAGCGTTTCGCCATGGCTTCTATTGGTTAACTGCTCATGCTGATGCGGAGGATCTGGTCAAACGATGTGACGGTTGCCAAAAGTTTTCAAGACGTGCTCATGTGCCGGCTCAAGAATTTAGAATGATTCCAATTACTTGGCCGTTTGCGACTTGGGGGCTGGATATGGTTGGGCCTTTCAAAAGGTCCAAAGATAAGAAGACCCACCTCTTGGTGGCGGTTGACAAGTTTACAAAGTGGGTGGAGGCAGAACCTGTTAGCAAGTCTGATGCAGCCACGGTGGTTCAGTTCATCAAAAAAGTGATTTTACGGTTTGGCTTTCCACACAGTATCATCACAGATAATGGTACCAATTTGTCCAAAGGTGCCATGAAGGAGTTCTGCGAATGGGAGCACATCCGGCTCGACGTTTCATCGGTGGCACACCCACAGTCCAATGGTCAAGCAGAAAGGGCTAATCAAGAGATCTTGAGAGGCATCAAGCCCCGGCTTATGGTTCCTTTGTAAAGAACACCGGGTTGTTGGGTAGAAGAGTTACCATGTGTGCTATGGAGCATCAATACTACACCCAACAGATCAACAGGATACACACCGTTCTTCATGGTCTATGGAGCGGAGGCGGTTCTCCCTAGTGATATCCGTCATGACTCACCTCGTGTGGCGGCTTATGTTGAAGCGGACAATGAGACAGCACGGCAAGACGCTTTGGACCTGTTGGATGAAGAATGTGACATAGTAGCCGCCCGCTCGGCGATTTACCAACAGGATCTTCGTCGTTATCACAGTCGCCGAGTCAGAACCAGAACCTTTCAGGAAGGAGATTTGGTGCTTCGGCTCATCCAAGATCACACTGATATGCATAAGCTATCCCCACCTTGGGAGGGACCTTTCGTGGTCAGCAAGAATCTGCACAACGGGTCATACTATCTGATCGATATTCGAGAGCATAAAGACTCACGTACATCAGAGGAGGAGACCAACAGGCCTTGGAACATAGCTCATCTTCGGCCTTAATATACCTGAGCCATTGGCTCTACTTATGTACATATTACAACGCTGTATATATTATGATTAAAAATAATAAACCGGAACCTCAGCTAAAGCGGGGTATCTGTTCTTGTACATCATGTGTGGTTACACGAAGTTGTTCTAAAGCGGCCTCCGGTTTACCCCTTGAGTTAGCTTTTCAAAAGCATCATGTCATATCACTTGGGGGCTTGGTCGTGTCCGAACCAATGCAACACCTCTTGATAGGCGAGAGCCACCAGATCACTTGGGGACTTGGTCACGTCTGAACCAGTCACGCCTCTTGATTGGCCTAAGGCCACAGAATCACTTGGGGGCTTGGTCGAACCCGAACCATTGCCACGCCTCTTGATCGGCATAAATGCCACGGTCTCATTTGGGGACCTGGCTGACTTGAACCATAGCTACACCTATCGGGAGCTTGGTCATGTCCGACCATGGTAACGCCATCTGATCAGCTCAAATAAGCCTCTTTTTGCAAATGGTTTTATCATTGCCTTTGCTTCACACTTTTCTTTGATAGATATTTTCTTTCTTTTTTGTTGCGTTTTTTAAACCGACAAAATTTTAAACCGGTTCACATTGTCAATTGACGGAACACGGTTCATTTTTAATCCGGAGACTATTTGCTCGGTTTGATTTTTTGTTAACATCCTATTACGGAGTAACACGGTGTTTTACAACCCGGCATGGTTTACATGGTAAACCGGCATTATATATATACAGGAGCTGCTGTCTCCTCCAAACAGTGTGGGTTTATAAACCTCCGCTTCAAGATTGGCTAAGCCAACTTCGTGCCCAACGATGGCAGGTATTATGTATCTCAAAGATTTGATCATATGCTTAAATTTCAGATATTTTGATTTTACATATGCAGACATCATACTCCGCCTGATGGTACAACCGCGGTGGCACTTTAAGATTTCTTATGTTGCAGAAAATACTTTGGACAGTTCATTACCCAAAGGAAACACAAGTTGCAGTGGTTATGCGCGAAGGCATATTAAGATTAAGAGTATCAGCTAGCCTATTACAAGGCAACACGGTGCCCAAAATAAGATCATTGTTTTTTCAAAGGAGAAGCAGTTTAAACCAGCTTCTAGCTTGGTCACCAGCCTGGCCTGATGGTTGTGGGTCATCCCGCGCCGCTTCAGCTTCAGTTTCTCTACCCAGCAGCTGGAAATCAACAGTTGTCCAGTCGATTCCCATTAATGCTTGAAAGACAGCTTCATCATGAATCAGCGACGACGGTTCAATATCGGGAGCATAAGTATGCTTACGGATTGGAGGGATAAGATTTTCCGCTTCATGAATTGGTGCAGCTACTCGCTTGTTTTGATTGTCATAATGGGCTTGATAGTGAGACAAGTCTGCTTCTTCAGCCAATTGACAAGCTAGCGGACGCACCTCCCGGTTTATTGCTCGCAGATCCGCTTTACCAAACTCTGACCCGTCTTCCTTCAAGCTGGGATAGCCCTGAGCCGCTTCAATAGGATCAAAATCCGGCACCCAAGCTTTTGCCCGGATTAAGGCATTGATCGCACCGGTTCAAGCAGCAGATTTCTTCAGCTCTTCAACTCGGGCAGGAAGCACCGACAATTTCTGCAGAGTGTCCTGAATCAAAGTGGGCGCTGGCTTGTTGTGGGATGCAGTACAGATGATCCGTTGTGCACCAGTGTACAGTTGTTCGATCAACGTATATGCGGCTTTCAATTTCTTCCGCACATCTAACCCCAAATGACCAATGCGTGTCCCTGAAATATCACCAAGGGTTAACAAGCCGGCAGCTCTATAAGACGGCTGAAGCAATCCAGAAATCAAACCAGCTTACCAAAGATAGCAGTGGTCATGGCATGCGCATGCCGCTTTATGCTGGCCAGTTCGTCCACCACCGGTTTAAGTGCAGCCTCGACATCTTCTGCTCATTTGGTTAAAGCGGATTTTTCAGTGGCCCAATCCACCCGCTCTTTCTTGAAACCCTCCTTAAGCTGTTCAATGGCGCGTAAAGTGCTGGTTAACTCCTCTTTTGCTTTGGAGGTTTCAGCTTGTTGGGACTTTAGATTTTCTTGGAGATCGGCGACTTGGTTCTCTTTAGTCTTCAGTTCAGCCTGCATACAGACAGTTATATGATTCAGCAAGCAGTGCAAGAATTGAAGCACCAACCACATAACAAGTTATGCACTTGGCGCTTGGGGGCTAATGCCTATTTGATCTTCATATTACTTGATTATAAAGTCCCAAGCTCAATACAAGTATTCAACTTGGCACTTGGGGGCTAATGGCTATTTGTTCAAATAAGTTCTGATGCGGCGATATTAATTACTTAAGTCCCGGTTTAACTACACTAAGTTGAACTGGCCCTTGGGGGCTACATCAGCGAATTTTGAGGCTTTAACATTTATATTAGTAAGTCCCGATTTGAAAGAAGATTACAAACCGGTCCTTGGGGGCTAGGCCAGTCAGCAAGCATTGAAGCATACAAGTAGGAAAGAGCATATGGAAGTTACCTCATATTTATCTTTCATCATGTTAACCAGACCGGCTTCATAGTCATGACTGGTATACAGCCGGTTCAGATAGTCGGAATGGATGTCTTGGGCGTTCAGAGCAGCGTAAGTTGCCAGATCAACATTCCACTTGCCCTTGCCAAAGGTAGCAAATTCTTCCTTGGCAGTATGTTTAGACAAAGCGACAGGATTGCTTGGCTCTGTATGGCCAATGCCAGTAATAACAACTTCATCATCCTTGGCGTCGCCTGTTTGCACTAGGGCCGTTGGCTTATCAGTAGGCTTTGATGGATTGGTGGATTTCTCAATCCGGATGGGGCTTGTGGGCTGGTTGACAAGACTTGAGGTATCAATAGGCCTCTCTTCAGCAATAGGATCATCATCCCGTTGCGGTGGATCATTGGGTATATCTTCAGGAATAACCGCTTCAAGATCTGGTATTGTGCCCGGTTCAAGGATGGCATCTTCTTCAGCCGCTTTATCTAGGCGAGCCTTCTTGCTTAGCTTAGGCTTGGCCCTGAAAGGAGTAACAAAGGCCAGTACAGTATATGCTACAAAGTAATACACCAAAAGCATTATGATAAGTATGGCTTACCCAAGCACCGTTTTGAGCGGCGGCAGTTGGGTAGCTGATGACTCGCCAGATGATGAATGGGAAGTGACCTGATAATCAGAGTCAGACGGATTAAGAGGTTGACGAAGACAGCCCATTTTAGGACAAGCACTGACAGGCAAATTAGAGACCTCTGAATGGCGTTTCCGAACCGGACTATTCGGTAAACCGGCGGAGGTAACTACCTGGCCACTATGCCGGGTTGTGCGGCGAGCTTCGTGCTGTTGGGTCTTCATAAGAAATTTGGGATCCAAGTAAGCAAGAGGATGAGAAAATTTAACCTTCCGGTTTGCCTGACGGATTTTTAGTGAAGGCAAAGGATCTGAATCGGAGGAAAGAATAATTACCTCTGCAACATTAGCATGACTGGCTTCGGCATCATCGTGACAAATATCATCATCAATAAGGCACATGAAAAATAAGCCAAGTGAATCAAGCTCTACCTCAAGGTTCGGGTTACCCACATCGTCATCAGTGGCCGGATCAGAGGATGCAGTGGTTCTTTTCCTGTGGGTAGTCTTCTTCACAGCTTTAGTCTTTTGCCGGGTTGGTCGTTCCGGTTTATCTGCTTTTTCTGGCTTCTCCTGTGGAAGTTTCTTGCTCCAAAACGGATCATTACCCTGGTAAAACAGATGTTGGTGTTAAACAATGACCAGATATACCAATAGCAGGTTCAATAAAAAAAGATCAAACTCTTACAGCTAGCGGTTTGTAGGTAGCATAGAAGGGAAGCAGGCCGGTTTGAGCACAGACGTATTCCGGTTCATTCAGCATTTTATTCACAGCCTTTGTGATTTCTTAATCGGTAAGCTGGATGTTAGCATGCCGCAGTGGGTCATCAACACTGCTAGTATACTCGCACATCAAACCGGAGCGCTGCCTAAGGGGCAATATGCTCCACGATATCCAACAGCGAGCGAGATCAACTCCTGTTAAACCATTGGCCAGGAAGGCTCTGAGCTTGGACAGTTGAGGAGCGTATTTGCTTCTCTGCTTGGCAGTCAACCTTTGCGGAAAGGGGTGTGTATTGCTAAGCCGCTCCGGACGAAAGCCAGGCAAAGGATTTTCACCAGCAGGGGAGGTGTCTTTGCAATAGAACCATGTTTGATTCCACTCTTTGGGGTGGCTGTGCAGTTTGGCGTGAGGGTATGTGACCTCTTTTCTTTTTTGAATCGCCACACCACCCAATTCTGTGTTGGAACCATCAGTAAACTCAGTGCGGTGGTTTAGATGGAAGCAGTCTCTGAACAGTTCAACGGTGGGCTCCTCTTGAAAGAACACCTCACAAAGTACTTGGAAATGACACATGTTTGTGACAGAGTTGGGGCCAATGTCTTGTGAGTGGAGTTGAAAATTGGCTAAAACATCCCGATAAAATATAGAACCGGGAAGCTTAAAGCCCCGGGCTAAGTGATCTATGAAAACGACGACCTCTCCTTCTTGAGGTGTGGGAGGACATTCTTCGCCAGGGACCCTCCAATGGATGGTATTTTTGCTGCCTAAAGCGCCGATCAGGACTAAGTTGTTTAGTTCAGTCTCTGTGATGCGAGAAGGGACCCAGTTGCACTCATATACTTGCTTGGCCATGATGAAATCTACAAAATAGGTGATTCTGGTTCAAGAATGCATTGATTAAAGTACACTGGCATGTCCAATATTAAAACCGGAGACAGTTCTATCTAAACCGGAGTTTTATGAAGCAATAGCATCTGGCGGTTCAACAAGGGGACTAATGGTATGTACCGGTTTGGCAATTTTTCTACAAAGTTAAACCGCCGGATCTAAGCATTGAAACAGTTGAGATTGCGGATAGATAAGTGTACAGAAATAGATTTCACAAGATTTCTCTACAGCAACGGATCTGAAGCAAGTTCAGAAAAGAAGGAAAATATTCAAGGTTCAAAAAAGAGCAGTACTGAATCAATGGGCAGAGATATAGGTAGATCTACGGTCTGGAGGCATATAAGTAATTCGAATGCTAAGAGCTACCGCTGCACAGAGCAAAGGTTCACAGGTTCATCTAGGATCTATCATATGGGTATGAAGCAGACGATGAACTCTGAAGAACTTGGAAACCCTAGAACGGATCTACAGAGGAAAAGGTAAAGAACTCACCGGAGCCAAGGAAGAAACGGAAGGTCACCGCGATGCTCTGGTACAGTCAGGGTGATGCAGCGGCCAGGGTTGGAGCAGAGGTCGTCGATGGCGGCGGAGCTCCGAAGCTGGACGACGCGGGGAAGACGAAGCAGAAGGGCACGAAGGGGAAAAAGAAATGACCCTTCGGTCTTATTTATAAGGCAAGGGGCATGTGTCAGGCGCGAAAATCAAGGAACCGTGGGTATGGAAACAGAGCTGTCGCCTCGATTGTCGCAGACCTATTAAACAAAAAAGGTATCATGGATAAATTTTTTAACAAGTGACGTCATGCCGGTTTACAATGACCAGAGAAGATGACATCATGGCGGTTCAATAAAATACAAGAAGATATTGGAGGTGAAGATTTTGCTAAGGATTGACATGAACTTGTTCAAATCAATCTGGGGCCTAATGTTGGGGATATTACTACTGGGCGTAAACCGGCCTATCTGGGCCGGGTTAACTTCATCGGTAGTTAATTATGTTAAAGCCCAAGAAGGCAGATGAGAGCTCAAGACCCATAGTCGGTTCAAGGCCTGTAGCCGTAAACCGGCGTTAGTATTTAACTTGTATTGTAAGTTAGGAATAAGTAGAGACCAAACCGGACACATCTATGAGCCGGTATTGGGACTCTGTGAACCGACGGGTGTCACCCGTGTATATAAGGGGACGACCCGGCGGCGGTTCAAGGACGATAGACAACAACTCGAGACTTAGGCGAAGCTTGTTTGCTCCCTAGTCATTGAAACCCCATCAATTCCATCACAACTAGACGTAGGCTTTTACCTTCATCGAAGGGGCCGAACTAGTATAAACTCTCTTGCGTTCCTGTGTCCGCTTTAACCCCTTCAAGCTAACCCGTCGCGATGGCTCCACGACTAAGTCCTTTCTCTAGGAAATCTGCCGTGACAAAACCACGACAGTGCGTGTGTGTATAATCACCACACCAGCTCCTGTGTGTTAAAACAGACGGCTCAGCATACCAATACAAGGCCATCTTGTCCGTTGTGCCCGCGGTCATGACTTCGAACCACCATCCAAATATTTTTTTGTCGTTTGTTTTCATTCTTACTAGCAAGATGCCTGTGCGTTGCATGTAACATCAAGATGCATTTGTATGACTTGTTTATCTTGTGAGAGAAAAGGATGAAGGAGGGAAGGCCTTATTTGCAAATGTGGAGAGGTGTGTGGGTACCTTTTTACAAAATTGCCATAGTTTCTTTCCTATCCGTCAGATATAAATCGGACGACCTATATTGCAGGATGGCAGGCACACCATCATCACCAACTCTATTTTTTATAAAAGTGTATTTTATGTATTTTGTAAGTGTGTAGATGTAGAGTAGATACAAGTCGACAGGTGGGCACGATGGTAGTGAGATAATGTGATGCAACACTAGAGGTGCCACGTGGAGCGTTTAACTGGTCAACTAGTCATGTCACGAGCAAATACAGAGTTGTACGGTGAGCCCGTGACTGCATAATAACCACTAAACGTAAATGGTGACTGTAATGAGTGGATTCTGAAGTCCAATGTACGTGTCGTGCTTTCGCTTCAAATACAATGATCGTCATTGCATATATCACAAGAGAAAGATGAAACATGCGTGAATTTTTTGGGGGCTTACTTTTAGAGGACCTGGAGATAGTTTTGTGTGCATACGTGAAAGGGGCGTGCAGGGGGGGTATGTGATGGAGAGAGAGATGCTCTTCATTTCTCTTTATTACGACTAACTTTGTATATAGTATAAAAATATACAAATTCACAGTGCGGAATAAATATCATTGCAGGCACCATGCAATGCAAATTAGCATTCGTACTCCTCCATATAACTTTGTAATGTTGTATATATGTAGAAACTCTAAAATAATTTTTAGGCCACACTTTATTCAAAAGGAATGTTGTATGCGAAATAAACGTGAAGAGAGGGCTTTTTAGATCAATGGGGTATGTGATGTAACATGTGTGAATGTGTAGTTGATGCATTTGGCGGGGCCTAGAGAGGTATGTGTGTGTATTACGTATTCGAGAGAGGCATCGATAGAGGGGCCGACGGGGGGGGGGGCGTGGGAGAGATGGCACGACAAATGAGAGTGGTCTAGAGAGAGAGAGAGACGAATATGACGTCACGACAAGAGATTCCATTCCCTTGAGTGTGTATATGCAAGGGGGGAGGGAATAGAGGCACCAGGAGAAATTTTCTGTGTGTGTGGTGTTTGTGTTGGTATGTGTGGGTGTGAGAAGATAATGAGACGTGGAGGCAGAGGGTGTGTCGCCGCGTGAGGTCCGGTGGGTCGAGGTGAGGCCCTTCGTTCTGTTCCATCCTGCACCACATTGGTCGGCCCATGATGCATTTAGGAAGACCCATGGATGACTAGTCGTACAAGACAAAGATAGCAGAATTGTGAAGGACTCTGTGTCCACTGACAAAGCCCACTAGGATTTGTAACCCTAGGTTCTCGGACTAAGGTAACCCCTTTATCTTTGATATTACTATTCATCTAACCTAACTTTAAGGGGCATCCTACAGAATACTCTGCTAGAATCATACTCGTCGATTAGGAAGAGAGGTGTGAGACAATGCGTGAGAGATAGGCGTAAAGATAATGTGCGTACATGAGACACGTAGGCAGGTCCATGTATATAGAAAGGGTCGATGAGGATTGTGCGTGTGTATGTTTGCGAGAGGAAGAGTGCTTGTGATAAAGGTTAGTGAAAACAGTTGTAAATGGTTACGAGAAGGAGGGAGGGTTATATCTAGAGCATGTGTGCGAGAAAGACACCTCGGGAGAGAGTGTGTGAGCATGTGTGAAAGACCACCAATGGAGAGTGAAACTACACGTAAAAGACTGCTCTACACATTGATTAAAGATATAAATTGTATTCAAATATTAGGATGGGATCATGATATTTGCAATTCGCGTAAGGAGCGGTCATTGATCCATCAAACATATAGATTCTATCGAATTTGAGCATGTCTATGTTATTATTCGACACAATTGATCCACATAGTTAGTATTTTGAACTCCACACAATGCATCGCTTTAGCAATCGAATATAAACGTGAGTATAGTTCATGGTGTGTGTGTAAAGCACATTATACATACGAAAGTTACACAATGTACATTATAAATAGCTACTACCTATGAACTAGCATACATTTGAATTCAACTTAAGGTGGTTTAAAAAATTGAATTCAACATGAAGTCCATTCAATTATTTGAATTTGATATCATGGCATTTGTAAACCATACCTAAACTATGGGGGCACCAATCTTTGCTCTGATTTTGTACATAATAGCATATGTAGTCGTGTATAAAATAGATTCAAATTTAGCTCCTCCATTCCAAAATAATCGTAGTTATAGGATTTTCAAGTGTCAAAATTTCAAAAAGAAGCGGATAATTTAATGAGGTTTTCAAACATATCGGGTCAAATATAACGTAGTATATTTAGGTCAATCCTCATAGTTCAAGAGTACTCTAAACGTGAATGCTTGTGTTTCAAAATTTCGAACGAAGCACCAAAAGAGCCTCTACTCGCCCGAAACTGCGTGAGACCAATGTTTGGTAGTACAAGGAAATTACTTTTCTAATAACTCCGACCCGTGAAACCTACTGGCCCGACGTCCAAAGGTCTAAACCGGGGTTGGTTTGTAGCTTCATCTAGACGCCACGCAACCGCATCCGAAAAACATTCATACACAATGGCTGCCTAAGCACACATGCGCGCGGCCGAAATCGCTCCCGCCCACTATTTGGGACACCTGAGATTACCATCCTACCCCCGACCCGCAGTAGGTCCGATATTTAAGAGGGGGCAAAGTTTGTACTTTCCCCAAATTTTAAACAAGCGCGTCCCATTTCTGTTCAAAAAAGCCAAAAACAAGCGCGTCCCAGACCGAAACATGGTTCCCCCCACCCATCTGATTCCCCATTCATACTCCGTGGGCGCCAAAACTACCTCTCCACCAGCCGTGAAACCCCGGCGTCCTCCGTCTGCCACCCCATCCCGCCCATCTACCGCTGCCCTCCTTCATCATGCCGGAGCCGATACCCCGACGTCGTCGTCCACCGCAACCTCAACCGCAACGCCCTGCACGGCTAGTAGTTGAAGCCGAGGCCGAGCCGTCCGTACCCGAGCCAGTTCAACCACGTCGTCCTGTGCCTCACCACTGCCGCTCCAACTTCGCCACCCTCCACCCCACCGGAGTCGTTCCTGCTACGACGTCCTTCGCCGCCTCGGATCTGCTTCCCTCCCGCTGACATACGACCACGGCAACACAGTCAACAATTTGGCCATGGGTTCGTCCAAGCCTGCACCCTCCAGAACATCGGTTTCCCCGGTAAAAAGAAGAAGATCGGCGCAACTTGTGGAGGTGACCACACCGGCAACCGAAAAAGGTACACCTCTTCCCTTATTGTGCAAATCTTATGTCTCTTCTTGCACGGTATTCATCCCACAGAAGACACTAGTTGACTGCTTCTTGATACTAGATGTTCCTAGTAACTCGCGATGCACAAGGTTTCTCCTCATGTACTATTTCACCTTAGCTAGAGGTCCGTCGCCCCCCTGAATTTCAATTTCTAGCCACTTGATTCCCAATTAACGGAAGCATTCCCCAGCGTAACAGGCGCTAGTACGCCTATTACGCCGGGGAAGCAGCACCTTGGTGTTTATCTTAGGGGCATGTGCGGCCTAGAGCTACTGGCGCCTGATCTGGAGGTCGGCCGGGATTAAAGGGATGGCCTGGGGGCGCTGCCAAGCACGGCAGTGGTGTGCGGTCGATGGGAGGGCGGGGCGGCGGACGCAGGGGTCTGGGCCGGTGGTCGCTGGCGGTTCGAGAAAGATCGTCAACAGTGACTGGCGGGAGGTAGACGAAGGCCATTTGCCCGTTCCTTATAGATCGGACGGTTCATTAAAAAAATCGACTGACCTATTTATTTTCAGTCAACTGTTATCTTAGATATGACCACATGTGGTGGTGTGCTCGAGGAGTACCTGCATTTCCAGTGCTCATACATTACAAAATCATACAGAGTAGAATCTAATTTTGTTTGCCATGCAATGTTGTAGAGCTATCATATGTCTCCTGTCATTTATTTTTCAGCCACCTACTATCTGCTAGTTTTACAGTGCACTAGTTCTACACACACTTCACCCTTACTCTCACTTTTGTGTTTTTATGCAAGGGTATTTCAGACTCTGCTGCCATGAGAGAAGCCAAAAAGAAAAGAGATAAGTCGCTTCAGTTTGGTGTGCGGCTAGGCAAGACACGTTTCAACGCTTTAAAGGGTGCAGTGTCAGCAGATGGAGATGGGGAACGTAGCTCTGGAGTTGATGACCTCGCTCGCAATGAACCACCATCCCAGGTGCTTGCTTTAACTTCGCGGCGTCATATGTGGTTGCATGTTCCATATGGTGTCTAGCTTGTATTTGAAAGGCCGAAGTCGGTAAGATAAGGAAAGATATTTTTTTACATGAACCACCATCCCGTGAGCACCAGAAGACAAATAGCTAGTCAGGGCACTGGACGAGCCAGTGATAAGCCCAGCAAAGATAGGCATCACCTGGAAGCCAACTAAAAAGCTGCGATGGTGGCGAAGTAGCCCGCCTCCCACCAGGCTCTCAGGTCCTAGATGATCATGCTCACCACTCCAGCTGGATGTCTAGCTTGTATTGCTTCCAATTTGGTTAAATTGCATCTGCTTAGCTTACACATTATACCTTTGAATATGACATGCCTTTCTGTTTTTGGTACATACTAGTACATCTATGTATTAACCATGTTCTTACATCAAACTAATGTTCTTGTGTATCCCTCATTAATCACTTATGACGAGGCAGGCAGGCAAGGGGACTACTCCTCAGTTAAAGAATGCAGCGTCAGCCTCCCGACATGATTACAGCATTTCCTCTACACTAGCATCGCAGGTGCTTGCTCTAACTTGGCAGCATGATATGTGGTTGCATTTTGCATATGGTGTCTAGATTGTAATTCTTCCAAATTGGTTAAACTGGATGTGCTAGTCTTCTTAGCTTATACATTATACCTATTAATGTGACATGCCTTCCTGTATTTAGTACATAGTACATCTGTCTATTAAGCATGTCCTTACATAAAACTATTGTTTTTTTTGTATCCCGCATCAATCAACATGACGAGACACCTTTAGTATATGCAGTGCGATATTAGTTGCATCTTTCATATGATTTATAGGATGCGCTGCTTCTAATTTGTTGAAATTCCATTTATGATGGGACGCTTTTAACTTGGCAGAGTCATATTGGTTGCATCTTTCATGTGGTGTCTAGCTTGCATTGCTTCTTATTTGCTGGAATGGTTTCTGCTTAGTTTACACAAACAGTTGTGAACATGCCATCTCGTCCTGTTTTTCGTACATATTCCATCCTGGTATCATGTGTTTGCCTTACATCAAAGTAGGGATTGTCAATATCATGCATGAATGAGTTCTAAAGAGAGAATTTTATTGCTTTTTCTTGTCGGTTTTACTTGACAATTCAAAGTCAATAAAGCAGAAGGAAGTTAGCAAGGCAGCGGATAAAGGTGCTCCTTACGAACGGAGGGCCTCTACAGTTTCTACTCCTCCACACCCCCAAGATGATTTCCAAGACAACACATGCATAGACACTCAACAAAGCTGTGTTTATGATGAGCACGTCTCCCCTAGTGCAGCATCACTGGTGCTCCCTCTAATTTGGCACTGTTATATGTGGTTGCATGTTATGTGTGATGTCTAGCGTGTATTGCTTCTAATTTTGTTGAATTTCATCTGCTTACTTTACACATTATACTTAAATAAGACACGTGTTCCTGTTTCTAGAACATACAATATCTGTCTATCACACCATGTTCTTACCTCAAATTACTACTAGTGTGTAACCTGCAACAATCACTTATCATAAGACCCGTTTGACTTCAGAGTGTGATATAGGTTACATTTCACATTCTTTTCTAGCTTGTATTACTAATTTGTTGAAATGGCACTTATGACGAGACAGTTTTAACTTGGTAGAGTGATATTCGTTGCATCTTTCATATGGTGTCTAGCTTTCATTGCTTCTAATTTGTTGAAATGCCTTCTCCTTAGTTTACACATCATAAGCTGTGAATATGCAATGGCACTAATGACGAGAGACCTCTAACATGGTAGTCTAATGTTGTTTGCATCTTGCATATGATTTATTTCTTGTACTGCTTCACATTTTTTTAAACGCCATTTATGATGAGACACTGTTAACTTGGCAGAGTGATATTTGTAGCATCTTTCATATGGTGTCTACCTTCCATTGCATTGCTTCTAATTTGGTGAAATGTCTTCTTCTTAGTTTACACATCATAGTTCTAGTTATCTCTTTCGTCCTGTTTTTCATACATATTACATCCTCCTATCATGTGGTTTTCTAACATCAAAGTTTAGTTCGTCTGCATCATGCATCAATTTGTTCTGAAGAACTAAATTGTTATTCGTTTTTCTTGTCGGCTTGACTTAACATGGCACACAGAAAGAGGAAGAATCACAGAATGGCAGGGAATGAGAAGCGGATGGATCCTGCAGATTCTGCTAGTACTGATGGTGCAATAGAAGGTCAAAGTCTAGCAGAAAATTCTACAAACACGACATCCCATGCTACACGAGTTGCAAAAAAAAAGACAAACAGAAACAAATAGCTGCCACCAAACAAGCAGAGACAAACCTAGTTCTTGCAACACCTACCACAATACTACCAGCTGCACGACGTATTCGTGCGTCAACTGAGCTAGCAGCATGTTCCCAAGCTCCCTTGCCACCTGACACTACTTCCCAAGCACTCTTGACACAAGACGAGTTGGCAATATCAGATGAACCTTGTGAGCTTCAATAGCAAGAAGGTAGTTGCTGGAGTCAAGTTACAGTTGCATGCTTCTTTATATGTAGTCTCACAGTTTGATGTACACTAACACTTCCTATGTTTGTTGTTGGACTAGCACCTAGGCGCAAGAGGAAACAAACATCAGGGATAATGCTCGATAGGTTAACTAAATCTAGAGGAGGAAGAATGGAGATCCATTTTGAGGCAGGTTTTAAAAGGCCACGTGATGCTATAGAGTCAGCCAAGTTAGTATCAGAGACAGCGGTTGCTGTTAGGTGTCATGTATGTATCCTCCCAACATGGATTCGGTACAGAAATGACAAAGACGAAACCCAGTTCAACATATTCCTCGACCATTTATCTGTAAGTATGGTTATGTATGGAAACTAGTAATATCGTCTTGCTCTGTCCAATACTTTCTAGGTTACTGATAATGAGACTCCCATAATTTTCAACAGATGAGGTTCAAGTTGGGATAGTCAAGATGATGCAACCAGACAAGCTTGCACCCATGTTTTCAAGTTTGCTCTGCGACGGTATCATTATAACTTGAGGAAAACTCACTTTGAAGGCAAGGCTAACAGTGAACTTGCCCAAACATCTCCAGTGGAAAATATATCTGATGAAGACTGGAGAGGCCTCGTTAAACACTGGTCCGATCCGAAGTATCAGGTACATTATATATGTGTCATCAGATCACATGTTGAAGTCCTATTTACGCATGTGCCACACAAATCTATCTTCTTGTAGGTGAACTGTTCAAAGAACAAGGCCAACTGTACGAAAGTGAAATTCCAACAGACAACAGGATCTCGTAGCTATATTGCACACTGTGAGGCTCTTATAATTAGCTGTTGTTTCACTCTTTTCGTTGTACCATATTATCAGATCTATATTGACTTGTTCCAAATGCAGAGGAAAGCTCGCAAGGACCAAAAAGTACCTGAACCAAATGCTGTTGAAATCTTCAAGGACTGTCACACCAGCAAGAAGAAGGGCATGACTACACCAGTCAAAGCCGCTGTTGTAAGTCCATAATCCTCATGCCTTTTAACTACTACTTACTCTGACTTGTGCCTTGAACTTCATGGTTTGCAGCCAATGTCTATTACTCTTTTCAATTTTATACACAATTGTCTTAGCGTATCATTGCACCTTACAAGGTTTAAAAGAGAGGATTGATGTTCCTTTGATCTTGACCCGTAATATAGTTCCGTGCTGGACTTGCCCACACAACGTTACAATTGCCTATTTGTCTGTTCTCAGTTGTTTTGTGATATGAATGATGTCATACTATGCTTACCGTATTATAAACTTCGTCTCTTTATCCTTAGCCCTCAATACAATGTGAAGAAATAGACAATACATTAGCGATGGTACATGGTCATATGTTTGGAACCTGGTTTTATTATGTACTTTGCAATAAAATACAACTAATATTTTACATGGGTTCACCAGAATAAGTTTTGTATATAGACCAAAGTTATTTTGTTTGGTTTTGCTGCCTCCTTAATATCTTTTGTTCTGGTACTACTAATGTAAAACCTCAACTTTTCAGCGAGCTATGGAAAAAATGGTGGAACCACCACCTTCTGAAGGTGGCGAGGCAACTATAACTGCAATGTCAGCTCTTGCTGCAGCGGGTCAGTACCTGTCCACTAAGAGTGCCAAAAGCACGTTCCTGCGTAATACTGGGTTGGTTGTTAAGGCAATATCGTCCAAAGTTCCTCATGATAAAGATATGCATGCTCAAAGCAATGTTGTATCTGCGCTCCAGACACAAGTCCATTCCCTAACAGAGACCCTTTGTGAAACAAGGAGAAACATTGCTCAATGTCGTCAAGATATGCATGGTTTTGAAACCAGACTATCAGACATTTGCTATGTTGTTCAGGAGCCTAGGGGAAATGAAGGCGAGGGTTATGGTGGTCCATCGGACAATACAGCATGAAAACGTAACAGTCAGGTCAAATGAACTGAGCTTCTGAACTTCTGGTGGTGCATTTATCTGCTAGACTGTTAAGTTTTATGCCAACCTTCCTTTTGTTATATAGTTGTAATTTGTTTTGGTGCGATACAAAATTTATTCTTAACATGCAGCCGCCGCCTGAAGAAAACAGCAAGCCATTTTTGTATAGTGTAGGGTGTTCCCTATATTTGCACTGGTGGCGATCTTTGATGCCGAGTGGATTTAATCTGTGCAATCGCCTTAATAGCCTAGCGTTAGTTTCGGCCTTATTTATTTCCTAGTCTTCTTTTTCCCTGGTTTGCTACTGGCCGCAACTACCATGGGCCATATACGGGTCGTAGGATCCATCGGTCTCCTACGGGCTGTCGATAAATGGGCCTGTAATCGGTGGGCCTCGGGCCCTCAGATAAATGGGTCTATATGGGCCATAATCAGGCGTAATTGGTATCGCCCAGCATGGTAATAGGCCGTAGGACAGCAAAGGCTTAATTCTGTCACAGGCATAACGGGTCGTTAATGGGCCAGAATATAGGACGTGCTGGAAATGGCGCAACGGGTTAACATGCCAGAAACGGGCCGATTCTTGCCATGGGCCGAATTTGGCCCATTAGGGTAACAGGCCAGTAACGGGCCGACTCTTGCCATGGGCCGAATTTGCCCCATTAGTGGCACAGGCCAGTAATGGGCTGACTCTTGCCATGGGCCGAATTTGGCCCATTAGGGGAACAGGCCAGTAACGGGCCGGAAGTAATCGAGGGCTGAAAAGGAGCCCAAGAACGTATGGGCCGTCAATAGGCCGAAAGCTAACACGGGCTGGAAACGGCCCATGTAAATCACGGGTCATTAACGGGTATAAAGAAAATTACTGTTCATTATGGGCTAGAGTCACCGTGGGCCTTTACCTAGGCCGGCCTATTATGGCACACGAAAATCTTGTGGGCCTTTACCTGGGCCGACCAATTATGGCCTGCGGAATCTTGTGGGCCTTTAGCTGGGCCAGCCCATTATGGTCCGCAAAATCTCGTGGGCCTTTAGCTGGGCCGGCCCATTATGGCCCGCAAAATCATGTGGGCCTTAAGTTAGGCCGGCCCATTTAAACTTGTTGGGCCGTGTCACGTGTCGACGTATCATAGGCGCCTTCTGTCCAGTGAATGGATGACATCTGTCCCGACGATGAGCCGAACACGTGTTTCCTCTAGCCGATGATGATTTCACACGTGGCAAATCCCCATTGGTCGGGGCTGTTAACGGGTTATCGGATCCAAAACCCGACCCGATAGCTTAACGGTGTTCCGTTACGGTGGATGCCACGTGTCGGTCACCCTTGATGAAAGCACTTCTGTGACGCGCGATTTATCGTCATGGAAGTGGACACTTCCGTGATGATAATTTTGGTAATGTCATGGAACACTTCTACGACAGCACAGGTATGACTATCTTGATTCTGTCATAAATTTTTCATGGATGTACATGCATGACAAAAAAAAGCAACCTACTGTGACAAACACGTATCATCAAGGAAGTGTATTTTTTTTGTAGTGACCTGCCGTTCCAAGTAAATTTGCATGTGCCAAACTCTAAACCTTCAAATAAACATTCTGTTTTGTATGCTCGAATAGCTCATGTATCAACTAGGGCTGTCTGTATCTTCCATGTTAGGAGGGTTATTCTCAAGAGGAGTGGACTCCGCTCCTCACTCACGAGAAAATGGCTGGTCACCGGGATGCCCAGCCCCATGCTTTATGCAAATCAAATCGAAATAATTGCAAACAAAACTCCCCCGGGACTGTTGTTAGTTGGAGGCACTCGTTGTTTCAAGCAAGCCATGGATTGATGCTTGTTGGTGGAGGGGGAGTATAAACTTTACCATTTTGTTTGGGAACCACCTATAATGTGTATAGCATGGAAGATATCGCCATCTCTCAGTTGTTATGTTGAGAATGAAAGTATACCGCTCAAAATATTATTCTTATCTACAAATCCCTGCTTCCCTCTGCGAAGGGCCTATCCATTTACTTTTGTGTTGAGTCATCATCCTCTTATTAAAAAGCACCAGTTGGAGAGCACCGCTGTCAATTGCATCCATTACTGTTAGTTTACATTGAGTATGACTTGACTGGATCTCTTTTACCATGAATTACAATGTCCAGTCAGTCCTTGATCTTTAAAGGTGCTTTGCATTTATGTTTTGCGGTCTCAGAAAGGGCTAGCGAGATACCATCTTGTTATATCATATTATGATTGTTTTGAGAAAGTGTTGTCATCCTAGATTTATTATTATTGCTTGCTAGTTGATTATGCCATTGATATGAGTAAACATGAGACCTAAATGTTATTGTGAATATGGTTAGTTCATAATCTTTGCTAAAAACTTGAATGCTAGCTTTACATATTTACAACAACAAGAGCAAACAGAGTTTGTAAAGGTTTTTCTTTATCACTTTCAGTTTATCGGCTGAATTGCTTGAGGACAAGCAAAGGTTTAAACTTGGGGGAGTTGATGCGTCTCCGTTGTATCTACTTTTCCAAACACTTTTGCCCTTGTTTTGAACTCTAACTTGCATGATTTGAATGGAACTAACCCGGACTGACGCTGTTTTCAGCAGAATTGCCATGGTATTATTTTTGTGTAGAAATAAAAGTTCTTGGAGTGACTTGAAAACCAACGAAGAATTATTTTGGAATATATAAAACATACTGGAAGGAAGATCCACGTCAGGGGAGCCTCCACCTGTCCACGAGGGTGGGGGCGCGCCCTACCCTCCTGGGCGCGCCCCCTGCCTCGTGGGCCCCCTGACGCTCCACCGACCTCAACCTTGACTCCATATATTCACTTTCGAGGAGAGAAAGTCAGAGAGAAGAATTCATCACGTTTTACGATATGGAGCCGCCGCCAAGCCCTAAAATCTCTCGGGAGGGCTGATTTGCAGTCTGTTCGGGGCTCCGGAGTGGGGAGTTCGTCGCCATCGTCATCATCAACCTTCCTCCATCACCAATTTCATGATGCTCACCGCCATGCGTGAGTAATTCCATCGTAGGCTTGCTGGACGGTGATGGGTTGGATGAGATTTATCATATAATCGAGTTAGTTTTGTTAGGGTTTGATCCCTAGTATCCAGTATGTTCTGAGATTGATGTTGTTATGACTTTGCTATGCTTAATGCTTGTCACTAGGGCCCGTGCCATTGACGGTGTCCTGGACTAGGGGGTACTCACCGCGTCATCTCCAGATCTATTAGATTGGGCCAAGGACCCCCATGGCCGTATACTCATGGGCCAGTTTGGACAGCTGCCGCATACATGGAAGATTCCACAAGACTTGGTGATCAAGACAAGGACTCCTCCCCACCGGCGTATTCGGCTAGGACTCTTGTTATCCTAGGCCTCTGGTGCATTATATAAACTGAGGCCAGGCTAGTCGATAGATGATATACGACAATCATACCATAAGCTAGCTTCTAGGGTTTAGCCTCTATGATCTCGTGGTAGATCGACTCTTGTAATACTCATATCATCAATATCAATCAAGCAAGACGTAGGGTATTACCTCCATCAAGAGGGCCCGAACCTGGGTAAACATCGTGTCCCCCGCCTCCTGTTACCATCGATCCTAGACACACAGTTCGGAACCCCCTACCCAAGATCCGCCGGTTTTGACACCAACACTGGTGCTTTCATTGAGAGTTTCGTTGTGTGATCGGCAAAAGGATCAATGCCTCGCCCGTAGGTCAATTGCGACACCGGCTTCTTTGTCACCGGCTTGGCCGGTCACCTTGGCTGGACCGAGGACTGTGCCCTACCTCTGATAGTCATGTTCGGATGAGGGCCTTCATCAACATCAACTCCGATCTCTATCAAGATCATGAAGGAATCATCCAGGGAGCCAGGCGGCTCAACGTCAACATTGATCTCGGGCGACCGTGCTATTTTTCTGGACAGCGAACTCGTATCCGCCGCCACCGCCTCCTCAAATGTCATTTTAATGATTGCTTTGATGTAATTGTGCGGAATTGAGTCTACAACAACCCTGGAAAAACTCGTCGAGTTCCGATGGAGGAATCTCTGGCAATCCGTAATATACAGGAGCCCTGTCAAATCTGGACGGGAATCTGGACGAGTTTAGGGCGTGGTGTCCAGCTTCCAGCTCGGACGTCCTTTGGAAGATCCAACCGTCGATCGAGTGCGGAATTCCTATATCTACGACCCCTCAAATTTCAGCTCGATCCGACCGTCCAAACTTCGTGAACCTTTCGATTAGTGCATCACTTTTTGGATCTATTTTCTGTGTGAAAAAAATCCGACCCGAGTTCGTCTTTTTTATGAACGGGATTTCGGAAATCCTTTTTGAAGGAATTTTTGTATGGGGTATTGTGTTTTGTTCCCAAACACATCCCACTAACTTTAAAATCTTTTGAACATGATCTTCACCATCATGCTGGTGTCAAACCAGTCTAGCAATATTGCTCCACGGCTGCCGACCTGCGCTAGACACGTCGTCACTTTGTTGAGCCGAGCTCGACTTCTTCGAATCATCATCTCGGCAAGCCGAATAGGAGTTCAGCATCGCGAAGGATAAATCATCACCAACATTGCCGCCCCACGGATTACACGGAGCGGGCACACCGGCATCGCCACACGGTCACTTAATCAAGCCGGCATTGACCATGTCACGACCTGCATCGGCAGGGCCGCACTGTTGCTCCTTCAAGCCGGTGTCCATCACGCCGACCTACTTTGACTCATCGGCTGACATCGAGGCTTCGACATCTCGGCTGGACCGGGGGCTTCGCCATCTCTTCATCAACCTACTCCGGAGACTTCGGCGTCACTAGCCGACCAGCTCCGTCACGTTAGCGGGACCGAGGGCTTTGCCTCGGCAAGCCAACCTTTGCCAGCATCGCCATGCCGTCGCTTTATCGCCCATCAGGCAATGAGTGTGCGGATCAAGTCCCAATTTTGGGAATCACCTCTGTTCGGATTACTACAACAAATAAACCAGGTGCTATTAATCCTAGTATTTTTTTGCTTGTTTGGGTTCATTTTTCCCAAGGAATTATTACTCTGGTTTGTATATCATATGTACGCAGGTCTATCAAATGGTGGCCGCATTAACGAGGTCGCATGGTGGTTCGGTCAGTTTCCATATATAGTCCGGCGAACGCCGCATCCAGAACTCGGACCGACCTGTGAATTTAGGCTTTGCCATGCCTTTACCGCATCACGCCGACGTCCGACATCGACATTGACTTCGGCGCCAGGCCATATTTCTTTTATTGCTCACTTTGCATAAATTATTTATTATGCAACAATTTTTTAATACTATTATCTCCGGTTTGCACCATTTTTTGTGCATAGGAAAATGATCCGGGTTGGGCAGTATCGTCAACTCGGCGTACTGACATACCACGCCACCTCGGCTAGACGGGGGACTTCGTCAACACTTCATTACCCCATGTCGGGGACTTCGGCATCACTCTGCCGGCCTGCATTGACCGTGCTATGTCACCACTTTGGAGTGCCGAGCTCTTTGCTCTGCCACCTTGGGACCGGCTTGGGGGATGGAACCTTGTCCCGCATCAAGCTCGGACCATGTCATCAATACCAAACACATTAACCAGCTAAGTTGCCTTCATGCTCAAAGTTTTAAATTTTTAACTTGTGTTCGGTTCGACCAAGCATTATACCTTTTTGGAAAAAAGTTGCTTGTAAAAAATCTCCTTGTCAAAACTTTGTTTGTGACACACAAATTCAAATACCCCGTTTACTTGGGGGCTTCCTTTATGAAGCTTTTCCTCTTGCATATGATTATACTTGTACGGCTTCGTTCCTTGTTCGTGTATTACGCCACAATATGCACCATAATGACTTAAGCGATTTGCAAGCTGGGTTGCCTCGCTCCTGTGTTTACCCCTATGTTCCCAATTGTTCGCCTAGGGAGTAAAGGGAGCACCTCTGTGATTGTCACGATCGGGTCATCCGAGCCGGACCTCAGACTGGTTGAAGCCGAAAGCTAGCGCTCTTATTGTTTTCAATTATGGTCGACACACAACGGAACTCATGAGTACAAAAAATCTATTGCACAAGTCTCATAGTAACAATGAGCACCGAAGAAAGGTATCGGTGGGGTACTATTTTCTTCGAAGATGCTTCTTACACTTCGTCAGTAATATAGCATAAGTTCCCTAAGCGTGCTTTGTCTGGTACAGCCTTATGGCCTGATTGCCTGGTTATCGGAAACACCATCGATATTCTCGACAGGTGGAGTACATAACACTTTTCGGCCCTTCACCGAAGAGGCAGAAGCCGACAGTCGGTTAAGACATGTATAAAGTTCGGGTGAACACAGATATGATATAAGTACTTTGGTACATACAATCATTATACATAAAATTCTTTTACCCAAGTCACTTGGGGGCTCTTAAATTTATATGAGCCGTTTTATAGTGAGTGTTCTTCTTCTTAGTCATTGCAAAGTTTTTATTTAAAACATGACAGAAGCACTTTTTTTCTAAAGTCCAATTTTCAGATTGGCACTGAACACTTGATATTGTTCGGACGTCAGGTTTTCACTGACGTTTTTTGGTTTTCCAAGCCTATGGAACTTTTTAACTATTTGTGTGTTTCCAGCATAAGTTTCGCAGTGCAACGCCGGACACCGTTAGGGATTCGGCAAAAACATTCTCGGACACTACTATATATGCATTGGTTTCGAATTGTGTCTTCGGTCAATAGTTGGGTTGCCCGGCTCCTGTGCTTGCCTCCTACATTCCGCTTTGTTCGGCTAGGTGTGCAAAGGGAGAACCACTGCGATTGTGCTTCCAGCTCGCATGGTTAAGCACCTAAGTGGAGAAAGCCGAAAACTGACTATCACAATAGGCGTAAACTGGTCAGTGATCCGATGACTATGTTAAAATGACGGGTCGTTCATAACATTGGCTGAAGTGTTTACGACTTGACCTCGGATGTCGCCGAACACTAACTGGGGGCTCATAGCTAGCTTCCCCAATTTAAATCTCCTATGACTAAGCGAAAGTTATAAACCCCGCATATCTGATTGCCTCGTTTCCGCTAACACAACCGCCTTCGGACACCGAGACGTCGGCTAAGGGTTGTTTTGTTATTGCGGAAACACCCTGCGTAGTATCTACCAAGGGGTAGAGGCCGACGATGGGCTACTTTCAACTGATAAATGATCGCAATGGAGTCAAAATAATGATGTAAAGTACTTGGATACATAGAATCATTACAGATAATCTGTGATTTCACTCTGGATATCGATCCTTAATTCGACCACCCCACATTAAGGCTCGGGGGCTATTGGGCTTTGCGCTCATTATTTACAAATATTAAAGGGGCAATTCGATCCCCTGATCTGGTGTTGCCACCCGACCAGTGTCTCGGGGGCTACTGCATTGCCTATTCAATGCAGAAAATTCAAAGGGCTCAGTGTTGGGCTTGATCAAACTATGGGAAAGCGCGTCTTTGGACAACAATAAGTACCATCTGGACCTATCTGGCACCAAGCTAATATATCACGGCGACTTCTCACGACCCTCTCTCAGGGGCCCGTTCGCCGATCACTATTATCACTAATATATTACACTACGTTTTTTATTCCTATGTATGCTGCCGAGCTAGGAGTTGATCCTCAGGCCGATTTCGCGCATCGACCTGAGTCTCAAGGGCTACTGGGAACAGCGGTTTTATGCTTGCCTTCAGGTGCATCTCGGGTTTTAGACTGATACACACCTTGAGGGCTACTGGATATACATCGGCAGAGAATAAACTGCACCAGTTAAAAATATTCACAAAAAATCAGCCCACGATCGGGGTGGTGCACCACCTTGGAAGCAGTCCGGCATAAAGCTCGGGCGCTAGCGGCTAGCTCCATAGAGGGCATTTCTGGCATTACGCTCGGCTAAACTCCTTCAAATTTTTTGGACCAAGATGATCTATGACATCTTGGATAAAGTCCGGCGTTGGAGCTTGGACACAGTCCGGCGTTGGAGCTAGGATACATTTCGGCGTTGGAGCTCGGAAGCAGTCCGGCATTGGTGCTCGGCTGCAAAAGATACCTCGAATGCAGTCTGGCGTTAGAGCTCGGACGCAAGAGGACACTGCCTCCTGGGAACAACTTCAAACCCGAGGTGTGGCATAAAAATAACAAGGCATTGATAAAGGCCGGAAACTTAAAGGGGCTCCTCGAATACCCGATATGTAAACTCGTCGAATGCATTTCGGCGATCCTCAAGATCGAAGATGAGAAGATGAGAAGATTTGTTGAACCAGTTTTCAAGACCGACAACCGAAGATGAAGAACAGCTCGGAAGAATTGAGGAGCGTCCCTAACTTGAAGACCGGTTCAGGGGGCTACTGACGGTGTCCTGGACTAGGGGGTACTCACCACGTCATCTCCCGATCTGTTAGATTGGGCCGAGGACCCCCATGTGAAGGAAATATGCCCTAGAGGCAATAATAAAGTTATTATTTATTCCCTTATATCATGATAAATGTTTATTATTCATGCTAGAATTGTGTTAACCGAAAACGTAATACATGTGTGAATACATAGACAAACAAAGTGTCACTAGTATGCCTCTACTTGACTAGCTCGTTGATCAAAGGTGGTTATGTTTCCTAACCATAGACATGAGTTGTCATTTGATTAACGGGATCACATCATTAGGAGAATGATGTGATTGACTTGACCCATTCCGTTAGCTTAGCACTTGATCATTTAGTTTGTTGCTATTACTTTCTTCATGACTTATACATGTTTCCATGACTATGAGATTATGCAACTCCCGTTTACCGGAGGAACACTTTGTGTGCTACCAAATGTCACAACGTAACTGGGTGATTATAAAGGTGCTCTACAGGTGTCTCCGAAGGTACTTGTTGGGTTGGCGTATTTCGAGATTAGGATTTGTCACTCCGATTGTCGGAGAGGTATCTCTGGGCCCTCTCGGTAATGCACATCACCTAAGCCTTGCAAGCATTGCAACTAATGAGTTAGTTACGAGATGATGTATTACGGAACGAGTAAATAGACTTGCAGGTAACGAGATTGAACTAGGTATTGAGATGCCGACGATCGAATCTCGGGCAAGTAACATACCGATGACAAAGGGAACAACGTATGTTGTTATGCGGTCTGGCCGATAAAGATCTTCATAGAATATGTAGGAGCCAATATGAGCATCCAGGTTCTGCTATTGGTTATTGATCGGAGACGTGTCTCGGTCATGTCTACATAGTTCTCGAACCCGTAGGGTCCGCACGCTTAACGCTACGATGACAGTTATATTATGAGTTTATATGTTTTGATGTACTGAAGGAGTTTGGAGTCCCGGATGAGATCGGGGACATGACGAGGAGTCTCGAAATGGTCGAGACGTAAAGATCGATATATTGGATGACTATATTCGGACTTCGGAAAGGTTCCGAGTTATTCGAGTATTTTTCGAAGTACTGGAGAGTTACGGGAATACGCCGAGGAGTATATGGGCCTTATTGGGCCATACGGGAATAGAGGAGATAGGCCAAAAGGAAGGAGGCCTGCGCCCCCCCTCTGGTCCGAATTGGACAAGGGGTGCAGCTCCCTTTTCCTTCTCCCTCTCCTCCTCTTTCCTTCACTCCTACTCCAACAAGGAAAGGAGGAGTCCTACTCCCGGTGGGAGTAGGACTCCCCCCTTGGCGTGCCCTCCTCCTAGGCCGGCCGCCTCCCCCTTGCTCCTTTATATACAGGGGCAGGGGGACACCTCTAGACACACAAGTTGATCAAGTTGATCGTCTCTTAGCCGTGTGCGGTGCCCCCCGCCACCATAGTCCACCTCGATAATACTGTAGCGGTGCTTAGGTGAAGCCCTGCGTCGGTAGAACATCAACATCGTCACCACGCCGTCGTGCTGATGAAACTCTCCCTCAACACTCGGCTGGATCGGAGTTCGAGGGACGTCATCGGGCTGAACGTGTGCTGAACTCAGAGATGCCGTGCGTTCGGTACTTGATCGGTCAGATCGTGAAGACGTACGACTACATCAACCGCGTTGTGCTAACGCTTCCGCTTTCGGTCTACGAGGGTACATGGACAACACTCTCCCCTCTTGTTGCTATGCATCACCAAGATCTTGCGTGTGCGTAGGAAATTTTTTGAAATTAATACGTTCCCCAACAGTGGCATCCGAGCCAGGTTTTATGCATAGATGTCATATGCACGAGTAGAACACAAGTGAGTTGTGGGCGATATAAGTCATACTGCCTACCAGCATGTCATACTTTGGTTCAACGGTATTGTTGGATGAAGCGGGCTGAACCGACATTACGCGTACGCTTACGCGAGACTGGTTCTACCGACGTGCTTTGCACACAGGTGGCTGGCGGGTGTCAGTTTCTCCAACTTTAGTTGAGCCGAGTGTGGCTACGTCCGGTCCTTGCGAATGTTAAAACAGCACCAACTTGACAAACTATCATTGTGGTCTTGATGCGTAGGTAAGAACGGTTCTTGCTCAGCCCGTAGCAGCCATGTAAAACTTGCAACAACAAAATAGAGGACGTCTAACTTGTTTTTGCAGGGCATGTTGTGATGTGATATGGTCAAGACGTGATGAGATATAAGTTGTTGTATGAGATAATCATGTTTTGTTGAAGTTATCGGCAATTGGCAAAAGCCTTATGGTTATCTCTCTATTGCATAAGATGCAAGCGCCAAATAATTGCTTTACTTTATCGCTATGCGATTGCAATAGTTGCAAGAGCAATAGTTGGCGAGACGACCGTGTGACGACGTATTGATATAGATCAAGATGATGGAGATCATGGTGTCATGCCAGTGACGATAGAGATCATGACAGTACTTTGGAGATAGAGATCAAAGGCGCAAGATGATGATGGCCATATCATGTCACATATTTTGATTGCATGTGATGTTTATCTTTTATGCATCTTATTTTGCTTAGTTCGACGGTAGCTTTATAATATGATCTCTCACTAAATTTCAAGATAAAAAGTGTTCTCCCTGAGTATGCACCGTTGCCAAAGTTCGTCGTGCCCAGACACCATGTGATGATCGGGTTTGATAAGCTCTACGTCCATCTACAACGGGTGCAAGCCAGTTTTGCACACGCAAAATACTCAGGTTAAACTTGACGAGCCTAGCGTATGCAGATATGGCCTCAGAACACTGAGACCGAAAGGTCGAGCGTGAATCATATAGTAGATATGATCAACATAGTGATGTTCACCATTGAAAACTACTCCATTTCACGTGATGATCGGTTATGGTTTAGTTGATTTGGATCACGTGATCACTTAGAAGATTAGAGGGATGTCTTTCTAAGTGAGAGTTCTTGAGTAATATGATTAATTGAACTTAAATTTATCATGAACTTAGTCCTGGTAGTATTAGCATATCTATGTTGTAGATCAATAGCTCGCGTTTAGCTCCCCTGTTTTATTTTTGATATGTTCCTAGAGAAAATTAAGTTGAAAGATGTTAGTAGCAATGATGCAGATTGGATCCGTGATCTGAGGATTATCCTCATTGCTAAACAGAAGAATTGTGTCCTTAATGCACCGCTAGGTGACAGACCTATTGCAGGAGCAGATGCAGACGTTATGAACGTTTGGCTAGCTCAATATGACGACTACTTGATAATTTAGTGCACCATGCTTAACGGCTTAGAATCGGGGCTTCAAAGACGTTTTGAACGCCATGGAGCATATAAGATGTTCTAAGAGTTGAAATTGGTATTTCATACTCATGCCCGTGTCGAGAGGTATGAGAACTCTGATAGTACTTTGCCTACAAGATGGAGGAGAATAGCTCAACCAGCGAGCATGTGCTCAGATTGTCTGAGTACTACAATTGCTTGAATCACATGAGAGTTAATCTTCCAGATAAGAGAGTAATTTACAAAGTTCTCTAGTCACTATCACCGAGTTACTAGAACTTAGTGATGAACTATAATATGCAAGGGATGACAAAAGTAATTCCCAAGCTCTTCGTGATGCTGAAATCGACGAAGGTAGAAATCAAGAAAAACATCAAGTGTTGATGGTTGACAAAGACCACTAGTTTGAAAAAGGGCAAAGGGAAGAAAGGGAACTTTAAGAAGAACGGCAAGCAAGTTGTTGCTCAAGTGAAGCATTCCAAGTCTGGACCTAGGCCTGAGACTGAGTGCTTCTACTGCAAAGGGACTGGTCACTAGAAGCAGAACTGCCCCAAGTATTTGGCGGATAAGAAGGATGGCGAGGTGAACAAAGGTATATTGGATATACATGTTATTGATGTGTACTTTACTAGTGTTTATAGCAACCCCTCGGTATTTGATACTAGTTCAGTTGCTAAGAGTAGTAACTCAAAACGGGAGTTGCAGAATGAACAGAGACTAGTTAAGGGTGAAGTGACGATGTGTGTTGAAGTGGTTCCAAGATTGATATGATCATCATCGCACACTCCCTATACTTTCGGGATTAGTGTTGAACCTAAATAAGTGTTATTTGGTGTTCGCATTGAGCATGAATATGATTTGATCATGTTTATTGCAATATGGTTATTCATTTAAGTAAGAGAATAAATTGTTGTTATGTTTACATATATGGTTACAGACCCAATGAAAATGGTTCGTTGGATCTCGATCGTAGTGATACACATATTCATAATATTGAAACCAAAAGATGCAAAGTTAATAATGATAGTGCAACTTATTTGTGGCACTGCCGTTTAGGTCATATTGGTGTAAAGCGCATGAAGGAACTCCATGCTGATGGACTTTTGGAATCACTTGATTATGACTCAGTTGATGCTTGCGAACCATGCCTCATGGGCAAGATGACTAAGACTCCGTTCTCCGGAACAATGCAGCAAGCAATAGATTTGTTGGAAATCATGCATACTGATGTATGTGGTCCGATGAATATTGAAGCTCGTGGTAGGTATCATTATTTTCTGATCTTCACAGATGATTTGAGCAGATATGAGTATATCTACTTGATGAAACACAAGTCTGAAACATTTGGAAAGTTCAAAGAACTTCAGAGTAAAGTGGAGAATCATCGTAACAAAATAAAAGTTTCTACGATATGATCGCAGAAGTAAAATATTTGAGTTACGAGTTTGGCCTTCAGTTAAAACAATGTGAAATAGTTTCACTACTCACGCCACCTGGAACACCACAGTGTAATGGTGTGTCCGAACGTCGTAGCCGTGCTTTATTAGATATGGTGTGATCTATGACGTCTCTTACTGATTTACCGCTATCGTTTTGGGGTTATGCATTAGAGACAGCTACATTCACGTTAAATAGGGCACCATCTAAATCCGTTGAGACGACACCGTATGAACTATGGTTTGGCAAGAAACCTAAGCTGTCGTTTCTTAAAGTTTGAGGTTGCAATGCTTATGTGAAAAAGTTTCAACCTGATAAGCTCAAACCCAAATCAGAGAAGTGCGTCTTCATAGGATACCCAAAAGAAAATGTTGGGTACACCTTCTATCACAGATCCGAAGGCAAGATATTCGTTGATGAGAATGGATCCTTTCTAGAGAATGAGTTTCTGTCGAAAGAAGTGAGTGGGAGGAAAGTAGAACTTGATGAGGTAACTGTACCTGTTCCCTTATTAGAAAGTAGTTCATCACAGAAATCTGTTCATGTGACTACTACACCAATTAGTGAGGAAGCTAATGATGATGATCATCTAACTTCAGATCAAGTTACTACCGAACCTCGTAGGTAAACCAGAGTGATATCCGCACCAGAGTGGTACGGTAATCCTGTTCTAGAGGCCATGTTACTTGACCATGATGAGCCTACGAACTATGAGGAAGCGATGATGAGCCCAGATTCCGCGAAATGGCTTGAGGCCACGAAATCTAAGATGAGATCCATGTATGAGAACAAAGTATGGACTTTGATTGACTTGCCCAATGATCGGCAAGCCATTAAGATTAAATGGATCTTCAAGAGGAAGACGGACGCTGATAGTAGTGTCACTATCTACAAAGCTAGAATTGTCGCAAAAAGGTTTTCGACAAGTTCAAGGTATTGACTATGATGAGAGTTTCTCACTCGTATCTATGCTTAAGTCTGTCCGAATCATGTTAGCAATTGCCGCATTTTATGAAATCTGGCAAGTGGATAAACAAAACTGCATTCCTTAATGGATTTATTAAAGAAGAGTTTTATATGATGCAACCAGAAGGTTTTGTCAATCCTAAAGGTACTAACAAAATATGCAAGCTCTAGCGATCCATCTATGGACTGGTGCAAGCATCTCGGAGTTGGAATATACGCTTTGATAAGTTGATCAAAGCATATAGTTTTATACAGACTTGTGGTGAAGCCTGTATTTCAAGAAAGTGAGTGGGAGCATTACAACATTTCTGATAAGTATATGTGAATGACATATTGTTGATCAGAGATAATGTAGAATTATTCTGCAAAGCATAAAGGAATGTTTGAAAGGAGTTTTTCAAAGAAAGACCTCGGTGAAACTGCTTACATATTGAGCATCAAGATCTATAGAGATAGATCAAGACGCTTGATAAAGTTTTTCAATGAGTACATACCTTGACAAGATTTTGAAGTAGTTCAAAATGGAACAGCCAAAAAGGAGTTCTTGCCTGTGTTACAAGGTGTGAAGTTGAGTAAGACTCAAAACCCGACCACGACAGAAGATAGAGAGAGAATGAAAGTCATTCCCTATGCCTCAGCCATAGGTTCTATAAAGTATGCAATGCTGTGTACCAGACCTATTGTATACCCTGCCCTGAGTTTGGCAAGGGAGTACAATAGTGATCTAGGAGTAGATCACTGGACATTGGTCAAAATTATCCTTAGTGGAATAAGGATAAGTCTCTCGATTATGGAGGTGACAAAAGGTTCGTCCTAAAGGATTACGTCGATGCAAGTTTTGACACTGATCCAGATGACTCTAAGTCTCAATCTAGATACATATGGAAAGTGGGAGCAATTAGCTAGAGTAGCTCCGTGCAGAGCATTGTTCACATAGAAATTTGCAAAATACGTACGGATCTGAATGTGGCAGACCTGTTGACTAAACTTCTCTAACAAACAAAACATGATCACACCTTAGTACTCTTTGGGTGTGAATCACATAGCGATGTGAACTAGATTATTGACTCTAGTAAACCCTTTGGGTGTTGGTCACATGTCGATGTGAACTATGGGTGTTAATCACATGGTGATGTGAACTATTGGTATTAAATCACATGGCGATGTAAACTAGATTATTGACTCTAGTGCAAGTGGGAGACTGAAGGAAATATGCCCTAGAGGCAATAATAAAGTTATTATTTATTTCCTTATATCATGATAAATGTTTATTATTCATGCTAGAATTGTATTAACCGGAAACATAATACATGTGTGAGTACATAGACAAACAGAGTGTCACTAGTATGCCTCTACTTGACTAGCTCGTTGATCAAAGATGGTTATGTTTCCTAACCATAGACATGAGTTGTCATTTGATTAACGGGATCACATCATTAGGAGAATGATGTGATTGACTTGACCCATTCCGTTAGCTTAGCACTTGATCGTTTAGTTTGTTGCTATTGCTTTCTTCATGACTTATACATGTTCCTATGACTATGAGATTATGCAACTCCCGTTTACCGGAGGAAAACTTTGTGTGCTACCAAACGTCACAACGTAACTGGGTGATTATAAAGGTGCTCTACAGGTGTCTCCGAAGGTACTTGTTGGGTTGGCGTATTTCGAGATTAGGATTTGTCACTCCGATTGTCGGAGAGGTATCTCTGGGCCCTCTCGGTAATGCACATCACCTAAGCCTTGCAAGCATTGCAACTAATGAGTTAGTTGCGAGATGGTGTATTACGGAACGAGTAAAGAGACTTGCCGGTAACGAGATTGAACTAGGTATTGAGATGCCGACGATCGAATCTCGGGCAAGTAACATACCGATGACAAAGGGAACAACGTATGTTGTTATGCGGTCTGACCGATAAAGATCTTCGTAGAATATGTAGGAGCCAATATGAGCATCCAGGTTCCGCTATTGGTTATTGACCGGAGACGTGTCTCGGTCATGTCTACATAGTTCTCGAACCCGTAGGGTCCGCACGCTTAACGTTACGATGACAGTTATATTATGAGTTTGTATGTTTTGATGTACTGAAGGAGTTTGGAGTCCCGTATTAGATCGGAGACATGACGAGGAGTCTCGAAATGGTTGAGACGTAAAGATCGATATATTGGACGACTATATTCAGACTTCGGAAAGGTTCCGAGTGATTCGGGTATTTTTCGGAGTACCGGAGAGTTACGGGAATTCGCCGGGGAGTATATGTGCCTTATTGGGCCATACGGGAATAGAGGAGATAGGCCAAAAGGAAGGAGGCCTGCGCCCCCCCTCTGGTCCGAATTGGACAAGGGGTGCAGCCCCCTTTTCCTTCTCCCTCTCCTCCTCTTTCCTTCACTCCTACTCCAACAAGGAGGAGGAGTCCTATTCCCGGTGGGAGTAGGACTCCCCCCATGGTGCGCCCTCCTCCTAGGCCGGCCGCCTCCCCCTTGCTCCTTTATATACAGGGGCAGGGGGGCACCTCTAGACACACAAGTTGATCAAGTTGATCATCTCTTAGCCGTGTGCGGTGCCCCCCTCCACCATAGTCCACCTCGATAATACTGTAGCGGTTCTTAGGCGAAGCCCTACGTCGGTAGAACATCAACATCGTCACCACGCCGTCGTGCTAACAAAACTCTCCCTCAACACTCAGCTAGATTGGAGTTCGAGGGACGTCATCAGGCTGAACGTGTGCTGAACTCGGAGGTGCCGTGCGTTCGGTACTTGATCGGTCGGATCGTGAAGACGTACGACTACATCAACCGTGTTGTGCTAACGCTTCCGCTTTCGGTCTACGAGGGTACGTGGACAATACTCTCCCCTCTCGTTGCTATGCATCACCATGATCTTGCATGTGCGTAGGATTTTTTTTAAATTACTACGTTCCCCAACACCATGGCCGTATACTCATGGGCCAGTTTGGACAGCTGCTGTATACATGGAAGATTCCACAAGACTTGGTGATCAAGACAAGGACTCCACCCCACCGGCGTATACGTCTAGGACTCTTGTTATCCTAGGCCTCTGGTGCATTATATAAACCGAGGCCAGGCTAGTCGATAGATGATATAAGACAATCATACCATAGGCTAGCTTCTAGGGTTTAGCCTCTACGATCACGTGGTAGATCAACTCTTGTAATACTCATATCATCAGTATCAATCAAGCAAGACGTAGGGTATTACCTCCATCAAGAGGGCTCGAACCTGGGTAAACATCGTGTCCTCCGCCTCCTGTTACCATCGATCCTAGACGCACAGTTCGGGACCCCCTACCCAAGATCCGCCGGTTTTGACACCGACAGCCATGATTTCAGATCTGAACCTATTATGTTTTCATCAATATATGAGAGTTCTTGATCCTATCTTACAAGTCTATAGTCACCTATTATGTGTTATGATCCGTTAACCGCGAAGTGACAATAATCGGGATACTTACCGGTGATGACCGTAGTTTGAGGAGTTCATGTATTCACTATGTGTTAATGCTTTGGTCCGGTACTCTATTAAAAGGAGGCCTTAATATACCTTAGTTTCCAATAGGACCCCGCTGCCATGGGGGGGTAGGACAAAAGATGTCATGCAAGTTCTTTTCCATAAGCACGTATGACTATATTCGGAACATGCCTACATTACATTGATGAACTGGAGCTAGTTCTGTGTCACCCTAGGTTATGACTGTTACATGATCGATCGCATCCGGCATAATTCTCCATCACTGATCCAATGCCTACGAGCTTTCCATATATTGTTCTTCGCTTATTTACTTTTCCATTGCTATTGCTACAATCATTATAAAACACCAAAAATATTACTTTTGCTACCATTATCTTTTACCACCGTTACCACTACTATGATATTACTTTGCTACTAAACACTTTGCTATAGATATTAAGTTTCTAGGTGTGGTTGAATTGACAACTCAGCTGCTAATACTTGAGAATATTCTTTGGCTCCCCTTGTGTCGAATCAATAAATTTGGGTTGAATAGTCTACCCTTGAAAACTGTTGTGATCCCCTATACTTGTGGGTTATCACCAACGAACTATGAGGAAGCGATGATGAGCCCAGTTTCCGCGAAATGGCTTGAAACCATGAAATCTGAGATGGGATCCATGTATTAGAACAAAGTATGGACTTTGATTGACTTGCCCGATGATCGATGAGCCATTAAGAATAAATGGATTTTCAAGAGGAATACGGACGCTGATAGTAGTGTTACTATCTACAAAGCTCAAATTGTCGCAATAGGTTTTCGACAAGTTCAAGATGTTGACTACGATGAGATTTTCTCACTCGTAGCGATGCTTAAGTCTGTCCGAATCATGTTAGCAATTGCCACATTTTATGAAATCTGGCAAATGGATGTTAAAACTGCATTCCTTAATGGATTTCTTGAAGAAGAATTGTATATGATGCAACAAGATGGTTTTGTCAATCCTAAAGGTGCTAACAAAGTGTGCAAGCTCCAGCGATCAATCTATGGACTGGTGCAAGCATTTTGGAGTTGGAATATATGCTTTGATAAAGTGATCAAAGCATATGGTTTTATACAGACTTGCGGTAAAGCATGTATTTACAAGAAAGTGAGTGGGATCACTACAACCTTTCTGATAAGTATATGTGAGTGACATATTGTTGATCGGAAATGATGTAGAATTTTCTAGAAAGCATAAAGGAGTGTTTGAAAGGAGTTTTTCAAAGAAAGACCTGGGTGAAGCTGCTTACACATTGAGCATCAAGATCTATAGAGATAGATCAAGACGCTTGATAAGATTTTTTAATGAGTACATACCTTGACAAGATTTTGAAGTAGTTCAAAATGAAACAGTCAAAGAAAGAGTTCTTGCGTGTATTGCAAGGTGTGAAGTTGAGTAAAGACTCAAAACCCGACCACGAGAGAAAATAGAAAGAGAATGAAAAGTCATTCCCTATGCCTCAGTCATAGGTTCTGTAAAGTATGCCATGCTGTGTATCAGTCCTATTGTATACCTTAGCATGATTTTAGCAAGGGAGTACAATAGTGATCTAGCAGTAGATCACTGGACAGCGGTCAACATTATCCTTAGAGGACTAAGGAAATATTTCTCGGTTATGGAGGTGATAAAAGAGTTCATCGTAAAGAGTTATGTCGATGCAAGCTTTTGACACCGATCTAGATGACTTTAAGTCTCGATCTAGATACATATTGAAAGTGGGAGCAATTAGCTAGAGTAGCTCCGTGCAGAGTATTGCAGGCATAGAAATTTGCAAAATACATATGTCTCCGAATGTGGCAGACCCGTTGACTAAATTTCTCTCACAAGCAAAATATGATCATTCTTTGGGTGTTAATCACATAGCGATGTGAACTAGATTATTGACTCTAGTAAACCCTTTGGGTGTTAGTCACATGGAGATGTGAACTAATCACATAAAGATGTGAACTATTGGTGTTAAATCACATGACGATGTGAACTAGATTATTGACTCTAGTGCAAGTGGGAGACTGAAGGAAATATGCCCTAGAGGCAATAATAAAGTTGTTATTTATATTTCCTTATATCATGATAAATGTTTATTATTCAAGCTAGAATTCTATTAACCGGAAACGTAGTATATGTGTGAATACATAGACAAACAGGGTGTCCCTAGTATGCCTCTACTTGACTAGCTCGTTAATCAAAATTGGTTAAGTTTCCTAGCCATGGACATGTGTTGTCATTTGATGAACGGGATCACGTCATTAGAGAATAATGTCATGGACAAGACCCATCCGTTAGCTTAGCATAATGATCGTTCAGTTTTATTGCTACTGCTTTCTTCATGACTTATACATGTTCCTCTGACTATGAGATTATGCAACTCCCGAATACCGAAGGAACACCTTGTGTGCTATCAAACGTGGCAACATAACTGGGTGATTATAAAGATGCTCTACAGGTGTCTCCAATGGTGTTTGTTGAGTTCACATAGATCGAGATTAGGATTTGTCACTCCGTCTATCGGAGAGGTATCTCTGGGCCCTCTCAGTAATGCACATCACTATAAGCCTTGCAAACAATGTGACTAATGAGTCAGTTGCAGGATGATGCATTATGGAACGAGTAAAGAGACTTGCCGGTAACGAGATTGAACTAGGTATTGAGATACCGGCGATTGAATCGCGAGCAAGTAACATACCGATGACAAAAGGGAAGAACGTATATTGTTATGCGGTTTGACCGATAAAGATCTTCGTAGAATATGTAGGAACCAATATGATCATCCAGGTTTCGCTATTGGTTATTGACCGGAGATGAGTCTCGATCATGTCTACATAGCTCTCGAACCTGTAGGGTTCGCACGCTTAACGTTCTGTGACAATTTGTATTATGAGTTATGTGATTTGGTGACCGAAGTTTGTTCGGAGTCCTGGATGAGATCGGGGACATGACGAGGATTCTCAAAATGGTCGAGATGTAAAGATCGATATATTGGAAGGCTATATTCGGACATCGGAAAGGTTCTGAATGATTCGGATATTTTTTGGAGTACCGGAGAGTTACGGGAATTCGTATTGGGCATTAATGGGCCATACGGTAAAGGAGAGAAAGGCCTCAAGGGTGGCCGCGCCCCTTCCCCATGGACTGGTCCGAATTGGACTACGGAAAGGGGGCGCCCCTTCCTTCCTTCTCCTTCTCCCTTCCCTTTTTCCTATTCCATGTGGGAGGCGGAATCCTACTAGGACTAGGGAGTCCTAGTAGGACTCCACACTTTGGGCGCCCTATGAGGGCCGGCCTCCTCCTCCCTCCATCCTTTATATACGTGGCCAGGGGACACCGCATAGACACACAAGTTGATCATTGATCTCTTAGCCGTGTGCGGTGTCCCCCTCCACCATAATCCACCTCAGTCATATCGTAGTGGTGCTTAGGCGAAGCCATGTTCCAGTAGCATCATCATCACCGTCATCACGTCGTCGTGCTGACGAAGCTCTCCTTCGACACTCTGCTAGATCGTGAATTCGTGGGGACGTCACCGAGCCGAACGTGTGCAGATCGCGGAAGTGTCGTACTTTCGGTACTAGGATCAGTCGATTGTGAAGACGTACGACTACATCAAATGCGTTGTCATAACGCTTCCGTTTACGGTCTACGAGGGTATGTGGACAACACTCTCCCCTCTCGTTGCTATGCATCACCATGATCTTGCGTGTGCGTAGATTTTTTTTTTTGAAATTACTGCGTTCCCCAACATCTTCCCCCACTCAAGTCGATGCCCCTCCATCTGTTTGCCCCCACCCAAGTTACTTCAAAGTATGAAAACCCTGAGTATGTATGAATATACTTTATCTTCCATGCCAACTTTGCTTTGGTTGACACAATTTCTAATCTACTCGACTTGTGTTGGGCGAACTTGTCTTGAATGATTTGTGTACTTAATGTGGTGCAGTGGAGCATCATTTGTTGAAATGTCCTACGTAGTTCATGTGGTACGGTGGAGTATCGTATAGGCCATTCGAAAAAAGAAAGCACTCACCAACTCTACTAATACTTATTATTTATATCCAATAATTAGGGAGGGCATCCGAGCGAACTATTATTCCCCGTCCAGATAGAAATAAATGAACGTTTTTGTTGGCTCACAAAACCACTCTCAGTGAACCATTCATAATTGTCGTGCGAAAACAAATAAATTTGTCATGTTAATTCATAAGGATTTGTCATGTTCTAAAATAAAATTTGTCATATTGTGTAAAAGTTTGTCAGAAAATTGCCATGATGCAGCAGAGTAATTTCCATGTGATTTCTTATGTGGCCTTGCATCCACTTTTCTTGCGTTTCTCTATTCTAGTAGTGGGAAGAAACCCCGGTTTGATGCGGAGTTTTAGAACCTGGGTCCACATGCACCCTATTTAGAAAAAAATAAAAAAAGGTGAAATACTTTTGAAACCTTTTGCAACAAATACACATTTTTGCATGTTGAGTTGTCGGTGCCACATCATGAGATGAAGAGGGTGTCACGACAGATGACACGATGGAGCAGGAGATGGTGGGTAGAGAGTGGGAGGAGGAGGAGGAGGCTGCAAGTGGATAGGATTTTCAGGGTTGGGGAAGAGATGTGCAAAGGCCGTGGGACCATGGGATGTGGACTTAAATGGGTTGGCTCATAAATTGTTGACTCCCCACGTAAATGCCTTGACAGTTTTCTTCTCGCGCGCTTTCCTTTGACCTCTTTCAAACTTTGGTGTTTTTGCCCTTGGGTGGCTGGTACTAGCCCGACTTCATGTTGGGCCCCACGTGTTTGTTTTTTTACTATATTCATGTGATGCCATCTAATTTCATTAGGATTCTTGCCTTTTAACATTATTACAAATTAGACATATGAAGAAAAGTAATAAATGAACTTAAAAAAAATCATAAAAATCATAGCTGACTGTATATGTGACAACTCAAGATAATTTTGTATGTTTGCGTTTTTGACAAAGCAAGATGAAGTCACACTCAAATGTAAAAATACGTGGTTCCTGACCCTCAAGAAATGTTTATTGGAGAAATATTATGGCATTTGTGTTAAAAGATGCATTATTAATTATGACCTCATGAGATTGTATTTAAAAATGCAGATAATTCCCAAAAATATGGTTTGTGCGTTGCTTTGTAACTCATACATCTTCCAAGAGGCATCATAGACAAACTATGAAGTTTGAACTCCATGAAATATTTTTTTGTCATTGTACTTGAGATTTACACTACAACTTGCCACTATTATGCACTAATATATGTTCATATTCCATCTCCTTATTCTCTATCTGTTCAAAATACCAAGTTTAGACAATTCTAGATAAACATTGTTGGATATTAATGAACAGTTAGGTACCATCACATTTGTCATGTCAAAGTTATGCATTTCTATATATTATTTGTTATTATTCAGATATTAATGAATTTGTAGTTATTTATTTTTCTTTGTTAATGGATATATCGAGGAACTGAAAAACATTTCAGATCAAGCAAATAATGATTGTTGAGTCTATGGTCTAACCCATGACAAATAGGAGAGCAATAGACATGTTTCTGAATTAGTTTGATATTATATAGGCATAAGACAAACATCTAGCAATTACCGGATTTAATTCAAATTTGAACTACAATTGTCTAAAAAGGCCTTCAAAGTTAGGAGAACCTCATATTTTTGGTACTTATATATTTATTAGCTTCTATCCAGGAAATATATAAACAATTCAAACGGATGGAAGGCTTACTTGAATTCTAATTGGAATCTTGAGTTACACTTAAAAACTACTTTTAACATGGATGATAATGACATTAATAGATATATGCAAATATTATGATCATTCCCATAAATTATTCATAATTTTACGAGATCGTATGAATTATATATGATGTTATTACAAGACTATGTTGGTTTTAGTATTTTTTTATATAAAAAGTATAAAATGCTTCGTTGGGGTGTCCGTAATTTCCTTACTGGGCCATGGACGAGTCAACGGTAGTATGTGATGGTTTGTAATCCATGACAATTTCATGATTTCATCATAGAATGTGTCACCTTATTGGGACTCATGAGCCCTCTTTTGATCTGTGATGGGAATTCCAAGATGTCATAGATTTAAGCCAATATGTGATGGTTTTTGGGAACGTCACCAGAAATCTGTCATGGATTAATAGGTTTCTTGTAGTAATTAATAGAGCTATCTTGGATTTACTTGTACCGTCGCTCGGGCTTGGCAAGGTAACCCCCTCTCTTCGTTCATATTCCTTTCTATGGCTAATAGTCTCTTTGCACTTCTGAGGTAGGACATAGAGAAAAATGCCATAGATCTGGTGGAAGTGTTCCCTAATGCATTAGGAGTTTCCCACCTAATTTATCAGACTCGTTTCTTAAAGATAACCAAGATCGAGCTACACATATAAAGGAGGTCATTGGCATGTGTGCAACAATGACTCGTCAACTACTCAATCCACAAAAATGCTCAATCCAGTTTGGTGCATGTTGCACCAATGAGACTCAGCATGAGGTACAACAAGTATTACATGTGAATAATATGGACTTTGAAGCAAAATACTTGGGGCTTGCAACTCTGAAAGTTCGTATGCATGGAGAGAGATTTCAGAATTTGCAAGAGAGGATGACTAAGAGAATCATGATATGTGTGTGAGAGATAGAGAGAGAGGGGGGTCACTCTTTCACAGGCAGGTAAGGAAAACAATGATCAAATCGGTTGTCCAAGATCTTGTTGGGGAACGCAGTAATTTCGAAAATTTTCCTACGCACACGCAAGATCATGGTGATGCACAGCAACGAGAGGGGAGAGTGTTGTCTACGTACCAACGCAGACCGACTGCGGAAGCGATCACACAACGTAGAGGAAGTAGTCGTACGTCTTCTTCCCGATCCGACCGATCCAAGCACCGTTACTCCGGCACCTCCGAGTTCTTAGCACACGTACAGCTCGATGACGTTCCTCGGGCTCCGATCCAGCAAAGCGTCGAGGAAGAGTTCCGTCAGCACGACGGCGTGATGACGATCTTGATGTACTACCAACGCAGGGCTTCGCCTAAGCACTACAACGGTACGATCGAGGTGGAATTTGGTGGCAGGGGGCACCGCACACGGCTAAGGAACGATCTCAAGGATCAAGTTGTGTGTCTTGGGGTGCCCCCTGCCCCCGTATATAAAGGTTGGGGGAGGGGGAGCCGGCCGGCCAGGGAGAGGAGGCGCAGGGGAGTCCTACTCCCACCGGGAGTAGGACTCCTCCCCCCAATCCTAATCCTATTAGGACTCTCGGGGGGAAAAGGAGAGAGAAGGGGGGCCGGCCCCTATCCTAGTCCTACTAGGACTTGGGGAAGGGGGGCGCCGGCCAGCTTGTGGGTTTTTCCCTTTTTCTCTTTTTCCACTAAGGCCCAATAGGCCCATTAGTCTCCCGGGGGGTTCCGGTAACCCTCCCGGTATTCCGGTAAAATCTCGATTTCACCCGGAACACTTCCTATGTCCAAACATAGGCTTCCAATATATCAATCTTTACGTCTCGACCATTTCGAGACTCCTCGTCATGTCCGTGATCTCATCCGGGACTCCGAACAACCTTCGGTACATCAAAATGCATAAACTCATAATAACTGTCATCGTAACGTTAAGCGTGCGGACCCTACGGTTCGAGAACAATGTAGACATGACCGAGACACGTCTCCGGTCAATAACCAATAGCGGGACCTGGATGCCCATATTGGCTCCTACATATTCTACGAAGATCTTTATCGGTCAGACCGCATAACAACATACGTTGTTCCCTTTGTCATCGGTATGTTACTTGCCCGAGATTCGATCGTCGGTATCCAATACCTAGTTCAATCTCGTTACTGGCAAGTCTCTTTACTCGTTCCGTAATACATCATCTCACAACTAACATATTAGTTGCAGTGCTTGCAAGGCTTATGTGATGTGCATTACCGAGAGGGCCCAGAGATACCTCTCCGATAATCGGAGTGACAAACCCTAATCTCGAAATACGCCAACCCAACATCTACCATTGGAGACACCTGTAGTACTCCTTTATAATCACCCAGTTACGTTGTGACGTTTGGTAGTACCCAAAGTGTTCTTTCGGTAAACGGGAGTTGCATAATCTCATAGTTATAGGAACATGTATAAGTCATGAAGAAAGCAATAGCAACATACTAAACGATCGGATGCTAAGCTAATGGAATGGGTCATGTCAATCAGATCATTCTACTAATGATGTGACCTCGTTAATCAAATAACAACTCTTTGTTCATGGTTAGGAAACATAACCATCTTTGATTAACGAGCTAGTCAAGTAGAGGCATACTAGTGACACTCTGTTGGTCTATGTATTCACACATGTATTATGTTTCCGGTTAATACAATTCTAGCATGAATAATAAACATTTATCATGATATATGGAAATAAATAATAACTTTATTATTGCCTCTAGGGCATATTTCCTTCAGATCTCCCTACCTACATCATGGTTGTGTTTAAGCTACATTTCTCTATATATGATGACCTAACCAATTTAGTTAAGAACTTCTAGTGGGGATCGAAAAAAGTAAAAAAAGAAAGACACGCTGGTTGGCATGGTATAAAATTGTTTAACCTAAGTGCAAAGGTGGCATTGGCTTCTGTGACTTTCACATGTTTAGTCAAGTCCTGTTTGTGAGATAGGACCGGAGATGTTAACAAGCCTGGACTCCCTTTGTGCAAGGGTGCTAAAAGCTAAGTATTACACTAAATGTTAACTCAAGGACACAGTTTTTGCAAGTAATGTGTCGTCGACTTGGCATGCCATACACCATGGACTGGACCTTCCGTAGAAGGGCCTCATATGGAGCATTGGTAGTGGCAAGCAAGTGAGGGTATCGAGGGACTCGTGGTTGTACCAGCTGCCTTCCTATCGTGTCAGCACTAACCATGCAAATTGCAGGTTCCGTCAGGTCATGGAGCTGATCAACGAGCAAGGACACTGGAACAGGGATCTCCTCCTTGGCCTTTCATTCCCATTGATGTCGAATAAAATTTTATGATCAAGCCTTCTCCGTGATGGTTCGGTTATGTGATCGCTTGGTCCCCCGAGCCAATGAGCATCTTCAGCGTCCAAAGTGCTTACAAAGTTGGCTCTTGAGGAGAGCAACATCACACTTCTGTGTGCACCACGAGCAGGGAACCAGGTGACAGGTGAGCCATCTAGAACACAATATGAGGGTGTAATATACTCCCCCAAAGGTATGAGTCTTAGCTTGGAGAGTGGTGAACAATGCTTTAGCAACCATGGGAAACAAAGCAAAGGAGAAATATCGTCAAAAACGATATATGTCCTTTATGTGACAAGGATGTATTACATGTCCTCTATAGGTGTCCGAGATCAAGGGACCTCTGGCAAGCTATGGAGGAGACTTGCACATGTCGAAGCTTAAAACCATCATCAACACTGGGCTGGATTGGCTTCTCCAGCTGATACACTGGTGCAACAATGACGAACGCGAATCGGTACTAATGACCGTGTGGCGCATACGACATGTTCATAATGCGCTCACACACTCGAAGACGCCACCAACAGACGCTTCACGACAATTTCTCAGAAGCTATATTAAGCCTCTCATGTGCATCCGCCAACACCTACAAACAGACCTGGTGAATGGTAAAGCTGTATTGCACTATGACCATATGCTCAGACAAAAGAGTTCAAACTCCTTGTGAGCGGGGAATCCTAAGCTAACGGAGAATTGGCCTCGACCCCCTGATGGCTGGTGTAAACTAGATGCCAATGGTGCCTTCATGAAGTTGATGGAACAAGAGGTGCAGGCATGATGGTTTGGAATCAGTGCAGCGAGGTGATCTTTGCATCATGTCGGTTCTTGACAAGATGCTTCTGTGCACTCGAAGATGAACTAGCGGCCTACATGAATAACGCAACACTCGGACTCTAATGACTGCAGGACTGCTATGCACAAGATCATTGACCATGCAATCAACGGATTCATTGTTGACGAAACAAGACGCCTTCTTGCGCAAGGGCATGGTATGTGATATCACATATGAGAAGGAAGGTTAATCATGTTAGTCATAACTCATAAGATTGCCCAGATGGGCCATTTTCCTCGCAAACCGTTGTGCCATGCACCAGACGAGATTCTTATGCTCGACACAGTTCTTTTGGTCCATTCTCTCAGAATCTTGAGAATCAGACCTCCCCTAGATTCTTTAAGAATTTTAAGTCTATATTATTTTGACAATCCTAGCTTCAAGATTCTGGAAGAATTGACCAAAAGAATCAGGCCATAATCGGACGTCCAATTTGCACAAAAAAAAAGAAACATAGCAGTGCGGCCATGTGGTGTGTGAGACCCTGGGCTTATTTTGCGTTATATATATACTAGCTTAATGCCCGTGCGTTGCCACAGAACAATAAATTTGCACGTCATTCATCATCATTGTTGGTGTTCTAACCTTGCCAGTTGTCTCCCCGTCAACTACAAACACACGGTCAACTCTTTGCTCTCCGTCGACGTTGGTTGAGTAGAAGGTCTAGAACCGTCCTCTCGTTGTCCTAACAAGCCCTTTGCCAAAAGCGCTCGGTCCATAAAATAGTCGACATACATTCGTATCTTCAAATCTCGTATAGCTTAATGGATATTGGTCACCGTGGAAAATATCCTCACAATGCCACCAAATAATAAATTTAGGCATAGAGATCATGAGTTGTAGGCATAGTTATAAAAATATCTTGTACTCCAGGATGATGTGTCTGGTAAAATTTGAAGGGTTGATTGTCCATAATTTTCTACAAGTAGCACCATCCAAAGGGTGTAGCTAACAAGTCAAAATTATCTAAGTGTAGTAATGCAATGGTTGTCTTACCCTTGCTGCTTCTCGATAGTATTGTTCGAAGACAAGTTCTCTCTAAAATCCACCAACATAGCCTGACTGACAAGCAAGCAGCAAGCAAGCTTGGTCAATCAAAATCATACAAAAGCTTGGTCATTCAAAATTCGACCCTACCCACAACAAGGAAAATAACGGATTCATCGTCTCCTGTTATGACCTAATTTTCCTAGAATATGATGTCGTAGTAGGTAGTTCCTTGAATATTCTCAATGCTAAAAGCACAAAGATACTACTCCCTTTGTAAACTAATATAAAAACGTTTAGATCATTAAAATAGTAATCTAAACACTTTTATATTAGTTTACGGAGGGAGTACTTCTTACAACAATAACAGAGCAAAATCCAAGGAACGTGCTTCACCTTCAAAGCACTACAACACAGAAGCGCTCCTCAAGATCCTGCAAAGGATTAACTGAGGCATGTATCTGAAATAACTTCAGCAGAACAACCCACGTAGTAGCCATACATTCAACCTCCCGTCAAAAAAAAAACATCCATACATTCAACCTCTGTGTTTGACATGGAGAAACCCAAAATTAAATAGGTACTTTAAAAACAAATAGAACCAAATTAGGGAAGGGGGGGGGATAGCAGACCATACCTAAAATTCCACCTATTTTATAAAGATATAACTGAAATTACATGGCGGTCTAGTATCCCACCCTTCAGAATTTTTTTCCAGAAGGTATTTGGGTCCAACACAGTGAGATATATAATTGTTGCGTTTCACATCTGTACCATCAATGATCGATCAACCTATGGCCAAATTTCATTTTTTATCAACACTGACCAGTTTAACCTGAGATGGAACTAACCCATTGGTACAAACCAGTAAACAAAATATTTTGTGTCTAGAAACACCCAACTCTCTGTAACAAATAATAAGTGGCAAAAAATACCCCAGCTAAATATTTCTAGCTGGAGTTCACACAAAAAGAGTAGGGAACACTGGATCGTCAGATGAATCAATTATGTCGCATTATGTGTTTTCATTTGTACATATCACAAATTAGCAGCCTTAATAATGTAATAGTGAAGAACAAAAGACCCTATACACTCAAGGTTTTGTAGAGTGGGTGAGGCAATTGTAGTACCAAAGAGCACCCAATAGCACTGGTATATTCTGTATCGAGCTGAAAGAAAATGCCTCTTTTTATTAGATGTCTATCAAGTAACTCACGCCCTACAAAAGATTCTCTAGATCTGCTGCTTGCGCATACTACAATGTTTTACCCGTAAATGTGGCTAGGGGTGAAACTATAATTTAGAAAATTGAAAAAAGCAAAGTATATGATCTCCTACCATACACATGGATTAAGCTAGATCCTCTTATACCTTTTTCACGTTGCACTGGCTAAGCTAGGCAATGAATTCTCAGCTTAAAAGTTCTTCTACAGGTTAATTTCCTTTCTTTTCATCTAGCGGACAATTGACCAAGTGGTTGAATTATGAAAGACATATGCAGCAGTACAGCCAATGTCTTTCAAACTGGTGAGAATGTTACATACCTCACATTCATCACCTGGTAAGGAGCAATGCTGACCTCCAGCATTGTTGACAGTGGAAGCTCTAGCTCATCTGCAATAGACAGACACACGTGCATAAGTAACATATATCTGTTCCATCTCTTGTCTAATATCATACTTGATTTTAAGCAGGACGTATGGATCTTCGCTGTTACTCTACTTGGAAAGGGTAAGAACAAACGCACTGCAAGCACAAGAAAAGCAGTCCACAGCCCATATTCATTCCTAAAATTTGGAATAGACACCATAGGATAAGTACGCCAAAAGTAAGTATTCTTGTCTCAAAAAGAATAAACATCCAATAGAAATAGCAAGAAAAGAGGAAAAGGTAATAATTTTTTTGGGCCAAGTGGCAGAACCGTACTTGATCCATGAGATTACAGGGCTAGGTGCTTGCAGAACAAACAATGGCACGAGGAAAGATTTGTATATGCCTGTGCCTTTAGCAAGCAAGAGCACTGTGCAACAGGCAAAAGAGTAATAAATAAAATGCTCAAATAATAGTCCAACATTTTATGACAAAACCAAATATGTCGCAGAATGGAAGAAACTACATGGCGAATAGCAAGAGCTGAGTTTTCAAAGAATTATTACTACTTTTAGTTACTCAAGATTGCCGGTCCTCAAGAAAGCAATTACAATTTGGAGTCATGGCCTGAATAGCTCCAGTAACTCATCCAAGATCTGAAGCAAGATTACCACCTTGGTGTTGACAAGTTAGTATCATAACATGAATGCGATCAATAGTAACTTATGATGGATCAGAAGCATAAAGTACCACTACAATTCTGCAGCAAGCTAAGCAAGTCACCAAGTGGTCCAAACGCTGAATACATTTCTGCATTCGAGCTATAAGACATTCAAACATTCCTGTGATACAGAGTGATGCTACTGAACACAAAGGTGTCATGTTCATGTGTAAACACACCTCCTAGAGCTGTGGACATGATGCGTTTATTTTTTTACTTGCTGTGAAAATATCAGCTCATGTTTGATCAAGAACCAACTCCATCTAACAGTTGTTGTATGATGCCCTCTGAGTTCTGAACGAGTAACCATCGACAAGTTGCAGAATCTATGACAGGATCGCGCATCTTACAATCTGACACCAGCAGTTGCGCAATTTACAGCTCTCGCAAGCAAAAGCACGAACAGATTCGGAGTCCGGATAGGCTCATGCGTTTCTGTAGGAGCAAATCGCACCGGAAAAGGTACTTTTAGGTATCGACAAGGAGATGAGGGGAGGCACTCACGCGGCGGCCGCGACGGAGACCCACTGCGTCGTGGGCAGGCTGAGCTACACCGACGCGTTGCACACGACGGCGCTCCCCCGGCTCTGCCACGGCCGGACCAGCGGCTGCGGCAGAGCGGCGTATCCCCTTCATACACGCACAAAGAGATCACCCGACGGCACGGTGAGTAGACGGAAGGCGGGCGCCGTGGGAACCCGGCGAGGACAAGCAGCCTCACCTGAGCGCGCCGGTGCGCGCAGCAGGGGAAAAGCCCGCATTCCCGGCGGGCCGTGCGCCCGCGGCAGCAGCACGGGGCAGGGGGCCGCAGTGGGGATCACGAGGCACGGCGAGATGGACATGGTCTCGGTCCCGTCACGGGCGGGCCCGTCAATGCAGGCGAGGGCAAGGGTTGGGTCGAGGGACTCCCAACCTCGTCGACGCAGCCAACGCAATCATCTATGTGTGGCCTGTGCTTGAGCGCAAGGATGGTGGTGAGCATGATAAATGGCGGCCTGCGTGAGCTTCGTGTACATCGGTGCGGGGATGTACAGTGAGGAAAAGTGGAGGATGGGCCACGACCATGGGAGGGCGGGTGCTTGGTGGAGGAGGAAGCTCTAGGAGTGGACGGCGGCGAGGAATACGAGGGAGAGCGGCTGCTTCGGGCTGGACGGCTGTGGCGATTTTTTCTCAGGAGATAGATGAGATCGGGAGGAGCAAGGAGGTTGGGCGCAGACGGGGGCGTGAGACGTGTGTGCCTGGTCGTTGCTTTTTGCATGCCATGCTGTGCGGGTGGCCTGATCGTGGGGCGGAGGTTGATGGAAACGGCTTATTCGTTCGCTGGGTTTTTTCTGCGGGGATCGCACGAGATGAGGGTAGCTATCGCACGAGACGGACGATGCAAAGGTCGAACCATCACAACGTACGATTCCCCTTTAATAGTAGAGATACACTGGCGTGGGCCTATCTTGTATGGGAACCAACCGTAGGCCGAAGACCATTAATCAGCGAACCGAAAAAGCAGCCCATGCATCCCCCCATTTATAACCGGACGGTTGTTTTAGAGATACGTCTACTCATTTCCACATCTATACAGTGTTTTGGTTGGCAGTTCGACAAAGAAGACGGTCGACAGCTCCTCATGATTAAGTACATGTGTTATGATGTGCCACAGTGACATGCAGTGATGACTTGGACCATCTACAACCTTTCCTTGCGCAGAATTGGGGCTACGTACCCTACGTAACTCGACGTGTCCTTGCTGTCGCCGCAAATGGCATCTCGATCGTCCCTGGCTCTCCTGAGATGAGATTGTAAGTGGTTCGCGCCATGGCCGTCTTGACAGATAATAATCTTTTCTAGAAAACAGTCGTGACAGATAGCAATGGCGCGCGCCAATGGCAACGCTCGCTATATAAACACGAGCGCAGGCAGCTGCACCACTGTGGTCGGCCCCGTAAGTCGCCGTGCGTTTCGTTTGCCAAAAATGGGGCCTAAGCCAACGCTCGCCGCCACCGCCGCGTCCTTGCTCGCCGTCCTGGCCGCCGTCCACCTTGCCGTCGCGGCGACCGCGGTGGACGACGCCCCGCTGCCGAGGCTCCCGCAGCACGACATCCCGGCCGTGTTCGCCTTCGGCGACTCCACGCTCGACACGGGCAACAACAACGTCCTGCCCACCATGGTCCGCGCCGACCACGCGCCCTACGGCCGCGAGTTCCCCGGGGGCGCGCCCACGGGCCGCTTCTCCGACGGGAAGCTCCTCACCGACTACCTCGTGGAGGTGCTCGGCATCAAGGAGCTCCTCCCGGCGTACCACTCCGGCGCCGCCAACCTCACGGTCGCGGACCTAGCCACGGGCGTCTGCTTCGCGTCCGCCGGCTCCGGCCTCGACGACGCCACGGCCACCAACGCCGGCGTGGCGACGTTCGGCTCGCAGCTCGCGGACTTCAAGCAGCTCCTTGGCAAGATAGGCGCCCGGAAGGCCCGCAAGGTGGTGAAGAAGTCGGTTTTCCTCGTGTCCGCCGCGACCAACGACATGATGATGAACTACTACATGCTGCCGTCGGGGAGGAGCAAGTACTCGCTCGAGCAGTACCATGACCTCCTCATCGGCAACCTTCGAACTTACATTCAGGTACGTATCTTTTTGCTTGCACTTTTTCTCCAAAATATCGGCAAGATCGAGCTTGACTGCCGTCATTAAAGACCTTTGTGCTTAGTTTGTTGAGCACTTTGTGGAGAGATTAGTTAAAATAGCACTCCTATAACCACAGTAGGCGTTGACAAAACGAGCGGCTGTCACGTGTGGGTGTGCTTATTCCGGGACGCGTAGATAGTGGCCGCAAATCTTCACTTGCATTTGTGGGAAGAGGACACGCGCAATCACGCTAGAATCGCGCCTGTCTCGTCGCATGAAAGAAAGGCGGTGAGGCACTGAGCTAGTGAGACAGTGGCGTTATCACGCACGCACGAACCACTCGCAGCTAGGCCGGGCGCTCTGCTCCAGCAAGCAAGCGTCTTAATCGTCCCTACAGTAGAGTGCAGATGCGCCATGTGCAGCTGTGCACCACCACGAGCTGGAAACCAGTGGAGATCATGAATTCTGTTACCGTACGTGGCTTAAAGCATGCGTCTTCATGCATCAAATGTGAACGGGCCCTGCCGCTCAATGCACGTACCTACTATGCATGCAGGGCATGTACGAGCTGGGCGCCCGGAGGATGCTGGTGGCGGGGCTGCCGCCGGTGGGGTGCCTCCCGCTGCAGCTGACGATGGCGGAGCTGCGGCAGCCGCCGAGGCCGCAGGGGTGCATCGCGGAGCAGAACGCGGCGGCGGTGAGCTACAACGCCAAGCTGCAGCGGATGCTCGCCGAGCTCCAGTCCCGCTCGCCCGGGGCCAGGGCCGTGTACGCCGACATCTACAGCCCGCTCAAGGACATGGTCGACCACCCCGGCAAGTACGGTGAGTAGGGGCATGCATCCGCGACCACCCACAGCACACATGCTCGCACTGTTAGCCGTGCAGGGATCCCATGCCATGCATACGTACGAGACGGCGTCTACTGTTGCTATTGACTGCTTGCTGTACGCCCGATCTGGTGCAGGTTTCGTGGAGGCGAGCAAGGGCTGCTGCGGCACCGGGCTCCTGGAGATGGGGCCGCTGTGCACGGATATGGTCCCGACGTGCGCGAAGCCGTCCGAGTTCATGTTCTGGGACTCTGTCCACCCCACGCAGGCCACCTACAAAGCTGTCGCCGAACACTTCATTCAGGCCAACATCCTCCGGTTCGACAATTGAATGCTGCTTAGCTGATGATGGCTTTGCATACGGAAGATTGTACTCAAGTTCAGGTCGATCCAAAGGGTGGAAACCAAAATGTATTTGCGAGATATATATGTATTGAAGTTCACATCTGTCACCTATGCCACGTCTCCCCAAGCTTAATCTTCTTGTTTTGCATTTCCACGAAGTTTTTAAACCTCCCTGTTTTTTTTCCTTCTTTGCCTCATTGCGCTTGGCACATGACTCCTCCTTCGACATGATGTTCTTGAACTTCTCCAATATCTTGGCTGCCATCCCTTCCCCCTCGACCTAGCAGAACGAGGAGTTAATTATAGAAAACCACCGCATTGAAGGCTAGGTTTGCAGAAAACACCATTCTACCAATTTGGCCAAAAAAAACACGGATTGGTGTTTTTTTTTTGTTGCAAAAAACACTAATCGATGGCTTAGGTAGTTTTGAGCATGTTTTCAACGCTTCACTTCAGATGCTATAGGAGACGGCCGAGCCGTTTTGGTCAAAATGAGTCCAACCAGCATGGTTCAAACCCCTCTCTCTGTGTGTGTGTGTGTGTGTGTGTGTGTTCTTCACTGCCGCCGCAACATGGTGTCTTGGAATGACGGCGAAACCAGCGAGGAGTCAATCCACTACGTCTCCTCCTTCAATGACGACATCATCACGATGAGTTGGCTAGGTGTATGGATAGGGTTTATGATTTGGGCGTTTTGTCAAGGAGCTCGATCTCTATTGTTGGTTGCTAATATTTTTCTCATACAACTCCCTGCTACAATTCACAATCCCGATTTCAATGGCATTGCGCCAGATTTGAGCGTGGTGTGCAACCATGGCAAGCCGACGGAGAGGCATTGCTTTTGAAGGCATTCACACTGGTAGGAGGTTCCTTGCGTGTGATTAGAATGTATGCTTATGATCTTTCCAAATTTGAGCTCTCTTAGATTTGTTTGGGTGTGGGTATTGTTTAGTTTGGATATGTACTGTGCATAGGTTGCAGGTTTGCAATCATGTGATCATTAATTAGTTGGGATATGTGCAAGCATTTGGTCACTCGTCATTGTTTAGTTGGGAGGTTAGATTTGCAAGTATATGCTTAGTGGTCTATGTTGAATGTTTGCATGTGCTTTGAATGTTAGTTGTCATTGTTTAGTTGGTAGTGAATAAGCTTTTATGCTCAACTGGCATTAAAAAACATGAAGTGCTCTTTTGGCATAAATCAAGTTTAAGGTTCTGTAGTGGTCCTTGTGAGTAGTTCATTATGTTAAATAAGTGTCAAAATCATTGCGATGGTCGGTAGTGGCCATGTATGGTTGGTAGTGAATGAAAAAAGGCCAATGTCCTTTTTTGTGGGTAAAAAATATGGTTAATGTTTAGGTTGTAGCAAACTTGGTCAATCATGTCTTCTTGGCCAATCTGCTTCATTTGTTAAAGACAAATGTCATGCTTGTTTAATGCTACATTTGGTCAGTGCTTAATGTTCACTCTTACGAAGCAATGCCATTTAGCTTACTGCCTTTTTTTTCTATTTTTTGTAGGAAGGTAAGAACTATGGAGTAGTTATGGGATATGTATGAGAAGAGCAAGAGAGATAGGACCGGCGACAATATGGGTATTTCGGAGGTTATTCACAATCTAACACAAGAGAAAAGGAAACTAGAGGATAACTATTAGAAGTTAGTTGCTGAAGTGAACCGTCTCTTTGACGCCAAGGAGCAGAGGGTGTTGGAGTTCAACTATAAGCAGATTAAGAGGGACGATGAAGAGGAGAGAATATTTCTCAGCTAAACAATTCAGTGGACTATCTGCAGGGAGAGCTGGAAAGGAGGAGGAAGAGAACAAGAAGATGCAGGGAAAAGGTTGACATGCTTAAGCAGCTAGAGTGTGCTCAAGCCAATGTCATTAGGAACCTGAACTTCAATCATTTGAAAGAGAAGGAAAAGCTCAATGAAGAGAGGAGGAACTTGGAGTTTGGTATTGCTAAGCTCCTTAAGGGTGGGAAAAGAACAAGATTAAACTGTTGAGGAACGCAGTATTTCAAAAAAAATTCATATGATCACGCAAGATCTATCTAGGAGATGCATAGTAACGAGAGGAGAGAGTGCGTCTACGTACCCTGGTAGACCGAAAGCGAAGCGTTTAGTAATGCGGTTGATGTAGTAAAACATCTTCGTGATCCAACCGATCCTAATACCGAACATACGACACCTCCGCGTTCAGCACGATGAGGTCCCTCAAGCTCTTGATCCAGTTGAGGACGAGGGAGAGTTTCATCAGCACGACAGCGTGTTGACGGTGATGATGAAGTTACCGGCGCAGGGCTTCGCCTAAGCACTACGACAATATGACTGAGGCGTGTAACTGTGGAGGGGGACATCGCACACGGCTAAGAGAAGACTTGGTGTGCCTTTGGGGTGCCCCCTGCCCACGTATATAAAGGAGGGACGAAGAGAGTGAACACCCCCAGTGTCATGCTATAGTAATCCCCTGTTAATGGTGCCATGTCATCATGTTACTGTTGCTAACCTTCACTTGATCCAAATCACCATTCAAATTCAAATCCAATCTAAAGTCAAAATTCAAATTTGTCAAACTTCAAATTAAAAGTTTTCAAGGTGTGGCAAATAATCCCTGGATATTTGTCATGTTGGAAACAACCTCTTTCTGATTCCCAAAGTGCCCCTGGAAATTATTTAGTGGTCCAGCAGCATTTAAAATTGGCCTTTTAAATTTCTATAAATGGTTAGACATCTCCTTTTCACTCCGTACTTTTTGTTTCCATCTCATTATATTGTGTTAGAGTTATGTGCCAAGTTTTATTCAAAACAAAACTCATTTGTTACTAAAAGAAAATACAAAGCTGAGGCTAAATTTAATAAACAGAAAAGTTAAAGGCAAGTTATAAAAATTTAAAACAAAGGAACCCCCCTCCCTCGCGCTGGGCCATCCGGCCCAGCTAGCCAACCGGACGGCCCAACCGCCCCCTCTCTGGCCTACAAGGCCACCCCCTTGACCCAAACCCTAACGACCAACCCCACTCCCCCGCACGATTCCCCCTCACTCCCCACTCCTCTCCCCTCCCGATTCAGTCTGGATCGGGCCGAACCCGGCGCCCCAACGCCAACTGCCGTCGCCGGAGGCGTCCCCGACTCCACGTCGAGCTGTCCCGTCACCGAACCTCCTCCCCGTCGCTCGCTGGACGCCTCGCCTTCCTCCCCGAGGCCCCACTCGCTGGACCGCCTCGTCCCCACCGACGCCGCCCTTGACCTCTTCGTCCCCGACGGCGTTCGCCTCGCCGTTGCGGACTCCGTCCACCCCCAAGCCGCCTCGAGCCCACTGCCCCCTCCGTACAGCTTCGCGGTGAGCCGCCGTGCCGGTTGCACCTCCCCTCTCCTTCCGCCTCTCTTCTCTCATACTCTGCCGCGGTCGCCGCTCGCGCCGTGCGACCCGGCCACGCCCGATGCACGTGACCGCGCACTGCCGTCCTCACAATAGCAGCGTTTGCCGCACCCCCTTGCGCGCCCACCTCTAGCTGCTCTCGCCACCGCAACCGTTGCCGTCCCCTGCTGCACCGCTCTGCCTGCTTCTTCCGCCGCTGCCGCTCGCCCCACCTGTCGTGCGTGAGCCCCGCCCCGTGCTCTGCTGCACCCTGTCCTGCTGGTCGGGGCTACCAGCTCCGCCCGCCGTGGCCCTCGCGCCCCGTTGCGGCAGGCCCTGCCGTGGCCACGACCTCGCCCCGCCCAGGGCAGACTACGGGCGCCCGTTACGCCTGCGCCCGCTGCCCGTTAAGCCGCGTACGCCCCTGATGGCCTCTAGGCCACTTACACGTGGAGCCCAGTCCCCAGGAACTCTTAAAAAAAGATATAAAAATAGTAATTAATTATTTAATTAATTAACTTAATTAATCCTGATATTTAACCTGCTAATTGCCTGTTAGTTAAACTGTGACAATGACAGCAGGACCCACATGTAAGTTTGACCCAGTCAACAACCCTATCGACTGCTGACATCATGCTCATGTCATAACCCTGTTTTCCTTTTAATTAAATCTGTTAATTCTAAAATGTTTTAAAAACTTTATAAATTATTTTAAATTAAACCATAACTCGGATGAAAATACTTTCTACATGAAAGTTGCTTAGAACGACGAGACGAATCCGAATACGCGGTCCGTTCGTCAGCCACATGTCCCTAGCATAGCGAACATGCAACCTTCCCCCCTTCGGTTCGTCTGTCCGAAAATGCCTAACTTCGGGAAAGCATTCCCGGATGTTATCCCCCTTCGCCGGTATTGTCTACCACCGTGTTAGAACACCCTAGCACCGCGTATCATCTTTTCATGCTTAGTGTTGCATCTTGTTTTCTATGTATTTACTGTTTCTTCCCCCTCTTCTCTCCGATAGACCCCGAGACTGATGCCGCCCCTGTGATCGACTACGTCGACGACACTTCTTCCTTTTCAACAGAGCTCCAGGCAAGCAAACCCCCCTTGAGCATTCCGATATCGCCTATTTCTTTCCCTCTCATTCTTGCATTAGAACTGCTACTGCTTTCTATATGATCCTACTCTGATGCATAGCCTTTTTTTGTTACCTGCTTATTGTTACCTTACCTGCTTATCCTAAACTGCTTAGTATAGTTTGGTTAGTGATCCATTAGTGACCCCCACCTTGTCCCAATTGCCCCGCTTTCTGTTCAATGACTCGATCAATGAGATCGACGTCCAGGCCCCGACACCGCACATCACCCCCACTAATTGTACGACTCTGTAGAGTTATCATCGAGTGCCGAGGGTGGAACCTCATACATCACTCCTGATGAGATCTCTGTAGTGTAGCTATTCGGTCATGGTCATCGAGGGTGATTTCCTCCTTAACCGCTTCTAATATGGCTCCGTCGTGCAACCCCTCAAGTGTGAACCTCGAGGGTGGATCCTCTTACGTTCACCTTGATGATTACATTGAGTGGAATTCACCGGGGTGATTCCTTGGGTTTTCCCCTTGATGTTTGGACACACAGATACTTGGAATTTACAACTGTTACTTGGAAAGGCGGGTCGACCCTGAGGGGTACCCGCGAGTGATGTGGAGACGGGTTGACCTGGAGGGTACCCGAGTTGAATACGAGGCGTGGCCGGGCATTCTTAGCCCTTGCCGCAAGTACTCGAGACGGGGCGATGGGGTCACATATTTCGCGAGTCTCTGCTCGTGACCGCACTACCAACACACTAACGGTTTGGATATTTGATCCGAGGGGCCTCTGGCCTGATAGCACTAACCATCACATGGGCATTGTATGGGCGTTCTGCGTCGTATGCATCAGCCGAAGCTTATTAGACGTCAGCGACTGAGCGGCGCGCGCTGGATTGGACTGGTAAGCTCCTGCCTTTTTAAGGAGGTAGCTAGGTCTGCTCACCGGCCGCCCACGCAACATGCAGGAGTTCCCGGGGCGATGGCCCAAGACCCCTGGGGCATAGGCTTAGTCCAGCGTGCTGACCTCTCTATTAAGCCTAGGTCGGGTTGTGGCGTATTGTTTGGCCGAGGCCGGGCATGACCCAGGAAAGTGTGTCCGACCGGAGTTAATCGAGCGTGGTGGATAAGTTGGTGCACCCCTGCAGGGAAGAAAACATCTATCGATAGCCTGTCCTACGGTAACGGACACTTGGAGTTGTATCTCGATCGATACAACTAGAACTGGATACTTAAGATGAGAAATGGATATGCACAATGGATAGTATGGCTCTGGGATTGCTTTCTCGCAGGGAGTCGAGAAAGGATCTCTGGCCGAGGTTGATAACACTACTACTACTTTACATTATGTTGATCTGTACTCTTCTATATGCTGCAAGATGCTCGAAGATGCTAGTCTTCGATAGGCTAGGCTTTCCCCTTCTCTTCTGGCATTCTGCAGTTTAGTCCACAGATACAACCCTTTCCTTTGATACAGATGCATACTTAGTCTAGATCTGATGTAAGTCTTGCGAGTACTTTGGATGAGCACTCACGGTTGCTTTGCTACCTCTTTTTCCCCTATACCCGATTGTTGCGACCAGATGACGGATCCCAGGAGCGAGACGACACCACTGATGACTACTACTACCCCGGGGTGCCTACTACTACGTGATGGCCACTGACGACCTAGAGTAGTTAGGAGGCTCCCAGGCAGGAGGCCTTGCCTTTTCGATCTTTGTTGCTTTTGTGCTAGCCTTCTTAAGGCAGACTTGTTTAACTTATGTCTGTACTCAGATATTGTTGCTTCCGCCGACTCTTGTGTATTGGAACTTATGTATTCGAGCCCTCGAGGCCCCTGGCTTGTAATATAAAACTTGTATTATTTTAATTTGTGTCTAGAGTTGTGTTGTGATATCTTCCCGTGAGTCCTTGATCTTGATCATACGTGTATGATTAAACCGAGGGCGTCACAAGTTGGTATCAGAGTAGACTGCCTGTAGGATCCCCCTTTCCAAATCCTTGGCCGAAGTTGAGTCTAGTCACTGAGAAACTTTTACTAACATGGATGTGTGGCTTACCGGCCCACGTCGCCATTGGATGGTATTAGGATCTTTTATTCCTCGTCTATACTCTAGGACTCTGATCTCTCTTCTATTCGGGTTAAATGAATTTTGCTAAATCTAACTTTAGGATCTCGTGATCACTTTCACCTAGAGAGCACCTTATTACCGATGATCGTCTGCTGCACCAGAAGATTCTGAGGTTACTCTACGATGTTCTCCTGAGACACTCGTACCCACCGCCTTTCTAAGTTCCCTACCATTATTATATCCCTATTGATAACTGCATACACCTACCATTCTTACATTCAATCCCATTTCTCTTATTATTACCAGATGCCCTGAACTGCTCTCTGTTGTTCTAAGAATCCCTTGAGCTTACTGCCTTGCAGTTCCTTGTCACCTGAATACCCCTACGAATAATTTTGTGCACCTGTCGAGTATCTGCTCATCCTCAGTTGATTCATGTACTTCACAAAAGTCTTCGTAATACCATTCGTTCTTCTGAAAATCCTCAACAGCCCATTGTTCTTGAATGTCTTGCTTGCTTGCATTATGGTTAATACCATAAGTCTAGTAATCTTATTGTCATCCTTTGTCATTATCATTTTGAGTCTGTTGATACAATACGTTGCGAATGCTCGCAATCCTCAATCAGATCCTAGAATTCATCCTTCCAGCTCAGACGTCATTTTAACATGTGCTGGATCTCGACCAACCAAATCGCCATCGATTGTACCCCTAAGGCTATTCTACCTATCCATCCCTAATTAGAGCATTGCTTCTGATCCCTTGTCTTGGAATTCATAATTCCTTTGCAGTTGAGCTTTGAGTTAGTCAGTTGTTCCTATAATCCAGTCTCCTTGCATTCTTTCTTCCTCTGGTTGAGTACTGATGCTCACATTAGATCCCTTGTGGACCACCAGACCTTTTTTCGGATTTTATCCGACAACGTCCTTCATATTCAATAAGCTTGTGAGCTTTTCCTTGGATGCATAATGCCTTTGGTAAATTGTATCATTTGCTTTCTCAAGCATGCTCTACTATCGAGCTTGTGTTATTTATTCTTGAAATTTATGGTATATGTTCCTAAGATGCCCCGATGGGCTGAACCTATGCCTTCCCTAATTTGTGTGAACCCGGAAATTTCTATGAGTCATACTCTTTTGGCGTTTTGCCAGATATAATTTCAACACTATGACTTCATCGAAAACAAGAAGTGAATGGAAGGTTATGCATTGAAGAAGTGGGAGTCGACCTTGAACTTTGTGTTCATGCCCATGGACCCGATGTGGAACTCATCATGGAAGATTATTGTGATAATAATAATCCCCTTATTATAAGTTCATCTGGTAACTATGTTTTGTCCTTTGCAACCGTGGTTCCAACCATGATTGTTTTTTTCTTTGATCCCATTTCTCGGACAAGTTAAAGCGCTTGTCTTCTGCAAATCAATATGCTTTCTCAACCTCGATTTTGCTCTACCTTCGAGTATTACCCTCTGGTATCTCGAGAATATCACAAAACTACATAACTTCTTATGAGTTCTTTCTCTACTATTATTTTACGCCGATTCTAAATTTTCCACGGGTTCTGGGTTATTAATCACTCAAGAACACCGATAAGTGAATCAATTCTGCACTCTGATTCTATAACTCTAAGTAATTTTCATTCCTTACGAGTTTAATAATCCGTCAAGTCATTCCTAGCCTGATCGGCTATACCATTATTGTGCTAAATTTTAATTGTGTCACCTTGCCCTTCTTCCCGGAGCATAATTTTCGAGGATGAGCTAAGATTATGTCCATTTTCCTCATCATATCATTTCACCTTGAACATCAAGCTTGATTTCGAGTTTGTGACGTACCCATGGTTCCAATAACCTTTTGCTTCATCATTCCTTTGACTTGGTGTTGTCGCTGATTGATTACATCTTCATGAAATCTATCAAAAATGTGTCGTGATCATCATCAGCCTTATGATCTCTTGTAGGATATCAGTTGAATTCTTGTTGAGAAATAACATCCTTGCCCTCGATGATTTGTGTTATCATCGACCACTTTATTGCCTTCCGTTTAACACAAACATGTTCGTGTTTTGTGTTATACCTTGAGATCCTTGCTACCCAGCAATTGTTCTTCTTTACCTTGGAGTATTACCATATTTTATGTCAAGAAAGTCATGAGAATTTCACCACCTCTTAAGAGATCTTGATACAAGTGATACTTCTTGCAATATCCGTTCATTCCTTGGTCCCCGTGATTGTTTCTAACCGGAAAACTGACAATTGAACAATGATGTGCGTCTTCAAAACTTCTAGCAACCCTATGTGACTAACTCATTAGTCACATCGCTTGCAAGGCTTATAGTGATGTGCATTACAGAGAGGGCCCAGAGATACCTCTCCGATATATGAAGTGACAAAACCTAATCTTGATCTATGCCAACCCAAAAAACACCTTCGGAGACACTTGTAGAGCATCTTTGTAATCATCCAGTTACGTTGTGACGTTTGATAGCACACAAGGTTTTCCTCCGGTATTCGGGAGTTGCATAATCTCATAGTCAGAGGAACATGTATAAGTCATGAAGAAAGCAATAGCAATAAAACTAAACGATCATTATGCTAAGCTAACGGATGGATCTTGTCCATCACATCATTCTCCTAATGATGTGATCCCGTTCATCAAATGACAACACATGTCTATGGTCAGGAAACTTAACCATCTTTGATTAACGAGCTAGTCAAGTAGAGGGATACTAGGGACACTCTGTTTTGTCTATGTATTCACACATGTACTAAGTTTCCGATTCATAAAATTCTAGCATGAATAATAAACATTTATCATGATATAAGGAAATATAAATAACAACTTTATTATTGTCTCTAGGGCATAATTCCTTCATAAACTTAATGGGATTAAAGCAATCTTAGATGAATGAGGGGTTCCGAATTATGATTTGGCATTGTTGACCTTTTGAAGGGTCTAGTTTTGCATTGCTGTGATATAATTATCTTTTAGTTTATTTAGAACTTGTGAACTATGGTTTGTATGTTTGAATCTCTAAACTATGGTGTGTTGGATCTAGTAACTATGTTAGAATGCTTACATCTTTGGAGGGCCTAAAAGTGGCAGAAACATTTGGTCCAAACATTTGTAGGCATTTTGGTGATCTGCGTTGGAGATGCCCTTAGGCATCGATTGATCTAGAGAAGCAACTGGGTGGGTGGAGGTTCTATATCAAATTGAGGTGGCATAGGTGGCATGATATACTTTTTAAAGCAAAAAAAATGAAAACAGTTGGCTGCTCACATACAACACATAGGTTGTCTCGCGCTAGCGATGAGTGTCATGCGTGCCCCGCGCATCGCGTTGAACGCCAAGCTCCTCTTTCAGAAAAATCCCCTTGCCTTGTCCTCTCACATACGCGAGAACTTATCCCCATGGTGGTATTTCCTCTCTCTCTCTCTCCCATGCTACACCATGGCAGTATCTACTTTTTCGGAGCATCCAATGAGGACGGGGTAGGCAGGTTGTCGCCCTAGCCCACATGCTCCATCCTTAGGGACATCTAGGATATCCAGATGTTTGAATCTCTAAACTATGGTGTGTTGGATCTAGTAACTATGTTATTGTGCTTACCTCTTTGGAGGGCCTAAAAGTGGCAACAACATTCGGTCCAAACATTTGCGGGCATTTTGGTAACCTGCGTTGGAGATGCCCTTAGGCATCAATTGATCTAGAGAAGCAACGCGGGTCGGTGGAGGTCCTAGATCAAATCGAGGTGGCATGATATACTTTTTAAAGCAAAAAATTGAAAACGGTTGGCTGATCATATACAACACATAGGTTGTCTCGCGCTAGCGATGAGTGTCATGCGTGCCCCACGCATCGTGTTGAAAGCCAAGCTCCTCTTTCATAAAAATCCCCTCGCCTTGTCCCCTCATATACATGAGAACTTATATCCCCATGGTGGTCTTTCCTCTCTCTCTCTCTTCCAAGCTATACCATGGCGGTATCCACTTTTTTCGAGCATCCAGTGAGGACGGGGTAGGCAGGTTCTCCCCATAGCCCACATGCTCCATCCTCGGGGACATCTAGGTGATCCAGGTGTTGCATCATAGACCATTACTACGGACGTACGTGGCTCGTTTATCAAATGGCGGCAGTGTTGCAAACAGTGGTGTTGTTGCAGCAACTGCCAAAATGCTATGGTAGGAGGTCGGTGCTGCAAACTCATCGGGATTGCAACATACCCGATGCTGTGAAAACATAGTGGATGTTGTGGCACGAGGCCGGTGCTTCGAGCTCACCAGGATTACAACATAGACGGTGTTGTGGAAACATATCCAGTGTTGTGGCTGCTAATGGGGTGTGTCACCGATGTTGTGGCCGATCGACGTTGCTAGAAACAGTTCATCAGAGATGTTGCAAGGGGCTCGCTGGGAGCACCTCCAACAGGCGTCGTGCTGCAAGTGCACTCGTCGAAGATGCGGGGAATGCTGCAACACCAAGGAGATAAATCAAATAGGCACCAGTCTTCAGATGCTTTGACCAATTGAACGACTACGAGAGGGTGGATCGGACGATTCGCTAGCCCACTAACGCCAACCTTTAGTTCAAGAAAAACATCCAATGTTATTTTTTTTCTTCCTTCCAAAAAAGTATTTTTTGTTAACTCATAATGTAGCACCATAAGACACAGAACATAACGAACATACGTATGGCCTTTGCATCATTAAGATCCACACAACCAACATCAGCTCGCTCTCATGAGAACAAAATAAAATAAAATAAACACCGAGACCAGCAAAGTCGTAGTAGGCTGAAACTATACATAAGGCGAGGAGGGTGCAAAGCCTAACCATAGACTATGCCACCATCCATGTGAGGGTAAAAACATCCCTAGTCACCTGTTTTAATCGCGTGCACACCGACGTGAAGCAATCTTTGTAGAGTGGAGAACTAATGAAACAATTCATACATAGGTAGACAAATATAAAATATTACCGTCAAAAATCATGTTATTTCTACATAGTCATAGTGACCATAACAAGACTGACGTTTCCACTCTTATAAGCACACTAAATTGGGTGCAATATCATCCCGCGAGTGACCAAACATGTTGGCAACATTTTTTTATAGCTACAAGTTAAAAGTTGTTTGGATAACTGACCATGTAGCGGACACAAAAGTGAAATGAAAGTAAAGATATTTAACTATCTCATCATGACTTCTTTGTCGGACAAGATTGTCCTTTGTTCGGACCACTCCTAGACGAAGATGCTACATTTTTTTACTTTAAGTGGCACTCCTTAATAAAACTCAGTTAATTAAGTCTCAGTTGACTGAGATCTAGTCATATCCATATTGAATACATCATAAACACTCTTACTCTCTGTGAAATTTTAGTGGATTTCGTCACGGACTCCAAATTCCAAAACCACATTCCAAACTTGGGGGCACTAGGTGGGGACCGAGCAGATTTTGCCAATGGTTGATTTGTCATTTTGTGTGTAGCTCGCGTGTGAATGTTCTCATCAGAAATTTCACACAAGTAGTATACATTCATATGTTACTTCATACATTTTTCAGAATTGTTTGAAACTTTGAAATGTGATTTTTTTTCACTTTTAAACGAATCAACTCTATTTTTTTAGAAAAGGAGGAGGACCCCAGCTTCTGCATCTTGGCGATGCATGCAGTCACTTTATTAATTATTCATAAAAGACCTTACAAAGAAATACAATAGTAAGTCTGGAGCCACCATCTAGGCAATGATACGTCTCCGTCGTATCTACGTTTTCAAACACTTTTGCCCTTGTTTTGGACTCTAACTTGCATGATTTGAATGGAACTAACCCGGACTGACGCTGTTTTCAGCAGAATTACCATGGTGTTATTTATGTGCAGAAACAAAAGTTCTCGGAATGAACTGAAACTTCACGAAACATATTTTCAGAAATAATAAAAAATCCCTGCAAAAGATGAAGACCAGGGGGCCCACACCCTAGCCACGAGGGTGGGGGCGCGCCTGCCCCCCTAGGTTGCGCCCCCTACCTCGTGGGCCCCCTGGAGCTCCTCCGACCTCCACCCCAACTCTATATATTTGGTTTCGGGGAGAAAAAAATAGAGGAGAAGGATTCATCGTGTTTTACGATACAGAGCCACCGCCAAGCCCTAAAACCTCTCGGGAGGGCTGATCTGGAGTCCGTTTGGGGCTCCGGAGAGGGGAATCCGTCGCCATCGTCATCATCAACCATCCTCCATCACCAATTTCATGATGCTCACCGCCATGCGTGAGTAATTCCATCGTAGGCTTGCTGGACGATGATTGGTTGGATGAGATTTATCATGTAATCGAGTTAGTTTTGTTAGGGTTTGATCCCTAGTATCCACTATGTTCTGAGATTGATGTTGCTATGACTTTGCTATGCTTAATGCTTTGTCACTAGGGCCCGAGTGCCATGATTTCAGATTTGAACCTATTATGTTTTCATCAATATATGAGAGTTCTTGATCCTATCTTGCAAGTCTATAGTCACCTATTATGTGTTATGATCCGTTAACCCGAAGTGACAATAATTGGGATACTTACCGGTGATGACCGTAGTTTGAGGAGTTCATGTATTCACTATGTGTTAATGCTTTGGTCCGGTACTCTATTAAAAGGAGGCCTTAATATCCCTTAGTTTCCGCTAGGACCCCGCTGCCACGGGAGGGTAGGACAAAAGATGCCATGCAAGTTCTTTTCCATAAGCACGTATGACTATATTCGAAATACATGCCTACATTACATTAATGAACTGGAGCTAGTTCTGTGTCACCCTAGGTTATGACTGTTACATGATGAACCGCATCCGGCATAATTCTCCATCACTGATCCATTGCCTACGAGCTTTCCATATATTGTTCTTCGCTTATTTACTTTTCCGTTGCTACTGTTACAATCACTACAAAATACCAAAAACATTTTTTTTACTATCATTACCTTTTGCTACCGTTACCACTTCTATCATATTACTTTGCTACTAAACACTTTGCTGCAGATATTAAGTTTCCAGGTGTGGTTGAATTGACAACTCAGCTGCTAATACTTGAGAATATTCTTTGGCTCCCCTTGTGTTGAATCAATAAATTTGGGTTGAATACTCTACCCTCGAAAACTGTTGCGATCCCCTATACTTGTGGGTTATCAGGCAACAATTGTCGTTACTCATATCCAGTTGATGCAGGGATGCTGATAGTCTGGGTCTAATACCAAACAGACCTTGCAGCCAAATATAACATCTAAGACCTGAGGCTCCAACCAAGCCACTTTCTGGGTATGAGGCACACACTGGTCCGGCACGCTCTCAGAGGCCGCCGCCGCCAACTGCCACCACTTCATCTTCAAAGTTGTACTGACGCATCAACCTTCCCCGGTCTAACTCCTGTCGACGCCACTACGGCACCCAACGGCACCACCTCCCTGTGCACGAACTGCTGAGCACATCATGGTCGCTGCCGGTACACCTCAACACCATGCCGCCAAGTCCAGCTGACATAGCTTGAAGTCTTTGGAAGATCTGTCGTGCGTAGCACCTGCTGAATAGGCATGACAAAGCGTAGCACCTGTCGGCCAAGCATGACTTGACATTTTCACCGAAGCTCTGTGCTAGACGAAGCGGCTCCATCTCATGCCTCTCTCTTCCAGCGCTGCTCCACAAACGATGCTCCCAAGAGAGAAACGACGCCGCAATGCTGCCATTGCCCGATTTGGAAGACCAGATCCTAGGTTTTCCCCCAGAGCAGTATGAGTGGGTCGACAGTAATCACATGACGATGCCTTCATCAAGGTAACGATGCGGAACGCCTCCATCGCCCGCCGTCGGCTTGGTTTTCACCGGCAACTACGTCTTCCTGACTCGCAGTCGGTACTAGATGACGGATCCAGAGATCCAAACACCTAGCCTCAGGCCAACCACCTCTGACGGAAGAGATGACCACCACCGCCGGCTGCACCGGTCGGAATAGATCTGACTGGAGGTGTCGCTGACAAGATCACCAGGCCCTCCATACCGCCGCTGATCTGAAGGCAGCATGACGCCATCGTAGCCAAGCCAGCCGCCGCCACCTGAAGGACCAGGCGCTGTGCCCGCAGCCCCGCCCGCCGCTCGCCGCGCCAAGCCATCGCCGTCCAAGGACGAACTGACCTCCCGCCGCTTGCCGCAGCCATCTGTCGTGCCGCAGAAATCAGATCGGCCATGCTACCACACGTCTAGGGGCCCCGCACCACCACAGAGACGTGGGAGAGAGGAAATCCTCCGCACCGCTGTCGGTCCCGGGGCTTAGCCCGGCGGCGTCCCTCGGCGGTGGCGGAGGGAGATGAGGAGGGAGTGTGCGGCGGCGGCGGCTAGGTTTTCGGCACCGCCCGAGTCGCTCTAGCAGGGGCAACGCGGGGGCCTCGTCAAGTATTTTCGGCGCCGCCCGATCTTCCTAAAATTGGGGGAGAATTTCACTTCCCCAACCTCTGCACCAACTAGGGATGTATACAGCCTTTTTAATTATGATGAGTACTAGAATTTTTTTATCATGATTATGCACCGAGCCTAGTCCTCAATAAACGCGTGAGTATCAGGAAAGCCTGGTCCTTAAAAATAAATAGGAACATAAATTCGCCTCCATGAGAATTTGAATCGAAGTGTTAGGTTTGTACATCCACTCTTCCAATCAGTTGAACTAGGCTCACTCCCTCACGAACCATCTCCATGGAGCTTTTTTTTCCCAGCCGGGCCCACACCCCTTTCCATTAATTTTGCAATCAACGGAAATACATCAGTCTTTGTAGTTCAGGATCACAAGATAAGCACTGAGCCAACTAAGACAACTACCCAACGAAGGAGACTGAGAGGGGCAAGAGCGAGTTGGTGCACCGCCAGGAAACCCACCGCATGACAACCTTGAAACGGACTATTAGCTGTGGGGCGAAAACCTGACGACACTACAACCACCACTCGAACCAAAAGCACATGTCCAGAATATAGGACTCCAAAAAAGAGGGACCAACATCACCAAAAGAACAAATCCAGCGGGCATCAGACCCCTGTGGATATAGGCCAATCTAAAGTAACAGGACCGAGACAACTATCCAATCTGAATACCATCCCCATCTCCTAGGAGCAGCCTGCCACGCGCATATGATTTGTCCGCTAGGGTAGCCGCCACATGAGCAAGCCTCTTCACACCAGCCTGGAATCTTGTCTTGTCTTCCTTCTTAAGCAGCCTTGCCCAGTATAACATAAAAGAGCAAGCGGTGAAGACAGCCTCCAAAGGAGTACGAGCATTATACTTGTCAAAGGTAGTTTTGTTACGGAGGCACCAAACTGCCCAGCACACGGCCGCAATAATCATCATATAAAATTTCTTCCCTCCTGGAAAGAACTTGTATAGCCAAGCAAAGCATTGCCAAATAGAACTGGGGGCGCAAAAGGCCCCCGCTGTCAACCCCAGCACGCCCCAGGCCGTGCGGGCGAGCGGACACGTGAAAAAGAGATGATTAGCAGTTTCCACATCCGTGCAAAAAGAGCACACAGGATTTCCTGGCAAATTCCTATGTCGCATGTTATCACGCATAAGCACAGCGTTTTGGAATAGCTGCCATAGAAAAAATATTTTGATGGGGATCGCAGCTTTCCACACCCCTTTATAGTTAGGGCCAGATAAGTCTCTCTCCAGCCACTCGTACACAAATTTAGTGGTAAATTTACCCCCACTATTCAAGGACCAGGAAACAATGTCAGGATTCTTATTCAAAGATTTCTTTCTAGCATCGCACACCACCCAGTTCCATTGCTCCTCTAATGTACCAAACAACCTACGTCTAAAAGCTAGATCGTAGTTGTTGGCTGCAAAGGAGGCAATAGTGAAGGAAATATGCCCTAGAGGCAATAATAAAGTTATTATTTATTTCCTTATATCATGATAAATGTTTATTATTCATGCTAGAATTGTATTAACCGGAAACATAATACATGTGTGAATACATAGACAAACAGAGTGTCACTAGTATGCCTCTACTTGACTAGCTCGTTAATCAAAGATGGTTAAGTTTCCTAACCATAAACAATGTGTTGTTATTTGCTTAATGAGGTCACATCATTAGTTGAATGATCTGATTGACATGACCCATTTCATTAGCTTAGCACCCGATCGTTTAGTATGTTGCTATTGCTTTCTTCATGACTTATACATGTTCCTATGACTATGAGATTATGCAACTCCCGTTTGCCGGAGGAACATTTTGGGTACTACCAAACGTCACAACGTAACTGGGTGATTATAAAGGAGTACTACAGGTGTCTCCAATGGTAGATGTTGGGTTGGCGTATTTCGAGATTAGGGTTTGTCACTCCGATTGTCGGAGAGGTATCTCTGGGCCCTATCGGTAATACACATCACATAAGCCTTGCAAGCATTATAACTAAGATGTTAGTTGTGAGATGATGTATTACGGAACGAGTAAAGAGACTTGCCAGTAACGAGATTGAACTAGGTATTGGATACCGACGATCGAATCTCGGGCAAGTAACATACCGATGACAAAGGGAACAACGTATGTTGTTATGCGGTCTGACCGATAAAGATCTTCGTAGAATATGTAGGAGCCAATATGGGCATCCAGGTCCCGCTATTGGTTATTGACCGGAGACGTGTCTCGGTCATGTCTACATTGTTCTCGAACCGTAGGGTCCGCACGCTTAACGTTACGATGATAGTTGTTATGAGTTTATGCATTTTGATGTACCGAAGGTTGTTCGGAGTCCCGGATGTGATCACGGACATGACGAGGAGTCTCAAAATGGTCGAGACATAAAGATTGATATATTGGAAGCCTATGTTTGGACATCGGAAGTGTTCCGGGTGAAATCGGGATTTTACCGGAATACCGGGAGGGTTACCGGAAGCCCCCGGGAGCTAAATGGGCCATAATGGGCCTTAGTGGAAAAGAGAAGGGGCTGCCCTAGATGGGCTGCGCTCCTCCCCCTTCCCCTAGTCCTATTAGGACTAGGAAAGGGTGGCCGGCCACCTCCTCCTCTTTTCCCCTCCGAGGAATCCTAGTTGGACTAGGATTGGAGGGGGAATCCTACTCCCAGTGGGAGTAGGACTCTCCTGCGCCTCCCCCCTTGGCCGGCCAGCCCCTCCCCCTTGGATACTTTATATACGGGGTCAGGGGGCACCTCTAGACACACAAGTTGATCCTTGAGATCGTTCCTTAGCCGTGTGCGGTGCCCCCTGCCACCAAATTACACCTCGATCATACCGTTGTAGTGCTTAGGCGATGCCCTGCGTCGGTAGAACATCAAGATCATCACCACGCCGTCGTGCTGACGGAACTCTTCCTCGACGCTTTGCTGGATCGGAGCCCGAGGATCGTCATCGAGCTGAACGTGCGCTAAGAACTCGGAGGTGCCGGAGTAACGGTGCTTGGATCGGTCGGATCGGAAGAAGACGTACGACTACTTCCTCTATGTTGTGTCAACGCTTCCGTTGCGATCTACAAGGGTACGTAGATCAGACTCTCCCCCTCGTTGCTATGCATCACCATGATCTTGCGTGTGCGTAGGAAATTTTTTGAAATTACTACGTTCCCCTACAGTGGCATCCGAGCCTAGGTTTTATGGTTTGATGTTATTTGCACAAGTAGAACACAAGTGAGTTGTGGGCGATACAAGTCATACTGCCTACCAGCATGTCATACTTTGGTCCGGCGGTATTGTTGGACGAGACGACCCGGACCAACCTTACACGTACGCTTACGCGAGACCGGTTCCCTCGACGTGCTTTGCACATAGATGGCTTGCGGGCAACTGTCTCTCCAACTTTAGTTGAACCGAGTGTGGCTACGCCCGGTCCTTGAGAAGGTTAAAACAGAGTCTATTTGACAAACTATCGTTGTGGTTTTGATGCGTAGGTGAGATGAGTTCTTGCTTGAGCCCATAGCAGCCACGTAAAACTTGCAACAACAAAGTAGAGGACGTCTAACTTGTTTTTGCAGGGCATGTTGTGATGTGATATGGTCAAGGCATGATGCTGATTTTATTGTATGAGATGATCATGTTTTGTAACCAAGTTATCGGCAACTGGCAGGAGCCATATGGTTGTCGCTTTATTGTATGCAATGCAATCGCGATGTAATGCTTTACTTTATTGCTAAGCGGTAGTGATAGTCGTGGAAGCATAAGATTGGCGAGACGACAACGATGCTACGATGGAGATCAAGGTGTCGCGCCGGTGACGATGGTGATCATGACAGTGCTTCGGAGATGGAGATCACAAGCACAAGATGATGATGGCCATATCATATCACTTATATTGATTGCATGTGATGTTTATCTTTTATGCATCTTATCTTGCTTTGATTGACGGAAGCATTATAAGATGATCTCTCACTAAATTATCAAGAAGTGTTCTCCCTAAGTATGCACCGTTGCGAAAGTTCTTCGTGCTGAGACACCACGTGATGATCGGGTGTGATAGGCTCTACGTTCAAATACAATGGGTGCAAAACAGTTGCACACGCGGAATACTCAGGTTATACTTGACGAGCCAAGCATATACAGATATGGCCTGGGAACACGGAGACCGAAAGGTCGAGCGTGAATCATATAGTAGATATGATCAACATAATGATGTTCACCGATGAAACTACTCCATCCACGTGATGATCGGACATGGTTTAGCTGATTTGGATCACGTGATCACTTAGAGGATTAGAGGGATGTCTATCTAAGTGGGAGTTCTTAAGTAATATGATTAATTGAACTTAAATTTATCATGAACTTAGTACCTGATAGTATCTTGCTTGTTTATGTTGATTGTAGATAGATGGCTCGTGTTGTTGTTCCGTTGAATTTTAATGCGTTCCTTGAGAAAGCAAAGTTGAAAGATGATGGTAGCAATTACACGGACTGGGTCCGTAACTTGAGGATTATCCTCATTGCTGCACAGAAGAATTACGTCCTGGAAGCACTGCTGGGTGCCAGGCCTGCTGCTGGAGAAACACCAGATGTTATGAACGTCTGGCAGAGCAAAGCTGATGACTACTCGATAGTTCAGTGTGCCATGCTTTACGGCTTAGAATCGGGACTTCAACAACGTTTTGAACGTCATGGAGCATATGAGATGTTCCAGGAGTTGAAGTTAATATTTCAAGCAAATGCCCGGATTGAGAGATATGAAGTCTCCAATAAGTTCTATAGCTGCAAGATGGAGGAGAATAGTTCTGTTAGTGAGCATATACTCAAAATGTCCGGGTATAACAATCACTTGATTCAGATGGGAGTTAATCTTCCAGATGATTGCGTCATTGACAGAATTCTCCAATCACTGCCACCAAGCTACAAGAGCTTCGTGATGAACTATAATATGCAAGGGATGAACAAGACTATTCCCAAGCTCTTCACAATGCTGAAAGCTACGGAGGTAGAAATCAAGAAGGAGCATCAAGTGTTGATGGTTAACAAAACCACTAGTTTCAAGAAAAAGGGCAAAGGGAAGAAGAAGGGGAACTTCAAGAAGAACGGCAAGCAAGTTGCTGCTCAGGAGAAGAAACCCAAGTCTGGACCTAAGCCTGAAACTGAGTGCTTCTACTGCAAGCAGACTGGTCACTGGAAGCGGAACTGCCCCAAGTATTTGGCGGATAAGAAGGATGGCAAGGTGAACAAAGGTATATGTGATATACATGTTATTGATGTGTACCTTACTAATGCATGAAGTAGCACCTGGGTATTTGATACTGGTTCTGTTGCTAATATTTGCAACTCGAAACAGGGACTACGGATTAAGCGAAGATTAGCTAAGGACGAGGTGACGATGCGCGTGGGAAACGGTTCCAAAGTCGATGTGATCACGGTCGGCACGCTACCTCTACATCTACCTTCGGGATTAATATTAGACCTAAATAATTGTTAATTGGTGCCAGCGTTGAGCATGAACATTATATCTGGATCTTGTTTAATGCGAGACGGTTATTCATTTAAATCGGAGAATAATGGTTGTTCTATTTATATGAGTAATATCTTTTATGGTCATCCACCCTTGAAGAGTGGTCTATTCTTGTTAAATCTCGATAATAGTGATACACATATTCATAATGTAGAAGCCAAAAGATGCAGAGTTGATAATGATAGTGCAACTTATTTGTGGCACTGCCGTTTAGGTCATATCGGTATAAAGCGCATGAAGAAACTCCATACTGATGGACTTTTGGAACCACTTGATTATGAATCACTTGGTACTTGCGAACCGTGCCTCATGGGCAAGATGACTAAAACACCGTTCTCCGGTACTATGGAGAGAGCAACAGATTTATTGGAAATCATACATACCGATGTATGTGGTCCGATGAATATTGAGGCTCGTGGCGGATATGGTTATTTTCTCACCTTCACAGATGATTTAAGCAGATATGGGTATATCTACTTGATGAAACACAAGTCTGAAACATTTGAAAAGTTCAAGGAATTTGAGAGTGAAGTTGAAAATCATCGTAACAAGAAAATAAAGTTTCTACGATCTGATCGTGGAGGAGAATATTTGAGTTACGAGTTTGGTATACATTTGAAAAATTGTGGAATAGTTTCGCAACTCACGCCACCCGGAACACCACAGCGTAATGGTGTGTCCGAACGTCGTAATCGTACTTTACTAGATATGGTGCGATCTATGATGTCTCTTACTGATTTACCGCTATCGTTTTGGGGATACGCTTTAGAGACGGCCGCATTCACGTTAAATAGGGCACCATCAAAATCCGTTGAGACGACGCCTTATGAACTGTGGTTTGGCAAGAAACCAAAGTTGTCGTTTCTTAAAGTTTGGGGTTGCGATGCTTATGTGAAAAAGCTTCAACCTGATAAGCTCGAACCCAAATCGGAGAAATGTGTCTTCATAGGATATCCAAAGGAAACTATTGGATACACCTTCTATCACAGATCCGAAGGCAAGACTTTTGTTGCTAAATTCAGAAACTTTCTTGAGAAGGAGTTTCTATCGAAATAAGTGAGTGGGAGGAAAGTAGAACTTGACGAGGTAACTGTACCCGCTCCCTTATTAGAAAGTAGTACATCACAGAAAACTGTTTCTGCGACACCTACACCAATAAGTGAGGAAGTTGATGATAATGATCATGAAACTTCAGAACAAGATACTACTGAACCTCGTAGATCAACCAGAGCAAGATCCACGCCAGAGTGGTACGGTAATCCATTTCTGGAAATCATGCTACTAGATCATGATGAACCTATGAACTATGAAGAAGCGATGGTGAGCCCAGATTCCGCAAAGTGGCTTGAGGCCATGAAATCTGAGATGGGATCCATGTATGAGAACAAAGTATGGACTTTGGTTGACTTGCCCGATGATCGGCAAGCAATTGAGAATAAATGGATCTTCAAGAAAAAGACTGACGCTGACGGTAATGTTACTGTCTATAAAGCTCGACTTGTTGCAAAAGGTTTTCGACAAGTTCAAGGGGTTGACTACGATGAGACATTCTCACCCGTAGCGATGCTTAAGTCTGTCAGAATCATATTAGCAATTGCCACATTTTATGATTATGAAATTTGGCAGATGGATGTCAAAACTGCATTCCTGAATGGATTTCTGGAAGAAGAGTTGTATATGATGCAACCGGAAGGTTTTGTCGATCCAAAGGGAGCTAACAAAGTGTGCAAACTCCAGCGATCCATTTATGACCTAGTGCAAGCATCTCGAAGTTGGAATAAACGCTTTGATAGTGTGATCAAAGCATTTGGCTTTATACAGACTTTTGGAGAAGCCTGTATTTACAAAAAGGTGAGTGGGAGCTCTGTAGCATTTCTGATATTATATGTGGATGACATATTGCTGATTGGAAATGATATAGAATTTCTGGATAGCATAAAGGGATACTTGAATAAGAGTTTTTCAATGAAAGACCTCGGTGAAGCTTCTTACATATTGGGCATTAAGATCTATAGAGATAGATCAAGACGCTTAATTGGACTTTCACAAAGCACATACCTTGACAAGATTTTGAAGAAGTTCAAAATGGATCAAGCAAAGAAAGGGTTCTTGCCTGTGTTACAAGGTGTGAAGTTGAGTCAGACTCAATGCCCGACCACTGCAGAAGATAGAGAGAAAATGAAAGATGTTCCCTATGCTTCAGCCATAGGCTCTATCATGTATGCAATGCTGTGTACCAGACCTGATGTGTGCCTTGCTATAAGTTTAGCAGGGAGGTACCAAAGTAATACAGGAGTGTATCACTGGACAGCGGTGAAGAACATCCTGAAATACCTGAAAAGGACTAAGGATATGTTTCTCGTATATGGAGGTGACAAAGAGCTCACCGTAAGAGGTTATGTTGATGCAAGCTTTGACACTGATCCGGACGATTCTAAATCGCAAACCGGATACGTGTTTACTTTAAACGGTGGAGCTGTCAGTTGGTGCAGTTCTAAACAAAGCGTCGTAGCGGGATCTACATGTGAAGCGGAGTACATAGCTGCTTCGGAAGCAGCGAACGAAGGAGTCTGGATGAAGGAGTTCATATCCGATCTAGGTGTCATACCTAGTGCATCGGGTCCAATGAAAATCTTTTGTGACAATACTGGTGCAATTGCTTTGGCAAAGGAATCCAGATTTCACAAAAGGACCAAACACATCAAGAGACGCTTAAACTCCATCCGGGATCTAGTCCAGGTGGGAGACATAGAGATTTGCAAGATACATACGGATCTGAATGTTGCAGACCCGTGACTAAGCCTCTTCCACGAGCAAAACATGATCAGCACCAAGGCTCCATGGGTGTTAGAATCATTACTGTGTAATCTAGATTATTGACTCTAGTGCAAGTGGGAGACTGAAGGAAATATGCCCTAGAGGCAATAATAAAGTTATTATTTATTTCCTTATATCATGATAAATGTTTATTATTCATGCTAGAATTGTATTAACCGGAAACATAATACATGTGTGAATACATAGACAAACAGAGTGTCACTAGTATGCCTCTACTTGACTAGCTCGTTAATCAAAGATGGTTAAGTTTCCTAACCATAAACAATGTGTTGTTATTTGATTAACGAGGTCACATCATTAGTTGAATGATCTGATTGACATGACCCATTTCATTAGCTTAGCACCCGATCGTTTAGTATGTTGCTATTGCTTTCTTCATGACTTATACATGTTCCTATGACTATGAGATTATGCAACTCCCGTTTGCCGGAGGAACACTTTGGGTACTACCAAACGTCACAACGTAACTGGGTGATTATAAAGGAGTACTACAGGTGTCTCCAATGGTAGATGTTGGGTTGGCGTATTTCGAGATTAGGGTTTGTCACTCCGATTGTCGGAGAGGTATCTCTGGGCCCTCTCGGTAATACACATCACATAAGCCTTGCAAGAATTATAACTAAGATGTTAGTTGTGAGATGATGTATTACGGAACGAGTAAAGAGACTTGCCAGTAACGAGATTGAACTAGGTATTGGATACCGACGATCGAATCTCGGGCAAGTAACATACCGATGACAAAGGGAACAACGTATGTTGTTATGCGGTCTGACCGATAAAGATCTTCGTAGAATATGTAGGAGCCAATATGGGCATCCAGGTCCCGCTATTGGTTATTGACCGGAGACGTGTCTCGGTCATGTCTACATTGTTCTCGAACCGTAGGGTCCGCACGCTTAACGTTACGATGATAGTTGTTATGAGTTTATGCATTTTGATGTACCGAAGGTTGTTCGGAGTCCCGGATGTGATCACGGACATGACGAGGAGTCTCAAAATGGTCGAGACATAAAGATTGATATATTGGAAGCCTATGTTTGGACATCAGAAGTGTTCCGGGTGAAATCGGGATTTTACCGGAATACCGGGAGGGTTACCGGAACCCCCCGGGATCTAAATGGGCCATAATGGGCCTTAGTGGAAAAGAGAAGGGGCTGCCCTAGATGGGCTGCGCGCCTCCCCCTTCCCCTAGTCCTATTAGGACTAGGAAAGGGTGGCCGGCCACCTCCTCCTCTTTTCCCCTCCGAGGAATCCTAGTTGGACTAGGATTGGAGGGGGAATCCTACTCCCAGTGGGAGTAGGACTCTCCTGCGCCTCCCCCCTTGGCCGGCCAGCCCCTCCCCCTTGGATCCTTTATATACGGGGGCAGGGGGCACCTCTAGACACACAAGTTGATCCTTGAGATCGTTCCTTAGCCGTGTGCGGTGCCCCCTGCCACCAAATTCCACCTCGTTCATACCGTTGTAGTGCTTAGGTGAAGCCCTGCGTCGGTAGAACATCAAGATCGTCACCACGCCGTCGTGCTGACGGAACTCTTCCTCGACGCTTTGCTGGATCGGAGCCCGAGGATCGTCATCGAGCTGAACGTGTGCTAAGAACTCGGAGGTGCCGGAGTAACGGTGCTTGGATCGGTCGGATCGGGAAGAAGACGTACGACTACTTCCTCTACGTTGTGTCAACGCTTCCGTTGCGATCTACAAGGGTACGTAGATCAGACTCTCCCCCTCGTTGCTATGCATCACCATGATCTTGCGTGTGTGTAGGAATTTTTTTGAAATTACTACGTTCCCCTACAAATAGTGCAATCTTGATTTTGACAGATGTCATATAATATAGGAAAACGATCCTGTAATGTGCAGTTATCTATCCATGGGTCGTGCCAAACCCTGGCTAAATCCCCTTTATTAATGATGATTCTCCTCCCAGCCATATAAGTATCTTTGACCTTCATAATGGATTTCCAGCAAGGAATCAGAAAAACGGTTGCGGATATTCACAATAGTTTTGTTCTTGAAATATTTTGCTCGGACAATACGTTGCCATAGTCCATCATTAGTTTCTAACTTCCACCACCATTTCACAAGGAGACTAATGTTTTGCTTGTGAAGATCTTTTATCCCCAAGCCACCAATTCTCTTCGACCGGCAAACCCTAGCCCATTTAATCATGTGATAAGCACGCTTCTTATTCTTCCTCCTCCAAAAGAAGCGTGTGCGATGCTTATTAATCTTCTCAATAACTGTTTTGTTAAAGAGGAACATGGACATCAGGTAGGATGGAATACCATCCAAGCTAGAATCTAGTAAGGTGAGTCTAGCACCCGAGGAGGCTGCATATGCAACCCATGCATCAAGTTTTTTTGACCATTTTGGCATCTAGGAAATCCAGCTCAATGTTCTTAAGAGTGGAATAGGTAACTGGTACTCCCAAGTACCTCATGGGTAAGGTTCCCACACGACAGCCAAATATCTCTGCATATATTCTGTCAGTTTCATTATCCCCTCCCACCACAAACACCTCACTCTTATTGTAATTGATTTTCAACCCAGACATGAGCTCGAAAAGACACAGCAACAGCTTGACATTGACAGCCTTGTCAGTATCATGTTCAAAACATAGGACAGTGTCGTCAGCGTATTGAAGGATGGCCATGAAGGAAATATGCCCTAGAGGCAATAATAAAGTTATTATTTATTTCCTTACATCATGATAAATGTTTATTATTCATGCTAGAATTGTATTAGCCGGAAACATAATACATGTGTGAATACATAGACCAACAGAGTGTCACTAGTATGCCTCTACTTGACTAGCTTGTTAATCAAAGATGGTTATGTTTCCTAACCATGAACAAGGAGTTGTTATTTGATTAACGAGGTCACATCATTAGTAGAATGATCTGATTGACATGACCCATTCCATTAGCTTAGCACCCGATCGTTTAGTATGTTGCTATTGCTTTCTTCATGACTTATACATGTTCCTATAACTATGAGATTATGCAACTCCCGTCTACCGGAGGAACACTTTGGGTACTACCAAACGTCACAACGTAACTGGGTGATTATAAAGGAGTACTACAGGTGTCTCCAATGGTAGATGTTGGGTTGGCGTATTTCGAGATTAGGGTTTGTCACTCCGATTATCGGAGAGGTATCTCTGGGCCCTCTCGGTAATGCACATCACATAAGCCTTGCAAGCACTGCAACTAATATGTTAGTTGTAAGATGATGTATTACGGAACGAGTAAAGAGACTTGCCGGTAACGAGATTGAACTAGGTATTGGATACCGACGATCGAATCTCGGGCAAGTAACATACCGATGACAAAGGGAACAACGTATGTTGTTATGCGGTCTGACCGATAAAGATCTTCGTAGAATATGTAGGAGCCAATATGGGCATCCAGGTCCCGCTATTGTTTATTGACCGGAGACGTGTCTCGGTCATGTCTACATTGTTCTCGAACCGTAGGGTCCGCACGCTTAACGTTATGATGACAGTTATTATGAGTTTATGCATTTTGATGTACCGAAGGTTGTTCGGAGTCCCGTATGAGATCACGGACATGACGAGGAGTCTCGAAATGGTCGATACGTAAAGATTGATATATTGGAAGCCTATGTTTGGGCACCGGAAGTGTTCCGGGTGAAATCGGGATTTTACCGGATTACCGGGAGGGTTACCGGAACCCCCCGGGAGGCAAATGGGCCTATTGGGCCTTAGTGGAAAAGAGAGAAGGGGCAGCCCACAGGCTAGCCGGCCGAACCCCCCTTCCCTAGTCCTATTAGGACTAGGAGAAGGGGCTGGCCCCCCTCTCTTCTCTTTCTCCCGAAGAGTCCTATTAGGAATAGGATTTGAGGGAAGGAGTCCTACTCCCGGTAGGAGTGGGACTCCTCCCTGCGCCTCCCTCCTAGCCGGCCGACCCCCTTGCCCCTGGCCTTTATATACGGGGGCAGGGGGCACCCCATAGACACAACTTGATCCTTGAGATCGTTCCTTAGCCGTGTGCGGTGCCCCCTGCCACCAAATTCCACCTCGATCGTACCGTTGTAGTGCTTAGGCGAAGCCCTGCGTCGGTAGTACATCAAGATCGTCATCACGCTGTCGTGCTGACGGAACTCTTCCCCGAAGCTTTGCTAGATCGTATCCCGAGGAACGTCATCGAGCTGAACGTGTGCTAAGAACTCGGAGGTGCCGGAGTAACGGTGCTTGGATCGGTCGGATCGGGAAGAAGACGTACGACTACTTCCTCTACGTTGTGTGATCGCTTCCGCAGTCGATCTGCGTTGGTACGTAGACAACACTCTCCCCTCTCGTTGCTGTGCATCACCATGATCTTGCGTGTGCGTAGGAAATTTTTTGAAATTACTGCGTTCCCCAACAATGGCATCCGAGCCTAGGTTTTATGGTTTGATGTTATATGCACGAGTAGAACACAAGTGAGTTGTGGGCGATACAAGTCATACTGCCTACCAGCATGTCATATTTTGGTTTGGCGGTATTGTTGGTTGAGACGATCCGGACCAACCTTACGCGTACTCTTACGCGAGACCGGTTCCCTCGACGTGCTTTGCACATAGATGGCTTGCGGAAGACTGTCTCTCCAACTTTAGTTAAACCAAGTGTGACTACGCCCGGTCCTTGAGAAGGTTAAAACGGAGTCTATTTGACGAACTATCGTTGTGGTTTTGATGCGTAGGTGAGATGAGTTCTTACTTAAGCCCGTAGCAGCCACGTAAAACTTGCAACAACAAAGTAGAGGACGTCTAACTTATTTTTGCAGGGTATGTTGTGATGTGATATGGTCAAGGCATGATGCTGATTTTATTGTATGAGATGATCATGTTTTGTAACTAAGTTATCGGCAACTGGCAGGAGCCATATGGTTGTCGCTTTATTGTATGCAATGCAATCGCGATGTAATGCTTTACTAGATTACTAAACGGTAGTAATAGTCGTGGAAGCATAAGATTGGCGAGACGACAACGATGCTACGATGGAGATCAAGGTGTCGCGCCGGTGACGATGGTGATCATGACAGTGCTTCGGAGATGGAGATCACAGGCACAAGATGATGATGGCCATATCATATCACTTATATTGATTGCATGTGATGTTTATCCTTTTATGCATCTTATCTTGCTTTGATTGACGGTAGCATTATAAGATGATCTCTCACTAAATTATCAAGAAGTGTTCTCCCTGAGTATGCACCGTTGCCAAAGTTCGTCGTGCCCAGACACCACGTGATGATCGGGTGTGATAAGCTCTACGTCCATCTACAACGGGTGCAAGCCAGTTTTGCACACGCAGAATACTCAGGTTATACTTGACGAGCCTAGCATATGCAGATATGGCCTCAGAACACAGAGACCGAAAGGTCGAGCGTGAATCATATAGTAGATATGATCAACATGATGATGTTCACCATTGAAAACTACTCCATCTCACGTGATGATCGGTTATGGTTTAGTTGATTTGGATCACGTGATCACTTAGAGGATTAGAGGGATGTCTATCTAAGTGGGAGTTCCTAAGTAATTTGATTAACTGAACTTAAACTTATCATGAACTTAGTACCTGATAGTATCTTGCTTGTTTATGTTGCTTGTAGATAGATGGCTCGTGCTATTGTTCCGTTGAATTTTAATGCGTTCCTTGAGAAAGCAAAGTTGAAAGATGATGGTAGCAATTACACGGACTGGGTCCGTAACCTGAGGATTATCCTCATTGCTGCACAGAAGAATTACGTCCTGGAAGCACCGCTGGGTGACAGGCCTGCTGCTGGAGCAACGCCAGATGTTATGAACGTCTGGCAGAGCAAAGCTGATGACTACTCGATAGTTCAGTGTGCCATGCTTTACGGCTTAGAATCAGGACTTCAACGACGTTTTGAACGTCATGGAGCATATGAGATGTTCCAGGAGTTGAAGTTAATATTTCAAGCAAATGCCCGAATTGAGAGATATGAAGTCTCCAATAAGTTCTATAGCTGTAAGATGGAGGAGAACAGTTCTGTCAGTGAGCATATACTCAAGATGTCTGGGTATAATAATCACTTGATTCAGATGGGAGTTAATCTTCCAGATGACTGCGTCATTGACAGAATTCTCCAATCACTGCCACCAAGCTACAAGAGCTTCGTGATGAACTATAATATGCAAGGGATGAACAAGACTATTCCCGAGCTCTTCGCAATGCTGAAAGCTGCGGAGGTAGAAATCAAGAAGGAACATCAAGTGTTGATGGTTAGCAAAACCACTAGTTTCAAGAAAAAGGGCAAAGGGAAGAAGAAGGGAAACTTCAAGAAGAATAGCAAGCAAGTTGCTGCTCAGGAGAAGAAACCCAAGTCTGGACCTAAGCCTGAAACTGAGTGCTTCTACTGCAAGCAGACTGGTCACTGGAAGCGGAACTGCCCCAAGTATTTGGCGGATAAGAAGGATGGCAAAGTGAGCAAAGGTATATGTGATATACATGTTATTGATGTGTACCTTACTAATGCATGAAGTAGCACCTGGGTATTTGATACTGGTTCTGTTGCTAATATTTGCAACTCGAAACAGGGACTACGGATTAAGCGAAGAGTAGCTAAGGACGAGGTGACGATGCGCATGGGAAACGGTTCCAAAGTCGATGTGATCGCGGTCGGCACGCTACCTCTACATCTACCTTCGGGATTAATATTAGACCTAAATAATTGTTATTTGGTGCCAGTGTTGAGCATGAACATTATATCTGGATCTTGTTTAATGCGAGACGGTTATTCATTTAAATCAGAGAATAATGGTTGTTCTATTTATATGAATAATATCTTTTATGGTCATGCACCTTTGAAGACTGGTCTATTCTTGTTGAATCTCGAAGATAGTGATACACATATTCATAATGTAGAAGCCAAAAGATGCAAAGTTAATAATGATAGTGCAACTTATTTGTGGCACTGCCGTTTAGGTCATATCGGTGTAAAGCGCATGAAGAAACTCCATACTGATGGGCTTTTGGAATCACTTGATTATGAATCACTTGGTACTTGCGAACCGTGCCTCATAGGCAAGATGACTAAAACACCATTCTCCGGTACTATGGAGAGAGCAACAGATTTGTTGGAAATCATACATACCGATGTATGTTGTCCGATGAATATCGAGGCTCGTGGCGGATATCATTATTTTCTCACCTTCACAGATGATTTAAGCAGATATGGGTATATCTACTTAATGAAACATAAGTCTGAAACATTTGAAAGGTTCAAAGAATTTCAGAGTGAAGTTGAAAATCATCGTAACAAGAAAATAAAGTTTCTACGATCGGATCGTGGAGGAGAATATTTGAGTTACGAGTTTGGTGTACATTTGAAAAATTGTGGAATAGTTTCGCAACTCACGCCACCCGGAACACCACAGCGTAATGGTGTGTCCGAACATCGTAATCGTACTTTACTAGATATGGTACGATCTATGATGTCTCTTACTGATTTACCGCTATCGTTTTGGGGTTATGCTTTAGAGACGGCCGCATTCACGTTAAATAGGGCACCATCAAAATCCGTTGAGACGACGCCTTATGAACTATGGTTTGGCAAGAAACCAAAGTTGTCGTTTCTTAAAGTTTGGGGCTGCGATGCTTATGTGAAAAAGCTTCAACCTGATAAGCTCGAACCCAAAGCGGAGAAATGTGTCTTCATAGGATACCCAAAGGAAACTGTTGGGTATACCTTCTATCACAGATCCGAAGGCAAGACATTCGTTGCTAAGAATGGATCATTTCTAGAGAAGGAGTTTCTCTCGAAAGAAGTGAGTGGGAGGAAAGTAGAACTTGACGAGGTAACTGTACCTGCTCCCTTATTGGAAAATAGTACATCACAGAAAACTGTTTCTGCGACACCTATGCCAATCAGTGAGGAAGCTAATGATGATGATCATGAAGCTTCAGATCAAGATACTACTGAACCACGTAGATCAACCAGAGTGAGATCCGCACCAGAGTGGTACGGTAATCCAGTTCTGGAAGTCATGATGCTAGATCATGATGAACCTACGAACTATGAAGAAGCGATGGTGAGCCCAGATTCCGCAAAGTGGCTTGAGGCCATGAAATCTGAGATGGGATCCATGTATGAGAACAAAGTATGGACTTTGGTTGACTTGCCCGATGATCGCCAAGCAATTGAGAATAAATGGATCTGCAAGAAAAAGACTGACGCTGACGGTAATGTTACTATCTATAAAGCTCGACTTGTCGCAAAAGGTTTTCGACAAGTTCAAGGGGTTGACTACGATGAGACCTTCTCACCCGTAGCGATGCTTAAGTCCATCAGAATTATGTTAGCAATTGCCGCATTTTATGATTATGAAATATGGCAGATGGATGTCAAAACTGCATTCCTGAATGGATTTCTGGAAGAAGAGTTGTATATGGTACAACCAGAAGGTTTTGTCGATCCAAAAGGAGCTAACAAAGTATGCAAACTCCAGCGACCCATTTATGGACTGGTGCAAGCATCTCGGAGTTGGAATAAACGCTTTGATAGTGTGATCAAAGCATTTGGCTTTATACAGACTTTTGGAGAAGCCTGTATTTACAAGAAAGTGAGTGGGAGCTCTGTAGCATTTCTGATATTATATGTGGATGACATATTGCTAATTGGAAATGATATAGAATTTCTGGATAGCATAAAGGGATACTTGAATAAAAGTTTTTCGATGAAAGACCTCGGGGAAGCTGCTTACATATTAGGCATAAAGATCTATAGAGATAGATCAAGACGCTTAATTGGACTTTCACAGAGCACATACCTTGACAAAATTTTGAAGAAGTTCAAAATGGATCAAGCAAAGAAAGGGTTCTTGCCTGTGTTACAAGGTATGAAATTGAGTAAGACTCAATGCCCGACCACTGCAGAAGATAGAGAGAAAATGAAAGATGTTCCCTATGCTTCAGCCATAGGCTCTATCATGTATGCAATGCTGTGTACCAGACCTGATGTGTGCCTTGCTATAAGTTTAGCAGGGAGGTACCAAAGTAATCCTGGAATGGATCACTGGACAGCGGTCAAGAACATCCTGAAATACCTGAAAAGGACTAAGGATATGTTTCTCGTATATGGAGGTGACAAAGAGCTCACCGTAAGAGGTTACGTTGATGCAAGCTTTGACACTGATCCGGACGATTCTAAATCGCAAACCGGATACGTGTTTACTTTAAACGGTGGAGCTGTCAGTTGGTGCAGTTCTAAACAAAGCGTCGTAGCGGGATCTACATGTGAAGCGGAGTACATAGCTGCTTCGGAAGCAGCAAACGAAGGAGTCTGCATGAAGGAGTTCATATACGATCTAGGTGTCGTACCTAGTGCATCGGGTCCAATGAAAATCTTCTGTGACAATACTGGTGCAATTGCCTTGGCAAAGGAATCCAGATTTCACAAGAGGACCAAACACATCAAGAGACGCTTCAACTCCATCCGGGATTTAGTCCAGGTGGGAGACATAGAGATTTGCAAGATACATACGGATCTGAATGTTGCAGACCCGTTGACTAAGCCTCTTCCACGAGCAAAACATGATCAGCACGAAGGCTCCATGGGTGTTAGAATCATTACTGTGTAATCTAGATTATTGACTCTAGTGCAAGTGGGAGACTGAAGGAAATATGCCCTAGAGGCAATAATAAAGTTATTATTTATTTCCTTACATCATGATAAATGTTTATTATTCATGCTAGAATTGTATTAGCCGGAAACATAATACATGTGTGAATACATAGACCAACAGAGTGTCACTAGTATGCCTCTACTTGACTAGCTTGTTAATCAAAGATGGTTATGTTTCCTAACCATGAACAAGGAGTTGTTATTTGATTAACGAGGTCACATCATTAGTAGAATGATCTGATTGACATGACCCATTCCATTAGCTTAGCACCCGATCGTTTAGTATGTTGCTATTGCTTTCTTCATGACTTATACATGTTCCTATAACTATGAGATTATGCAACTCCCGTCTACCGGAGGAACACTTTGGGTACTACCAAACGTCACAACGTAAATGGGTGATTATAAAGGAGTACTACAGGTGTCTCCAATGGTAGATGTTGGGTTGGCGTATTTCGAGATTAGGGTTTGTCACTCCGATTGTCGGAGAGGTATCTCTGGGCCCTCTCGGTAATGCACATCACATAAGCCTTGCAAGCACTGCAACTAATATGTTAGTTGTAAGATGATGTATTATGGAACGAGTAAAGAGACTTGCCGGTAACGAGATTGAACTAGGTATTGGATACCGACGATCGAATCTCGGGCAAGTAACATACCGATGACAAAGGGAACAACGTATGTTGTTATGCGGTCTGACCGATAAAGATCTTCGTAGAATATGTAGGAGCCAATATGGGCATCCAGGTCCCGCTATTGTTTATTGACCGGAGACGTGTCTCGGTCATGTCTACATTGTTCTCGAACCGTAGGGTCCGCACGCTTAACGTTACGATGACAGTTATTATGAGTTTATGCATTTTGATGTACCGAAGGTTGTTCGGAGTCCCGGATGAGATCACGGACATGACGAGGAGTCTCGAAATGGTCGAGACGTAAAGATTGATATATTGGAAGCCTATGTTTGGGCACCGGAAGTGTTCCGGGTGAAATCGGGATTTTACCGGATTACCGGGAGGGTTACCGGAACCCCCCGGGAGGCAAATGGGCCTATTGGGCCTTAGTGGAAAAGAGAGAAGGGGCAGCCCACAGGCTAGCCGGCCGAACCCCCCTTCCCTAGTCCTATTAGGACTAGGAGAAGGGGCCGGCCCCCCTCTCTTCTCTTTCTCCCAAAGAGTCCTATTAGGAATAGGATTTGAGGGAAGGAGTCCTACTCCCGGTAGGAGTGGGACTCCTCCCTGCGCCTCCCTCCTAGCCGGCCGACCCCCTTGCCCCTGGCCTTTATATACGGGGGCAGGGGGCACCCCATAGACACAACTTGATCCTTGAGATCGTTCCTTAGCCGTGTGCGGTGCCCCCTGCCACCAAATTCCACCTAGATCGTACCGTTGTAGTGCTTAGGCGAAGCCCTGCGTCGGTAGTACATCAAGATCGTCATCACGCCGTCGTGCTGACCGAACTCTTCCCCAAAGCTTTGCTGGATCGGAGCCCGAGGAACGTCATCGAGCTGAACGTGTGCTAAGAACTCGGAGGTGCCGGAGTAACGGTGCTTGGATCGGTCGGATCAGGAAGAAGACGTACGACTACTTCCTCTACGTTGTGTGATCGCTTCCGCAGTCGGTCTGCGTTGGTACGTAGACAACACTCTCCCCTCTCGTTGCTGTGCATCACCATGATCTTGCGTGTGCGTAGGAATTTTTTTGAAATTACTGCGTTCCCCAACAGGCCACCCCTCCCTCGATTAGCCCAGAGGCCAACCCTTTGATGAGACAGTTTTTTTGGGCAGTAATAACCATTTTGGTTAAACACTCTGCTGCATGGTTGAAGAGGAATGGAGAGTGTGGGTCCCCTTGTCGCACCCCTTTAGCACTCTGGATATAGGGCCCAGTCTCGTCATTAATCTTAACATTCACCGTGCCATTCCTAAAGATTTGCGACACCCACCCACACCATTTTGAGTTAAACCCGCGTTTAGCATGACAATCCAGTAAGAAGTCCCAATTCACTTTGTCATAGGCTTTCTCAAAGTCGATCTTAAAGATCACACCCACCTCCTTTTTGATATGAGTATAGTGCAGCACCTCATGTAAGGATAAGATACCGTCCACTATATGTCGCCCTTTAATAAAAGCATTCTGCTGAATGCTAAACAGCTTGTTAGCAAACTTCGAGGCCCTGAGATCCATGGCTTTCGTGATCAATTTATACAGGCACCACAGCAAGCAAATAGGCCTATACTGCTGAATTTTGTTTGCATCTGCTGATTTAGGCAGCAACGTAATAATACCATAGTTTAGTCATTGAACATCTAATTTTCCCTCATAGAACCGTTCAAAGAGGCTGAATAGTTCTGGTTTCACAACTTCCCAGCAGTGCTGGTAGAACTCCACCGGTATATTATCCGATCCAGGAGCTCGATTCGGTTTCATCGCAAATAGTGCTTCTTTAATTTCCTCAAGGGAAAAGGGGTGTGTCAGGTATTCATTATCCTCAGGCATGATATTTTCATCTTGAGACCAAAGGGAGGCATCAATTTTACAAATATTTCCAGGGGCCGGTCCAAATAAGTCTCTATAATACTCAGTAGCATGAGATAATAAATTCTTGGTCCCTTCGACAAACATTGATCCACACTCCAGTGAGATCATAGTATGTTTTCTACGTCGCCCATTAGTCACTTTATGAAAAAAGTCTGTGTTATTATCCCCCTTCAGGAGCCATCTCCCATTAGAAAATTGGTGCCAATGGGTCTCTTCTTCAATGTACAGGTTATTAAGCTCAACTAAGATGTCCAACTTCCTAGTATAAGCCTCCCCACAGAGGCCATGGCCCTCCTCAAGCTTTTCTAACTCTTGCAGCTCGAGTCTAATAAGATCTTTTCTAATCTTGTTTTGACCAAATATATTAGACCCCCAACCTTTGAAGAACTTCTTAATTCTCTTCAACTTGATATTTAAAATATCAATGGGATCACTTGTATAAACAGGTTGGGACCAGATTTCTGCCACCAAGGGAAGAAAGTCTGGATTGTTTAGCCATGCATTATCAAACTTAAAGCATCTACTCCCAGGGGCTCTAGATGATGCCACACCCCATCTAACAGCAATGGATTATGATCAAAAATCTCCTTGACCAACTTACGAACAGAGACGAGGGGATAAAGGTCCTCCCAGTCCGAAGACATTAAAACCCTATCCAATTTTTCTAGGGTAGGGTTCTCCTGTTTATTCGACCATGTATAGCAGCCTCCTGACATATTAATTTCTCTTAGTCCTAGCGGGTGTATAACCGAATTGAACACATCAGAGAAATGAGACAAGGGGGTTTTCTTGTTTTTTCCCCACTATGACGAAGAATATTAAAATCTCCCCCCACTATGTAGGGGATAGCAGTTCTATGGCACATAGAAGACATCTCTGCTATGAACTTAGGTTTGTTTTCATCATGTGCAGCCCCATAAACCACCAGCAAGGCCCACTTATAGTTCTTACTCTTATCGAAAAGGTCAATTTGCAAAATAAATTTCCCATGCTTCACCTCAAGTATATCAAACTTATTTTTATTAATGCCACAAAGGATGCCTCCAGATTCCCCCCTAGAAGGATTCCACTCCCAATAAAACTTCTGGAGTGGATCTAGTTTTCTAAAAAAAGAAAGAGTATAGTTACTTTTCATAGTTTCTTGTAACCCAAGGAAATCCACCTCATGGGTACTGATCATGTCAATGAGGCAGGTAGACATGCCTTTCTTACCCACCCCCTACAATTCCGAAAAATGTCGATCATTTGTAATGATCAGGTTTATCTCTCACTCTGGTAGGTCTGCCAGGATTCATAGCAGCCCTACCCTCCCACTCTTTTTTTGACTTGTAGTCATGGGTCTAACAGGGTCTCTATGGGGCGAAACGACCACTGTTCGCCTTCTTTGGTTCTTCGTCTTTTTTTGGTTTAGATTGGACAAGAATAAAATTTTCCTCCTCATCTCTATGTATTTCCTCCCAAGTTAAAGATATGGGACACTATTTCCCAGCCCATCATTGATAACTATGTTGGGAGAGGCTCTTTCATTTTTCTTATCAAGAAGTAAATTCCTAGATATTTCTAGTTCGCGGATAACATTAACAGTGTCAAAGTTATCATCAGGAATTTGCACTCCCATGAGGGATGCATGCAAAACGATCTCAGTATCAGACAAGACAGAAAACAGATTTTTAGTATTGAGCATGTTTTTACCTTCAGAGTCCCGCTTCTTCCTCTTGTTAGCAGCCCTATCCTCCACTTTTTGCAACCTCTCAAGTTGTCTGTGTGAAGTTAGGTCTTCAGGGATCCCCATATCATGAAGAGGAGACCCCGATGGTGACTCAACAGTGTAAGCGCTACAATTCTCCCCTCCCTCAGTCGAGCCTTCTTCAAGGGGAACAGTATGAGGCAGACAGGGCCAGATCACATAATCTGACAAAGGAGGAAACACAACCCCATGAGAGTTATCATAATGTTGAAGAAACATGGAGGGAGGAGGGATAGGGGTCTCGATGATTTCCCAAGCACCTTTTTTTAGCAGGAGTTATACCCCCCATCCTCACAAGCCATCCCATCATCAATGTTTTCATGTGACATGCTATTCATTGGAGAATCATAGTAAGATGTTTTTTTCCTTATCAGGCTCCCTGGCCATAGACTCAATGAGCAATTCAGTATGATTCCCCTCATCACTCTCCTCCTCTTCTTCATTTTCAGTAACCACCGTCAGCCTCTGTGAGCTTTTGTCATAACTTTGTGACGAATGATTTCCCACCATCGATGCATCAGTTTCCCCTTGCTCCGCAGAGGAAGCGGGATATGAGTCCACCCTAGCTTTTTTAGGGAAAGAAGGGAATGCGCTGCTATCAACAGCAATGGAGGATTGATCTTTTCCCCCTCCAACGGACACCACTTTCTCAACTTCATAGAAGAAATCATAGAACTGCTCTCCTAACATACCTTCAGCAGATGGGAGAATTTTTTTAACCTCTTGGCACCCAAGCAATATTCTGACATATTCAGGCTTATGTAAAGTTGCCTCATCGACTTACGGAGTTATACCAACCAGCCCCCCCAGCATATGCAGCATGCTCGGAGCACCTTTTTCCAATGGGACATTTCTCACACGAACCCAAGCTTTTTCCATAGATCCTTTAGCCCCCATAGATGCAGACCAAGGGGTAATACAAAACAATGATAGAGCCATCTTTCAGAGGAAGGCGTTTGCCATAGCAACATGCTCTTTCCACCTCACTGGCATTAGGGAAACGCATGACAAATTTGGCAGGACTGATAGAACAAGCAGTACACCGCCATTTTTTCTTGCCAGGTTTACGGGCAAAAATGCAGTTGAATTCATGTTCGATCTCTTTCACAGTAGCCGCCCCCTCTATGATAGTGATAACTACATTGTCCGTTTTTTCAGAGTTCTGTTTAGATGCACACAGATCGGGAATATAGAAGAAACCCTGGCCAGGGGACTGAAACCCACACAGTAAAGGAACACACTCCCACGGCCTCAAAGTTTGACAGAGTTGAGCCATATGACCAAGATTGCCGCATTTCTCACATCGAATAGTAGGGCAGCGAGGAGCAAAATGACCTGGATTGTTGCAGTTGAGGCAGCGTTCCTCGGAACCCTTGGAGGCCGGAGTTGTGGTCGGAGCAGCGGCAGGGGGAGGCGCTGCCTTGGGCGCCGCCATCTTCTGGGACTCCCACTCCTTGGCTCCTCCTCCCATCGCCCGCGCCGCAGCCTCCCACTTGTCGCCAGCCCCTCCTCCAGCGGATCCAGCCCCTCCTCCAGCAGATCTCGAATTCTTCGGTGCGGCCGCCAAAGGATCCGGTCGCTGCCACACCATATGGCGAGTCTGGTTGGACGGTGGTGGTTTGCGCCCACCCCCGAACCCGCCGCGGCCAGTGAAGTCGCGCCGCCCTCCAAATCTCCCCCCACCTTGGTCACCCGTCGTCATGGGCTAATCACCACGGGTCTTCGAGCCCCCCGCAATCTGAGCAAAGGAGCGGTCGTTGCCGCGGACCTTGCCGCGCCACCAACCGAAGAAGTCGCCCAGCGGTGGTGGAGGGGGGGGAGGAGGAATCCCTAGATCTCTCCCATAGGTGCCTGAAGAGGTGGGCGAGATGTGAATCGGATATGGTCGAAGTGGTGGTAGGTGGGGAATCGGGTGTGATCCCCACCCCTCGGTGGCCACTAAATATCCCCTCGCCATGGTCGCAACTAGGACCCTCATGGCGGTGAGTCGGCCATGGATTTGATCCGGCAGCTCTCCCAGCGCCAGGTGTCTCGCATCCGGCCGCTGCATGCCGCTCCTTCTCCCCGCGGTGCATGCGGAGTCCCGCATGCAGCGAGGTCGTGCATGGAGGTGCGACTAGGCGGTCAACCCTAGCTAGATGACATGGGAACGAGAGAACCTGACCGATCTCGATGCGCTCTCCCTCGTGCATGTACCGCGCGTCCACTGTCACGCCCCGTCTATCGATCAGAACCATCCGGAGCGCGCCGTGGTGGAGATGGATCTTGCCATCATCGGCGGTGAGCGTGTGCGCCGCGACAAGGTTGGGGACGAACGTGACGTGCCAACGCGTCGCCATCGGCCGATCGAGTCGTCTGATGAGGTGAATCAAAATTCAGGTACGATCATTGCTTGCAGCAGCGGTGCCAGTTACATAGTACATGCACGTTCCCTGTTTAACAATCACGGCCGGTCAGCTCTTACATTGGGACGTACAATGCCTCTTTCCCAAGGATGAGGAACACCACGGCGGGAGTGCTGACTCCGATGGCGATCACAACGTACGCAGGCCACCTCGCCGTGGGCGCAACGGTGATGTAGACGGCGGTCATGAGCGAGACGACCATGGCGAGGCAGGCGAGGATGGTGAGCCTGTGGCCCCACATGAGCTGGTCGAGCTTGAACTTGACGGGGTCCCGCCACGCCCAGATGAAACAGAAGACGACGACGATGGAGCTGCACATGGCGACAGTGTTGGAGATGACGAAGATCTTGAACGCCGCCTTGTGGCCGTGGAGGGCCGTGCCGTCGGTCTGGCTGTACCCCCCTGGCATGGTGAAGGTGGCGGCAAAGCTGACGGTGGCGATCAGCGTGGCCACCAGCGTGTAGGTCCCGACGCTGAGCTCGTAGTACTCGTCGTGGCCAGCCCTCCGGCTGCGCAGCGACTGGTAAGTGGCGATCGGAGGCAGCTGCTCCTTCTTGCACCTGGATGCCTCGTGCTTCTTGAGCGTCTTCCACAGGTACATCTCGTAGGTGTCCATCTCCTCGGTGGCGGCGCGCTTCTCGATGAGGCTGCGCGCGGACTGGCCCTCCCGGTTGAGGACGCAGGGGTTGACGCGGCGGTCTTTGAGCAGGAGCAGCGCCGACTGGATGCGCGACAGGGAGGCGGCGAGGTGCAGCGGCGTGTTGCCGGCGCGGTCGACGCGGTTGACGATCTCCTCGGGGCGGACGTGCTTGAGCAGGCGCTTGAGGGCGTCCACCTTGCCGCTGGTGATGGCGACGTGGAAGGCGTTCCGGCCGTTGCTGTCCACCATCTCCGCCACGTCGGGGCACTGCTTGAGCAGCTCCACCATGGCCTCCGTCGAGCCGTAGTAGGCGGCCACGTGCAGCGGCGACTGCAGGTCGCGGTTGCGCTTGTAGGCCAGGTCCACCTTCCGGTTGAGCAGCAGCTTCACCACGCGGGCGTTGTTCTTCTGCGCCGCGTAGTGCAGCGCGTTGTTCTCGCTCGAGTCCGTCATCCCGATCTGGTCCGGCGGCGTCGCGTCAAGCAGGATCTCCACCACGCCTGCTTGCATGGCCGCCAGATGTAATCACACGATATACGGGGCAGGGCAACGAAAAGAAGGCGACGGGCAGGCCACTTACGTGCGTGGCCGCCGAGGACGGCCTGGTGCAGGGCGGTGCCGCTGACGGAGTCGGAGGGGACGAACTTCTCGTGGACCCAGGGCTGGCTGACGATCTTGGCCACCACGTCGGCGAGGCCCTCCCGCGCGGCGATGTGCAGCGGCGTCTGCTGCTTCACGTTCAGCGCGTGGCCGCGGCCGGGCTCGGCATCCAGCAGTTTGAGCGCGACGGCGCTCCTGCCGTGCTTCACCGCCTCGTGCAGCGGGGTGTCGCCGACCTTGTTGGCCATGAACAGAGGCCCCTGCGCGGTGCCAGGGGAGCTCCGGGAAGGTCCCCCGGCCTTTCCATTCTGCGCGGCGGGGGAGTGGTGCGGATGCTCCGCGGACCATGCCCTGGCTCGGCCGATGAGCAGGTCCGCCACGTCCACCTTCCCCGCCCTGGCCGCCAGGTGCAGCGGCGTGTCGCCGTCAGCGTTCTTGCTGACGAGCAGCTTGTCGTCCACACCAAGGGCCGCCTCGGCGAAGCCGGCGTGGCCGAGCTCGGCGGCGATGTGCAGCGCGGTGTTCTGCTGGGGCGTCTTGGAACCAAGGATGTTGGGGTTCTCGGCCACCAGGGTCTTCAGGCTTGCCACGCTCCCCTGCACCGCCGCCTTGTGCAAGGCTGGGTCCATCCTATTCCTACCTACAGTGGCTTCTTCTACTCTTCACCCTCTTGGACCTCGATCGAGGAGACAGAGAGCGACCGAGCTGATTGATCATGTGGACGAAGAAGCTATAAGATAAGTTGCCGCTGGATTCCTTGCCTCCTTCCTGTATTTTTGAACTTGTGCTGCGGTTACGTGTGAGTTGGGGGTACTTTGCTTGGCAGTCCAACGTTTGTATATGCCTCTGATGCATCACCTTAATGAGGAAGACAAATACAGAGGAGAACTCAGCGTTTTGGTGCTACCTACAGGCACCCTAAAAGTATGATTAAACTTATCTAATTCTAACTACAGCTATATAGAAAATGGTTGTGGCTAGGTCTCAGTCGGCTAGGATTTACCTAAGAGAAAAAAAATTAAAACAAAAATTTTGCACGGCTCTCAATGTAAGATCTAACGGATATAACATCGACTGAGACTTAGCAAGACTGATAGAAAATTTACCGATACAGGTCAAATAAAAAAACATTATCAGATTCTTCATGGAAAAATCATAAATATGTACTATTTTTAAACGTAGATTGATTGACATTCATATAAAAATGATTGTCAATTTTTACTATGAAAATACAGTAATCCTACACCTAAGAAAGAAGTTACGAAAGTTTACGTAATTTTCCTTCATCAATTTTCTTCGGCCCCCTAATTTTCAGGGTGGGTGGGGCCCTCCTTCCCCACCCGCAATCACAATTTGCCGATTGGATCATTACGTAAAACTTAACGTAACTTGTTCGTAGGTGTAGCACTGTTCATGAAAATATGTTCTGTCTGCAAAAATGCTACACGTACAGCTTTTCCGGGACTGCTACAAACCCTTCCATATTCTATTCAGCCTCCCCCTGAATTTCACCCGTGTCGGGCCTACCCTCATCGAGTAACGCTACACGTACAAATGAGTAACACGGTTTTACAAAGAGGGTTAATTTGATTGGTCAATAGGTGAGGAACACGGTCCACCCTCCTGAAAATCTCGGGGGGGGGGGGGGGGGGGGGGCAAGTTTATGATTAGTTACTAGATGAAAAGAGCCTACAAATTCCTGTATTCTTTTGTACGTCTAGCATTTTTGACCCTCACCCTTCGTGCAATTAAAACACGCCAGTTCAGGAATGAGCCCGTAAACTTATGTAAAGCTCCGTGCCAAAGTCGTTCTACATGTGCCCTGCTTCTCTCTAAAATCTGAATCCAGCAGCCAAATCTGCGTCGCCGGTCTCATACCCGCGGCGATCGCTGGAGAAGGAACCGCACCGCCACATTATAGTTGGAGCTAGATACCTAGTAGATCCGTTCCTCCAATACCGTCTTATTCGTTGTTGCAATGGTCACGGCAGGAGGCCGGGATTCAAGGACAACGTAGATGGCTCAACCAAGCATGGTACAAACGTCAGTAAGAATAAAATGAGCTTTTGCTTAATTGGTAACTACATAAAAGTGCAAATTTACTCAGAAACGAGCAAACCTGTATATATGCATGAAAAAGATTCAACCCTTTCCAAAAGAAAGAATTCTCAGAAAAGGGAAGAAAAATGGGAAATTAACTCATAAACGAGCAAACGTAGATACGAGCTTTTGCTTAATATATTGATACATGTGAATGCAATGCAGTTACTGATTTAAGTTTAGAGCATCCTCCCCCCTCATCATCAAGGAAGAACACAGAACAAATTCCACACCAAAATACTACAGCAAGTTTGACCAGGAAATCCAAGTCAGAGACCTGTGTCACCTATACAGACTTTACCAAACTAATCAAGCTACATGCTTAAGGACAAGTGGAAGGCGAGGAGTTTTGTTAAATAGAGGAGAAAGAAGCCAGCTTGTTTGACAAGAGTAGTAAGAACAAGGGGAATTTCTTTGTTTTCGGTCTTCATGTGCATGAACATTTGAAAGAATGGTTGTAATAGTACACAGCACATACGCTTGCATATTAAAAATGAGTTGTATTTGTTATACCACTCTGGCTCTGCGCATCACTCGGTTTTACATTTACATATCTAATTATGGATTTGTTTAGGGTTGCTTTGATATTCAAAGGGAATATAATGTAAAAAGTTTATAGCAGTGTTCGCTTTATCATGCACGCTGCTAGTGTCATTTTCAGCATTTTAGAATTTCAAGCACATTTCATGGAGGTTTTCTGCTTCAATTTTTATAGTGTACGTGCGTTTTTCATGGAAGTAATGAAAAAATTGAAACACAACAACTCTATGTAAATGATTTTTGAATTTTAGATGAGTTACATATACTCCCTCCGTAAACTAATATAAGAGCGTTTAAAATACTATAAAGTAATGATCTAAATGTTTTTATATTAATTTACAGATAGAGTACATGCTAACACCACGCCGCACATGTATAAATTGACATGCTACCACTACATGCAACCTTATAGGCTGGAGACAAATGGGCCCCGACGTGTTTCAGTTCATGGGGTCCGCACTTTTAACTTCTAGCGTCTGTTACTTAAGTGCAAACCCCTCAAGAACTACTCGATTCAATAATGTAAGATGCTTTTGCAAGCTAGTTTAGCATAAAACATCCTATATTATAAGACGGAGAGAATAGTTCTTAAAGAACAAAAGAGGGTTGACCACATGCTGCTAGTTTTGGCGCCGTTGGGCGTGCTCGGTTCACCTCACTGGCAGCGTTTGCTGCTGCTGCACGCTGCTAGTAGAATGTCATCAGCTACGTTTGTTTTTCAGGTGAACGATGCTGGTATTTAGGCAAAATAGCTGTCACGTGCGTTTATGGCTGCACGCCGCTAATAGCAAATTCCTATGAGGGCATCTTCAATGTTGACTTACAAATTTGCTCCAGCATCCGTCCGTGGGCAGGGGTACGAGTCGGCGGACACGGACGTGGGAGTCGGCCATCCAATACTGCCCGCATACATTTTAATCACTGTTTAAACTAAACGGACGAAATTCATGCTAACACGTCGGATTTTATTAAAGTTTGGATATAATTTACATAAAACGAATGATATTTCGACCTTTCAACTAAAAACTCTAAAAAACCCTAAACCCTATACCAGACGACCACTTCGTAGGCGTGGCCGCCCTGTCCTACAACACCTCTGCCACCGTCGCCATCGTCCCTCCAGCGGCGGACGGGCGTCGGAGGGCAGCGGCAGCCCTGTCTGGCGGCTGCCCGCCGCTCACAGAGGAGCCGATCTTGGCGAGCTCGCCGTCAAGACGGCGGCGATGCCTGGCGGCTGTCTGGACGGTGGTGATGAGACGGCCGAGTGCCCACGCGGCAACGAGGTCTGGGTTGTTGCAGACCCATGCGGGCGCCACGTCTGTCTTGGCGAATGCGGAGCGGCGAGAAGCATTGCAATGGTCGTGTCGTGCCTACTGCCTCGCTGCACACTCTGCCTTGGATTAATGGTCATCGAGCCCGAGGCACCGCCATAACCGCCTCGTCCGAAGTAGCAGAGGATGCCACCACGCGCCTTCGTGATCGCGCCTCCTTTATCGGTCGGCAGTGGCGGCATGGCGGCGATGAGGGCCTGTCATCCTGGACACGGCGGAGGCGCTGGGGGACATGGGCTTCTCCTTCACGTGGCCTGCGATGTCGAGGCCACGGTTGCGTGACGGGGACGTGGGCTTGTCCTTGACCCGCTAGAATGGGGATGTCGCACGGACGCACATGGGAGGGGGGGGGGGTGGCTCTTCCTTCACACGTGTGGGCAGCGGTGTCAGGATCCGCTTGAGGAGGAACTTCCACTGTCTCCACCTGTCGGTGCGGAGAACCATGACTTCAGCATCGCCGCTAGGCTCGGGGAGGAGGAAGTACTCGAGGTTGATGACTTGGAGGGGAGGGGATGGATGGTGCTCGTGGAGGGAGGTGCGACTACGTGCGTCACCGGCGCACGACTTATATAGCCACGTCCAGGCCAAGCGAAGGGGTGGTCAACCCGCTTTAACGCGACAAAGTGGCCGGAGTTGGTTTCTTGGAACGCGGCGTCCGCATTGAAGCGACGACGTTCGAGAGGTCACGTCCTTCAACACCACCTTCCTTTCCAGTCAAATTGCGGACCTCAATGCCGGCCATTGCATGCTCTAGTTCTGCATGAATGTGGCGCGGCAAGCAGCGCGGGCGTTCAATGGAAAGCGCGGGAGAGGGTGGTGGGATTCTTGGGCGGGCTGGATCAGTCAGAAGCGCGCGCACACACAAACACAAACACATACACTTACTTTGTCTCTGATTTGCGAGAAAAAAGTGAGTCCGGATCGCCGAGCGAACTGATACAGGCCTGCGTTGGATGGCTTCTGGGGTCCGAACCCCGCGCTCTAGACGTATGCACGGTTTGAGGACCGGTGTTGGAGATTCCCAAAGGAGTTTCTGCACTAGTGTCGCTTTGAGTATGCGAGCGCTCAGACTTTCTAGGTCCTGAAGAAGGCGCCATTGAAGGAAATATGCCCTATAGGCAATAATAAAGTTGTTATTTATATTTCCTTATATCATGATAAATATTTATTATTCATGCTAGAATTGTATTAACCGGAAACTTGATACATGTGTGAATACATAGAAAAAAACAAAGTGTCCCTAGTATGCCTCTACTGACTAGCTCGTTAATCAAAGATGGTTAAGTTTCCTAACCATAGACATATGTTGTCATTTGATGAACGTGATCACATCATTAGGAGAATGATGTGATGGACAAGACCCAACCGTTAGCTTGGCATAATTATCGTTTAGTTTTATTGCTATTGCTTTCTTCGTGACTTATACATGTTCCTCTGACTATGAGATTATGCAACTCCCGAATATTGGAGGAACACTTTGTGTTCTATCAAAAGTCACAGCGTAACTGGGTGATTATAAAGATGCTCTACAGGTGTCTCCGATGGTGTTTGTTGAGTTGGCATAGATCAAGATTAGGATTTGTCACTCTGAGTATCAGAGAGGTATCTCTGGGCCCTCTCGGTAATGCACATCATTATAAGCCTTGCAAGCAATGTGAATAATGAGTTAGTTGTGGGATGATGCATTACAGAATGAGTAAAGAGATTTGCCGGTAACGATATTGAACTAGGTATGATGATACCGACGATCGAATCTCGGGCAAGTAACATACCGATGACAAAGGGAATAACGTATGTTGTTATGCGGTTTGACCGATAAAGATCTTCGTAGAATATGTAGGAACCAATATGAGCATCCAGATTCCGCTATTGGTTATTCACCGGATATGTGTCTCGGTCATGTCTACATAGTTCTCGAACCCGTAGGGTCCGCACGCTTAACGTTCAATGACAATTTGTATTACGAGTTATGTGATTTGATGACCGAAGTTTGTTCGGATTCCCAGATGAGATCACGGACATGACGAGGAGTCTCGAAATGGTCGAGAGGTAAATATTCATATATTGGAAGGTTGCATTTGGACACCAGAATGGTTCTAAGTGGTTCGGGCATTATTTTGGAGTACCGGGAGGTTACCGGAACCCAACGGGGGAAGTATTTGGCCTATTGGGCCTTATTGGAGGAGAGGAGAAAGGCCACGTGAGAGGGGCGCCCCCCTTGCCCATACCAAATTGGACTAGGGGATGGGGTCGGGCCCCCTCTTTCCTTCTCCTTCTCTCTCCCTTCCCTTTTTCCCTCCTCGGTGGAAGGAAGGAAGGAAGGGGGGCCGAATCCTACTTGGACTAGGAGTCCAAGTAGGACTCCCCCTTATGGCGTGCCCCCTTAGGCCGGCCACCTCCTCCTTCCCCCTTTATATACGGAGGCGGGGGGCACCCCAAAGGCACAACAGACATCTCTTAGCCATGTGCGGTGCCCCTCTCCAAAGTTTACCACCTCGGTCATATCGTCGTAGTGCTTAGGCGAAGCCCTACGCCAGTAGCTTCATCATCACCGTCGCCACGCCGTCGTGCTAACGGAACTCTCCCTCGTCATTGCTCCCTCTTGAGCACTACGTTGGTTTTCCCTTGAAGACAAAAGGGTGATGCAAGAAAGTAGCGTAAGTATTTCCCTCAGTTTTTGAGAACCAAGGTATCAATCCAGTAGGAAACTACACGCAAGTCCCTCGTACCTACACAAACAAATAAGAACCTCGCAACCAACGCGATAAAGGGGTTGTCAATCCCTTCACAGTCACTTACGAGAGTGGGATCTGATAGAGATAATAATAATAAGATAAATATTTTTGGTATTTTTATGATATAGATTGAAAGTAACAGATTGCAAAATAAACGGTAATAGAAATAGCTTGTTGACGGGACATTAATATTATGGAGAATAGACCCATGGGCCATAGGTTTCACTAGTGGCTTCTCTCAAGATACCATAAGTATTACGGTGGGTGAACAAATTACTATTGAGCAATTGATCAAAAAGTGCATAATTATGAGAATATCTAGGCATGATCATGTATATAGGCATCACATCCGAGACAAGTAGACCGAAACGATTCTGCATCTACTACTATTACTCCACACATCGACCGCTATCCAGCATGCATCTAGAGTATTAAGTCCATAAGAACAGAGTAACGCATTAGGCAAGATGACATGATGTAGAGGGATAAACTCAAGCAATATGATATAAACCCCATATTTTTATCCTCGATGGCAACAATACAATACGTGCCTTGCTGCCCCTACTTCCACTGGGAAAGGACACCGCAAGATTGAACCCAAAGCTAAGCACTTCTCCCGTTGCAAGAAAGATCAATCTAGTAGGCCAAGCCAAACTGATAATTCGAAGAGACTTGCAAAGATAACCAATCATACATAAAAGATTTCAGAGAAGAATTAAATATTGTTCATAGATAAACTTGATCATAAACCCACAATTCATCGGATTCGACAAACACACCGCAAAAAGAGTTACATCAAATAGATCTCCAAGAAGATCGAGGAGAACTTTGTATTGAGATCCAAAGAGAGAGAAGAAGCCATCTAGCTAATAACTATGGACCCGAAGGTCTGAAGTAAACTACTCACACATCGCCGGAGGGGCCATGAAGTTGATGTAGAGGCCCTCCGTGATCGATTCCCCCTCCGGCGGAGCTCCGGAAAAGGCCCCAAGATGGGATATCTTGGGTACAAAGGTTGCGGCGGTGGAAATAGGGTTTCGTGGTGCTCCTGGATGTTTCCGGGGTATATATATATATATATATATATATATATATATATATATATATAGGAGGAAGAAGTAGGTCGGTGGAGCCACGAGGGGCCCACGAGGGTGGGGGCGCGCCCAGGGGGGTAGGCGCGCCTCCCTGCCTCGTGGCCTCCTTGTTGATTTCTTGACGTCCACTCCAAGTCCCCTGGATCACGTTTGTTCCAAAAATAACTCTCCCAAAGGTTTCATTCCGTTTGATATTCCTTTTCTACGAAACACTGAAATAGGCAAAAAAATATCAATTTGCACTGGGCCTTGGGTTAGTAGGTTAGTCCCAAAAATAATATAAAAGTGTATAAATAAGCCCATTAACATCAAAAACAGATAATATAATAGCACGGAACAATCAAAAATTATAGATACGTTGGAGACGTATCAAGCATCCCCAAGCTTAATTCCTGCTCGTCCTCGAGTAGGTAAATGATAAAAACAGAATTTTTGATGTGGAATGCTACCTAGCATAATTTTCAATGTAATTTTCTTTATTGTGGCATGAATGTTCAGATCCAAAAGATTCAAGACAAAAGTTTAATATTGACATAAAAATAATAATACTTCAAGCATATTGTCGGTGTCAAAACCGGTGGATCTCGGGTAGGGGGTCCCAAACTGTGCGTCTAGGCGGATGGTAACAGGAGACAAGGGACACGATGTTTTTACCCAGGTTCGGGCCCTCTCGATGGAGGTAAAACCCTACTCCTGCTTGATTAATATTGATGATATGGGTAGTACAAGAGTAGATCTACCACGAGATCAAGGAGGCTAAACCCTAGAAGCTAGCCTATGGTATGATTGTTGTTCGTCCTACGGACTAAAACACTCCGGTTTATATAGACACCGGAGAAGGCTAGGGTTACACAGAGTCGGTTACAATGGTAGGAGATCTACATATCCGTATCGCCAAGCTTGCCTTCCACGCCAAGGAAAGTCCCTTCCGGACACGGGACGAAGTCTTCAATCTCGTATCTTCATAGTCCAAGAGTCCAGCCGAAGGTATAGTCCGGTTATCCGGACACCCCCTAATACAGGACTCCCTTAGTAGCCCCTGAACCAGGCTTCAATGACAACGAGTCCGGTGCGCAGATTGTCTTCGGCATTGCAAGTCTTCCACATATTGCCATAGAGAGAATAATATTTACACAAATCTAATCTGCTGACGTATTCCGTAGCGTGACATCACAACACGGCCAAGTCTTTATTCGAATCGTTTTACTCTCCCACCTCAGCGCATTTAGCGAGGCGGTTTCCTTGGCACGTCTTGTCAAAGCAGAGATCCTATCCCCTTATTTCGGGATTCTCATCAATACGGGCGTGGTAACCCAACCGCGCCATTGATTACGGCGCTTGGGAGATAAGCGAGTTTTACCAGGCTGGTGGGGACGGATAGTCGCATCCGCCCATATAAGGGGATAAGGATCCACCTTTTCATCCGCGCCTTCTTCCTCCTTTGCCTATCCATTTCCGCGCACTCGAGCTCCAACGCCCAAGTCCGCACACCCCACCTCAACCTTCTCCAGCCATGTCCGGAGCGGGAGGCAAGTGGATGGTCTCCTCTGTCATGGAGGGACACATCAAAAAACTGAGGAAGGCCGGATACTTGTCTAACGACATTGCACACCGGCTTCCCGAAGAGGGGCAGCTCATCCCCACCCCTAGGCCCCATGAGAGGGTGGTGTTCCTCCCCCATTTCCTCCGCGGACTGGGCTTCCCTCTCAACCCATTTGTTCGGGGGCTCATGTTCTACTATGGCCTGGATTTCCATGATCTGGCCCCGAACTTTGTCCTCAACATCCCGGCGTTTATCGTTGTGTGCGAGGCTTTCCTCTGAATCCACCCCCATTTCAGCCTATGGCTCAAGACTTTCAATGTCAAGTCGAAGGTGGTGCATGGCACCCAGGCGGAGTGCGGAGGCGCCATGGTGGGCAAGATGCCCAACATCCTATGGCTCAAGGGCTCCTTCGTGGAGACCCTAAAGGGATGGCAATCGGGGTGGTTTTACATCACCGAGCCGCGCAACCCTGAATGGGTCGCAGCCCCCGAGTTCTGATCCGGACCCCCTACGTGGCTCACCTCCTGGAAAGAGACGGGCCTGTCATGGGGTAAAAAAGGAGAGCTGACCGGACTCCAAACATGCGTCCAAACCCTGGTGGACAAGAAGCTCAAACTTGTCAATGTAGTCCAGGTTATGCTCATCCGCCGGATCCTCCTGTGTCAACAACGGGCTTTCAACCTGTGGGAGTTCGACACGGCGCAGCACCGAACTCTGAGAAGGCCCTTCGACACGATGTACAAAGATGCCTGGAAGGTGCTTTTCAAGGGCGCCGAGGCCCCATATCTGCTACCGAGGATCGCGGATTCAGCACGCAGCGTCACGCTAGTGCGGTAAGCTGTTTTTAACTTTTACAGGGTATTAGTTTTTCATAGTTTGACTCCATGCGGGATCTAAGCTCCCTTACCTTTGACAGGATTGGCAGGAGACTTCCAGACAGATCAACTGTCCGGCTCCTTTGCCCGAAGGCCCAGCGGACGCTCGCTTGGCGAAGCTGCTGGTTCCGGCACCCTATGTGGTGCCGGAGAGGAAGGCCAAGAAGAAGACCACGGAGACTCGAAAGAGTGCCCGGCGCCTGGAGGTATCGGATTCATCATCCGGCGACTCCAAGACGCACTCCTCCCGTGAAGACGAGGAGGAGGAAGAAGAGACCTCTCCCCCTCTAGCGGGGGGAGGGAAGAAAAGGAAGGACGCCCCAACTGGGGAGGCCGAAGGGTCCAAGAAGGGGAAGACCCTTCCTCCGGACTACTCCACCAACACCGACGACGGCAAAGAGGAGTGGCCGCACAGGGCCAAGCCCCTGGCGAGATCGTAAGTATTCGGACACCAGAGCAATTCATAGTGTTCCTTTCTTGCACAGCTCCTCCTTACGTCGAATATGACTATGCAGTCCGCCCAAGGCCGGGCTCGACGAGTCGTCGAGCGGCTCCCTGGATTCGTCGGACGTGAATTCACTTCTGCCCGCTACCTCCCCCCACCCTACAGACGACGCCGAGGTGGCGTCCCAACAGGTTCCAAGCCAGGAGGAGGTGGTCCTGGAGGCGCCACAAGGCGACCTCCCGGACTCCAGGCGTAAAGGGGATAGAACCCCCAAGGGCTCGAAGTCTGGCCTTGAGCCGGACACCGCGCCGGAATCTTCAACGGTTCCAGACTCCGGTAGGCAGCCTCCTCCCAAGAGGAGCAAGCCTATCGAGCCGGTGACCTCCGTCCAACCGGAGGCACCAGACAATTTGCTGGAGGTGCTTAACGGAGCCTCCATCGACAAGAGCACCGCACTATTATGAGTGCGGTGATCCAGAAGGTTCAGTCCGCCAAGAGCGGACTGACTGAAGCCTGTGCCAGCCTTCTAACAGGCTTTGAGTTAAGTAAAGAATATGTAAAAATATTACCGCATAGACAGTAGCCCCTGATGCTCTGTTTGGCGTTTGGAAAGAAAAGCCGAATAGAGGATCTAATAACATTCGCAGGAGTCTAACATAATCAAGTCAATATGCGTATGCAGGCTTCACTCCTGGCCTCCACCACACTGACTGCGGAGGTGGATACGCTGAAGGAAAACCTCGCGCGGTCCGAGAACGAGCTTGGCCATGCCAAGAGGCAACTCGAGGAGAAGGAAGGTAAGTAATACCTTGCGCAAGTATATAGAGAAGATGTGGTTGCAAAAAATGACAGGATCAACGTGCTATTATAGGGGCCACAACCAAGGTGGCAACCTTAAGAAAGCGCTGTCCGAGGCCGAAAACAGAGCGGCCGCGGAGTGCACAGAGAGAGGGAAGCAGGAGGCGCGGGTGGAGGAGGTGCAGAAAGAGCTCCAGGCTGTGGTGAAAAAACACGAGAGTTTGGAGCTTGACTCAAAGACGCAAGCGTCCAAGCTTGCGGCAGCCCTCGAAAGCGCGAAGTCTGCCAAGGCCGAAGCCCAGAAATCCCTCCAAGAAATTGAAGCAATGAAGAAGATAGCGGCGGGTAAGGCATACATTATGCAAAGCAAGCACGTGAAAGTGAATTACTTGTTACTTACCCGAGTCCGGAGCTCTCCGGGAGCATTCGCAGATTTGCCCCGCAGTGCGTCTGATGCCGCCGCCTACTACCGAGCCGAGGAGGGGAGCTCGACGGAGAAGGTGTTCTGGTCTCAGTATGCTGAGGCCGGACACCTGGTGCCTTTGAGCGACCAGCTGAAGCAAATGGTCGAGCTCCACAAGGTGGCCGAACAAGCCATAAAGGGCCTCATAGTTCGGCTTTGGCCTGGAGAGGCTCTGCCTGGTAGCTACTTCGGGCTGGTGAGGCGGCTGGTGGATGCCTGTCCACGGCTTGAAGTAATCAAGCGCTCCGTCTGCATCGAAGGTGCCCGTAGGGTGCTTGCCCGTGCTAAAGTGCACTGGGGCAAGATGGATGCAGAGAAGCTGGTGAAGGACGGGCCGCCGCCGGGCAAGGAGCATCGCGTCCTGGAAGCGTATTATGAGGGCGTCCTGAAGGGTGCCCGCCTTATAGTGGATGAATGCTCCAAAGATGTAATTTTTGAGTAAACTCGCATTTGTGATCCTGTACGCTGAAAACTTGTTCATATGCGCTAAGCAACGCTTTTGAATTTAAAATATTACCTTCTGTGTGGCCGTTTATCAAATTTGAGAGATGGCGAGTCGTCGGCTTCTGCCCCCATGCCACGAGTGCTGGGGTGTTCGGGATAAACATGAGCGCTCTTTTTCCCATTCTTGGGTCCTTTGAGGGAGGCGCTCAACACAACGAACAAGGCAATCAGACTATAATGCTTGAACACTCTCACTTAGCCATAGAATTCTATAATTTTAAATTTCGGCGAAGCCCCTAGTGTTCGGAAGACTGAGTTCAGGGCGCTATCCACGCCTAGGCCGGACAAAGTCGACTCCTCGCTCTAAGCGGCATAAGTCTTTAGGGACTCGAAAACCTCTCGAACAGCGACCAGCTCTCGCCTCATCATGAAGGTCAGTTTTAGCTCTCTCTACTGAGGTGCTTAGCCCAGCTCAACTGGGGCACAATCGCAGTAGTTCTCCTAGTGCTACCTTAGCCGATATGACGGAATGTAAGGTACCAAAACATAGGAGCCAGGCAAACCCAACTATTGACCCAAGACATGATTCGGAGCCGATGCATATAATGCTATAAGTTCGGGGTGCCGCACTTGTGAAAGTGTTCGGACTTCTCACACTGTGTTGTGGGGTACTTAAGCCCCTGGCGTATTGGCCGTACCAAAGTGTACGGGTGCAACATGTCATTAATGAACATATATTCGTAAAAAAGGGTAATGCAATAATAGACGAAAGCTATGCATTGTTTATTTAAAAAGGCTGCGATCAAAGCAGAACGATACAAATAGTGCGATAAGCAAAAGATGGGACTATTTAACATGTCCTTTCCAGGGGCGAGCTGTGGAATGGTATGTGAAACAGGTATACTGCTCGTTATAGAGACCACCTTAGAGTTCCGTAGTGCGGCGTAGCTTTCTGCTCCCCTGGTTGTTGTATCGTTTGTGCGGCAATTGTACTGCCGGACAGGCCTTCCGAAGAGTGGAGTCCTGAAAGTAAGTGAAAATGAAGAAGTCGGCAGCCCTTAGTGCGGTTTAAGCCGTGTTTCCGGCGTGCCGTGATGGTGCCCCTCCCCCTTTGCCCATGGTATTTCTAGAGCGTAGTTATGTACGCGCAACACTGGTTTCGCAAGTTCGCGAGGGCTGGGGTTGGGGCTGCATTGCTACGCTTGCTCGGAACGTACCAGGCGTTCTTGTTGTAGGTTACTCCGGGCGCGCTTGATGGTGTCCAGACGTTTAATGGCCGGACTGGAGAATTGCCTTGAGAGGCTGCTTTGCACTTCCGTTGCGATAGCCGCCGTATGCTCCTCCATTCGGAGAGAGCGTTCGGTGTTTCCATTGACCGTGATGACTCCTCGAGGGCCTGGCATCTTGAGCTTGAGGTATGCGTAGTGCGGCACCGCATTAAACTTGGCAAATGTGGTTCGCCCGAGCAGTGCGTGATAGCCACTGCGGAACGGGACTATGTCGAAGATTAACTCCTTGCTTCGGAAATTATCCGGAGATCCGAAGACCACTTCAAGTGTAATTGAGCCTGTCCAGTTGGCCTCTACACCTGGTATGACGCCTTTAAAGGTCGTTTTAGTGGGTTTAATCCTCGAGGGATCAATGCCCATTTTCCGCACTGTATCCTGGTAAAGCAGGTTCAGGCTGCTGCTACCGTCCATAAGGACTCTAGTGAGGTGAAATCCGTCAATAATTGGGTCTAGAACCAATGCGGCGAATCCGCCATGACGGATGCTAGTGGGGTGGTCCCTTCGATCAAAAGTGATCGGGCAGGAAGACCATGGGTTGAACTTTGGGGCGACTGGCTCCATCGCGTATAAGTACCTTAGCGCACGCTTTCGCTCCCTCTTGGGGACGTGGGTTGCATATATCATGTTCACCGTCCGCACTTGTGGGGGAAAACCTTTCTGTCCACTGTTGTTCGACGGCCGGGGCTCCTCCTCGTCATTGCTATGTAGCCCCTTGTCTCTGCTTTCGGCATTTAACTTACCTGCCTGCTTGAACACCCAGCAATCCCTGTTGGTGTGATTGGCTGGTTTTTCGGGGGTGCCATGTATCTGGCATTAGCGGTCGAGTATTCGGTCCAAAATGGACGGGCCCGGAGTATTTCTTTTGAATGGCTTTTCCGCTGACCGGGTTTAGAGCCTCTGAATCCGGTATTAACTGTCGTATCCTCAGTATTGTCGCCGTTAATGCGACGCTTTTGCTTGTTGCGATGCGACCTGCCACTGCTGTCCTTGGTATTCGAATTACCAGGACTCTTTGTCATGTTATTGTTTCGAGCTAGCCAGCTGTCTTCTCCCGCACAAAAGCGGGTCATAAGTGTCGTGAGGGCTGCCATAGATTTCGGCTTTTCCTGTCCTAGGTGCCGTGCAAGCCACTCGTCGTAGATGTTATGCTTGAAGGCTTCTAGGGCCTCTGCGTCCGGACAGTTGACGATTTGATTTTTCTTGGTTAGGAACCGTGTCCAGAATTGTCTAGCCGATTCCTCTGGCTGCTGAATTATGTGGCTTAGGTCATTGGTGTCTGGTGGTTGCACATAAGTGCCCTGGAAATTGTCGAGTAATGCGGCTTCCAGGTCCTCCCAGCAACCAATTGATTCTGCTGGCAAGTTGCTAAGCCAATGCCGAGCTGGTCCTTTAAGCTTGAGTGGGAGGTATTTGATGGCGTGTAGGTCATCACCGCGGGCCATGTGGATATGAAGGAGATAGTCCTCGATCCATACCACAGGATCTGTTGTGCCATCGTAAGATTCGATGTTCACGGGTTTGAAACCCTCGGGGATTTGATGATCCATTACTTCATCTGTGAAGCATAGTGGGTGTGCGGTGCCTCTGTATTGGGCTATATCACGACGCAACTCAAACGAGCTTTGTCTACTGTGTTCGGCCCGGCCGGATTTACTGTATCCGGTGTGACGAGTACTGTCTCGTGCCGTGGGGCGCCCACGCGATACGTAGATCGATCTTGTTTGCCTTGCCTTGTCTTCCAATATATCTCGCAAGTCTGGCGTGTTTTCCCGTTCCTTGGTATTTTTTAAGCGGCGCCGGGGTGCGGCTTGAGTGGAGGGGCGAGAGGCCTCTCTGTCGCGGCCACGGGGTGGCCGGTCGGCCGCATCATGCGCTGGTGATGTAGGTTTAGGTGCTTACTCCTCTAATCGGGGTAGCAACCTGTGCTTTGGGTAGCTCTTGGAGGGGCGTTCGAGTTCATACTCTTCGGCCGCAAGGACTTCAGTCCATCTGTCGGCTAGCAAATCTTGATCAGCTCTAAGCTGTTGCTGTTTTTTCTTGAGGCTACTCGCCGTGGCCATAAGCCTGCGTTTGAAACGCTCTTGTTCGACGGGATCCTCCGGCACGACAAATTCATCGTCGTCGAGGCTTGCCTCGTCTTCGAAGGGAGGCATATAATTATCGTCCTCGACCTCTCTGTCTGCCGCTCTCTCATGAGGGCTGGCTTCTCCATCCTCCTGTGCTGAATCTTGCTGGAGGTGGTTGTCTTCGACACTGTCCGGGTGTTATTATCTCCCGTGCCGGAATCACCGTTTTTGCTTTGGCGGGATTTAGAGCAGCGCCGCTGACGCCGACGCTTAGGCTACTTCTTGGAGGGGTCATCCTCCGTTGTTCCATCGCCATTGCCTTCTTTTAGGGTGTCCACCATGTATATATCATACGACGAGGTGGCTTTCCAGTGCCCTATAGAAGCCAATTCTTGATCGTCTCCTGCATCGGCGTCCATACCGTCGATGTCTTCGGAGTCGAAGTCAAGCATGTCGGTTAAATCATCGACAGTGGCTACAAAGTGGGTGGTGGGTGGGCTTTGAATTTCTTCATCATCCGCATCCCAACCTTGCTGACCATAGTCCGGCCAGGGCTCTCCTGATAAAGAGAGAGACTTTAGTGAATTCAGAATATCGCCAAAGGGCGAGTGCTGAAAGATGTCCGCGGTGGTGAACTCCATGATCGGCGCCCAATCGGGTTCGATCGGTAGGGGCATGGAGGGCTCGGAGTCTGGAGAGGAGTCCGGCTCCTTGGAGTCACGGGCTTCGCAGAGAATAGGGCTGGTTTTCGGCTCGATCGCCATAGAGATTGCAGCCCCCGAGGCGGTGTCCAAACACCCATCCTTGATTGGCGCAGTTGGCTCTAAATTAAGGGTCGAAGCTGATGCGGGTGCGGCCTCCAGGGCACTATTCGGCGGCAGAGCTAGATCATGCCCTTCGTGATAGTGTGGCGCGCTCGGCTGCGGCTCGAATCCGTCGAAGGTCAAGTCTCTGCGGAGGTCGGCCGTGTAGCTCAAATTTCCAAATCTGACCTGATGGCCAGGGGCGTAGCTTTCAATCTGCTCCAGATGGCCAAGCGAATTGGCCCGCAGTGTAAAGCCGCCAAATACGAAGATCTGTCCGGGGAGAAAAGTTTCACCCTGGATCGCATCGTTGTTGATGATCGGAGGAGCCATCGGGCCTAAAAGTGACGACACAGAGGAACTCTCAATGAAAGCACCAATGTCGGTGTTAAAACCGGCGGATCTTGGGTAGGGGGTCCCGAACTGTTGCGTGTAGGCGGATGGTAACAGGAGACGAGGGACACGATGTTTTTACCCAGGTTCGGGCCCTCTCGATGGAGGTAAAACCCTACTCCTGCTTGATTAATATTGATGATATGGGTAGTACAAGAGTAGATCTACCACGAGATCAAGGAGGCTAAACCCTAGAAGCTAGCCTATGGTATGATTGTTGTTCGTCCTACGGACTAAAACCCCCCGGTTTATATAGACACCGGAGAGGGCTAGGGTTACACAGAGTCGGTTACAATGGTAGGAGATCTACATATCCGTATCACCAAGCTTGTCTTCCACGCCAAGGAAAGTCCCTTCCGGACACGGGACGAAGTCTTCAATCTCATATCTTCATAGTCCAGGAGTCCGGCCGAAGGTATAGTCCGGCTATCCGGACACCCCCTAATCCAGGACTCCCTCACATACTAACTAAGCAATCATGTCTTCTCAAAAAAACATGGCAAAAGAAAGTTCATCCCTACAAAATCATATATTTTGGTCATGCTCCATTTTCGTCACACAAGAATTCTCTCATCAAGCACAACGCCGATGACAAGCCAAGCAATTGTTTCATACTTTAGTAATCTCAAACTTTTTTCAACTTTCATGCAATACATGAGCGTGAGCCATGGATATAGCACTATGGGTGGAATAGAATAATGATAAGGGGTTATGTGGAGAAGACAAAAAAAGAGAAAGCCTCACATCGACGCGACTAATAAATGGGCTAGGGAGATGCCCATCAATTGATGTCAATGTAAGGAGTAGGGATTGCCATGCAATGGATGCACTAGAGCTATAAATGTATGAAAGCTCAACAAAAGAAACTAAGTGGGTGTGCATCCAACTTGCTTGCTCACGAAGACCTAGGGAATTTGAGGAAGCCCATTGTTGGAATATACAAGCCAAGTTCTGTAAGGAAAAATTCCCACTAGTATATGAAAGTTACAAAACAAGAGACTCTCTATCATAAAGACCATGGTGCTACTTTGAAGCACAAGTGTGGAAAAAAGGATAGTAGCATTGCCCCTTTTTACTTCTTTTCTTTTTTCTCTTTTTTGGGCCTTTCTTTCTTATTTGGCCTTTATCCCTTTTTTTTATTTGGGACAATGCTCTATTGATGATGATCAACACACTTCTATTTATTTACAACTCAATGATTACAACTCGATACTAGAACAAAATATGACTCTATATGAATGCATCCGGCGGTGTACCGGGAAGGGCAATGAATGAAGAGTGACATGTATGATAAATTATGCATGGTGGCTTTGCCACAAATACGATGTCAACTACATGATCATGCAAAGCAATATGACAATGATGAAGCTTGTCATGAATGAAACGGTGGAAAGTTGCATGGCAATATATCTCAGAATGGCTATGGAAATGCCATAATAGGTAGGTATTGTGGCTGTTTTGAGAAAGATATAAGGAGGTTTATGTATGATAGAGCATATCATATCACGGGGTTTGGATGCACCGGCGAAGTTTGCACCAACTCTCAAGGTGAGAAAGGGCAATGCACGGTACTGAAGAGGCTAGCAATGATGGAAGGGTGAGAGTGTGTATAATCCATGGACTCAACATTAGTCATAAAGAACTCACATACTTATTGCAAAAATCTACAAGTCATAAAAAACCAAGCACTACGCACATGCTTCTAGGGGTATAGATTGATAGGAAATTACCATCGCTCATCCTCGACCGCCACTCATAAGGAAGACAATCAAAGAACATCTCATGTTTCAAATTTCGTACACAACGGTTACCATACGTGCATGCTACGGGACTTGCAATCTTCAACACAACTATTTCTTGAATTCACAACTACTCAACTAGCACAACTTTAATATCACCACCTTTATATCTCAAAACAATTATCAAGTATCAAACTTCTCATAGTATTCAATGCACTTTCTATGATAGTTTTTATTATACCCATCTTGGATGCCTATCATATTAGGACTAGTTTAATAACCAAAGAAAATTACCATGCTGTTCTAAAGGACTGTCAAAATAATATAAGTGAAACATGAGAGATCAATAATTTCTATAAAATAAAACCACCACCATGCTCTAAAAGATATAAGTGAAGCACTAGAACAAAATTATCTAGCTAAAAAGATATAAGTGAAGCACATAGAGTATTCTAATAAATTCCAATTCATGTGTGTCTCTCCCAAAAGGTTTGTACAGCAAGGATGATTGTGGTAAACTAAAAATCAAAGACTCAAATCATACAAGATGCTCCAAGCAAAACACATATCATGTGGTGAATAAAAATATAGCCTTAAGTAAAGTTACCGATAGAAGAAGACGAAAGAGAGGATGCCTTCCGGGGCAACCCCAAGCTTAGGCTTTTGGTTGTCCTTGAATTTTAACTTGGGGTGCCTTGGGCATCCCCAAGCTTAGGCTCTTTCCACTCCTTGTTCCATAGTCCATCAAATCTTTACCCAAAACTTGAAAACTTCACAACAGAAAACTTAAACAGAAAATCTCATGAGCTCCGTTAGTATAATAAAACAAACCACCACTTAAGGTAGTGTAATTAACTCATTATTTATTTATATTGGTGTTAAACCTACTTTATTCCAACTTCTCTATGGTTCATAACCTCCGATAGTAGCCATAGATTCATCAAAATAAGCAAACAACACATGAAAAACAGAATCTGTCAAAAACAGAACAGTCTGTAGTAATCTGTAGGTTTAGAATACTTATGTAACCCCAAAAATTCTAAAATAAATTGGTGGACGGGAGGAATTTATCTATTAATCATATGCAAAAAGAATCAACCTAATCGCACTCCCCAGTAAAAAATGGCAGCAAATCTTGTGAGCACTAAAGTTTCTGTTTTTTACAGCAAGATTGCAAAGACTTTCCCCAAGTCTTCCCAAAGGTTCTACTTGGCACAAATACTAATTAAAAGCATAAAACCACATCTAAACAGAGGCTAGATGAATTATTTATTCAAAACCAGAAAGGAAATAAATTGGGTTCTCTCCCAACAAGCGCTTTTCTTTAAAGCCTTTTAGCTAGGCATAGAGATTTCAATGATGCTCACATGAAAGACAAGAATTGAAGCACAAAGAGAGCATCATAAAACATGTGAAAAACACATCTAAGTCTAACATACTTCCTATGCATAGTCATATTATAGGAAAAAAATTATCAAGGAAAGCAAAAAGTAGCATATGCAAGGAAGCGGAAAGAAACAATAGCAATCTCATCATAACGAGAGGTAATTTAGTAACATGAAAATTTCTACAACCATATTTTCCTCTCTAATAATAATTACATGTAGGATCATAAGCAAATTCAACAATATAGCTATCACAAAACATATTCTTAACAAGATCCACATGTATGCAAAGTTGGCACTCTTCCAAAATAGTGGGATTAATATTAACTAAAGTCATGACCTCTCCAAACCCACTTTTATAAAAAACTTCATAAGATTGAACATTCTCCAAATATGTGGGATCTAAAGTTGACACTCTTCCAAACCCACTTTCGATATTATTGCAAATATTATTATCAATATCATATTCATCATGGGGCTTAAGTAAATTTTCAAGATCATAAGAAGAATCACCCCAATCATGATCATTGCAACAAGTAGTGGACATAGCAAAACTAGCATCCCCAAGCTTAGGGTTTTGCATATTATAAGCACAATTGACATTAATAGAATTTATACTGTCATCATTGCAATCATGCTTTTTATTCAAAAATCCATCATGAATCACTCCATAAAGTACTTCATCACAATTTTCAGATTCACGAATTTCAAGCAAAACTTCATAAAGATAATCTAGTGCACAAAACTCACTAGCAATTGGTTCATCATAATTGGATCTCTTAAAAAGATTACCAAGCGGATGAGGATCCATAGATCTTAGGTTCTCTGTTTATCAATAAATAAAAAACTATTCCAACCAAACGAGCAAACGAGCCAAGTTAGACATCAAAGCAAACGAAAAGACGAACAGAAGAAGGGTGAATAAAACGTCAAAGCTGAAGTGGGGGAGAGGAAAATGATAAGCAAATGGGAAATAATGTAATGCGAGGGATACGAGTTTGTGATGGGTACTTGGTATGTCTTGACTTGTGAATAGATCTCCCCGGCAACGGCGCCAGAAATCCTTCTTGCTACCTCTTGAGCACTGCGTTGGTTTTACCTTGAAGAGGAAAGGGTGATGCAACAAAGTAGCGTAAGTATTTCCCTCAGTTTTTGAGAACCAAGGTATTAATCCAGAAGGAGACTACACGCAAGTCCCTCGTACCTACACAAACAAATAAGAACCTCGCAACCAACGCGGTAAAAGGGGTTGTCAATCCCTTCACGGTCACTTATGAGAGTGAGATCTGATAGAGATAATAATAATAATAAGATAAATATTTTTGGTATTTTTATGATATAGATTGAAAGTAAAAGATTGCAAAATAAACGGTAATAGAAATAGCCTGTTGACGGGAGATTAATATTATGGAGAACAGACCCGGGGGCCATAGGTTTCACTAGTGGCTTCTCTCAAGATAGCATAAGTATTACAGTGGGTGAACAAATTATTGTCGAGCAATTGATAGAAAAGTGCATAATTATGAGAATATCTAGGCATGATCATGTATATAGGCATCACGTCCGAGACAAGTAGACCGAAACGATCCTGCATCTACTACTATTACTCCACACATCAACTGCTATCCATCATGCATCTAGAGTATTAAGTTCATAAGAACAGAGTAATGCATTAGGCAAGATGGCATGATGTAGAGGGATAAACTCAAGCAATATGATATAAACCCCATGTTTTTATCCTCGATGGCAACAATACAATACGTGCCTTGCTGCCTCTACTGTCACTGGGAAAGGACACCGCAAGATTGAACCCAAAGCTAAACACTTCTCCCATTGCAAGAAAGATCAATCTAGTAGGCCAAACCAAACTGATAATTCGAAGAGACTTGCAAAGATAACCAATCATATATAAAAGATTTCAGAGAAGAATCAAATATTGTTCATAGATAAACTTGATCATAAACCCACAATTCATTGGATCCCGACAAACAGACCGCAAAAAGAGTTACATCAAATAGATCTCCAAGAAGATCGAGGAGAACTTTGTATTGAGATCCAAAGAGAGAGAAGAAGCCATCTAGATAATAACTATGGCCCCGAAGGTCTGAAGTAACTACTCACACATCATCGGAGGGGCCATGGAGTTGATGTAGAGGCCCTTCGTGATCGATTCCCCCTCCGTCAGAGCTCCGGAAAAGGCCCCGAGATGGGATCTCTTGGGTACAGAAGGTTGCGGCGGTGGAAATAGGGTTTCATGGTGCTCCTGGATGTTATATATATATGTATATATATAGGAGGAATAAGTAGGTCGGTGGAGACACTAGGGGCCCACAAGGGTGGGAGGCGCACCTAGGGGCAGGCGCGCCTCCCTGCCTCGTGGCCTCCTCGTTGATTTCTTGATGTTCACTCGAAGTCCCCTGGATCACGTTTGTTCCAAAAATAACTCTCCCGAAGGTTTCATTCTGTTTGGATTCCGTTGGATATTCCTTTTCTGCAAAACACTGAAATACGCAAAAATAGCAATTTGCATTGGGCCTTGGGTTAGTAGGATAGTCCCAAAAATAATATAAAGTGTATAAATAAGCCCATTAACATCCACAAAAGATAATATAATATCATGGAACAATCAAAAATTATAGATACATTGGAGATGTATCAGTCATCAACTGGATCAAGAGCTCGAGGGACGTCATCATGCTGAACGTGTGCTGAAGTCGGAGGTGCCGTACGTTCGGTACTTGATCGGTTGGATCGTAAAGACGTTCGACTACATCAACCGCATTACTAAACGCTTCCGCTTTCGGTCTACGAGGGTACGTGGACACATTCTCTCCTCTCATTGCTATGCATCTCCTAGATAGATCTTGCGTGATCGTAGGAATTTTTTGAAATGCTGTGTTTCCCAACTGTGGCATCCGAGCCAGGTCTATGCGTAGATGTTATATGCACGAGTAGAACACAAAGAGTTGTGGGCGATAATAGTCATACTGCTTACCACCAACATCTTACTTTGATTGAGCGGTATTGTTGGATGAAGCGGCCCGGACAGACATTAGATGACCACATTCATGAGACTGGTTCTACCAACGTGCTTCACACACAGGTGGTTGGCGGGTGTTTGTTTCTCCAACTTTAGTTGAATCGAGTTTGACTACGGCCGGTCCTTGTTGAAGGTTAAAATAGCACACTTGACGAAAAATCATTGTGGTTTTGATGCGTAGGTATGAACGGTTCTTGCTTGAAACCCGTAGCAGCCACCTAAAACTTGCAACAACAAAGTAGAGGACGTCTAACTTGTTTTGCAGAACATATTGTGATGTGATTTGGTCAAGACGTGATGAGATATAAATTGTTGTATGAGATGATCATGTTTTGTTAAAGTTATCGGCAACTGGCAGAAGCCTTATGGTTGTCTCTTTATTACATAAGATGCAAGCGCCATATAATTGCTTTACTTTATCGCTATGCGATAGCAATAGTTGCAAAAGCAATAGTTGGCGAGACGACCATTGATAACCCACAAGTATAGGGGATTGCAACAGTTTTCGAGGGTAGAGTATTCAACCCAAATTTATTGATTCGACACAAGAGGAGCCAAAGAATATTCTCAAGTATTAGCAGTTGAGTTGTCAATTCAACCACACCTGGAAACTTAATATTTGCAGCATAGTATTTAGTAGCAAAGTAATATGATAGTAGTGGTAACGGTAGCAAAAGGTAACGGTAGCAAATGTAATATTTTTGGTGTTTTGTAGTGATGATAACAATAGCAACGGAAAAGTAAATAAGCGAAGAACAATATATGGAAAGCTCGTAGGCAATGGATCGGTGATGGAGAATTATGCCAGATGCGGTTCATCGTGTAACAGTCATAACCTAGGGTGACACAGAACTAGCTCCAGTTCATCAATGTAATGTAGGCATGTATTCCAAATATAGTCATACATGCTTATGGAAAAGAACTTGCATGACATATTTTGTCCTACCCTCCCGTGGCAGCGGGGTCCTAGCGGAAACTAAGGGATATTAAGGCCTCCTTTTAATATAGTACCGGACCAAAGCATTAACACATAGTGAATACATGAACTCCTCAAACTACGGTCATCACCGGAAGTGGTCCCGATTATTGTCACTTCGGGGTTGCCGGATCATAACACATAGTAGGTGACTATAGACTTGCAAGATAGGATCAAGAACTCGCATATATTGATGAAAACATAATAGGTTCAGATCTGAAATCATGGCACTTGGTCCCTAGTGACAAGCATTAAGCATAGCAAAGTCATAGCATCATCAATCTCAGAACATAGTGGATACTAGGAATCAAACCCTAACAAAACTAACTCGATTACATGATAAATCTCATCAAACCCATCACCGTCCAGCAAGCCTACGATGGAATTACTCACGCACGGCAGTGAGCATCATGAAATTGGTGATGGAGGATGGTTGATGATGATGATGGCGACGGATTCCCCTCTCCGGAGCCCCGAACAGACTCCAGATCAGCCCTCCTGAGAGAGTTTAGGGCGCGGCGGCAGCTCCGTATCATAAAACGCGATGAATATTTCTCCTTAATTTTTCTCTCTCCGAACACGAATATATATAGCTGTAGTTGAGGTCAGAGGAGCTCCAGGGGGGCCACGAGGTAGGGGGGCACCCAGGGGGGCAAGCACGCCCCCACCCTTGTGGCTAGGGTGTGGGCCCCCTGGCCTTGATCTTTTGCCAGTATTTTTTATTATTTCCGAAAATACGCTCTGTGGAGTTTCAGGTCATTCCGAGAACTTTTGTTTCTGCACATAAATAACACCATGGCAATTCTGCTGAAAACAACGTCAGTCCGGGTTAGTTCCATTCAAATCATGCTAGTTAGAGTCCAAAACAAGGGCAAAAGTGTTTGGAAAAGTAGATACGACGGAGACGTATCAACTCCCCCAAGCTTAAACCTTTGCTTGTCCTCAAGCAATTCAGTTGACAAACTGAAAGTGATAAAGAAAAACTTCTACAAACTCTGTTTGCTCTTGTTGTTGTAAATATGTAAAGCCAGCATTCAAGTTTTTAGCAAGGATTATAAACTAACCATATTCGCAATAATGCTTAGGTCTCATGTTTACTCATATCAATGTCATAATCAACTAGCGAGCAATAATAATAAATCTCGGATGACAACACTTTCTCAAAACAATCATAATATGATATAACAAGATGGTATCTCGCTAGCCCTTTCTGAGACCGCAAAACATAAATGCAGATCACCTTTAAAGATCAAGGACTGACTAGACATTGTAATTCATGGTGAAAGAGATCCAGTCAAGTCATACTCAATGTAAACTAACAGTAATGAATGAAAATGATAGTGGTGCTCTCCAACTGGTGCTTTTTAATAAGAGGATGATGACTCAACATGAAAGTAAATAGATAGGCCCTTCACAGAGGGAGGCAGGGATTTGTAGAGGTGCCAGAGCTCGGTTTTGAAATAGAGATGAATAATATTTTGAGCGGTATACTTTCTTTGTCAACATAACAACCAAGAGATGGCGATATCTTCCATGCTACACACATTATAGGCGGTTCCCAAACAGAATGGTAAAGTTTATATTCCCCCTCCACCAACAAGCATCAATCCATGGCTTGCTGGAAACAACGAGTGTATCCAACTAACAAGAGTCTTAGGGGGAGTTTTGTTTGCAATTATTTTGATTTGATTTGCATAAAGCATGGGACTGGGCATCCCGGTGACTAGCCATTTTCTCGTGAGTGAGGAGCGGAGTCCACTCCTCTTGAGAATAACCCGCCTAACATGGAAGATACGAACAACCCTAGTTGATACATGAGCTATTCGATCATACAAAACAGAATGTTTATTTGAAGGTTTAGAGTTTGGCACATACAAATTTACTTGGAACGGCAGGTAGATACCGTATATAGGTAGGTATGGTGGACTCATAAGGAATAACTTTGGGGTTTATGGGATTGGATGCACAAGCAGTATTCCCGCTTAGTACAGGTGAAGGCTAGAAAAAGACTGGGAAGCGACTAGCTAGAGAGCGACAACAGTCATGAACATGCATTAAAATTAATCAACACCGAATGCAAGCATGAGTAGGATATAATGCACCATGAACATAAATATTGTAGAGGCTATGTTGATTTTGTTTCAACTACATGCGTGAACATGTGCCAAGTCAAGCCACTCGAATCGTTCAAAAGAGGATACCACCCTATCATACCACATCACAACCATTTTAATAGCATGTTGTCACGCAAGGTAAACTATTATAAGCTCATAGCTAATTAAGCATGGCATAAGAAACTATGATCTCTAATTGTCATTGCAAACATGTTTATTCATAATAGGCTGAATCAGGAACGATGAACTAATCATATTTACAAAAACAAGAGAGGTCGAGTTCATACCAGCTTCTCCCATCTCAATCAGTTCATCATATATCGTCATCATTGCCTTTCACTTGCACAATCGAACGATGTGGATAATAATAATAATAATAATAATAATAGTGCACGTGCATTGGACTAAGCTGGAATCTGCAAGCATTCAATAAACAGGAGAAGACAAGGCAATATGGACTCTTTTGTCAGATCAACAATAATGCATATAAGAGCCACTTCAACAATTTAATCATGATCTTCCCCTATCGACCCCCAAAGAAAAGAAAAGAAATACAACTATTTACATGAGAAAGCTCCCAACAAGCAAAAAGAAGAACATGAAATCTTTTTGGATTTTCTTTTTAATTACTACTACAAGCATAGAAATTAAAACTAGCTAAAAGCTATAACTACTTTTTTTTGGGTTTTCTTAAGGTTTATTAAACACACAAGAAGAAAGCATAAAAAGGAAATAAACTAGCATGGATATTACAATGAAAAAGTATGAGCACCGACATCTAGCAATGAGTGTGTGAACATGAATGTAATGTCGGTGGGAAATACGTACTCCCCCAAGCTTAGGCTTTTGGCCTAAGTTGGTCTAATGCCACGGATGGCCTGGCGGATATCCAAAGTTGTAGTTGGGATCATACTGAGATGCAATAGTCATTGCATCGTGGGCTACAGCTTGGAGGCGATCTATCTCAGCTCTCCTCTTATACTCTTCCGCCTCCTCTCTAGTTATAAAATATCTCCCTTTTGCCTGAAAGTCAAAAAAGTAGAAGCAGGGAGAGCGACGTGATAGGTGCTTTGAGCAAGGAGATCGAAAATTGTAGTAAAATGAGCTAGAACTCGTGCTTGAGCTAGATAATGGTGTTTGTGGGAGGAAGAAGGAGTGTGTGGGTGCAGGAATAAGTGGAGGAGGGCCACCGTGGGCCCACGATGCAGGGGGCGCGCCTAGGGGGGTAGGGAACGCCCTCCACCTCGTGGCCAGGTGGATGCCCCCTGCTGTGTTCTCAGTGCCAAATATTCTCAAATATTCCAGAAAAAATCATATTTAAATTTCAGGGCATTTGGAGAACTTTTATTTTTGGGGTATTTTTATATTGCACGGATAATTCCGATAACAAACACAAAGTACTTTTTTTACTTTATTTAATATAAATAACAAAAAGTAAAAGGTGGGTACAGAGAGTTGTGTTTTTTAAATTCATCCATCTCATGATCATCAAAAGGAATCCATTAACAAGGTTGATCAAGTCTTGTTAACAAACTCATTCCGAATAACATGGAACCGGAGAATTTTCGAATAACACTATGTTACCTCAACATGGGTATGCGCATCCCCAATAATTAGAATATCATATTTCTTCTTGACAGTAGGAAGAGGAAATTCAAAACCTCCAAAAATAATCGATGGAATTTTTCCAATAGAATTGATACTGTGGACTTGAGGTTGTTTCCTCGGAAAGTGTACCGTATGCTCATTACCATTAACATGAAAAGTGACATTGCCTTTAGTGCAATCAATAACAGCCCTTGCAGTATTCAAAAAGGGTCTTCCAAGAATAATAGACATAATATCGTCCTCGGGAATATCAAGAATAACAAAGTCCGTTAAAATAGTAACGTTTGCAACCACAACAGTCACATCCTCACAAATACCGACAGGTATAGCAATTGATTTATCAGCCATTTGCAAAGATATTCAGTAGGTGTCAACTTATTCAAATCAAGTCTATGATATAAAGAGAGAGGCATAACACTAACACCGGCTCCAAGAGCACATAAAGCAGTTTTAACATAGTTTCTTTTAATGGAGCATGATATAGTTGGTACTCCGGGATCTCCAAGTTTCTTTGGTATTCCACCCTTAAAATTATAATTAGCAAGCATGATGGAAATTTCAGCTTCCGGTATCTTTCTTATATTAGTAATAATATCTTCCATATACTTAGCATAAGGATTCATTTTGAGCACATCAGTTAATTGCATACGCAAAAAGATAGGTCTAATCATTTCAGCAAAGTGCTCAAAATCCTCACCATCCTTTTTCTTGGATGGTTTGGGAGGAAAAGGCATGGGTTTCTGAACCCAAGGCTCTCTTTCCTTGTCGTGTTTCCTAGCAACAAAGTCTTTCTTATCATAACATTGATTCTTTGATTGTGGGTTATCAAGATCAACAGTAGGTTCAATTTCTATATCATTATCATTGCTAGGTTGAGCATCAACATGAACATTATCATTTACATTATCACTAGTTTCATGTTCATTACTAGATTGTGTTTCAACATCAGAAATAGAAATATCATTTGGATTCTCAGGTGTTTCAGCAATAGGTTCACTAGAAGCATGCAAAGTGCTATCATTTTTCTTTTTCTTCCTTTTAGAAGGACTAGGTGCATCTATACTATTTCTCTGAGAATCTTGCTCAATTCTCTTAGGGTGGCCTTCAGGATACAAAGGTTCCAGAGTCATTTTACCAGTTCTAGTAGCTACTCTAACAGCATAGTCATTATTCTTACTATTCAATTCATTGAGCAAATCATTTTGAGCTTTAAGTACTTGTTCTACTTGAGTGGTAACCATAGAAGCATGTTTACTAATAAGTTTAATTTCACCTTTGACATTAGCCATATAATCACCCAAGTGTTCAAGCATATCAACACTGTGTTTTAATTCTCTACCAAAATAAGCATTGAAGTCTTCTTGCTTAACCATAAATTTATCAAACTCATCTAAGCATGGGCTAGCGAACTTAGTAGGAGGAATTTCAGCTTTATCATATCTGTAGAGAGAATTTACCTTTACTACCTGTGTCGGGTTATCAAGACCATGTGTTTCTTTAATAGGTAGTAAATTAAGACCATGTATTTCTTCAATTGGAGGTAAATTCTTAACATCTTCAGCTTTAATACCTTTTTCTTTCATGGATTTCTTTGCCTCTTGCATATCTTCAGGACTGAGAAATAAAACACCCCTTTTCTTCGGAGTTGGTTTAGGAATAGGCTCAGGGGCTGGCTCAGGAAGTGTCCAATTATTTTTATTGTCAACATATTATTCAATAAAATTTCAGCTTCATCCAGTGTTCTTTCCCTGAAAACAGAACCAACAAAACTATCCAGGTAGTCTCTGGAAGCATCGGTTAGTCCATTATAAAAGATATCAAGTATTTCATTTTTCTTAAGAGGATGATCAGGCAAAGCATTAAGTAATTGGAGAAGCCTCCCCCAAGCTTGTGGGAGACTCTCTTCTTCAATTTGCACAAAATTATATATATCCCTTAAGGCAGCTTGTTTCTTATGAGCAGGGAAATATTTAGCAGAGAAGTAATAAATCATATCCTGGGGACTATGCACACAACCAGGATCAAGAGAATTAAACCATATCTTAGCATCACCCTTTAATGAGAACCAAAATATTTTAAGAATATAAAAGTAGCGAGTTCTCTCATCATTAGTGAATAGGGTGGCTATATCATTTAATTTAGTAAGATGTGCCACAACAGTTTCAGATTCATAGCCATAAAAAGGATCAGATTCAACCAAAGTAATTATATCAGGATCAATAGAGAATTCATAATCCTTATCAGTAACAAAGATAGGTGAAGTAGCATAAGCAGGATCATATTTCATTCTAGCATTCAGAGTTTTTTGTTTAAGCTTAGCTAATAATTTCTTAAGATCACTTCTATCATTGCAAGCAAGAAAGTCACTTTTAGTTTCTTCATCCATAACATAGCCCTCATGCACAATAGGTAATTCATATTTATTAGGAGAGCCTTCATAATCACTTTCATCAGTATTATCAGTTTCAATAATATCATTCTCTCTAGTCCTAGCAAGTTGTTCATCAAGAAATTCACCAAGTGGCACAGTAGTATCAGGCATAGAAGTAGTTTCATCATAAGTATCATGCATAGCAGAAGTGGCATCATCAATAATATGCGACATATCAGAATCAATAATAGAAGCAGGTTTAGGTGTCGCAAGCTTACTCAAAACAGAAGGTGAATCAAGTGCAGAGCTAGATGGTAGTTCCTTACCTCCCCTCATAGTTGAGGGATATATTTTGGTTTTTGAATATCTCAAGTTCTTCATAATGATAAGCAGATATAAATCAGAAATGACTCAAAGAATAGAGCTATGCTCCCCGGCAACGGCGCCAGAAAATAGTCTTCGTAACCCACAGGTATAGGGGATCGCAACAATTTTCGAGGGTAGAGTATTCAACCCAAATTTATTGATTCGACACAAGGGGAGCCAATGAATATTCTCAAGTATTAGCAGCTGAGTTGTCAATTCAACCACACCTGGAAACTTAATATCTGCAGCAAAGTATTTACTAGCAAAGGAATATGATAGTAGCGGTAACGGTAGCAAAAGTAATATTTTTGGTGTTTTGTAGTGATGATAACAATAGCAACGGAAAAGTAAATAAGTGAATAACAACATATGGAAGGCTCATAGGCAATGGATCGGTGATAGAGAATTATGCGGATGCGGTTCATCATGTAACAGTCATAACCTAGGGTGACACAGAACTAGCTCCAATTCATCAATGTAATGTAGGCATGTATTCCGAACATAGTCATACGTGCTTATGGAAAAGAACTTGCATGACATCATTTGTCCTACCCTCCCGTGGCAGCGGGGTCCTAGCGGAAACTAAGGGATATTAAGGCCTCCTTTTAATAGAGTACCGGACCAAAGCATTAACACATAGTGAATACATGAACTCCTCAAACTACGATCATTGCCGGAAGTGGTCCTGATTATTATAACTTCGGGGTTGCCGGATCATAACACATATTAGGTGACTATAGACTTGCAAGATAGGAACAAGAACTCACATATATTCATGAAAACATAATATGTTCATATCTGAAATCATGGCACTCGGGCCCTAGTGACAAGCATTAAGCATAGCAAAGTAATAGCAACATCAATCTCAGAACATAGTGGATACTTGGAATCAAACCCTAACAAAACTAACTTGATTACATGATAAATCTCATCCAACCCATCACCGTCCAGCAAGCCTATGATGGAATTACTCACGCACGGCGGTGAGCATCATGAAATTGGTGATGGAGGATGGTTGATGATGACGATGGCGATGGATTCCCCTCTTCGGAGCCCTAAACGGACTCCAGATCAGCCCTCCCGAGAGAGTTTAGGGCTTGGCGGCGACTCCGTATCGTAAAATGCGATGAATCTTTCTCCTTGATTTTGTCTCTCCGAACACGAATATATAGAGTTGGAGTTGAGGTCGGAGGAGCTCCAGGGGGCCCACAAGGTTGGGGGCACGCCAAGGGGGGTAGGCGCGCCCCCACCCTCGTGGCTAGGGTGTGGGCCCCCTGGCCTTGATCTTTTGCTAGTATTTTTTATTATTTCCAAAAATACGCTTCGTGGAGTTTCAGGTCATTCCGAGAACTTTTGTTTCTGCACATAAATAACACCATGGCAATTCTGCTGAAAATAGTGGCAGTCCGGGTTAGTTCCATTCAAATCATACAAGTTAGAGTCCAAAACAAGGGCAAAAGTGTTTGGAAAAGTAGATAAGACGGAGACGTATCAACCCTGTGACGACACGTTGATAGAGATCAAGATGATGGAGCTCATGGTGTCATGCCGATGATGATGAAGATCATGACGGTACTTTGGAGATGGATATCAAAGGCACAAGATAATGATGGCAATATGATGTCACATATTTTGATTGCATATGATGTTTATCTTTTATGCATCTTATTTTGCTTAGTATGACTGTAGCATTATGAGATGGCCCCTTACTAAAATTTCAAGGTATAAGTGTTCCCCCTGAGTATGCACCGTTGCAACAGTTCGTCGTGCCGAGACACCATGTGATGATCAGGTGTGATAAGCTCTACGTTCACATACAATAGGTGCAAGCCAGTTTTGCACGTGCAGAATACTCGGGTTAAACTTGACGAGCCTAGCATTTGTAGATATGGCCTCGGAACACTGGAGACCGAAAGGTCGAACGTGAATCATATAGTAGATATGATCAACATAGAGATGTTCACCATTGAAGACTACTCCATCTCACGTGATGATCGGACATTGTTTAGTTGATATGGATCACATGATCATTTATATGACTCGAGGGATGTCTATCTAAGTGGGAGTTCTTATGTAATATGATTAATTGAACTTTAATTTATCATGAACTCAGTCCTGATAGTTTTTGCATATATATGTTGTAGATCAATAGCTCACATTGTAGCTCCCCTATGTTTTTGATATGTTCCTTGAGAAAACTAAGTTGAAAGATGATAGTAGCAATGATGCGGACTAGGTCCGTGATCTGAGGATTATCCTCATTGCTGCACAAAAGAATTATGTCCTTAATGCACCGCTAGGTGACGGACCTATTGCAGGAGCACATGCAGACGTTATGAACGGTTGGCAACCTCGGTATGATGACTACTTGATAGTTTAGTGCGCCATGCTTTACGACTTAGAACTGGGACTTCAAAAACATTTTGAACGCCATGGAGCATATAAGATGTTCCAAGAGCTAAAAGTGGTATTTTAGACTCATGCCCGAATTGAGAGGTATGAGACCTCTAACAAGTACTTTGCCTATAAAATGGAGGAGAATAGCTCAACCAGTGAGCATGTGCTTAGAATGTCCGAGTACTACAATCTCCTGAAAAAAGTGGGAGTTAATCTTCCAAGATAGTGATTGACAAAGTTCTCTAGTCACTATCACCAAGTTACTAGAACTTCGTGATGAACTATAATATGCAAGGGATGAACAGGACAATTCCCGACCTCTTTGCAATGCTAAAGGCTGCGGAGGTAGAAATCAAGAAAGAGCATCAAGTTTTGATGGTTAACAAGACCACAAGTTTCAAGAAGAAGGGCAAAGGGAAGAAGGGGAACTTCAATATGAATAGCAAGCAAGTTGATGCTCCCGGGAAGAAGCCCAAGTCTGGACTTAAGCCTGAAACTGGGTGCTTCTACTGCAAAGGGACTGGTCACTGGAAGCGGAACTGCCCCGAGTATTTGGCGGATAAGAAGGATGGCAAAGTGAAAGGTATATTTGATATACATGTTGTTGATGTGTACTTTACTAGTGTTCATAGTAACCCCAGGGTATTTGATACCGGTTCAGTTGCTAAGATTAGTAACTCGAAACAGGAGTTAGAAAATGAACAGAGACTAGTTGAGGGTGAGGCAACAATGTGTGTTGGAAGTGATTCCAAGGTTGATAAGATCACCATCGTATACTCCCTCTACCTTCGGGATTAGTGTTGAACCTAAATAAATGTTATTTAGTGTTTGCGTTGAGCATGAATATGATTGGATCATGTTTATTGCAATACGGCTATTCATTTAAGTTAGAGAATAATTTTTGTTTTGTTTACATAAATAAAACCTTCAATGGTCATACACCCAATGTGAATGGATTTTTGAATCTCGATCGTGGTTATACACATATTCATAATATTGAAGCCAAAAGATGCAAAGTTAATAATGATAGTGCAACTTATTTGTGGCACTGCCGTTTAGGTCATGTTAGTCTAAAGCGCATGAAGAAACTCCATGCTGATGGGCTTTTGGAATCACTTGATTATGAATCACTTGATACTTGCGAACCATGCCTCATGGGCAAGATGACTAAGACTCCGTTCTCCGGAACAATGGAGCGGGCAACTGACTTATTGGAAATAATACATACTGATGTATGCGGTCCGATGAGTGTTGAGGCTCGCGGTGGGTATCTTTATTTTCTAACCTTCACAGATGATTTGAGCAGATATGGGTATATATACTTAATGAAGCATAAGTCTGAAACATTTGAAAAGTTCAAAGAATTTCAGAGTGAAGTGGAAAATCATCATAACAAGAAAATAAAGTTTCTACGATCTGATCGTGGAGGTGAATATTTGAGTTATGAGTTTGGTCTTCATTTAAAACAATGTGGAATAGTTTCACAACTCACGCCACCTGGAACACCACAGCGTAATGGTGTGTCCGAATGTCGTAACCGTACTTTATTAGATATGGTGTGATCTATGATGTCTCTTACCGATTTACCGTTATCGTGTTGGGGGTTATGCATTAGAGACAACTGTATTCATGTTAAATAGGGCACCATCTAAATCCGTTGAGACGACACCGTATGAACTATGGTTTGGGAAGAAACCAAAGTTGTCGTTTCTTAAAGTTTGGGGTTGCGATGCTTATGTGAAAAGGTTTCAAACTGATAAGCTCGAACCCAAATCGGAGAAGTGTGTCTTCATAGGATACCCAAAAGAAATTGTTGGGTACACCTTCTATCACAGATCCGAAGGCAAGATATTCGTTGCTAAGAATGGATCCTTTCTAGAGAAGGAGTTTCTCTCGAAAGAAGTGAGTGGGAGGAAAGTAGAACTTGATGAGGTAATTGTACCTTCTCCTGAATTGGAAAGTAGTTCATCACAGAAATCAGTTCCAGTGATTCCTACACCAATTAGTGAGGAAGCTAATGATGATGATCATGAAACTTCAGATCAAGTTAATACCGAACCTCATAGGTCAATTAGAGTATGATCCGCACTAGAGTGGTACGGTAATCCTGTTCTGGAGGTCATGTTACTTGACCATGACGAACCTACGAACTATTAGGAAGAAATGATGAGCCTAGATTCCGCGAAATGGCTTGAAGCCATGAAATCTGAGATGGGATCCATGTATGAGAACAAAGTGTGGACTTTGATTGACTTTCCCGATGATCGATGAGCCATTGATAATAAATGGATCTTCAAGAGGAAGACGGACCCTGATAGTAGTGTTACTATCTACAAAGCTCGAATTGTCGCAAAAGGTTTTTGACAAGTTCAAGGTGTTGACTACGATGAGATTTTCTCACTCGTATTGATGCTTAAAGTCTGTTCGAATCATGTTTCCTTAATAGATTTACTAAAGAAGAGTTGTATATGATGCAACTAGAAGGTTTTCTCAATCCTAAAGGTGCTAACAAAGTGTGCAAGCTCCAGCAATCCATCTATGGACAGGTGCAAGCATCTCGGAGTTGGAATATACGCTTTGATGAGTTGATCAAAGCACATAGTTTTATACAGACTTGCGGTGAAGCTTGTATTTACAAGAAAGTGAGTGGGAGCACTACGGCCTTTCTAATAAGTATATGTGGATGACCAATTGTTGATCGGAAATGATGTAGAATTTTCTGGAAAAGCATAAAGGAGTGTTTGAAAGGACTTCTTCAAAGAAAGACCTCGGTGAAGTTGCTTACATATTGAGCATCAAAATCTATAGAGATAGATCAAGACGCTTGATAAGTTTTTTCAATGAGTACATACCTTGACAAGATTTTGAAGTAGTTCAAAATGAAACAGTCAAAGAAGGAGTTCTTGCCTGTGTTGAAAGGTGCGAAGTTGAGTAAAGACTCGAAACCCGACCACGGCAGAAAATAGAAAGAGAATGAAAAGTCATTCCCTATGCCTCAGTCATAGGTTCTATAAAGTATGCTATATTGTTTACCAGATCTATTGTGTACCTCACCATGAGTTTGGCAAGAGGGTACAATAGTGATCCAGGAGTGGATCACTGGACAACGGTCAAAGTTATCCTTAGTGGAATAAGGATATGTTTCTCAGTTATGGAGGTGATAAAGAGTTTGTCGTAAAGAATTACATCAATGCAAACTTTTACATCGATCTGGATGACTCTGAGTCTCAATCTAGATACATATTGAAAGTGGGAGCAACTAGCTAGAGTAGCTCCATGCAGAGCATTGTAGACATAGAAAATTTGGAAAATACATACGGCTCTGAATGTGACAGACCCATTGACTAAGCTTCTCTTCTCACAAGAAAAATATGATCACACCTTAGTACTCTTTGGGTGTTAATCTCATAGCAGTGTGAACTAGATTATTGAATCTAGTAAAAACTGTAAGTGCATCTAGTGCCACCCCTAGTTGGTTTTGGAGTATTGACGACAAACCTAGTTGAGGGACTAATGTGTTTGTGAGAATTGCAGGATAACACAGATAGAAGTCCCTCATTGATTCGGTTTTACTACCAGAGATGACCCCTAAAAATGTACGAAGACATTGAAGTCAATGGTGGTATATGAAGATATTCATATTGAAGACTATGACAAGAGAAGACACCACGTGAAGCCTATGGAACTCGAAGACTTAGATCTTTCGTAGTTCTTTTTCATTTGGGTTGAGTCATAGGAACCACCGTACTATTAAGTGGGGTCCAAGAGAACCAGTCAGAATGACTGAAGTGATGCCTAATTCAAAAACCTATGTCTTCAAGTGAAGACTATGAGAGCAAATCTTGTCCAGAGTCGGACAAGTCAGCTTTGCTTGTAGCCCAAGTAAAGTTGCCGTGTGAGTTTGAAATCTGACCGTTGGAACACGTGTCAGTTCCTTAGTGACCCAGGGTCATTTCGGACAAATCAGGTCAGGTTGCCCAGTGGCTATAAATAGTCCACCCCCTTACAACCATAAACTGTTGGCTGCTCAGATTTCAGTGCACGGCTTTTGTCATTTGAGAGCAACCCACCTCGAAGCCTTTGAGAGAAAATTCCTAGCGAGGAGAAAAGCCCTAACCACCCAGAGCCAGAGAGAATTGGGCATCACTTAAGTCTTCTTGTCTGAGTGATCTAAAGACTTATTACACTTGAGGACTGTGCATCCTCCAGCCGGTTAGGCGTCGCGTTCTGAGCATCCAAGAGACATTGTGGATTGCCGGTGAACAAAGTCTGTGAAGGTTTGGGAGTCTACCTTGAATACTTACCAGAGTGATTGGGCGAGGTCTGTGTGACCTTAGCTCAAGGAGAATACGGTGAGGACTGGGTGTCCTGAGCTGCGTATTCAGGACTGGGTGTCCGGGACTGTGTGTCCTTTGGTTTAAATACCTAGCCGCTTCAACCAGACGTACAGTTGTCACAGCAACTGGAACTGGTCCAACAAATCATTGTCTTCAACGAGTCACTGGTTTCATCTTCACTTCCTTTTTACTTACTGTTACTCATTGTGAAGTCATTGCATGCCTGCTATATCTTCTGTCTTCACAACGTGACTGTATGATCTGTTTGGCTTCATAACTTCTTCCTGCCTGATCCTTATTACACTGCAGTTATTTGTCATTGTGCTTTCACTCTATTGAATACTTGACCTTGGCTTGCCTAGTGTAATCTAACTTCCGCTGCATAGTGATAGGCATATCTCTACTGTTTGTCTTCATAACTTCCACGTTTTGAAGACTTTCATAAAAATCGCCTATTCACCCCCCTCTAGTCGATATAACGCACTTTCAATTGGTATCAGAGCAAGGTGCTCCCTTGTTCTGTGTGATTCGGTTTAACCACCTAGAGTTTTAGCTATGTCGACTGCAGGGATAATCAAAGTCTCCGCTGTGTGCCCCGTCTTCGATGGAACTGAATATCCCTACTGGAAGAATAAGATGCGCATGCATCTTGAAGCCATTGACGTCGACCTATGGTATGTCGCCGAGAACAGCGTTCCCAAGGCTGGAGAAGGTGTCACTGCTGCTGATGTCAAAAAGTTCACTCAACTGGACTCTACTGCCAAGAATATCATCTGTGGTCATCTGACCAAAGGACAGTATGGCCGTGTGAGTGCCTTGAAGACATCCAAGCTGGTCTGGGACTGGCTCTCCAAGGTCAATGAAGGCATCTCAACCCAGAGAGATCAGAGAATCAGTGTTCTTCGCAACCTCTTCAACCGCTTCAAGCGAAATGACAATGAGAATGTCCAGCACACATTTGACCGGCTCACTGACATCACAAATGAGCTTCAAGCCCTCGGCGCCACTGAGATCACCAAACATGAAATCGTCAAGATGCTGCTGAGATCACTTGATAGTTCGTTCGACATCCTAGCCCTGATGATTCAAGAACGTCCTGATTTCAAGACACTCGATCCGTCTGACATACTTGAGAGGCTCAACACACATGAGTTTCAGCTTTCTGAGAAAAGAGATATCTATGGTCCAAACTATGGGCGAACTCGTGCCTTGAAGGCAAATGCTATTTCCTCATCTGAAGAAGAATCTGACAGCAGTTCTGATGATCCTGAAGACATTGGAAGGGAACTTGCAATGCTAGTGAAGAAGTTCCAAAAATTCACCAAGAAGAAAGGCTTCAGAAAGTCTTCACAATCAAGCTCAAGGAATGATGAAGCCTCTGCTCATGACTACAAGAAGAAAACATGTCACAAGTGCAAGAAAACTAGACACTTCATCTCTGAGGGTCCATAGTGGGACAATGAGAACAGAAAGAAGAAGAAGAGCAAGGAATATGACTCTGACGACAAGAAGAAGAAGAAATACTCAAAGTCTTCTTCCAAGTCTTCCTCAAAGTCTTCATCACACAAGAAGAGCTCATCTGGCAAGGCACGTGCGTTTATTGGCAAGGAAATGGATTCGGAGGAGGAGTCCTGTAGCGACCCAACCCAAAATGGATCAAAGTCTCTGTGCTTAAGTGTCATCCCTGGATCGGTATGCTGACACACACAGTACTCAAAGGAATTATAACAGAGTTCAATCACACTTTATTACATCGAGGTTCTCAAAAGAGTATTTATTACAATAATATGGCCAAAGGCCATCTAAAATAAAATAACTGCGGAAGCATCGAAGGTAAATGAGTCCATCCAACTCCACGGCAAACTGAGTGCAGAACAACGACCTATCGCACCTTTAATCTTCGTCGGAAAAGTCTGCAACATGAGACGTTGCAGCCGTGTAGGTCAGCACATGGAATATGCTGGCAATTTCACACCATAGAATAATAATAAATGAAAAGATTATCTCTATATGCAAATTTAGCTGGTGGAGGCTCTAAGTTTAATTTTTGCATAAAGCCAATTTTACCCTACAACAAAGGAATATTTTTTTTATTACTACTAAGTTAAAATGCCATCATTGAGAAGGTTCCTCCAACTCAATCCCAAAATTCCTAAGTTATTAGTAACCCAATAATTTCATTAAAAAAGAGTGATGAGATCAACCAATAATTCACTTCTAGATTCTCAAATTGTCCATAACCGGGGACACGACTAATCATGATTAGTTTGTACACTCTGCAGAGGTTTGTGCACTTTTCCCCACAAGACTCGACCACCTCCATGATCGGAAGATCGAGACATAGCCTTTCTGAAGTATTTCCCCTTAACCCTAGGTAGACCGGTACACCTACTATCCCCTACATCAGCTAGTCTACCACAGAAAGAGGTCACACAACTTACTCAACTATGCCAGAGCCCATAATGGCTTGTGGCTGCACACGGAAGTTTCTAGGCATGAAATATCTTATGATCCCTTTGAGCCTGGGTGGCGGACCTAGGGTAATCACACGGGTACTCCGGGATTCCCCTTGGGCAAGCACTGGTTTCTCCAGGTGCCCCAAACAATCCACCCAGATGTGTATTAAAGCTGCCACCTTAGGTTATCCCAAAATTATTAACTCTCGCAACTTCCATGGATCACACATACCAATCCCCGTCTACGAGCATGGCTAAGCAATATATGAAATAACGAATATTCCCGGGGTGATCAAAGGTCATAAGTTCCTACCACATGAACTACATAGCATAACCACATGTTCCCAATCCTACTCATGCAATCTTTGAGGGTTAAACTAATGCATAGTAAAAACTGGGTATTAAAAATTATGATCAAAGTGTGAACTTGCCTTGCTGACGTTCGTTGAACTGTAAAGATTCGTAGTAGCAAGCTTCGCACTCCGGATGATCTAGCGTAAGCAAGCAATAACATACATAAGCATACAAGCAAATATCCAAAAAGAAAACAAATGAAAGACTTCAAAAAACTCCAGAACAACTAAATAAAGTTTCTGTACAGAATGTAATTTTTTACATCAGCAAAAATATGTGTGTTTGGATTTAACAGAAAGTACACGACACAAGCTTCAATTTGCAAAAAGAATCACCTAAAACGGAGTTAAGGAACTCGAGATATGGCCTAACGAAGTTTGAATTCAGATCTGTTTGAATTCAAATTTTAAAATTTTCAAAAAAATATTTTTTGTTTGGTTCTCTGGATAGATGGGATTTCTATGAACTAGTAGGAAAAAGAATCAACTAAATCGGATCTATAGACTAAAAGATATACAAGAAACAAGAATTGGTATAGAATCTGAGATTGAAAAAAATACTGGAAAAAGAGACAAATTTGGCTGGGTGTTCACCGGACTTGTCGCCGGCGACGAGGAAGAAGGCGGATCCGGTGTGCTTCGGCGAAGGGCGCGTGCAGGACGGTGAGGAGCAACGTAAGGCGGAACCTAGGAGCAGTGCCGCGGGGTCAGTATCGCCTCCTAGCGTTGTGGAGAAGCCGCCGGAATCCACGAACTCCGGCGAGCAATTGGCGAGGTTAGGGAGGGAGATAGCTTTTGCAAACAGGGGACTTCGGACGAGGGGAACTGGGGCAACGCTCTGGGCTTTTATAGAGGGTCAAGGGAAGCCAGAGGAGAGTGGGGCATTGCCGGAATTAATGTGTTTAATGGCTGCAGTATGAAGCGTTCGTGGTGGCCATTATGGCTGTCTAGGAGGCGCACTAGGGGGTGGAAATGGTAGAGGGAGTCGAGGGGATTCCATTCAGGAAGTCAGTTGAGCGAGGGAGATGAAGGGAGAGGGTGGGGCGCTCGGTGGAAGTGCTGCATGGGTGCTATCTGTACATGTTGTTTCTGTAACGAACGACCAGAGGAGGGAGATGGCCATCGGTTGGGCTGGAAGATATGGGCCTTAGTTGGTCTATGGCTGCGTGGGTTCTTTTTTTTAATAACAGAAAGACTGTGGCACCGAAAATACAAATAAATATAAGTCTAAAAATGCCAGAAAAATTCACATAATATTATGGTCTTATATATGACCTAGTGAACATTTATCTGGCCTAAAAATGCAAGTTTTTTTTAAAATAAATATTTTTGCTAAACTAATAAAATAAATTGCAAATAAAACTCAACAAATATATTTTGATTCCAAATTCAATTTCCAATATTTTCCTTCTATTTTCGAAGAAGTCATTTTATCTTCTCTCTTTATTTTATTTTTGATATAATGGAAATGAATTTTTTGTGAAATCAAATTTGATCCATATCCCAACTTTGAAATTTCAAAAGTGGGTTTTGGGGAAACTTCCAACACTCTCTTTTGGTCCTTGAGTTGCTCAAAGTTCCTTGGATCAAAAAATCAAATCAAACAAATGGGGCAAAATGCATAAATCATGGATGCATATGAATGATCTATTTATAAATATCCAAATTGAAAATTGGGATGTTACAAGTCCGCTTCTGAGGAGGCAGAGGTGGAGTCTGAGGAGGAGTCTGATTCTGGCATTGCAAGTCTGGCTACAACATACGTCGCCAAGTCCATCTTCAACACTGAAGATAATGACTTCATCACCGACACCGATGCAAATGATAAGGAGGACTCCACTCCTACCTACTGCTTCATGGCACGCGGTGCCAAGGTAAACACACGCACTACTCACTATCAAACATCTAGTGACGATGACTCTGATTGTGATTCAAAACCCAGCTACAAAACAGTTGCTAAAATTGCAACTGAACAACAAAAGGCCATGGAACATATTCAAAAACGGTTAGACAGAAGCGATGATCTGTTGGGTGCCGAAATGACTCGATCTGAATCCTTAATTGAAGACATAAAAAATCTTCACATTAAGTATCAGGAACTTGAAGATCGTCATGATACTCTCTCAACAACTCATGAAAAGCTTTCCTATGATTATCTTCAACGGAAGCAAGATCTTGAGAAATTGAGAGCGGCTCATGAAGACCTTCAAAAGGAAAACGAGTCACTTCGCACCAAACAGATCAGTTCCGGTCAGGAAGGATTTGAACCACCATGCCTTAAATGCATTGAGCGTGATAATGCTACTTCTGTTGCTGAATGTTCCACTGCTACTGCTGTTGCAATATCTTCAACTGTTGAAGTGGTAACTAACCCCTCTGCTGAGGATACCACTGCTATTGCTGATGAGAATGCTAGGTTGAAGACATTGCTTGAAACAGGGATGTACAAAAGTCTTAAAGGGCATCAGACATTATGTGATGTCCTCAAGAAGCAGATTCTGAACCAAAACCCTAGGAAAGAGGGTGTTGGGTTCGTAAGGAAAATAAATGCAGATGGCTCTTACTGGAAACCTGAGCAGTACCCCAAAGCCACATGGGTTGCTGCAAAGGAATCCTCAGCAGATCCATCCAATCTATCTGGCTTCACTTGTGCTAACCCCATTATCTTTGATGAATCCCTTGATGCAAATTATAAACTGTTTAAAAATCAGAATGGTGAAGTGTTTGCCAGGTACATTGGTACTAACTGCAGGAATGGACCGCCTATGAAGAAGATCTGGGTTCCAAAAACGTGTCTGGAGAATCTTCCTGTGAATGTCTTCATGACACCTCACATGAAGAAGACAAACCTCAGACCAAAGGCTTCATACGGTCCAAAGGCTTCATACAGACAGAGGACTCACCTGAGTCGCACTAACGCAAATGCTTTGCAGGGAAATCATACTCAGGCATATGAATATGAGAACGGTTCATCAAACCGCCATGTTCATATGAACAAGAACTATTCTGCCTATTCTTATGAGTACTATTGTCCGCCTGCTAGGCTGTTTGCTAGGGCTCCAAAGCCAAAATTCTCAGATGCTACACTTAGACTTATTGCTTCTAAGCCACCCTTGAAGATGTGGGTGGTTAAGAAAGCTTAACTCTCTTTTGCAGGGAAAGGTCTCCAGCAGAAAACCAAAATCTTCTGACACTATTGCTAGGGACCTTAAAAATCTTGCAGGGCGCAAGATCAAATGCCCTAGTGGCATCACTATGTATTTCGTTCCTGAATCGCATGCTACTCTCCCTATTAGTCCCAATCTGGACCTAAGTTTTCATAACCCACTAGTTCGTCAAATGTTTTTGCTTCACAATTCTCTTCATGAAGCCTATCCCCCTAACTGCACTGTAGGGTACGACACCAGCGTCTTCAGAATGGATTATTGACAGTGGGTGTACAAATCACATGACTGGCAAAAGAAGTCTTCTTATGGACTCAACCTTACGTCCATCCGACAAGAGCCACATCACATTTGCTGACACTGGTAAAAGTAAGGTATTGGGTCTAGGTAGAGTTGCAATCTCAAAGGATCAACACATGGATAAAGTCATGCTTGTTGAATCCCTTGGCTTCAACTTAATGTCTGTCTCAATGCTTTGCGATTTAAACATGGTCGTAATATTTGGAAAATATCGTTGCCTGGTACTAATGGAATTTGACAAGTCTCTAGTGTTTGAAGGGTATCAGAAAGATGATTTGTATGTGGTAGATTTCTCAGCGGGGCCACAGGTTGCAGTATGTCTTCTGGCAAAGGCTTCAGAATGCTGGCTTTGGCATCGGAGGCTTGGGCATGCTGGCATGAGGAACCTCCACACCCTTGCGAAGAAGAAGCATGTCATAGGCATCGAGGGCGTCAAGTTCAAGAAAGATCACTTATGCGGTGCCTGTGAAGCAGGGAAGATGACGAGGGCAAAACATCCCTCGAAGACAATCATGACCACTACTCGACCCTTCGAACTGCTTCACATGGATCTTTTTGGTCCCACTCACTATTCGACTTTTTCCACTACTGCTTGCCTCTATGGCTTTGTCATTGTTGATGATTACTCTAGATATACTTGGGTGCTCATAATACTTTACAAGACTGAAGTGCAGGATGTCTTCAGACGCTTCGCCAATCGAGCTATGAACAATTATGGCGCTAAGATAAAGCACATCAGAAGTGACAATGGCACTGAATTCAAGAACACTGGCCTTGATACATATCTTGATACCTTGGACATCACACATGAATTCTCAGCTCCGTACACACCACAGCAGAATGGCGTCGTTGAACGCAAGAACAGAACACTCATTGAGATGGCCAGAATGATGCTAGATGAATACAAGACTCCAAGAAAATTCTGGCCTGAAGCTATTGACACTGCATGCCATACAATCAACCGCGTTTATCTTCACAAGCTTCCGAACAAGACATCGTATGAACTCCTAACTGGCAAGAAGCCAAATGTCAGTTACTTCAGAGTATTTGGCGCAAGATGTTGGATCAAGGACCCACACCACACCTCAAAGTTTGCACCAAAAGCACATGAGGGTTTTATGCTTGGATATGGAAAGGATTCACACTCCTACAGAGTCTTCAATCTTTTTCACTACAAAGTGGTTGAAACAGTGGATGTGCGGTTCGATGAGACCAATGGTTCACAAAAAGAGCAACTGTCAAATGTGCTAGATGAAGTTCCAGCTAGTGAATCAATCAAGCTTATGGGAACTGGAGAGATTATACCTTCTGAAGCTCATCCTGAAGAAGAACTTATCATCTCAGCACCTGATCCAAATGAAGACAATGCTCAGCCTGAAGACATTCCTCCCAACGACAACACAGATCAGCAAGAGCAAAGTCATCGCCCTGTACATCCTCGTGTTTCCAATGAAGTGCAGATTGACAGAATAATTGACAGCATCAATGCACCTGGTCCACTCACTCGTTCAAGGGCAACTCAACTGGCAAATTTCTGTGGGCACTTCACATTCGTCTCAATTTCAGAACCCAAGAAAGTTGAAGAAGCCTTTATGGAACCTGAATGGATTCAAGCAATGCAAGAAGAGCTTCAACAGTTTGAGCTGAACAATGTATGGGAACTGGTAAAGCGTCTTGATCCACGGAAGCACAACATAATAGGCACCAAATGGATATACCGCAACAAGCAAGATGAGCATGGTCAAATCGTCAGAAACAAAGCTCGCCTCGTTGCTCAAGGATATACTCAAGTGGAAGGCATTGACTTCGATGAAACATTTGCTCCTGTGGCTAGACTTGAAGCCATACGTATACTGCTGGCCTATGCAAATCATCACAACATACTTCTGTATCAAATGGATGTGAAGAGTGCCTTTCTCAATGGCAAGATTGAAGAAGAAGTGTATGTCGCACAACCACCAGGGTTTGAAGATCCAAAACATCCTGACATGGTATACAAGCTCAATAAGGCACTGTATGGCCTCAAATAAGCCCCTCGGGCCTGGTAGGACACACTCAAATACTTCCTGGAGAGTAAAGGCTTCATACCTGGTTCCCTAGATCCCACTCTCTTCACGAAGACATATGATGGTGAACTGTTTGTGTGCCAAATATATGTGGATGACATTATCTTCGGCTGCACCAATCAGAAGTACAGTGTAGAGTTTGGCTATATGATGCAAGAGCAATATCAGATGTCTATGATGGGGGAGCTGAAGTTCTTCCTCGGTCTTCAAATACGGCAACAACGCAACGGCATCTTCATATCTCAAGAGAAATATCTCAAAGAGTGCCTGAAGAAGTTTGGTATGCAAGACTGCAAAGGCTTCACAACACCAATGCCAGCCAAACATGATCTAGGTCCCGACGACAATGGTAAAGAGTTCGATCAAAAGGTATACCACTCCATGATTGGTTCTTTGCTTTATTTATGTGCATCTAGGCCAGATATTATGCTTAGTGTTTGCATGTGTGCTCAATTTCAAGCGGCACCAAAGTAGTCGCATCACTTAGCAGTGAAGCGAATTCTTCGATATTTGGCTCACACCCCAACTCTAGGATTATGGTATCCAAAGGGCTCAGAGTTTGATCTGGTTGGATTCTCGGATGCTGATTATGCTGGTGACAAGGTTGATCGGAAGTCTACATCAGGCACATGTCACTTTCTGGGACGATCACTTGTATGTTGGTCTTCAAAGAAGCAGAACTGTGTATCCCTCTCCACTGCTGAATCTGAATACATTGCTGTTGGATCTTGCTGCGCTCAGCTTCTGTGGATGAAGCAAACTCTCAAGGACTATGTCATTCATCTGAAGGAAGTGCCACTTTACTGCGACAATGAAAGCGCCATCAAGATCGCCAACAACCCAGTTCAGCACTCGAAGACAAAGCACATTGAAATTCGTCATCACTTTCTCAGAGATCATGTTGTGAAGGAAGATATTGATATCATACACGTCAACATTGAAGAACAATTGGCAGATATCTTCACCAAACCCTTGGATGAGAAGAGATTTTGCAAGTTACGGTGTGAGCTAAATATCTTGGAATCCTCAAATGTCCTATGATCAGGCACACATCCTAACACTTATGCATATTGATGACTTAGATGTGCAACACACGAAGTAACGTATATCTTCAATCAATGAAGACATACATTCTAAGTGTGAATACATTAACGTGGAAATTGACTTCGGAGCGCCACGATAATTGTGCGCCGTGTCTGGGTCTAATACTTCCTATACGGTGGGTAACGCCACCACCAAACGTTCTATTTTGAAGTGTTTCACTCATGGCGTTACCTTGCAATGTCTTCACATTTAGTTTGGATTCAAGCTTAACATGTCTTCATGATTATCTTCACTACGTGGATTATATAGATATATATATATATATACATACTAGTGTTCTGTCCTCTATAGCATTCACTTATAGCTATGTCTTCTTGTTTTGAATCTTTTGAACTAAGTGAATGTGATCGGACCCTAATCTCTCTATGCTTTATATCTCAAATTCTATCTCTCCAAGTCATATGCATTCTATTGAAACTGTCGAATGTCTTCTCTGCGTCCTTTTCAGCAGAAGACACAGAGACAACCTTTAAAACCGTTTTCAATGCTCATTCATCCACAAGAAATCCGGAGAAGTAGGAATGACCACCCGACAATCCAGGCGTGCGTGGGATGTGGAACTGCCCCCGAGATTCCGCATGATGGCCACATGCTGTTCAGATGCGAATCGCCAGGGGCACCTGTGTAATAGCGCAGTGCCGCCCCTGTAACTATAAATACACACTCACCGCAGTCATTATCTCCTTCTTCCTCCCTCGCATGAACCCTAGCGCCACCGCTAGCCCTTGACAACGCCGGCGACGAAGCGCTTCACTGCCGCAACCTCTCCGACGCCGTCTTCACGCCGATCGCGGACATCGTCCTCTCCACCGTCGCCGTAGGTGTCTTCCGTCGCCAAGTTAGGGCACGGAGGATTGAACTGCTCGGCCTCATCTCCCACTCCGTCTAGCAGTTCCAAGTGTGGTTAATAAAAGTTCTTTTTACAGCCCCTTTTGATCCAATGGTTCTGTCACTTTCTACCATAAGAAGTTTCTATTCACACAAGTTAGATCTCTCTCAATCTGCATCTCATAACATGCCTAGTATATTCACTTGTGCTTCATGAAGTAGTTAGATTCCTCACTTGTACTGATATGTGGGTTCGTACAAATCTGGAACCAACTTCTTATCTATGAGTGAATGTCTTCGCATGATGAGGTCACTGTCTTCTAAAACTGATTTATCTTCAAAATCTTCTGAGAATGCATATGACCTCTTCCCCTTCCCTCGCACCTTAATGCTGTCACAGGTACATGTCCGTTGGAGAATCCTTTGGTTCTCATAGTCTGCATTCATTTGCAGAGTTCTTACAGCATCACATAAATTCTCCTGAAGCCAGTTCCTGTTGGTCCAGCAAAAGAAAGCCTTTGAAGCCTTTGAACGTCTTGAAGCCTTCCAAGTTAAGGTTTATGGCTTCAGAGACAGCAGCAAGGAAGGGGGGCAGGCAGCGTCATGGCGGAACATCCAAAGATCTGCCTGATGAACTGGCAGAAATGTATAAAACAGATCTTGAAGAGAATTATGGTCAGCGCAAGACCCGAATCTAATGGATTCGACGCTATTGGGCAGAACAATGGTTCCAATACCGCTTCGTCACCCAGGAGTATGCTGAGAAAAACGCCATCAAGAGACCGTGGGGAGACATCCTATACAAAAATCTCATACCCAGGTCCAGAGATGAAGCCATTGCTCAAGGCTTCTACCCGTGCATGGTCCATGGACCACAGCCTGCTGAAGCCCATCCATCGTCACTACTCTGGTGTCGTGACGACATTCTGTTCAAGCGCAACTTCCAGTTTGCCCAGAACTCAGCGAAGCAGAACCGAATATCATCGGACCATATGCCAACCTTGAGGGCCTCATCACCAAGTTGGGGTTAGACTTCAACCCTGGTCCCTCCGCACCAAGGGCAGATGGCACACACGAGGCCGAACTGAATATCATCGGACCATATGCCAACCTTGAGGGCCTCATCACCCGCATCTTAGTCCAAGGGACTGCCGTGAATGACCCTCCAGCTGACTCTGAGTCTGATGAAGCGCCTACTGTACCGAAGCCAAAGCAGTCGAAGAAGCCAAAAGCTTCAAAGCCGGCCCCTTCACCAAAAATCTCAAGGGCGAAGCCATTGGAAACTGCACCTCCTGAAGACAGTGTGCGGTCTGAAGACGTATCCCGCGTCTCCAAGGCCCAGAAGGCCAAGATGCCTCAGCCACACACCGGCAAAGAGCTCACAGTTGCTGCCATTCTGCGCAGTGAAACCATTGATCTGTCAAGTGATGAAGATCTTGGAGATGACGCTCTTGAGCAGCTCATCAAGAGCAAAGAAGAAGTAGAAATCTTCAACAATCTGCATCTCTTTGATGTTGCCATCATCCACAACTTCATTAACGAGTGGTTTGCCACACCAAACATCAGCTTTGAAGATCTGCAGCTGCCCATTGGCCTCAGCGTCACCTTCCAAGGCGCTATTGCTTCAGAACTTGCAATTGCCCAGCGCATTGTTGAACTGAAGCAGAAAATTGATTTTGAAAAGGCTCAGTTCAAGAAGCATATGGCCAAGCTCAGCGTGCAAGAAGTGAAGAACTTCAAGATCATGCTGCAGGAGCTAAAGGAAAACTTTCTGAAGAAGCGTGCAGAAGCTCAGGGTTCGCGTGAGCGGATGAAAACTCTGGCTGGCAGATGTGTGCAAGCCTATAATGAGGCTGAGAAGTGCAAGGCACTTGGGCATCCTGGCATCGACCCCAGGATGGCCACGAAGAAGAAGAAGCCTGCTATGGCTGAACCAGAAGCATCAAGGCAGGAAGCAGTTCCAATTGTCTTCGCAACTGCAATGACTGGCTCGAAGCCAAAGAGTCGGTCAACCGCTTCAGAGCTCAAGAAGACAAGAACTGCCGAGGCTGAAGCCAGGAAGAGGAAACACTCTGAAGCCTCTCCTTCTGCCCCCACCCAGAAAAAGCGAAAGATCAAGAAAACTCGGGCTGCTCCCACAGAGCCCTTGATGGTTGAACCCCTTTCTGTAGTCTATCCTGACGCAGAACGTCAACTGACAGTTCATGAGCCTGCTCCCACAGAGGCTCCTGAAGCTGAAGACATTCCAGCAGCCGACCCCATCGCTGCTGAAGACATTGGTCATCATGACAATGTACAAGATGATGCAGCCCTTCCTCAGCTTGAAACCAGCGAACTCATCAGCATTGGTCGTCCTCTGACGCCAATTGCACAGGATGCGTCATGGGCGGATCGCCCACAAGTGGAAGAAGAATCTGAGGTCCAGCCCACTCCAACTCCACAGGTGTCATCTGCATTTCGCAGGCTTCGCAAAGGTCCACGGCCTCAAGACTCTGCTGACGACATTCCGGCTGCATCAGCCGAAGAAAATGAAGAAGTACCACAAGATCCCACTCCCCCGCTCCACCAAGAAGTAGTTCTCCAGGAGAACGTGCCTGAGTCTGACCCTCCAGCTAGTCAAGTGGAGGCTGAAAATGTTGAGGCTGCCACAACCAACACTGAAGCCAATGTGGAGCCTTCCCCACCAAAAGCTTCAGAAGACAGCGAAGCTACTCATCCTGACATGTCTGTTCCTGAGTCTGCTGCATGTCCTCAATTTGATTACCATGTTGAGCATAGGCCTCAAGTCCAGAAGCCAGTCCCAAGACTGCCAAGGTTCCCAGGTCCTGCATCAGCTCCTGGCTCCTTTAACATCACTAGCTTCAGGGCATATAATACGTTCTTCAATAGCTCCAAGAACCCCTATTCAAGGGAAAGGATTTCATCAGATAGGTTCTGGAGCTATCCTCAGCGCAGCTACTATTCATGCATCCTGTACAACCAAGGTTGCATCTTCCCGCACAAGCGCCTTGATGTTGAAGCTATTGCTGGTCTGCCCTGTCTGGAAGAAGCGTTGGATTGCTTCAAGCAAGTGGGTCTGCTGCAGTTTGTGACTGATGAAGAGCTTCTGCTACAATTCTATGCCACCCTCCACATCAAAGGATACAACAGAGATCCGAAGACTTGGGTCCTAGAGTGGATGACCGGCAATGTTCATCATGAAGCCAATGCATTTGATGTTATTGAGCTCACCGGCCTGCCCACTCCTGGCGAATTCTTCGAGGAAGGCTGTCAACTACACACTGAAGCTCTTGAGAGCATATTCCAGAGGCCTGAACCGAATATGAGTCAGATGCTCTCCATGATGAAGCCATTGCCCCATGATGCTCCTTATCCCACAGAGTTCTTCGTTGAAGACCTTGAGTACCTGCCCAAAACCATCTATCACATCATCAGGCGGACTCTCTGGCCTATCAAAGGGCACTCTCCCAATGCCAAGATCGAGGGTGCAATGAAGACCCTGATATTTTGTATCCTTCATGGCAAATGCTTCAATGCACAGGACTTCTTCATACGCCAACTTGCTGCATCACGCTCAGATTTATTTGGTTTGAAGTTCTATGCTCTGTGGGTAATGAGGCTGATCAAACTTCACTTTGCGATCTCATATCAGCCCTCAGCCCGCAACCATCGGATCTTCTTGCCAGATGTGGATACCTCTGTTGAAGCCATATATCCTGAGCCTGCCAAGCAACCTCTGAGTCTTCAGAATGCAGAACACCAGAGCTTCACTCAGAATGTTGAAGGTGTTGAAGCCATCTCCAGGGTGTATCCGTTGGCTGGCACTACACGTGCACCACGCCCTGCATCCACTGAAGCCACTGACAGCACAACTGCTCAAAGACCCAAGAAGTGCGCTCGTGCTCTCAATGACCGAGAGCTTCTTGTGGCCCTTCATCAAAAGCAGGATAGGCATCACGACTGGCTGAAGAGACAGATGAAAAGCCTCTTGGTGGATGTAAATCGCATCAGAAATCTTGCCACCAAGAATGCATTCGTTGCACATGAAACCTGTCGCCGCACCTGGAAAGGACTCACGATGATGTGCTCTGAAGCTGATCTTCAAGAGGATGGCTTCAAAGAGCGATTCAAGTTTGACTCCACACCTCCCAGAAGGGCTGTGCTGTGAGGAACTCCATCACTTGAAGACTCAGAGTTCTCTTCATTTGCTGCCACGGTGACTGCAAGGATTATCGAAGAAGAAGACGATGCTACATCACCTCCACCTCCTTCAGCGCGCGTCGACTCGGCACCAAGCTCTTCAGCACCGCCAAACACCTCCAACGACCCTGCTGCTCATGGGAACGAGTAGAAAACTCTATGTCTTCAAACCTTTTTGGTCCTCACTGACAAAAGGGGGAGAAGCATATGAAGTTGATAGTCTTGAAGCGGGTCAATATGGGCGGGTGCCTTTATCTTGCTATATTTTGCTTCGTGCTTACAACTCCCGTTTTGCTACATTTGCTTCTTTGAGTTGTAACACTTAAACTCGATGGTCGTCTGCTACTTGTTTGCCACTTTGTTTTTGCGAAGATAAATTCCGTATGTGCGACGATAAATTCCGCACTTAGATCATTCTGCAGACGTCCATTTTTCATTATGCATGTCATTATCTTCATATACTTTTACATGCATAGTGGATTGTCATCATAAGTTGAAGTGGATCTCCACAAGTACAACCTGCCATGTGCATTTGCATTCCAAAAGCAAATTACTTATATGCACATCTTCAGGGGGAGCCCTTGTAGCTTATGGAGACAATTCCTTTACAATTTCACAAATTATATTCCCCGTTGAAAACTTCAACTGGTTTGTCATCAATCACCAAAAAGGGGGAGATTGTAAGTGCATCTAGTGCCACCCCTAGTTGGTTTTGGAGTATTGACGACAAACCTAGTTGAGGGACTAATGTGTTTGTGAGAATTGCAGGATAACACGGATAGAAGTCCCTCATTGATTCGGTTTTACTACCAGAGATGACCCCTAAAAATGTACGAAGACATTGAAGTCAATGGTGGTATATGAAGATATTCACATTGAAGACTATGACAAGAGAAGACACCACGTGAAGCCTATGGAACTCGAAGACTTAGATCTTTCATAGTTCTTTTTCATTTGTGTTGAGTCATAGGAACCACCGTACTGTTAAGTGGGGTCCAAGAGAACCAGTCAGAATGACTGAAGTGATGCCTAATTCAGAAACCTATGTCTTCAAGTGAAGACTATGAGAGCAAATCTTGTCCAAAGTCGGACAAGTCAGCTTTGCTTGTAGCCCAAGTAAAGTTGCCGTGTGAGTTTGAAATCTGACCATTGGAACACGTGTCAGTTCCTTAGTGACCCAGGGTCATTTCGGACAAATCAGGTCAGGTTGCCCAATGGCTATAAATAGTCCACCCCCTTACAACCATAAACTGTTGGCTGCTCAGATTTCAGTGCACGGCTTTTGTCGTTTGAGAGCAACCCACCTCGAAGCCTTTGAGAGAAAATTCCTAGCGAGGAGAAAAGCCCTAACCACCCAGAGCCAAAGAGAATTGGGCATCACTTAAGTCTTCTTGTCTGAGTGATCTAAAGACTTATTACACTTGAGGACTGTGCATCCTCCAGCCGGTTAGGCGTCGCGTTCTAAGCATCCAAGAGACATTATGGATTGCCGGTGAACGAAGTCTGTGAAGGTTTGGGAGTCTACCTTGAAGACTTACCAGAGTGATTGGGCGAGGTCTGTGTGACCTTAGCTCAAGGAGAATACGGTGAGGACTGGTTGTCCTGAGCTGCGTGTTCAGGACTGGGTGTCCAGGACTGTGTGTCCTTTGGTTTAAATACCTAGCCGCTCCAACCAGACGTACAGTTGTCACAGCAACTGGAAGTGGTCCAACAAATCATTGTCTTCAACGAGTCACTGGTTTCATCTTCACTTCCTTTTTACTTACTGTTACTCATTGTGAAGTCATTGCATGCCTGCTATATCTTCTGTCTTCACAATGTGACTGTATGATCTGTTTGGCTTCATAACTTCTTCCTGCCTGATCCTTATTACACTGCAGTTATTTGTCATTGTGCTTTCACTCTATTGAATACTTGACCTTGGCTTGCCTAGTGTAATCTAACTTCCGCTGCATAGTGATAGGCATATCTCTACTGTTTGTCTTCATAACTTCCACGTTTTGAAGACTTTCATAAAAATCGCCTATTCACCCCCCCTCTAGTCGATATAACGCACTTTCAAAAACCGTTTGGCTATTAGTCAGATGGCGATGTGAACTAATCACATAAAGATGTGAACTGTTGGTGTTAAATCACATGACGATGTGAATGAGATTATTGACTCTAGTGCAAGTGGGAGACTGAAGGAAATATGCCCTAGAGGTAATAATAAAGTTGTTATTTATATTTCCTTATATCATGATAAATGTTTATTATTCATGCTAGAATTGTATTAACAGGAAACTTGATACATGTGTGAATACATAGACAAAATAATGTCCCTAGTATGCCTCTACTTGACTAGCTCGTTAATCAAAGATGGTTAAGTTTCCTAACCATAGACATGTGTCGTCATTTGATGAACGGGATCACATCATTAGGAGAATGATGTGATGGACAAGACCCATCCGTTAGCTTGGCATAATGATCGTTTAGTTTTATTGCTATTGCTTTCTTCATGACTTATACATGTTCCTCTGACTATGAGATTATGCAACTCCCGAATACCGGAGGAACACTTTGTGTGCTATCAAACATCATAACATAACTGGGTGATTTTAAAGATGCTCTACAGGTGTCTCCGATAGTGTTTGTTGAGTCGGCATAGATCAATATTAGGATTTGTCACTCCGAGTATCGGAGAGGTATCTCTAGGCCCTCTCGGTAATGCGCATCATTATAAGCCTTGCAAGCAATGTGACTAATGAGTTAGTTGCGGGATGATGCATTACTAAATGAGTAAAGAGACTTGCCGGTAATGTGATTGAACTAAGTATGATAATACCGACGATCAAATCTCGGGCAAGTAACATACCGATGACAAAGGGAATAACGTATGTTGTTATGCGGTTTGACCGATAAAGATCTTCGTAGAATATGTAGGAGCCGATATGGGCATCCAGGTTCCGCTATTTGTTATTGACCGGAGATGTGTCTTGGTCATGTCTACATAGTTCTCGAACCCGTAGCGTCCGGACGCTTAATGTTCGATGACGATTTGTATTATGAGTTATGTGATTTGATGACCGAAGTTTGTTCGGAGTCCCGGATGAGATCAAGGACATGACGAGGAGTCTTGAAATGGTCAAGAGGTAAATATTCATATATTGGAAGGTTGCATTTGGGAATCGGAATGGTTTCGAGTGGTTCAAGCATTTTTCCGGAGTACCGGGAGGTTACCGGAACCCCCGGGAGAAGTATTGGGCCTATTGGGCCTTATTGGAGGAGAGCATAAAGGCCACGTGAGAGGGGATTCCCCCCTTGCCTAAACCGAATTGGACTAGGGGAGGGGGTCGTCCCCCATCTTTCCTTCTCCTTCTCTCTCCCTTCCCCTTTTCCCTCTCCGGTGGAAGGAAGGAAGGGGGCCGAATCCTACTTGGACTAGGAGTCCAAGTAAGACTCCCCCCTTATGGCGTGCCCCCTTTGGCCGGCCACCTCCTCCTCCCCCCTTTATATACGGAGGCGGGGGCACCCCAAAGGCACAAAAGACATCTCTTAGCCGTGTGCGGTTCCCCCCTCCACAGTTTACCAGCTCGGCCATATCGTCGTAGTGCTTAGGCGAAGACCTGCGCCGGTAGCTTCATCATCGTTGTCGCCACGCCGTCATGCTGATGGAGCTCTCCCTCATCCTCAACTGGATCAAGAGCTCGAGGGACTTCATCGTGCTGAACGTGTTCTGAACTCAGAGGTACCGTACGTTCGGTACTTGATCGGTTGGATCGTGAAGACGTTCGACTACATCAACCGTATTACTAAACGCTTCCGCTTTAGGTATACAAGGGTACGTGGACATGCTCTCCCCTCTCGTTGCTATGCATCTCCTAGATAGATCTTGCGTGATTGTAGGAATTTTTTTTGAAATACTGCGTTCCCCAACAGCCATGACTGTCGATCTAGAAGAGATAGGTAAAAAAATCATGTCACGGAAATAGAGTCCTTCCTTATTTTTCGTTATGATCATGGTGTCCCATGAGACCCATGACGTATTCTTTTCCTTAGTTGCCCCACCAATTTTTTCGGAAAAGTGACGCAATATGTTGTCAGAGTTCCCTCGGAGGTTTGAAAATTGTCCAAAAGTAAGTTGGAATTGCTTGCACAATAAAATTTATCAACAAAAAAATGCCTACTGCCATCCAAGCACATCTCCATCTTGCCTTGAAATGTTTTCCACACTCTTTCCTTTAAGTATGCAAAAAAGAACTTCTTCATGCGCCCCACATCTAAAGGGAGTCTAAGGTATCCCGCACACAATGGGTACTCTAGATATCAAGAATGCCCATTACTATGATTCACACATTGCGCAGATGCTTAATAATAAGCATAAAGATCAACTTTGTTTTTAGGTTGCTATGGGGTTGCTTTGCTAAACAGAATAAACTCATCGGCAAACAGCAGGTGGTTCACTTTAGGCGCCGAGGGTCCTATATGTATGCCCTCAAAAGATAGGGGGAGGTCGGTGAGGTAGTCCTGGATTAAGGGGTCCTTGGGCGTCCGGGCTATGAGATGTGGGCCGGACTAATGGGCCATGAAGATACAAGGCAGAAGATTTCCTCCCGTGTCTGGATGGGACACTCGTTGATGGCAAGCTTGGCATTCGGATATGAAGATTCCTTTCTCTATAAACCGACTTTGTACAACCCTAGCCCCCTCCGGTGTCTATATAAATCGGAGGGTTTAGTCCATAGAGGCGATCATAATCATACAGGCTAGACAATTAGGGTTTAGCCATTATGATCTCGTGGTAGATCAACTCTTGTAACCCCTATACTCATCAAAGTCAATCAAGCAGGACGAAGGTATTACCTCCATCAAGAGGGCCCGTACCTGGGTAAAACATCGTCTCCCTTGTCTCCTGTTACCAATCCTTAGACGCACTGTTCGAGACCCCCTACCTGAGATCTGCCGGTTCTGACACCGACATTGGTGCTTTCATTGAGAGTTCCACTGTATCGTCGCCAGAAGGTTCGATGGCTCCATCAGTCGTCTACAACAATGCTGCCCTAAGGGAGGTCTTTCTTCCCGGCCAGATCTTTGTGTTCGGCGGCTTAGCACTGCGGGCCAACTCGCTTGGCCATCTAGAGCAGATCAACAACTATGCCCTAGGTCACCAGATTAGTTTTGGAAATCTGGATTACGTCACTAATATCTGACGAGACTTGATTTTCCAAGGGTTCGCGACCCGAACCTCCGCTCTAGCCCTAGATCCGGAGCGTGTCTCCAGGTCCGAAGACGGGATTCCCGAGCCCGCCGGACTCTCTGCGGCTATTAAGCCTAGTACGGAAGAGTCGGAGGAAGCAGCGTCACCGACAGTCATCATGAAGCCGAACTCTTCTCCGAACACTGACCCCGAACCCTCGGAGTCAGCATCGTGTGAGCTCGGCCAAGGAGTTTCCTCCCCGCCGTACTCCATGAACTCCCTTCTCCTGGGCCGAACCTCGCCTCTAAGCAAGGCTCTGGACTTAATGCAATCCCTCATCATTACAGACGGGCAATGTCCGAACTACGCCCAGCCCGGACTAGGGGCTGAGAGCGGGGAATTTTACGTCCCACCCACCACCCACTTCATAGCCACTGTCGAGGACTTAACCGACATGCTCGATTACAGCTCCGAAGACATCGACGGTATGGACAAAGATGCCGGAGAAGAGCAGGCCCAAAACCCGCCGTTTACCGGACGCTGGACAACCAACTCTTCATATGACGTGTACATGGTGGATACACCCAAAGGGGGTAACGGCGATAATGAGAAAAATCCAGTTGAGGATACACATCCTTAGATACAACCAAAGCGCCAACGTCAGTGGCGCCACTCTAGATCACGCCGTGGAAAAGACAGCACTACCGGCACCGGAGACATCAATACTCCAGACGACGCTGAAGACCAAGAAGACCCCATCGAGCCAGCCTCCAAACAGGACGATCGGGAAGATGGGCAAATTAGCCCTCAAGAACAGGCTGTAAACGAAGACTCGGAGGATAGTAATTATCTTCCACTATTCGAGGAGGAGGTGAGCCTCAGTGACGAAGACTTTATCGTGCCTGAGGAACCCCTTGAGCAGGAACGCTTTAGGCGCCGGCTAATAGCCACTGCAAGGAGCCTGAAGAAGAAGCAGCAACAGCTTCAAGCTGACCAAGATCTGCTCAACGATATATGGACTAATGTCCTGGCAGCCGAGGAATACGGCCTCGAGCTCCCAACCAAGAGTTACCCAAAGCGTAAGCTGCTACCTCAATTTGATGATGAGGCGCTGGTGCCTGTACCATCGGCGCGTAACGCGGCCGACCGACCACCACGTGGCCATGACAAAACGGCAGCTCAAGTCGAATACCAGCCCGTACCACCTCACCGTAAAGTTAGGGACACAGAAGCTCGGAAATATACTTACAACCTACGGAAAGATTTGGAAAATAGAGCGAGCCAGACCAGATCGACCTACAGATCGCAGGGGCGTGCTCCGACGCACGAGGACGGCTATCTAGCCCGGCAAGACAACCATAACCACGTCTGGGCCGAAAACCGCAGATGGACTCCATCCGAGTTACGTCGCAACGTGGCCTGCTATAGAGGCGCCGGCGCCGCACACCCCCTCTCCTTCACTGACGAAGTAATGGAATATGAATTCCCAGAAGGGTTTAAATCCCGTGAATATCGAATCATATGATGGAACAACGGATCCCGCAGTATGGATCGAGGACTTTCTCCTCCATATTCATATGGCCCGTGGTGATGATCTTCATGCCATCAAATACCTCCCGCTAAAACTCAAGGGACCAGCTCGGCACTAGTTAAACAGCCTGCCAGAAAACACCATTGGCAGCTGCGAGGACCTGGAAGACGCCTTCCGCGACAACTTCCAGGGTACATACGTCCGACTTCCGGATGCCGATGACTTAAGTAATATAGCTCAACAGCCCAGAGAGTCGGCCGGGAAATTCTGGACTAGGTTCCTAATTAAAAAGAACCAGATCGTCGACTGTTCGAATGCCAAAGCCCTACCGGCCTTTAAGCATAGCATTCGCGACGAATGGCTCGTCCGACACCTTGGACAAGAAAAGCCGAAGTCCATAGCAGCCCTCACGGCACTTATGACCCGCTTTTGCGTGGGCGAAGATAGTTGGCTAGCCCATAGCTGCAACAATGCAAGCGAACCTGGCACCTCTGAAGCCAGAAATAGCAACGACAAGCCCCGACGCAATAGGCACAAGCGTTGGAACAATGGTGACAATACCGATTACACGGCGGTCAACGCCGGATTCAGTGGCTCCAAGCCCGGTCAGCGGAAGAAGGCATTTAAAAAAAACAATTCGGGCTCATCCAGCTTGGACCGAATCCTCGATCAACCATGTCAGATCCACGGCACCCCCGATAAACCTGCCAATCATACCAACAGAAGCTGTTGGGTCTTTAAACAGGCTGGTAAGTTACATACCAAGGACAAAGAGAAGGGGTCAGCAAGTGAGTACGATGACGAGGAGCCCCGTCCACCGAACACAGGGGAACAAAAGAAATCCCCCCCAAGTCAAAATGGTGAACATGATATACGTCACTCATATCCCCAAGAGAGAGCGCAAACACGCACTCAGGGACGTCTATGTGATAGAGCCAGTCGCCCCAAAATTCAATCCATGGTCATCTTGCCCGATCACTTTCGATCGCGGGGACCATCCGACCAGTATTCGTCACGGAGGCTCAGCCGCACTGGTCCTTGACCCAATAATTGATGGATTCCACCTCACGCGGGTCCTCATGGACGGTGGCAGTAGCCTTAACATGCTCTGTCAGGACACCGTCCGCAAGATGGGCATCGATCCGTCAAGGATCAAGCCCACCAAAACTACCTTTAAAGGAGTAATAACATGTTTAGAGGCCCGTTGCATGGGCTCAATCACATTGGAAGTTGTCTTCGGATCACCGAACAACTTCTGAGGCGAAGACTTGATCTTCGACATCATCCCCTTCCGCAATGGCTGTCACGCACTGCTTGAATGAACCGCATTTGCTCGCTTCAATGTGGTTCCACACTATCCCTATCTCAAGCTTAAGATGACCAGACCACGCGGTGTCATAATAGTCAACGGAAGCACGGAACGCTCCCTCCATACCGAGGAGCACACCGGGGCCCATGGCAGCAGAAGTACAGGGCGACCTTATCAAACAGAACATCAATTCGGTGGCCAAGCCCCCGGACACTATTAAACGAGTCTGGATTACTCTGCAGCATGATAGTCCGGCTCATCAGGAGTTGGACTAGCAATTCGGCCTCCGTCTCAGTCCCGAGAACTGCGGCGTACGAACCGCGCGTACATAACTACGCGCTAAAAATACCATGGGCAAAGACGGAGGCATAACTTGATCATGGTCCACAATACAGCTCGACCTTATCTGGGCACTCATACTTTCCCTTTTTCTTTCTATCCTTTTTCAGGTTTCTTTTCCACAGGCCCCTCACGACGGCCTCATCATCGGTCCTTTCAAAGGATAAACATACCAAGGAGGAAAGCATCATAGATGTGTGGCAGAAAAATCTAGATGATCTTCTTGACGATCACTTTGCCTATTTGCAGGAGCCGCACGCAGCTTCCCCTTGGTCTGGGCATGTTAAATAGCCTTGTTGCTTATCGCATTATTTGTATAAATATGCTTTGACGTATCAATCAGATTATAATGGAAACAGTTTGCGGCCCAACATATGTGGCATTGGCTTACACCTTCATTCCATTTAAAATATTTTTAGCAATTGCACCCGTACACTTTGGTACGACTTAACTCGACAGGGGCTCCATTGCGCTCCATATGTTGGCAACAAGTCCAAACACTTTTTATAGTACAATCCGGCACCCCGAATATTGCATTATATGCATCGGCTCCGAATCATGTCTTTGGTCAATAGTTGGGTCGCCCGACTCCTGTGCTTGCTACCTTGCGTTCCGTTTTATCGGCTGGTAAAGGGAGAACTACTGCGATTGTGTTTCTAGTTCATCCAGATAAACACCTCAGTAGAGAAAGCCGAAAACTGATTGTCATGATGCGGCGAGAGCTGGTCAGCTATTCGGTGGCTAAAATTGATACGTCTCCAACGTATCTACTTTTCAAACACTTTTGCCCTTCTTTTGGACTCTAACTTGCATGATTTGAATGGAACTAACCCGGACTGACGCTGTTTTCAGTAGAATTACCATGGTGTTATTTATGTGCAGGAGCAAACGTTCTTGGAATGACCTAAAACTTCACGGAGGCACTTTTCAGAAAATAAGAAAAATACCTACAAAAGATGAAGGCCAGGGGGCCCACCACCTTGATGACCCACAAGTATTGGGGATCTATCGTAGTCCTTTCGATAAGTAATAGTTTCAAACCCAACGAGGAGCAGAAGGAAATGATAAGTAGTTTTCAGCAAGGTATTCTCTGCAAGTACTGAAATAAGTGGTAACAGATAGATTTGTGATAAGATAGGTTGTAACAAGCAACAAGTAACAAAAGTAAATAAAGTGCAGCAAGGTGGCCCAATACTTTTGTAGTAAAGGACAAGCCGGAACAAACTCTTATAATAGGAAAAGCGCTCCCGAGGACACATGGGAATATCGTCAAGCTAGTTTTCATCACGTTCATATGATTCGCGTTCGATACTTTGATAATTTGATATGTGGGTGGACCTGTGCTTGGGTGCTGTTCTTACTTGAACAAGCATCTCACTTATGATTAACCTCTATTGCAAGCATCCGCAACTACAACAAAAGTATTAAGTAAACCTAACCATAGCATGAAACATATGGATCCAAATCAGCCCCTTACGAAGCAACGCATAAAGTAGGGTTTAAGCTTCTGTCACTCTAGCAACCCATCATCTACTTATTACTTCCCAATGCCTTCCTCTAGGCCCAAATAATGGTGAAGTGTTATGTAGTCGACGTTCACATAACACCACTAGAGGCTAGACAACATACATCTTATCAAAATATCAAACGAATACCAAATTCACATGACTACTCATAGCAAGACTTCTCCCTTGTCCTCAGGAACGAACATAATTACTCACAAAGCATATTCATGTTCATAATCAGAGGGGTAATAATATGCATATAGGATCTGAACATATGATATTCCACCAAATAAACCAACTAGCATCAACTACAAGGAGTAATCAACACTACTAGCAACCTACTAGCACCAATCCCGGACTTTGAGACAAGAATTGGATACAAGAGATGAACTAGGGTTTGGAGATGAGATGGTGCTGGTGAAGATGTTCATGGAGATTGCCCTCTCCTGATGAGAGGAGCGTTGGTGATGACGATGGTGATGATTTCCCCCTCCCGGAGGGAAGTATCCCCGGCAGAACAGCTCTGCCAGAGCTCTAGATTGGATCCGCCAAGGTTCCGCCTCGTGGCGGCGGAGTCTCATCCCGAAAAGTTCCCTCCTATTTTTTTCTCATCGAAAGACTTCATATAGGAGAAGATGGGCGTCGGAGAGCCACCAGGGGGCCCATGAGGTAGGGGGGGGGGCGCCCCCCACCCTTGTGAGCAGGGTGTGGGCCCCCTGGCCTCCATCTTTGACGAGGATTTTCTTTATTTATTTTAAGATGTTCCGTGGAGTTTCAGGACTTTTGGTGTTGCGCAGAATAGATCTCTAATATTTTCTCCTTTTCCAGCCCAGAATTCCGGCTGCCGGCATTCTCCCTCCTTATGTAAACCTTGTAAAATAAGAGAGAATAGACATAAGTATTGTGACATAAAGTGAAATAACAGTCCATAATGCAATAAATATCGATATAAAAGCCTGATGCAAAATGGACGTATCACAATAATGTCTACTACACAACCTTCTTCTTGTAGACGTTGTTGGGCCTCCAAGTGCAGAGGTTTGTAGGACAATAGCAAATTTCCCTCAAGTGGATGACCTAAGGTTTATCAATCCGTAGGAGGCGTAGGATGAAGATGGTCTCTGTCAAGCAACCCTGCAACCAAATAACAAAGAGTCTCTTGTGTCCCCAACACACCTAATACAATGGTAAATTGTATAGGTGCACTAGTTCGGCGAAGAGATGGTGATACAAGTGGTATATGGATAGTAGATAATAGTTTTTTGTAATCTGAAAATATAAAAACAGCAAAGTAGCAAGTGATAAAAGTGAGCGTAAACGGTATTGCAATGCGTGGAAATAAGGCCTAGGGTTCATACTTTCGCTAGTGTAAGTTCCCTCAACAATACTAACATAATTGGATCACATAACTATCCCTCAACATGCAACAACGAGTCACTCCAAAGTCTCTAATAGTGGAGAACGAACGAAGAGATTATGGTAGGGTACGAAACCACCTCAAAGTTATTCTTTCCAATCAATCCATTGGGCTATTCCTATAAGTGTCACAAACAGCCCTAGAGTTCGTACTAGAATAACACCTTAAGACACAAATCAACCAAAACCCTAATATCACCTAGATACTCCATTGCCACCTCAAGTATCCGTGGGCATGATTATACGATATGCATCACACAATCTCAATTCATCTATTCAACCAACACATAGAACCTCAAAGAGTGCCGCAAAGATCTACCGGAGAATCACGACGAAAACGTGTGCCAACCCCTATGCATAGGTTCATGAACCCGCAAGTTGGTCACCTTAACATACATCAAGTGGCATGCGGTATCCCATTGTCACCACAGATATCCACGGCAAGACATACATCAAGTGTTCTCAAATCTTTAAAGACTCAATCCGATAAGATTACTTCAAAGGGGAAACTCAATCCATTACAAGAGAGAAGAGGGGGGAAGAAACATCATACGATCCAAATATAATAGCAAAGCTCGCGATACATCAAGATCGTATCATCTCAAGAACACAAGAGAGAGACAGAGAGAGAGAGAGATCAAACACATAGCTACTGGTACATACCCTCAGCCCCAAGGGAGAACTACTCCCTCCTCGTCATGGAGAGCACCGAGATGATGAAGATGGCCACCGGTGAGGGTTCCCCCCTCCGGCAGGGTGCCGGAACAAGGTCCCGATTGACTTTTGGTGGCTATGGAGGCTTCTAGCGGCGGAACTCCCGATCTATCTTGCGTTCTGGAAGTTTTAGCTCACGTGGGTATATATGGGTGCAGGAGGTACGTCAGGGGAGCCACGAGGGTCCCACGAGACAGGGGGCACGCCCTAGGGGGTCGCGCCCCCACCCTCGCGAGCACCTCGTTCCTTCCTTGACATAGGGTCCAAGTCCATCGGGTGTGGTTCCTTCCAAAAATAACTTCTCTAGTTGATTTCATTCCGTTTCGACTCCGTCTGATATTCCTCTTCTTCGAAACACTGAAATAGGCATAAAACAACAAATCTGGGCTGGGCCTCCGGTTAATAGGTTAATCCCAAAAGTAATATAAAAGTGGATATTAAAGCCCAATATTGCCCAAAACAGTAGATAATATAACATGGAGCAAACAAAAATTATAGATACATTGGAGACGTATCAAGCATCCCCAAGCTTAATTCCTGCTCGTCCTCGAGTAGGTAAATGGTAAAAAAGAATTTTTGATGCGGAGTGCTACTTGGCATAATTTCAATGTAATTCTTCTTAATTGTGGCATGAATATCCAGATCCAAAAGATTCAAGACAAAAGTTCATATTGACATAAAAATAATAATACTTCAAGCATACTAACAAAGCAATTATGTCTTCTCAAAATAACATGGCCAAAGAAAGCTATCCCTACAAAATCATATAGTCTCGCTATGCTCCATCTTCACCACACAAAATATTTAAATCATGCACAACCCTGATGACAAGCCAAGCAACTGTTTCATACTTTTGATGTTCTCAAACTTTTTCAATCTTCACGCAATACATGAGCGTGAGCCATGGACATAGCACTATAGGTGGAATAAAATGGTGGCTGTGGAGAAGACAAAAAAGGAGAAGATAGTCTCACATCAACTAGGCGTATCAATGGGCTATGGAGATGCCCATCAATAGATATCAATGTGAGTGAGTAGAGATTGGCATGCAACGGATGCACTAGAGCTATAAATGTATGAAAGGTCAACAAAAGAAACTAGTGGGTGTGCATCCAACTCGCTTGCTCACGAAGACCTAGGGCACTTGAGGAGGCCCATCATTGGAATATACAAGCCAAGTTCTATAATGTAAAATTCCCACCAGTATATGAAAGTGACAACATATGAGACTCTCTATATGAAGAACATGGTACTACTTTGAAGCACAATATATGAGACTTGCTATATCATGGTGCTACTTTGAAGCACAAGTGTGGAAAAAAAGGATAGTAACATTGTCCCCCCTTTTTTGGCCTTTCTTTTTTTATTTGGCATTTATTTTTTTATTTGGCCTTTCTTTTTTATGGCCTTTCTCTTTTTTTGGGGACAATGCTCTATTGAATGATGATCATCACACTTCTATTTATTTACAACTCAATGATACAACTCGATACTAGAACAAAGTATGACTCTATATGAATGCCTCCGGCGGTGTACCGGGATATGCGATGATGCATGAGTGACATGTATGAAAGAATTATGAACGGTGGATTTGCCACAAATACGATGTCGACTACATGATCATGCAAAGCAATATGACAACGATGGAGTGTGTCATAATAACGGAACGGTGGAAAGTTGCATGGCAATATATCTCGGAATGGCTATGGAGATGCCATAATAGGTAGGTATGGTGGCTGTTTTGAGGAAGGTATATGGTGGGTTTATGGTACCGGTGAAAGTTGTGCGGTACTAGAGAGGCTAGCAATGGTGGAAGGATGAGAGTGCGTATAACCCATGGACTCAACATTAGTCATAAAGAACACATATACTTATTGCAAAAATCTCAACATTAGTCATAAAGAACACATATACTTATTGCAAAAATCTATAAGTTATCAAAGCAAAGTATTACGCGCATTCTCCTAGGGGGATAGATTGGTAGGAAAAGACCATCGCTCGTCCCCGACCGCCACTCATAAGGAAGACAATCAATAAACACCTCATGCTCCGACTTCGTTACATAACGGTTCACCATACGTGCATGCTACGGGAATCACAAACTTCAACACAAGTATCTCTCAAATTCACAATTACTCAACTATCATGACTCTAATATCACCATCTCCATATCTCAAAACAATCATCAAGCATCAAACTTCTCATAGTATTCAACACACTCATAAGAGAATTTTATTATTCTTGAATACCTAGCATATTAGGATTTTAAGCAAATTACCATGCTATTTAAGACTCTCAAAATAATCTAAGTGAAGAATGAGAGTTCATCTATTTCTTCAATATAAATCTACAACCATGCTCTAAAAAGATATAAGTGAAGCACTAGAGCAAATGACAAACTACTCCGAAAGATATAAGTGAAGATAAATGAGTAGTTGAATAATTATGCAACTATGTGATGACTCTCTAACATTTAATAATTTCATATCTTGGTATTCTATTCAAACAGCAAGCAAAGCAAAATAAAATGACATCTAAGAATAGCAAACATCATGTGAAGAAGCAAAAACTTAGGATCAACCGATACTAACCGATAATTGTTGAAGAAGAAAGGTGGGATGTCAACTGGGGCATCCCCAAGCTTAGATGCTTGAGATTTCTTGAAATATTATCTTGGGGTGCCTTGGGCATCCCCAAGCTTGAGCTTTTGTGTCTCCTTAATTCCTCTCATATCACGGTCTCCCTAAATCTCAAAAGCTTCATCCACATAAAACTCAACAAGGACTCGTGAGATAAGTTAGTATAAACCATTGCCAAAACCTTATCATACTCTACTGTAGAAAATCACTAAAATTATTATTCAACATTGCATACTAAATGCCACTGCATATTTAATAGTCCCATCCTCAAATAGAATCATTAAAGAAGCAAACATATCCAAACAATGCAAACATAACAGCAATCTGCCTAAACAGGATAATCTGTAAAGAATGCCGCAACATCCATACTTCCCTAGCTCCTAAAATTATGAAAGAAAATTCCCACTGTAGTAAATTTATCAGAGCTTAATATGCAAAAGGTTTCAACATTTTATCACATTCTTAATTTTCTAGGGAATTATTGCAACAACGGTAAACTTTCTGTTTTCAAACAGCAACATGTATACTTGTAACATCGGCATAGTAAAGGCTATCAATGCCACTTTTATTGAAATAAAAGATGCAAAACATTTTTCTAAATAACAGAAAGCAAATCCTAACAAAATAAATTGATGCTCCAAGCAAAACACATATCATGTGGCGAATAAAAATATAGCTCCAAGTAAAGTTACCGATGAACGAAGACGAAAGAGGGGATGCCTTCCGGGGCATCCCCAAGCTTAGGCTCTTGGCTATCCTTGAATATTACCTTGGGGTGCCTTGGGAATACCCAAGCTTAGGCTCTTGCCACTCCTTATTCCATAGTCCATCAAATCTTTACCAAAAACTTGAAAACTTCACAACACAAAACTTAACAGAAAACTCATGAGCTCCGTTAGCGAAAGAAAACAAAACACCACTTCAAGGTATTGTAATGAACTCATTCTTTATTTATATTGGTGTTATACCTACTGTATTCCAACTTCTCTATGGTTTATAAACTATTTTACTAGCCATAGATTCATCAAAATAAGTAAACAACACATGAAAAACAGAATCTGTCAAAAACAGTATAGTCTGTAGTAATCTGGATCAAACGTATACTTCTGGAACTCATACAATTCTCAAATAAATTGCTGGACCTGAGGAATTTATCTATTAATCATCTACAAAAAGAATCCTATATACTTAAGAAGTTCACCCCCATTTATCTCAACATGCAGCATAGCCACGTCATCATCCAATCACATCCAGCCACCTCACAACTCAGTCCCACTCAAGAGTCAAGACCACGTTAGTTTTTTTTTAAATTAATAGAGCTTTTTTTCAATTAGTAGAGCTAAGCACAACCTTCCTTCACTGAGAAAAAAAGAACGATCTATCATTTGATAGCTTTTACTCATATGTTTAATGATGCCACGTGAAGGTCCCACATGTGAAAGCACTCTACCCCTCCCAGTAACATTCGTATATTAAATTGGAGATTACATAATTGGATTAGCTCCGAAGCCCTGCGAATGTTGTCTTTGCGTCTTCATTCCATCCGAACAGCCATCTCCCTTTAGGAAAAAAAATTGCAGATCTTTTTAATTCAGTTTGCTTCTGTTTATTCAACACGATCTTCTCCCCTTTCCGGTCTCTTTCCCTTGGCCCTTTTTATCCCCTGTCTTCCTGATCTTTCTCTCTCCCATAGTAGGAACGACCAGGGTGAGCGCAACATACGATTGGCGAATGTTGGGAGGCGTCGATGGGTATGGATTGGAGCTCCTTTTTCAGAGACGGATTCATGGATCTCTGTCTATCTCTCTCTCTCTCTCTCTCTCTCTCTCCAATACAACGCTTCTAATCCCCAGTCCATGATTCATGTCGGTACATCGTGATCCAGTGCTCTCATGCCCATTAACCATGGTAACCGCCGCCGGTGTTGGTATCTGGGCGGACGGAACTGAGTGCGCGCGGCGGGTTCGTGTACACGACGTCGTGGGCGAGGCTCCACTTGAGCAGGCCATTCCAGCCGGGGCCGCCTCCTGCTCCTTCCTTGGCCATGGTCTCATGGTTGCCCCGGAGAGATATATGTTGCTGCCGGTGCAGTGTGGGTTCCTGACTTCTAGGTGGGTACCATCGCCTCCATTAACTCCCCGCTCCTCTTTGTAGTATATTTATGGTGATGTAGCTATTGATTTTCACAGAATAATTTTGGTGTTTTCCAGCACTGTGCATTCTCTTTTGATGTGCTAAAATGTTATGCAGCTACTATATTTGACTAATTCTGATAACATTGTGCATATATTGATTGTTTAATTCATTTTTTAACTACGATGTGCCCTCATATGCCATCATCTGCAAGTAACATCTATGCCTTTCAATCTATTTTTGCTACATATCTTGATTTATACATAGAAAAAAGGGGCGCTGAAGTCACGAAAACCCCTGGCAAGAAAAAAATAGTTGCTGAAATTTTGCAATGATGTCTTTTTCTTCATGCTTCCGGTGGAAAGATTATAAAACATCACATGCTACCTAATAAATCAACCAATTTTGAAGTGGTTTGATACTTAGTGTTGTCTAATTCTGAACCATTTTCTAATTTCCACTTTCTTCCTCAAGTTATCCCACACATGCAACGGTGTGAAGGTATATAAAAGTTCATATTTCTAAGCCAAGTCATATACATATTTTGCTAGTAATCATCATGGCTCGCTTCCTTTCTTCGTTGGAATTCCAAGATAATTCCTCTATGCAAGCGTTCCATGTAGATTTAAGTAAAGAGGGTATAAAATGGATGCATAAAATTGATTATTCCTAAGTTTCATCATTCACATGGTCGAGGGGTCTGAAACTGACAATAATGTTTGAAAAATTATGTATTTATTATCTCAGAACTGAAAATATGATAATTATGGCCTCTTGAGACAAAGATTCATGTTTCTTGACATTCATGCGCTACTTTTGCTCATCTTATTTGCTTAGTCACACTCAAGAGTTCCCTGGTGTCGTAATCTCACTTAAATTTCACAAAATATAGGTTGTCTGATTCACAAGATGACAAATAAAAGACGTATGTGGGTTATGATTCTTCTGCAAACTATTTTTCTGTCTATTGGTAGTTGATTTGCTTAATTTGTATTTTGACTATGATGATCATGCAGTATTGTCGCCATCCGATGAATGCGCACTGCATTATGTATCAAGAAGTAGTAACAACCTGGTTGAAGCATCGGCTTGGTCAAGAGAAGGAGCACTATTATGGCAACAGGTTTCACGACATCTACAATGCTGTCAGCTATGGCAGAAAAGATACTGGTGTAACGACTATTTAGGTACATAGCAGATCCCAGATCAATTAAGGGCTGCAAACATGCTATCGATGGTCTAATTTTCCCTGATGCATTGTGTTTGCGCAGAACATAAAATTTTATTAACCATGTTACCAGACCATTCATGAAGACAATAATATCAGTTGATGCAAATTCTATTCTTTCATTACCTTTTGGGTTCACATTTGCACATATATTACTATTGTGCATTGCTGAAGATGTCCGATGAATTTACATCACAAAATTGTAGAAGTTCTTTGATGAATGATGATGTATGGAAATAGTTATACATACTAAGAAACTTAATTTTTAGAGCAAAATATCTGCTGCTGGCATTTCTAGTAACATGTTTTTACCCCCTATTGTTGGATGGATCAAAGTAAATGCACATGTATGTTTTGATGGAGATTTTGCACAATCGAGACTCGAGTCATAGCAAGGTGTGATGTTTTAGTTGAAGCTTGAAAGTTTGTTCTGCAGGTAAATGACCATATGATCCTCTAATTTGATTGTTCGTCTATTGTCCATTCTTTGAATGATATTTGGTAGGAGGGTCGATCTTGCCTAAGTGCATATGTACCACCACATCCATATCAATATTAAGTATGGCTGTTAACAGAGAATCATTTATTCATTATTATGATGGTCCTTTCAATAGAGTTGTTTTTGTGGAGTAAACTATCTATTTAGGCAATAGTTTCCGCAGCAACGCGCGGAGAATTATCTAGTTAACTAAATAGCACTCTCCAAATAAGAATGGCAGCAATTCTCGTGAGCGCTAAAGTTTCTATTTTTTACAGCATGATCATCAAGACTTCTCCCAAGTCTTCCCAAAGGTTCTACTTGGCACAAACACTAATTTAAAAGCATACAACCACATCTAAACAGAGGCTAGATGAATTATTTATTACTAAACAGGAACAAAAAGCAAGGAACTAAAATAAAATTGGGTTGCCTCCCAACAAGCGCTTTCGTTTAACGCCTCTAGCTAGGCATGTTGATTTCAATGATGCTCACATAAAGGGTAAGAATTGAAACATAAAGAGAGCATCATGAAGAATATGACTAGCACATTTAAGTCTAACATGCTTCCTTTGCATAGGGATTTTGTGAGCAAACAACTTATGAGAACAATAATCAACTTGCATAGGAAGGTAAAACAAGCATAACTTCAAAATTTTAAGCACATAGAGGGGAAACTTGATATTATTGCAATTCCTACAAGCATATGTTCCTCCCTCATAATAATTTTCAGTAGCATCATGAATGAATTCAACAATATAACCAGCACCTAAAGCATTCTTTTCATGATCTACAAGCATAGAAAATTTACTACTCTCCACATAAGCAAAATTCTTCTCATTCGGAATAGTGGGAGTATCATAGGAAACTCGAATACTATAAATTGTTTCCATATTAAAAGAGTAATGTTCAGAGAAGGGGTAATCATAATCATGACAAGTTTTATAAATATAACCATCACTACTTTTTATAGCATAAGTTTCATCACAATAATTATCATAAGTAGGAGGCATGCTATCATCATTATAAAGTTACATATCAAAACTTGGGAGACTAAAAATATCATATTCATTAATCATAGCTTCCCCAAGCTTGGGACAAACATTAATTGCAGCAAATATATTCTCAAATATGTCATCCTCATCAAACATAGCTTCCCCAAGCTTGGGCCTTTTCATATCGTAAGCATAATCACTCTCATAATTAATAGCATGGATAGCACCAATAGTATAGCAATTATTATATTCTTCCAAGCAAGTTCCAAAAAGATTTTCAAGATCATAAGAAGCATCATTATCTTCCACAATTAAATTTTCACGAGGCACAATAGTAATAGTAGCAGCATTATTTGGGAGAGATATCCGTTTACCTCTCTTCCTTTTTCTTTTCTTCTTCTTCACCACATCATGTGTGGGTTCAATCCTCTTTTTGGAGCTCCTTATTAATGAGATTGGTTGAATAGGAGGCTCCTCCTCGTTACCTGATTCATCATAAGAAATAATAGGAGGATATTGGGAAGTCTCTTCCCTTTCATTAGTATTCTCTTCATCTTCTATTTGTTTTGTTTTCTTTATGTAATTGGCAATATAAGGATTTTCAATGCAATTCACCGCGCAATACATATAAATTTCCTCTAGATCAAAACGAAGAACTTTATCAAGGGCAAATTTTGGAATATCCTTAGTTCTACGTTTAATTTCTTCATAACCCAAGAGCAAACTAAGTTCATTGTGATGTGCAAGGGAAATCAAGTCATCACAATTTTTGGACACAATACGCTCATGAAACAATTTGCATTGGGTACTAAAATGATCACGTTCATTGCAAAGTTCACAAGTAGGGCTAAGAAAAGATAAATTTTCAGCACATTCATCTAACTCTTCTTGCAACAATTTGGTTTCTAAGTACTTATGCCTCTTGCAATATCTATCTTCCCTATTTGGTGTGTACTTACAAACCCAATGCACTCCACAAAAATTGACATGTTTATAGGAGACATTCTCGTCATAATTAGTGGAATCATCATTAGTATCATGGATATTCAAAGAATTCATACTAACAACATTGCAATCATGCTCATCATTCAAATATTTAGTGCCAAAAAATTTATAGATTTCTTCTTCTAGCACTTGAGCACAATTATCCTTTCCATCATACTCACGAAAGATATTAAAAAGGTGAAGTGTATGAGACAAACTCAATTCCATTTTTTTTAATTTTCTTCTATAAACTAAACTAGTGATAAAACAAGAAACTAAAAGACTCGATTGCAAGATCTAAAGATATACCTTCAAGCACTCACCTCCCCGGCAACGGCGCCAGAAAAGAGCTTGATGTCTACTACACAACCTTCTTCTTGTAGACGTTGTTGGGCCTCCAAGTGCAGAGGTTTGTCGGACAGTAGCAAATTTCCCTCAAGTGGATGACCTAAGGTTTATCAATCCGTATGAGGCGTAGGATGAAGATGGTCTCTCTCAAGCAACCCTACAACCAAATAACAAAGAGTCTCTTGTGTCCCCAACACACCCAATACAATGGTAAATTGTATAGGTGCACTAGTTCGGCGAAGAGATGGTGATACAAGTGGTATATGGATAGTAGATAATAGTGTTTTGTAATCTAAAAATATAAAAACAGCAAAGTAGCAAGTGATAAAAGTGAGTGTAAACGGTATTGCAATGCGTGGAAATAAGGCCTAGGGTTCATACTTTCGCTAGTGTAAGTTCCCTCAACAATACTAACATAATTGGATCACATAACTATCCCTCAACATGCAACAAAGAGTCACTCCAAAGTCACTAATAGTGGAGAACGAACGAAGAGATTATGGTAGGGTACGAAACCACCTCAAAGTTATTCTTTCCAATCAATCCGTTGGGCTATTCCTATAGGTGTCACAAACAGCCCTAGAGTTCATACTAGAATAACACCTTAAGACACAAATCAACCAAAACCCTAATGTCACCTAGATACTCCATTGTCACCTCAAGTATCCGTGGGCATGATTATACGATATGCATCACACAATCTCAATTCATCTATTCAACCAACACATAGAACCTCAAAGAGTGCCCCAAAGATCTACCGGAGAATCACGACGAAAACATGTGCCAACCCCTATGCATAGGTTCATGAACCCGCAAGTTGGTCACCTTAACATACATCAAGTGGCACGCGGTATCCCATTGTCACCACAGATATCCATGGCAAGACATACATCAAGTGTTCTCAAATCTTTAAAGACTCAATCCGATAAGATTGCTTCAAAGGGGAAACTCGATCCATTACAAGAGAGAAGAGGGGGAATAAACATCATAGGATCCAAATATAATAGCAAAGCTCGCGATACATCAAGATCGTGTCATCTCAAGAACACGAGAGAGAAATCAAACACATAGCTACTGGTACATACCCTCAGCCCCGAGGGAGAACTACTCCCTCCTCGTCATGGAGAGCACCGGGATGATGAAGATGGCCACCGGTGAGGGTTCCCCCCTCCGGCAGGGTGCCGGAACAGGGTCCCGATTGACTTTTGGTGGCTACAGAGGCTTCTGGCGGCAGAACTCCTGATCTATCTTGCGTTCTGGAAGTTTTAGGTCACGTGGGTAGGAGGTACGTCAGGGGAGCCACGAGGGTCCCACGAGACAGGGGGCGCGCCCTAGGGGGGCGCCCCCCACCCTCGTGAGCACCTCGTTCCGTCCTTGACGTAGGGTCCAAGTCCATCGGGTGTGTTTCCTTCCAAAAATAACTTCTCCAGTAGATTTCGTTCCATTGCGACTCCATCTGATATTCCTTTTCTTCGAAACACTGAAATAGGCATAAAACAGCAAATCTGGGCTGGGCCTCCGGTTAATAGGTTAGTCCCAAAAGTAATATAAAAGTGGATATTAAAGCCCAATATTGCCCAAAACAGTAGATAATATAGCATGGAGCAATCAGAAATTATAGATACGTTGGAGACGTATCACACACCTCTCCACGAGGGTGGGTGCGCGCCTCCTACCTCGTGGGCCCCCTGTTGCCTCTCCGACTGCAACTCCACCTCCATATATTGAGTTTCGGGGAGAAAAAATCAGAGAGAAGAAATCATTGCATTTTACTATACGGAGCCGCCGCCAAGCACTAAAACCTCTCGGGAGGGCTGATATGGAGTCCGTTCGGGGCTCCGGAGAGGGGAATTCGTCGCCATCGTCATCATCAACCATCCTCCATCACCAATTTCATGATGCTCACCGCCGTGCATGCGTAATTCCATCGTAGGCTTGCTGGACGGTGATGGGTTGGATGAGATCTATCATGTAATCGAGTTAGTTTTGTTAGGGTTTGATCCCTAGTGTCCACTATGTTCTGAGATTGATGTTGATATGACTTTGCTATGCTTAATGCTTGTCACTAGGGCCCGAGTGCCATGATTTCAGATATGAACCTATTATGTTTTCATCAATATATGAGTGTTCTTGATCCTATCTTGCATGTCTACAGTCACCAATTATGTGTTATGATCCGTTAACCCCGAAGTGACAATAATCGGGATACTTACCGATGATGACCGTAGTTTGAGGAGTTCATGTATTCACTATGTGTTAATGCTTTGTTCCGGTTCTGTATTAAAAGGAGGCCTTAATATCCCTTAGTTTCCATAATGACCCCGCTGCCACAGGAGGGTAGGACAAAAGATGTCATGCAAGTTCTTTTCCATAAGCATGTATGACTATATTCAGAATACATGCCTACATTATATCAATGAACTGGAGCTAGTTCTGTGTCACCCTAGGTTATGACTGTTACATGATGAACCGCATCTGGCATAATTCTCCATCACCGATCCATTGCCTACGAGCTTTCCACATATTGTTCTTTGCTTATATACTTTCCTGTTGCTATTGCTATCATCACTACAAAATACCAAAAACATTAGTTTTACTACTGTTACCTTTTGCTACCGTTATCACTACTATCATATTACTTTGCTCCTAAATACTTTGCTGCAGAGATTAAGTTTCCAGGTGTGGTTGAATTGACAACTCAGCTACTAATACTTGAGAGTATTATTTGGCTCCCCTTATGTCGAATCAATAAATTTGGGTTGAATACTTTACCCTCGAAAACTGTTGTGATCCCCTATACTTGTGGGTTATCAAGACTATTTTCTGGCGCCGTTGCCGGGGAGCATAGCTCTACTCTTTGAGTCACTTGGGATATATATAGCTGCTTATCATTATGAAGAACTTGAGAGATCCAAAAACCAAGATCTATCCCTCAACTACGAGGGGAGGTAAGGAACTGACATCTAGCTCTGCACTTGATTCACCTTCTGTTTTGAGTAAGCTTGCGACACCTACACCTGCTTCTGCTATTCGTTCTGATATGTCGCATGTTTTTGATGATGCCACTTCTGCTATGCATGATACTTATGATGAAACTACCTCTATGCCTGATACTACAATGCCACTTAGTGATTTCTTTGATGAACAACTTGCTAGGGCTAGAGAAATTGAAAATATTGAATCTGATGATACTGATGAAAGTGATGATGAAGAATCACTTGTTATTCCTAAGGGTTATGTTTTTGATCAAGAAGCTTCTTTAGCTATTTTAGCTTGCAAAAATAGAAATGAACTCAAAAGGTTATTAGCTAAATGGAGTAAGCAATATCTAAATGCTAGAATGAAACCTGACCCTGCTTTTGCTACTTCACCTATCTTTGTTACTAATAAGGATTATGAATTCTCTGTTGATCCTGATATAATTACTTTGGTTGAATCTGATCCTTTTCATGGTTATGAATCTGAAATTGTTGTGGCACATCTTACTAAATTGAATGATATAGCCACCTTGTTCACTAAAGATGAGAGAACTCGTTACTTTTACATCCTTAAAATATTTCCGTTCTCATTAAAGGGTGATGCTAAGATATGGTTTAATTCTCTTGATCCTGGTTGTGCGCGTAGTCCCTAGGATATGATTTATTACTTCTCGGCTAAATATTTCCCGGCTCATAAGAAACAAGCTGCTTTAAGGGATATATATATAATTTTGTGCAAATTTAAGAAGAGAGTCTCCCACAAGCTTGGGGGAGGCTTCTCCAATTACTTAATGCTTTGCCTGATCATCCTCTTAAGAAAAATGAAATACTTTATATTTTTTATAATTGACTAACCGATGCCTCCAGAGATTACCTGGATAGTTGTGTTGGTTCTGTTTTCAGGGAAAGAACACTGGATGAAGCTGAAATTCTATTGAATAATATGTTGACAAATGAAAATAATTGGACACCTCCGGAGCCAATTCTTGAGCCTATTCCTAAACCAACTCCAAAGAAGAGGGGTATTCTATTTCTCAGTCCTGAAGATATGCAAGACGCAAAGAAATCTATGAAAGAAAAGGATATTAAAGCTGATGATGTTAAGAATACACCTCCTATTGAAGAAATACATGATCTTAATTTACCGCCTGTTGAAGAAACATATAATCTTAATCCATTACCTATTGAAGAAACTCATGGTCTTGATAACCCGACACAGGTAGTAAAGGTAAATTCTCTCTATAGATATGACAAAGCTGAAATCCCATTTTCTAAATTTGCTAGCCCATGCTTAGATGAGTTTGATAAATTTATGGCTAAGCAAGAAGACTTTAATGCTTATTTTGGTAGACAATTGAAATACAATTCAAATATGCTTGAACACTTGGGTGATTATATGGCTAATGTTAAAGGTGAACTTAAACTTATTAGTAAACATGCTTCTATGGTTACCACTCAAGTAGAACAAGTACTTAAAGCTCAAAATGATTTGCTCAATGAATTGAATAGTAAGGATAATGATAATGCTGTTAGAGTGGCTACTAGAACTAGTAGAATGACTCAGGAACCTTTGTATCCTGAAGGCCACCCTAAGAGAATTGAGCAAGATTCTCAGAGAAATAATATAGATGTACCTAGTTCTTCTAAAAAGAAGAACAAGAAAAATGATAGGACTTTGCATGCTTCTAGTGATCCTATTGCTGAAACACCCGAGAATCCAAATGATATTTCTATTTCTAATGCTGACACTCAATCTGGTAATGAACCTGAAACTAGTGATAATGTTAATAATAATGTTCATAATCATGCTCAACCTAGTAATGATAATGACATAGAAATTGAACCTGCTGTTGATCTTGATAACCCACAATCAAAGAATCAACGTTATGATAAGAAAGACTTTGTTGCTAGGAAACATGGTAAAGAAGGAGAACCATGGGTTCAGAAACCCATGTCTTTTCCTCCCAAACCATCCAAGAAAAAGGATGATGAGGATTTTGAGCGCTTTGCTGAAATGATTAGACCTATCTTTTGCGTATGCGATTAACTGATATACTCAAAACCAATCCTTATGCTAAGTACATGAAAGATATTATTACAAATAAAAGAAAGATACCGGAAGCTGAAATTTCCACCATGCTTGCTAATTATACTTTTAAGGGTGGAATACCAAACAAACTTGGAGATCCAGGAGTACCCACTATACCATGCTCCATTAAAAGAAATTATGTCAAAACTGCTTCATGTGATCTTGGAGCCGGTGTTAGTGTTATGCCTCTCTCTTTATATCGTAGACTTGATTTGAATAAGTTGACAACTACTGAAATATCTTTGCAAATGGCTGATAAATCAACTGCTATACATGTCGGTATTTGTGAGGATCTGCCTGTTGTAGTTGCAAACATTACTATTTTAACGGACTTTTTTATTCTTGATATTCCCGAGGACGATAGTATGTCTATTATTCTTGGAAGACCCTTTTTGAATACTGCAGGGGTTGTTATTGATTGCACTAAAGGCAATGTCATTTTTCATGTTAATGGTAATGAGAATAAGGTACACTTTCCAAGGAAACAACCTCAAGTTCATAGCATCAATTCTATTGGAAAAATGCCATCGATTATATTTGGAGGTTTTGAATTCCCTCTTCCTACTGTCAAGAAGAAATATGATATTCTTATTATTGGGGATGTGCATATCCCCGTTGAGGTAACATAGTGTTATTCGAAATTTCTCAGGTTCCATGTTATTCGGAATGAGTTCGTTAACAAGACTTGATCTACCTTGTTAGTGGATTCCTTTTGATGATCATGAGATGGATGAAACTAGAAGGCACAACCTTCTGTACCCCACTTTTTCTTTCTGTTATTTATATAAAATAAAATAAAATAAAATAAATATTTTTTTGTCTGTTATCTGATTATCCGTGCAATATAAAAATACCTCGAAAATAAAAGTTCTCCAAATGCCCTGAAATTTAAATATGATTTTTTCCAGAATATTTGAGAATATTTGGCACAAAGAACTCAACAGGGGGGTCAACCACCTGCCCACGAGGGTGGAGGGCGCGCCCTACCCCCTGGGCACGCCCCCTGCCTCGTGGGCCCACGGTGGCCCTCCTCCACTTATCCTTTCATTCACACACTCCTTCTTCCTCCCCCAAACACGAATAACCAGCTCAAACCCGAGTCCAGGCTCATTTTGCTGCCATTTTCTATCTCCTTGCTCAAAGCACCTCTCACAAAACTGCTTGGGGAGATTGTTCCTTGAGGAAGAAAAATTCTTAGGAAAATGTTCCAAGGTGGTTTCTCAAGGAAGCAAGGACCCAGGCTTGCAATGCGTGATGCTGATGAAGAGCCACCAAGAGACGCTCCAGTGCGTCCTTGTGAGTGGCCTTCTGAAAATTTTATGGATCGATTAGGAATTAAGGAAGAATTCAACGCATATTTGCATAACGCCGATCTTGTGAGCTCCGAGGAAGAGAAGTGCATCCAGTATCACAATCTCACTAGTACCTTTGTGAGGAGGTTTGAATTTTCATCTTCACGTAATTCTCCAACTGCCCTGTTTGATCTTTATGAAAATTCTTATACTGTGGACTTAGAGGATTTTACCACTGCTTGCAAGCTTCCACAATGGGGTAGTATAAGGGATCCTCACAAATCTGAATTTAGAGATTTTCTTGCTAGCATAACTGTGGGAGAATCTAGAGATATAACACAAGCTACCATAGGGAGCATTCACTTTCCTGCTATACATTATTTTGCTCTCTTCATAGGAAGATGCATTAATGGTAAAGATGAGGCATGTCACATCTGTGTCCCTGATCTCAGTATTCTTAGGAGTGCTATGTTAGGAGACAAATCTTATAATGTGGGAGCCATTGTTGCACGTAGGTTGCATCACTACAAAAAAAGACACATCCGTGACATTTTGGGCCGAACGAATTTTTTTTCTTGTCATACATATGACACTTCTATGATGATAATTGTGACAAAACCCGGTATCATCATACATGTGGTGGGCTCCTACTTCTATGACAAAAAATCATGACAGAAAATGGGCTTTTCGTCCTGGGCGGGCCGGAGACGCAGCTGCATGACATTCTTTGGGCGGTCCATGACGGAAAAAACCGTGGTAGAAGCGAGGGCGAGGATAATTTTGGGGAGTTCCCGGTTACGGTGGGAGGTCGGGGGCCGAGCGATGCACATTTCTCTCGTACATGTACGCGCATGTGTGCGAGGCGTTGGCTCTAACTGAACCCGAGCGAGGCGTTGGGCTCTAACAGAACCCGAGCGATTGCACTGCGGGCTACGCGTTACTGAACCCGAGTGATCAATCTATGGCTGTTAACTGAAACCGATCGAGTGATTCCTTCGCTACTGCTGCTAACTGAAGCCGATCGATTGGATGAATAGTGAGCGTTGCGGGGGGGGGGGGGGGGTTGGATGAACAGTGAGCGGTGGCGTTGCCTCCGGATGAACAGGACCCCATGGTGTGGTGGAGGGCTGGATGAACAGTAGACGGTGGAGGGGTGCCCGTGGAGGGGTGGTTGAACAGGACCGTGTGGTGTGGAGGGCTGGATGAACAGTAGACGGTGGAGGGGTGGTTGAACAGTAGCCGGTGGAATAGCGCGCGGTGGAGGCTGGATGAACAGGAGCCCGTGGAGGCTGGAGGAGGTCGACGGTAGCCCGTGGAGGCTGGAGGAGGTCGACGATGGAGATGAACAGTATACTGTGGAGTCCCGTTTTGCTGTACGCCACACCCCTCCCGATGAACAGGACCCCCGTTTCGACCGTAGGAGGTCCGTTTTGTCCGTTTTGCGGTACGCCACACCCCTCCCGATCAACAGGACCCTCGTTTTGACCGTAGGAGGTCCGTTTCCTCCGTTTTCCGGTACACCACACCCTTCCCGATCAACAGGAACCCCATTTCGACCGTAGGAGGTCCGTTTCCACCGTGTTGCGGTACGCCAGGCGTAGTAGATAAAGGTATATGGATAGTAGATAAAGGTATTTGTAATCTGAAATTATAAAAACAGCAAGGTAACTAATGATAAAAGTGAGCGTAAACGGTATTGCAATGCGTTGAAACAAGGCCTAGGGTTCATACTTTCGCTAGTGCAAGTTCCCTCAACAATAATAACAATATTGGATCATATAACTATCCCTCAACATGCAACAAAGAGTCACTCCAAAGTCAATAATAGCGGAGAACAAATAAAGAGATTATGGTAGGGTACGAAACCACCTCAAAGTTATTCTTTCCAATCAATCCGTTGGGCTATTCCTATAAGTGTGACAAACAGCCATAGAGTTCGTACTAGAATAACACCTTAAGACACAAATCAACCAAAACCCTAATGTCACCTAGATACTCCAATGTCACCTCAAGTATCCGTGGGTATGATTATACGATATGCATCACACAATCTCAGATTCATCTATTCAACCAACACATAGAACCTCAAAGAGTGCCCCAAAGTTTCTACCGGATAATCACGACGAAAATGTGTGCCAACCCCTATGCATTGGTTCATGGGTGGAACCCGCAAGTTGATCACCAAAACATACATCAAGTGAATCACGTGGTATCCCATTGTCACCACAGATATGCACGACAAGACATACATCAAGTGTTCTCAAATCTTTAAAGACTCAATCCGATAAGATAACTTCAAAGGGGAAACTCAATCCATTACAAGAGAGTAGAGGGGAGGAGAAAACATCATAAGATCCAACTATAATAGCAAAGCTCGTGATACATCAAGATCGTATCACCTCAAGAACACGAGAGAGAGAGAGAGAGAGAGATCAAACACATAGCTACTGGTACATACCCTCAGCCCCGAGGGAGAACTACTCCCTCCTCGTCATGGAGAGCACCGAGATGATGAAGATGGCCACCGGAGAGGGATTACCCCCTCCGGCAGGGTGTCAAAATGGGTCTAGATTGGCTTTTGGTGGCTACAGAGGCTTCTGGTGGCGGAACTCTCGATCTTTTGTGCTCCTCGATGTTTTTAGGGTATATGGAGATATATAGGTGGAGGAAGTTTGTCAGGGGGGCCACGAGGGGCCCACGAGGGTGGAGGGCGTGTCCAGGGGGTGGGCGCGCCCCCTGCCTCGTGGCCTCCTCGTTGCTTCCCTTACATGGACTCCAAGTCTCCCGGGTTGCTTTCCTTCCAAAAATAAGTTCCGTGAAGTTTTAGGTCAATTGGACTCCGTTTGATTTTCCTTTTCTGCGATACTCTAAAACAAGGTAAAAACAGAAACTGACACTGGGCTCTGGGTTAATAGGTTAGTCCCAAAAATGATATAAAAGTGTATAATAAAGCCCATAAACATCCAAAACAGTAGATAATATAGCATGGAGCAATCAAAAATTATAGATACGTTGGAGACGTATCAACATCCCCAAGCTTAATTCCTGCTCGTCCTCGAGTAGGTAAACGATAAAAATAGAATTTTTGATGCGGAGTGCTATTTGGCATTATTTCAATGTAATTCTTCTTAATTGTGGCATGAATATCCAGATCCAAAAGATTCAAGACAAAAGTTCATATTGACATAAAAATAATAATACTTCAAGCATACTAACAAAGCAATTATGTCTTCTCAAAATAACATGGCCAAAGAAAGCTATCCCTACAAAATCATATAGTCTCGCTATGCTCCATCTTCACCACACAAAATATTTAAATCATGCACAACCCTGATGACAAGCCAAGCAACTGTTTCATACTTTTGATGTTCTCAAACTTTTTCAATCTTCACGCAATACATGAGCGTGAGCCATGGACATAGCACTATAGGTGGAATAGAATGGTGGTTGTGGAGAAGACAAAAAAGGAGAAGATATTCTCACATCAACTAGGCATATCAATGGGCTATGGAGATGCCCATCAATAGATATCAATGTGAGTGAGTAGGGATTGCCATGCAACAGATGCACTAGAGCTATAAGTATAAGAAAGCTCAACAAAAGAAACTAGTGGGTGTGCATCCAACTCGCTTGCTCACGAAGACCTAGGGCATTTTGAGGAAGCCCATCATTGGAATATACAATCCAAGTTCTATAATGAAAGATTCCCACTAGTATATGAAAGTGACAACATAGGAGACTCTCTATCATGAAGATCATGGTGCTACTTCGAAGCACAAGTGTGGTAAAAGGATAGTAGCACTATCCCTTCTCTATTTTTCTCTCATTTTTTATATTTTTTTATTTGGGCCTTTCTCTCTTTTTATGGCCTCTTTTCTCTTTTTTGGGCTTTTTGGCCTCTTTTACTATTATTTTCGTCCGGAGTCTCATCCCGACTTGTGGGGGAATCATAGCCTCCATCATCCTTTCCTCAGTGGGACAATGCTCTAATAATGATGATCATCACACTTTTATTTTCTTACAACTCAAGAATTACAACTCGATACTTAGGACATGAGCGACATGTATGAAACAATTATGAACTTTGGCTTTTCCACAAATACAATGTCAACTACATGTTCATGCAAAGCAATATGACAATGATGAAGCGTGTCCCAATAAACGGAACGGTGGAAAGTTGCATGGCAATATATCTCAGAATGGCTATGGAAATGCTATGATAGGTAGGTATGGTGGCCGTTTTCAGGAAGATATATGGTGGGTTAATGGTACCGGCGAAAGTTGCGCGGTATTAGAGAGGCTAGCAATGGTGGGAGGGTGAGAGTGCGTATAATCCATGGACTCAACATTAGTCATAAAGAACTCACATACTTATTGCAAAAATTTATTAGTTATTGAAACAAAGTACTACACACATGGTCCTAGAGGGATAGATTGGTAGGAAAATACCATCGCTCGTCCCCGACCGCCACTCATAAGGAAGACAGTCAATAAATAAACCATGATCCGACTTTCATCACATAACGATTCACCATACGCGCAGGCTATGGGAATCACAAACTTCAACACGAGTATTTCTCAAATTCACAACACCTCAACTAGCATGACTCTAATATCACCATCTCCATATCTCAAAATAATCATCAAGCATCAAACTTCTCTTAGTATTCAATACTCTATATGAAAGTTTTTACTATTCTTGGATGCCTAGCATATTAGGATTATTTAAGAAAATTACCATGCTATTTAAAACTCTCAAAATGATATAAGTGGAGCATGAGAGTTCATCTATTTCTATAATACCACCACTGTGCTCTAAAAAGATATAAGTGAAGCACTAGAGCAAACGACAAACTACTCCGAAAGATATAGGTGAAGATCAATGAGTAGTCGAATAATTATGCAACTATGTGAAGACTCTCTAACATTTAAGATTTTCAGATCTTGGTATTTTATTCAAACAGCAACCAAAACATAATGAAATAAAATAACGCTCCAAGCAAAACACATATCATGTGGCGAATAAAAATATAGGTCCAAGTAAAGTTACGGATGAATGAAGACGAAAGCGGGGATGCCTTCCGGGGCATCCCCAAGTTTAGGCTTTTGGTTGTCCTTGAATACTACCTTGGGGTGCCTTGGTCATCCCCAAGCTTAGGCTCTTGCCACTCCTTATTCCATACTCCGTCGAATCTTTACCCAAAACTTGAAAACTTCACAACACAAAACTTAACAGAAAACTCGTAAGCTCCGTTAGTATAAGAAAGTAAATCACCACTTCAAGGTACTGTAATGAAATCATTCTTTATTTATATTGGTGTTAAACCTACTGTATTCCAACTTCTCTATGGTTTATAAACTATTTTACTAGCCATAGATTCATCAAAATAAGTAAACAACACATGAAAAACACAATCTGTCAAAAACAGAACAGTCTGTAGTAATCTGAATCAAACGTATACTTCTGGAACGCATAAAATTCTCAAATAAATTTATGGACCTGAGGAATTTATCTGTTAATCATCTTAAAAAATAATTAACTAAATAGCACTTTCCAAATAAAAATGGCAGCAATTCTCGTGAGCGTTAAAGTTTCTGTTTTTTTACAGCATGATCAACAAGACTTTCCCCAAGTCTTCCCAATGGTTCTACTTGGCACAAACACTAATTAAAAGCATAAAACCACATCTAAATAGAGGCTAGATGAATTATTTATTACTAAAAAGGAGCAAAAAGCAAGGAACAAAAATAATATTGGGTTGCCTCCCAACAAGCGCTATCGTTTAACGCCCCTAGCTAGGCATGATGATTTCAATGATGCTCACATAAAGGATAAGAATTGTAAGATAAAGAGAGCATCATGAAGAAAATGACTAGCACATTTAAGTCTAACATACTTCCTATGCATAGGGATTTTGTGAGCAAACAACTTGTGGGAACGAGAACCAACTTGCATAGGAAGGTAAGACAAGCATAACTTCAAAACTTTAAGCACATAGAGAGGAAACTTGATATTATTGCAATTCCTACAAGCATATATTCCTCCATCATAATAATTTTCAGTAGCATCATGAATGAATTCAACAATATAACCAGCACCTAAAGCATTCTTTTCATGATCTACAAGCATAGAAATTTTATTACTCTCCACATAAGCAAAATTCTTCTCATTCGGAATAGTGGGAGCATCATAAGAGACTCGAATACTATAAATTGTTTCCACATTAAAAGAGTAATGTTCAGAGAAGGGGTAATCATAATCATGACAGGTTCTATAAATATAATCACTACTTTTTATAGCATAAGTATCATCACAATAATCATCATAAGTAGGAGGCACGCTATCATCATTATAAATTTGCATATCAAAACTTGGGAGACTAAAAATATCATCTTCATTAAACATAGCATCCCCAAGATTGGGACAAACATTAATTACAGCAAATATATTCTCAAAAACATCATCTTCTTCAAACATAGCTTCCCCAAGCTTGGGCCTTTTCATATCATAAGCATAATCACTCTCATCCTTAATAGTATGGATAGCACCAATAGTATAGTAATTATCATATTCTTCCAAGCAAGTACCAAAAAGATTTTCAAGAACATAAGAAGTATCATTATCTTCCACAATTATATTTTCATGAGGCACAATAGTAATAGGAGCAGCATTATTTGGGAGAGATATATTCTTACCTCTCTTCCTTTTTCTTTTCTTCTTCTTCACCACATCATGTGTGGGTTCAATCCTCGTTTTGGAGCTCCTTATTAATGAGATTGGTTGAATAGGAGGCTCCTCCGCGTTACCTGATTCATCATAAGAAATAATAGGAGGGTATTGGGAAGTCTATTCCCTTTCATTAGTATTCTCTTCTGTTGGGGAACGTAGTAATTTCAAAAAAATTCCTACGCACACGCAAGATCATGGTGATGCATAGCAACGAGAGGGAAGAGTGTGATCTACGTACCCTTGTAGATCGACAGCGGAAGTGGTTGATGTAGTCGTACGTCTCCACGGCCCGACCGATCAAGCACCGAAACTATGGCACCTCCAAGTTCTAGCACACGTTCAGCTCGATGACGATCCCCGGACTACGATCCAGCAAAGTGTCGGGGAAGAGTTCCGTCAACACGACGGCGTGGTAAGGACTATGGTGGTAGGGGGCACCGCACACATCTAAGAATATGATCACGTGGATCAACTTGTGTCTCTCTGGGGTGCCCCTGCCTCCGTATATAAAGGCTCAAGGGGGGGGTGCGGCCGGCCTAGAGGTGGCACGCCAGGAGGAGTCCTACTCCCTCCGGGAGTAGGATTCCGCCCCCCCCCCAATCCTAGTTGGAATAGGATTCACGGAGGGGGGAAAGAGAAAAGGGGGCCGGCCCCCTCTCCTTGTCCTATTCGGACCAAGGGAGGGGAGGGTCGCGCGGCCCATCTCAGGCCACCTCTTCTCTTTTCCACTAAGGCCCACTAAGGCCCATATAGCTCCCGGGGGGTTCCGGTAACCTCCCGGTACTCCCGTAAAATCCCGATTTCACCCGGAACACTTCCGATATCCAAACATAGGCTTCCAATATATCAATCTTTATGTCTCGACCATTTCGAGACTCCTCGTCATATCCGTGATCACATCCGGGACTCCGAACAACCTTCGGTACATCAAAACGTATAAACTCATAATATAACTATCATCGAAACCTTAAGCGTGGGGACCCTACGGGTTCGAGAACAATGTAGACATGACCGAGATATGTCTCCGGTCAATAACCAATAGCGGGACCTGGATGCCCATATTGGCTCCTACATATTCTACGAAGATCTTTATCGGCCAGACCGCATAACAACATACGTTGTTCCCTTTGTCATCGGTATGTTACTTGCCCGAGATTCGATCGTCGGTATCCAATACCTAGTTCAATCTCGTTACCGGCAAGTCTCTTTACTCGTTCCGTAATACATCATATTGCAACTAACTCATTAGTTGCATTGCTTGCAAGGCTTAAGTGATGTGTATTACCGAGAGGGCCCAGAGATACCTCTCCGACGATCAGAGTGACAAATCCTAATCTCGAAATACGTCAACCCAACATGTACCTTTGGAGACACCTGTAGAGCACCTTTATAATCACCTAGTTACGTTGTGACGTTTGGTAGCACACAAAGTGTTCCTCTGGCACACGGGAGTTACATAATCTCATAGTCATAGGAACATGATAGAGCCTATGGCTGAAGCATAGGGAACATCTTTCATTTTCTCTCTATCTTCTGCAGTGGTCGGGCATTGAGTCTGACTCAACTTCACACCTTGTAACACAGGCAAGAACCCTTTCTTTGCTTGATCCATTTTGAACTTTTTCAAAATCTTGTCAAGGTATGTGCTTTGTGAAAGTCCAATTAGGCGTCTTGATCTATCTCTATAGATCTTTAAGCCTAATATGTAAGCAGCTTCACCGAGGTCTTTCATTGAAAAACTCTTATTCAAGTATCCCTTTATCCTATCCAGAAATTCTATATCATTTCCAGTCAGTAATATGTCATCCACATATAATATCAGAAATGCTACAGAGCTCCCACTCACTTTCTTGTAAATACAGGCTTCTCCGAAAGTCTGTATAAAACCAAATGCTTTGATCACACTATCAAAACGTTTATTCCAACTCCGAGAGGCTTGCACCAGTCCATAAATGGATCGCTGGAGCTTGCACACTTTGTTAGCTCCCTTTGGATCGACAAAACCTTCCGGTTGCATCATATACAACTCTTCTTCCAGAAATCCATTCAGGAATGCAGTTTTGACATCCATCTGCCAAATTTCATAATCATAAAATGCGGCAAATGCTAACATGATTCGGACAGACTTAAGCATCGCTACGGGTGAGAAGGTCTCATCGTAGTCAACCCCTTGAACTTCTCGAAAACCTTTTGCGACAAGTCGAGCTTTGTAGACAGTAATATTACCGTCAGCGTCAGTCCTCTTCTTGAAGATCCATTTATTCTCAATTGCTAGCCGATCATCGGGCAAGTCAACAAAGTCCATACTTTGTTCTCATACATGGATCCCATCTCAGATTTCATGGCTTCAAGTCATTTTGCGGAATCTGGGCTCACCATCGCTTCTTCATAGTTCATAGGTTCATCATGATCTAGCAGCATGATTTCCAGAACAGGATTACCGTACCACTCTGGTGCGGATCTTACTCTGGTTGATCTACGAGTTTCAGTAGTATCTTGTTCTGAAGTTTCATGATCATTATCATTAGCTTCCTCACTAATTGGTGTAGGTGTCGCAGAAATAGTTTTCTATGATGTACTACTTTCCAATAAGGGAGCAGGTACAGTTACCTCTTCAAGTTCTACTTTCCTCCCACTCACATCTTTCGAGAGAAACTCCTTCTCCAGAAAGTTTCCGAATTTAGCAACAAAAGTCTTGCCTTCGGATCTGTGATAGAAGGTGTATCCAATAGTTTCCTTTGGATATCCTATGAAGACACATTTCTCCGATTTGGGTTCGAGCTTATCAGGTTGAAGCTTTTTCACATAAGCATCGCAGCCCCAAACTTTCAGAAACGACAACTTTGGTTTCTTGCCAAACCATAGTTCATAAGGTGTCGTCTCAACGGATTTTGATGGTGCCCTATTTAACGTGAATGTGGCCGTCTCTAAAGCATAAGCCCAAAACGATAGCGGTAAATCAGTAAGAGACATCATAGATCGCACCATATCTAGTAAAGTATGATTACGATGTTCGGATACACCATTACGCTGTGGTGTTCTGGGTGGCGTGAGTTGCGAAACTATTCTGCATTGTTTCAAATGTACACCAAACTCATAACTCAAATATTCTCCTCCACGATCAGATCGTAGAAACTTTATTTTCTTGTTACGATGATTTTCAACTTCACTCTGAAATTCTTTTAACTTGTCAAATGTTTCAGACTTATGTTTCATTAAGTAGATATACCCATATCTGCTTAAGTCATCTGTGAAGGTGACAAAATAACGATATCTGCCACGAGCCTCAATATTCATCGGACCTCATACATCTATATGTATGATTTCCAAAAAATTTGTTGCTCTCTCCATAGTACCGGATAACGGTGTTTTAGTCATCTTGCCCATGAGGCACGGTTCACAAGTACCAAGTGATTCATAATCAAGTGGTTCCAAAAGTCCATCGGTATGGAGTTTCTTCATGCGCTTTACACCGATATGACCTAAACGGCAGTGCCACAAATAAGTTGCACCATCATTATCAACTTTTCATATTTTGGCTTCAACATTATGAATATGTGTGTCACTACTATCGAGATTCAATCAGAATAGACCACTCTTCAAGGGTTCATGACCATAAAAGATATTACTCATATAAATAGAACAACCATTATTCTCTGATTTAAATGAATAACCGTCTCGCATTAAACAAGATCCAGATATAATGTTCATGCTCAACGCTGGCACCAAATAACAATTATTTAGGTCTAATACTAATCCCGAAGGTAGATGTAGAGGTCGCGTGCCAACCGCGATCACATTGACTTTGGAACCGTTTCCCACGCGCATCGTCACCTCGTCCTTATCCAATCTTCGCTTAATCCGTAGTCCCTGTTTCGAGTTGCAAATATTAGCAACAGAACCAGTATCAAATACCCAGGTGCTACTGCGAGCATTAGTAAGGTACACATCAATAACATGTATATCACATATACCTTTGTTCACCTTGCCATCCTTCTTATCCGCCAAATACTTGGGGCAGTTCTGCTTCTAGTGACCAGTCTGCTTGCAGTAGAAGCACTTAGTTTCAGGCTTAGGTCCAGACTTGGGTTTCTTCTCGTGAGCAGCAGCTTGCTTGCTGTTCTTCTTGAAGTTCCCCTTCTTCTTCCCTTTGCCCTTTTTTCTTGAAACTAGTGGTCTTGTTGACCATCAACACTTGATGCTCCTTTTTGATTTCTACCTCCGCAGCTTTCAGCATTGCGAAGAGCTCGGGAATAGTCTTATTCATCCCTTGCATATTATAGTTCATCACGAAGCTCTTATAGCTTGGTGGCAGTGATTGGAGAATTCTGTCAATGACGCAATCATCTGGAAGATTAACTCCCATCTGAATCAAGTGATTATTATACCCAGACATTTTTGAGTATATGCTCACTGACAGAACTACTCTCCTCCATCTTGCAGCTATAGAACTTATTGGAGACTTCATATCTCTCAATTCGGGCATTTGCTTGAAATATTAACTTCAACTCCTGGAACATCTCGTATGCTCCATGACGTTCAAAACATCGTTGAAGTCTCGATTCTAAGCCGTAAAGCATGGCACACTGAACTATCGAGTAGTCATCAGCTTTGCTCTACCAGACGTTCATAACATCTGGTGTTGCTCCAGCAGCAGGCCTGGCACCCAGCGGTGCTTCCAAGACGTAATTCTTCTGTGCAGCAATGAGGATAATCCTCAAGTTACGGACCCAGTCCGTGTAATTGCTACCATCATCTTTCAACTTTGCTTTCTCAAGGAACGCATTAAAATTCAACGGAACAATAGCACAGCCCATCTATCTACAATCAAACATACATAAGCAATATACTATCAGGTACTAAGTTCATGATAAATTTAAGTTCAATTAATCAAATTACTTAAAGAACTCCCACTTAGATAGACATCCCTCTAATCCTCTAAGTGATCATGTGATCCAAATCAACTAAACCATGTCCGATCATCACGTGAGATGGAGTAGTTTCATTGGTGAACATCACTATGTTGATCATATCTACTATATGATTCACGCTCGACCTTTCGGTCTCCGTGTTCCGAGCCCATATCTGCATATGCTTGGCTTGTCAAGTATAACCTGAGTATTCCGCGTGTGGAACTGTTTTTGCACCCGTTGTATTTGAACGTAGAGCCTATCACACCCGATCATCACGTGGTGTCTCAGCACGAAGAACTTTTGCAACGGTGCATACTCAGGGAGAACACTTCTTGATAATTTAGTGAGAGATCATCTTATAATGCTACCGTCAATCAAAGCAAGATAAGATGCATAAAAGATAAAAATCACATGCAATCAATATAAGTGATATGATATGGCCATCATCATCTTGTGCCTGTGATCTCCATCTCCGAAGCACCGTCATGATCACCATCGTCACCGGCGTGACACCTTGATCTCCATCGTAGCATCGTTGTCATCTCGCCAATCTTATGCTTCCACGACTATCGCTACCGCTTAGTGATAAAGTAAAGCATTACAGCGCGATTGCATTGCATACAATAAAGCGACAACCATATGGCTCCTGCCAGTTGCCGATAACTCGGTTACAAAACATGATCATCTCATACAATAAAATTCAGCATCATGTCTTGACCATATCACATCACAACATGCCCTGCAAAAACAAGTTAGACGTCCTCTACTTTGTTGTTGCAAGTTTTACGTGGCTGCTACGGGCTTAAGCAAGAACCAATCTCACCTACGCATCAAAACCACAACGATACTTTGTCAAGTTGGTGCTGTTTTAACCTTCGCAAGGACCGGGCGTAGCCACACTCGGTTCAACTAAAGTTGGAGAAACTGTCACCCGCAAGCCACCTATGTGCAAAGCACGTCGGGAGAACCGGTCTCGCGTAAGCGTACGCGTAATGTCAGTCCGGGTCGCTTCATCCAACAATACCTCCGAACCAAAGTATGACATGCTGGTAAGCAGTATGACTTATATCACCCACAACTCACTTGTGTTCTACTCGTGCATATAACATCAACACATAAAACCTAGGCTCTGATGCCACTGTTGGGGAACGTAGTAATTTCAAAAAAATTCCTACGCACACGCAAGATCATGGTGATGCATAGCAACGAGAGGGAAGAGTGTGATCTAAGTACCCTTGTAGATCGACAACGGAAGTGTTTGGTTGATGTAGTCGTACGTATCCATGGCCCGACCGATCAAGCACCGAAACTACGGCACCTCCGAGTTCTAGCACACGTTCAGCTCGATGACGATCCCCGGACTCCAATCCAGCAAAGTGTCGGGGAAGAGTTCCGTCAGCACGATGGCGTGGTGAGGATCTTGATGTACTACTGTCGCAGGGCTTCGCCTAAGCACCGCTACAATATTATCGAGGACTATGGTGGCAGGGGGCGCCGCACACGGCTAAGAATATGATCACGTGGATCAACTTGTGTCTCTCTGGGGTGCCCCTGCCTCCGTATATAAAGGCTCAAGGGGGGGGGGGTGAAGCCGGCCTAGAGGTGGCGCGCCAGGAGGAGTCCTACTCCCTCCGGGAGTAGGATTCCCCCCCCCCCAATCCTAGTTGGAATAGGATTCGCGGAGGGGGGAAAAGAGAAAGGGGGGTCGGCCCCCTCTCCTTGTCCTATTCGGACCAAGGGAGGGGAGGGGCGCGCGGCCCATCTCAGGCCACCTCTTCTCTTTTCCACTAAGGCCCATATAGCTCCCGGGGGTTTCCGGTAACCTCCCGATACTCCGGTAAAATCCCGATTTCACCCGAAACACTTCCGATATCCAAACATAGGCTTCCAATATATCAATCTTTATGTCTCGACCATTTCGAGACTCCTCGTCATGTCTGTGATCACATCCGGGACTCCGAACAACCTTCGGTACATCAAAACGTATAAACTCATAATGTAACTATCATCGAAACCTTAAGCGTGCGGACCCTACGGGTTCGAGAACAATGTGACTTGACCGAGACATGTCTCCGGTCAATAACCAATAGCGGGACCTGGATGCCCATATTGGCTCCTACATATTCTACGAAGATCTTTATCGGCCAGACCGCATAACAACATACGTTGTTCCCTTTGTCATCGGTATGTTACTTGCCCAAGATTCGATCGTCGGTATCCAATACCTAGTTCAATCTCGTTACCGGCAAGTCTCTTTACTCGTTCCATAATACATCATATCACAACTAACTCATTAGTTGCATTGCTTGGAAGGCTTAAGTGATGTGTATTACCGAGAGGGCCCAGAGATACCTCTCCGACGATCGGAGTGACAAATCCTAATCTCGAAATACGTCAACCCAACATGTACCTTTGGAGACACCTATAGAGCACCATTATAATCACCCAGTTACGTTGTGACGTTTGGTAGCACACAAAGTGTTCCTCCGGCACACGGGAGTTACATAATCTCATAGTCATAGGAACATGTATAAGTCATGAAGAAAGCAATAGCAACATACTAAACGATCGGGTGCTAAGCTAATGCAATGGGTCATGTCAATCAGATCATTCAACTAATGATGTGATCCCGTTTAATCAAATGACAACTCTTTGTCCATGGTTAGGAAACATAACCATCTTTGATTAACGAGCTAGTCAAGTAGAGGCATACTAGTGACACTCTGTTTGTCTATGTATTCACACATGCATTATGTTTCCGATTAATACAATTTTAGCTTGAATAATAAACTTTTATCATGATATAAGGAAATAAATAATAACTTTATTATTGCCTCTAGGGCATATTTCCTTCATCTTCATCTTCTATTTGTTTTCTTTTCTTTATGCAATTGGCAATATAAGGATTTTCAATGCAACTTACCTCACGATACATATAAATTTACTCTAGATCAAATCCAAGAAGTTTATAACGGGCAAATTCTGGAAGATAATTAGTTATATGTTTCATTTCTTCGTAACCCATAAAAAAACTAAGTTCATTATGATGTGCAAGGGAAATCAAGTCATCACAATTTTTGGATACGATACGATCATGAAACCATTTGCATTGGGTATTGAAATGATCATGTTCATTGCAAAGCTCACAAGTATGGCCAATATAATTTAAATTTTCAGCACATTCATCTAGCCTTTCTTGCAACAATTTATTTTCTAAGTACTTATGCCTCTTGCAATATCTATCTTCCTTATTTGGTGTGTACTTACAAACCCAATGTACTCCACAAAAATTGACATATTTATAGGAGACATTTTCATCATAACTAGTGGAATCATCATTAGTATCATGGATATTCAAAGAATTCATACTAACAACATTGCAATCATGCTCATCATTCAAATATTTAGTGCCAAACATTTTATAGATTTCTTCTTCTAGCACTTGAGCACAATTATCCTTTCCATCATACTCACGAAAGATATTAAAAAGATGAAGCGTATGAGGCAAACTTAATTCCATTTTTTTTGTAATTTTCTTTTATAAACTAAACAAGTGATAAAACAAGAAACTAAAAGACTCGATTGCAAGATCTAAAGATACACCTTCAAGCGCTAATCTCCCCGGCAACGGCGCCAGAAAAGAGCTTGATGTCTACTACACAACCTTATTCTTGTAGACGTTGTTGGGCCTCCAAGTGCAGAGGTTTGTAGGACAGTAGCAAATTTCCCTCAAGTGGATGACCTAAGGTTTAGCAATCCGTAGGAGGCGTAGGATGAAGATGGTCTCTCTCAAGCAACCCCGCAACCAAATAACAAAGAGTCTCTTGTGTCCCCAACACACCCAATACAATGGTAAATTGTATAGGTGCACTAGTTCGGCGAAGAGATGGTGATACAAGTGGTATATGGATAGTAGATAAAGGTATTTGTAATATGAAATTATAAAAACAGAAAGGTAACTAATGATAAAAGCGAGCGTAAACGGTATTGCAATGCGTTCAAACAAGGCCTAGGGTTCATACTTTCGCTAGTGCAAGTTCCCTCAACAATAATAACATAATTGGATCATATAACTATCCCTCAACATGCAATAAAGAGTCACTCCAAAGTCACTAATTGCGGAGAACGAATGAAGAGATTACGGTAGGGTACGAAACCACCTCAAAGTTATTCTTTCCAATCAATCCGTTGGGCTATTCCTATAAGTGTCACAAACAGCCCTAGAGTTCGTACTAGAATAACACCTTAAGACACAAATCAGCCAAAACCCTAACGTCACCTAGATACTCCAATGTCACCTCAAGTATCCGTGGGTATGATTATACGATATGCATCACACAATCTCAGATTCATCTATTCAACCAACACATAGAACCTCAAAGAGTGCCCCAAAGTTTCTACCAGAGAATCACGACGAAAACGTGTGCCAACCCCTATGCATAGGTTCATGGGCGGAACCCGCAAGTTGATCACCAAAACATACATCAAGTGAATCATGTGGTATCCCATTGTCACCACATATACGCATGGCAAGACATACATCAAGTGTTCTCAAATCTTTAAAGACTCAATCTGATAAGATAACTTCAAAGGGGAAACATAATCCATTACAAAAGAGTAGAGGGGAGGAGAAAACATCATAAGATCCAGCTATAATAGCAAAGCTCGCAATACATCAAGATCATATGACCTCAAGAACATGAGACACAGAGAGAGAGAGAGAGAGAGATCAAACACATAGCTACTAGTACATACCCTCAGCCCCGAGGGAGAACTACTCCCTCCTCGTCATGGAGAGCACCGGGATGGTCAAGATGGACACCGGAGAGGGATTCTCTCCTCCGGCAGGGTGCCGGAACGGGTCTAGATTGGCTTTCAGTGGCTACGGAGGCTTCTGGCGGCGAAACTCCTGATCTATTGTGCTCCTCGATGTTTTTAGGGTATATGGAGATATATATAGGTGGAAGAAGTACATCAGGGGGGCCACGAGGGGCCCACGAGGGTGGAGGGCGCGCCCAGGGGGGTGGGCGCACCCCCTACCTCGTAGCCTCCTCATTGCCTCCCTTACGTGGACTCCAAGTCTCCCGGGTTGCTTTCCTTCCAAAAATAAGTTCCGTGAAGTTTTAGGTCAATTGGACTCTGTTTGATTTTCCTTTTCTGCGATACTCTAAAACAAGGTAAAAACAGAAACTCGCGCTGGGCTCTGGGTTAATAGGTTAATCCCAAAAATGATATAGAAGTGTATAATAAAGGCCATAAACATCCAAAACAGTAGATAATATAGCATGGAGCAATAAAAAATTATAGATACGTTGGAGACGTATCAGCAGTCGGGGGGCGAATCGATTTTTTTCAGATGCACTTCCTTGCGTGCGAAGATGTAGCTGGTGGGTCCTAGCAGTCAGGGGGGCGAATCGTTTTTTTTTCACAGACGCACTTCCTTTCGTGCGAAGATGTAGCTGGTGGGTCCCAGCAGTCAGGGGGCGAATCATTTTTTCGCAAAATACGGTGGCCCTTCCGGTGGGTCCCCGCTGTCAGGTGGAGGAATAATTATTTTGTGTGTAATAAGGAGGCACTTCCTTGCGGCTACCGTGGACCTAGCTGTCAGCCTCTCCACGTACAGTCCACGTCTGATGGAAGTCGTTCCTTGACCACGTTGACCATGCCGCGCTGAGAGCACCAGGGCGGTGGACGACGGCGAGGCCTAGGAAGGGGACGATGCGGAGCCGGGGAAGACGCGGCAGTGGATATACACGCGGAGAGGAGTATGAGGGCTCACTGGTTCGGCTGTGCTGCCGTCGCCGCAGAATAACAAGGGGTGTGGGTGAGTGGAGGGATGGCCTGGCCAGCGGTGGGAGTAGTAGGGGGGTGAAGCCTCCGCGGCAGCACAGCCGGCCACGGGAGGCAGGAGCAGGCGGTACGACCAGCGCTGCTTTGGGCGGCTGGAGAAAGAAGACCAGAGGTTGAAGAAGCACGACGGCCATTGGATGGACATCGTACGGTCACTACACCTAGAATCGTTTATATTGACTAAGTTGACAAAGCCCTTGGTACGTCAACTTAGTAGGTCCACAGGTCAGCTTCCGAAACGGTGTGCCCCAGATGTCAGGGGGAGGAATCATTTTTTGGGCGGGTGAAGCTAGATTATCCGAGATTGAAGAAAAAGCACGACATCCATTGGATGGACATCCAACGGCCACTGCTGCTAGAACCGTGTGTTGACTATAAGTTGACAAAGCCTTGCATACACGTCAACTCTGTTTTTTAGGGGACGCGTCAACTTAGTAAGGCCAGAAGTGTGTGGCAGAGAACATATAGCCCATTTGAGATTTGTAAGAATGTGTAGCCCATTTTTGAATTCTAATGGAATTTACTATAGCCCATTTACAGTTTGTTAAAAGTACAGCCCATTTCAACCAACCGTTCAAAACAGAATTCAATAAAATTTCCCACATTTTGATGGGATCCGAAATATTTTTATCCCGAAATTTCTAGTGAGATTAAATACAATTTCAATGAAAATTTATATTACGTAAAAATCCAATGAAACATTGCGCTCGCAACAATTAATGAAATGAAAAATTTCAATATCCAAAAATAATATTTTATAAAGTAATCACGTGTTTAGTGCATTTTTTATAATTACTGCCCCCGTTTTTATAATTACATCCCATTTATTATTACTTAAAGCCCATTTTCTTGTTAAGCATAATGCATCCCTCCTAGGAAAGATTTGCAGCCCAACAGGGCAGAGAATAACAACTTGACCTTGCCTGGGTATTCCTAAAAAAAGTATAGCTGGGCTAGCCATTTTCATCTTGAAAAAAATTAATATCTGGGCTGGATATCTGGCCTGGGCTAGACGGGCCATAGCCCGCCCAGTTAAAACATGCAGCGATGTTTTCGTTGTTGTTCAGAGGAGAAAAATTAATATCTGCGCTAAACATCGAAAAACTCTGCTGTGCTCACACCTCAAAAACACAAATACTGCTCGAGCTGCTTGGTCCCAGCTTGTAACATCCCAAATTTTCAATTTGGAATGTCATACACTAGATCATCATGCATATCATATTTCTTGCATTTTGCCGATCCTAGAAATTTCACGCAACTCAAGGACCCTCGGAGAGAGTGGGAGATTTCGTCACTTTCATATTTGAGTTCTTCTCAAATTTTGAAGAAAGGATCATTGGTTTTGTCGGAGTTTTATTTGCCTTTTATTTGGATAGGGAAAAATGCGCGTTTTCAAAAATTTGCATTTTAGGTCCCGAGAAAAGTTCATTTTGTTCGACTCATTTTTAGGAGTCGAGGAAAATTTACTTTAGCAGTTTTGGAGTTCGTTTAGTCCTCTTTTCTTTTGTTTTTCTGCGCGCGAAACCGATTTAAAAAAAATCCAGCAGCGCGCCTTGGGCCAAGGCCCAGCAAGCAGGCCGGCCGGCCAGGCCTCGCCCGCGCCGCGCGCCAGCGCACCAGGGAGCCGCCGCCTAGGAGTCCTAGTTGGACTCCGTTTGCCTTTTTCCAATCTCCCTCTCCTTCTCTTTTTCCTCCTCCTTTTCTTGCCTCTACCCCAAGTATCCTCTCCCCTCACCTATATAAATACCCAAGCACCCCCCCCTCTAAACCCACACCAAACCCCAAGCCCCTCACCCCGCGCCCCCAAGCCGCGCCTTGCCCTTGTGCCGCCGCCGCCCTTGCTCGCCGACGCCGGAGCCCCTCGCCGGAGCCTCGCCGGAGGTAGCCCCGCGCCGCATCTCTTCTTTTCCTCGGTTTGGTTTTCTTCTAAATCGTTCTGGTTATTTTTCTCATCTTTCCGATTCTTTTCTTCTCTAAACCGTTCGAGTTTTCTAGATCGGTTTTTAGTTCATTTTTTTTCTTGAAACCCTAGATCGGATTCGTCTTCTTTTCCGATTTAGTTGCCTAGATACCGTTCGCCGGACCATTCGTCCTAACGAACGTGATCACCGGATTCTTCTAGGTTAACGAACGTCCATTCGCTTAACCGTTCTTCTTTTTCTTTCCGTCGGATTTATTCCGCGATCGCGATCTCAGATCCGATCTTCGTTCTAGTCTATCTTCTTGCTCATTTATCGGAATCAGGTGATTCAATCGCCTGGAGTTTCGTTTCGAAACCGCCTTTCGGACTAATCAACTTAAACAAGTTTTTGCTATGATAAAATTTGACCTAGTTTCAACTTGCTAGAACCGAGTTGTTTTCTTCCGCCGTTTGTTTTCGGTTTCTTTGTTCGGTTCTTTCTCTCTTTGCAACTGGAGTTCTTAAGTTGAACTTTCTGGTTCGATCTCTTGTTCGAGTTTTACCTATGCATTAGATGAGTACTTATTGTATGCTTGTTGTTTGTCTGCGATAGATTACCCGGATTGCGCCGCTTGTTACTTTGAATCTCTAGGACTCGCGGATCATCAGCAAGGCAAGTAACACTTTGATCATACCTTTCTACAACCCAGTTTTATTGCATTAGATCCATCCTCACAGATTGCATGATTAGGATCTAATTAAATTGTGGGATGGGATGTAGCTTAGGTAGTACCTATTACCTGTTTATTATGAAACCTTTGGGAGTTACTTCTACGTTTGCTTATTATGCCATGCTATGCTAGTAGACGTGGATTGGGTGAGTGATATCCATGACAGATGTGAGATTGAAAATTATAATGGTCTATCTAAGGTGGCAACTTAAACACACATCTGGGTGGACTGAGGCACCTGATGTCTATCAGGACTTGCCTGTTTTATTTTGGACCGCCACCCAGGCTCAAAGGGGTCATAAGATCTTTCATGCTAAATACTTACGTGTGCAGCCACAAGCCATTATGGGCTCTGGCATAGTTGACTAAGTCATGCGAACTCTTACAGGGTAGACTAGCAGATGTAGGGGAAGTAGGTGTACCGGTCTATCCATCGTAAGGTGCTAGTGCTTCTGAAAGACTGTGTCTCGGTCATCCGTTTCTCAAACACCAGTAGTGCGAGAAATCCAACGGAGGCGATCGAGTCTTGTGGGGAAAAGTGCGCAAACCTCTGCAGAGTGTAATAAACTAATCATGATTAGTCGTGTCCCCGGTTGTGGACAATCTTGAGTATCTAGTACTTGAATATCATGTGAATCTCATCATGTTACTTCTAATTAATATTGTTGGGTTTTAATTGTCCACTTTTAATTGGGATTGAGAGTGCTGTCAACCATTCGCAATGTTTAACAACCACCATGATAGTTAAATAAATTTATTCCTTTGCAGTAGGGAAAAACTGGCTTTACGCAAAACAGTAACCATAGAGCTTTCCACCAGCCAAATATGCATATAGTATAGCTGTTTCATTTCATCATTCTCTATGTGTTACTTTGCCAGCATATTCCATGTGCTGACCCGTTTTCGGGCTGCAACGTTAATGTTGCAGACTTTTCAGTCGATGATTAAGGTGCTTTTAGGTCGTGGTTCTATACTCAGTGATGCCATTGGAGTTGATGGACCCATTTATCTTCCAAGTCTTCCGCTATTATCGATATTAGATGGCCTTAAGCCATATTATTGTAATAAGTTCTCTTTTGGGACATCGTTGTAATAAGTGTGTGATTGCCACTCTGCTATAAATCCTTCGAAGTACTGTGTGGTGTCAGCATTACTGATCCAGGGATGACATCGGAGCACAGTAGACTTGATCCATTCGGGTCGGGTCACTACAGAGATGGTATCAGAGCACACGCTGACTGTAGGACACGACCACTAAGTTAAAGCCATAGATCACTATTCTCTCCTCATTTTCTAACTCCTCATCTTTTCTACTCTTTAGGATGAAGGACGCGAAGATTAAGTATGCTCAACCGGATGACGGCACACCTTTTGGATTTCACTTGAAGGAAGTCACCAAGTACCTAAACATTGGACTACCAAGTTTCACGGGAACCTTCAACGCCACTCTGCCTGAAGAGGAGCACTGGAAGATTCAAGCTCACATTCCGGGAAGGACATTCGCGCCAATCACGAAGCCCATAGATAGTGTTTTCAATGCACCAACTTGGAGTCTAGGAAGGAGCATGGCAGCCCATATCACCATAGGACGCATTGGAGAAGTTTATCAAGAAGACCTCAAGGACACTATCTACCAGATTTGCGGACGCCAAGATGAACAATGGGAGTTAGTCACCACCAAGAAGGATAGATCCATTGCAGCATTCATCCAGGAGTTCAACCAGCACATTTGACGCCACGAGAACCAGATGTGCAACGATATGATAGAGTTGAAGAATGCGAAGACAAGGATCATCGAGCTAGAAGGAGAACTGAAGGCTACATGCAAGGACTACATGGACGAGATCGTAGCTCTAGCAAGACACAACGTCAACCTTAAGCAGGAGATTGAAGAACTCAAGAGGGAGTTAGCATCCAGGAAGGAAGACATGTACGTCGCATGTCCGAACAACTACATCATTCTCGACGATACCGATTCGGATCCAAGTGAACCCGACTTTGAAGACGAAGCTGGAGCGGACATCATGGAGTCTTCCACCGGTTCAGATTTTTAGATGACCACCAAATATTAGTAGTATTTCCCCCCATGTAAACACTATAGTTCGAGCACTTTTGCAATAGCTAGACCGTTTGTAAGCCCGTGTTTGATTGAATGAAGTGATTTTGTGTGAATTTGCTCATGTGCATTGGGGTAGTGTTTTCTCTCTAGACCTCATTCTATTCTTATTTCTCTTCTTTTCTAAACCCTCAGATGCCTCCGAGACGTGACAATGGATTTCCACTGGAGCTTACTCAGTTGATCCAACAGCAGAATCAGTTGATGCAGATGTTAGTTCAGAACCAGCAGAACAACAACAACAACCCACCACAACCACCACCACCTGTTGACCACTTAGCCCATTTCCTTAGGCTAAATCCGCCGGTGTTTTCTAGTAGCATCGAGCCGATAGTAGCAGGAGATTGGCTCCGCAAGATAGGAAGGGAGTTGACCACTGTAGGATGCACGGATGGTGAGAAAGTGAAGTTTGCCGCACATCAGTTAGAAGGACCCGCGGCAGCATGGTGGGAGAATTTCACAGCCACCTTCCCAGTTGACACCGTCACATGGGAATAGTTCCAGCAAGCTTTCCGCACTGCACACGTTTCAGCAGGAGCTATGGCCATGAAGAAGCGTGAGTTTCGCAACTTACGCCAAGGAGGAAGGACAGTTGGCCAGTATGTTGACGACTTCAGCAAGTTAGCATGTTATGCCCCAGATGACGTTGCTACGGATGCAACTAAGTAGGAGAAGTTTCTGGAAGGATTAAATGATGAGTTAAGCATGCAGTTGATGGTGGGAAGTTTCAACAACTACCAGGAGTTGGTAGATCGTGCTATCTTGATTGAAGGGAAGCAACAGCAGATTGAGAACCGTAAGAGGAAGTATGGACAGGGAAAGTATAACTCTGGAGCCCAGCAGAAGCCCCGTTTTACCCCTAAATCAGGATTTCAGTTTCAGCATACCCATGGAGGAGGTATTTCGCACAACCACAATGGCCACAAGAATGGTAATGGGAATGGAGGAAGCAACGGCCAGAACCGGACCACCCCATCAACCCCATCCAAGAGAGATCTGAGTCAAGTCACCTGTTTCAAGTGTTCCAAGACCGGACATTATGCTAATGAATGTCCTGAAGGCCAGAATGGAAATGGCAATGGAAGCTCAGGGAAGAAGCCGAACCCTTTCAATAGGGGACAGGTGAACCACATTAGCGTGGAGGAGGTTGAAGATCAGCCTGATGCAGTAATCGGTAAGTTTTTGGTTAAGTCATTTACCGCACTCGTTCTTTTCGACACTGGTGCATCACATTCATACATATCAAGGGGATTTGTGGAAAAATATAGCCTGCCCATTAGGATGCTTAAAACACCTATGCTAGTAAGTTCGCCAGGAGCAGAATACATGGCCAGTCAAGGATGTTTTCAGGTGCCATTAAGCATAGGAAGGCATGTTTTCCCAACGGATTTGATCATTCTGGAATCCCAAGGTCTGGATGTAATTCTCGGTATGGATTGGTTGTCGATGTATGGAGGAAACTTCGATTGTGCTAGTAAGTCAATTTTGCTTACAACACCAGAAGGAAGAAGGATCAAGTATGTATCTCGGCATGTGCCAAATAGGACACAAGTAAATTGCCTAACAGGAGTTGTGCAGGAGGAAGTACCAGTGGTAAAGGATTTTCCTGATGTATTTCCTGAAGAGTTGCCAGGCATGCCACCGGATAGAGACATTGAGTTTTTGATTGAGCTTTTGCCAGGCACTGGGCCAATATCGAAGCGACCATACAGGATGCCCGCAAAGGATTTGGTGGAAATTAAGAAGCAGATTAAGGAGTTATTGGAGAAAGGTTACATTCGCCCAAGTTCTTCGCCTTGGGGATCACCCGTACTTCTAGTGGAGAAGAAGGATGGATCATTACGGATGGTTGTTGATTACCGTGGATTGAATGAAGTAACCATCAAGAACAAGTACCCACTGCCAATGATAAATGATCTGTTTGATCGTTTGCAAGGAGCTAAAGTGTTTTCCAAGATCGATTTGCGATCAGGGTACCACCAGTTGAAGATTCGAGAACAGGATATTCCTAAGACAGCATTCACCACAAGATATGGACTGTATGAGTATACCGTTATGTCATTCGGATTGACTAACGCACCTGCCTATTTTATGAACCTGATGAACAAAGTGTTTATGGAGTTTTTGGATAAGTTTGTTGTAGTGTTCATTGATGATATCCTGGTTTATTCAAAGAATGAAGAAGAGCATAAGGAACATTTGCGTTTGGTTTTGGAGAAACTAAGGGAACATCAGTTATATGCCAAATTTAGCAAATGTGAGTTTTGGTTGAAGGAAGTAGGATTCCTCAGACACGTTATATCCGGAGAAGGGATAGCAGTTGACCCCACAAAGGTTGAGACCATAACCGAATGGGAAGCACCAACGACAGTTGGAGAGATTCGGAGTTTTCTTGGACTCACAGGATACTACCGGAGATTCATTGAGAACTTTTCAAAGATTGCAAAGCCTATGACGGAGTTGTCGAAGAAGGATACCAAGTTCAATTGGACTGAGGAGTGTGAGGCTATTTTCCAGGAGTTGAAGAAACATTTGGTTACCTCACCAGTGTTGATTTTGCCAGATCAGACCAAGGATTATGAGGTGTATTGCGACGCTTCACGTCGAGGACTTGGAGCAGTGCTTATGCAGGAAGGGAGAGTTGTTTCGTATGCTTCACGACAACTGAAGCCTCATGAGTTGAACTACGCCACACATGATTTGGAGTTAGCAGCCGTAGTGCATGCATTGAAGACATGGAGACATTTCCTCATTGGAAATCATTGCGAGGTGTACACGGATCACAAGAGTTTGAAGTACATTTTCACGCAGAAGGAGTTGAATCTCAGACAAAGGAGATGGTTGGAGCTCATCAAGGATTATGATATGAGATTGCATTACCATCCCGGTAAAGCTAATGTAGTAGCTGACGCATTGAGCCGTAAGAGCCACGTCAATACATTAATGACGGGAGAAATACCCCGGGAGTTATTAGAAAACCTTCGCGAACTAAGTTTAGAGATAGTTCCGAAAGGCTATGTAGCAGCATTGGAGATTCAGTCAACATTGATGGATAAAATTAGAGAAGCTCAGAAATCTGACAAGGAAATTGCTTCTATAAAGGAGAAACTAAGCAAAGGAAAAGCAAAGGGATTTCGTGAGGATGAGCACGATACCCTATGGTTTGAGGACCGTGTATATGTGCCAAATGACCCGGAGATCAGGAAGTTGATTCTACAAGAGGCACATGATTCACCATATTCAATTCACCCAAGAAATACCAAGATGTATTTGGATTTGAAGGAGACATTCTGGTGGACCGGAATGAAGAAGGATATTGCAACATATGTAGCAGTTTGTGATGTATGTCACAGAGTAAAGGCAGAGCATCAGAAGCCAGCCGGATTGTTGCAACCATTGCCGATACCCGAATGGAAGTGGGATAAGATAGGCATGGATTTTATCACAGGACTACCCAGGACGAAAGCAGGATATGACTCGATATGGGTAGTAGTTGATCGTTTGACGAAGGTAGCACATTTCATTTCAGTTAAGACCACTTACACCAGTGCTAAGTTGGCAAAGATATACATGACTAGGATCATTTCTTTGCATGGAGTACCAAGGAGTATTGTATCAGATAGAGGAACCCAATTTACCTCAAAGTTTTGGAATCAGTTGCATGAAACTTTGGGAACCAGGCTAGAGTTCAGCACCGCTTTTCATCCGCAGACAGATGGATAGACTGAGAGAGTCAATCAGATTTTGGAAGATATGCTGAGAGCTTGTGCACTAGATTATGGATTTAGTTGGGACGATAATTTACCATATGCGGAGTTTTCCTATAACAACAGTTACCAAACCAGTTTGAAGATGGCACCTTTCGAAGCTTTGTACGGAAGGAGGTGCAGGACACCGTTGTCAAGGGACGAAGTTGGAGACCGTCAGTTCTTTGGACCAGATTTGATTAAGGAGTCTGAACGGAAAGTTAAGTTGTTTCGCGATAGGCTCAAGGTAGCCCAGTCCAGGCAGAAGAGCTACACAGATTCTAAACGCAAGGAGACAGTTTACACAAACGGAGACAGAGTGTATCTCCGAGTATCCCCACTACGAGGAGTTAAACACTTTGGAGTTAAGGGAAAGTTAGCACCGCGTTTCGTTGGACCGTATAAGATCTTGCAACGTATGGGAGAAGTCGCTTATAAGTTGGAATTACCAGAGGGACTGTCAGGAGTTCATGATGTATTCCATGTTTCTCAGCTGAAGAAGTGTCACGCCGAGATGGCGGAGGTACCGCTAAGAGATACAGTGCCGCTTGAAGCGATTCAGTTGAAGGACGATTTAACGTATGAAGAGAAATCAGTCAAGATTCTCGATTATGCCAGTAGAGTTACCCGCAGCAAGGTTATCAAGTTTTGCAAAGTTCAGTGGAATCACCACTCAGAGGATGAAGCCACCTGGGAGAGAGAAGAAGATTTGCTCAAGGACCACCCTCACCTATTTTCTAGCCAACCCGAATCTCGAGGGCAAGATTCATCTTAAGGGGGTAGGTTTGTAACATCCCAAATTTTCAATTTGGAATGTTATACACTAGATCATCATGCATATCATATTTTCTTGCATTTTGCCGATCCTAGAAATTTCACGCAACTCAAGGACCCTCGGAGAGAGTTGGAGATTTCGTCATTTTCATATTTGAGTTCTTCTCAAATTTTGAAGAAAGGATCATTGGTTTTGTCGGAGTTTTATTTGCCTTTTATTTGGATAGGGAAAAATGCGCGTTTTCAAAAATTTGCATTTTAGGTCCCGAGAAAAGTTCATTTTGTTCGACTCATTTTTAGGAGTCGAGGAAAATTTACTTTAGCAGTTTTCGAGTTCGTTTAGTCCTCTTTTCTTTTGTTTTTCTGCGCGCGAAACCGTTTTAAAAAAATCCAGTAGCGCGCCTTGGGCCAAGGCCCAGTCAGTAGGCCGGCCGGCTAGGCCTCGCCCGCGCCGCGCGCCAGCGCACCAGGGAGCCGCCGCCGCCTAGGAGTCCTAGTTGGACTCTGTTTGCCTTTTTTTTTAATCTCCCTCTCCTTCTCTTTTTCCTCCTCTTTTTCTTGCCCCCTACCCCAAGTATCCTCTCCCCTCACCTATATAAATACCCAAGCACCCCCCCCTCTAAACCCACACCAAACCCCAAGCCCCTCACCCCGCGTCCCCAAGCCGCGCCTTGCCCGCGCCGCCGCCCTGCGTCACCGCCGCCCGCACCCTGCGTCACCGCCGCCGCCGCCCTTGTGCCGCCGCCGCCGCCCTTGCTCGCTGACGCCGGAGCCCCTCGCCGGAGCCTCGCCGGAGGTAGCCCCGCGCTGCATCTCTTCTTTTCCTCGGTTCGGTTTTCTTCTAAATCGTTCCGGTTCTTTTTCTCATCTTTCCGATTCTTTTCTTCTCTAAACCGTTCCGGTTTTCTAGATCAGTTTTTCTTTCGGTTTTTTTTCTCGAAACCCTAGATCGGATTCGTCTTCTTTTCCGATTTAGTTGCCTAGAGACCGTTCGCCGGACCATTCGTCCTAACGAACGTGATCACCGGATTCTTCTAGGTTAACGAACGTCCGTTCGCTTAACCGTTCTTCTTTTTCTTTCCGTCAGATTTATTCCGCGATCGCGATCTCAGATCCGATGTTCGTTCTAGTCTGTCTTCTCGCTCATTTATCGGAATCAGGTGATTCAAGCGCCTGGAGTTTCGTTTCGAAACCGCCGTTCCGACTAATCAACTTAAACAAGCTTTTGCTATGGTAAAATTTGACCTAGTTTCAACTTGCTAGAACCGAGTTGTTTTCTTCCGCCGTTTGTTTTCGGTTTCTTTGTTCGGTTCTTTATCTCTTTGCAACCGAAGTTCTTGAGTTGAACTTTTTGGTTCGATCCCTTGTTCGAGTTTTACCTGTGCATTAGATGAGTACTTATTGTATGCTTGTTGTTTGTCTGCGATAGATTACCCGGATTGCGCCGCTTGTTACTTTGAATCTCTAGGACTCGTGAATCATCAGCAAGGCAGGTAACACTTTGATCATACCTTTCTACAACCCAGTTTTATTGCATTAGATCCATCCTCACACATTGCATGATTAGGATCTAATTAAATTGTGGGATGGGATGTAGCTGAGGTAGTACCTATTACCTGTTTATTATGAAACCTTTGGGAGTTACTTCTACGTTTGCTTATTATGCCATGCTATGCTAGTAGACGTGGATTGGGTGAGTGATATGCATGACAGATGTGAGATTGAAAATTTTAATGGTTTATCTAAGGTGGCAACTTAAACACACATCTGGGTGGATTGAGGCACCTGATGTCTATCAGGACTTGCCTGTTTTATTTTGGACCGCCACCCAGGCTCAAAGGGATCATAAGATCTTTCATGCTAAATACTTACGTGTGCAGCCACAAGCCATTATGGGCTCTGGCATAGTTGACTAAGTCATGCGAACTCTTACAGGGTAGACTAGCAGATGTAGGGGAAGTAGGTGTACCGGTCTATCCATCGTAAGGTGCTAGCGCTTCTGAAAGACTGTGTCTCGGTCATCCGTTTCTCAAACACCAGTAGTGCAAGAAATCCAACGGAGGCGATCGAGTCTTGTGGGGAAAAGTGCGCAAACCTCTGCAGAGTGTAATAAACTAATCATGATTAGCCGTGTCCCCGGTTATGGACAATCTTGAGTATCTAGTACTTGAATATCATGTGAATCTCATCATGTTACTTCTAATTAATATTGTTGGGTTTTAATTGTCCACTTTTAATTGGGATTGAGAATGCTGTCAACCATTCTCAATGTTTAACAACCACCATGATAGTTAAATAAATTTATTCCTTTGCAGTAGGGAAAAACTGGCTTTACACAAAACAGTAACCATAGAGCTTTCCACCAGCCAAATATGCATATGGTATAGCTGTTTCATTTCATCATTCTCTATGTGTTACTTTGCCAGCATATTCCATGTGCTGACCCGTTTTCGGGCTGCAACGTTAATGTTGCAGACTTTTCAGACGACGATTAAGGTGCTTTTACGTCGTGGTTCTATACTCAGTGATGTTGTTGGAGTTGATGGACCCATTTATCTTCCAAGTCTTCCGCTGTTATCGATATTAGATGGCCTTAAGCCATATTATTGTAATAAGTTCTCTTTTGAGACATCGTTGTAATAAGTGTGTGATTGCCACTCTGCTATAAATCCTTCGAAGTACTGTGTGGTGTTAGCATTACTGATCCAGGGATGACACCGGAACACAGTAGACTTGATCCATTCGGGTCGGGTCGCTACACAGCTGTCGGCCGCTTCTTGTGCAATTCTCTCGTTTATTGACTACTACATAGGTTGACAATGGTGTGGGACCGTGATGTCAGGAAACCAGGAGGAAGCATAATAAATTATAGTTATATATATAATAAGGAGGCACTTGCGTACGTGAGGCTATGGACCTGGTGGGTCCCCATTGTCATCCTCGCCAAGTAAAGTCATCTCCTCGCCCGCGCGCGCTTTCCGCCCGAAACAGTCAGCGCTGCCCTCCCTACTTCCCGGTGCAGGCGATTGCTCTGCCTTCAAACGACACAAGTGCCATCCGTCCGTCCATCTGCTGCCCACATTAATGATACGCGGTTGCCGAGGCGGCTACTCCGGCACCACATGTCCGTCCCTTCGCCCGCCCACCATTGCTATATAAACTGCTGTACCGGCCATAGCCGCAGTCATCCGCATATGTTCCCTTTCTCCTGTCCACACCACTACTGCCCACCATGGTTTCCTCGCGCTCCAGCGCTCTTTCGGATGGGTGGACGACGGACCACAAGGAGATGGCAACCATTGCTGCCGACCGGCTGGCCGGCAGGCAGCCAACCCCCTCGTCCGCGCCATCCTCGCCGGTGCATTGCACCATGACCATCGGCGAGGCCCGTGCCCAATATATGGACAGGGTGAGGAAGATGCGTGAGGAGCAGTTCCGGGAGGCATAGGCCGACGCCGCCTACAACCACCATCTCCTCGAGGAGCACCTGCAGGCGGAGGAGCAGATCGCCGCGGAGCGGGCGGAGTAGGAGGCGCTGCTCGACTCGTACCGCTCCGCCCGCAAGGGCCGCCTTGAGCGCTGGCGGTACCGGATGCAGGTGGCGGAGGCTGCGGCCGCCTACAAAGAGTCTAGCAAAGAGGGCGATGAAGCGGGCGAGGCACTGTTTGGCGAGACCGAGGACGAGGTAGAGGACAATGCCGGCTCCGACGAGTCACCGCTCTGCTGGCATCGACGAGGCCCTGCTCCGCCGAGGCCCCGCGGCGGCAACAACAAGGCAGAGGACACCGCTGGCTCCGCCGAGGCCCCGCCCCACCAACAACGAGGTAGAGGACATCACCGGCTCTGCCGAGGCCCTGCCCCGCTGCCAACGAGGCCGCGCCACACAGAAAATGAGGAAGAGTAGAACACGGTAGGTTGCCGCCGCTCGGGTCCAAGTAAGGCCACCGCTGCTACCCTCCGGTTGAAGCCAAGCTAGGCGGGTTGACCATTGACGGCCGGTTAGCTTCTTGGTGGCGACGTGGAGTCGGAGAGCTGCGCTGGAGAAGAACGCTGCTTCTACTTAACTGCTGGTGCAGTTGGCTGACTGACACGTGGGCCCAACAGGCCACATGTCAGTTATGCAACTGCACCTGCAGTTAAATCACTGAAGCTTCTGTTCGGCTCAGCGGGACACAGGTGGGTAGCTTCAGTTAATTAATTATACCTCCAGCGCACCCCTTTTTAGTTGAAGAATGTATGAAATGTAATGAAATCCGGCATGTTTATATGAAATCCGACCGTGTATGAATGAATTTATTTTGATTAGTTCAAATTCCTGTATCACTGGCATTGGATGAACATGCAAAACAATACGTACTAGCATTATTCCGAGGGTGATCACCTCGTTTGCAGCAATTTCACATGTACTCCCGCTGGTCCTTTCTAGTCTGCATACAAGTTTTGTCTGCAGTCAAAGTATCACTACTTTGACCAATCTTATACAAAAAAGTATGCACTTTCACAATGTGCGAAGTAAAAAGGAACAGAAGGATTACAAAGAGTTTGAGCAGCTTTCTCGTGTTTCTGTACATTGCAATCAAACACACAGTCCTGGCAATTCATAGAGAACATTCAAAATAATCGATGATTATGCATCTCAGCGACTCACATGTCAGAGGCAATATTTACTTCACAACTAAAGAATAAAGAAAAAATTGATCGACGTTGCTGACAGCAAAGGCCGTCCCACTCAAAAATATCAAACGCATGTCTTGCTAAAATCAATGAGCAAAATTTGACAAGGTTGTCCCATTCCAAAACATCAAATGCCTACGATTGTGGAATCGGTAGGGTTTGCCATCAGTTCGGACATTGACATGGCACCTCGTGCTAAATAAACCAATTGTTCTTTTTGTGCAGTTCCACCAAAATCAACCAAATGCGCACGTAGCTTGTATGATTTCACCCTTATATGTTGCAACGCCTTGAACTTATCGGCACCTCCTTTCTTGTGGTGGAAATGAATGATTTTATGTATTCATGAACATTTTGTGCAGTTCCCATTGAAATCAAGCTGAGCACCCCTGTTTGCACAAATACAAAAAAGGGATTAGTATAAAGCAAACGGTACTATGAATTGACAGTTTCAACACGCACATACATGGTCCATGTAGAGCACACTTTTAGAAAAATGGAACTCACCAGAAAGAATCCTAGAACAACATTGTACTCGCGCATCACAGCAAAAAGATGGAGATTTGTCAGTCCTTCTGAGCTGAAGTTAGTTTGGTCTTGTGGGGAGTAATGTAACCATCCTTCAACTGCTCCTTCTGATGAGAAGATAGACAGGGCTTCTTCATCCTGCCATAATCGGAACTAGTCACTTCACGTACTCCATATTCTTCTTCAGAGGAAGATGATCCTGTTGTGCAAAGACAAGAGGACTACTAAATGCTAGCATCCCTGTTTTCTTGAAAAAAAGGAAAGGAAATATTTAAAACAACATAGATGAAGCACTTCCCAAGGACAATATCACTTTTTCATGACAGTATCTAAACAGTAGCACAACACCAATAGAGATGACAAAGCTCAATCATATGGATGAAATCAGTGGGCGAGTACCAACCTTTGTCAGGAGGCTTATTGTGTAGAGCATACAGATGAAGCATTTCTCCGGAACCATATGTTGCTATCTACGGTGGTGGCCATGCTTATTATATACTCCTTGATTAGTTTAATGTTTCCAACATATTCTTGTGCAGTTCCACTAAAATATATGGTATCTTCAAAGAAGATCCCTGTTTGCACAAGTTGAGATAATTACATATTACACTAAGAGTGGCATCAAATCAGTGGCAAAACAATTGCTTGTTCCAGCCATAGCAATAAATTAAGATGCAAAACTATATCATTACTTGTGTCATCACAGTTCCAGTGCTTCATTACAGCACCGGGAGTTGATTTTTGTTTTTCTTCCGCTTGTTCTTCCCCTTTATCACTTGGTTCAATAACAGACAAGCTTCGCCTTCAATGTAAGATTTGGCATGTCAATTAGGGAGCAGAAGTATAGTACTAAACTTAATTTTCTGATGAAAGTCGCAAAATACAGGCCAGCAGTTGTGAAATATCCTTATCTTACCTCAATGGGATATTACGATGCACATACAGATTGGAAGTCTTGTCTCCATTTGTGCAGTTCACTAAAATCAAGCAACATTATCGTACAAGTAGCACAACATATGAAAGCACACTGCAGAATCATGTGAAAGAAGGCTAGTACTGACCTCTCATGATGCGGAATTCAAACAACTCACAAGAAGAAGATCTGAACCAAATTCGCCTTAACGGATAGGAAGTAAGATCTCCTCTTGTGCAGTTCCACTAAGATCAAGCAATCAAGCAACATTGTCGGTGTGACATTTTGGTTGAACTGCACAAAACACTCTTAAAACAAAAGTGTTTTGTGCAGTGCAAAAAAAGGTCACAATGGCAACGAGGTGAAGTAGATAACCCTATTTACACAAAGGTGCAAAGGAAACAGTTAGTGGTCAATAACGGTGGATGACACAGAAGCCACCAAAAAGAAGCATCTACCTTATCTAAATGGGAAAGAAAGCAAGACAGTAGCATTTCTCAAATGATGGCATTGATTAATATTAACATAGAGATTATATTAACAATAAAATTTGTTAAACATGTAATTTGCTTTTAACTGTGGCATTGCATCAATTTTCCAGCGGCATTGTTAGAGGGTGTTTGTTTACAGGGACATTTTGGTGTAGGGACTAAAAAAACTCTGTGTTAGTCCCATCTAAACCAAACAGGAGGACTTTTAGGGACTAAAAGTGGGCATTTGGGAATAAAGAAAGAAGACCCCGAGGGAGTCTTTTTGGGACTTTTACCAACAGCTGCCCCTGCCACGCATTGCACCTTGTCTCTATTAGTTCATTACTAGGGGTAACATGGTCTTTTAGCATGTCATTTAATAACCTCTAGTCCATGTTTAGTCCCTGGAACCAAGCAGGTAGGGACTAGGTAGTTTTTAACCAAACATGGCCTTAGATTAACAACAGCTAATGAGTTGCACAGGACAGTGGACGCACCAACACCATCTGCATCTACCGATGTATTGTGGTCATGCACAGTCTGTTGCAACAAAGAACAAACAACCAAGGAGCATATTTGTATTGGTCCCAGTTTTGTTATCTTTAGACACCTTTCCCTATGTGAGCGCAGCAAATCTAGTCCTGGTCAAACTCTACAGCCTTGTCCCTTCCTTTCCTTTTTGAACTAGTACTTTCGCCCCTTCCTTTCCTCTTTGAACCAAGTCCTAGATTTATGCGATACAACTTTCCCCACTACTTTCCCCCATTCCTTTCCTCTTTGAACCACGTCCTAGATTCATTCTATACAACTTTCCCCCTTCATTTCCTCTTTGAACCACATCCTAGATTCATGCTATATACAACTTTTCCCACTACTTTCCCCCACTCCTTTCCTCTTTGAAACACGTCCTAGATTCATGGTATACATGAAGCTAGAGCAATGCATGTGGAGTAAGTAAATTATACCTTAAGGTTCTTGGGGCGTGGTTTGGTGGGCGACGGGACAGCAGCGAAGAAGAAGGGGTCGGAGGCCCTCCCGCGCCACCGCTGGGTGGAAAGTGAACAGCTGCGCCAGTAGTCCCTCGCCGACGGCGATAGCGTTAAGCCTCCTTCCCTTCTCGGCAGACGGATCTTGCCGGCTCTTTGAGCAGCAGTGAGGGGAGAGAGAGGCCAACGAAGTCTTGTTTAGATCTGGAGAGGGCGAGAGAGTGTGAAGAGAGCAACTACTCCCTCCGTTCCAAATTACTCGTCAAAGAAATGGATGTATCTAGAACTAAAATACATCTACGTATATCCATACCTGCGACAAGCAATTCAGAACGGAGGGAGAGGGCGAGAGAGTGTGAAGAGAGCAACAACAAGCGCTGAGGCTCCAGCGTGTATATATATACTGGAGAGAGAATGCGAAGCATGCAAACCCTAGAAAACATTTTGACCAGTCAAAGAGTCCTCCCGGCACAAATTATGCTAAAGTGTAGTTATTGAACCTGAGACCTCAAGTTAGAAGGTGCAACGGGACCAAGGTGCATGTGTGCATGCGTGTGTGCGTATGTGTGTGTGTGTGTGTTTAAATGCATGTGTGTGTTAGAGAGAGCGACAGATCGACCTACTCCTACAGAGAGATGTCGTGTAGTGTACGATTTTAGCCGTGAGAGTCGGTGCATCCTCTCGTTCCCGACGTGTCCGGTAGGGACATGCGGACAGCTGCCACGCCCGCTCTTGACCAGCCTGGCCCACCCAAAGCCCCCCATCGCTCGCGCGCGCTTCCCGCCCGAAACGGTCAGCGCTGCTCCAAAAAATCGGTGCCGCATTCATGCCCGGGCAGAGCGGACGCGACCTCTCACTGGCGCAAGAGTGATGGTTATTGCTGGGTCTATGTGATTTGACGGCCCATTGGTCTTTATTACTAAGGTGGTAGGACTGCTGGATGTCCCACGCTTTCGGCAAAAGGAGGTACTACTACTAGATTACAATTTTCTCCATTCTTACAGCAGAGGCGTGCAAGAGCAGTGAAAACACGCAGGCTCAGTGATTACATGGCCCACCTCACACTATCACCGTGCGACACCTAACTCTTTACATAGTACTCCCTCCGTTCCTAAATATTACTAGATGAGTCCCGTGTGTTGCCGCGGAACAGCGGTATATCTCTCTGCGCAAAATTATCGATTTCATAGAACTAAAAAACTCTATAACCGCATGACAAATGTGGTAGCCAAACTAAATAAACTCCCATCATCATTTAGATCATCCCACGTAAGGAAAAAAGATCAGCCAACTCCTACTACATAATGGGATTATATTTTTCTTTTTGACATGTTAATGGGACTTAAAAGCTCACTTACATGCATGCTACCGGTGCATGCGTGCATGCAGACATGTTGATGTGATTTAAAACCCACTCACATGCATGTGCCACGGTATTTCTTCATGCTTGCATGTGGCTTAGTGCGGAGCCTCTCAACGTCTAGATCAGACGACTATTTTGGACTGATTTACTTCATCTAATGGCTACATCAATTTTGATGATGTGGCTCAAGGAGAGGATATAGAATTCCTAGTAGTGGGGGCTAGCTATTACTAGTAGATAAGTATTTGTAGAGATTCCACTACATACGGAACAAAATGAATGAATCTACACTTAAAATGCATCTATATACATCCACATGTGGTTCATGGTGAAATCTCTACAAAGACTTATATTTAGGAACGGGGAAGACGACGTACTAAGCAAGCTTCTCCTCTTTCTCTGAGTTGACAGGACACATCAAAAGTACTCCAGTGTATAGAGCCTTGCCTCTAAGGTAGGCCCCACATGGTTTGCCTCTTTTTTTAACATAACACGTCAAGTCGCAATTTGTTTGTTCACCCGTGGTAGACAATCCTCCCTCCACCAAGTGGACAACCAGTACACATGCCAAATTACCACGTGGGCTGCCTTTTTCGTACAGAAATGAGCTCCACAGTGTACCCGCGCGAGTGTGGTTGGGAAAGAGATGGGAGTACGTGCACCATGCATGTACCTCTTCTCTTCGTGCACGTCCCCCACCTACGTGGGTGTGTGAGAGAGATACAAACTGTGTTCGTGAATGTTTTTTGTTTTGGGGTGGGGGTGGGGTGGGGGTTGATTTTGTGAATTATTTGTGGGAATATGTGTCGATGACATCTCAAACAAAATTTTGCATGCAATGTGTGTGAAATGGAGGCCTATCCATATCATACATAGAGGGTCGGGCAATTCACGAGAAGAGAGGGAGGGGTCATAGGTATCGATAGAGTCGAAGAGAGGATCAAGTGGGTTGGTGTGAGATCAATGAAGAGAGCCACCGAAATTGTGTGTGTGCAAGTCAAAGATATAGGGCGACTGGCCTACCGGAACGTTAGAGGGCACACGTCAAGTTTGTGTGTGGCAGGGAGACATGACTAGAGCGCTCGATGTATCGGTGTGTGTGGGGGGATGGGGTGGGGGAAGGGTAGGCAGAGGCCTAGCTATAGAGGTAGAACGACTCGTATATGTGTTGAGAAGGAGAGACCCAGCTATATCTTGAGGGAGATCGGTCGACATCCATATATAACTGAAGGACGGGAAATATGATGGGACGGAGAGAGAGGAGAGAGAGGGAGGAAGAGGGAGGGAGAGGGGTAGAGTGCTGGATGGGTGATGGAGTTGCTTCTCGAAGATGGTGGGAGAGGCCTACTAGACAAACTGAGGGTGGAACTGCAATGTTATCAATAAGAGTGGGGACGTGTTTCTGTGTGTGCCTATGCGTGACAGATCTGTCGGGACGCATCCATGGATGATGAAGGGGAACCATGTGTTTGCTAAGCAAACCTAACAAGATCGGTAGATCAATTGTTGTTTGTCGGAGGAAGGGAGAGACACAACTAATGAGGTAGATTGATTGACGTGTGGGTAAAAACGAGTTATAAGGAACTAGCTAGCTATATGTATAGCGAGAGATCAGTCGGTGTACGTCCATTTGTTAGAGGCAAATAAGGCCCAGCGAGACGGATAGACAGAGAGAATGGAGCTAGGAGGTGGTGCGAGAGGCCCAACTCTAGCTAGATACGGGCAGGAGTGTGCGGTTGTGAGATCGATGAAAAGAGGGGCGAGAGTTTACACGTGTGTCTGACCGTATGAGAGACACGAGGCAAGGACACATAAAGGAGGAGATTGAAGGTGTGTGTGTGTGTGTATGTTGTAGGCAGGCATCGCTGGAGAGGTTTATCGATCGGTGTGTGTCGGAAAGGAGTTGTAGAGACTCTGGGAGAACGACCTGAAGAAAAAAATGAATGTGCCCGGGGTATAGAATGCCGAGGGAGGGGGAGGGCGAGGAGGGTGTGTGCATGCACGAGAGAAAGTTAGTGGTAGCTACAAAGGTTAGAGGATTGTGTGGGTGTAAGAGACTAACAAAGATCATAATTTGATATGAAAGTGGATTCATATATTTGAATAGGAGATCATAGTGTTTTAAACATTGCATGCATGAATATAGCGGTGATACACATGATGTGCACATGTTATACCGTAATGTGATAATGCATGGCGTTTGCAACTCACAGCTAAATGCCGAACAATCTAAACCATACTATACATCAAACAATCTCACATTTTATTTGAATTTGTGATAATGTGTGGCGTTTGTAGCTTACAACTAAATATTGAACAATCTAAACAATACTATATATCGAACATTCTCACATTTTATTTGAATTTGTGGTAATGTGTGGTGTTTGCAACTCACATCTAATTACTTGTAGGCCTAGGGGGCGGGGCACCATACATAATGTGATAAACACATTATACATATGAGACATTGTTTAGATTATGAAGATCTAGCTAGAGCTAGAAATGTAATGTGACTTGAAATCAAAATAAACTGGATTCAAAAATCTAGTTCGAGTTCATATAGTACACATAGTTCATATGTAACTCGAGACTAATCATGTGGTGTGTTGTGAAGATAATACACAAACAATGGTTTACCTTGACAATAATGATGATTGTAGATCTTATTAAAACAGAGAAATGAATTCAAATGCTTTGACTTCACAACAATCATTACTGTAGATCTTATTCAAATAGAGAAACGAATTCTAATTTAGTTCATATTGAAGCAGTAGTATATACGTTTGGAATGCACTAAAACGTTCATTTGAGTAGTAGGTTGCATGCATTATACACGTAGCGAAATATTTTAATTGAACATAACATGAATTCAAAGTTTTGAATGACATTTGTAGTGCGCATTGATTTGGTACAATACACGTTAGGCTTGTCCGGAAATTTCAACACGCGCCTTGTTAGCCCGAAATATTTAAGATATATCTTTGTCTCGTTGTGCTCCGACAACTCCCTCCATCTCAACCCGCGCCTGGCTATTCTGAAATTACAAAACGCGCGAAAACTCCCACCTCCTGTGAAATCCAGACACGCGAAATGCCCGTGGTACCCCAGAACCGAAAGAACCGCCTCAAATCGGTGGGGGTACTTTCGTAACTTACCCCACATTTCGGACAAGCGCGTCTCTAAGCCATGGTTCCCCACTGCCATCCTATCCGCCCACCCATTCATACACCGAGGCCGGGAAAACCCGCGACGAAACCCCACACCCTGCTCCGTCCGCCACCCAGCCGGAGCCTCTTCCCCGACGACGTCGTCCACAGCAACACCTCGGCGTCCCTCATCCACCGTACCGGATGAGGATCCGTCATCGATCTCATCGTCCCGCCGGTTCAGCCACCCCGTCCTCCATCTCCAAGGAGCTGCCCCGACGTTCCCCTCGTCTTTCGCGCCACCTCCATTCCCACACCGCCTCCTTCACCTGCAGCACCGAAAGAGCATCATCATCATCGTTTCCTCGGATGAAGCTGCGGCCTAATCGGCGCCACCAAAGAGTTTGTACACTAATCGCTGCATTTTCTTCTTGATTCGATCTCACGGTGCTACCGGCGCTCGGTCCCGAGCCGACACGGCGCGACTCCATCCACGGAGGCGTCGCCGGCCACTTCCTCCACGGTGTCGCTCCCTCGGCGGCGACGTCCACATCAGTAGGAACTGCTGCTGCTTTAGCTCTCACTCGCGCTGCTGCTCTGCTCTTGCTCTCGGTCCCCTGCCTGGTCTGCTCTTGCTATTGCTCTTGCTCGCGTTGCTGCTCTCGCTCTTACTCTTGCTTGTGATGCTGCTCCGATTTAGCTACACTTCAGTCGACTGAATCGACTTTTGGGTCAGTCGATTTTCAGGGGGTGGGGGGGGCTCGCCGGGGAGAAGGAAGAACCAACCGCAGCGGGGAGTGGGGCTCGCCGAAGAGGTACCCCACTATCTATCTTAGGGTTCAGGATGGGGGCGGTGGTCGCCGGTGCTGGCAGGGCGTTGGCGGAGCGGTGACGTGGGGATCGCCGGAGAAAAAGCTCGGCAAGGGGGGCCTAGAGGGATGGCCGGGGCGGCGGCGGACCGACGGTGGGGAGTGTTTTCGGGGCGGGCGGGGCAGCGCACCGCTGACCACGGGCGGCGGCGGGCGGGGTAGCGCACCGCCGACCACGGGCGGCGGCGGGCTGCTGTTTGGCTGGTGGTGGCTGGCGGCTCAGGGGGGTTGGAGGTTGAAGATGAACCGCATGCCCTTGATTTTGTATCCAACGGCTCCAAAATTGACTGACCAGAGATGAAAAAGTCAGTCGACCGACATGTAGCCTCACCTTGCTAGTGCGTTCAGTTTCGACAGCAAAATTCAGTTTTGACAGTTAGGTTCAGTTTTGACAGTTAAGTTCAGAGATGAGCGGCTGATGTATTTTACATCTAGCACTTTGTGGTTATGTATTTTACATCATGTATTGGAGATGCTATTAGAATTCCACTTAGGTTAACGTTGTTCATTATCTCTCTTATCCAGCTTCAGCCTCGGCATCGTACAACTCACCGGAGCTGCTCCAACGACGAAACCCTCCATCATAGTGGAGCAGTACCTCGGGCTCCATCTCTAGATGCCTAAGATCTTCTTCCCCTCCTCCGACAGCAAAGTCAGTCGGAGCATCCTCACCGGCCAACCCAATCACGCTGAGATCGACATGGCTACGCCAAAGAGGTTGTACACTTGTTGCATCTCTTTTTTACTCTACATGTTATATATATTGTCCACTGAGCACACGGATTTGTTCCTTTAGTGTCTCCTTGAAAGAAAAAACGTAGGAATTTTAATTTTCACTTGTCCTCCTTTTCAAATTCCTATTCATGAAGCACAAGACTAAGAGATAGTAGCATAATAGCATTATAACCATACATTTTCTTGTGGTTTGACTTAATCTCACCATGCTTCTTTGCATCCTGTGATCTTCCAATTGTTGTGAATCAAACACCCAGATTGGCAGAAATCCTGTGTTTTTAAATTCTCTGTTTTGCACGTGCATTCCTATCCTATTCCTGTCTATTTCCTATCCCTGCATTGTTGGAATCCTCCAATTCAAACGAGCCCTTACAAAATTAGTTCTCTTACAGATAGTTGTCAAAGAAAATCTTGCGTGGTTTGTCCCGCTCCTACTGCGCCGTAGTCCACCCCAGCTCAGCTGCTCCAACGGCAGAAGGGTCCAGCACAACAGGGATTCGGCCTCCAGACTGTCTTTCGCTGCCTTACATCTTCTTCCCTACTGCTGGCAGCCATGAAAACTGCACTACCATCATCAACCGAGCAGATGACCTCGAGGACTACACGGGTCCGCAAGAGAGGTCGCACTCTTTCGTGTCTGCTTACGTTATGCATCACTTAATATTACATGCTACTTTATCGTCCTGTTCACCGATTAGACTCTGAGTCAGCTCCAAACTAATGGTCAAACTTGAGTTTTTAAATGGTTGTGGGGTACATATCGAGGCCTCTATCAATAGTATCTATCTACTATCTGGTTAATCTCCAGTGTCTACTATGAGTTTCATGTTGGGTGGGAAACAAACAGTAAAGAAGCCATTATCTGTATTTTTTAACGGAAGCCATTATCTGCCTGCTATTATTGGTTTGGGGTCTATCCACAGGTTGGTACCATCACTCTGGATTTCTGCATGCACTCCTTACATAATCTCACTATGTTTTATCCCTATGCATGACAGTTATTGTAAACAATGGAGCTGAACATGTAGAGCAAAAGAGATGAGCCTTGCGTGGCAATAAAATTTCATGCGCTCCATGGTAGGCGCAAAGGCAGCCCCCCTCCACGCATTTCGAATTGTAATCGAGAGGAAGATATCTTTTCTGAGGGGGATTCAGAAGGAGAAGGCAACTCCTATTTACCCCTTGAGGTCTTCGCTCTAACTTGGCATGCTGATGTTGGTTATAGCATGCATATGGTGTCTTGCATTGCTTACTTTATACATCAAATATGTCATCTGCTTAGTTTAGACATCCTTTGTGCGAATGCCATCTGTTTAGTTTATTCATCGTTTATGTGAATTATGCAACGCCATCTTGTTTAGCCAGGCATCATATATGTGAATTTTGCAATGCCATCCTGCTTAGCCAGTCATCTTATATGTAAATTATATCATGCCATCCTTTTTTTCATTATATATTACATTTGTCAACAATGTTAGTACATTCAACTGCTCTTCGTGTGCATCAGCCATTTGACACGGTGATTGCAAATTCTGGAGTGAAAACAAGGTCTTCAGAGCAGACTATGCTATCTGACGAAGCGCATATCTCGCTGGTTATGGATAGCTCCTCGGAGGAGGATTCAGAGACAGATGACCAGTCCTATCCCCCCCCCCCGAGGTGTATGCTCTAACTTGGTAGGGTTATGTTGCTCATATCGTGTGTATGGTGTCTCGCATTGCTATGTCATTTGATTAGTTTAGACATGCTTTGTGTGAATGCCACCTGTTCTGTGTCTAATTACCATATATGTGAATTATGCATTGCCATCTTGTTGTAAGACATTATATATGTGAATTATACAATGCTATCTTGTTGCAAAGGCATTATATGTGTGAAATACGCAATGCCATGTTGTTTAGCCAATCATCATGTATGTGAATTATATCATGCTATCATTTTTTTGTATTACGTGTTCCATTTGTGACAACGTTTGTATATTCAACTACTCTTCCTGTGCATCAGCCATTTGAAGCGGTGATGGAAGTATCGAGTGAAAACAAGGTATTCAGAGCAGACAATGCTACCTGCTGAAGCAGACATCTTGCTGGCTACAGAGAGCTCCTCAGAGGAGGATTCAGAGACTGATGACCAGTCCTATTTCCCCCCTGAGGTCTATGCTCAAACTTGGCAGGGTTATATTACCCATGTCATGCATGTTGTTTTGCATTGCTTAGTTTTTACATCATATATGGATTGCCATCTGCTTACTTGCTTACTGTATAAATCATATATTTGAATTATATCATGCCATCATGTTTACATAGTACATACACATCATCTATCTGAATTATGGCATGGCAACTCATTTAATAAAGACATCATATAGTTATATCATCTCATCTTGTTTAGTGTTTACAGTCATCATATTTTGAATTATGGCATTCTATCCGTGAATGTATGTGAATTATGGCATGCCAACCTATTTAATAAACACATTATATAGTTATGTCATGTCATCCTGTTTACATAGTCTCATATTTTGAACTATGTCTTTCCATGTTTTTTAGTTAGCCATCATAATGTGAAATTGTGTCATGCTATCATGTTTAGTTAGCCATCATATATGTGAAATTGTGTCATGCTATCCTGTTTGGTTAGACAACATAAATATGAATTATTTCATGCCCTCTTTTATTCCCCACTATCCATTGCACCTGTCTATCATACAATGTCTATACTTTCAATTACTTTTCTTGTTTATCGGCCATTTGAATTGGAGAGCGTGATGGCAGTATCTAAGGGAGTAACAACACGGTCTTCAGAAAAGATAGTGCTGCCAGTTGGTGCAGATAGAACCACGGTTGTACTTGCCCAAGGAACAGATCCACCACACATAACCCAGACTCTCGCAGATTGTACCCCAACCCAGTTGGACAAAGAACCAGCTACACCCCTTCTAACCCCAACCCCGACAGGTAGTAACCCAGTTCCAGTTGATACAACACCGTCTCCACCACAGAGCACCCAAACACGAGCAGTTAGTAAGGGAACTGCAGTGCCCAAAGCACGAGGACCACCACTCCGAATCCCAACTCAACGCTTAAAGGAGAAGAAGATTTGTTCTCAGGCCAGGTTCTGTAGCTATGGTTCATACTCCTTTGCTCTTGCATTACTGTATTTACTCATACCAGCTATTTTCAAATTTGAAGGATGGAATTGAAACTCCAATGGCGCAACAGGTATGTTTTAAACTTGTTTCTTTAATTGGTTTGTTGTTGTAACCTGCTCTATGTTGATTTCAGTTTCAATTGAATAAATAGTTATGTTCTCATGTCATGCACATTACAAGTGTTGTTATTGCTCTATAGTTACCCACACTTATATTCTATCTACTCTGCTTTGTCTTGAACAAATATTATTTGAACTGTGTCTCTATCTTGATTTGGCAACAAAAACTAGAATGATATAGACCATAAAGTGACCATGGTACATAGATATATGTTTGTTTCATGTTGTTATCCTGTCCACTTTAGTACTGAACTCATTTACCAAAATGAGTTTCATATACAACATGGTAAACATGTGATGTGTCTGCTTGTTTCTCTTTTAGAATGCAGACAAAATATTGGAGAATAGTACCGCGTTATCCAATGGTAAAGGAAGTAATGCAGATAAGGTTCAAGATAGTGAGACATCCCTGTTGGTCTCCAAGAAAGCTGATAAAAACTATCTTGACGACAGTGAAGGAATCCAAAAGTCATGTCTTGATGTAGTCTTTGAGTTACTGGCCACTACTGCTGGCATAAGCTCTTCAAACTCGCTGCCTGAATCAGTTCGTCTTCTTGAGTCTCAACTTCAAGTTGAAAGACATCGATCAAATGTGCTGCGACAAGAAGCTGAAGGACTGAGGAAGTCCCTGCAGAATTCAGATGCAAATTTTCTGGTGCAACAGCAAGCGCTGGAGGATTTAAGCGCCAAACAAGAGAAAGTTAATAAGCTTGATAAGAATCTTGCCAGCATTATGGGTACCCAGGATATTGTTTCTTGAGATCTTCTGAAGTGGTTTCAGTTCTGGATTTGTTTTGATGCGGTGTTTATTTGCGCTGGTCGCCAACTTTGACAACGAGTGTATATGATATGCTGCTTTGTTCCCTATATTTGCACTGGTGGTGAACTTTGATGCCCAGTGGATGTAATATTTGTAATAGCCATGATAGCCTAGCATTAGTTGCTTGCTTATTTATTTCCTTGTTTTCTTATTTATTTGTTTGCTTGTAGTCATTGAAGTTCTTTTTCCGCGGTTAGCTAGTGGCTGCAATAACCTATTTTTTAAAATTAGGCCACAATAACCATGGGCTAATATTTACTGTAGTGACACTGGGCCTCCTACTGGCCATAGAAATAGTGGACCTTCTATGGGTCATAGAAACAATGGGCCTTCGACGGGCCATAGAAACAATGGGCCTTCTACGGGCCATATCATCAATGGGCCTTATACGGGCCGTATGATCGATTGGCCAAACATGGGCCAAACAGACCGCATTATGGCCGTAAACGGGCTAGAGTTGGAATCGTCCGTTCATGGGCCGACCATAATGGGCCATCGTTAATAGGCCGTATTTGATGACGCTATGAAAACGGCCCAACGTATTAATGGACTATAAACGGGCCGACTGTAACCACGGGCTGAATTTGGCCCACAAGCAGAAAATGACAGTAACGGGCCGTAAGTAAACGAATGCTGGAAATGAGCCCAAGAATAAATGGGCTCTGAGAAGGCCGAAAGATGGGCTGGAAACGGCCCAACGGAATAATGGGCCGTTAATGGGTATAAAGTGATACACTATTCATTACGGGCCAGTTTCACCACGGGCCGTTAATGGGTGTAAAGTGATACACTGTTCATTACGGGCCAGTTTCAGCATGGGCCATGAATAGGCCAAGAGTTACATAGGGCCTCATATGGGCTGAAAGACGTCATGGGCCATACATGGGCCAGAAGTGAAAAGGGGCTGGAATCATATTGGGTGGCCCAGATGACACTACTGGGCCTAATTCAGATAGGGCGTAACTGGCCTTGGGTTAGCAAGCTGTAAATGGGCTATATGCGAATAGGCCGTTAACAGGCTTTACATGGGCCGGCCCGCCACCTTTTGACCAAGTCAAACGGGCCGGCCTTTTCACAGGAATGGGCCTCTGTTGGGCCGTGCCATGTGCCGACGTATCATAGGCGCCTTCTGTCCAATGAGTGGATGACATCTGTCCCAACAATGAGCCGAACATGTTCCCTCCCGCCAATGATGATTTTACACGTGGAAAATCCCGATTGGTCGGGGCTGTTAACGGGTTATCAAATCCAAAACCCGACCCGATAGCTTAACGGTGTTCCGTTACGGTGGATGCCATGTGTCGATCACCCTTGACGAAAGCACTTCTGTGACGTGTGATTTATCATCATGGAAGTGGACACTTCTGTGATGATAATTTTGGTAATGTCATGGAACACTTCTACGACAGCACAGGTATGACTATCTTGATTCTGTCATAAAATCGTCATGGATGTACATGCATGACAGAAAATGCGACCTACTGTGACAAACACGTATCATCACGGAAGTGTATTTTTTTGTAGTGCATCTTAATAGATTTAATGCAGATTTCTTTGGAGGAATTTCTGCAACCCGCATAGCTAATTTTCTTGGTGTAGCCATACGCGAAGATGATATTGAATTACCACCTGCTTACCTAGACTTTAATGCTATGGTTCACCACCAGTTTGTCGAGAGGAATGAATCACCTCTCCAGTATCGACTAATCTTTGACAGACGCCGTGCTGTCCATATTACTCTCCCTGCTCCTGCCTTCTTTGATCATCAGGCAAAAGGAAGATATGTTATTACCAGAGAGGAGGCAGATGAGTACGAGAGGAGAGCAGAGGCCGCTTGTCGCCACGCAGCAACTCAGGAGGCAATAGCCGCAGCATCTCAGTATGAACCCAACTATTATTATGGATATCCGCCAGGCCTGCCTTGGCCATAGACCAACTTGGGCCAAAAGCCTAAGCTTGGGGGAGTACGTATTTCCCACCGACATTACATTTATGTTCACACACTTATTGCTAGATGTCGGTGCTCATACTTTTTCATTGTATCATCCATGCTAGTTTATTTTCCTTTTATGCTTTCTTCTTGTGTGTTTGATAGACCTTAAGAAAAACCAAAAAAATAGTTGTAGCTTTTAATTAGTTTACTTTCCATGCTTGTAGTAGTAATTAAAAAGAAAACCCAAAAAGATTTCATGTTCTTCTTTTGCTTGTTGGGAGCTTTCCCGTATAAATAGTTTTATTTCTTTTCTTTTCTTTGGGGGTCGATAGGAGAAGACCATAATTAAATTGTTGAAGTGGCTCTTATATGCATTATTGTTTATCTCACAAAAGAGCCCATATTGCCTTGTCTTCTCATGTTTATTAAATGCTTGCAGATTCCAGCTTAGTCCAATGCACGTGCACTATTATTATTATTCACATCGTTTGGTCGTGCAAGTGAAAGGCAATTATGACGACATATGATGGACTGACTGAGATGAGAAAAGCTGGTATGAACTCGACCTCTTTTGTTTTTGTAAATATGATTAGTTCATCATTCCTGATTCAGCCTATTATGAATAAACATTTTTGCAATGACAACTAGAGATCATAGTTTCTTATGTCATGCTTGATTAAGTATGAGTTATAATGGTTTACCTTGCGTGCCAACATGCTATTAAAATGGTTATGATGTGGTATGATAGGGTGGTATCCTCCTCTGAATGATTTAAGTGACTTGACATGGCGCATGTTCACCCGTGTAGTTGAAACAAAATCAACATAGCCTTCACGATATTTATGTTCATGGTGCATTATATCCTACTCATGCTTGCATTCGGTGTTGATTAATTTTAATGCATGTTCATGACTATTGTTGCTCTCTAGCTGGTCGCTTCCCAGTTTTTTGCTAGCCTTCACCTGTACTAAGCGGGAATACTGCTTGTGCATCCAATCCCTTAAACCCCAAAGTTATTCCACATGAGTCCACTATACCTACCTATATACGGTATCTACCTGCCGTTCCAAGTAAATTTGTATGTGCCAAACTCTAAACCTTCAAATAAATATCCTGTTTTGTATGCTCGAATAGCTCATGTATCAACTAGGGCTGTCTGTATCATCCATGTTAGTCGGGTTATTCTCAACGGGAGTGGACTCCGCTCCTCACTCACGAGATAAATGGCTGGTCACTGGGATGCCCGGTCCCATGCTTTATGCAAACTAAATCAAAATAATTGCAAACAAAACTCCCCGTGGGACTCTTGTTAGTTGGAGGCACTCGTTGTTTCGAGCAAGCCATGGATTGATGCTTGTTGGTGGAAGGGGGAGTATAAACTTTACCATTCTGTTTGGGAACCACCTATAATGTGTGTAGCATGAAAGATATCGCCATCTCTTGGTTGTTATGTTGACAATGAAAGTATACCGCTCAAAATATTATTCACCTCTGTTTCACAACCGAGCTCTGGCACCTATACAAATCCCTGCTTCCCTCTGTGAAGGGCCTATCTATTTACTTTTATGTTGAGTCATCATCCTCTTATTAAAAAGCACCAGTTGGAGAGCACAGCTATCATTTGCATTCATTACTGTTAGTTTACATTGAGTATGACTTGACTGGATCTCTTTTACCATGAATTACAATGTCTAGTCAGTCCTTGGTCTTTAAAGGTGCTCTGCATTTATTTTTGCGGTCTCAGAAAGGCCTAGCGAGATACCACCTTGTTATATCATATTATGATTGTTTTGAGAAAGTGTCATCATCCGAGATTTATTATTATGGCTCGCTAGTTGATTATGCTATTGATATGAGTAAACTTGAGATCTATGCGTTATTGTGAATGTGGTTAGTTATAATCTTTGCTGAAAACTTGAATGCTGGCTTTACATATTTACAACAACAAGAGCAAACAGAGTTTGTAAAAGTTTTTCTTTATCACTTTTAGTTTGTCAACTGAATTGCTTGAGGACAAGCAAAGGTTTAAGCTTGGGGGAGTTAATACGTCTCCAACGTATCTACTTCTCCAAACACTTTTGCCCTTGTTTTGGACTCTAACTTGCATGATTTGAATGGAACTAACCCGGACTGACGTTGTTTTCAGCAGAATTACCATGGTGTTATTTATGTGCAGGAGCAAACGTTCTCGGGATGACCTGAAACTTCACGGAGGCACTTTTCAGAAAATAAGAAAAATACCTGCAAAAGATGAAGGCCAGGGGGCCCACCACCTCTCCACGAGGGTGGGGGCGCGCCTGCCCCCCTAGGGCGCGCCCCCCTACCTCGTGGGCCACCTGTTGCCTCTCTGACTCCAACTCCACCTCCATATATTGAGTTTCGGGGAGAAAAAAGTCAGAGAGAAGAAATCATCACGTTTTACGATATGGAGCCGCCGCCAAGCCCTAAAACCTCTCGGGAGGGCTGATCTGGAGTTCATTCGGGGCTCCGGAGAGGGGAATTCGTCGCCATCATCATCATCAACCATCCTTCATCACCAATTTCATGATGCTCACCGCCGTGCGTGAGTAATTCCATTGTAGGCTTGTTGGACGGTGATGGGTTGGATGAGATCTATCATGTAATTGAGTTAGTTTTGTTAGGGTTTAATCCCTAGTGTCCACGATGTTATGAGATTGATGTTGCTATGCCTAATGCTTTTCACTAGGGCCCGAGTGCCATGATTTCAGATCTGAACCTATTATGTTTTCATCAATATATGAGTGTTCTTGATCCTATCTTGCAAGTCTATAGTCACCTATTATGTGTTATGATCTATTAACCCCGAAGTGACAATAATCGGGATACTTACCGGTGATGACCGTAGTTTGAGGAGTTCATGTATTCACTATGGGTTAATGCTTTATTCCGGTTCTCTATTAAAAGGAGGCCTTAATATCCCTTAGTTTCCGTAAGGACCCCACTGCCATGGGAGGGTAGGACAAAAGATGTCATGCAAGTTCTTTTCCATAAGCACGCATGACTATATTCAGAATATATGCTTACATTATATCAATGGACTGGAGCTAGTTCTGTGTAACCCTAGGTTATGACTCTTACATGATGAACCATATCCGGCATAATTCTCCATCACCGATCCATTGCCTATGAGCTTTCCACATATTGTTCTTCGCTTATTTACTTTCCCGTTGCTATTGATATCATCACTACAAAATACCAAAAACATTGCTTTTACTACTGTTACCTTTTGCTACCGTTATCACTACTATCATATTGCTTTGCTACTAAATACTTTGCTGCAGATATTATGTTTCCAGGTGTGGTTGAATTGACAACTCAATTCCTAATACTTGAGAGTATTCTTTGGCTCCCCTTGTGTCGAATCAATAAATTTGGGTTGAATACTTTACCCTCGAAAACTTTTGCTATCCCCTATACTGACCCCGAACCCTCAGAGTCAGCATCGTGTGAGCTCGGCCAAGGAGTTTCCTCCCCGCCGTACTCCATGAACTCCCTTCTCCCTGGCCGAACCACGCCTCTAAGCGAGGCTCTGGACTTAATGCGATCCCTCATCATTATAGAGGGGAAACATCCGAACTACGCCTAGCCTGGACTAGGGGCTGAGAGCAGGGAATTTTACGTCCCACCCACCACCCACTTCATAGCCACTATCGAGGACTTAACCGACATGCTCGATTACGGCTACGAAGACATTGACGGTATGGACGACGATGCCGGAGAAGAGCAGGCCCAGAACCCGCCGTTTATCGGACGCTGGACGGCCAACTTTTCATATGACGTGTAAATGGTGGATACACCCAAAGAGGGTAACGGTGATAACGAGAAAAATCCAGTTGAGGATACACATCCTTAGATACAACCAAAGCGCCGATGTGAGCGGCGCCGCTCTAAATCACGCCGTGGAAAAGACACCACTACCGGCATCGGAGACATCAATACTCCGGACGACGCTGAAGACTAAGAAGACCCTGTCAAGCCAGCCTCCGAACAGGATGATCGGGAAGATGGGAAAATTAGCCCTGAGGAACAGGCTGTAAACGAAGACTCGGAGGATAGTAATTATCTTCCACTCTCCGAGGAGGAGGTGAGCCTCGGTGACGAAGACTTTATCGTGCCTGAGGAACCCCTTGAGCAGGAACGCTTTAGGCGCTGGCTAATAGCCACTGCAAGGAGCCTGAAAAAGAAGCAGCAGCAGCTTCAAGCTGACCAAGATTTGCTCAACGACAGATGGACTAACGTCCTGACAGCCGAGGAATACGGCCTCGAGCGCCCAACCAAGATTTACCCAAAGCGTAAGCTGCTACCTCAATTCACCGACGAGGCGCTGGTGCCCGTACCATCGGCGCGTAACGCGGCCGACCGACCACCACGTGGCCGTGACAAAACGGCAGCTCAAGTCGAATACCAGCCCGTACCACCTCGACGTAAAGGTAGGGACACAAAAGCTCGGAAATATACTTACGACCTACAGAAAGATTTGGAAAATAGAGTGAGCCAGACCAGATCGACCTACGGATCGTGGGGGCGTGCTCCGACGCCCGAGGACGGCTATCTAGCCGGGCACGACAGCCATAACCACGTCCGATCCGAAAACCGCAGATGGAGTCCATCCGAGCTACGTCGCAACGTGGCCTGCTATAGAGGCGCCGCGCACCCCCTCTGCTTCACTGACGAAGTAATGGAACATGAATTGCCAGAAGGGTTTAAACCCGTGAATATCAAATCATATGATGGAATAACGGATCACGTAGTATGGATCGAGGACTTTCTCCTCCATATTCATATGGCCCGTGGTGATGATATTCATGCCATCAAATACCTCCTGCTAAAACTCAAGGGACCAGCTCGGCACTAGTTAAACAGCCTGCCAGAAAACTCCATTGGCAGCTGGGAGGACCTGGAAGCCGCCTTCCACGACAACTTCCAGGGTACATACGTCCGACTTCCGGATGCCGATGACTTAAGTCACATAGTTCAACAGACCGAAGAGTCGGCCAGGAAATTCTGGACTAGGTTCCTAATTAAAAAGAACCAGATCGTCGACTGTCCGGATGCCAAAACCCTACCAGCCTTTAAGCATAGCATTCGTGACGAATGGCTCGCCCGACACCTTGGAGAAGAAAAGCTGAAGTCCATGGCAGCCCTCACAGCACTTATGACCCGCTTTTGCGCGGGCGAAGATAGTTAGCTAGCCCGTAGCAACAACAATGCAAGCGAACCTGGCACCTCTGAAGCCAGAAAGAGCAACGGCAAGCCCCGACGCAACGGGCACAAGCGTCGGAACAACAGTGACAATACTGATGACACGGCGGTCAACGCCGGATTCAGTGGCTCCAAGCCCGGTCAGCGGAAGAAGCCATTTAAAAGAAACAATTCGGGCTCATCCAGCTTGGACCGAATCCTCGATCGACCATGTCAGATCCACGGCACCCCCGATAAACCTACCAATCATACCAACAGAAGCTGTTGGGTCTTTAAACAGGCCAGTAAGTTACATACTGAGGACAAAGATAAGGGGTTGCCAAGTGAGGACGATGACGAGGAGCCCCATCCACCGAACACAGGGGGCAGAAGAAATCCCCCCCCCCAAGTCAAAACGGTGAACACGATATACGTCACTCATATCCCCAAGAGGGAGCCCAAACGCGCACTCAGGGGCGTCTATGCGATAGAGTCAGTCGCCCCAAAATCCAATCCATGGGCATCTTGCCCGATCACTTTCGATCGCAGGGACCATCCGACCAGTATTCGTCATGGCGGCTCAGCCACACTAGTCCTTGACCCAATCATTGATGGATTCCACCTCACGCGGGTCCTCATGGACGGAGGCAACAGCCTTAACCTGCTCTATCAGGACACCGTCCGCAAGATGGGCATCGATCTGTCAAGGATCAAGCCCACCAAAACTACCTTTAAAGGAGTAATAACATGTTTAGAGGCCCGTTGCATGGGCTCAATCACATTGGAAGTTGTCTTCGGATCACCGGACAACTTCCGAAGCAAAGACTTGATCTTCGACATCATCCCCTTCCGCAGTGGCTATCACGCACTGCTTGAACGAACCGCATTTGCTTGCTTCAATGTGGTGCCACACTATGCCTATCTCAAGCTTAAGATGCCCGGGCCACACGGTGTCATAATAGTCAACGGAAGCACGGAACGCTCCCTCCATACCGAGGAGCACACCGGGGCCCTAGCAGCAGAAGTACAGGGCGGCCTTATCAAACAGAACATCAATTCGGTGGCCAAGCCCCCGGACACTATTAAACGAGTCTGGATTACTCCGCAACATGATAGTCCGGCTCATCAGGAGTTGGACTAGCAATTCAGCCTCCGTCTCAGTCCTGACCGAACTGCGGCGTACGTACCGCGCGTACATAACTACGCACGAAAAATACCATGGGCAAAGACGGAGGCATAACTCTATCATGGTCCACAATACGTCTCGACCTTATCTGGGCACTCATAGTTTCCCTTTTTCTTTCTATCCTTTTTCAGGTTTCTTTCCCACAGGCCCCTCACGACGGCCTCATCATCGGTCCTTTCAAAGGATAAACATACCAAGGAGGCAAGCAGCATAGATGTGTGGCAGAAAAATCTAGATGATCTTCTTGATGATCACTTTGCCTGTTTGCAGGACCCGCACGCAGCTTCCCCTTGGTCTCGGCATGTTAAATAGCCTTGTTGCTTATCGCATTATTTGTACAAATACGCTTTGACGTATCAATCATATTATAATGTAAACAGTTTGCGGCCTGACATATGTGGCATTGGCATACACCTTCATTACATTTAAACTATTTTTATCAATTGCACCCATACACTTTGCTATGACTTAACTCGCCAGGGGCTCCATTGCGCTCCATATGTTGGCAACAAGTCTGAACACTTTTTATAGTACAATTTGGTGCCCTGAATATTGCATTATATGCATCGGCTCCGAATCATGTCTTTGGTCAATAGTTGGGTTGCCCGGCTCCTATGCTTGCTACCTTGTGTTCCATTTTATCGGCTGGTAAAGGGAGAACTACTGCGATTGTGTTTCTGGTTCATCCGGATAAACACCTCAGTAGAGAAAGCCGAAAACTGATTGTCATGGTGCGGCGAGAGCTGGTCAGCTATTCGGTGGCTAAAATCTCTTGCGATTTTTTCCACATTATGTGACGGATCGGCTTCCACCCAATCAGGTGTTTACAGCCCCTAGTCCGGATAAACAAACTAGGGGCTACGCCTACACTCCTATTTGTCAAACTCCTATGGCTAAGTGAGGGTGATAAAGCCACATAGTCCGATTGCTTGGTGAGGGAGTCTTGGATTAGGGGGTATCCGGACAGCCAGATTATATCCTTTGGCCGGACTATTGCTGTCGGTGTCAAAACCGGCGGATCTCGGGTAGGGGGTCCCGAACTGTGCGTCTAGGCCGGATGGTAACAGGAGGCAGGGGACACGATGTTTTACCCAGGTTCGGGCCCTCTTGATGGAGGTAAAACCCTACGTCCTGCTTGATTATTCTTGATAATATGAGTAGTACAAGAGTAGATCTACCACGAGATCAGAGAGGCTAAACCCTAGAAGCTAGCCTATGGTATGATTGTATGTTGTCCTACGGACTAAAACCCTCCGGTTTATATAGACACCGGAGGGGGCTAGGGTTACACAGAGTCGGTTACAAGGAAGGAGATCTACATATCCGTATTGCCAAGCTTGCCTTCCACACGAAGGAGAGTCCCATCCGGACATGGGACGAAGTCTTCAATCTTGTATCTTCATAGTCCAACTGAGGGAGTCCTGGATTAGGGGGTCTCTGGACAGGCGGACTATCTCCATTGGCCGGACTATTAGACTATGAAGATACAAGATTGAAGACTTCGTCTCGTGTCCGTATGGGACTCTACTTAGCGTGGAAGGCAAGCTAGGCAATATGGATACGGATATCTCCTCCTTTGTAACCGACCTTGTGTAACCCTAACCCTCTCCGGTGTCTATATAAACCGAAGGGTTTTAGTCCGTAGGACAACAATCACAACATACAATCATACCGTGGCTAAACCCTAGAAGCTAGCCTACGGTATGATTGTATGTTGTGATTGTTGTCCTACGGACTAAAACCCTTCGGTTTATATAGACAGCGGAGAGGGTTAGGGTTACACAAGTTAGGTTACAAAGGAGGAGATATCCGTATCCGTATTGCCTAGCTTGCCTTCCACGCCAAGTAAAGTCCCATCCGGACACGAGACGAAGTCTTCAATCTTGTATCTTCATAGTCGAACAGTCCGGCCAATGGAGATAGTCCGGCTGTCCGGAGACCCCCTAATCCAGGACTCCCTCAGTAGCCCCTGAACCAGGCTTCAATGATGATGAGTCCGACGCGCAGTATTGTCTTCGGAATTGCAAGGCGGGTTCCTTCTCCGAATACATCACAGAAGAACTTGAAATCGACGATAGTGTCCGACCCTGCAAAATAAGTTCCACGTACCACCGTAGAGAGAATAATATTCTCGCAGATCTAATTTGCGGGCTTGTTTTGGCAGCATGACGTTATGTCATGGCCCGGTGATTATTCGAACTGTTCCCTTTAACCAGCCCCGCACATAACGCAAGGCAGTTTTTCGACACCTCTTGTCAAAGCAGAGATCGTGTCCCCTTATTACGGGATTCTCATCAATACGGGCGTGGGTAACCCAACTACGCCATCAATTACGGTGCTTGGGGGATAAGCGAGTTTTACCAGGCAAGTGGGGACGCTTAGCTTCATCCGCCCATATAAAGAGATAAGGATTCACCTTTCTATCCATGCCTTCTTCCTCCTTTGCTCATCCGTTTTTGCACATTCGAGCTCTAGCGCCCAAGTCCACACTTCCCACCTCAACCTTCTCCAACCATTCCGGAGCGGGAGGCAGGTGGATGGTCTCCTCCATCATGGAGGGAGACATCAAGAAACTGAGGAGAGCCGGATACCTGCCCGACGACATCGTGCACCGGCTCCCAGATGAGGGGCAGCTCATCCCCACCCCCAGGCCCCATGAGAGGGTAGTATTCCTCACCCATTTCCTCCGCGGACTGGGATTCCCTCTCCATCCATTCGTCCGGGGGCTCATGTTCTATTACGGACTGGATTTCCACGATCTGGACCCAAACTTCATCCTCAACATCTCGGCATTTATCGTCGTGTGCGAGGCCTTCCGCCGCATCAAGCCCCACTTCGGCTTATGGTTGAAGACCTTCAACGTCAAGCCGAAGGTGGTGGGCGGCCGCCAGGTGGAGTGCGGAGGTGCCATGGTGGGCAAGATGCCCAACGTAACATGGCTCGAGGGCTCCTTTGTGAAAACCATAAAGGGGTGGCAATCGGGGTGGTTCTGCATCACCGAGCCGCGCGACCCTGTATGGGCAGCGGCCCCCGAGTTCTGATCTGGCATCCCCATGCGGCTCACCTCCTGGAAAGAGAAGGGCATGTCCTGGGGTAGTTCGAAAGAGCTGACCGGGCTCCGAACATGTATTCAAAATATGGTGAACAAGAAGCTCAAACTTGTCAACGTGGTCCAGGTCATGCTCCACCGCTTGATTCTCTCGTGCCAACAACGGGAGTTCAACTTGTGGGAGTTCGACCCGGCGCGGCACCGAACTCTGAACAGGCTTTTCGACACAACTCACGAAGATGCCTGGTGGGTGCTGTTAAAAAGCGCCGAGGTCCCCCCTCCCATTACTGAGGATCGTGGATTCAGCGCAAAGCGCCAAGCCAAAGCGGTAAGCTGCTCTACCTCTCGCGGGATACTTATTTTTTATAGGTTGACTCCATGCGGGATCTAAACTCCCGTACCTTTGACAGGACTGGCAGGAGACGGCCGGACATATCGATTGTCCGTCTCCTTTGCCCGAAGGCCCAGCAGACGCTCTTCTGACGAAGATGCTGACTCTGGCTCCTTATACGGTGTCGAAGAAGACCAAGAAGGCCAAGGAAACCCGAAAGAGTTCCCGACGCCAGGCGTCGTCGGACTCACCATCCGATGACTCTGCGGCGCACTCCTCCCCCGAAGACAAGGAAGAAGAAGAAGATGCTCCCCCTCCTACAATGGGAGATAAGAAAAGGAAGGCCACCCTAACTGGGGGGGTGAAGGGTCCAAGAAGGGAAGGACTCTCCTTCCGGACAGCTCCACCGCCGCCGACGAAGACGAAGACGAGTGGTTGCCCAGGGCCAAGCCCCTGGGGAGACCGTAAGTATTCGGATACAAGAGTGACTCGTAGCATTCCTTTTGTCGCACTGTTTTCCCTAACACCGAACATGATTATGCAGGCCGCCGCGAACCAGCATCGATGTATCATCGGACGACTCCCTAGGCTCGTGGACATGGATAGCGATCCAGTCCCGACCGCCACCTCCCCTCATCCTGCTGACGACGCCGAGGTGCTATCTCAAGAGGCACCGGGTCGAGGGGAGACAGTCCTGGAGGAGCCTCAAGCCGACCTTCCGGACTCCGGGAGCCGAGGGGACGGGGCCCCTAAGAGCTCCGAGTTTGGCCCTAAGCCGAACACCGCGCCGGACCCTCCAGCGGTTCCGGGCTCTGGCAGGCGGCCTCTTTCTAAGAGGGGCAAGATGCCTGTGCCAGTGACCTCTATCCATCCAGAGGCGCCGGACAATCTACTGGAAGCGCATCGCAGCACTTCCATCGATGAGGAGCACCGCACTATCATGAGTGCGGTGATCTAGAAGGTGCAGTCCGCCAAGAGCGGATTGACTGAAGCATGTGCCAGCCTTCTAACATGCTTTGAGGTAAGTGTTTTAAAATGTAGCAGAAATATTACCGCATAGACAGTAGCCCCTGATGCTTTGTTCGGTGTTCACAAAGAAAAGCCGAACAGAGGATCAAATAATATCGCAGGAGTCTAATATAAGTGTGTCAATATGCATATGCAGGCTTCGCTGCTGGCGTCCGCCGCACTGACTGCGGAGGTCGCCGTACTGAAGCAGGATCTCGAGGGGTCCAGGAAAGAGCTCGGCCTTGCCAAGAGGCAGCTCGAGGAGAAGAAGGGTAAGTAATACCCTGTCTATTGATATGTATATATAAAAGAGGACGCGATTGGAAAATGACAGGATCATCGTATGTTTTCCAGGGGCCACGACCAAGGTGGCGACCCAGAAGCAAGCGCTAACCAAGGCCGAAGATAAAGCGGCCAAGGAGCGCACCGAGCGAGAGAAGCACGAGGCTCGGGTTGGCGAGGTACGAGGATCTCATGGCGAAGCACGAGGCATTGGAGCTTGACTCAAGGACGCGGGAGTCTGAGCTTGCCGCGGCCCTCGAGAGCGCAAAAAGTGCCAAGGCCAGAGCCCAAAAGGCTCTCCAAGAGATCGACACGATGAAGAAGATAGTGGCGGGTAAGGCTTTCTATATGCAAAGAAAGCATGTAAAAGTAAATTACCGATTACTTACCCGAATCCGGAGCTCTCGAGGAGCATTCGCAGATTTGCCCCACAGCGTGTCCGATGCCGCACAATTTTACCAGGCCGAGGATGGAAGCTCAACGGAGAAGCTGTTCTAGTCTCAGTATGCTGAGGCCAAACACCCGGTGCCAATGAGTGACCAGCTGAAGCAGATCGTCGAGCTACATAAGGCGGCCGATCGGGCCATGAAGAGCTTTATAGTCCGGCTGTGGCCTGGCGATGCCCTTCCGAACAGCTTCTTTGGCCTGGTGAGGCGGCTTGTGGATGTCTGCCCGCGGCTGGAGGTCGTCAAGCGATCTATCTGTACTGAAGGTGCACGCCGGGCTTTCGCCCATGTGAAATTGCAGTGGGTCAAACTAGACGCCATGAAGCTGATCAAGGAGGGGCCGCCAGAGGGCAAGGAGCACCGCCACCCCGAGATGTACTACGAGGGTGTTCTGCCAGGTGCCCGTCTCATCGCGGATGAGTGTTCAAAAGATGTAATATTTGAATGAGACTTGCTCGTTTTATCCTGTATTTATGAAAACTTGTTTCATATGTGCTATGCAACGCTTGTTTGAATTTAAAATATTACCTTCTGTTTGGCTATTTATCCAATCTGAGAGATGGCTAGTCCTCGGCTTCTGCCCCCATGTCGTGAGTCCTGGGGTGTTCAGGATAAACCTGAGCACTCTTGTTCCCATGATTGCGTCCTTCGAGGGAGGTGCTCAGCACAGCGAACAAGGCAACCGGACTAATAATGCTTTATCACTCTCACTTAGCCATAGAATTCTATAATTTTAAATTTCGGCGAAGCCCCTGGTATTCGGAAGGCTGAATTTGGGGCGCGATACACGCCTTTAAGCCTGACAGGGCCGGCCCCTCGCTCTAAGTGGCATTAGTCTTTAGGGACTCGAAAACCTCGCCGAACAGCGACCAGTCTCTCGCCTTATCATGACAGTTAGTTTTAGCTTTCTCTACTGAGGTGCTGAACCCAGCAGAACTGGGGCTCAATCGCAGTAGTTCTCCTAGTGCTACCTTAGCTGATAGAGCGGAACATAAGGTACCAAAACATAGGAGACGGGCAAACCCAACATTTGACCAAAGACATGATTCGGAGCTGATGCATATAATGCTATAAGTTCGGGGTGCCGCACTTGTGAAAGTGTTCGGACTTGTCACACCGTATTGTGAGGTACGTAAGCCCCTGGTGTATTAGCCGTACCAAGGTGTACGGTTGCAAGGCGTCATTAATGAACACATAGATATATATATATATATATATAACAAGAATGCAATAATTGTCGTAATGTCATGCATTGTTTATTAAAAAATTGCGTTAAAGCAGAGTGATACAGATAGTGCGATAAGCAAAGAGTAGGACTATGTCCCTTCCAAGGGCAAGCTGAGGAATGATATTAAATCGAATATTTCGCTCGTTACTATAATTAACCTGGGAATTCCGTGGTATGACGTAGTTGTCTGCCTCCTTGGTTGCTGCATCATGTGTTTGGCAATAGTGCTGCCGGACAGTGTTTCCAGAGATTAAGGTCCTGAAAAAAAGAAAAATAACCAAACGGGAAGCCCCTAGTGCGGTTTAAGCCGTGTCTTGGGGCGTGCCGCAGTTGTGCCCCCCTCCCCACCTATGCCCATGGTATTTTTAATGCATAATTATGTACGCGCGGCACGAGTTTTGCCATTGGGCTGGGATTGGGGTGGCCGCCGTATTGCTACGCGAGCTCAGATCGCGCCAGGCGGTCTATTTGCCGATTGCCCTGAGCGCGCTTGAAGGTGTCCGGGCTTTGAAGCACCGAACTGGTTGATTGCCTTGAGAGGCTGCTTTGCGCTTCTGCTGCGAGGGCCGTGGTGTGCTCCTTTTTTCAAAGAGAGCGCTCTGTGTTTCCATTGACTGTAATAACTCCGCGAGGTCCTCGCATCTTAAGCTTGAGGTATGCATAATGCGGTACCGCATTGAATCTACCGAATGCGGTTCGCCCGAGCAGCGCGTGATAACCACTGCGGAACGGGACTATATCGAAGATTAACTCTTCGCTTCGGAAATTATCCGGGGATCCGAAGGCCACTTCCAGTGTAACTGAGCCTGTGCATTGGGCCTCCACACCTGGAATGACGCCTTTAAAGGTCGTTTTGGTGGGTTTGATCCTTGAGGGGTCTATACCCATTTTGTGCATTGTGTCCTGATAAAGCAGGTTCAGGCTGCTGCCGCCATCCATAAGGACTCGAGTGAGGTGGAATCCGTCAATGATTGGGTCTAGGACCAGTGCGGCAAATCCGCCATGACGGATACTAGTGGGATGGTCCCTGCGATCGAAGGTGATCGAACAGGAGGACCAAAGGTTGAATTTTGGGGCGACTGGCTCCAACGCATATACGTCCCTAAGCGCACGCTTCCGCTCCCTCTTGGGGATGTGGGTCGCGTATATCATGTTCACCGTCCGCACTTGCGGGGGAAACATCTTCTGCCCTCCGGTGTGCGGCTGCCGGGGCTCCTCCTTGTCATCGCTATGCGGCCCCTTGTCCTTGTTTTCGGCAATTAACTTGCCGGCCTGCTTGAACACCCAATAATCCCTGTTGGTGTGATTGGCTGGCTTGTCTGGGGTGCCGTGTATTTGACACGAGCGATCGAGTATACGGTCCAAGCTGGACGGACCCGGCGTACTTTGTTTGAATGGCTTTTTCTGTTGACCGGGTTTAGAGCCTTTGAATCCGGCATGGACTGTCGTATCCTCAGTATTTTCGCTGTTAATGCGGCACTTATGGTTGTTGCGACGTGACCTGCCATTGCCGTCCTTGGTATCTGAGGTACCATGGTTCTTTGATATGTTATTACTGTGAGCCAGCCAGCTGTCTTCTCCCGCACAAAAGCAGGTCATGAGCGTCGTGAGAGCTACCATAGATTTCGGCTTTTCCTGACCAAGGTGTCGGGCTAGCCACTCATCTCGGATGTTGTGTTTGAAAGCCGCTAAGGCCTCCGCATCCGGACAGTCGATGATTTGATTTTTCTTTGTAAGGAACCGAGTCCAGAATTGCCTGGCCGACTCTTCTGGCTGCTGAATTATGTGGCTCAAGTCATTGGCGTCTGGTGGTCGCACATAAGTGCCCTGAAAGTTGTCGAGGAATGCGGCTTCTAGATCTTCCCAACAGCTAATGGAGTCCGCTGGCAAGCTGTTAAGCCAATGCCGCGCTGGTCCTTTGAGATTTAGTGGGAGGTATTTGATGGCGTGTAAGTCATCACCGCGGGCCATGTGGATGTGGAGGAGGAAATCCTCAATCCATACTGCGGGATCTGTTGTGTCGTCGTTTGATTCAATATTTATAGGTTTGAAACCTTCTGGGAACTGATGTTCCATTACTTCGTTTGTGAAGCATAAGGGGTGTGCGGCGCCTCTGTATTGGCCTATATCGCGACGCAGCTCGAATGGGTCTTTCCCACTGTGTTCGGCCCGGCCGGATTTGCTTTTGCTGTATCCGGCGTGATGTTTATCATCTCCCAGAGTGGTGTGCCGTCGTGATCCATAGATCGATCTTGCATGCTTTGCTTTGTCCTCCAATATGTCTCGCAGGTCTGGCGTATCTCCCCATGCCTTTTTATTTGAATGGCGTCGGGGTGGAGGCTAAGCTTTTGGCTGGGATGCCTCTCTATCGCGGCCACGAGGTGGCCGATCAGCCGTATCATATGCTTCTTCCTCCAGTCGGGGTAGTAACCTACACTTTGGGTAATTCTTGGAGGGGTGCTCGAGTTTATATTCCTCGGTCGCGAGGACTTTAGTCCATCTGTCAGCTAGCAGATCTTGATCAGCTTGAAGCTGTTGCTGCTTTTTCTTCAGGCTATTTGCCGTGGCCATAAGCCGGCGCTTGAAGCACTCTTGTTCGACGGGATCCTCTGGTACGGCGAATTCACCATCGCCGAGGCTTTCCTCGTCTTCGGAGGGGGCATGTAATTGTCATCCTCCTCCTCTCCGTCTGCCTCTCTCTCAGGAGAGCTGGCTCCTTCATCCTCCTGCTCTAAATCTTGCTGGATGGGATTGTTGTTGTCTTCGGCACTATCCGGAGTGTTATTCTCTCCTGTGTCGGTATCACCACTTTTGCTTTCGCGGGACTTAGAGCGGCGCCGCTGACGTCGGCACTTGGGTTGCTTCTTGGAGGGGTCATCCTCCGCTATCTCGTCGCCATTGCCTTCGTTGGGTGTATCCACCATGTATATGTCATATGACGAGGTGGCTTTCTGGTGCCCTATGGGCGCTGGTTCATGTTCGTCTCCTACATCATCGTCCATACCGTCGATGTCTTCGGAGTCGAAGTCGAGCATGTTGGTCAAATCATCGACAGTGGCTACGAAGTGGGTGGTGGGAGGGCGTCGAATTTCTTCGTCGTCCGCATCCCAATCTTGTTGGCCATAGTCCGGCCAGGGCTCTCCTGACAAAGAGAGAGACCTTAGTGAATTCAGAATGTTGCCGAAGGGCGAGTGCTGAAAGATATCTGCGGCGGTGAATCCCATGATCGGCGCCCCATCGGATTCCATTGGCAGGGGCGCGGATGGTTCAGAGTCTGGAAAAGAGTCCGGCACCTTGAAGTCACGGGCTGCGTAAAGGGTTAGGCTGGTGTTCGGCTCAATCGCCGTTGAGACTGCAGCCCCTGAGCCGGTGTCTAACCACCCGTCTTCGATTGGCGCAGTTGGCTCCGAGCTAAGGGTCAGAGCTGATACGGGCGCGGCCTCTGGGGTACTATTCGGCGGCAGAGCTAGGTCATACCCATCGTGACAGTGCGGCGCGCCCGGCTGTGGCTCGAATCCGTCGAAGATCAAGTCTCCACGGATGTCGGCCGTGTAGTTCAAACTTCCAAATCTGACCTAATGGCCAGGGGCGTAGCTTTCAATCTGCTCCAGATGGCCAAGCGAATTAGCCCACAGTGCAAAGTCGCCGAATACGAAGATCTGTCTGGGGGAGAAAAGTCTCACCCTGGACCACATCGCTATCGATGATAGTGGGAGCCATCAAGCCTAACGGCGATGACACAGAGGAACTCTCAATGAAAGCACCAATGTCGGTGTCAAAACCGGCGGATCTCGGGTATGAGGTCCCGAATTGTGTGTCTAGGCCGGATGGTAACAGGAGGCAGGGGACACGATGTTTTGCCTAGGTTCAGGCCCTCTTGATGGTGGTAAAACCCTACGTCCTGCTTGATTAATATTAATGATATGGGTAGTACAAGAGTAGATCTACCACGAGATCAGAGAGGCTAAACCCTAGAAGCTAGCCTACGGTATGATTGTATGTTGTGATTGTTGTCCTACGGACTAAAACCCTTCGGTTTATATAGACACCGGAGAGGGTTAGGGTTACACAAGGTCGGTTACAAAGGAGGAGATATCCATATCCATATTGCCTAGCTTGCCTTCCATGCTAAGTAGAGTCCCATACGGACACGAGACGAAGTCTTCAATCTTGTATCTTCATAGTCTAATAGTCTGGCCAATGGAGATAGTCCGCCTGTCCAGAGACCCCCTAATCCAGGACTCCCTCAGTTGGACTATGAAGATACAAGATTGAAGACTTCGTCCCATGTCCGGATGGGACTCTCCTTCATGTGGAAGGCAAGCTTGGCAATACGGATATGTAGATCTCCTTCCTTGTAACCGACTCTGTGTAACCCTAGCCCCCTCCGGTGTCTATATAAACCGGAGGGTTTTAGTCCGTAGGACAACATACAATCATACCATAGGCTAGCTTCTAGGGTTTAGGCTCTCTGATCTCGTGGTAGATCTACTCTTGTACTACTCATATTATCAAGAATAATCAAGCAGGACGTAGGGTTTTACCTCCATCAAGAGGGCCCGAACCTGGGTAAAACATCGTGTCCCCTGCCTCCTGTTACCATCCGCCTTAGGCGCACAGTTTGGGACCCCCTACCTGAGATCCGCCGGTTTTGACACCGACATCGGTGCTTTCATTGAGAGTTCCTCTATGTCGTCACCGTTAGGCATGATGGCTCCTTCGATCATCGATAGCGATGCAGTCCAGGGTGAGACTTTTCTCCCCGGACAGATCTTTGTATTCGGCGGCTTCGCACTGCGGGCCAACTCGCTTGGCCATCTGGAGCAAATCGAGAGTTACGCCCCTGGCCATCATGTCAGGTTTGGAAGCTTAAACTACACGGCCAACATCTACGGAGACTTGATCTTCGACGGATTCGAGCCCCTACCGAGTGCGTCGCACGGTCACGATGAGCATGATTTAGCTCTACCATCGAACAGTGTTCAGGAGATCGCACCGGCAACCGCTCCGACCCTCAATTCGGAGCCAATTGCGCCATCCATGGATGGGTGGATAGACCCCGCCATGGAGGCCGTATTCTTAGCGGCCATCGAGCCGAGTATCGACCTTACCCTTCACGGGAGCCGTGACGCCGAACTGCCGGATTCCTCCCCGGCCACGGACTCCGAACCGCCTGCGCCCGTGCCTATCGAATCCGACTGGGCGCCAATCATGGAGTTCACCTCCACGGATATCTTTCAGCACTCGCCCTTCGGTGACATACTGAACTCATTAAGGTCTCTCTCCCTATCAGGAGAGTCCTGGCCGAACTATGTTCGGCAGGATTGGGATGCAGATGATGAAGAAATTCGCCGCCCACCCACCACCCACTTAGTAGCCACTGTCGACAATTTACCGACATGCTCGACTTCGACTCCGAAGACATCGACGGTATGGACAACGATGCGGGAGACGAAGAGGAACCACTGCCCACAGGGCACTGGACAGCCAACTCATCATATGATATATACATGGTGGACACACCCAAAGAAGGCAATGGCGACGAGACAGCAGAGTATGACCCCTCCAAGAAGCAACCCAAGCGCCAACGTTAGCGACGCCACTCTAAGTCTCACCGAAGCAAAAGTGGTGACACCGGCACAGGAGATAATAGCACTCCGGACAGTGCCGAAGACGACAAGAGGATGGAGCAGGAGGATGGAGAAGCCAGCCCTCCCGAGAGAGCAGCAGGTGGAGAGGCGGAGGATGATAATTACATGCCTCCCTCAGAAGACGAGGCAAGCCTCGACGATGACGAATTTGTCGTGCCGGAGGATCCCGCCGAGCAAGAGCGCTTCAAGCGCCGGCTTATAGCCACGGCAAATAGCCTTAAGAAAAAGCAGCAGCAGCTTCAAGCTGATCAAGATTTGCAAGCTGACAGATGGACTGAAGTCCTTGCGGCCGAGGAATATGAACTCGAACGCCCCTCCAAGAGTTACCCAAAGCGTAGGTTGCTACCCCGACTGGAGGAGGAAGCATTAAAACCTACATCTCCAGCATATGACGCGGCTGATCGGCCACCTCGTGGCCGCGATAGAGAGGCATTTCAGCCAAAAACTCAGCCCGCACCCCGACGCCACTCAAATAAAAATGACAAGGCACGGGGAAACATGCTAGACCTGTGAGACGTATTGGAGGACAAAGCGAAACACGCAAGATCAATCTATGCACTATGCGAGACGATAACCGTCAGGCCGGATATAGTAAAAGTAAATCCGGTCGGGCCGAACATAGCGGACAAGACTCATTCGAGCTGCGTCGTGACATAGCCCACTACAGAGCCGCCGCACACCCCATATGCTTCACAGACGAAGTAATGGATCACCAAATCCCAGAGGGTTTCAAACCTGTAAATATCGAATCATACAACAGCACAACAGATCCTACGGTATGGATCGAGGACATCCTCCTGCACATCCACATGGCCTGCGGTGACGATCTACACGCCATCAAATACCTCCCACTCAAGCTCAAAGTACCAACTCGGCATTGGCTCAACAGCCTGCCAATAGAATCCATTGGCTATTGGGAAGATCTAGAAGCCGCATTCCTCGACAACTTCCAGGGCACTTATGTGCAACCATTAGATGCCGATGACTTGAGCCACATAATTCAGCAGCCAGAGGAATCGGCCAGGAAATTCTGGACACGGTTCCTGATAAAGAAAAATCAAATCGTCGACTGTCCGGATGGAGAGGCCCTAGAAGCTTTTAAGCACAGCATCCGCGACGAGTGGCTCGCCCGGCACCTTGGCTAGGAAAAGCCGAAATCCATGGCAGCCCTCACGACACTCATGACCCGCTTTTGCGCGGGAGAAGACAGCTGGCTGGCTCACAGCAATAACATATCAAAGAACCGCGGTACTTCAGAGTACTTCAGATACCAAGGATAGCAACGGCAGGTCACATCGCAACAAACATTAGCGCCGCGTCAATAGTGACAATACCGAGGGTACGGCAGTCAATGCCGAATTCAGAGGCTCTAAACCCGGTCAGTGGAAAAAGCCATTCAAAAGAAGCACTCCAGGCCCATCCAGTTTGGACCGTATACTCGATCGCTCGTGCCAAATACATGGCACCCCCAACAAGCCAGCCAACCACACCAACAGGGAATGTTGGGTGTTCAAGCAGGACGGCAAGTTAAACGCCAAAAACAAAGATAAGGGGCTACATAGCGATGACGAGGAGGAGCCCCAGCAGCCGAACACCAGAGGGCAGAAGAGGTTCCCCCCACAAGTGCGGACGGTGAACATGATATACGCAACCCACATCCCCAAGAGGGAGCGGAAGCCTGCGTTAAGGGATCTATATGCGTTGGAGCCAGTCGCCCCAAAGTTCAACCATGGTCCTCATGCCCGATCACCTTCGATCGCAAGGACCATCCCACTAGTATCCGTCATGGATAATTCGCCGCACTGGTCCTAGACCCAATCATCGATGGATTTCACCTTGCTCGAGTCCTTATGGACGGCGGCAGCAGCCTGAACCTGCTTTACCAGGACACAGTGTGCAAAATGGGTATAGACCCCTCAAGGATCAAACCCACAAAAACGACCTTCAAAGCTGTCATACCAGGTGTAGACGCCCATTGCATAGGCTCAGTCACACTGGAAGTGGTCTTCGGATCCCCGGATAACTTCCGAAGCGAGGAGTTAATCTTCTATATAGTCCCGTTCCGCAGCGGCTATCATGCACTGCTCGGGCGAACCGCATTTGCGAGATTCAATGCGGTACCGCACTATGCATATCTCAAGCTCAAGATTCCAGGACCTCGGGGGGTCATCACAGTCAATGGAAACACATAGCGCTCTCTCCGCACGGAGGAGCACACTGCAGCCCTCATAGTAGAAGCGCAAAGCAGCCTCTTAAGGCAATCCACCAGTTCGGCGATTAAAGACCCAGACACCTTCAAGCGCGCCCGAAGTAATCGGCAACAAGACCGCCTGGCACATTCCGAGCTCGCATAGCAATGCGGCCCCCACCCCAGTACCAGCCAAACGGCGAAATCCGTGCCATGCGTACATAATTACGCATTGAAAATACCATGGGCACAGGTGTGGAAGGGGGCACGACTACGTCACGCCCCAAGACGTGGCTCAACCGCACTAGGGGCTTCCCGCTTTGTTATTTTTCTCTCTTTCACGACTTCAGTCTCGGGAAACCCCGTCTGGCAGTACGATTGCCGGACACACAATGCAACAACCAAGGAGGCAGAAGGCCACGTCGCACCACGGAACTCCCAGGTGGTCTCCGATAACGAGTGAAATACTTGTTTTAAATACCATTCCTCAGCTTGCCCTTGGAGGGGACATGTCAAATAGTCCTACTTTTTGCTTATCGCACTACTTGCATAATTCTGCTTCGACGCACCTTTCTGAATAAACAATGCATAGCACTCGACTATTACCGCATTCTCTATATATGTTCATTCATGACATTCAGCACCCGTACACTCTGGTACGGCCCATACGCCAGGGGCTTAAGAGTACCCCATAATACAGCATGAGAAGTCCGAACACTTCCAACAGTGCGGCACCCCAAACTTATAGCATTATATGAATCAGCTCTGAATCATGTCTTGGGTCAATAGTTGGGTTTGCCCGGCTCCCATGTTTTGGTACCTTGCGTTCCGCTATATAGGCTAAGGTGGCACTGGGAGAACAACTGCGATTGTGCCCCGGTTCATCTGGGCTAAGCACCTCAGTAGAGAAAGCTAAAACTGACTGACATAATAAGGCAAGAGTTTGTCGCTGTTTGAGAGGTCTCGAGTCCCTAAAGACTTATGCCGCTTAGAGCGAGGAGTCGGCTTTGTCCGGCTTAAGGCGTGTATAGCGCCCCGAATTCGGCCTTCTGAATACTAGGGGCTTCGCCAAAATTTAAAATTGTAGACTTCTATGGCTAAGTGAGAGTGATAAAGCATTATAGTCTGATTGCCTTGTTCGTTGTGCTGAGCACCTCCCTCGAAGGACCCAACAATGGGAAAAAGAGTGCTCAGATTTATCCCGAACACCCCAGCACTCGTGGCATGGGGGCAGAAGCCGACGACTGGCCATCTCTTAGATTTAACAAACAGCCGCACAGAAGGTAATATTTTAAATTCAAACAAGCGTTGCATAGCGAATATGAACAAGTTTTCATAATACAGGATCACACGAGCAAGTTCATTCAAAAATTACATCCTCCGCACACTCGTCCGCCACAAGATGGGCACCCTTCAGGACACCCTCTAATACATCTCAGGGTGGCGATGCTCCTTGCCCTGCGGCGGCCCCTCCTTCACCAACTTCTCGGCGTCCATCTTGGCCCAATGCACCTTCGCATGGGAAAAGGCCCGGCGTGCACCTTTGATGCAGACGGACCGCTTTATGACCTCCAGCCGTGGGCAGGCATCTACAAGCCGCCTCACCAAGCCGAAGTAGCTGTTGGGAAGGGGGTCACCAGGCCACATCCGGAATATAAGGCCCCTCATGGCCTGTTCGACCGCCTTGTGCAGCTCGACCAGTTGCTTCAGCTGGTCGCTCATAGGCATCGGGTGCTCAGTCCCAGTATACTAAGACTAGAACAACTTCTCCGTTGAGCTTCCCTCCTCGGCCTGGTAATATTTCGCGGCATACGACACGCTGTGGGGTAAATCTGCGAATGCTCCTGGAGAGCTCCGGACTCGGGTAAGTAACAAGTAATTTACTTTCACATGCTTGCTTTGCATATTGAAGGCCTTACCCGCCGCTATCTTCCTCATCGCCTCAATTTCTTGGAGGGCCTTTTGGGCTTCATCTTGGCATGCTTTGTGCTCTCGAGGGCCGCGGCAAGCTCGGCCTCTTGCATCTTTGAGTCAAGCTCCAAAGCCTCGTGCTTCTTCACGAGAGCCTGGAGCTCTTGCTGCACCTCGCCCACCCGTGCGTCTTGTTTTTCCCGCTCGGTGCACTCCTTGGCCGCTTTGTTTTCGGCCTCGGATAGCGCTTGCTTCAGGGTCGCCACTTCGGTCGTGGCCCCTGGCACATCCATGATGATCCTATCATTTCGCAGCCGCATCTTATATATATATATATTTATTTATATATATATATATATATATATATATATATATATATATATATATATATATATATATATATATGGACAAGGCATTACTTATCTTTGTTCTCCGTGAGCTACCTCTTGGCAAGGCCGAGCTCTTTCTCGGACCGCTCAAGGTTCTGGTTCAGTGCGGCGACCTCCGCAGTCAGTGCAGCAGAGGTCGGCAGTGAAGCCTGCATACGCATACAGACATACTTATATTAGACTCCTGCAGATATTATTTGATCCTCTATTTGGCTTTTCTTTGTGAACACCAAACAGAGCATCAGGGGGTACTATCTATGCGGTAATATTTTCCTATATTTTAAATACTTACCTCAAAGCCTGTTAGAAGGCTGGCACAGGCTTCAGTCAGTCCGCTCTTGGCGGACTGAACCTTCTTGATCACCGCACTCATAATAGTGCGGTGCTCTTCGTCGATGGAAGCGCCGCGAAGCGCTCCCAGCAGGTTGTCCGGTGCCTCTGGATGGACAGAGGTCACTGGCACGGGCGGCTTGCCCCTCTTGGAAGGGGGCCGCCTGTTGGAGTACGGAACCACTAGAGATTCCGGTGCGGCGTTCAGCTGGGGGCCGAACTTGGAGCCCTTGGGAATCTTGCTCCCTTCGCGCCTGGAGTCCGGAAGGTCACCTTGAGGCGCCTCCGGGACTGTCTCCCCCCAGCTCGGTGCCCCTTGAGACAATACCTCGACATTGTCCGTAGGGCGAGGAGAGGAGGCGGATGGAAGTGGATCACTATCCATATCCGACGAGTCCAAGGATCCGTCCGACGAGGATACGTCGATATGGGCTCGGGGCGGACTGCATGATCATATTCAATGTTAGGAGAAGCAGTGCAATAAAAGTATGCTATGTTTACTCTGGTATCCGAATACTTACGACTTCGCCAGGGGCTTGGCCCTGAGTAACCACTCGTCTCCGCCGTCGGCGGTGGTGGTGGAACAGTCCAGAAGGAGGGTCCTTCCCTTCTTGGACCCTTCAGCCTCCCCGGTTGGGGCGGCCTTCCTTTTCTTGTCTTCCCCGCCTGGAGGGGGAGAGTCTTCATCTTCCTCCTCCCCGTTTTCATGGGAGGAGTACGTCTCGGAGTTATCGAACGATGAGTCCGATACCACCTGGCGCAGGGAACTCTTTCAGGTTCCCTTGGTCTTCTCCGGCACCTCATAAGGAGCCGGTGTCCGCATCTCCGTCAGGAGAGCGTCCGCGGGGTCTTCGGGCAGAGGGGCCGGACAGTTAATCTGCTCCGATGTCTCCACCCAGTCCTGTCAAAGGCATGGGAGCTCAGACCCCGCACATGGTTAAGCTATGGGAAATAAATACCCTACCAGATGTATAGAACTTACCGGATTCGCTGGGCGCTTCGCGCTTAGCCCGCGATCCTTGGTAAGAGAAGGAGGGACCTCGGCACCCTTGAACAGCACCTTCTAGACGTCCTTATGCGTCGTGTCGAACAGCTCGCATAGAGTCTGGTGCTGGGCCGGGTCGAACTCCCATAAGTTGAAAGCCCGTTGTTGACACGGGAGGATCCAGCGGAAGAGCATGACCTAGACTATGTTGACAAGCTTAAGTTTCTTGCTTATCATGTTCCGGATACACTTCTGGAGTCCGTCCAGCTCCACCGATGAACCTCAGGACAGGCCCTTCTCCTTCCAGGAAGTGAGCCGCATGGGGATTCTGGATCGAAACTCGAGGGCCGCCACCCAGTTGGTGTCGCGCGGCTCGGTGATGTAGAACCACCCCGATTGCCACCCCTTTATGGTCTCCATGAAGGAGCCCTCGAGCCACGTAACGTTGGGCATTTTTCCCACCATGGCTCCACCGCATTCCGCTTGTTGGCCGCCTACTACCTTCGGCTTGATATTGAAGGTCTTCAGCCATAGGCCGAAGTGGGGCCGGATGCGGAGAATGGCCTTGCACACGACGATGAACGCCGAGATGTTGAGGATGAAATTCGGGGCCAGATCATGAAAGTCCAGTCCATAATAGAACATAAGGCCGCGGATGAATGGATGGAGGGGAAACCCTAGTCCGCGGACGAAGTGGGGGAGGAAAACCACCCTTTCGTGAGGTTCCGGGGTAGGGACGATCTGCCCCGCGGCTGGCAGCCGGTGCGCGATATCCACGGCTAAGTATCCGGCCCCATGTAGTTTTTTGATGTGTCCCTCCGTGATGGAGGAGACCAGCCACTTGCCTCCTGCTCCGGACATGTTTGGAGAGAGTTGAGGAGAAGGATGTGGACTTGGGCGCTGGAGCTCGAGTGCGCGAGAATGCATGAGCAAGGAGGAAGAAGGCGTGGGTAGAAAAAGGTAAAACCTTATCCCTTTATAAGGGCGGACGAAACTATGCGCCCCCACTAGCCTGGTAAAACTCACTTATCCCCCAAGCACCGTAATTGATGGCGCGGTTGGGTTACCCACGTCTGTATTGATGGGAATCCCGTAATAAGGGGACACGATCTCTGCTTTGACAAGACGTGCCAAGGAAACCGCCTTGCGAAACACACTGAGATAGGTTATGAAAAGTTATTCGAATAAAGACCTAGCTGTGGTCTGATGTCACACTACGGGGTACGTCAGCAGATTAGATTTGTGTAAATATTATTCCCTCTACGGTGGTATGTGGAACTTATTTTGCAGAGCCGGACACGATCCTCGTGTTCAAAGATCTTCTATGAAGTATTCGGAGGAGGAACCCGCCTTGCAATGCCGAAGACAATCTACGTGCCAGACTTATCGTCATTGAAGCCTGGTTCAGGGGCTACTAAGGGAGTCCTGGATTAGGGGGTATCCGGAGAGCCGGATTATATCCTTTGGCCGGACTGTTGGACTATGAAGATACAAGACTGAAGACTTCGTCCCGTGTTCGGATGGGACTCTCCTTCACGTGGAGGGCAAGCTTGTCAATACGGATATGTAGATCTCCTTCCTTGCAACAAACTCTGTGTAACCCTAGCCCCCTCCAATGTCTATATAAACCGAAGGGTTTTAGTCCGTAGGACAACATACAATCATACCATAGGCTAGCTTCTAGGGTTTAGCCTCTCTGATCTCGTGGTAGATCTACTCTTGTACTACTCATATTATCAAGAATAATCAAGTAGGACATAGGGTTTTACCTCCATCAAGAGGGCCCGAACCTGGGTAAAACATCGTGTCCCCTGCCTCCTGTTACCATCCGCCTTAGACACACAGTTCGGGACCCCCTACCCGAGATTCGCCGGTTTTGACACCGACACCTGGTTCGATGCACTGAACACCTCCTTCAAGGACCAAACTCTTGGGTCAAGTGTGTTTATGTTCCAATCCGAACACCCCCGTACTATCTACGTGGGGGCTGAAGCCGATGACTGGCCAACTCTCAGATCTAAATAAACGGCCACACAGGAGGAAATATTTTCGAAAAACAACAAGCAATATATTACATATAAGCTTTGTTCCATAATACAGGATTGGATAAACACGAATACATTCATTCAAAAATAATGTCCTTCGCACACTGGCCCGCTATAATGCGGGATCCTTCCAGGACGTCATCAAAATAGTGTTCGATGACATGATCCATTGAAAAACTTTTTGGACATTGAATTTGAGATACTAGACTTATTCGCATGCTATGTATGAATGATTTGTGTTGTTTTTCTTTCAAACTTTGATGAATATCAGCTGGTTTACATGAATTTCATCCGCTAAGTCGAAACCCGGTTTGAAATGTATGCAGGCAGTGTTGGATGGTCGTCTCCCATATTCGTGTCCGCAGACTGATCCCTCTGAGCGCGGACAAATGTGGGAGAAAAATTGACATGCCATGAAGAGAAGCGGGCATGGGGCCCCATGTTGGCTGACCAATACGGACTATGCTTCGGTGCCTTAAGGCACCTGCCTTTGTGTCTATGACATGTGGGCCCAACAAGTGGTTGGCCCACATGTCAGTGACCCAAAGGCAAGTGCCTTTAAGGTACTGAAGCTGCGTCCAACAAATACGCATCGAGGAAGAGGAAGTTTCCTGGAAATTTCCCTCGGCAAAACAGTAACTCGTCCACGCGACACGCCACACACGCCCCCGCGGACCTATATTAGCTTCAACAGTACTCTCTTGCTCTGTAGTCACAGATAAAATGGTTGGCCTCGCCTAGTGAGGGTTAGTTTGGTTCCCGTCCACAGCCCGTGACGCCTGGCCTGGGAGCCTCCGTGGATCAGCCTGGTGCACGTTTGGATGATATCCTCACGATGAGGTTGTAGGCCTAGCCAGGAGAAAGCGATAGCATGGTTAACCTAGCTTAGAGAACCAGGGAACGTGTTTAGCCTTGTCCAGGCAACCCATATTGGAAGCTTGGATGTGCCTGGTGCAGCAGCCTGGGACTAATCCCACGCCTAAATCACAAATACTACAAGAATAGATGTGAATGGGAATGAAATACTAATTGCTTAGATTCCACCAGGCCAGGTCATGAACCAAACATCTCCTTCGGATTCTAGCCTGACCAGGTAGAAAAACTCAGTTTCACACACCCAGGCTAGGCACCAAAATTTCTCAGGCATGGTGTCGAGGACACGAACCAAAATGACCCTGAATCTCTCTCCCAGTTTGTTTTTCATTTTACTTTCCCCTCCTTGTTCGCACTTATCTTTTCCTGGAAGAAGCATGATCATCAACACCACGAGAGAAGATTCCTCTCCTCCACCTACTTTCTTCCTGAAAAGCTCCTTCTACAGTTTCCCCAATCCTGACCTCCACAAAAGCATCTACATTATGTTAGACATGTCTGTGAATTTCGCCCTATGCACATGTTATACAAAGCAGCTGGTTGTCGTGGCACTCAATGGCGACAAGAAGGCAAAGATGAAGAAGAAGAAGAAGAAGAGGTGAAAAAAGGTGGTGAAAAGGAAGAAAGAAGGTTGGCGTCGACCCCTCCCCCTCCCCCCCCCCCCCCCACGACACCCGCGTCGCTCCCAGGGTGACTCGGGTGGCGAAACCCTAGCAGCCGCCCGAGACCCCTCCTCCCCTCGCTCCCTCGCCGCCACCGGAGGATGCAACGTAGGCAAAGCCCCTCCCACCGGACGGCGGCGGTGGTGCTCTCCCTTCTAGTGCTCGCGTTAGGGTGTGGAAGATGTCGGGGCGGATGCGTGCTCGGTGGCGGATCTGGCGAAGGTAGGCGCGGCCGGAGTCAGTGTTGTTCCCCTGCGGTGGAGGGCGCAAGGTGGTGGAGTGGAGAGCGGGTGCCGGTAGTACATAGTCTCGAGGTCCGAGCGGCCTGGATCTGGGCCCGGCGGGCCCGTGGTGGCGGCGGGGATGTTCTGCTGACGTCCGATTCTGGTGGTGGAGGACTGGAGGTAAGCGGCGGTGGGTGCTGCCCTTCCCCTTCAACAAGCTCTGTGAGCTGCCTGTGTTCCCTTGCAGTGTGTGTGCCATTGTTTGCTGTTGTCTGCCTTGGTGTGAATGCGTAAACAGGACTGCTCCGACTTTCTCTTGGTGACGTCGGCTACTTTGGGAGCTGATGGGGTGGGCTGCACAGATCCGGGTGAAAATCTTGGAAAGTCTTGTCGATGCCGGTGGCAACGGCGTTTGCGAATGTTGCTTCCCTCCTTGGGGTGCCGTCGAGGAGCCTATTGCAACCCCACAGCTTATGTCTTGAGACTCCGGGTGAAAACCTCAGATCGGGCATTGCCGGATCGGATGACGTGTTGGCTTCCATCACTTTCTTCTTGGAGACGTCATTTGAGGATTTCTTGTGGACGGCTGTCGCAACGCAGCTGGCTGAATGGGGAGGTTGGGTTCGTGGTTGGCCGGCGGGCGCATGTGTTCTATAGGTGGTTGTGGTTGAAGTGCTTTACTAATTCAGGACAGGCTAAGGTTTGTCTCCAGCTCTGGTTGGCCTCCTCTCAGGGATGTTCGTGGCAGCGGTGAGATCTCGGTGTTCGACATCCTTCGAAGATGTTGCAGGTTCTCGTTGCTTTGCTTGGTGCCCAGGTTTGCTGATTTTGTGACGGTGCTCAATGTGACACCAAGAGGATGTGCAGTGCTCGTCTCGGCGGAACAGTGCCCTTCGGTGGCGTCTATGGTTTTCGTTGTCGCGATGTCGCCTCGACAATGGGATTCCCTTCGATGGTGCTGCGACTCTCCTAGGCTCGAAGGTGAAGAGTGATCACTGGGCAGGCTGGGGACTTTTTCCTCTCCATCGTCTCGACATCGGGTATCTATTTGATTGATCGAATAAGACTCCTCCCTTCTCTTCTCGGTCTGTTCCAGCGTTGGGTGCCAGGTTCAAGGCTTGTACTGCTAGGCATGGATCGTTTCGGTGCTCTCTCAGTTTCTCCTTGTTCCTTCTTGTGGGTGTCGTGTGCTACATCATGTAGCCATTGTGTTGTATCTTGCTCTGGTTTATGAAAATGAAAATGGTTCAGGCTGGCTTTTGCCCACCGTAGCAGCTTCAAAAAAAGGAATAAAGAAAAAGAAATGCAAAGGAAGAAAAGACTGAGGAAAAAGAGCAAGACGAGGGGAAATAAACCAACGTGTTTGCCAAGAGTATTAAGAACAAGGGGTTTTTTTAGGGAACAAGGGGGTTTTCTTTGTTTTCAACCTCCGTGAGTATGAAGATTTGAATGAAGAAATGCTTGTGATACACGATATGTACACTTTATTACATATCAAAATAGAGTTTTTTCAGTTGAAATAGAGTTATATTTGTTAACCCACTCTAATACTTATGTGATTGAGAACAGAGTTGTACTCTCGCACAGATAAACTCATTTCAGCGACAATTAATTCCGACCCGAGGTTGTGTTTCATATTTGTTAAAACTGGAATGTAGTTTCTACTCTATCAGGGTGAATGTGGATGCTGCTTATTACTCTATTAATCAAATATTATAGATCTTTCACAAAAAAGGTCTGATACTTATAGATTGATTGCCATAACTAACGCAATAACCTATCAACTTGAAGTCTGGAATCAAACATTATACTCAGAGGAACAAATACTGAAGGTTTTGTGCTAGAGACCAGGACATGAAATTATTTCCACTTTTAAGAAAATCATGGAGCTATAGTAATCTATGAAAGTCATGAGAGATTTACAGTCATATCATGGTAAAACACCCTAAAATGTTATTTACAAATAGAAAAAGGTCATGAATCCAAAAAGTTCAAAGATATACGCATGCAATTTGACCATAAAACATGGAACTTTCAATTGGTTCTATCTATGTGGATAAAGATAAATGGGCGTGGGTGCTCTTGACATCATCGTCTAATACAAGATATTTTTCCAGATTTTTTCCAATTTGAGAATCTGATAATCTGTTGCCAATGAACTCCCGTAGCTAGAACTTGCTAGGAAACCTCAGATCGGATAATTTTGAGAAGACCTGAAAATGTGAAAAGAAGTTCACTAGGATTAGCGTAATGGATCCAGAGGGGCTATCTCAAGAATATCAGCTCTGAAGAATCTAGAAAGACCAACACATTAAGCATAGGTACAATAATCCTGAGAAAGATTTGTACATTCGTATTCAGGGAACAAGTACCATTCACTTTTATTAGGGAATACAAGCAACCACTTATTCTTAAGCAGGCCGGTATATGAATATTACTAACTAGATGATCCCACTACTTAGTTCATTCTCGACTCAGCGTTCCCGTAGCAACTAACCTAATAATCTAGTGTGATCGCTTGATTTATTCTACCACTACACCGTACAGTAACCGTAATGCACAATGAGTTGCACAATTTTATAATGTAGGGCAATGAAGTGCAACAAAGGGTGTATCATAGAAACATACCAGTTGTCCATTGCAGTAAACTTCAAAGGCGCCAGAACTTTGTAGAAGAGACTGAGCAAAATTGCCAAACATCCAAACTGATGCCATGGTTCCAAACCAAATCTACAAGGACTGATCATTCTAATTGTGCAGTTTTAGGCAGTCATGTCAACAAAGAAGAAACTGGGATTGAAGATCAATGCTCCCACGGGCCAAGGGAGAAGATGTGCAACACCTAGTTGTGTGTGCCTGATATTTAATCTAGAAGAAATAATCGTGTGTAACATCCCAACTTTCAATTTGGATGTTATTTAGTAGATCATCATATGCATTCACAATTTGTGCATTTTGAATTTATTTTATTTGGAATTTTTTATCTTCGAAACCTTTTGCAACTCAAGGACCACTTGAGAGAGTTGGAGGTTTTCACAAAAATCCATTTTTGAATTTTTCAAAATTGGCAAATGGATCAAAGTGATTTTTAATCGAAATTATTTTTCCAATTATTTCGACATAAAATAATGAGAGAAGATAATATGACTTCTTCGAAACAGCAACGAAATATTGGGAATTTAATTTTGAATAAAATATATTTTTATTTGATTTTTATTTGCAATTTTATTCGGTTGCATTTTATTAAATTAGGGAAAAAGATGCATTTTAAAAATTGCATTTAGTCCAGAAAAATGTTCCCATTGTCCCAAATATTAGGAGGGTATGGCGAAAATCGTTTCTGAAATTTTAGGAATTATTTTATTTTATTTTATTCGATTTTTTCTTCGCGGTGTTATTTAAAAAAATCTTCGGATCGACTGGGCCGAAGCCCAGCCGGCCCAGCGCCCCGCCTTCCCTGACCCGCCGTCGGAATCCACCTCCCGCATGCCGCGCCGCCGCCGTATCCGAGCGGGACACCGCTCGGTGCCCCCTCCTCCAAGCCGAGTCCCACCCCCCCCCCATCGCCGCCTTTAAATAGCGCCCCGGACCCCCTCTCCTCTCCTCCACAAGTCGCCTCCGCAACCGCCGCCTCCCGCCGCCGCCTGCCTCGCCGCGCCACTGCCACCTCGCCGCACCACCACCGCCCGTCGCCGGAGATGCCGCATCGTTGGAGCTCGCCCCTGTTGCCGTTCGTCGCCGTCGGTTTGCTCCACCCGAACTGGCCGAACCAGTATAACCCCAATCCGATTTTTTCGGTTTTCTTTTATAACCTGGTTATTATTTTAGGTTAGTTTATTTAGCGGACGTTTGTCTGTTAGTCTATGGTAGCGAATGGTTTTCGTTCGTTAGGTTTCTGTAGCGAACGTTCATTTGGTAGAATTTTCTTTTTTCTGTTTATTTTTTGCGCCAGGGACCTATTTGTAATTATTTTCTTCACAGATTAGTCCCTGGTCTTTAAACCCTCATAACTTTTTGCTCGTTTATCCAAATCCAACGAAACCAACGCCAAATTCTTCGTTATGATCCCTTGTGTCCAGATAATCAACTTGAACATGTTTTTGGAAAGTTTAAAATTTGGTTACAAACAAATTTGAATTTGAACTTCTTTTGATCGTAACTTGAGTTTCGTATCTCCGATTTGATTGATTCTTTTTGTAAATGGAAGCTCTTCACTTGAACTTTCTGTTTTGATTTTTTTTATTTTTTTACCTTTGCATCTTATGATTGAGTGCTTATGTATGCTATTGTTTGTTTATAATAGAGTTACCATAGTGCGAAGCTTGCTACTACGAATCTCTAGGGTTTTTCGATCATCAGCAAGGCAAGTTCACACTTTGATCATATCCCTTTATTACCCAGTTTTTTGCATTAGTTTCAACCCTCAAACATTGCATGAGTAGGATTGGGAACATGTGGTTGTTGTTAAGTAGTTGATGAGGTAGGAACCTGTTATCCTTTGATCAACCCCGGGATATACATTATGTTTTTATTGCTTAGCCATGCTCATAGATGGGGATTGGTATGTGAGAATCATGCAAGCTGTGAGAGATATTAACTAAGGGAAACTTAAGGTGGCTACTTTAATACACATCTGGGTGGATTGGTTGCGTACACCTGGGGAACCCAGTGTTGTCCTAGGATATCCCAGAGTGCCCGTGTGATCATCCTATGGAATGCCACCCAGGCTCAAAGGGATCACAATACTGTTCATGCTAGAAACTTCCGTGTGCAGCCACAAGCCATAATGGGCTCTGGCATACTTGAGTAAGTTGTGTGACATATTTTAGTGGTAGGCTAGCAGATGTAGGGGAAAGTAGGTGGTACTATCTACCTAGAGTAAATAGTTAATGCTTCAGAAAGACTGTGTCTCGATCATCCGTTTCTCAGACATCATGTAGTGCGAGAAATCCAACGGAGGAGATCGAGTCTTGTGGGGAAAAGTGCGCAAACCTCTGCAGAGTGTGTAAACTAATCATGGTTAGCCGTGTCCCCAGTTATGGACATCTTGAGTATCTGGTATTTGAATTATTGTTTGATCTCATCACTCTATTTAATGAAATTGTTGGGTTATTAATGATTTGGTAATTTTGGGATTGAGTTGGGGGAACCTTCTCAATGATGGCATAACTTCGTAGTTAAATAAAATCTATTCCTTTGTTGTAGGGAAAAATTAGCTTTATGCAAATGTTAAACTTAGAGCCTCCACAGCCAAATATGCATATAGAGATAGACATTCTCATTATTATTCTATGGTGTGAAATTGCCAGTACATTCAATGTACTGACCTACATGGTTGCAATGTCTCATGTTGCAGGAATCTTACGACAAGTAAGTGATACGTTAGGGTTTGATACGTCTCCAACGTATCTATAATTTTTTATTATTCCTTGCTATTATATTATCAACCTTGGATGTTTTATATACATTTATATGCTATTTTATATGATTTTTGGGACTAACCTATTAACCTAGATCCCAGTGCCAGTTTCTGTTTTTTCCTTGTTTTTGAGTATCACAGAAAAGGAAAACCAAATGGAGTCCAATTGACCTGAAATTTCACGGAGATCATTTTTGGACCAGAAGAAGCCCACAGAGTACCGGGGATGGGCCAGAAGAGTCGCGAGGCCACCACGTGGGTGGGGGCGCGCCCTACCCCCCTAGGCGCGTGCCCCTACCTCGTGGCCACCTCGGAGACCCCCCTGACTTGTCCCCGACGCCAACACCTCTTATATATACAGAAACCTCCTGAAAATAACCTAGATCAGGAGTTCCGCCGCCGCAAGCCTCAGTAGCCACCAAAATCAATCTAGATCCGTTCCGGCACCCTGCCGAAGGGGGGAATCCCTCTCCGGTGGCCATCTTCATCATCCCACCGCTCTCCATGACGAGGAGGGAGTAGTCCACCCTCGGGGCTGAGGGTATGTACCAGTAGCTATGTGTTTGATCTCTCTCTCGTGTTCTTGATTCGGCACGATGTTGATGTATCTGAAGGAAATATGCCCTAGAGGCAATAATAATTTTATTATTTTATTTCCTTATATCATGATAAATGTTTATTATTCATGCTAGAATTGTATTATCCGGAAACATAATACTTGTGTGAATACATAGACAAACCAAACGTCACTAGTATGCCTCTAATTGACTAGCTCGTTAATCGAAGATGGTTATGTTTCCTAACCATAGACATGTGTTGTCATTTGATTAATGGGATCACATCATTAGGAGAATGATGCGATTGACATGACCCATTCCATTAGCTTAGCACCCGATCATTTAGTATGTTGCTATTGCTTTCTTCATGACTTATACATGTTCCTAAGACTATGAGATTATGCAACTCCCGTTTACCGGAGGAACACTTTGTGTGCTACCAAACATCACAATGTAACTGGGTGATTATAAAGGAGCTCTACAGGTGTCTCCAAAGGTAAATGTTGGGTTGGCGTATTTTGAGATTAAGATTTTTCACTCCGATTGTCGGAGAGGTATCTCTGGGCCCTCTCGGTAATGCACATCACATAAGCCTTGCAAGCATTACAACTAATGAGTTAGTTGCGAGATGATGTATTACGAAACGAGTAAAGAGACTTGCCGGTAACGAGATTGAACTAGGTATTGAGATACCGACGATCGAATCTCGGGCAAGTAACATACCAATGACAAAGGGAACAACGTATGTTGTTATGCGGTCTGACCGATAAAGATCTTCATAGAATATGTAGGAGCCAATATGAGCATCCAAGTTCCGCTATTGGTTATTGACCGAAGACGTGCCTCGGTCATCTCTACATTGTTCTTGAACCCATAGGGTCCGCACACTTAAGGTTTCGATGACAGTTATATTATGAATTTATGCATTTTGATGTACCGAAGTTTGTTCGGAGTCCCGGATGTGATCACGGACATGACGAGGAGTCTCGAAATGGTCGAGACATAAAGATTGATATATTGGAAGCCTATATTTGGATATCGGAAGTGTTCCGGGTGAAATCGGGATTTTACCGGAGTACCGGGAGGTTACCGGAACCCCCCGGGAGGCATATGGGCCTTAGTGGGCTTTAGTGGAAGAGAGGAGAGGTGGCCAGGGCTGGGCCGCACGCCCCTCCCCCCCTAGTCCGAATAGGACAAGGATAGGGGGCGGCGCCCCCCCTTCCTTCTCTCTCTCCTCTTTCCCCCTTCCTGAATCCTATTCCAACTAGGAAAGGGGAGGAATTCTACTCCCGGTGGGAGTAGGACTCCTCCTGGTCGGCCGCACCTCCCCTTGCTCCTTTATATACGGGGGCGGGGGGCACCCCTAGAGACACAAGTTGATCCACGTGATCATATTCTTAGCCGTGTGCGGTGCCCCCTTCCACCATAATCCTCGATAATATTGTAACGGTGCTTAGGCGAAGCCCTGCGACGGTAGAACATCAAGATCGTCACCACGCTGTTGTGCTGACAAAACTCTTCCCTGACACTTTGCTGGATCGGAGTCCGGGGATCGTCATCAAGCTGAACGTGTGCTAGAACTCGGAGGTGCCGTAGTTTCGGTGCTTGATCGGTCGGGCCGTGAAGACGTATGACTACATCAACTGCGTTGTGCTAACGCTTCCGCTGTCGATCTACAAGGGTACATAGATCACACTCTCCCCTCTCGTTGCTATGCATCACCATGATCTTGCGTGTGCATAGGAAAATTTTGAAATTACTACATTCCCCAACAGTGGCATCCGAGCCTAGGTTTTATGTGTTGATGTTATATGCACGAGTAGAGAACAAGAGAGTTGTGGGCGATATAAGTCATACTGCTTACCAGCATGTCATACTTTGGTTCGGCGGTATTATTGGACGAAGCGGCCCGGACCGACATTACGCGTGCGCTTACGCGAGACCAGTTCTCCCGACGTGCTTTGCACAAAGGTGGCTAGCGGGTGACAGTTTCTCCAACTTTAGTTGAACCGAGTGTGGCTACGCCCGGTCCTTGCGAAGGTTAAAACAGCACCAACTTGACAAACTATCGTTGTGGTTTTGATGTGTAGGTAAGATTGGTTCTTGCTTAAGCCCGTAGCAACCACGTAAAACTTGCAACAACAAAGTAGAGGACGTCTAAATTGTTTTTGTAGGGCATGTTGTGATGTGATATGGTCAAGACATGATGCTAAATTTTATTGTACGAGATGATCATGTTTTGTAATCGAGTTATCGGCAACTGGCAGGAGCCATATGGTTGTCGCTTTATTGTATGAAATGCAATCACGCTGTAATGCTTTAGTTTATCACTAAGCGATAGCGATAGTCGTGGAAGCATAAGATTGGCAAGACGACAACGATGCTATGATGGAGATCAAGGTGTCGCGCTGGTGACGATGGTGATCACGACGGTGCTTCGAAGATGGAGATCACAAGCACAAGATGATGATGGCCATATCATATCACTTATATTGATTGCATGTGATGTTTATCTTTTATTCATCTTATCTTGCTTTGATTGACGGTAGCATTATAAGATGATCTCTCACTAATTATCAAGAAGTGTTCTCCTTGAGTATGCACCGTTGCAAAAGTTCGTCGTGCTGAGACACCACGTGATGATCGGGTGTGATAGGCTCTACGTTCAAATACAATGGGTGCAAAATAGTTGCACACGCGGAATACTCAGGTCATACTTGACGAGCCAAGCATATACAGATATGGCCTCGGAACACAGAGACCGAAAGGTTGAGCGTGAATCATATAGTAGATATGATCAACATAGTGATGTTCACCAATGAAACTACTCCATCTCACGTGAAGATCGGACAGGGTTTAGTTGATTTGGATCACGTAATCACTTAGAGGATTAGAGGGATGTCTATCTAAGAGGGAGTTCTTTTAGTAATATGATTAATTGAACCTAAATTTATCATGAACTTAGTACCTGATAGTATCTTGCTTGTTTATGTGTGATTGTAGATAGATGGCCCATGCTGTTGTTCCATTGAATTTTAATGCGTTCCTTGAGAAAGCAAAGTTGAAAGATGATGGTAGCAATTACACGGACTGGGTCCATAACTTGAGGATTATCCTCATTGCTGCACAGAAGAATTGCGTCCTGGAAGCACCGCTGGGTGCCAGGCCTGCTGCTGGAGCAACACCAAATGTTATGAACGTCTGGCAGAGCAAAGCTGATGACTACTCGATAGTTCAGTGTGCCATGCTTTAGGGCTTAGAATCAGGACTTCAACAACGTTTTGAACGTCATGGAGCATATGAGATGTTCCAAGATTTGAAGTTAATATTTCAAGCAAATGCCCGGATTGAGAGATATGAAGTCTCCAATAAGTTCTATAGCTACAAGATGGAGGAGAACAGTTCTGTCAGTGAGCATATACTCAAAATGTCTGGGTATAATAATCACTTGATTCAATTGGGAGTTAATCTTCCAGATGATTGCGTCATTGACAGAATTCTCCAATCACTGCCACCAAGCTACAAGAGCTTCGTGATGAACTATAATATGCTAGGGATGAATAAGACTATTCCCGAGCTCTTCGCAATGCTGAAAGTTGCAGAGGTAGAAATCAAGAAGGAGCATCAAGTGTTGATGGTCAACAAGACCACTAGTTTCAAGAAAAAGGGCAAAGGGAAGAAGAAGGGGAACTTCAAAAAGAACAGCAAGCAAGTTGCTAATCAAGAGAAGAAACCCAAACCTGGACCTAAGCCTGAAACTGAGTGCTTTTACTGCAAGCAGACTGGTCACTGGAAGCGGAACTGCCCCAAGTATTTGGCGGATAAGAAGGATGGCAAGGTGAACAAAGGTATATGTGATATACATGTTATTGATGTGTACCTTACTAATGCTCGCAGTAGCACCTGGGTATTTGATACTGGTTCTGTTGCTAATATTTGCAACTCGAAACAGGGACTACGGATTAAGCGAAGATTGCTTAAGGACGAGGTGACGATGCTCGTAGGAAATGATTCCAAAGTCGATGTGATCGCAGTCGGCACGCTACCTCTACGTCTACCTTCGGGATTAGTATTAGACCTAAATAATTGTTATTTGGTGCCAGCGTTAAGCATGAACATTATATCTGGATCTTGTTTGATGCGAGGTGGTTATTCATTTAAATCAGAGAATAATGGTTGTTCTATTTACATGAGTAATATCTTTTATGGTCATGCACCATTAAAGAGTGGTCTATTCTTATTAAATCTCGATAGTAGTGACACACATATTCATAGTGTTGAAGCCAAAAGATGCAGAGTTGATAATGATAGTGCAACTTATTTGTGGCACTGCCGTTTGGGTCATATCGGTATAAAGCGCATGAAGAAACTCCATACTGATGGGCTTTTGGAACCACTTGATTATGAATCACTTGGTACTTGCGAACCGTGCCTTATGGGTAAGATGACAAAAACACCGTTCTCCGGTACTATGGAGAGAGCAACAGATTTATTGGAAATCATACATACAGATGTATGTGGTCCGATGAATGTTGAGGCTCGTGGCGGATATCATTATTTTCTCACCTTCACAGATGACTTAAGCAGATATGGGTATATCTACTTAATGAAACATAAGTCTGAAACATTTGAAAAGTTCAAAGAATTTCAGAGTGAAGTTGAAAATCATCGTAACAAGAAAATAAAATTCCTACGATCTGATCGTGGAGGAGAGTATTTGAGTTACGAGTTTGGTGTACATTTGAAACAATGTGGAATAGTTTCGCAACTCACGCCACCCGGAACACCACAGTGTAGTGGTGTGTCCGAACGTCGTAATCGTACTTTACTAGATATGGTGCGATCTATGATGTCTCTTACTGATTTACCGCTATCGTTTTGGGGATATGCTCTAGAGACGGTCGCATTCACGTTAAATAGGGCACCATCAAAAGTCGTTGAGACGACGCCTTATGAACTATGGTTTGGCAAGAAACCAAAGTTGTCGTTTCTGAAAGTTTGGGGCTGCGATGCTTATGTGAAAAAACTTCAACCTGATAAGCTCGAACCCAAATCGGAGAAATGTGTCTTCATAGGATATCCAAAGGAAACTATTGGATACACCTTCTATCACAGATCCGAAGGCAAGACTTTTGTTGCTAAATTCGGAAACTTACTGGAGAAGGAGTTTCTCTCGAAAGAAGTGAGTGGGAGGAAAGTAGAACTTGACGAGCTAACAGTACCTGCTCCCTTATTGGAAAGTAGTACATCACAGAAACCTGTTTTTGTGACACCTACACCAATTAGTGAGGAAGCTAATGATAATGATCATGAAACTTCAGAACAAGATACTACTGAACCTCATAGATCAACCAGAGTAAGATCCGCGCCAGAGTGGTACGGTAATCCTGTTTTGGAAGTCATGCTACTAGATCATGATGAACCTACGAACTATGAAGAAGCGATGGTGAGCCCAGATTCCGCAAAATGGCTTGAAGCCATGAAATCTGAGATGGGATCCATGTATGAGAACAAAGTATGGACTTTGGTTGACTTTCCCAATGATCGGCAAGCAATTGAGAATAAATGGATCTTCAAGAAGAAGACTGACGCTGACGGTAATATTACTATCTACAAAGCTCGACTTGTCGCAAAAGGTTTTCGGCAAGTTCAAGGGATTGACTACGATGAGACCTTCTCACCCGTAGCAATGCTTAAGTCTATCCAAATCATGTTAGCAATTGCCGCATTTTATGATTATGAAATTTGGCAAATGAATGTCAAAACTGCATTCCTGAATGGATTTCTGCAAGAAGAGTTGTATATGATGCAGCCGGAAGGTTTTGTCGATCCAAAGGGATCTAACAAAGTGTGCAAGCTCCAGCGATCCATTTATGGACTGGTGCAAGCCTCTTGGAGTTGGAATAAATGCTTTGATAGTGTGATCAAAGCATTTGGTTTTGTACAGACTTTTGGAGAAGCCTGTATTTACAAGAAAGTGAGTGGGAGCTCTGTAACATTTCTGATATTATATGTAGATGACATATTGCTAATCGGAAATGATATAGAATTTCTAGATAGCATAAAAGGATACTTGAATAAGAGTTTTTCAATGAAAGACCTCGGTGAAGCTGCTTACAAATTGGGCATCAAGATCTATAGAGATAGATCAAGACGCTTAATTGGAATTTCACAAAGCACATACCTTGACAAAATTTTGAAGAAGTTCAAAATGGATCAAGCAAAGAAAGGATTCTTGCCTGTGTTACAAGGTGTGAGATTGAGTAAGACTTAGTCCCCGACCAATGCAGAAGATAGAGAGAAAATGAAAGATGTTCCCTATGCTTCAGTCATAGGCTCTATCATGTATGCAATGCTGTGTACCAGACCTGATGTGTGTCTTGCTATAAGTCTAGCAGGGAGGTACCAAAGTAATCCAGGAGTGGATCACTGGACAGAGGTCAAGAACATCCTGAAATACCTGAAAGGGACTAAGGATATGTTTCTCATATATGGAGGTGACAAAGAGCTCATCATAAATGGTTACGTTGATGCAAGCTTTGACACTGATCCGGACGATTCTAAATCGCAAACCGTATACATGTTTACATTAAACGGTGGAGCTGTCGGTTGGTGCAGTTCTAAACAAAGTGTTGTGGCGGGATCTACATGTGAAGCGGAGTACATAGCTGCTTTAGAAGCAGCAAACGAAGGAGTCTGGATGAAGGAGTTCATATCGGATCTAGGTGTCATACCTAGTGCATCGGGTCCAATCAAAATCTTTTGTGACAATACTGGTGCAATTGCCTTGGCAAAGGAATCCAGATTTCACAAGAGAACCAAGCACATCAAGAGACGCTTCAATTCCATCCGGGATCTAGTCCAGGTGGGAGACATAGAGATTTGCAAGATACATACGGATCTGAATATAGCAGACCCGTTGACTAAGCCTCTTCCACGAGCAAAACATGATCAGCACCAAAGGTCCATGGGTGTTAGAATCATTACTGTGTAATCTAGATTATTGACTCTAGTGCAAGTAGGAGACTGAAGGAAATATGCCCTAGAGGCAATAATAATGTTATTTTTTTATTTCCTTATATCATGATAAATATTTATTATTCATGCTAGAATTGTATTATCCGGAAACATAATACTTGTGTGAATACATAGACAAACCAAACGTCACTAGTATGCCTCTACTTGACTAGCTCGTTAATCGAAGATGGTTATGTTTCCTAACCATAGACATGTGTTGTCATTTGATTAATGGGATCACATCATTAGGATAATGATGTGATTGACATGACCCATTCCATTAGCTTAGCACCCGATCGTTTAGTATGTTGCTATTGCTTTCTTCATGACTTATACATGTTCCTATGACTATGAGATTATGCAACTCCCGTTTACCGGAGGAACACTTTGTGTGCTACCAAATGTCACAATGTAACTGGGTGATTATAATGGAGTTCTACAGGTGTCTCCAAAGGTAAATGTTGGGTTGGCGTATTTCGAGATTAGGATTTTTCACTCCGATTGTCGGAGAGGTATCTCTGGGCCCTCTCGGTAATGCACATCACATAAGCCTTGCAAGCATTACAACTAATGAGTTAGTTGCGAGATGATGTATTACGAAACGAGTAAAGAGACTTGCCAGTAACGAGATTGTACTAGGTATTGAGATACCGATGATCGAATCTCGGGCAAGTAACATACCGATGACAAAGGGAACAACGTATGTTGTTATGCGGTCTGACCGATAAAGATCTTCATAGAATATGTAGGAGCCAATATGAGCATCCAGGTTCCGCTATTGGTTATTGACCGGAGACGTGTCCCGGTCATGTCTACATTGTTCTCGAACCCGTAGGGTCCGCACGCTTAAGGTTTCGATGACAGTTATATTATGAATTTATGCATTTTGATGTACCGAAGTTTGTTCAGAGTCCCGGATGTGATCACGGACATGACGAGGAGTCTCGAAATGGTCGAGACATAAAGATTGATATATTGGAAGCCTATATTTGGATATCGGATGTGTTCCGGGTGAAATCGGGATTTTACCTTAGTACCGGGAGGTTACCGGAACCCCCCAGGAGGCATATGGGCCTTAGTGGGCTTTAGTGGAAGAGAGGAGAGGTGGCTAGGGCTGGGCCGCGCGCCCCTCCCCCCCTAGTCCGAATAGGACAAGGAGAGGGGGCGGCGCCCCCCCTTCCTTCTCTCTCTCCTATTTCCCCCTTCCTGAATCCTATTCCAACTAGGAAAGGGGAGGAATCCTACTACCGGTGGGAGTAGGACTCCTCCTGGCGCGCCCTCCTCCTGGCTGGCCGCACCTCCCCTTGCTCCTTTATATACGGGGCAGGGGGCACCCCTAGAGACACAAGTTGATCCACGTGATCATATTCTTAGCCGTGTGCGGTGCCCCCTTCCACGATAATCCTCAATAATATTGTAGCAGTGCTTAGGCGAAGCCCTGCGATGGTAGAACATCAAGATCGTCACCACACCGTCGTGCTGACGGAACTCTTCCCCGACACTTTGCTGGATCGGAGTCCGGGGATCGTCATCGAGCTGAACGTGTGCTAGAACTCGGAGGTGCCGTAGTTTCGGTGCTTGATCGGTCGGGCCGTGAAGACGTACGACTACATCAACCGCGTTGTGCTAACGCTTCCGCTGTCGATCTACAAGGGTACGTAGATCACACTCTCCCCTCTCGTTGCTATGCATCACCATGATCTTGCGTGTGCGTAGGAAAATTTTGAAATTACTACGTTCCCCAACAGTATCGCGGGCTTTGCTATTATAGTTGGATCTTATGATGTTTCTCCCCCTCTACTCTCTTGTAATGGATTGAGTTTTCCCTTTGAAGTTATCTTATAGGATTGAGTCTTTAAGGATTTGAGAACACTTGATGTATGTCTTGCATGTGCTTATCTGTGGTGACAATGGGATATCACGTGGTCTACTTGATGTATGTTTTGGTGATCAACTTGTGAGTTCCGTGACCTCATGAACTTATGCATAGGGGTTGGCACACGTTTTCGTCTTGACTCTCTGGTAGAAACTTTGGGGCACTCTTTGAAGTTCTTTGTGTTGGTTGAATAGATGAATCTGAGATTGTGTGATGCATATCATATAATCATACCCACAAATACTTGAGGTGACATTGGAGTATCTAGGTGACATTAGGGTTTTGGTTGATTTGTGTCTTAGGGTGTTATTCTTGTACGAACTCTAGGATAGATTGAACGAAAAGGATAGCTTCGTGTTATTTTACTACGGACTCTTGAATAGATCGACCAGAAAGAATAACTTTGAGGTGGTTTCGTACCCTACAATAATCTCTTTGTTTGTTCTCCGCTATTAGTGACTTTGGAGTGACTCTTTGTTGCATGTTGAGGGATAGTTATATGATCCGATTATGTTATTATTGTTGAGAGAACTTGCACTAGTGAAAGTATGAACCCTAGGCCTTGTTTCCTAGCATTGCAATACCGTTTGTGCTGACGTTTATCATTAGTTACCATGCTGTTTTTATATTTTCAGATTACAAAAACCTATATCTACCATCCACATTGCACTTGTATCACCATCTCTTCGTCGAACTAGTGCACCTATGCAATTTACCACTGTATTGGGTGTGCTGGGGACACAAGAGACTCTTTGTTATTTGGTTGCGGGGTTGTTTGAGACAGACCATCTTCATCATACGCCTCCCACGGATTGATAAACCTTAGGTCATCCACTTGAGGGAAATTTGATACTGTCCTACAAACCTCTGCACTTGGAGGCCCAGCAACGTCTACAAGAAGAAAGTTGTGTAGTAGACATCAAGCTCTTTTCTAGTGCCGTTGCCGGGGAGGTTAGTGCTTGAAGGTATATCTTTAGATCTTGCAATTGAATCTTTAGTTTCTTGTTTTATCACTAGTTTAGTCTATAAAAGAAAATTACAAAAAATGGAATTAAGGGTACCTCATATGCTTCATCTTTTTAATGTCTTTCATGAAAATAAGGATTCCGATAATTGTGCCAAAGTGTTAGAAAAAGAATGTATTAAAATGTTTGGCACTAAATCTTTGGATGATGAGCATGATGGCAATGTTGTTAGTATGAACTCATTGAATACCCATAGTACTAATGATGATTGCACTAGTCATGATGAAAATGTCTCTTATAAGCATGTCAATTTTTGTGGAGTGCATAGAGTTTGCAAGTACACGCCAAATAGGGAATATAGATTTTGCAAGAGGCATAAGTATTTAGAAACTAAATGGTTGCAAAAAAAGGCTAGATGTTTGTGCTGAAAATTTAAATTTTCTTAGCCATCCTTGTGAACTTTGCAATGAATGTGGTCATTTAAATATCCAATGCAAATTGTTTCATGATCGAATCATGTCCAAAAATTGTGATGACTTGATTTCCCTTGCGCATCATAATGAACTTAGTTTGCTTCTGGGTTATGAAGAAATGAAACGTATAACTAAGGATATTCCAGAATTTTCCCTCGATAATGTTCTTGATTTTGATCTAGAGGAAATTTATATGTATTGTGCGGTAAATTGCATTGAAAATCCTTATATTTCCAATTACTTAAAGTCAAGAAAACAAATAGAATATGAAGAGAATACTAATGAAAGGGAAGAGACTTCCCAATATCCTCCTATTATTTCTTATGATGAATCAGGTAACGAGGAGGAGCCTTCTATCCAACCAATCTCATTAATAACAAGCTCCAAAAAGAGGATTAAACCCGCACCATGAAGAAGAAAAAGAAAATACGGAGAAGCAAAGGTAATAAGGTATTCCTCCCAAATGATGTTGCTCCTATTACTCATTGTGATGATGATAATTGTTATACTATTGGTGCTATCCATCCTATTAATGATGAGAGTGATTATGATTATGATGTGAAAAGGCCCAAGCTTGGGGATGCTATGTTTGATGAGAATGACATGTTTGAGAATGTATTTGCTTCAATTAATGTTTTTCCCAAGCTTGGGGATGCTATGATTAATGAAGATGATATTTTTAGTCTCCCAACTTTTGATGAGCAAATTTACTATGATGATAGCATGCCTCCTATTTATGATGATTATATTAATGAAAGTGGGTTCGGAAGAGTGCCAACTTTAGGAAGTAATGATCCCACTATTTTGGAGGATGTTGAATCTTATTGTGATAATTATAGAAGTGGATTTGGAGAGGTCATGACTTTATTTAGCAATGATTCCACTATCTTGGAAGAGGTTTCAATTGACTATGATGAGAACAAAGTTGCTACCTATGATGATTATTGTGATGATACTTATGCTATAAAAAGTAGTGATGATTATATTTATAAAACTTGTCATGATTATGATTACCCTTTTCTGAATTTAATTCTTCCAATGTGGAAACAATTTATAGTATTCGATTTTATTATGATACTCTCACTATTTCGAATGAGAAGAATTTTGCTTATGTGGAGAGTAGTATTTTTTTATGCTTGTAGATAATGAAAAGAATGATTTATGTGATGGTTACATTGTTTAATTCATTCATGATGCTACTGATAATTATTATGAGGGAGGAACATATGCTTGTAGGAATTGCAATACTATCAAATTTCCTCTCTATGTGCTTAAAGTTCTGAAGTTATGCTTGTTTTACCTTCCTATGCAAGTTGATTATTGTTCCCATAAGTTGTTTTCTCACGAAATCCCTATGCATAGGTAGTGGGTTAGAATTAAATGTGCTAGTTATATTATTCATGATGCTCTCTTTATGTTCCAATTCTTATCTTTTATGTGAGCATCATTGAAATCATCATGCCTAGCTAGGGGCATTAAACGATAACGCTTGTTGGGAGGCAACCCAACTTCATTTTTGTTATTTGATTTTTGCTCCTGTTTAGTAATAAATAATTAATCTAGCCTCTGTTTAGATGTGGTTTTATGTTTTAATTAGTGTTTGTGCCAAGTAGAACCTTTGGAAAGACTTGGGTGAAGTCTTTGCGATCTTGCGGTAAAAAACAGAAACTTTTGCGCTCATGAGATTAGCTGCCATTTTTTACTGGAGAGTGCGATTAGGTTAATTATTTTTGAATATGATTAATAGACAAATTACTCAGCTCCAACAACTTATTTCAGAATTGTTTGATTTCCATAAGTATACGTTTGATACAAATTACTACAGACTGTTCTGTTTTTGACAGATTCTATTTTCTATGTGTTGTTTGCTTATTTTGATGAATCTATGAGTAGTATCGGAGGGTATGAACCATAGAGAAGTTGGGATAGAGTAGATATTACACCAATATGAATTTAGAATGAGTTCGCAACATTACCTAAGTGGTGATTTATTTTCTTATACTAACGGAGCTTACGAGTTTCTGTTGAGTTTTGTGTTGTGGAGTTTTCAAGTTGTGGGTAAAGATTTGATGGACTATGGAATAAGGAGTGGAAAGAGCCTAAGCTTGGGGATTCCCAAGGCACCCCAACGTAATATTCAAGGACAACCAAGAGCCTAAGCTTGGGGATGCCCCGGATGGCATCCCCTCTTTCGTCTTCGTTCATCGGTAACTTTACTTGAGGCTATATTTTTATTCACCACATGATATGTGTTTTGCTTGGAGCATCATTTTATTTTATTTTGTTTTGCTGCTTGAATAAAATACCAAGATCTGAAATTCTTAAATGTTAGAGAGTCTTCACATAGTTGCATAATTATTCAACTACTCATTGATCTTCACTTATATCTTTCAGAGTAGTTTATCATTTGCTCTAGTGTTTCACTTATATCTTTTTAGAGCACGGAGGTGGTTTTATTTTGAAGAAATATATGAACTCTCATGCTTCAATTATATTTTTTTGAGAGTCTTTAGAACAGCATGGTAATTTGCTTGGGTTATAAAATTAGTCCTACTATGATGGGCATTCAAGATGGGTATAATAAAAACTTTCATATAGAGTGCATTGAATACTATGAGAAGTTTGATTCCTTATGATTGTTTTGATATATGAAGATGGTGATATTAGAGTCATGCTAGTTGAGTAGTTGTGAATTTTGAGAGATACTTGAGTTAAAGTTTGTGATTCCCGTAGCATGCACGTATGGTGAACCGTTATGTGATGAAGTCGGAGCATGATTTATTTTTTTGATTGTCTTCCTTATGAGTGGCGGTCGGGGACGAGCGATGTTCTTTTCCTACCAATCTATCCCCCTAGGAGCATGCGTGTAGTACTTTGTTTCGATAGCTAATAGATTTTTGCAATAAGTATGTGAGTTCTTTATGACTAATGTTGAGTCCATGGATTATACGCACTCTCACCCTTCGACCATTGCTAGCCTCTCTAATACCGCACACCTTTAGCTGGTACCATAAACCCACCATTTACCTTCCTCAAAACAGCCACCATACCTACCTATTATGGCATTTCCATAGTCATTCCGAGATATATTGTCATGCAACTTTCCATCGTTCTGTTTATTATGACATGCTCCATCATTGTCATATTGCTTTGCATGATCATGTAGTTGACATCGTATTTGTGGCAAAGCCACCGTTCATAATTCTTTCATACATGTCACTCATGAGTCATTGCACATCCCGGTACACCGCTGGAGGCATTCATATAGAGTCATATTTTGTTCTAAGTATCGAGTTGTAATTCTTGAGTTATAAATAAATAAAAGTGTGATGGTCATTGAGGGAGTCCTGGATTAGGGGGTCTCCGGACAGCCGGACTATATCCTTTGGTCGGACTGTCGGACTATGAAGATACAAGATTGAAGACTTCGTCCCATGTCCGAATGGGACTCTACTTGGCGTGGAAGGCAAGCTAGGCAATACGAATATGTATATCTCCTCCTTTGTAACCGACCTTGTGTAACCCTAGCCCCCTCCGGTGTCTATATAAACCGGAGGGTTTTAGTCCGTAGGACAACATACAATAGTACCATAGGCTAGCTTCTAGGGTTTAGCCTCTTTGATCTCGTGGTAGATCAACTCTTGTACTACTCATATTATCAAGACCAATCAAGCAGAACATAGGGTATTACCTCCATCAAGAGGGCCCGAACCTGGGTAAACATCGTGTCCCCTGCCTCCTGTTACCATCCGCCTTAGATGCACAGTTCGGGACCCCCTACCCGAGATCCGCCGGTTTTGACACCGACATTGGTGCTTTCATTGAGAGTTCCACTGTGCCGTCACCGTAAGGCTCGGTGGCTCCTTCGATCATCGGTAACGATGCGGTCCAGGGTGAGGTTTTTCTCCCCAGACAGATCTTCGTATTCGGCGGCTTCACACTGCAGGCCAATTCGCTTGGCCGTCTGGAGCAGATCGAGAGCTACGCCCCTGGCCATCAGGTCAGATTTGGAAACTTGAACTACACGGCCGACATCCGCGGAGACTTGATCTTCGACGGATTCGAGCCCATGTCGGACGCGCCGCATAGTCTCGCCGAGCATGACATACCTCTGTTGTCGGACAATGTTCGGGAGATCGCATCCGCAACCACTCCACCCTTCAATCCGGAGCAAGTCGCGCCATCCGAGAGCGGAGGGATGGACCCCGCCATGGAGGCCGCACTCTCAGTGGCGATAGAGCCGGATACTGACTTCACCCCTTACGAGAGTCGTGTCGTCGAACCACTGGATTCATCTCCGGCCACGGACTTCGAGCCACTCACATCCGTGCCCGTCGAGTCTGATTGGGCGCCGATCATGGAGTTCACCTCCACGGATATCTTTCAGCACTCACCTTTCGGAGATGTGCTAAATTCATTAAGGTCTCTCTCCCTGTCAGGAGAACCTTGGCCGAACTATGTCCGGCTAGAATGGGATGCGGACGACGAAGAAATTCGTTGCCCACCCATCACCCACTTAGTAGCCACTGTCGACGACTTAACCGACATGCTCGACTTCAACTCCGAAGCCTTGTGTTCTAGTTCGAGAGGCAAGTGACATGCTTTTCCATAGACCATTTTATACAGAGACATACCCATAGGATTTTTATATGCAGTCCTATAGGCCCATAATGCATCATCAAGTTTCTTGGACCAATTCTTTCTAGACCTATTAACAGTCTTTTGCAAAATTAATTTGAGCTCTCTATTACTCAATTCTACTTGACCACTAGACTGAGGGTGATAAGGAGATGCAATTCTATGATTAACATCATATTTAGCAAGCATTTTACGGAAAGCACCATGAATAAAATGTGAACCACCATCAGTCATTAAATATCTAGGGACTCCAAATCTTGGAAAAATAACTTCTTTAAGCATTTTAATAGAAGTGTTATGATTCAGCACTACTAGTTGGAATAGCTTCTACCCACTTAGTAACGTAATCAACAGCAACTAAAATATGTGTATAACCATTAGAGGAAGGAAAAGGTCCCATATAGTTAAAGCCCCAAACATCAAATGGTTCAATAACAAGTTAATAATTCATAGGAATTTCTTGACGTCTACTAATATTACCAATTCTTTGACATTCATCACAAGATAAGACAAACTTACGGGCATCCTTGAAGAGAGTAGGCCAATAAAAACCAGATTGCAGTACCTTATGTGCAGTTCTATCTCCAGCATGGTGTCCTCCATAAGCTTCAGAGTGACACTTGCGTAGGATCTGTTCATGTTCATGCTCAGGTACACAACATCTAGTAACACCATCTACTCCTTCTTTATAAAGATGTGAGTCATCCCAAAAGTAATGCCTCAAATCATAGAAGAACTTTTTCTTTTGCTGGTATGTGAAACTAGATGGTATAAACTTAGCAGCAATGTAATTAGCATAATCAGCATACCATGGAGCAGTATGAGAAGCATTTATGACATTTAATTGCTCATCAGGAAAGCTATCATCAATAGGTAGTGGGTCATCAAGCACATTTTCTAACCTAGATAAGTTGTCTGCAACGGGGTTCTCGGCTCCTTTTTTATCGACAATATGCAAATCAAATTCTTGTAGCAAGAGAACCCATCTAATAAGTCTAGGTTTAGCATCTTTATTTTCCATGAGATATTTAATAGTAGCATGATCAGTGTGAATAGTTACTTTAGAATCAACAATATAAGGTCTGAACTTATCACAAGCAAATACAACTGCTAAGAATTCTTTTTCAGTAGTAGCATAATTTCTTTGAGCATTGTCTAGGGTTTTACTAGCATATTGAATAACATTTAATTTTTTATCAACTCTTTGTCCTAGAACAGCACCTACAGCATAATCACTAGCATCACACATAATTTCAAAGGGTAAATTCCAATCAGGTGGCTGAACAATAGGTGCAGAAATCAATGCTTTCTTAAGTATTTCAAATGCTTCTACATAATCATCATCAAAGACAAATGGTATATCCTTTTGTAATAAATTAGTCAGAGGCCGAGAGATTTTTGAGAAGTCCTTAATGAACCTCCTATAAAAACCGGCATGACCAAGGAAACTTCTTATACCTTTGATGTCCTTGGGACATGGCATCTTTTCAATAGCATCAACCTTGGCTTTGCCAACTTCAATACCTCTTTCAGAAACTTTATGCCCCAAGACAATACCTTCATTAACCATAAAGTGGCACTTTTTCCAATTCAAGACAAGATTAGTTTCTTCAAATCTCTGCAAAACTCGATCAAGGTTGCTCAAGCAGTCATCAAAAGAAGATCCATAGACAGGAAAGTCGTCCATGAAAACCTCACAAATCTTTTCACAAAAGTCAGAGAATATAGCCATCATGCATCTTTGAAAGGTAGCAGGTGCATTACATAAACCAAAAGGCATACGTCTATAAGCAAAAGTACCAAAAGGGCATGTAAAAGTAGTCTTTGATTGATCTTTGGCTGACATAGGTATTTGAGAGAAACCAGAATAACCATCTAGAAAGCAAAAATGTGTATGTTTAGATAATCTTTCTAGCATTTGATCGATAAAAGGTAAGGGGTAATGATATTTTTTAGTAGCCTTATTTAATTTGCGGAAATCAATTACCATCCTATAATCTGTAATAATTATTTGAGGAATCAATTCATCTTTATCATTAGGAACAACAGTAATACCTCCCTTCTTAGGGACACAATGGACAGGGCTTACCCACTGACTATCAGCAATGGGATAAATTATACCTGCCTTAAGGAGCTTTAGTATCTCCTTTCTTACCACTTCTTTCATTTTAGGATTCAGCCGGCGTTGATGATCACAAACTGGTTTAGCATCTTCTTCCAAATTAATTTTATGTTGACATAGAGTGGGACTAATGCCCTTAAGATCATCAAGAGTATACCCAATAGCAGCACGGTGCTTCTTTAGAGTTTTCAATAATCTCTCTTCTTCATGTTCTGAAAGGTTAGCACTAATAATAACAGGATATATCTTTTCTCATCAAGATAAGCATATTTAAGAGTATCAGGTAACGGTTTAAGTTCAAACACGGGATCACCCTTGGGTGGAGGAGGATCCCCTAAGATTTCAACAGGTAAATTATTTTTCAGAATAGGTTCCTATTTAAAGAATACTTCATCCAATTCCCTTCTTTCATTCATAAACATATTGTTTTCATGGTCTAGCAAATATTGTTCTGAAGGATCACTAGGAGGTACGGCAATAGAAGCAAGACCAATAATTTCATCCTTACTAAGTAATTCTTCTTCACGGTGTTGTCTACTAAATTTAGAAAAATTAAATTCATGAGTCATATCATCTAAACCGATAGTAACAACATCTCTTTTGCAATCTATGGTAGCATTAATAGTATTTAAGAAGGGTCTACCAAATATAATGGGACAAAAGCTATCTTGCGGGGAACCAAGAACAAGAAAATCAGCAGGATATTTAGTTTTCCCACACAAGACTTCAACATCTCTAACAATTCCCATCGGTGAAATAGTATCTCTATTGGCAAGTTTAATTGTGACATCAATATCTTCCATCTCAGCAGGTGCAATATCATGCATAACTTCTTGGTATAAAGAATAAGGTATTGCACTAGCACTAGCACCCATATCACATAAGCCATGATAACAATGATCTCCCATTTTAATAGAAATAATAGGCATGCCTTCCACAGGTCTAGGTTTGTCTTTATCACGGGGTTTAGCAATTCTAGCAGTTTCATTACAGAAATAAATAACATGCCCATCTATATTATCAGACAAGAGATCTTTAACAATAGCAATATTAGGTTCAACTTTAACTTACTCAGGAGGTGTATATGTTTTAATATTGCTTTTACGAACCACGGTTGAAGCTTTAGCATGATCCTTTATCCTAATAGGGAAAGGTGGTTTCTCAACAAAAGAAGTAGGAACAATAGGATCATTATAAGTAATAGTCTTTTCTTCAATTTTAATAGGTGCAGCTACTTTTACTTCTATGGGAGGATGATATTTAAACCACTTCTCCTTGGGGAGATCAACATAAGTAGCAAAAGATTCACAGAAAGAAGCTACTATCTCAGTGTCAAGTCCATATTTAGTGCTAAATTTACAAAAAATATTGGTATCCATAAAAGATTTAACACAATCAAAATTAGGTGTCATACCTGACTCCTTACCATTGTCGAGGTCCAAATCTTCAGAGTTGCGTTTAATTCTTCCCAATAAATCCCATTTGAATTCAATTGTTTTCATCATAAAAGAGCCAGCACAAGAAGTATCAAGCATGGTGCGATTGTTACCAGAAAGCCGAGCATAAATTTTTTGAATAAACATTTCTCTTGAGAGCTCATGATTGGGGCATGAATATAACATTGATTTAAGCCTCCCCCAAGCATGAGCGATGCTTTCTCCTTCGCGAGGCCAAAAATTATATATATAATTGAGATCATGGTGAACAAGATGCATAGGATAAAACTTCTGATGAAATTCCAATTTCAATCGTTTGTAATTCCAAGACCTCATATCATCACATAGCCTATACCATGTTGATGCATATCCACTCAAAGATAAGGGAAAGACCTTCTTCTTAACAACATCTTCGGGTACACCTGCAAGCTTAAATAATCCACAAACTTGATCCACATATATCAGATGTTCATCAGGATGTTTTGTTCCATCTCCTAGAAAAGGGTTAACTAGCAGTTTTTCTATCATACCCGAAGAAACTTCAAAGCAAGCATTTTCATTTTCATATTCATTTTCAGTAGGATCAGTAGGTTGAGGAGAAACTCTTTGCTCTACTGGTCGGGGTGAAGATACCCCGAACAAGCCCCTCAGAGGATTACTTTCCATGGTAACAAGTGACAGTAAATTTCAGCACACTATATAAATTTTTCCTTACCAAATTCCACCTACCAAAGGCGCTTCACTCCCCGGCAACGGCACCAGAAAAGAGTCTTGATGACCCACAAGTATAGGGGATCTATCATAGTCCTTTCGATAAGTAAGAGTGTCGAACCCAATGAGGAGCAGAAGGAAATGATAAGCGGTTTCCAGCAAGGTATTCTCTGCAAGTACTGAAATAAGTGGTAACAGATAGTTTTGTGATAGGATAATTTGTAACGAGCAACAAGTAACAAAAGTAAATAAAATGCAGAAAGGTGGCCCAATCCTTTTGTAGCAAAGTACAAGCCTGGACAAACTCTTATATGATGTAATGCGCTCCCGAGGACACATGGGAATATCGTCGAGCTAGTTTTCATCATGTTCATATGATTCGCGTTTGGTACTTTGATAATTTGGTATGTGGGTGGACCGGTGCTTGGGTGTTGTCCTTACTTGGACAAACATCCAACTTATGATTAACCTCTATTGCAAGCATCCGCAAATACAACAAAAGTATTAAGGTAAACCTAACCATAGCATGAAACATATGGATCCAAATCAGCCCCTTATGAAGCAACGCATAAACTAGGGTTTAAGCTTCTGTCACTCTAGCAACCCATCATCTACTTATTACTTCCCAATGCCTTCCTATAGGCCCAAATAATGGTGAAGTGTCATGTAGTCGACGTTCACATAACACCACTAGAGGAGAGACAACATACATCTCATAAAAATATCGAACGAATACCAAATTCACATGACTACTAATAGCAAGACTTCTCACATCTCCTCAGGAACAAAAGTAACTACTCACAAAGCATAAACATGTTCATAATCGTAGGGGTATTAATATGCATATGGGATCTGAACATATGATCTTCCACCAATTAAACCAACTAGCATCAACTACAAGGAGTAATTAACACTACTAGCAATCTACTAGCACCAATCCTGGACTTGGAGACAAGAATTGGATACCAGAGACGAACTAGGGATTTGAGATGAGATGGTGCTGATGAAGATGTTGATGGAGATTGCCCTCTCCCGATGAGAGGAGCGTTGATGATGATGATGGCGATGATTTCCCCCTCCGGGAGGGAAGTTTCCCCAGCAGAACAGCTCCGCCAGAGACCTAGATTGATTCCGCCAAGGTTCCGCCTCGTGGCGGCAGAGTTTCGTCCGAGAAGATGGCTTATGAATTTTTTCCCATCGAAAGACTCCATATAGCATAAGATGGCCACCGGAGGGACACCAGGGGGCCCATGAGGTAGGGGGCGCGCCTAGGGGGTAGGGCGCGCCCCCCACCCTCATGGGCAGGGTGTGGCCCCCTGGTGAGTTTCTTCCACTGAGTATTTTTTATATATTTAGAAAACATCTTCCGTGAAGTTTCAGGACTTTTGGAGCTATGCAGAATAGGTCTCTAATATTTGCTCCTTTTCCAGCCCAGAATCCCAGCTGCCAGCATTCTCCCTCTTTATGTAAACCTTGTAAAGTAAGAGAGAATAGGCATAAGTATTGTGACATAATGTGTAATAACAGCCCATAATGCAATAAATATTGATATAAAGCATGATGCAAAATGGACGTATCAGGCATGTGCGCCTACACGGAACGATGATCGTCGCGTCGGATACACCAAGAGTAAATCCGGTCGGGCCGAATACAGTAGACAAGACTCCTACGAACTACGTCGGGATATAGCCCGGCACAGAGGTGCCGCACACCCCCTATGCTTCACTGATGAAGTTATGAATCATGAATTCCCGGTGGGTTTCAAACCCGTAAATATCGAATCATATGATGGCACAACAGATCCCGTTGTATGGATCGAGGATTTCCTCCTTCACATCCACATGGCTCGCGGTGATGATCTACATGCCATCAAGTACCTCCCACTAAAACTCAAAGGACCAGCTCGGCATTGGCTGAATAGCTTGCCAACAGATTCCGTCAGCAGTTGGGAGGATCTGGAAGATGCATTTCTTGACAACTTCCAGGGCACTTATGTGCGGCCACCGGATGCTGATGACTTGAGCCACATAACCCAGCAGCCAAGGGAATCGGCCAGACAATTCTGGACACGGTTCCTGACTAAGAAAAATCAAATTGTAGACTGTCCGGATGCAGAGGCCCTAGCGGCATTCAAGCATAACATCCGCGATGAGTGGCTCGCCCGCCACCTCGGCCAGGAGAAGCCAAAATCTATGGCAGCCCTCACGGCACTCATGACCCGCTTTTGCGTGGGCGAGGACAGCTGGCTGGCTCGCAGCAACAACACATCGAAGAATCCGGATACCTCGGATACCAAAGATGTTAACGGTAGGCAATGTAGTAATAGACCAAAGCGCCGTAATAACGGCGATAACAAGGAAGATATGGCAGTCAATGCCGGATTCAGAGGCTCTAGATCCGGTCAGCGGAAAAAGCCATTGAAAAGAAATACTCCGGCTCCGTCCAGTCTGGATTGCATACTGGATCGCTCGTGTCAAATCCACGGCACCCCCGACAAGCCAGCCAATCACACCAACAGAGAATGTTGGGTGTTCAAGCAGGCCGGCAAGTTAAATGCCAAAAACAAGGACAAGGGGCTGCATAGCAGTGACGAGGAGGAGCCCCAGCCGCCGAACACAGGAGGACAGAAGGGGTTTTCCCCACAAGTGAAGACGGTGAACATGATATACGCAACCCACACTCCCAAGAGGGAGCGGAAGCGTGCACTAAGGGACGTCTATGCGATGGAGCCCGTCACCCCAAAGTTCAACCCATGGTTTGCTTTCCCGATCACCTTCGATCGTAGGGATCACCCCACTAGCATCCGTCATTGCGGATCCACCGTACTAGTCCTAGACCCCATCATTGACGGATTTCACCTCACTCGAGTCCTTATGGACGGCGGCAGCAGCCTGAACCTGCTTTATCAGGATATAGTGCGAAAAATGGTTATCGATCCCTCGAGGATCAAACCCAGCAAAACCACCTTTAAAGGCGTCATCCCAGGTGTAGAGGCCCATTGCACAGGCTCAATCACACTATAAGTGGTCTTCGGATCACCGGATAACTTCCGAAGCGAAGAGTTAATCTTCGACATCGTCCCGTTTCGCAGTGGCTATCATGCACTGCTCGGACGGACAACATTTGCAAAATTCAATGGAGTGCCGCATTACGCATACCTCAAGCTCAAGATGCCAGGACCTCGTGGGGTCATAACAGTAAATGGAAACACAGAACGCTCGCTCCATACGGAAGAGCACATTGCGGCCCTTGCAGCAGAGGCACAAAGCAGCATGTTCAGGCTGACCACTCATTCGGCGTCACGGTCCCCGGACACCTTCAAGCGAGTCCGGAACAAACTGCAACAGGATCGCCTGGCACAATCAGAGCTCGCCTAGCAATTCGGCCCCCGTCCCAGTCCCAGTGAAGCGAGATAATCCATGCCGTGTGTACATAACTACGCACTAAAAAACCATGGACATAGGCGGGGGCACGATCAGGACACACCCCGCATTGTGGCTTAACCACACTAGGGGTTGTATACCTTTGACATTCCTTTTCTCTTTAAGGGCCTAACTCTCTGGAAGCCCTTTCCGGCAATACGATTGCCGGACACATTCCGGAAGCAACAACCAAGGCGGCAAGAAGCTAAGATGAACACGGGAACCGCCAGGTGGTCTCTAGTAATAATTGATATACCAGCTTTTCACTATTTTATGCGCAGCTTGCCCTGGGATAGGACATTTCGAATTGTCCTAGTTTATGCTTATTGCACTACTTGTACCAAGTACGCTTCGACGTATCATTTAAATAACAATGCATATCATTAATCTGTCATTGCATTATTTAAGTTTTTCTCTTTCTCTTATATGTCCATTTATGACAATCCGCACCCGCACGTTCTTGTACGGTCAGTACGCCACGGGCTCTCGTTTACCCCATAATACGGTGCAAGAAGTCCAAACACTTTTGACAGTGCGGCACCCCGAACTTATAGCATTATATGCATCAGCTCCGAATCATGTCTTTGGTCAAATGTTGGGTTGCCCGTCTCCCATGCTTTGGTACCTTATGTTCCGCTATATCGGCTAAGGTAGCGATGGGAGAACTACTGGGATTGTGTCCCGGTTCTTCCGGATGAGCACCTTAGTAGAGAATGCCAAAAACTGACTGTCATGATAAGGCGAGAGACTGGTCGCTGTTCGAGAGGTCTCAAGTCCTTAAAGACTTTTTCCGCTTCTGGCAAGGAGTCGACCTTGTCCGGCTTAGCCATGTATAGCGCCCCAAATTTGGCCCTCTGAATACCAGGGGCTTCGCCAAAAAATTAAAATCATAGACTTCTATGGCTAAGTGAGAGTGATAAAGCATTATAGTCTGATTGACTGGTTCATTGCACTGAACACCTCCCTTGAAGGACCCAAAATTGGGGTAAAGAGTTTTCAGATTTATCCTGAACACCCCAGTATTAGTTACATGGGGGTAGAAGCCGACGACTGGCCAACTCTCAGATTTTATAAACGGCCACACAGAAGGTAATATTTTAAATTAAGAAAGTGTCGCATGGCGCAAACGAACTCGTTTCATATTACAGGATCACATGAGCATGTTCATTCAAAAATTACATCCTTGGCACACTCATCTGCCACTAAGCGGGAACCCTTCAAGACACTCTCATAGTAATTCTCGGGGTAGCGATGCTCCTTGCCTTCCGGTGGCCCCTCCTTCGCCAGCTTCACGGCATCCAGCTTTGCCCAGTGCACCTTCGCCCGTGCAAAAGCCCTACGTGCACCCTCAATGCAGACGGACCGCTTGATGACTTCAAGCCGTGGGCAGGCTTCCACAAGCCGCCTCACCAGACCAAAGTAGCTGCCGGACAGGGGCTCGCCAGGCCACATCCGTACTATAAGGCCCTTCATGGCCTGTTCGGCCGCCTTGTGAAGTTCGACCAACTGCTTCAGTTGGTCACTCAAGGGCACAGGGTGTTCAGTCCCAGTATACTGAGACCAGAACAACTTCTCCGTTAAGCTCCCCTCCTCAACCCGGTAAAACTCCGTGGCATCCAGTACACTATGGGGAAGATCTGCAAACGCTCCTGGAGAGCTCCGAACTAGGGTAAGAAAAAGGAAAGTCTCCTTCACGTGTTTGCTTTGCATAATGAATGCCTTACCCGCTGTTATCTTCTTTACCGCATCAATCTCCTGGAGGGCCTTGTGGGCTTCAGCCTTGGCGCTCCGGACGCTTTCAAGCACCTGCGCGAGCTCGGACTCTCGTGTCTTAGAGTCAAGCTCCAAGGACTCATACTTTTTGGCGAGAGCCTCGAGCTCTTGCTACACCTTGCCTACTCGGGCTTCTTGCTTCTCCCGTTCAATGCGTTCTTTGGCCGCTTTGTCTTCGGCCTTGGACAACGCCTTCCTCAGGGTCTCCACCTCGGTCGTGGCCCCTGACCAATTCATGATGATCCTATTACTTTACACCCGAACTTATTTTTAACTATATAGACAGGGGTATTTCTTACCTTTGCTCTCTTCGAGCTGCCTCTTGGTAAGGCCGAGCTCATCCTCGGACCGCTTCAGGTCCTGCTTCAGCGCAGAGACCTCTGCAGTATGTGCTGCAGCGGCTAGCAGTGAAGCCTGCACATACACATAGACATAATCTAATTAGACTCCTGAGTCATCATTCGATCCTCTATTTGGCTTTTCTTCGCGAACGCTGAACAGAGCATCAGGGGCTACTATCTATGTGGTAATATTTTCTTATATTTTGATTGCTTGCCTCAAAGCCTGTTAGGAGGCTGGCGCAAGCTTCGGTCAGTCCGTTTTTGGCAGACTGAACTTTCTCGACCACCGCACTCATGATAGTGCGGTGCTCTTCTTCGATGGAAGCGCTGCGAAGCGCTTCCAGCAGGTTGTTCGGTGCATCTGGTTGGACAGAGGACACTGGCACGGATGGTTGGCCCCCCTTGGCGAGGGACCGCTTGCCGGAGTCCGGAACCATCGAAGGTTCCAGCGCAGTGTCCGGCTAGGGCCCGAACTTGAAGCCCGTAGGAGCCTCGCTCCCTTGGTACCCAGGGTCCGGGAATCCGCCGTGAGGCGCCCCCACGACCACCTCCCCTTGGCTCGGTGCCTTTTGAGACAACACCTCGGCGTTGTCCGTAGGGCGAGGGGTGGAAGCGGTCGGAAGAGAACCGTTGTACATATCCGACAAGTCCAAAGAGCCGCTCGATGAGGGTACGTCGAGATGAGCTCGGGGCAGACTGCATAATCATTTTCGGCATGAGGAAAGGCAATACAATAAAACATACCATGAAGTACTATGGTGTCCGGACACTTACGACTTCGCCAGGGGCTTGTCCCTGGGTGGTCACTTGTCGCCGCTGTCGGCAGCCATCGTGGCACAGTCCGGAGGAAGGGTTCTTCCCTTCTTGGACCCTTCGGCCTCGCCGGATGGGTAGGCCTTCCTTTTCTTGTCTTCCCCGGCTGGGGGAGAACTTTTCTCCTCCTCCACATTTCCGTGGGAGGAGTGCGCGTTGGAGTCATCGGACGATGAGTCCGATAGAACCTTGCGCCAGAGACCCTTTCGGGTCCCCGTGGCCTTCTTCTTAGCCTTCTTTGTCAACACCTCGTAAGGTGCCGGAGTCAGCATCTTCGTTAGAAGAGCGTCTACAGGATCTTCGAGCAGGGGGCTGGACAGTCAAGCTGCTCTGTTGTCTCTATCCAGTCGTGTCAATGACATGGAAGCTTAGATCCAGCACATAACTAAACCGGGGCAAATAAATACCCCGAGAGATATAAAAGCCTACCGGATTGGCACGGCACTTTGCGCTGAGTCTGCGTTCCTCGGTGAGGCAGGGAGGCATCTCGGCGCTCTTGAACAGCATCCTCCAGACGTCCTCGTGCGTCGTGTCATAGAGCTCTCGTAGCGTCTGGTGCTTGGCTGAGTCGAACTACCACAAATTGAATGCCCGTCTTTGGCATGGAAGGATCTGGCGGAAGAGCATAAACTGGACCACATTGACAAGCTTGATTTTTCTACTCATCATGTTCTGGATGTAGGTCTGGAGTCCAGTCAACTCTACCGAAGAGCCCCAGGACAGGCCCTTCTTTTTCCAGGAGGTGAGCCGCATGGGGATTCCGGATCGAAATTTGGGGGCCGCCACCCAGTTGGAGTCGCACGGCTCGGTGATATAGAACCACCCTGATTGCCACCCCTTTATGGTATCCACATAGGTGCCCTCAAGCCAGGTGAAATTAGGCATCTTGCCCACCATGGCGCCTCCGCACTCTGCTTGCTGGCCTCCCACCACCTTCGGTTTGACATTGAAGGTTTTCAGCCATAAGCCGAAGTGGGGCCTGATGCGGAGGAAGGTCTCGCACACGACGATAAACGCCGAGATGTTGAGGACGAAGTTGGGGGCTAGATCATGAAAATCCAGCCCATAGTAGAACATGAGCCCGCGGACGAACGGGTGGAGAGGAAATCCCAGTCCGCGGACAAAATGGGTAAGAAAAACTACCCTCTCATGGGGTTCGGGCATTGGGACGATCTTCCCCACATTTGGCAGCCGATGCGCGATATCCGCAGCCAGGTATCTGGCTTCCCGTAACTCTTTGATGTTCTCCTCCGTGACGGAGGAGACCATCCACTTGCCTCCTGCTCCAGACATGCTTGGAGTGGTTTGAGAAGAAGAACGCGAACTTGGGCGCTAGAGCTCGAGTGTGCGGGAATGGGTAAGCGAGGAGGAAGAAGGCGTGGGTGCAAAAAGGTAAACCTTTGTCCCTTTTATAAGGGCGGAAGAGGCGATGTGCCTCCCCACTTGCCTAGCAAAACCGCTTATTCCCCAGGCGCCATAATTGATGGCGCGGTTGGGTTACCCACGTGCGTATTGATGAGAATCCCATGATAAGGGGAACACGATCTCTGCTTTGACAAGACGTGTCAAGAAAACCGCCTCGCGTTATGTGCGGAGCTGGTTAAGAAAAGCGGTTCGAATAATAACCAGGCCATGGCATGATGTCATGCTATCAAAATGTGTCAACATATTAGATTCGTGGAAATATTATTCTCTCTACGGTGGTATGTGGAACTTATTTTGCAGGGTCGGACACGGTCCTTGTATTCAAACTCTTCCATGGTGTATTCGGAGGAGGAACCCGCCTTGCAATGCCGAAGACAACACTGCGCGCCGGACTCATCGTCATTGAAGCCTGGTTCAGGGGCTACTGAGGGAGTCCTGGATTAGGGGGTCTCCGGACAGCCGGACTGTCGGACTATGAAGATACAAGATTTAAGACTTCATCCCGTGTCCGGATGGGACTCTACTTGGCGTGGAAGGCAAGCTAGGCAATACGGATATGTATATCTCCTCCTTTGTAACCGGCCTTGTGTAACCCTATCCCCCTCCGGTGTCTATATAAACCGGAGGGTTTTAGTCCGTAGGACAACATACAATCATACCATAGGCTAGCTTCTAGGGTTTAGCCTCTTTGATCTCGTGGTAGATCAACTCTTGTACTACTCATATTATCAAGAACAATCAAGCAGGACGTAGGGTATTACCTCCATCAAGAGGGCCCGAACCTGGGTAAACATCGTGTTCCCTGCCTCCTATTCCGCCTTAGACGCACAGTTCGGGAACCCCTACCCGAGAACCGCCGGTTTTGACACCGACAGTCATCATTATTAGAGCATTGTCCCATGAGAGGAAAGGATGATGGAGACTATGATTCCCCCACAGGTCGGGATGACACTCCGGACGAAAAAAAAGAGGCCATAAAAAAGGAGAAGGCCCCAAAAAACAAAAAAAAATAGAGAGAAAAAGAGAGAAGGGACAATGCTACTATCCTTTTATCACACGTGTGCTTTAAAGTAGCACCATGATATTCATGATAGAGAGTCTTGTGACGCCCCGAGACCGATGTGCCACGTGTCGTTCAGTTATTCGCCGTTGTCGCCATGTCATTTGCTTGAGTGTGCATCTTATTATGTCATCATGTGCATTGCATCATCATGTTTTTCAAAACTTGCATCCGTCCCGGTCTCCTCGTTCCATCCGTTGTCTGTTCTGAGTCCAGACACACTTGCACGCGCCCGCGGCATGTCCGAAATAGTATTTTATAAGTGGCCGGAAAATGTTCTCGGAATGGGATGAGAGTTGACGTGTGGTCTTATTATAGTGTAGATAGACCGCCTGTCAAGTTTCATCGCATTCGGATATCGTTTGATGCCCCAACGGATAAATATAGCGGCAATATAGTCGGTCTATCGTCGGACATTTTCGGTCTCTGGAAACAGTCGCCGGGCCTCCCTCTTTTCTCTTCTCTCAGCTCGAGACCGTCTACACAGCTCACTACCTATCGCCAGGCCCTACCTAACCTCTCACGTCAGCCCACAACCCCCCCTCGCGCGCGTCCGAAAATTGTCCCGGACCCGACCCGGACTGTCGTCGCCGTTGGATCCGGAACATCCCCAAACGTCTACAAAACATCACCATTTTCTTATTTGGACTACCTAGCCTATTTTTCTCGACCGCTCGATTTAAATCGGAGGGTCCGATCTAGCCTTTTTTTGGACCTTCTCACTATATAATCAGCCTACTCTAACCCTAGAAACTAGGGATCATGTCCCATCCATCCACCCATTCCTGAGCCGCCGCCACCCACCTACCTTTCTTCCTCGGGATCTCCTCATTCCCCCGATCCAATCCACCGGCCTCTGCCTCCATCGATCCATCGCCCGCTCCTCCCGTCGCTGGAACCCTTGTTTGAGCGCCTCCTCCTCACCTCGTCTCCCTCACGCCGGCCACCAGCAGCAGCACCAGAGCCACCTCGCGCCTCCTCGCTCCCGTCGTCAACCATGGGCCCTTCGCCCCGAGCCAGGAGCCTCTCGTTCGAGCGCCAACCACCTCCTGGGTTCTCCGCAACCCCGCGCAGCGCCGCAAGGCCCGAGCGCCTCGTACCGTGCCTCGATCCAGGATGGATCGGAAGCAGCACCGGCCCGCGCCAAGTCCGTTGCCGTCATCCTTCTTCACCAGGCCGACCCCGAGCAACTCGTCCGTAGCTTCCCCGCCTCCTGTGTCCTCTCGTCCCCGAGCACGCAAATCGCCGGAGAGCTCGGGTGAGCAACAGGCCAGCCACGACGCCGCCTCGAGCCGCTTCCGCACCATCCTTCGTTGCGCCGACCAGCAGCAGGGAACCAGCTCCCGCCATGGAGACCAAGCTCCAAGTTCCTGCTCGCCCGCGCCAAGTCCATCTACGAAGCAGTTGCCATGCATCCGGCGAGGACCGGCCATCCCATGACCCAGATCCACAGCGCGCCCGGTTCCACGCCCTCCATCCTTCGCCGCCGCGCCGGAGATCCCTGATGCCGCTACTCTGCTTTGCTTCTTCTAGAGCAGAGGAGGCCAGCGCCCGAAAACCTCTGCCTCATCCGCTCGTCCTGTGCGCGTTGACCTCCAGCGTAGACCGCGCGAAGCCCATCTCTAGATGCCGTCTCCTACGCGCGTGGGCCACAAGCAGGTCGGCCCAGTGCGCACCCTGCCGCCTCTCTCGCCATCGTCCTGGGCCTCAGCCCTTGGTGATCCAACACCCGGTTCCCCTTGTGCACTCTTGGGCTAGCCGGTTTCGGCCCATTCTTGTTTTTTTCCCTGTCTAGCGATTTTAGTAATTATTTTGAGACTAGTTTTACAGAAAAACCCTCCATGTTCATGCATACAACAACTTAATAACCGTGCATCATATTAAAATAAACTTAATATGAAAAATGCTTAGAATTGCATCTAGTTTAATAATATGCCAATTTCTTGCCATGTTAAAATGTTTAATATGATGATTGCATTAATTTGCCCCTATGCCATGCTAAAATGCTTTTATTCATAACTAAATAACCATAACTCGGAATTTAATAAACTTTATATGTAAATGGGGTAGAATTTTGTCTAGTTTAACATGGTGGCATCTCTTTGCATGTTTAATAACTCTAAAATTGTGTTTAGGTCAGAACAGTACCAAACCTTAAATTATGCATATGAGGATTTTCCGGAATTGTTGTTCGTGTTTCCGGCCTCATTTAACCTTGACTAGATAGGTAGTTTTCATTTGCTTCACCCTCTTGCCATGTTTAATAACATTTAATATTGTTGGGTACATAAACGAGAGAGAACTAAATAATTGATGTGGTGTTTTGTCAATATGCATCCCGATGCATATTGTGCTCCACTTAATTTGTAGGATTGTTTGTGCATTTTGCCATGCCATGCCTCTTTAAACCGGACATGCATCATACCTGATTGTGCATCATGCCATGATTATGTGGTGGTTGTTTACTATGTTGTTTGCTCTTTTCCGGTGTTGCTTCTTCGGGTTGGTTCCGATAATGTTGCATTTGTGAGGATCCGTTCGTCTACGTCCGTTTGTCTTCTTCATGGACTCGTTCTTCTTCCTTGCGGGATTTCAGGCAAGATGATCATACCCTCGAAATCACTACTATCTTTGCTATGCTAGTTTGCTCGCTCTTTTGCTATGCCATTGCTATGATGCCTACCACTTGCTTGTCAGCCTCCCAAATTGCCATGTTCAGCCCCTAACCCACCATTGTCCTAGCAAACCGTTGATTGGCTATGTTACCGCTTTGCTCAGCCCCTCTTATAGCGTTGTTAGTTGCATGTGAGGATTGGAGCCGTTCCTTGTTGGGACATTTATTTACTTGTTGGGATATCATTATGTTGCTATGTTATCTTAATGCATCTATATACTTGGTAAAGGGTGGAAGGCTCGGCCTTATGCCTGGTGTTTTGTTCCACTCTTGCCGCCCTAGTTTCTGTCATATCGGTGTTATGTTCCCGGATTTTGCGTCCCTTACGCGGTTGGGCTATTATGGGAACCCCTTGATAGTTCGCCTTAAGTAAAGCTTCTCCAGCAATGCCCAACATTGGTTTTACCATTTGCCACCTAGCCTTTTCTTTCCCTTGGGTTCTGCAGACTCAAGGGTCATCTTATTTTAACCCCCCGGGCCAGTGCTCCTCTGAGTGTTGGTCCAACTGAGCGATGTCCAAGGCTACCAGGGGCAACTTTGGGCTGGCTTACCCGACGTCTTGCTCATCCGGTGTGCCCTGAGAACGAGATATGTGCAGCGCCTATCGGGATTTGTTGGCACATCTGGGTGGCTTTGCTGGTTTAGTTTTACCCTGTCGAAATGTCTTGTTGTACCGGGATACCGAGTCTGATCGGAGCGTCTCGGGTGGAGGTCTATTCCTTCGTTGACCGTGAGAGCTTGCGATGGGCTAAGTTGGGACACCCCTGCAGGGATTTGAACTTTCGAAAGCCGTGCCCGTGGTTATGGGCAGATGGGAATTTGTTAACGTCCGGTTGTAGAAAACCTGAAGTCGACCTTAATTAAAATGAATCAACCGCGTGTGTAACCGTGATGGTCTCTTTCCGGCGGAGTCCGGGAAGTGAACACGGTTGTTTGAGTTATGCTTGACGTAGGTAGTCCAGGATCACTTCTTGATCATATTTTATCGACCATGCTTTGCCTTCTCTTCTCGCTCTCATTTGCGTATGTTAGCCACCATATATGCTAGTCGCTTGCTGCAGCTCCACCTCATACCTTTACCTTACCCATAAGCTTAAATAGTCTTGATCGCGAGGGTGCGAGATTGCTGAGTCCCCGTGGCTCACAGATACTTCCAAAACCAGTTTGCAGGTGCTGATGAGTCCATGCAGATGACGCAACCAAGCTCAGGAGGAGCTCGATGAAGATCTTGTCCTTTGTGTTGTTCCGTTCTAGTTGATCAGTAGTGGAGCCCAGTTGGGGTCGATCGGGGACCTTTGTCGCATTTGGGGTTCTTCTTTTATTTTGGTTCCGTAGTTGGACCTTGATTGTATTTGGATGATGTAATGCTTTATTCATGTAATTGTGTGAAGTGGCGATTGTAAGCCAACTATGTAACTTTTTCCCCTATTGTATTACATGGGTTGTGTGAAGATTACCTCACTTGCGACATTGCCTTCAATGCGATTATGCCTCTAAGTCGTGCCTCGACACGTGGGAGATATAGTCGCATCGAGGGTGTTACAAGTTGGTATCAGAGCCTTCCCCGACCTTAGGAGCCCCCATTGCTTGATCGTTTTTAGCGGCCGAGTTGTGTCTAGAAAAATGTTTTGAGTCATTTAGGAATTATATATCGGAGAGTTTAGGAATTCTTTTTACTTCCCAGTCCCTTCATCGCTCTAGTAAGGCATCCTGACGTAGAGTTTTGACTCTTCTCTTCTCAAATTTCACTAAAAAAAATTTAGGATCACGCGGGTATCTTGGAATCGTTCCGATGGTTTTATGATGAGAACATTGTCTTGGTGCCTCCTGTCAGGGGTTTAGTGGAAGTGTCCCGGGGAGTTGAGCTCTGAGGTGTTGTCATCATAATTTTATCGTTGCAATTCTGGAATACTTGAGATATGTTCGCCGACATCGAAAATCTCTTTTATGCAGTTCGTTGGTGAGATAACCTCGACGCCACCCAGTACTGGGGCGGGAGTTCGGGAGTATCGCCATAACTTGTATAACGGATGCTTTTCGAAGGTTGAGGTAGATGATTTCCGAAGGTTTCTTGGTTACGTGTTGAAGGATGGATACAGCTACATGTAGGATTTGTTAGTTTGGGTGAGATATTATGCTTCCCCTGTATCCCCAACACCTGATCGCATAACCGGAAAATTTCGGGAGTTTCATAGGTGGGAATTCAAGTAGCTCTTAGGATATCCTTCCGACAGATGTATGATATGAAATTGGGGTTCGACGTCTAGTGGTCCGCCTATTCACGGTCGATTTTACAGTGGTCTCGTTGTGTCTTAAAGAGTCCTTGGCTATGCTGACTCGGGGACGCTTCGTATGTCATGTGCACTGCCTTGTACATGATGGTGCTGTATGATCGAGCCCGTGTAGGCCCCACCACAAAAACTTCGGACGAAATCTCAGTCATATGTTTGTTTCGGCTTATTTTGCAAGCCAATCCTTTTGTTTTTGTTTTGAGTTGTGGTATTCGAGTTGCTTCAAAGTCAACTGTTGATTCCATACCTTTTCCTAAATGGTGTTCTCATACTCCGATGTGAATACCAATCCTTCTTGATCATCAAGATTGTTTTTGTCAATCCTTTTAACCGGTGTGCTTCTCTTCAAGTGGATCCGGTCACTTCAATATTCGCAAGATCAATTATCACTTCTTCTCAACGGTGTTTGTTTCATCCGTCTCCAAGTTGCCTTTGTTTTTCCCACCCTCCCTCCCTTTGTGTTTCTCCAAGGATTCAGATCTCTTAATCAAGTATCCTTCTTATTGATGTGAAGTCTCTCGATTCTTTTCTATCAATATTCTTATCCGGTGATTCTCATGAATATTCTAACGGAGCTTCAAGTTTATCATTCTTTGTTCTTTTCTTCTCCGGTGGATCCAAGTCAAACTTTGTGGATCATATCCTTTTCCTCATTTCAATGCTTTCTCATGCCGGTGCACCTCATTATCATTCTACTTCTCGCTATTTGTTATTCCGGAGTGCTCAAGATATCTCGAAGATTCGTATTTCCACTCTACATTCGTTCAAGCTCTTTCGAGATTGGTATCTCATTCAAGTCATTTAATTCAACCGGTGCAACCCCTCTTTTTAATCATTCCAACGCTGTTTCTTTTGAGTGGGCCCTAACCCACAGGTCTTTTTCCAGGATCTTACCTGACTCTTCTAATTTTCCCAGAGCTATCCTAAATTATTTTGAAGTTTGACGTAAGAATGATTGTCATCAGTCGTATGTTTTTCTCCAAGATCTTCCAAATTCTTTCCATCGTTGGCTCAACCTTTCCATTTTTCATTCCGGAGTGTCTAAATAATTGATGGTGGTGTTTCTTGTTGTCATTCTCATCATTTGAAGACCGAAGAAGAATTTCTCTTTAATCTTGCTCCATTCTCTTCAAGATTCGTGATTCTAGCTTGTTGCCATCCTCTCGTAATTGTTTTCATCGTGAGAATTCTTTTCACCCTTCCGGGGCAATTTAAGAGTCTTCTCAGTTTGTTATCCGGAGTCCATCAAGTCAGGTTTATTCATTCTCAGCTTTCACTTATCAGTCTCCTATTTTACCGGTGCTTCCTTCAAGTGATCTTTTATCGGCTCGTGATCTCTTCGTTCTCATTGTATCCATATTCTCTCAAGCGTCTTTGTTCATTTGCTTAATTCTTTCCGGAGTTTCTTTATCTTCTCTTAGTTCCTTTTCAATTCTCACGGTGGTTCATTCAAGAGTTCTCGTCATTCGTTGTCATATCAATTCATTCGTTGTTTCGATTCCACCGGTGTTTCGTTGAAGACCTTCTCAAGTTGGCGCGATATCTATCTTAATCCTATCTTCGAGAATAAGTAGTATGCCAAATCTGTTGTTTGTCATCACTTTCAATTGGTGAAGGATATGCATAATGTAATTCTTATTCTTGTTTCATCCAAGTGATTAATTCTTTACTCCGGAGGCTCATCAATTATCGGTTTCACTTGATTCATTTTTCTTTCCTGGAGTTCCAAGTTTTCTCAATTATATTATCACGGAGATCCATCTAAATCATTACAAGGTTTCACCTTGTGTTTCCAACTTCTCTCTATTTTCGTTATTCTTTTGATTACCGGAGTTCCTTCATGGAGGCTATACATGGTGGTCCATCAACGATTTATATCCCTTCTCCAAGAGTTCGTTGAGATTCTTTTCTAAGAGCTCAAACTTTCTTCATATTGTAATCCGGAGTGTTTTCTTTCTTCCGTATCATTGCAGGTGGTATTATGGCATTCTTGATAATTTGAGTTCATGTTTCATGATTCACATGTGGCTAAGAATGAGGTATTTTAAATCCATCAATCTCGTCATTGGAGTTATCTTGGGTTATGTTTCTCCTAAAGCTTTACCTAAGGATCTTGATATTGTGAGGCGTATAATTGATCCAAGTTCTTCTTTTATCCCCCCGGTAATATAGCCTTCTCGTCTCCTTGTTCTTGTCAATCCAATTCTTTTCCCGTGAGTGGCAGGTTTTTCATCTCTTAATTTGAGAGGTATTCCATAAGACCATATCAAGCTTATTATTTTCATTGTGGGTTTTCCAACAACTCCGTTCTAGCTTCTGTTGTAACCGTGCTCTCTCAAGATATTGTTTTCCTTCGTTCACTCCATTCCATTCTTACTTTTGTTCCGGAGGCATTGTGATGTTCATCTTTTCAACCCATCATCTCGTTTTGTCAAAGATCATGATCTTTCCATGCCTATCCTTTTAATCTGAGTGTTGTGTCCTCTTTTCAAGTATCTTCTCATCTTATCAAGACCTTATTCAATTCTTTTTCTTTCCAACCGGAGTGCTGCCTAAATTTGTTCTTCCTCGTTCCTCTTTTCTAACGGAGTGTTTTCGACTTAGTTCACCTTCGTTGTATTCTTTTCTCGAATTTGTTCAACCTCGCAAGGTTCTTTGGTTTCACTCGTTTGTCAAAGAAGCAATTTGTTTTACCTCTTCTCTTTCTCTTCCGTTTTCCCTCCGGTGCCATTCTAGATCTCGGGACGAGATCCTCTCGTAGTGGTGGAGTGTTGTGACGCCCCGAGACCGATGTGCCAGGTGTCGTTCAGTTATTCACCATTGTCGCCATGTCATTTGCTTGCGTGTGCATCTTATCATGTCATCATGTGCATTGCATCATCATGTTTTTCAAAACTTGCATCCGTCCCGGTCTCCTCGTTCCATCCGTTGTCCGTTCTGAGCCCAGACACACTTGCACGCGCCCGCGGCATGTCCGAAATAGTATTTTATAAGTGGCCGGAAAATGTTCTCGGAATGGGATGAGAGTTGACGTGTGGTCTTATTATAGTGTAGATAGACCGCCTGTCAAGTTTCATCGCATTCGGATATCGTTTGATGCCACAACGGATAAATATAGCGGCAATATAGTCGGTCTATCGTCGGACGTTTTCGGTCTCCGGAAACAGTCGCCGGGCCTCCCTCTTTTCTCTTCTCTCAGCTCGAGACCGTCCACACAGCTCACTACCTATCGCCAGGCCCTACCTAACCTCTCTCGTCAGCCCGCAAGCCCCCCTCGCGCGCGTCCGAAAATTGTCCCGGACCCGACCCGGACTGTCGTCGCCGTTGGATCCGGAACATCCCCAAACGTCTACAAAACATCACCGTTTTCTTATTTGGACTACCTAGCCTATTTTTCTCGACCGCTCGATTTAAATCGGAGGGTCCGATCTAGCCTTTTTTTGGACCTTCTCACTATATAATCAGCCTACTCTAACCCTAGAAACTAGGGATCCTGTCCCATCCATCCACCCATTCCTGAGCCGCCGCCACCCACCTACCTTTCTTCCTCGGGATCTCCTCATTCCCCCGATCCAATCCACCGGCCTCTGCCTCCATAGATCCACCGCCCGCTCCTCCCGTCGCTGGAACCGTCGTTTGAGCGCCTCCTCCTCACCTCGTCTCCCTCACGCCGGCCACCAGCAGCAGCACCAGAGGCACCTCGCGCCTCCTCGCTCCCGTCGTCAACCATGGGCCCGTCGCCCCGAGCCAGGAGCCTCTCATTCGAGCGCCAACCACCTCCCGGGTTCTCCGCAACCCCGCGCAGCGCCGCAAGGCCCGAGCGCCTCGTCCCGTGCCTCGATCCAGGATGGATCGGAAGCAGCACCGGCCCGCGCCAAGTCCGTTGCCGTCGTCCTTCTTCACTAGGCTGACCCCGAGCAACTCGTCCGCAGCTTCCCCGCCTCCTGTGTCCTCTCGTCCCCGAGCACGCAAATCACCGGAAAGCTCAGGTGAGCAACAGGCCAGCCACGACGCCGCATCGAGCCGCTTCCGCACCATCCTTCGTCGCGCCAACCAGCAGCAGGGAACCAGCTCCCGCCATGGAGACCAAGCTCCAAGTTCCTGCTCGCCCGCGCCAAGTCCATCTACGAAGCAGTCGCCATGCATACGGCGAGGACCGGCCATCCCACGACCCAGATCCGCAGCGCGCCCGGTTCCACACCCTCCATCCTTCGCCGCCGCGCCAGAGATCCCTGACGCCGCTGCTCTGCTTTGCTTCTTCTAGAGCAGAGGAGGCCAGCGCCTGCAAACCTCTGCCTCATCCGCTCATCCTGTGCGCGTTGACCTCCAGCGTAGACCGCGCGAAGCCCATCTCCAGATGCCGTCTCCTACGCGCGTGGGCCACAAGCAGGCCGGCCCAGTGCGCACCCTGCCGCCTCTCTCGCCATCGTCCTGGGCCTCGGCCCTTGGTGATCCAACACCCGGTTCCCCTTGTGCACTCTTGGGCTAGTCGGTTTCGGCCCATTCTTGTTTTTTTCCCTGTCTAGCGATTTTAGTAATTATTTTGAGACTCTAGTTTTACAGAAAAACCCTCCATGTTCATGCATACAACAACTTAATAATCGTGCATCATATTAAAATAAACTTAATATGAAAAATGCTTAGAATTGCATCTAGTTTAATAATATGCCAATTTCTTGCCATGTTAAAATGTTTAATATGATGATTGCATTAATTTGCCCCTATGCCATGCTAAAATGCTTTTATTCATAACTAAATAACGGTAACTCGGAATTTAATAAACTTTATATGTAAATGGGGTAGAATTTTGCCTAGTTTAACATGGTGGCATCTCTTTGCATGTTTAATAACTCTAAAATTGTGTTTAGGTCAGAACAGTACCAAACCTTAAATTATGCATATGAGGATTTTCCGGAATTGTTGTTCGTGTTTCCGGCCTCATTTAACCTTGACTAGATAGGTAGTTTTCATTTGCTTCACCCTCTTGCCATGTTTAATAACATTTAATATTGTTGGGTACATAAACGAGAGAGAACTAAATAATTGATGTGGTGTTTTGTCAATATGCATCCCGATGCATATTGTGCTCCACTTAATTTGTAGGATTGTTTGTGCATTTTGCCATGCCATGCCTCTTTAAACCGGACATGCATCATACTTGATTGTGCATCATGCCATGATTATGTGGTGGTTGTTTACTATGTTGTTTGGTCTTTTCCGGTGTTGCTTCTTCGGGTTGGTTCCAATAATGTTGCGTTTGTGAGGATCCGTTCGTCTACGTCTGTTTGTCTTCTTCATGGACTCGTTCTTCTTCCTTGCGGGATTTCAGGCAAGATGATCATACCCTCGAAATCACTACTATCTTTGCTATGCTAGTTTGCTCGCTCTTTTGCTATGCCATTGCTACGATGCCTACCACTTGCTTGTCAGCCTCCCAAATTGCCATGTTCAGCCCCTAACCCACCATTGTCCTAGCAAACCGTTGATTGGCTATGTTACCGCTTTGCTCAGCCCCTCTTATAGCGTTGTTAGTTGCATGTGAGGATTGGAGCCGTTCCTTGTTGGGACATTTATTTACTTGTTGGGATATCATTATGTTGCTATGTTATCTTAATGCATCTATATACTTGGTAAAGGGTGGAAGGCTCGGCCTTATGCCTGGTGTTTTGTTCCACTCTTGCCGCCCTAGTTTCCGTCATATCGGTGTTATGTTCCCAGATTTTGTGTCCCTTACGCCGTTGGGCTATTATGGGAACCCCTTGACAGTTCGCCTTAAGTAAAGCTTCTCCAGCAATGCCCAACAATGGTTTTACCATTTGTCACCTAGCCTTTTCTTTCCCTTGGGTTCTGCAGACTCAAGGGTCATCTTATTTTAACCCCCCCGGGCCAGTGCTCCTCTGAGTGTTGGTCCAACTAAGCGATGTCCGAGGCTACCAGGGGCAACTTTGGGCTGGCTTACCCGACGTCTTGCTCATCCGGTGTGCCCTGAGAACGAGATATGTGCAGCTCCTATCGGGATTTGTCGGCACATCTGGGTGGCTTTGCTGGTTTAGTTTTACCCTGTCGAAATGTCTTGCTGTACCGGGATACCGAGTCTGATCGGAACGTCTCAGGTGGAGGTCTATTCCTTCATTGACCATGAGAGCTTGCGATGGGCTAAGTTGGGACACCCCTGCAGGGATTTGAACTTTCGAAAGCCGTGCCCCCGGTTATGGGCAGATGGGAATTTGTTAACGTCCGGTTGTAGAAAACCTGAAGTCGACCTTAATTAAAATGAATCAACCGCATGTGTAACCGTGATGGTCTCTTTCCGACGGAGTCCGGGAAGTGAACACGGTTGTTGGAGTTATGCTTGACGTAGGTAGTCCAGGATCACTTCTTGATCATATTTTATCGACCGTGCTTTGCCTTCTCTTCTCGCTCTCATTTGCGTATGTTAGCCACCATATATGCTAGTCGCTTGCTGCAGCTCCACCTCATACCTTTACCTTACCCATAACCTTAAATAGTCTTGATCGCGAGGGTGCGAGATTGCTGAGTCCCCGTGGCTCACAGATACTTCCAAAACCAGTTTGCAGGTGCTGATGAGTCCGTGCAGATGACGCAACCAAGCTCAGGAGGAGCTCGATGAAGATCTTGTCCTTTGTGTTGTTCCGTTCTAGTTGATCAGTAGTGGAGCCCAGTTGGGGTCGATCGGGGGCCTTTGTAGCATTTGGGGTTCTTCTTTTATTTTGGTTCCGTAGTCGGACCTTGATTGTATTTGGATGATGTAATGCTTTATTCATGTAATTGTGTGAAGTGGCGATTGTAAGCCAACTATGTAACTTTTTACCCTATTGTATTACATGGGTTGTGTGAAGATTACCTCACTTGCGACATTGCCTTCAATGTGATTATGCCTCTAAGTCGTGCCTCGACACGTGGGAGATATAGTCGCATCAAGGGTGTTACAAGTCTCCTATGTTGTCACTTTCATATACTAGTGGGAATCTTTCATTATAGAACTTGGCTTGTATATTCCAATGATGGGCTTCCACAAAATGCCCTAGGTCTTCGTGAGCAAGCGAGTTGGATGCACACCCACTTAGTTTCTTTTTGAGCTTTCATACACTTATAGCTCTAGTGCATCTGTTGTATGGCAATCCCTACTCACTCACATTGATATCTGTTGATGGGCATCTCCATAGCCCGTTGATACGCCTAGTTGATGTGAGACTATCTTCTCCTTTTTGTCTTCTCCACAACCACCATTCTATTCCACCTATAGTGCTATGTCCATGGCTCACGCTCATGTATTGCGTGAAGATTGAAAAAGTTTGAGAACATCAAAAGTATGAAACAATTGCTTGGCTTGTCATCAGGGTTGTGCATGATTTAAATATTTTGTGTGATGAAGATAGAGCATAGCCAGACTATATGATTTTGTAGGGATAGCTTTCTTTGGCCATGTTATTTTGAGAAGACATTTAGTATGCTTGAAGTATTACTATTTTTATGTCAATATTAAACTTTTGTCTTGAATCTTATGGATCTGAATATTCATGCCACAATAAAGAGAATTACCTGGATAAATATGTTAGGTAGCATTCCACATCAACAATTCTGTTTTTATCATTTACCTACTCGAGGACGAGCAGGAATTAAGCTTGGGGATGCTTGATACGTCTCCAACATATCTATAATTTTTTATTGTTCCATGCTATTATATTATCAACCTTGGATGTTTTATATGCACTTATATGCTATTTTATATGATTTTTGGGACTAACCTATTAACCTAGAGCCCAGTGCCAATTTCTGATTTTTCCTTGGTTGTGAGTATCGCAGAAAAGGAAAACTGGGGGCGCGTGCTACCTCTTGAGCACTCCGTTGGTTTTCCCTTGAAGAGGAAAGGGTGATGCAGTAGAGCAGCGTAAGTATTTCCCTCAGTTTTTGAGAAACAAGGTATCAATCCAGTAGGAGGCCACACACGAGTCCCTCGCACCTACACAAACAAATAAACTCCTCGCAACCAATGCGATAAAGGGGTTGTCAATCCCTTCACGGTCACCTACGAGAGTGAGATCTGATAGATATGATAAGATAATATTTTTGGTATTTTTATGATAAAGAGAAATAAAGATGCAAGTAAAACAAATGGCAAAGGAAATAACTAAGTATTGGAAGATTAATATGATGGAAAATAGACCCGAGGGCCATAGGTTTCACTAGAGGCTTCTCTCGAGAGCATAAGTATTACGATGGGTGAACAAATTACTGTTGAGTAATTGACAGAATTGAGCATAATTATGAGAATATCTAGGTATGATCATGTATATAGGCATCATGTCCGAGACAAGTAGACCAACTCCTGCCTGCATCTACTACTATTACTCCACACATTGACCGCTATCCAGCATGCATCTAGAGTATTAAGTTCAAGAGAACAGAGTAATGCTTTAAGCAAGATGACATGATGTAGAGGGATAAACTCATGCAATATGATATAAACCCCATCTTGTTATCCTCGATGGAAACAATACAATACGTGCCTTGCTGCCCCTACTGTCACTGGGAAAGGACACCGCAAGATTGAACCCAAAGCTAAGCACTTCTCCCATTGCAAGGAAGATCAATCTAGTAGGCCAAACCAAACTGATAATTCGAAGAGACTTGCAAAGATAACCAATTGTACGTAAAAGAATTCAGAGAAGATTCAAATTTTGTTCATAGATAAACTTGATCATAAACCCACAATTCATCGATCTCAACAAACACACCGCATATGAAGATTACATTGAATAGATCTCCACAAGATAGGGGGAGAACTTTGTATTGAGATCCAAAAAGAGAGAAGAATCCATCTAGCTAATGACTATGGACCCGTAGGTCTGAAGTAAAGTACTCACACTTCATCGGAGAGGCTATGGTGTTGATGTAGAAGCCCTCCATGATCGATACCCCCTCCGTCGGAGATCCGGAAAAGGCCCCAAGATGGGATCTCGTGGATACAGAAAGTTACAATGGTGGAATTAGGGTTTTGGCTCCGTATCTGGTAGTTTGGGGGTACGTAGGTATATATAGGAGGAAGGAGTACGTCGGTGGAGCAACGTGGGCCCCATGAGGGTGGAGGGCGCGCCTGGGGGGTAGGCGCACCCCCCTACCTCGTGCCTTCCTCGTTGATTGCTTGACGTAGGGTCCAAGTCCTCTGGATCATGTTCGTTCCGAAAATAACGTTCCCGAAGGTTTCATTCCGTTTGGACTCTGTTTGATATTGTTTTTCTGCGAAACCCTAAAATAGGCAAAAAAAAATAGTAATTCTGGGTTGGGCCTCGGGTTAATAGGTTAGTCCCAAAAATAATATAAAAGTGTATAATAAAGCCCAATAATGTCCAAAACAGGATATAATATAGCATGGAACAATCAAAAATTATAGATACATTGGAGACGTATCAACACGCCCCCCTACCTCGTGGCCGCCTCGGAGACCCCCCTGACTTGTACCCGACGCCAACACCTCTTATATATACAAACACCTCCAGAAAATAACCTACATCGGGAGTTCCGTCGCCGCAAGCCTCTGTAGCCACCGAAAACCAATCTAGACCCGTTCCAGCACCCTGTCGGAGGGGGGGAATCCCTCTCCGGTGGCCATCTTCATCATCCTGGCGCTCTCCATGACGAGGAGGGAGTAGTCCACCCTCGGGGCTGAGGGTATGTACCAGTAGCTATGTATTTGATCTCTCTCTCTGTCGTGTTCTTGATTCGGCACGATCTTGATGTATCGTGAGCTTTGCTATTATAGTTGGATCTTATGATGTTTCTCCCCCTTTACTCTCTTGTAATGGATTGAGTTTTCCCTTTGAAGTTATCTTATCAGATTGAGTCTTTAAGGATTTGAGAACACTTGATGTATGTCTTGCATGTGCTTATCTGTGGTGACAATGGGATATCACGTGATCTACTTGATGTATGTTTTGGTGATCAACTTGCGAGTTTCGTGACCTCGTGAACTTATGCATAGGGGTTGGCACACGTTTTCGTCTTGACTCTCCGGTAGAAACTTTGGGGCACTCTTTGAAGTTCTTTGTGTTGGTTGAATAGATGAATCTGAGATTTTGTGATGCATATCGTATAACCATACCCACGGATACTTGAGGTGACATTGGAGTATCTAGGTGACATTAGGGTTTTGGTTGATTTGTGTCTTAAGGTGTTATTCTAGTACGAACTCTAGGATAGATTGAACAGAAAGAATAGCTTCGTGTTATTTTACTACGGACTCTTAATAGATCGATCAGAAAGAATAACTTTGAGGTGGTTTCGTACCCTACAATAATCTCTTCGTTTGTTCTCCGCTATTAGTGACTTTGGAGTGACTCTTTGTTGCATGTTGAGGGATAGTTATATGATCCAATTATGTTATTATTGTTGAGAGAACTTGCACTAGTGAAACTATGAACCCTAGGCCTTGTTTCCTAGCATTGCAATACCGTTTGTGCTCACTTTTATCATTAGTTACCTTGCTGTTTTTATATTTTCATATTACAAAAACCTATATCTACCATCCATATTGCAATTGTATCACCATCTCTTCGCCGAACTAGTGCACATATACAATTTACCATTGTATTGGGTGTGTTGGGGACACAAGAGACTCTTTGTTATTTGGTTGCAGGGTTGTTTGAGAGAGACCATCTTCATCCTACGCCTCCCACGGATTGATAAACCTTAGGTCATCCACTTGAGGGAAATTTGCTACTGTTCTACAAACCTCTGCACTTGGAGGCCCAACAATGTCTACAAGAAGGTTGTGTAGTAGACAATAGGGTTACGATGTCTACACTCAACTTTGTCGTTGGCGTTGTTGGGAACTCCACAACCTTGTTGTTACTTCCACTATATGGATTGAAGTAATAGTATTTATGTTACTTTATACATGTGATTTACCTCTATTATAAATCCTCGGGTATTGTGTGTGTCAGCATACCGATCCAGGGATGACACTTAAGCACAAAGACTTTGATCCATTCGGGTCGGGTCGCTACATCATGAAAATATATACAGCAAGATCAGACCATCTGTTCTAAGCTTAACTAAAAGGAACATAATAACAACCACTGATAAACATGTACAAACATTATTGAAGAGAACCTATTCCATCGAGCTAACTATTCAGGAAGCAGTAGTGAAGGTCATAAATGACATTAGGTGGCCACTGAGAGCACACGATAATACTACCTGAGGTCATGACTATCTCACGCTTGGTAAAATCCACATCCGAAACAATCCAGCTGCTACTAATTTGTCCTTAATTTGAGGCCAATCTCTCCTAAAACCGATCTTGAAGGAAGCTTGAGAGGACCGAAATATCCATCGCACGGATTTAAAATCGACCCAAACCTAATCAACCAAATCGACATCACGATGCCAACAAGTCATGTTGAATCGACCGCGGCCGAGTAGATCAGAGGGTCAGCAGAGAGATCCGGATTAGTTCGTGTGTGCTGGGGATTGTGGGGGCAGACGAGGGATCAAGAGCGCCACCTACATGATTGGCATGGAGAAGAAGAAAGGGGAACCCTAGACCTAGGGGCGGCTACTCGTTGGGAGCCCTCCGCCACCAGAACCTGCCTCTCGCCGCGGATCCAGTCCACCTCGAACCGCTGCACCAGATCCCGCCGTTTCCTTGCATCGCCTGGAGCCCCGCCGTGTTGACTCGGCTGCATCGCCATGTCAAATTAGTCACCTAAAAAATCACGGATTGAATTCTTACAAATGCAGGTTTTTTTCATAAACAGAATGTTTTCTTTTTTGCGGGGAAATACTGAGAGCTTTATTGAATAAAAGCGTTCATCGAGCAGTCTGCCAACAGGCTACGTCAATCGTGCAAGTATGCTTCACACATATATGAGTGGAGTCGTTGCTGATCTTACAACATGATGAATATCAAAAGAATTTAAACTACTAGCAAGCTCTCCAATTTCTACTAAGATAGGAGCCACGACCGATCGAGAATCATGGCGAGTATTCCAAAGTTTGACTACCTCTAGACAATCCGTCTCCAACATGACATTTGAAAACCCCCTCAAGTTGGCAAAAATAACACCTCGCACTGCCATCGCCTCCGCTATGAGAGGATCCATAACTCTAGGATATGGTTTACTCCATGCCCCAAGAAAATAAACAGGGGAGTGTGCAACACCCCCGGCTCCTCCTTTACCATCTTCATGTTTGATTGCAGAATCCGTATTGATCTTGACGAGGCTTGGTTCAGAAGGTCACCACCCATGTCCCGGCATTACTAGGGTGTGCCGTCGGGGTATATCCAAAAGGGCTAGTGTCTCCATGGTAAGACGAACTAGCATCACCGGATCAAGCTTGTCTTCCCTATGCGTCAGCCTGTTTCTAATGCCATATCGACCACATGACTGAGACTAAAACAGCTTGGTCTCTGGAAGTAAATTGTTCGCCGCAAACAATATCCTTGGCCCATGTTACTAGATGCAGTATTGGCATATGAAAATCGAATAGTTGTTGCGCCTCCTCCCAGAAGCTTACAGTGTGTGCACACTTCAATAATGCATGCTCCAGGTCCTCCTCATTAGCCAAACAAAATTTGCAAAGATTTTGTTGCCCTATATGCCAATGTACCAGTGTACATTCATCAGGTAGAATACCCCTTAAAACTCGCCAGAAGGAAACTCTGACCTTGGTAACACATTGAGCTTCCAAAGCGAATTCCACAACCGTTGATTATCAAATATGGATCCACCTAAAAATAGATTGCGGGTTCAATTACCAAAAAATACGAAGACTTTTATGCAAAAATACCATGATGGTGAGAGGGCAGAAGCGATCAGTGCTTTATTATTAGGTAAATATAAATATTAGGGCATCTCCAACATCGACCATTAAACCACCTGCAATAGTCTGAACTGTGTGGTCCGAACGTGTGTCGTCATCCAACGCGGGCCTGAATTTGTCCGCTGATCAGTTTGGACGCATTTTTTCTCATAAAACTGAGACAAAGTGGGGGCGGGGGGTTTTGCGGACGGTTGGACCACTGTCATTTCCGTGTCTAACTGCCCTGGCCCATACGAAAACCCACCTGCCTCTACCATGTTTCCATGCAATATCTGTGCCACAAGCTGGCCCAGAGCATGTAGCGGCCGGCATTGATGCCAAGCGACGCGATCGGACATGAAGGCGCTGACGGACCCGACCTCTCAGGCGCCACCACTTCAATGCGAACGCCGCATCCCGAGAAACCAACTCTGGTTGCGACCAGCCCTTTGCATGGCCTTCCCGTGGCTATTTAAGCCTTGTGCCCGTGATGCATCCGCACTTCGTCCCCTCCTCCTCCTCTCCGAGCCCCTCCAACTCCAACAGCAATAGTCGTGGTTCTCCACGCCGACAAGCTGAAGCGGTGACGGTGCTAGTTCATCATCAGGCAGATCTTGGTGTCACTGCCCTTGCTCTCAGGGCCCCTCAACACCCACGACAGTTGACTCCTCCGACAAAGAGAAGATCGCCATCTCCAACGAAGTGGAGGACTAGAAGCCCCAGCAGCAGCTGGAGCAGCGGTCGCACTTCCTCGCGGAGGCGGCTCTGACGGACGAAGAGTTTGTCCGTCAGATGGGCCGCCCAGCGCCACCGTCGTTGGAGGAGCCACCTTCCCCGTCGCGGTACTGCATCAAGCGGAAACTAGGGTCCCCACTCCGGCAGGTGAAGGAGGAACCTGCCTCCCCCACGCGGAACCGCTGCGGCATCTAGATCGAGCACCGCACGAAGGACGAGCGCCCGTCGCCGCAACCGCCGCCGGCAATCAAGAAGGCGCGAGGCCGCATCCTCCACTACCTCGGAGACGGCGGTGCCGGCGGTTGAGGCAGGGGGATACGGAGGAGATTGCTTGCGTCGTGGGTAAAGAGAAGCGGGCATGGGGCTCTATGCTGGCTGACCAATGCGCATTGAGGAGAGGAAGTTTCCTGGAAATTTACTCGAGAGAATAACTCACACTTGCCCATCCTCCTACCGGCGTCATACTGGTAGATAGTGTTGGGAAACCGGCCCACCACGAGGGTGGCGCGGCTAGTGCACGAAGCACTCAGGATAGCCCCTCCCGATTCCACACTTTATGTTAAGTGGATACTTATCCCTTGACCCTTTACCCCTATATAAAGAGACGAGGAGCAATCATTGTAACAGTTGATCATTGATTAATAAAGACAGTCTCCTCCATATTTCTCTGTGTCATCTACTTTCACGTGTTCGACTACTTCGTCTACGATGCTCGCTCTCGCTCCGCAACCTCGGACCGGACTCGCCGGCGGAGTTGCGGAACACGTTATCAGCATGCTTCGCTCCATCGCCTACATCACGCACGCTTTCGTCGATCCCGCGGATGTATAAGATCTGATCTCCAATTTTGCAAAAATGGATTCCTTTCGTTACTGTGATTCCCTTTTTGCGACTAGTTTATTTTTTTAGATTTATTTCACCTATGGTGTGGATTTTCCTCCCAAGAACCGAGATGACGAATACGTCGCCGACAAATGTTGATGTTCTTGGATCAAGAGGAACTTGTTGAATGCACTATAGGGAGTCGGTACAGATCGTGATCCACATGATCACGCTACCTCCGCAACGCACCTGTTGTGACAAGCACCATTGATGTTCCCGATGAACACGACGATGTTTTTGAGATCCCGATGCCGACGTCTAGATGGCGCCGTCTCAAGCGGCTGGCCATACCCGTGCCCGATGCACGCTCGTGCCGCCGCGTGCCTTGCTGGCCCCGGCTGCTGGCCGCCCCCACGTGCGTGCGAGGTAGCCGCGCCCGGCGGGCTGGCTGGCTTGGCACTTGTCGCCGCCGCCAAGCCATGGCCGCGGGCCCCGCTGGTCGCGCCGTGGCCGCGCCGTGTGCGCCGCCGCGCTGTGGCTGCGCCACGCCATCCCGCCTCGCTGGCCGCGTCGTGCGTGCCGCCGCATCGTGCGTGCGCACGGGCCTGTCGAGGCCGCTGCCGCTCGGGCGCTAGGGTTGGAAACTGAAAGCACAAGTGCTCTCCAGGTGGTTTTGGTAATTAATGTCAACATATCTCTTCTTGGACTAACGTTTTTATCTAGTATGTTTCAGATAAGTTCAACAATGGAGTGGCATGGACTAAAGGTTGTGGGAACTCCTTCAAGATGCTAAGGACAAAGGATTGGCTAAAGCTTCAAGCTCGGGACTCTTCATTTTACACTTTTAGTGATCCAAGATCACATTGAGTCCATAGGAAAGGCCAATACTATCAAGGAGGGATGAGATGTTGATAATGAGCCTCTTGGTCAAAGTGCTTAGTGATATGCTCCAAAATCCTCGGCTACTTTCCCATATCCTCAAATGACCTAAACCCTAAGCCAAACTCGGTCATACCGATTCTTTCAACCCGGCGCCACCGAGTTTCACTTGTCATTTGCCACTGCCAAACCCTAGCAATTCGGTCTCACCGATGGGATCTCGGTCTCACCGAGATGGGCTTGCAAACTCTCTGTTACCTGTTGCAATATCTTCGGTCCAACCGAGATATGCAATCGGTCCCACCGAGTTTGCTTGGCCAACTCTCTGTTTCGCTTATTACCCAAATCGGTCCCACCGAGTTTGAGTAATCGGTCAAACCGAGTTTTGGATTTCCCCTAACCCTAGCACATCGGTCCCACCGAGTTGTTCCAATCGGTCCCACCGAAATTCCTAACGGTCACTAGGTTTACTATTTCGGTCCAACCGAGTTTTCTGATTCGGTCCCACCGACATTGGTAAATTGTGTGTAACGGTTGGATTTTGTGTGGAGGCTATAAATACCCCTCCACCTCCTCTTCACTCGTGGAGAGAGCCATCAGAACACATACACAATTCCAACTCATATGTTCTGAGAGAGAACCACCTACTCATGTGTTGAGACCAAGATATTCCATTCCAACCATATGAATCTTGATCTCTAGCCTTCCCCAAGTCGCTTTCCACTCAAATCTTCTTTTCACCAGATCCAAATCCTATGAGAGAGAGTTGAGTGTTGGGGAGACTATCATTTGAAGCACAAGAGCAAGGAGTTCATCATCAACACACCATTTGTTACTTCTTGGAGAGTGGTGTCTCCTAGATTGGCTAGGTGTCACTTGGGAGCCTCCGACAAGATTGTGGAGTTGAACCAAGGAGTTTGTAAGGGCAAGGAGATCGCCTACTTCGTGAAGATCTACCGCTAGTGAGGCAAGTCCTTCGTGGGCGATGGCCATGGTGGGATAGACAAGGTTGCTTCTTCGTGGACCCTTCGTGGGTGGAGCCCTCCGTGGACTCGCGCAACCGTTACCCTTCGTGGGTTGAAGTCTCCATCAACGTGGATGTAGGATAGCACCACCTATCCGAACCACGGGAAAAACATCCGTGTCTCTGATTGCGTTTGAATTCTCCAAACCCTTCCCTTTACATTCTTGCAAGTTGCATGCTTTACTTTCCGCTGCCTATACACTCCTTGCATACTTGCTTGATATGTGTTGTGAATGTTGAAATTATGCCTAAACTCCACTTAAACTGAAAAAGCTTAAAAAATGCAACTTTAGCCTTGAGTGTCTAACCCCCCCCCCTGAAGGAAATATGCCCTAGAGGCAATAATAAAGTTATTATTTATTTCCTTATATCATGATAAATGTTTATTATTCATGCTAGAATTGTATTAACCGGAGACATAATACATGTGTGAATACATAGACAAACAGAGTGTCACTAGTATGCCTCTACTAGACTAGCTCGTTAATCAAAGATGGTTATGTTTCCTAACCATGAACAAAGAGTTGTTATTTGATTAACGAGGTCACATCATTAGTTAAATGATCTGATTGACATGACCCATTCCATTAGCTTAGCACCCGATTGTTTAGTATGTTGCTATTGCTTTCTTCATGACTTATACATGTTCCTATGACTATGAGATTATGCAACTCCCGTTTGCCGGAGGAACACTTTGGGTGCTACCAAACGTCACAACGTAACTGGGTGATTATAAAGGAGTACTACAGGTGTTTCCAATGGTAGATGTTGGGTTGGCGTATTTCGAGAATAGGATTTGTCACTCCGATTGTCGGAGAGGTATCTCTGGGCCCTCTCGGTAATACACATCACATAAGCCTTGCAAGCATTATAACTAAGATGTTAGTTGTGAGATGATGTATTATGGAACGAGTAAAGATACTTGCCAGTAACGAGATTGAACTAGGTATTGGATACCGACGATCGAATCTCGGGCAAGTAACATACCGATGACAAAGGGAACAATGTATGTTGTTATGCGGTCTGACCGATAAAGATCTTCATAGAATATGTAGGAGCCAATATGGGCATCCAGGTCCCGCTATTGGTTATTGACCGGAGACGTGTCTCGGTCATGTCTACATTGTTCTCGAACCGTAGGGTCCGCACGCTTAACGTTACGATGACAGTTATTATGAGTTTATGCATTTTGATGTACCAAAGGTTGTTCGGAGTCCCGGATGTGATCACGGACATGATGAGGAGTCTCGAAATGGTCGAGGCGTAAAGATTGATATATTGGAAGCCTATGTTTGGACATCGGAAGTGTTCCGGGTGAAATTGGGATTTTACCGGATTACCGGGAGGGTTACCGGAACCCCCCGGGAGCCAAATGGGCCAACATGGGCCTTAGTGGAAAGGTGAAAGGGCTGCCCCATGGGCTGCGCGCCTCCCCCCCTTCCCCTAGTCCTATTAGGACTAGGGAAGGTGGCCGGCCACCCCCTCTCTCTTTCCCACTTGAGGAAACCTAGTTGGACTAGGATTGGAGGGGGGAGTCCTACTCCCGGTAGGAGTAGGACTCCTCCTGCGCCTCTCACCTTGGCCGGCCAGCCCCTCCCCTTGAATCCTTTATATGCGGGGGCAGGGGGCACCTCTAGACACACAAGTTGATCCTTGAGGTCGTTCCTTAGCCGTGTGCGGTGCCCCCTGCCACCAAATTCCACCTCGATCATACCGTTGTAGTGCTTAGGAGAAGCCCTGCGTCGGTAGTACATCAAGATCGTCACCACGCCGTCGTGCTGACGGAACTCTTCCTCGACGCTTTGCTGGATCGGAGCCCGAGGATCGTCATCGAGCTGAATGTGTGCTAAGAACTCGGAGGTGCCGGAGTAACGGTGCTTGGATCGGTCGGATCGGGAAGACGTACGACTACTTCCTCTATGTTGTGTGATCGCTTCCGCAGTCGGTCTGCGTTGGTACGTAGACAACACTCTCCCCTCTCGTTGCTATGCATCACCATGATCTTGCGTGTGCGTAGGAAATTTTTTGAAATTACTACGTTCCCCAACAGTGGCATCCGAGCCTAGGTTTTATGGTTTGATGTTATTTGCACGAGTAGAACACAAGTGAGTTGTGGGCGATACAAGTCATACTGCCTACCAGCATGTCATACTTTGGTTCGGCGGTATTGTTGGACGAGACGACCCGGACCAACCTTACGCGTACGCTTACGCGAGACCGGTTCCCTCGACATGCTTTGCACATAGATGGCTTGCGGGCGACTGTCTCTCCAACTTTAGTTGAACCGAGTGTGGCTACGCCCGGTCCTTGAGAAGGTTAAAACGGAGTCTATTTGACAAACTATCGTTGTGGTTTTGATGCGTAGGTGAGATGAGTTCTTGCTTAAGCCCGTAGCAGCCACGTAAAACTTGCAACAACAAAGTAGAGGACGTCTAACTTGTTTTTGCAGGGCATGTTGTTATGTGATATGGTCAAGGCATGATGTTGATTTTATTGTATGAGATGATCATGTTTTGTAACCAAGTTATCGGCAACTGGCAGGAGCCATATGGTTGTCGCTTTATTGTATGCAATGCAATCGCGATGTAATGCTTTACTTTATTACTAAGCGGTAGTGATAGTCGTGGAAGCATAAGATTGGCGAGACGACAACGATGGAGATCAAGGTGTCGCGCCGGTAACGATGGTGATCATGACAGTGCTTCGGAGATGGAGATCACAAGCACAAGATGATGATGGCCATATCATATCACTTATATTGATTGCATGTGATGTTTATCTTTTATGCATCTTATCTTGCTTTGATTGACGGTAGCATTATAAGATGATCTCTCACTAAATTATCAAGAAGTGTTCTCCCTGAGTATGCACCGTTGCCAAAGTTCGTCGTGCCCAGACACCACGTGATGATCGGGTGTGATAAGCTCTACGTCCATCTACAACGGGTGCAAGCCAGTTTTGCACACGCAGAATACTCAGGTTAAACTTGACGAGCCTAGCATATGCAGATATGGCCTCGGAACACAGAGACCGAAAGGTAGAGCGTGAATCATATAGTAGATATGATCAACATAACGATGTTCACCATTGAAAACTACTCCATCTCACGTGATGATCGGTTATGGTTTAGTTGATTTGGATCACGTGATCACTTAGAAGATTAGAGGGATATCTATCTAAAGTGGGAGTTCTTAAGTAATATGATTAATTGAACTTAAATTTATCGTGAACTTAGTCCTGGTAGTATTTTGCAAATTATGTTGTAGATCAATAGCTCGTGTTATTGCTTCCCTGTGTTTATTTTGATATGTTCCTAGAGAAAATTGTGTTGAAAGATGTTAGTAGCAATGATGCGGATTGGATCCGTGATCTGAGGTTTATCCTCATTGCTGCACAGAAGAATTATGTCCTTGATGCACCGCTAGGTGACAGACCTATTGCAGGAGCAGATGCAGACGTTATGAACGTTTGGCTAGCTCAATATGATGACTACTTGATAGTTTAGTGCACCATGCTTAATGGCTTAGAATCGGGACTTCAAAGACGTTTTGAACGTCATGGACCATATGAGATGTTCCAGGAGTTGAAGTTAATATTTCAAGTAAATACCCGAGTTGAGAGATATGAAGTCTCCAACAAGTTCTATAGCTAAAAGATGGAGGAGAATCGCTCAACTAGTGAGCATGTGCTCAGATTGTCTGGGTACTACAATCGCTTGAATCAAGTGGGAGTTAATCTTCCAGATAAGATAGTGATTGACAGAATTCTCTAGTCACCATCACCAAGTTAGTAGAACTTCGTGATGAACTATAATATGCAAGGGATAACGGAAACAACTTCCAAGCTCTTCGTGATGCTGAAATCAACGAAGGTAGAAATCAAGAAAAACATCAAGTGTTGATGGTTGACAAGAACACTAGTTTCAAGAAAAGGGCAAAGGGAAGAAGGGAAACTTCAAGAAGAACGGCAAGCAAGTTGCTGCTCAAGTGAAGAAGCCCAAGTCTGATCCTAAGCCTGAGACTAAGTGCTTCTACTGCAAAGGGACTGGTCACTGGAAGCGGAACTACCCCAAGTGAATGGCGGATAAGAAGGATGGCAAAGTGAACATAAGTATATTTGATATACATGTTATTGATGTGTACTTTACTAGTGTTTATAGCAACCCCTCAGTATTTGATGCTAGTTCAGTTGCTAAGAGTAGTAACTCGAAACGGGAGTTGCAGAATGAACAGAGACTAGTTAAGGGTGAAGTGACGATGTGTGTTGGAAATGGTTCCAAGATTGATATGATCATCATCGCACACTCCCTATACTTTCGGGATTAGTGTTGAACCTAAATAAGTGTTATTTGGTGTTTGCGTTAAGCATGAATATGATTTGATCATGTTTATTGTAATACGGTTATTCATTTAAGTAAAAGAATAAATTGTTGTTCTATTTACATGAATAAAACCTTATATGGTTACACACCCAATGAAAATAGTTCATTGGATCCCGATCTTAGTGATACACATATTCATAATATTGAAACCAAAAGATGTGAAGTTAATAATGATAGTGCAACTTATTTGTGGCACTGCCGTTTAGGTCATATTGGTGTAAAGCGCATGAAGAAACTCCATGCTGATGGGATTTTGGAATCACTTGATTATGAATCACTTGATGCTTGCGAACCATGCCTTATGGGCAAGATGACTAAAACGCCGTTCTCCGGAACAATGAAGCAAGCAAAAGATTTGTTGGAAATCATACATACTGATGTATGTGGTCCGATGAATATTAAAGGCTTACAGCAGGTATCATTATTTTCTGACCTTCACAAGATGATTTGAGCAGATATGGGGATATCTACTTGATGAAACATAAGTCTGAAACATTTGAACAGTTCAAAGAATTTCAGAGTGAAGTGGAAAATCATTGTGACAAGAAAATAAAAGTTTCTACGATATGATCGCAGAGGTGAAAAATTTGAGTTACGAGTTTGGTCTTCAGTTAAAACAATGTGAAATAGTTTCAATACGCACGCCACCTGGAACACCACAGCATAATGGTGTGTCCGAACGTCATAACCGTACTTTATTGGATATAGTGCAATCTATGATGTTTCTTACCGATTTACCACTATCGTTTTTGGGGTCATGCATTAGAGACAGCTGCATTCACGTTAAAAAGGGGCACCATCTATATCCGTCGAGACGACGCCTTATGAAATATGGTTTGGCAAGAAACCAAAGTTGTCGTTTCTTGAAGTTTGGGGTTGCGATGCTTATGAGAAAAAGTTTCATCCTGATAAGCCCAAACCCAAATCGGAGAAATATGTCTTCATAGGATACCCAAAGGAGACTGTTGGGTACACCTTCTATCACAGATCCTAAGGCAAGACATTCGTTGCTTATAATGGATCCTTTCTAGAGAAGGAGTTTCTCTTGAAAGAAGTGAGTGGGAGGAAAGTAGAAAACTTGATAAGGTAATTGTACCTTCTACCTTATTGGAAAGTAGTTCATCACAAAAATCTGTTCTTGTGACTACTACACCAATTAGTGAGGAAGCTAATGATGATGATCATGTAACTTCAGATCAAGTTACTACCGAATCTCGTAGGTAAACCAGAGTGAGATCCGCACCAGAGTGGTACGGTAATCCTGTTCTGGAGGTCATGTTACTTGACCATGACGAACCTACGAACTATGAGGAAGCGATGATGAGCCCAGATTCCGCGAAATGGTTTGAGGCCATGAAATCTGAGATATGATCCATGTATGAGAACAAAGTTTGGACTTTGGTTGACTTGCCCGATGATCGGCAAGCAATTGAGAATAAATGGATCTTCAAGAGGAAGACGAACGCTGATAGTAGTGTTACTATCTACAAAGCTAGAATTGTCGCAAAACGTTTTCGACAAGTTCAAGGTGTTGACTACGATGAGAGCTTCTCACTCGTATCTATGCTTGAGTCTATCCGAATCATGTTAGTAATTGCCGCATTTTATGAAATCTGGCAAATGGATAAACAAAACTGCATTCCTTAATAGATTTATTAAAGAAGAGTTGTATATGATGCAACAGAAGGTTTTGTCAATCCGAAAGGTGCTAACAAAATGTGCAAGCTCCAGCGATCCATCTGTGGACTGGTGCAAGCATCTCGGAGTTGGAATATACGCTTTGATGAGTTGATCAAAGCATATAGTTTTATACAGACTTGCGGTGAAGCCTGTATTTACAAGAAAGTGAGTGGGAGTACTACAACATTTCTGATAAGTATATGTGAATGACATATTGTTGATCGGAAATAATGTAGAATTATTCTGTAAAGCATAAAGGAGTGTTTGAAAGGAGTTTTTCAAAGAAAGACTTCGGTGAAGCTGCTTACATATTGAGCTTCAAGATCTATAGAGATAGATCAAGACGCTTGATAAGTTTTTTCAATGAGTACATACCTTGACAAGATTTTGAAGTAGTTCAAAATGGAGCAGTCAAAGAAAGAGTTCTTGCCTGTATTATAAGGTGTGAAGTTGAGTAAGACTCAAAGCCCGACCACGGCAGAAGATAGAAAGAGAATGAAAGTCATTCCCTATGACTTGGCCATAGGTTCTATAAAGTATGTCATGCTGTATACCAGATCTATTGTATACCCTACACTGATTTGGCAAGGGAGTACAATAGTGATCTAGGAGTAGATCACTAGACAGCGGTCAGAATTATCCTTAGTGAAATAAGGATATGTTTCTCGATTATGGACGTGATAAAAAGGTTCGTCGTAAAGGGTTACGCCGATGCAAGTTTTGACACTAATCTAGATGACTCTAAGTCTCGGTCTAGATACATATTGAAAGTGGGAGCAATTAGCTAGAGTAGCTCCATGCAGAGCATTGTTGACATAGAAATTTGCAAAATACATGTGGATCTGAATGTGGCAGACCCGTTGACTAAGATTCTCTCACAAGCAAAATATGATCACACCTTAGGACTCTTTGGGTGTTAATCACATAGCGATGTGAACCAGATTACTGAATCTAGTAAACCCTTTGGGTGTTGGTCACATGGCGATGTGACCTATGGGTGTTAATCACATGATGATGTGAACTATCGATGTTAATCACATGGTGATGTGATCTAGATTATTGACTCTAGTGCAAATGGGAGACTGAAGGAAATATGCCCTAGAGGCAATAATAAAGTTATTATTTATTTCCTTATATCATGATAAATGTTTATTATTCATGCTAGAATTGTATTAACCGGAGACATAATACATGTGTGAATACATAGACAAACAGAGTGTCACTAGTATGCCTCTACTAGACTAGCTCGTTAATCAAAGATGGTTATGTTTCCTAACCATGAACAAAGAGTTGTTATTTGATTAACGAGGTCACATCATTAGTTGAATGATCTGATTGACATGACCCATTCCATTAGCTTAGCACCCGATCGTTTAGTATGTTGCTATTGCTTTCTTCATGACTTATACATGTTCCTATGACTATGAGATTATGCAACTCCCGTTTGCCGGAGGAACACTTTGGGTGCTACCAAACGTCACAACATAACTGGGTGATTATAAAGGAGTACTACAGGTGTTTCCAATGGTAGATGTTGGGTTGGCGTATTTCGAGAATAGGATTTGTCACTCCGATTGTCGGAGAGGTATCTCTGGGCCCTCTCGGTAATACACATCACATAAGCCTTGCAAGCATTATAACTAAGATGTTAGTTGTGAGATGATGTATTACGGAACGAGTAAAGAGACTTGCCAGTAACGAGATTGAACTAGGTATTGGATACCGACGATCAAATCTCGGGCAAGTAACATACCGATGACAAAGGGAACAACGTATGTTGTTATGCGGTCTGACCGATAAAGATCTTCGTAGAATATGTAGGAGCCAATATGGGCATCCAGGTCCTGCTATTGGTTATTGACCGGAGACGTGTCTCGGTCATGTCTACATTGTTCTCGAACCGTAGGGTCCGCACGCTTAACGTTACGATGACAGTTATTATGAGTTTATGCATTTTGATGTACCGAAGGTTGTTCGGAGTCCCGGATGTGATCACGGACATGACGAGGAGTCTCGAAATGGTCGAGACGTAAAGATTGATATATTGGAAGCCTATGTTTGGACATCGGAAGTGTTCTGGGTGAAATCGGGATTTTACCGGATTACCGGGAGGGTTACCGGAACCCCCCGGGAGCCAAATGGGCCAACATGGGCCTTAGTGGAAAGGTGAAAGGGCTGCCCCATGGGCTGCGCACCTCCCCCCTTCCCCTAGTCCTATTAGGACTAGGGAAGGTGGCCGGCCACCCCCTCTCTCTTTCCCACTTGAGGAAACCTAGTTGGACTAGGATTGGAGGGGGGAGTCCTACTCCCGGTAGGAGTAGGACTCCTCCTGCGCCTCCCACCTTGGCCGGCCAGCCCCTCCCCTTGAATCCTTTATATACGGGGGCAGGGGGAACCTCTAGACACACAAGTTGATCCTTGAGGTCGTTCCTTAGCCGTGTGCGGTGCCCCCTGCCACCAAATTCCACCTCGATCATACCGTTGTAGTGCTTAGGCAAAGCCCTGCGTCGGTAGTACATCAAGATCGTCACCACGCCGTCGTGCTGACGGAACTCTTCCTCGACGCTTTGCTGGATCGGAGCCCGAGGATCGTCATCGAGCTGAACGTGTGCTAAGAACTCGGAGGTGCCGGAGTAACGGTGCTTGGATCGGTCGGATCAGGAAGACGTACGACTACTTCCTCTATGTTGTGTGATCGCTTCCGCAGTCGGTCTGCGTTGGTACGTAGACAACACTCTCCCCTCTCGTTGCTATGCATCACCATGATCTTGCGTGTGCGTAGGAAATTTTTTGAAATTACTACGTTCCCCAACACCCCCCCCCCTTTCTAGACACACCTACTTCTAGATCCTACAGAAACCCTAGCGACCCCTGAGCTGGCAAGCGGGCCGGCCCAGCGGGCTATGCATAATTAAAAAAAGGGGGGCGGTGGGGCTGGCTACACGGGCCGACGGCCCATTTTATGGCCTGCAGACGAACTGGGCCAGGCCACAGAGCGCGCGCGTGGTTATTCGCATTTTAGCCCCTGGAATTTCCTGTTTTTACGTGCATTATATTCCTGTTGTAATATTTCGCGTAGAAGCCCCTGGAACTGCCTGTTTCGCTGAAATATGCGTTTTGGGGCTTTAAAATGCCTCGGGAATTCAATTTTTGGGCTAGTTTTCACGTAAGAAATGCGCTTAACATGCTATCTTTTGTAACATGTTTTTATTGTATGTTTTTACTATTGTAGATTAACTGTTTAGCACTCTTAATCACTAAGTAAATCATATAATAACATGTTTTAAATAATGGAACGTCATTTTTATTGAATAAGTTTATCAACATCACATTTGTGCAAAAGATTACCTGCTGTAATCTCATGATTTTTGCATAAATTGCAGATGGCTGGAATTGTTCACATGGAGTTTGCTAAGTTGGCCCAGACGGGGCTGAACTATCTGTCATGGTCCTCAGACTGTGAGATCTTTCTCCAGGGCAAAACCCTCCTAAGGGCAATCGGTAAGAGGACCCAGCTGGCCCCCACTGATGCCAAGTTCAAAACTGAGAATGCGCAGGCTCTGCATTTTCTTCGTCATCACCTGTCACCTACTCTGAAAGATGAGTATATGGCTGAGCGGAGTGCTTCTGGCCTTTGGACCGCTCTTAAGCAGCGGTTTGAGTGGCTGAAGTACACTGTTAAGCCACGTGCAGAGGCAGAGTGGATCTGTCTGAGGTTTGCAGACTTCAAGACGGTTGGGGAGTACAATTCGGCTCTGCACCGGATTTGTACGACTCTTCAGATGTGTGGTACTGAGATTACCGACACTCAGAAGATTGGGAAAACCCTATCCACTTTCCACCCTGATCCTGTCCGCACGGAACTACCGCCAGGGCAACTACACGAGGTATTCAGAGTTGATTGACGCCCTCCATGTGGCAGAGGCGCAGGACGAGGTTCTAAAAAAGAACTTTGTCGCGCATCCACTTGGGGGGGAGTTCTCGCCAGGAGGTGAATGCTCTCAAAGTCCGCAAGCCTCAACAGAAGAAGAGGGGCCACAAGGGAAAGAAGAAGGGCCCTCAGCCCCCCGCCCCGGCTAAGCAGCAAAAGTCGGGCAAGGGGGGGCAGAGGCCTCAGGACTTCTTCTGGTGTGGCTCGATGGAGCATTTCTCCCGCCAGTGCCGCGCACCACAGGAGGTCGTTGATGCATATAAGGCTCGGAAGGCGCGTGAGACGCACCTCACCTTGGTTCAGGAGGGAGCACCACCGGCGCCCATGGCGGCACCCGTGATGATCTCTACGCCCCTGCTGCGCCCATCGCGGCGGCTTTGGCGGTCTCTAGTGATGCCATTTGCCATGGAGGTTGACCACATGGTCGCCTCGGCAGTGCCGCAACTAGATGTTGATGCTGCCTCCAAGATGATTTCTAAGGAGGATCAGCTCATTAGTATGGAGATTGCGGCTGAGGTCAATGGCTTCTTCACCGAGTCTACTTAGCACACCTCTTTGGTTATCATGATTCTGTGATTTGATACAATAAACTCAATAAATTTGATTTGGTTGTAAGCTCTATGAGAGCATAAACTTGTTCTTTACTTTGGCGATTGGATGACATTTATTCATTTATTCCATTATTTATACATGATAGTATGTTATGTTCTGAGATGTGTGCATTTATTTTTAATGTAGTTTCTTCCTTATTACATTAATTAGATGTCATATTTTAGAACGCGTGTGGCGCCCGATAGCGCCACCACTCATACCATTTTACGAGAAACTAAGTACTTTGAGTCCATTAAAAAATCTCCGGGAAGTATTATGACAATCACCGGCTGCGGTTCTCACATAGTTGGCTCCGGACAAGCCACTATTATACTTCCTATGGGAACAATTTTGATCATTAATGATGCGTTGTTGTACCCAGAGTCGACTCATACTCTTTTGAGATTTAGAGACATCCGCGCTAATGGTTTCCATATTGAGACCGATGATGAAAACGGCAAGGAGTGCCTACTCATCACAAAGCGGGATGCAAGTGGTAAACATGTTATCGAAAGGCTTCCTTCGTTCGACATAGGGCTATACTACACTAAAATAGTAGCACTGCCCGTGTACACTACCCTCAAGACCGTTTTTAGAAGCTCTGAACTCTTCTGCCTCTGGCATGATAGGTTAGGCCACCCCAGACTTAGGATGATGAGAAATATAATAAACAACTCGCATAGTCATAATGTTAACGTGAAGAACTTCCTGAATCCCGATGATTTCGTGTGCTCCGCATGCGCTAAGGGGAAGTTAGTCATTAGGCCATCGCCCCTCAAGGTGAGGGATGAAATCCCCGCGTTCTTGGAGCATATCCAAGGGGACATATGCGGTCCAATTCAGCCCCTCGTGGGGCCGTTTCGGTACTTCATGGTGCTCATTGATGCTTCCTCTAAATGGTCCAATGTTTGCCTGCTGTCAACATGGAACCGTGCCTTTGCAAAGCTGATCTCTCAGATCATACAAATGAGGAATAATTTCCCTGATTATCGTATAAAGTCTATTCAAATGGACAACGCCGGAGAATTTACTTCAAAGGCGTTCGATGATTATTGCATGGCAATGGGAATCAAAGTTGAGCACTCGGTACCGCATGTTCATACACAAAATGGACTTGCCAAGGCATTGATTAAAAGAATTAAATTCATTGCCCGACCGCTCCTTCAGAGTTGTAATTTACCAACTACATGTTGGGGCCACGCAGTGTTACACGCGGCCAATCTCATCAACTTTCCACCGTCGGCCTACAACATCCACTCTCCTGTTCAGCTTGCGCAAGGGTCAGCATCGAAAATTTCCCACCTTCGTAGGTTCAGTTGCCAGGTATATGTACCAATACCACCACCTCAGCGATCGGCGATGGGCCCGCTCCGTAAGTCGAGGATATACGTTGGTTATGAGACTGTGTCCATAATCAGGTATCTGGACCCCATGACAGGTGATTGTCACACGGCTCGCTTTGCTGATTGCATTTTTGACGAGGATTTTTTTCCCAATTTTAGGGGGAGAGAATCAACCCCTTGATGCTAAAAGTCGAGAAATCAGGTGGCAAGCCACGGGAATCCACGCTCATGACCCGCGCACTGTTGAGACTAAAAGAGAAGTCAAAAAGATAATAGATTTGCAGTCATTAGCAAATCAACTGCCTGACCACTTTAGTGACTTAAAGACTGTGACAAAATCGCATGTGCACGCGCGCAATGCACCGGAAAGGGTTGAAATACCGAAGAAAAATGATGGTATACCCGCTCCCGTCCAAAGGCCTAAAAGGACGAGAGATCCGGCTTCTCAAATCCCAAGTACTCGGGGACGCCCGACGAAAAAGTATAAGAGAGATTTATTAGAGCCTGTCGCCAAAGTACCCCAAAGTGAAACGGGGAGCTAGTCGAGACCTGGCACAAGTACGGAAAATTCAGTGCACGAAATTCCGGACTTAAACTTTCTCATAGGGGAAACACCCAGCGGAGATGTGTGCGCACACGTCGGCGCGGGAAATCTAAAGGACCTTGCTCCCATAATGGGAAATTTGGTAGAGGAAGTGTTTGCGCCGGATGCGCTCCATGACGAAATGGCCATAAATTATATTTATACGGGGGAGTCCCTGAACCGAGCAATGGTGATTGTCGACATTAACTTTGCTACAAAAATTGCCTCAATCATAGATCTTGACCCTGAGCCTAACACGCTCGCTGATTGCAAGAAAAGGTCAGATTGGAAAGATTGGCAGCAGGCAATTACTGCCGAATTATTATCTCTCAACAAAAGGAAGGTGTTCGGACCATTTTGTCGAACTCCTCCCCATATTCGCCCTATTGGCCATAGGTGGTTTTTTGTTCGAAAGAGAGATGAAAATAATAAGGTAGTACGGTACAAAGCAAGGCTCGTTGCTCAAGGGTTCACTCAACGACCAGGTGTCGATTTTGAAGAGACTTATTCCCCGGTCATGGATGGAGTTACCTTTAGATACTTGATCTCGATGGCAGTAAACATGGGCTTGAAAATGAAACTAATGGATGTTGTCACTGCTTACCTGTATGGTAACTTGGATTCAAACATATACATGAAGGTTCCAGAAGGTATCCCTGTTCCGAACCATGATAGAGCAAACAAGGGTCTATACAGTGTTCAACTTCAAAAGGCATTGTACGGACTCAGACAGTCTGGTGGAATGTGGTACAATCGCTTAAGTGATTTCCTTCATGAGAAGGGATACATGAGCAATAAAGATTGCCTATGTGTTTTTATACGGCGATCCCAAGATGGATTCTGTATAATCTCGGTGTACGTGGGTGATTTAAATATAATCGGTACGCCTGAGGATATTGAGGAAGCGAGTTCCTACCTGATGTCGGAATTCGAGATGAAGGATTTGGGTAAAACCAAGTTATGTCTAGGTCTGCAAATTGAACATTCCTCTGATGGGATTCTAGTGCACCGGTCGGCCTACACCCAGAAGGTGTTGGAGAGATTTGGATTTGATAAGGCATGTCCTTCTAAGACCCCGGTGGTCGGAAGATCTTTACAGCTAGACAAGGACCCGTTCAGGCAAAAGGAAGAGGGGGAGGAAACTCTGGGACCAGAGGTTCCTTACCTGAGTGCAGTTGGAGCACTCATGTACCTCGCAAATTGTACACGGCCAGACATTGCGTTCGTCGTCAGTTTGCTTGCTCGGTACAGTTCTGAACCTACCAAGAGACATTGGAAAGGTGTCAAGGACGTCTTCCGTTACCTGCAAGGGACCAAAGATCTTGGCCTGTTTTATAAAAAGAAATCAAGACCTATCTATTATAGGCTATGCCGATACTGGGTACCTATCGGACCCGCATGATTGCAAATCACAGACTGGATATGTTTTCCTTTGTGGTGGAACTGTGTTTTCCTAAAAATCGTCCAAGCAAACATTTGTGTCGACTTCCACAAACCACTCGGAAATCATGGCACTATTCGAAGCGTCAAATGAGTGTGTATCGCTTCGGCGGATGATCGGCCACATTCAGCAGACATGTGGGCTGAACACCGTACAAACCCCTACCATTACCTATGAAGATAATGCTGCTTGTGTTGCACAAGTCCAGATGGGTTATGTGAAGAGTAACCTCACAAAGCATATTAGTCCCAAGTTCTTCTATACACATGAGCTGCAACAATTGAACGAGGAGAGAGTTTTGCATACTAAGTCCTGTGACAATCTTGCTGATATGTTCACTAAATCATTACATGCATTAGTCTTAGAGAGGTGTGTGCATGGAATCAGTATGATGAGACTTAGAGAGATGCAAGGTTCAGGGGGGAGAAACTTCACAAATTCGTCGTTAAAATCTTAATCCTGATGATCGAGTACTCAACTTGATGGTTGAGTGGATTGTACTCTTTTTCTCTTGAGTGAGTTTTCCTGATGTTTCTCACACGAGGTTTTTGACGAGGCAATTTGTGCAATACAACAACGTATATTGTGTTCTCTTTCTCCATATTTTTCCCATTGGGTTTTTCGGAGTTTTGAAGCATGGATATATGGATAATTACCCGAGGGGGAGTGTTGGGAAACCGGCCCACCACGAAGGTGGCGGCGGCTAGCGCAAGAAGCACTCGGGATAGCCCCTCCCGATTCCACACTTTACATTAAGTAGGTACTTATCTCTTGACCCTTTACCCCTATACTAGTAAGCTTGCACGTGCACTGCACGTCCTGATTAATATATGTACTTACTCAAACACTGTGAATACTTTAAAATTCAAATTGTTCATGGAACAACATATCTAACCGATTCAAGTAGATGGGAACATTTATAATTACCAATCATATACCTACACATTTTTTTCTTGAGCGACTTATTCAGAAAATCTATAATCAGTGAAAATCTGCAAACTTGCTATGTAGAGCATTGGATCGGCAACGAATGGTGGCATATCACATGTGTGGTTCTGACCATCCACTTGAGCTTGTTTTGTAGATAACCCCTCTCAATAATTATAGGTAAATTGTTGGCTATGTCTTGGGCTGTCCGTTTCCGTTTCTACTCTATAGGAGCTGCTGAAGGGAGACACCGCAGTCGAAGGGGGCCGCCGCAGGAAGCTGGTGCGGCCAGCACCAATGCTGCATGGAGCTAGGTCGCCCCATCTTGTAACGTCATGGAAAGATGCCATAGAGGAGTTGGGAGAGCAGGTCGCCGACGAGAGCTAACAGCGCCGCTGCCCCGACGCGAAAATTGTGGCTCTACCCCCGCAGAAGGATCCGCTTCACCCTAGATGATTGTTTCGTAACCTTCATGTGTCAATATCTCAACAAGTTATAGCTGCACTGAATTTTCTACTGTAGTTCTTCCGAGCTGGTGCAAGCTTCTGAGCTTGGAGATCTCCTGAATTTGTATGCACCAAGCTATTTTGATTTGTTAAAAGTGACAATCAAAATGCATTTTGGTGGAGTCTTTTCACAGCTTCAGTTTCAAGCGAAACATAAAGATAGAGAGAAGCTAAATCTTTCATCTTGCAAAGAGAGGATTCAGACAAATTAAACTACCCTTATTTTGATAAAGTAAACTTTGATAGTGTAATGAAGTTCTTTCATGTTGAAAATTTAACAATGCATGTGTCTCTCCCGAGAGAATGTTGAAGCTCTAGACAACATTACAAGTGTTAAGTTTCAACTAATAATAATCAAAAGGAACAAGTTGGAAGCTCAAGAAATTCACATATGTTTATAATTAATTGCATTTGACTTAAATTGATAAATCACATATAGAATTCAAAATGATAATACATGAATTTCCTCGTCTTCTTCCATAGAAAAATAACTATGGGATCCTAAATTTACAGTCTAGATGCCTTTTATGTCTTCTAAGAAAAAACTAAACAACTGAAAAATCAACATTTCAAAATAAAATATCCATTCTAAATAATCTATCAATGGCATCAGCTACATAATGTGCAGTGAATTATACTTACATGAAAAAATGTGTGACATATTTAAATAAATTATTTTTTAAAGGTATATGAACCCAACTAAAAGAACACAATAACTGGTGTAGCATGAATCTTTGTTTAGTCCCATACAAGACTATTTTTCAAAGGCTTTGGTAAGAATGCTTGATATTTCCCTTTGTAAGAAGAAGAAACTTGCAACTTCATGCGTCCAGCACAAATATGAAATACACCCTTGATCCAGTTCAAAAACAAGACTACTGTGTAGTGTGAGAAAATATTTTTCAAAATAGTCGCTTACAAAATCATCATCTAATGTTGACAAGAAGCATCTGCAACAGCCATCTCAATCCCTTGTATTTATCTATTTGGAAGGACAAGGGCGGCAATAGATTGGATCATGGGTTTTGCAAAGCTGAAATTTCAGCAAATCTTTGCATTTTTTGTGTTTCCGAGAGAAGAATAATAAATGATATGTAGGTTAAAGGAAGAAATTTTATTGTAGGTGACCAAAAAACAACATTCTTTTGCTCTGCACTAAGAAAATACTAATCAAGCAAACAATGGTAGAATTTATCATCAAGTCTTTAATTGGATCGATCCACTATCCATAAGCAAAACATACCCAAGTATGAAGTGAAAACCAGTGAGAAAAATGTGAGTGGAAGCATTAGCCATAGGCCTCCTTGTTCTTCTTTTTGCACCTTTGCAAATTCAACACCACAATCACAACACTCTATATTCAGTATGAATAAGTGTAATTTTGAAACAACAAGAGCATATTTTACTGGCTATAAATTGCTTCCATCATGTGACCATGTAGCCTTGCACGAGCATGATATATGTCACTTAAATGGCTAGAACGGAAGGGGGGAATATTTGAAATCAGAACCCCAAGGACGGCAAGAACCAACATTTGATAGGAAGACAACCCATTTTTACCCCACAAGGTATGTGAAGAAAAACATACTTCTCCATGTTGGATTTGTGCTGCGCTATGGCCACACTGGCGAACACCAAAGAAAAATGAAGTTATACCTTGCCTTTCTGAGAGAGTTTGTGAAGACCTATAAGAGATAACACCTAATGCTATAATTTAGGAACAAACCGGTATAAGGCACTACATGCTGACATTCTGTCGAAGAGGCAGTGTTGACCATCATACTACTTGCTTTCTGAACTACTAAAAATCTAAGCAAAAGTATAAAGGAACCAAAGAGGCAATCAGATTTCCCTAGATTGGTTCATCCACGAATGTAATATTATGTGCTATAAAAACAGAAAAATAGAAATGGTTGTCTTTTCATTCCTACAGAAATGATACTAAAATTACCTGGCTTGTTGTCAACACCATATAAAATCCATGTGCTACATGTTCCTGTTACCTGGCTTGTTGTCAACACCAGACTAAAACTGTACAAAAACGTATGCTTATAGGTGTAGTTTCTCAGAAGAATGGCTCATCATGTAAAAGTAGAATAATTTATACAGTTGTACATATGAGTACGTTGCATTGACTATACTTTATTCTGTCACATCACATTTTTTTTAGGAATAGATAAGAACAAACTTGCTTGCTTACATCAGACCTGCAGCTTCCTTGGTGCCAAACAGTAAATTGTTTCAACCTTCAGTGTACAACAACCAACAGTCATACTCTTGAATCCAGGAAAGCTAGGTGAGTAAGTAGGTGATTAAGATACATAAAGTACAGAAGAAATACATTCAATTTTTTGTTGCGTGAGAAAAAAAGAAAGAGTCTCACCTTCAGTCCCAATACGGCCACGATTTGGAAGATGTGGGCACCTCCAAAGTGTAAATTCTTAATACTCTGCGTCGTCGGCGTACTTGGCCTAATTTGCGGGTCTCACCTTCAGTCCCAATACGGCCATGATTTGAAAGATGTGGGCACCTCCAAAGTGTAAATTCTTTGCCTGGTTAATTCTTCAGAACCGCGTTTGGACGGCTGATCGCCTAGCTCGGCGAGGATGGCCTAACTGCGGCCTTTGCCCGCTCTGCAAGCATGTACAAGAGTCTGTTGTCCACCTTCTTTTCCAGTGCAGTTTTTTGGCACAAGTTTGGAATGAGATCACCGCTTGGCTAGGCATTCAAGACCACTCACCAATGTTGATCTATGGAGGACTGGGCGTGTTGGATCTAGAGAAATTCGCCACCGCTCTACGACTCCGTTGGTTGTGGTTTGAGTGGGCCGGCCCGCAAAAAACTTGGACTGGAATGGAAACACCTTGCTCTAACGATGACAAGGATCTTTTTGCTGCGGCCACTAGGGTGTCCATTGGTGATGGTTCGAAGGCCAAATTCTGGGAATCCTCTTGGATTCATGGTCTGCGACCCAAAGATGTTGCGCCAAAGATTTTCGAGATATCAAAAAGAAAGGCATGTGTAGTGAGCAAGGCGCTTGACAACAACTTTTGGATTCGTCAAATTGACATTCAATAGGTCCTCACTTTAACTCATATTCAGCAGTTTGCTTCTCTTTGGGAGATGATTTCCGGAGTTACCCTCAGGCACGACAGACAAGACACTATTTCTTGGAAATTCACAACCAGCGGGGAATACTCTGCGTCGTTGGCGTACTTGGCCCAATTTGCGGGTCTCACCTTCAGTCCCAATACGGCCACGATTTGGAAGATGTGGGCACCTCCAAAGTGTAAATTCTTTGCCTGGTTAATTCTACAGAACCGCGTTTGGACGGCTGATCGCCTAGCTCGGCGAGGATGGCCTAACTGCAGCCTTTGCCCGCTCTGCAAGCAGGTACAAGAGTCTGTTCTCCACCTTCTTTTCCAGTGCAGTTTTTCGGCACAAGTTTGGAATGAGATCACCGCTTGGCTAGGCATTCAAGACCACTCACCAATGTTGTGGAGGCATGAAGATTCAGTCTGATCATGTTGGCAGAAGGCGGTGAGTGCTAGAGGTCAAAGACGGAAGGCCATTGCTTCGGTTATGATGCTTGTCTCATGGGAAATCTGGAAGGAATGAAACATAAGAATTTTTCGCAACACGGCTGCCCCGACCTACGTCATTGTCAGTAAAATCAAAGAGGAAGCCCATCTTTGGGCATTGGCGGGAGCCAAGCCTTTGAGTCTTCTGATGTCGCGAGAGTAGTTTTCCCTTTTGCCGCTTTGCGGCTTATGTCTAAACCTTCTCCTTAATGAATGAAAATGGCAAGTCTTTTGCCTTGTTTCAAAAAAAAGAAAGAAAGAACAGAGAAGCAATATAGCTATTCTCGCCTTGCTGATCTGAAAAGATAGAACCCACATTTCTTCAGTGTTTAACATGGAGACGACAAACATGTGAATTAGCTGTTTTCGCATCTAATCCACGTTGCCCATTCAAAAATTTAGGATTGAATAAATGATGTATACAACTACCACTGGACTGAGAAGGCAAGTATTATAGATTTTTTTGTGCAGGCAAATGTTCAAGAGCTTAGAAAATAGAACAATGTTAGCACTCAAAAGCTCAGAGATATGAAATATTAGAACATAAGCATTCAAAGAAAGTGGCTCACCTGGCATAAAATTCTCAAACATCTGCTATGAAGCCTGCATACTGTACCTACTTCCTGTGTAGAAGAAATAGAACAGTTTAATATGAGGGAAACTTTCTATGAAAATATTCACATGATATGTTTACAAAAATCACGTGGCCACAATAAATCTCAGTTTTCTCACATGAGCAAGAATAGTGTTAAATCAATGCTTCAGTAGTAATTCACTGAAAAATAACATATCTAGAAATAACATGAGGGAGAGGAGTTTATCCTTTATTACGTCATATAGATCATCTTGATTCACCTCACCTGCAACCAGCTTGGATTTCATATCAAACACCCTTGTCAACATGACACATAAAAGATCTTCGGAAACAACATGAGAGAGAAAGAGGTGGTTAAGTTAGCGAATGGTAATAAGAAGGATAAATCATGAACCAAAAATCAATGTAGAAAAAAAAAACTGCAGCAACACCAATCTTTTAGTCAACTTTGTATCCAATTAGGAGCCATATTAAACAATAAAATAAACAAAAAAGGAACTCAGGAATCCTATTTACCTCCGTATTGGGAGAGTTGAGGGTGAAGCATGAGGGGGAGACCCTGTGATGGCGAGTGGCGGGGCAGCGAGGAGGCGAACGGGGCAGAGGGATCGTCACATCGACGCAGCTCTTGCCGCGGCCGTCGCGAAGACGCTCACCGGCAGCCGTCGGGTAGGCTAGCGAGACGATGAGCGCGTGAGGGCGGATGTCTTTCGGGTCGTTCCGCGTCCCCTGCCGGCTGCCTTCTGCCGCCCCTCCCAAAGAATCCTCGGCCGTCAGTGCCTTTGGGAGGAGGCCATCGGCGGACGGCGGCAGAGTGGAGCAGCGGGCGGAGGATCAGCGGCGACTAAGGCTGAGTTGTGCGGCGGCAGCGGGGGAGGCCAAGCGGAGTGGGCGGTGGTGGGCTATTGGTCCGGCGGAGGAGTGGAGGAGCGTGCGTGCGGGGGTTGGTTGACTGGGGCGTGCGTAGGCGAGCGGGCGATTTTTTAGGATCGATCGCGGCAGGCATGGGAGGAAAGACTTACGAACCGTGCGGTGGGGATTGTGTGATTATAGTGGTAGTAGATTAACCCAATGGCATGGTGGGTAATTAAAGCATAAAACACGTTTAGTAGGCTGGAGGAATGTAGACCATCGGATTGCAGGTTTCGATGAATATGATGATTTGGTTCTCCACCCTCTCATGCTTTTATAGGGGTAGTAGATAAAGAGAACAGGAGCAATCATTGTAACAGTTGATCATTGATTAATAAAAATAGTTTCTTCATATTTCTCTGTGTCATCTACTTTCGCGTGTTCGACTACTTCGTCTACGACGCTCGTTCTCGCTCCGCAAACTTGGACCGGACTCGCGCAACAGACAGCGCGAGCGCGCGCCCCGCATTCCACTCCTCGCCGCGCCCCGCGAGCCACATCGTTCCTCGTATACACCGGCACCGAGCAGCAAAGTTTAACCGCCCACCTTTCACAGTACAATATCTGCAGCCATGCGCCATCGCTCTCGACCTATATAAAGCATCCCGTAGCTTGTTACCAAAACACCAGTACTTTCCGACTCCGTAGTCGCGGATAAAAGGGCTGGCCTAGCCTAGTGAATCTCTCTTCCAGTTTGTTTTTCATTTCCTTTCCCTTCCTTGTTCGCACTTTTTTTTCCTGGAAGAAGCGTGTTCCTCAACTCCACGAGAGCAGCTAGCCAGCTACCGTTCCTCTCCTCCACCTACTTTCTTCCTGAAAAGATCCTTCTGCATGTTCCCCAAACTTGACCTCGACGAAAGCATCTACGTTACGTTATACTACATGTCTGAATTTCGCCCTATGCACATGTTATATAGAGCAACTGTTCGTGGTGGCACTCAACGAAGACAAGAAGGCAGAGAAGAAGAGGCGGCAAAAGGCGATGAAAAGGAAGAAAGAAAAAGAAATGCAAAAGAAGAAAAGACTGAGGAAAAAGAGCAAGACAAAGGGAAAGAAGCCAACGCATTTTTTGACAATAATAAGAACAAGGGGGGTTTCTCTGTTTTCAGCCTTCATGTGCATGAAGATCTGAATGAATGCTTGTGATTCCCTCGGGAAAAAAAAAAGAATGAATCCTTGTGATACATGGTACATACGCTTTACATGTCAAAATAGAGTTGTGTTTCATTTTATTTTTTGAGTTGAAATAAAGTTGTATTTCATCTTAGCCCACTCTAATGCTTATGTGACTGAAAACAGAGTTGTACCTTCTACTCATTTCAGGGACAGCTAATTCTGAACGGAGCTTGTACTTTGTATCAATTAAACCTGCAATGCAGTTTCTAGTCTATCAAAGTGAATGTGGATGTTGCTTATTCCTCCATTAATCTAATATTATAGATCTTTAACAAAAAAAAATTATAATACCTATTGATTGCCGCATTAACACAATATCTTATCAACTTGAAGTCTGGAATCAAACATCACACTCAGGGGAACAAATACTGAAGGTTTTGTGCTAGAGATCAGGAGCTGAAATTAGTTTCCACTTTCAAGCAAATCATGGAGCTACAGTAATCTGTGATAGTCATGAGAGATTTACAGTCATATCATGGTAATACACCCTCAGTGCCGGTAAAATGTTATTTACAAACAGAAAAAGGTCATGTATCCAAAAAGATCGAAGACATAGGCATGTGATTTGACCGTAAAACGTGGAACTTTCAATTGGTCCTGTCTATGTGGATACAGATAAATCAGCGTGGGTGCTTTCCACGTCGTCGTCTAATACAAGATCTTTTTCCAGATTTTTCCCAATTTGAGAATCTGATAATCTGTTGCCAATGAGCTCCCGCAGCTCGAACTCACTAGGAAACCTCTGCTCAGATAATTTTGAGAAGACCTGAAAATGTGAAAAGTAGTTTACTAGGATTAGCGTAATGGATCCAGAGGGGGCTATCACATGAATATCAGCTCTGAAGAACCTGGAATGACCAACATATTAAGCATAGGTACAATATAATCCTGAGAAAGATTTGTACATTCATATTCAGGGAACAAGTACCATTCCGGTCCACTTTTAGGGAATACAAGCAATCACTTATTCTAAAGCAGGCTGGTATATGAATATTACAAAACAGTAAAACTGAGAAACCTACGAGGCTCCACATCGCTTTGGCGTTGCTAGCCGTAGGATCGCGATCACGTCGTCTGTACGTTTGTTTGGGCCGCTGCTCCGCAGAACCATCTACGCCACATGTGGTTAATTGGGCCTCGATTGTTTATTGGGCCTGTGAACTGGTTTTAGCGAGCGCAGTGTAAAACATAGTTGCTGTGTAGCCTCAAAAACATAGATGCGTGTGTCCGCATAGCAGCGCCACCCAGCTGTTCTTGTATTCTTGTCTCAAAAAAAAAAGCTATTCCTGTATTCGGTGCTAAAAAAGCTATTCTTGTATGCGTTTCGTCACATCTTTCATATGCACTATTTTTTATTTAAAAAACTTGAGCAGCCACCTGGCTAATTCTATTCCCGATGACATCTTTACTTTGTCATATAAAATATGTGTGTTAGGTCATGCAAATTTAATTCATATCTTTTACATTTTCAAAAGTTTACATGATATTTTATCATTCTATCGTAACATGGGCGGGCGCAGCAACGCGCGTCATCATGGTCTTGTTACTGACTAGATGATCCCACTACTTAGTTCATTCTCGGCTCAGCGTTCCAGTAGCAACTAACCTAATAATCTAATATGATCGCTTGATTTATTGTATCACTACACCATAACCGTAACGCACAATTTTATGATGCAGGGCAATGAAGTGCAACAAAGGGTGTATCATAGAAACATACCAGTTGTCCATTGCAGTAAACTTCAAAGGCGCCAGAACTTTGTAGAAGAGACTGAGCAAAATTGCCAAACATCCAGACTGATGCCATGGTTCCAAACCTATTAGCACGCAGTGAGTAATACCACGGAGGTGGTACCATTCCAAATCTAGGGAAAATCTGATCACCAGCCATTAATGTTGCTATTGCTCCAACTTGAACAAAAGGCACCATTTTGCCGAGGGCGCGTTTTGGGAAGGGTGGAGGGTAGTTTTCCAAGACGACATGAATCCCAGGAAATGAGGTATCCAGCATGCGCTTCATGGTCATCGCATTTCCCCTGCAGAATTTAGTTTGAAATTATACCATTGTCTGCATACTGATTCGTAACAGAGACCACAAGACAATTTCACAAATACTCCCTCCGTAACATAATATAAGACGTTTTTTGACACTGTCATGGTGTCAAAAAACGTCTTATATTATGTTACAGAGGAGTAATTAACAGAGTATGCTAGAAAAACAAAGTATGATGCTAAAGGGACTACATAGACATCATAAACGAAATTATAAAGACTTTACTCTGTAGGATTTTCATTAAACCATGTCGATAAGAACCTTTTGCTCCGACATACACAGAAACAACCGTTGGTTTAGCTTCATGTGTAAGGTCTAAAGAATATAAATCCAGCATACGTATTGCAGATCTTCATTGCATTTCTTTTTAGTTACATACAAGCAGTGATTAGCGATTAGAAGACCAGAAAGAAATATTATGCAAGCCACCTGTAATCTTTTTTGGATATATAATCCACAAATTTATATAGTTCTTGTTTCATCCTTTTGCTTCCCTCAAACAAATACTCGTGGAACTGATTTACTGTTTTATCTGCCTTGCAAAGCATATAATGACCCAGCAGCATAAATGGCTGCACATAAGGTCAGGAACGGGTTGGAAGCAATCTGAAGTGGATAGATTATGCTGATAAGTTGCAATTCTTAAGGTACCCAACAGTATGAATGAATGGGACAAAAATTGGCATTCTGTCTTAATAATTAAAGTGTGTATCTGTGGACATGGAAAAATTGGTATACATACAAAGTAAACAGGATAACTAGCTTCTCAAACTCCATGGGCAGTACTCTCTCTCAACATTGGACGCTCCGTTCGCGAGATTGCACCCTTGCTGCATGCCTGCATCCCAAAACGGCGAAGGAAGAATAGGACGGTCGCTGAGGGCCTGCAGGCCCATCTCTGGGCGCGCGACATCCACGGCGTCCTGGGCGTTCACGAGATCGGCCAGTACTTGTTGCTTTGGCGACTCCTCAAGGGTATTGCCCTCTCCGCCGAACCTGATAAGCTGATTTGGAAGTGGACTGAGGCCGGCACCTACACTGCTAAATCCGCCTACCTCGCATCCTTCCACGGATCAATCGCCTGCAACCATTGGAAGCTCACTTGGAAGAGTTGGGCGCCGCCGAAAGTGAAGTTCTTTCTCTGGCTTGTCAGCCTTGACCGCTGCTGGACGGCTGACCGCCTTGATCGACATGGGCTTCAGCACCACACGGCGTGCCCCTTGTGCGACCAGGCCCCGGAGACGATGCAGCACCTCCTGCTAGCCTGCCCCTTCTCACGGCAGGTCTGGCACGAGATCCTTTCCTGGATGCGCATGACCTGCCGAGCACCGGCCAATGACAGCTCCCTGCTCAATTGGTGGCTCAACGCTAGGCAAGACACCTCCCAGCTGATGCGCAAGGGGCTTGCATCCGCGACGCTTCTGACATCCTGGATGATTTGGAAACACCGAAACGACTGCATCTTCGACCGCGTGCAACCGTCCGTTCACGCCTTAGTGAGTAGGATCAAGGCCGAAGCCAGGCTCTGGGCCACTGCTGGCGCTGCTGGCCTTAGAGTCGTGCTGCCCACCTCATGGGATGTGCACTAGCATCTACTTTCTATCTGAAACCGCCTCCTAGGAGGATTGTAATTACAAACTCTCCCTTTTCAATGGAATGAAACGCATGGGTCCCCTGCGTTTTCTCGAAAAATACTCTCTCTCAACATTATTTATTCGCTTAAAACACACATGCAACACATGTAAAGGCAGTAATCTCCAGGCCCTTATCGCTCATTTGAAAGTCAAAAGACCAAATAGAGATGATCTTCAAAATATCTTACTTTTGGTCAAACACTCAAAACTTAAGTGCAAAAGCCAAGCACGGTCCCGAAAAGTCATCCATCAAACTTCTCCACTCCAGTTGAAGTACAATAAAGTTGTTTTCCCCAGACACTAATTTATTCAGTTATTTCGAGGTATGCACTAACCTATCCCCATCATGACATGTATGGTAGACAGTTCGATGACGGGGCAGAAGGACTCGCCATAATAGAAGGCGGGCTGCTGGGAGTAGCCATGAATGACCCAACAAGCCTTGTAGTGGATGAGAGAGCAGTCTGAATGGAATATGTGTTTACACACCCACTTACTAGGCTGGTGCCAGCCGGAGGAGAAACTAGTGTCCTCTTATCGTTGTCAAGAATAGCACGGAGCTCCGCAAGCATAGCCTCTTTCCAGAGAGGATCAAGGAGAGCGCTATGGTAGTTCGAGTCAATGGAAGAAAAGGGTAGAGGTGGACACAACGGCGCAGATGAGCATGTAGTGAAGACCAGGAACAAAGCAAGCGACAGGAACAGCAGCGCCACAGGAGCAGATATGGTGCGGGCAAGGGGGAGGTGGCCCGGCACAGCAGCTTCTGTGCGTGTGTGGGGAGGGGAGGTGGGGGGGGGGGGGGGGGTCTGGAGGAGGAGGAGCAGCAGTCATCGAGGGGCACAAGAGGGCCGGAAATAGTGGTGCTGATAAAGTCTACAAGGAAGTAGAGCAACTCGCTCGTGTCGGTGGAGATCGAGGGTGGTAGCATAAAAGAAAATAGATTCATCAGTGTAGACGTGCCAAGAAATAATGGCGAGATGAAATAGAGAGGTCGAGGCAGTGATAGCCTTTGTGCGAGGAAGGATAACCAAGGAAGAGACAAGTTGTGGATTGATGCGAGAGCTTGTTGGTTGGCACCAGCAGATAGGTTGGGGTGCCACAGGCAGCCGAAAGCCCAAAAACCCGAAGGTCGGAGTATGTTGGAGGATGTCCACATAGACGCTGGTACAGAATAGCAAAGCGGATGCAACTATTCCATCATGCTATAGAGAGTACATGTTGTGTGTGACAGAGTACAAGGCAGGTACAATTTCAAAACACGTGAGATTAGGGATTACAATCATGCAGTTAGGAAATAGGCAAACGCTACAGAATAATCTAGTTCACAGTTTCAGCTATATATTGATCTCAATTCTGAAGATCCTTCATATTGCTTAGGTGTGGTAATTGTGGCCAGTTCCCATCATTACGGAGATTTTGAGATCTGAGCTCTCAACATCAATCGAGCAAAGTGGAGGTGATTGGTGTTCTACACTAACCAAATTACACAGATGGGCTTACTTTGGGGCCTCACAATTTGGACATAAGTGATGATACGCTAGATTTCAGTATGGTCAACGGCCTTAACCACAATATGTACCACAACCATCAGTCCAGGTAAAGAAATCTAGTAACAAAATATCTTGGATTTGAACTCTGAATCTATCACAGAAGCAAGAGTATGTGTGGAATTACTTGTAGGAGCAGGATGCGCAGAACTTCAACTCGACGGTGGTGCCTGAGCCAGGTCCATCCACCTGCGCCTCCTACGAAAAGGCACATGAGATCGTCCCGCTTCAGTCAGATCGGGAACCGAACTGGCACTGGATCCAGGAGGAGATTAGACTTACCGCCAACTGCGCGGAATCGGCAGCGTCGGGGGAGGAGTCGCCAGGCTGGAAGGCGCCGGAGGCCGGCTGGGGGTGGCGGTGGGGCTTGGGGGTCGCCGGCGGCTGCGGCGCGAAGAGCGTGACGACGTCGGAGCAGAAGAGGAGGATGGGGAGGCCCAGGAGCACGAGCTGCACGCGGTCCATGGCGGCTGCGCTCGCTGCGTCGCTCTGCTCTGCTCTGCTCCGTCCTCCGCGGGGAAGAAGGAAGGACTCGACGACGACCGCCGCAGGAGGCTAGGAATTTTGTGTGGCTCGCCGGGGTGGGCTCCCCTTGGGCTTGAACTGGCAGCCGTCAAATGTCCATGGCTAATATGCTAGGCCCAGCCCATGCAAGGTTTTTCCTTTTTCATGGATTAGTTTATTCAAAATGTTTTAACTCTTAAACCGTGTGTCAATATCTTGAACCATTATTATGGTTGGATTCCTCGCATCGAGATCTTCAAAATTAGATCACATCTCGATAGGTTTCGATGAACCTTTTTTCATGAAAAAACAGGATGAAAAAAAAACAACCTGGAAGCACTTTTTTCACTTCCGAAGAGTCACAAGTGTGCCTCTCACAGAAGTAAATATGTGCCTCTCACGAAAAAAATGTAAAACATATTTTTTTTCCTTTTTTTCGACAGGCACTACTGTGCCTCTGGCGAAAGCAAATCCGTGCCTCCATGAAAAATAAATATGTGGCTATCGTGGAAAAAATGCATTTTTTCAAAGAGGTCTCTCATGGAAGTAAGTCTATGTATCTCGTGGAGGAAAAGAATTCATTTCCGAAGAGGCATGACTGTGCCTCTCATGGAAGAAAAAAAGAAACGTATTTTCTTTTCAAAGAAGCCTCTCGCGGAAGCACATCTATGTCTCTCGTGGAGAAAAATAATTCCTTTTTGAAGAGGCATGATTGTGCCTCTCACGGAAGAAAAAGAAAGAAACGCATTTTCTTTTCGAAGAAACCTCTCGCGGAAGCAAATCTATGCCTCTCATAGAGAAAAAAAATTCCTTTCCGAAGAGGCATGACTCTGTCTCTCGCGAAAGTAAATATGTGCCTCTCGCGTAAGGAAAAAATGCATTTCTAAAAGACATGTCTGTGCCTCTAGCGGAAGCAAATTTGTGCCTCTACGAGAAGTTTGTGCCTTTCACGGAAGAGAAAAAAAAGCCTTTTTGCTTTTTCGAAGAGCCACGATTGTGCCTCTCGCGGAAGCAAATTTGTGCCTCTACGAGAAGTAAGTTTGTGCCTTTCTCAGAAGAGAAAAAAAGTTTTTTTTTGCTTTTTCAAAGAGCCACGACCGTGGCTCTCGCGGAAGCAAATCCATGCCTCTACGAGAAATAAATTATGCCTCTCGCGTCTTTTCTTCCTTCCAAAATAGGCACAGTCGCGGAAGTAAATCCGTGCTCACACTAAAAGTAACATGTGTCTCTCGTGAACCGAAAAAACGCAATTTTTGCACAAAAGAAAGTTTTTTTTTCAAAACCTAATGAAAGGGTAAAAATCAAAAAGCAAAAAAAAACATCTAAAAGCCGAAAACACGTATCAAAATATAAAAAAACAGAGAAAGTTTCTAGAGCGCGACACGTGGCATTGGCTGAGAGCGCGTGAGTGACGCGCTATCAGCCTATAAAAATAACCCTTGTGAGTGCTCCTGAATAAGCACTCGCTGATCAGTTGCTCTCCTTGTTTGGATACGGTGTTTTAGCAGAACTGGTTTTCGGTAGACTCACATAACCGTGTAACAAACTTAAACCTTGTTTGGATTCCGCAGGAAAAACATGGATAAGTAGGATTCAGTTTCCACAAAACCAGTAATATGCGTTCTGTGAAAAACGACTAATAGCTGTTTTTGTGAAAACATGATTGTAGAAACTCACGGCAACTGATTTCTCCTTCCGCATGAAATCAGTTTTTGCCTTACCGCACCTGAAGTTCATTCAAAGACGCCGGCCGGCATGCACGCCGATTAACTTTGAGCACAAGCGCTCTACCGTCGACCTGGTCGAGCGGAAGCGGCTGCCGCCGTTCGCGCGCGCCAAATCGTTGAAGGGAAGCGCCCGGCGTCATGTGCGAATGCCTGAGTCGTCGAGGAAGCAGTCGCTGCCGCCGTTCGCATGCGCCATGTTGTCCAGAGCAAGTGGTCGCCGCCGAGCGCGAACACCAGAGTCTCGAGGGGAAGCGGCCGCTGCGCACGGCGAGCCGTTGAGTGAAAGTCGTTGCCGTCGTCCGCACTTCAGCGGCGTCCCCCTTGGTGAAGCCTCCAATGGAGGAGAGAGGAGCAGCAATCGGGGCCTAGGCCCTGATTCGTCTAAGACTGAGAGGAATGGAGCAGCGATGTCAGCGAACTAAGGACGAAGGAGGAATCGGAGAGAGTAGAGGAGAAACTCGAGGGGAGGAGCTGCATATCCGTGTATTTCAATGGATAAGCAATGGCGGCCAATTTGGGGAAAGTGACGAGCAAAGATTAACGAGTCACGGGGCTATCTACCTTAGTAACCAAACATAGTTTTTTATAAACTGATTATTCATAAAAACGTAGATAAAACCGATTTTCCTAGAAATCAACTTAAAACGCATTTTCTATAATCCTATTGCTAATCTCGTCTATCCAAACAACCACTTAGTGTTGTCGTATAAAAAAAAACTTCCGTGTTGTCTTTTTTATTTAGAAAAGGTTGCCATCGTCACAAGGCACGGTAACGATGAGAATGAAATTGAAAATGAGACTGGTGTAGTAGGGTCGGGGCACAGATCTCGAGTCAAAACAGTGACAAGGTGGCCCCTGGCCCGGGTGCAGGACCTGCGCGGCAGCATGACGCCACTTGCTCGCTCTGCTCCTCCACATGATCCAACTTGTGGAGTACTACAAACAAAAACAGCTGCAACACTGTAGCTCTGCTGCGCGCGATCGATCCACTCGCCCGGGCAGAGAAACGGTGGCCTCTTGCTGCGGACGAAATCACTATTCTGGTTTTTTAAACGAATTTTGTCATAAAATAAACTCGATATTAAAATATTTCATAATCTGACCCTTTTAGTAACGTCATAGTCCGCGGCGTTTTTGTCCAATATAGAAACGCCGAGGTAGCTAGCGTGTCTGACCAAAGAAGAAACGCTAGCGTTGCGGACTAGGTAAGAAACGCCGAAAAAGCTAGCGTTGCAGTCCATCATGGAAACGCCGATGACCATGGCGTTGCTGCCTTCTTTGATCATAATTAATTAGCCTTATTAATTAGATTGTTCATCTAGGTTCCACATGCACATGAAAAATGGCAGCAACGCCATGGTTCTTTGGCGTTTCTATAATGGCCAGAAACGCTAGCGCCTTCGGCGTTTCTTCTTTGATCAGAAACGCTAGCTATCTCGGCGTTTCTTCTTTGAGCAAAAATGCCGCGGGCTATGGCGTTGCTAAAAGGGTCAGATCGTGAAATATTTTCACGTCGAGTTCATTTGTGACAAAGTTTGTTCAAAGGGTCAGAATAGTTTTTTTTTAGGGTTAGAATACTGAATTCAACCTCTTGCTGCAGGGAGGACAAGGTCCAATCGTTCGAGTCCGTCCGTCGTCTTAAATGGCGCCGGCCCGCCACTGTTGCCGCGGGGCGGCCTGTGGGCCGCGCCGCGCCCGAATTCATTCAATCCGGCTGCAGCACAGCGATGGCGCGATAGCTCGCGTGTGAATGCAAGGTTGACTATGTAAAACCAACGAGGATTGCCCGATCTCCCCGGCAGGAGCAGTCGACCCCCTTTATGACGCACGTGGCCGGGTCGTGAAGCTCACTAGCCCCATCGTTCTTGGAGGGGCGAACGTGAGCCGCATGCGATGGCGCCCGTGCACGTACGAGCCCCCCAACATGTGACCAGCTCGCCATGCCGGCCTCTGTGCCGCCGTCCAAATGACGAACCCACCGGCCCAAAGCGCTGCCACGCCCCGGCGTTTCGCTTATAACAAGGGAAAAAACAGGACAAGAACAGGGGCGGCAGGGCAGGCGCAACGATGATGGCATCCGAAGAAAAAGGGCGCACCAAAGTGGAGCCCGGGCCACCCAGCCAGCGTTGCTTCTTTTGAGCGGATGGTAGGTACAGTTCGGAGAAGAAGACTTTGCCGCTTCTCTCGGCAAAGATCCGCGATTCCATGGCTAGCAAGGTCAGTGGTTAGCTGGCTGTCACCTGCCGCGATCGGTGCAGCGCCGCGCCGCGCCGTGCCGGGGCCCTCCCTGTGCACAGCACTAGGCTTTGGCCGCTTCTCAGATTGCAGGCAGGCGCGACCGCCGAGCCCTCGCGTTCAAACTACTGCCCAAAACGGGGTTGGCATGCAGTGCAGGATCTCCTGCTCTCTCGTCTTCTTCTACCCGCTTTTCTCACGCCCCGCCGCGCTGCTTTTAGCGGTTCTTCTCCGGGACGTCTCGCGGCTCACGGGTCGCGTTCCATGGTGGAGCACCGTGCCTCCATCGATGGCCATCGAGCGGTCGCTGTCGCTGCTCCTGTTGCCGTCGGTCGTCGGATATGCGCTGATCAATGGGAGGGCTGTGGCTGTTGCTTTGTCCCCCCTGTGCTGCCCTGCGCAGTTCGGCGCTTCAGCTTTATCCGCTCCAACCAAAACGTGGGCCCATCTCGTTTTGAGAATTGCGTTTTTCTGAGAATTCCTAACTAAATTTCGGCACGGGGACGTTTGAGGAGAGGTTTCTAGCGGTGGTTGCAACCGCCGGCGGCTGCGTTGCCAACATGCTTTTCCCTGTGAACCAATCTCTGATTAAGATGGTTAGGTGGACAGTGATATTCTCAATCCATCAGGATTTAAATTCTGTTGCTTGCATTTATTCTGAATTTATTTCAGGAATTCCGCCGATACGCTTTCAGTGAGAGGAGACGTACCCGTCGACTACGAGGCGCCTACGGTGACTTCGTAAAATTTCAAGATGATATGCCGGCTCAGTCTATCGGAGGTGCTCATAGAAATAGGGTATGCATGTGTGCGTTCATAAGGGTGAGTATATACGTGTGTATATGAGCATTTATGTCTGTACTGATGCTAAAAAAAATATACTTTCCCTCTGTTTCCAAAAAAAATCAGCATAAAGCTAAATCTACACGAAGAACAAAAAATGCAAGCTGCGCAGTGCACTCATCATTATATACTGGCAAATATTAATACCACACGGGCACACGGCTGTCATGTCACGGTGTCCAGCAGCCTCGGTGCGAACGGGAAGAGGCCGTCGGAAGCAAATGAGCCAATTTTCAATTAGGCCACTTGCAGAAGGTCAAACGCGACGTAACCACGAATGGGCGCGCGTAGCAGACAAACAGATATAATGAGCGTGTACTCCTGTAGTGAACACTTGAGAAAACAATTACTTCCTCCGTCTAGTTGTCAAACAACTATAATAATGAGTCCTCTTAGATTATGCATCGCGACTAAGACAGAGGAAAAAACAAGATAACTTAATATTTTTTTCTAGTTAATAGCATTGCATGCAATGAATTAACCATTCCATGTCATGTTTAAAAGTCTCAAGTCATTGAAAGCATGCGACCCACATCTCTTATTGTTTTTTTTTGCCGGAGGGTCTTTTATTGGTTTGATATGTCACAAAACAATAAACGATGAGGAAGCTAATGTACCGTGCCTAACTGTTTTGGGATTATTTGGTTTTTGAAAAATGATTTACACACCTAGACGAAGGGAGTAAACTAAACCTCGAAACATCATCGTCGACTTGGCCTTCCACATCCTCCTCGGCCGCCTCTTTTCGAACAATTTTGTGGCATGAGGTGCTCTCATGGATTCGGTCTTCTTTTCGATTGCACGTTGTTAAGGAAGACTTCGTGAAGTGGTGGCAACACCCGCTTCTTTGTTGTCGCGAGAAAAGCCACCTCGTTTTCGCCCACGACTTGAAGGATCTACCAAACACACACATCTTCGACAATGAATATCCTGACTCATAAGCCTTCCCGACTTGATCAAAGTTGAGGCATCGTGGACTAGGGGCTTGAGGGAAGGGCCTAGCGGCGATTAAGAGCGGTGCCTAGCACTTAGTAGTGTTGTATTAAGGTGTTGCCCTATTGTTGGCTTGTACATCACATTTCTTCCATCACATTTTGTCGTCACAACCATCGACGACCGCCAAATACTAGGGTGTTTTGTGGTATGTGTGAAAAGCATGAGTTGGTGTATTCTTAGTCACCGGTAATATTTATATTTATCATTGAATTAACTAAATGACAAGAGGAGAGGAAACATTACCTTCAAAAATACCTGGCATATGTCGGGCCGGGCCTAACAAAACCCGTACCAGAAAACCTAGGTCCGGGCCTGATAACCAACAAGTATAAGGGAGCGCAACAGCTTTCGAGGGTAGAGTATTCAACCCAAATTTATTGATTCGACACAAGGAGAGCCAAAGAATACTCTCAAGTATTAGCAGCTGAGTTGTCAATTCAACCACACCTGAAAATTTAGTATCTGCAACAAAGTGTTTAGTAACAAAGTAATATGATAGTGATGGTAATGGTAACAAAAGAGTAATGAAAGCAAAGTAATGTTTTTGGTATTTTGTAGTGATTGTAACAATAGCAACGGAAAAGTAAATAAGCGTAAACCAGTATATGGAAAGCTCGTAGGCATTGGATCAATGATGGATAATTATGCCGGATGCGGTTCATCATGTAACAGTCATAACATAGGGTGACACAAAACTAGCTCCAATTCGTCAATGTAATGTAGGCATGTATTTCGAATATAGTCATACATGCTTATGGAAAAGAACTTGCATGACATCTTTTGTCCTACCCTCCCGTGGCAGCGGGGTCCTAATGGAAACTAAGGGATATTAAGGCCTCATTTTAATAGAGAACCGGAACAAAGCATTAGCACATAGTGAAATACATGAACTCCTCAAACTACGGTCATCACCGGTAAGTATCCCGATTATTGTCACTTCGGGGTTAACGGATCATAACACATAATAGGTGACTATAGACTTGCAAGATAGGATCTAGAATTCTCATATATTGATGAAAACATAATAGGTTCAGATCTGAAAATCATGGCACTCGGGCCCTAGTGACAAGCATTAAGCATAGCAAAGTCATAGCAACATCAATTTCAGAACATAGTGGATACTAGGGATCAAACCCTAACAAAACTAACTCGATTACATGATGAATCTCATCCAACCCATCACCGTCCAACAAGCCTACGATGGAATTACTCACGCACGGCGGTGAGCATCATAAAATTGGTGATGGAGGATGGTTGATGATGACGACGGCGACGAATCCCCCTCTTCGGAGCCCCGAACGGACTCCAGATCAGCCCTCCTGAGAGGTTTTAGGGCTTGGCGGCGGCTCCGTATCGTAAAACACGATGATTTCTTCTCTCCTATTTTTTTCTCCCCGAAAGCAGTTATATAGAGTTGGAGTTGGAGTCGGGGGGTCTCCAGGGGGCCCACGAGGTAGGGGGCGCGCTCTAGGGGGGGGGGGCGCCCCCACCCTCGTGAGAAGGGTGTGGGCCCCCTGATTTTCATCTTTGGCGAGGATTTTTTATTATTTATTGTAAGGTATTCCGTGGAGTTTCAGGTCATTCCGAGAACTTTTGTTTCTGCACATAAAACAACATCATGGCAATTCTGCTGAAAACAGCGTCAGTCCGGGTTAGTTCCATTCAAATCATACAAGTTAGAGCCCAAAACAAGGGCAAAAGTGTTTGGAAAAATAGATACGACGGAGACGTATCAACTCCCCCAAGCTTAAACCCTTGCTTGTCCTCAAGCAATTCAGTTGACAAACTGAAAGAAATAAAGAAAAAAAATTACAAACTCTGTTTGCTCTTGTTGTTGTAAATATGTCAAGCTAGCATTCAAGTTTTCAGCAAAGATTATAACTAACCACATTTGCAATAATTCTCAGGTCTCATGATTACCCATATCAATAGCATAATCAACTAGCAAGCCATAATAATAAATCTCGGATGACAACACTTTCTCAAAACAATCATAATATGATATAACAAGATGGTATCTCGCTAGCCCTTTCTGAGACCGTAAAACATAAATGCAGAGCACCTTTAAAGATCAAGGACTGACTAGACATTGTAATTCTTGGTAAAAGAGATCCAATCATAGTCACACCCAATATAAATTAACAACAATGAATGCAAATAACAGATGCGCTCTCCAGCTAGTACTTTTTAAATGAGAGGGTGATGACTCAATATAAAAGTAAATAGATAGGCCCTTCGCAGAGGGAAGCATGGATTTCTAGATGTGCCAGAGCTCGGTTTGGAAATAGAGGTGAATAACATTTTGAATGGTATACTTTCATTGTCAACATAACAACCAAGAGATGGCGATATCTTCCATGCTACACACATTATAGGCGGTTCCCAAACATAATGGTAAAGTTTATACTCCCCCTCCACCAACAAACATCAATTCATGGCTTGCTCGAAACAACGAGTGCCTCCAACATACATCAGGTCCCAGGGGGAGTTTTGTTTGCAATTATTTTGATTTAGTTTGCATAAAGCATGGGACTGGGCATCCCGGTCACCAGCCCTTTATCTCGTGAGTGAGGAGCGGAGTCCACTCCTCTTAAGAATAACCCGCCTAACATGGAAGATACAAACAACCCTAGTTGATACATGAGCTATTCGAGCATACAAAACAGGATGATTATTTAAAGGTTTGAAGTTTGGCACATACAAATTTACTTGGAACGGCAGGTAGATACCGCATATAGAAAGGTATAGTGGACTCATCTGAAATAACTTTGGGGTTTAAGGAGTTTGGATGCGCAAGCAGAATTCCCGCTTAGTACAGGTGAAGGCTAGCAAAAGACTGGGAAGCGACCAACTAGAGAGCGAGAATAGCCATGTACATGCATTAAATTAATAAACATTGGATGCAAGCATGAGTAGGATATAATCCATCATGAACATAAATATCGTGACGGCTATGTTGATTTGTTTCAACTACATGCGTGAACATGTACCAAGTCAAGTCACGTAAATCATTCAGAGGAGGATACCACCCTATCATACCACATCATAACCATTTTAATAGCATGTTGGCACGCAAGGTAAACCATTATAACTCATAGCTAATCAATCATGGCACAAACAACTATGATCTCTAATTGTCATTGCAAACATATTTATTCATAACAAGACGAATCAAGAACGATGAACTCATCATATTTACAAAGACAAAAGAGGTCGAGTTCGTACCATCTTTTCTCATCTCAGTCAGTCCATCATATATCATCATAATTGCCTTTCACTTGCACGACCAAACGATGTGAATAATAATAAGAGTGCACGTGCAATGGACTAAGCTGGCATCTGCGAGCATTTAATAAACAGGAGAAGACAAGGCAATATGGGCTCTTTTGTCAGATAAACAATAATGCATATAAGATCCATTTCAACAATTTAATTATGGTCTTCTCCTACTGACCCCCAAAGAAAAGAAAAGAAATAAAACTATTTACATGGGAAAGCACCCAACAAGCAAAAGAAGAACAGGAAATATTTTTGGGTTTTCTTTTTAATTACTACTACAAGCATGGAAAGTAAATTAATTAAAAGCTACAACTAACTTTTTTGGTTTTTTCTTAAGGTTTATTAAACACACAAGAATAAAGCACAAAAGGAAATAAACTAGCATGGATGATACAATGAAAAAGTATGAGCACCGACATCTAGCAATGAGTGTGTGTGAACATAAATGTAATGTCGGTGAGAAATACGTACTCCCCCAAGTTTAGGCTTTTGGCCTAAGTTGGTCTATGGCCACGGCTGGCCTGGCTGATATCCATAATAATAGTTGTTGGGGTCATACTGTGATGAGGAAGAAGAAGGCTCCGATTGCCACTGGCTGGCAATCATCTCCGGATCCCACTGATAGTTAGACTGTCGTGAAGGATAAAATTGTGGTTCTGGTTCTGGCTCCTCGGCTGGTGCAGGGTTCCAGTAGGCGTGGATAGCCGTTAACGGAACAAGGTACTTGCCTACAGTCAAATCAAACAAAACAGGAGCAGGCAAGGTAATGGTCTCAGGATGATGTTTATTAAAAAACAATTGATATTTAAGCTCTCATGCCCTATTCTTAACAATAAAATCATGTGCCATCATACTTTTATAATCTAGATAAACACGAGACAGCACTTTTTCTTCCTTCTCAGCATGCCTAATAGGTATTTTAAAATGTGCAGCTAGGCATGTAACATAGATGCCTCCAAAGATGGGACCCTTAGTACGGTTCATACTTAACCATCTAGCAATAATGCCGCCCATACTAAAAGTGTTATCACTTTATAAACCTTGGAGAAAAATAATAATATCAGGGATACTAAGGTTTCCACAGTTTCCGCGACCAATTAAGCAACGACTAGCAAATAATGCAAAGTAACGTAAGACAGGAAAATGTATGCTAGTGATTCGTGCATCGGAAACCTTCCTAGTTTCCCCTACAGTGATAGTATTAATAAATCCCTCCACATCATCATGATGTGGTTCTTCTGTCTTGCCCCCAAAAGGGACTAAACAAATCCGACAGAAATCATAAAGTGACATCTCCTTATCCTCATCATATAAATGAAACTCCACCGTAGGTGGTGAGTTCCTAGAATAAAAATGAAAATTTTGCACAAAGGTATTTGTGAGTAAGAGATACTGATCGCATTGGTCGTGGAGGAAAGCGGTGAGGCCTGCATTATGAGCCAGCTCATGAAAATCTTCATAAATCACGGCTGCTCTCAAGAAATCCTCGGAGGGCCATTCACACGCCCGAACCTCTGCGGTGTGCAGCAAATTATACTTAGGCTTCGGTGCCTTTTCCTTCGAGCTTTGGCTGGATGAGCCCCTCAATAATCTCCTCATCATTTTCTGAAAAATTCTGAAATTTTTAGTAACTTCAAAATAAAAGTTAACCAAACTCAATAATATTGATAGCAACTACTCCTACAAGTGCCTAGGGCCTATATCATGCATCAAAACTACCTTTGACCATATAAATTTGACATGCAAGCTCAAGAACAGGGTCACCTAAGCAGCAAAAATTTGCAATGAATAAAGCACTAGAACAAAAACTAATTGGACCAATGGAGGAGTCACATACCAAGGAACAATCTCCCCAAGCAGTTTTGTGAGAGGTGCTTTGAGCAAGGAGATCGAAAATGACAGCAAACGAGCTTGGACTCGGGTTTGAGCTGGTTTTTCATGTTTGGGGGAGGAAGATGAAGTGTGTGGCTGAAAGAATAAGTGGAGGAGGGCCACCGTGGGCCCACGAGGCAGGGGGCGCGCCCTAGGGGGGTGCGCGCGCCCTCCGCCCTCGTGGCAAGGTGGTTGGCCCCCCTGGTGTGTTCTTTGTTCCATAAATCCTCAAATATTCTACAAAAAATCATATTTAATTTTCAGGGCATTTGGAGAACTTTTATTTTCGAGGTATTTTTATATTGCACGGATAATCAGATAACAGACAGAGAATTATTTATTTTTACTTTATTTCAACTAAATAACAGAAAGTATAGAGAGGGTACAGAAGGTTGTGCTTCTAGTTTCATCCATCTCATGCTCGTCAAAAGGAATCCACTAACAAGGTTGATCAAGTCTTGTTAACAAACTCATTCCGATTAACATGAAATCGGAGAAATTTCGAATAACATTAGGTTACCTCAACGGGGATATGCACATCCCCAATAATAAGTATATCATATTTCTTCTTGACAGTAGGAAGAGGAAATTCAAAACCTCCTGAAAGGACATGCGGTGCCCCCATGTGTGGTTTTGGTAATTGATGACAATCTCTATGAACTAACGGTTGCCTTGAGTTATATTTGAAGGATTTGTCCATACGATTGTCTTGAAGTCCATGTGTTGGTTTCAAGGAGTTTATGAGATGGCCAAAGTGCTTTTCAAGGAATTATCCAAAGACTGGTCATGTGTGAGTTGAGATGGCCAAAGTGCTTTTCAAGGAATTATCCAAAGATTGGTCATGTGTGAGTTGAGCTTATTGCAAGCATGTCTTGAAGAAGAAGATTGTGTGATCATTCATGTTTACCTTCAAGACATCATCCAAATGAAGAGAGTTGGAAAAATTCAATGTTGATCAAGACTAAGTCAAGAGTGTATCAAGTTGATCAACTCACAAAGCGTAGAAGAGGTACTGAGAGGGATCAAGTGATCCCATGGTATGGTAAGCATTGTCCATTACGCTTTGTGTACTAACCCATGGTCTACGTGAGAGTTCTTTGTGGGGTTAGGTATGTTTCCATGGTCTTGCGTCAAGAGGAAGATCTCATACAACCCATGGAGGATGACATCAAGTGGTGATCGTCATCAAGTTTGCAGTGTGCAAGTTCAAGTGGAACAACTCGAAGAGTGGCTCACCCATAATGGAGTATGGGGGAGCAATCAAGCTTGAAGCTTGCCGTCCATTGTGGTGTCAATGAAATTGTGAAGATGTGCCAAAGAGTGACTCACCCATAGTGGAGTATGGAGGAGCAATCAACTAGTCTTCATCGAGCCAACACAATCAAGAAAGGTGGTCCAACTTGACGACATCAAGATCGTCATCATCTAGCTCAAGTGGACTATATGCAAGGCAAATGTTTGCCCTTGATAGGTTTTCTATTTTACCGGTCTCATAGTGGTAGTTGGGAGACCAGGTTGTAGGATCGATTGTCGTACTATTAAGGGGGGCTCTCTAGGGAGTAGCTTGATCGTATCATTCATCGAGAGCTCAAACCATTGCATCCTTGCATCATCTTTCTTGGTTCTTGTTTGGTTCCATTTGTGAGTCTTAGAGCTTATGGTCATCTTGATTACAAGCTTGAGTTCATCGAAAACGGAGTTCGCATGCATCTTCTATGATGTTTTTGGTGTTGGAGGTTTTACCGGTCTTTTCCGATGAAGGGTTCTCACCATTTTATTATGGTCCTTTTATCATTTGCTTCTTATTGTTATTTATCTCAAGTTTGTGTTAGCCCTTGTCGTTAGCTTTCCAGCAAACTTGGTTTCGTTGAATTCGGAGCTCGTATGCGAAAGTTGTGGCTGTTTTGATATGCCTGTTTTACACAGAGAGGTTGTACCGCTTGACCGGAACAACCGGTGTTTGGAGCGGTTGTACCACTTCAGAATTGGTCCGAAGGTTGTACCGGTCATGTACCGCTCTACCACCGGACTGGTCTCTGTTGTGGTGCGGTTGTTGGGCGGTTGTGGGCCGGTTGTACCGCTTATTGCCTGTTACCGGTTGTACCGGTGCTCATAGAGGTTGTACCGCTCCTATGTTGTTATGTACATAACGGGCAGATTCGTGGGGACCTATTTAAGGGGGTCTTCTTCCCCAATGGTTCCCCATCTCTTGAGCTCGTTTTTGCCCCCATTGTTGACCTTTTTTGAGCTTGCTAACTCTCAATCCCTCCATGGATTCTTGCTAGTTTTTGAGGGAAAAGAGAGAGGAGATCTAGATCCACATTTCCACCAATCACTTTCTCCTCTGTGTGAGGGGAACCCCTTGGATCTATATCTTGGAGTTCTTGGTGTTCTCCTTCTTGTTCTTCCTCTCATTTTCCTCCCTAGCATTAGTTGCTCCGGTGGGATTTGAGAGAGAAGGACTTGGGCACTCCGTGTGCCCTTGCCATTGCATTTGGTGCATCGGTTTGAGTTCTCAACGGTGATACGTGAAAGTGAAGTTTGAGAAGCTTATTACTCTTGGGTGTTTGGGCACCCTAGAGCTTGTTCCTCTTGGGTGGCTTGGCGCCCTAGACAGTTGGTGTTGTTCGGAGCTCAATCATTGTGGTGTAAAGCTCCGGGCAAGCGTCGGGGTCTCCAATTAGGTTGTGGAGATCGCCCCGAGCAATTTGATGGGTACCGGTGACCGCCCCCAAGGGTTGCCAAAGTGTACGGGTTCGGTGACCGCCCCCAAGGGTTGCCATTTGTACGGGTTCGGTGACCGCTCTCAAGGGTCCCTTAGTGGAATCACGGCATTTTACATTGTGCGAGGGCGTGAGGAGATTACGGTGGCCCTAGTGGCTTCTTGGGGAGCATTGTGCCTCCACACTGCTCCAAACGGAGATTAGCATCCGCAAGGGTGTGAACTTCGGGATACATCGTCGTCTCCGTGTGCCTTGGTTATCTCTTACCCGAGCTCTTTACTTATGCACTTTACTGTGTGATAGCCATATTGTTTCTTGTCATATATCTTGCTATCACCTAGTATTTTATCTTGCTTAGCATAAGTAGTTGGTGCAAATAGGTGAGCCTAGTTGTTTTAGGTTTTGTGCTTGGCAAATTAACCGCTAGGTTTATTCCGCATTTTTTCAAGCCTAAACCGTAATTATTTTAAAGCGCCTATTCACCCCCCCTTTAGGCGACATCCTCGATCTTTCACCTCCAAATATAATCGATGGAATTTTTCCGATAGAATTGATACTATGAACTTGAGGTTGTTTCCTCGGAAAGTGTACCGTATGCTCATTACCATTAACATGAAAAGTGACATTGCTTTTGTTGCAATCAGTAACAGCCCCTGCGGTATTAAGAAAAGGTCTTCCAAGAATAATAGACATACTATCATCCTCGGGAATATCAAGAATAACAAAGTCCGTTAAAATAGTAACGTTTGCAACCACAACAGGCACATCCTCACAAATATCGACAGTTATAGCAGTTGATTTATCAGCCATTTGCAAAGATATTTCAGTAGGTGTCAATTTATTCAAATCAAGTCTACGATATAAAGAGAGAGGCATAACACTAACACCGGCTCCAAGATCACATAAAGCAGTTTTAACATAGTTTCTTTTAATGGAGCATGGTATAGTAGGTACTCCCGGATCTCCAAGTTTTTTTGGTATTCCACCCTTAAAAGTATAATTAGCAAGCATGGTGGAAACTTTAGCTTCTAGTATCTTTCTTTTATTTGTAACAATATCTTTCATATACTTAGCATAAGGATTTGTTCTGAGCATATCAGTTAATCGCATACGCAAAAAGATAGGTCTAATCATTTCAGCAAAGCGCTCAAAATCCTCATTGTCGGTGTCAAAACTGGCGGATCTCGGGTAGGGGGTCCCGAACTGTGCGTCTAAGGCGGATGGTAACAGGAGGCAGGGGACATGATGTTTTACCCAGGTTCGGGCCCTCTTGATGGAGGTAAAACCCTACGTCCTGCTTGATTTATTCTTGATGATATGAGTATTACAAGAGTTGATCTACCACGAGATCGGAGAGGCTAAACCCTAGAAGCTAGCCTATAGTATGATTGTATGTTGTCCTACGGACTAAAACCCTCCGGTTTATATAGACACCAGAGGGGGCTAGGGTTACACAAGGTCGTTACAAAGGAGGAGATATACATATCCGTATTGCCTAGCTTGCCTTCCACGCCAAGTAGAGTCCCATTCGGACACGAGACGAAGTCTTCAATCTTGTATCTTCATAGTCCGACAGTCCGGCCAAAGGATATAGTCCGGCTGTCCGGAGACCCCCTAATCCAGGACTCCCTCAGTAGCCCCTGAACCAGGCTTCAATGACGATGAGTCCGGCGCGCAGTGTTGTCTTCGGCATTGCAAGGCGGGTTCTTCTCCAATTTTCGAGTGTTCGTAAAGCAGTGCCCGGTCCCATAAATGTTCGGACCTCTTGGCTTTTGTGCCCAATAAGGGCTATCTCCCACGCGTTGAATGAATACGAGGCACCAGGGCGTTTTTACATTCGCCCCCCTAGCCAGACAAATAAATTGTCTATTAAAGGGATGGGGATTCTTAGATCCGATCCATACCATCCCCCCCCCAAGCGAGAATCCATCAGAGCGCGTTTCGGAAGGATCCATTCCAGCATGGCCGACCTCCGCAGCTCCTCCTCCCGCCCCCGTAGCCCTAAGCCCGGTGATTGGGAGAGGTGTTCAATCCCACACAGTCGATTGGTCGAACTGCAGACCAAGGGATTTCTCCCTCCGGCGTATATGGTGCCCGCCCGAGCTGGGCTCGCCACCTACAATGGCGGGGAGCAAGCGGAGAGCTTCCCCAGCCCCTCTATGGGGGAGCGGGTATGCCTTGTCCCTTATCTATTGAGGGGACTCGGATTTCCAATTCATCCGTTCCTCCGCGGGCTCCTGGAGTTCTACGGCCTCCAATTACACAATTTCACCCCTGCCTCCATTCTACATATCGCCAGCTATGTTGCTCTCTGCGAGTTGTACCTGGGCTGTGAGGCTCACTTCGAGCTGTGGAAAAGGCTATTTTGCCTTGTCCCTCACACACAGAGGGGATCACTTTATCAAGTGGGCGGGGCAGAAATATGGCGCATCGCTAATACCGGATACCTATCCAGTACCCCGAAGAAGTCGTCCGAAGACTGGCCTTCGGAATGGTTTTATATGGAGGACGTTCCCCTTCCGGACCCTGTTCGGCGGGGTCTTCCTGAGTTCAGCAATGCTCCTCTGAAGAAATGCCGAAGTTGGCGCCCACGGAGCCCCCAGGTGGAAGACAATGGAGAAGTCCTCTACCTGATGAACCGGATTAAAGCACCGACTTAATCAGGATTGACAGTAATCGAAGTTATGTCGATTTGCATAATGCGGGGAGTGCAACCACTTCAATATCATGGGCACCCCTTGTGGTGTTTTAACGGGGCGGATGATGCCACCCGCTGTGGGCGTAAGGGTCCGGACAATGTTGCCGCTTTAGCAAAAATTCTGTCCGAATTGTTCAAGGGAGAGGAAGAGGAGTTCATCTGCATCAAGCCACGGGACGGATTCTCCATGTACAATCCTCCAAGCTGGGTAAGTTATATCTCCTTACTCCCATTTTTCCCGCATTATTTGTCGTAAGTATGCACCTTGCCACTTTGCGTCAGGAACTGCGAAAAGCCATAAAGGAGGTCAACAGCCCTTCTCCACAACCAGAGGACCCTGACCGGGCCCTCGACTCCGGACTTGAAGAAGATCCGGTTATATTCGTGGAGCTGATAGACCGGCAGTTCTATCAGTTACGCTGTGATGATACCATGGTGGCCATTACGGCCGACTATCCTGGACTGCTTCCTGCATTGCACGTAAGAAAACCAAAAAATCCCAACTCCAAAAACTAGGATCCCCTTTTAGACACTTCACCTACCATATACATATGGCGTTTTTACAGGGAAGGCATTCGGGACGCCCTGCCGAACCCGCAGCAACTCGCCAACAAGAGGTACCGAGGCCGGGTAGGCCAAAAAGGAAGGCGGTCAGGACAGAGACGCCGGCGCAAAGCTATAACAAAAACCCCGCTCCATGGTTGTCGTCTTTCTTGAAATGTAATAACGCCCGTGTTTCTTTAACAGAAAAAACGCTCGCCGCATTGCAGGAACCGAAAAAGTCACCCGCTGGTAACATTTACTTTAAAGAATGATGGTTACCATATAGTGTGCGGCGTGGCTGCAGATCTAACAATAGATGTTGCAGATGAATCCGGAGAAAATCTGGAGGACCAGCATGTCGTGCGATAGCTAGAGGCTGGCAAACGCGTGCTGACTGAGGTTAGGCGTGAGAAAAACAATCTCCAAGACGCTAATATCAAGATGAGCATGGAACTAAAAGACGTTCGAGCCTAGCTTGCAGACTCCGAGAAGGAGAATAAGCGGCTTCGGCGCGGCATTTTCAGTAAGTGCTTGAACGAATCCTTTTGAAGGAGTTCGGCGAAGAAGCCGACTAACAGTGTTATGTCTGTAGGTATGCTGACGGGTCGTCCCGCGGAGGAAATGCCCGGGTCTGCGGGTGATCTTCTATCCGAGCTCTCACATCTGCACGAACAAGTTCGGCAGGTGATGCAAGGTGTTGCCCAGGCCTTGTGGCCATCCGTCTCCCTGCCAGAGGGCGTTGTAGAGCTTACGAAGAAGCTCAAGGGAGCACGACGGCGCTTCCGATTATGGAAGATATCAGCCTGCCGACAAGGTGCCATAGAAGCCTGGGCCATGGTGAAGACGCGGTATACCAAGGCTGACCCAAATCACATGGCCGAGGTCGGACCTGTGGGGCCCGACGGAAAAGAGATCCCCGTTAGCTTAGTTTATGGGCAAGTAGAATTAGCCGCAAAGTATTCCCAACAGGATTGTAGGCTAGACCGCCTGTTGGATGGTATAGAAGAGGAAGTTAGTCAGTCTGCATGACTATGTAATTTAAAGTGACATGTATAATGCCTTCTAGCCGGATTGTAGATCATTTGTCTTAGCGGACCTTTTCGCTTCAACCTCGGGACCCGATAGTCCGGAGTGTATCCGAATACCCGCTCAGTTATATAAGAACCGGGGTATGCGTGGATACCAGGCGTAGGGGTCATTAGTGCTTGAATGGACAAGTGCCCAACTAGTTATGTTATATTACATGGGTAGTAAGAAACATCTTCCAGGGAGAATAGTTTCGTTAAGGGTTCCTTTCCCTGGGTATGCATGCCCTAAAGTGCATGTCCAGACTGCGATAAGAAACGCAGGAAAAAACATCTGGGGGCAGATATGGAAAATAAAAAAACATCTTTTGTTCACCGACCGAATATTCCCTTAAGAACGCTAGCTTAATTTCGGCTTCACCCAGTCTGAGGTACACATCCGGCTGACCCGGCAGTAACAATCACAGAGGTTCTCCCCTTATCCTAGCCGAATTAATGGGAACGTAGGGCATAAATACAAGAGCCAGGCAACCCAGCTTGGCCAAAACTTAAGTCATATCGATGCATATAATGGCGAAAAAAGGTACATGTGGAAGTATAACACATGTGCGGGGCATGAGGCCCAGATAAATAATTAAGCTTATGTGAAAGAAGCCCCCAGGTATGATGAGCGCGGCTAGCACATCTATAATGTGCAAGCGAGGCACAAGTTGGCCTTTGAAGGCCTAGAGAAACAATAAAAGAAAGAAAGAAAAACAAGACAGATAATGTGTATGCAAAAGATGAACAGAGGAAGGGACGAACATAGAGTCCGGCGCTAGGCGTAAAATCTTCGGAGCCTGGCTGCGTTCCATGGGTTTGGCTCGAGTCGATTAGTCAATGCATCCCGCAGTCGGTACGCTCCACCGGTCAGAACTTGGTCAATAATGAAGGGACCTTCCCATTTTGGCTCGAGCTTGTTCTTTTTCTTATCCGGCAGGCGTAGAACTAGTTCGCCAACGTTATAAGTTTTGGCCCGTACTTCTTTGTTTTGGTACCCGCGAGCCTGTTGCTGATAAAATGCGGAACGGGCTTTTGCTACGTCGCGCTCCTCCTCCAGGGTGTCCAGACTGTCCTGCCGATCGAGCTCGGCTTCTCTTTCTTCGTACATGCGCACCCGAGGTGAGTCATGAATTATGTCACAGGGCAAGACTGCCTCTGCGCCGTACACCATAAAGAAGGGTGTATATTCGATACTACGAGTCGGCATGGTCCGCAGCCCCCAGAGTACGGAGTCGAGCTCCTCTACCCAGTGCGTGTTAGACTCCGTTAAGGAACACACTAATCTGGGTTTAATGCCACTCATTATAAGACCATTTGCTCGCTCAACTTGGCTGTTGGTTTGTGGGTGATAGACTGAAGCATAATCGAGCTTGATGCCCATTTTGCTGCACCAGAATTTTACCACATCAGCAGTGAAGTTCGTGCCGTTGTCAGTGATGATGCTGTGCGGGACGCCATAACGGTGTACGACCCCGGATATGAAGTCTATCACTCGTCCGGATTTGACTGTTTTAACAGGTTTGGCCTCTATCCATTTGGTGAATTTATCCACCATGACCAGTAAGTATTTTTTCTTGTGGGTTCCCCCTTTAAAGGGTGCAACCATGTCAAGCCCCCAGACCGCGAAGGGCCACGTAATGGGGATTGTTTGGAGGGTGGTGGGTGGCATGTGGCTTTGATTTGTAAAGAGCTGGCAACTGGCACAATGTTGGACCAAGTCCTGTGCATCTGCCCGGGCCGTTGGCCAATAGAATCATGTACGGAAGGCCTTGCTTACAAGAGCCCGGGCTGCGGCATGGTGACCGCCGAGTCTGGCGTGGATTTCTGCCAAAAGGTTCCGCCCTTCCTCTTCGGAGATGCACCTTTGAAGGACTCCGGTAGTGCTTATACAATTCTCCCTCGTGGACCCTATAGGCCTTAGATCGACGCACTATGCAGCGTGCGTCATTTTGGTCCTCCGGAAGTTCCTGACTAGTCAGGTAGGCCAGGAATGGTTCTGTCCACGGGGCTATGATGGCCATTATTACGTGGGCTGAAGGTGTTATTTCGGTGGCGGAGCCGTCGATTGTGTCGGAGTGTTCGGTATCGGGCATTTTGGCCGGGTCCAGACTATTGTTACCGGTGTCCCCTTCCCATACTACGGATGGCTTGAACAGCCTCTCCAGAAATATGTTGGGGGGACCGCATCGCGTTTTGCGCCGATGCGGGCGAGGATATCCGCCGCCTGATTGTTTTCCTGAGCCACATGGTGAAATTCGAGCCCCTCGAACCGAGCTGACATTTTTAGGACGGCATTTCGGTAGGCCGCCATTTTCGGATCCTTGGCGTCAAAGTCTCCATTTATTTGGGATATTGCGAGGTTTAAATCCCCACGCACCTCCAGGCATTGAATGCCCATGGAGACTGCCATCCGAAGACCATTCAACAGAGCTTCGTATTCGGCTGCGTTGTTGGAGTCTGTATACAATATTTGCAGTACGTACTGAACGGTATCTCCGGTTGGGGACATCAGGATGACGCCAGCCCCTAGACCAGCCAGCATTTTTGAATCGTCAAAGTGCATGATCCAATTGGAGTATGCGCCGTACTCTTTAGGGAGTTCGGCCTCCGTCTATTCGGCGACAAAGTCGGCCAATACTTGCTACTTAATGGCTCGTCGAGGTTTATATGTTATGTCGAACGGGAGGAGCTCAATGGCCCATTTAGCAATCCGGCCCGTAGCGTCACGGTTGTTTATAATATCATTAAGTGGCACTTCCGAGGCTACTGTAATCGAACACTCTTGAAAGTAGTGTCGCAGCTTCCGGGATGCCATGAATACCGCATAGGCTATCTTTTGATAATGTGGGTACCATGATTTGCATGGGGTGAGGACAGTGGATACATAGTATACCGGCTTTTGAAGAGGGAATTTATGTCCGTCAGCTTCTCGTTCGACAACGAGCACTGCGCTTACAACTTGATGAGTTACCGCAATGTACAACAACATTGGTTCGCCGATGTTTGGCGCGGCCAGGATTGGGTTGGTTTCCAAAATGGCCTTTATTTCTTCCAATCCGGCTGTGGCAGCGTTCGTCCACTCGAAGTGTTCGGTGTGCCGAAGGAGGCAATAAAGGGGTAAAGCCTTTTCTCCTAAGCGGGAGATAAAGCGGCTTAGAGCCGCCATGCATCCAGTTAACTTCTGGATTTGTTTGAGGTCTGTTGGGGTAGCCAACTATGACAAAGCTCGGATTTTGGCCGGATTAGCTTCAATACCTCTATTGGAGACGATGAAACCCAGGAGCTTTCCGGCTGGTACGCCGAAAACGCATTTTTCCGGATTGAGCTTGATGTCATATGTTCAGAGGTTGTCGAATGTGAGCCTCAAGTCGTCTATCAAAGAGTCGACGTGTTTGGTTTTGACGACCACATCGTCAACGTATGCCTCTACTGTTTTGCCGATTAGTTTCTCCAAACATGTCTGAATCATGCGCTGATATGTTGCGCCGGCGTTTTTGAGCCCAAAAGGCATTGTGTTGAAACAGAAGGGACCGTATGGTGTGATGAATGCCGTTGCGGCTTGGTCGGACTCCGCCATCTTGATTTGGTGGTAACCGGAGTATGCGTCGAGGAAACACAATGACTCATGTCCTGCGGTGGCATCAATAATTTGATCGATGCGGGGGAGGGGGAGGGATCCTTTGGGCAAGCTTTATTGAGGTCCTTGAAATCGACACAAAGGCGCCAGGATTTATACTTCTTTGATACCATCACCAGGTTTGCTAGCCAGTCCGGGTGTTTTATTTCTCTGATGAATCCGGCCTCCAATAACTTGACTAGTTCCTCTCCCATGGCCTGCCTCTTAGGTTCGGAGAAACGCTGAAGAGCTTGCTTGACTGGCTTGAATCCCTTTAGGATATTGAGACTATGCTCGGCCAGCCTGCATGGGATTCCTGGCATGTCTGAGGGATGCCAGGCGAATATGTCCCAATTCTCACGCAGGAACTCGCATAGTGCGGCGTCCACGGCGGGGTTTAACTGTGCCCCGATGGAGGCTGTTTTTGTAGGGTCCGTTGAGTGGACTTGGAATTTGACTATTTCATCCGCTGGTTTAAAAGAGGTGGACTTGGATCTCTTATTGAGGATCACGTCGTCCCTGTCCACTGTGGAGCGTAGCGTGGTTAATTCTTCGGCCGAGAGGGCTTCAGATAATGCCTCGAGGGCCAGTGCGGCTGTTTTGTTTTCGGCGCGGAGTGCTATGTCCGGATCACTGGCGAGGGTGATGATTCCGTTGGGCCCGGGCATTTTGAGCTTCATGTACCCATAATGGGGTACAACTTGGAAGATCGTGAACGCCTCACGTCCTAAAAGGGCGTGGTATCCACTGCTGAACGGGGCCACTTGAAATGTAATTTCTTCGGACCTATAGTTCTCTGGCGTACCGAATACCACATCTAGTGTGATTTTCCCAGTGCATCGTGCCTCCCGAATGGGTATGATTCCCCTGAAGGTTGTGCTACTTTGCTCAATGCGGTTCCAGTCTATTTCCATTTTTTGAAGAGTTTCCTCATAGATGAGGTTTAATCCGATGCCGCCGTCCATGAGTACTTTGGTGAGTCGAAAGCCGTCCACAATTGGACTGAGGACCAGTGCGGCTGGTGCTCAGGCTGTTCGGAATTTAGGTTCGTCACTGGCATTGAAGCTAATAGCTGTGTCACTCCATGGATTTATTGCTGCTATGTGGCAGATTTCGGCCATGCCGCGGAGTGTTCGCTTGCGCCTATTATTTGACGCGAAGGTCTCAAAGACTGTTAACACTGTATTGTTATCTGATGTCTACTACACAACCTTCTTCTTGTAGACGTTGTTGGGCCTCCAAGTGCAGAGGTTTGTAGGACAGTAGCAAATTTCCCTCAAGTGGATGACCTAAGGTTTATCAATCCGTAGGAGGCGTAGGATGAAGATGGTCTCTCTCAAGCAACCCTGCAACCAAATAACAAATAGTCTCTTGTGTCCCCAACACACCCAATACAATGGTAAATTGTATAGGTGCACTAGTTCGGCGAAGAGATGGTGATACAAGTGGTATATGGATGGTAGATAATAGTTTTTGTAATCTGAAATAATAAAAACAGCAAGGTAGCAAGTGATAAAAGTGAGCGTAAACGGTATTGCAATGATGGTAAACAATGCCTAGGGTTCATACTTTCACTAGTGTAAGTTCCCTGAACAATACTAACATAATTGGATCACATAACTATCCCTCAACATGCAACAAAGAGTCACTCCAAAGTCACTAATAGCAGAGAACGAACGAAGAGATTATGGTAGGGTACGAAACCACCTCAAAGTTATTCTTTCCAATCAATCCGTTGGGCTATTCCTATAAGTGTCACAAACAGCCCTAGAGTTCATACTAGAATAACACCTTAAGATACAAATCAACCAAAACCCTAATGTCACCTAGATACTCCAATGTCACCTCAAGTATCCGTGGGCATGATTATATGATATGCATCACACAAACTCAATTCATCTATTCAACCAACACAAAGGACCTCAAAGAGTGCCCCAAAGTTTCTACCGGAGAATCACGACGAAAACGTGTGCCAACCCCTATGCATAGGTTCCCAATGTCACGAAACCCGCAAGTTGGTCACCAAAACGTACATCAAGTGGCACGTGGTATCCCATTGTCACCATAGATATCCACGGCAAGACATACATCAAGTGTTCTCAAGTCTTTAAAGACTCAATCCGATAAGATTACTTCAAAGGGGAAACTCGATTCATTACAAGAGAGAAGAGGGGGAGGAGAAACATAAGATCCAACTATAGTAGCAAAGCTCGCGATACATCAAGATCGTGCCAAATCAAGAACACGCGAGAGAGATCAAACAAATAGCTACTGGTACATACCCTCAGCCCCGAGGGAGAACTACTCCCTCCTCGTCATGGAGAGCACCGAGATGATGAAGATGGCCACCGGGGAAGGATTGCCCCCTCCGTCAGGGTGCCAGAACGGGTCTAGATTGGTTTTCGGTGGCTACGGAGGCTTCTGGCGGCGGAACTCCCGATATATTGTGCGTTCTGGAAGTTTTAGGGTACGTGGATATATATGGGTGCAGGGAGGACGTCGGAGGAGCCACGGGGGTCCCACGAGATAGGGGGGCGCACCATAGGGGGGGGGGCGCCCCCCACCCTCGTGAGCACCTCGTGTCTCCCCTAACGTGGGGTCCAAGTCTATCAGGTGTGTTTCCTTCCAAAAATAACATCTCCAGTTGATTTTGTTCCGTTTCGATTCCGTCTGATATTCCTTTTCTTCGAAACACTGAAATAGGCATAAAACAGCAAATCTGGGCTGGGCCTCCGGTTAATAGGTTAGTCCCAAAAGTATATAAAAGTGGATAATAAAGCCGAATATTGCCCAAAACAGTAGATAATATAGCATGGAGCAATCAAAAATTATAGATACGTTGGAGACGTATCAAGCATCCCCAAGCTTAATTCCTGCTCGTCCTCAAGTAGGTAAATGATAAAAAAAGATAATTTTTGATGTGGAATGCTAGTTGGCATAATTTCCATGTAATTATTCTTAATTGTGGCATGAATATTCAGATCCATAAGATTCAAGACAAAAGTTTAATATTGACATAGAAACAATAATACTTCAAGCATACTAACTAAGCAATCATGTCTTCTCAAAATAACATGGCCAAAGAAAGTTATCCCTACAAAATCATATAGTCTGGCTATGCTCCATCTTCACCACACAACATATTTAAATCATGCACAACCCCGATGACAAGCCAAGCAATTGTTTCATACTTTTGATGTTCTCAAACTTTTTCAATCTTCACGCAATACATGAGCGTGAGCCATGGATATAGCACTATAGGTGGAATAGAATGGTGGTTGTGGAGAAGACAAAAAGGGAGAAGACAGTCTCACATCAACAAGGCGTATCAACGGGCTATGGAGATGCCCATCAATAGATATCAATGTGAGTGAGTAGGGATTGCCATGCAACGGATGCACTAGAGCTATAAATGTATGAAAGCTCAACGAAAGAAACTAAGTGGGTGTGCATCCAACTTGCTTGCTCATGAAGACCTAGGCATTTTGAGGAAGCCCATCATTGGAATATACAAGCCAAGTTCTATAATGAAAGATTCCCAGTAGTATATGAAAGTTACAACATAGGAGACTCTCTATCATGAAGATCATGGTGCTACTTTGAAGCACAAGTGTGGTAAAAGGGTAGTAGCATTGCCCCTTCTCTCTTTTTCTCTCATATTTTATTTTTATTTGGGCCTTTTCTCCCTTTTTGGCCTCTTTTCTTTCTATCTTTTTATTTGGGCTTCTTTGGCCTCTTTTATTTATTTTTCGTCTATAGTCTCATCCTGACTTGTGGGGGAATCATAGTCTCCATCATCCTTTCCTCACTGGGACAATGCTCTAATAATGATGATCATCACACTTTTATTTACTTACAACTCAAGAATTATAACTCAATACTTAGAACAAGATATGACTCTATATGAATGCCTCCGGCGGTGTACCGGGATGTGCAATGATGCATGAGTGACATGTATGAAAGAATTATGAACGGTGGCTTCGCCACAAATACAATGTCAACTACATGATGATGCTAAGCAATATGACAATGATGAGGCGTGTCATAATAAACGGAACGGTGGAAAGTTGCATGGCAATATATCTCGGAATGGCTATGGAAATGCCATAATAGGTAGGTATGGTGGCTGTTTTGAGGAAGGTATATGGTGGGTTTATGGTACCGGCGAAAGTCACTACAAAAAAAAGACACATCCGTGACATTTTGGGCCGAACGAATTTTTTTTTTGTCATACATATGACACTTCTATGACGATAATTGTGACAAAACCTGGTATCATCATAGATGTGGTGGGCTACTACTTCTATGACAAAAAATCATGACAGAAAATGGGCTTTTCGTCCTACAGGCTACACATTACTGAACCCGAGCGATCGATCGATGGCTGTTAACTGAACCCGATCGAGCGATTCCTTAGCTACTACTGCTAACTGAAGCCGGTCGATGGTATGAACTATGAGCGTTGCGGGGGGGGGGGGGGGGGGGGTTGGATGAACGGTGAGCGGTGGCATTGCCTCTGGATGAACAGGACCCCGTGGTGTGGTGGAGGGCTGGATGAACAGTAGACGGTGGAGGGGTGCCCGTGGAGGGGTGGATGAACAGGACCCCGTGGTGTGGAGGGCAGGATGAACAGTAGATGGTGGAGGGGTGGTTGAACAGGACCCAGTGGTGTGGAGGGCTGGATGAACAGTAGACGGTGGAGGGGTGGTCGAACAGTAGCCGGTGGAGTAGCGCGCGGTGGAGGCTGGATGAACAGGAGCCCGTGGAGGCTAGAGGAGGTTGACGGTGGATGAACAGTAGCTCGTGGAGGCTGGAGCGGGTCGACGGTGGAGATGAACAGTATCCCGTGGAGTCCCATTTTGCGGTACGCCACACCCCTCCCGATGAACAGGACCCCCGTTTCGACCGTAGCGCTCCAACACAAGTCTGTTTCCTCCGTTTTGCGGTATGCCACACCCCTCCCGATCAACAGGACCCCCGTTTCAACCGTAGGAGGTCCGTTTCCTCCGTTTTGCGGTACGCCACACCCCTCCCGATCAACAGGACCCCCGTTTCGACCGTAGGAGGTCTGTTTCCTCTGTTGTGCGGTACGCCAGGCCTCGTTTCCATCGCCTCTTCTGTCCAAGCCCTCCTGATGAACACGACCACGCATTCTGTTGCCTCCCCATGAACACGACGATGACGATGTTTCTCTGTTCCGACCCAGCCATGTACACGAGCCCTCGCCGTACGTATGCGCGAGTAGGCGTTCGAGACCCCGCCCGTTAGTACACATACTGAAGGAAATATGCCCTAGAGGCAACAATAAAGTTATTATTTATTTCCTTATATCATGATAAATGTTTATTATTCATGCTACAATTGTATTAACCGGAAACATAATACATGTGTGAATACATAGACAAACAGAGTGTCACTAATATGCCTCTACTTGACTAGCTCGTTGATCAAAGATGGTTATGTTTCCTAACCATAGACATGAGTTGTCATTTGATTAACGGGATCACACCATTAGGAGAATGATGTGATTGACTTGACCCATTCCGTTAGCATAGCACTTGATCGTTTAGTTTGTTGCTATTGCTTTCTTCATGACTTATACATGTTCCTATGACTATGAGATTATGCAACTCCCGTTTACCGGAGGAACACTTTGTGTGCCACCAAACGTCACAACGTAACTGGGTGATTATAAAGGTGCTCTACAGGTGTCTCCGAAGGTACTTGTTGGGTTGGCGTATTTCGAGATTAGGATTTGTCACTCCAATTGTCGGAGAGGTATCTCTGGGCCCTCTCGGTAATGTACATCACCTAAAGCCTCAAGGGTGGCCGCACCCTCCCCTTGGTCTGGTCCGAATTGGACTAGGGAAGGGGGGCGCCCCCTTCCTTCCTTCTCCTTTTCCCTTCCCTTTCCTTCCCTCCTACTCCTACTACTTGGAAGGGCTCCTAGTTCTACTAGGAAAGGGGGAATCCTACTCCCGGTGGGAGTAGGACTCCCCTAGGGCGCGCCATAGAGAGGGCCGGCCCCTCCCCTCCTCCACTCCTTTATATACATGGCCAGGGGGCATCCCATAGACACACAAGTTGATCTTCGTGATCGTTCTCTTAGCCGTGTGCGGTGCCCCCCTCCACCATAATCCTCGATAATATTGTAGCGGTGCTTAGGCGAAGCCCTGCGATGGTAGAACATCAAGATCGTCACCACGCCATCGTGCTGATGGAACTCTTCCCCGACACTTTGCTGGATCGGAGTCCGGGGATCGTCATCGAGCTGAACGTGTGCAGAACTCGGAGGTGCCGTAGTTTCGATGCTTGATCGGTCGGGCCGTGAAGATGTACGACTACATAAACCGCGTTGTGCTAACGCTTCTGCTTCCTGTCTACGAAGGGTACGTAGACAACACTCTCCCCTCTCGTTGCTATGCATCACCATGATCTTGCGTGTGCGTAGGAATTTTTTTGAAATTACTACGTTCCCCAACAATGGTATCAGAGCCTAGGTTTTATGCGCTGATGTTGTGCACGAGTAGAACACAAGTGAGTTGTGGGCGATATAAGTCATACTGCTTACCAGCATGTCATACTTTGGTTCGACGGTATTGTTGGATGAAGCGGCCCGGACCGACATTACGCGTACGCTTACACGAGACTGGTTCTACCGACGTGCTTTGCACACAGGTGGCTGGCGGGTGTCAGTTTCTCCAACTTTAGTTGAACCAAGTGTGGCTACGCCCGGTCCTTGCGAAGGTTAAAACAGCACCAACTTGACAAACTATCATTGTGGTTTTGATGCGTAGGTAAGTACGGTTCTTGCTCAGCCTATAGCAGCCACGTAAAACTTGCAACAACAAAGTAGAGGACGTCTAACTTGTTTTTGCAGGGCATGTTGTGATGTGATATGGTCAGGACGTGATGAGATATAAGTTGTTGTATGAGTTGATCATGTTTTGTTGAAGTTATCGGCAACTGGCAAAAGCATTATGGTTGTCTCTTTATTGCGTAAGATGCAAGCGCCAAATAATTGCTTTACTTTATCGCTATGCGATAGCAATAGTTGCAAGAGCAATAGTTGGCGAGACGACCATGTGACGACACATTGATATAGATCAAGATGATGGAGATCATGGTGTCATGCCGGTGACGATGGAGATCATGACGATGCTTTGGAGATGGAGATCAAAAACACAAGATGATGATGGCCATATCATGTCACATATTCTGATTGCATGTGATGTTTATCTTTTATACATCTTATTTTGCTTAGTTCGGCGGTAGCTTTATAAGATGATCTCTCACTAATTATCAAGGTACAAGTGTTCTCCCTGAGTATGCACCGTTGCGAAAGTTCTTCGTGCTGAGACACCACGTGATGATCGGGTGTGATAGGCTCTACGTAAAAATACAACGGGTGCAAAACAGTTGCACACGCGGAATAGTCAGGTTAAACTTGACGAGCCTAGCATATAACAGATATGGCCTCGGAACACGGAGACCGAAAGGTCGAGCGTGAATCATATAGTAGATATGATCAACATAGTGATGTTCACCATTGAAACTACTCCATCTCACGTGATGATCAGACATGGTTTAGTTGATTTGGATCACGTGATCACTTAGAAGATTAGAGGGATGTCTTTCTAAGTGGGAGTTCTTAAGTAATATGATTAATTGAACTTTAATTTATCATGAACTTAGTCCCGGTAGTATTAGCATATCTATGTTGTAGATCAATAGCTCGCGTTTAGCTCCCCTGTTTTATTTTTGATATGTTCCTAGAGAAAACTAAGTTGAAAGATGTTAGTAGCAATGATGCGGATTGGATCCGTGATCTGAGGTTTATCCTCATTGCTGCACAGAAGAATTATGTCTTTGATGCACCGCTAGGTGACAAACCTATTGCAGGAGCAGATGCAGATGTTATGAACATTTGGCTAGCTCAATATGATGACTACTTGATAGTTTAGTTCACCATGCTTACACGGCTTAGAATCGGGACTTCAAAGACGTTTTGAACGTCATGGACCATATGAGATGTTCCAGGAGTTGAAGTTAATATTTCAAGCAAATACCCGAGTTGAGAGATATGAAGTCTCCAACAAGTTCTATAGCTAAAAGATGGAGGAGAATAGCTCAAGCAGTGAGCATGTGCTCAGATTGTCTGGGTACTACAATCGCTTGAATCAAGTGGGAGTTAATCTTACAGATAAAATAGTGATTGACAAAATTCTCTAGTCACCATCACCAAGTTAGTAGAACTTCGTGATGAACTATGATATGCAAGGAATAACGAAAACGATTCCCAAGCTCTTCGTAATGCTAAAATCGACGAAGGTAGAAATCAAGAAAAATATCAAGTGTTGATGGTAGACAAGACCACTAGTTTTAAGAAAAGGGCAAAGGGAAGAAGGGGAACTTCAAGAAGAACAGCAAGCAAGTTGCTGCTCAAGTGAAGAAGCCCAAGTCTGGTCCTAAGCCTGAGACTAAGTGCTTCTACTGCAAAGGGACTGGTCACTGGAAGCGGAACCACCCCAAGTGATTGGCGGATAAGAAGGATGGCAAAGTGAACATAAGTATATTTGATATACAGATTATTGATGTGTATTTTACTAGTGTTCGTACCAACCCCTCGGTATTTGATACTGGTTTAGTTGCTAAGAGTAGTAACTCGAAACGGGAGTTGCAGAATGAACATAGACTAGTTAAGGGTGAAGTGATGATGGGTGTTGGAAGTGGTCCCAAGATTGATATGATCATCATCGCACACTCCCTATAATTTTGGGATTAGTGTTGAACCTAAATAAGTGTTATTTGTTGTTTGCGTTGAGCATGAATATGATTTGATCATGTTTATTGCAATACGGTTATTCATTTAAGTAAGAGAATAAATTGTTGTTCTGTTTACATGAATAAAAACCTTATATGGTTACAAACCCAATGAAAATGGTTCGTTGGATCTCGATCATAGTGATACACATATTCATAATATTGAAACCAAAAGATGCAAAGTTAATAATGATGGTGCAATTTATTGGTGGCACTGCCATTTAGGTCATATTGGTGTAAAGCGCATGAAGAAAATCCATGCTGATAGACTTTTGGAATCACTTGATTATGAATCAGTTGATGCTTGCAAACCATGCCTCATGGGAAAGATGACTAAGACTCCGTTCTCTGGAACAATGGAGCGAGCAACAGATTTGTTGGAAATCATACATACTGATGTATGTGGTCCGATGAATATTGAGGCTCGTGGCAGGTATCATTATTTTCTAATATTCACAGATGATTTGAGCAGATATGAGTATATCTACTTGATGAAACACAAGTCTGAAACATTTGAAAAGTTCAAAGAATTTCAGAGTGAAGTGGAGAATCATCGTAACAAAAATAAAAGTTTCTATGATATGATTGCAGAAGTAAAATATTTGAGTTACGAGTTTGGCCTTTAGTTAAAACAATGTGAAATAGTTTCACTACTCACGCCACCTGGAACACCACGGTGTAATGGTGTGTCCGAATGTCGTAACCGTGCTTTATTAGATATGGTGCGATCTATGATGTATCTTACCGATTACCACTATTGTTTTGGGGTTATGCATTAGAGACAGCTACATTCACGTTAAATTGGGAACCATCTAAATCCGTTGAGATGACACCGTATGAACTGTGGTTTGGCAAGAAACCTAAGCTGTCATTTCTCAAAGTTTGGGATTGCGATGCTTATGTGAAAAAGTTTCAACATGATAAGCTTGAACCCAAATCGGAGAGTAAATCTTCATAGGATACCCAAAAGAAAATGTTGGGTACACCTTCTATCACAGATCCGAAGGCAAGATATTCATTGTTGAGAATGGATCCTTTCTAGAGAAGGAGTTTCTCTCGAAAGAAGTGAGTGGGAGGAAAGTAGAACTTGATGAGGTAACTGTACCTGCTCCCTTATTGGAAAGTAGTTCATCACAGAAATCTGTTCCTGTGACTACTACACCAATTAGTGAGGAAGCTAATGATGATGATCATGTAACTTCAGATCAAATTACTACCGAACCTCGTAGGTAAACCAGAGTGAGATCCGCACCAGAGTGGTACGGTAATCCTGTTCTGGAGGTCATGTTACTTGACCATGACGAACCTACGAACTATGAGGAAGCGATGATGAGCCCAGATTCTGCGAAATGGCTTGAGGCCATGAAATCTGAGATGAGATCCATGTATGAGAACAAAGTATGGACTTTGATTGACTTGCCCAATGATCGGCGAGCCATTGAGAATAAATGGATCTTCAAGAGGAAAATGGACGCTGATAGTAGTGTTACTATCTACAAAGCTAGAATTGCCGCAAAAGGTTTTCAACAAGTTCAAGGTGTTGACTACGATGAGAGTTTCTCACTCGTATTTATGCTTAAGTCTGTCCAAATCATGTTAGCAATTGCCGCATTTTATGAAATCTGGCAAATGGATAAACAAAACTGCATTCCTTAATGGATTTATTAAGGAAGAGTTATATATGATGCAACCAGAAGGTTTTGTCAATCCTAAAGGTACTAACAAAATATGCAAGCTCCAGCGATCCATCTATGGACTGGTGCAAGCATCTCGGAGTTGGAATATACGCTTTGATAAGTTGATCAAAGCATATAGTTTTATACAGACTTGCGGTGAAGCCTGTATTTACAAGAAAGTGAGTGGGAGCACTACAACATTTCTGATAAGTATATGTATGACATATTGTTGATCGGAGATGATGTAGAATTATTCTGCAAAGCATAAAGGAATGTTTGAAAGGAGTTTTTTCAAAGAAAGACCTCGGTGAAGCTGCTTACATATTGAGCATCAAGATCTATAGAGATAGATCAAGACGCTTGATAAGTTTTTCGATGAGTACATACCTTGACAAGATTTTGAAGTAGTTCAAAATGGAACAGTCAAAGAAAGAGTTCTTGCCTATGTTACAAGGTGTGAAACTGAGTAAGACTCAAAACCCGACCACGGCAGAAGATAGAGAGAGAATGAAAGTCATTCCTTATGCCTCAGCCATAGGTTCTATAAAGTATGCCATGCTGTGTACCAGACCTATTGTATACCCTGCCCTGTGTTTGGCAAAGGAGTACAATAGTGATCTAGGAGCAGATCACTGGACATTGGTCAAAATTATCCTTAGTGGAATAAGGATATGTTTCTCGATTATGGAGGTGACAAAAGGTTCATCGTAAAGGGTTACGTCAATGCAAGTTTTGACACTGATCCAGATGACTCTAAGTCTCAATCTGGATACATATTGAAAGTGGGAGCAATTAGCTAGAGTAGCTCCATGCAGAGCATTGTTGACATAGAAATTTGCAAAATACTTACGGATCTGAATGTGGCAGACCCATTGACTAAACTTCTCTCACAAGCAAAACATGATCACACCTCAGTACTCTTTGGGTGTTAATCACATAGTGATGTGAACTAGATTATTGACTCTAGTAAACCCTTTGGGTGTTGGTCACATGTCGATGTGAACTATGGGTGTTAATCACATGATGATGTGAACTATTGATGTTAAATCACATGGCGATGTGAACTAGATTATTGACTCTAGTGCAAGTGGGAGACTGAAGGAAATATGCCCTAGATGCAATAATAAATTTATTATTTATTTCCTTATATCATGATAAATGTTTATTATTCATGCTACAATTGTATTAACCGGAAACATAATACATGTGTGAATACATAGACAAACAGAGTGTCACTAGTATGCCTCTACTTGACTAGCTCGTTGATCAAAGATGGTTATGTTTCCTAACCATAGACATGAGTTGTCATTTGATTAACAGGATCACATCATTAGAAGAATGATGTGATTGACTTGACCCATTCCGTTAGCATAGCACTTGATCGTTTAGTTTGTTGCTATTGCTTTCTTCATGACTTATACATGTTCCTATGACTATGAGATTATGCAACTCCCGTTTCCCGGAGGAACACTTTGTGTGCCACCAAACATCACAATGTAACTGGGTGATTATAAAGGTGCTCTACAGGTGTCTCCGAAGGTACTTGTTGGGTTGGCGTATTTCGAGATTAGGATTTGTCACTCCAATTGTCGGAGAGGTATCTCTGGGCCCTCTCGGTAATGCACATCACCTAAAGCCTTGCAATCATTGCAACTAATGAGTTAGTTGCGAGATGATGTATTATGGAACGAGTAAAGAGACTTGCCAGTAACGAGAGTGAACTAGGTATTGAGATACCGACGATCGAATCTCGGGCAAGTAACATACCGATGACAAAGGGAACAACGTATGTTGTTATGCGGTCTGACCGATAAAGATCTTCGTAGAATATGTGGGAGCCAATATGAGCATCCAGGTTCCGCTATTGGTTATTGACCGGAGACGTGTCTCGGTCATGTCTACATTGTTCTCGAACCCGTAGGGTCCGCACGCTTAAGGTTTCGATGATAGTTATATTATGAGTTTATGAGTTTTGATGTACCGAAGGAGTTCGGAGTCCCGAATGAGATCGGGGACATGACGAGGAGTCTCGAAATGGTTGAGACATAAAGATCGATATATTGGACGACTATATTCGGACATCGGAAAGGTTCTGAGTGATTCGGGTATTTTTCGGAGTACCGGAGAGTTACGAGAATACGTATTGGGCCTTATTGGGCCATACGGGAAAGAAGGAAAAGGGCCTCAAGGGTGGCCGCACCCTCCCCTTGGTCTGGTCCGAATTGGACTAGGGAAGGGGGGCGCCCCCTTCCTTCCTTCTCCTTTTCCCTTCCCTTTCCTTCCCTCCTACTCCTACTACTTGGAAGGGCTCCTAGTTCTACTAGGAAAGGGGGAATCCTACTCCCGGTGGGAGTAGGACTCCCCTAGGGCGCGCCATAGAGAGGGCCGGCCCCTCCCCTCCTCCACTCCTTTATATATGTGGCCAGGGGGCACCCCATAGACACACAAGTTGATCTTCGTGATCGTTTTCTTAGCCGTGTGCGGTGCCCCCCTCCACCATAATCCTCGATAATATTGTAGCGGTGCTTAGGCGAAGCCCTGCGATGGTAGAACATCAAGATCGTCACCACGCCGTCGTGCTGATGGAACTCTTCCCCGACACTTTGCTGGATCGGAGTCCGGGGATCGTCATCGAGCTGAACGTGTGCAGAACTCGGAGGTGCCGTAGTTTCGGTGCTTGATCTGTCGGGCCATGAAGACGTACGACTACATCAACCGCGTTGTGCTAACGCTTCCGCTTCTGGTCTATGAAGGGTACGTAGACAACACTCTCCCCTCTTGTTGCTATGCATCACCATGATCTTGCGTGTGCGTAGGAAATTTTTTGAAATTACTACGTTCCCAACACATACGTGGACGTATTTTCTTTCTTGCACCCTGGCCGCCTCTACTACGACACGTGCGCCTCTACATCCACCAGTATATATGTACGTACACGTTCGCGACCAGAATGACAACGCCACGTACGCTTCGACCAGGTGGGTCCCGACTGTCAGGCACTTCCTTGCCTGCGAAGATGTAGCTGGTGGGTCCCAGCAGTCAGGGGCGAATCGTTTTTTTGCCCGGGCGCACTTCCTTGCATGCGAAGATGTAGCTGGTGGGCCCCAACAGTCAGGGGGCTGGTTGGTCCCAGCAGTCAGGGGGGCGAATCGTTTTGGTTTTTTTGCCCAGACGCACTTCCTTGCGTGCGAAGATGTAGCTAGTGGGTCCCAGCAGTCAGGGGGCGAATCGTTTTTTTTGCCCGGACGCACTTCCTTGCGTGCGAAGGTGTAGCTGGTGGGTCCCAGCAGTCAGGGGGGAAATATTTTTTTCACGAAATACGGTGGCCCGTCAGGTGTGTCCCTACTGTTAGGTGGAGGAATCATTATTTTCCGCGTAATAAGGAGGCACTTCCTTGCTGCCGCCGTGGACCCAGCTGTCAGCCTCTCCACGTACAGTTCATGTCCGATGGAAGTCGTTCCTTGACCACGTTGACCATGCCATGCCGAGAGCACTAGGACACTGGACGACAGCGAGGCCTAGGAAGGGGACGACACAGAGGCAGGGAAGACTCGGCAGTTGTTTCCCACGCGGAGGGCAGTATGACTGTACGAGGGTTTACTGGTTCGTCTGCCGTCGCCGGAGAATAACAACAGGTGTGGGTGAGTAGAGGGATGGCTAGGCCAGCGATGGGAGTACGGTCGGGCGGTGAGGCCTGCGCGGCAGCACAGCCGGCCACGAGGAAGAGGGAGCAGGCAGTCCTGCCGGTGCTTGTTTGAGCAGCTGGAGCAGGAAGAGCAGAGATTGAAGAAGCACGACGGTCGTTGGATGGACATCCAATAGTCAGTGCTTGTGCGTCAACCTTTTTTTTAGGAAAGCCTCAAATCTGTGAAAAACAGCATACAACCCATCTGCCATTATTTCTAATAATTTACAGCCCATTTGCTAATTCTTAAGGTTTTTTTGGAGCCCATATTCTTTTTGTTAGCATTGCAGCCCATATTGTGGCAACGGTAAAAAATTATACGAAATTTTTCATATTTCAGTGCGGTCCAAACTGTTTTTAATCCTGAAATTTCGACTCACGTTCAAACTGATTTTAAAAATAAATGTATATCAATATAAAATCCAACAAATTATCCACGCATACAAATTAATGTAATTTAAAATCTTGAAATGAAAAAAAGATATTTGAAACTAATTGCCGGTTTGATGTGTTTTAAAAATGTACAACCCATTTCTCATTACTGATGGGCCATTTTCTTGGCCAGCCGAATGAAAGCTCTCCTCGTCTTGAAAGATTTGCAGCCCAATAGGCCTAACAAAGCGACTTACTTGGCAAATCACAAAAAAACTGGGCTGTGGCCATGGACCCAGCTGTCAGCCTCTCCACGTACAGTACTCTTCCGATGGAAGTCGTTCCTTGACCACGTTGACCACGCCGCGTGGAGAGCACCACAGCGGTGGACTACGGCGAGGCCTAGGAAGGGGACGACACAGCAGCGGAAGCCCGCGCGGAGAGGACTACAAGGGTTCACTGGTTCGGCTGCGGTGTGAGGCTGTCGTCGCCGCAGGGCCTGACCAGCGATGGGAATAGTAGGGGGCGGTGAGGCCTCTGCGGCAGCACAGCCGGCCAGGGGAGGTAGGAGCATGCGGCACGACCAGCGCTGCTTTGGGCGGTTGGAGCAAGAAGACCAGAGGTTGAAGAAGCACTACGGCCGTTGGATGGACATCGTACGGTCACTGGAGCTAGAATCGTTCATATTGACTAAGTTGACAAAGCCCTTCGTCCCCGTCAACTTAGTAGGCCCACAAGTCAGCCTCCCAGCAAGGTGGGTCCCAGCTAGCTGGGGGAGTATTCATTTTTTGTGCGTAATAAGGAGGCACTTCCGGTGGGTCCGAGCTGACAACGGGGGAACATTTTTTGCGAAATACGGTGGCCCGTCCGGTGGGTCCCAGCAGTCAGGGGGAAATGATTTTTTTCGCAAAATACTGGTGGCCTGTCCGGTGGGTCCCTGCTGTCAGGTGGAGGAATAATTATTTTCCGTGTAATAAGGAGGCACTTCCTTGCGGCTGCCGTGGACCCAGCTGTCAGCCTCTACACGTACAATACTCTTCCGATGGAAGTCGGTCATTGACCACGTTGACCACACCGCGTCGAGAGCACCAGGGCGGTGGACGACGGCGAGGACTAGGAAGGGGACGACTCGGAGCCGGGGAAGACGCAGCAGTGGATGCCCACACGAAGAGAAGTACGAGGGTTCACTGGTTCGGCTGCGGTGTGTCACCGCAGATTAACAGGGGGTGTGGGTGAGTAGAGGGATGGCCTGACCAGCGGTGGGAGTAGTAGGGGGCGGTGAGGCCTCCGCGGCATCACAGCCGGCCACGGGAGGCAGGAGCACGCGGCACGACCGGCACTGGTTTGGGCGGCTGGAGCAAGAAGACCAGAGGTTGAAGAAGCACTACGACCGTTGGATGAACATCCTATGGTAACAGGAGCTAGAATCGTTCATATTGACTAAGTTGACAAAGCCCTCCGTCCCCGTCAACTTGGTAGGCCCACAAGTCAGCCTCCCACTATGCTGGGTTCCAGCTGGCAGGGGGAATATTCATTTTTTCGTGCGTAATAAGGAGGCACTTCCTTGCGTGCGAAGATAGCTGGTGGGTCCGACATGTCAGCGGGGGGCACTTTATTTCGCAAAATACAGAGGCCCTTCCGGTGGGTCCCAAATGTCAGGTGGAGGAATCATTATTTTGCGTGTAATAAGGAGGCATTTCCTTATATGCGGCCGTGGACCCAGCTGTTAGCCTCTCCACACACAGTCTACTTCCGATGGTGTCGTTCGTTGACCATGTTGACCACGCCGTGCCGAGCGCATCCAAGGTGGTGGACGACAGCGAGGCCCCGGATAGCAACGAGCCGGAGATGGGAAGACGCGGGAGTAGAGTCACAGACGGAGAGGTGTACGAGGGTTAACTGGTTCTAGTGCGGTGTGGTTCGGCAGTCGGTGGAGAAGAACAGGAGGTGTGGAGGGGTGGAGGGATGGCCTGGCCAACGGTGGAGTAGCGCTTCATAGCGAAGCGTGCTAAGCAGAGCTGCTAGCAGTAGGAGGCGGGAGGTGGTCCCGGCGGCGCTGGAGGAAGAAGACGAGAGATTGAAGATGGATGTCAATCGTTGGATGTAAATCCAACGGCTAACATGCCAGAATCATCTGTTGACTAAATTGACAACGACTTGCATTGGCTTTGACCTATTGGCCCACATTTCAGCCTCCAAAAATGTGGCACGTATTCAACCCATTTTTTCAGAATTTACAGTTTTTTTTGCGCGGTAGAATTTACAGTCAATTTGATCTTTTTTTTGAATTACAGCCATTAGCTGGGCTGGGTGAACAAATAATGTAGCGTCCATGTGGCCCGTTTATTTTATTTCCTAAAAAATTACAGGCCATTTGCACTTTCTCGAAATACACGATTTTGCTGGGCTGATTCTAATTATAATGTTGGGTTGGGCCAGCAATATTATCAAAAAATAAAAAGGAGCTGAGCATTTTGTTATAAATATATTTAAATAATAAGTGATATTATTACATTCGTCCTTAAATCTTACCAAGCTTTTGTACACAATCACTAGGATTTTCGTGCCAAAACAATCCAGGATTTTATTTATTAAGAAATTATTTTTATAAGTTAAGAAGATGTGGGATATTGTTTCTTAAATATGTAAATATCTGTTAAATATATGATGACAATAAAAATAATATATAATAACATATGAAATATTTTTTTTAGAAAAACAGGGAGCATCTTCCCGGTTCCATTGCTGAGAACGAAACCACAACATATTCTGATACAGCAGCTCAAAGAGCAGTTCGAAAGCAAAGGTAGAAAAACTACAAACTAGGGGGGTGGATGAACAAGTTCTCTGAATAACACAAATCACCCGAGCGGTGCCAAAGGCAGAGCGGATAGAGCACTCAAATGGCACAAGGAGGGTCCAGCGAAGCCTTCATGGTCTTTAGCCGAGGGGCCGTGTCAGCCTGCGGCGACCAGTAAGCAAGCAGAGAGACCGGGCTGGAAGGCGTAGCATGTGGATGTCCCTCTTTTTCGGCGCCAGGTGCCCATCATCTTCATCAGAGATCTTGAGACGAGCCCACGGGTCCAGCCCCAGGTTGTTCAGCCACAAGTGATCGCCAACGGTTTTTGGAGGGATATTGTTAGGGTTTCCACAAAGCTCATCAACTTGTCCTTGTCCGATCCAGAGGATAGAATCGCCCAGTTCCTCACCATGTTCCTGATCAACCTCAAGACCTGCGGAATGGAAATCCTAGAGGTGTTACTGAAAATCATAGTATTTCTATATTTCCAGAGGCACCAAAGGACAACTAAGCTAAAAGTGTTTAAAACTGAGCACTTTTGGTAGCAATCCAGAATCTAGCGACAGATTCGAAGATGAGCCAATCTGACTAGAGAAATATTCCTCAATGTAGGCCCAGAGATGTTTAGCAACTATATATTCAAAAAATAGGTGAGAACAAGACTCTTGTTCCAAGCAGTAAACACAATCAAGGGGTTTGATGATGTGTCTCTTCCTAAGGTTATCCCTAGTCATCAATTTGTTTTTGGAGAGAAGCCAGAGAAATACATGAATTTTAGGGGGAACTCTCAATTCCCAAACAACAGGGATAAACACGGGTTGAACCCCTCTAAAGTTGATAACATGATAGAGGGAGCTGGAGGAATACTTCCCCTTATTGTCCAGCCGCCAAATCAGGGCATCCGGCTCAGCAGTAAAGGTAATGCTTTTGTTAAAGAGAGTTTTAGGCATTGACCGTCCCAAACTTCATTGACACTTTTGTTAAGCTCATTGCGGACAGAGTAAATAGGCCAAAATTGGACTGCTAGGGGGATGTGCCAAACCAACTATCTTCCCAGAACCTGGTTCTGCTCCCACCCCCTATGTTCCATCTGTAGCCAAATTTCACAGCATGCATAATAGATTTTAATCCTTTCCAGAATCTAGAGGTCTTAGGGTCGGAGGAAGGGACAAAAATATTAGGTTTATTTCCTAGGTTTTTGCGGGTAATAAGAAGCTTCCGGGGTTTCAGGTCTTCCTTATAGAATCTTTTAATCCAAGACCCTAGAAGACAAATGTTAATTTCTTGGAGGTTAGGTATGCCTAGGCCTCCAAAATCTTTTTTCATAGAGACTAGGGCCCAATTAGCAAGGTGTAGCTTCCTATTTCCCTCAAAATCATTCCACAAGCAATGACACATCTGAGAATTGATGAGGTTCACTGCCCATTTAGGGAACTTGAAGAAGGAGAGGAGATACACTGGAATGCTAGCCAAACAAGCTTGTATGAGGATCAATCTACCTCTGTAAGAGAGAAGTTTGCCCCTCCACCCAGCAATCATTTTAATGATTTTATCCAGAAGGGGTTGGATATCCTCTCTCCTCAGTTTATCATAGTGGAGAGGGATACCTAGGTACTTAATGGGGAAGTTACGTTTATTACAGACTAGAATAGAGAGGAAGTCAGCTAACTCCTGATCATCCATGTTGATAGGGATGATTTCACTTTTAGAGTAGTTGATTCTCATGCCTGAGACTTGTTCAAACCAGGTTAGAACAGTTTTCAGATTGCTAGCATGTGTGGAGTCATTGTCTAAGAAAAGGATGATATCATCTGCATATTGAAGGCAGATGATGCCACCAGGGCAGACCTCAGGACAGAGCCCTGCAATCAGACTATGATCAGCAGCTTTGCTCAGCATTTTAGTAAGAACATCCACTACTAAATTAAATAAAAGCGAGGAGATGGGGTCACCTTGCCTAAGGCCTTTACCAGTAAGGAAAAAAATCACTTTCACAGTTATTTAACTTGACCCCAACAGACCCCCCATGAGTAAGTTGTTGGATCCGACTCTCCTCTATGAAAGGCTTGGAAAAGATCTAAGAGATCATTTTTCACCAACTCCCAAAAATGCTGGTAAAACAAGATGGGAATCACATCAGGACCAGGAGCCCCATCGGGATAAGAGCTAAAAATGGCTTCCTTCACCTCTGTCTCCGAAAAAGGGGCTTCTAGCAGCTCATTTTCAGCTGGAGAGACTTTTTCAGAAGCTGAGAATTTTTTTTGTAGAGAGAACCCAGAAGGGTTTTCTTTATTAAACAGGTCTTTGTAGAAGTCACTAGGCACTTTCAGCATCTCATCTACCTCAGTAACAGGGCCATTAGGGCCATCAAAGGAGTGAATGAGGGTTTTCCTCCTCCTCTGGTTAGCTACTGCATGGAAGTAAGCAGTATTTCTATCACTTCCAACATATCTAGCAGAACTGGGGGTTTTCCTTCTGACAGGGCAATTCTCAACTTTATGGGTAACCATTTTGCAGATAAAACAACTCTTGGGCTTGACACATTTATCCAAATGATGCCCTGGTTCCCCACAGTTGTAGCAGATCACCTCAGAGTATGCCATAAGGCTCGAAGCAGGGGCAGGAGCAGTTTTCTAGATGTCATATCTCTTCTTTTGCTGATTCTTGCCTTGAGATTTCCCACTGATCTGAGAGTCAGAACCACCAGCAGATTGATCTTGGGCAATTACAGGAGCCTGCCCAGATTGTGCCCCCATTTGGGGCGGAGGTGGGCCGTACCACTGCCCAACCGGCGCTCCCCCCCATTGTGATAGGGGAAATTCATCGGAGTTCCTGGTTCCTGCTCATTCTCCAGCCAGATGTTGTCTCTCAGGAAGCAGAAATAACCACTAGACAGCTCAATTGAAGCAGATTGCAAGCCTAATTTCAATCTTCTACAGGTTTGGGGGAGAGGTAAGGTAGGGAATCCACCTGCTTTGGCTCCGGTGGCGTGCTGGTGGGCAGGAGTCCAGTCAAGCATTCCCATCTCGCAGCACGGCGTGGATCTCCTGAATTCACTTCTCCTTTCGCCCATCGAACGAACGCAATCGGCGGCTCACTGGGGTGGCGCATCCTGTGCTTCTCCGAGAAATCTCTTTCGAAGTAGATCCGCAGGGCTAGATTCAGCAGCTCCCAATCCACATGATCCTTGCACATCCGAGCATACCTGCGCGAGTGAGAGAACGAATTCGGTCCCTCCTCGGCTTCCTCCCTCGCAGCTTCCTCCTCTGCTTCCCTCCATTCGCGCGTGCACTGGGTCCAGGAGAGAGCGTCGTCGCGGATCCTCATCGCCCGCTCCCTCCATCTCCTCCCTCGAGTCTCCCGCAGCACCGCCGGCGCGACGGAGTCGAGCGGCTGGAGCATCCGCGGGAAGGCTTTGTAGACATGTGGGAGATGCATCTTGTACATCTGCCTGTCTCCCAGCCATTCCCCCGTGGATATGGTCGGCGACTCCATGGGGCGCGCGAGCGGACTTGCTGAGGGGGGCAGGCGCGCCCGGAGTCAGGAGGCGGGGGGTGGCGGCGAGATCTATTTTCCAATTACTCCCTCCTTTTTGGTTTATAGGGCTTAATTCAAAAATCTCACCAACCAAGGTAGATGATGAATGGTGGAATACTTTTTGTAGTTCGCAAAAGCACCTAATTAATGCACTTGTTTTCCTCAAAAAATTATGTTTATCAATGCATAAATTGCAATGCATGCATGCATAAAGTACATGCATTGGTCAATTTTCTCTTAATACTTGCATGCAATGATTTAATGCACCTTGGAATCTGAAGATGTGATGGAAAACAACCAAATTGAGCCTTATAAAATTGAAAAACTAAAATTTTGAGATAAGCCCTCTAAACCAAAAAGGAGGGAGTATGTGAACTAAACAGTCAACATATAAAATAATTTAAATATATATAATATAGTTAGAAGGGAAACGTAAGTTGGACCTGGCGTTCCTATTCTTATATAGAAAAATAGAACATACCTCTGTGTTTTCTTAAAAAAACATAAATTGGGCTGCCAAAAATAAAACCGCGGATGGGAGGTCCATAGGCCGGTCGATACATGATGGCCCTAAGAAAATACAAACAGGCCTATGGACCTCCCATCCGAGGTCGTGGGCTGCGCATGTTAAAAATGAAAGCATAGACGGGGCAGCCCAAAACCACGTCCAACACTTGCCAAAACTTCGTCCCTCGTTTTCTTTGTGTTTCGCACACTTGACATTGTGTGGGCATTTGGACTGTGCATCATATGAAGATGTGCTATGCATGAATGTTGATCAGTATGATGTTAACTGGCTGGTAGTTCCATTTTTGACCATGAATAAAACTTCCAACATGATGTTAACCCTGTTTGAAAAGGCCGTGTTAATATAAATGCTCTGCCTCTGGAAGTTGCAGTTTCTTATCTGAAACTAAACTTGCAGTTTCTAATCTGAAACTGAAACTTGCAGTTTCTTCTCTGAGAATCACATTGTCTGCACTTTTATACTCCCATGAAACTACATTTTGAAGTGCTAAAATAGATCTCTAGAATTCATAAAATACTTCATATGCTCTATACTGCAAATCTGAAATTCAAAAGACATTCATATCTTAAAGTACTCTCAAAATACACAACACAAAACACAATTCACAACCTGCAAATATTGACAACCCTAAGCTCATCCTGACAATTCACAACCTGCCTGACTATTGGGCTGGGAGGCAGCCCCCTCCTATTCCTCAGCGGCAGACAGCCGCCCCGTGAGACGATGTGAACGGCGAGGGAGACGATGGCGGGGAAGCGTCGTCGGGCCAACTGCTTTTCTCCTCTTGCAGTTGGGTTCGGTCGAAGAAGACTCCACCGACTCGCTCTGGCAGGACACCCTCACAAACGGCACCCTGTAGATGCTCGATCCTTCAATCTCTGGTGGATGCTCCATCTGGGATCGATACTCCCACCACCGCTCCCTCATGATCGGATTCGGTGAATCTGTTTGCTTCATGGCCCAGAGGAGCAGCTCTATGTACTCCGGCGTGACTCCCTCCAGGAGTATCCCGCATTTTCGCTCTGTTGCAGATATTTGGCCATGGATGTCGCCGTCGCTGCTAGTTGGTCCTTGTTGTCAAACCAAGACTGTATCTCCAACACCCTAGCTAGCTTCACAGGGTCGCCGTCTGCGATCCTCACGTATCGGTTGTACTCCTCCATCGATCTACTTCTTCACAGCACCTTCACTCGCCGGCAGTGGTTTTTGAATGGAAGAGGAGAGGAGCAGCGCTGGTTTCAGATTAGAACGGGAGAGGAGCGACGCTGGTTTTGGACTGGAACAGGAGAGGAGGGGCGGTGGTTTTGAAATGGAAGAGGAGAGGAGCGGCGCTGCATTTAGATTGGGAGACTAGTTAATGTGGGGTCACTTTCTTAATTGAAGGGTAAATTGATTTTTATTTTGATCCAGTCAGAGCGCGCCGGCCCTCTCGTCCAATTCTAAATCGCTGCTGCACACTCCTCTCCCTCTTCTCCATTGCAAAACCACCTCCTCTCCTATCCATCATCTCCATTCCAAAACCACCGTCTCGCCTCTCCCTCTTCTCTATTGCAAGACCGCCGTGTCTCCTCCATTTCCTAGACGCTTTGCTCCATAGCGCGGGCGCAATCCATGGATACAAAATTAGTATACTGTATACTATTTAAAGTCGAGGGCGGGGCTTTTCCTGCACGGTAGGCGGTGGGGCAGTTCTGCCTAGTCGGTTCGACAGAGACGCGAGAAGACGAGGGAGTGGGCTGCTGCAAACGTAGGGTTGTGTGATTTGACAACGAGTTACTGCTGGACAGGTGGGGCCCCGTGATTTCACTTGCCATTACCATTTTAACTGCGGCGCTACGACCGGCGTGAGTCTCCCAGATTCCTGACCACCTCCATACAGGTGCCTCTCCCAATGCTCCACCATGTAGTAGAGGCTGGCTCTTGCATGAGAGCCCACTTCTCCACTTTTTCCTTGCCTCTCTTTCCTCCACATATGCAAAAATGCCATGTAAAGCGCACTATTGTACTTACTTTTACTTGCTTCTACAGGTGCTTAAGCTTGCCACATAGGCATAAAGTCTGATGTGGCAAGTTAATCAAGAAGAGAGAGACTAGTTTGGTGACCCAAGGAAGAAACGGTGCTGAGCGCGTGTACCTAGGTGAAAAGACAATTAAAGTCTGATATAGCTAATTAAATGAAGCAAACTTAGCAACACCATTTCATTGGAAGAGGTCACTTCTTGACAAATGCAATAAATACACGCGCTTACTAGCACCATTTCTTCCTTGAGTATGAAGAAAGAGATAGAGAGGAGTAACAAAAAATACACTTATAGACAACCTTGTTGTAGTATGAGTGACTAAGTGATGACTATGTACGACATGCCAACATCAGATAGCCTAACACACTGTGTTAAATCTCCAAGGGCGCGGCCGCGCGAGCGATGTGACGGTCGTGGTAGGCGCGACCATGATACGGGCTGCTGGGAGCCCTTGGATCTGAGATCAAACGGTCGCATGCTAAGTTGCTGAAAATTTGCAGAATAACCCTCCAGGATAGGATATTCACCCATAGGTCTAGAATCACGCCATGCAACCATTCGATCTCAGATCCAAGGGCTCCCGGAAGCCCGTATCATGGGAGAATGGAAAGCCACAACCCTGTCATTCGCATGCTGGCAGTTCGCTCCTACTCGTCCCCGCACGTCCTTCAATACTACAGCGGTTCGCTCCTAGTCGTCTCGTCCATTCACATTACGGCAGTTCCACTAATCCTAACCCTCCTCCCAAATCCATGGTGTCCCAAATCTCCATGATCGGCGGTGAGTACAAGGTTAGAACCATCACCGGCGATGAGTTCGACGTAATCTACACCTGTTCTTCCGCGACGGTGAAAGGATGCCTTTCTCGCTTCAGACGCATGTTCGAAAACTCAGATGATGAGTGGGTCGCTGGGCTAGATGTTGAGTACACCATAGTCCAGGGACGAGAGAAGGATCTAAAGGACGAAAGAGGAAGAAGCCCGTCGTGATCCAGGTTTGCGTGCATGACTTATGCTTGGTCTACCACATATGCCATGCCGACGTTGAGTGCCAGGATTTTAAGGACTTCCTCGGGAGCAACCTAGTCAAATTCGTTACTGTAGACTTTGGTAACGACAAAGAAATCTTGGGTCGGATAGGCCTCGTTGTAGGCAACCCCTTCGACCTCCAGAAGAATCGGCTGGTGCCCTCTCGTCAGCCTTCAATGCTGACCCTGGCAGGATCCATGGTTCATCCTTCGTACGGTAAACTGGTGAAATCTCCATACACGTTTCATCGTCATGCATGGCAGTGGAATGTACTAGATATAGACCACATCCAGTACGCTGCAATGGATGGCAACCTTTGCTTCAATATCTACAAGGGTTGGATGAAGAGCAACTGCCAAGTGTGTGGTTCAAGCAAAGAAGTATCGGCCAAGAGGAAGAGGGACAAGGATGAAGTCGAGGACGTGGACGAGGACTCCGAGTAAGGTGGCGGTATCGTTGCTCATGGTGGTTCTAATGCAGTGTCTACCGGAACAATTGCAAAGTTTAATTCCAGGTGTGCTTAATTTCATTTGAGGGGTGTGTTGTGCTGAGCCCCCAGCAGAACTATGTTATGTTTCTTCTCGTTACTTTAACTCTTCAGTACGTACATACTAGTATTTCTTACATTTCATCTTTTAGTTGGTATAGTACTACCACTCGTTTCTTCACATTATATACGTACAATATATATGGCCAACATCATATAGCCAGCAGTTTAGTTGTCAAAAAAATTCAGGGTGCTTAGTTTTGTCAAAGAATTCCTTAGAGGGTGCTTGGATCCAAGGGACTTATTTTAGTCTGACTAAAAATAGTCTCTTTAAGAGGCTAAAGTTCCAAGCACCCGTGACTAAAGAGGGGCTAAAACTAGTCTTGAGACTAAATTTTTTTAGTCAGGGGTACCCCCACTAAAATGTTGATTAGTCCTCTCTCTACTCATTTAACTCCTCTCCTTTAACACAGGCGAGTTCTGGATTGGAGGGTTTGGAGGATAATAAATGCTCGTTAACTTGATTTTAGACTTTTTAGTATTTGGATCCAAGCATGGGTGAGGCTAGCATGTTTTAGTCCCACTACTTTTAGTCATGGGACTAAAACGTATCCAAGCACCCTCTTAGTTTTATTTGAGGGGTGGGTTGTGCTGGACACCATTATTGTGACTAGCCTTTTTAATAGCACTATATGCATAATTTGGCAACGAGCGCTCTCTATATGTACCACCTTTTTTTAATTTCAAGTTTTGCTCCATGGCGTAATCCATCGATACTACTGCTGTACAAAAGTATACATTTTTAAAAGGCTAGAGGGCGGGGCAGTCTAGCTTGGTCGGTTTCACGAGAGGCGAGGGCCTTTGTGATTTGATGGCTCATTACTGCTGGAAGGCGGGGCCTTGTGATTTGACTGCTCGTATAAATGCGCCGACGACCTGATCGAGGAGGAGCAAAGAACCGTGCGGTATACTCAAGTTCTCCACTGGAGTAGTACTGCGATGGAGGAGCACGAAACATGGCAGCCCAGTGCCATATGGCGATAAAAAATGATCTAATTTGCTAGTCATCTCATTGTTAGCATTGTTCTATTCATTCCCTCAAAAAAACATGGTTTTATTCATGCCTCGCAGAGAACGTGACACGTGCGGTGAAATACCCGAAGCAAAAGATGAAACACAGGAGCAAAAGAAGAAGGAAGATTATCACCCCAAATGATCTAATTCGCCGCGGAGTCGTAAATGCGTCTTCATCGCCTGCACGACCTCCATCTCCTTGCGCGTCTCCTCCGCCATCTTCATCATTGTGTCCATGACGCGGCATTTCTCAACGCGAGCCTTCATCATCTGTTCCACGGCCATATTACGTACCTTGACAGTAGCCGGGTGCTCGATGCGGAGCTTCGCCAACTCTTCCTTCTGTTCCATGGCGAGGGCCTGCAGCATCTTCATCGAGGAACTACTATTCTCATGCAGCTTCTTCCAGCCGGCGTTCTTCTCATTCAATAGGTCGATCTCGTGGCAGAGCTTCGCATTGTCCTCCCGAAGTCATAGGATTTCGCCGGCCGCCTTCTTCTCCGAGGCAATGCTCTTCTTCAGCAGCATCACCAAGCCGGCGGTCAACTCCCCCTGCTGATTGAGCTCAGTGGGCATGTCGTCGAGGCTCTCCTTCAGCAACTCCATCAAGCCTTGGATGAACTCCTTTTGCTTATTGAGCTGATCGGGCATGCCGTCGAGGGATAACGACTCCAGCTCCGCCGGCTCGGCATGTTCGCCTCCGCGGCTAGGGCGCTCCTGGGAGCCATCGCCTGCCCGTGAGAGATCTTTCAAGGTCTCTGCGTGGCGGCGAGCCCTCTTTTTTTTCTGCAGCCTTGGTTGCCGCTCCCTTGTTACGAGTAGTTCTCGACCTAGAGCTCCGCTCACCGGCCATGGCAATGACGGACGAAGAAGAAGCACTTATGAGGAGGAAAGGTAGAGTGATTTTCGGTTAGGTAGTTCCCCTTTTTATAACCGAAGTACTAGCACTAGTACTAATACCTGCATAGTGGGAACATGTTCAGGTTTGGTACGTACGACTAGTAGGTGTGAGCAGGCTTTCGAATGTGATGCGAACAAGGTAAATATTAATTGATGGTTTTGGTTTCGAGGCCCGAAACGGCTCCCGATGAGTTTAGCGGAACATAAATTTCAAGTACTACACTGCTCAAATGCGTAAATATTGAGTAGTATGTTACTGTCAAAAATTGGCACAAAATACGAAGAAGACCAATGGAAGTACTACTAGCAACCCACGATTTAACTACTCGCATGCGCGCAGTGGAGTAATAATGTCTTTCTTCCGCCCTCACGTCCACTCAATTTGCATGCACTGTATTAATCGACCATCAATGAAGTGAACGACTTTACACGCGTCAAATTATCACATGGGGTGGATCTTGGTACAAAATTGCGTCCGCCCGTGTACCCGCGTGGGCGTGCGAGGAATGAGTGCGTGCATGGCGTGCGTGCACATCTTCTCTTCGTGCATGTACCGCCAATATGGCTCAGGGAGGACAAGTACATTCTTCAGGAACCAGCAGCACGTCACTGTGATCAATCCACGCAAGGAGGTCGCGACAACGCCTATACATGTGCCATGTGTCTTCATGAACTGTAAGAGAGACACTGTGTAGCGTGCCATTGGTATTCTAGTTTACGTGTTTTGCACAAACTCGAAATACTAGTAAGGTACACGTGCATTGCACACATCAGATTTTGCAACCAAATTATGAATAAATACCACACTATAGCATGTAAGCTCTGAGTCATATATGCCTGATGTAGCCCTTTGTTTAATTCTTATAGTTCATCTCATTCAAAATCAATTAGTTTTTATAAAAAAGCTAAGAACGCAGGAATAGGAAAAACATGGGATTATAGTGGAATGTCGTCTTGAATCCTACAGGATTGTGCGAGTGTTTGATTGTGCATAGAAAAAACATAGAATTCTTTCGAAGAGGTTTGAGTGGATGGGATGTTTCCTATGAAATCTAGTGCAAATGAATCATATGGAAAAATTCCTATGGTTTACAATCCTACGAATCAAACAACCAAGATAGGAAAAATTCCTAATGATTAGAATCTTCCAAAATTCCTTTGAGAATCCTTTGAATCAAAGAAGCCCTTAATATATTTTATGATTCATGGAATTGTGCGTTGTAAAGCATAAAGTAAAAACAAATAATGGCAATTCAACTATAAAAAAAAAGTTTGGGCAGTTATGATACGGAAGAATCTAGAACAAAAGAGAACCACTTTTGTTTTGAGGTTTGTGCATTATGCTTAAGTTCAACCATGGAGTCTGCTAGATTGTACATGTGGCAAAATCCGGTGGGTGGGCTAGAAGATGGTGCGAGGGGCCGAGTGGAGGGAGACTATGAAGGAATGCACAAGTGGAGATCGATATTTAGAGAGAGGGGGCGAAAACGTGCGCTGATGCGCGCAGTGGCGGAGCCATGAAAAATAAATGAGCTAGGGGGCCAAGCATTGCTAATCCTTTACGAGGAGGGTCAATTCATGAACTTAAACCATTTTAGCGGCAATTGTCTAATGATCACATTCATATTAGCCTTGATATATAGTGTTGTTAGGGGGAGGGGTGCAGGGCCCTTACTGCCCCCTGTCTTTGCCATTGTGCACGCGTCTGAGAGATGAAGAGGAAGGCATGGATGATGAGAGGGGGCGTTGGATACATAACTAATGTGGGTGTATTAGCTATATATGTTAATCCTATACAGAGATATAGATTGATCGATGTGGACGTGGGAAAGAGGGTGAGACCTCACTGGATATATCGATTGATCGATTTGTGTGGAAAACTATGAAAGACCTAGCTATATACACACATACATAGAGGAACATTGATTGTTGCGCATGCACGCGTGAGAGATAAAGAATGCCTGATATGATGGAGAGGGGGATGTGTGTTGGTGTGTGTCTTCATGGGAGACCGACCTGAAGAAAAAGATTGCATGCGTGCGATGGATAATGCCGACTGATAGTGTGTGCATGCATGCACGAGAGAAAGTTAGTTGTACACTTATAAAGAGAAGACTACTGTGTGGGTGTAAAAGTATAGCTGAATAGGTGAGGTCACAAGCAATGTAAAGTTGAATTCAAATATTTGAATAAGAGATCCTGATGTTTGAAACCCATGCATGCATGAATATAACGGAGATCTGCGCGGTGCGGTTTGGAAACGAGCATGTTGTCATGTATACACATTGAACAAGGTCAGGCTGATTTGAATTTGAGATACCGATGGCACATATCATTTGGCCACGTCGCATCCGTGCATGGACACACTATTCTAATTGGAGATGATGGGCGGCTTTTGCATCACATATCTATATCTATACCCCTATATATATATATTGTGTGCGGGTAACTTTAACTTTGAAAGATGGTCGTTGGATGAGGCGAATCCGATGGACCAAAGATGGAAAATTTGAGCACTACTGGCCGTTGGATATCATCTAGATTCCACCAGATTTCGCCACATGTATAATCTAGAAGACTCCATGGTTGAACTTAAGCATAATGCACAAACATCAAAACACAAGCACTTCTTATTTGTTCTAGAATCTTCCGTATCAGAATTGCCTAAATGTTTTTCTACATGATTTGCCATTATTTGTTTTTACTTTATGTCTTACGACGCACAATTCCATGAATCTTAAAATAGATTAGCTTTCTTATAAAAACTAGATGATTTTGAATGAAATGAACTATAAGAATTAAACGAACATCTACATCATGCATATATGACTCAAAGCTTGCATGCTATAATGTGGTATTTATTCATAATTTGGTTGCCAAATCTCATGCGTGCAATGCTCGTGTACCTTACTCTAGTCTAAATGGTGTTTGTGTGTGTGTTGTGCGTGTTGAGGTGCAAATTGTCTTTTTTTTGGTACACGTTAAGCTTGTTCTTCCGAAATTTCAAGCCGCGCCTTGTTATGCCGAAAATTCAAGCTAGTGTCTCTGTCTATCGTGCTGCGAAACTCCCGCCTCTTCAACCCGCACCTTGTTAGCCCGAAATATTTAAGATATATCTTTGTCTCGTTGTGCTCCAACAACTCCCTCCATGTCAACTCGCGCCTTGCTATTCCGAAATTACAACGCGCACGAAAACTCCCACCTCCTGTGAAATCCAGACACGTGAAATGCCCGTGGTACCCCTGAACCGAAAGAACCGCCTCAAATTGGTGGGGGTACTTTTGTAACTTAACCCACATTTCGGACAAGCGCGTCTCTAAGACATGGTTCCCCACTGCCATCCCATCCGCCCACCCATTCGTACACCGAGGCCGCGAAAACCCGCGACGAAACCCCACACCCTGCTCCGTCCGCCACCCAGCCGGAGCCTCTTCCCCGACGACGTCGTCCACAGCAATACCTCAACGTCCCTCATCCACCGTACCGGATGAGGATCCGTCGTCGATCTCATCATCCCGCCGGTTCAGCCACCCCGTCCTCCATCTCCAAGGAGCTACCCCGACGTTCCCCTTGTCTTTCGCGCCACCTCCATTCCCACACCGCCGTCTTCACCTGCAACATCGGAAGAGCATGATCATCACCGTTTTCTCAGATGAAGCTGCGGCCTAATCGGCGCCACCAAAGAGGTTGTACACTAATCGCTGCATTTTCTTCTTGATTCGATCTCATGGTGCTGCCGGCGCTCGGTCCTGAGCCGACACGGCGCGGCTCCATCCACGGCGGCGTCGCCGGCCACTTCCTCCACGGCATCGCTCCCTCGGCGGTGACGTCCACATCAGTAGGACCAGCTGCTGCTTTAGCTCTCGCTCACGCTGCTGCTCTGCTCTTGCTCTCGGTCCCCTGCCTGGTCTGCTCTTGCTATTGCTCTTGCTCGTGCTGCTGCTCTCGCTCTTGCTCTTGCTTGCGATGCTGCTCCGATTTAGCTACACTTCAGTCGACTGAATCGACTTTGGGGTCAGTCGATTTTCAAGTGGTGGGGGGCTCGCTGTAACGCCCTCGATGCGGCTATGTCTCCCACGTGTCGAGGCACGACTTAGAGACATAGGCGCATTGAAAGCAATGTCGCAAGTCGGGAATCATTACACAACCCAAGTACATATATAATATAAAGGGGAATAATATCATAGTTGGCTTACACTCGCCACGTCACATCAAAGTACATAAATAACATCCATCATACAATCACTCATGGCCCGACTACGGCGCCAAAATAGAAAAGACCCCCAACAAGCGACTAAACCCTGAATCGAACCCCGAATAGGCACCCCTACTGATCATCAGGAAAAGACACATAGTAACGCTGAGAGTCCTCGTCGTACTCCCACTTCAGCTCGAGCGCGCCATCCGGAGAAGTATCATCGGTCCCTGCATCTGGTGTAATAGTAATCTGTGAGCCACAAAGGACTCAGCAATCTCACACCCTCGCGATCAAGACTATTTAAGCTTAATAGGTAGAAAAGGGGTAATGTAAGTGGAGCTGCAGCAAGCGACTAGCATATATGGTGGCTAACTTATTCGCAAAGTAGAGCGAGAAGAGGAGGCAAAGCACGAGCGGAAACTATATAGAGCAGCCTACGCAAACATAACTCCAACGCCGTGTCCACTTCCCGGACTCCGCTGAGAAGAGGCCATCACGGCAACACACGCAGTTGATTCATTTTAATTATTTAAGGTTCAAGTTATCTACAACCGGACATTAACAAATTCCCATCTGCCCATAACCGCGGGCACGGCTTTCGAAAGATCAATCCCTGCAGGGGGGTCCGAACTTAGCCCATAACAAGCTCTCAGGGTCAACGAAGGAATAGACCTCCACCCAGGACCCACCGATCAGACTCGGTATCCCGGTACAACAAGATGATTCGATAGGTCAAAACTAGTCCAGGAACACCGCCCGAATGTGCCGACAAATCCCGATAGGAGCTGCACATATCTCTTTCTCAGGGCACACTCAGATGAACACTACGTACAACTAAAACCAACCCTCGAGTTGCCCCGAGGTGGCGCTGCAAGTGGCTCGGTTCGGACCAACACTCAGAGGAGCACTGGCCCGTGGGGGGGCTAAAATAAAGATGACCCTCGGATCCGGAAACCCAAGGGAAAGAAAAGGGTAGGTGGAAAATGGTAAAACCAATGTTGGGCATTGCTGGAAAAGCTTTAATCAAGGCGAACTATCAAGGGGTTCCCATATAGCCCAACCGCGTAAGGGACGCAACAATCCGGGAACATAACACCCATATGACGGAAACTAGGGCGGCAAGAGTGGAACAAAACACTAGGCGAGAAGCCGAGCCTTCCACCCTTTACCAAGTATATAGATGAATAAAGATAACATAGCAAAATAATGATATCCCAACAAGTAAATAAGTGTTCCAACAAGGAACGGCTCCAAACTTCACCTGCAACTAGAAACGCTATAAGAAGGCTGAGCAAAGCGGTAACATAGCCAATCAATGGTTTGCTAGGACAAAGGTGGGTTAGAGGCTCAATCATGGCAATTGGGAGGCTGACAAGCAAGTGGTAGGCATCGTAGCATTGTCAAAGCAAAAGAGCAAGCAAACTAGCATAGCAAAGATAGTAGTGATTTCAAGGGTGTGATCATCTTGCCTACACAGTTGTCAGAGTTGATTGGATCCTCAAAAGAAAACTCAACGGGCTCCTCGTTAGCGAACTCGTCTCCCGGCTCTAACCAACAATACAAACAAGCAACAAGGATACAATCAACCACGTGCAAGGGCAACCAAAAAGACGCAAAGAAGATATGTTATGCGGGATGCGATGCGGGATGCAAAATGCAAGATGTGACAGGAAATGCATGAACCTGGCCTCAACTTGGAAAACTAAGTGTGCCACTGGATAGAGGGGAAGAAATCCCCTGAAAACGATATAAAGATCATGGCAATCGGAGCTACGGTGTAGAAATGGCAAGCGATTTACTAAACGAACCGATCTGCGATTTACAGCAAGTAGGCTCCTAAATGCAACAAAATGAACATGCTACAGCCACCAAACATGAAAACAAATTGCATGGAAGTGATGTACTCAAGAAGCTTAACAAATCACCAGGACTGAGGCATAGGCAAATTCATCCATTAAGGGCTTCAAACAAGCATGGCAAAACTGAATAAGCAAAATAGATTTCAGACTTAGCGAAATTAACGCTAGTCTGAAATTTCAGACCATGATGCTCTCTTCGGAGCAGCAAAACAACATGAAGCAAAACCTGAACATGGCAAGTAAGAGCATGGCATGGAGCTACTCAACAAGCTTAAAAAAACACCCAAAATGACCTGGGGCCAAAAGGGTTCACAAAATACTCTACCGAGCACACGAACATCGATGAAACACAATCAATTTTCAGACTTAGTGAAAACTGGGACATGCTGAAATTATAACTCACGGAGGCATGTAAACGAGCTTGATGCACTCACTACGGTGCAAGTCATGGCAAGGCAAGCATATATCCATTAAGAAGGCACAAAATGCTAGCTAGACATGGCAAGAACAATGGCATAGCATGCATGGATCACTAGCAATAGCTCCGTCAAAATCACAAAAGAGTTCACGATCTGCCCAAAACAACAACTATGCAAAAGTTGAGCTCGATTGAGTCAACCTAGGGTGCTCCAACATAACAAGTAAAGACATGGATAGATTAAGCACAATAAGCATAACAAATCACTCTTACTGATCATCCTCAAAAGAGGCACGGATCACTAGGAAACAAGCTGGACATATAGCATCGTGAACTAAAACATCCCAGACTTAGTGATTTTCACTAAGTCCCTGAAATCAGTAAACTTAGGTAGCCCTCTTCGCAAACTTGCACAAGACAACACACACATCCTAAAAATGCATGGGAGGCACCTCTGGAAAGAAAACAACATGCTTAACAATTCATCCCAAAGGGGCACAGGCATATCATGCACGGATTAAACATGGCAAAAATGACAAAAGTGCATGATGAACTAACGGATCTGCAATTTAACTCATGATGCCTCCTTACAACAGCATTTTGGGCACCAAGATGACCTTAAATGCAAATGATGCAATGGAATGAAATGATGTACTCGTCGAGACGAAGATTTTGATATATCATATGCCCAAATCGGAGCTACGGATGCAAAGTTATGGCAGGTCAAACATAGCACGAAAAACTGGAATATTAGGTCAAAAGTCAACCGAGGAGAATTTCAGATCCAGATCCAGCGCGGTTCCCGAGGTCGCCGGAATCACTGTTCACGCCGGGACTTGAGCTCGCCGGCTCGCCGGCCGGGAGGAAGGGGACGGCGGGGCCGAGCGCGCCCGGCGGCGGCGCGGGCCGGGCGGCAGGGCGGCGAGGGATCCGGCTCCGGTGGCGGCCGGGGCGACCGGCGACGACGACGACCGGCGCCGGCGATGAGCTCCCGCGGCGGAGTGGCGACCGGCTTCGGAGGGGAAGGGCGCGGGGCGCGCGGGTGGCAGCGGTGGCCGGATCGGACCGCGGGGGCCCCGGATGGGCCTCGCGGGCTTCGGCGGCGGGCGGCGGCACGCGCCACGTGGCAGCTTGCCACTGGTGCGGGCGGCGGCGGCGATGGAGCGGACGCTGTCCGGCGCGGGCCGGACACGTCCGTCGGCGGCGGAGGAGGGAGATTTGCTTTTTTTTAGGGTTTCGAGAGGGGATCCGGGATTTGGAGGAGGGGGTCTATTTATAGACCTAGAGGGAGCTAGGAGAGTCCAAATGAGGTGCGCTTTTCGCCCACACGATCGTGATCGAACGACCGAGACGATGGAGCAGAGTTTGGTGGGTTTTGGGCCAAAATGGAGGGGTGTTGGGCTGCACACACACGAGGCCTTTTCGGTCCCTCGGTTAACCGTTGGAGTATCAAACGAAGTCCAAATGACCCGAAACTTGACAGGCGGTCTACCGGTAGTAAACCAAGGCCGCATGGCAAGTCTCGGTCCAATCTGGAAATGTTTAATCCCCACACACGAAAGAAAGCTAGAAATGCTACCGGAGGAGAACGAAGCGCCGGAATGCAAAACGGACAACGGGGAAAATGCTCGAATGCATGAGATGAACATGTATGAAAATGCAATGCACGTGATGACATGATATGAGATGCACAAAAAAACAAAACAACACACGGAGACAAAGACCCGAACCCGAGAATTAAATATAACTTAATGCCGGAAACGGCAAGAGTTGGAGTACAATTCAGGAAGGTTACATATGGGGCATTACAACACTCCACCACTACGAAAAGATCCCGTCCCGAGATCTAGGACTGAAAGAACTCCGGGTACTCAGAACGGAGGTGATCCTCGCGTTCCCAGGTAGCTTCATGGTCGGAATGGTGTGACCACTTGACTTTGAGAAATTTGATCGACTTGTTGTGAGTTTTGCGTTCAGTCTCTTCAAGGATTGCAACTGGGTGCTCACGGTAGGAGAGATCTTCTTGGAGCTCAATGTCCTCGAAGTTGACGGTGCGCTCAGGCGTCTTGAAGCATTTACGTAGTTGTGAGACATGGAACACATCATGAACATTGGCAAAGGTTGCAGGAAGCTCGAGTTGATAGGCGAGGTCGCCTCTCTTGCTGACAATCTTGAAAGGCCCAACGTATCTGGGGGCAAGCTTCCCTTTGATACCGAAGCGACGAGTCCCTTTCATAGGAGAGACACGGAGGTAGACATGATCTCCGATCTCGAAAGCCAAATCACGGTGCTTACTATCATAGTAGCTCTTCTGGCGAGATTGGGCTGCTTTGAGGTTATCACGAATGACCTTGCACATTTCTTCTGCCTCTGTGATCAGGTCATTACCCAGCAGCTGACGTTCACCGGTTTCAGACCAGTTGAGAGGTGTACGGCACTTCCTACCATACAGAATTTCAAATGGGGCCTTGCCGGAACTTGCTTGGAAACTGTTGTTGTACGAGAATTTAGCATAAGGAAGGCAATCCTCCCACTTCATGCCGAAGGAGATAACACAAGCTCTGAGCATATCTTCAAGAATCTGGTTGACACACTCGACTTGACCGCTTGTTTGAGGATGGAAAGCAGTGCTGAAGCGAATGCTGGTGCCCATGGCCTTCTGAAAAGAATCCCAGAACTTGGAGGTAAAAATGCGGCCACGGTCTAAAGATATCACTTGAGGAATACCGTGCAGAGAGACAATTCGAGAGGTGTAGAGCTCCGCTAATTGAGCTGCAGTGATTGACTCTTTGATAGGCAGGAAATGAGCCACTTTGGTGAGCTTGTCGATGACAACAAATATAGCATCATTGCCATGCTTGGACTTTGGAAACCCAGTCACGAAGTCCATTTCAATGTGGTCAAACTTCCATTCTGGAATGGCGAGAGGTTGGAGGAGACCTGCTGGCCTTTGGTGTTCTGCTTTCACTCTTCTGCAGACATCACATTCATTCACGAATTGAGCGATCTCGCGCTTCATTCGAGTCCACCAATAAGTTTGCTTGAGACCTTGATACATCTTCGTGCTCCTAGGGTGGATGGAGAGGAGAGAGTTGTGAGCCTCATTCATGATCACTTTACGAAGTTCACCTTTGGGCACAACAATTCGATCCTCGAAGAAGAGAGTGTCCTTGTCATCAAGTCGGTAGCACTTGTACTTGGACTGACTCTTTGCAATACCAATCTTCACCTTTTTCACCATAGCATCAAGAAGCTGGGCTTGGCAAATCTGGTCTTCCAAGGTAGGAGAAACTTGAAGGTTGGCGAGGAAACCTTGAGGAACAACTTGCAGATTAAGTTTGCGGAAAGCTTCACAAAGCTCGTGTTGATAAGGCTTGAGAATCAGACTGTTGCAATATGCTTTTCTGCTCAAAGCGTCAGCAATCACATTAGCCTTGCCTGGAGTATACTCGATACTCGGATTGTACTCTTGAATCATTTCGACCCATCGAGTCTGCCTGAGGTTGAGATTAGGCTGAGTGAAGATGTACTTGAGACTCTTGTGATCAGTGAAAATGTCCACTTTCCTTCCCAAGAGAAGATGTCTCCAAGTCAACAATGCATGCACAACTGTCGCCAACTCGAGATCATGAGTGGGGTAGTTCTTCTCATTAGGCTTCAACTGGCGAGAGGTATAAGCAACAACTTTCTTCTCTTGCATCAGTACTGCACCGAGACCTTGGAGAGAGGCATCACAAGAGACCTCGTACGGCTTGGTTTCATCGGGCGGAGTCAGAACTGGAGCAGTGATCAATTTCTCTTTCAAAGTGTTGAAAGCAACATCACACTCCGGAGACCAAACGTACTTGACGTGCTTCTGAAGAAGATTTGAGAGAGGCTTCGCGATCTTGGAGAAGTTCTCAACGAATCTTCGGCAGTAACTTGCAAGACCGAGGAAGCTACGGAGTTGCTTCACATTCTGAGGAGGTTCCCAATTAACGATTGCAGACACCTTCTCAGGATCCACGGAAATGCCCTTGGCAGAGATAATATGGCCAAGATAAAGAACCTCATCGAGCCAAAACTCACACTTGGAGAACTTGGCGTAGAATTGATGTTCCCTTAGCTTGTCAAGAACCAAACGCAAGTGTTTGGCATGATCTTCCTTGTTCTTCGAGAAAACTAGGATGTCGTCGAGATAGACCAAAACGAAGTCGTTGGTGTAGGGGTTGAAGATGAAGTTCATCATGCGAGGGAACGTTGGAGGAGCATTGGTGAGGCCAAAAGACATAACAGTGTATTCATATGACCCATAGCTTGTTCTAAACGCCGTCTTTGGAATATCTTGCTCACGAATGCGAATTTGGTGATAACCCATACGGAGGTCAAGCTTGGAGAATACTTGGGCACCCTTGAGTTGTTCGAACAGCTCATTGATGTTGGGAAGTGGATATTTGTTCTTGATGGTCTTCTTGTTCAATGGACGATAATCAACACAAAGTCGGTCCGTTCCATCCTTCTTCTTCACAAAAAGAACACCACAACCCCACGGAGAAGTACTAGGCCGAATGAGACCCATCCTTTCTTGAACATCGAGTTGTTTCTTCAACTCCTTCAACTCTTCGGGGCCGAGCTTGTAAGTCCGTTTGCACACAGGTTCCGTACCGGGCTCAAGTTCAATAACAAATTCAACCGGCCGGTTTGGAGGCATGCCTGGGAGTTCTTCAGGGAAGACATCTTGATACTCACAAACAACCGGAATCTGCGAAATAGCATCCAATTCACCCTTTTCATTGAGAGAGAACAACCGGATGGTATTATCCCGAGCAGCAAAGACGATGACATCTTCAGACGAATGAGTCAGTTGAATCTGCCTGGCTGCACAATCGAGGTGAGCCTTGTGTTTAGAGAGCCAGTCCATCCCAAGAATGAGGTCGATATCAGAATTACCAAGAACCACCGGAGAAGAGAGAAACTTGTAATCGCCCAATGTGATAGAAATATCCGGGACACAATTGTTAGAAGTCATTTGCTTGCCCGGAGACACAATCTTCAACGGAACAGGAATCCTTTCGGTCACAATATCATGCTTGGCCACAAATGGAGTTGAAATAAAAGAAAGCGATGCACCAGTGTCAAAAAGTACTTTAGCGGGAACATCGTTAACAGGAAGGTTACCCATAATCACATTCGGCGAGTCCTCTGCCTGAGCTGCATTCAGCAAGTTGACCTTGGCGTGCTTGCGATTATGCTTGACCACAGCTGTACTTGCCGATCTGACAGGAGGAGGAGGAGGAAGACGCCTCTGGTTGAAACACTTGTTGGCATAGTGACCCTTCTATTGGCACTTGTTGCACGTGACCTCTGAGAGCGGACAGTGGTACGGAGCACTCGATCTTGAAGCTTGAGACGAAGTCTTGTTCTGAAAGCCTGGGTTGGGTGGGTGGGATGAACCACTGCCACCTTTGCTCTTCTGCTGATACGGCTGACGAAACGGAGGAGGAGGAAGCCAATACTTCTGCTGCTTGGCCACTTGAGTAGAGGAAGAAGGCGTAGTGTCTCTGACTCGCTTCCTGGAAGCATCACACCTTAGCTGAGCAGCCTCTTGCTTCAGTGCCATGTTGTAGAACTCATCGTATCTCAGCGGCTCGAAGAGCACAAGAGCGAGCTGAATTTCTTCACGAAGACCACCCCTGAACTGATAGATCATGCTCTTCTCGTCAGGAACATCCTTCTTGGCAAAACGGGTGAGCTTCTGGAACAACTTGTTGTAGTCATAGACAGACAAAGAGCCTTGCTTCAGATTGCGGAATTCTTCACGTTTGCTTTCAGTCACACTTTGAGGAATGTGATGAGCTCGAAAATCACGACGGAAATCATCCCAAGTGATCAAACGTCCACCTCTGGAATCCCGGTACTGCTGAAACCACTCTGCGGTCTGATCCTTGAGCTGGAAAGACGCGAACTTGACGAAATCTTCAGGTCTGACGTTGCTACATTCAAAATGCTTGCCCAGATCGACTAACCAATCATCAGCATCGGTAGCCTCAACGCAGTTACTGAACGTCTTTGGACCATTTGCGAGGAACTGAATCAGAGTTGCAAATTGGTTCTGGTTGTTGCCTTGATTCCCTTGACTGCTTTGATTCCGCTCTTGGATGATTTGCATGATCAGCTGAGTATTTGCATTAGTAGCAGCCATCACAGCTTGCCATGCTTCCGGAGGAGGCGGAGGTGGCGGAGGATCTTGATTCTGGTTCTGACTGGTGCTCTTAGCGGGAGCCATCCTGAAGAGGTTGACCACCGTTAGCACACAAATAGAGAAATATAGAAGGTGAAACCAACGGAATGAAAATTGCAACATAAAGTCTTCACATCCGAACAGAATGAACGAATGCACTTCTCTTGAAGTGGTCACATATTCCTAAATTGCGAAGCCGCGAAGAATCAGGTAGAGGAGGTACATCAACGAGGGATGGAATCAACATATGACGTTGAAGCAGAAGGAATACCACAAATCGAAATAAAACCAAGGGTTGGCTTGCGGAATAAGCCGGAACAAACACATGATAGAAATTTCGTCCGAAGTGTTCGTGGTAGGACCTACACGGGCTCGACCGTACAGCACCATCATGTACAAGGCAGTGCACATGACATACGAAGCGTCCCCGAGTCAGCATAGCCAAGGACTCTTTAAGACACAACGAGGCCACTGTAAAATCGACCGTGAATAGGCGAACCACTAGACGTCGAACCCCAATTTCATACCATACATCTGTTGGAAAGATATCCTAAGGCTACTTGAATTCCCACCTATGAAACTCCCGAAACTTTCCGGTTATGCAATTAGGTGTTGGGGATACAGGGGAAGCATAATATCTCACCCAAGCTAGCAAATCCTACATCCAGTTGCATCCATCCTTCAACACATAACCAAGAAACCTTCGGAAACCATCTATCTCAACCTTCGAAAAGCATCCGTTATACAAGTTATGGCGATACTCCCGAACTCCCGCCCCAGTACTGGGTGGCGTCGAGGTTATCTCACCAATGAACTGCATAAAGGAGATTTTCGATGTCGCGCACATATCTCAAGTATACCAGAATTGCAACGATAGAATTATGATGACAACACCTCGGAGCTCAACTCCCCGGGACACTTCCACTAAACCCCTGACAGGAGGCACCAAGACAGTATTCTCATCATAAGCCATCGGAACAAAACCAAGATACTCGCGTGATCCTAAAAAAAATTTAGTGAAATTTGAGAAGAGAAGAGTCAAAACTCTACGTCAGGATGCCTTACCAGAGCGATGAGGAGACTGGGAAGTAAAAAAGAATTCCTAAGCTCTCCGATATATAATTCCTAAGGACTCAAAACATTTTTCTAGACACAACTCGGCTGCTAAAAACGATCAAGCAATGGGGCTCCTAAGGTCGGGGAAGGCTCTGATTACCAACTTGTAACGCCCTCGATGCGGCTATGTCTCCCACGTGTCGAGGCACGACTTAGAGACATAGGCGCATTGAAAGCAATGTCGCAAGTCGGGAATCATTACACAACCCAAGTACATATATAATATAAAGGGGAATAATATCATAGTTGGCTTACACTCGCCATGTCACATCAAAGTACATAAATAACATCCATCATACAATCACTCATGGCCCGACTACGGCGCCAAAATAGAAAAGACCCCCAACAAGCGACTAAACCCTGAATCGAACCCCGAATAGGCACCCCTACTAATCATCAGGAAAAGACACATAGTAACGCTGAGAGTCCTCGTCGTACTCCCACTTCAGCTCGAGCGCGCCATCCGGAGAAGTATCATCGGTCCCTGCATCTGGTGTAATAGTAATCTGTGAGCCACAAAGGACTCAGCAATCTCACACCCTCGCGATCAAGACTATTTAAGCTTAATAGGTAGGAAAGGGGTAATGTAAGTGGAGCTGCAGCAAGCGACTAGCATATATGGTGGCTAACTTATTCGCAAAGTAGAGCGAGAAGAGGAGGCAAAGCACGAGCGGAAACTATATAGAGCAGCCTACGCAAACATAACTCCAATGCCGTGTCCACTTCCCGGACTCCGCCGAGAAGAGGCCATCACGGCAACACACGCAGTTGATTCATTTTAATTATTTAAGGTTCAAGTTATCTACAACCGGACATTAACAAATTCCCATCTGCCCATAACCGCGGGCACGGCTTTCGAAAGATCAATCCCTGCAGGGGGGGTCCCAACTTAGCCCATAACAAGCTCTCACGGTCAACGAAGGAATAGACATCCACCTAGGACCCACCGATCAGACTCGGTATCCCGGTACAACAAGATGATTCGACAGGTCAAAACTAGTCCAGGAACACCGCCCGAATGTGCCGACAAATCCCGATAGGAGCTGCACATATCTCTTTCTCAGGGCACACTCAGATGAACACTACGTACAACTAAAACCAACCCTCGAGTTGCCACGAGGTGGCGCTGCAAGTGGCTCGGTTCGGACCAACACTCAGAGGAGCACTGGCCCGTGGGGGGCTAAAATAAAGATGACCCTCGGGCTCCGAAAACCCAAGGGAAAGAAAAGGGTAGGTGGCAAATGGTAAAACCAATGTTGGGCATTGCTGGAAAAGCTTTAATCAAGGCGAACTATCAAGGGGTTCCCATATAGCCCAACCGCGTAAGGGACGCAACAATCCGGGAACATAACACCGATATGACGGAAACTAGGGCGGCAAGAGTGGAACAAAACACTAGGCGAGAGGCCGAGCCTTCCACCCTTTACCAAGTATATAGATGAATTAAGATAACATAGCAATATAATGATATCCCAACAAGTAAATAAGTGTTCCAACAAGGAACGGCTCCAAACTTCACCTGCAACTAGAAACGCTATAAGAAGGCTGAGCAAAGCGGTAACATAGCCAATCAATGGTTTGCTAGGACAAAGGTGGGTTAGAGGCTCAATCATGGCAATTGGGAGGCTGACAAGCAAGTGGTAGGCATCGTAGCATTGGCAAAGCAAAAGAGCGAGCAAACTAGCATAGCAAAGATAGTAGTGATTTCAAGGGTGTGATCATCTTGCCTGCACAGTTGTCAGAGTTGACTGGATCCTCAAAAGCAAACTCAACGGGCTCCTCATTAGTGAACTCGTCTCCCGGCTCTACCCAACAACACAAACAAGCAACAAGGATACAATCAACCACGTGCAAGGGCAACCAATAAGGCGCAAAGATGATATGCTATGCGGGATGCGATGCAGGATGCAAAATGCAAGATGTGACAGGAAATGCATGAACCTGGCCTCAACTTGGAAAACTAAGTGTGCCACTAGATAGAGGGGAAGAAATCCCCTGAAAACGATATAAAGATCATGGCAATCGGAGCTACGGTGTAGAAATGGCAAGCGATTTACTAAACGAACCGATCTGCGATTTACAGCAAGTAGGATCCTAAATGCAACAAAATGAACATGCTACAGCCACCAAACATGAAAACAAATTGCATGGCAGTGATGTACTCAAGAAGCTTAACAAATCACCAGGACTGAGGCATAGGCAAATTCATCCATTAAGGGCTTCAAACAAGCATGGCAAAACTGAATAAGCAAAACAGATTTCAGACTTAGCGAAATTAACGCTAGTCTGAAATTTCAGACCACGATGCTCTCTTCGGAGCAGCAAAACAACATGAAGCAAAACCTGAACATGGCAAGTAAGAGCATGACATGGAGCTACTCAACAAGCTTAACAAAACACCCAAAATGACCTGGGGCCAAAAGGGTTCACAAAATACTCTACCGAGCACACGAACATCGATGAAACACAATCAGTTTTCAGACTTAGTGAAAACTGGGACATGCTGAAATTATAACTCACGGAGGCATGTAAACGAGCTCGATGCACTCACTACGGTGCAATTCATGGCAACGCAAGCATATATCCATTAATAAGGCACAAAATGCTAGCTAGACATGGCAAGAACAATGGCATAGCATGCATGGATCACTAGCAATAGCTCCGGCAAAATCGCAAAAGAGTTCACGATCTGCCCAAAACAACAACTATGCAAAAGTTGAGCTCGATTGAGTCAACCTAGGGTGCTCCAACATAACAAGTAAAGACATGGATGGATTAAGCACAACAAGCATAACAAATCACTCTTACTGATCATCCTCAAAAGAGGCACGGATCACTAGGAAACAAGCTGGACATATAGCATCGTGAACTAAAACATCCCAGACTTAGTGATTTTCACTAAGTCCCTGAAATCAGTAAACTCAGGTAGCCCTCTTCGCAAGCTTGCACAAGACAACACACACATCCTAAAAATGCATGGGAGACACCTCTGGAAAGAAAACAACATGCTTAACAATTCATCCCAAAGGGGCACAGGCATATCATGCACGGATTAAACATGGCAAAAATGACAAAAGTGCATGATGAACTAACGGATCTGCAATTTAACTCATGATGCCTCCTTCCAACAGCATTTTGGGCACCAAGATGACCTCAAATGCAAATGATGCAATGGAATGAAATGATGTACTCGTCGAGACAAAGATTTTTATATATCATATGCCCAAATCGAAGCTACAGATGCAAAGTTATGGCAGGTCAAACATAGCACGAAAAACTGGAATATTAGGTCAAAAGTCAACCGAGGAGAATTTTAGATCCAGATCCAGCGCGATTCCCGAGGTCGCCGGAATCACTCTTCACGCCGGGACTTGAGCTCACCGGCGAGGAACTTGGCGCGGAGGCGGCTCGCCGGCCGGGAGGAAGGGGACGGCGGGGCCGAGCGCGTGCGGCGGCGCGGGCCGGGCGGCAGGGCGGCGAGGGATCCGGCTCCGGTGGCGGCTGGGGCGACCGGCGACGACGACGACCGGCGCCGGCGACGAGCTCCCGCGGCGGAGTGGCGACCGGCTTCGGAGGGGAAGGGCGCGGGGCGCGCGGGTGGCGGCGGTGGCCGGATCGGGCCGCGGGGGCCCCGGATGGGCCTCGCGGGCTTCGGCGGCGGGCGGCGGCGCGCGCCATGTGGCAGCTTGCCACTGGTGCGGGCGGCGGCGGCGATGGAGCGGACGCTGTCCGGCGCGGGCCGGACACGTCCGTCGGCGGCGGAGGAGGGAGATTTGCTTTTTTTTAGGGTTTGGAGAGGGGATCCGGGATTTGGAGGAGGGGGTCTATTTATAGACCTAGAGGGAGCTAGGAGAGTCCAAATGAGGTGCGGTTTTCGCCCACACGATCGTGATCGAACGACCGAGACGATGGAGCAGAGTTTGGTGGGTTTTGGGCCAAAATGGAGGGGTGTTGGGCTGCACACACACGAGGCCTTTTCGGTCCCTCGGTTAACCGTTGGAGTATCAAACAAAGTCCAAATGACCCGAAACTTGACAGGCGGTCTACCGGTAGTAAACCAAGGCCGCATGGCAAGTCTCGGTCCAATCCGGAAATGTTTAATCCCCACACACGAAAGAAAGCTAGAAATGCTACCGGAGGAGAACGAAGCGCCGGAATGCAAAACGGACAACGGGGAAAATGCTCGAATGCATGAGATGAACATGTATGCAAATGCAATGCACGTGATGACATGATATGAGATGCACGAAAAAACAAAACAACACACGGAGACAAAGACCCAAACCCGAGAATTAAATATAACTTAATGCCGGAAACGGCAAGAGTTGGAGTACAATTCGGGAAGGTTACATATGGGGCGTTACACTCGGCGGGGTGAAGGAAGAACGAGCCGCAGCGGGGAGGGGGGCTCGCCGGAGAGATACCCCACTATCTATCTTAGGGTTCAGGATGGGGGGCGTGGTCGCCGGCGGTGGCGGGGCGTTGGCGGGGCGGTGGCGTGGGGATCGCCGGAGAAAAAGCTCGGCACGGGGTGGCCTACAGGGATGGCCGGGGCGGCGGCGGACCGGCTGTGGGGAGTGTTTTCGGGGCGGGCGGGGCGGTGCACCGCCGGCCGCGGGCGGCGGGGGGCTGCTGTTTGGCCGGCTCAGGGGGGTGGAGGTTGAAGATGAACCGCAGGCCCTTGATTTCGTATCCAACGGATGCAAAATTGATTGACCAGAGATGAAAAAGTCAGTCGACCGACGTGTAGCCTCACCTTGCTAGTGCGTTCAGTTTTGACAGCAAAATTCAGTTTCGACAGTTAAGTTTAGTTTCGACAGTTAAGTTTAGTTTCGACAGTTAAGTTCAGAGATGAGCGGCTGATGTATTTGACATCTATAACTTTGTGGTTATGTATTTTACGTCATGTATTGGAGACGATATTAGAATTCCACTCAGATTAACGTTGTTCCTTGTCTCTCTTGTCGTGCTTCAGCCTTGGCGTCGTACAACTCACCAGAGCTGCTCCAACGACGAAACCCTCCATCACAGCGGAGCAGTACCTCAGGCTCCATCTCCAGACGCCTAAGATCTTCTTCCCCTCCTCCGACAGCCAAGTCAGCCGGAGCATCCTCACCGGCCAACCCAATCACGCTGAGATCGACATGGCTTCGCCAAAGAGGTTCTACACTTGTTGCATCTCTTTTTTACTCTACATGTTATATATATTGTCCACTGAGCACTCATAGTAACGGGAAATACGATTATTTTATCCAACTATATGACAAGCAGTGAGGTACCAGGCAACTTAGCTATCCGTGATGGACTCTCTTGAACGCCATCATTATTTATCTCTGCGCGTTTCAGCTGTGCATTTGTCGATGGGCCTGTGAGTTGAGCTAGTATGGCAGTGGCCTGGGTCCAAAGTAATAGAAGTAGCACAAAAACATTTTTTAGTGTAGGATTTTCCTTGCTCAAGCCTACCTACTAGAATCGCCAGTGCTTGAAAGGAAAAGTGAATGAAAAACATCGGAATTGGAAAGTTTCCTATGGTACTACTTTTCATGAATTTGGTGCAAAGGAATGGAGCAAAGGAAAATTGTAGGATTTGTTCCTTTAGTGTCTCCTTGAAAGAAAAACTGTAGGAATTCTAATTTCCACTTCTCCTCCTTTTCATATTCCTATTCATCAAGCATAAGACTAAGAAATAGTAGCATAATAGCATTATAACTGTACATTTTCTTGTGGTTTGACTTAATCTCACCATGCTTTTTTGCATCCTGTGATCTTCCAATTGTTGTGAATCAAACACCCAGATTGGCAGAAATCATGTGTTTTAAATTCTCTGTTTTGCACGTGCATTCCTATTCTATTCCTGTCTATTTCCTATCCCTGCATTGTTAGAATCCTCAAATTCAAACAAGCCCTTACTCAATTACTTCTGTTACAGATATGTGTCAAAGAAAACCTTGTGTGGTTTGTCCTGCTCCTGCGGCGCTGTGTTCCACCCCAGCTCAGCTGCTCCAACGACGGAAGGGTTCACCACAGCAGGGATCCGCTCTCCAGACGTCTTTCGCCACCTGAGATCTTCTTCCCCACCGCCGGCAGCCACGGCAACTGCATTACCATCATCAACTGAGCAGATGACCTTGAGGACTACACGGGTCCGCAAGAGAGGTTGCACTCTTCCGGGTCTGCTTACGTTATGCGTCGCTTAATATGATGACATGCTACATTATCGTCATGTTCACCTATTAGACTCCGAGTCAGTTCCAAACTAATGCTGAAACTTGAGTTTTTAAATGGTTGTGGGGTACATATTGGGGCAGCAATCAATATTATCTGTCTACTATCTGGTTAATCTCCGGTGTCTACTATGAGTTTCATGTTGGGTGCAAACAAACATTAAAGGAGCCATTATCTGTATTTTTAACTAAAGCTATTATCTGCCTGCTATCATTGGTTTTGAGTCTATCCATAGCTTGCTACCATCACTCTGGATTTGTGCATGCACTCCTTACATAATCTCACTACGTTTTATTCCTATGCATGCCAGTTATTGTACACAATGGAACTGATCATGTAGAGCAAAAGAGACGAGCCTTGCATGGCAATAAAATTTCATGCAGACGTCGTTCCATGGTGGGCGCAAAGGCAGCCCCCCTCCACCCATTTTAGATCGTAATCAAGAGGAAGATAACTGTTATGAGGGGGATTCAGAAGGAGAAGACCACTCCTATTTACCCCATGTGGTCTTCGCTCTAACTTGGCATGCTGATGTTGGTAATATCATGCATATGGTGCCTTGCATTGCTTACTGTATACATTAAAGATGCCATCTGCTTAGTTTAGACATGCTTTGTGTCAATGCCATCTGTTTAGTTTCTTTATCGTATATGTGAATGATGCAATGCCATCTTGTCTAGCCAGGCATCATATATGTGAATTTTGCAATGCCACCCTGGTTAGCTAGTCATCTTATATGTGAACTATATCATGCCATCATTTTTTATTACATGTTAAATTTGTCAACAATTTTAGTACATTCAATTACTCTTCCTGTGCATCAGCCATTTGGCACGGTCATGGAAAAATCTGGAGTGGAAACAAGGTCTTGAGAGCAGACAATGCTATCTGACTAAGCGCATGTCTTGCTGGTTACCGATAGCTCCTCAGAGGAGGATTCAGAGACAGATGACCAGTCATATTTCCTCCTCCCCCCCCCCCCCCCCCGAGGTGCATGCCCTAACTTGGCAGGGTTATGTTGCTCATATCATGCGTATGGTATCTTGCATTGCTATGTCATTTGCTTAGTTTAGACATGCTTTGTGTGAATGCCACTTTTTTAGTGTCTAATTACCATATATGTGAATTATGCAATGCCATCTTGTTGCAAGACATTATATATGTGAATTATGTAATGTTATCTTGTTGCAAGGCATTATGTATGTGAATTATGCAATGCCATGCTGTTTAGGCAAGCGTCATATATGTGAATTATATCATGCCGTCCTTTTTTTGTATTTCTCATTGCTTTTGTCGACAATGTTTGTATATTCAACTGCTCTTCCTGTGCATCAGCCATTTGAATTAGTGATGGAGAAATCTGGAGTGAAAACAAGGTCTTCAGAGCAGACAATGCTACCTGCTGAAGCAGATATCTTGCTGGTTACAGATAGCTCTTCAGAGGAGGATTCAAAGGCAGATGACCAGTACTATTATCCCCCAGAGGTGTATGCTCAAACTTGGCAGGGTTATATTACTCATATAATGCATATGTTGTATTGCAATGCTTAGTTTTTACATCATATACACAATATTGAATGCCATCTCCTTAGTTGACACATCATATATGCGATTGCCCTCTGCTCACTTCCTTAGTATATAAATCATATATTTGAATTATGTCATGCTATGATGTTTACATAGACAGCATGTATCTGAATTATGGCATGCCAACCCATTTTCTAAAGACATAATATAGTTATATCATCTCATCCTGTTTACATAGTCATCATATTTAAATTATGTCATTCTATCCGTGAATTATATCATGCCATCATGTTTTCATCGACGGCATGTTTATGATTTATGGCATGCCAACCACTTTAATAGACACATCGTATAGTTATATCATGTCATCCTGTTTACATAGTCATCATATTTTGAAGTATGTCATTCTATCATGTTTAGTTAGCCATCATACATGTGAAATTGTGTCATGCTATCCTGTTTAATTAGCCATCATATATGTGAAATTATGTCCTGCTATTCTGTTTGCTTAGACAACATAAATGTGAATTATTTCATGCCATGTTTCTTCCCTACTATCCATTGCACCTGTCTATCTTACAATGTCTGTACATTCAATTACTTTTCTTGTTTATCAGCCATTTCAATTGGAGGGAGTGATGGCAGTATCTGTGGGAGTAAAAATACGGTCTTCAGAAAAGATCGTGCTACCTGTCGATGCAGGTAGAACCACGGTTGTACTTGCCCAAGAACCAGCCCCGCCACACATAACCCACACTCATGCAGATTGTACCCCTACCCAGTTGGACAGAGAACCAGCTACACCCCTTCTAACCCCAACCCCAGCAGATAGACACCCAGTTCCCGTTGACACAACACCGTCTCCACCACAGAGCACCCAAACACGAGCAGTTAGTAAGGCAACTGCAGTGCCCAAATCACGAGGACCACCACTCCAAACCCGAAGTCAATGCTTAAAGCAGAAGAAGAATTTTTCTCAGGTCAGGTTCCGTAGCTATGGTTCATACTACTTTGCTCTTGCATCACTGTATTTACTGATACCAACTAATTTCAAATTTGAAGGATGCAATTGAAACTCCAATGGTGCAATAGGTATGTTTTAAACCTGTTTCTTCAACGTGTTTGGCTGTTTGCTGTTGTAACTTGCTCTATGTTGATTTCAGTTTCAATTGAATAAGCAGTTATGTTCTCATGCCATGCACATTACAAGTGTTGTTATTGCTGTGTAGTTTCCCACACTTATATTCTGTCTATGCTGCTTTGTCTTAAATAGATATGATTCGAACTGTATCTATCTTGATTTGGCAACATAAACTAGAATGATATAAACCATATAGTGACCATACTACATAGATATATGTTTGTTTCATGTTGTTATTCTGTCCACCTTACTATTGAACTGGTAAACCTGAGATGTGTTTGTTTGTTTCTCTTTTAGAACGCGGATAAAATATTGGAGAAGAGTACCCTATTATGCAATGGTAAAGGAAGTAATGCAGATAAGGTTCAAGCTAGTGAGACATCCCTGTTGGTTTCCAAGAAAGCTGATAAAAACTATATTGAAGACACTGAGACAACCCCAAAGTCCTGTCTTGATGTAGTGTTCGAGTTACTGGCTACCACTGCTGGCACCAGCTCTTCGAACTCGTTGCCTGAATCAGTTCGGCTTCTTGAGTCTCAACTTCAAGTTGAAAGACATCGATCAGATGTTATGCGACAGGAAGCCAAAGGACTAAGGAAGTCCCTGCAGAATTCAGATGCATACTTTCTGGTGCAACAGCAAGCGCTGGAGGACTTAAGCGCCAAACAAGAGAAAGTTAATAAGCTTGCTTAGCATCTTTCTAGCATTATGGGTACCCAGGATACTGTTTCTTGAGCTCTTCTGAAGTGGTTTCAGTTCTGGACTTGTTTTGCTGCGGCGTTTATATGCTGTTGTGTTCCTTATATTTGCACTGCTGGCGAACTTTGATGCCCAGTGGATGCAATATGTGTAATAGCCATGATAGCCTAGTGTAAGTTGCTTGCTTATTTATTTCCTTGTTGTCTTGTTTATTTGTTTGCTTGTAGTCAGTGCAGTTCTTTTTCTGCGGTTTGCTAGTGGCTGCAATAATCTTTTTTTTAAACTAGGCCACAATAACCATGGGCTAATATTTACTGTAGTGACACCAGGCCTCCTACAGGTTGTAGAAACTATGGGCCTTCTATGGGTCGTATAAATAGTGGGCCTTCTACAGGCCGTAGAAGCAGTGGGCCTTCTATGGGTCGTATCATGAATGGGCCTTCTACGGGCCGTATCATCAATGGGCCTTATACGGGTTGTATGATCGATTGGCCAAACATGGGCCGAACAGACCGCATTCTGGTCGTAAATGGGCTAGAGTTGGAATCGTCCGTTCATGGGCCGACCATAACGGGCCATCGTTAATAGGCCGTATTTGCTGACGCTATGAAAATGGCCCAACGTATTAACGGACCACAAACGGGCCGACTATAACCACGGGCTGAATTTGTTCCACAAGCAGAAAATGACAGTAACGGGCTGTAAGTAAACGAATGTTGGAAATGAGCCTAAGAATAAATGGGCTCTGAAGAAGGCCAGAAGATAACATGGCTGGAAACGGCCCAACGGTATAACGGGCCGCTAATGGGTGTAAAGTGATACACTGTTCATCACGGGCCAGTTTCACCACGGGCCGTTAACGGGTGTAAAGTGATACACTGTTCATTACAGGCCAGTTTCACCACGGGCCGTTAATAGGCCAAGAGTTACATAGGGCCTCATATGGGCCAAAAGACGTCATGGGCCATACATGGGCCAGAAGTGAAAACGGGCTGGAATCATATTGGATGGCCCAGATGATGCTACTGGGCCTAATTCGGATAGGGCGTAATGGGCCTTGGGTTAGCGGGCTGTAAATGGGCTATATTCGAACAGGCCGTTAACAGGCTTTCCATGGGCCGGCCCGCCAGCTTTTGACCAAGTCAAACGGGCCGGCCTTTACACAGGAATGGGCCTCTATTGGGCCATGCCACGTGTCGACGTATCATAGGCGCCTATCTGACCCACTGACGAGCTGGCACGTGTTTCGTCCGGCCAATAAGAATTTTACACGTGGAAATTTCCCATTGGTCGGGGCTGTTAACGGGTTATCGGATCCAAAACCTGACCCGATAGCTTAACGGCGTTTCGTTACGGTGGATGCCACGTGTCGGTCACCCTTGACGAAAGCACTTCTGTGACGCGCGATTTATCGTCATGGAAGCGGACACTTCCGTGATGATAATTTTGGTAATGTCATGGAACACTTCTACGACAGCACAGGTATGACTATCTTGATTTTGTCATAAATTTGTCATGGATGTATATGCATGACAAAAAAGTGACCTACTGTGACAAACATGTATCATCACGGAAGTGTATTTTTTTGTAGTGAGTTGCGCGGTACTAGAGAGGCTAGCAAAGGTGGAAGGGTGAGAGTGCGTATAATCCATGGACTCAACATTAGTCATAAAGAACTCACATACTTATTGCAAAAATCTACAAGTTATCAAAGCAAAGTATTACGCGCATGCTCCTAGGGGGATAGATTGGTAAGAAAAGACCATCGCTCGTCCCCGACCGCCACTCATAAGGAAGACAATAAATAAATAAATAAATCATGCTCTGACTTCATCACATAACGGTTCATCATACGTGCATGCTACGGGAATCACAAACTTCAACACAAGTATTTCTCAAATTCATAACCACTCAACTAGCATGACTCTAGTATCACCATCTCCATATCTCAAAACAATCATCAAGCATCAAACTTCTCATAGTATTCAACACACTCATAAGAGAATTTTATTATTCTTGAATACCTAGCATATTAGGATTTTAAGCAAATTACCATGCTATTTAAGACTCTCAAAATAATATAAGTGAAGCATGAGAGTTCATCTATTTCTTCAAAATAAAACTACCACCATGCTCTAAAAGATATAAGTGAAGCACTAGAGCAAACGATAAACTACTCCGAAAGATATAAGTGAAGATCAATGAGTAGTTGAATAATTATGTAACTATGTGAAGACTCTCTAATATTTAATAATTTAAGATCTTGGTGTTTTATTCAAACAGCAAGCAAAGCAAAAGAAAATGACATGACGCTCCAAGCAAAACACATATCATGTGGCGAATAAAAATATAGCTCCAAGTAAAGTTACCGATGAACGAAGACGAAAGAGGGGATGCCATCTGGGGCATCCCCAAGCTTAGACGCTTGGTTATCCTTGAATATTACCTTCGGGTGCCTTGGGAATCCCCAAGCTTAGGCTCTTGCCACTCCTTATTCCATAGTCCATCGAATCCTTACCCAAAACTTGAAAACTTCACAACACAAAACTTAATAGAAAACTCGTAAGCTCCGTTAGTATAAGAAAATACATCACTACTTCAAGGTACTGTAATGAAATCATTCTTTATTTATATTGGTGTTAAACCTACTGTATTCCAACTTCTTTATGGTTTATAAACTATTTTACTAGCCATAGATTCATCAAAATAAGTAAACAGCACATGAAAAACAGAATCTATCAAAAACAGAACAGTCTGTAGTAATCTGAATGAAACATATACTTATGGAACTCATAAAATTCTCAAATAAATTGCTGGACCTGAGGAATGTATCTATTAATCACCTTCAAAAAGAATTAACTATATATCACTCTCCAAATAAAAATGGCAGCAGTTCTCGTGAGCGCTAAAGTTTCTGTTTTTGACAGCATGATCAACAAGACTTTCCCCAAGTCTTCCCAAAGGTTCTACTTGGCACAAACACTAATTAAAAGTATAAAACCACATCTAAATAGAGGCTAGATGAATTATTTATTACTAAACAGGAACAAAAAATCAAGGAACAAAAATAAAATTGGGTTGCCTCCCAACTAGCGCTGTCGTTTAATGCCCCTAGTTGGCATGATGATTTCAATGATGCTCACATAAAGGATAAGAATTGTAACATAAAGAGCATCATGAAGAATATGACTAGCACATTTAAGTCTAACATACTTCCTATGCATAGGGATTTTGTGAGCAAACAACTTGTGGGAACAAGAATCAACTTGCATAGGACGGTAAAACAAGCATAACTTCAAAACTTTAAGCACATAGAGAGGAAACTTGATATTATTGCAATTCCTACAAGCATATATTCCTCCCTCATAATAATTTTCAGTAGCATCATGAATGAATTCAACAATATAACCAGCACCTAAAGCATTCTTTTCATGATCTACAAGCATAGAATTTTTACTACTTTCCACATAAGCAAAATTCTTCTCATGAATAATAATGGGAGTATCATAAGAGAATTGAATATTATAAATTGTTTCCACATTACAAGAGTAATGTTCAGAAAAGGGGTAACCATAATCATGACAAGTTTTATAAATATAATCCTCACTACTTTTTATAGCATATGTATCATCACAATAATTATCATAAGTAGGAGGCATGTTATTATCATTATGAGTTTGCATATCAAAATTTGGTAGACTAAAAATATAATCTTCATTAAGCGTAGCGTCCCCAAGATTGGGACAAACATTAATAGCAGCAAATATATTCTCAAATATGTCATCCTCATAAAACATAGCTTCCCCAAGCTTGGGCCTTTTCGTATCATAAGCATAATCACTCTCATCATTAATAGCATGGATAGCACCAATAGTATAGCAATTATTATATTCTTCCAAGCAAGTGACAAAAAGATTTTCAAGATCATAATAGTAATAGGAGCGGCATTATTTGGGAGAGACATATTGTTACATTATTTGGGACAAACATTAATTGCACCAATAGTAATATCATTATCTTCCACAATTATATTTTCATGAGGCACAATAGTAATAGAAGCAGCATTATTTGGGAGAGATATATTTTTACCTCTCTTCCTTTTTCTTTTCTACTTCTTCTTCACCAAATCATGCGTGGGTTCAATTCTCTTTTTGGAGCTCCTTATTAATGAGATTGGTTGAATAGAAGGCTCCTTCTCGTTACCTGATTCATCATAAGAAATAATAGGAGGATATTGGGAAGTCTCTTCCCTTTCATTAGTATTCTCTTCACCCTCTATTTGTTTTCTTTTCTGTATGTAATTGGCAATATAAGGATTTTCAATGCAATTCACCGCACAAAACATATAAATCTTCTCTAGATCAAAATGAAGAACTTTATTAAGGGCAAATTTTGGAATATCCTTAGTTATACGTTTCATTTCTTCATAACCCAAAAGAAGGCTAAGCTCTTTATGATGCTCAAGGGTAATCAAATTATCACAATATTTGGACACGACTTGATCATGAAACAAATAGCATTGGAGCTTTAGATGACCATGTTCATTGCAAAGTTCACAAGGAGCACGAAAAATATTGAATCTTTCAGCACATTCATCTAGCTCTTCTTGCAACAATTTGGTTTCTAAGTACTTATGCCTCTTGCAATATCTATCTTCCCTATTTGGTGTGTACTTGCAAACCCAGTCTACTCCACAAAAATTGACATGTTTATAGGAGGGGGCGCAGCCCTCCCCTTCCCCTATATATATGAGGCCTAGGGGCTGCCCACAACACGCGATTAGATCTCTCGTTTGGTGCAGCCCTGCATCTCTCTCTCCCTCCTCTTCTGTGGTGCTTGGCGAAGCCCTGCAGGATAGCTACGCTCCTCCATCACCACCACGCCATTGTGCTGCTGTTGGAAGGAGTCTTCCTCATCCTCTCCCTCTCTCCTTGCTGGATCAAGGCGTGGGAGACGTCACCGGGCTGTACGTGTGTTGAACGCGGAGGTGCCGTGCGTTCGGCACTTGGTCATCGGTGATTTGAATCACGACGAGTACGACTCCATCAACCCCGTTCACTTGAACGCTTCCGCTTAGCGATCTACAAGGGTATGTAGATGAACTCTCTTTCTACTCGTTGCTAGTCTCTCCATAGATAGATCTTGGTGATACGTAGGAAAATTTTTTGAATTTCTGCTACGTTACCCAACATTTTCATCATAACTAGTGCAATCATCATTAGTTTTATGGATATTCAAAGAATTCGTACTAACAACATTGCAATCATGCTCATCATTCAAACATTTAGTGCCAAGCATTTTATAGATTTCTTCTTCTAGCACTTGAGCACAATTTTCCTTTCCATCATACTCACGAAAGATATTAAAAAGGTGAAGCGTATGAGACAAACTCAATTCCATTTTATAGTTTTCTTTTATAGACTAAAATAGTGATAAAACAAGAAACTAAAAGACTTGATTGCAAGATCTAAAGATATACCTTCAAGCACTCACCTCCCCAGCAATGGCGCCAGAAAAGAGCTTAATGTCTACTACACAACCTTCTTCTTGTAGACGTTGTTGGGCCTCCAAGTGCAGAGGTTTGTAGGACAGTAGCAAATTTCCCTCAAGTGGATGACCTAAGGTTTATCAATCTGTAGGAGGCGTAGGATGAAGATGGTCTCTCTCAAGCAACCCTGCAACCAAATAACAAATAGTCTCTTGTATCCCCAACACACCCAATACAATGGTAATTGTATAGGTGCACTAGTTCGGCGAAGAGATGGTGATACAAGTGGTATATGGATGGTAGATAATAGTTTTTGTAATCTGAAATAATAAAAACAGCAAGGTAGCAAGTGATAAAAGTGAGCGTAAATGATATTGCAATGATGGTAAACAAGGCCTAGGGTTCATACTTTCGCTAGTGTAAGTTCCCTCAACAATACTAACATAATTGGATCACATAACTATCCCTCAACATGCAACAAAGAGTCACTCCAAAGTCACTAATAGCGGAGAACGAACAAAGAGATTATGGTAGGGTACGAAACCACCTCAAAGTTATTCTTTCCAATAAATCCGTTGGGCTATTCCTATAAGTGTCACAAACAGCCCTAGAGTTCGTACTAGAATAACACCTTAAGATACAAATCAACCAAAACCCTAATGTCACCTAGATACTCCAATGTCACCTCAAGTATCCGTGGGCATGATTATACGATATGCATCACACAATCTCAATTCATCTATTCAACCAACACAAAGGACCTCAAAGAGTGCCCCAAAGTTTCTACCGGAGAATCACGACGAAAACGTGTGCCAACCCCTATGCATCGGTTCCCAATGTCACGAAACCCGCAAGTTGGTCACCAAAACGTACATCAAGTGGCACGTGGTATCCCATTGTCACCACAGATATCCACGACAAGACATACATCAAGTGTTCTCAAGTCTTTAAAGACTCAAACCGATAAGATTACTTCAAAGGGGAAACTCGATTCATTACAAGAGAGAAGAGGGGGAGGAGAAACATAAGATCCAACTATAATAGCGAAGCTCGCGATACATCAAGATCGTGCCAAATCAAGAACACGAGAGAGAGAGAGAGATCAAACACATAGCTACTGGTACATACCCTCAGCCCCGAGGGAGAACTACTCCCTCCTCGTCATGGAGAGCACCAGGATGATGAAGATGGCCACCGGGGAAGGATTGCCCCTTCGACAGGGTGCCAGAACGGGTCTAGATTGGTTTTCGGTGGCTACGGAGGCTTCTGGCGGCGGAACTCCCGATCTATTATGCGTTCTGGAAGTTTTAGGGTACGTGGATATATATGGGTGCAGGGAGGACGTCGAAGGAGCCACAGGGGTCCCATGAGATAGGGGGCACGCCCTAGGGGGGCGCACCCCCACCCTCGTGAGCACCTTGTGTCTCCCCTGACGTGGGGTCCAAGTCCATCAGGTGTGTTTCCTTCCAAAAATAACTTCTCCGGTTGATTTCGTTCCGTTTCGACTCCGTCTGATATTCCTTTTCTTCGAAACACTGAAATAGGCATAAAACAGCAAATCTGGGCTGGGCCTCCGGTTAATAGGTTAGTCCCAAAAGTAATATAAAAGTGGATAATAAAGCCCAATATTGCCCAAAACAATAGATAATATAGCATGGAGCAATCAAAAATTATAGATACGTTGGAGACGTATCATTATCCACGGGATGATGCTCTGTGGCATTTGGGATAAGAAGATCCTCACCACTTTTGGCCACCTGCCGGAGTATCCAACATGCTCTAAGGCTGTGCGTTGGTATTGTATCCGTTGTACTACGAATTTTGCAGGGTCCGTTAAGCCATCCCTCCAGTACGGTTCCATGCCCTGTAGAGGGTTTTTGTTTCTTTGCAACTATCTCGGGTGTCTTATGATAGTGCACCCTTTTACTTCGGACTGGGTGTATATTCGGAGCCGGATTATCAAAAAAATTCGTTTCGGTTTTCCAGGCGCTTTCCATCGCACAGTACTTTCGTACTATGGACGCCAAGTCAGCGAAGCGTGATATGTCATGGCAACTTAAGGCGTTAATGATTCCCTTGTCCGTGCAATTATTGCAGAAAAGTGAGATTGCATCTTCCTCGCGATAGTCCTTAACCTTGTTCATCACAAGGAGGAATCTGGCCCAATAATGATGTACTGTTGTTTAGTCAAAAAAAATAATGATGTACTGTTTCATGGGGCTCTTGCCTGATGTGGGAAAGATCGTTTATGTCTGGGTGGGTGGGTGGATTTGAGTCTGAACCCCTACCCGATCTGAGACCCAGGGGCCGAGGAGTTTCCAATCTTGGAAGTTCGGGTTCCGGAGTGCTGCCCGATAAGTTTGGCCCGCTGCCTGATTCTAGGTTCAGGGCTTGGGTGATGTCCTCCCGTAAGAGGGTATCCGGCTCGGAGAGCTCAGGAATCCGGACATAGTTAGTCCTCAAAATAGAGGAAGAGTTGCTGCATTGTTCCTCCACCACTGCAACATGATGGGGGACCGATGGAGAGTTAATCTCCCTTTGATCGGGTTTAAGCCCAATCCGATCATAGTCCATAGCGACTCCCAAGGCGGCGATGTGATCCAAGAGTTCGTTTAGGGAAGAGAACTCCATTGGATCCATCTGCTCAGCGAATTCCGAGCCGATGTGGAGGCTGTTTTTGATGACCCGAGAAGTCATCGTCGGTGCAGCGGCCGAACAGGCAGTCATGACGAAACTGCCTAGCCGGAGAGTTTGGCCGACAGCCAGAGCTCCCCCTGCGGTAATGTTGTTTTTAACAACGAGATGAGGCATCCTTCCTTACGGCGACGTCACAGAGGAACTCTCAATGAAAGCACCAATGTCGGTGTCAAAACCGGCGGATCTCGGGTAGGGGGTCCCGAACTGTGCGTCTAAGGCGGATGGTAACAGGAGGCAGGGAACACGATGTTTTACCCAGGTTCGGGCCCTCTTGATGGAGGTAAAACCCTACGTCCTGCTTGATTTATTCTTGATGATATGAGTATTACAAGAGTTGATCTACCACGAGATCGGAGAGGCTAAACCCTAGAAGCTAGCCTATGGTATGATTGTATGTTGTCCTACGGACTAAAACCCTCCGGTTTATATAGACACCAAAGGGGGCTAGGGTTACACAAGGTCGGTTACAAAGGAGGAGATATACATATCCGTATTGCCAAGCCTGCCTTCCACGCCAAATAGAGCCCCATCCCGACACGAGACGAAGTCTTCAATCTTGTATCTTCATAGTCCAACAGTACGGCCAAAGGATATAGTCCGGCTATCCGGAGACCCCCTAATCCAGGACTCCCTCACTCATCATCCTTTTTCTTGGATGGTTTGGGAGGAAAAGGCATGTGTTTCTGAACCCAAGGCTCTCTTTCTTTACCATGTTTCCTAGCAACAAAGTCTTTCTTATCATAACGTTGATTCTTTGATTGTGGGTTATCAAGATCAACAGCAGGTTCAATTTCTACATCATTATCATTCCTAGTTTGAGAATTAATATGAACATCATCATTAACATTTTCATTAGGTTCATGTTCATTACCAAATTGTGTTTCAGCATCAGACATAGAGATATCATTTGGATTATCAGGTGGTTCAGCAATAGGTTCACTAGAAGTTTGCACAGTTCTATCATTTTTCTTTTTCTTCTTTTTAGAAGAATTAGGTGCATCAATTTTATTTCTCTGAGAATCCTGCTCAATTCTCTTAGGGTGGCCTTCAGGATAGAAAGGTTCTTGAGTCATTCTACCAGTTCTAGTAGCCACTTTAACAGCATAATTATTTTTCTTACTGTTCATCTCATTGAGCAATTCTTTTTGAGCTTTAAGTACTTGTTCTACTTGAGTGGTAACCATAGAAGCATGTTTGCTAACAAGTTTAAGTTCACCTCTAATATTAGCCACATAATCACCCAAGTATTTAATCATATCAGTATCCTGTTTTAATTGTCTACCAAAATAAGCATTGAAGTCTTCTTGTTTAAACATAAAATTATCAAACTCATCCAAGCATTGACTAGCAATTTTAGCAGGGGGGATTTTGGCTTTACCATATCTATAGAGAGAATTTACCTTTACTACATGTGTCGGGTTATCGAGGTCTGGAGGTTCTACAATAAATAAAGGATTAAGATCATATGTTTCTTTGGCAGGCGGTAAATTAAGACCATGTATTTCTTCAATAGGAGGTAAATTCTTAACATCTTCGGCTTTAATACCTTTTTCTTTCATAGATTTCTTTGCCTCTTGCATATCTTCAGGACCGAGAAATAGAAGACCTCTCTTCTTCGGAGTTGGTTTAGGAATAGGATCATTAATTGGAGTAGGAGCTAGCTCAGGAGGTGCCCAATTATTTTCATTTGTCAACATATTATTCAATAAGATTTCAGATTCTTCCGGTGTTCTTTCCCTGAAAAGAGAACCAGCACAACTATCCAGGTAATCCCTGGAAGCATCGGTTAGTCCATTATAAAAGATATCAAGTATTTCATTTTTCTTAAGAGGATGATCAGGCAAAGCATTAAGTAACTTGAGAAGCCTCCCCCAAGCTTGTGGGAGACTCTCTTCTTTAATTTGCACAAAGTTGTATATTTCCTTTAAAGCGGCTTGTTTCTTATGAGCAGGGAAATATTTAGCAAAGAAGTAGTAAATCATATCCTCGGGACTACGCACACAACCAGGATCAAGAGAATTAAACCATATCTTAGCATCACCCTTTAATGAGAATGGAAATATTTTAAGGATATAAAAGTAGCGAGATCTCACATCATTAGTGAACAGGGTGGCTATATCATTTAATTTAGTAAGATGTGCTACACGGTTTCAGATTCATAGCCATGAAAAGGATCGGATTCAACAAAAGGAATTATATCAGGATCAACAGAGAATTCATAATCCTTATCAGCAACACATATAGGTGAAGTAGCAAAAGCAGGGTCAGGTCTCATCCTAGCATTTAGAGATTGCTTATTCCATTTAGCTAATAACCATTTGAGTTCATATCTATCTTTGCAAGCTAAAATAGCTAAAGAAGCATCTTGATCAAATAAATAACCCTCAGGAATAACAAGTGATTCTTCATCATCACTTTCATCTTCATAATCAGATTCAATATTTTCAATCTCTCTAGCCCTAGCAAGTCGTTCCTCGAGAAAATCACTAAGTGGCATAGTAGTATCAGGCATAGAGGTAGTTTCATCATAAGTATCATGTATAGCAGAAGTAGCATCATCAATAACATGCGACATATCAGAACGAATAGCAGAAGCAGGTGTAGGTGTCGCAAGCTTACTCATAACAGAAGGTGAATCAAGTGCAGAGCTAGATGGTAGTTCCTTACCTCCCCTCATAGTTGAGGGATAGATCTTGGTTTTTGGATCTCTCAAGTTCTTCATAGTGTCTAGCAAATATAAATCCCAAGTGACTCAAAGAATAGAGCTATGCTCCCCAGCAACAACGCCAGAAATAAGTCTTGATAACCCATAAGTATAGGGGATCACAACAGCTTTCGAGGGTAGAGTATTCAACCCAAATTTATTGATTCGACACAAGGGGAGCCAAAGAATATTCTCAAGTATTAGCAGCTGAGTTGTCAATTCAACCACACCTGGAAACTTAGTATCTGCAGCAAAGTGTTTAGTAGCAAAGTAATATGTTAGTGATGGTAATGGTAGCAAAAGAGTAATGAAAGCAAAGTAATGTTTTTGGTATTTTGTAGTGATTGTAACAATAGCAACGGGAAAGTAAATAAGCGTAAACCAGTATATGGAAAGCTCGTAGGCATTGGATCAATGATGGATAATTATGCTGGATGCGGTTCATCATGTAACGGTCATAACATAGGGTGACACAGACTAGCTCCAATTCGTTAATATAATGTAGGCATGTATTCCGAATATAGTTATACGTGCTTATGGAAAAGAACTTGCATGACATCTTTTGTCCTACCCTCCCGTGGCAGCGGGGTCCTAATGGAAACTAAGGGATATTAAGGCCTCCTTTTAATAGAGAACTGGGACAAAGCATTAGCACATAGTGAATACATGAACTCCTCAAACTACAGACATCACCGGTAAGTATCCCGATTATTGTCACTTCAGGGTTAACGGATCATAACACATAATAGGTGACTATAGACTTGCAAGATAGGATCTAGAACTCTCATATATTGATGAAAACATAATAGGTTCAGACCTGAAATCATGGCACTCGGGCCCTAGTGACAAGCATTAAGCATAACAAAGTCATAGCAACATCAATCTCAGAACATAGTGGATACTAGGGATCAAACCCTAACAAAACTAACTCGATTACATGGTGAATCTCATCCAACCCATCACCGTCCAGCAAGCCTACAATGGAATTACTCACGCACGGCGGTGAGCATCATGAAATTGGTGATGGAGGATGGTTGATGATGACGACAGCGACGAATCCCCCTCCCCGGAGCCCAGAACGGACTCCAGATCAGCCCTCCCGAGAGGTTTTAGGGCTTGGCGGCGGCTCCGTATCGTAAAACATGATGATTTCTTCTCTCCTATTTTTTTCTCCCCGAAAGCAGTTATATAGAGTTGGAGTTGGAGTCGGAGGGTCTCTAGGGGGACCACGAGGTAGGGGAGCGCGCCCTAGGGGGGGCACCCCCACCCTCATGAGAAGGGTGTGGGCCCCTGGTCTTCATCTTTGACGAGGATTTATTATTATTTATTGTAAGGTATTTCGTGGAGTTTCAGGTCATTCCGAGAACTTTTGTTTTCTACACATAAAACAACATCATGGCAATTCTGCTGAAAACAGCGTCAGTCCGGGTTAGTTTCATTCAAATCATACAAGTTAGAGTCCAAAACAAGGGCAAAAGTGTTTGGAAAAGTAGATACGACGAAGACGTGTCAGGGCCCGAGTCGGCCGTCGGGCCTAGATTTCATGCCCAAGTCCGACCCACCAGTGGGAAAGCTCGTCGGGCCTCGGGCTGGACCCCTTTCCTAAAACACAAATCTAACAAGCCCGAGCCCGGCCCCACCCGCCCTTCAGGCTCAAAACTTAGGCCCACACCCGGCCCGTGGCCAAGGCCGGCGTGGGTCGGGCCGGGCCTGGTTTCTCATGGCCAGGTATACCTTCAAATCACCCGTAGCCTAGTTTTTCTTTAAAGAAAGAATTAGTCGTAGCCTTTTCTTGAAAAGGAGCGCTTTATTACTTAAAAGGTTTAAGTATTACACCCGGACTCTGCATAACTAATATGCACACAACCTACAAAGCCCTCGCACCAAGCTAAAATAAAAGAAGAAGGCGATATACAAGGACAAATGAATTATCTATATAATGCCTAAACAGCTGGTGGCTCAATCCTAAGATCATGTTGCCACCCACGTTGGGTAAAAGTATCCCTCGTCGTAGCCTCCAATCGTGTACACACCTTCGTAAACAGGTCTCCATTCTCCATAGTTGTAGAGAGGACCATAAACGAAGAGTTCCGGTAAATCTGTAGATAACCTGCATAAGAGAAGTACTTTTATCATTAAAGACATTATCATTTCTACATAGCCAAAGCGGCCAAATCATGGCAAGCGCTTCCACCCTGAGAAGAATTCTAAACTTGTGATCAATGCCGTGTAGCCAGTTGCCAAATATATTAGCAACGCAATAAAGAGGATACAAGCCAGAAGCTATTTGGATGACTGACCATATAGAACGAACCAATTTACAATGGAAGAATATATGTTTTCTTGTCTCATTATGCGGACAAAGACACATTGTGTACTTTCATACCAATTCCTCTTGATAAGGTTATCTTTAGTAAGAATAACTTCGCGACGAAGATACCATGCAAAGATTTTATTCTAAGAGGTATCTTCATCTTCCAAATCTTCTTCTTATTATCAACTGGCACATCAGACTGGATCAAAGCTCTATACATAGAATCCACTGAGAATTTCCTATTCCCATGTAGGTTTCAATGAAATACATCGGACCATTGTGACAATTGTACCATGGCTAACCGCTGGAGTAATATGTTCCACAATAAAAGTCTAGGTCCAATTAAATCCCTTCTGAATGTCACATTTGGCGGAAATGATTTTAAAACCTTGGCGGTAGTATCGCCCTTGTGATGTACAATATTGTATAGAGCAGGATATTGTTCCCGGAGTGTAGCATTACCTAGCCACTTATCCTCGCAGAATCTAAGAGCATCTCCAACAGCCGCCCAACGCGCCACGAGCTAAAAACTACTTTGCCGCACGCCCATCGCCTGGTTTGGCACGACGGGCGGCGCTTGCTCCAGCAGCCGCGCTAAAATGCAGCGCATGCAACTCGCCCACAAACAACAAATGCATTCCAAACACAAGCAAAAAGGTCAAACACAAACAAAAAATTTAATAATAAATAGTTCAATTTCATTATTACAACTCAAATAAATAGTGTAAGGGCTTATTTATCCCTACGGTGTTTTGGTGATTGATGACAATGCATTTGCGGACTAATCATGTGCTTTGAGTGCTTTCAGATATTCATCCTTCGGCACGGAACGATTATTTCCCCTCGGCGCTCTACTCAAGACGGTGTAGTCTATTCCGTGACTTTGTTGGTGGACTAAGTTTCGTAGTAGTCACCGTACTATCAAGAGGGGGTCCGTTTCGGTATGGCTTGGGTGGAATCAACACGTACACGTTCTCATCACACCCTCCGTTTCTTTCCGCACCTATGGGGCCTCTCTTTCCCTCCTTCCTCTGCTTGTCCAGGACCCAGCGGTAGTACCGCGGTCCACAGCGGTAGTGCGGCTGAGACTCCCTAAGCGGTAGTACCGCTCCCTGGAGCGGTAGTACCACTCCCCGAGCGGTAGTACCGCTGGGTGGCCTCAGCGGCAGTACCTCTGCGGTTCCGTGCTACTACCGTCCTGTCACTGCGTCTGTAGCGGTAGTACCGCTCCCCGGAGCAGTAGTACCGCTTGCTGGGCTCAGCCGCAGTACCGTGGTGGCATGGTGCTCCTTCCGCTTCGATTCTTGCGCACATTTTCTCGTGTCGGGTTTTGCGGTACTAGCTGCGGCAGTAGGGGCGGTAGTACTGCTTGAGAGCGGTAGTACCGCTCTGCCTCCGCGGTAGTACCGCCCTGGGCCCCTGCCATAGCCCTTCTCTTCTGGCGCGGTAGTACCGCTGAGGGGGAGCGGTAGTACCGCTTGAGGGCGGCAGTACCGCTCTGCCTCAGCGGCAGTACCGCCCTCTGCGGGGCTGAGTGGGGGGTAACGGTTGACTTGTTTCCCCCACTATAAAAGGGCTCCTTCTCCTCCCTCTTTGCCTCACCTCTTCCACCAACCCTCATTATTGCCCAAGCACCATTTATTGCTCAAGCTCCATTGCATACCCCAAGCTTCCTCTTGCCCGATCTATCTCCCTAGCCAATCAAACTCGTTGATTTGCTCGGGAGTGGTTGAGAAGGCTCCGATCTACACTTCCACCAAGGGATTTTTGATTCCCCCATTCATCCTTAGCGGATCTTGTTACTCTTGGGTGTTTGAGCACCCTAGACGGTTGAGGTCACCTCGGAGCCATATTCCATTGTGGTGAAGCTTCGTGGTCTTGTTGGGAGCCTCCGATTAAGTTGTGGAGTTTGCCCCAACCTTGTTTGTAAAGGTTCGGTCGCCGCCTTCAAGGGCACCAATAGTGGAATCACGGCATCTCGCATCGTGTGAGGGCGTGAGGAGAATACGGTGGCCCTAGTGGCTTCTTGGGGAGCATTGTGCCTCCACACCGCTCCAACGGAGACGTACTTCCCCTCAAAAGGAAGGAACTTCGGTAACACATCCTCGTCTTCACCGGATCCACTCTTGGTTATCTCTTACCTTTACTCGTGCAAGCTCTTTAGTGTTTATTCCCTTGCTCGCTTGTGTGCTTGTTGTTGTTGCATCATATAGGTTGCTCACCTAGTTGCACATCTAGACAACCTACTTTGATGCAAAGATTAATTTGGTAAAGAAAAGCTAAAAATTGGTAGTTGCCTATTCACCCCCCCCCCCTCTAGTCAACCATATCGATCCTTTCAATTGGTATCAGAGCCTCGTCTCTTTATTAAGGACTTTACCGTCCAAAGAGTATGGTTGATACCGTAGACGGTGCGGAGGAACACTCCGGTGTGAATCCTATCTCGTCTACGGGCGATGGGGGAACTTCGGTCTCTCGTGAGGAGTTCAATGTAGCCTTGGAGACATTGAAAACCTCCATGACGACCGAAGTTGAAAGCATGTTTACTAAATTCCTTGAGGGGCTTAAACTATCCACCGCACCATTGAAAGTGGGGGATCCCGCCAACAAGGTGTCGGATGCTACCCTCGACAAGGGGGAAGCTAGTAGTGAAAAGGCTCCTTCTTTGAGTGGCAAGAATGGCACCGGCATCTTTGCCCACGTGGAACCACCACTTGTTTATGGTGGACCGGTTCCTTCTACTCATTTGAATCATGCCGGTCCTCCTCCTAAGATTGTGAAAAATGAGGATTTTGATTCTTGGGTTTACCGCTTTAAACGTCATTTAAATCATGTGAACACTAACCTTTGGAGAATCATTGAAGAAGGTTTTTACCCACATGATCCAAGCAACCTCACTCCTCGAGAAGCCGCGGACAATCAATTCAATGAGAATGCTCTGTTCATCATTCAAGATGCAATTCCACCCGAAGACCTACCTCATCTTCGCCCTTACTCCTTGGCCAAAGATGCATGGCATTGTGTCGTGTCTCTCTACCGGGGAAGCGCAAGCATTCAACGCTCCAACTATGAAGTGGTACAAGATGAGGCCGATGAGTTTGCAATGAAGGAAGATGAAGAGCCTCGTGAGCTTTTTCGGAGAGTCACCAAACTCGCGGTCTCACTACGAGATCACGGGAGCAAGGACACGGATGATAATTGGATCAAGCGCAAATTCCTCAAGGCAATGATGCCCTACCACAAGGCCATGTCCTTCGTCATCCACCAAAGACCGGACTTCCACACTTTGACCTCAAGCGAGGTGTTGGATGAGTTTGTGGCCATGAACATCTTGGACAAGACCACCGACAATGCGGTGCTCCGGTCTCAACGGGCAAAGAAGCCCAACCTTGCTTTGAAGGCCAAGCTCACCGTGGAAGAAGAGGAAGAAGAGGAGAGCAACCCCGAAGATACAAAGTATGCATATCATGAACACATGGCTCTTGCTTCAAGGCAATTTTGGAGCAAGAAAAACTCGAGGCCCAACTTTAGCAAAAACAACTCAAGTGGGACAAGGGGCAAGCAACGTGTGAGGACTTGCTACAATTGCGGCAATGTGAGTCATTTCGTTGCGGAATGCCCGTATGAGAAGAGGGAAGATAATGGTGGCAAACTCATCCGAAAGGACAAGGCCAAGTCGTTCCCCAACAAGAACAACTTCACCAAGAAGACTCCTCCCAAGGCCTTGGTTGTGCAAGAAGAGTACAATGAGGATGATGACGATGATGAAGATGATGAGACGGTTGCCATGGCCTCCGTTGCCATTGCAACAACGTCACAAGTGTCTCTCTTCGACTCACCCAACGAGAGCACCAACGCCAAGTGCCTCATGGCTAAAGCCACCAACAAGGTAACCCCCAACATCAAAACTACCATCATTAATCATCCTTCCCCATTGGATTGCATGAATGAAGTTGAGGGAGCTAATGTGGAGGCTAACGAGTTTGAGGCCTTTATGGGTAAACTCAAGGGAAAATCCAAGAAGCACTTTGTTGCTCTCTTGGAACAACTTGGTGAGGCCAATGACATGATCGAGGCTCACGAAGACACCATCTCGAAGATGGAAGGGCATAGTCGTGACTATGCCGATGAGATTTCGGATCTTTCCAATGCTCTTGAGGAAGAGCGTGGTCTCCGTTTGGCTCTTGGGGAGTCACACAACGTTGATCATGCTAAGTTAGAGAAAGATTATGATCATGTCCTAGTTGTGTCTCGTGTACTAAACTCCGAGAAGGCCAAACTCGGGGTTGATCTTGCTAGACTCAAAGAGGAGTTTGATATACTCGACAAGGCTCACAAGGCCTTGAAGGGTATTCACGCGAGTCTCAAGGAGTCTCATGATCAACTCCAAGTGAAGCTAACTAAGGAGAAAGCAACTTTTCCTCATATGGTTTTACTTGATAACGCAAATGCTACTAACCCGTGTTGTGAGCATATGCATCTTGTTGAGGAAAATGCATCATTGAAGGCGCAACTTGAGAGAGGCCTTGTGACGTGCATACAAGGCAAGAAGAACCTCAATGATCTCTTGATCAACCAAAAGGGAGGTGTGGCGAAGGAAGGGGTTGGGTACGTCCCCAACTCCAAGAACAAGAAGAAGGATGACAAGACCAAACGACCTCCTCCCCTCATGCAAACTTTTGTGAGGGCGGGAGAGAGTGTTCCCGTGGAGAAGAAGAAGAACAAAGTCAAGAAGGGCAATGTCACCTCACCCAACAAGGCCGGCGATTTTAATCCTTCTTATGTGTTGTGCTGTGCTAGTGATGGGCATGTTTATGCCAAATTTGTTGGCTCTCTTCATGAGTACATTGAATGGTCTATTTGGGTTCCTAAGACCCTTGTTACTAACATCAAAGGACCCATTACAAAATGGGTACCTAAAACCAAGCATTGATCTCTTGTAGGTGTTTGCTTCCGGTGGTGGATCATGATTGCTCGACAGCGGAGCTACAAATCATATGACCGGAAGCAAGGACTTGGTGGTGGACGTGCGCACGGTTCCATCTATGCCCACCAATGTCGAATGGGGTGACGCCTCATCTTCTAAGGTATTGGGACTTGGCAAGGTGGTCATCTCTCATGATCTCACGATCGAGAAGGTCATGCTTGTTGAGTCCCTTGCATACAATTTACTTTCCGTTCGTCAACTTGCAATCATGGGCTTTGCCACTTTCTTTGATATCGATACCGTGGCCCTCTTGTGGAGCAAGACTCTTAAAGTAGCCTTTGTTGGGCATGTTGAGAACGGTCTATATGTGATTAACTTTTCGGAGCGACCCACTAAGACCGCGACATGCCTAATGGCTAAAGTTGATGTGGGATGGCTTTGGCATCGCCGTTTAGCCCATGTCAATATGAGATCTTTGCAAAGTCTCCTAAAGGGGGACCATGTCCGTGGACTAACGAATGTTAGTTTTGCTAAAGATCGTGCTTGCAGTGCCTGCATCGAAGGAAAGCTACATGAGAAGGCTCACCCTCCCACGACTATCATTTATTCAAAAAGGCCTTTGGAGCTCCTTCACATGGATCTCTTTGGGCCTCCGTCCTTCGATAGTCTTGGAGGAAGAAAGTATTGCTTGGTGATTGTGGATGACTACTCAAGGTACACGTGGGTGTATTTCTTCAAGAGGAAGAGTGAGACCCAACAAACCGTCATTGACTTTGCAAATGAAGCACAACGTCAACACAATGCAAAGATTTTGACGATAAGAAGTGACAACGGCACCGAGTTCAAGAACTACACCTTGGATGAATTTCTTAGTGATGAGGGAATCAAGCATCAATATTCCGCACCGTACACCCCTCAACAAAACGGTGTTGCGGAGAGGAAGAACCGGACGTTGATGGATGCGGCAAGGACCATGATGGCGGAGTTCAAGTCTCCATACAACTTTTGGGCCGAAGCCATCAACACTGCGTGTCATGCATCAAATCGGCTCTACCTCCGCAAGGGTTTGAACAAGACTCCTTATGAGATACTCACCGGTAACAAGCCCAACCTCAAGTACTTCCGGGTGTTCGGGTGTAAGTGCTTCATTCTCAAAAAGGGTGTTCGTTTGTCTAAATTTGAGGCTAGAGCTTATGAGGGCATATTTGTTGGTTATGCTACAAACTCTCATGCTTACCGTGTCCTCAATAAATCCACGGGACTTATTGAGGAGACGTGTAACGTGGAGTTTGATGAAAATAACGGCTCCCAAGTGGAGCAAAGTGGCACTTGTGATGTAGGTGATGAAATTCCTCCTCAAGCCATAAGAAGAATGGGTGTTGGTTTCATCCTACCCATTGAGGAACCCCTTGTGGCCGAAGGAGAAGGACAATGCTCCACTCAAGTGGAGCCATCACCAACCCAAGGCCCACACGCTTCCGAAGAACAAAGTGAAGGCCCTCAACCTCATGAACAAGACCAAGGGCAACATCATGCTCAAGACGGTGTTGACACACCAAGTGATGCCCAAGGTCAAGTACTCTCCCTCGAGCAAGTTCAAGACCAAGAACAAGCTCATGACGACACTCAAGATAATCAAGTAACCGCTCCTCAACTCACTGTCGAGGAGGAATTAGAGCGTCGGGCCGCCAAGGTTGCTTCCAAGCTCTCCACCAAAGACCATCTCATGACGAATGTGCTTGGAAGCTTAAGAAAGGGGGTAAGCACTCGTAGACAATTAGCAAATTACTGTGAGCATCATGCGTTTGTCTCTTGTGTGGAACCCCACAAGGTTTATGAGGCGCTAGAAGATCCGGATTGGCTTAATGCCATGCATGAAGAACTCAACAACTTCGAGCGCAACAAAGTGTGGAGATTGGTGCCAAGGCCAACGGGGACCCACAATGTTATTGGAACCAAGTGGATATTCAAGAACAAGCAAGATGCCCATGGGATTATCGTTCGCAACAAGGCTCGTTTGGTAGCACAAGGCTACTCCCAAGTCGAGGGTATCGACTACGATGAAACCTTTGCTCCCGTTGCTCGTCTTGAATCCATTCGCATGTTGATTGCATATGCTTCTCATCATAACTTTAAGTTACATCAAATGGATGTGAAGAGTGCTTTTCTTAATGGTCCCATTAATGAATTGGTGTACGTCAAGCAACCCCCCGGGTTCGAGGATCCCTACTTTCCCGATCATGTGTATCAACTCGATAAGGCACTCTATGGCCTTAAACAAGCCCCACGTGCGTGGTATGATCACCTTACCGAGTTGTTACAAGACCGTGGGTTTGAAGTTGGGGTAATCGACCCCACTCTTTTTACTAAGAAGGTCAAAGGGGAGTTGTTTGTGTGCCAACTATATGTTGATGATATTATCTTTGGTTCTCCTAACAAAGCCTTCAATGAGGAATTTACCGCTCTCATGACCTCAAAGTTCGAGATGTCCTCCATGGGGGAGTTGAAGTTCTTTCTAGGGTTCGAAGTGAAGCAAAGAAGAGAAGGAACCTTCATCAATCAATCCAAATACACTCAAGACATGCTCAAGAGATTCAAGCTAAGTGACATCAAGCCGGCTTCCACCCCAATGCCCACCAAGTGCCAACTCGACCTTGATCCAAATGGTAAAGTGGTGGATCAAAAGGTATATCGTTCCATGATTGGTTCCTTGCTTTACCTTTGTGCATCTAGACCGGACATCATGTTGAGTGTGGGAATTTGTGCACGGTTTCAAGCCGCACCTAAGGAAAGTCACTATGTGGCGGTCAAACGAATCTTTCGATATTTGGCTCATACCCCAAACTTTGGCCTATGGTACCCAAGAGGATCAAACTTCAAGCTTGTAGGGTTCTCGGATTCCGATTGGGCGGGAGACAAAGTGGATAGGAAGTCCACTTCCGGAGGATGCCAATTCCTTGGTTGCTCTTTGGTAAGTTGGTCTTCCAAAAAGCAAAGTTGTGTGTCTCTCTCGTCCACCGAAGCGGAGTATGTTGCGGCCGGTAGTTGTTGTGCACAACTCTTGTGGATGAGGCAAACTTTGAAGGATTACGGTGTCACTTGTGACAAAGTGCCTCTTTGGTGTGACAACGAAAGTGCCATCAAGATTTCTCTCAACCCGGTGCAACACTTCAAGACGAAGCATATTGAGATTCGGTATCACTTCATCCGGGATCACATCAGGCGAGGAGAGATCGAGCTCAACTATGTCAACACTCATGACAACCTTGCAGATATTTTCACGAAGCCCTTGGATGAAGCAAGATTTCGCGAGTTAAGGCATGAGCTAAATATCATTGATTCGAGCAATGTTGCTTGAACCCGTGCACACCCTACCTCACTCAATTTGTTGTCTAGTTTAGGTGTAGGCATGGACATAGGGGGAGTGTTGTTCTCTCAATGAACTCTCCCTCCCCCCATTATGCATAAATTGATCAAGTCTTTCACTTTTTGCCATTGTTGATGGCACGTGTGCTTAAAAGACGAGTTATGGTCATGGGCCCAAGGTTAAAATCTTCGCGGCGCCATACCTCTTGACTCAAACATAGGTGGCTTCGGCCACCGCCCTCTCTTGGCCTCTTGCTGGTGTGCTCCTTTCTTTTTTTCTTCGTTGCAGTTTCTTTTTTGAGCTAGGCCTTGTGATCTAGTTGTCGTCGTGTGCTGGGGCGGTACTGCCGCTGCTGGCGAGCGGTACTACCGCTGGTAAGCGGTACTACCGCTCCCAGCGCGATACTACCGCGGTGGGGCGGGGGCCAGGGGTTTTTATAGGGGCAGGGGAGGCTTCTTCCTCCCCATACCCATTCGCTCGCCCCCTCGTGCCTCTCTCTCTCTCCAGCACCGTTCCGGTGCGGAAGGGCTCCGGTGGATCTCCTCCTCCGGGGCATCCCTCTCCATTTCCTTCGGTGGAGTCGATCCCCACCTCGTCCTCTTGCCATGGATGCCGGTATTGCCCCCGTTCCTTCTCTCTTTTGGTCTTGTGTTTAGATCTTGTGCTTTAGGGGCAATGTTGGTTGCATCCCTAGATTTTTGGCTAAATCTAGGCTTGAGTTAGTTGGAGTAGGCAACTAGATCATCGAGATTGATGTTTGGTAGGATTATGTTTGAATTTGGTAGGCCGGTAGTGCCGGATCTGTCCACGGTAGTAGCAGGCCACTGTTTCACCGCCCCAAGCTTTGAAACTGCTGTGCATCCGCCTCAAGCGGTACTACCGCTCCCCCTGGAGCGGTACTACCGCCTGACCTCGCGTGGTACTACCGCTCCCTCTAGGGCGGTACTACCGCTCGGGGCGGTACTACCGCGGGTAGGGCACGGTACTACCGCTGCATGCCAACTTCCACCATTCTCCTACATTGCCTTTGATTTGTTTGTTGGCTTATGCTCGTCTCTTCTGTTTGTTTTGCGTCTTTTGTGTGTTTGGCTCCAGGTGATGACACTTCTGAGCAGCATGGTCGCCGTATCAACTCTGGACGTGCCACCTCCAAGCGTTACCGGACCTCAGAGCCTGCCGGTGTTTCTTCCAGCACTCAGCCGCCTCCAGCGAATGCTTCAGCAAGTGTTCCTCCTCCTCCTCAGCACCAGAAGCGAGCCGCCAACAAGCCAAAAGGGAAGACCATGACTGAGATGAACAACAAGGAGTTCTAGGAGAAGCGTCGTCGCAACCCCTATACGGTGGACCAAGAACCCACTTTGGTCAACCGCCCGTTCTGGAACCGTTTTCAGTTTGCCATCTTTTTTGATGTGATCAAGGCCAAGAAGAATCTATTTGTTGATGTTCGCTCTATTGACGTTGATGCCATGGAGAAGGATCCAGAGTACTTTGGGGAAGCCCTTCAGATGTGCACTCAGCTGAACATTCTCAGGATCATGCAGTTCAACAAGGATTTCGATGCGGATCTGTTGGCTCAGTTCTTTGCCACCGTTCACCTTGGAACAGATGGTGACCGGACCCTGACCTGGATGACCAATGGCAAGCTGCTTTCTGTCAAGTGGCGGGCGTTCATGGAGTTGCTTGATGTGGTGGATCACGGGCTTGAGACTCCAGTCGGTTTCCGTCCTCACCGCAATGATACCTCCACCCATAAGCAAGCCCTTTGGCCCTACTGCACTGTCAAGATCCACCCTGTCACTGAGAAGAAGACCTACGAGCTGTCTCCGTATCTGGACATTCTTCATCGTATCTTCCGTGAGACTCTCTTCCCTCGCATTGGGAATCTGGATATGGTCCACTCTTATCTCGTGGACATGCTTCTTTTCTGTCAGCATGAGAAGGAAGCAAACACTGGAGAGAGCCTGGATATCTCTCATGTCATGTGGTCTGAACTTGTCTCCGCCGTGTCTGAGCGCAAGTGTCCTATCTATGGTCCCTTCATCATGAGGCTCATTGAGAGGGCCTGGGCACAGACCTACCCCAGAGTGCTGCTAGAGACTGGAGATTTAGTTTCCCATGAGGTCAAGCGTCTGAGGAAGAAGGACAACCGGTCTGCACCTCACACAGGGGGTCCTTCTACTGCTGCCACCGGGGGCCCGTCTGCCGCTGCAACTGCCATGGACACTGAGGGTGGGGATGCTCCTCCTGGCCATGATGAGGACCTTGGCCACTCCAGTGCAGAACCATCATGGGCCCAGAAACTCAAGCGCAAGATGAAGAAGCTCTTCTGTCTGGAGTCCCATGGTCAGTATATGACTCATGTGGCGGAGAAGAATGCCAGGTCGCGCCACAAGGAGCTCATGCGCCAGCTGGGCGCCACAGTTGTCAGTGGATCCGAGGGACAGATCACTGAAGAGGAGGACTGGATACATCAGAACTGCCACTGGACTGACTCCGATGCCGAGTAGTTCTCTCCCCACGATGCAGATGCAGAGATGTGATGATCACCTGGAGTCGTAGTGTCTCTCTCGACCTTTTTGGTGTCTCGCTGCCAAAGGGGGAGAGAGTGTAGGGATTTGATTTGCTCGTTTCGCTTCTTGTGTCGTGCTTTGCCTTTAGTCTTGTGCGTTTCCCTTGGTTTGGTTTGTTGTGAGACTTAAGTTCCCGTCATATGGTGTAAGACATATGCTACCTTAGCTATCTTATCTATGTTTATGCACCTCGGTATCTTATAGCTTGCTTATCCTATCATATATGTTGTTCTCATGTATCTTACTTAGGTTGTTTGGTCTCTAAAATATAGCGGGAGCTGTGATCCTAGTGTGTGTGCCCTTCAGTCCCTAGTACTCATCTAGTTTGCACACATCCAGTGGGAGCCTATCTATATTTTAGAGGCGTGAGCTCTCTTGCATTCTTTGTCATTACTCTTTTTGTGCAAATCCTGTATTGTCATAAATCCACCAAAAAGGGGGAGATTGTAAGGGCTTATTTATCCCTACGGTGTTTTGGTGATTGATGACAATGCATTTGCGGACTAATCATGTGCTTTGAGTGCTTTCAGATATTCATCCTTCGGCACGGAACAATTATTTCCCCTCGGCGCTCTACTCAAGACGGTGTAGTCTATTCCGTGACTTTGTTGGTGGACTAAGTTTCGTAGTAGTCACCGTACTATCAAGAGGGGGTCCGTTTCGGTATGGCTTGGGTGGAATCAACACGTACACGTTCTCATCACACCCTCCGTTTCTTTCCGCACCTATGGGGCCTCTCTTTCCCCCCTTCCTCTGCTTGTCCAGGACCCAGCGGTAGTACCGCGGTCCACAGCGGTAGTGCGGCTGAGACTCCCTAAGCGGTAGTACCGCTCCCTGGAGCGGTAGTACCGCTCCCCGAGCGGTAGTACCGCTGGGTGGCCTCAGCGGCAGTACCTCTGCGGTTCCGTGCTACTGCCGTCCTGTCACTGCGTCTGTAGCGGTAGTACCGCTCCCCGGAGCGGTAGTACCGCTTGCTGGGCTCAGCCGCAGTACCGTGGTGGCATGGTGCTCCTTCCGCTTCGATTCTTGCGCGCATTTTCTCGTGTCGGGTTTTGCGGTACTAGCTGCGGCAGTAGGGGCGGTAGTACCGCCCTGGGCCCCTGCCCTAGCCCTTCTCTTCTGGCGCGGTAGTACCGCTGAGGGGGAGCGGTAGTACCGCTTGAGGGCGGCAGTACCGCTCTGCCTCAGCGGCAGTACCGCCCTCTGCGGGGCTGAGTGGGGGGTAACGGTTGACTTATTTCCCCCACTATAAAAGGGCTCCTTCTCCTCCCTCTTTGCCTCACCTCTTCCACCAACCCTCATTATTGCCCAAGCACCATTTATTGCTCAAGCTCCATTGCATACCCCAAGCTTCCTCTTGCCCGATCTATCTCCCTAGCCAATCAAACTCGTTGATTTGCTCGGGAGTGGTTGAGAAGGCTCCGATCTACACTTCCACCAAGGGATTTTTGATTCCCCCATTCATCCTTAGCGGATCTTGTTACTCTTGGGTGTTTGAGCACCCTAGACGGTTGAGGTCACCTCGGAGCCATATTCCATTGTGGTGAAGCTTCGTGGTCTTGTTGGGAGCCTCCGATTAAGTTGTGGAGTTTGCCCCAACCTTGTTTGTAAAGGTTCGGTCGCCGCCTTCAAGGGCACCAATAGTGGAATCACGGCATCTCGCATCGTGTGAGGGCGTGAGGAGAATACGGTGGCCCTAGTGGCTTCTTGGGGAGCATTGTGCCTCCACACCGCTCCAACGGAGACGTACTTCCCCTCAAAAGGAAGGAACTTCGGTAACACATCCTCGTCTTCACCGGATCCACTCTTGGTTATCTCTTACCTTTACTCGTGCAAGCTCTTTAGTGTTTATTCCCTTGCTCGCTTGTGTGCTTGTTGTTGTTGCATCATATAGGTTGCTCACCTAGTTGCACATCTAGACAACCTACTTTGATGCAAAGATTAATTTGGTAAAGAAAAGCTAAAAATTGGTAGTTGCCTATTCACCCCCCCTCTAGTCAACCATATCGATCCTTTCAAATAGTTTATCATTAATACAACAAATAGTTCACAACAATCAATATCAAACACACAAATCATGATGCTCTTTGTCGGACATTCCAAGCCCACCACTCATCAATGAGATCCTTCTGAAGATCATCATGCGCCGCGGGACATTGAATGGCATGATAGGAGGCAACAAAATGGGCCACCCTTTCAGCCCTCCATCGCACTCGCACATGATGTCCCAAGAGCTCATACTGAGAGTAGTCTACATCTTGGCCACGCTCATTCTCGATGATCATGTTGTGCATGATCACACAAAGTGTGCATGATGTACCAAAGCATTTTTTGATCCCAAAATCTAGCCGGTCCTCTCACAATAGAAAATTGGGCTTGCAAAATCCCAAAAGCTCTCTCCACATCTTTTCTAGTCGCCGCCTGAGCATTGTGGAAATGAAGATTTTTCTTACCTTCCGGTTTTTTCAACGGCTTCACAAATGTTTACCATTTTGGGTAGATGCCATGCGCAATATAGTAGCCATAGTTGTATGTACGACCATTTGGTACAAACTGCACCGGTGGCAAATCATCATTTGCAATCTTATTCATCAGTGGTGACCGGTTGACAACGTTGATGTCATTCGAAGATCCAGGCACTCCAAAGAAAGCATGCCAAATCCAAGTCTCTTGATCGGCCACCGCTTCAAGGATTATATTGGAACCCTTTTTTTGGCCGTGGAATTGCCCATGCCATGCCTTTGGACGATTCTTCCAACCACAATGCATGCAATCTATTGAGCCAAGCATACCTGGGAAGCCGCGAGCTTTGTTCATCTCCAATAGCCTTGCGGCATCTTCAGCATTGGGAGATCTCGAATACTCCTGGCCAAACACTTGGACAATTCCGACTGCGAAGCGCTTGACACACATGATGGCTTGGCTCTCACCCATGGCCAAGTGATCATCAACTAGATTAGCCGGGATACCGTATGCCAACATACGCAAAGCGGCTGTCACCTTCTAAAAGGTACTATGCCCGAGCTCTCCGGCGGCATTCCTCCTTTGCTGAAAAAACCAGTCATGGCTCGCTAGTTTCTCTGCAATGCGCCTGAACAACTCGGTGCTCATTCTAAACCGGCGACGAAATTACGACTCTGGACACGTGGGATTCTCCACGAAATAGTGCCTCATCAATCTGTTATGGGCATCGATCCTATCCCTTCAAATTTTGTGCCGACCCATAACCGAACCACCGTGCTTAGGTTTTTTATTGATGTGCATAGCTAGGATCATTGCAAGATCCTCCTCCTCTTCCATATCAAATTCTTCTTCAGAAGAATCATACGACGAACTCATCTACAATGTTCAATACTAGGCTATTTAAAAAACTACAATAAACTTGCACCAAATTCATGAAGTTTGAGCAATACATACCTTGTGGGCGTTTTGTCGAACACCTTGCGGGCGCCGAGCGGTAGTGAGCGGCCGGGTGCTGTTCGTCGGAGGACCGCCCCGCGCGAGGGGCGGCGGTGACTAGAGGGGGACGGAGGTAGCCGCCGCAGCGCGGGGATAGACCGGGGAAGCGCCGGAACGGTCGCCGGAATAAATGGGGTGGCGCGGGCGGCGGCGACGCCGCGGCTGGATTGGGTAGGTGGAGTTGCGAGCGAGCGCTCGAGAGTCCAGCGCGCGGGAGCGGGCGCAACAAATAAGCGGCGCGCGATGGCGTTTCGGCCCGCGCGCTGAACCAGATATGCCGCCCGCGCGATTTTTTGCGCCTCCGTTGGAGCGCCTGGAGCGGTAGTGCGCATGCAAAAAACACTGATTTTTTAGGGCGACGTTTATATAGCGCGGCTGTTGGAGATGCTCTAATTTCGGAGCCATCATTAATCGAGAATGAACTATAGCGAAAGAAATATTTCTTCGTTGCTATTAATCCCGCCCAAAAATGAGAGTCCCTAGACTTCCAATATATTTGTGATACCACCTTTGAACCCACATATTTTCTTCTCAGGAGGGTTTGTCATACACCATCTTCCGTCAATACCTTAATCTCAAAGTCATGAATGCCCAACCTGCCTTGGTCCTTGGGACGGCAAACAACTGTAGCCTAACTTAATGATAAGCTGATTTCAGGAATCAATAGCATAGCCAGTGCTTAAATGCCACGATGATTTCATGAATCAATATCTTGATTATACACATTAAAATATTTTCCGTGCACTGGTCTTCATCCTCCATAAATCCCCCACGCAGTCGCTTTCTCATGTCCCGTTCAATCCAACAATCTCCCGAAAAGCCCACTGCACTGTGCCTTAGCTTTCTTGTTCCAGTTCCTTGCTATACATGCCTGGAAAGCCATGGCCCTACTACCCAACTTCGAAAGCTTCACACACACAAATTCGTAGTTCCAATTACAGGTAAGATTCCAAAGCTCTAGACGAATTCCCAGTACATAATATTATATGTTTTCTTGTGCTAAAAAATACATTATTTTGTTTTTCTGATGTGCCACTCCATTGCTTGCGTGTGTGCAACGGCAAATCTTGCGGAAGAAAAAAGGGAAACAAAAGGAGTGACGCCACGCCATCCCCCTCTTCTCTCTCGCCGTGCGCGGGCGCAGTCAAACCCCCCACCGCCGAACCGCAAGCCGCACGCGGAAACGGGCCCAGAAGCGCCAGAGCCCCACCGGTCATGCAGACGCGCGTGCGAACGGCCCCCGCCGCGTACGCGCCCCCCCCCCCCCCCCCATCCATCGCTACGCGTCCCCCGCCATGCCGTTGCGTTGCGTTGCGTTACCCGGCGGGCGACACAGTTACTGCTCCTCTACTCCCTCCCTGTCCGCCTGCCTCCCTCCGCGTGTGGCTCTCTCCGCTGGCAGGGTAGAGTAGAGTAGAGTAGAGTAGAGCGAGCGCCCTTCAATTCCCTCCAACCCAGCCGGGCAATGCCGTGCAAACCCTAGCCCCCCGCCCGCCTGATCCCCGCGCGCGGCCATGGGCAACTGCTGCCGCTCGCCGGCCGCCGCCGCGCGGGAGGACGTCAAGTCCTCGCACTTCCCCGCCGCCGCCGCCAAGAGGAAGCCGCACCAGCCCCGGAGCGGCGCCGCGGGGGGCGCCGCGTCGGGCGGAGGAGGCGGAGGCGGAGGGGCGAAGCGGCTGGCCGTGCTGGGCGAGGAGGGGTGCGACTTCATCGGCGGGATCGACGACAAGTACCTGCTGGACCGGGAGCTGGGGCGCGGCGAGTTCGGGGTCACGTACCTCTGCGTCGACCGGGACACCAAGGAGCAGCTCGCCTGCAAGTCCATCTCCAAGCGCAAGCTGCGCACCCCGGTCGACGTGGAGGACGTGCGGCGGGAGGTGGCCATCATGCGCCACCTGCCCCGCAGCCACAGCATCGTGTCCCTGCGGGAGGCGTGCGAGGACGAGGGCGCCGTGCACCTCGTCATGGAGCTCTGCGAGGGCGGCGAGCTCTTCGATCGCATCGTCGCCAGGGGCCACTACACGGAGCGCGCCGCCGCCAACGTCACCCGCACCATCGTCGAGGTCGTGCAGCTCTGCCACCGCCACGGCGTCATCCACCGGGACCTCAAGCCCGAGAACTTCCTCTTCGCCAACAAGAAGGAGAACTCGCCGCTCAAGGCCATCGATTTCGGCCTCTCCATTTTCTTCAAGCCCGGTAACCCAACCCCCCCTGGACTGGAATCTTAGATCCGTTTCCCAATTTGGGAGAATCTGCATTTCTGGATGAATAAAAAAAACGTGGCGGGATTTATATTGATTTAATGGACTCTCTTAGTCTTAGGTGGAGTGCTGGCAATGGACATCCCGGTAGCTGAATGCCGTTGCTTGGTTGGTGTCTCTTTCATTCAGAACTTAGGATTATCGGAAGGAATTTGGGTTGGACAGCGAATGCGACTGTAGCTAGTATTTTGAAGGCAGGATTCTGGAGTATCCAACCAAGTGGATAATGTATATGCATCACCTTTACTCCGCTATTTGGATTGATATGGCATTAGTTCAATGTCAACCCTCTATGCAGTTGATTTAGCCTCGATTATTTGGTTTGCTGAACATCGTGTTGTGGGTTCTGTGTTTGGTGCTTTAGGTCCACGATCTAGGACGTCTCTAGTGTCAGCCTACTACTTCTAGGAATCGGAAGAAGCAAGTGGTGGAACATCAGTTGTTGCTAAATTTAGCCATTTTGCACTGAATACATTCAGTTCTTCAGTGTGAGATGAGCTTCGTGGGCTGTACTTTAGGATAAATTATATAACACTGAAATTATTACAGTTTAGGAAGGGATGCTGGATGTATCTACCAAACTGACAGGGTCTGGATCTGAGAGCATGGCTTAATGGAGGAGAGGGGATTTTAGGACAAGGGGATGGATGGTGTGTCTTCCATTTTACTTAATTTTGGAGATACAATCCTGTCCTTTATCTTCATGTAGAGAATGTGTGTCGACCAAACCCTATGAGATAATGTAAGGAACCAACTCATATCAAATCTTATAGATAAGAAAAAGTAATTGTAATCTAGGAAGTACTATTCACGTTAGCAGTTCATCCTCACAGTGACACTTAAACACCAGTAGTGATCATAGCTTATCAAGTATGCTTACTGGTTGGGACTTAGGGTGTTGATGTGCTTTGCTGAGATCGAGTGGACCGTGGTACTGGGCGATTTACGCTCTCTGTCCGTCGCGCCATAGCCCGTTCCTGAAATAAAACATTGTAGCGTCGCTAGCAATGTTGTTGATATACAGCGATTGCACAGTGTGCCTTTTTGGACAGAAAGTGATATATTTTCATCTGAATCTTTCGTTATGTGTTAATTTTTTTCAGGTGAAAAGTTTTCAGAAATTGTTGGAAGCCCCTATTACATGGCTCCCGAAGTATTGAAGAGAAACTATGGACCGGAAATAGACATATGGAGTGCCGGGGTTATCTTATATATTTTACTATGTGGAGTTCCTCCGTTTTGGGCTGGTACTACATTAATTCAAACCTTATCTGTCATTGGCTTTGTGCCTTTATCTTTACTCTTCATGAAAGCTTACATGAAAATATTGCAGAGACCGAACAAGGGGTAGCACAAGCTATTCTTCGTGGGAATATCGATTTTAAGCGAGAACCCTGGCCTAATGTATCGGAAAATGCTAAAGATTTGGTTCGACGTATGTTGGAACCAGATCCAAAGCTCAGGTTAACTGCAAAGCAGGTTCTTGGTATGTACATGGCACACTTATGCTTCTTGCCTACTTCCCTGCAGAAACTATTCAGTTCAGTGGTCAGTAATTGCCACTGTAAAACTCCACATTTTTCATTTCTGTTCCTTCCAGAAATATAGCATCATGCCACAATCTACCCATGGAAATTTATGTCGGTGCCACTAGTCTCGTCTGGAATTATGGCCATGCCATTACTTTCTGTTTAATAATGAAAATTCCACAGTTCCGTTAGTTCTTTTTATGGTTTTGCCACTGCCGTTGCATTTTAGCATTTACCATCCATTTTAGCCGTTAATGCAATGTGGAATGACCGAAACAGCACGGCCAATGTGCATTAATTAGCTGCCTGATTTGATGATCATGGTGGCTCTGAAGTAACTGTGAAGTTTCAAGTTTTTTCATGTACTACATCTATAACTCCGGAGTAACTGAATTTCAAGTTGTCATGTACTACATGTGTAAATCTGATATGAAGTACTCCCTCTGTCCCGAATTACTCGTCTTAGATTTGTCTACATTTTAGTGTTAGATACATCCGTATCTAGACAAATCTAAGACAAGTAATTTGGGACGGAGGTAATATTCGAGTTTCAAGTTACTCCCTCTGTAAACTAATATAATACCTTTTAGACCACTACTTTAGTGATCTAAAAGATCTTATATTAGTTTACAGACGGAGTACTTCATAAATACAGACTTGTTTGCCCCACACAGACTTGGTAACCAACCCTGAAATCTGTGTGTTGATTTTATCTGCCTATCTGAAGCACATGTTACAAATTCTTTTGTTGTGTCAGATAGTTTTCTGCATCCCAGAATCTATAAGCATAAACTTCAACAGAAGAGCACCTAAAATTTTCCATCTTAAAACTTGTGCTTAATCAGCTCTGTTGTTTCGAATTCGGAGTTTTGAGATCAGACACTTTGCCACCTAAGCGCACATGTAAACAAAACATAGATCAATTTCAGTCATCTGGATGCGCATTATTACAGCTTGGGCATTTTATTATTTGTGCTACAACCTGAAAGAATGTTGGGGTCAAAATTGTGGTCTGCTTTGTAATGGAAAGGCTTCTTAAGCATCTTGTCTTTTTTGCCAGTATTTCTGAATTCTTATTCATCTGTTTTCCCCTGGTTTGTTATACGTCCGTGTAAGTAATTTCATGGCATCAACTTTTATTTCACAGATCACCATTGGCTTCAAAATGCTAAGAAAGCTCCAAACGTTCCTCTTGGAGATATTGTCAAGTCAAGGCTTAAGCAATTTTCGAGAATGAATAGATTCAAAAGAAGAGCTCTAAGAGTATGCACCTAGCTCATTTAGCCTTTCCATCCTGGTCTGCTCAACTATTTTGCAAGTCGTTGCCATGGCAATTTACTTGTTGTGTGACATATATGGCGTATAATTTTTTACCAGGTCATTGCTGATCATTTGTCTGCTGAGGAAGTTGAGGACATAAAGGAGATGTTCAAGGCAATGGATACTGACAATGATGGCATTGTCTCTTGTGAAGAATTGAAGAGTGGGATAGCAAAATTTGGCTCTCACCTTGCGGAATCAGAAGTGCAGATGCTTATTGAAGCTGTAAGTATTGCAAAGAGTTTAACCTTTATTCTCTACTCTTTATTTAAAAACATGAGGCAAGACATGTGTCTATTTTTCGAGAACACCAATTGGTGGCTAACAAGCCACATATTTTGGGAGCATTGCTATCGAAAGGAGTAAGTTCATGAAAGCACACATACTTTGACCAAACTATCAGCATGGCAGAACTACGTTATTCAGTTCAGTGGTCAGTAATTGCCACTGTAGTTCCGTGAGGTATGCCAAAAAAAGCGGTCACCTGGCCCACTGGGCATCAATTCTGTGCCAAAATTCATCTCAAATATGGTGAACGGTTCATCTGCAACGAAATGTGTGTCAAACCAAACTTTTAAGTGTACGAAATAAACAGCCATGTGGTTTTGTGATAGTTTTGGGTAAACTATGCGTAGCTCCAAAAGATCTGATATACAGCAAAGAACCACATAGCAAAGGCAATATCATGTATGCCCCAGGTGTCCTTGCCCTCTAGGTCTTTCATTTTCATTTGCCAGATCATCACGGAATTTCAGTGGAATGTTAAATGATCCCACAGCTAACAAATGTTCAAATCACTATGATGACTGTTTCATTTTTTTGCATCCATTGTAGGCCATTCTCTTATATTCCACAGTATGGTAAATAAATGTGGTCGAATTAATTTAATTAGATCAGCAGTTTCAAAAACAAGTTAAAATTAAGATAGGAGGGCTCAAACTTGTGACCTCAACAGCTGTTTCTTAGTGCTTTTCCATGATGGTAAACAACCTTTCTCATCAAATGTTCTGTTTGGGCTGTCCATTTCCTTCTGCCAGCTGCTTTTTAGATGCTATTCCATTGTTTAACATGTCAAACTTTGTATCTGGTGGTGATTTGGTGCAACTATTTGACTTAGCCCCTTAGTTGCTCATGTATTTTACATTCAGTGTACAGCTTGATGTGTTTGACATTTCTTGCCAGACTAGAAATGAAAATTCCCAATGGATATTTATTCTAGCTCTCCACTTGGCCTAGGTTAATGTGACTCATTCCCTTCTAGCTGACAAAAGCTAGAGAAGCTAGTATTGAGTACTCATTCCATTTAGCAACCATAATGGTTTTGGTTTGCATCATTTGCATCAGACGTAGAGTTACTGTTTTAGTTTGTATCATCTTCATACTTACATGTAGCGGCCTTGTCCAGTTATTGACAGTGTGTCGACTCACTTTCTCATCCTGCTTGAAATAACTTATTGCCTCTCTGTTTGATGTTTGCCTGGTAATTTTACCTTGATTCCATCATTATATACTCTCCTATCAGTCTTATCATTAGACCATTTTCTTTTACCATGAGACATGCGATTTGTTGAGTTTTCTTGGGTGGATTGAGATTGTCAATTTATTTTTCCATGGTATCATGTGAGGGGTTATGTTTGTTTGAGTTGATGGTTGCAATTAGCAGCAGTATAACTATTTGGCACAGGGAGGGCAGTAGATAAAGCTGGGATAAATTCTCGGATTTACTCGCATTAGTTCGTATGGTATACTCAGCACGTTTTATTGACCACCTAATGGTTTGGTAAACAGGTGGATACAAACGGTAAAGGAGTACTAGATTATGCCGAATTTCTAGCTGTCTCTCTTCATCTGCAAAGGATGGCAAATGACGAGCACCTTCGGCGGGCCTTCTTATTCTTTGACAAGGATGGCAATGGTTACATCGAGCCGGACGAGCTTCGAGAGGCTCTGAAGGATGACGGATCAGCTGATAGCATGGAAGTTGTGAATGACATACTGCAAGAAGTTGACACCGATAAGGTGACGATTCCCTTGTACTACCTCGTAAAGCCAGCATCGTTTCTGATTGACTAAAAGATGGTCTGCTTTTCTTGGCATCAACTGTAGGATGGCAAAATTAGCTACGACGAATTCGTGGCGATGATGAAGACGGGCACAGACTGGAGAAAGGCATCACGGCACTACTCGAGAGGCAGATTCAACAGCCTTAGCATGAAGCTTGTGAAGGACGGTTCCGTCAAATTGGGCGTGGAGTAAAGAACATGGTGTTTATTTGTGCATGTAGTTAGGCATTTGGGCCCCACTAAGCAGCAGCTCCTTTAGTTTTTGTCATGGTCGTTTTGCGTGGAAATTTAGATAGGTGGAACCCCCCCTGATTGGCTTACATGTGTAATTAGTTCTTGTGGATGACTGGCAATCGCATGCGCGCGTGGTGAGCGATGTGCCAAGAGCATTGCGCCTGCTTTTCTGAACTACTGATGCCAAGTGTTGTACAATGTTTTGCCGCACACAAATACAGTTTCTAGATTTGGTGTAGATGTGTCTGAAATAAGATGTGCCGGCTCAGTATCTTGGAGGTGTTGATACGGGTACGTGCGTGCATTCATAGGGTTAAGTGTATGTGCGTGTATGTGAGCAACTATGATTTTGATGTGTTAAAAAAAAGGTGCTGCCGTGTACTTTGAAAAAAAAGCAGTGTGCTAGCGAAAGAGACGCGACAATGTGCACCTAATACACAAGGTACAAATAATAGCAGATGCCGGAGACAATGTGCACCTAGTACACAAGGTACAAATAATGGCAGATGCCGTTCCATTTTCACCCAAGTTGTTCTTGTGCACCTAGTACACAAGGTACAAATAATGGCAGATGCCGTTCCATTTTCACCCAAGTTGTTCTTCTCCGATCGATGCTTTCGTAACCCATAAGCAGGGGACCGATGCCATGCCGCAGGAGTTAAAAAAACCACGTGCGAAGCAGGGTTTCGTAATGCCGCTGGATGATCAGAACCCAGAAGTTCAGCATCAGCAGCGGAGCATCATAATAGGTACTAGTAGGGTGGGAGTGCTACCAGGACGAAGAGTGATGCCGTTGAATTCGGGGGACAAGATCAAGCCGGGAGGCACACGGCTCCATTATGTTAAAGCGTTTTTAGTAAGCGCATGCAACAGCAAACAAAATGCATATATCCCAACCCGGTTCTGTCGCCCGCCCCTCCCCGCCGCCGCCGGAATAATAAACCAGTGCGGCGGCGGCGGCGGCGGCGGCCCCGCTTTCCGCCACGGCATCATATAAAATATATCATCGTCTTTTGGTTTGGCGATCGCAACCCCCCGGATCGGCGGGACCTGTCGTGTGGTGCCGCCCGCGCACAGCGCCGTGGGCGGCTACGTGGAGCGCCTGCGCGGCACACACGCCTGACACTTGGTCGTCGAAAAAGCGGCCGGAGATAGACAGATAGTAGATCATTAGATAGATATCCGGGGCGAGCTACGTGGCCAGATCCACGGACCCTGGCCGCCCTAGAAATAGAGTAGTGTCGTTGTAGAATGAGCCACGTAAAACGATCAGGCTGATCAGGTCGGGGTCGCTGTCGCCCCGAGTTTGTTCCACCAGCTGCATTGCGCCTCAAGAGCGGCGATCCGCTGGCTGGATCGATGCGATTGCGATCCCGCGCGCGCGCGTGGCCGATAGCGAGGCGAAAGATACGGAGCACAGCAGCAGCAGCAGAGAATTCGGGGCGATGGCGCGTGCGGCGCGCCGCTAAATCGCCGGCGGGGGAAAGCGCCGCGTCGCGTCGGCAGCGCGTCTCCCTCCGTTCGCACCAACGGACGGACGGCTGGCGGTGCCCCGCGCGCGTTTGCGGCGCTGCACCTGCCGCGCCTCCGGTGCGTCCGGCCGGGCGTACATCCACGTGCGTGAAATGTGACGGGAAGAAGACCGGCCGCTCCTACCTGCTCCTGCTCGCGGCTGCGGGAGAGCGACGCGGCTGCCCCATTGCGGCGGGGATACGGCGCGGCGGCGATGATGCCCCCTGCCGACAGTTGGAGACTGCGGGTCTCGTCGTGTTGTGCCTGCCTACGTGGTGGGTTTGTCAGGGCAGGGCGGGGCGCATGATTAATCAGTCTCCCCAATCATGCAATGGGACCTTCATTAACTGAAGAAACAGCGGCTTTGTGTTTGTGGAGGGGGCCGACCCGGCCTCCCAGTTTTTCTTTTTCTTTTAGGGGACCTCCCAGGGTTTTTTAGGGTTTGTCTATAAGCACTTGGCCCTACAGAAATCGAAGCAATTTTTTCTGCCCCAGTCCCAACAAATAAACAGATTGTTTTCTTATTTATTATTAAAAAACACAAAAAAAACCATACTACTCCTAAGGGCATCTCCAAGGCTGACCCGCAAATATGCTTAACATCCAACTAAAAGAAAAAGATAGTCCACGAAGGATAGATACTGTTAACCAGATAGTAACCCATGTTGTATTTATGCCCATTAACAGTATAATGGCATGGAGGAGCTTTTCATTCAGTTAGTCTTGCAAACAACGGTGATCGCTGCAGCACACTGATGTCATTCTGAGACCTGGACATGCAGCAGCTTCAAGAATGATGGTGTGCTTTTTAACATGGCCGTGATATTGCTCTTGTAGAGTTTTCGGGGAGTTCTTTCATTTTTAATGCATGCAGTCAAGAGATCTGAGCAAATCTGACCACCCTCTTGCTTCCGAGATTGCCAAGAGCCTCTCGGTGTCTGTAACATTTGGTTCTTTCAGGTATTGAGATACAAACACCGAGACCACGACAGTTGAGGACCTGACCATGGCATCTCCGCATGTGCTCTCAGACATCCGTAGGTACTCGTCCCATGAATCAACGGCCGTGCCCTATGCAAGCATCCGCAATGTGGCTGTGCACTTCTAGTAACCAGAGAATACAACCCTTTCGATGGCGTCCTTTTTCAAGATGAAGTAGTCATAAAAACCCGCCCCCATAGTAGAGACGATCGTAGACATTTTTGCGCATCTGAAACCGCCGGCGAAAATTGTTCACAGAGGGTATCGGGAGCAAAGTAGTCAGACATGAGCGTCAAATGCCCGCGCGCCTTGTTGCGCATGAGCACTTGATGACCCTTGATCGATCCCTTGAAATTGGGAACATGTGTTTCCGTGCGCACCACGTCTGCAAGGACTGCCTACATCACCGCCGTCTCATTCGTGTAGCCCTCCTCGTCGGACGAGCAGTTTAACGACTCAACATAGTGCTCGTATATATGTACTCCATATTCAAATTCATTGCTTCAAATAAGAAAGGCCAAAAAAATCCATTGCTCGGATTAGGCCGTTACGGTCTAATCCCGTTCGATGCTGGGATCTTGGCTAGCGTCGATGCCAACTGAGTCGCCGGACGCTTCGTTTGTTTTCTGTTCTGTGACCCCTTTTAACGAGTACTATGATTAATCTTTACGAGGAGAATAAAATCTGATAGCGCTTAGATAGGCGCCCAAGCGTGTTGTGCCAACAGACTCCTACCGACGCTATCTCCTTAATTGATTTTTTATATTATCTAAGCGTCCAAATAGGCGCCTCTCCATTGTAGATGCTTTTAGATGGCACAACATGTTCGAACCACATGGTCTAAACATACGAGGATGATTTGAGTGTCCATTCTGAAGATGTCAGGAGTACTACGCAACAGTAGGATTTTCGAACGGCAACATAACCAAAAAGATTGTCGAACGGTAAGGGATGAACTCCGGCGTGCGTTATCCTTATATATGTTTTGGCCTCATCCAAATTTCGGATTGTGCACCACGACAAGATGAAAGTCGCGTCTACTGCCACGGATCTTCTCCCCCGCGGCCGGTTTTGGCTTCATCCCAATCTCCATGTCCTTATCACACCAGTGGATACCTACATGCCATACCACATTGCGGCCATGGTGCCGTGCATGTATCCGGCATTAAGGGTGTGTTTGGTAGCATGTATGGACCTAGCCTAATTGTTCTCATGTCATACATGCTGAGTGTAGACATGCTGAGTCCATGCAGTTGCTGTTGTTTGGCAGTGATGTATGCGTTGAGACATGCTGAGCTGAAATTTTGTTTGGTAGCCTGCATGTGTTTAGACATGCTGAACAATTTCGAATTCTGAATATATTTTTTGAATGATGAACAAAATCGAAAAAATCTCAACACAAATTTAAACATATTTTGAAAATTTAAATAAAATTTGATATTCTAAACTTTTTTGGAAAATTAAAATAAATTTTGAAATTCTTTTTTTAATTTGAACATATTTGAAATCACGAGTTTTTTTGAAAATTTAAACAAAATTTGAAAATTTTATAAAAAAAATAAAATTCTATTTTTTCAAAATTCAAACAAATTTTGATTTCCTTTTGAAATTCCGAACATTTACAATTTTTTTTAGAAAAATTGAAATTTCAAATATTTATTGAAAATTCAAACAAATTTTGAAATTATGATTTTTTTTTGAAAATTTAAACAATTTTGAAATTCAAACTTTTCATTTTTTCTGAAATTCTAAGAATTTTCGAAAATTTAAACAAAATTTGAAATTCTGATTCTTTTTGAAAAAATAAACATATCTGGACGTGGTCTGGTCGGTGGGGACGAGTGTCAGGGCCAGCATAGCTGCCTCGATGCACCCTGTCTGGGGTGCATGAGATGAGCATGGCTGAGGGCACTTTTGGATGTGTTTGGTAGCCTGCATAAGCCTGTATGTTCCCTACTCGACCCATTTTTCGTTGTTTGGTAGCCTGCGCAGGGTCTCCTCAGCTATGCTCTGCTCACCCCGAATACCCCCATAGCCACGCTCAGGAGAGAACCTGTGAAAGGAGGTTCGCTGGTCAGCATGCATGGGTCGAACCCATGAAAAAATCTGAGCCCAACCCACCGGTTCCCATCTGGACCCACGAACGCTAGGGTTACCCCAACTCTGCCAACTCCCCAGCGATCCCGTTCTCTCCTCGCCGCCTCATCATCTTCTGGTCGCCGCGTGCCGCCGCTGCTCCAACTCGCCATCGCCATCGCCTAGCAAGGTATTCCCTCGTACCTCTTGTTCCTCGTTCTACTGTCCTCCCTCCCGTTCCTGCTCCTTCCTCAATCTTCCACCCTCCTGCTTATAATCAGCTAGCACGTAATGAGGAATAGATGGACCTTGAGAGAGAAAGTAGATTAGAAGATGTCTGCGTTTGATGTTTGAAGAAAAAAAACTATCCTCTCTTTTGTTTGTCCTTTGATGTTTGGTGCTAGATGCCCAGGTTGCATCTGCACTCTTCTTTTCGATTGAAAAGAATGATCTTTGACATATACGATAGATGTAGTTGATTTGCTAGATGGCTTTTCCTAGTACGTCATGACTGCTAGATGTCCAGGTTGCATCGGCATACTCTTTTACTAATAACAGACTGATCTTTTAAATACAGTAGATGTCCAAGTTGTTTTGCTAGATGTCTTTTCCTAGTACGACATGACTGCTAGATGCCCAGGTTGTATCACTTGAGAGAGATGGTGCTAGTTTATATAGCACTGATTTTTTTTAAACACAGATCATGTTTCCCATTCATCACAGTTTCTGTTGATTTTCTTATTTGTTATTTTTTGTGAATCATGCTTACTTTTTAGTTGGTATAATTTGCAAGATATCACAATTTTTTCTTTATCTACCATTTATTTTCTTCAAACATGGAACACTCATGTATTTCTATTTGTTTAGATGGATGACTTGGCTAGAAAACGACGCCAACTAATTGTGAGAGGAGCCAGTCTAGTAGCTGCATTGTGTGCTTATATGACATTTGTGTTAAGAAGAGCTAGGGAACAAACCCCGGGGATAATTGTGGGTACTATGGCTGAACGTGCCATAGCTAGGGAGTCCAACTTGAGATACATTTATCACTCTAGCGACATAAATTGCTCAAATCAGCTTAGAATGAGAAAAGCTCCCTTTTTCCGTTTGTGTACTTTGTTTAGAGAGAGAGAATTGTTGGTGGATAGCATCCATACTTCTATTGAGGAACAAGTAGCCATGTTTCTTCTAGTGGTCGGTCACAACCAAAGGTTTAGGACACTACAACCGATCTTTAGAAGATCTATTGAAGTAATTAGTAGGTATTTTAAGGCGGTGCTTTATGCTGTTGGAGAGTTGCGAGATGAGATGATTCGGCCTCCCTCCAATCGATGCCACCCTAAAATACAACAAAGCACCCGCTTCAATCCATATTTCAAGGTACATTATCTTGTTTCCAAATAAGGTCAAAAAATTGATGAGACTTATGAATAACAAATATTTGTCTTCATTAATTAGGATTGTGTTGGAGCAATTGATGGAACTCATGTGCTTGCTAGAGTCCCAAGAAGGATCTCGGCTGCCTTTAGGGGTAGAAAAGAAGGGACTACCCAAAATGTCATGGCCGCCGTAGACTTTGATCTAAAGTTTACCTACGTACTTGCGGGGTGGGAGGGTTCAGCCCATGATGCCCTTATACTTGCAAATGCATTGGAGAGGGATGATGGGTTGAAAGTTCCTACAGGTAATAAACTAGACTCGTAACTAAATACATAAATATTTTTCTCCTGTAGCTAATAGTTGTTGTTTCATAGGGAAATTTTACCTTGTTGATGCGGGGTATGCTGTGAGACCGGGTTTTCTTCCACCATACCGTGCCACAAGGTACCACTTGAAGGAGTATGGGCGAGGGAATCATCCTCAAAATGAGAAAGAGTTGTTCAACTTAAGACACTCTTCTTTGAGGACATCGGTCGAAAGGGCTTTTGGTGCGTACAAAAATCGGTGGAAGTTTGTTTACAATAAGCCATTTCATCCTTTCAAGACCCAAGTAAAAGTAGTCATTGCTTGTGCAATTCTCCACAACTGGGTACTTCAATTTGGTGAGGATGAATATTTCCCTCCCGAGGAAACTTGGAACCCGGAACCCACCGATGAAGATCACAATGATATAGTCCATGACAATAATTCTTGGGCTCATAAGAGGGACCAGTTAGCAAATCAGATGTGGGCGAATAGGGGGGCAGCACACATTTGATGTATCGTGTTGAAGCTTGATCTTGTAATCCTAATAATTGAGTTGTGACTCGTGTTGTAATCCCTCTATTTGAATTGAGTGGTGCATTGTGAAACAATTTGTGGATGTTATATTGATGTACTGAAATTTGTTTTTTAATTGCTAGAATGTTATATTGTGGCGTTGCAATGTTATAACGAAATGTTGAAAAAAATTCAAACCTAGGATTTTGAATATGTTACTAATTCCTGGAATATATGTCGTAGATGGATAATGATGTGCAAGAGATTCCGGATCTTGGTGCTAAAGCCAAGAAGGCCCCAAAGGTCATGAATTGGACCCCGCCTATGTCTGCTATCATGTTGAAAGGTCTTGCAGATGTAGCAGCAAAAGGTGTTAGGACTGACAAAGGATTCAAGGAGGCCGATAAAATGAAAGTTGCAAAGGCTTTGACCGCTTTTGTTGGTTATGATGTGAGTAACACTCAGGTGCACAATCATCTTCGCAAGTGGCGGACTAGGTGGCAAAGAATTGTTCATCTCCGTGGATTAAGTGGTGCACTTTGGGACGATGACAAGAAAATGATAGTCCTAGAAGAGTAACACTATTTAGGCCACACTCAGGTACGATTGCAATTTTTTTTAAATGCTCAAATGGATTACTTCATTGATGAAATGGTGCTGAAACGAGTTACTCTTTGTGCTAAAATTAGTTACTTCTGTTGCTTAAATGTTGAAATGTTATTTTATTCTGTAGGACCATCCAACGGATGCTGAATTACTGAACACACCGCTTGAGCACTACAATTATATGGAACTTTGCTTCGCTGATAAGCTCGCCACTGGGAGGTTTTCAATGGGCTCTGGTGTGCCATTGGGAAAACCTGTTGATGTGGAGGGCAAAGGAAAACCCATTGTTGTGGAGGGGCAAGGAACAAGTGGCGAGGGATTTGTGAATGGTCCTGTTGGGGCTGAGTTCGTATTTGTTGGTGCTAGTGAAACTAATGATCCTTCTCCTAGTACAACTAAGAAGAGGAAGAGGACTTCTGTTATGACTGAAGAAGACTCAATCCAGGTTAACAACATGTCTGATGCTGTGCGTGAGATTGCAAGTGCTATCAACAACACATGTCATACCGAAACACACCCTGAGTTGTACAAGGCTGTAATGGACCTTGTTGAGTATGATCTCAGTGAGCGGTTGGCTGTTTTAGATTATCTGACTGAACATAAGGGAAAAGGCCTTAATTTTGTGAAGATGGATGAGGAAGTCCGCAAAGCATCGTTCAAGCGTATCTTGGAGAAGAATCCTGATCTTGTTTGAGTTGATGTTAGTTGGTGCATTTTGAGAACTATCTCTTTAATAAGTTGAATTTGGAATGAGACTATATGTAATATGGATCTAAAGATTTATTGGTTCAACCAAGTTACTTTTCTTAATAACATGGTGCTTAAATGGTTCAACATGTCTGTTGTCGTTCGATGCCACAAGATTTCTTTAAGTGTATTTGTACCTGTGTCACAAAAATCAAGCACGCATGCTATGCAATTTTGCCTCTATAAAATACACCTACCAATTTTCACATGTTCATTCTTTTTGTTTGCGAGAAGATGTCGTGTTGATTCACAGATTTTTTTAAGAATGAACAATATTATGTATTTATTATTAAAAGATAAATTAATAATTGCTGAAAAATATATATGTCTAAATATTTGAAGTGGTATTTTTTCTTCATATTTACATATTGTCGAAATGTTGGTCAAATGATGTATGCCGCCAAGAACCCTTTGAATTGTGCACATAAATTTTTATCATGTATTTGTAACTATGGTATCCTCACCATCTCAGATACAGCCTACCAAACAAAGTCTAAGCCCAGCATGTCCTGACAGATACATGCTACCAAACAAAGTCTCAACTCAGCATGTCCGTACACATGCAGGCTACCAAACAATTGCAGTTGTATGTACTCAGCATGTCTGTACTTAACATGTCTCAGGGGGGAACACTATGACAGGATCATGCAGGGTACCAAACACATCCTTTATGCATCAGATGAGCATAGCTCAGATGAGCCCATGCACCCTACCAAACAAGCAAAAGTGGGTCGGATTGGGAATTTTTGCCCTCATGCACCCTCCATGCACCCTACCAAACACACCCTAAAAGTCGGCATTTGCAGGGAAGCGGATTAGGAGCACTCAGACTACCCACAGTGGGAGTAACATAGGTAGTAACATCACACATATCTAGATAAAATAGATGATGTGACAAACAATAAATGAAGAAAAGAGAGGCATGTGGTAACATAGCTAGTTACTACTAGTATGAGTAACATCACACATATCAAGGCAAAATGAGTCTATAGCCTAATAAATGAAGTGTTGCATGTTATCACACATATGTTACTCCCCACTATAGAGGTAGTAACATGGGCATGTTACTACTCTATGTTACTACCCGTTGTGGCTAGTCTCAGGTGCTCCACCTCCTATATTAAAAAATAATTTAATAATTCAAAAAAAGTAAAAAAAACCTGGATATATTTTTTAACCAAATATGACTAGTATTGTACTTATATAAAAAATTTGGCCAAGGAATAATTCTCGTTGACTTCAGGGCAAAAAAAGCAAATTTATGACGAAATATAGCATGAATAGTACCTGTATCTAGCATTTTTTGAAAAATCTTTAACCCCAGATACAATAAAAGTCAGCTCCTATTTACTCTTTTTATACTAGTGCAATACTTGATTATGTTTAATTACATAAAAAGTTCCGGGATTTTTTTTTATTTTTTTGAATTACTAAATTATTTTTAAATATAGAGGGGCGTAGCACCCAAGAGCTCCTATGCATTTTCGGCATTTGCAGATCGTTTCTTGTCACTACTACTACTACAAAACACAAAGCGGATCAACACGTAGCGTCGCAGCGGCGTCAATCATTCGATCGGATCAGTGCGACAAGTGATCGCCACTTGTCCCATGCGGCGACCAACGAACAGCACGGCGCGACACGACACGATGGGGTGGCGGACGGCAAGCCGAATGCATGCCACTTCCGGAAAGTCGGCAAATTATTTCCCCAATAGTTGAAGAAAATTATGAGTATTGGCAACCATATAATTTAACGGCGGTGTCGAGATTGGACTGCCGAATGCGACGCCCATTGCTCTATGATGCCCAGACAACGAGAGGATCAACAGCCATGATTTTGGATGTTCTACCACTGTAGACCAAATGAGTATTGTCAGGACAAAAGTAAGGCGTGCGTTTTCCTTGTATAGCTGTACTACTTAACAAAGACACTTAATTAGGTACTCATCGAAAGCTGGTACAGTAGTACTATTTCGTACTAGTATTTTTGTTTGTTACTACTCGTTTTCGGTGACCGTCGCGCCAAATTAATAGATGGATCGTGCTGCTGTCTTTCCGAAAAAGAAAGCTCAAAACAAGAGGGCAAGCGTATGAGCAATCACGCATCGAACTGTGTCCATTAATTCTGCTTAGTACTATTAATTTTCTCTCTTTCTTTTATATATCGGGGATCATCATTGCTTTTCTGTCGTGAAGTGTGGCTGCCAGAAAACTTTTTAAAAATGCAGTCAAAGAAAGCTCAAAATTAATTCATGCTTTTCTATGGAGAGTAGATGTTGTACTGCCTCATGACCTTTTCACATTTTGTTTCACAATTATGAGAACAACATGGAATACAAGGCGTTGAATGAAGTTCTTCACGTCGTCACATGGCATGTCTTGTCCGGTTTTAGCATTGCAGTGTGTATGTGCTGCGTGTTTGGGGTGAAGGAGGGGCGCCGTGGGAGAGGGTGGTCCAGGAACCACGTTGGAGGAAATGTTTTTCAAGTGACTTGTTTGTTTGGCTACCAACCATGACTTGCTAACCCTAGCCGTTACCAGTCCTCTACCCCACTTGTTGCCCCAGTCATGTCGTCGGGCAAAGCCCACATGGCGCCAGCACCGGCTGGGAGGTTTGGGTCGAGGGGCCCTGCGGCAGAGTCATTGAAGGGTTGTTGTAAGACGGTGGCGGAGATGTGTGATTGAGTGAAGGCCTTCGATAGGTGGTGCGTGGTGGCGACGTTGGTGAAGCTGGAGGCGGCCGGAGGGATCCAACGTAGAGATTTTCATTGGCGGTCCGGCCTGGCTGGATTGTCGGAGAGGAGGACATCCGTGCATGGTTCCATACGTTAGCATGCTCGACATCAGATCCGGACCTATCGTACAATAGGAATACTGTTCTCCCCGCCTTATCCCTCTTCCGTTGGTGCGTTTTTCGTTGGCAAAGGGCGTGTGAAGCTGTGTCTCTAGCAGGTTTTTTTGAAATCCGATTGGTTTAGCTTTCCAATGGATCCGTCTGGGTTCGGCCGGTTTTCGTGGTCATAAAGTTTTTATTGACTCTTATCGGCATTTTTCTTCTACGGAAAGGCGATTTGCCTCGCAGATTCTAGCCGCCCATGTTTCCTGGTCTGCATCTTTTTGGAATCCGATCAGTTTAGCTTTCCAATGGATCCGCCTGGGTTTGGCCGGCTTTCGTGGTCATAAAGTTTGTACTGACTCTTATCGGCATTTTTCTTCTACGGGAAGGCGATTTGCCTCGCAGATTCTGGCCGTCCATGTTTCCTGGTCTGCATCGACAACTTCCCGACCATTGCTTCTACAAGCTCTTAAGTTTTTAAAAGTTTGCTCTGCCGAGATGAAGGCCCAGATGCTTATGCTCATGGTGCATGCCTATGGATGTAGGAGGAAGAAGACTTCGGCATCCACAAGATTTTGAAAGGTTTTCTATTTTTCCTGTAAGGGTGTGTTTTGTACCGAAATGTGATACTTAATATATGACCTTAGGCTTTTTTGCCAAAAAAATAATGTTGCTAACATAGTTGATAACACTACTTTGCAAACACTCACTAGGAGTCAACATGCCACCGAATGCCCGTTTTAGAAGGCGTCTCTACCCCCCTTGAGGAACCAATGGGATGAAGTATTCTCTAATGTTGTTGGTTTAAATCTTAATACCTGGGCTGATCAATTGGCTTGGTCCCTTGGCTCTGAAGATATTTACTACTAAATTTGTTTTACGAATATCTTGAAAGAAATATTGTTGGCTGATACGCCTCCAACGTATCTATAATTTATGAAGTATTCATGCCGTTATATTATCATTTTTGAATGTTTTACAATCATTTTATAGTAACTTTATATCATTTTTTGGGACTAACCTATGAACCGAGTGCCCAACGTCAGTTGTTGTTTTTTTGCTTGTTTTTTACATCGCAGAAAATCAATATCAAACGGAGTCCAAACACCGCGAAATTTTTTGTGGATTTTTTATGGACCAGAAGACTCCCAATGGGCCAGTGCAGCACCTGGGGGGTGCCCCGAGGGGGGCACAACCCACCAGGGCGCGCCCAGGTGGGTTGTGCCTGTTGGGGAACGTACTATTTAAAAAAAATTCTTACGATCACGCAAGATCTATTTAGGAGAAGCATAGCAACGAGCGGGGAGAGTGTGTCCACGTACCATCGTAGACCGAAAGCGGAAGTGTTTAGTAACACGGTTGATGTAGTCAAACGTCTTCTCGATCCAACTGATCCAAGTACCAAACATACGGCACCTCCGAGTTCTGCACACGTTCAGCTCGATGACGTCCGCGAACTCTTGATCCAGCAAAGTGTCGAGGGAGAGTTCCCTCAGCATGACAGCATGGTGATGGTGATGATAAAGTGATCCGCGCAGGACTTCGCCTAAGCACTACATGAATATGACCAGAGGTGAAAACTGGGGAGGGGGCGGCGCACATGGCTAAGAGAAACTTTGGTGTGCGTTCTAGCGGTGCCCCCCTTCATATATATAGGTTGGAGGGGAGGAGAGGCAGCCAAGGGGGCGCCCCAAGTAGGAGGAATCCTACTTGGGCGCCTCCCAAGTCGGCCTCCCCCCTTTCCTCTTCCTATTCGGAGGAGGGAAGGAAAGAGGGGGGGAGGGGGAATCCTATTCCCTCTATTTTCTTTCCTCCTCCCCTTTTCCTTTCTCCGCCCATATGGGGGCGCACCAGCCCACAAGGGGTTGGTCTGTTCCTCCCTAGGCCCAATAAGGCCCATATGCTTTTCAGAAAATTCTACATTATTTCCGATCAACAATATGTCATTCACATATACTTATCAGAAATGTTGTAGTGCTCCCACTCACTTTCTTGTAAATACAACCTTCACCACAAGTCTGTATAAAACTATATGCTTTGATCAACTCATCAAAGCGTATATTCCAACTCCGAGATGTTTGCACCAGTCTATAGATGGATTGCTGGAGCTTGCACACTTTGTTAGCACCTTTAGGATAGTCAAAACTTTCTTGTTGTATGATATACAATTTTTCTTTAAGAAATCCATTAAGGAATGCAGTTTTGACATCCGTTTGTCAGATTTCATAAAATGTGGCAATTGCTAACATGATTCGGATAGACTTAAGCATCGCTATGAGTGAGAAAATCTCATCGTAGTCAACACCTTGAACTTGTCGAAAACCTTTTTGCGACAATTCGAGCTTTGTAGACAGTAACATAACTGTCAGCGTCAGTCTTCTTCTTGAAGATCCATTTATTCTCTATGGCTTGCCGATCAACGGGCAAGTCAACTAAAGTCCAAACTTTGTTCTTATACATGGATCCCATCTCAGATTTCATGGCCTCAATCCATTTTGCGGAATCTAGGCTCATCATCGCTTCCTCATAGTTCGTAGATTCGTCATGGTCAAGTAACATGACTTCCAGAACAGGATTACCGTACCACTCTGGTGCGGATTTTACTCTGGTTGACCTACGAGGTTTGGTAGTAACTTGATCAGAAGTTTCATGATCATCATCATTAGCTTCCTCACTAATTAGTGTAGGAATCACTGGAACTGATTTCAGTGATGAACTACTTTCCAATTCGAGAGAACGTACAATTACCTTATCAAGTTCTACTTTCCTCCCACTCACTTCTTTCGAGAGAAACTCCTTCTCTAGAAAGGATCCACTCTTAGCAACAAAGATCTTGCCTTCGGATCTGTGATAGAAGGTGTACCCAACATTTTCTTTTGGGTATCCTATGAAGACACACTTCTCTGATTTGGGTTTGAGCTTATCAGGCTGAAATTTTTTCACATAAGCATCGCAACCCCAAATTTTAAGAAACGGCGGCTTAGGTTTCTTGCTAAATCACAGTTCATACAGTGTCGTCTCAATGGATTTTAGAGGGTGCCCTATTTAGCGTGAATGCAGCTGCCTCTAATGCATAACCCCAAAACGATAGTGGTAAATCGGTAAGAGACATCATAGGTCGCACCATATCTAATAAAGTATGGTTACGATGTTCGGACACACCATTATGCTGTGGTGTTCCAGGTGGCGTGAGTTGCGAAACTATTCCACATTGTTTCAAATGAAGACCAAACTCATAACTCAAATATATATCTCCATGATCATATCGTAGAAACTTTATTTTCTTGTTATGATGATTTTCCACTTCACTCTGAAATTCTTTGAACTTTTCAAATGTTCCAGACTTATGTTTTATCAAGTAGATATACCTATATCTGCTCAAATCGTCTGTGAAGGTCAGAAAATAACGATACCCGTCACGAGCCTCAACACTCATCGGACCGCATATATCAGTATGTATTATTTCCAATAAGTCAGTTGCTCGCTTCATTGTTCCGGAGAACGTAGTCTTAGTCATCTTGCCCATGAGGCATGGTTAGCAAGGATCAATTGATTCATAATCAAGCGGTTTCAAAAGACAATCAACATCGAGTTTCTTCATGTGTTTACACCAATATGACCTAAACGATAGTGCCATAAATAAGTTGCACTATCATTATTAACCTTGCATCTTTTGGCTTCAATATTATGAATATGTGTATCACTACAATCGAGATTCAATAAACCATTCACCTTGGGTGTATGACCACAAAAGGTTTTATTCATGTAAACAGAATAAAAATTATTTTTTGACTTAAATAAATAACTGTATTGCAATAAACATGATCCAATCATATTATGCTCAACGCAAACACCAAATAACATTTATTTTAGGTTCAACACTAATCCCGAAGGTAAATGGAGTGTGCGATGGTGATCTTATCAACCTTCGAATTACTTCCAACACACATCGTCACCTCGCCCTCAACTAGTCTATGTTCATTTTGTAACTCCTGTTTCAAGTTACTAATAATAGCAACTGAACAAGTATCGAATACTCAGGGGCTACTATGAACACTAGTAAAATACACATCAATAACATATATATCATATATACTTTTGTTCACTTTGCCATCCTTCTTATCCGCCAAGTATTTGGGGCAGTTCCGCTTCCAGTGACCATTTCCTTTGGAGTAGAAGCACCCAGTTTCAAGCTTGGGTCTAGCTTTGGGCTTCTTCATGGGAGTGGCAACTTTCTTGTCATTCTTCTTGAAGTTCCCTTTCTTTCCCTTGCCCTTTTACTTGAAACTAGTGATCTTGTCAACCATCAACACTTGATGCTTTTCTTGATTTCTACCTTCACCGATTTCATCATCGCGAAGAGCTCGGGGAATCGTTTTCATCATCCCTTGCATATTATAGTTCATCACGAAGTTCCAGTAACTTGGTGATAGTGTCTAGAGAACTCTGTCAATCACTATCTTATCTAGAAGATTAACTCCCACTTGATTCAAGCGATTGTAATACTCAGACATTCTGAGCACATGCTCACTGATTGAGCTATTCTTTCTCCATCTTGTAGGCAAAAATACTTGTCAGAGGTCTCATACCTCTCGACTTGGGCATGAGTCTGAAATACCAATTTCAACTCTTGGAACATCTCATATGCTCCATGGCGTTTCAAAACATTTTTGAAGTCCCGGTTCTAAGCCGTAAAGCATGGTGCACTAAACTATCAAGTAGTCATCATACCGAGCTTGTCAAACGTTCATAACATCTGCATTCGCTCTTGCAATAGTTTTGTCACCTAGCCGTGCATAAGGACATAATTCTTCTGTGCAGCAATGAGGATAATCCTTAGATCACGGACCTAGTCCGCATCATTGCTACTATCAACTTAGTTTTCTCTAGGAACATATCACAAATAAAACGGGGAAGCTATAGGCAAGCAATTGATCTACAACATAGATATGCAAATACTATCAGGACTAAGTTCATGATAAATTTAAGTTCAATTAATCATATTACTTAAGAACTCCCACTTAGATAGACATCCCTCTAGTCATCTAAATGATCACGTGATCCATATCAACTAAACCATGTCCGATCATCACATGAGATGGAGTAGTTTTCAATGGTGAACATCACTATGTTGATCATATCTACTATATGATTCGCGCTCGACCTTTCGGTCTCAGTGTTCCGAGGCCATATCTGCATATGCTAGGCTCGTCAAGTTTAACCCTAGTATTCTGCTTGTGCAAAACTGGCTTGCACCCATTGTATGTGAATGTAGAGCTTATCACACCCGATCATCACGTGGTGTCTCGGCACGACGAACTGTAGCAATGGTTCATATTCAGGGAGAACACTTACACCTTAAAATTTAGTGAGAGATCATCTTATAATGCTACCATCGTTCTAAGCAAAATAAGATGCATAAAGGATAAACATCACATGCAATCAATATAAGTGATATGATATGGCCATCATCATCTTGTGCCTTTGATCTCCATCTCCAAAGCACCGTTATGATCACCATCGTCACTGGCTTGACACCTTGATCTTCATCGAAGCATCGTTGTCATCTCGCCAACTATTGCTTCTATGACTATCGCTACCGCTTAGTGATAAAGTAAAGCAATTACATGGCGATTGAATTTCATACAATAAAGCGACAACCATATGGCTCCTGCCAGTTGCCGATAACTATGTTACAAAACATGATCATCTCATACAACAATTTATATAATCGCGTCTTGACCATATCACATCACAACATGCCTTGCAAAAACAAGTTAGACGTCCTCTACTTTGTTGTTGCAAGTTTTACGTGGCTGTTACGGGCTTAGCAAGAACCGTTCTTACATACGCATCAAAAACCACAACGCGGTATAGTGATTGCTTTTTGATCTTTAGAAAGAACATTGTTCATTGAATCTGATTCAACTAAAGTTGGAGAAACAGGCACCCACTAGCCACTTGTGTGCGAAGCACGTCAGTAGAACCAGTCTCGCGTAAGCGTACGCGTAATGTCGGTCTGAGCTGCTTCATCCAACAATACCGCTGAATCAAGAATCAACTAGTGACGACAAGCAATATGTATATACTGACGCCCACAACTCCTTTGTGTTCTACTTGTGCATATAACTTCTACGCATAAACCTGGCTCTGATGCCACTGTTGGGGAACGTAGTATTTCAAAAAAATTCCTACAATCAAGCAAGATCTATCTAGGAGAAGCATAGCAACGAGAGGGGAGAGTGTGTCCACGTACCCTCATAGACCGAAAGCAGAAGCGTTTACTAACGCGGTTGATGTAGTCAAACGTCTTCGCGATCCAACCAATCCAAGTATCGAACGTACGGCACCTCCGAGTTCTACACACGTTCAGCTCGATGACGTCCCTCGAACTCTTGATCCAGCAAAGTGTCGAGGGAGAGTTCCGTTAGCACGACGGCATGGTGACGGTGATGGTGAAGTGATCCGCGCAGGGCTTCGCCTAAGCACTACGTGAATATGACCAGAGGTGTAAACTGTGGAGGGGGGCGGCGCACACGCCTAAGAGAAACTTTGGTGTGTGTTCTAGTGGTGCCCCCTTCATATATATAGGTTGGAGGGGAGGAGAGGTAGCCAAGGGGGCTCCCCAAGTAGGAGGAATCCTACTTGGGCGCCTCCCAAGTCGGCCTCCCCCTTTCCTATTCCTATTTGGAGGGGGAAGGAAAGAGGGGAGAGGGGAAAGGAAGGGGGAATCCTATTCCCTCTATTTCCTTTCCTCCTACCCTTTTCCTTTCTCCACTTATATCAGCCCATATGGGGGCGCACCAACCCACAAGGGGCTGGTATGTCCCTCCCTAGGCCCAATAAGGCCCATATCTTTGCCCGGGGGGGGGGGGGGGGTGCCCGGAACCCCTTCCGGTGACCCGATACGTACCCAGTACCTCCCGAACACTTCCGGTGTCCGAATACTATCGTCATATATATGAATATTTACCTCTCTACCATTTCGAGACTACTCATCATGTCTGTGATCTCATCCGGGACTCCGAACAACATTCGGTCACCAAATCACATAACTCATATAATACAAAATTGTCATTGAACGTTAAGCATGCGGACCCTACGGTGCGAGAACTATGTAGACATGACCGAGACTCATCTCCGGTCAATAACCAATAGAGGAACTTGGATGCTCATATTGGCTCCTACATATTTGATACGTCTCCAATGTATCTATAATTTTTGATTGCTCCATGCTATATTATCTACTGTTTTGGACATTATTCGGCTTTATTATCCACTTTTATATTATTTTTGGGACTAACCTATTAACCGGAGGCCCAGCCCAGAATTGTTGTTTTTTTGCCTGTTTTAGGGTTTCGAAGAAAAGGAATATCAAACAGAGTCCAAACAGAATGAAACCTTCGGGAACGTGATTTTCTCACCGAATACAACTCAGGAGACTTGGACCCTACGTCAAGCCAACTAACAGGAGGCCACGAGGTAGGGGGGCGTGCCTGCCCCCCAGGCACACCCTCCACCCTCGTGGGCCCCCTGTTGCTCCACCGACGTACTTCTTCCTCCTATATATACCCACGTACCCCCAAACAATCAGAGCAGGAGCCAAAACCCTAATTCCACCGCCGTAACTTTCTGTATCCACGAGATCCCATCTTGGGCCCTGTTCCGGAGCTCCACCTAAGGGGGCATCGATCACGGAGGGCTTCTACATCAACACCATAGCCTCTCCGATGAAGTGTGAGTAGTTTACTTCAAACCTACAGGTCCATAGTTAGTAGCTAGATGGCTTCTTCCCTCTTTTTGGATCTCAATACAATGTTCTCCCCCTCTCTTGTGGAGATCTATTCGATGTAATCTTCTTTTTGCGGTGTGTTTGTTGAGACCGATGAATTGTGGGTTTATGATCAAGTCTATCTATGAATAATATTTGAATCTTCTCTGAATTCTTTTATGTATGATTGGTTATCTTTGCAAGTCTCTTCGAATTATCAATTTGGTTTGGCCTACTAGATTGATCTTTCTTGCAATGGGAGAAGTGCTTAGCTTTGGGTTCAATCTTGCGGTGTCCTTTCCCGGTGACAGTAAGGGAAGCATGGCACGTATTGTATTGTTGCCATCAAGCATAACAAGATGGGGTTTTCTTCATATTGCATGAGTCTATCCCTCTACATCATGTCATCTTACTTAAGGCGTTACTCTGTTTTTAACTTAATACTCTAGATGCATGCTGGATAGCGGTCGATGAGTGGAGTAATAGTAGTAGATGCAGGCAGGAGTCGGTCTACTTTTCTCGGACGTGATGCCTATATACATGATCATACCTAGATATTCTCATAACTATGCTCAATTCTGTCAATTTCTCAACAGTAATTTGTTCACCCACCGTAGAATACTTATGCTCTTGAGAGAAGCCACTAGTGAAACCTATGGCCCCCGGTTCTATGTTTATCATATCAATCTCCTACTACTTAGTTATTTACTTTACTATTTACTTTGCCTTTATTTTACTTTGCATCTTTATCATAAAAATACCAAAATATTATCTTTATCATATCTATCAGTTCTCACTCTCGTAAGTGGCCCTATAGGGATTGACAACCCCTATTTGTGTTGGTTGCGAGTATTTAATTGTTTTGTGCAGGTACGAGGGACTCGCGTGTAGCCTCCTACTGGATTGATACCTTGGTTCTCAAAAACTGAGGGAAATACTTACGCTACTTTGCTGCATCATCCCTTCCTCTTCGGGGAAAACCAACGCAGTGCTAAAAGAGGTAGCAAGAAGGATTGCTGGCGCCGTTGCCGGGGAGGTCTACGCAAAAGTCAACATACCAAGTACCCATCACATACCCTTATCTGCCGCATTACATTATTTGCCATTTGCCTCTCATTTTCCTCTCCCCCCAATTCACCCTTGCCATTTTATTCGCCCTCTCTCTCTCTATCCTCGCTCTCTATTTGCCTCTTTTTGTCCGCTTGCTTTTTGTTTCTTGTGTGTTAGTTTGCTTGCTTGTCGTTATGGTTAGTCCCTTATCTTCTCCGTTGTCTCTCGAGAATGAAATTCTAAATTTTAAGCAAAGGGAGGGTGGAAATCTAAAAGATGCTTGATATAGAATTTGCAATGCTCAAAATAAATCTGCTAGGAAGCAATCTACTACCATTCTCCTTCGTAATTTTTATGTAGGCATTACTCCTTGGCACCGTTATGTTCTTGATAATATTACCAGAGGGAATTTTTTGGGTAGCCATACTTTTGATTCTTACAATGCTATGTTAGATTTATTTGGCTCCCCCCTTTTGGTTAATGGAACTATATTAACTTTGTATCATGTAATGCAAAGGCTTGAAATTATTGAAAATAAGGTTGCTACCGTAGAGTCAATTGAAAATTTGGATAAAAAGATCCACATCCAAATCTCTCAATATGGATCTAAAGTAGGTGCTACTTTGAAAGATATTAAAGAAAAGGAACCCATTGTTAATGAGAAAATAAATCACGATTCCGTTAGGATCGATAAACTTGAGAATATTATTACCAATTTGGGAACCACTTTTCTTCTGTAAAGAACACTCCAAGTTCCTCCACTAAAGTTGCCAAGCTTATGTATGTTCCTAAAAATAAGGGTGAATCATCTAGTAAGGAAAATGCGGATCTTAAATCTATAAGTGTTCATCCCAATCTCTTTGCTATCATCAAGGAACCATTTGTTACAAATGAAATTTTCGATCTTGTGCCTAAAAGTTTTATAATTAATAAAAAGAAAGGAACTCCTAAATATGGTAGATGCCTCATTGAAGAATTGCCAACCAAAGATGGCAATACCTAGATCTATTCTTGCTTGTCATGCCTAGCTAGGGGCGTTAAACGATAGCGCTTGTTGGAAGGCAACCCAATTTTATTTTTATTACTTGCTTTTTGCTCCTGCTTAGTAATAAATAAATTATTTAGACTCTGTTTTGGTTGTGTTTTTGTTTTTAATTAGTGTTTGTGCCAAGTCGAACCGTTGGGTAGACTTGAGGAAAGTCTTGTTGAACTTGCTGTAAAAAACAGAAACTTTAGCGCTCACGAGAACTGCTGTCATTTTTATTTGGAAAGTGATATTTAGTTAATTATTTTTTCAGATGATTAATAGATAAATTCCTCACGTCCAGAAATTTATTTTAGAATTTTTGGGGTTCCATATCTTGCGCTAGCTACAGATTACTACAGACTGTTCTGTTTTTGACAGATTCTGTTTTTCGTGTGTTGTTTGCTTATTTTGATGAATCTATGGCTAGTAAAATAGTTTATGAACCATAGACAAGTTGGAATACAGTAGGTATAACACCCATATAAATAAATAATGAGTTCATTACAGTACCTTGAAGTGATCTTTTGTTTTCCTTCGCTAATGGAGCTCGCGAGATTTTCTACTTTAAGTTTTGCGTTGTGAAGTTTTCAAGTTTTGGGTAAAGATTTGATGGATTATGGAACAAGGAGTGGCAAGAGCCTAATATTGGGGATGCCCATGGCACCCCCAAGATAATCTAAGGAGACCTAAAAGCCAAAGCTTGGGGATGCCCCGGAAGGCATCCCCTCTTTCGTCTACTTCTATCGGTAACTTTACTTGGAGCTATATTTTATTCGCCACATGATATGTGTTTTGCTTGGAGCGTTTGTATGATTTCAGTCTTTGCTTATTAGTTTAACACAATCATCCTTGCTGTACACATCTTTTGAGAGAGCCATACATGATTTGGAATTTGTTAGAATACTTTATGTGCTTCGCTTATATCTTTTGAGTTATATAATTTTGCTCTAGTGCTTCACTTATATCTTTTAGAGCACGGTGGTGGATTTGTTTTATAGAAACTATTGATGTCTCATGCTTCACTTAGATTATTTTTAGAGTCTTAATAGCATGGTAATTTGCTTAAAATCCTAATATGCTTGGTATGCAAGATCAATAATAAAACTTTCTTATGAGTGTGTTGAATACTAAGAGAAGTTTGATGCTTGATGATTGTTTTGAGACATGGAGGTAATAATATCAAAGTCGTGATAGTTGAGTAGTTGTGAAATTGAGAAATACTTGTGTTGAGGTTTGCAAGTCCCGTAGCATGCACGTATGGTAAACGTTATGCAACAAATTTGAAACATGAGGTGTTATTTGATTGTCTTCCTAATGAGTGGCGGCCGGGGACGAGCGATGGTCTTTTCCTACCAATCTATCCCCCTAGGAGCATGCGCGTAGTCCCAAGGTTTTTGATGACTTGTAGATTTTTGCAATAATTATGTGAGTTCTTTATGACTAATGTTGAGTCCATGGATTATACGCACTCTCACCCTTCCATCCTAGCTAGCCTCTTCGGTACTGTGCATTGCCCTTTCTCACATTGAGAGTTGGCGCAAACTTCACCGGTGCATCCAAACCCCGTGATATGATACACTCTTTCACACGTAAACCTCCTTATATCTTCCTCAAAATAGCCACCATACTGATACATCTCCAACGTATCTACAATTTTTGATTGCTCCATGCTATATTATCTACTGTTTTGGACTATACTGGGCTTTATTTTCCACTTTTATATTATTTTTGGGACTAACCTATTAACCGGAGGCCCAACCCAGAATTGCTGTTTTTTTTTGCCTTTTTAGGGTTTCGAAGAAAATGAATATCAAACGGAGTCCAAACGGAATGAAACCTTCGGGAACGTGATTTTCTTATCAGATAAGACCCAGGAGACTTGGACCCTCTGTCAAGAAAGCCACAAGGCGGTCACTAGGGTGGAGGACGCCCCCTAGGGTGCGCCCGCTGCCTCGTGGGCCCCTCGAAGCTCCACCGACGTACTTCTTCCTCCTATATATATCCACGTACGCCCAAACGATCAAAGGAGGAGCCAAAAACCTAATTCCACCACCGCAACTTTCTGTATCCACGAGATCCCATCTTGGGGCCTGTTCCGGAGCTCCGCCGAAGGAGGCATCGATCACGGAGGGCTTCTACATCATCATCCAAGCCCCTCCGATGAAGTGTGAGTAATTTGAAACATGAGGTGTTATTTGATTGTCTTCCTTATTAGTGGCGACCGGGGACGAGCGATGGTCTTTTCCTACCAATCTATCCCCCTAGGAGTATGCGCATAGTGCCGAGGTTTTTGATGACTTGTAGATTTTTGCAATAAGTATGTGAGTTCTTTATGACTAATGTTGAGTCCATGGATTATACGCACTCTCACCCTTCCATCCTTGCTAGCCTCTTCGGTACCGTGCATTGCCCTTTCTCACATTGAGAGTCGGTGCAAACTTCGCCGGTGCATCCAAACCCCGTGATATGATACGCTCTTTCACACATAAATCTCCTTATATCTTCCTCAAAACAGCCACCATACCTACCTATTATGGCATTTCCATAGCCATTCTGAGATATATTGCCATGCAACTCTCCATCATTCCGTTCATCATGACACATTCATCATTGTCATATTGCTTAGCATGATCATGTAGTTGACATAGTATTTGTGGCAAAGCCACCGTTCATAATTCTTTCATACATGTCACTCTTGGTTCATTGCATATCCCGGTACACCGACGGAGGCATTCATATAGAGTTATCTTTGTTCTAGTATCGAGTTGTATATTCCATCAATGGGCCTCCTCAAGTGGCCTAGGTCTTCCTGAGCAAGCAAGTTGGATGCACACCCACTAGTTTCTTTTGTTGAGCTTTCATACATTTATAGCTCTAGTGCATCCGTTGCATGGCAATCCCTACTCCTTGCATTAACATCAATCGATGGGCATCTCCATAGCCCATTGATTAGCCTCGTTGATGTGAGACTTTCTTCTTTTTTGTCTTCTCCACATAAACCCCCTCATTATATTCTATTACACCCATAGTGCTATGTCCATGGCTCACGCTCATATATTGCATGAAAGTTTATAGGTTTGAGATTACTAAAGTATGAAACAATTGCTTGGCTTGTCATCGGGGTTGTGCATGATGAGAGCATTCTTGTGTGACGAAAATGAAACATGACTAAACTATATGATTTTGTAGGGATGAACTTTCTTTGGCCATGTTATTTTGAGAAGACATAATTACTTAGTTAGTATGCTTGCAGTATTATCATGTTTATGTCAATATGAACTTTTGTCTTGAATCTTTCGGATATGAATATTCATACCACAATTAAGAAGAATTACATTAAAATTATGCCAAGTAGCACTCCGCATCAAAATTTCTGTTTTTATCATTTACCTACTCGAGGACGAGCAGGAATTAAGCTTGGGGATGCTTGATACGTCTCCAACGTATCTATATTTTTTGATTGCACCATTCTATATTATCTACTATTTTGGACTATATTGGGCTTTATTTTCCACTTTTATGTTATTTTTGGGACTAACCTATTAACCGGAGGCCCAACCCAGAATTGCTATTTTTTGCCTGTTTTAGGGTTTTGAAGAAAACGAATATCAAACAGAGTCCAAACGGAATGAAACCTTCGGGAACGTGATTTTCTCATCAGATAAGACTCAGGAGACTTGGACCCTCCGTCAAGAAAGCCACGAGGGTGGAGGGCGCCCCCCCTAGGGCGCGCCCCTGCCTCGTGGGCCCCTCGAAGCTGCACCGACGTACTTCTTCCTCTTATATATATCCACGTACCCCCAAACGATCAAAGGAGGAGCCAAAAACCTAATTCCACCGCCGCAACTTTCTGTATCCACGAGATCCCATCTTGGGGCCTATTCCGGAGCTCCACCGGAGGAGGCATCGATCACGGAGGGCTTCTACATCATCATCCAAGCCCCTTCGATGAAGTGTGAGTAGTTTATTTCAGACCTACGGGTCCATAGTTAGTAGCTAGATGGCTTCTTCTCTCTTTTTGGATCTCAATACAATGTTCTCCCCCTCTCTTGTGGAGATCTATTCGATGTAATCTTCTTTTTGCGGTGTGTTTGTTGAGACCGATGAATTGTGGGTTTATGATCCATTTATCTATGAATAATATTTAAATCTTCTCTGAATTCTTTTATGTATGATTGGTTATCTTTGCAAGTCTCTTCGAATTATCAGTTTGGTTTGGCCTACCAGATTGGTTGTTCTTGCCATGGGAGAAGTGCTTAGCTTTGGGTTCGATCTTGTGGTGTCCTTTCCCAGTGACAGAAGGGCCATCAAGGCACGTATTGTATCGTTGCCATCGAGGATAACAAGATGGGGTTTTTATCATATTGCATGAAACTATCCCTCTACATCATGTCATCTTGCTTAAGGCGTTACTCTGTTTATAACTTAATACTCTAGATGCATGCTGGATAGCGGTCGATGAGTGGAGTAATAGTAGTAGATGCAGAATCGTTTCGGTCTACTTGTCTCGGACGTGATGCCTATATACATGATCATACCTAGATATTCTCATAACTATGCTAAATTCTGTCAATTGCTCTACAGTAATTTGTTCACTCACCGTAGAATACTTATGCTCTTAGGAGAAGCCACTAGTGAAACCTATGGCCCCCGGGTCTCTTTATCATCATATCAATCTCCATCACTTTATTATTGCTTTGCTTTTACTTTGCTTTTACTTTTTACTTTGCATCTCTATACCAAAAATACCAAAAATATTATTTATCATCTCTATCAGATCTCACTTTCGTAAGTGACCGTGAAGGGATTGACAACCCCTAAGCGCGTTGGTTGCGTTGAGATATTGTTTTTGTGTAGGTACGAGGGACTCGAGCGTGGCCTCCTAGTGGATTGATACCTTGGTTCTGAAAAACCGAGGGAAATACTTATGCTACTTTGCTGCATCATCCCTTCCTCTTCGAGGAAATCCAACGCAGTGCTCAAGAGGTAGCAAGAAGAATTTCTGGCGCCGTTCCCGGGGAGTCTGCGCAAAAGTCAACATACCAACTACCCATCACAATCCCTATCTCCTGCATTACATTATTTGTCATTTGCCTCTCGTTTTCCTCTCCCCCACTTCACCCTTGCCGTTTTATTCGCCCTCTCTCTCTCTACCCTCCCTCTCTATTTGCCCCTTTTGCCCGTTTACTTTTTGTTTGCTCGTGTGTTGGATTGCTTGTTTATCACGATGGCTCAAGATAACACTAAATTGTGTGACTTCACCAATACCAAGAATAATGATTTCCTTAGCATTCTGATTGCTCCTCTTACCGATGCTGAATCTTGTGAAATTAATACTGCTTTGTTGAATCTTGTCATGAAAGATCCGTTCTCCGGCCTTCCTAGTGAAGATGCCACTACCCATCTTAATAGCTTCGTTGATTTGTGTGACATGCAAAAGAAGAAAGATGTCGATAATGTTATTGTTAAATTGAAGCTATTTCCTTTTTCACTTAGAGATCGTGCTAAAGCTTGGTTTTCATCTTTGCCTAAAAATAGTATTGATTCATGGAACAAGTGCAAAGATGCTTTTATCTCTAAGTATTTTCCTCCCGCTAAGATCATCTCTCTTAGAATGATTTTATGAATTTTAAACAACTTGATCATGAACATGTTGCACAAGCTTGGGAGAGAATGAAATTAATGATACGTAATTGCCCTACTCATGGTTTGAATTTATGGATGATTATACAAAAAATTTATGCCGGATTGAATTTTTCTTCTATAAATCTTTTAGATTCGGCCGCGGGAGGCACTTTTATGGAAATCACTTTAGGAGAAGCTACTAAACTCCTAGATAATATTATGGTTAATTATTCTCAATGGCATACTAAAAGATCTAATAAAAAGGTGCATGTGATTGAAGAAATTAATGTTTTGAGTGGAAAGATGGATGAACTTATGAAATTATTTGCTAATAAGAGTGTTTCTTCTGATCCTAATTATATGCCCTTGTCTACTTTGATTGAGAATAATAATGAATCTATGGATGTGAATTTTGTTGCTAGGAACAATTTTGGTAACAACGCGTATAGAGGAAATTTCAACCTTAGGCCTTATCCTAGTAATCCCTCAAATAATTATGGTAATTCCTAGAACAATTCTTATGGAAATTATAATAATATGCCCTCTGATTTTGAATCTAATATTAAAGAATTTATTTATTCGCAAAAGAATTTTAATGCTATGATTGAAGAAAAAATGCTTAAGATTGATGATTTGGCTAGGAACGTTGATAGAATTGCTCTTGATGTTGATTCGTTGAAACTTAGATCTATTCCACCTAAGCATGATATCAATGAGTCTCTCAAAGCCATGAGAATTTCCATTGACGAGTGCAAAGGAAGAACCGCTAGGATGCGTGCTAAGAAAGATGCCTTTATAAAAGCGTGTTCTTCTAGTTCCTATGAAAATAATGATGAAGATCTAAAAGTTATTGATGTGTCCCCTATTAAATCTTTGTTTTGCAATATGAATCTTGATAATGATGGGACATAATATGATCCACCTTTACCTAGAAGGCGTTCTAAGAATTCAGAATTTGTTGATCTTGATGCTAAATTTGATAAAAGTGGGATTGAAGAAATTAAAACCCTAGATATTGCTAAACCCACTATTATGGATTTCAAGGAATTTAATTATGAAAATTGCTCTTTAATTGATTGTATTTCCTTGTTGCAATCCGTGCTAAAATCTCATCATGCTTATAGTCAAAATAAAGCGTTTACTAAACATATCGTTGATGCCTTGATGCAATCTTATGAAGAAAAACTTGAATTGGAGGTTTCTATCCCTAGAAACTTTATGATGAGTGGGAATCTACTATTAAAATTAAAATTAAAAATTATGAGTTTTATGCTTTGTGTGATTTGGGTGCTAGTGTCTCTACTATTCCCAAAACTTTGTGTGATTTGCTAGATTTTCGTGATTTTGATGATCGCTCTCTAAACTTTCATCTTGCGGATTCCACTATTAAGAAACCTATGGGAAGAATTGATGCTGTTCTTATTGTTGCAAATAGGAATTATGTGCCCATAGATTTTATCATTCTTTATATAGATTGCAATCCTTCTTGCCCTATTATTCTCGGTAGACCTTTTCTTAGAACGGTTGGTGCAATTATTGATATGAAGGAAGGGAATATTAGATTTCAATTTCCATTAAAAAAGGGAACGGAACACTTCCCTAGAAATAAAATAAAATTACCATATGAATCTATTATGAGAGCCACTTATGGATTGCCTACCAAAGATGGCAATACCTAGATCTATTCTTGCTTGTTATGCCTAGCTAGGGGCGTTAAAAGATAGCGCTTGTGGGGAGGCAACCCAATTGTATTTTTATTCCTTGATTTTTGCTCCTGTTTAGTAATAAATAAATTATTTAGCCTCTATTTTGGTTGTGTGTTTTGTGTTTAATTAGTGTTTGTGCCAAGTAGAACCGTTGGGAAGACTTGGGGAAAGTCTTGTTGAACTTGCTGTAAAAAACAGAAACTTTAGCGCTCACGAGAACTGCTGTAATTTTTATTTGGAAAGTGCTATTTAGTTAATTATTTTTTCAGATTCTTAATATATAAATTCCTCACGTCCATCAATTTATTTTAGAATTTTTGGGGTTCCAGATCTTGCGCTAGCTACAGATTACTACAGACTGTTCTGTTTTTGATAGATTCTGTTTTTCGTGTGTTGTTTGCTTATTTTGATGAATCTATGGCTAGTAAAATAGTTTATAATCCATAGAGAAGTTGGAATACAGTAGGTTTAACACCAATATAAGTAAATAATGAGTTCATTACAGTACCTTGAAGTGGTCTTTTGTTTCCTTTCGCTAACGGAGCTCACGAGTTTTCTACTTTAAGTTTTGTGTTGTGAAGTTTTCAAGTTTTGGGTAAAGATTTGATGGACTATGTAACAAGGAGTAGCAAGAGCCTAATCTTGGGGATGACCATGGCACCCTAAAGATAATCTAAGGACACCTAAAAGCCAAAGCTTGGGGATGCCCCGGAAGGCATCCCCTCTTTTTGTCTACTTCTATCGGTAACTTTACTTGGAGCTATATTTTTATTCACCACATGATATGTGTTTTGCTTGGAGCGTCTTTTATGATTTGAGTCTTTGCTTTTTAGTATAACACAATCATCCTTGCTGTACACACCTTTTGAGAGAGCCATATATTATTTGGAATTTGTTAGAATACTCTATGTGCTTCACTTATATCTTTTGAGCTTTATAGTTTTTGCTCTAGTGCTTCACTTAGATTATTTTGAGAGTCTTATTAGCATGGTAATTTGCTTAAAATCCTAATATGCTTGGTATGCAAGATTAATAATAAAACTTTTGTATGAGTGTGTTTAATACTAAGAAAAGTTTGATGCTTGATGATTGTTTTGAGATATGGAGGTAATAATATCAAAGTCATGCTAGTTGAGTAGTTGTGAAATTGAGAAATACTTGTGTTGAGGTTTGCAAGTCCCGTATCATGCACGTATGGTAAACGTTATGCAACAAATTTGAAACATGAGGTGTTATTTGATTGTCTTCCTTATTAGTGGCGACCGGGGACGAGCGATGGTCTTTTCCTACCAATCTATCCCCCTAGGAGTATGCGCATAGTGCCGAGGTTTTTGATGACTTGTAGATTTTTGCAATAAGTATGTGAGTTCTTTATGACTAATGTTGAGTCCATGGATTATACGCACTCTCACCCTTCCATCCTTGCTAGCCTCTTCGGTACCGTGCATTGCCCTTTCTCACATTGAGAGTCGGTGCAAACTTCGCCGGTGCATCCAAACCCCGTGATATGATACGCTCTTTCACACATAAATCTCCTTATATCTTCCTCAAAACAGCCACCATACCTACCTATTATGGCATTTCCATAGCCATTCTGAGATATATTGCCATGCAACTCTCCATCATTCCGTTCATCATGACACATTCATCATTGTCATATTGCTTAGCATGATCATGTAGTTGACATAGTATTTGTGGCAAAGCCACCGTTCATAATTCTTTCATACATGTCACTCTTGGTTCATTGCATATCCCGGTACACCGACGGAGGCATTCATATAGAGTTATCTTTGTTCTAGTATCGAGTTGTATATTCCATCAATGGGCCTCCTCAAGTGGCCTAGGTCTTCCTGAGCAAGCAAGTTGGATGCACACCCACTAGTTTCTTTTGTTGAGCTTTCATACATTTATAGCTCTAGTGCATCCGTTGCATGGCAATCCCTACTCCTTGCATTAACATCAATCGATGGGCATCTCCATAGCCCATTGATTAGCCTCGTTGATGTGAGACTTTCTTCTTTTTTGTCTTCTCCACATAAACCCCCTCATTATATTCTATTACACCCATAGTGCTATGTCCATGGCTCACGCTCATATATTGCATGAAAGTTTATAGGTTTGAGATTACTAAAGTATGAAACAATTGCTTGGCTTGTCATCGGGGTTGTGCATGATGAGAGCATTCTTGTGTGACGAAAATGAAACATGACTAAACTATATGATTTTGTAGGGATGAACTTTCTTTGGCCATGTTATTTTGAGAAGACATAATTACTTAGTTAGTATGCTTGCAGTATTATCATGTTTATGTCAATATGAACTTTTGTCTTGAATCTTTCGGATATGAATATTCATACCACAATTAAGAAGAATTACATTAAAATTATGCCAAGTAGCACTCCGCATCAAAATTTCTGTTTTTATCATTTACCTACTCGAGGACGAGCAGGAATTAAGCTTGGGGATGCTTGATACGTCTCCAACGTATCTATATTTTTTGATTGCACCATTCTATATTATCTACTATTTTGGACTATATTGGGCTTTATTTTCCACTTTTATGTTATTTTTGGGACTAACCTATTAACCGGAGGCCCAACCCAGAATTGCTATTTTTTGCCTGTTTTAGGGTTTTGAAGAAAACGAATATCAAACAGAGTCCAAACGGAATGAAACCTTCGGGAACGTGATTTTCTCATCAGATAAGACTCAGGAGACTTGGACCCTCCGTCAAGAAAGCCACGAGGGTGGAGGGCGCCCCCCTAGGGCGCGCCCCTGCCTCGTGGGCCCCTCGAAGCTGCACCGACGTACTTCTTCCTCTTATATATATCCACGTACCCCCAAACGATCAAAGGAGGAGCCAAAAACCTAATTCCACCGCCGCAACTTTCTGTATCCACGAGATCCCATCTTGGGGCCTATTCCGGAGCTCCACCGGAGGAGGCATCGATCACGGAGGGCTTCTACATCATCATCCAAGCCCCTTCGATGAAGTGTGAGTAGTTTATTTCAGACCTACGGGTCCATAGTTAGTAGCTAGATGGCTTCTTCTCTTTTTTTGGATCTCAATACAATGTTCTCCCCCTCTCTTGTGGAGATCTATTCGATGTAATCTTCTTTTTGCGGTGTGTTTGTTGAGACCGATGAATTGTGGGTTTATGATCCAGTCTATCTATGAATAATATTTGAATTTTCTCTGAATTCTTTTATGTATGATTGGTTATCTTTGCAAGTCTCTTCGAATTATCAGTTTGGTTTGGCCTACTAGATTGGTTGTTCTTGCCATGGGAGAAGTGCTTAGCTTTGGGTTCGATCTTGCGGTGTCCTTTACCAGTGACAGAAGGGGCAGCAAGATACGTATTGTATCGTTGCCATCGAGGATAACAAGATGGGTTTTTTATCATATTGCATGAAACTATCCCTCTACATCATGTCATCTTGCTTAAGGTGTTACTCTGTTTTTAACTTAATACTCTAGATGCATGCTGGATAGCGGTCGATGAGTGGAGTAATAGTAGTAGATGCAGAATCGTTTCGGTCTACTTGTCTCGGGCGTGATGCCTATATACACGATCATACCTAGATATTCTCATAACTATGCTCAATTCTGTCAATTGCTCAACAGTAATTTGTTCACCCATCGTAGAATACTTATGCTCTTGAGAGAAGCCACTAGTGAAACCAATGGCCCCCGGGTCTCTTTATCATCATATCAATCTCCATCACTTTATTATTGCTTTGCTTTTACTTTTTACTTTGCATCTCTATACCAAAAATATTATTTATCATCTCTATCAGATCTCACTTTCATAAGTGGCCGTGAAGGGATTGACAACCCCAAAACGCGTTGGTTGCGTTGAGCTATTGTTTTTGTGTAGGTATGAGGGACTCGAGTGTGGCCTCCTACTGGATTGATACCTTGGTTCTCAAAAACTGAGGGAAATACTTACGCTACTTTGCTGCATCATCCCTTCCTCTTCGGGGAAATCCAACGCAGTGCTCAAGAGGTAGCACATACCTACCTATTATGGCATTTCCATAGCCATTCCGAGATATATTGCCATGCAACTTTCCATCATTTTGTTCATCATGACACATTCATCATTGTCATATTGCTTAGCATGGTCATGTAGTTGACATAGTATTTGTGGCAAAGCCACCATTCAAAATTCTTTCATACATGTCACTCATGGTCCATTGCATATCCCGGTACACCACCGGAGGCATTCATATAGAGTCATCTTTGTTCTAGTATCGAGTTGTAATCATTGAGTTGTAAATAAATAAAAGTGTGATGATCATCATCTTCTAGAGCATTGTCCCAAGTGAGGAATAAAAAAAGGGAAAGGCCATAAAAAAAGAGAAAATGCCCAAATAAAAAAAGAAGAAAAAAATGAGAGAAAAAGAGAGAAGGGACAATGTTACTATCCTTTGCCACACTTGATCTTCAAAGTAGCACCATGATCTTCATATTAGAGAGTCTCTCATGTTATCACTTTCATATACTAGTGGGAATTTTTCATTATAGAACTTGGCTTGTATATTCCAACAATGGGCCTCCTCAAGTGCCCTAGGTCTTCGTGAGCATGCAAGTTGGATGCACACCCACTAGTTTCTTTTGTTGAGCATTCATACATTTATAGCTCTAGTGCATCCGTTGCATGGCAATCCCTGCTCCTTGCATTAACATCAATCGGTGGGCATCTCCATAGCCCATTGATTAGCCTCCTTGATGTGAGACATTCTCCTTTTTGTCTTCTCCACACAACCCCCCTCATTATACTCTATTCCACCTATAGTGCTATGTCCATGGCCCCCGCTCATATATTGCATGAAAGTTTATAGGTTTCAGATTACTAAAGTATGAAACAATTGCTTGGATTGTCATCGGGGTTGTGCATGATGATAGCATTCTTGTGTGATGAAAATGAAACATGACTAAACCATATGATTTTGTAGGGATGAACTTTCTTTGGCCATGTTATTTTGAGAAGACATAATTGCTTAGTTAGTATGCTTCAAGTATTATCATCTCTATGTCGATATGAACTTTTGTCTTGAATCTTTCGGATCTGAATATTCATACCACAATTAAGAAGAATTACATTAAAATTATGCCAAGTAGCACTCCGCATCAAAAATTCTGTTTTTATCATTTACCTACTCGAGGACGAGCAGGAATTAAGCTTGGGGATGCTTGATACGTCTCCAACTTATCTATAATTTTTGATTGCTCCATGCCATATTATCTACTATTTGGACATTATTGGGCTTTATTATCCACTTTTATATTATTTTTGGGACTAACCTATTAACCGGAGGCCTAGCCCAGAATTGCTATTTTTGCCTGTTTTAGGGTTTCGAAGAAAAGGAATATCAAACAGAGTCCAAACGGAATGAAACCTTCGGGAACGTGATTTTCTCACCGAATACAACTCAGGAGACTTGGACCCTACGTCAAGCCAACTAATAGGAGGCCACGAGGTAGGGGGCACGCCTGCCCCCCCCCCCCAGGCGCGCCCTCCACCCTCGTGGGCCCCCTGTTGCTCCACCGACGTACTTCTTCCTCCTATATATACCCGAGTACCCCCAAACGATCAGAACAGGAATCAAAACCCTAATTCCACCACCGTAACTTTCTGTATCCACGAGATCCCATCTTGGGGCCTGTTCCGGAGCTCCGCTGGAGGGGGCATCGATCACGGAGGGCTTCTACATCAACACCATAGCCTCTTCGATGAAGTGTGAGTAGTTTACTTCAGACCTACGGGTCCATAGTTAGTAGCTAGATGGCTTCTTCTCTCTTTTTGGATCTCAATACAATGTTCTCCCCCTCTCTTGTGGAGATCTATTCGATGTAATCTTCTTTTTGCGGTGTGTTTGTTGAGATCGATGAATTGTGGGTTTATGATCAAGTCTATCCATGAATAATATTTGAATCTTCTCTGAATTCTTTTATGTATGATTGGTTATCTTTGCAAGTCTCTTCGAATTATCAGTTTGGTTTGGCCTACTAGATTGATCTTTCTTGCAATGGGAGAAGTGCTTAGCTTTGGGTTCAATCTTGCGGTGTCATTTCCCGGTGACAGTAAGGGCAGCAAGGCACGTATTGTATTGTTGCCATCGAGGATAACAAGATGGGGTTTTCTTCATATTGCATGAGTCTATCCCTCTACACACTACAAAAAAGACACATCCGTGACATTTTGGGCCGAACGAATTTTTTTTCTGTCATACATATGACACTTTTATGATGATAATGTGACAAAACCCGGTATCATCATAGATGTGGTGGGCTCCTACTTCTATGACAAAAAATCATGACAGAAAATGGGCTTTTCGTCCTGGCGGGCCGGAGACGCAGCTGCATGACATTCTTTGGGCCGTCCATGACGGAAAAAAACCGTGGTAGAAGCGAGGGCGAGGAAAATTTCGGGGAGTTCCCGGTTACGGTGGGAGGTCGGGGGCCGAGCGATGCGTGTTTCTCTCATACACGTACACGCGTGTGTGCGAGGCGTTGGCTCTAACTGAACCCGAGCGAGGCGTTGGGCTCTAACTGAACCCGAGCGATTGCACTACAGGCTATGCGTTACTGAACCCGAGCGATCGATCGATGGCTGTTAACTGAACCCGAACGAGCGATTCCTTCGCTACTGCTGCTAACTAAAGCCGATCGTTGCTGCCTCTAGATGAACAGTGAGCGTTGCGGGGGGTTTGGATGAACAGTTCCCGGTGGGGGTGGATGAACAGGACCCCATGGTGTTGCCTCTGGATGAACAGGACCCCGATCGATCGAGCCGGATGGGGCTGGATGAACAGGACCCCGTGGAGGGCAGGATGAACAGTAGACGGTGGAGGGGAGGATGAACAGTAGCCCGTGGAGGGGTGGTTGAACAGGAGCCCGTGGAGAGGGCTGGTTGAACAGTAGCCGGTGGAGTAGCGCGCGGTGGAGGCTGGATGAACAGGAGCCCGTGGATGAACAGTCGAAGGTGGAGGCCGGAGGAGGTCGACGATGGATGAACAATAGCTCGTGGAGGCTGGAGGGGGTCGACGGTGGAGATGAACAGTATCCCGTGGAGTCCCGTTTTGCGGTACGCCACACCCCTCCCGATGAACAGGACCCCCGTTTCGACCGTAGGAGGTTCGTTTTGTCCGTTTTGCGGTACGCCATATCCCTCCCGATGAACATGACCCCCGTTTCGACCGTAGGAGGTCCGTTTCCTCCATTTTGTGGTACGCCAGACCCCTCCCAATCAACAGGACCCCGTTCCGAACGTAGGAGGTCTGTTTCCTCCGTTGTGCGGTACGCCATGCCTCATTTCCATCGCCTGTTCCGTCCAAGCCCTCCCGATGAACACGACCACGCATTCCGTTCCGATCCAGCTGGTTGGCTCCCACGCGTTCCGTTGCCTCCTCATGAACACGATGTATTTCGTTGCCTCCCCATGAACACGGCGACGATGTTGTTTCTCCGTTCCGACCTAGCCATGTACACGAGCCCTGGCCGTACGTATGCGCGAGTAGGCGTTCGAGACCCTGCCCGTATGTACACATACGTGGCCATATTTTCCTCCTTGCACCCTGGCCGCTGTACGTACATGTACATGCTACGTGCGCGCCTCTACTACGACACATGCACACCTCTACATCGACCAGTATATATGTACGTACACGTTCGTGACCAGAATGACAATGCTACGTACGCTTCGGCCAGGTGGGTCCCGACTATCATGCACTTCCTTGCGTGCGAAGATGTAGCTGGTGGGTCCCAGCAGTCAGGGGGGAAATACGGTGGCCCATCCGGTGGGTCCCGCTATCAGGTGGAGGAATAATTATTTTGCACGTAATAAGGAGGCACTTCCTTGCTGCGGCCGTGGACCCAGCTGTCAGCCTCTCCACGTACAGTCCACGTCCGATGGAAGCCGTTCCTTGACCACGTTGACCACGCCGCGCCGAGAGCACCCGGGCGGTGGACGACAGCGAGGCCTAGGAAGGGGACGATGCGGAGCCGGGGAAGACGCGGAAGTGGATGCCCACGCGTAGAGGAGTACGAGGGTTCACCGGTTCGCTGCGGTGTGAGGCTGCCGTCGCCGTAGAATAACAGGGGGTGTGGGTGAGTAGAGGGATGGCCTGGCCAGCGGTGGGAGTAGTAGGGGGCGGTGAGGCCTCCGCCGCATCGCAGCCGGCCACGGGAGGCAGGAGCACGAGGCACGACCGTCGCTAGTTTGGGCGGCTGGGGCAAGAAGACCAGAGGTTGAAGAAGCACTACGGCCGTTGGATGGACATCGTACGGTCACTGGAGCTAGAATTGTGCATATTGACTAAGTTGACAAAGCCCTCCGTCCCCGTCAACTTAGTAGGCCCACAAGTCAGCCTGCCACTATACTGGGTCCCAGCTAACAGGGGGAGTATTCATTTTTTGTGTGCGTAATAAGGAGGCGCTTCCTTGCATGCGAAGATATAGCTGGTGGGTCCGAGCTGTCAGCGGCAGTAACGTTTTTTCGCGAAATACAGAGGCCCTTTCGGTGGGTCCCTGATGTCAGGTGGAGGAATCATTATTTTGCGCGTAATAAGGAGGCATTTCCTTGCGTGCGGCCGTGGACCCACCTGTCGGCCTCTCCACTTAAAGTCCACTTCAGATGCATGTCGGTCGTTGACCACGTTGACCAGGCCGCGCCGAGAGCACCAGGGCGGTGGACGATGACGAGGCCTAGGAAGAGAAGGACACGGAGGCAGGGAAGACTCGGCAATTGTTTCCCACGCGGAGGGGAGTACGACTGTATGAGGGTTTACTGGTTCGTCTGCCGTCGCCGGAGAATAACAGCAGGTGTGGGTGAGTAGAGGGATGGCTAGGCCAGCGATGGGTGTACGGTGGCGCGGTGAGGCCTGCGTGGCAGCAGAGCCGGCCCCGGGGAGGAGGGAGCAGGCAGTCCCGCCGGCGCCTGTTTGAGCGGCTGGAGCAGGAAGAGCAGAGATTGAAGAAGCACGACGACCGTTGGATGGCCATCCAACAGTCACTGCTTGTGCGTCAACCTTCTTTTAGGAAAGCCTTAAATCTGTGGAAAACAGCATATAGCCCATGTGCCATTATTTCTAATAATTTACAGCCCATTTGGTAATTATTAAGGTTTTTTTGGAGCCCAAATTCTTTTTGTTAGCATTACAGCCCATATTGTGGCCACGGTTAAAAAATTATACGAATTTTTGCATATTTCGGTGCGGTCCGAACTGTTTTTAATCCCGAAATTTCGACTCACATTCAAACTGATTTTAAAAATTAATGTATATCAATATAAAATCCAACAAATTCTCCACGCATAAAAATAAATGTAATTTCAAATCTCGAAATGGAAAAAAGATATTTGAAACTAATTGCCGGTTTGATGTGTTTTGAAAATGTACAACCCATTTCTCATTACTGATGGGCCATTTTCTCGGCCAGCCGAATGAAATCTCTCCTCATCTTGAAAGATTTGCAGCCCAACATGCCTGACAAAGCGACTTACTTGGCAAATCACAAAAAAAACTAGGTTGTGGCCGTGGACCCAGCTGTCAGCCTCTCCACGTACAGTACTCTTCCAATGGAATGTCATTGACCACGTTGACCACGCCACACCGAGAGCACCAAGGCGGTGGACAACGGCGAGGCCTAGGAAGGGGACGACGCGGAGCTGGGGAAGACGTGACAGTGGATGCCCACACGGGGAGGAGTACGAGGGTTCACTGGTTCGGCTGCGGTGTGAGGCAGCCGTCGCCGCAGGGCTTGGCTAGCGGTGGGAGTAGTAGGGGCGATGAGGCCTCATCGGAAGCACGGCTGACCACTGGAGGCAGGAGCAGGCAGTCTCCCCGGCGCTGGTTTGGACGGCTGGTGCAAGAAGAGCAACGATTGAAGAAGCAGCAGGACCGTTCGATTCAAATCCAATGGTTACTGAGGGAGTCCTGGATTAGGGTGTGTCCGGATAGCCGGACTCTTGGACCATGAAGATACAAGAATACTTCGTCCCGTGTCCGGATGAGACTTTCCTTGGCGTGGAAGGCAAGCTTGGCAATATGGATATGTAGATCTCCTCCCATTGTAACCGACCTTGTGTAACCCTAACCCTCTCCGATGTCTATATAAACCGGAGGGTTTTAATCCGTAGGACACAACAACGACAACATACAATCATACCATGGGCTAGCTTCTAGGGTTTAGCCTCTCTGATCTCGTGGTAGATCTACTCTTGTACTACCCATATCATCAATATTAATCAAGCAGGACGTAGGGTTTTACCTCCATCAAGAGGGCCCGAACCTGGGTAAAACATTGTGTACCCTGCCTCCTGTTACCATCCGGCCTAGACGCACAGTTTGGGACCCCCTACCTGAGATCCGCCGGTTTTGACACTGACATTGGTGCTTTCATTGGGAGTTCTTCTGTGTCATCACCTTTAGGCCCGATGGCTCCTCCGATCATCAACAACGATGCGGTCCAGGGTGAGACCTTTCTCCCCGGACAGATCTTCGTGTTCGGCGGCTTTGCACTGCGGGCTAACTTGCTTGGCCATCTGGAGCAGATTGAAAGCTACGCCCCTGGCCATTAGGTCAGATTTGGAAGTTTGAACTACACGACTGACATCCGCGGAGACTTGATCTTCGACGGATTCGAGCCACAGCCGGGCGCGCCGCACTATCACGATGGGCATGACCTAGCTCTGCCGCCGAACAGTACCCTAGAGGCCGCACCCGCATCAGCTCCGACCCTTAGCTCGGAGCCAACTGCGCCAATCGAGGACAGGTGGCTAGACACCACCTCGGGGGCTGCAATCTCAACGGCGATCGAGCCGAACACCAGCCTAATCCTCTGCGAAGCCCATGACTCCAAGGTCCCGGACTCTTTTCCGGACTCCGAACCTTCCGTGCCCCTGCCAATCGACTCCGATTGGGCGCCGATCATGGAATTCACCGCCGCGGATATCTTTCAACATTCGCCATTCGGCGACATACTGAATTCACTAAGGTCTCTCTCTTTGTCAGCAGAGCCCTGGCCGGACTATGGCCAACAGGATTGGGATGCGGACGACGAAGAAATTCGACGCCCACCCACCACCCACTTCATAGCCACTGTCGACGATTTAACCAACATGCTCGATTTCAACTCCGAAGACATCGATGGTATGGACGACGATGTAGGAGACGAACATGAATGGCGCCTACAGGGCACTGGAAAGCCACCTCGTCATATGACATATACATGGTGGATACACCCAAAGAAGGCAATGGCGACGAGATAGCGGAGGATGACCCCTTCAAGAAGCAACCCAAGCGCCGACGTCAGCGGCGCCGCTCTAAGTCCCGCCAAAGCAAAAGTGGTGATACCAGCACATGAGATAATAACACTCCGGATAGCACCGAAGACAACAACAATCCCCTCCAGCAAGATTTAGAGCAGGAGGATGGAGGAGCCAGGCCTCCCGAGAGAGCGACAGACGGAGAGGAGGGGGATGACAATTACATGCCCCCCTCCGAAGGCGAGGCAAGCCTCGGCGACGATGAATTCGTCGTACCAGAGGATCCCGTCGAACAAGAGTGCTTCAAGCGCCGGCTTATGGCCACGGCAAATAGCCTTAAGAAAAAGCAACAGCAACTTCAAGCTGATCAGGATCTGCTAGCGGACAGATGGACTGAAGTCCTCGCGATCGAGGAATATAAACTCGAGCGCCCCTCCAAGAGTTACCCAAAGTGAAGGTTGCTACCTCGACTGGAGGAAGAAGCATATGATACAGCTGATCGGCCAACTCGTGGCCGCAATAGAGAGGCATTCCAGCCAAAAACTTAGCCCCCACCCCGACGCCATTCAAATAAAAAGGCATGGGGAGATACGCTAGACCCGCGAGACATATTGGAGGACAAAGAAAAACATGCAAGATCGATCTACGGATCACGCGGGCGCACCACTCTGCGAGACGATAAACGTCACGCCGGATACAGTAAAAGCAAATCCGGCCGGGCCGAACACAGCCGGCAAGACCCATTCGAGCCGCGTCATGATATAGCCCAATACAGAGGTGCCGCACACCCCTTATGCTTCACAGCCGAATTAATGGATCACCAAATCCCAGAAGGTTTCAAACCTGTAAATATTGAATCATACGATGGCACTACAAATCCTGCGGTATGGATCGAGGATTTCCTCCTTCACATCCACATGGCCCGTGGCGATGATCTACACGCCATAAAATACCTCCCACTCAAGCTTAAAGGACCAACTCGGCATTGGCTTAATAGCCTGCCAGCAGAATCAATTGGTTGTTGGAAGGACCTGGAAGCCACATTCCTCGACAATTTCCAGGGCACTTACGTGCGACCACAAGACGCCGATGACCTAAGCCACATAATTCAGCAGCCATAGGAATCTGCCAGACAATTCTGGACACGGTTCCTAACCAAGAAAAATCAAATCGTCGACTGTCCGGACGCAGAGGCCCTAGCAGCCTTCAAGCATAACATCCGTGACGAGTGGCTTGCCTAACACCTTGGACAGGAAAAGCCGAAATCTATGGCAGCCCTCATGACACTCATGACCCGCTTTTGTGCGGGAGAAGACAGCTGGCTGGCTCGCAGTAATAATATATCAAAAAACATGGTACTTTGGATACCAAGGACGGCAACAGCAGGTCACGCCACAACAAACATAAGCGCCGCGTTAGCAGCGATAATACCGAGGATACGGCAGTCAATGCCGGATTCAAAGGCTCTAAACCCGGTCAGCGGAAAAAGCCATTCAAACAAAGTACGCCGGGTCCGTCCAGCTTGGACCGTATACTCGATCCCTCATGTCAAATACACGGCACCCCAGAAAAGCCATCCAATCACACCAACAGGGATTGTTGGGTGTTCAAGCAGGCCGGCAAGTTAATTGCTGAACACAAGGACAAGGGGCCACATAGCGATGACGAGGAGGAGCCCCGGCAGCCACACATTGGAGGACAGAAGAGGTTTCGCCCACAAGTACCGACGGTGAACATGATATACGCAACCCACATCCCCAAGAGGGAGCGGAAGCGTGCGCTTAGGGACGTATATGCGTTGGAGCCAGTCGCCCCAAAGCTCAACTCATGGTCCTCCTATCCGATCACTTTCGATCGCAGGGACCATCCCACTAGTATCCGTCATGTCGGATTCGCCGCATTGGTTCTAGACCCAATCATTGATGGATTTCACCTCACTCGAGTCCTTATGGATGGCGGCAGCAACCTGAACCTTCTTTATCAGGACACAGTGCACAAAATGGGTATAGACCCCTCAAGGATCAAACTCACAAAAACGACCTTCAAGGGCGTCATTCCAGGCATAGAGGCCCATTGCACAGGCTCAATTACACTGGAAGTGGTCTTCAGATCCCCGGATAACTTCTGAAGCGAAGATTTAATCTTCGATATAGTCCCGTTCTACAGTGGTTATCATGCACTGCTCGGGCGAACCGCATTTGCGAGATTCAATGCGGTACCGCATTATGCATACCTCAAGATCAAGATGCCAGGACCTCGCGGGGTTATTACAGTCAACGGAAACACAGAGCACTCTCTCCGAACAGAGGAGCACACTGCGGCCCTCGCAGCAGAAGCGCAAAACAGCCTCTCAAGGCAATCCACCCGTTCGGCGTTTCAAAACTCAGACACCTTCAAGCGCGCTCGGAGCAATCGACAAATAGACCGCCTGGCGCGATCTGAGCTCGCGTAGCAATGCGGCCCCCACCCCAGTCCCAGCCAAACAGCGAAGCTCGTGCTGCGCATACATAATTACGCATTAAAAATACCATGGGCATAGGTGGGGAGGGGGCACACTATGGCACGCCCCAAGACGCGGCTTAAACCACACTAGGGGCTTCCCGTTCGGTTATTTTTTCTCTTTTTTTAGGACCTTAATCTCTGGAAACCCTGTCCGGCAGCACCATTGCCGAACACATGATGCAGCAACCAAGGAGGCAGAAGGCTACGTCACACCACAGAATTCCCAGGTGGATTACAGTAGCGAGCGAAGTATTCGATTTAATATCATTCCTCAGCTTGACCTTGGAAGGGACATAGTCCTACTCTTTGGTTATCGCACTATCTGTATCACTCTTCTTTAACACAATTTTTTGAATAAACAATGCATGACATTACGACTATTATTGCATTCTTGTTATATATATATATGTGTGTGTTCATTAATGACGCCTTGCAACCGTACACTTTGGTACGGCCAATACACCAGGGGCTTACGTACCCCACAATACGGTGTGAAAAGTCCGAACACTTTCACAAGTGCGGCACCCCGAACTTATAGCATTATATGCATCAGCTCCGAATCATGTCTTTGGTCAAATGTTGGGTTTATCCGGCTCCTATGTTTTGGTACCTTACATTCCGCTCTATCGGCTAAGGTAGCGCTAGGAGAACTACTGCGATTGTGCCCGGTTCTGCTGGGTTCGGCACCTCAGTAGAGAAAGCTAAAACTGACTGTCATGATAAGGCGAGAGACTGGTCACTGTTCGGCGAAGTTTTCGTGTCCCTAAAGACTTATGCCGCTTAGAGAGAGGGGCCGGCCCTGTCCGGCTTAAAGGCGTGTATCGCGCCCCGAATTCGGCCTTCCAAATACCAGGGGCTTCACCGAAATGTAAAATTATAGAATTCTATGCATAAGTGAGAGTTATAAAGCATTATTAGTCTGGTTGCCTTGTTCGCTGTGCTGAGCACCTCGCTCGAAGGACCCAAACATGGGAACAAGAGTGCTCACGTTTATCCCGAACACCCCAGCACTCGTGGCATGGGGGCAGAACCCGAGGACTAGCCATCTCACAGATTGGATAAACAGCCAAGCAGAAGGCAATATTTTAAATTCAAACAAGCGTTGCATAGCGCATACGAAACAAGTTTTCACAAATACAGGATAAAATGAGCAAGTCTCACTCAAATATTACATCTTTCGAACACTCGTCCGCTATGAGACGGGCACCCGACAGAACACCCTCGTGATACATCTCGGGGGTGGCGGTGCTCCTTGCCCTCCGGCGGCCCTTCCTTGATCAGCTTCACGGCGTCTAACTTGACCCACTGCAATTTCACACGGGCGAAAGCCCGGCGTGCACCTTCAATGTAGACGGATCGCTTGACGACCTCCAGCCGCGGGCAAGCATCCACAAGCCGCCTCACCAGGCCAAAGAAGCTGTTCGGAAGGGCGTCGTCAGGCCACTGCCGGACTATAAAGCCCTTCATGGCCTGATCGGCCGCCTTATGTAGTTCGACCATCTGCTTCAGCTGGTCGCTCATGGGCACCGGGTGTTCGGCCTCAGTATACTGAGACCAGAACAGTTTCTCCGTTGAGCTTCCATCCTCGGCCTGGTAAAATTGTGCGGCATCGGACACGCTGCGGGGAAAATCTGCGAATGCTCCTGGAGAGCTCCGGATTCGGGGAAGTAATCGGTAATTTACTTTTGCATGCTTGCTTTGCATATAGAAAGCCTTACCCGCCGCTATCTTCTTCATTGCGTCGATCTCCTGGAGGGCCTTTTGGGCTTCGGCCTTGGCACTTTTTGCGCTCTCGAGGGCCGCGGCAAGCTCAGACTCTCGCGTCTTCGAGTCAAGCTCCAACGCCTCGTGCTTCGTCACGAGAGCCTGGAGCTCTTGCTGCACCTCGCCCACCTGAGCCTCTTGTTTTTCCCACTCGGTGCGCTCCTTGGCCGCTTTATCTTCGGCCTTGGTTAGCGCTTGCTTCAGGGTCGCCACCTCGGTCGTGGCCCCTGGCAAATATACGATGATCCTGTCATTTTGCAATCGCGTCTTCTTTTATATATACATATCTATAGACAGGGTATTACTTACCCTTGTTCTCCTCGAGCTGCCTCTTGGCAAGGCTGAGCTCTTTCCTGGACCCCTCGAGGTCCTGCTTCAGTACGGCGACCTCCGCAGTCAGTGCGGCGGACGCCAGCAGTGAGGCCTGCATATGCATATTGACATACTTATATTAGACTCCTGCGATATTATTTGATCCTCTGTTCGGCTTTTCTTTGTGAACACCGAACAAAGCATCAGGGGCTACTGTCTATGCGGTAATATTTTTACTACATTTTAAAACACTTACCTCAAAGCTTGTTAGAAGGCTGGCACAGGCTTCAGTCAATCCGCTCTTGGCGGACTGAACCTTCTGGACCACCGCACTCATAATAGTACGGTGCTCCTCGTCGATGGAAGCGCTGCGAAGCGCTTCCAGCAGATTGTCCGGCGCCTCTTGATGGACAGAGGTCACCGGCACAACCGTCTTGCCCCTCTTAGAAGGAGGCCGCCTACCCGAGCCCGGAACCACTGGAGGTTCCGGCGCGGTGTTCGGCTGAGGGCCGAACTCGGAGCTCTCAGGGGCCCCGTCCCCTCGGCTCCCAGAGTCCGGAATGTCGCCTTGAGGCGCCTCCGGGACTGTCTCCCCTCAATCCGGTGCCTCTTGAGACAGCACCTCGGCGTCGTCAGCAGGATGAGGGGAGGTGGCGGTCGGGACGGGATCGCTATCCATGTCCGACGGGCCCAGGGAGCCGTCCGATGATACATCAATACTGGCTCGTGGCGGCCTGCATAATTATGTTCGGCGTTAGGGAAAGCAGTGCGACAAAGGAATGCGATGAGTTACTCTGGTATCCAAATACTTACGATCTCCCCAGGGGCTTGGCCCTGGGCAACCACTCGTCTTCGCCTTCGTCGGCGGCGGTGGAGCTGTCTGGAAGGAGAGTCCTTCCCTTCTTGGACCCTTCAGCCCCACCAGTTGGGGCGGCCTTCCTTTTCTTATCTCCCCCAGCTGGAGGGGGAGCATCTTCTTCTTCTTCCTCATCTTCGGGGGAGGAGTGCGCCGCAGAGTCATCGGACGGTGAGTCCGACGACGCTTGGCGTCGAGAACTCTTTCGGGTTCCCTTGGCCTTCTTGGTCTCCTCCGGCACCGTATAAGGAGCCGGAGTCAGCATCTTCGCCAGAAGGGCGTCTGCTGGGCCTTCGGGCAAAGGAGCCAGACAGTCGACCTGTCTGGCCGTCTCCTGCCAGTCCTGTCAAAGGTACGGGAGTTTAGATCCCGCATGGAGTCAATCTATACACAATAAGTATCCTATGAAAGGTAAAGCAGCTTACTACACTGGCTTGGCGCTTTGCGCTGAATCCGCGATCCTCAGTAATGGGAGGGGGGACCTCGACGCTTTTGAATAGCACCCTCCAGGCATCTTCGTGAGTTGTGTCGAAGAGCCTGTTCAGAGTTCGATGCTGCGCTGGGTCGAACTCCCACAAGTTGAACTCCCGTTGTTGGCACGGGAGGATCCGGCGGTGGAGCATGACCTGGACCATGTTGACAAGTTTGAGCTTCTTGTTCACCATGTTTTGAATACATGTTTGGAGTCCGGTCAGCTCTCCCGGACTACCCCAGGACAAGCCCTTCTCTTTCTAGGAGGAGAGCCGCATGGGGATGCCAGATCGGAACTCGGGGGCCGCTGCCCATGCAGGGTCGCGCGGCTCGGTGATGTAGAACCACCCCGATTGCCACCCCTTTATGGTTTCAACAAAGGAGCCCTCGAGCCATGTTACGTTGGGCATCTTGCCCACCATGGCGCCTCCGCACTCCGCCTGCAGGCCGCCCACAACCTTCGGCTTGACATTGAAGGTCTTCAACTATAAGCCGAAGTGGGGCTTGATGCGGAGGAAGGCCTCGCACACAACGATAAACGCCGAGATGTTGAGGATGAAGTTCGGGGCCAGATCGTGGAAATCCATGCCGTAATAGAACATGAGCCCCCGGACGAATGGGTGGAGAGGGAATCCCAGTCCGCAGAGGAAATGGGTGAGGAACACTACCCTCTCATGGGGCCTTGGGGTGGGGATGAGCTGCCCCTCATCTGGGAGCTGGTGCGCGATGTCGTCGGGCAGGTATCCGGCTCTCTCAGCTTCTTGATGTCTCCATCCATGACGGAGGAGACCATCCACCTGCCTCCCACTCCGGACATGGTTGGAGAAGGTTGAGGTGGGAAGTGCGGACTTAGGCGCAGAGCTCGAGTGTGCGAAAACGGATGAGCAAAGGAGGAAGAAGGCGTGGATGAAAAGGTGAATCCTTATCCCTTTATATGGGCGGACGAAACTATGCGCCCCCACTAGCCTGGTAAAACTCGCTTATCCCCCAAGTGCCGTAATCGATGGCGCGGTTGGGTTACCCACGCCCGTATTGGTCAGAATCTCGTAATAAGGGGACATGATCTCTGCTTTGACAAGACGTGTCAAAAAACTGGCTCGCGTTATGTGCAGGGCTAGTTAAAGGAAACGGCTTGAATAAGCACCGGGCTATGGCATAATGTCATGTTGCCAAAACGTGTCAGCAGATTAAGATTTGTGTAAATGTTATTCTCTCTACGACAGTATGTGGAACTTATTTTACAGAGCCGGACACTATCCTTGTGTTCAAAATCTGCTATGAAGTATTCGGAGGAGGAATCCGCCTTGCAATGCCGAAGACAATCTGCGTGCCGGACTCGTCGCATTGAAGCCTGGTTCAGGGGCTACTGAGGGAGTCCTGGGTTAGGGGGTGTCCGGATAGCCGGACTATAACCTTTGGCCGGACTCTCGGACCATGAAGATACAAGAAGTCTTCGTCCCATGTCTGGATGGGACTTTCCTTGGCGTGGAAGGCAAGCTTGGCAATATGGATATGTAGATGTCCTCCCATTATAACCGACCTTGTGTAACCCTAACCCTCTCCGGTGCCTATATAAACCGGAGGGTTTTAGTCCGTAGGACACAACAACGACAACATACAATCATACCATAGGCTAGGTTCTAGGGTTTAGCCTCTCTGATCTCATGGTAGATCTACTCTTGTACTACCCATATCATCAATATTAATCAAGTAGGACGTAGGTTTTACCTCCATCAAGAGGGCCTGAACCTGGGTAAAACATTGTGACCCCTGCCTCCTGTTACCATCTGGCCTAGACGCACAATTCGGGACCCCCTACCCAAGATCCGCCGGTTTTCACACCGACAGTTACTGCTGCTAGAATCGTTTGTTGACTAAGTTGACAAGCCCTGCGTACGCATCAACTTAGTCGGCCCACAGGTCAGCCTCCCAACCGGTGCGCCCCAGATGTCAGTGGGAGGAATCATTTTTTCGCGTAATAAGGAGGCAGTTGATTGCGTGCGGCCAGGCCAGCGGAGGGAGTAGGGTGGGCCGGGGAAGCCTGCGCGGCATCACAGCGGGCCACAAGAGGAGGGAGCAGGAGTCCCGCCGGCGCTAGTTTAGGCGGCTGGAGCAGGAAGATCAGAGATTGAAGAAGCACGTCGGCCGTTGGATGGACATCCAACACTAACTGCTGCTAGAATCGTGTGTTCACTGACAAAGCCTTGCGTAAACAAGTCAGCCTCGAAATCTGTGGCGTGTACAGCCCATGTGCTATTATTTTTATAATTTTTTACTCATTTTCTAATTCATATGGAATTTATTGCAGCCCGTTTTCCATTTTTAGAATTGCTGGCCATATTCTGGTCAGTAGCAGGGTCAAAAATTAACTAAATATGTGGGAAAATTTGCAAATTTTTATTGGGGAACGAAATATTCTTAATACAAAAATTAATAGCCATACTAAAACAAATTTAAGAATAATTTAGTACTATGTCCTGTTAAATCCAATGAAATACGTATAAGATATCAGTGAAGAACAAAAACAAAAAAAGAAATTTATATCCCATTTGCTATAATTTGTTTTTGAAATTTTCAACCCCTTTTGATATTACTTTTCACAGACATTGACCATACTCTTAAGCCAGGCCGGAATGCATCCCTCCTCGTCTTGAAAGATTTGCAGCCCAGTAATTCGGAGAAAACAAATAGGCCTAGCTTATTCTTCAAAAAGAATACTGGGCTACCTATTTTCCCAAAGAACTGGTGCATGAGCATTTAACTTTATTTATTTATTTATTTACTTATTTATGATTAGGGGACCATGAGCATGTACCTAGGCCGGATTCATGTGAGAGCCTTGCTTCCAGTTAATTATGGGCTTCTCTATTGGGCCTTCATCAGTGGGCTGCATGTTATCAACAAGTGGAAAATGTGTTCCGAGTTTCAAAAAAAATGTGTTCCGTACGATAAATAATATGCGCTACGTACGGTACGGGGCACTAAAGGATCGAACCATGCAACAACTTCCAAAACATTGTGTTTGTCGTTCTAACAACACATTTATTCAACCAACAGACGAAATATACTACTGATTGTACATTGAAAACAGTAGCAGCAGCAACCAGGGCTGGGGGTGCAACAGAAGCAGTAAGAAGGCCAGAAGAGTGAAGACGCAGCTCTCTCTTCCAAACCAAACATCAACCATCATTATAAAAGGGCTACCAAAAAAGAACAAGTGTATGCATCAAACTAAATAAAGATCCTACTACACCAAGTGTACGCATCTAACTAACTGGCTCAGTTAGACGTTACTATTTGTTAAGCTGTGGAGATTGGCTGACGGCTTGAACCAGATGGGTGCCTGATAGGGGAAACTCCAGCCAGAAGGTCGAAGTTTGATACTTGCGACCCTCTCTCCTACTTTGGGTTGCAGAGCGTGGCGGCACATATCAGTGTATGGTGCATGCAGAGACGCATGGTACGCTGTGTACACACAGTTTTGCCTGATGAACGAAACCGCGCTGCCATCATGATCCTTGCCGTCGGTTATCTCCTGGTTAAATGGATAATTCAGTCTGAAAAACAGAGAGCGTGTACCAAGGCTACTTACCAGCCTCCAGTCAAAAAATCCTTAAGGCCCAGAGAAGCTGGGATCCTGCTCAAAGACCTTGCAGTGACTGGGATTGTATTCCGCGAAACAACACGTCCGGTACGTGCGAACGATCATCAATCTTTCGCCGTCGTCTGATCGAGCCAGGTACCACCTGCAACTGCCATACCGCTTTTCTTTGAAAGGTTCTGGGATTAGGAAGGGTAGGGACACTAGGAGTCCTACAACATCATATCAAGTTGGAGTCAAATAAAAAAGGGCTCTTGGTTTAGTCAATCTTAAGAACAGCATGTTATGAGCATGAATATTTTTTCAGCAAATGTTGACAGTAATATAAGCAAGCCATCATGATATCATAGGAAAGTAACATACTGCTGTAATAGCCGTTTGTAGCGATGAATGGAGTAGGCCAGCAATACGTCCAGCCATAGAAGGAGTCGACAGCGTAAATGAAGCCCTTGTGTTCAATGGCATCTGAGAACCACGGAGGATGTATGATCCTGCGATGGACGTGCAGATTTATCCACTTACCGCAGTGACCTATCAGATAGGCGAGACCGCGGTAGAAGAACGCTATTATCTTGAAGTCTTTATAATTCGCAGATCTTGTGGGTACTTGGCAGATTACAACCTTGAGCAAATCAAACTTGGTATCATGTTGGCTACTGTAAGATTCCGAATATTCTGGGCCGCGGTGCCAAAGCAGTGCAGTGTTAATCGAAGAAGGGGGATCAATCGCCGGGTGTAGACCTCCACGAGCATCCAGCTGCCGCGACCGTCGACGAGCACCATCCAAGACGTGTTCATGCCGACCCAGTACATATCGTTAATGTAGTTGAGGCTAACGGGGATCGGATCGCAGTCAAGGGGGTTGATTCTCGCCACCCTACGGTCGTTATGTTGCGTGACACGCCGTTTCTGAAGATCAGGCGACATCAGCAAGCCAGGAGCTGGCTTAAAAAGCACCGGCCTGAGGGCTTTGAGTAAACGGTACAGCCCCAACGAGCACGCGGCGAGCGGCATGGTACTGAGATTGTCCACACGCGAAACAATGAGCTTGATTACCTCTGTGGGGAGCGAATTCCAGCCACTCTTTCGACGGACGCTGCTCGGTTCTGCCATTGTTAGTGCTTGGGTTTCGGACGAGGGGGGGAGGCGCCTTAGCGGGGATGGAAGATTGGACGAGATTATGTGCGGACAAAGATGGAGAAGCGAATATGTGTCGCGGGAAGTGGACACGTGATGATGACTACAACACGCCGCTTGACTTACAAGACACATACCAGCAGCGTAGGGTCATGTCGATGCCAGACAACTTGCTTGAGTGATATATGTACTGGTACTCCCTACAATGCTATGCCCTAACTTGCTTGAGTAGAGTAATAGAGTAGGACTCTGCTCTACTACTAGCACCAGAGGAGTAGTATATTCTAATCTAAAATAGTTACACTCTTCAATGCCCGAGCATGGAACGACTACGAACTGTGCTCAAAGACTGTGTCTACGTGGTGTTTGGACATGGGCGACAACCTCAACGCCAGCGGTGCTGCTCCCGTTGCACCGTATGTGTTTCTGTCCTTCCTGTTTGAAATCGTGGTAGAATTCATGTTTCTACTCTGTATCCTACTACTATGCTAGTCCACATGATTAGTTTCATCTTTGTTATAGGCGTCATGATTTATTTTGTGCTTATTCGGATTAAATCTCGTAGTAACTTGCTCATATATTCAATTGGTGCAACGTCCCCTACAGCCACTCCCGTTTCATGGACGGCCTGGTCGATGTTGGAATTTTCCTAGTAGGCCTTTATAAGGTGAGCTCTTCTACCACTTGTATGAGCATGAGAAGAGGAGACCTACACGCGCACTCCTCCACGCTCGCCTCGCCACGCCATGCCTCGTCACGACGCGCCGCGGGTTGCGGGATTGAGCCAAGCCGAGGACAGAGCTATACTCCCACGACCTACCCGGCCCGCACTATATAGTTTCTCACCATCGTTCCAGATCATTGCGCCGCCAAGCAAGTCTTCTCCATCCCTCCTTTTGGTGTGCACCGGGAGAAGGGACAGCAGGCCTCCGGAACCCCGCCTCTTGTGATCCTGTACGGGAGAGGGGCGATCAGGTTTTTGGGGAGCGCACTCGCGCGACTGTTGGCAGCGACGACTTTGCAAACAACGACTTCTTCCCCGACCTTAGCAACCTCATCCTCGACGAGATGGGCGACAACGTCAACGCCGACAACCAGTGAGATACAGGGTGTAGGAAGCGGTTTGGGAATTTGCATGCCTTTCCAACCAGTAAGATACTCCGTACAAAGTACGACAGAGAAATAACCACAGAGAAGGAAGCTAAAAGTAAACAATCAAACGAGCATTTTTGCATTTGTTTTGCATTGATTCGTTTCACAAGCTTGACTAGTGCTGTTTTTCTACTTTTACAAAAACCGCATCGTAATGTTAAAACGTGCATTTGCACGTACATAAGTAATAGTAGTACTCCCTCCGTCTAGGTGTATAAGTCTTCCCTCCTTCTTGGTCACGGTGCACAATCGAAGATGACTTATTGACCTGGACGGAGGGAGTAGCACAGTCTGCAAGCATATATCGAGAGAAACGTGTAGTGCGATAGTATATAGTAAAGTTTGTGTTATATGCACGTACTTGCAAAATGCGTACGAATACACAAGGTTTCCCAACTTTCCCTTTTACATACTTAATTAAGGACGCTAAAAATTCCTGAACGTTCGGGATTTATCATTTGCGTCCCAAAACTAATGAGATCACCTTACGAAACAAAAAATATACTCCTCCTAGAAGCCACGACACTCGCAGGAGTGCTTGCAGCGCGCCACGAGTGCCCTGGTGCGCGGTCGTTTCCCAGCGCGCCGACACAACGCCTCTTCCTCAGCCTCGCAACTCGCGAGGTGCTGATTGGCGGCTTGCCAGCGGGCGAGCGCGATATCAGCGGTGTGGTGATCCGGCACCAACAGGTACTCCTCCTTGCTGGAAGCGTGCACCCGGTCCACGTATCGCCAAGCGTAGATGAGGCGCTTGGGCCCGACTGCACTCAGGGCGTCGACACCGGCGTCCTCCGCCACCCTCATGGCCCTCGCACAAGCCTTCTGCCAAAGAGCCAATTGCCTGACTCTTTCGGACGCGACATAGGCCTCCCAGGCAGCTTCTTCCGCGGTGCGCTTCTCTTCCTCGGCCTTCTTCTCCGCCTCTATTTTGGCGCGTTCTGCTGGAGGCAAAGCCTCCCACAAGGCGACATCCATTTCTTTCCAAAGCTCCTCAAGGCTGGGGGGGGCTCGGCAGGCGGCGCGGCGTTCTCCTCGTAGCGGGGAGCCGACGCGTCCTCCGGTGCGTGTGCTGGCGAGATTGGGAACGTCGACCCGTCCACCTCGACGCGTCACGGCGAGGAGCGGAATGCCGATGCGTCCTCCCCGACTAGTGGCGGCGATGAACGAAACGGCGACGCGTCGCGTCGCGGCGAGGAGCGGAACACCGACGCGTCCTCCTCCACTATTGGCGGCGAGGAACGGAACGACGACGTGTCGCGTAGCGGCGAGGAGCGGAACACCGATGCGTCCTCCTTGACTAGTGGCGGTGAGGTACGGAACGACGACACATGACCGTCCGCGCGGTGCAGCGAGGGGCTCCTAGGGCTTGGGAGGGGCGATGCCATGGTGGTCGATGTGAGAGGGAGGGGGAGGAGATAGCGATGAACGTGAACGCGAGGGGGAGGAGATAGCGATGTCGTGGGAGGCGTAGTATTTATAGCGAGCAATGGCACACCTACGTAAGATATGGACTGAGCTGCACTGATTTAACTGCCGGTCCAGTTGCGTCACTAACATGTGGGCCAGACCCCTGTTGGGCCCATATGTCAGTGACCGAATGCACCTGCAGTTAAGTAACAGCTACATGGGCTTATTTGTTGGAGTAAATTATGGGGGAGCGAAGGGGTGGAAATATTGCTGGTCACAACGGATTGGACGAGTGTGGGGGGAGGAGAGTCATGCATGCAGATTTTTTCACACGGGGTGGAGTGGTGGGACCGCCGAAGGGAGAAGGAGAGTTTGGCACGCATATTGTTTCCACACATGGAGAGGAAAAGATTTGGAGACGAACGGGCTTCCTACAGGTATGGGGAACGGTGCATAATAAGTCATCTTGCATGCCGGGCTAGGTATAGTCTCAAGTCACTAAAAACAAACACGCCCCACACATGTTCATATTTCAAGGTGCATTAAATTATTGCAAGCGATGATTAAGGCTGGCCATAATGGTGGTATCTTAGCTGGTATCATGCACACGGGAATAGCAAACATGCTGATGTGGCAAAGAATTAAAGAAGAGATGGGGGTTAGAGTAAATAGTGTTCATGCATGCATTGGTGAACGCATTTTTTGTGGAGAACGACATCACTAGTTGAGTGCTTTTGCAGACTTCAAAAACTATTCCACAATGTGTCAACATTCACAATGTCAAATCAATACTTTTACACTCATTATAAAACGTAGTTCTTATACTCATTATAATCAGTACTCCCTCCGTCTAGGTGAGCAAGTCATCTTAGATTGTGCACTGTGACCAAGGAGGAGGGGAAAATGAGAGATCTTAATGTTTATTTGCTAATTAATAGCATTGCATGCAATGAACTAACCACTGCATGTCGTGTTTGGTAGTCTCAAGTCATTAAAAGCATGCACACCCACATCTCCTATTGGTTGATATGTCAAGAAACAAGAAACGAGGTAGAAGTTAATGCACCGTGCCTAAGTGTTTTGGGAGTATTGTAGATATTGATATTTTTAGTATAAATTTGGTCGTGGGATTTCATTGATGCATGTCAAAGCGTTGACAGGTCTGCTATGCGTGACCTGAAGATAAAAGCGTTGAGCATCTCGAAGTTGATCAGCAATCTTCAATTGTCAAAGATTAGCCGTTTGGCCAATAAGGTGGCACACTTAATCGCTAAGTATAGCTTTGACAATAGATTAGATGGTATTCTTGTAAATAACGTACCGCCCTATGTGGTGAATATTGTATCGAATGAGTGTACTGGTGTGGCTGGTGAACTAATATAAGGTGGTGTTCAAAAAAAAGTATAAATTTGGTCAAACACTTTGCAAACGCTTGACGGGAGTAAAAAGGACCAGAGGGAGTATCATGCATGCGGAGTAGGCAAAAAAATTGCTTGTCTAAAAAAAGGCAAAAAAATTGCTCATTTATAGCTGGTCAAAGTCTCAAAGGGCGCGACCGCGCGAGGGAGGCGAAGGTCGTGGGAGGCGCGATGTTTGACGGAATTAAGTGAAGTTACATCCACGCGCCAGCATGGCGTGCAAACAGGCAGAAGCTATACCGTCAGGCCTATGATATGGGTCTAGTAGACATGGCATCTACTGGGTCCCACATAGTTCTCGAGAACTCTTTGGGGGCTTGCAGCCGTTTATCCACCAGGCAAGCCAGCAACCCCACGCCGTTCACACGCCCTACTCGTCCCCGTCTTCTACCTTACAACAGTTCGCTCCCAGTCATCCCATCCTTTCACATTAGTTCGCTCCCAGTTTTTTTACGGGGTACAACAGTTCAACTTCTCCTAACCCTCCTCCAAAATCCATGGCCTCCCAAATCTCCATGGTCGCCGCTGAGTACCAGGTTAGAGCCATCACCGGCGATCAGTTCATCGTCATCTACACACGTGGATCCGAGACGGTGAAAGCATGGCTTGCTCGCTTCCTACGCATGTTCAACAGTTCAACGGATGAGTGGGTTGCTGGGCTAGATGTTGAGTACACCACAGTCCAGGGACGAGAGAAGGATCTAAAGGAAGAAGATAGGAAGAAGCCCGCCATGATCCAGGTTTGCGTACATAACGTTTGCTTGGTCTACCACATATGCCATGCCGATGTTGAGTGCCAGGATTTTAAGAACTTCCTCAAGGACAAAAGAGTGAAATTCGTTACTGTAGGCTTTAAGAACGACAGTGACGTCCTGCGTCGGATAGGTCTCGTTGTAGGCCAGCCCTGCGATCTCCAGAAGGCAGGCCTGGTGTCCTCCTCTCAACCTTCAATGCTGACCCTAGCAGCAGCCATGATTGATCCTTCGTACGCTAAACTGAAGAAACCTCATCACGAGTTTCATCATGCATGGGAGTCGAAGACATTAGATGAAGATCACATCCTGTACGCAGCAATTGATGCCTACCTTTGTTTAAATATCTACAAGGGTTGGATGAAGAAGCAGAGCCCAGTGTCCGGTTCAAGCAAAGAAGCGTCGGCGAAGAGGAAGAGGGACGAGGACAAAGTCGAGGACGTGGACTCGGAATCCAAGTAGGTGGCAGTGTCGTCGCTCATGCTGGTTCTACTGCAATGTCAAGCGGACTAGTTGCTTATTAGTTTATTTTCAAGGGTGTGTTGTGCTGAGGCCCCAGCAGAACTATGTTTATGTTCTTTCTCGTTATTTGAAATCTTTAGTACATACAGTAGTACTAGTACTATGTCTTACTACTGTTCTTCTTGCAGTTGGTACTACTGCTCGTATCTTCGTGTTCCTACTGTACTTAATACGTTCATACTAGTAGTATAATTTGGGTCAGTCGATTTGTGAAAGAAGTTCAATGGAGCGAAGGAAGAAGACGACAGAAGAGGTGGAAGAAGCCCTTCTAGCCATCCATGTTGCATCAAACGGCTCACATGAGTCGACTAACCCAAATTGCTCCTTCAGATTGCAGGATCCACGTGGCATTCAAGGTCTCGAAGGTAGATTCCGCGTCCGCACCCGGTTTGCGGTCTCGACGCGCGCGCGACCGGCTTCCGCCGCGACAGCCACCATGCGTGCCTCCTCCGCGCGGGCGGAGACGACAATGACACGCTAGTTCCTCCTCGCAGGCGTGATGGAGCACTCGCTCGTCCTCCTCTTTGTATGCTGCGTGCATAGACGCGGCTCCACCAGCTGCTCGCGTGCTTGGCAGCGCGGCGGCATCGCGAGGAGGGACTGCAGACGACGTGAGCGGGCGAGCCTTCGGCTTCATGGCACAGGGATGGCGGTGACACGGCGGTGATGGGCGAGAAATTGTTGGCCGGAGTAGGCGGGCGCCGACATGCGCAATGGCGGCGGTATATTGATGAGTGCGCGTGTGGGAGCTTACTTTAGTTTTATATATAAGGTTGGTCAAACTTAAAAGAAAACCGTACTAGTACACGTAAACATTAGACTTAGGTAGCGCTTTTATTAGTTACTAGCTTATGTTCTTGCCCATTGTGACCAGCCTTAGTACCACGGCCACGATACGGAACCGCGGCCGCGCGGTCGATCGAACGGTGCGTCACCGTGTCGCGCTCGAAGGACATCCACCGAACCTTTTTGTGTGTGTGAAAACAATCCTCGAATATTACTCAACTTTTTTTTCCTGTGAAAGTTCTTGACGCTGCAATATTTCCATATATTTGAATTTAGCTCCGGTTCGTGTTTATTTGGATTTGGACATTTCAGGTGCGCCCTAGTTTTTTTAATACTGATTTTGTGTGTGTGACTAAGAGAGAGCGTGTGTATGTGTCCATATGTGTGTTGTGGCGGAAGGGCAATGTGGAGACGGTGTGCGTGTGATACACACATAGAGAGGTGTGAATGTGCAAATGATCGTGCATGAGTGAGACATAGACAGATGACGATACGTTGTGTATACATGAGAGAACGGTCTTCTAGTTTACTTGTGTGTGTGTGTGTGAGAGAGAGAGGGAGAGGGAGAGAGAGACAGAGACAGGAGCATTCGTAACACAACAACCATCTCTCTCGATTCGTCCGTCCCTCGCACGGTCGCATGCAACACATGCATCAACATGCACATTTTGACACCCTCACCCGGCCCCTGCCCACCTCAAGGCCCGCACAATCTCTTCGTGAATACCCATTTCTCTCCTTAGGTTTGTTTTCTCTCAATATCTGACACACACACACACACAGAGAGAGAGAGACACACAGCACAACACACACACACACACACACACACACTCCCCCGAGCACACAATTCATCCCCATCCAAGGTTATACGGCGACCACTCTCGCTTGTGCTTCTTTGCACCCCAACATGCACAACACCTCAATCTTCAAAGAGGGCAACGAGCAGATCGAAGACGGCGACCACACCGCGCTAGAGAATGCGGGGTCATTTGGAAGCAGGCTGATGTGACGACGGCTGACTGACTCCTCCCCCACCCTCTCTCTCTTGCACAAAATTACCATTCCCTCTCTCCCCCGCACAAAATTGTCAATCCCTCAACCCACGAGATCCTTCCCCTCTCGTCCATGTTTTTCCTTCTCTCTCATCAAACATGTTGTCTCTTCTCCTTCCACGTATACAGAATCCAGATGCACACGCATCTCATGTATATTACATGTATGCATCTTTCTCACAGACCTAACTTCGTCCTCTCTCTTTCTCTCTCTATCTCTCTCTCTCTCTGTCTTGTTAGGTTTATCTCCTACTCTCTCGTCCACATACATACAATCTTTCCCGCCCTATCTGCTCCATCTTCAAAAGCTCTCTCTGCACGTTTCATTCACACATTGGGATATGTCAAAATGTTGCTTCTATAATGGCTGATGTAGAGTTATGGTTGTTCTTGTTTCATCCTACAAAGTAATAGCTATGAAATGCATTTAGATTCTCATTTGACTAGGATTATGTGAGTTTGAGGATGTTGTGAAGTACTATAGACCTTGTATACATCTTGGGATTCAACAATGACTGTAACTATTGAATTGTATAGACCATTACATTCGAAGTTAATAGCCTAATATATTTATTTCACAATTTCAACAAATGATTAGTTCACTACAAACTAAGAAAACAAATGTGTACTCCCTCCGTTTTTATTTAAGTCCGCGTATTAGCATTGGTCAAAGTCAAGTTTTGTAAACTCTCAAAAAGCTTATAACAAAAAATATTAACATATACAATAACAAATAAATACCATTAGATTCATTATTGAATGTACTTTCACATCATACATATTTGTTATGGTAAATGTTTATATTTTTCTATAAACTTGGTCAAACTTTAGGAAGTTTGACTTCGGTCAAACCTAATATGCAGAGTTTACTACTACTACTCGCTAGTTGCTTAGCCGAATCACTCAACACGCCACACGGGGAGTCCAGTGTCACAAAATTTTGAGGTCGGCGGGAAAATCTCCCGCGACCCTGATTCGAGCAGTGGGAATTTACCATCATAGCCTTCGGAACAGGCCTACGGGTGACGCTTGGTAGGGGGCTGTTTTCGTAACTTCAGGTTCACCCTGCCCAGCCAACCCCACCCCGACACCCAGAGTAGTACACCTGAATACTCCCCAATTTCTATCCCCACCGCAAAATAAACTTCTCCACGGCACCGCAGCCTTCGTGCTCCTCCCCTTTACATCGGCGCACTCGTTCACCGAAGCGCATCTGCCTCATCGACGACCTCGTACGCCGCACTGGAGCCGGTCCACCGTCGTCATCGTACACGGAGCCTCTTCCCCGGCATCGTCTTCCACGGTCTCGCATCTGCTTCCCGGAAGCCAAGCCAAGCGCAGAAGTACCACCGTCGTGGACAATGAACTGACTCCCATTGCTGACCATGACTCACAAAGGCCGCCGCGACCATCGTTCTCCTCCTCGATTGGTAATGTGTGTATTGAATCACTTAGCAGTACATGTGCAGTTCCAATTTTGTTCATACCTACCCTTCAAATTTCCTGGGTGCTATTGTTCCCGTAAAAGTAATTGTTTATAGCCTCCATTGTCCAACAGAATATCAGCTTGTAATTATGCATCGCTCCTGTATCGCACTGTGCTTGGGTAGGTTTTTCATCTGCAACCAGTAGTGTGGCAAATGATGGAAAGGTTTTTAGAACTAGCAAAATGCCCATGCGTTGCACGCATCAAGATGCATTTGTATGAGTAGTTTATCTTGTTGGAGATGCTCTAACATGGCAGACGAGTGCTTTAATGTTGCCCACGAGATGCACGAGTATTACTAGTAGTATATTTTTCTTGCCATGTTGAGATTTTAAAACCACAAGTGCGAACATGCAGAGGAGCAATGAAGACCAAACACGGGATATTCTGGACATCTTCAAGGAGCATGGCAAGTTAAAGAGGAGCTGCACCGAACCTGTAAAACGAGCTTTGGTAAGTAACACCCTTTCAACTACTTTCGTGTAGCCTCGTGTTCTTCGATGTGTATATGTTGTAGTTTCTGTTTCTCTTAAGTGTGGTGTTCTTCGATGTGTAATAATATGAGTCTTAATCGTCCTAATGCTTTCGTTTTTAGCTTGATGTAGGAAGTGGGTGTTCACACATTGTAGTCTGTTTTTATTTATTTTTTCCTTTTGAATTCACTTCTCCGAGTTCTGTTTATCTGGCTTCTACTAAATGGATCTAGGTTGCTCTGAGTATTGATCTAAAAAAGAAGTAACTTCATGTCAGGATGCAGTTCCTGCGAGGAGGGAAGTATGGTCAACCTCGATATCATGTTACCAAAATGAGGCTGGATTACACACAAGGTGCCAGTTCCCTAATGATGCTGGATTAGACACAAGGTGCAAATTCCCAGATGATGTTGCATTACACACAAGCCAGGTGGAGTCGTCAGCTGTTCGTGTCCTTGTGGCATTAGTAAAGGCTGAAAGAAAGCGTGCAGCAGCCCTTGAGAATGTAGCTGAGTTCCTGAAGAAGTGAAAAGAGCAATCAGATGCTCTCTTCACCCAAGCCAAAGAAGAGATGGAAGAAGCCAGAAATAAGCTAGCAGAGGCAGAGCGGGCTAGGCGTCTCCTGCTATCTAAAACTGTTTTCAATACAAAATTTCCTTCATAATAGCTAGGTTCAAATGTTTATCCAGTTAGCATGCCTGTTGTGATGTCCGTGCATCTACTGATGTGGCACAAAATGTTTTTTTTCGGGTCATGTAATAACAACAATTACTTTCCAAACAATAACAGACGAAGCATTGGACATGGTATAGTTCACGCGCAAGCCCGACATTCCAAGTTCAACTTCCACATCAAACTCATGTTCACAGATATCTGCACATTCATACATAATGTCCACAACCATGATTCACTTCAAAGCCAAAAAATGCGAGGAGAGTTATAAATAAAGAAAATCCTCTACTAGTTTCTGCTACCAGTGCAAGCACAACAAGTCAAGACCATGTGTAAATTAATTATATTTTAGTCATTTTTTTGTTCTAAAATGCCTGCCGGCTCGCGGAAGAATGTGTTGCCGGCACATGCGTGGATTCAATGAAGGCAGGCGGGGTAGTCTTAAGCTGGTTGCACGCGGCGAGGAGGCGTGCTCAGCCGGGCCTGCAGCGAGTGCGGCCCTCTTGGCCGGCACACCGGTTCAATGCCTGCGCTATGAGAGGTCGTGTCCGTGTCAGAGCAATCACTCCCTCCAGTCCTTTTTTGTTTGGGTATAACAAAATCTTGTTTTCCATTCACATTTTACAAGTAAAGTTTGTGGAAAAACTTTGACCCAAAGTACGATGGGGACTAGTAAACCAGAATGGAGGTAGTAGTTTTTTTAATCGAAGAAGGGTTTCCCCTTCCGATTTTCATTAAAGAAAACCAGCATCTAAATTTAAACCATAGTATTTGCCCTAGAATTACCAGGTTCAACATCTCGCAACATAAACCCATACAACCTCCATCGCAAAAAAACAAACCATACAACCATACGCCAAGGAGGTACGTAGTACTATGAATTCCATTTTCGCTCCATACCAATCGTTCTAAAAACTACTTACTACTTATAATGAGCCATTGAAAATCGGAACTCTTAACCCTGCTAAAAAAACGATATTTTAAACGTGGCTACTCGATCTGTGGCAACTGGCAAGCCACCGCGCTCCAAGTCGTTCACCTGTGGTCCCGACCATCAACTCCTACGGATCAAATTATCACGCGAGCTGACTATTCCTACAAAGGTGCTCCACCACGTACCCGGTACCCGCGAATGCAGCAATCGTGCCCCTAGGGTTTTAGGGTTTATTTGTTAACGTCGCCTTTACGTCATACTCATGTGTGCTAGACAGCGAGAGACCGACTGCGTGCGTGCACCTCTTCTCTTCGTATATGTACTCCACCGTTTGTCCGGTATCCAAAAAATTATAATAACTACTAGCAATGTGCCAATGTGTTGTCACACGATCAAAGTAGATTAATACAGGGGTGGAGCTAGATGCAGACTACGCCTGGGGCTGTGCTATGTTGAGTGATAAACTTCTATGATTTTCTATGCTTTGCATGAAGAAATTACAAAGGAAGTTGTTTCTAGGCCTGGGGCTATAGCCCTAGCTGCCCCAGGCATGTCTCCGCCACTGGATTAATACATATTCACCGATTTGATAGAAACAAGTCTAGCTTTGAAATACGTATATCACTAAAAATATGTTATGTTTCACTCAAAATATATTCCTTTGGCGGTTTTGATGAGATAAGGGAGGAATGTTGTTGGTTTCAAGATTCGAGAAGTGGTATATATGTCTAATTTCTACTCTTACTAGCAAGATGCCCGTGCGTTGCACGGAACATCAAGATCTTGTGGGAGAAAAGGATGAACGAGGGAAGGCCTTATCTGCAAATGTGGTGAAGAGTGCGGGTAAATTGCCATATTTTCCTTCCTATTCGTCAGATATAAATCAGACGACCTACATTGCAGGATGGCAGGTCCACCATCATCATCAACTCTATTTTTCATCCCTACTCTTATAATAAGCATTATCGGTGATGATCGTGTGCCTGCCATCCTGCAATATAGGTTGTCCGATCTATATCTGACGGATAGGAAGGAAACTATGGCAATTTTGCAAAAAGATACCCACACCCCTCTCCACATTTGCAAATAAGGCCTTCCCTCATTCATCCTTTTTCCCCACAAGATAAACTACTCATACAAATGCATCTTGATGTTCCATGCAACGCATGGGCATCTTGCTAGTTGTTGCAAAAAGCCCATGTGTGTGAGAGAGAGAGGGCAAGTGGAGGAGGACGGAGTGCATGTGTGACAAAGACACGAGGAGTGTGTGTGCGATAGGTATCAGCTTAAAATGAGGCGATAGTGTGTGTGTGTGCACGATCCAGAGGGTGTGTCTCAAGAAGGGAAGAAAAATCTACATAGATACAAGGAGCGGGAGAGAGACATGTATGCGATGGTGGAAGCACGAGTGTGCAGGTGTATAAACCTATCTAGAGGCTAGCTAGTCGATAAATGTTTGTGAGGGAAATACGAGTCGGGGTGCGAAAGCGAGAGTTTTGTGTGTGTGTGAGAGAGACGGTAGTCGGGAAGGGGAGTGGAAGCAGGAGTTGTGCGTGTGCGTCTGTGTGAGAGAGAGAGAGGAGACGGTAGTCGGGGTTGTCTGATCGGTAAACAAATGAATAATGCTAGTCTGGGATGGAGACGAAAAGGAGACCGCAACAAATGTTGTGTCTACAGGAGAGATAGAGAGAGTAATTTTAGTGGTATGGGTCATATGTAGATATATATAGGGTGTGTGAGAGAATCCCATAGAGAGAAAGACAAAGTGAAAGACGAGTGAAGACTGTGTGTTTGGCGGTGAAAAAGAAAGCTTAGGTACCGAGTGATACCAGAGAACAGTAGAGACGTGAGAGATAATAAAAACCGTGTAATTTATAATGATAGGGAGAGTGTGACACTTCTCAAGGGAGACGTCGAGAGACCATGTTTGCGAGGATAGGAGCAACATGAAGTGAGCGTGCGGGTGAGCTGGAGAAAAGAGAGTGGTAGCTACCTGAAAGAGCATGCATGCGAGAGAGATGGGTGTGAAAAGAGTGAACAAAAAAGGGATTCAAATATTTGAATTCGAGATGATGATACATGTAATCCATACTCGAACCAAAATTGATCTATCAAACATGCATACTCATATGAATTCACGCACATCTATGTTATTTAATATGTAGATATTACTGATCCATACATTTTAGTAGAACATAATTTGGTTAAATTTTTTCGAATTCAACCTTAAGATTTCGAGATCGTTGTATTTGTAAATCATATTATACATATAAAGGAGCAGAATTATTTGTTGTGATTTTGAAAGTATATATAAAAAATGATGTATATAGAATGTAATTCCAATTGAAAATGGATCCCGCCCGAAAAAAATAGAATACAAACGGGATTCGAATTGAGTTGGCACGGTAAACGTGCACTCTGCAAAATTTGAACGAAGCGGGGAAAGTCGCAGTAACCGCCCGAAACCAAAATCTGCGAGATGGAAATCACGACTACCTATCCCTGCCACGCTAAGCCTATATGCTGGATTTCTATAGGTTTCGATAGGGGTAGGTTTGTAATTTCACCCAAAAGTGACGTAACCACCTCTCACCTGGATTCATACACGGTGGGCGCCAAAAACAGTGTGTCCTCGGCCGAAATCGACTCCCTCCCCGATTCATATTCATACACGGTGGGCGCCAAAAACAAACTTTCACTGGCAAATATTCGGTGTATGCGAGATGACCGCCCTATCCCCAACCGACTAGTGTTGTTGTGATGTAGTAGAAATTTGAAACAGGGGCTAAGTTTGTAAATTTCCTCGCATTTGAGACAAGCGCGCCCTGAATACATGGTTCCACCCTTCCTCTCTACCTCCCTTTTCCCCATTCTTACTCCGTGGGCGCCAAAACACCCTCTCCACCCCACCCTCCTCCGTCCACCGCTGTCCGCCACGCCATCCACCGCCGTCCTCCTCCACCATGCCAGAGCTGATACCCCGATGCCGCCGTCCATTACAAGAGATCGACCTCTCTCATCCACGGCTTCGGACCGGGATCCTTGCATCCCGTCCTCTCGCTTCATCCCCGCCGCCGTCCACCTTGCCGGCGCTGCTCCTACGACCGTCTCGTCCACCGCGCCCTGCCGCCACCGTCTACCCTCCTAGATCTGCTTCCACGCCGCCGACAGCCATCGCTACCGCAGCACCGTCAAATTCTCAGCAGATGCGTACACGGTGCCACACCAGAGGCGGTACTCTTTCGTATCTACTCAACTTATTTATCACAGCAAGAAAATAGATCGTCACTGCTTTACTCTGATTTCTTGTCTTGGTTGCGAAGTTGCCTTTGTCCGGTTTGCACCTTCAGATCCGCCATGGCACGCTCAACACCACACTCGCAATGCTTATGGTTTTCCCCTTTTATATTCCACATTGGTTAAATCATAGTAGACTAAATTTCAAAATTGGGTCAGTCGATTTTTCAGAGCTCGCCGGAGTTCGCCGGTGCGATCGAAGGGGCTCGGGTGGGGATGGTGGTTGTGGGGGGCGGTGGTGGGGCCTCGTCAAACGAAGAAAACTCGATGCGTGTGGGGGCGGGGGTGGGGGTGGTGGAGGAACACATGCGGTGGGGCCGGTGGTTCGGCCGGCAGCCCGTGCGGTGTTCTGTATGGGAAGCACAGTATGTTCCTTGTCAGGAAGGGGAGCAGGGACATCTGCAGTCAACAGCTGATAGAGCTGGCCTGCACGTGATCGATATGCTTTCAATTACTAGCGGCAATACAACACAGTAATTTCCAGCCAGTTCCACTTTCCCGATTTATATATCCTGGTTATGGTGTACCCCTGTTATGTACACTATGATCTGCCTAGTTGCTGTGTCCTCTTGTTATCATGGTTTGGCAATAAAATCTCTATACAGTATATTATGAACCTATCATCTGCCAGCTATCCTTACTTCTGGAGCCTATTTTTTTGTGTGCTTGTGCCAGATTATATAAATGCACGCACCATATTACAACACACATGAGCTCTCTCATCAGAATACAGTGATAGCACACAAGTGTTTATAGGAGCGCCCCTATATTAGAATATCATCTGCATTACAAAGATAATCTCACAACTATTTATGTTTTCATGGTTCTTAGATATTATACGCAATTATAGTGAATATCAGAATCCGCGCATCAGAAGAATATTGTGGAACACTGCAATGACATACAAAATTGGCAGCAAGGCATTGAGTGCCATTCTGGAAGCAATGAAACTCGTACGCTCCCCACCTATTGATTCTTGTTCAGAATATCATCCTAATGACTATTCTAAGCTCGAGGAGTCAAAGGCAGATGGCCTGTCCTGTTCACCCATCAAGGTGCATGTTCTAATTTGGCAAGATTTTATTGATTGCGCATATCTTGCATATGTTGTCTTGCATTTCTTCTACTTTGATGCACCGCCATCTGCTTAGTTTACTCATCATATATGTCGAGATGCCATGCCCATCCATTATCAATACATATTCCATCTGTCATCATACCATGTTTTTCACTCAAATGTTGTTCTTGTGCATCAGACATCAAAAAGGAAGAGGGTGATTGCCGAACCTGAAGGAGCACCAGCAAAGTCCTTGAAAAATGTGGTGGTGCCAGAGAAATCAGACAGCACCCCACTTATATTGGATGTACAACCAGTGACACAAAACATAGGACCGACTCCAACAGATTGTACCCATACTTCACTAGCCACACCACTAGCCCCACCACACAGGACCTGCACTCCAGCAAAAGGTATACCGATTTCATTTGCCATGGCACCAGCTATACCACAGAAAAATCCCACTCCAGCAAAAAGTACAGCAAGTCCACCAGCCGAAGACCTATCCCAACTGCAGAGACGACCAATTCCTGCAGATTGGAACCCCATTCCATTTATTCCCAGTTTAAAAGACAATGCTTTCAATGTTGTTAGAGACTACGTGCATATATTCCCATCATGGGAAGATTATTGTGAAGACAAACACCATTTTCACATCTTCCTGTCTAACTTATGTGTAAGTGTTATTATTCATGGTTATTATTTTCCTGTTTTCTGTTGATTGAACACATCAATGATTTACATTACATTGTTGTAACTAGGCGAGGGTCAATCTGGATAGTCATGACGAGCAAAGCTTACTTGTGCTTTTCAAGGAAGCATTGCAGCAGTATCGGTGTTACCTGAGGAAATCACACTTTGATGGCAAGTCTATAAACGAATTTCCGGTGAAGTCTCCTGTGCTAAATTTAGAAGACACTGAATGGAAAACCCTTGTTATGCACTGATCTCGTTCCCAGGATGAGGTATCGTCTATGAAATCACATGACAATTTGAACTTCTACTTTTCCGCATGTGCCTTACGGATCTTTTTTGCAGGAAATCTGCTTGAAGAAGAATTTCGGTTTGACAAGAACGACAGGATATCGCAAATATGCTGCCCGCTGCTTTGTTCTTGTTAGTACCTGTTGTCCTGTATCACTGTACTTGCATACATACCTGGTTCATTATGTGACAGCAGTATGCATGATAGCTTGCTTATCAATTGTTCGCTCCAAATTATCTAATCTGTATGAATGGTTACACTAGTGTAGAATATATCCAATGCCAATGTTTTTTTAGCTCTGCATTGTTCTTGTAAGTACATGATGTCCTTTATCAGTGTACTTATAATGACAGGTAGTTGTTCATGTACCATCACTATGCAGCTTATTTTCCTTTGCCCTCCATTTTCTACACATCGGATCTATATTTACTCTTACCATAAGGTTGGTACTGAAGAAGTTTAGCTGTGCATTGCTCTTGGCTGTACCTTTTGCCTGTATCGCTGCACTTACATTTATAGCTACTTGGTTATGTAGCATCACTCTTCATTTTATCTTAAATATTTCTCCATTTTCCGTATATTATCACATCTATATTTACTCTTAACAAAATGTAGAATAAAGGCAATGCTTTTGAAGAAGATTCTGTGGTAAACTTCTTGAATTGTCCCCCCATCAGCATGGACAAGGCCTTTATAGAGCCTGTCTTCACCAATAATGTAAGTTTGTCCATCTCAAGCCTTCAAACTTTATTGTATATATTTGGTTAGGCATGACTGCAACATCTGTTTATTTTTGGTGTTTGCATCAAATTGCTTGTTTAAAGTTTATTATATGTAGTTCATAAACAAAAGTTTGTCCATTATGGTCCGCAAAGTCTTATGGGCCTTTAGTTGGGCCGGCCCATTTAAACTTGTTGGGCTGTGCCACGTGTTGACGTATCATAGGCGCCTTCTGTCCAGTGAGTGGATGACATCTGTCCTGACGATGAGCCGACACGTGTTTCCTCTAGCCAATGATGATTTTACACGTGGAAAATCCCCATTGGCGGGGGCTGTTAACGGGTTATCGGATCCAAAACCCGACCCGATAGCTTAACGACGTTCTGTTACGGTGGATGCCATGTTTTGGTCACCCTTGACGAAAGCACTTCTGTGACGCGCGATTTATCGTCATGGAAGTGGACACTTCCGTGATGATAATTTTGGTAATGTCATGGAACACTTCTACGACAACACAGGTATGACTATCTTGATTCTATCATAAATTTGTCATGGATGTACATGCATGAAAAAAAGTGACATACTGTGACAAACACGTATCATCACGGAAGTGTATTTTTTTGTAGTGACATCATGTCATCTTGCTTAAGGCGTTACTCTGTTTTTAACTTAATACTCTAGATGCATGATGGATAGCGGTCGATGAGTGGAGTAATAGTAGTAGATGCAGGCAGGAGTCGGTCTGCTTGTCTCGGACGTGATGCCTATATACATGATCATACCTAGATATTCTCATAACTATGCTCAATTCTGTCAATTGCTCAACAGTAATTTGTTCACCCACCATAGAATACTTATGCTCTCGAGATAAGCCACTAGTGAAACCCATGGCCCCCGGGTCTATCTTTATCATATCAATCTCCTACTACTTAGTTATTTACTTTGTTATTTACTTTGCCTTTATTTTACTTTGCATCTTTATCATAAAAATACCAAAAATATTATCTTTATCATATCTATCAGATCTCACTCTCGTAAGTGGCCCTATAGGGTTTGACAACCCCTATTTGCGTTGGTTGCGAGGATTTATTTGTTTTGTGCAGATACAAGGGACTCGCGCGTAGCCTCCTACTGGATTGATACCTTGGTTCTCAAAAACTGAGGGAAATACTTACGCTACTTTGCTGCATCATCCCTTCCTCTTCGGGGAAAACCAACGCAGTGCTAAAAGAGGTAGCAATATTCTACGAAGATCTTTATCGATCAAACCACATAACAACATATGTTATTCCCTTTGTCATTGGTATGTTACTTGCGCGACATTCGATCGTCGGTATCATCATACCTAGTTCAATCTCGTTACCGGCAAGTCTCTTTACTTGTTCCGCAATGCATCATCCCGCAACTAACTCATTAGTCACATTTGCTTGCAACGCTTATAGTGATGTGCATTGCCGTGAGGGCCCAGAGATACCTCTCCGATACACGGAGTGATAAATCCTAATCTCGATCTATGCCAACTCAACAAACACCATTGGAGACACCTGTAGAGCATCTTTATAGTCACCCAGTTACGTTGTGATGTTTGATACCACACTAAGTGTTCCTCGGTGAAAGATCGTGGATGTCGCCTAGAGGGGGGGTGAATAGGCGTTTTAAAATAATTATGGTTTAGGCTTGAACAAATGCGGAATAAACCTAGCGGTTAATTTGTCAAGCACAAAACCTAAAACAACTAGGCTCACCTATGTGCACCAACAACTTATGCTAAGAAAGATACGCAACTATGTGATAGCAAGATATATGACAAGAAACAATATGGCTATCACAAAGTAAAGTGCATAAGTAAAGGGGCTCGGGTAAGAGATAACCGAGGCACACGGAGACGATGATGTATCCCGAAGTTCACACCCTTGCGGATGCTAATCTCCGTTTGGAGCGGTGTGGAGGCACAATGCTCCCCAAGAAGCCACTAGGGCCACCGTAATCTCCTCACGCCTCGCACAATGCAAGATGCCGTGATTCCACTAAGGGACCCTTGAGGGCGGTCACCGAACCCGTACAAATGGCAACCCTTGGGGGCGGTCACCGAACCCGTACACTTTGGCAGCCCTTGGGGGCGGTCACCGGTACCCGTCAAATTGCTCGGGGCGATCTCCACAACCTAATTGGAGACCCCGACGCTTGCCCGGAGCTTTGCACCACAATGATTGAGCTCCGAACACCAACAACCGTCTAGGGCACCCAAGCACCCAAGAGGAACAAGCTCAAAGGTACCAAGCACCCAAGAGTAATAAGCTTCTCAACTTGTAACTTCCACGTATCACGTGGAGAACTCAAACCGATGCACCAAATGCAATGGCAAGGGCACACGGAGTGCCCAAGTCCTTCTCTCCCAAATTCCACCAAAGCAACTAATGCTAGGGAGGAAAATGAGAGGAAGAACAAGAAGGAGAGCACCAAGAACTCCAAGATCTAGATCCAAGGGGTTCCCCTCACATAGAGGAGAAAGTGATTGGTGGAAATGTGGATATAGATCTCCTCTCTCTTTTCCCTCAAAAACTAGCAAGAATCCATGGAGGGATTGAGAGTTAGCAAGCTCGAAGAAGGTCAAAAATGGGGGAAGAACACGAGCTCAAAATATTAGGTTCAATGGGGAAGAAGACCCCCTTTTATAGGAGGGGGAAAATCCAACCGTTAACCCCCACTCAGCCCCGCAGAGAGCGGTACTACCGCGGAGGCAGGGCGGTACTACCGCTCGCAAGCGGTACTACCGCTCCCCCTCAGCGGTACTGCCGCGCCAGAAGAAAAGGGCTGGGGCTGGGACCCAGAGCGGTACTACCGCGGAGGTAGGGCGGTACTACCGCTCACAAGCAGCACTACCGCCACTACTACCGCAGCTAGTACCGCAAAACCCGACACGAGAAAATACGCACTCGAATCGAAGCGGAAGGAGCACGAAGCCACAGCGGTACTGCGGCTGAGCCCAGCAAGCGGTACTACCGCTCCGAGGAGCGGTACTACCGCTTAGTGGACTGCAGCCGTACTACCGCTCCAACCACTGTGTCGAGGCGGTAGGAGCACGGATCCGCAGAGGCACTGCTGCTGAGGCCATCAAGCGGTACTACCGCTCCGAGGAGCGGTACTGCCGCTTAGTGAGCCTCAGCGGTACTACCGCTGTGGCCCGCGGTACTACCGCAGGGTCCAAGAGAAAAACCACACTCCAGAAAACCAGAACTGCCATAACTTCTGCATATGAGCTCCGAATTGAGCAAACTCAAGCTTGTTGAAAACAAGACGACGAGTAGCATCAAAACAGCGAAACCTCCAACATCGAAAACATCATAGAAGATGCATGCGAACTCCGTTTTCGATGAACTCAAGCTTGTCATCAAGATGACCATAAGCTCTAAGACTCACAAAGAGAACCAAACAAGAACCAAGAAAGATGATGCAAGGATGCAAAGGTTTGAGCTCTCAACGAACGATACGATCAAGCTACTCATCGAGGGCCCCCCTTGATAGTACGGCAATCGATCCTATAACCCGGTCTCCCAACTACCATCATGAGACCGGTAAAATAGAAAACCTATCAAGGGCAAATCTTTGCCTTGCACATGGTCCACTTGAGCTAGATGATGACGATCTTGATTCCCTCAAGTTGGACCACCTTTCTTGATTGGGTTGACTCGATGAAGACTAGTTGATTGCTCCCCCATACTCCACTATGGGTGAGCCACTCTTCCGCACATCTTCACAAGTCCATTGTCACCACAAAGGACGGCAAGCTTCAAGCATTTGATCTCTTCGTGATACTCCACTTGAACTTGCACACCGCAACCTAACCCCACAAAGAACTCTCACGAAGACCATGGGTTAGTACATAAAGCGTAATTGACAATGCTTACCATACCATGGGATCACTTGATCCCTCTCGGTACATCTTCTACGCTTTGTGGGTTGATCAACTTGATTCACTCTTTAACTTAGTCTTGATCAACCTCTCACAAGACCAATCTTTAGGTAATTCCTTGAATAGCACCTTGGTCGACACAAACTCTCCTTGAAACCAACACATGTACTCCAAGAAAAGCCTATGGACAAAACCTTCAAATATAACTCAAGGCAACCATTAGTCCATAGAGATTGTCATCAATTACCAAAACCAAACATGGGGGCACCGCATGTTCTTTCACTCGGTATTCGGGAGTTGCATAATCTCGTATTCGTAGGAACATGTATAAGTCATGAAGAAAGCAATAGCAATAAACTAGACGATCATAGTGCTAACCTAACGGATGGGTCAAGCCAATCACATCATTCTCTAATGATGTGATCCCGTTCATCAAATGACAACTCATGTCTATGGTTAGGAAAGTTAACCATCTTTGATTAACGAGCTAGTCAAGTAGAGGCATACTAGTGACACTCTATTTGTCTATGTATTCACACATGTACTAAGTTTCCGGTTAATACAATTCTAGCATGAATAATAAACATTTATCATGATATAAGGAAATACAAACAGAGTGTCCCTAGTATGCCTCTACTTGACTAGCTCGTTAATCAAAGATGGTTAAGTTGCCTATCCAAAGACATGTGTTGTCATTTGATGAACAGGATCACATCATTAGAGAATGATGTGATGGACAAGGCCCATCTGTTAGCTTAGCATATTGATCATTTAGTTTTTCTGCTATTGCTTTCTTCATGACTTATACATGTTCCTCGGACTATGAGATTATGCAACTCCCAAATACCGGAGGAACACCTTGTGTGCTATCAAACGTCACAACGTAACTGGGTGATAATAAAGATGCTCTATAGGTGTCTCCGATGGTGTTTGTTGAGTTGGCATAGATTGAGATTAGGATTTGTCACTCCGTGTATCGGAGAGGTATCTCTGGACCCTCTCGGTAATGCACATCACTATGAGCCTTGCAAGCAATGTGATTAATGTGTTAGTTACGGGATGATGCATTACGTAAAGAGTAAAGAGACTTGTTGGTGACGAGATTGAACTAGGTATGATCTTACCGACGATCGAATCTCGGGCAAGTAACATACCGACAACAAATGGAACAACATATGTTGTTATGCGGTTTGACCGATAAAGATCTTCGTAGAATATGTAGGAGCCAATATGAGCATCCATGTTCCGCTATTGGTTATTGACCGGAGATGTGTCTCGGTCATGTCTACACAGTTCTCGAACCTATAGGGTCCGCACACTTAATGTTCGATGACAATTTGTATTATGAGTTATGTGATTTGATGTACCGAAGTTTGTTCAAAGTCCCAGAGGAGATCACAAACATGACGAGGAGTCTTGAAATGGCCGAGACATAAAAATTCATATATTGGAAGGTTACATTCAGACACCGGAATGGTTCGGGCATTTCGGATGAGTTTCGGAGTACCGGGGGTTACCGAACCCCCCCCTCCCCCGGGGGGAAGTTATTGGGCCTCATGGGCCTAGTGGTGGAAGAGAGGAGGCCGGCCAGGGAGTGGCGCCCCCCCCCCCCCTAGCCCAAACCGAATTGGACTAGGGTTGGGGGGCGGCCCTGTTGGGGAACGCGGTATTTCAAAAAATTTACCGACGATCACGCAAGATCTATCTAGGAGATGCATATCAACGACTGGGGAGAGTGTGTCCATGTACCCTCATAGACCGAAAGCAGAAGCGTTCAGTAACACGGTTGATGTAGTCGAACGTCTTCACGATCCAACCGATCCGAGTACTGAACATACGACACCTTAGAGTTCTGCACACGTTCAGCTCAATGACGTCCGCGAACTCTTGATCCAGCAAAGTGTCGAGGGAGTGGAACCTGTATAAGTCATGAAGAAAGCATTAGCAATAAAACTAAACGATCATTATGCTAAGCTAACGGATGGGTCTTGTCCATCACATCATTCTCTGATGATGTGATCCCGTTCATGAAATGACAACACATGTGTATGGTCAGGAAACTTAACCATCTTTCATTAACGAGCTAGTCAAGTAGAGGCATACTAGGGACACTCTATTTGTCTATGTATTCGCACCTGTACTAAGTTTCCGGTTAATACAATTCTAGCATGAATAATAAACATTTATCATGATATAAGAAAATATAAATAACAACTTTATTATTGCCTCTAGGGCATATTTCCTTCAGGCCCCCCTTTCCTTCTCTCCTCCTCCTTCTTCCCTCCTTCTCCTACTAGGAATAGGAAAGAGGAGGGGAATCCTACTTGGACTGGGGAGTCCTAGTAGGATTCCCCACACCTGGCGCGCCCCCTTGGGCTGGCCACCTCTTCCCTCCCCTTCTTTATATACGTGGCCAAGGGGCACCCCATAGACACACAAATTGATCTTTTAGCCGTGTGCAGTGCCCCCCTCCACAGTTACACACCTCGGTCATATCGTCATAGTGCTTAGACGAAGCCCTGCGTCGGTAACTTCGTCATCACCGTCGCAACGCCGTCGTGCTGACGGAACTCTCCATCGGCCTCAACTGGATCAAGAGTTCGAGGGACGTCATCGAGCTAAACGTGTGCTGATCACGGAGGTACCGTGCGTTCGGTACTTGGATCGGTTGGATCGTGAAGACGTTTGGCTACATCAACCGTGTTACTAAACGCTTCCGCTTTCGGTCTACGAGGGTATGTAGACACAATCTCCTCTGTCGTTGCTATGCATCTCCTAGACAGATCTTGCGTGATCGTAGGTAAATTTTTTGTAATACTGCGTTACCCAACATGAGGGTTTGTAACAGTAACTATGTGTTTAATCTCTCTCTCTCTCTCTCTTGTTCTTGAGATGGCACGATCTTGATGTATCACTAGCTTTGTTAATATAGTCGGATTATATGGAGTTTTCCCCTCTCTATCTTGTTTTGATGAATTGAGCTTTTCCCTTTGAGATTTCGTTGTTATCGGATTGAATACTTTTATGGATTTGAGAGCACTTGATATATGCCTTGCATATGAATACTCGTGGTGACAATGGGGTATCATATTGATTCACTTGATATGTGTTTTGACATTCAACTCGCGGATTCCCGCGGTGAAATTGGGGTAATCTATGCATAGGAGTTGATGCATGTTCTCGTCTTTTGTTTCTTCGGTAGAAATCTTGAGGGCACTCTTTGAGATTCTTTGTGTTAGATTGAGTATTATGAATCTGGAATTAGTTGGTGTTATTTTAGTACGAACTCTTGGATAGATCGATCGAAAAGAATAGCTTCGAGGTGATTTCGTACCCTACAAACGATTTCTTCTTATATTCTCCGCTAGATAGGAACTTTGGAGTGATTCTTCATCGCACTTTGAGGGCTGGTTATATGATCCAATTATATTAGCACTGTTGAGAGATTACACTAGCGAAAGTACGGATCCTAGGCCTCATTTTCAAGCATTGCAATACTGTTTTTGTGCCCGTTTACTATTTGCCACCTTGCTGTTTTTATTTATTCGAATTATAAAAATATATTTCTACCATCAATGTTACATTTTTATCACCATCTTTTCGCCGAACTAGTGCACCTATACAATTTGCCATTGTATTTGGTGTGTTGGGGACACAAGAGGATTTTTGTATTTGGTTGCAGGGTTGTTTGAGAAAGACCATCTTCATCCTACATCTCCCACGGATTGGTAAACCTTAGGTCATCCACTTGAGGGAAAATTGCTATTGTCCTACAAAACTCTGCGCTTGGAGGCCCAACACGAGTCTACAAGAATAAAGTTGTGTAGTAGACATCATTGGTTGTGACTTTAAATGGGTTTGGAGAGCAAAATTCCCTTTAAACATTTAGATCTTCCTTTGGCAACTTTTTCAAGATGTTAGGATGTTATGAAAAGGAGGAACTGCGCTGACAACCCAAAATGTTCTTTTTGTAATGAGAGGAAACTTCTCAACACTTGTTTTTCCTTTGTCAATTTGCGAGAGTTCGTTGGCATACAATGGGCTCGGTATTTGAAACTGAGCTTTGTCCTAATAACTTGCTACAATCCTTCTTTTGGTGTTACATGTTCTTACGTGATGGCGAGAAGCTTTGTACGGTTGGATTGGTTGCGGTTTGTTGGGCAATTTGAAATTGCCGCTACCGAGCGACCTGTGAATTCAGGCACCCTAGAACGTCATTTGAAATTGTGTTTTCCTCCTATGTCAATCTTATATAATGGGCAGGTTTACTAAAGAAGGAAGACCAAAGTACCCTGGAGTGTGGCGCGAGATGCTTAGAGAGAACACCACTAGCACAATGAGGATCTGTGCAGCTGTGCATGAGGAGTTTTGCGACGAGCGGATTTGCTTTGGAGTTACTCGATGTTGTCAGCAAAGCACGCTATTCTCAGCCATCCGTTTGTTTTGTTCGACTCTTTTTTACTGTCTTCTCCTGCATGGGCACTGAACTATCTGCTCCTGCGTGAGCTTTAGGCTTCTGTTAGGTAAAAGTTGTTTGTGATAGTCATTGAATTTTCGTCCTGCAGTCGGTGTTTCGATTGCAAGCACCCGCAGTGGGTTCCCGCGATGCGTTGAACTCGTTTTCCCCTTGCCCGCCTCCTGAACATCCCTTGGATCAGCGTTGTATTTCCGTTATTTAGTTAATGAAAATGGGTTATGCCCCGTCCAAGTAATAATAATAATAATAATAACAATAGTACTATTTTGATTTTGATCTGACGACCAATCTCAAAAAATTCAACGATATCATTTCATCTATTTTTGTTAATGGGGTGCTACTAAGTAGTCACCGTACTCTCTGACTTTGTCATGTCAAACCTCAAAACGTGGCGGCACAAATTGTTTGGCCCGTTCGTGCGACTGCTGCCGTGAGTTGAACAACATTTAATCAAGTTTGATCCGATCGAGCGGGAGCTAGCTTGCAGCGCGGTATCGCCAGCTGCGTTGTTCCTCTCCCGGCCGGCCGGTCGCCATCGAGCTTGGCGGCCCCCATCTCGCTCGACGGCGAACGAATCCCCAATTCCCCCACAAAAACCACGTTTCTCCCTCCCGCCGCTCCGGTCTGGGTCTGGGCCCCTGCCTCGGCCGCGCTGTGACCCAGCTGTGCGCGCTGCGGCCGGCCGGCCACCCACATCAGATCGGCTGAGGCGCCGTTCCTCCATGGAAAAGACAAATTAAACAAACCGCAAGAGCTTGCGGCTGATCCGGCCGGGCTTTAATCTCTCTATCTCTCTCTCCCCCGTCCTATATATACCCCCGTCGAGCACCGGCTCAGCGAAGAGTTAAGCAGCCGAGGCGCGCATTCCACAGCCCCAGCGGTTCGTCCAAGCTCGAGCACAACACTCGGTCGCGGCTTACCTGTCTCCGGTCCAGCTCGCCGATCGTACGTACCTTTCCCGGCTTCTCGATCCCTTGTGCTGTAGCTCGTGTCCTCGTGCTGGTCGATCACCGTGTGTAATGGCTGTAGCGCCATGAACCATCAAGCTAGCTAGTGGCTGCCCATGCCTTTCTCTCGCCATCGCTGCCATGCACGGTCGAGATCGGCCAGCCACGAGACGTCGTCGGCCATCCGTAGCATTCCCATGAGCAGTGCTCGTGCTTTGTCCCCGGCCGTTTAATTCTCCCATCCGTCTCCTCTCCTCTCATCTCCTCGTGGTTCATCACTCGAGCTCGTTTAATTGGCTAGCTAGCTATGTTCCCGTCGTGTTCGTCTGCTTTGCGTTCGTGCATGTGCCGAGACGCGGCTCGGGCCGGCAGCCGGTGTGCGTGTGCACACTGCATAGCCGTCGGGTTGCCTTTTTCTGTGCCCACTTTTACTCACTCTTTCACTGTTCCATATAGGCAGGTGTCACGCAGCGATGGCGGACTGCATGCAGGAGTGGCCGGAGCCGATCGTGCGCGTGCAGGCGGTGGCCGAGAGCGGCCTGGCCGCCATCCCGGGCTGCTACGTCAAGCCGCCGCGCGACCGCCCGGCGCAGCAGCACCTGGCCGCCGCCGGCGACAACGCCCTCCACGAGGCGCCCTCCGACGACAGCATTCCGGTCATCGACCTCGGCGAGCTCCTCGCGGCCGACGGCGGCCGCATCGACGGCCTGATCACCGAGGCCGTGGCGGCGGCGTGCCGGGACTGGGGGTTCTTCCAGGTGGTGAACCACGGGGTGGCGCCGGAGCTGATGCGCGCGGTGCGGGAGGCCTGGCGCGGCTTCTTCCGGCTGCCCATCTCGGCCAAGCAGCAGTACGCCAACCAGCCGCGGACGTACGAGGGGTACGGCAGCCGCGTCGGCGTGCAGAAGGGCGGGCCCCTCGACTGGGGGGACTACTACTTCCTCCACCTCTCGCCGGAGGCCGCCAAGAGCCCCGATAAGTACTGGCCGACCAACCCCGCCATCTGCAAGTATGTTCCCGAATCCCGATGATCCCCGCCTTTTGATTTCTTTCACAAGATTCTTCCTGGCTAGTGGCTACTACTTGCACATGTGCTGATTCATCTGCATGCATGCATGGTGCCCTCGCACGGCGGCTGAGAAGTAATTACACGGCAACCATTGATCCTACTAACTAGAAATTTGACAAACACCGTTGTACACACATTGCAGCTCCTAAACTTGACTAATTCCTTTTTTTGCGAGGTCTAAACTTGACTAATTCAAAATTTAAGAACTTTGGCTGTCAGTATCTTGTACTTAATATGCGTAAATTGGACTTAAATCACTACACTTTCGTGAAACACGGCTTAGTTGGATTTTAACAATTATAGTCGAATACAAAATAGTGGCCAGAGTTGTGTTTTCAAGTTCAAAGTGGTAAATTCCAAAAGGACAAAAATATAACTTTTTTGTAGTGATTTAATCTCCCTTGAAATTAGTTATAAGCCTGCCATGACGGATTGACGGGGTTGAGTCTCATGGGGGGATTTAATTAAGTCTAATGTCTAGTAGTACCTCCTTTGATCCATATTAATTATCGCAACTTTAATTAGTGTATTTTTTGCTGAAATTATCCTAAAGCCGTGGCAATTAATATGGATCGGAAGGAGTACCATAATTCGTTCCTGGAGAGAATTGAAGGGCAATCAACATGAACATATCACAACACCTCTATCACTGGGCTAGGGAGAACAATATATAATCAACAAATAGAATATGTATATGAGGTGGAGTGACATACCACCCACCATGTCCAAATATTTCTTAGTCAATCTCCACAAAAAACTTATGATCAGATTTTGGAACAGTACATTGATATGTAAGTATGTACTGATTGCGGTCGATGTAGACGTGAAAAAAACATGTATTGATCGCGGTTCATGTAGACAGTAGACGTAATAGCCATTGTTACTTAAAAAATAGGGCGTCCACAAAAGGGGATTCATTTCGTGCACCTTTGTCAACAATATATGAAATCCTACACGTGCATGGGACGGAAAGTAGGCGAAAGGTTCTTTCATGCAAAAGCGTCAGGGCCGGCCGGCAAGAGTGTGGCGACTACTATTCCAAGCTTGCCAGCTAAGCGTAGCAACAGACGGATGTACCCGGTTGACCTAAAAAATGACAATTCCACACGTGCCGAGTCACTGTTTTGTTTGTACGCACTTCAAAGACTGTACAGTGCAAGTTAACAGAATGTCATTTTCGTCTTTTAGCTAGAAAAAAGACGGTGCTACACATGCCAAGACTTTTACATTCGATCATGAATTGTTTGTCCCTAAACGTATAGTAGATAGCTAGCTTATATGGATGTGCAATTGTTTCGCAGAGAGGTGTCGGAGGAGTACGGGCGGGAAGTGACGAGGCTGTGCGAGGTGCTGATGAAGGTGCTGTCGGCGAGCCTGGGGCTGGAGGAGGCGAGGTTCCAGGAGGCGTTCGGCGGGGCGGAGTGCGGCGCGTGCCTGCGCGCCAACTACTACCCGCGGTGCCCGCAGCCGGACCTCACGCTCGGCCTCTCGGCGCACTCCGACCCGGGCGTCCTCACCGTGCTCCTCGCCGACGAGCACGTCCGCGGCCTGCAGGTCCGCCGCGCCGACGGCGAGTGGGTCACCGTGCAGCCCGTCCGCGACGACGCCTTCATCGTCAACGTCGGCGACCAGATCCAGGTATATATACTCATCGTACGTATAATTAGTCTGCATGTGCATGCATGCAATCATGTATCCATGTGCCGTTCGGCTTCCAGAAGCAAAGCCGATCGGACGGATCTCTTAGCCACACGGTCAGCAGTTAAATAAGCCGTTCCTGGAGTTGACTCGGACTAGCCGGCACGAGAGCTCGCGCGCCACATGCATGGACGGTGGCCGGCCGGCCATAAAATACGCCGATTATTGTGATCACTCCATTACGGCACTGCATACGTACTTTTGTCTTCCGAAGCAACTACGTACATCCCTCAGACATACACTCATGCATGTTCTGGCCGGTGGATCACAGTCACACCACGAGCCATGTACCCAACAACAAGAGCGCACATGCACGGCACGGACAATTAATTCATCGGCATAGACATTCCATGTGCACAAGCCATGAACGCTCCATGCATGGCGTCAACAAGCTAGCAGCTGTACGAGAGTCACTTATATATGCTCACTAATTTTGCAGATATTGAGCAACTCAGTGTACAAGAGCGTGGAGCACCGGGTGATCGTGAACGCCAAGGAGGAGCGCATCTCCCTCGCACTCTTCTACAACCCCAAGGGCGACGTCCCGATAGCGCCGGCGCCGGAGCTGGTGACGCCGGACCGGCCGTCCCTCTACCCGCCGATGACCTTCGACGAGTACAGGGTGTACATAAGGAAGAACGGGCCCAGGGGCAAGGCGCAGCTGGAGGGCTTCAAGGGCCAAGCCGTCCCTGGAACTGGAAATAAATAATAGTTAACTAATTAACCGCGTCTTTCAGCGTGTATAATTTATCTGATGGCAATAACTCATGCATGTATGAGCGCTAGCCCCTACATATGACATGTGTACGTGTGGCTAAACTGCATGCCGGTTCGTGTAGTATGTCCTTTATGATATGTGTACCCCAATCGAGATTAATGGACGATATGCTATGCATATATATATATGCTGATTATATTGACATCTTGTTCCCATCCCATGTATCACATTCTTTCTAAAAACCGACGTCGTCTTACGTACAACTGAGTGCTGAACTAATCTCGAGCACCGCATCATGCATATTTATGCGCTTTCCATGCATGCATGCATGCATGCATGGTACGAAATGTACCGAGCTTCACATCTGGAATATCACTTGAGATGTCACCGAATATAAACATGTACTGCACTGCATGGGCGCTTCAAGTTGGAAGCGGACGTGACGACGTCGGGATTCCGTCACGCCAGCCACGGGCACTTGCACTTGCACATGCACATCACATATCTGTTCAAGAAAATGGATGAAACAGCTGCACTTGGATGTTGGAACATTGGCCGGCCACTTACTCCGAACCAACTGATCTGACACGCATGTTCAATCTAACTTTCCACTGTACATAACGACTAGCCACACATGGGCTACCGTGAAAAAGTAGTGACCTGTCACTTCTCGGTCGGTTCTCCATGGATGAGTTGACGACCCATGACCCAGCTCATCGACGGCCGTGCTCATCGACGGTGAGAATGCCCAGCGGCTGACAGCAAAGCTCAGCTATATGTGCAGGTGTCGGGACAAGGACGAGACGTTTGCCGCCCGGGGATTCGGACCAAAGTCGCACACGTGCGCAATGGGAAAAAGGAAAGGCCACTGAGCAGACAGACATGCAAATTAGTACACTCTACAGTGGAAGAAAGCGGGGCTAGAGTTGGGCAGCAAATCCGGCCACAACACGTACAGAGAAAAAACGGCCCAAAAGCACGACCACTTTGCCTGGTTCCTGCCTACGATGATGCCGAATTGCCTAGCCATAGCTTAGCCCCGCCGGCCGGCAGATCGACCGATAAGTCGCCCATCAGCACGTGTTGTAATTGTGACTCGACCATCACTCACGGCTCAGATATCTGAGATATGCATGCTGCTGGGCTCAGATATGCATGCTACTGCATGGCCGCATGCACATATATCCGGCCCAGTGCTACGTACTGTGCCGTGCCTTTCACTGTTGGAAAGAGCATCCAAACATTCGTCCTTTTCCTTATCTGTATCCATTTGTTCTTTTTCTTGTTGGGGGGTTTAGCTTATCTGTTCAGTGGCTACTAGCAAGTGCGGTGAGCTAGTGAGTTCGGCAAGCATTTTTATGCAAGGTGGCCCGAGATCACGCAAAAAAAGAAGAAGAAGAAAAATCGTGTGAAGAGGTTGCAGGAGTTGTTGCCACCGCACCCAAAAAATGATGTGTTTTTTCGTAAACTGAAATGGTTCTGGAAATTTCAGTTTGAAATAGTTTAACTCTTATCACAAGTGAGTAAGATTAGCCATGTATTCAATCCACTCCGACCATGCAGCCAATGCTCAGTTGTCAAAGTCCGAGTGAGAGTGAGAGTATGAGCTATATGTAACTATAGAAATGCTCAGTTTAATTCTTATCACAAGTGAATAAGATAGCCATGAATATGTTCGAGAATTGGTTGACAGCGATCCATCCCAAACTTAAGGCAAAAATCCGAGTGAGAGTATGAGCTATATGTAACTGTAGAAATGGTTTTGTTTTTAATTAACACCGTGAGGGCTACCTTTTTATTTCTTAGGCTATCCACAGAACTACCAACTGGATCCGCTCGTGAACCTATCTCCAACGTGCGGGGGTGTGGGAGTTCATGAATCTTAGATGCAACCAATAGGGATCGGTTGCTGGGGATATGTCCAACCTTTGCACAGCGGTCCAGATTACTGAAGCGTGAGAGTATTTTATGATCTTTCTTTCAGTTTGCTAGGCTACCCTTGTATGTATTTTTGTATGCCTTTTGTTTTCACACTATTTGGATGTTGACACTCTGCAATAATAAAAGGCCGTGTGCATCAGCTGCTGAAGAGGCTGGGTTTGACTACTCCGCTCCATCAAAACCAGCCCCGTTAGAGTAGTTCAGGAGTTGCAGCTCCACTATAGAGCAGTCTATTTTGTTGCCTTCACTAGTGCAGAATCAGGCATTAGTCCCGATTTATAAGGACTTTTAGTCTCGGTTCATCAACCGGCACTAGGGGGGGGGGGGGGGGGCTAAGCCCCCCTCCCCCTCCCCCTTTAATGCCGATTCATCACGACGCGGGACCAAAGGCCCACCACGTCACATTAGTCCCGGACCGTAAACGAACCTAGACTAATGAGGTGAATATAAGGTCGTTTTGCTACTAGTGCTTACAACTAGCTACAACTTTAAGAATGAGAAAAAATGGTGGGAAATGTCTATTGTTGACTTTGCAATTTGGGTCGAAAACGAAAGGGTATGCACTTACTAGTGGCAGTAATGGATAATTTTGCCCCAACTTCACGAGGACTTTTCAAACTAGAGTTTTTGGAAGCCCTTGAAGAATTTCATGAAAAGCAGGGAGTTGTATCCTAGATTTTAGTTTTTTTAGCGGCACGTTGTTGATCTGTCCCGTTTGGCTTGTGTTTTTAAGATCGAAGCTAAATTTTAAGAAGTGGAACGGTCCCAACCCCTAATACAGAGCAAGGCATTATGAGTTTTCTCCAAATTTGTCATTTACTCTCTCCATTTATAAATATAATATGTTTTGAATATTTTAGAACAAACTACTTGCAGATTGAAATGAGTGAATAGACATACTAAAACATGTTTACATACATCTAATTTTAAAAAGTTAGGATATCTTATATTAGTGAACGGGAGGAGTAGCTTTTTGCTAGAGGAACACCCAACACTCCCTCGAACATTTGTGAATGCACGGACATGCTTGCTTCGTGCCATGTAGTGGACCATCGTGTGCCCCATTTTTTTCTTCCAAACAAGAGCATGTTACGAACATGAGATTTCCTATTGCAAATTACCCGGCGAACTTGCAGAACATGGTCACCGGCTGCTATAAATCCAGAACCTGAGGGTTGGATCTATTCTGAAGATAGAATAAAGCAACCACCAGTAACCAAGATGGAATAAAAGCAACACCATGGCATGCACCAAGACTACCAGAAAACTCTTTTGTCCAATCATCATTCTGAGGTTTGACTATAGTAGTTTTCTTTTGTGGTTTTGTCCGAGTCCAGAATCATGATCGTTTGAGACTACCCCAGATACGAATCTGGTACACCTGTAAAATAAATTGAACGAATTGTTTACCGAGCACCACAAAGCAATTTTTAAACTGGATTACGCATTGTAAAGTTCGACAAGTATCAAGCAGTTGACTAAATTCGAAATCGTCATCGCAGATGCAAGCATGTGTGATCGCCCAATTGCACGGTGCCACCATCATATATATGTTGCATATAAGATTAACTAGTATATATATTATTCTAAAAAATAGGTTAATTGTAAGGTACAAACACCAGGTGTCCTGGATAGCCAGATTGACTAATTTATCCATGGTCAACCATTTCGAAGATCCTTCAGGATGGTCTGACAACGCGGTTACTCTATGCCCGGGCTTGTTAAAAGGTGGCGGCTAGCTGGATACTTTTTCCGACTAACCGCCATGAGGGCATCTCCAACAGTTGTATGATCATTGTTGGTAAAGTTGCCACCTAGACTATTTTGATGACATGGCACATAATAAAAGAAGAGAGAGAACGAAACCATATGAACCTGAAGCAACGCTCCATGCACAAGCTCCGAGGCAAGCCTGTTCATTTCTTCAACATTTAGTGGACCCATCTAGTTATTTAACATACGCTTAACATACGTCTCATTGAAGAGCCTGTATGATGTGTTGTTGGCTGCTGACGTGGACATTTATACCAACGATTGTATATACAAACTGTTGCAGATGCTTTGATAGCATATACTAATAATTTTTTGTGTGCATCATCTGGGAGGCTGGGAGCTTTATTAATTAAGGAACAGAAATACAATCGGAAGCCAGCAGGCTAATCAGAGCATATCATTGGGCTAATTAAACCAAGTTTCTAGAGGAAAAGGTACTGTGGTTGATTATTTTGAGTTGATTGGTTCGTCAAAGGTTCGATCGGGGGAGATACTATTCCATTTCTTTGAGGGGAACCGGTTGAATTTGTCTTTAGAGCTTCGATCGAATTGTTGATTATTCGTACCACTTCCAATTTATCAGGCGCAAATGCAGGAAATGGAATTTGCATTACGGTCGCCGCCACAAGATCATTGTTGGGCCAACATTTGTAGTAATTGGACCAACACAGTGACTACATTCTCTCTATCGGGCCATAACATATATTATTGCCATGTACACAATTGGAGCACAAAAGTTGCTCAAAAATAAAATTTGGAGCACAAGTAAACATACACGACCCAGTATATGCTATTTGCGAGGAGACCTCCGATACAGCCGAAAGTGCTCTTATGAACTCGAGCTCACATAAACCCTATGCAACTGTGAAATCAGAAAAATATATTAAATAAATTCAGAAAAATATATGCCCAGAAACATCGATGATGTGCTTCACATGCGTGCAATTTTTTGTGATGAAATGTCATTCATGGAGGTCTCGGCAAAAAGAACAAAATTGGTTCTCTAAAATGCTTCGTCAAACAATCTTTCTAGAGTATCAATTTTTTCTCCAAACCTCTGCAAATGTCATTCCATCACGAAAATTTGGACACATGCGAAAAACAAATCAGCCTTCGGCCAGGCCCTATACAACCCGACCCCACCCTTGCCCATGCAGTGGGCGAGCATCCCATTCAAAAAATGTTCCTTGATTTGAAAAAATGTTCATAAATTTGGAAAGTCCCAGACTTAAAACAATAGAAAATTTAAAAAGTGGCCTGGAATTTCAAAAAATATGTTAAAATTTAAATAGAATCATGAATGTGAGTTATTTTTCTGAATTTCAAAAAATGTTCATGAATTTGAAAAAAATAGCATAGAAATGTGTAACAATTTAAAACAGTAAAACCGGACCTAATCCATGTCGTCTCAGGCCCTCTCATTTCTGGCCGCTCATTTTCTGATTTGAGCATTTCTGGTCGTCAAATTTGGTGTATATAGCGATCTTTTAGTCTCCTTTTAATTAATGGCCTAGCTGTCTTCATGGGCTGCTGCTGCAAAAGACGAAACCGAGGCTTCATGTAAACTGGGCAGGGAAGCTGCTTATGTTGCCAGCCCCAGAAACACCAATCAGCCCATTGACCAAGCAGGAAACAAAGAGGAACAAGACCGGAGGAATGAACAGCGACAAAACAGTGTAAAGAACCCGACCTTACCCAAAAACTCTGATGCGCGTTTTGGCGGGCCCCCGCAGGGGTCGCGCCAAGCGCAATAAGTCTACTGTGCTGGAACTGTCGCGGGGCTGGCAAACCCGCGACAGTTAAAGAGCTTCGTGATATGACGAGGCAATTTGCCCCCTCTGTACTTTGCATTTTTGAAACACAAATAGAGGGATCAAGGGTCGAAAATATGAAGGGTTCTTTGGGTTTTGCTAATAGTTTTGCAGTCAGTAGCTCGGGTAGAAGTGGAGGTCTTGGTATATTTTGGAATGATGAAATAAAGATTGATATTTCTGGTAATTCGAAGTACCATATTGATGTAATAATTGATGAGATGGTTGATGTCAAAACAAGGGTCACTTTTATTTATGGTGAAGCTCAAGTGACCGAGAGACACAGGACATGGGATACACTCCGAGGAATAGTAGGCATGAATGAAGTTCCTTGGCTAGTCTTGGGCGATTTCAACGAAGTCCTCCGTGCACATGAACATGATGGTGTGGGAAGTAGGAGTCAAGCCCAAATGGATGCTTTCAGAGATGCCCTAGACACTTGTGGTTTGACAGATATAGGCTACAATGGGAATGATTGGACTTTCGAGAAGAAAGTTGCGGGGGGCACATACACAAGAGTCCGGTTGGATAGAGGCGTTGCTAATCCGGCGCGGTCAATCGCCTTCCCCTCAGCACGGCTGGAGCATGTAACATCAGCAGGTAGCGACCACTGTCCCCTTTACGTAAGCTACGTGCATGGGGCTGTATGCGGGAGGGCCCCACGATCATTTAAATATGAACTTGCATGGGAGCGGGACCCAGCTTTGGAGCCATTGGTTCAGACGGCGTGGGTGCAGCAACAAGGCGATTCGGTCCAGGAGCTAAGCGACAGATTGAAGTCGCTGTCAACGGACCTTTCCCAGTGGGATAGATCGCATTTTGGTCACATCAGGCGAGATATCCAGCGCCTTAAAGCAGAGCTACAGGAGTTGCGCGCGATCCAAGGTAGATTTGGTCCATCTCATACAGAATTAAAAATCGTGGAACATCTAACATAACTTTATCATAGAGAAGAAATCCTTTGGAGACAACGGGCCAGGTTGGAATGGCTTATGCATGGTGACAAGAACACTTACTTCTTTCATCTCCGGGCAAGCAGAAGAAGGAGGAAGAATCAGATAAAATCGTTGCAGAGGCCGGATGGACAGCTTACTGACAACTTGGTGGAGATGGAAGCTATGGCAACAAATTTTTACCAAAATCTGTATACGTCCGAGGGAGTCCATGACATGGATCAGGTGCTTGATACAGTCCCTGCCAAAGTAACGGAAGCGATGAACGAGATGCTTAATGCACCATACAGTCAACAAGAAGTGAAGGACGCTTTATTCCAGATGTTTCTGATTAAGTCACCGGGTCCTGATGGCTTTCCGGCGCATTTTTTCCAACATCATTGGGATACCTGTGGGGGTGACGTGACGATGGCCGTCCTGAGAATTGTTGAAGGGACAGAATCGACCGAGTGCATAAATGACACCATCTTGGTTCTCATCCCCAAAGTAAAAAACCCAACCCTCCTGGCTCAATTCCGTCCCATCAGTTTGTGTAATGTTTTATACAAAATAGCTTCAAAGGTGATCTCTGATAGATTGAAACAAGTGCTCCCTGATATAATCTCAGAAGAACAATTAGCTTTTGTCCCTGACAGGCTGATCACAGATAACATCATCACATCATATGAGTGCTTGCATTTCATGAAGAGGAATAAAGCAAAGAAACATCAGCCTTGTGCCCTCAAGCTTGATATGATGAAAGCTTATGATAGGGCAGAGTGGCCTTATTTAAAAGCAATAATGTTAAAGTTGGGCTTCACCGAGAGGTGGGTGAATATAGTCATGAGTATGGTCACCACAGTAAAATTCTCTGTTTTGTTCAATGGGAAGAAGTTGCAACAGTTTATCCCTTCGAGAGGTATCAGACAAGGGGACCCGATTTCTCCATACTTGTTCTTGCTAGCAGCAGAGGGCCTTTCATGCCTCCTAAAATCAAGAAGTGAGTCATCCAACTTGCATGGTCTACAGGTAGCTCCCTCGGCACCACCAGTGAACCATCTTTTATTTGCTGATGACAGCCTGCTGTTTTTCAAGGAAAACGGTGTGGGGGCCAACGAGGTCTACCAGGTTCTAGACACTTACTGTCAAGCAACGAGACAACGCATCAACTACTCAAAGTCCTCTATTTATTTCAGCAAAGGGGTACCGGATGCAGTCAGACAAGAGATTAAGGACACATTTAATATCCCCAATGAAACTCTAAACGAGAAATATTTGGGTATGCCCTCAGATATTGGCAACTCAAAAAACGGTGCTTTCAAGTATCTCAAAGACCGTTTGTGGAGCAAGGTGCAAGGATGGATTGAACAGACCATGTCCATGGCAGGGAAGGAGGTTCTGGTGAAGGCTGTTGCCCAGGCAGTCCCGGTTTTTTCTATATCATGTTTTAAATTACCCAGAGGGTTGTGTGAACACCTCAATATGCTCATCAGAAAATTCTGATGGGGAAGCAAAGAGGGAAAAAGAAAACCCCATTGGGTTTCGTGGAAAACTATGACCCAACCCAAAAGCATGTGTGGCTTGGGATTCAAGGATTTTGAGTTATTCAACTTAGCCATGCTGGCCCGCCAGGCATGGCGCCTCTTGCAGAATCCTAAGTCTCTAAGTGCGAGAATTCTGAAGAGCGTATACTACCCAAAGAAAGATCTTCTTGAAGCCGATCTGGGGCCCACCCAAGTCAAGTTTGGAGAGCGGTTTTGGAAGGTAGGGACATCTTAAAATTGGGCCTGATCGGGAGAATTGGTAATGGAGCCACCACGACAATTTGGACACAAAACTGGTTACCTAGGGATGAACAGAAACAACCTTACGGATGCCTGACGTTGAATCCACCAACGAGGGTGTCTGAGCTGATCTTGAGCAATTCCGCTGCATGGGACAAACAGTTGGTGCAGGCGACGTTCCTGCCGATGGATGCTCAAGTGATCCTAGGGATTCCGCTGTGTACCCGTAATCTCCTAGACTTTTGGGCTTGGCATCACGAAAAGCATGGCAACTTCACGGTGACGTCTGCTTATAACATGCTGGTTGCGACGAGAGCTCGTAGAGAAACTTGGCTTGAAGAGGGACCGGGGCCGTCGAGTGCAAGGGTAGAGGAAGGAGCATGGAAAACCCTGTGGAAAACTGATGTCCCAAGGAAAGTGCGCATGTTCTTATGGCAGCTGGCCAAACATTCACTTCCGACGAACGATGTGCGTGCTCACCGTCACATGACTGACTCACCAAAGTGCGGTCTGTGTGGTGCTCGGGATTCATGGCGTCATTCACTGGTTGAATACACCTCGTCAAGAAGCGTATGGGCGCTCACGAGGGAAGAGATCACACATAAAATCATAACCACTACCGAGCCTAAGGCAAAACAGTGGCTTTTCTCAATAATGGACACCTCTTCTCATGATGAGTTTGTCCTCGTGGCGGTGACACTATGGTCGATCTGGTATGCAAGACGCAAGGCCATCCACGAGTCAATCTTTCAGAGCCCCCATGCTACTCATGGTTTCATCACGAGCTTTATTTCTGAGCTGGGAGCTCTCAATGGCAACCAAGAGCAAACAAGGGCGAGCAGGACGCGTTTGGTGCAAAGAACCACGCAACCAAAGAAGCCACCTCGGGGTTACTGCAAAATTCATGTTGACGCTGGAGTTCGAGGGAGAACAGGAGGTTCTGCCGCGGCAATATGCAGGGACGAAGGGGGGAATTTTCTTGGTAGCTCGGCGCTGGTGATTGATGGAGTTACTGATCCGGCTACCTTGGAAGCAATGGCTTGTCGGGAGGCACTAGCCCTCGCCGAAGATTTGGGTATCCACCAGTTTATAGTGGCGTCGGATTGCCAACAGGCGGTCTCTGATATTATAAGGAGGGCCCAGGGACAATATGGAGCTATCATTAGCGAGATAAATCTGAAAGTTTCTCTTTTTCAATGTTCTTTTACTTTCGAGAGTCGTGCTGTTAACTATGAAGCACATAGATTAGCTAAGTTTTGTTTAAGTAGGGGTCCAGGACGCCATGTCTGGCTAGGTGCTCCACATGACCCCAGATGTATCCCACTTCATGTGGAATTCCATGAATAGAGTTGGTTTTCCACCCTAAAAAAAGGTAAACTGGGCATGATTTCTTCGCCCATTTATCTGCGCTCCTAAAAAAACTATTCGCTAGAGATCCAGTCGATGCGCTCGGGGAAGACGGCCGATAGTGCAATCGATTTCCAAAAAAATGCAATCAATATGGTCGTGTTTGCTTTTGGCAAAAAAAAGTGAATAGGTGTGTCCTTTGTAGCCTTGCCCTTGAAAAAAGAAACATTTGGACTAATGCCTCTACATTTCTACCTTGAAAAGAACGAGCGCACTTCATAATTTTATTTTATTTTCGAGATATAAATTCCTATCATTCTATCGTCATAGCCGACGGTGCATTCATTGATCTAGTATAAGGGCAAAACATGTTAGATTCTTTAATGAGGTAAATGTTGGGGAACGTTGCAGAAAACAAAAATTTTCCTACGGTTTCACCAAGATCCATCTATGAGTTCATCTAGCAACGAGTGATTGGATTGCATCTACATACCTTTGTAGATCGCGAGCGGAAGCGTTCACTAGAACGTGGATGACGGAGTCGTACTCGTCGTGATTCAAATCACCGATGACCAAGCGCCGAACGGACGGCACCTCCACGTTCAACACACGTACGGAGCGGATGACGTCTCCTCCTTCATGATCCAGCAAGGGGGAAGGAGAAGTTGATGAAGATCCAGCAGCATGACGGCGTGGTGGTGGATGCAGGGCGTCACGGCAGCAGGGCTTCGCCGTGTACTACGAGAGAGAGGTGTAGCAGGGGAGAGGGAGGCGCCAAGGATGCAGGGTGCGGCTGCCCCCCTCCCCCCTCCCTTTATATAGGCCCCCTAGGGGGGCGGCGGCTAGGGCTGGAGTGGCCCCCAAGCCAAGGTGGGGCGCCCCCCACCCCTAGGGTTTCAACCCTAGGCGCATGGGGTGGGCCTAGGGGGGTGCACCAGCCCACTATGGGCTGGTTCCCCTCCCCACTTTGGCCCATGGGGCCCTCCGGGATGAGTGGCCCCACCCGGTGGACCCCCGGGACCCTTCCGGTGGTCCCGGTACAATACCGGTGACCCCGAAACTCATCCCGATGGCCGAAACAGCACTTCCTATATATAATTCTTTACCTCCGGACTATTCCGAAACTCCTCGTGACGTCCGGGATCTTATCCGGGACTCCGAACAACATTCGGGTTACTGCATATACATATCTTCACAACCCTAGCGTCACCGAACCTTAAGTGTGTAGACCCTACGTGTTCGGGAGACAAGCAGACATGACCGAGACGACTCTCCGATCAATAACCAACAGCGGGATCTGGATACCCATGTTGGCTCCCACATGCTCCACGATGATCTCATCGGATGAACCACGATGTCGAGGATTCAAGCAACCCCATATACAATTCCCTTTGTCAATCGGTATGTTACTTGCCCGAGATTCGATCGTCGGTATCCCAATACCTCGTTCAATCTCGTTACCGGCAAGTCACTTTACTCATACCGTAATGCATGATCCCGTGACCAGACACTTAGTCACTTTGAGCTCATTATGATGATGCATTACCGAGTGGGCCCAGTGATTCCTCTCCGTCATACGGAGTGACAAATCCCAGTCTTGATCCGTGTCAACCCAACAGACACTTTCGGAGATACCCGTAGTCTACCTTTATAGTCACCCAATTACGTTGTGACGTTTGGTATACCCAAAGCACTCCTACGGTATCCGGGAGTTACACGATCTCATGGTCTAAGGAAAGGATACTTGACATTGGAAAAACTCTAGCAAACGAACTATACGATCTTATGCTATGTTCAGGATTGGGTCTTGTCCATCACATCGTTATCCTAATGATGTGATCTCGTTATCAATGACATCCAATGTCCATAGTCAGGAAACCATGACTATCTGTTGATCAACGAGCTAGTCAACTAGAGGCTCACTAGGGACATGTTGGTGTCTGTTATTCACACATGTATTACGATCTCCGGATAACACAATTATAGCATGAATAAAGACAATTATCATGAACAAGGAAATATAATAATAATGCTTTTATTATTGCCTCTAGGGCATATTTCCAACAGTCTCCCACTTGCACTAGAGTCAATAATCTAGTTACATTGTGATGAATCGAACACCCATGGAATTCTGGTGTTGATCATGTTTTGCTCTAGGGAGAGGTTTAGTCAACGGATCTGCTACATTCAGGTCCGTATGTACTTTACAAATATCTATGTCTCCATCTTAAACATTTTCACGAATGGAGTTGAAGCGACGCTTGATGTGCCTTGTCTTCTTGTGAAACCTGGGCTCCTTGGCAAGTGCAATAGCTCTAGTGTTGTCACAGAAGAGTTTGATCGGCCCCGACGCATTGGGTATGACTCCGAGGTCGGTGATGAACTCCTTCACCCAAATTGCTTCATGTGCTGCCTCTGAGGCTGCCATGTACTCCGCTTCACATGTAGATCCCGCCACGACGCTCTGCTTGCAACTGCACCAGCTTACTGCCCTACCATTCAAAATATACACGTATCCGGTTTGTGACTTAGAGTCATCCAGATCTGTGTCGAAGCTAGCGTCGACGTAACCCTTTACGACGAGCTCTTCGCCACCTCCATAAACGAGAAACATTTCCTTAGTCCTTTTCAGGTACTTCAGGATATTCTTGACCGCTGTCCAGTGTTCCTTGCCGGGATTACTTTGGTACCTTCCTACCAAACTTACGGCAAGGTTTACATCAGGTTTGGTACACAGCATGGCATACATAATAGAACCTATGGCTGAGGCATAGGGGATGACACTCATCTCTTCTATATCTTCTGCCGTGGTCGGATATTGAGCTAAGCTCAATTTCACACCTTGCAGCACAGGCAAGAACCCCTTCTTAGACTGATCCATATTGAACTTCTTCAATATCTTATCAAGGTATATGCTTTGTGAAAGACCTATGAGGCGTCTTGATCTATCTTTATAGATCTTGATGCCTAATATATAAGCAGCTTCTCCAAGGTCCTTCATTGAAAAACTCTTATTCAAGTAGGCCTTAATGCTGTCCAAGAGTTCTATATCATTTCCCATCAAAAGTATGTCATCTACATATAATATGAGAAATGCTACAGAGCTCCCACTCACTTTCTTGTAAACGCAGGCTTCTCCATAAGTCTGAGTAAACCCAAACGCTTTGATCATCTCATCAAAGAGAATGTTTCAACTCCGAGATGCTTGCACCAGCCCATAAATCGAGCATTGGAGCTTGCACACCTTGTCAGCATTCTTAGGATCGACAAAACCTTCCGGCTGCATCATATACAATTCTTCCTTAAGGAAACCATTAAGGAATGCCGTTTTGACGTCCATTTGCCATATCTCATAATCGTAAAATGCGGCAATTGCTAACATGATTCGGACGGACTTTAGCTTCGCTACCGGTGAGAAAGTCTCATCGTAGTCAACCCCTTGAACTTGTCGATAACCCTTAGCGACAAGCCGAGCTTTATAGATGGTCACATTACCATCCGCGTCTGTCTTCTTCTTAAAGATCCATTTATTCTCTATGGCTCGCCGTTCAACGGGCAAGTCAATCAAAGTCCATACTTTGTTTTCATACATGGATCCTATCTCGGATTTCATGGCTTCTAGCCATTTGTCGGAATCCGGGCCCGCCATCGCTTCTCCATAGTTCGAAGGTTCACCATTGTCTAACAACATGATTTCCAAGACAGGGTTGCCGTACCACTCTGGTGCGGAACGTGTCTTTGTGGACCTACGAATTTCAGTAGGAGCTTGATCAAAAGTATCTTGATCATCATCATTAACTTCCTCTCTAGTCGGTGCAGGCACCTCAGGAACACTTTCTTGAGTTGCGCCCTTTTCCGGTTCAAGAGGTAATACTTCATCAAGTTCTACTTTCCTCCCACTTACTTCTTTCGAGAGAAACTCTTTCTCTAGAAAGGATCCATTTTTGGCAACAAAGATCTTGCCTTCGGATCTGAGGTAGAAGGTATACCCAATAGTTTCTTTAGGGTATCCTATGAAGACGCATTTTTCCGACTTGGGTTCGAGCTTTTCAGGTTGAAGTTTCTTGACATAAGCATCGCATCCCCAAACTTTTAGAAACGACAGCTTAGGTTTCTTCCCAAACCATAATTCATACGGTGTCGTCTCAACGGATTTCGACGGAGCCCTATTTAAAGTGAATGCGACAGTCTCTAAAGCATAGCCCTAAAAGGATAGCGGTAAATCGGTAAGAGACATCATAGATCGCACCATATCTAATAGAGTGCGATTACGACGTTCGGACACACCATTACGCTGAGGTGTTCCAGGCGGCGTGAGTTGTGAAACTATTCCACATTTTCTTAAGTGTGTGCCAAATTCGTGACCCAAGTATTCTCCTCCACGATCTGATCATAGAAACTTGATTTTCCTGTCACGTTGATTTTCAACCTCACTCTAAAATTCCTTGAACTTTTCAAAGGTTTCAGACTTGTGTTTCATTAAGTAGATATACCCATATCTACTCAAGTCATCAGTGAGGGTGAGAACATAACGATAGCCACCGCGAGCCTCAACACTCATTGGACCGCACACATCAGTATGTATGATTTCCAATAAGTTGGTTGCTCGCTCCATTGTTCCTGAGAACGGAGTCTTGGTCATTTTACCCATGAGGCATGGTTCGCACGTGTCAAATGATTCATAATCAAGAGACTCTAAAAGTCCATCTGCATGGAGCTTCTTCATGCGTTTGACACCTATGTGACCAAGGCGGCAGTGCCACAAGTATGTGGGACTATCATTATCAAACTTACATCTTTTGGTACTCACACTATGAACATGTGTAGCATTACGCTCGAGATTCATTAAGAATAAACCATTCACCATAGGAGCATGACCATAAAACATATCTCTCATATAAATAGAACAACCATTATTCTCGGATTTAAATGAGTAGCCATCTCGAATTAAACGAGATCCCGATACAATGTTCATGCTCAAAGCTGGCACCAAATAACAATTATTGAGGTTCAAAACTAATCCCGTAGGTAAATGAAGAGGTAGCGTGCCGACGGCGATCACATCGACCTTGGAACCATTCCCGACGCGCATCGTCACCTCGTCCTTCGCCAGTCTCCGCTTATTCCGCAGCTCCTGCTTTGAGTTACAAATGTGAGCAACTGCATCGGTATCAAATACCCAAGAGCTACTACGAGTACTGGTAAGGTACACATCAATTACATGTATATCACATATACCTTTTGTTTTGCCGGCCTTCTTGTCCGCTAAGTATTTAGGGCAATTCCGCTTCCAGTGACCACTTCCCTTGCAATAAAAACACTCAGTCTCGGGCTTGGGTCCATTCTTTGGCTTCTTCCCGGCAGCTTGCTTGCCGGGCGCGGCAACTTCCTTGCCGTCCTTCTTGAAGTTCTTTTTACCCTTACCCTTCTTGAACTTAGTGGTTTTATTCACCATCAACACTTGATGTTCCTTCTTGACTTCTACCTCTGCTGATTTCAGCATAGCAAATACTTTAGGAATGGTCTTTTCCATCCCCTGCATATTGAAGTTCATCACAAAGCTCTTGTAGCTCGGTGGAAGCGACTGAAGGATTCTGTCAATGACCGCATCATCCGGGAGATTAACTCCCAGCTGAGTCAAGCGGTTATGCAACCCAGACATAGTGAGTATGTGCTCACTGACAGAACTGTTTTCCTCCATCTTACAGCTAAAGAATTTGTCGGAGACTTGATATCTCTCGACCCGGGCATGAGCTTGGAAAACCATTTTAAGCTCTTCGAACATCTCATATGCTCCGTGTCTCTCAAAACGTTTTTGGAGCCCCGGCTCTAAGCTGTAAAGCATGCCGCACTGAACGAGGGAGTAGTCATCGGTACGTGCGTGCCAAGCATTCATAACGTCTTGTTCAGCAGGGAGAACAGGTGCGTCACCCAGCGGTGCTTGTAGGACATAATCTTTCTTGGCAGCTATGAGGATGATCCTCAGGTTCCGGACCCAGTCCGTGTAGTTGCTGCCATCGTCTTTCAGCTTGGTTTTCTCTAGGAACGCGTTGAAGTTGAGGACTACGTTGGCCATTTGATCTACAAGACATATTGTAAATATTTTAGACTAAGTTCATGATAATTAAGTTCATTTAATCAAATTATTTAATGAACTCCCACTTAGATAGACATCCCTCTTCTAGTCATCTAAGTATAACATGATCCGAGTTAACTAGGCCGTGTCCGATCATCACGTGAGACGGACTAGTCAACGTCGGTGAACATCTTCATGTTGATCGTATCTTCTATACGACTCATGCTCGACCTTTCGGTCTTCTGTGTTCCGAGGCCATGTCTGTACATGCTAGGCTCGTCAAGTCAACCTAAGTGTTTGCATGTGTAAATCTGTCTTACACCCGTTGTATGTGAACGTTAGAATCTATCACACCCGATCATCATGTGGTGCTTCGAAACAACGAACTATCGCAACGGTGCACAGTTAGGGGGAACACTTCTTGAAATTATTATGAGGGATTATCTTATTTACTACCGTCGTTCTAAGTAAACAAGATGCAAAAACATGATAAACATCACATGCAATTAAATAATAAACGTGACATGATATGGCCAATATTACATAGCTCCTTTGATCTCCATCTTGGGGCTCCATGATCATCTTGTCACCGGCTTGACACCATGATCTCCATAAACGTGTCTCCATGAAGTTGCTCGCCAACTATTACTTCTACTACTATGGCTAACGCGTTTAGCAATAAAGTAAAGTAATTTACATGGCGTTTCTCAATGACACGCAGGTCATACAAAAAATAAAGACAACTTCGATGGCTCCTGGCGGTTGTTATACTCATTGACATGCAAGTCGTGATTCCTATTACAATAGCATGAACATCTCATACATCACATATAGATCATTCAGCATTCATCACAACTTTGGCCATATCATATCACAAAGCACTTGCTGCAAAAACAAGTTAGACGTCCTCTAATTGTTGTTGCAAATTTTACGTGGCTGAATTAGGGTTCTAGCAAGAACGTTTTCTTACCTACGTGAAAACCACAACGAGATTTGTCAACTTCTATTTACCCTTCATAAGGACCCTTTTCATCGAATTCGCTCCAACTAAAGTGGGAGAGACAGACACCCGCCAGCCACCTTATGCAACTAGTGCATGTTAGTCGGTGGAACCGGTCTCACGTAAGCGTACATATAAGGTTGGTCCGGGCCGCTTCATCCCACAATACCGCTGAAGCAAGATAAGATTAGTAGCGGCAAGAAAGTTGACAACATCTACGCCCACAACAAATTGTGTTCTACTCGCGCAAGAAGAACTACGCATAGACCTAGCTCTGATACCACTGTTGGGGAACGTTGCAGAAAACAAAAATTTTCCTACGGCTTCACCAAGATCCATCTATGAGTTCATCTAGCAACGAGTGATTGGATTGCATCTACATACCTTTGTAAATCACGAACGGAAGCGTTCACTAGAACGTGGATGACGGAGTCGTACTCGTCGTGATTCAAATCATCGATGACCAAGCGCCGAACGGACGGCACCTCCGCGTTCAACACACGTACGGAGCGGATGACGTCTCCTCCTTCTTGATCCAGCAAGGGGTAAGGAGAAGTTGATGAAAATCCAGCAGCACGACGGCGTGGTGGTGGATGCAGGGCGTCACGGCAGCAGGGCTTCGCCGTGTACTACGAGAGAGAGGTGTAGCAGGGGAGAGGGAGGCGCCAAGGATGCAGGGTGCGGCTGCCCCCCTCCCCCCTCCCTTTATATAGGCCCCTAGGGGGGCGCCGGCCCTAGGAGATGGGATCTCCTAGGGAGGGCGGCAGCTAGGGCTGGAGTGGCCCCCAAGCCAAGGTGGGGCGCCCCCACCCCTAGGGTTTCAACCCTAGGCGCATGGGGTGGGCCTGGGGGGGGGGCAGCAGCCCACTATTGGCTGGTTCCCCTCCCCACTTTGGCCCATGGGGCCCTCCGGGATGGGTGGCCCCACCCGGTGGACCCCCGGGACCCTTCCGGTGGTCCCGGTACAATACCGGTGACCCCGAAACTCGTCCCGATGGCCGAAACAGCACTTCCTATATATAATTCTTTACCTACGGACTATTCCGAAACTCCTCGTGACGTCCGGGATCTCATCCGGGACTCCGAACAACATTCGGATTACTGCATATACATATCTTCACAACCCTAGCGTCACCGAACCTTAAGTGTGTAGACCCTACGGGTTCGGGAGACAAGCAGACATGACCGAGACGACTCTCCGATCAATAACCAACAGCGGGATCTGGATACCCATGTTGGCTCCCACATGCTCCACGATGATCTCATCGGATGAACCACGATGTCGAGGATTCAAGCAACCCCATATACAATTCCCTTTGTCAATCGGTATGTTACTTGCCCGAGATTCGATCGTCGGTATCCCAATACCTCGTTCAATCTCGTTACCGGCAAATCACTTTATTCGTACCGTAATGCATGATCCCGTGACCAGACACTTAGTCACTTTGAGCTCATTATGATGATGCATTACCGAGTGGGCCCAGTGATACCTCTCCGTGATACGGAGTGACAAATCCCAGTCTTGATCCGTTCAACCCAACAGACACTTTCGGAGATACCCGTAGTCTACCTTTATAGTCACCCAGTTACGTTGTGACGTTTGGTATACCCAAAGCACTCCTACGGTATCCGGGAGTTACACGATCTCATGGTCTAAGGAAAGGATACTTGACATTGGAAAAACTCTAGCAAACGAACTATACGATCTTATGCTATGTTCAGGATTGGGTCTTGTCCATCACATCGTTATCCTAATGATGTGATCTCGTTATCAATGACATCCAATGTCCATAGTCAGGAAACCATGACTATCTGTTGATCAACGAGCTAGTCAACTAGAGGCTCACTAGGGACATGTTGGTGTCTGTTATTCACACATGTATTACGATCTCCGGATAACACAATTATAGCATGAATAAAGACAATTATCATGAACAAGGAAATATAATAATAATGCTTTTATTATTGCCTCTAGGGCATATTTCCAACAGTAAACACTAACACAAACTTGCAATGTATAAAAGGTGGAATTTCCTATAAAATTTATGTTAGGCGACATGTGGTTTTTTTTAGAGGAGAAATAAGTGTAGCTTCTGATTGTTTTCAGAATATCCCGTAATTTTAGTCAAATTCGACGAAACTACAAGTACAAATGCTTCGGACCATAGATCTAAAAAACTACAAATGCAATTTCCGAGAACCGTCTTTTTTGTGGTATCTATAATTTTCAATACAAAAGACTGCATTCAGACCAGAATGGCGACACCACTATTAACAAACTTGACAAGCTTCATAGATTTCAGAAACCCTCTTGTGTCGCCCATTGTAAAGGATAGGAAGCCATGAGCGTTGAACGTCCCGTAAAAGTACAGGATGTCGAACCACAGAATCCATCCTCAATAAAAACACCAAAGCATGACTCGAAAATTACAACGGATTGCACCAACAAAAGAGATATAGAACATTAACACAATTATTATATAATTTTTATTATTTCTGGTGTTTGTTGTATTGCCATGATTATAGATGAATAGATCGAAAGTTTTCCCATGAAAAAAACTCATCATTCCCACAAAAAAACTCATCATATAATTGTAAACGCATTTGATGGACATAAACTTAAAATCTGCAAGATCGGACACACGAAACTCGCAGAGACACAAATTCTCTGGCTTTGTGGCACTTCGCCACATCAAATGAAAAAGCAGAGTTCCATTATTCTTGTCGACACCGCACCCTCTGCTAAGATGTTGCCGATGAAAACAGAAGAAAACGCGCAAATAAAACTTTTGTATACACACACGAAGATGGAGGGTTTTCCACACCTCGTTGCATGGCGAGGGGAACTAGTGAAAATTCTTGGCGGTTGCGCTAGGGCTATATCTCGCTTATAGCAAGATGTATGACCGGCCTGTTGATGGTTCCTCCCCGCTCGCTACAGTACAAGCCCAACCCATTTTGTTCGCCCATAGCTACCCTCGCTTCGTTCGACCCATTCGCTTTGCTAGTTCGAGTAGTTTTTTTTCCTTTTCATCCTTTTCTTATTCTTTCGGTTTTCTATATTTCTTCAATGGTTTTCTTTGGGTTTTTTTCTCTCTCCGATTTTATTGTTTTCAACCGGCTTACTTCGTTATTTATTGATTTTCACTGTTTCTTTTCTTTTCTTTTACTTTTTCTTGTCTTTTTTTGTTTCTTTCTTTTCCTTTTTTCTTCACCGATTTTATTCTGATTTTGGTTCTTCAATATAAAAAAAATTCACTTGTTTTTTTTGTCCTTCATTATACTTTGGTTTTCTTTGTTTATATCTTTCTTTTCTTTTGTTCTACTTATTTATTTTTTATTTTATTTTATTTATTTATTTATTTATTTATTTTTCATTTTCTTTGGCTTACTTTTTTGTCCAACACATGTTAATTTTTTTTTGCATACACGTTCAAAAATATTCGTTTACATCAGAAACATTTTTATATACCAGTTAACATTTTTTAAATACATGATTATCATTTTCTAAAAACTTATATATTTTTATGTCTTCTTTTTTCCATACACATTGTACATGTTTTGGTACATATCTAATTCAGTTTTCTTATACACGTTTCACATTTTTTGAATAGAAGATTCACATTTTAATAATACATGGATAACATTTTTTCCATACACATTATTAACATTTTTTAATGTTTGATTAACAGTTTTTAAATACGCAGTCAACATTTTTCCATACACATTATAAATATTTATTAAATGCTTGATCAATATTTTTCAAATACAAGTTTCTTTTACTGCATGATCATCAGTTTTTGAATACACATTTAAAATTCATCAAATGCTTGATTAATATTTTTCAAATACAATATTAACATTTTTTAATACACGATCAACATTTTTTCTATACACATTTAATATTTTTAGGTGCTTGACTAATATTTTTCACATATGCAAGAGTAATTTTTTTAATACATAATGAACATTTTTCGAATGCTTGATTTTCATTTTTCAAATAGAAGATTAACATTTTTCAAATTCGTCATTGACATTTTTAAAAAAATGAACAACTTTTTTCATACACATTTGTATTTTTCTATATATATATATATTTGTGTACATGATAAACATTTTCTAGATATGATCTGTTACAACAACTCGTCTCATGCGCTAGCCTAGATGGCTAACAGTAGCCGCTCCTAGCAAGGCATCCAAAGTGGGTTCAAACCATGGGGCTCCCTTTTGCCCTTTTCAGTAATGTTCCTGTGTAAACACATCACATGCTGGCCCTAAAGCAGGCGGAGGAGGCGCTACATCAGTGTGGCTTGCATTACCACTCGCGTGAAAGCGATACATAGGCGCACCCTCCTGGCTGCTGCCTATGAAATTAGTCCATTTGCAAAAAGGAAAAAGGTTGGGCCTGGACGGGACCAAAGCTGGATTGGCCCACATTTGTCTTCAAGCCCAAAACACATCACATGGGAGAAGCATACCCTAACTTATTTTGGCTTTGCCGATTTGTTTCAAACGAAAGCCAAACAACAAAGGACAAAATGATAAAGAAAGAGAAAAGCACAGATCTTTTCGTCAACAACAAAAAAGTTAGAGATCTCCTCAACATCAGCAGCAGGACTGCAGGAGGGAAATGTTTAAAAAAGGCGGTGGTTTCGGGTGCATTTTCATTTCCATTCTTTCCGTGCCCTCCCTCCCTTTTGTTGTCCTCTCAAAGTAAGCCGCGGCTAAAAGCGACCGAGGCGTGCAAGTAAAAGATGTACCACCACACGGCACATCACGTTCCTCCCCCGTACTGTACTGAAGTAGGAGTAGATCGCGACCCTCGTTGGTTGAATTGCATATATCCACGTCGGGTTCGCTGATCAAGTGCCCTTTTCCTTGAGAATCTCGTGGAAGCTCTAGGACTTGTACCTTGCGGACCACCCTAGCGACGTACGTGCTCCAAAAGTGATCACAGGCTAGCTCGGGACCGAACTAGTAAAATTGGTTCGCATTTTTATGCGCCCGGCCGGCTGGGGAATAGATCCTCTCCCGCCTCTCCAACTCTCCAAAGAGTACTTACTCAGAGATCACAAAAAGGTCGGCACACTAATTGCACGCGAAGGGCTTGATCGCAGCAGAGTACGTAGTACTCCTTTCACTTGATTCTTTCCTACGAACTTTCCCATGATGAGGCTATTTCGGTCTCCTTTTCCACATTCTCTGAAATAGTAACATGCACGCGGACAAGCGCGGATACTACTGGGAACCATGCATGGGTGCAATCGGCGTTGCCTTGGCGAGCACTCGTGCTTTCCATCATCACATGTACGTACGCTTCGGCGCCAAATGGAGCCGAGTCGGTTTCTCACCGTGAATACTCTAGAAAAGTCGAGCTGGTTTCTCCTCTCCGGGTTCTCTCCCCATTCTAGCTAGTGCCGGCGTGTTGTCCATTCCCGCGGAAATAATGATGCTGCTTCCAACGCATCGTTTGGTCCTTTGGAGATGTATCCATCTATCTATCTATCAGATTTGATGGAGCTGGGGCGATCTAAAAAGAAGTTTCACATAACCACCGCGGCCGCTAATTATATGCTTTTGGCCGTCCTATCTGCGGAAGGTGCGCCTAACTTTCTCACTCCCGAGATCACGATTTCATGATCCGTCCTGTAACTTTTTGTTCCGTAGCTAGCCTGTGGTAGTGTTATATGAATCCTCGTTGTTCGGGTTCAAGCAATCTAAATTGGGCTGATGTCCGTAGCTAGATGGCTGACCATCTAGAATGTTAGCCATCATTATGTACGTTGTATCCACAATATATAGCGTACTGCGTACTCCCTCTGTTCCACGTTTTTTAACTCTAATGTAGTGTTAAAAAACGTCTTATATTATGGGACGGAGGAAGTACTTGTTTTGCCAACCGACAATTAATGGCTAATGTATGGTACAGTCATCATGAGAGACCGACGCTCCTCCGCTTTGCATGATAATACCAACACATTGACAGCTTCATTAAGCAGTACACGTACACAGTACGCGTTGGCATCTCCATCTGATGAGTGATGAACCTAGCTAGCCTCCATCTTTATGGGTTTTTTTTAGAAATGAAGGAGGATCCCGGCCTCCATTTTTATTTCTTTTTGTTTAGAAAAGGAGGATGTACCCCCGGCCTCTGCGATGCATGCAGCCATATTATTAATTATTCAAAAACCATACAAGGTGATACATCAATAAGCCTGAAGCCATCATCTTGGCAACACTGTTGCTACTCCTATCCCCTTAATGAAGGCGTGCCGAATGTCCGGGCCTAATACCAAACAGACATCGCACCAAAGCCTAACATCTAAAGCCGGGTGTCCCATCCAAGCCACTACCTGGATTCGGTCCCACACCGATCTGGCACACTCCCAGTGAGCACCGCACGCTGCAAGGGCCGTCACCTCCATCATCCCTTGGTCCATTCTTAGAGCAGTATTGAAGCACCAACCTTGCCAGGCCACTCTGCCATCAACGCCACCATGACGCCAGACAGCTTCCTCCTCCTGCGCGAGTCCATCTCCGCGCATCAGACGCCGAATCTCCACAGCGCCACGCCACTGAGATCCACCACTATCGATGTGTAATATGAAACACCGCTCCACCAAAGACACCGTCCTCTGGTCCCTCGAGCCCATGCGCACCTCCAAAAATGACGCCCCCAAGGGGGAAACGACACCAGAGAGCCGTCGTCATCCGATCTACTGATCTAGGGTTTCCCCCGGAGGTAGCAGAGAGTGACCTTGAACTTCTCCTTGACGATGCCTTCAGAAAGGAAACGACACGGACAGCGTTGCCATCGTCGGCCTTGGCAATAGCCAATAGCAGGTTTTCACCCAGATCTGATCGAAGACCTCCATCTCTCGTGCACAGGCCGCCGCCATCCTTACCAGGATCTGGATGATCCAGGCTGCCGCTGCCAGATCTCAGCAAAGAGAAGTCCCCCCACTGAGACCCGCCAGCCGAGCAGGGGAGGCCGAGACCGCGCCCGCAGGACCAGATCCACGATGGATCCGTGACCGCGCCGCTGCCCCGATGAAGGAAATATGCCCTAGAGTCAATAATAAAGTTGTTATTTATATTCTCTTATATCATGATAAATGTTTATTATTCATGCTAGAATTGTATTAACCGGAAACTTAGTACATGTGTGAATACATAGACAAACAGAATGTCACTAGTATGCATCTACTTGACTAGCTCGTTGAATCAATGATGGTTATGTTTCCTAACCATAGACATGAGTTGTCATTTGATTAACGAGATCACATCATTAGAGAATGATGTGATTGACTTGACCCAACTGTTAGCTTAGCACGATGATCGTTTAGTTTGTTGCTATTGCTTTCTCCATAACTTGTACATGTTCCTATGACTATGAGATCATGCAACTCCCGAATGCCGGAGAAACACTTTGTGTGCTACCAAAGGTCACAACATACCTGGGTGATTATAAAGGTGCTCTACAGGTGTCTCCGATGGTGTTTGTTGAGTTGGCATAGATCGAGATTAGGATTTGTCACTCCGATTGTCGGAGAGGTATCTCTGGGGCCTCTCGGTAATGCACACCACTATAAGCCTTGCAAGCAATGTGACTAATGAGTTAGTTACGGGATGTTGCATTACGGAACGAGTAAAGAGACTTGCCGGTAGTCCTGGCCATCTCTGGCCCGGCCCTGTCGGCCCTCCCAGGCCCGGCCCTAAAATCCAGGGCTTGCCCATGGGTCGGGCTTGGGCCTAAGTTTTGAGCCCACCATCAGGGCCTGGACGGGCTTGGGCTTGGCATTTTGGCATTTTAAGGAAGAGGCCCGGCCCACAGCCTTAAGCCCTAAGAGCTTTTCAGGGCTTTTTACCAGATGGGCCAGGCTTGGGCTTGAAAAGTAGGCCCGATGGTAGGGCTTGGGAGGGCCTGGGCCTCAGTTTTCTGCCATGGGCTTTTTTAGGCCCGGCCCATGGCCAGGTATACTTGCCGGTAATGAGATTGAACTAGGTATTGAGATACCGATGATCGAATCTCGGGCAAGTAACATACCAATGACAAAGGGAACAACGTATGTTGTTATGCGGTTTGACCGGTAAAGATCTTCGTAGAATATGTAGAAGCCAACATGAGCATCCAGGTTCCGCTATTGGTTATTGACCGGAGATGTGTCTCGGTCATGTCTACATAGTTCTTGAACCCGTAGGGTCCGCACGCTTAATGTTATGTGACGATTTGTATTATGAGTTATGTGATTTGATGACCAAAGTTTGTTCAGAGTCCCGACTGAGATCAGGGACATGACGAGGAGTCTCGAAATGGTCGAGACGTAAAGATCGATATATTGGAAGGCTATATTCGGGCATCAGAAAGGTTCCGAGTGATTTGGGTATTTTTTGGAGTACTGGAGAGTTACAGGAATTCGTATTGGGCCTTAATGGGCCATACGGGAAAGGAGAGAAAGGCCTCAAGAGTGGTTGAGCCCCTTCCCCATGGACTGGTCCGAATTGGACTAGGGAAAGGGGGCGCCCCCTTCCTTCCTTCTCCTTCTCCCTTCCCTTTTTCCTATTCCATGTAGGGGGTGGAATCCTACTAGGACTAGGGAGTCCTAGTAGGACTCCACACTTTGGGCGCGCCCTATGAGGGCCGTGTCGGTGTCAAAACCGGCGGATCTCGGGTAGGGGGTCCCGAACTGTGCGTCTAAGGTTGATGGTAACAGGAGACATGGGACACGATGTTTACCTAGGTTTGGGCCCTCTCTATGGAGGTAATACCCAACTTCCTGCTTGATTGATATTGATAAATATGAGTATTACAAGAGTTGATCTACCACGAGATCGTAATGGCTAAACCCTAGAAGTCTAGCATGTATGACTAAGGTATTGAGTATATCTATCTGAACTAAGTCCTCCGGTTTATAGACACCGGGAGGATCTAGGGTTACACAAGGTCAGTTACAAAGAAGGGAATTTACATATTCCGTCGCCAAGCTTGCCTTCCATGCCATGGAGAGTCCCATCCGGACACGGGTGTAGTCTTCGGTCTTCGTATCTTCACAGCCCATCAGTCCAGCCCATAGATAACAGGCCGGACGCCCGAGGACCCCTTAGTCCAGGACTCCCTCAGGCCGGCCTCCTCCTCCCTCCATCCTTTATATATGTGGCCAAGGGGCACCCCATAGACACACAAATTGATCATTGATCTCTTAGCCATGTGCGGTGCCCCCCTCCACCATAATCCACCTCGGTCATATCGTAGCGGTGCTTAGGCGAAGCCCTGTTCCGGTAGCATCATCATCACCGTCATCATGCCGTCGTGCTGACAAAGCACTCCCTCGACACTCAGCTGGATCGTGAGTTCGTGGGACGTCACCGAGCCGAACATGTGCAGATCGCGGAGGTGCCTTACTTTCGGTACTAGGATCAGTCGATCGTGAAGACGTATGACTACATCAACCGTGTTGTCATAATGCTTCCGCTTACGGTCTACGAGGGTACGTGGACAACACTCTCCCCTCTCGTTGCTATGCATCACCATGATCTTGCATGTGCGTAGGATTTTTTTGAAATTACCGCGTTCCCCTACACTCGAAGCCAACCCCTCGTGCAACCGCCATGGCCTGGCCACCCGCTTGAGCCGCCGTCTGGCCGCCGCACTGCACGATGTGCCCTCGCCGCATCAGGAAAGACTTTGCCGTGCCGCCGGGAGGAGAAGAAGGGCCCTGCCGCCGCCGACGCGCACCGGGCTTTGCTCGGCGGCGGTGACGGGAGGGGATGGTGTAGGAGGCGGGCACGCGGGGTGGGGGCTAGGGTTCCCCCACCGCCGCCCGCGAGAGCGATGCGAGGGACGAGGGTTGGAGAGGTACCTACCCCGCCGCCCGCGAGGGCCTCCATATTTATGTGGTTCCTTCACAAAAGAGTTATTCTCACAAAACATAATCTGGCAAAAAAGAACTGGGTTGGTAATTGTAGATGTTGCTTTTGTGATATCATGTAAGTGGAGCCTTCGTGCACCCCTGTCCCTCCTTCAAGAAAAGGCGGCTAGGGTTTCTGCCTCCCGGCGGCGGTTCCGCCGATCTCACACGTCTCCTGTGGCCTTAAGGCCATGGGTGCGTGGTGGATCCCGGCCCTTGCCAGCGGGAGGGCTCGGTTTTCAGGTGCTTTTTCAAGTTTTGTTAGGGTTTGTGTCATGCTCAAGAAGACGATATGACGGCGGCTTCTTCTTGAAGATGGAATAAGGTCCCCGTTGAAAGATCGTGGATGTCGCCTACAATGGGGGGTGAATAGGCGCTTTAAAATAATTACGGTTTAGGCTTGAACAAATGCGGAATAAACCTAGCGGTTAATTTGCCAAGCACAAAACCTAAAACAACTAGGCTCACCTATGTGCACCAACAACTTATGCTAAGCAAGATAAGCAACTATGTGATAGCAAGATATATGACAAAGAATAATATGGCTATCACAAAGTAAAGTGCATAAGTAAAGGGCTCGGGTAAGAGATAACTGAGGCACGTGGAGACGACGATGTATCCCGAAGTTCACACCCTTGCGGATGCTAATCTCTGTTTGGAGCGGTGTGGTGGCACAATGCTCCCCAAGAAGCCACTAGGGCCACCGTAATCTCCTCACGCCCTCGCACAATGCAAGATGCCGTGATTCCACTAAGGGACCCTTGAGGGCGGTCACTGAACCCGTACAAATGACAACCCTTGGGACAGTCACCGAACCCGTACACTTTGGCAACCCTTGGGGGCGGTCACCGGTACCCGTCAAATTGCTCGGGGCGATCTCCACAACCTAATTGGAGACCCCGACGCTTGCTCGGAGCTTTACACCACAATGGTTGAGCTCCGAACACCACCAACCGTCTAGGGCGCCCAAGCACCCAAGAGGAACAAGCTTAAGGGTACCAAGCACCCAAGAGTAATAAGCTTCTAAACTTGTAACTTCCACGTATCACCGTGGAGAACTCAAACCGATGCACCAAATGCAATGGCAAGGGCACACGGAGTGCCCAAGTCCTTCTCTCTCAAATCCCACCGAAGCAACTAATGCTAGGGAGGAAAATGAGAGGAAGAACAAGAAAGAGAATACAAAGAACTCCAAGATCTAGATCCAAGGGGTTCCCCTCACATAGAGGAGAAAGTGATTGGTGGAAATGTGGATCTAGATCTCCTCTCTCTTTTCCCTAAAAAACTAGCAAGAATCCATGGAGGGATTGAGAGTTAGCAAGCTCGAAGAAGGTCAACAATGGGGGAAGAACATGAGCTCTAAGGATAAGGTTCATTGGGGAAGAAGACCCCCTTTTATAGGAGGGGAAAAAACCAACCGTTATGTGCTCAGCCCGCACACGAGCGGTACTACCGCTCGGGCGGAAGAAGCAGGGAAAAGGAGAAACAAAACATGAACCTTGGGGAGGTAGTACCGCATATAAGTGTTACTACCGCTCACCCCGGCGGTACTACCGCTGGAGGAGCAGAACATGGGACCAAAAGAGGCAGGGCAGAGCAGAGTACGACGGCAGTAATGCAGTAGCGGTACTACCGCCCAACGGGAGCGGTACTACCGCTTATAGGAGGTAGGCGGAACTACCGTGCCTTACTGCCGTGCAACTACTGCTAAACCCGACACGAAAAGAGCAGGACCCAAAATCGAGGCGGTAGTAGAGCGGTATTGGAGCGGTACTACCGCTTGACGCTATAAGCGGTACTACCGCTGCCGACTGCGGTACTACCGCAGGGAGAAAATCAGAACTGCCATAACTTCTTCATACGAGCTTCGAATTGAGCAAACTCAACCTTGTTGGATACAAGACAGGGAGGTATGCCAACAAATAGAGGAGTGAAACCTCCAACCGAGAAGAACCGACATAACCTCCAACATCGAAAACAACAAAGAAGATGTGAGTGAACTCCGTTTTTGATGAACTCAAGCTTGTCACCAAGATGACCATAAGCTCTAAGACTCACAAATAGAACCAAACAAGAACCAAGAAATATGATGCAAGGATGCAATGGTCTGAGCTCTCTACGAACGATATGATCAAGCTACTCATCGAGAGCCCCCCTTGATAGTACGACAATCGATCCTGTAACCCGGTCTCCCAACCACCACTATGAGACCGGTAAAATAGAAAACCTATCAAGGGCAAACCTTTGTCTTACACATAGTCCACTTGAGCTAGATGATGACGATCTTGACTTCCTCAAGTTGGACCACCTTTCTTGATTGTGTTGGCTCGATGAAGACTTGTTGATTGCTCCCCCATACTCCACTATGGGTGAGCCACTCTTCCGCATATCTTCACAGGTCCATTGTCACCACAATGGACGGCAAGCTTCAAGCATTTGATCTCTTCATGATGCTCCACTTGAACTTGCTCACCGCAACCTAACCCCACAAAGAACTCTCACGAAGACCATGGGTTAGTACACAAAACGTAATCGGCAATGCTTACCATACCATGGGATCACTTGATCCCTCTCGGTACATATTCTATGCTTTGTGGGTTGATCAACTTGATTCACTCTTTGACTTAGTCTTGATCAACCTCTCACAAGACCAATCTTTAGGTAATTCCTTGAATAGCACCTTGGTCGACACAAGCTCTCCTTGAAACCAACACATGTACTCCAAGAAAAGCCTATGGACAAAACCTTCAAATATAACTCAAGGCAACCATTAGTCCATAGAGATTGTCATCAATTACCAAAACCAAACATGGGGGCACCGCATGTTCTTTCACCCGTCTAACCCCCATCCCAATGGTGTGTCTAGTATCGTTAGAGGGTGTGTGGAGGTGTGTCTCTGACGGATCTCGCGAGATTTGGTCACTGGTTGTCTTTGGTGGCTCCGCTCGGATCCGGTCTTTATTCGTCTTTGTTTAGGTGTCTTTAGGTTAGATTCTTCCGATCTGAAATTCTCTTCATCAGCGACGGTTGCCATTCTGGGGTGTTGGTCCTATGGGACTTTAGCACGACGACTTCCCGACTGTCTACTACAACAAGTTGTGCCCTGGAATCTAGATGCATTTTTTATTATTTTTGGTGTTCATTATACTACCATGATTGAAGATGAACAGATCGACAGTTTCCCGCAAAGAAACACCTCTTTCTTGAGTGTGCACTTGCAAAATTAGTATGGCGATCAATACATATTGCTTTGAACGTACACCCTCCAGCGAGCATAAACACGTTATTTGGGACGTGGCTTAATGGAGTGACAGTCACATAGCCAAACATATTCGAACAGGATATGTGTCGTGGGAACAAATCTGATAGTAAAGTATAGGGGTACATATAGGAGGGCAGAGCCTAGCTACAGTGTGGTTGTACACTCGAATTTACGAGTTCAGGCCCCTCTTGGAAGAGGTAAAGCCCCAACGTCTCGATGTTGTAGGACCTTGCTTATCTGGAGTGTTGTGTTACAAGAGGTGTGAACCCTTCTGCAGGGATGGAGGGGTGGCTTATATAGAGTCTACTGGCCCCTCATTAAGGCCCCGTTACCCAAGGGTTCAATGGGAGAGTTAAAGGATGCGGGCGTTACAGGTAACACCAGCATTAGATGCTCTTCAAGGCAACGAACTGATTGTCCGACCGTTGCTGTCTCACGGTGACCCTAGGTCTTCCGTGGTCGAGTGACACTCGGTACTCCGAGTGAGAAGAGACGGTCGAGTGTTGGTGAGGTCACCGAGTGAATCCTGTGTCCAAGTGATTTGTAAGTTGCAGGTATCCCAGTCGGTGACTCCTTCCTAACTTTGTGGGCCTTGGATTCTTGTATGTGGTTTCTTTGGGTTGGGTATCTAGGTCAGGACTAGGACCCTACCCCAAACACATGTCATCGTCATTAGCCCCCGAATGGATCGGGGTCCGAGTGAAAAAGGACCGGAGTGGAATCTGATTGGACTCAATGCCTCGGAAGTACTTTCGAGCTCTGCAGATTCTGACGCATCTTTAATTCCTTGTCAATCGCCTCGATCAATTCCGGCTTGTTGTGTGACCAAGTGATTCCGAGCATCGGGTCGGACCCGAATGAACAAGGAAGTCATCGATGCAATCGACTGTTTTGCCAAGTCCCGGATTTCACGGGATTCGAAATTTTGGAGAACCGTGCAAATCGGCAACAACGCGGTAAGAGCATAGTTAATATTATAGCCAGCTGCTGGCTATATGAACATGATATGTCATCAAGAGTTAGCATTATTAATCACTCGTACAATGGAGTTGGCTATAGCATTGGCTATAAAGTTACACCTTTTGTCACTTTCTCTCTATCTCTTTTCTCTCATTAAATGCTTTTACAGTTTTACTTAGGAGCATGCATAAAGGCTGGCTCTTGCATTTCTTCATTTTTTCTTGTCTCTCTCCTCCACATAGGAAAAAATGACATGTAAGCGGGCTTATATCCCACTATTGTACTTGCTCTAAGTGGGGCAAGACTCCTCGATCATACCAACTCATTGATAGGTTCATAGTGGGGAGTAACTTAGACTAGTAACATACATATGTTACTAGCCTATGTTACTCTACCTCCATAGTGGATAGTAACATGGTTGTGGTGTCATGCAAGCCTTCATTTATTTAGGCGTAGACTCATCTTGTCTCGGGTTGCGCTATGTTATGATAACATATTGTGTTACCCCAAACCTCTCTTTCCTCATTAATTGTTTGCCACATAAGCAAATTCGTCTTGATATGCGTTATGTTACTACTCTCTCCGTTTCAGTTTACAAGTCCTATGCGTATACCTAGGTTGCCAATTTTATCACCCTAATATAAACTATATAACACAAAAATTATACCGTTTGAAAACAGAACATCTGAAGTTTATATTGGTATATTTTTTGTAATATATGACTTGTATTAGGTTGGTCAAATTGACGACCTAGGAGTACGAGCACGCCCTGTAAACTGAGAGAGAGGGAGTAGCTAAGTTACTCCCACTATAACTAGCCTAAGGGCATCTCCGACAGTTGCGATATAGGTGTTGGTAAATTTGCCACCTAGGACATTGTGATGATGTGGCATGTAATAAATGCAGAGAGATAGCAAAGTTGTATGCAGATTAACCAACAACCTTTGCACAAGCTCCAAGGTGAAAAAGAGAGCAATCACATTTATTTTCTCATCATCTATTGGATAACTTAGAGCATCTCCACACGTTCGGCCCCTCAACGCATAGGCCGGCGCTCTTTCGGGTGCTCGCCCGGTGATTTTTAGGCCCTGGAGGCGATCTAGGTCCCAGCCACGCCCCCAGGTGCCGCCTCCAAGGCATCGCAAATTCAAACGTGGTCCATTTTCTGCCCCCAAAAATGCCACAAGTCCGGCGATCAGCGCCACAGTTCGGCGATCACCTTGCCACAGTTCGACGTGCAAAAAGAAGGGACTCGTAGGCAACACATCAAACGACGTTGTCGGCCTCCGGCGTCGGAGGAGTCAGCGTGCGCGGGCTAGGCGTCGTCGGCGTGACTTCTGTGCTGGGCGGCGTCGACGCAACTTCTATGCTGCTGGGCGTCATGGAGGCATCATCGCTCGGGCTTGGCGGCGGCGTTGGCGTCGGCGTGGGAGTTGGCGGCGCCGTCGACGACATCTGGTTCAGGATGAGGCCGCGCTCCGCCAGATACCATGCCTTGACCTGCTCATCCATCACCGACATGTCCACCCCGCCCATTAGGAAAGCCGGGTCGATGTTCCTCTTCTTCGCGACGACATTGGTCCAGAACAGGTCGAGCTTGACGACGCTGTTCGTCATCAACGCCGACCACCGCGCCTCGGATTTCTCTTCCTACAGAGCGGCCCGGGTCTTGGCATCGGCAAGGCAATGCTCGATGGACTCGTGCAGACGTGTGGTAGCCGACTCGGTGTGTTTCCCCTTCTTGGCCCCTTTGTTGCCGTCTGGGCGCCCCTCGGATGCGTCCGGCATCGGCGTGTCCGGCTTGTACGTCTCCTTGGCCTTGGCGAGGGTGCGCCGGACATCCGCCCACTTCTCGCACTTCTCGATCCGCTTGAATACGTGGATGTACTTGAAATATTGGCCGCTACTGTCCTGGCGAAACATGGCGAACATCCGCACCAGCTACGCCGGGGAACAAACAGTCAATGGCGCGCACCCGGCGAAAAGAAAGGGGAGAGGCCGGCGTGCCATACCTGATCCTCGATGTTGGCGCCGCTCTCCGGGCAAGCCGCGATCTCCTCGATGTTCCCATGCCATTTGTTGCACGCCGTTTGGATGAGCCCCCAATGGTTCGCCATTGCCTTCGACCCGCGCTGCATGTGGACGCCTTTGAAGTAGGGGGTCGACGACACTACAAAAAGAATACACTTCCATGATGATACGTGTTTGTCACAGTAGGTCGCTTTTTTGTCATGCATGTACATTCATGACAAATTTATGACAATATCAAGATAGTCATACCTGTGCTGTCGTAGAAGTGTTCCATGACATTACCAAAATTATCATCACAGAAGTGTCCACTTCCATGACGATAAATTGCGCGTCAGAGAAGTGCTTTCATCAAGGGTGACCGACACGTGGCATCCACCGTAACGGAACGCCGTTAAGCTATCGGGTCGGGTTTTGGATCCGATAACCCGTTAACAGCCCCGACCAATGGGGATTTTCCACGTGTAAAATCATCATTGGCTAGAGGAAACACGTGTCGGCTCATCGTCGAGACAGATGTCATCCACTCACTGGACAAAAGGCGCCTATGATATGTCGACACGTGGCACGGCCCAACAAGTTTAAATGGGCCGGCCCAACTAGAGGCCCACAAGATTTTGCGGACCATAATGGGCCGGCCTAGCTAAAGGCCCATGAGATTTTGTGGACCATAATGGGCTGGCCCAGCTAAAGGCCCACAAGATTTTGCGGGCCATAATGGGCCGGCCCAGGTAAAGGCCCATAAGATTTTTTTGTGCCATAATGGGCCGGCCCAGGTAAAGGCCCACAAGATTCTTGCGGGTCATAATGGGCCGGCCCAGCTAAAGGCCCACGAGATTTTGCCGACATTAATGGGCCGGCCCAGCTGTAGGCCCACAAGATTTTGAGGACCCTAGTAGGCCGGCCCATTAACTGGCTGCCATGTTTTGGGCCAAATGCCAGCCCATATTTGATCCGGTCCATTAATGGCCTGCCACGCTCCGGGCCTAATAGTGGCCCATATGAGATCCGGCCCGTTAAAAGCCTACCACGTTCTGGGCCAAATTACGGTCCAGATCAGGTCCGGCCCTTTAAGAGGCTTTGGGCTCAATTATGGCCCATATGAGATTCAGTCCATCAACTGGACACTATGCTTTTGGGCCCACTTGCTAAAGGTCCACTTAGTAATTCAGCCTGATATTAGTTTTGGCCTGTTAAGGGCCCGTTTAACATTTCAGCCCTATATTCATTTCGGCCTGTTAAAAGCCCGTCATATAGTTGGGCCTAACTACGGCCCGGTTTGCATCCGGCCTGCTCGCAGCCGAAATCTGATTAGGCCAAACAAGGACCCAGACAATTTTGTCATGTTAAAAGCCCGTGATTTGATTCGCACAATCAAGGGCTGGGGTTCATTCCGGGCTGCTGCGTAACTAGTAGGAATTAAGAACAAACCTACTCTATACAATAAAGAAATTACGGCATAGTAACTAAGAATAAACCTACACTACACAATAAAGGGTTTAAGGTATATTACATCCACTAGGCATCAAAGTTCACCACCAGTGATCATAAAGCGCAACGAAGAAGCAGATTACAAAATCTTGGCACCATTGCAGCGTAACAAAATAATACTGAACCGAGACCACTTCCAAGACAGTTCAAGAAAGGTTAGCCTTGCGGTGGAACTACTGCGCAAGCTGCTGAGCAAGGTTGTGAGACCGGCCTAGCATGTTGGTCATAGCTTCCAGGTGTAGCAGTTTAGCGATGAGGTTCTCATTGGTGTTCTGCACAATCTTTCTTAGAGATAGGACTTCAAGTCGAAGTTGAGTTGCAGAATGCCTTTCTGCTAGAACTTGGGACTGAAGAAGTCGAACTGATTCAGACAACGAATTCTGTGAGCTTGTCTGACTGTTAGTCTCAAGTAACTTGAACACTGCATCAAGACAAGACTTTGGGGTTGTCTCGCTATCTTCAAGATGTTTTGCCTTCTTTGCTGCAATATATGTTGGGTTTGTCTCACAGCCTTCAGCAGACTTGTGCATGCCATCAGGCATATCACCCTGAAACAAAGCAGAGAGATGACAGGTTTTGCACGTGTATAAACAAAGATGATAACTGTTCTGTCAATTCTATCCAATTTCAAATTAGAAAATAAAGAGTATGTTCAAAATATCAATAGCATAATTTGGCATTGTTCATAATGCGGGGAGCTTCACCACACTACTGGATTACCATGTTAACATAACAAGCATAGATTAAGGGCAAAGAAAATCATTGTATCTATGTTGGATAATGTGCATGTCATGTTGTTCATATCATCAGCCACATCAGTAAGATAAAACAAGAGATGACAAGGTGCAAACATGGGCTGCTTCACCACACACAGGATTATAGATCCACAAAAAAGCATACATATAGGGAGTATTAAGTAATGTGCATGGTATGAATAAGGAATTTGGTTTTACAAGTAAAACTTAGAACTTACGGTTCTTACGAACATGCATTTTGGTAGAAACAGCAAACTAAACAGCAATAAACGATAGAGAGTATGAGCAAATTAAACAGTAGTTGAGGATAAAGGCTTTAGAAGGACTGACTTACATTAACAGTTAACACCGGCTTTATAATGCCCTTCTCCATGGAAAGGGAAGGATAACTCAAGAATTTCAGCACAGAATCTTCTTCATAAGCATTGCCTGTACTCTACATTTTGTAGAGAGTAATTATAGATATGATAATACTGGAAGGGATAGAGGATAATGAAGATAAGGTGCAGATTGATGCTACATAATCAACTACCAATCCCTGCAAGTACAAGCGTTACAGGACAAAATGTACTAACAAGAGCAATGGGCTACACTTCTGCACTGGCATTGTCTGTATATTCTACTTGTTGGTAAGATTAAATATAGATCTGATCTTTTTTAGTAAATGGTGGGCGAGGGAGATAAGATGCAGAATACTACAAAATGAACCAATCCCTCTTCCCATAATACAAGAGTGTTTTGAACACTGGTGTACTGTACAAAACATTCTTATATTATGGGACGGAGGGAGTAGTTGTTAATGTAATTACAGTGATAGACCATGTAGAGTCCTTACAAGAGGACTGCAGAGCTAAACCTCTTCAAAAGCATTGGGTTGATTCTAAATTTATGTAAGAGTCTATACGGATCTTATAATGTCCACCAAATGGACAATTACGAAGCTAACATGTGCAGTGATGCTACATAATCAAACAACTTTGAAAGTAAGTATGGTCATACAGGGCAAGAGGTACTCACAAGAGCAATGCAATGTGCAGTATAGTTGCGAGATTCTGTGGTCCCTTGAGAACAAATGTTCTTCTGCTAACAGTTTTTGTACAAGTGAGACATTAAGGCAAATGCAGAAATGTAGTTCAAATTGTGATGTGATATTATAGATAGTACCTTACGCTGCAGCCGAGACCAATGTGTAACAAGATTATTCCAATCACCGTCGGATAAATGTAGCATCGGAGACTTTACAGAAATTTCGTTCAGAGGCTTGCCATCGAAGTGCGCTTGCCTCAGGTAGGAACGATACTTCATGAACGAGTGCTTGAAAAGCGCAACCAACCCTTGCTCGTCTTCACAATCCAGTTTGCGCCTCGCCTATTTAAAAGAATGAAATCTTGTGTCATATGTCAGCAGAAACATATGCAGTAATGACCATGAATAACATTAGTACAGTACTTACGCGTAAGTTGCGGAGGAAGACTGAAATTGTTCTGTGTCTGCGGTATAATATTTCCATGAAGGAAAGATGCGCACAAAGTTCCTGACAACAACATAAGCTTCGTCTTCTAAACTGGGAAGAAATGGAACAGGGGTCCTACTTGCTGCAATTGGGGATCTCTCTGGTTCGAAAAGGGATTTGGCAACTGGATTTGGTGTACTCTTTGCTGGAATGGGGGTTTTGCGTCGTACAGCTGGTGCTATGTCAATTGGCATAATCATACTGTTTGCTGTAGTTGGGGTCTGCTGAGTTGGGGCATTAGAAATGACCAGTGTAATAGGGCTAGAGTCTGCTAGAGTTGGGGTATTTTGTGGGTCAGGTGATATTGCAACTACACCTAATGGGCTATTTGATTTATCAGGTGCCACTACCTTTTCCAAATACTTTGCTTGTGCTCCTCCACGATCAGCAATCACCCTCTTCCTTTTGAACCTCTGATACACAAGAATAGCATTTGAATGGATAAATATGGTATGATGACAGATGGAATATGTACTGAAAATGGATAGGCAGGGCGTATTCACATACACGATGTGTAAACTAAGCTAATGGCAGTTCAACAAAGTAGAAGCAATGCAACGCATCAGTTGCAAGATATGTGCGAGCAATGTAACCTTGGAAAGTTAGAGCAAGTACCTTGATGGGTGAATAATATAGGGCATCTTCCTCTGACTCCTCCACTAGGGAGCTATATTGACTTAGGTCTCCCTCTAGCTCAGAATCACTGTTAGGATCATATTCTGAGCATGAATCTGTAGGTGGAGAGTGTTTGCATTGCATTGCATCCAGACTTGATTTCAGTCCCTTAATGCCAAGTTTGACAGCCATGGCATTGTTCTACTTTATTTTTTTCATGCGCGCAAGCTCATAATCATTATGATGCTGTTCAAAATCTGAGATTCATGAAAACATAAAAAGTAGTCAGATTATCTATGGAATGCATTGCGGTTTCAACTTGGAGAGTGTCTCCCTATAAACCCCTGCATATGCAAAGTTCAGCTCCCCAACCGTGCTGACCAGACCACACACAGAGATACACACCCGAGCGGCGAACATGCATTTTCGAAACTAATTTAGGAACATTTAGCTGACCAATTAAACAACTCCGTTTTAATAATATCAGATTCGTATTTGAACAACTAAGCTTGTTTAGCTTGATGGGTGGAGCAGTGTTATTATGACACGAAGCATGTATTCTGATCGTATAGTGATCATAAAAGGGGGAAACTCTAAGCATATATTTTTTTTAGCAAAAAAGGGTTTCCCCTCTGATTTCTATTAAAGAAACCACCACGGAGCCAACATGATCAATTAAACCCTAAGCATGATCAATTAAACCGCATTATGGCTGTGCCACGGCAGATTTGAAGCTGCAAACCGGAGAAATGATATTTAGCATCCATTGTTTGCTTCGAACTAAGAACTAAATTCTAAGAGCTTAAAAGAAAGTAGAGTAACCAAGTTAAGATCTATTTTCTGGTTGAGATCAAAAAGTTGAGGAGATATTAAGTACCACCTCTCTTGCGGCGCCGTGTAGGCATCAGGGGTGCGATGGATGTCGGTTGCGTTGAAGCAGACCTGCGACGGTAGACGGGTGCATCGGGGGATAAGTCCCATTGCGGTGGAAGAGAAGGTCGTCTGAGCGGCCCCGACAAAGAGGACGACGATGTCGATGAAGCGAGAGGACGCGATGCAAGGCTATTGGTCCGTCGCCGTGGATGAGAAACGTCCATCTCTAGCAGTGGACGACGCGGTCTTGGCAGGCACTCCGGCATGGTGGAGGACGGTGGCGATGGATGTGGTGGAGGACGGCGGCGATGGATGGGGTGGCGGACGGAGGCTGGTGTGGGAATGGGGTGTTCTAGCGCGGACAGTGTATGAATGGGAAAATGGAGGGACAGGTACGGGGAACCATGTTTTTGGGACGCGCCTGTCTGAAATATGGGAAAGTTACGAACTTATCTCCCGTTTCAAATTTGGACGTCTCGTCGGTTGGGGATAGGACGGTAATCTTGCATCTCCAAAATATTTGCGAGTAACTATTTTGGGCAAGGAGAGGGTGTTGTGCCGCCCACGGTTGGCGCCCACGGTGTATGAACGGGGCTGACAGGTAGGGCGGTTGTGTCATATCTGATGGAAGTTACACATCTGCCCCTATTTAAAATATTAGCCTACATCTATTTCGGACGAGAGAGGGTGTTTTGCCGCCCATCGTGTATGAATGGGGAATGGAGGGAGAAACAGAGGTCTTTCAGACGAGCTTGAATCAAATGAGTTTTGCCGCCCATGTTTGACGCCTACCGTGTCGGAATGGGCTCAGAGGCGGTCGTGTCACGTCTAATTGAAGTTACTAACCTACCCCTATTTAGAGCAGTGGAAATCGGGCCGATGGATTGTTCGTGTAATGGGTAGACAGTAATTTCCATCTCCCAAACACTTGGCTTCGGGCAGCCGATGTGGGAGTGGACATTTTGCTGTTTCTTTCAAATTTTGGGACAATAAGCATCCACGTTTACCCTGGCAACTAAATTCGAATCCATTTTGTATTCCTATATGAATCTTTATAAATCATTCTATGTGTTTTTATATATCTTCAAAAGGACGACAAAGATGTATTCCACTGTCATATATGAATATGGTTTACAAATGCCGATACTCAAATTCAGAAACTAGAATCCAGTTTAAGGTGAATTCGAATATTTGGAACACTTCATGTCCAACTCAAATGTCACACGCAGCATAATGTGTACTCCCATTTAGATATGTACACAAGCGATGTATCAAGATGCAAATACCGAGTCAATCAACCAAGAATGTATGGAACTAATAGACATATAAACACTAGGACAAGAAGATGAAGATCCAACCCTAGGTGTAGCCTGCGTGGGAGGCACCGGCGACAGCACGAGCATGGCATCGAGCTTGCGCAAACGGACAGTCACAGCTTGCAAGAGTAGCATGCGCAACGAGCAGGTACATCACATCCCTGATTATTTCTAATTCAACTTTTCAATTTCTGGCCAATAGTTAAACCTGACGGTGTTGTAAAACTGCTTGCATGTAGGGAATCTATGAGAAAATGAAACCAATTTCTACTTATTTTATAACTCCCCCAATCAATACTGAACCAACTGAATCTGATGTATCTAATCAAGTTTTCGGTGCAAACATACAAGCTCATGTTGTTCTTGAGCCTGAAGTGTCTAATGAACAGACTGCTAATGAAGGATTTGATGCAAACATTTTACATGCTATTGGTGATGAACATATAGTGTCTAATGAGTGATCTAATGCAACCATTTTGCAAGCTCATTGAAGGATGTAGTGTCTAATGATGATCTAGTATGTTGAGAGAGACAGAGATTTGCAGGCATTGATGACAAGCAAATTATAGTGCATTTTCATAGCTTGAGGAAACGTCGAGGCCATCTACCAGAAAGTCCCCATATCATGACAACATAGCATAAATACTTTTCTAATCTGTTGTTTGAAACTATTGGCATACTTGTGCAGGATAGATATATTGATATGCAGTTTGCGCACTGGTTATGCGTGCAATTACACTTCGATATTTTCAGCGAGAGAACGAATAATTCAAGCAGGTACAGACCATGTTTGTAGTCCTTGTACACCATGTTGCATTTTGTGTTTTTTGGTGCTTGCATCATTTAGTGTTTATAATCTGAACTACTTTGGATCATTAGCTGGTTTTCAAAGTGCATGTAGCTTCACATTTCTCAAGTTATGTTGATTTCCGGAGTGCAAGTGCCTTCGTATTTTTTAAGTTAAATGTTCACCCCTGGTAACTTGAATTCATGGATCAGCCACTGCACACAAATCATACACGAATGCCAGTACGAATTAAATGAAATGCAGGGACTTACACTAGCTCGTTGTATAGGCTCACTGCAGCTCTGCTTGTGCTTGGGATGTTCCATGTACAAGTCCATGTTACCACTTGCTTGGATGTGCAGGCCTTGTGCTCCTTGCATCCCCCTCTGCATTTTTGACACGGCGAATGGTTGATCAAATAAGAGTAATCGACCTTGATGTTGTACCAGAGGACAAATACTTACAAGGTTATACGGGTGTGCAGGATGTGTACCAGATCCTATAGCGCCGTCATGCTTCGCTAAAATATGGATTTGCTTGTTTCAGATGATATCTCCAAAAGAAATAAGAGTTAATGTCAGACTTGCATAGGCGTGTAAGCTAAGAGAGCAGTGAAAGGATAACCAAACATCATCGGAACAGTGCACAAGAGAGTGATGTGTGGATACCTAGTTCGGGCCGGCGTTTGGGCATGCTCGCCTAGTTAGAGTGCGGGTCACTTCAGAGCCGTTGAGGGTGATGCGCTGGCATTGGCTGGCCGCGCATGGATGCAAATCTTGAGTGGCAGCGGAGTGCTACGATGCGGTGGATGAGACCGTTGGTGAAGCCCCAACGGCCTCGGGGGGGCGGAGGTGCGATGATGTGCTCGGTGAAGTAGCCCCAGTGAGCTGGGAGAGGGTGTCGGTGAAGCGCACCTGATGCGGTGGAACTCGGTGTCTGTGAGGCACATCGGTTGTGGCGGCCGATGTTGTCGGTGGACCACCCGGTGCGGTGGACGAGGGCGTAGATGAGGTAGCTCCAGTGCAGTGGTGAAGCGCGACCGTCGTCTTCGTCATCGTCGTCCGGCACAGAGGTGGGGAACGGTGGGGAAAGAGACGAGACGAGGGGCGATTCGAGGGTTGGCGGCGAATTAGGGATTTGAGCAATCTGGGCGCGAAAGGGGACGGTGGAGAAGAGAGATTTTGCAGGGCTGGAATTGGGGCCGCCAGATATTTCAATCCGAAACATGGAAGTGCGAACTTATATTGTCGTCGTCCTTTTTTGGGGGGGGGGGGGAGGGGGGTGGGTGGCTGGGTGCTACGCGTCCGTCCGACACACGCGACCACCCCGACAGGACTATGCTTCGGTGCCTTAAGGCATCTGCCTTTGTGTCCATGACATATGGGTCCAACAGGTGGCTGGCCCACATGTCAGTGACCCAAAGGCAGTTGCCTTTAAGGCACCGAAGCAGCGTCCACCCCGACACGACCCTGGTTTGCCTGGTGCACCTACATTTGAGAATGCAAATGAATCTTCTTTCATTTGCAAACGAATATGTATGTATTACCATGCCCGTGTTTTCCTTGCAATAATTAGTCATTCGAAACGAGATACTCCATCCGTTCACTTTTGTAAGTCGTTTCAGACAACTTAAAATGAACTGTTTTGCACATTGTCTGAAATGTCTTCAAGGTCTTATAAAAGTGAACAGAGGGAGTACTATAAATTAATTAATGAGGAGTTATTTGAAAAAAATCGAAACGGTACCCATGCTAACGTGGATTAGAGTGTGTGTCACATAATTAGTTATTTGAATTAGAGTGTGTGTCACGTAGTTAGTTATTTGAATTAGAGTGTGTGTCACGTAGCGATCTCCAATTCTAACGTGGATTTCGCATTTCACTGTATCCACGCTAATTTTTTTAATACAAATTCATATGTATATGATGAACACCATGGTAGTGAGAAAACTTTTGGATGGATTCAAACATATGACCTACAAAATAGCACAACAAACTAAGTCAATGTCAACTTTTCGAAACTTAGTATGGCAGGAATTCGAAATAATTACCCGTATGCCTGGTCCTCGGTTCAAATCTTACAATGTACACCAAATTGAAACATCGATATGAAGTCTCGTACTATGTACATTCAAATGTTGTTTTTAGCCCCCCCCTCCGCACAAATGCTACATACTTCCTGTAACGGTCAATCTTCCTCTCCTAACCACCTTAGGAAGCTATCGGTTTCCAACACACATAACCCCCTTTTCCACTCTGTTACCAAATGTATTTACCTCACACACCCGCCATTGCACCCCATGCCGAGCTCTCTCTCTCCCCCCTCTCCCTCTCACCCTCTCGCGCTAAATCCATGCATTGCCTATCTAGCCCCCCAACCTCTCGTGCATGCGCACGCACGCACGTTGTATATCTAGGTCACTCCCTCGAGACTGTCTCACTCTTTCTTCCACACGGCGGGCCACACTTGCTCAATCTCGCTCTCTTTATCTGAGTCTCGTTTAACCTTGTTTTCTTTCACACACAAATGATATATCTCCCTGTTCGGGCCTCGATCGACACACTCTATACTCTCCAACGCAGATTGTTTATCTAGGTCAGTCCATCCAAGCTGCCACCACTCTTTCGACCTCATGGTGGGCCACGCTCACTCAATCTCTCTCTCTCTCTCTCTCTGTATGTCTCGATTGACCTCGCTCTTTCTCGGACAAAAACGATATATCACCATGTTGAGCCCAATTCGACCTATTCACATTGTATACTCTCTCACGCACATCATCTATCTAGGTCACTCTCTCCAACCCGTCTCACTCTTTCGATTGCACGGCGACCCTATGTGATCGGTTGACCTTGCTTCCTCCCACGCACAAAATATATCTACACGTTTGTGACTGGATCATCTCTCAAGCTCTATCTTACAGCCCCACCCTTGCCAAAAAGCTCAATCGGACAATATCTCTCCAGAGCATATATATTTGTTCAATGAATGTCGGACCACACTCACTGTCTCTCTATCTATATGTCTCTCGATTGACCTCGCTTTCTCACACCGTATCTTCCATGCGTTGAAGCTACTACCTCTCCATCCCTCGCAAAGCCGGAGCTATTTACATTGCGAGGGGTACTCCAACCTTGGATTAATTTGTGTAGGCATTTATTCCGGTCGGTTTAGATTATATTTTCGTAGCATTCGGCCCACAACTGCTCCAATCACCGTAGCGGGTAATTAAGCTATGGGGAGCACCTAATATGAGCACCGGGGAGCCGTTGGATCGAAGATGCAGCGGCACACACGAGGCCTGAATGTTTTATTTGCAAAAAAAACTTTGGAGAGTTTGGAAATTGCGCATAATTACAAAGACTACCCCAAGCCATTGGATCTCACTTCCAACGGTGCAAAACTCGTATCACCATAGTATCTAAGCTGCGGGGTGGATGTGATATTCTATGCCGCTGTCATTTTTGTTCGTAAACTTGCAAAAAACGTGTAACTCGTGCCGTTACTTGTCTAACTGCGCAAAGTGTTTGTTCAAAAAAACCATTCTACACTGAAATATCGGAACAACACATGGGGGTCCCACTTGTCATTAATCAAATTTGGACCTAAAACTAACAAATCTGAAAGACGAGATTCGAACTGGCAACCTGGACTACAAAGCGTAAGTCGATAGCCTGAAAAACGAACGGTTGTTGGCTTTGTCCCATAACTTGATTTTATACAGTACTTGCGTTGAGTAGAGTAGAGGGAGTGCCCCGTCAACACGTGCATGGCCGTTATCTCACTTACTGGTGGGTCCTAGGTCTGCGATCTCAATCTCTCTTCTCTCCATCGTCTAACCTTTGCACGGGCACACACGAAGAGCGATGCTAGCTTGCCGTGGTGTTATTACAACTAAAAAAACTTGGAAAATAGAAGAATCGCCTAGAATAAGAGACGTTGTGGCTGGTCGAGACGGAGCTAACCACATCTATCCTCCGTGCCATGTTTGCATGATGAAGCTGTGTGGCTAGTGGGGTGTTTTCAACCGACTGGCTGGGTCCCAAGGTCGAACCATAGGTACTCTACTATGTTTGATACAGTATATTTTTACACGCACATTTTTCCTCCGTGCCGAGACATGGCACACCCTACCGCGCGGTTTCAGGGTCCTCCCGGGTGGTGCACGCATATATTCTTCCTGACATGGGACGCCCTACCGCGCGTTTTCTGGGTCTTCCTCGGTCGTAGCGCCGAAGCAAGTAAATGAGTCGTCAAATCATGAAATACCACCTTTCCCGCCGAGTACATGAGTGAAGCATGGTGGCTAGCTAGTTGGGCTAGTTCGACCGATTAGCTAGGTCGCCACCACATTTGTTTTTCACCCCTTTTTTATCTACTTGCTGCCAGGTAAATTTAAATATCCACCGCGGCGTTGCTCTGGTGTTTGGGTGCGGTAGGATTTTTAATTTTTTGATTGATGGGAGGAGGCGCGGCAGGATTTTTAATTTTTTGATTGACGGGAGCAGGCGCGGCAGCAATTAGTCACGATGACTCCGCCTGTACCCACTGCTCCCTGATGTGAGAAGTCGTCGACTGGTGTTTTACCGTGGTGAAAACCAAAAGATTCCCCGCTCCCTCCACCTTCCCATAGATTGCATTGCCTTTCAGCCATTTCTCCCCCTTTGCTTCCTCTCCCCATTGCTTCTACCTGGTGCCATGGCGGCGCAGCAGATCACGGAGTCCGAGGTGAGGCTCCTGACACAGGAGCTCCATGCCAAGGATGCGGAGCTCAGGGCCAAGGACGTGGAGCTCCATGAGCTCAAGGAGGAGAGGAGTGCCATGCTCCTCCGTTATGTGCGGGAGTTCACGAAGCTTCAAAAGCGGCAGGCGTCCACCACAAATATGCTCGAGGCGTCGGCGTCGTTGCTGCAGAAAGCGGGAGATACGATAGGCCGTCAGGGGAGCCGGCTGGAGCGCGAGCGGGCCGATCGTGACGAGGTCCAGGATCGCCTCAGCCACTTGGTGAACCAAGTTGCCACGCACGTGTTGCGGCTGCGCGATGCCTACCGTCGTGCCAGCGCGACGATGCCGGCCGTTGGGCTAAACCCGTTCGACCACCCGGTCAACTTCAACGAGCTGCGGCTTCCTGACCTGGTCTCCTTCTTCACCTCTATATCCGAGGAGCTGAGCCGTCTCCGCACGATGGTGGGGGCTGAGATGGACAAGAGGGGTTGCGGGCTGCCGTTGCCGTTGCCGGGCGAATCCTTTCAGGGCTCCGTCACCGGAATCCATTCGTGCCATTGGACGCCGTCTTTGACAAGCTGGCTCCCGTCGACCGGGAGCGGGCTCTGTGGGCGGTTGCACCCTGCATCACCAACGTCGTGCGCCTCAAGAAGCGGAGGGACTTCAGTGGTGTTTAGGCGCCCTCTGCATGGGCATGTCGATGTCTCGGTGCAACATGACCGTTGGATCAAACTCAGACTGTGCAGATCAGTCACTGTAGCACAAAGCGTGTGGGTGTGTTTGGTTGCATTCTCAACTCAATATAGTTGTTTCCTCTTCGTGTATTTTTGTCAACCTACTAGTGTGGACTCACGCACCCTTCATGCACTCTGCCAAACACCCAAAAGTGGGTCGAGAAGGGAACTTTTGCTCCCATCCTGTGCACCCTTCATACACCCTGCCTAACACTATTCGTGCTTCATATGGTTTATATTTTGTGGAGTACTGTAGCACCGTACTCTCCGTGCACTGTGGACCTAGTTCTGTTAACATTGATCTCACCGTCCATTCTCGACCGGACAGTCGAAAAAGCGGTACTATGTTACATATAGGAGTAGTTGACATGCGCACAACATCATTTGTTATCGTCATATCTTACTACACTAGCAACAAGATTGTGTAGTACTGACGTATGAACCACTGCACATGCCTAGTAGTAGGAGCACTATGTATGTTCAAGTGGCTGCCGTGTTTCGCACTCCTCCGTCTTAAGAGTGGAAACGCTTGCTGTAATCATTTTTTCTTCTGAAAAACAGTGGACACGCTCTAACGTGCGGATCCTCCTCCAGCCATGCATTAAATTACTCACTTTCCCCGACGTGTGGGACAGCCAGCATCGAGGTCTACCAGCCATGCACTAAATTACTCCGTAGTAGAGTGACGATAGATTACCCCGATCGAAGCGCCGCAGTAATGCCCAATGAGCCGTCAAATCACAAAACCCCCTCCTTTCGAGCAGTAAGTTGGACGGACGAAGCAACCATCATTTCACTCTTCTCTCTCAGCTTCCTCTCTACCCAACCCTCGCTTTTGCCTCATCTTTTTCCTCATTTCTTCAAGAAAACCCCGACCTGCTTCTGCCATTGTTGTTCTCTCCCAAAGAAGGAAAGGTGAGCGCATCAATGGTGTTGATTCTGGCCAAGGCCCGGTCTTGCAACCCCGAGACTGATCCTATAACTCCCTCTCTTTTCTTCTTTTGGGTCTATGATTATGGTTTCTTTTCTTATATTTCTATTTGACAGTTTCTTGATGGACGCTAGAGCACCGACCGAAGTGATGTCTATGGCTCTGGCCAAAACCGTCGAGGCTCATGGTACAAAGAAGCGCAAGCCCTCGCCGAGACTACCGCAGACAAGCTCAAAGCCATCGCCTTGTCCAAGCCCCCCTCTCCGGGATCCATCATTAAGCAAGTCCAGGTAATATCTCTTCTTGATGATCTTTTTCTCGATCTTGATCGTGTTTTTTCATCTAACACACAGTATTAGTACTAGTAGTACAACTTTTTGGGTGATCTTGCATGTGATTTTTGTGTGCCAAATGACGGTTCTAAATTCCTCTTTTGACCCAAACATGTGAGAGGTTGACACTGATTTCTTATAGATTACTTTCAACTACTCCCTCTGTCCCAAATTTCTTGTCTTAGATTTATCTAGATATGGATGTATCTAATACTAAAATGTGACTTGATACATCCGTATCTAGACAAATCTAAGACAAGAATTTTGGGACGGAGGGAGTACTTTATGAACATCAATGCTACCTATTAAGAGGGTATATTTGCCTCAGTAACTTGTGTTATGGATATTGCATGTAATCCCTCTGCTCTCATGCCTTTGAAGACATGTTCTAGTGTCTTTGTTCACTCATTTCTATGCATATATGTAGTCATATATGGAGTATAATATCGAAAATCATCTTATATTTCTGAACGGAGGTAGTAATAAAATATGGTTTCTATGTGAATTAGAACCAGGTCCGCGGTGGAGATGAAGTTCTCAAAGTCATGCCGTGTGAACTGGAAGACCTGATGATGAGTTCTATTGCTGAACTATCCAGCTGCTATGTCCTTGTCGCCACGTGTCCTGAACTAGTGTTTTCCTGTAGCATTGTTGTCAGGCGTGTTCTCGAGGCTGTACTTGACCACAGCAATTTCCTGGTTGTGCCTTCGATTACGAAGGGTGTGGTTCTTGTAAAGCTTCCCAACAAATCTGATGCGGCCTGTCTTCATCATCATGTTTATGAGTGGAAAGACCACTCTGTTAGGTTCTCCAAGGTTGACAAGATGGTGATGGTGCATGTAGACATCTCACACAAAGTCCATGGCCTAGTCAGTTATGCGGGGTTCATCTCGTAGGTCGGTGGCAAAAAATAGTCTGCAGAGTTTAGTTAGTGCAACTTTGCTTGTCTGTAATAAGTACTATTGTTCAGTAATTGATTTGTGTTTGTGAACCCTGTATTGTTTATTAGTACTGCCGCTTTTGGTGTGTGGTCAGTCCTGAGAACGATCTATGTTAATGTCTGTCCACTCAATTCAGTCTGTATATTTTGAAGTATCCATATCATATTTTTTGTGAGGACGGTCTATCAATTATGGTTACACTCCAATATCTGTATGCATTGTAGGGTTTATCGCACCCACCAGGATTTCCAGCCCCATGTATGTTCGGTCCATATGATTTGTCACGACCTTTGGACTGTCCTGCTTGTGGGAGTAAGCAGGGCCCCTGCATGCCATGCATAGTTGAACGATCAATCTTCTGTTTAGTACTTCAACATAGTGATTTCCTGGTAAGGATTCACTCGTGTCACATCAAGTAAATCTTATTGATTTACTGTCTAAATTTTATTGATTTAATGTCATGTTTTCTTTATTTTCCTGCAATTTTATGATGCAGGTTTTGCCATGTGACATTCATCACAGAATAAACCGTTTGGTTTGCTCTACGATGGTTATTTTTGCAGGTTTCACTTCTTATGTCGTGTCAGTAACGAAGGCACTGTCCATTACTTATATTACTGGAAAAAATTGGACCAGTCTGTTGTCTGAGTACAAGATGAATCCCTATGATGAACTGCAGTTTGGTTTAACAAAAATGCCACAATTAGTCCTTCTCGCGTTTAAAAAAATGAAGAAAAAACTGGATCACGGTCACGGATCCTAGTAAAGTTAGAAAGCTGATCATAGCAGACCAGACACGATCGCCGCTGTCTCACACAGATCGAGCACCGGCAGTTGCTCTAGCACTGACAGCGGCAACAACTCAGTCTGATCCAGCTGAGGATTGGGCACCGACCGCGTCAGTGGATCAGTTTGATCTACTGGAGGATCGGGCTTTGACACCGGCACCTGCTCCAACACCGACACCAGCTCTACAAGGAGCACCATCTCCGGCAGCAGCAGCGGCTTCGGCACCTGCACCAACACTTGCACTTGCATCTGCTCCTGCCAGTGCAGTTGCACCGGCAACAGACTGGGCTGCAGTTCGCACTTCATATACCAAAGTCCTTACAAAAACCGACATGTCCACCTTCTTGGTAAGCATTGGCTGCCCAAGTGCTTCGTTCTTTTTTCTTTCCATGTTGTTTCACGTGATTCGCTATGTTGATCTAACTGTTTGGGTATGTCTTCTTGTTTGCAAATAGAGAATTCCTAGAGCAACGAGGGAGTCGTTCAACAATCCGGGCGACCGCGGCCAAGTTTCTCTTACCATGTGTAGCCTTGGTGTGAATGAACCTGCTCAATATATCGTAAGTACAAAGGATGGTCGCATGATGATTGATGCTAAAGGATGGTCAAGGTTCAAATCTAAATCATATCTTGCGGTAGGGGATGATGTCAAAATCAAACTTTCTCGGCAAGGAGAGCTGGTCCAAATCAACTTTGAAATTCTTCAGTAGCAGCATGCAACTGCCTAACTGATCTATCCTCCGAGAGATTTTGATGTAATAATCTGGCATGGTGAAATAAGTGTCATGTGTGTATAAGTAGTACGATAGTATTATTTATCACATGTTATATCGTTGATAGAATTGCAACTCTGATTGCTGGTTAGGAACTGTTGTTCGATTTCATTCCAACAGCTGCCGTGCTTTATTAAATTTTGTGTATTCGCCTTGCGACAGCATCTAAAACCAGCGCTGTACCGATCGCTTGCAATATGAAAAGCGCTGAGGTAGAACACATGGGCCCCCAAACATGCAGGGTCGGCCTGCGGCCCAAAGTCCAGAACCTGGTTTCGAGAAGCACTAGCTCAGTGCAGAAGTGGCGTCCTCCTCCTGCTGTGGGTTGGGCGAAGATGAATGTTGATGCTGCGTTATCTCGCAATGGTGAAAAGGGAACCCTGGCAGTTGTGAGTCGGGATCATACATGCTTCTTCCTTGGAGCATCGGCACTGGTGTGCGAAAGTGTTACTGATCCAGAGATCCCAGAGGCAATGGCATGTTGCGAGGGGCTATCTCTGGCTCTTGACTTAAAGCTGCAACATGTTCAGATTAGCACCGATTGTTCAGCAACAGTCAAGCATATCGGAGAGGCATACTTGGGGTCCAGCAAAGTTATTATGGATGAGATCAAGATGAAGAAGAATATGTTCCAAACCATGGAGATCATACATGAAAAACACGAGTGTAATGTTGAAGCGCATGTGCTCGCAAAAGCTGCTACTTCTTTGCCCTGTGGACGCCATCTTTGGCTCACAGGAACCCCCAGAATTATTTGTATACCTATGACTGTTAATCTTCAATAAAGCAGCTTTTATCCCTCAAAAAACCATCTGAGTATTATATTCTCAGCTGAACCCCCATAATGCCCGTGCGTTGCAGAGGGAGTATATTCCTCGGCAAGGTGAGCCTGTGATATAAAAGATTTGTATATTTCTTTACAGAGGGAGTATCTCTCTGTCAAAAAATATATTTATGTGTAACTAGTTACTCCTGTATTTCTACTTCCTTTCGCTGATATGTGGGGCAACCGGCAACGGGGTCCACATGCCATATGCACAAATTAGAGTGCACAACTTCACGGTAGACACACCCCGGTCGTAGCGCCGCAGTAATGCCCAATGAGCCGTCAAATCACAACCCCCCCTTTTCAGCTTTAGCAGCAAGCTGGATGGACGAAGCGGCAATATTTCACTGGGCCTGAATCCCCTTCTCCCTCGTTTGCTTGTTCATAGAAAACCCCCTCTCACTACTAGGAAAAGGGCTATAGATGGAATTGACACTAATGGCGCACCAGAAATGTGGTGCGCCATTACTATATACTAATGGCGCACCATGTGTTGGTGCACCATTAGTGTCCAAATACTAATGGCGCACCACATCCATGGTGCGCCATTAGTAAAAAAACTTTTTTTTAAAAAAATTCTAAACTACTAATGGCGCACCGTGGGAGTGGTGCGCCATTACTACTTGGACTAGTAATGGCGCACCACTCCCACGGTGCGCCATTAGTGAATTTTTTTTTAAATTTTTTCAAAACTACTAAAAAAGATTACTAATGGCGCACCTTTGCCTGGTGCGCCATTGCTATGTAAAAAAAAGATTGCTAATGGTGCACCGACCGCGGGTGCGCCATTAGTAAGATTGCCCCCTAGCTAATTCCCTCCCTCTCGCCAGATCCCCTTGCTCCCTCTCGCTCGCCCCCCTAGCTAATTCCCCCGCCCGCTGCCCCGACCCACGCCGCCGCCGCCCCCGTGCCTCCGTCTCCGTCAGCGTCCCCACGCCGCCGCCGCCCCCGCGCCTCCGTCTCCGTCTCCGTCGCCGCCCCCGCCCCCGCGCCTCCGTCTCCGTCGCCGCCCCCGCGCCTCCTCGGATGCCCTCGGACGCTCGCCGATTTCCTCTGCCTCGGCCACCATCGCCACCGCTCGACGCCGAATTCGCGCCGCCTTGACTAGCTCCGGCTACCCCGAGTCGCCCTCGACCTCCCCAGTGAGCACCCGAGCCGCTTCCCCCTCTTCCCCCTCTTGATTTCCTTCTGATGTGTTCTAGGGTTAGGGGTTGGAGAATTTTGGACAAGAAAAGGGGTTGGAGAATTGAGTAGCTAGGGTTGGGGAATTAAGTAGCTAAGGAGATTATGTTTAGAGCATCAATGATGGGTGTTGATATACCTCTGGATAATTTTGATTTTATTCATGTTCTCAAGGAATTGGAATTATCCAGGGAACAAATTAGTAAGAAAACTGAACACTGGTTAGATATTCATGACTCGAATGGAAATGTCGCCTCCCTGTGTCTAAGTTGGCATGATACTGTAGTGGAAGAGGAGAAATTTACTATTGTTTCTAGAAGAGAGAAAAAGTCTCCTGCTAAGAGAAATGTCACTATTTCTTCTCTTAGCTCCTCTTCTATACCTTGTACTAGAGGTCAGCAAAAGAATATCAGTTCTACTTTGCCCCCTAGTAGATCTGGATACTGTTTCTGTTAGGAGATGGTGTTATATTAAGATGCATATATTGTTATGTTACGCAAATTGTATCATCTTGCCACTTAAGTCAGCCTTCCCTTTAAGCAAAAAATTCAGTTAGGAGCTACTGTTAGGAGCTACTGTCAAAAACTTGAGCTACTGTCAAAAAATTCAGTTAGGTACAGTTAGGAGCTACTGTAAAAAACTTGAGCTACTGTCAAAAAAATCAGTTAGGTACAGTTAGCATCATGTAAGAAAATGGCCATAATGTGCCCTGATAATGATGTATTTTGTCATAAAAATATATAATGGACTGCCATGATAATGACATGCTGCTAGTAGTTACTTCCACCATGAGTTTCATTAACAGCAAGTCAGTTTTGTTTATAGTTGAAAGTAAGTGTGTGGTTTGAAAATCAAACAGAAATGTGTCGTGATGAATTTGCAGGTACCCCGAGAGGCCTTTGAGTCTGCCGGAATGTCGATTAACTTCCGTTCCGGCAAATTCGGGTACTCCATATGTCCTATTTTCAGCAAAGGTCATGCCGAAATTTTCCGTGAATTTTAGCATGACTTTGCTAAAAATAGGACATATGGGGTACTTGCGACTAATGCATGGGCCGGGGTATCGTAGTACTTAGTTAAGTAGGATCAACTGCCCCGCCATTCTTACTGCATTAAACCATAGGTGGCAATAGAGCCAAGTGATTAGGCCCTAAACCCTAGATGATAAACCCAACATAGGTGGCAATAGAGCCAAGTGATTGGTGCCAAGTGATTGGTGCCAAGTGATTAGGCCCAACCTAGGGTGCCTCGGCATCGATAAACCCTAAATGATGAAAACTTAACTTGGCTTCTATAGGGTGCCTCGGTGTCGATGAGAACCTAAATGATGTACGCTTAGGCTTTTAGGGTGCCTCGGCGTCGACAAAACCTAAATGATGAAAGCTTAGGCTTTTAGGGTGCCTCGACGTCGACAAACCCTAAATGATAAAACCTTGGCTTTTAGGGTGCCTCGGTGTCGATAAGAACCTAAATGATGAAAGCTTAGGCTTTTAGGGTGCCTCGGTGTCAACAAACCCTAAATGATAAAAGCTTAGCTTTTAGGATGCCTCGGTGTCGACAAACCCTAAATGATGTAGTTTTGAATTATGAACGTAGGATATGTCGTCATCATCATCGGACGACGAAAGTCTCCCAACGGAGTGCGACTGGTGCCACGACGATCGAGGTCTGTGCGACATGCCTCACCTGGAAGATGATCGGCGCTTCAGCATTAAGCTCTAGGAGACCTTCGAAGTTGAAACGGTACACAACGACGACAAGTGTTATTTTCATAATTAAGCATGACTTTAACTATTTCAACGTGTAATTTTCATCTTTTACAATTCGAGTATAGCTTATCCCATGCCATGCAAGACGCTATGTCTTGGAGAGGATGGATTTTGAAGACCATGAAATTTTTGAAACAAAGAAAATTCACCTAAGGACTCATCACGATGTGGACTTTGAAGTAAATCTATATAATTCTGAGAGCGTAACCCATTTTGGTTGCAAAAATTGGGAAGCATTTTGCAAGATGTATGGTTTTGATGAGGGTATGCTTATCACCATGGATCTTGGTAATCCTGACATCAACCAAGACAATATGGACATTTGGGTCCTTGTTGATACGCCTCCAGTTCTAGCGCTATGTGAGTTTCTCAAACATAGTTATAGCTAATTTATATTGTTTATTTCAAAATAGTTGACAGCTTATTTCCATTGACAGCTTATTTTTATTGTTCAAAGAATGTGCGAGAGATGGTAGACAAAACCCACTACACCGATGGCTCCGAATTAACAACTTACAAGGAGAAAAATCATCTGGTCGGATTTTGTACTGACATTGAGAATTACATTATCCACAAACAAACTCCTCAACATTATGGTAAATACGTGCCACTAGTGCATGTGTTCAACTACGGTAACTACCATGGAGATACCCTGTTAAGATTTTTACTATTACGACATCCGTGCATCTTTTGCATACTTCTAAAACTAGTACATCATTGCTAACTATGAAGTTATTACTATGTTTTTCAACAGATAATCCCAGAGAATTTTGTGCCTCATATGATGTATCAGAAAGGTAGTGTTAATGTTTTGAACATATAGCCAGGTCGTCCTACGAATCTCAACTGTCCATACGAGATTTCTAAAAGAAGTGGAGACATGAAAATCAAAGGATGGAAAAAATGTATGGACAGTTGTAAGGAGCTTCTTGGAAGCAAAAGGAAGCGAAGCGCAAGAATTGGAGACAGGATGTTCTCCATTCTCCATAATGGAGAGTCAGGGTCTATATTGTTTTATGCTATTTTAGCTTAAATAGGGTATTTAGGTCCTGCCTAATACTGATGATCATGTGCTAAGAACAATTAAGTAGGGTTTGTTTAATGACTGTCAAGATGATGATCGTATAAATTGTTATGAATAACGAGTAGAAGTTGTATGATGATGATTAGTAGGACTTGTTAGGATTAGTATTACTTCCGACAAACTCGATACTGGCGGTCTCGTGACTTGTAATGTTTTATCTTTGTTCGGTCTTTTGAATTCGGAGACTAATATGATGAATTGTATTCGGAGACTAATCTTCTATTGTATTCGATGAATCTGCTGTTGCTGTGTGCTACTGTCTATATTCTGTCAAATAATATATTTTGTAACCTGTGCAAAAATCGGAAAAGTAAAAAAAATAAAACCTAATATTCATACTAATGGCGCATCACTACAGAGTGCGCCATTAGTATGCCAAGTATACTAATGGCGCATCCATCCGCAGTGCGGCATTAGTGTGCCAAAGCACATGGTTAAATATGGCCCTGGGAGGCATACTAATGGCGCATGGTGTTATATACTAATGGCGCACTGGGTGGTGCGCCATTAGTATACCAGATACTAATAGCGCACCACTGGTGCGCCATTGGTATACCAGATACTAATGGCGCACCACTGGTGCGCCATTAGTAATAAATACTAGTGGCGTGATACTAATGGCGCACCAGTGATGCGCCATTAGTAGGCAAAATTGGTGCGCCATTAGTAGGCCTTTTCCTAGTAGTGTCTCGGCGATTGCATAGGGTTTTCTCATGGAGAACCAGGTACGAATTCTTCATCCATCCCCGATAAACCCAAGTCCCTTGGTCTTAGGTAATCCTAGGATGGCAGCCGCCGCCGTTGATGCATTTTTCTTCCTACTGAATCTAGTGTGTTTCATTTGCAGTGCCCAAAGTGCGAGTACCTTACAAGTTTCTGCGCCCTCGACGAGACACCACACTTGTTCCTTCTCATCCTAACACAGCATTTTGAAACACGCATAGTATGTTCCTAGAATCCTCTTTTCTATCCGGGAGGGTGGGGTTTTTTGAACATGCTGTGTTCTCATTATTATTTTTCCTGCAGTGTATTATTTGCTCTTTCAGAACACATGTACTCAAGATGCTCGGCCTTGCCATAACTGAATACACTAGTTTAATGGTCACAGTGAAGACAAGCCATGGATATAAGTTCCGAGTTGGGTTCATGAACCAAGAAGATCACTGCTTTTTATGGCCGAACTTGGATAAACTTTCTCAAGTGTTACAAACTGAAAGTTGGTGCACGAATGTTGATGGAAATAGCAGAACCTGGTCTCATCTTCACTGCGATCTTCCACCCCGACGTCGTTCCAATTGTTCATCCATGTTAGTTTTGTATCTGGTTCTTGCTTGTTGCCTCGATTACTTCTTAATCCACCTATTCTGTCTAACTAATCACAATTTAACTTTAGAAGTAGCAACGAATCTCTCATGAAGATGCTACTTCTAACTAATATTTTCTTATAATTGGTGGCACGTGTAGGTTTTTTCAGAGTTAAGCAGTCTGCTCGTTTGTTACTCTGTAATATCTCGGCTGTTACTAATGGCACTGAAGTTGACTGGATCGACATCCACAAGTTCCTACACTTTATTGATCGTCTTGAGGTCCTTGTGGGGTGTTTCAATGGTGGAAGGCCACATGGGATATGTGTGCCACTGCTGCACTCGTTGAACAGGTCCAAATGTGTCGAGAAACTTATGGGACGAGCTGTTTTCTGTTATATGTGTTGTTCATAAACTATTGCTTATACACAGTTTTACAGCTGTGATCTTCTTGAAACAGGAACTGCCGAGTTCTATTGTTCCTATACATATGCCTGACCATGGTCGGGTCAGACTTGCGCTTGGTCACAACATGATGTTTATGTCAACCTACTCAATTCCCCTTGGAGGTGAAAAGATACTTATTCATGGGTGGTCTCAAATAATGAAGGCACGTCCATCTTGGAGAATAGGACAGAAGATTATGTTCATGCTTTTCCATGGCTCTAAAGCGAATATCCTGTTTATTAACCACGTTGCGAGATGAAGCTGCTTTCAGAAGGTTGTGGATGCGCGGGGTGGCGCCTGGGCCTTGTCCTGGGGCTTGGCGGCCTCACCCTTGGTTAACTATACGCAAAGTAGCACTGTTCGAGGCATGCTTTGTATGGTTGAACCTGTATAAGTACTCATACTGCTTTTTGAAGGAAATATGCCCTAGAGGCAATAATAAAGTTATTATTTATTTCCTTATATCATGATAAATGTTTATTATTCATGCTAGAATTGTATTTACCGAAAACACAAGACATGTGTGAATACATAGACAAACAGAGTGTCACTAGTATGCCTCTACTTGACTAGCTCGTTGATCAAAGACGGTTATGTTTCCTAACCATAGACAAGAGTTGTCATTTTATTAATGGGATCACATCATTAGGAGAATGACGTGATTGACTTGACCCATTCCGTTAACTTAGCACTTGATCGTTCAGTTTGTTGCTATTGCTTTCTTCATAACTTATACATGTTCCTATCACTATGAGATTATGCAACTCCCATTTACCGGTTGCTTGTTGGGTTGGTGTATTTCGAGATTAGGATTTGTCACTCCGATTGTCGGAGAAGTATCTCTGGGCCCTCTCGATAATACACATCACTCAAGCCTTGCAAGCATTGCAACTAACAAGTTACTTGCGGGATGATGTATTACGGAACGAGTAAAGAGACTTGCCGGTAACGAGATTGAACTAGGTATTGAGATACCGACGATCGAATCTTGGGCAAGTAACATACCGATGACAAAGGGAACAACGTATGTTGTTATGCGGTCTGACCGATAAAGATCTTCGTAGAATATGTAGGAGCCAATATGAGCATCCAGGTTCCGCTATTGGTTATTGACCGGAGACGCGTCTCGGTCATGTCTACATAGTTCTCGAACCCGTAGGGTCCGCACGCTTAAAGTTCAATGACAATCGTAATTAGGGTTTTTGTGTTTCGATTTACCGAAGGTTGTTCGGAGTCCAGGATGTGATCACGGACATGACGAGGAGTCTCGAAATGGTCGATACATAAAGATTGATATAATGGAAGCCTATATTTGGATATCGGAATCGTTCTGGGTGAAATTGGGATTTTACCAGAGTACCGGGGGGTTACCGGAACCCCCCGGGGGTTAATGGGCCTACATGGGCCCTAAGGGAGAAGAGGAGGGCCGGCCAGGGCAGGCCGCGCGCCCCCTCCCCCTAGTCTGAATAGGACAAGGAAGGGGGGCACCCCCCTTTCCTCTTTCCCCCTTCCCCTTTACTTCTCCAACAAGGCAAGAGGAGGGAGTCCTACTCCCGGTGGGAGTAGGACTCCTCCAGGCGCACCCCTAGGGGCCGGCCGCACCTCCCCTCTCCCTCCTTTATATACGGGGGCAAGGGGGCACCCCATGACACACAAGTTGATCTTCGTGATCGTTCCTTAGCCGTGTGCGGTGCCCCCTTCCACCATATTCCACATCGGTCATATCGTAGCGGTGCTTAGGCGAAGCCCTGCGTCGGTAGAACATCATTAGCATCATCACGCCGTGGTGCTAATGAAACTCTCCCTCAACACTCGGCTGGATCAGAGCTCGAGGGACGTCACCGAGTTGAACGTGTGCAGAACTCGAAGGTGTCGTACGTTTGGTACTTGGATCGGTCGGGTCAGGAAGACGTACAACTACTTCCTCTATGTTGTGTCAACGCTTCCGTTGCCGGTCTACGAGGGTACGTAGACAACATTCTCCCCTCTTGTTGCTATGCACCACCATGATCTTGCGTGTGCATAGGAATTTTTTTGAAATTACTACGTTCGCCAACAGTGGCATCCGAGCCTAGGTTTTGTGCGTTGATGTTGTGCACGAGTAGAACACAAGTGAGTTGTGGGCGATATAAGTCATATTGCTTACTAGCATGTCATACTTTGGTTCGGCGGTATTGTTGGATGAAGCGGCCCGGACCGACATTACGCGTACGCTTACGCGAGACTGGTTCTACCGACGTGCTTTGCACACAGGTGGCTGGCGGGTGTAAGTTTCTCCAACTTTAGTTGAACCAAGTGTGGCTACGCCCTGTCCTTGCGAAGGTTAGAACAACACCAACTTGACAAACTATCATTGTGGTTTTGATGCGTAGGTAAGAACGGTTCTTGCTAAGCCCGTAGCAGCCACGTAGAACTTGCAACAACAAAGTAGAGGACGTTTAACTTGTTTTTGCAGGGCATGTTGTGATGTGATATGGTCAAGACATGATGCTAGATTTTATTGTATGAGATGATCATGTTTTGTAACCGTGTTATCGACAACTGGCAGGAGCCATATGGTTGTCGCTTTATTGTATGCAATGCAATCGTGTCGTAATGCTTTACTTTATCACTAAGCGGTAGCGATAGTCATGGAAGCATAAGATTGGCGAGACGACAACAATGCTACGATGGTGATCAAGGTGTCGCGCCGGTGACGATGGTGATCATGACGGTGCTTCGGAGATGGAGATCACAAGCACAAGATGATGATGGCCATATCATATCACTTATATTGATTGCATGTGATGTTTATCTTTTATGCATCTTATCTTGCTTTGATTGACGGTAGCATTATAAGATGATCTCTCACTAAATTTCAAGATAAAAGTGTTCTCCCTGAGTATGCACCGTTGCCAAAGTTCATCGTGCCCAGACACCACGTGATGATCGGGTGTGATAAGCTCTACGTCCATCTACAACGGGTGCAAGCCAGTTTTGCACACGCAGAATACTCAGGTTAAACTTGACGAGCCTAGCATATGCAGATATGGCCTCGGAACACTGAGACCGAAAGGTCGAGCGTGAATCATATAGTAGATATGATCAACATATTGATGTTCACCATTGAAAGCTACTCCATTTCACGTGATGATCGGTTATGGTTTAGTTGATTTGGATCACGTGATCACTTAGAAGATTAGAGGGATGTCTTTCTAAGTGGGAGTTCTTAAGTAATATGATTAATTGAACTTAAATTTATCATGAACCTAGCACCTGATAGTATATTGATTGTCTATGTTTGATTGTAGATAGATGGCCCGTGCTGTTGTTCCGTTGAATTTTAATGCATTCCTTGAGAAAACAAAGTTGAAAGATGATGGTAGCAATTACACGGACTAGGTCCGTAACTTGAGGATTATCCTCATTGCTGCACAGAAGAATTACATCCTGGAAGCACCGCTAGGTGCCAGGCCTGCTGCTGGAGCAACACCACATGTTATGAACGTCTGGCAGAGCAAAGCTGATGACTACTCGATAGTTCAGTGTGCCATGCTTTACGGCTTAGAATCGGGACTTCAACGACGTTTTGAACGTCATGGAGCATATGAGATGTTCCAGGAGTTGAAGTTAATATTTCAAGCAAATGCCCGGATTGAGAGATATGAAGTCTCCTATAAATTCTATAGCTGCAAGATGGAGGAGAATAGTTCTGTCAGTGAACATATACTCAAAATGTTTGGGTATCATAATCACTTGACTCAACTGTGAGTTAATCTTCCTGTTGATAGTGTCATTGACAGAGTTCTTCAATCACTGCCACCAAGCTACAAGAGCTTCGTGATGAACTATAACATGCAAGGGATGGATAAGACAATTCTCGAACTCTTCGCAATGCTAAAGGCTGCGGAGGTAGAAATCAAGAAGGAGCATCAAGTGTTGATGGTCAACAAGACCGCCAGTTTCAAGAAAAAGGGCAAAGGGAAGAAGAAGGGGAACATCAAGAAGAACAGTAAGCAAGTTACTGCTCAGGAGAAGAAACCCAAATCTAGACCTAAGCCTGAAACTGAGTGCTTCTACTGCAAGCAGACTGGACACTGGAAGCGAAACTGCCCCAAGTATTTGGCGGATAAGAAGGATGGCAAGGTGAACAAAGGTATATGTGATATACATGTTATTGATGTGTACCTTACTAGAGCTTGCAGTAGCACCTGGGTATTTGATACTGTTTCTGTTGCTAACATTTGCAACTCGAAACAGAGACTACGGATTAAGCAAACACTGACAAAGGACGAGGTGACGATGCGCGTGGGAAATGGTTCCAAAGTCAACGTGATCACGGTCGGCACACTACCTCTACATCTACCTTCGGGATTAGTTTTAGACCTAAATAATTGTTATTTGGTGCCAGCGTTGAGCATGAACATTATATCTGGATCTTGTTTGATGCGAGACGGTTATTCATTTAAATCAGAGAATAATGGTTGTTCTGTTTATATGAGTAATATCTTTTATGGTCATGCACCCTTGAAGAGTGGTCTATTTTTGATGAATCGCAATAGTAGTGATACAACATATTCATAATGTTGAAACCAAAAGATGCAGAGTTGATAATGATAGTGCAACTTATTTGTGGCACTGCCGTTTAGGTCATATCGGTGTAAAGCGCATGAAGAAACTCCATACTGATGGACTTTTGGAATCACTTGATTATGAATCACTTGGTACTTGCAAACCGTGCCTCATGGGCAAGATGACCAAAACGCCGTTCTGCGGTACTATGGAGAGAGCAACGGATTTGTTGGAAATCATACATACAGATGTATGTGGTCCGATGAATATTGAGGCTCGTGGCGGATATCGTTATTTTCTCACCTTCACAGATGATTTAAGCAGATATGGGTATATCTACTTAATGAAACATAAGTCTAAAACATTTGAAAAGTTCAAAGAATTTCAGAGTAAAGTTGAAAATCATCGTAACAAGAAAATAAAGTTTCTATGGTCTGATCGTGGAGAAGAATATTTGAGTTACGAGTTTGGTCTACATTTGAAACAATGCGGAATAGTTTCGCAACTGATGCCACCCGGAACACCACAGCGTAATGGTGTGCCCGAACGTCGTAATCGTACTTTACTAGATATGGTGAGATCTATGATGTCTCTTACAGATTTACCGCTATCGTTTTGGGGTTATGCTTTAGATACGGCTGCATTCACGTTAAATAGGGCACCATCAAAATTCGTTGAGACGACGCCTTATGAACTATGGTTTGGCAAGAAACCAAAGTTGTCGTTTCTGAAAGTTTGGGGTTATGATGCTTATGTGAAAAAGCTTCAACCTGATAAGCTCGAACCCAAATCCGAGAAATGTGTCTTCATAGGATACCCAAAGGAAACTGTTAGGTACACCTTCTATCATAGATCCGAAGGCAAGACTTTTGTTGCTAAGAATGGATCCTTTCTAGAGAAGGAGTTTCTCTTGAAAGAAGTGAGTGGGAGGAAAGTAGAACTTGATGAGGTAACTGTACCTGCTCCCTTATTGGAAAGTAGTACATCACAGAAACCGGTTTCTGTGACACCTACACCAATTATTGAGGAAGCTAATGATAATGATCATGAAACTTCAGATCAAGTTACTACCGAACCTCGTAGATCAACCAGAATAAGATCCACACCAGAGTGGTACTGTAATCTTGTTCTGGAAGTCATGCTACTAGATCATGATGAACCTACGAACTATGAAGAAGTGATGGTGAGCCCAGATTCCGCAAAATGGCTAGAAGCCATGAAATCTGAGATGGGATCCATGTACGAGAACAAAGTGTGGACTTTGGTTGACTTGCCCGTTGATCGGCAAGCAATTGAGAATAAATGGATCTTCAAGAAGAAGACTGACACTGACGGTAATGTTACTGTCTACAAAACTCGACTTGTTGCAAAAGGTTTTTGACAAGTTCAAGGAATTGACTACGATGAGACCTTCTCACCCGTAGTGATGCTTAAGTCTGTCCGAATCATGTTAGCAATTGCCACATTTTATGATTATGAAATTTGGCAAATGGATGTTAAAACTGCATTCCTGAATGGATTTCTGGAAGAAGAGTTGTATATGATGCAGCCAGAAGGTTTTATCGATCCAAAGGGAGCTAACAAAGTGTGCAAGCTCCAGTGATCCATTTATGGACTGGTGCAAGCCTCTCGGAGTTGGAATAAACGCTTTGATAGTGTGATCAAAGCATTTCGTTTTGTACAGACTTTTGGAGAAGCCTGTATTTACAAGAAAGTGAGTGGGAGCGCTGTACCATTTCTGATATTATATGTGGATGACATATTATTGATTGGAAATGATATAGAATTTCTGGATAGCATAAAGGGATATTTGAATAAGAGTTTTTCAATGAAAGATCTCGGTGAAGCTGCTTACATATTGGGCATTAAGATCTATAGAGATAGATCAAGACGCTTAATTGGACTTTCACAAAGCACATTGTAACACCCTCGATGCGACTATATCTCCCACGTGTCGAGGCACGACTTAGAGGCATAATCGCATTGAAGGCATATGTCGCAAGTCAGGCAATCATCACAAACATCCCATGTAATATAGATAATAAAAGGGATAACATAGTTGGCTTACACTCACCACGTCAATCAAGTACATAAATAACATACATCATCCAAACACTCATGGCCCGACTACGGCACCAAAATAAAAGATAACCCAACAAGCGACATGGTCCCGATCACCCCAACTGGGCACCACTACTGATCATCAGGAAAATAAACATAGTAACGCTGAGAGTCCTCGTCGTACTCCCACTTGAGCTCAAGCGCGCCATCTGGAGTTGTATCATCTGGCCATGCATCTGGTGTAATTGTAATCTGTGAGCCACAGGGACTCAGCAATCTCGCACCCTCGCGATCATGACTATTTAAGCTTAATAGGTAGGGTAAGGTAAGTATATGTGGAGCTGCAGCACGCGACTAGCATATATGGTGGCTAACTTATTCGCAAAAGAGAGCGAGAAGAGGAGGCAAAGCGCGAGCGAGAAACTAGAGGACAACCTGCGCAAGCATTACTCCAACACCGTGTCCACTTCCCGGACTCCGCCGAGAAGAGGCCATCACGGTAACACACTCGGTTGATTCGTTTTAATTAAGTTTATGTTTAAGTTATCTACAACCGGACATTAACAAATTCCCATCTGCCCATAATCGCGGGCACGGCTTTCGAAAGTTCAAAACCCTGCAGGGGAGTCCCAACTTAGCCCATGACAAGCTCTCATGGTCAATGAAGGAATATACCTCCTCCCAAGATGTTCCGATCAGACTCGGTATCTTGGTTCTTCAAGACATTTCGACAGGTTAAAACAAGACCAGCAACACCACCCAGATGTGCCGACAAATCCTGATAGGAGCTGTACATATCTCATTCTCGGGTAGGCCAGCCCAGAGTTGCCCCTGGTAGCCCCGGACATCGCTCGGTTGGACCAACACTCGGAGGAGCACTAGCCTGGGGGGGGTTTAAAATAAGATGACCCTCGGGCTCCGGAAACCCAAGGGAAAAAGAGGCTAGGTGGCAAATGGTAAAACCAAGGTTGGGCATTGCTGGAAAAGCTTTAATCAAGACGAACTATCAAGGGGTTCCCATTATAACCCAACCGCGTAAGGAACGCAAAATCCGGGAATATAACACCGATATGACGGAAACTAGGGTGGCAAGAGTGGAACAAAACACTAAGCGAGAGGTCGAGCCTTCCACCCTTTACCAAGTATATAGATGCATTAAGATAACATGCAATATAATGATATCCCAACAAGTAAATAAATGTTCCAACAAGGAACGGTCTCCAATCTTCACCGGCAACTAGCAACGCTATAAGAGGGGCTGAGCAAAGCGGTAACATAGCCAATCAATGGTTTGCTAGGACAATGGTGGGTTAGAGGCTGAACATGGCAATTTGGGAGGCTTGAAAGCAAGCGGGATGCATATGCAAGATATGAAAGCACATGCATGAACCTGGCCTCAACTTGGAAAACCAAGTGTGCCACTGGAAAGATGAGATGAAATCGCTTGAAAACTATATAAAGATCACCGGAATCGGAGTTGCGGTTTGGAAATGGCAAGCGATTCAAATATGGCACCGGTCTGCGATTTACAGCAAGTAGGCATCTAAATGCAATGAGATGAACATGCCACAGCACTCAAACATGGCATCAAAATACATGGCAGGGATGCATTCAAGATGCTTAACAAATGCCTAGCACTGAGCCACGACCAATTCATCCATTAACAGGTTCAAACAAGCATGGCAAAAATGCAAATGGTAAAACAGATCTCAGACTTAGTGAAATTAACACTTGTCTGGAATTTCAGATCAGGTAGCCCTCTTCGGAGCAACAAAACTATATGCTACAGGACCTGAACATGGCAAAGTAAGACATAGCATGGAGCTACTCAAATAGCTTAACAAAAGTCCCTTAGTGAGCTTGAGCCAAAAGGGATCACAAATTACATTTGCAAGCATGTGAAAATAGCAAAAACATAATCAGTTTTCAGACTTAGTTAAAACTGGGACATGCTGAAACATAACTCAAGTAGGCATGTTTACGAGCACGATGCACTCACTACGGTGCAAGTCATGGCAACACAAGCATACATCCATTAAGAAGGCACAAAATTCAAGCTAGACATGGCAAGAACAATGGCATAGCATGCACGGATCAACTACAACAATATCGGCAAAATCGCAAACAAGTTGACGATCTGCCCAGATTCACAACGAAGCAAAAGTAGAGCTCAATTGACTCAAGCTAGGGTGCTCCATAATTGCAAACAAAGGCATGGATGGATAGAGCACTACAATATTAACAAAACTCCTTTACTGATCATCCTCAAAAGAGGCACGGATCACTAGGAAACAACATGAACATATGGCATCATGAGATAAATAATCCCAGGACTTAGTGAAATTACGAAGTCCCTGAAAACAGAGTTACCGGGTGCCTCACTTTGCAAGCTTGCACTAGTCACCACACACATCACAAAAATACATGGGTTGCACCTCTGGAAAGAGAACAAAACCCCTAACAAAACATATGTAGAGCTCATGGGCATATCATGCACACAATAATCATGGCAAAAATGACAAATGTCTAAGATGGAGTAGCAGATCTGACAAATAACTCAAGTAGCCCTCTTCTAACAGCATTTCGGGCATCAAGATGAACTCAAATGCAAATGATGTAATGGAATGAAATGATGTACTCTCTGAGGTGAACATTTTGATATGCTATATGCCCAAATCGGAGCTACGGATGCGGAGTTATAGCCTGACGAACATGGGCACTTGAACAGGAAAAATGTCGGGGACTTAGTAGAAATCGACCTCCCAGATCTAGGGTTCGTCCGGCACGTGAACCGAGGCGAACTCCGGCGAGGTACTGTACACCGGTGAGGACGAGGACGGCGGCGGCCGAGGTCGGCGGCGGCGGATCCGGCTCTCCCACGCCCGGATCCGGCCGGGAACGAGGTCGGGGACGAAGGCGAGGTGGCGGTGGCGGCCGGCGGGATCCGCGAGCGGCGCGGGCGAGCTTGCGCGGCGGGGCGGTGAGCTTGCGCGGCGGCGCGGCGCGCCAGAGTCGAGGGAGGCGACGGCGCTCGGGCGCGGGGAGCTAGGAGGCGCGGGCGGCGGCGGATGGGCTCGCGGGCCTCGGGCGGCGGCAGGCGGCGGACGCCACATGGCGGGACGCCACTGGTGCGGGCGGCGGAGGCGATTTTGTCCGGCGCCGGCGGACACGTCCGGCGCGGCGCGAGGTGGATTTAGGGTTTCGGGGAGAGGGGATCCGGGATATCTCGAGGGGAACCTATTTATAGGCATAGAGGGAGCTAGGAGAGTCCAAATGAAGTGCGGTTTTCGGCCACGCGATCGGGATCAAACGCTCTAGATGATGGAGCAGAGTTAGGTGGGTTTTGGGCCAATTGGAGGGGTGTTGGGCTGCAACACACACGAGGCCTTTTCGGTCCCTCGGTTAACCGTTGGAGCATCAAACGAAGTCCAAATGATACGAAACTTGACAGGCGGTCTACCGGTAGTAAACCAAGGCCGCTTGGCAAGTCTCGGTCCAATCCGGAAATGTTCAATCCCCACACATGAAAGAAAGGTAGAATTGACCACCGGAGGAGAACGAAGCGCCAGAATGCAAAACGGACAACGGGGAAAATGCTCGAATGCATGAGACGGACACGTATGCAAATGCAATGCACATGATGACATGATATGAGATGCATGACAATGATAACAACACACGGAGACAAAGACCCGAACCCGCGAAAATAAATTAACTTAAAGCCGGAAACGACAAGAGTTGGATTACATATTGGGAAAGTCATATCAGGGTGTTACAACACTCCACTACTACGAAAAGATCTCGTCCCGAGATCTAGGACTGAAAGAACGCCGGGTACTCAGAACGGAGGTGATCCTCGCGTTCCCAGGTAGCTTCACGGTCGGAATGGTGTGACCACTTGACTTTGAGGAACTTGATCGACTTGTTGCGAGTCTTGCGTTCAGTCTCTTCAAGGATAGCAACGGGGTGCTCACGATAGGAGAGATCTTCTTGGAGCTCAATGTCCTCGAAGTTGATGGTGCGGTCAGGCGTCTTGAAGCACTTTCGGAGCTGAGAGACATGGAACACATCATGAACATTTGCAAAGTTTGAAGGAAGCTCAAGTTGATAGGCGAGGTCGCCTCTGTTGCTGACAATCTTGAAAGATCCCACGTATCTAGGGGCAAGCTTCCCTTTGATACCGAAGCGATGAGTCCCTTTCATAGGAGAGACGCGGAGGTAAACATGATCTCCGATCTCGAAAGCCAAATCACGGTGCTTACTATCATAGTAGCTCTTCTGGCGGGATTGGGCTGCTTTGAGGTTATCACGAATGACTTTGCACATTTCTTCAGCCTCTGTGATTAAGTCATTTCCCAAAAGCTGACGTTCACCGGTTTCGGACCAGTTGAGAGGGGTACGACACTTCCTGCCATACAGAATTTCAAATGAGGCCTTGCCCAAACTTGCTTGAAAACTGTTGTTGTAGGATAATTCGCATAAGGAAGACAATCCTCCCACTTCATGCCGAAGGAGATCACACAAGCCCTGAGCATATCTTCAAGAATCTGGTTGACACGCTCAACTTGGCCGCTTGTTTCAGGATGGAAAGCTGTGCTGAAGCGGATGTTGGTGCCCATGGCCTTCTGAAAAGAATCCCTAAACTTGGAGGTAAAGATGCTGCCACGGTCTGAAGATATCACTTGAGGAATACCGTGCAGAGAGATAATTCGAGAGGTGTAGAGTTCCGCCAATTGAACTGCAGTAATCGACTCTTTGGTAGGCAGAAAATGAGCCACTTTAGTGAGTTTGTCAATGACAACGAATATAGCATCATTGCCATGCTTGGACTTTGGAAACCCAGTCACGAAGTCCATCTCTATGTGGTCAAACTTCCATTCTGGAATGGCAAGAGGTTGGAAGAGACCAGCTGGCCTTTGGTGTTCTGCCTTCACTCTTCTGCAGACATCACATTCATTCACAAACTGAGCAATCTCGCGCTTCATTCGAGTCCACCAATAAGCCTGCTTAAGGTCCTGATACATCTTCGTGCTCCCAGGGTGGATGGAGAGGAGAGAATTATGAGCCTCATTCATGATCACTTTACGAAGTTCACCTTTGGGCACAACAATACGATCCTCGAAGAAGAGAGTGTCCTTGTCATCAAGGCGGTAGCACTTGTACTTGGGTTGGCTCTTGGCAATCCCAATCTTCACCTTTTTCACCATAGCATCAAGAAGCTGGGCTTGGCGAATCTGGTCTTCCAAGGTAGGAGAGACTTGAAGGTTGGCGAGGAAACCTTGAGGAACAACTTGCAGATTAAGTTTGCGGAAAGCTTCACAAAGCTCGGGTTGATAAGGCTTGAGAATCAGACTATTGCAATAAGCCTTTCTGCTCAATGCGTCAGCAATCACATTGGCCTTGCCTGGAGTATACTCAATACTCGGATTATACTCTTGAATCATTTCGACCCATCGAGTTTGCCTGAGGTTGAGATTAGGCTGAGTGAAGATGTACTTGAGACTCTTGTGATCAGTGAAAATGTCCACTTTTCTTCCCAATAGAAGATGTCTCCAAGTCAAAAGAGCATGCACAACTGCCGCCAACTCAAGATCATGAGTGGGGTAGTTCTTCTCATTGGGCTTCAACTGGCGAGAGGTATAAGCAACAACTTTCTTCTCTTGCATCAACACTGCGCCAAGACCTTGGAGAGAGGCATCACAAAAGACCTCGTACGGTTTGGATTCATCAGGCGGAGTCAGAACTGGAGCAGTGATCAATTTCTCTTTCAAAGTGTTGAAAGCAATATCACACTCCGGAGACCAAACGTACTTGATGTGCTTCTGGAGGAGATTTGAGAGAGGCTTCGCGATCTTAGAAAAGTTTTCAACGAATCTTCGGCAGTTGCTTGCGAGACCGAGGAAGCTACGGAGTTGCTTCACATTCTGAGGAGGTTCCCAATTCACAATTGCAGACACCTTCTCAGGATTCACGGCAATGCCCTTGGCAGAGATGATATGACCAAGATAAAGAACCTCATCGAGCCAAAATTGACACTTGGAGAACTTGGCGTAGAACTGGTGTTCCCTCAGCTTATCAAGAACCAAACGCAAGTGCTTGGCATGATCTTCCTTGTTCTTCGAGAAAACCAGGATGTCGTCGAGATAGACCAAAACGAAGTCATTGGTGTAGGCGTTGAAAATGAAGTTCATCATGCGAGAGAAAGTCGGAGGAGCATTGAAGAGGCCAAAAGACTTGACAGTGTATTCATATGACCCATAGCTTGTCCTGAAGGCCATCTTGGGAATATCTTGCTCACGAATTCGAATCTGATGATAACCCATACGGAGATCAAGCTTGGAGAATACTTGGGCACCTTTGAGTTGTTCGAACAGCTCGTTGATGTTGGGAAGTGGGTATTTGTTCTTGATGGTCTTCTTGTTCAATGGACGGTAATCAACACAAAGTCGGTCTGTTCCATCCTTCTTCTTCACAAAAAGAACACCACAACCCCAGGGAGAAGAACTAGGCCGGATGAGACCCATTCTTTCTTGAACATCGAGTTTCTTCTTCAGCTCCTTCAACTCTTCAGGTCCGAGCTTGTAAGGACGCTCGCACACAGGTTCCGTACCAGGCTCAAGATCAATAACAAATTCAACTGGCCGGTGCGGAGGCATTCCTGGAAGCTCTTCTGGGAAGATGTCTTGATATTCGCAAACAACTGGAATCTGCGAGATAGCATCGAGTTCACCCTTCTCATTGAGAGAGAACAGACGGATGGTATCATCACGAGCGGCAAAGACAATTACATCCTCAGATGAATGAGTCAATTGAATCTGCCTGGCAGCACAATCAAGATGTGCCTTGTGCTTAGAAAGCCAATCCATTCCGAGAATAAGATCAATATCCGAGTTACCAAGAACCATAGGAGAAGAAAGGAACTTGTAATCGCCCAAGGTGATAGTAACATCCGGAGCCATCGTTTTGGTGTTCATGAACAAACCCGGAGAAGAAACCGCTATCGCCTTAGGAAAATCAATAGTATGCACATCATGCCTTGATGCAAAATGCTTCGATAGAAATGATAAAGATGCACCAGTGTCAAAAAGAACTTTTGCGGGAATGTCATTAACAGGAAGGTTACCCATAATCACATCTGGCGAGTCCTCTGCCTGAGCTGCATTCAGCAAGTTGACCTTGGCGGACTTGGGGTTATGCTTGACCACAGCTGTACTTGCCGATCTCACGGGAGGAGGAGGAGGAAGACGCCTCTGGTTGAAACACTTGTTGGCATAGTGACCCTTCTGTTGGCACTTGTTGCATGTGACCTCTGAAAGCGGACGGTGGTACAGAGCACTCGATCTTGGAGCTTGAGACGAAGTCTTTTTCTGAAAGCCAGGGTTGGGTGGGTGGGAAGAACCACTGCCACCTTTGCTCTTCTGATGCGGCTGGCGGAACGGAGGAGGAGGAAGCCAATACTTCTGCTGCTTGGCCACTTGAGTAGAGGAAGAAGGAGTAGCATCTTTGACTCGCTTCTTAGAAGCATCACACCTCAACTGAGCAGCCTCTTGCATCAGTGCCATGTTGTAGAACTCATCGTACCTCAAGGGCTCAAAGAGAACAAGAGCGAGCTGAATTTCTTCTCTGAGACCACCCCTGAACTGGTATATCATGCTCTTCTCATCAGGTACGCCCTGCTTGGCAAAGCAGGCGAGCTTCTGGAACAACTTGTTGTAGTCATAGACAGACAAAGAGCCTAGCTTCAGGTTGCGGAATTCCTCACGCTTACTTTTAGTCACACTCTGAGGAATGTGATGAGCTCCGAAATCTTGACGGAATTCATCCCAAGTGATCAGACGACCACCTCTGGAATCCTTGTACTGCTGGAACCATTCTGCAGCTTGATCTTTGAGTTGGAAGGAAGCGAACTCTACGAAATCTTCAGGCCTGACGTTACTGCACTCAAAATGCTTGGACAGATCCACAAGCCAATCATCAGCATCGGTTGCCTCAACACAATTGCTGAACGTCTTTGGCCCATTAGCAAGGAACTGGTTCAGTGTAGCAAAATGATTCTGATTGTTGCCTTGATTCCCTTGGTTGCCTTGGTTGCGCTCTTGGAGGATTTGCATGATCAACTGTGTGTTTGCATTGGTTGCGGCCATCACAGCTTGCCATGCCTCCGGAGGAGGTGGAGGTGGTGGCGGATGAGGATTCGGAGTCGTGCGCGTTGGAGGAGCCATCCTGAAGAGGTTGACATCCATTAGCACATTGATAGACAAATATTGAAGTTGAATCCAACGGAATGAAAATTGCAACATAAAGTCTTCACATCCGAACAAAATGAACGAATGCAATCCTCTTGAAATGGTCACATATCCATAAATTGCGAAGCCACGTAGAATTAGGTAGAAGAAGTAAATCAACAAGGTACGGATCAAGAACGAATAATCGGTAAGAAATCCCAATCTCAAACCAATATCCGTGGGAGAAGAACTAGAGCTACAAGAATTCCCACCTATGAAACTCCCGAACCTTTCCGGTTATGCAATCAGGTGTTGGGGATACAGGGGAAGCATAATATCTCACCCAAACTAGCAAATCCTACATCCAGCTGTATCCATCCTTCAACACATAACTGAGAAAAACTTCGGAAACCATCTACCTCAACCTTCGAAAAGCATCTGTTATACAAGTTATGGCGATACTCCTGAACTCCCGCCCCAGTACTGGGTGGCGTCGAGATTATCTCACCAACGAACTGCATAAAAGAGATTTTCGATGTCAGCGTACTAAACTCAGGTATTCCAGAACTGCAACGATAAAATTATGATGACAACACCTCAGAGCTCAACTCCCTGGGACACTTCCACTAAACCCCTGACAGGAGGCACCAAGACAATGTTCTCATCATAAAACCATCGGAACGATTCCAAGATACCCGCGTGATCCTAAAAAAATTAGTGAAATTTGAGAAGAGAAGAGTCAAAACTCTACGTCAGGGTGCCTTACCAGAGCGATGAGGAGACTGGGAAGTAAAAAGAATTCCTAAGCTCTCTGATATATAAATCCTAAAAGACTCAAAACATTTTTCTAGACACAACTCGGCCGCTAAAAATGATCAATCAGTGGGGGCTCCTAAGGTCGTGGAAGGCTCTGATTACCAACTTGTAACACCCTTGATGCGACTATATCTCCCACGTGTCGAGGCACGACTTAGCGGCATAATCGCATTGAAGGCATATGTCGCAAGTCAGGCAATCATCACAAACATCCCATGTAATATAGATAATAAAAGGGATAACATAGTTGGCTTACACTCACCACGTCAATCAAGTACATAAATAACATACATCATCCAAACACTCATGGCCCGACTACGGCGCCAAAATAAAAGATAACCCAACAAGCGACATGGTCCCGATCACCCCAATTGGGCACCACTACTGATCATCAGGAAAATAAACATAGTAACGCTGAGAGTCCTCGTCGTACTCCCACTTGAGCTCAAGCGCGCCATCTGGAGTTGTATCATCTGGCCCTGCATCTGGTGTAATAGTAATCTGTGAGCCACAGGGACTCAGCAATCTCGCACCCTCGCGATCATGACTATTTAAGCTTAATAGGTAGGGTAAGGTAAGTATATGTGGAGCTGCAGCACGCGACTAGCATATATGGTGGCTAACTTATTCGCAAAAGAGAGCGAGAAGAGGAGGCAAAGCGCGAGCGAGAAACTAGAGGACAACCTGCGCAAGCATTACTCCAACACCGTGTCCACTTCCCGGACTCCGCCGAGAAGAGGCAATCACGGTAACACACTCGGTTGATTCGTTTTAATTAAGTTAATGTTTAAGTTATCCACAACCGGACATTAACAAATTTCCATCTGCCCATAACCGCGGGCACGGCTTTCGAAAGTTCAAAACCCTGCAGGGGAGTCCCAACTTATCCCATGACAAGCTCTCACGGTCAACGAAGGAATAGACCTCCTCCCAAGACGTTCCGATCAGACTCGGTATCTCGGTTCTTCAAGACATTTCGACAGGTTAAAACAAGACCAGCAACACCACCCAGATGTGCCGACAAATCCTGATAGGAGCTGTACATATCTCGTTCTCAGGGCACACCGGATGAGCAAGACGTCAGGTAGGCCATCCCAGAGTTGCCCCTGGTAGCCCCGGACATCGCTCGGTTGGACCAACACTCGGAGGAGCACTGGCCCGAGGGGTTTAAAATAAGATGACCCTCGGGCTCCGGAAACCCAAGGGAAAAAGAGGCTAGGTGGCAAATGGTAAAACCAAGGTTGGGCATTGCCGGAAAAGCTTTAATCAAGACGAACTATCAAGGGGTTCCCATTATAACCCAACCGCGTAAGGAACGCAAAATCCGGGAACATAACACCGATATGATGGAAACTAGGGCGGCAAGAGTGGAACAAAACACTAGGCGAGAGGCCGAGCCTTCCACCCTTTACCAAGTATATAGATGCATTAGGATAACATGGCAATATAATGATATCCCAACAAGTAAATAAATGTTCCAACAAGGAACGGTCTCCAATCTTCACCTGCAACTAGCAACGCTATAAGAGGGGCTGAGCAAAGCGGTAACATAGCCAATCAATGGTTTGCTAGGACAATGGTGGGTTAGAGGCTGAACATGGCAATTTGGGAGGCTTGAAAGCAAGTGGTAGGCATCGTAGCATTGGCATAGCAAAAGAGCGAGCAAACTAGCATAGCAAAGATAGTAGTGATTTCGAGGGTATGATCATCTTGCCTGCAAAGTTGTCAGAGTTGACTGGATCCTCGAAAGAAAACTCAACGGGCTCCTCATTAGCGAACTCGTCTCCCGGCTCTACCCAAACAAGACAAATAAGCAACAAGAACACAATCAACCACGTGCAAGGATCAAACAAGATGATGCAAACATGGTATGCTATGCGGGATGCTTATGCAAGATATGACAGCACATGCATGAACCTGGCCTCAACTTGTAAAACCAAGTGTGCCACTGGAAAGATGAGATGAAATCGCTTGAAAACTATATAAAGATCACCGGAATCGGAGTTACGGTTTGGAAATGGCAAGCGATTCAAATATGGCACCGGTTTGCGATTTACAGCAAGTAGGCATCTAAATGCAATGAGATGAACATGCTACAGCACTCAAACATGGCATCGAAATACATGGCAGGGATGCATTCAAGATGCTTAACAAAAGGCTAGCACTGAGCCACGGCCAATTCATCCATTAACAGGTTCAAACAAGCATGGCAAAATGCAAATGGTAAAACAGATCTCAGACTTAGTGAAATTAACACTTGTCTGGAATTTCAGATCAGGTAGCCCTCTTCGGAGCAACAAAACTATATGCTACAGGACCTGAACACGGCAAAGTAAGACATGGCATGGAGCTACTCAAATAGCTTAACAAAAGTCCCTTAGTGAGCTTGAGCCAAAAGGGATCACAAAATACATTTGCAAGCATGTGAAAATAGCAAAAACATAATCAGTTTTCAGACTTAGTGAAAACTGGGACATGCTGAAACATAACTCAAGTAGGCATGTTTACGAGCTCGATGCACTCACTACGGTGCAAGTCATGGCAGGACAAGCATACATTCATTAAGAAGGCACAAAATTCAAGCTAGACATGGCAAGAACAATGGCATAACATGCACGGATCAACTACAACAACATCGGCAAAATCGCAAACAAGTTGACGATCTGCCTAGATTCACAACGAAGCAAAAGTAGAGCTCGATTGACTCAAGCTAGGGTGCTCCATAATTGCAAACAAAGGCATGGATGGATAGAGCACTACAATATTAACAAAACTCCTTTACTGATCATCCTCAAAAGAGGCACGGATCACTAGGAAACAACATGAACATATGGCATCATGAGGTAAATAATCCCAGGAATTAGTGAAATTACTAAGTCCCTGAAAACGGAGTTACCGGGTGCCTCACTTTGCAAGCTTGCACTAGTCACCACACACATCACAAAAATACATGGGTTGCACCTCTGGAAAGATAACAAAACCCCTAACAAAACATATGTAGAGCTCATGGGCATATCATGCACACAATAATCATGGCAAAAATGACAAATGTCTAAGATGGAGTAGCAGATCTGACAAATAACTCAAGTAGCCCTCTTCTAACAGCATTTCGGGCATCAAGATGAACTCAAATGCAAATGATGTAATGGAATGAAATGATGTACTCTCTGAGGTGAACATTTTGATATGCTATATGCCCGGATCGGAGCTCGGATGCGGAGTTATAGCCTGACGAACATGGGCACTTGAACAGGAAAAATGTCGGGGACTTAGTAGAAATCGACCTCCCGGATCTAGGGTTCGTCCGGCACGTGAACCGAGGCGAACTCCGGCGAGGTACTGTACACCGGTGAGGACGAGGACGGCGGCGGCCGGGGTCGGCGGCGGCGGATCCGGCTCTCCCACGCCCGGATCCGGCCGGGAACGAGGTCGGGGACGACGGCGAGGTGGCGGTGGCGGCCGGCGGGATCCGCGAGCGGCGCGGGCGAGCTTGCGCGGCGGGGCGGCGAGCTTGCGCGGCGGGGCGGTGAGCTTGCGCGGCGGCGCGGCGCGCCAGAGTCGAGGGAGGCGACGGCGCTCGGGCGCGGGGAGCTGGGAGGCGCGGGCGGCGGCGGATGGGCTCGCGGGCCTCGGGCGGCGGCAGGCGGCAGACGCCACATGGCGGGACGCCACTGGTGCGGGCGGCGGAGGCGATTTTGTCCGGCGCCGGCGGACACGTCCGGCGCGGCGCGAGGTGGATTTAGGGTTTCGGGGAGAGGGGATCCGGGATATCTCGAGGGGAACCTATTTATAGGCATAGAGGGAGCTAGGAGAGTCCAAATGAAGTGCGGTTTTCGGCCACGCGATCGGGATCAAACGCTCTAGATGATGGAGCAGAGTTAGGTGGGTTTTGGGCCAATTGGAGGGGTGTTGGGCTGCAACACACACGAGGCCTTTTCGGTCCCTCGGTTAACCGTTGGAGCATCAAACGAAGTCCAAATGATACGAAACTTGACAGGCGGTCTACCGGTAGTAAACCAAGGCCGCTTGGCAAGTCTCGGTCCAATCCGGAAATGTTCAATCCCCACACATGAAAGAAAGGTAGAATTGACCACCGGAGGAGAACGAAGCGCCGGAATGCAAAACGGACAACGGGGAAAATGCTCGAATGCATGAGACGGACACGTATGCAAATGCAATGCACATGATGACATGATATGAGATGCATGACAACGATAACAACACACGGAGACAAAGACCCGAACCCGCGAAAATAAATTAACTTAAAGCCGGAAACGACAAGAGTTGGATTACATATTGGGAAAGTCATATCAGGGTGTTACAACACTCCACTACTACGAAAAGATCTCGTCCCGAGATCTAGGACTGAAAGAACACCGGGTACTCAGAACGGAGGTGATCCTCGCGTTCCCAGGTAGCTTCACAGTCGGAATGGTGTGACCACTTGACTTTGAGGAACTTGATCGACTTGTTGCGAGTCTTGCGTTCAGTCTCTTCAAGGATAGCAACGGGGTGCTCACGATAGGAGAGATCTTCTTGGAGCTCAATGTCCTCGAAGTTGATGGTGCGGTCAGGCGTCTTGAAGCACTTTCGGAGCTGAGAGACATGGAACACATCATGAACATTTGCAAAGTTTGAAGGAAGCTCAAGTTGATAGGCGAGGTCGCCTCTGTTGCTGACAATCTTGAAAGATCCCACGTATCTAGGGGCAAGCTTCCCTTTGATACCGAAGCGATGAGTCCCTTTCATAGGAGAGACGCGGAGGTAAACATGATCTCCGATCTCGAAAGCCAAATCACGGTGCTTACTATCATAGTAGCTCTTCTGGCGGGATTGGGCTGCTTTGAGGTTATCACGAATGACTTTGCACATTTCTTCAGCCTCTGTGATTAAGTCATTTCCCAAAAGCTGACGTTCACCGGTTTCGGACCAGTTGAGAGGGGTACGACACTTCCTGCCATACAGAATTTCAAATGAGGCCTTGCCCAAACTTGCTTGAAAACTGTTGTTGTAGGATAATTCGCATAAGGAAGACAATCCTCCCACTTCATGCCGAAGGAGATCACACAAGCCCTGAGCATATCTTCAAGAATCTGGTTGACACGCTCAACTTGGCCGCTTGTTTCAGGATGGAAAGCTGTGCTGAAGCGGATGTTGGTGCCCATGGCCTTCTGAAAAGAATCCCTAAACTTGGAGGTAAAGATGCTGCCACGGTCTGAAGATATCACTTGAGGAATACCGTGCAGAGAGATAATTCGAGAGGTGTAGAGTTCCGCCAATTGAACTGCAGTAATTGACTCTTTGGTAGGCAGAAAGTGAGCCACTTTAGTGAGTTTGTCAATGACAACGAATATAGCATCATTGCCATGCTTGGACTTTGAAAACCCAGTCACGAAGTCCATCTCTATGTGGTCAAACTTCCATTCTGGAATGGCAAGAGGTTGGAGGAGACCAGCTGGCCTTTGGTGTTCTGCCTTCACTCTTCTGTAGACATCACATTCATTCACAAACTAAGCAATCTCGCGCTTCATTCGAGTCCACCAATAAGCCTGCTTAAGGTCCTGATACATCTTCGTGCTCCCAGGGTGGATGGAGAGGAGAGAATTATGAGCCTCATTCATGATCACTTTACGAAGTTCACCTTTGGGCACAACAATACGATCCTCGAAGAAGAGAGTGTCCTTGTCATCAAGGCGGTAGCACTTGTACTTGGGTTGGCTCTTGGCAATCCCAATCTTCACCTTTTTCACCATAGCATCAAGAAGCTGGGCTTGGCGAATCTGGTCTTCCAAGGTAGGAGAGACTTGAAGGTTGGCGAGGAAACCTTGAGGAACAACTTGCAGATTAAGTTTGCGGAAAGCTTCACAAAGCTCGGGTTGATAAGGCTTGAGAATCAGACTATTGCAATAAGCCTTTCTGCTCAATGCGTCAGCAATCACATTGGCCTTGCCTGGAGTATACTCAATACTCGGATTATACTCTTGAATCATTTCGACCCATCGAGTTTGCCTGAGGTTGAGATTAGGCTGAGTGAAGATGTACTTGAGACTCTTGTGATCAGTGAAAATGTCCACTTTTCTTCCCAATAGAAGATGTCTCCAAGTCAAAAGAGCATGCACAACTGCCGCCAACTCAAGATCATGAGTGGGGTAGTTCTTCTCGTTGGGCTTCAACTGGCGAGAGGTATAAGCAACAACTTTCTTCTCTTGCATCAACACTGCGCCAAGACCTTGGAGAGAGGCATCACAAAAGACCTCGTACGGTTTGGATTCATCAGGCGGAGTCAGAACTGGAGCAGTGATCAATTTCTCTTTCAAAGTGTTGAAAGCAATATCACACTCCGGAGACCAAACGTACTTGATGTGCTTCTGGAGGAGATTTGAGAGAGGCTTCGCGATCTTAGAAAAGTTTTCAACGAATCTTCGGCAGTTGCTTGCGAGACCGAGGAAGCTACGGAGTTGCTTCACATTCTGAGGAGGTTCCCAATTCACAATTGCAGACACCTTCTCAGGATTCACGGCAATGCCCTTGGCAGAGATGATATGACCAAGATAAAGAACCTCATCGAGCCAAAATTCACACTTGGAGAACTTGGCGTAGAACTGGTGTTCCCTCAGCTTATCAAGAACCAAACGCAAGTGCTTGGCATGATCTTCCTTGTTCTTCGAGAAAACCAGGATGTCGTCGAGATAGACCAAAACGAAGTCATTGGTGTAGGCGTTGAAAATGAAGTTCATCATGCGAGAGAAAGTCGGAGGAGCATTGACGAGGCCAAAAGACTTGACAGTGTATTCATATGACCCATAGCTTGTCCTGAAGGCCATCTTGGGAATATCTTGCTCACGAATTCGAATCTGATGATAACCCATACGGAGATCAAGCTTGGAGAATACTTGGGCACCTTTGAGTTGTTCGAACAGCTCGTTGATGTTGGGAAGTGGGTATTTGTTCTTGATGGTCTTCTTGTTCAATGGACGGTAATCAACACAAAGTCGGTCTGTTCCATCCTTCTTCTTCACAAAAAGAACACCACAACCCCACGGAGAAGAACTAGGCCGGATGAGACCCATTCTTTCTTGAACATCGAGTTTCTTCTTCAGCTCCTTCAACTCTTCAGGTCCGAGCTTGTAAGGACGCTCGCACACAGGTTCCGTACCAGGCTCAAGATCAATAACAAATTCAACTGGCCGGTGCGGAGGCATTCCTGGAAGCTCTTCTGGGAAGACGTCTTGATATTCGCAAACAACTGGAATCTGCGAGATAGCATCGAGTTCACCCTTCTCATTGAGAGAGAACAGACGGATGGTATCATCACGAGCGGCAAAGACAATTACATCCTCAGATGAATGAGTCAATTGAATCTGCCTGGCAGCACAATCAAGATGTGCCTTGTGCTTAGAAAGCCAATCCATTCCGAGAATAAGATCAATATCCGAGTTACCAAGAACCATAGGAGAAGAAAGGAACTTGTAATCGCCCAAGGTGATAGTAACATCCGGAGCCATCGTTTTGGTGTTCATGAACAAACCCGGAGAAGAAACCGCTATCGCCTTAGGAAAATCAATAGTATGCACATCATGCCTTGATGCAAAATGCTTCGATAGAAATGATAAAGATGCACCAGTGTCAAAAAGAACTTTTGCGGGAATGTCATTAACAGGAAGGTTACCCATAATCACATCTGGCGAGTCCTCTGCCTGAGCTGCATTCAGCAAGTTGACCTTGGCGGACTTGGGGTTATGCTTGACCACAGCTGTACTTGCCGATCTCACGGGAGGAGGAGGAGGAAGACGCCTCTGGTTGAAACACTTGTTGGCATAGTGACCCTTCTGTTGGCACTTGTTGCATGTGACCTCTGAAAGCGGACGGTGGTACAGAGCACTCGATCTTGGAGCTTGAGACGAAGTCTTTTTCTGAAAGCCAGGGTTGGGTGGGTGGGAAGAACCACTGCCACCTTTGCTCTTCTGATGCGGCTGGTGGAACGGAGGAGGAGGAAGCCAATACTTCTGCTGCTTGGCCACTTGAGTAGAGGAAGAAGGAGTAGCATCTTTGACTCGCTTCTTAGAAGCATCACACCTCAACTGAGCAGCCTCTTGCATCAGTGCCATGTTGTAGAACTCATCGTACCTCAAGGGCTCAAAGAGAACAAGAGCGAGCTGAATTTCTTCTCTGAGACCACCCCTGAACTGGTATATCATGCTCTTCTCATCAGGTACGCCCTGCTTGGCAAAGCAGGCGAGCTTCTGGAACAACTTGTTGTAGTCATAGACAGACAAAGAGCCTAGCTTCAGGTTGCGGAATTCCTCACGCTTACTTTTAGTCACACTCTGAGGAATGTGATGAGCTCCGAAATCTTGACGGAATTCATCCCAAGTGATCAGACGACCACCTCTGGAATCCTTGTACTGCTGGAACCATTCTGCAGCTTGATCTTTGAGTTGGAAGGAAGCGAACTCTACGAAATCTTCAGGCCTGACGTTACTGCACTCAAAATGCTTGGACAGATCCACAAGCCAATCATCAGCATCGGTTGCCTCAACACAATTGCTGAACGTCTTTGGCCCATTAGCAAGGAACTGGTTCAGTGTAGCAAAATGATTCTGATTGTTGCCTTGATTCCCTTGGTTGCCTTGGTTGCGCTCTTGGAGGATTTGCATGATCACCTGTGTGTTTGCATTGGTTGCGGCCATCACAGCTTGCCATGCCTCCGGAGGAGGTGGAGGTGGTGGCGGATCAGGATTCGGAGTCGTGCGCGTTGGAGGAGCCATCCTGAAGAGGTTGACATCCATTAGCACATTGATAGACAAATATTGAAGCTGAATCCAATGGAATGAAAATTGCAACATAAAGTCTTCACATCCGAACAAAATGAACGAATGCAATCCTCTTGAAATGGTCACATATCCATAAATTGCGAAGCCACGTAGAATTAGGTAGAAGAAGTAAATCAACAAGGTACGGATCAAGAACGAATAATCGGTAAGAAATCCCAATCTCAAACCAATATCCGTGGGAGAAGAACTAGAGCTACAAGAATTCCCACCTATGAAACTCCCGAACCTTTCCGGTTATGCAATCAGGTGTTGGGGATACAGGGGAAGCATAATATCTCACCCAAACTAGCAAATCCTACATCCAGCTGTATCCATCCTTCAACACATAACCGAGAAAAACTTCGGAAACCATCTACCTCAACCTTCGAAAAGCATCCGTTATACAAGTTATGGCGATACTCCTGAACTCCCGCCCCAGTACTGGGTGGCGTCGAGGTTATCTCACCAACGAACTGCATAAAAGAGATTTTCGATGTCGACGTACTAAACTCAGGTATTCCAGAACTGCAACGATAAAATTATGATGACAACACCTCAGAGCTCAACTCCCTGGGACACTTCCACTAAACCCCTGACAGGAGGCACCAAGACAATGTTCTCATCATAAAACCATCGAAACGATTCCAAGATACCCGCGTGATCCTAAAAAAAAATTAGTGAAATTTGAGAAGAGAAGAGTCAAAACTCTACGTCAGGATGCCTTACCAGAGCGATGAGGAGACTGGGGAGTAAAAAAGAATTCCTAAGCTCTCTGATATATAATTCCTAAAAGACTCAAAACATTTTTCTAGACACAACTCGGCCGCTAAAAACGATCAATCAGTGGGGGCTCCTAAGGTCGTGGAAGGCTCTGATTACCAACTTGTAACACCCTTGATGCGACTATATCTCCCACGTGTCGAGGCATGACTTAGAGGCATAATCGCATTGAAGGCATATGTCGCAAGTCAGGCAATCATCACAAACATCCCATGTAATATAGATAATAAAAGGGATAACATAGTTGGCTTACACTCACCAGGTCAATCAAGTACATAAATAACATACATCATCCAAACACTCATGGCCCGACTACGGCGCCAAAATAAAAGATAACCCAACAAGCGACATGGTCCCGATCACCCCAATTGGGCACCACTACTGATCATCAGGAAAATAAACATAGTAACGCTGAGAGTCCTCGTCGTACTCCCACTTGAGCTCAAGCGCGCCATCTGGAGTTGTATCATCTGGCCCTGCATCTGGTGTAATAGTAATCTGTGAGCCACAGGGACTCAGCAATCTCGCACCCTCGCGATCATGACTATTTAAGCTTAATAGGTAGGGTAAGGTAAGTATATGTGGAGCTGCAGCACGCGACTAGCATATATGGTGGCTAACTTATTTGCAAAAGAGAGCGAGAAGAGGAGGCGAAGCGCGAGCGAGAAACTAGAGGACAACCTGCGCAAGCATTACTCCAACACCGTGTCCACTTCCCGGACTCCGCCGAGAAGAGGCAATCACGGTAACACACTCGGTTGATTCATTTTAATTAAGTTAATGTTTAAGTTATCTACAACCGGACATTAACAAATTCCCATCTGCCCATAACCGCGGGCACGGCTTTCGAAAGTTCAAAACCCTGCAGGGGAGTCCCAACTTATCCCATGACAAGCTCTCACGGTCAACGAAGGAATAGACCTCCTCCCAAGACGTTCCGATCACACTCGGTATCTCGGTTCTTGAAGACATTTCGACAGGTTAAAACAAGACCAGCAACACCACCCAGATGTTCCGACAAATCCTGATAGGAGCTGTACATATCTCGTTCTCAGGGCACACCGGATGAGCAAGACGTCGGGTAGGCCAGCCCAGAGTTGCCCCTGGTTGCCCCAGACATCGCTCGGTTGGACCAACACTCAGAGGAGCACTGGCCCGGGGGGTTTAAAATAAGATGACCCTCGGGTTCCGGAAACCCAAGGGAAAAAGAGGCTAGGTGGCAAATGGTAAAACCAAGGTTGGGCATTGCCGGAAAAGCTTTAATCAAGACGAACTATCAAGGGGTTCCCATTATAACCCAACCGCGTAAGGAACGCAAAATCCGGGAACATAACACCGATATGATGGAAACTAGGGCGGCAAGAGTGGAACAAAACACTAGGTGAGAGGCCGAGCCTTCCACCCTTTACCAAGTATATAGATGCATTAGGATAACATGGCAATATAATGATATCCCAACAAGTAAATAAATGTTCCAACAAGGAACGGTCTCCAATCTTCACCTGCAACTAGCAACGCTATAAGAGGGGCTGAGCAAAGTGGTAACATAGCCAATCAATGGTTTGCTAGGACAATGGTGGGTTAGAGGCTGAACATGGCAATTTGGGAGGCTTGAAAGCAAGTGGTAGGCATCGTAGCATTGGCATAGCAAAAGAGCGAGCAAACTAGCATAGCAAAGGTAGTAGTGATTTCGAGGGTATGATCATCTTGCCTGCAAAGTTGTCAGAGTTGACTAGATCCTCGAAAGCAAACTCAACGGGCTCCTCATTAGCGAACTCGTCTCCCGGCTCTACCCAAACAAGACAAATAAGCAACAAGAACACAATCAACCACGTGCAAGGATCAAACAAGATGATGCAAACATGGTATGCTATGCGGGATGCTTATGCAAGATATGACAGCACATGCATGAACCTGGCCTCAACTTGGAAAACCAAGTGTGCCACTGGAAAGATGAGATGAAATCGCTTGAAAACTATATAAAGATCACCGGAATCGGAGTTACGGTTTGGAAATGGCAAGCGATTCAAATATGGCACCGGTTTGCGATTTACAGCAAGTAGGCATCTAAATGCAATGAGATGAACATGCTACAACACTCAAACATGCCATCGAAATACATGGCAGGGATGCATTCAAGATGCTTAACAAAAGGCTAGCACTTAGCCACGGCCAATTCATCCATTAACAGGTTCAAACAAGCATGGCAAAAATGCAAATGGTAAAACAGATCTCAGACTTAGTGAAATTAACACTTGTCTGGAATTTCAGATCAGGTAGCCCTCTTCGGAGCAACAAAACTATATGCTACAGGACCTGAACACGGCAAAGTAAGACATGGCATGGGGCTACTCAAATAGCTTAACAAAAGTCCCTTAGTGAGCTTGAGCCAAAAGGGATCACAAAATACATTTGCAAGCATGTGAAAATAGCAAAAACATAATCAGTTTTCAGACTTAGTGAAAACTGGGACATGCTGAAACATAACTCAAGTAGGCATGTTTACGAGCTCGATGCACTCACTACGGTGCAAGTCATGGCAAGACAAGCATACATTCATTAAGAAGGCACAAAATTCAAGCTAGACATGGCAAGAACAATGGCATAACATGCACGGATCAACTACAACAACATCGGCAAAATGGCAAACAAGTTGACGATCTGCCTAGATTCACAACGAAGCAAAAGTAGAGCTCGATTGACTCAAGCTAGGGTGCTCCATAATTGCAAACAAAGGCATGGATGGATAGAGCACTACAATATTAACAAAACTCCTTTACTGATCATCCTCAAAAGAGGCACGGATCACTAGGAAACAACATGAACATATGGCATCACGAGATAAATAATCCGAGGACAGTGAAATTACTAAGTCCCTGAAAACAGAGTTACCGGGTGCCTCACTTTGCAAGCTTGCACTAGTCACCACACACATCACAAAAATACATGGGTTGCACCTCTCGAAAGATAACAAAACCCATAACAAAACATATGTAGAGCTCATGGGCATATCATGCACACAATAATCATGGCAAAAATGACAAATGTCTAAGATGGAGTAGCAGATCTGACAAATAACTCAAGTAGCCCTCTTCTAACAGCATTTCGGGCATCAATATGAACTCAAATGAAAATGATGCAATGGAATGAAATGATGTACTCTCTGATATGAACATTTTGATATGCTATATGCCCAAATCGGAGCTACGGATGCGGAGTTATAGCCTGACGAACATGGGCACTTGAACAGGAAAAATGTCAGGGACTTAGTAGAAATCGACCTCCCAGATCTAGGGTTCGTCCGGCGCGCGAACCGAGGTGAACTCCGGCGAGGTACTGTACATCGGCGAGGACGAGGACGGCGGCGGCCGGGGTCGGCGGCGGCGGATCCGGCTCTCCCACGCCCGGATCTAGCCGGGAACGAGGTCGGGGACGGCGGCGAGGTGGCGGTGGCGGCCGGCGGGATCCGCGGGCGGCGCGGGCGAGCTTGCGCGGCGGGGCGGCGCGCCAGAGTCAAGGGAGGCGGCGGCGCTCGGGCGCGGGGAGCTGGGAGGCGCGGGCGGCGGCGGATGGGCTCGCGGGGGCCCCGAATGGGCCTCGCGGGCCTCGGGCGGCGGCGGGACGCCACTGGTGCGGGCGGCGGCGGCGATTTTGTCCGGCGCCGGCGGACACGTCCGGCGCGGCGCGAGGTGGATTTAGGGTTTCGGGGAGAGGGGATCCGGGATATCTCGAGGGGAACCTATTTATAGGCATAGAGGGAGCTAGGAGAGTCCAAATGAGGTGCGGTTTTTGGCCACGCGATCGGGATCAAACGCTCTAGATGATGGAGCAGAGTTAGGTGGGTTTTGGGCCAAATTGGAGGGGTGTTGGGCTGCAACACACACGAGGCCTTTTCGGTCCCTCGGTTAACCGTTGGAGCATCAAACGAAGTCCAAATGATACGAAACTTGACACGCGGTCTACCGGTAGTAAACCAAGGCCGCTTGGCAAGTCTCGGTCCAATCCGGAAATGTTCAATCCCCACACACTAAAGAAAGGTAGAATTGACCACCGGAGGAGAACGAAGCGCCGGAACGCAAAACGGACAACGGGGAAAATGCTCGAATGCATGAGACGGACACGTATGCAAATGCAATGCACATGATGACATGATATGAGATGCATGACAACGATAACAACACACGGAGACAAAGACCCGAACCCACGAAAATAAATTAACTTAAAGCCAGAAACGGCAAGAGTTAGATTACATATTGGGAAAGTCATATCCGGGGTGTTACACACATACCTTGACAAAGTTTTGAAGAAGTTCAAAATGGATTAGGCAAAGAAAGGGTTCTTACCTGTGTTACAAGGTGTGAAGTTGAGTAAGACTCAATGTCCGACCACCGCATAAGATAGAGAGAAAATGAAAGATGTTCCCTATGCTTCAGCCATAGGCTCTATCATGTATGCAATGCTGTGTACCAGACATGATGTGTGCCTTGCTATAAGTCTAGCAGGGAGGTACCAAAGTAATCTTGAAGTGGATCACTGGACAGCGGTCAAGAACATCCTGAAGTACCTGAAAAGGACTAAGGATATGGTTCTCATATATGGAGGTGACAAAGAGCTCATCATAAATGGTTACGTTGATGCAAGCTTTGACACTGATCCGGATGATTCTAAATCACAAACTGGATACGTGTTTATATTGAACGGTGGAGCTGTCAGTTGGTGCAGTTCTAAACAAAGCGTCGTGGCGGGATCTACATGTGAAGCGGAGTACATAGCTGCTTCGGAAGCAGCAAATGAAGGAGTCTGGATGAAGGAGTTCATATCCGATCTAGGTGTCATACCTAGTGCATCGGGTCCAATGAAAATCTTTTGTGACAATACTGGTGCAATTGCCTTGGCGAAGGAATCCAGATTTCACAAGAGAACCAAGCACATCAAGAGACGCTTCAATTCCATTCGGGATTTAGTCCAAGTGGGAGACATAGAAATTTGCACGATACATACGGATCTGAATGTTGCAGACCCGATGACTAAGCCTCTTCCACGAGCAAAACATGATCTGCACCAAGGCTCCATGGGTGTTAGAATCATTACTATGTAATCTAGATTATTGACTCTAGTGCAAGTGGGAGACTGAAGGAAATATGCCCTAGAGGCAATAATAAAGTTATTATTTTATTTCCTTATATCATGATAAATGTTTATTATTCATGCTAGAATTGTATTAGCCGGAAACATAATACATGTGTGAGTACATAGACAAAACAGAGTGTCACTAGTATGCCTCTACTTGACTAGCTCGTTGATCAAAGATGGTTATGTTTCCTAACCATAGACATAAGTTGTCATTTGATTAACGGGATCACATCATTAGGAGAATGATGTGATTGACTTGACCCATTCCGTTAGCTTAGCACTTGATCGTTTAGTTTGTTGCTATTGCTTTCTTCATAACTTATACATGTTCCTATGACTATGAGATTATGCAACTCCCGTTTACCGGAGGAACACTTTGTGTGCTACCAAACGTCACAACGTAACTGGGTGATTATAAAGGTGCTCTACAGGTGTCTCCGATGGTGTTTGTTGAGTTGGCATAGATCGAGATTAGGATTTGTCACTCCGATTGTCGGAGAGGTATCTTTGGGCCCTCTCGGTAAATGCACATCACTTAAGCCTTGCAAGCATTGCAACTAATAAGTTAGTTGCGGGATGATGTATTACGGAACGATTAAAGAGACTTGCCGGTAACGAGATTGAACTAGGTATTGAGATACCAACGATCAAATCTCGGGCAAGTAACATACCGATGACAAAGGGAACAACGTATGTTGTTATGCGGTCTGACCGATAAAGATCTTCGTAGAATATGTGGGAGCCAATATGAGCATCCAGGTTCCGCTATTGGTTATTGACCGGAGACATGTCTCGGCCATGTCTACATAGTTCTCGAACCCGTAGGGTCCGCACGCTTAAAGTTTCGGTGATGATTGTATTATGAGTTTATGTGATTTGATGTACCGAAGGTAGTTCGGAGTCCCGGATGAGATCGGGGACATGACAAGGAGTCTCGAAATGGTCGAGACGTAAAGATCGATATATTGGACGACTATATTCGGACATAGGAAAGGTTCCGAATGATTTAGGTATTTTTGGGGGTACCGAGAAGTTACGGGAATACGAGGAAGAAGTAATGGGCCTCATGGGCCAAGTGGTCGAAGAGAAGAGGCAGGGCGCACGGTCCCCCTAGCCCAAACCGAATTGGACTAGGGGGGTGGCCCCCCTTTCCTCTTTTTCCTCCTTCTCCTTCCTTCTCCTTCTCCTCCTTCCTTTCCTCCTCCTAGTAGGAGTAGGAAAGGGGAGTCCTACTCCTCCTCCTGGCCATACAGGGGCAGGGGACACCTCTAGACACACAAGTTGATCTTCGTGATCGTTTCTTAGTCGTGTGCGGTGCCCCCTTCCACCATATTCCACCTCGGTCATATCGTAGCGGTGCTTAGGCGAAGCCCTGCGTCGGTAGAACATCATCACCGTCATCACACCATCGTGCTAACAAACTCTCCCTCAACACTCGTCTGGATCGGAGCTCGAGGGACGTCACCAAGTTGAACGTGTGCAGAACTCGGAGGTGCCGTACGTTCGGTACTTGGATCGGTCGGATCGGGAAGACGTACGACTACTTCCTCTACATTGTGTCAACGCTTCCGTTGCCGGTCTACGAGGGTACGTAGACAACACTCTCCCCTCTCGTTGCTATGTATCACCATGATCTTGCGTGTGCGTAGGATATTTTTTTTGAAATTACTACGTTCCCCAACACTTTTAGCTTTGGTTGTTAAGTGCTCCTGCTGGTTTCAGTTAAGGTTGTTAAGTACATCTGCTGCTTTTATAGTCTGTTGTGTTTCTTCAGTCCTGTCTTCCTCTAGCTGCCAAAACCAAACCAGCACCGGCGGGGCCGCCTGCTTCAGCCTCCCACGGCTGGCTGCGCCTCAACGCACGCATCGCCGCCCCACCGTCTCCTAAATCGTTAACGCCGACGTCCTCGGCGCGCTTTGGTGCACTCGACGCGGCGCCGCCCTCTCGCGTTGTCAACATGGTCAACAAAGAACAGGAATCGGAAGAAGTACGTGGAGAGGATAATAGTAGGGGCCCACTGAAGACCCACAAGTATAGGGGATCTATCGTAGTCCTTTCGATAAGTAAGAGTGTCGAAGCCAACGAGGAGCAAAAGGAAATGATAAGCGGTTTTCAGCAAGGTATTCTCTACAAGTACTGAAATAAGTGGTAATGGATAGTTTTGTGATAAGATAGATTGTAACGAGCAACAAGTAACAAAAGTAAATAAAGTGCAGCAAGGTGGTCCAATCCTTTTGTAGCAAAGGACAAGCCAGAACAAACTCTTATAATAGGAAAAGCGCTCCCGAGGACACATGGGAATATCGTCAAGCTAGTTTTCATCATGTTCATATGATTCACATTCGATACTTTGATAATTTGATATGTGGGTGGACCGGTGCTTCCATCACCTGCACATAAAGGCAGTATGGTTATTTCCTGGGAATATGATCCTCTGTTCGTCGTCGTTTCCGATGACAACCAGAGTCTCAGGGGCTACTATCTACACAGGGCACACCTAGCATGTGCAGGATTATCAGACATTCTTTTACGTACCTCAAAGCCTGTCAGTAGACTCATAAAAGCCTCATGCAATCCGCTTTCGGCGGACGATATTCTCTCCATCACCATATTCATCATCACACGGTGTTCATCTGAGATGGCCGCTCGCCCCACCAACTCCCTCAGAACATCCGATCGCACGCTAGACGGGGTCGGACTCTTTTGTCTGCTCCCTTCGGGAGCCGGACACTGGGAGCTTCGAGGGTCAATGGGATTATCTTCTGGCCTCACCGGACTCGGAGAGGCCCTCCGCGACGACACTTCAGGGTCGCCCGCTTCTGGAGCGGAGGAGTCCGGAGGAGGCGTTTCACTCTCCATCATCTCTGGAAGAATATCCCCCGAAGATGAGCTCATTTGAGAGGGGCTAAGGCCCAACTTCAAAATATATGCGGTGGTTATTTTCTTAGAAGAAAAGGATGGCATATCTGTACTGTTAAAGGTATTTTGGGTCACTTACGACTCGTGGGAAAATTGATCCCCCCGCGGACTTTGTGCGGCAACAGCGCCCCCCAAGGTGGGACCCTCTGTGGGAGACTTCTTCTCCCGTTTGGAAGCTTCGGCTTCCGAATCCCCGGGCGCGGTCCTTTTCCTCTTCTGGTCGCCTTCCCTCATGGAGACGCTCGCTCCCTCGGCTAGAATGGGCAGCGTTGGGGGCCCGCGTCCGCCCGCATTATCCTCCACAGTATCTTCCTTCAAGGGCTTCGGGCAAGGTGCGGTCTGGAGCATCTTTTCCAATATCGGATTTTCCAAACCCTCAGGGAGGGGGGCCGAACACCGAATCAACTTCGACTTTGTTAGCCAGTCCTGGTCAAAAAGCGAACTCTCAGAAATAACTTCATAACAAAGTAGAGATAGTATGTTCGGCTAGAAGATGCCTTACCTGTTCGGCGGCGCGGTTACTACTCAGACCCTCGTCCTCGGTGATTTCCGGACATTCCATCTGAGGTCTGAAGAATGACTTATACATCTCCTCGTGCGTCGGGCCGAGAAAATTTTGAATAGCACGCGGTCCCTCGGGATTAAACTCCCACAGGCGAAGAGGCCGACGTTTGCAAGGCTGGACTTGACGAACCAGCATAACCTGTCTCACCACAACCAAACCGAAATCTCCATTGAAGAGATCTCGAATGCGGCCTTGCAGTATAGGCACGTCCTTGACTGGACCCCAGCTCAGACCTCTGCTGATCCACGACATCAGCTGTGGTGGGGGCCCGAGCGGAGCACAGGGGGGCCACCCACTTGGCACTTCTAGGAGCCGTGATGTAAAACCACTCCTGTTGCCACGATTCAGACACCTCTGGGAGGGAACCTTTGGGCCATGGAGCTCCCATCATCTTGCGTATTGAGGCACCTCCACACGTTGCATGTTGCCCCTCAACCAGCTTCGGCTTCACTTCAAAGGTCTTGAGCCATAGGCCAAAGTGGGGGGTAACCCGGAGGAAGGCCTCGCACACGACAATAAATGTCGTGATATGAAGAAAGGAGTCCGGAGCTAGATCATGAAAATCTAGCCTGTATTAAAACATCAAACTCCTGGCGAAAGGATCCAGGGCAAGGCCTAGACCTCGGAGGAAGTGGGAAATGAACGCGACATTCTCGTTGGGTTCGGGGGTGGGGACGGCCTGCCCTCGGGGAGGCAGCCGATGCAAAATCTCGGCAGTCAGATATCTGGCCTCCCTCAACTTCTTGATGTCTTCTTCCATGACGGAGGAAGGCATCCATCAGCATTGAAGGCTACATCCGGACATGACTAAATGTTTGGAGCGCCTGACCTGAACTTCGGGTGTTTGAGCTTGAGGTGGGGGAAGGATTCGATTGAGCACGGGAGGGAAAAATAAAAGCCTTGTCCCCTTTATAAAGAGGGTGAATATCAAGCATCCTCTCCATGTCCGTTTGGACTTGCCTATAATCTAGGAGTCCTAGAAGCGGTTGGGTTACCCACGCCCGTATTGATGAGAATCCTGGGATAAGGGGACACGATCTCTGCTTTAACAAGACGTGCCAAGGAAACCGCCTCGCATAAGGCGCTGAGGTGGGATAATGAAATGACTCGGATAAAGGCTTGGCCGTGGTGTGTCACGCTACGGAATACGTCACCAGATTAGATTGGTGTAAATATTATTCTCTCTATGGCAATATGTGGAAACTTATTTTGCAGAGCCAGACACTACCTTTGTGTTCAAAATCTTCTATGAAGTACTTGGAGGAGGAACCCGCCTTGCAATGCTGAAGACAATCTGTGCGCCGGACTCGTCGTCATTGAAGCCTGGTTCAGGGGCTACTGAGGGAGTCCTGGATTAGGGGATGTTCGGATAGCCGGACTATACCTTCAGCGGACTCCTAGACTATGAAGATACAAGATTGAAGACTTCGTCCCGTGTCCGGGAGGGACTTTCCTTGGCGTGGAAGGCAAGCTTGGCGATACGGATATGTAGATCTCCTACCATTGTAACCGACTCTGCATAACCCTAACCCTATCCGTTGTCTATATAAACCGGAGGGTTTTAGTTCGTAGGACAACGTACACATCAACAACCATACCATAGGCTAGCTTCTAGGGTTTAGCCTCCTCGATCTCGTGGTAGATCTACTCTTGTACTACCCATATCATCAATATTAATCAAGCAGGACGTAGGGTTTTACCTCCATCGAGAGGGCCCGAACCTGGGTAAAACTTCGTGTCCCTTGTCTCCTGTTACCATCCGGCCTAGACGCACAGTTCGGGACCCCCTACCCGAGATCTGCCGGTTTTGACACCGACAACGCATCTCAATGGTTTGAGGGTGTCGCAGCACCTCAACGAGGTAAGGGTTGATGACCTTCTCGAAGAACTTGTCTTTGGAAGCACTTGGGGACGTCATGATAATCTAGATCTGTTAGAAAAACAGCTCGAAACAAGAACAAAGGAGGTTTGCGTGATACGGGAGTCAAAACCATCGGGAGGTTATATAATGAATTTTTGCCGACCAAAATATGTAACATGCAAGAAAACGGAGTTCGGAAGGCACACGAGGTGCTCACGAGGTAGGGGGGTGTGCCCAGGGGGGTAGGGCGCGCCCACCACCCTTGTGGGGCCCTCGTGACCTTCCCGGACTGCTACTTATTTATCTAATTTTCTAAATATTCCAAAACGGAGAAATATTGCCTTAAGAATTGTTTTGGAGTCGGTTTACTTACCGTACCACATACCTATTCCTTTTCGGAGTCTGAAACGTTCCGGAAAGTGTCCCTTATGTATCCCTCTGGGGTTACGGTTTCTATAATATTGGTTTCAACATTTATGGGATTACCTGAGATATAATGTTTGATTCTTTGACCGTTTACCACCTTCGGATTTGTGCCTTCGAAGTTGTTGATCTTTATGGCACCGAAACGATAGACCTTTTCGACAACGTAGGGGCCTTCCCATTTAGAGAGAAGTTTGCCTGCAAAAAATCTTAAACGAGAGTTGTATAGCAATACATAATCACCTACATTAAACTCACGCTTTTGTATTCTTTTGTCATGCCATCTTTTAACTTTTTCTTTAAACAACTTGGCATTTTCATAAGCTTGGGTTCTCCATTCATCAAGTGAGCTAATATCAAATAACCTCTTCTCACCGGCAAGTTTAAAATCATAGTTCAGCTCTTTAATAGCCCAATACGCCTTATGTTCTAGTTCGAGAGGTAAGTGACATGCTTTTCCATAAACCATTTTATACGGAGACATGCCCATAGGATTTTTATATGCAGTTCTATAAGCCCATAATGCATCATCAAGTTTCTTAGACCAATTCTTTCTAGACCTGTTAATAGTCTTTTGCAAAATTAATTTGAGCTCTCTATTGCTCAACTCTACTTGACCACTAGACTGAGGGTGATAAGGAGATGCAATTCTATGATTAACATCATATTTAGCAAGCATTTTACGGAAAGCACCATGAATAAACTGTGAACCACCATCAGTCATTAAATATCTAGGTACTCCAAACCTCGGGAAAATAACTTCCTTAAGCATTTTAATAGAAGTGTTATGATCAACACTACTAGTTGGAATAGCTTCTACCCACTTAGTAACGTAATCAACAGCAACTAGAATATGTGTGTACCCATTAGAGGCAGGAAAAGGTCCCATATAATCAAAGCCCCAAACATCAAACGGTTCAATAACAAGAGAATAATTCATAGGCATTTCTTGACGTCTACTAATATTACCAACTCTTTGACATTCATCACAAGACAAGACAAACTTACAGGCATCCTTGAAGAGAGTAGGCCAATAAAAACCAGATTGCAATACCTTATGTGCAGTTCTATCTCCAGCGTGGTGTCCTCCATAAGACTCGGAGTGACACTTGCATAGGATCTGTTCCTGTTCATGCTCAGGTACAGAACGTCTAATAACACCATCTACTCCTTCTTTATAAAGATGTGGGTCATCCCAAAAGTAATGTCTTAAATCATAGAAAAACTTTTTCTTTTGCTGGTATGTGAAGCTAGGTGGTATAAACTTAGCAACAATATAATTAGCATAATCGGCATACCATGGAGTACTACGAGAAGTACTTATAACATTTAGTTGTTCATTAGGAAAGCTATCATTAATAGGTAGTGGGTCATCAAGAACATTCTCTAACCTAGACAAGTTGTCTGCAACGGGGTTCTCTGCTCCCTTTCTATCAACAATATTCAAATCAAATTCTTGTAGCAAGAGAACCCATCTAATAAGTCTAGGTTTAGCATCTTTATTTTCCATAAGATATTTAATAGCAGCATGATCAGTGTGAATAGTTACTTTAGAATCAACAATATAAGATCTGAACTTATCACAAGCAAATACAACGGCTAAAAGCTCTTTTTCAGTAGTAGCATAATTTCTTTGAGCATTGTCTAGAGTCTTACTAGCATAATGAATAACATTTAATTTCTTATCAACTCTTTGCCCTAGAACAACACCTACAGCATAATCACTAGCATCACACATAATTTCAAAGGGTAAATTCCAATCAGGTGGCTGAACAACAGGTGCAGAGACTAATGCTTTCTTAAGTATTTCAAATGCTTCTACACAATCATCATCAAAGACAAATGGTATATCTTTTTGCAATAAATTAGCCAGAGGCCGAGAAATTTTTGAGAAGTCCTTAATGAACCTCCTATAAAATCCGGCGTGACCAAGGAAACTTCTTATACCTTTGATGTCCTTGGGACATGGCATCTTTTCAATAGCATCGACCTTGGCTTTATGAACTTCAATACCTCTTTCAGAAACTTTATGCCCCAAGACAATACCTTCATTAACCATAAAGTGGCACTTTTCCCAATTCAAGACAAGATTAGTTTCTTCACATCTCTGCAAAAATCGATCAAGATTGCTCAAGCAATCATCAAAAGAGGAACCATAGACGGAAAAATCGTCCATGAAAACCTCACAAATCTTTTCACAAAAGTCAGAGAATATTGTCATCATGCATCTTTGAAAGGTAGCAGGTGCATTACATAAACCAAAAGGCATACGTCTATAAGCAAAAGTACCAAAAGGGCATGTAAAAGTAGTCTTTGATTGATCTCTAGCCGACACGGGTATTTGAGAGAAACCAGAATAACCATCTAGAAAGCAATAGTGTGTATGTTTGCATAATCTTTCTAGCATTTGATCAATAAAAGGTAAGGGGTAATGATCTTTCTTAGTAGCTTTATTTAATTTGCGGAAATCAATTACCATCCTATAACCTGTGATAATTCTTTGTGGAATTAATTCATCTTTATCATTAGGAACAACAGTAATACCTCCCTTCTTAGGGACACAATGGATAGGACTTACCCACTCACTATCAGCAACGGGATAGATTATACCTGCCTCCAGAAGCTTTAGTATTTCTTTTCTTACCACTTCTTTCATTTTGGGATTCAGGCGTCGTTGAGGGTCATGAACTGGTTTGGCATCTGCTTCCAAATTTATTTTATGTTGACATAGAGTGGGACTAATGCCCTTAAGATCATCAAGAGTATATCCAATAGCAGCACGGTGCTTCTTCAGAGTTTTCAATAATCTTTCTTCTTCATGCTCTGTAAGGTTAGCACTAATAATAACAGGATATATCTTCTTTTCATCAAGATAAGCATATTTAAGATTATCAGGCAACGGTTTAAGCTCAAACACGGGATCACCCTTAGGTGGAGGAGGATCCCCTAAAATTTCAACAGGCAAATTGTGTTGCAGAATAGGTTCCTGTTTAAAGAATACTTCATCTATTTCACTTCTTTCATTCATGAACATATCATTTTCATGGTCTAGCAAATAGTGTTCTAAAGGATCACTAGGAGGTACGGCAATAGAAGCAAGACCAATAATTTCATCCTTACTAGGTAATTCTTCCTCACGATGTTGTTTACTAAATTTAGAGAAATTAAACTCATGAACCATATCATCCAAGCCAACAGTAACAACATTCGTTGTGCAATCTATGGTAGCATTGATAGTATTTAGGAAGGGTCTACCAAATATAATGGGACAAAAGCTATCTTGTGGGGAATCAAGGACAAGAAAATCAGCAGGATATTTAGTTTTCCCACACAAGACTTCAACATCTCTAACAATTCCAATTGGTGAAATAGTATCTCTATTGGCAAGTTTAATTGTGACATCAATATCTTCTAACTCAACAGGTGCAATTTCATTCTTAATTTCTTCGTATAAAGTATGCGGTATAACACTAGCACTCGCACCCATATCACATAAGCCATGATAACAATGATCTCCTATTTTAACAGAAATAACAGGCACGCCTACCACAGGTCTATGTTTATCTTTAGCACAAGGTTTAGCAATTCTAGCAGTTTCACCTTCGAACTGAATAACATGCCCATCAATATTATCAGACAAGAGATCTTTAACAATAGCAATATTAGGTTCTACTTTAACTTGCTCAGGAGGTGTATAAGTTCTAATATTGCTTTTACGAACAACAGTTGAAGCTTTAGCATGATCCTTTATTCTAACACGGAAAGGTGGTTTCTCAACATAAGAAGTAGGAACAATAGGATCATTATAAGTGCAGTCTTTTCTTCAACTTTAATAGGTGCAGCTACTTTTAATTCTATGGGAGGATGGTATTTAAACCACTTCTCCTTAGGGAGATCAACATAAGTAACAAAAGATTCACAGAAAGAAGCTACTATCTCAGAGTCAAGTCTATATTTAGTGCTAAACTTACAGAAAATATCGGTATCCATAAAAGATTTAACACAATCAAACTTAGGTGTCATACCTGACTCCTTACCTTTGTCGAGGTCTCAATCTTCAGAGTTGCGTTTAATTCTATCCAATAAATTCCATCTGAATTCAATACTCTTCATCATAAAAGAGCCAGCACAAGAAGTATCGAGCATGGTGCGATTGTTATCATAAAGCCGAGCATATAAATTTTCAATAATCATTTCTCTTGAGAGCTCACGATTGGGGCATGAATATAACATTGATTTAAGCCTCCCCCAAGCTTGAGCGATGCTTTCTCCTTCGCGAGGCCAGAAATTATATATATAATTGCGATCACGATGAACAAGATGCATAGGGTAATACTTTTGATGAAATTCCAACTTCAATCTTTTATAGTCCCATGATCTCATATCATCACATAGCCTATACCGTATCAATGTGTCTCCCTTCAAAGATAAAGGGAAGACCTTCTTCTTAGCAACATCATCGGGTATACCTGCAAGCTTAAATCATCCACAAACTTCATCAACAGATATTAAGTGCTCATCAGGATGCTTTGTTCCATCTCCTGTAAAAGGGTTAGCTAGCAGCCTTTCCATCATACCCGAAGGAAATTCAAAAGGAGTTTCATTTTCAATAGGTTCAGTAGGTTGAGAAGCAACTCTTTGCTCTACTAGACGGGGTGAAGATACCCCAAACAAGCCCCTCAGAGAATTACTTTCCATAGTAAAAGGTGACAGTAAATTTCAGCACACTATATAAATTTTTCCTTACCAAATTCCACTTACCAAAGGCGCTACACTCCCCGGCAACGGCGCCAGAAAAGAGTCTTCATAACCCACAAGTATATGGGATCTATCGTAGTCCTTTCGATAAGTAAGAGTGTCGAACCCAACGAGGAGCAGAAGGAAATGATAAGCGGTTTTCAGCAAGGTATTCTCTGCAAGTACTGAAATAAGTGGTAACAGATAGTTTTGTGATAAGATAGATTGTAACGAGTAACAAGTAACAAAAGTAAATAAAGTGCAGCAAGGTGGCCCAATCCTTTTGTAGCAAAGGACAAGCCGGAACAAACTCTTATAATAGGAAAAGCGCTCCCGAGGACACATGGGAATATCGTCAAGCTAGTTTTCATCACATTCATATGATTCGCGTTCGATACTTTGATAATTTGATATGTGGGTGGACCGGTGCTTGGGTGATGTTCTTACTTGAACAAGCATCCCACTTATGATTAACCTCTATTGCAAGCATCCGCAACTGCAACAAAAGTATTAAGGTAAACCTAACCATAGCATGAAACATATGGATCCAAATCAGCCCCTTACGAAGCAACGCATAAACTAGGGTTTAAGCTTCTGTCACTCTAGCAACCCATCATCTACTTATTACTTCCCAATGCCTTCCTCTAGGCCCAAATAATGGTGAAGTGTTATGTACTCGACGTTCACATAACACCACTAGAGGCTAGACAACATACATCTTATCAAAATATCAAACGAATACCAAATTCACATGACTACTAATAGCAAGACTTCTCCCTTGTCCTCAGGAACAAACGTAATTACTCACAAAGCATATTCATGTTCATAATCGGAGGGGTAATAATATGCATATAGGATCTGAACATATGATCTTCCACCAAATAAACCAACTAGCATCAACTACAAGGCGTAATCAACACTACTAGCAACCTACTAGCACCAATCCCGTACTTTGAGACAAGAATTGGATACAAGAGATGAACTAGGGTTTGGAGATGAGATGGTGCTGGTGAAGGTGTTGATGGAGATTGCCCTCTCCCGATGAGAGGAGCGTTGGTGATGACGATGGTGATGATTTCCCCCTCCCGGAGGGAAGTTTCCCCAGCAGAACAGCTCTGCCAGAGCTCTAGATTGGATCCGCCAAGGTTCCGCCTCGTGGCGGCGGAGTCTCGTCCCGAAAAGTTCCTTCCTATTTTTTTCTCATCGAAAGACCTCATATAGGAGAAGATGGATGTCGGAGAGCCACCAGGGGGCCCACGAGGTAGGGGGGCGCGCCCTGGGGGGGCGCCCCCCGCCCTCGTGAGAAGGGTGTGGGCCCCCTGGCCTTCATCTTTGGCGAGGATTTTTATTTATTTATTTTAAGACGTTCCGTGGAGTTTCAGGACTTTTGGAGTTGCGTAGAATAGGTCTCTAATATTTGCTCCTTTTCCAGCCCAAAATTCCAGCTGCCGGCATTCTCCCTCCTTATGTAAACCTTGTAAAATAAGAGAGAATAGGCATAAGTATTGTGATATAAAGTGAAATAACTGTCCATAATGCAATAAATATTGATATAAAAGCATGATGCAAAATGGACGTATCACCCACCACGTCAGCGTATGGAAAAATAAAATGCTTCCTCCTAGTGTTTTCCTGACATCTAGGACCCACGACATTGGGAGCGTATATAGTCAATAGACAAGAGAACATCACAAGATCGGCTGACACCTGGGACGTAGCTACTCGAGCAGTATTTTTTTGTTTGGTATTGTTTAGACGGAGCAGGGTTTGAACTGGGCTGTGGCCCGTCTAGCCCAGGCTTATATTTTATGTTCACCATGTGACCAGCCCAGCTATTTTTTCTTTGTGAAAATGAGCCCAGTTTATTTTTTCTAAAGAATACCCAATCCAGGCCTACTTATTTTTCTATGCCCTGATGGACTGCAACTCTTTCAAGACGCCTGCAAATCTTGAAAGTAATATGAAATGGGTTGTAAATATAAAAACAGATGACAAATTGGCAATCACTTTATAATTTCTGAATTGTATTACATTTTCAGATTCCTATTTCACTGGGCATTAACCTAATTCTAATATATCTTCAAAGTACTTTAAATCTAGCTGGACATTTCGGTATTAAAAATAGTTTGGAACCCACAGTAATATGCGAAATTGGCCCTGGCCAACAAAGAAAAACGACTGCAATAAATTGCATAAGAAGTTGCCATGAGCTATATATAAATTATTAAAAAAAGAGGGAGTGGTCTGACTTGTGGACCTGTTTAGTTGACGCGTATGCAAGATTTTTTTAGTTGTTATATACGTCAACAAACGATTCTAGCAGACGTAACCGTTGGATGTCAATCCAACGGCCGTCGTGTTTTTTCAATCTCTGATCTTCTTGCTCCAGCCGCCAAAGCAGCGCCGGCGGGACCGCCTACTCCCGCCTCCCGTGGCCGGCTGTGCTGCCGCGCAGGCCTCAGCGCCCCCTACTACTCCCATCGCTGGCCAGGGCATCCCTCTACTCACCCACACCCCCTGTTATTCTGCGGTGACGGCAGCCTCACACCGCAGCCGAACCGGTGAACGCTCGTACTCCTCTCCGTGCGGGCATCCACTGCCGCGTCTTCCCCGGCTCCGCGTCGTCCCCTTCCTATGCCTCACCGCCGTCCACCGCCGTGGTGCTCTCGGTGCGGCGTGGTCAATGTGGTCAACGAACGACTTCCATCGAAAGAGTACTGTACGTGGAGAGGCTGACAGCTGGGTCCACGGCAGCCGCAAGGAAGTGCCTCCTTATTACGCGGAAAATAATTATTCCTCCACCTGACAACGGGACCCATCGGACAGGCCACCAGTATTTTGCGAAAAAAATCGTTTCCCCATGACTGCTGGGACCCACCGGACGGGCCACCGTATTTTGTGAAAAAAATGTTCCCCCCGCTGTCAGCTCGGACCCACCAAAAGTGCCTCCTTATTATGCACAAAAAAATAAATACTCCGCCGGCTAGCTGGGACCCACCTTGGTGGGAGGCTGACTTGTGGGCCTACTAAGTTGACGGGGACGAAGGGCTTTGTCAACTTAGTCAATATGAACGATTCTAGCTCCAGTGACCGTACGATGTCCATCCAACGGCCGTATTGCTTCTTCAACCTCTGGTCTTCTTGCTCCAGCCGCCCAAAGCAGCGTCGGTCGTGCCGCATGCTCCTGCCTCCCGTGGCCGGTTGTGCTGCTGTGGAGGCCTCACCGCCCCCCACTATTCCCATCGCTGGCCAGGCCCTGCAGCGACGGCAGCCTCACACCGCAGCCGAACCAGTGAACCCTCGTACTCGTCTCCGCGCAGGCTTCCACTGCCGCGTCTTCCCCGGCTCTGTGTCGTCCCCTTCATAGGCCTCGCCGTCGTCCACCGCCGTGGTGCTCTCGGCGCGGCGTGGTCAATGTGGTCAATGACCGACTTCCATCGGAAGAGTACTGTGCGTGGAGACGCTGACAGCTAGGTCCACGGCCGCAGCAAGGAAGTGCCTCCTTATTACGCGCAAAATAATTATTCCTCCACCTGACAGCGGGGACCCACCGGACGGGCCACCAGTATTTTGCGGAAAAAAAATCATTTCCCCCTGACTGCTGGGACCCACTGGATGGACCATCGTATTTCGCGAAAAAAACGTTCCCTCCGCTGTCAGCTCGGACCCACCGGAAGTGCCTCCTTATTACGCACAAAAAAATGAATACTCCCCCGGCTAGCTGGGACCCACCTTGGTGGGAGGCTGACTTGTGGGCCTACTAAGTTGTCGGGGACGAAGGGCTTTGTCAACTTAGTTAATATGAACGATTCTAGCTCCAGTGACCGTACGATGTCCATCCAACGGCCGTAGTGCTTCTTCAACCTCTGGTCTTCTTGCTCCAGCCGCCCAAAGCAGCGCCGGTCGTGCCGCATGCTCCTGCCTCCCGTGGCCGGTTGTGCTGCCGCGAAGGCCTCACCGCCCCCTACTATTCCCACCGCTGGCCAGGCCCTGCGGCAACGGCAGTCTCACACTGCAGCCGAACCAGTGAACCCTCATACTCCTCTCCGCGCGGGCTTCCACTGCCGCGTCTTCCCCGGCTCCGCGTCGTCCCCTTTCTAAGCCTCGCCGTCGTCCACCGCCGTGGTGCTCTCGGCGCGGCTTGGTCAATGTGGTCAACGACCGACTTCCATCGGAAGAGTACTGTGCATGGAGACGCTGACAGCTGGGTCCACGGCCGCAGCAAGGAAGTGCCTCCTTATTACGTGCAAAATAATTATTCCTCCACCTGACAGCGGGGACCCACCGGACGGGCCACCGTATTTTGCGAAAAAAGCGTTTGCCCCTGACTGCTGGGACCCACCAGCTACATCTTCGCACGCAAGGAAGTGCCTGACAGTCGGGACCCACCTGGTCGAAGCGTACGTAGCGTTGTCATTCTGGTCGCGAACGTGTACGTACATATATACTGGTCGATGTAGAGGCGTGCACGTGTCACAGTAGAGGCGCGCACGTAGCATGTACACGTACGTACAGCGGCCAGGGTGCAAAAAAGAAAATACGGCCGCGTATGTGTACATACGGGCGGGCTCTCGAACGCCTACTCGCGCATACGTACGGCCAGGGCTCGTGTACATGGCTGGGTCGGAACGGAGAAACAGCGTCGTCGTCGTGTTCATGGGGAGGCAACGGAATGCGTCGTGTTCATGGGGAGGCAACGGAATGCATCGTGTTCATCGGGAGGGCTTGGACAGAACAGGTGATGGAAACGAGGCCTGGCGTACCGCAGAACGAAGGAAACGGCCTTGTGTTCGACCGGCCACGTTCGAAACGGGATCCTGTTCGTCGGGAGGGGTCTGGCGTACCGCAAAACGGAGAAAATGGACCTCCTACGGTTAAAACAGGGGCCCTGTTGATCGGGAGGGGTGTGGCGTACCGCAAAACGGACGAAACAGACTTGCGTTGGAGCGCTACGGTCGAAACGGGGGTCCTGTTCATCGGGAGGGTGTGGCGTCCCGCAAAACGGGACTCCACGAGATACTGTTCATCTCCACTGTCGACCCCCTCCAGCCTCCACGAGCTACTGTTCATCCACCGTCGACCTCCTCCAGCCTTCACCTGCGACTGTTCATCCACGGGCTCCTGTTCATCCAGCCTCCACCGCGCACTACTCCACCGGCTACTGTTCAACCAGCCCTCTCCACGGACTCCTGTTCAACCACCCCTCCACGGGCTACTGTTCATCCTGCCCTCCATTTTCTACTGTTCATCCTGCCCTCCATGGGGTGGTCCTATTCATCCAGCCCTCCACGGGGTCCTGTTCATCCAGCCCCAACCGGCTCGATCGATCGGGGTCCTGTTCATCCAGAGGCAACACCACGGGGTCCTGTTCATCCACCCCCACCGGGAACTGTTCATCCACCCCCCCCCCCCCCCGCAACACTCACTGTTCTTCTAGAGGCAGCATCGATCGGCTTCAGTTAGCAGCAGCAGCGAAGGAATCGCTCGATCGGGTTCGGTTAACAACCATCGATCGGTCGCTCGGGTTCAGTAACGCGTAGCATGCAGTGCAATCGCTCGGGTTCAGTTAGAGCCAACGCCTCGCACACACGTGCGTACGTGTACGAGAGAAATGCGCATCGCTCGGCCCCCGACCTCCCACCGTAACCGGGAACTCCCCGAAATTTTCCTCGCCCTCGCTTCTACCACGATTTTTTCCGTCATGGACGGTCCAAAGAATGTCATGCAGCTGCATCTCCGGCCCGCCCAGGACGAAATGCCCATTTTCTGTCATGATTTTTTGTCATAGAAGTAGGAGCCCACCACATCTATGATGATACCGGGTTTTGTCACAATTATCGTCATAGAAGTGTCATATGTATGACAGAAAAAAAATTCGTTTGGCCCAAAATGTCACGGATGTGTCTTTTTTTGTAGTGCGAGCTTGCGCTCGTCGAACTCGGTCTTGATGCGGTCCCAATACGTGTCGATGCTCTGGTTCGTGCCGGTGATCGGGTTGAGGCAGACGACTTTCCACACTTCGGCGAGGCACTCGTCCTCCTTGGACGCCCACTTGATGTGCGGCTTGCCGGTCCTGGCCGCCCGCTTCTTCTTCTTCCCTTTTCTTGCCGGAGCAGGCGCCGGCTCTGGCTCCTCCTCCTACGTCCTCCTCTTCCTCTGGCTCCTCCTCGCCGTAGTCGAGCTCGCCGTCCATGTAGTCGTCGAGGTCCACTATGTCTTTTTGGGCAGTGTACTCGGGGGACGCGACAGTGGCTGTCGAACCGGTCATGATGATGTTGTCCATGTCGGCCTCCGTCGCGTCGGTGTCACCGAGATGCGACGAGGAGCCTTGTGAGAAGGGCAGCGCGCCTCGGTGGAGAGGTGGCGTCGGGGAGGCTGTGTAGGCCGGCGGCAAGTAGGTGGGCGAGGGTGTGCGCTGGGCCGGGTGACCATGGGGGAAGGTGATGTTGGGGTTGAATCCACCGTGCGCGTCGCCGTCAGCGTAGCCCGGCGACGGCGTGCAGCCCCATGGTTGTGGCGATGACGAGAAGCCGGCCGGAGACCCGACGCTTTGCTGGCTCCAGGTCGCCTACGGGCCGTGGCCGCCGGGTGGATTCATCATCCCCGCGAGACCCGCCTCAGCTGAGCGCTTCGCCTGCTCCGCCACCGCCGTAGCCGCGAGCGCCGCGCTGTCCCGGGCCTTCTTGGCGTTGGCCCTGTTCTGTCGGTCGGTGGTGATAGCCTCCTGGCACTGAACTTCCGCCCTCCAGTCGGCGTTAGACATGCCCGGGGGCTTGGACGGCGGCGTCCTCTGCTTCCTCTGCTTCGGCTGGGTGGCGGCGGCGGTGGCATCCGTCGGGGCGCGGGGGACCACATACTTCTTCGGCGGCATGGCAGCCGGACGGGCGGGGAGGAGGAGGAGATGGGCGGGAGGAATGGAGAATGAGAGGGAAACCGAAGGAGGAAAGCGAGAGGAAACAGTGGGAAAAGGGCCTTCTCTCACCGACAGAGCGGCCCCACGTCCCTTTTCGCTTCTGCCGGTGCCCCCAGGCGCCCCCCGGGCGTTTGGGTTCGGGTCGGGATCGTCGGCTGTTATTTCGGCCCAAACCGGCGCTAAATGAGATCCTAAAGACGCGACTGGGCCGATTTTTGGCCGCCGGCACTAAAAAAAATGCCTTGAGGGAAGGAGGGCTGTTGGGTGCGCGGCTGGAGATGCTCTTAGGTACTACCCATTGGAGTATTTAGATACAACTTATTGGAGTAGTTGTATTATAACTTGTTGGTTGCTGACATGAACATTTATCAACAAAACTAACATACAACCTGTTGAAAATGCCGTAAGTAGTACACGTACACAGTACACGCTGGCATCTCCATCTTATGAGTGATGACCCTAGCCTCCGATCCTGAGCAAGCATCGGAAAATCACTGTGTAGGACAGCAGGGGTAAACTATAACTGCAGACGAGAGAGGCAACAGTTTGCATGCTACTAGCTAGAGAACAAAGCGTGACCATGTAGCATGTCAGTTTTTAACTCGCACCAATACCACCACAACGAGTCAATGAGCACTACCACGAAGGAATAGTATGGGACTATGGGGTACTACTATACTCCTACTGCTCGTGCTCGGTACTTGTACCGGCAGGCAGGGCTGCCAACAACGACAAGGCAAACGACAAAGCAGAGGGGCATGCGGCGACAGGCACAGCAACGGGACATCCCCACGGCCTGCCCCCCGGGCCAGGTAGAGATAGCTGGTCGCCATCGCCATGGCCATCGCAATGCAACCGCAACTACCTCCGTGTACTACCACCGTGCTGCTGCTGCTAGCACCAGTGCACCAGCGGAGTGCCCCTCGGCGCGTCTAGACCACTGCTATGTACGTGGTCAGGTCAGTGGTGGTGCCGGCGTGGCTGGCTGGCCGGCGCACCCCACAGCCAGCGAGTAATCACTCAAAAGGCATCATCGAGGCCCAGGAGGTGGGGATGGTGCAGACTTCACTGGGCAGCGGTGAGTGAGGTGCAGGACGGGGTTGGTAATAATGTGAGGCCAACTTCACCGCACCATTTCAAATGGACGTCTGTTTTATCCGCATTCTGTCTATTTGGGTAGGGTAATGAAGTCGTGTCCGAGCAATTTCTAGGATACGGTGGCCATGCGCCCAACGCGCGGACGCATCCCAGCCGCATCCTGTTCGCGTACATTTTTCTTTGGAAGCTCATAACCTTTTTTCATCATTTATTTTTGGTATATTAGAAATACATCACCAAATTTTGACTAGAAAAGCAAGGCCAAAAAAAGCAAGAACCACAATAATACATTTTAGAAGATATTCAACTTCCATAACTGCTCAGGTAAGTTGAATTAGTGCCTTCTTGATGCATTCATTGTTTATCTGCGGAGGAGGCTCAATCTTGCATGCTTCTTTCTTCTTCAAGTGTAAAGAAATATACGTTGCTTCCTCACCTCTAGTTTCATGTCTAGCCTTTATTCTAGCAACAAGTGCACTAGTCTCATCTCTAGCCTCTATGCTAACTAAAAGTGTACGAAGATCTACTAAATTGCGCTCTATCAATATACCGATGTACTCTTCTTCCCAATACCAAAACTTGCATCCATGCTACACAATAAAATTTTAAGTTAGCACAACTAGTCAAATCCAAGACCACAACTGAAGCTAAAAATAGCACATACCCCATCGTTTAAGCACTTGATGAACATCCATCCGGAATGTTCCGAGGTTGTGGACACACGGTGCACGACCTTCTTTGGGCAGTGGTCGCACTTAATGAGTGTCAACGGTGCGTCGTCGAGTTTTTGGGATAGCACCGAACCCGGCTGACCGCCATTGGTATATCTGCCGGCGGATCACCGACGATGTAGATCCGAGCGGCTAGAGGTGTAGATCCGTGCGGCTAGATCCGAGCGGCTAGAGGAGGATCACCGACGGTGTAGATCCGAGCGGCTAGCGGATCACTACCTGTATGCGGCCATGCGGCTTTGTCGGGGCCTTCCGACTTGGTGTCTGGCCAGTCCATGGCGCGGCGCAGCCTCCCACGGCCGGACGAGCTCAAAACCGACCGGAACCGCTCCAAATCCGGCCGCCGGGTGCTCAAATCAGGTGGCCGTGATTGAGTAACTCGGGGGCGCCGAAGGAAAGGGCTGGGCAAGCGCACGTCCGAGCTGCACAGTTGCAATGGCAGCGGCGGCGGCGAGGGGAAGAGTGGACAAAAGTGGGGAAGAGTGGACGGGATGCGACCGGAGGAAGGAAGGGAGCGGATAGAAAAAAATGTCCCTGTGCCACCGACGGGCGGGTCAGGGGAGGACACGCGCACACAGGCAGCCTGTCAGCGCGCTGTTCTTTTCACTTCCAAAAGCAACGCAAACTTAGGCTGGAATGGATCGAAAAAGACAGAAAACGAATAAAAATTCGTTTACCGTGCACTGAGCTGTATGATTCGTCTATTTTATCTTAAAAAAACACATGCGAAGGGGTCGTGAGGTGGAGTTGCCCTGAGTGTCGCCCGGCCCCGCGTGCGCACCGTGAGAGCACGGGAGGAGCTGGAGTCCCCACGGGAGATACGGTGACGTCGGTGAGAGCGGAGTGGAGTCCCCACGGCCCCGACCACCACCAACCCCGCGGGCGCGAGCGCGGTTGCCAAGGGAGCGGGCGGCGGAAAGGGCGCCGGGGCGCGCGCGGATGGCCCCGCCACGTCGGTTTGGCAGCAGCGGACTGCTCGCGCTTTTTCCACTGATTGAAAAGCCAAAAAGGGTACACTGACGGACGGACTCCGCCACCCGGCCACCCCACACGCCGCGGGGCTGTGCGCGGGCAAAGAATTCGCGTGTGAGACCCCGCCCCCTCCAGTCCGTGATGAGTTCCTTGAGTTTCAACCGGTTTTTGTAATGGCAGCACATTCGAATCTTTCTAGGGATTTGCATACTCAACCCCATCCTCACCTCCTCTCACGTGTCATCTAATCTTTGAGCAATTGGATTTGTTTTCTACGGCTACCTCCGTCGATTTGATTTATATATTGTGGGATTCGTATTCGAATGCCATTCCCAATAATACTCTTTTTCTGTATATAACTTATTTTTATTATGTAAATGTATGATCAAAGTTTGGCTCAAAACGTGGGAGGCCCTAATAAATCCGGACGAAGGGAGTAGCATGCTAGGAGTAACTTTGTCATGTTTCAATGTGATCTTTTTCGTCATTCACACCGTTACCGAGTCAACCAAAAAATACATGTGATGATCAATATTGGGTACACTATACAGAACATGGGTACACGTAGGCGGTTGTCTTAAGTTTTGTTAGTCAGATTGATGATCAAAGATAGACTCAAAATGAGTTAACCCTATATAAAGACTATGGGTATAAACTAAGAGTAAGAGCAGAAACACGTAGCGGCATCAGAAAGAAGTCACTAGAAAAAGAAACAATAGTACCAAGCCACACATATGTTCGTATAAAAAACATTTTGCATACCCCCTTTGTTTTTATTTACTTCGCATATTAGGTTTGTCATAAATCGAACTTTATAAAGTTGGTCAAGTTTAGAGAAAATAATATGAACATTTATTATAAAATTATATATATATATATATATATATATTATGTGAAAATATATTCAGTAACAAATCTAAAGGTATTTATTTGACATTGAAGGTGTTCATAATTTTTCTAGACTTGATCAAAGTTCATAAAGTTTAATTTAAGACAAAGCTAATATGCAAATTAAATAAAAACGGAGTATGCGAGAAGAATACATTTTTTATTGATGTTACCGCGATCTGACTCGAATATGTAAAGACACACCCAGACCAAGTGTGTGCTTTCAGGAACAAAGAGTACCTTTTCAATTGCTAGGAAAATCTAAAAACAATATCCTAGTTCCTCTTCTGCTTGTAACATTTAATGCGAAAATATGTTATTTGCCTGCGCCAGAACAACATATTAGTGCTATATTTTGCTATTTTAGTGTCGCAATTTATCTTTTATTTGGGCTGTAAACATTTTTTATGTAAATTTACAAGCATGTGGTGAACATGAACGGTTATATGTGAAATTTTTATCTGAAGTATCTTAACAAATGTACTATTCATGCCAGTACTACATGGTCCAAGAGACATTTTGTTCGGTCCTCTATTATCTTTTCTCTTTTGTGAAGCTCCAAAAGTTACAAATGAGAGGAATTTTTTGGAATATAAGACGTTTTGGTGGGGATGTGGAGAAGAGATGTCTGAGGGAGTTAGTGATGGATACAAAAGTAGATCTCCTAGGATCACGGGAAAATATGAGGTAGAACTTACCAGAACCGACTTGCAAATATTTTCTTTGCCAACATACCCCATCTAGGGGTAAATCCACGCCGCGGGGGGGGGGGGGGGGGGGGGGGTGGGGTGATACGTCTCCGTCGTATCTATAATTTTTGATTGTTCCATGCCAATATTCTACAACTTTCATATACTTTTGGCAACTTTTTATACTATTTTTGGGACTAACATATTGATCTAGTGCCCAGTGCCAGTTCCTGTTTGTTGCATGTTTTTTGTTTCGCAAAATATCCATATCAAACGGAGTCCAAATGGAAGAAAAACTGACGGAGATTTTTTTTGGAATATATATGATTTTTGGGAAGAAAAATCCACGCGAGACGATGCTCGAGGGGCCCACGAGGTAGGGGTACGCCCCTGACCCTCGTGGCCATCCCGTAAGGCGGTTGATGCCCTTCTTTCGCCGCAAGAAAGCTGATATCCGGATAGAGATCGTGTCAATTTTAGCCCAATCAGAGTTACGGATCTCCAGGAATATAAGAAACGGTGAAAGGGTAGAATATGAGAACGCAGAAACAGATCCAATCTCGAAGGGGCTCTCGCCCCTCCCACGCCATGGAGACCATGGACTAGAGGGGAAACCCTTCTCCCATCTAGGGAGAAGGTCAAGGAAGAAGAAGAAGGAGGGGGCTCTCTCCCCCTCGCTTCCGGTGGCACCGGAGTGCCACCGGGGGCCATCATCATCATCACCGCGATCTACACCAACACCTCCGCCATCTTCACCAACATCTCCATCACCTTTCCCCCTCTATCTACAGCGGTCCACTCTCCCGCAACCCGCTGTACCCTCTACTTGAACATGGTGCTTTATGCTTCATATTATTATCCAATGATGTGTTGCCATCCTATGATGTCTGAGTAGATTTTCGTTGTCCTATCGGTGGTTGATGAATTGCTATGATTGATTTATTAGTTGTATGTTGATAACACTATGTATTAGAGGGCAAGAATGACAGAAGCTTCAATCTAGCATAGAAATTGATGCATACGGGATTGAAGGGGGACCAATATATCTTAATGTTATGGTTGGGTTTGCCTTAATGAACGTTAGTAGTTGCGGATGCTTGCTAATAGTTTCAATCATAAGTGCATAGAATTCCAAGTCAGGGATGACATGCTAGCAGTGTCCTCTCCCACATAATACTTGCTATCGGTCTAGTAAAGTAGTCAATTGCTTAGGGGCAATTTCGCAACTCCTACCACCACTTTTCCACACTCGCTATATTTACTTTATTGTTTCTTTATCTAAACAGCCCCTACTTTTTATTTACGTACTCTTTATTATCTTGCAAACCTATCCAACAACACCTACAAAGTACTTCTAGTTTCATACTTGTTCTAGGTAAAGCGAACATCAATCGTGCGTAGAGTTGTATCGGTGGTCGATAGAACTTGAGAGAATATTTGTTCTACCTTTAGCTCCTCGTTGGATTCGACACTCTTACTTATCAAAAACTATTGCGATCCCCTATACTTGTGGGTTATCAGGGGGGAGGGGACTATTATTAGACTACCCACAGTGGGAGATAACATAGGTGATAACATCACGCATATCTAGGCAAAATAGATGATGTGCCAAGTAATTAATGAAAAAAGAGAGTCATGTGGTAACATAACTAGTTACTAGTAGTATGAGTAACATCACACATATCAAGGCAAAATGAGTCTATAACCTAGTAAATGAAGTGTTGCATGACACCACATATATGTTACTCTCCACTGTAGAGGTAGTAAATAGACCAGTAACATATCCATATTACTAGTCTAAGTTACTCCCCACTGTGGCTAGTCTTAGGGGTTAACTATACAGTCCTGATGTGATATTCAAGAAGATGAGGATTACTACATCAAGATGGGGATCTGGTGTTGGTTTACGGAGAGGCCCAGACTGAAAGGAAAGCCAACTTCCTTGTTGAGCTATCCAGATTTTCATAGGATAGTGTTAATCCTATTTTGTTAGGGGGTATATTAATATACTTAGGAAAACTTTGGAGAAAAATAGAGCATGCACTCTGGGCATCGAAGTTTTATTTTCAACACTATCCTGCAACAAGCAGGGCTAAGGGAAATTACTATGAATAGTAGAAAGATTACTTGTGGAACAATTTGCAAAATCTTACTTTTGAAAAAACTAGATAGGATCTTATGTTGCACTGATTGCGAGGAGAATTATCCCTTGACAATGGTTAATGTTTTGATTAGAGAGAACTCTAATCACACCCCATTGTTTCTAGATACCGGGGATGTCCCAAAAACTAATCTAATTTTTAGGTTTGAATGGTTCGTGAGACAAGCTATCCAGAAAATTGATATGAGACTTGGCTGGAACCAACTATGCAAGGATCCAATATAGATAAATGGCTGAGAAAACTGAGAAAGCTCATGGCAAAATTAAAAGGTGGAATCAAAATATGATTTTTTGGTATAAATATTTTAAAAGAGGTATTGAGGGAGTCCTGGATTAGGGGGTGTCCGGATGGCCGGACTATACCTTCAGCCGGACTCCAGGACTATGAAGATACAAGATTGAAGACTTCGTCCCGTGTCCGGAAGGGACTTTCCTTGGCGTGGAAGGCAAGCTTGGCGATACAGATATTCAGATCTCCTACCATTGTAACCGACTCTATGTAACCCTAACCCTATCCGGTGTCTATATAAACCGGAGGGTTTTAGTCCGTAGGACAACATACACATCAACAATCATACCATAGGCTAGCTTCTAGGGTTTAGCCTCTCTGATCTCGTGGTAGATCTACTCTTGTACTATCCATATCATCAATATTAATCAAGCAGGACGTAGGGTTTTACCTCCATCGAGAGGGCCCGAACCTGGGTAAAACTTCGTGTCCCTTGCCTCCTGTTACCATTCGGCCTAGACGCACAGTTCGGGACCCCCTACCCGAGATCCGCCGGTTTTGACACCGACATTGGTGCTTTCATTGAGAGTTCCTCTGTGTCATCGCCGTCAGGCTCGATGGCTCCTATGATCATCGATAGCGATGCAGTCCAGGGTGAGATCTTCCTCCCCGGACAGATCTTCGTCTTCGGCGGCTTCGCACTGCGGGCCAATTCACTTGGCCACCTGGAGCAGATCGAAAGCTACGCCCCTGGCCGTCAGGTCAGATTTGGAAGTTTAAACTACACGGCTGACATCCGCGGGGACTTGATCCTCGACGGATTCGAGCCACTGCCGAGCGCGCCGCACTGTCCCGACGAGCACGATCTAGCTCTGCCGCCGAACAGTACCCTGGAGGCCGCATCCGCATCGGCTCTGATCCTTAATTCGGAGCCAACTACGCCAATCGAGGATGGGCGGTTGGACGCCGCCTCGGGGGCTGCGATCCCAACGGCGATTGAGCCGAACACCAGCCCCGCACTCCGCGAGACTCATGACTCCAAGGAGCCGGACTCCTTTCCGGACTTCGAACCCTCCGCGCCCCGGCCAATCGAATCCGATTCGGCGCCGATCATGGAGTTTACTGCCGCGGACATCTTTCAGCACTCGCCTTTTGGTGATATTCTGAAGTCATTGAAGTCTCTCTCTTTATCAGGAGAGCCCTGGCCGGATTGCGGCCAGCAAGGAGGGGATTCGGACGATGAAGAAATTCAAATCCCACCCACCACCCACTTTGTAGCCACTATCGATGATTTAACCGACATGCTCGACTTCGGCTCCGAAGACATCGACGGTATGAACGCCAATGAAGGAGACGGTGAAGAACCAGCGCCTATTGCGTATATCTGGAACGCCACCTTGTCATATGACATATACATGGTGGATGCACCAAAAGATGACGACGAGGAGCGGAAGGACGCACCGAATGCTTGTTCCCTCGAAAAGCAGTCAAAACGGCGACGCAAGCGACGCCCCAAATCCCGCCTCGACAGAAATAGCGATCACACAGACCCAGCATTGAAGCAGGGCAAACCGCTACCGGACAACGGCAATCCGGATAATTAAACCGAACAAACAAATCCTATCAAGGATAATGGTCCGGACGACATAACGTCGGACAGACACCCGAAGCAGCAGACTGCCCGTAAAAGGCTTGTTGCCACCGCGAGGAGTCTGAAAAAGCAGAAGCAAAGGCTCAAGGCTGCGCAAGACACACTCCACATTAGATGGAGCAAAATACTCAACACAACAGCGAGGTACGGCGACAATCGCCCCTCCAAGAGCTACCCAAAGCGGAAGCTGCTACCCGAATTCGATGAGGAGGCCTCAGACCCCCCACAACCAAATATCAAAGCAGCCACCTGGTCGGATAGACGACCCCTCTACCAACATAGAGCGGCATACAACACCGCTCACAATACAATACGCGACCCATGCGAAGGCTCGCACCCAACGGACGGTGCAACAAGATCCATCTATGGACCACGCAAGCGCGCCCCAGCATACAATGCAACACAACAAACATCTGAACAACGCGGCACACCCAGCTACAGGGGTGCCGCACACCCCCTGTGTTTCACCGATGAGGTGCTGGACCATGAATTTCCAGAGGGATTCAAACCCGTAAACATAGAGGCATACGACGGAACAACAGACCCCGGAGTCTGGATTAAGGACTACATCCTTCACATCCATATGGCTCGAGGAGACGATTTCCACACCATCAAGTACTTACCCCTCAAGCTCAAAGGGCCAGCTCGTCACTGGCTCAAAGGCCTCCCCGAAAGCTCCATTAGAAGTTGGGAAGAGCTCAAAGACGCCTTTCGGGCAAATTTTCAAGGGACTTATGTCCGACCTCCGGATGCGGACGATTTGAGTCATATAACTCAACAGCCCGGAGAGTCAGCCCGAAAGCTTTGGAACAGGTTTCTTACTAAAAAGAACCAGATTGTCAACTGTGCGGACGCTGAAGCCTTGGCAGCTTTCAAGCATAGCGTCCGCGACGAATGGCTCGCCAGACACCTCGGCCAAAATAAGCCGAGAATGATGGCCGCATTGACAAACCTCATGACCCGCTTTTGCGCGGGTGAGGACAGCTGGCTAGCCAGATGCAGCACCAGCGACCCTAGTACATCCGAAGTTAGAGATGGAAACGGGAAATCACGGCGCAACAGCAATAGCAAACACCGGATTAAAGAAGATAGCACGAAGGGCACGGCAGTAAATGCCGGATTCAAAAGCTCTCAGCCAGGTCAAAAGCCGCCCCTAAAGGCACCAGGGACGAACTGTCCAGCCTCAACAAAATTTTGGACCAAGTATGCCAGATCCATAGTACCCCTGGTAAACCCGCTAATCATACCCACAGAGAATGTTGGGTCTTCAAGCAGTCCGGCAATCTCAACGCCGTACACAAGGGGGAGGATACACCAAGTGAAGACGAGGACGAGCCTCCCAAACAAGACATGGCGGAACAAAAGAAATTTCCACCAGAAGTCAAAACAGTAAACGTGTTACACGTGATCAGGGGAAAAAAACAACACGACACTCCCAGGAAAACATACCCAAGTGCCTGTCACCGCGAAGTCCTACCACTGGTCATCTCAACCGATCACTTTCGACCATCACGATTACTCAGCAAGTATCCAGCACGCAGGATGGGCTGCCCTGGTATTAGACCCAGTAATTGACGGATATCACTTCACATAAGTCTTGATGGACGGCGGTAGTAGCCTAAACCTAATATATCAGGATACAATCCGCGGGATGGGGTTAAACCCAACACAAATTCGCCATAGCAATACTACCTTTAAAGGAGTAACGCCAGGCCTAGGGGCTCGTTGTACGGGCTCCATCCTACTACAATTTATATTCGGCTCCCCCGATAACTTCCGTAGCGAGCATTTAACCTTCCACATCGCTCCGTTTCAAAGTGGCTATCAAGCACTGCTCGGGCGCGAAGCTTTCGCTCTCTTTAATGCAATACCACAGTACGCCTCCCTCACACTCAAGATGCCTGGTCCACGCGGCATCATTTCAGTGCACGGAAATATCAAGCGATCTCTGCGCGCCGAAGAGAGTGAGGCTGCCTTGGCAGCCACACACTAAAGGCGCCCGGGCTAGCCAAAACGCCCCATAGGTCGTCAAGACCTCAGACATAACTAATCGAGTCCGGCGCTACTACTTATACCGAATAAATGGTCACACCCCTAGTCATCAATACAAGGGGCTCAACGCGCGCAGACATGTGGCCATTCCTCCTCATCTTGAATTATGCATAGTTTCTTTAACTATCTTTTTGCACGACAACCTTTTTCACCTAAATTCCTCTCTTTTACATACGATCATCGTGCCACACCCGTCCAGGATACGGCACAACGGAGACACAGGCGCAGACGTGCAGCAGGGACCCGCTCCAAGGATTCTTTTTAGATTAAGACCCTGCGTAAACCTTTTTTACTGTCTCTTGTTGATACATATCCACCGTTGAGAAGGATGCTGACGTCTTGGCATGTGGCCATGCCAGACCAATGCACGTACCTGGACATAAGGGGCTTCTTACGAAGGCCATTATTTAGGCCCGGTTTATACCACAAAGACCGAATACCTTAGGGAGTGTTCGGTGTCGCGAGTTTGGCCCTATATGCATCAGCTCCGAATCATTGTCTTTGGTCAAATGTTGGGTTTGCCCGGCTCCTGTGTTTTGGTGCCTTACGTTCCGCTTTACCGGCTAAGGTAGCACCAGGAGAACTACTGCGATTGTGCCCTGGTTCATCCGGACGAGCACCTCAGTAGAGAAAGCCGAAAACTGACTGTCATGATCTAGCGCGAGACTGGTCAACCACTCGATGACCCATGGGAATGTTAGAATTCCCCCGCCTTAACGAAGGGCCGCTTTCCGGCCAGGCATATACGCACCCCGGGATCGGGAGAGTGCGGAGCCACCAGGGGCTATCTAGTAGCCCCACTGTCAAACTCCTATGGCTAAGTGAAAGTGTTAAAGCATTATAGTCCGGTTGCCTCGCTCGCTCCGCTATCACCTCCTTAATAGGACCAAGACGTTGGGTTAAGTGTGAATGTGTGTTTCTGCGAACACCTCCGCATTATATGCGTGGGAGTTGAAGCCGACGAGTGCAATCTTTCAGGTTATACACATGTATACATAAACGGCCGCCCAGGAGGCATCACAATACTTTCAGGCAAAAGTATAAAAGTAGCCTTATGAAAATTTATAAAAGAATTTCGCTTACAATGAGATTACATGTCACTCAAACATAATATTTTTTGAGCACTGGGTCTCTATCAAACGAGCACCCTCAAGAACTTCCTCAAAGTAGTGCTCAGCAGCCCTTCGACCTATGGCCGAATCCTGCGCTGCAACAGTGGTAGCATCCATCTCTGCCCAGTATGCTTTAGCACGGGCAAAGGTCATTCGTGCGCCTTCTATGCACGCCGACCTCTTCATCGCATTTATGAGCGGCACCACATCAAGGAACTGCTGCACCAAGCTGAAATAGCTGCTCGGTTTTAACCTTTCCGGCCATAGCTGATCCACAACAGACCTCATGGAGAGTTCGGACAACCTATTTAGTTCGGCCCATTCGGCTAATTGGTCCGTCAATGAAAGCGAACGCTCAGGAGAAAGGAATTGTTTCCAAAACAGTTGGTCTACTTCACGGTCCGTCTGACTCTGGAAGTACTTGGCCGCATCGGCAGCGCTCGCCGCCAAAACCATATACACATCTTCCGAACTCCACAGCCGATCCAGAGGGGCATACCATGGATCTCCGAACTTCCTCTACAGCATAAAGGATTTCCCGGCTACAATATCCACGGCTTCCCGCAGCTCCTCCTTCTTTGCCCTCATTGCAGAGCGGAGGTCTTTTCCCGTGGCAGCAGCCTTCTCAAGGTCCGATACCTTTGCCTGGTTTTCCTTTTCAAGAACCCGACAACGGTCGGTGGCGGCTTTTAATTCTATGGCCATCTTGGCCATCTTACCTCGGCTCTCGCCATGCGCGGCCTTCTCGACTTGCAACTCTTCGGCCACCTTTAAAGCAGCCGCATTACCCAACCTTGCTTGTTCCTTGGCTCGGGCAAGTTCTGCCTGCAAGGCTTCAACAGTGGCAGCTCCATCTGCAGTCACAACACATTAAAGATACTGGCATCATGCTGCTCTTCCTATGTGGCGTTTACCAGATAAAGACACTTACCTTGGGCCTCGTCAAGCCTTTTGTTAACAAGCTCGATGTCGGCGTCTGCCGCATCCAACTGCCGTTCTAAATGGGCAAACTCGCGAGCCCGGCTAGCCACCGGAGCTTCCATCACCTGCACATAAAGGCAGTATGGTTATTACCTGGGAATATGATCCTCTGTTCGTCGTCGTTTCCGACGACAACCAGAGTCTCAGGGGCTACTATCTACACAGGGCACACCTAGCATGTGCAGGACTATCATACATTCTTTTACGTACCTCAAAACCTGTCAGTAGACTCATAAAAGCTTCATGCAATCCGCTTTCGGCGGACGATATTCTCTCCATCACCATATCCATCAGCACACGGTGTTCATCTGAGATGGCCGCTCGCCCCACCAACTCCCTCAGCACATCCAATTGCACACTAGATGGTGCCGGACTCTTTTGTCTGCTTTCTTCGGGAGCTAGACGCTGGGAGCTTCGGGGGTCAATGGGATTATCTTTTGGCCTCACCGGACTCGGAGAGGCCCTCCGCGACGACACTTTAGGGTCGCCCGCTTCCGGAGCGGAGGAGTCCGGAGGAGGCATTTCGCTCTCCATCATCTCTGGAAGAAGATCCCCCGAAGATGAGCTCATTTGAGAGGGGCTAAGGCCCGAACTGCAAAAATATATGTGGTGGTTATCTTCTCAGAAGAAAAAGATGGCATATCTGTACTATTAAAGTATTTCGGGTCACTTACGACTCGCAGGAGAATTGATCCCCTCACGGACTTTGTGCGGCAACGGCGCCCCCCGAGGTAGGACCCTCTATGGGAGACTTCTTCTCCCGTTTGGAAGTTTCGGCTTCCGAATCCCCGGGCGCAATTCTTTTCCTCTTCTGGTCGTCTTCCTTCATGGAGACGCTCGCTCCCTCAGCTAGAATGGGCAGCGTTGAGGGCCCGCGTCCGCCCGCATTACCCTCCATAGTATTTTCCTTTAAGGGCTCCGGGCGGGGTGCGGTCTGGAGCATCCTCTCCAATACTGGATTTTCCAAACCCTCAGGGAGGGGGGCCGAACACCGAATCAACTTCGCCTTTGTTAGCCAGTCCTGGTCAAAAAGCGAACTCTCAGAAATAACTTCGTAACAAAGGAGAGATAGTATGTTCGGCCGGAAGATGCCTTACCTGTTCGGCGGCGCGGTTACTACTCAGGCCCACGTTCTCGATGATTTCCGGACACTCCACCCGAGGTCCGAAGAATGACTTGTACATCTCCTCGTGTGTCAGGCTGAGAAAATTTTGAATGACACGCGGTCCCTCGGGATTGAATTCCCATAGGCGAAGAGGCCGGCGTTTGCAAGGCTGGACTTGACGAACCAGCATAACTTGTATTACCGCAACCAAACTGAAATCTCCATTGAAGAGATCCCGAATGCGGCTTTGCAGTATAGGCACGTCCTTGGCTGGGCCCTAGCTCAGGCCTCTGCTGATCCATGACATCAGTTGTGGTGGAGGGCCCGAGCGGAAAATAGGGGCGGCCGCCCACTTGGCACTTCTATGAGTCGTGATGTAGAACCACTCCTGTTGCCACAATTTAGACACCTCTGGGATGGAACGTTTGGGCCACGGAGCTCTCGTCATCTTGCGTATTGAGGCACCTCCACATGCTGCATGTTGCCCCTCGACCATCTTCGGCTTCACTTCAAAAGTCTTGAGCCACAAGCCAAAGTGAGGGGTAACCCGGAGGAAGGCCTCGCACACGACAATAAATGTCGTGATTTGACGAAAGGAGTCTGGAGCTAGATCATGGAAGTCTAGCCCGTAATAAAACATCAAACCTCTGACGAAAGGATCCAATGCGAGGCCTAGACCTCGGAGGAAGTGGGAGACGAACACGACGCTCTCGTTGGGTTCGGGGGAGGGGACAGCCTGCCCCTGGGGAGGCAGCCGATGCAGAATTTCGGCGGTCAGATATCTGGCCTCCCTTAACTTTTTGACGTCTTCTTCCGTGACGGAAGAAAGCACCCATCGACCTTGAAGGCTAGATCCAGACATGACTGAAGGTTCAGAGCACCTGACCTGAACTTTGGGCGTTTGAGCTTGAGGTGGGGGAAGGATTCGATTGAGCACGGGAGGGAAAAATATAAGGCCTCGTCCCTTTATAAAGAGGGTGAATATCAAGCGTCCTCTCCGTGTCCGTTTGGACTTGCCTATAATCTAGGAATCCTAGAAGCGGTTGGGTTACCCACGCCGGTATTGATGAGAATCCCGGAATAAGGGGACACGATCTCTGCTTTAACAAGACGTGCCAAGGAAACCGCCTCGCATAACGCGCTGAGATGGGACAGTAAAACGGTTCGAATAAAAGCTTGGCCGTGGTGTGATGTCACACTACAGAATACGTCAGCAGATTAGATTTGTGTAAATATTATTCTCTCTATGGCAATATGTGGAAACTTATTTTGCAGAGCCGGACACTATCTTTGTGTTCAAAATCTTCTATGAAGTACTTGGAGGAGGAACCCGCCTTGCAATGCCGAAGACAATACGCGCGCCGGACTCGTCGTCCTTGAAGCCTGGTTCAGGGGCTACTGAGGGAGTCCAGAATTAGGGGGTGTCCGGATGGCCGGACTATACCTTCAGCCGGACTCCAGGACTATGAAGATACAAGATTGAAGACTTCGTCCCGTGTCCGGAAGGGACTTTCCTTGGCGTGGAAGGCAAGCTTGGCGATACGGATATTCAGATCTCCTACCATTGTAACCGACTCTATGTAACCCTAACCCTATCCGGTGTCTATATAAACCGGAGGGTTTTAGTCCGTAGGACAACATACACATCAACAATCATACCATAGACTAGCTTCTAGGGTTTAGCCTCTCTGATCTCGTGGTAGATCTACTCTTGTACTATCCATATCATCAATATTAATCAAGCAAGACGTAGGGTTTTACCTCCATCGAGAGGTCCCGAACCTGGGTAAAACTTCGTGTCCCTTGCCTCCTGTTACCATCCGGCCTAGACGCACAGTTTGGGCCCCCCTACCCGAGATCCGCCGGTTTTGACACCGACAGGTATACATTGTGAGGTTTATTGACTGGCTGCTGAAATAAGACAAGGTAGAAAGATCTGAGAGCGCAGTTACATAGACTTATGAAACAAGAAGAATTTAAATGGGAACAAAAGGCTAAAGCACCATGTTGTGTTTATTCAGTAGTTGCTTATGGTTGAATAGATGTATCTTGTTATCATCATTTGCATCACGTAATCAAATATACATGGTGTATTGCATTTGCCTTTGTACCGTGTAAAAAGATATACATGGTGTATTAAGACTTGCTAATTAAAATTATTTTTCAATGTTTATACCTTTATAATAATTTTCATGATATGCGATATATATCGGTGAATGTATTTATGTTACCGTGTTATATTTGTTAGGTCCCTTATATCTCATTTGCACTAGGCTGTCCATAATGCTAGGGTCGGCCTTGTGTTCATAGCACAATAGAATCCACTACCCGTGTTCATATGGCCGTGTAAAATGTGTCAACAAATAAACGAAGCATGGTTCCATCACTATCTGTTCTAATATGTCAAATAGTCAAATGGAACCAACCGATGGATCTTAGCACAAGAAACCAACAAACAGTAGAACCCCAAGACAAGAACACTAGAGTGAATAAAACAGAGATGAACCCGAACACAACAACAACCCACACAAATGCCCCTGTAACGTGTTGCGGCTCCCAACTATTCTTCCTTAAGACTCAACAATTTTGTCCTCAGCTCCAGCAGTGTCAGTTCTCCATGTGACTAGCTTCTAAAGAAATTCCATCACCTATGTACAAGTCAAAGTATGAGCGACCCTATAATGAAAACAACCAGCAAGATTACATATGTGTAAGCATGATACAAAAAACATTACCTCAAAAGGGTCTTTCATCGAGTAAGTGGCTTCAGTGGGCTTGGGCACCGCCCGGACTGTCTTGATGAGAATGCCAAATCCATAGCCCTTCTCATGGAGCATCTAATTGTAGGAGAAGTTGTTATTATTAACCCTTCTCATGGAGCTTTGCATATTGATATGCGGAAGCAGGTACCCAAATAGATGATCCATCACATCCCCTTTGTCAAACTTCACCTTTGGACGAACCTCTCAGACCTGTAGAATTACACATACAATAAACCTATAAAAAGGGCCTTAAAGGTGCGGCGGCCTAGGGCCCATCTTAAATAAGGGCCCACTACATTTTCATACGTAAATAAATTACAAAAATATATGTTTTGCAAAATATAGCGCCAACACTGTGGGGTGGAGAGGGGGCAGTTGCCCCCCTCCCCCCACCCGCACTTCACCAAGTTGTATATATTAAATAATTGTCTAAAGTTGAGTATATGTATCTGTTTTTTGCATCGAGTATGGCCATGTAAAATGTGTCAGCGAATAAATGAAGCATGGTCCCATCACTATATGTTCCAATGTCAAATAACACGAACCAGCAGATCTTGACACAAGAAAACAATCAACAGTAGAACCCTAAGACAAGAACATTGGAGTGAGTAAAACAGAGATAAACCCGAACACAACAACAACATACACAAATCCCCCGGTGACGTGTTGTGGCTCCCAACTATTCTTCCTCAAGACTCAACAATTTTGTCCCCATCTCCAGCGGTGTCACCTCTCCATGTGACTAGCTTCTAAAGAAATTCCATCACCTAAGTACAAGTCAAAGTATGAGCGACCCTCTAATGAAAACAACCAACAAGATTACATATGTGCAAGCATGAGACAAGATTACATTACCTCGAAAGGATCTTTAATCGAGTAAGTGGCTTCAGTGCGCTTGGGCACCGTCTAGGCGGTCTTGATGAGAATGCCAAATCCATAGCCCTTTTCACGGAGCATCTGGTTGTAGGAGAAATTGTTGTTATTAAACCTTCTCATGGAGCTTTCCATGCTGAGATGCGGAAGCAGATACCGAAATAGATGATCCATCGCATCCCCTTTGTCAAACTCCACCTTTGGACAAACCTCTCAAACCTATATAATTACACATACAACAAACCTGTAAAAAGGGCCTTAAAGGTGCGGTGGCTTAGGGACCATCTTAAATAAAGGCCCACTACATTTGCGTACCTAAATAAAATACAAATATATATTTAGGTACCATATTTTGTATGTACTGTTACTGGGGTGTAGAATAAGCTATTCTACACTCACGCTTAGTTTAGCATTACTCTCTCTCTCTCTCTCTCTCTCTCTATATATATATATATATATATATATATATATATATATATATATATTACCAAATACAACGCCAACGCTATAGGATGGAGAGGGGGCAGTTGCCCCCCCCCTCCCGCACTTCACCATGTTGTATTTATTCAATAATTGTTTAAACTTGAGTAGATGTATCTTTTTATCATCATTTGCATCATGTAATCAAATATACCTGGTATACTAAGACCTTGTTTTCTAATTTAAAATATTTTTCAATGTTTATAATTTTATTATGATGTTCATGATATGCGATATATATTAGTGAAAGTAATGCTAGGGTCAACCTAGATAAGTAGTTATAACTTACTACCTATTTTCCCTAGCCATACAACCATGCCACATCAGCAAGCCATGCATGCAAGTTATACTACTTTGTATTTTTGTACTCCCTTCGTTTCTTTTTAGTCTGCATATAAATTTTGGTCAAAGTCAATTTGTGTAAAGTTTGACTAACTTTATAAGAAAAATATCAACAATCAAAGTATGAAATCGATATTATTAGATGCATCATGAAATGAATTTTCATAGCATATAGCTTTAGTATTGTAGATGTTAAACTTTTGATATAAATTTGGTCAAATTTTGCATAGTTTGACTCCAAACAAATCTTATACGCGAAGTAAAAAGAAACGAAGAGAGTATATCCATGCAACGCTGCCATACCACATTATTTGGTTGCACTAAGTTTTGTGCTTGGACACGGTCTACGTATTTGACGCTTGAAGCATACATATATGGTTCATCTTTCATTGTTTTATATAAATGACATTGTTTTAGCTGCAATCTAATTTTCTCTCTCCTTCATGCATGCTTTTGTTATATGCTTCAATTTTTTAACGTTCTTAAAGTGTACATCAAGAAGTACTCTTATGTTTTATTTCCAGTAATTATAATTTTTACATATCACCTAATAGCGGGACGAGGCATTTCAACTCTCGGGTGCATCTGCACCCGTGGGTGAATAGCAAATTCAAAGTAACAGGGGAAAATTCAAAAAATATGATATGTTTTTCGATTTCTTATGCTATGTTTTTGAAGTTACTATTCACCAGGTGCTGATGAGCCTGGACTCGGAATTGAATATTCATCGATAAAGCATTTATTTTAACAAGATTACCGCGGCAAATGCGCGGAGTATTATCTCTGTCTGTCCCATGATAAAATAAGATCTATACACTAATATAATCTTATATTATGGGACAAAGGAGAGAGTAGTTTATCCAAACAACTTCAGACTTTAATAATAAACTTAAACTATAAAGAAACACTTCATACTTTTAGTCAGTTGCTCGGGGAGAACCCAAATCGGGTGAGCATTTGCGCAAAACCACTCTACCAGAGGGGCTGAAAGGCAATTAAGGCAGGCATTTATGCTTACGCACACGCGACCCTGGTGATCCTATGCGGCCTCGTGTTCTCCCCTCCCCTCTCTTTCCTCTGACTTCTTCGCCTCCTCCTTCTCCAGTCCTCGCCTCCTCCTCCTCCTCCTCCTCGTCCTCTCCTCCCCCGCACTGACCCGACCCGACCTGACTGACTCGCTCGCTTCGCTTCCAAGTTCCAATGGCGACGCAACTGCTTACCTCACGCCGCGCGCCACGCGCCTGAGCACCAACCGGCCGTCATCGCCCCCGGCCGCCCCGAGCGCCCCGGACGAAGAACACATGGCCGCGCCGGGCCTGGACGAGGTCATGGCCTTCCTCACCGACCACGGCTTCGCCAGCACCGCCTCCGCGCTCCGGGACGACGTGCTGGGCCGCGCCGCCGACGGGGAGCCCGGGCCCGCCGCCGCATTAGATCCCCAGCTCCCGCCCCTCCGTATGTCGGCCCCGGGCGCCGGCCTGCCGCCGCCTGCGAGCCCCGGCTCCAGCTCCGGCTCGGCGTCCTCCTCCGCCTTCGTCAGCATGCGCTCATCGCCCTCAGGTACTCACGCCGTAAGTCTTTTTTCCGTTTCCGTTAAACCCCTCCTGCCGGCCCCCTTCTCTGTTTCCGGCGCTGGCGGTTGCGCTTTGCACCGCGAAATCTCGATCCGTGCGCCGATATTTCGGTGGCTTTGAGAACAATTCCAAGCCTCTGGTTCGACCCAATATGTTTTTCTTGGAAGATTTTCATACTTACTGTCAAAGAATTGAAATTGATCCTGGGGGGCTGGTTAAACCCCTCCCTCGGTTCGGTCCATCAACAACGCCTGCCACAAAATTCTATCTCCCCGCCTAGTCGAGTGCTCTGTTCTCCAAATTCTAGGACAAGTTATCATAACTCTGACCCAGAATTTGATGTTTCTGTTTCTTGGATCAGGCCTGCTGAACCCTTATGGCGTGTGGTCGTCGCAGCACTCGCTGTCGGACGCGTCGTCATCTGAGATGGAGTTCGGCACAGCACGCCAGTACGACACCACCGACCTCTTCTTCCAGGAAGGCTGGCTCTACGACGACCACATCTTCCATACCAAGCCGGGCGACAGAGACAAGGAGGAGGACAAGTTTGTTCTCGGCGCTCAGGGCGGCTCAGGACCGACTCAAACGTTCGTGGTTGGCCCTGGCGAGTACTGCCGTCATGAACACGCCGGCAATAACGGCTGCGAGGGGTGCGCCGAGGTGTACACCTGCTCGTCACCGCTCTGCGGTTGCTGTGCCGGGGGACTCAAGAATTTTGAGGAGCTCGAGCTGGTCAGGAATTCTAGCTCTGCCGTGTATGGGAGGTACAAGATCATGGATGACCAGACAGAGATACTAGATGAGTGTGGCCCGGATGTGTTTCAGATGAAGCAGAGTGGGGATGCCGTGCTTGAGTGCGATTTTCCGACAGAATCTGGGCAAGTGGAGCTGAATGTTGTGGAGAAGGAGCTTCAAATGCTCAGTTCATTTGATACTTATGATGATGCTGAAATTGCAGCAAGTAAGTATTAGTACTCCATTTGTTGGGAATTCTATGGTTTGGTACTACTAGTATAATGTAAAGTTTCTCCTCTTAATTCACTTGTTCTAATGAAGGCAGTTTGAAATTGTTTACTGGATCTAATGTGGAGGGGGAATAAATTACAACATTTAAAAGGTTGGGTAGGCTCAGATTTCCGGGTTGAATTGTAAAGACCTGTAAAATTTTGTTGCTGTAAATAATCAAGGAGCAAATTTTGTTGCTGTCCAATGCTTATAAGCATTAACGTACGGGTCATGTAGTGCCTGTTATCCACTTCACTGTCTAAAGGTTTTTCTTTGCTTGCTTGTTGTTTGTTTCGGTTCTAATTTCAAATGCTTGCTGTCTTGCATAGGTCCAGTACAGGTGCGCCATGTCACTGACAATGTAGAGTTGAATTATAACAATGAAAACAATCTGAAAAGCAGCAGTGATAAAGAATATCTGAAAGAGAGTTATAGCTTGCATCCTTTCCCTGAGACTGATGATTATGATGACACCTACGAGTTTGAAGATGTTGGGCCATTGAATACAGATGTTCGGAAATCTGCTACACTTGTAGCTGAGAAAGAAGATCCAGAGTCAAACATTGATCAGGCCGTCTCTAATTTCCATCAGGAATACGAGGTATTTGAATTGAGAATTGTCCACCGCAAGAACAGGTTCACATCAAATCTTTTTTTCCTTTCTTTGGTTGTTGTTAAAGAAATAATACATATGCTTATATGGTATGCATCCATTGCAGAACTGGCTTTGAAGCAAACAAAGATTTTCCCATTGTCTTGAATTCAGTCATAGCAGGAAGATATTATGTTACTGAATATCTTGGCTCGGCTGCATTCAGCAAGGTTGTCCAAGCACATGATCTTCAGACAGGAATAGATATTTGCCTAAAAATAATAAAAAATGATAAGGATTTCTTCGATCAGAGTTTGGATGAGATAAAACTGCTGAAGTTTGTGAATAAATACGATCCATCAGATGAGCATCATGTACTACGGCTCTATGACTACTTCTATCATCAGGTATACTCACTTGAGGGAGGGGCAGTTGGCTAAGATACCCCTTTTCTGTTAACTTCATACTGCAAATTACTTGATTGTTTGGAATATAAGAAGATATTTAAGGGACTTGGTCCTTATGAATATCTCAAAGGATGTACTGTAGCAACATACTTCATTGCTTGTAGGCATGCATTTCATTGTTGAGCCTAGTAAACATTTTTCCTTTCGCATTCCACCTTGCATAACGTTGATTGCTGACGGTAAATAAATATTGGCAGGAACATCTTTTCATTGTCACTGAATTACTGCGAGCAAATCTGTATGAGTTTCAGAAATATAACCAGGATTCTGGTGGTGACTTGTACTTTACATTTCCTAGGATACAGGTATGTTGAATTGCCATTTACCAGATATTCTGTATTACTGTGACATTCTCTGAGAATCCCCTAGTGCAATTTATGCATGCATGTAACTATTTACATGCCACCTGTACGCCGCACCTTATTTGTTGGCATATTGTGTTTAAAACTTAAAGTTAAAATATGTACTCCAAACTTATTGTTTTCGTAAAAAGATAAAGTTGTTTATATGATTAACAGATTGAGCACAGTTATAATTCACTCATGAAAGTTAGGAGTTCTGGTGAAACAAAATTGTCCCTTTCTTTCAGGCAATTGCTCGCCAATGCTTAGAAGCTTTGGTATATTTGCACCATTTAAGGATCATTCATTGTGACCTAAAGCCAGAGAATATCCTTATCAAGAGCTACAGCAGGTGTGAAATTAAGGTCATCGATCTTGGAAGTAGTTGCTTCTTGACAGACAGCTTATGCCTGTATGTCCAGTCACGTTCTTATCGAGCTCCCGAGGTCATTCTGGGCCTGCCATATGATCAGAGGATTGACATTTGGTCTCTTGGTTGCATCCTTGCTGAACTGTACACTGGTGAAGTAAGTAGTTCTTTTGCTGAGTTGATAATTTAAATTTTGTACATAGATTAAGATCTTACTATGATAATAAGCACATAATGGTCGATGGTTGGTCATATCAGTAGATTGATCTTATGGAGATTGCAATACATGGACTTCATAGTATACTAGCACGTCCATATTCTTTATTTTTCAAATATATGTAAATCTGTGGTGCTCCAAAGGCAGAGTGAGTAAAATAGAGCTTGAAAATCTATGGAAATATATAGCTCCAACCAGAGATGTATATGGTAGGTGTTTTTGTTTCTGTCTTGGAGGACGTGGATAGTCTTTTTATCTTATATAACCTCAACTCACACAAACACAAAGCACAATGGTGTGCTTCTAGTTGTTTTACCATTTAAAAGCAGCAAATCATCTGCTCATAAAACTCATAATGTTGACTCTTGCACATGACAGGTACTATTTCCTAATGAGCCAGTGTCCATGATGCTTGCCCGAATGATCGGGATAATTGGTCCAATAGACATGGAAATGTTAGAGTTGGGACAGGAAACACATAAATATTTCACCGATGATTATGGCCTTTTCACCAAGAATGAGGTACACTTCATTTCATGTTTGCTGTTTCAAGCCCCTATCAGTCAAATGCATTAAAAGTATTCGATAACCACTCGATCTTAATATCATGGATAGTAAAAACTAAAAAACTTGGACTTACCGTCCTTATCTGTATCCAGGAGACAGGTCAATTAGAGGAGTTAGTCCCAGAGAAGTCTTCTTTGCGACATCACTTGCGATGCCCTGATCCGCAGTTTGTGGATTTTCTATCTTATCTGCTGCAAATAAACCCCAGGAAGAGACCAACAGCCAGCGAAGCGCTCGAGCATCCGTGGCTTTCATCCGAGTACTAATCTGGGGCCAGCCACTCCTTTCTTCTGCTTCAGGGGTGATTTGCTCACGTTATAAGGATGAAGTTTCGGTACTCCTTTTGTGAAGCCTTCTTTTAAAAACTTGTAAAAAAAGAGTGGTTTTCTGAGAGTTCCATGTGGCATGAAACGTTGCTGTTTCCTTGAGGTGTAGAGGGTCTTTGCCCTTTTGGCTGCAGGCTTTGTTGAACTGGCCTGTGGCCCGGTTTCTTGGTTGGTGTCGGTCTTTCAGGGCAATTCTCGGAGTGGAAGCCCTGCTGATTCATGCGTGTATGTAAATATGAGGAAATTTTCCATGTGTGTCTGTACAGCTGAAACTTACACTTGTAATCTATGTGATTCATCAGTAAAAATTTAAGATACAAAAATAATTGTCCAGTGTTTGATAAGGACATCTACAACGTCGTGCGTCGAATCGGACACACCATACATCGGCGGACAATGGTAGTGGAGCCGGCCATCAACCTGGTGCACCACATGTCCGCTCCGGGTCCGGCCTCCTCCACCTCCATTTGATGCATACATAGATCAATAGTAACTCAGTGACATTGTTCGTATGTATCATTCAGATGCAGAGGCTGGGGCATATCCCCCTTTAAAAAAAAAATGCAAATCACAACTAAAAAGCATTGGATCAACAAGTTTTTACATCCAACCGATCTAAAAAGAGTCAAGGAAGGAAAAAGACGTCAATTTTTGCCTCCTAGTTCAGCTTTCCGTGTCAAATTCTTCACTCCTCGTCCGGCTCCTCCGAAGCATCTGAGTAGCGCTCCAATATGCCAGCATGATATGCTTGCACAATCTTCGCCGCATAGAATCTAAGTCCGACATCTTCATGGTCAACATCTTGGCATCAATCTTCTTCTATTGGAGCTTGATCTTCTTGGCTTGCGCCTCCATGAACTTGTCAAACCTCTTGGTCTTCTTTTCCTCCTTTGCATCATTGCGCTTGATGTATGCCTTCTCCTTCTTTGCCATGATGTCCTTGAACCTCTTCGTCATCTTGGCCGCCGCCTCTTTTCGCTTCTCCTTCTCCCCTCCTCCTCCTAGTACTTTCTGCCCCAATTCCTACCTACCCTTTTGGCGGGAGCAAGGACTCCTTTTGTTGGATCACCATATTTATCTACATTGGGCATGATGCGGTCTTGACGGAATTGACAACAACATTAAGCCACCCGAGGCGCACATTCAACTTCAATCAACAATGTATGAAGAGGAAGTGCTTCTTTTTTGTCCTAAACAACAATGTGCATGCACTGACCGACCTAGGAAGAAAAATACATGATCAATAAGTTGCATATCCGGCCAAATGACCAACACACAGAGCATATCCGGCCAAATGGCCAACGCACATAGAGCAACAAAAGACATATGAGCTCTTGGACTATCGCGCTACTTGGCCATCGGATTTGCAATTGTTTGTACAAGCCGCAATACTTGCTTGTGGCCTCTTGAATGGTCGAGTAGCGCGACAATCCAAGAGCTCATATGTTTTTTATCGCCGGATGTGGCACTTTTCAATTTAGCAGATCCCTACTAGGGGAACGTTGGAATGCATGGTTGCACCTGGTCCGTAGGTTGATGGATGTTCACCTATCCGATCAGGCGGATACAATACGCTGGAAGTTAACCATGAATGGAATTTTCTCAGTGAAATCCATGTATTCAGACCTCATTGATTCCGGGCCATTGTTGAGGTATTTGCACATTTGGAAGATTAAAGTTCCGCTTCGAATTAAAATCTTTATATGGTTCGTCCATAAAAAAGTCATTCTAACCAAAGATAACTTGGTGAAAAAGGAATTGGGTTGGTAACTCCAGGTGTTGTTTTTCTGATCTAAATGAAACGATTAAATACCTCTTTCTCGAATGTCCTCTTACAAAATTATTATGGCGATCAATTCATATAGCTTTTAACGTTCATCCCCCAAGGAACATAAACACGTTATTTGGGCGTGGCTTAATGGAATGGACATACACATAGCTAAACATATTCAGATTGGAATATGTGCATTATTTTGGGCTACATGGAACACTAGAATGATATGATTTTTAATGGGACAAAATTCAATAAATGGGTTCGGCTCGAGTCGGTTATCCGATGCATCTCACAGGCGGTACGCTCCACCAGTCAGGACTTGGTCAATTATGAAGGGACCTTCCCACTTGGGCTTGAGTTTGCCCTTTTTCTTGTCCGGTAGTCGTAGAACTAATTCGCCAATGTTGTAATTTTTGGCCCGTACTTCTCTGCTTTGGTATCTTCGAGCCTGTTGTTGATAGAATGCGGAACGGGCTTTTGCCACGTCACGCTCCTCCTCCAATGCGTCTAAGTTGTCCTGCCGATCGAGCTCGGCTTCTCTTTCTTCGTACATGCGCACTCGAGGTGAGTCATGAATTATGTCGCAGGGCAAAACTGCCTCTGCGCCGTACACCATAAAGAATGGTGTGTATCCGGTAGTGCGATTCGGCGTGGTCCGCAGCCCCCAGAATACGGAGTCGAGCTCCTCTACCCAGTGCGTGTTAGATTCCTTGAGGGACCGCACTAATCTGGGTTTAATGCCGCTCATGATAAGACCATTTGCACGTTCGACCTGGCCGTTAGTTTGTGGGTGATAGACGGAAGCATAGTCGAGCTTGATGCCCATGTTTTTGCACCAGAGTTTTACCTCGTCGGCCGTGAAGTTTGTGCCGTTATCGGTGATGATGCTGTGGGGAACGCCGTAATGGTGTACGACCCCGGATATAAAGTCTATCACCGGTCTGAATTCGGTCGTCTTAACAGGCTTGGCTTCTATCCATTTGGTGAATTTATCCACCATGACCAGTAAGTATTTTTGCTTGTGGGTTCCGCCTTTAAGGGGTCCAACCATGTCAAGCCCCCAGACCGTGAAGGGCCAAGTAATGGGGATAGTTCGGAGGGCGGTGGGTGGCATATGGCTTTGGTTTGCAAAGAGCTGGCAACCGGTGCATCGTTGGACCAAGTCCTGAGCATCTGCCCGGGCCGTCGGCCAATAAAAGCATGTACGGAAGGCCTTGCTTACAAGGAACCGAGCTGCAGCGTGATGACCGCCCAGTCCGGCATGAATTTCAGCCAGGAGGTTCCGCCCCTCCTCTTCGGAGATGCACCTTTGAAGGACTCCAGTAGTGCTTTTCTTATAAAGCTCTCCCTCGTGGACTCTGTAGGCTTTGGATCACCGCGCTATGCAGCATGCCTCATTTTGGTCCTCGGGGAGTGGTTCTGTCCACGGGGCAATGACGGCCATTATTACGTGGGCTGAAGGTGTTATTTCATTGGCAGAGCCTCCTATTGTGTCAGAATGTTCGATGTCGGGCAGTGCGGTTGGGTCCGGGGTGTTTTTGTTCGGCTCCCCTTCCCATACTACGGATGGCTTGAATAGCCTTTCCAAGAAGATGTTGGGGGGGGGGGGGGGGACTACATTGCGTTTTGCGCCGATGTGTGCCAGGACATCTGCCGCCTGATTATTTTCCCGGGCTATATGGTGAAATTCAAGCCCCTCGAACCGAGCTGACATTTTTAGGACGGCGTTGTGGTAAGCTGCCATTTTTGGATCCTTGGCATCGAAGTCTCCATTTATTTGGGATATTGCGAGGTTCGAGTCCCCGCGCACCTCTAGGCGTTGAATGCCCATGGATACTGCCATCCGGAGACCATGTAAAAGGGCCTCATATTCGGCTGCGTTGTTGGAGTCCGTGTACATAATCTGGAGTACGTATTGAATTGTGTCTCCTATGGGGGACGTCAAAACAACGCCAGCCCCCAGTCCGGCCAACATCTTGGAGCCGTCGAAATGCATGATCCAATTTGAATATGTGCCGTACTCTTTAGGGAGTTCGGCCTCCGTCCATTCTGCGACGAAGTCGGCCAAGACTTGCGACTTGATGGCTCGCCGTGGCTTATAAGTTATGTCGAACGAGAGGAGCTCAATGTCCCATTTTGCAATCCGGCCCGTTGCGTCACGATTGTTTATAATATCGTTAAGTGGTACTTCTGAGGCTCCTGTTATTGAACACTCTTGAAAGTAGTGTCGTAGCTTCCGGGATGCCATGAATACCGCGTATGCGATCTTTTGATAATGCGGGTACCGTGATTTGCAAGGAGTGAGGACAGTGGACACATAATAGACCGGCTTTTTAAGGAGGAATCTGTGTCCGTCTGCTTCTCGTTCGACGACGAGCACTGCGCTTACAACCTGATGTGTTGCTGCAATGTATAATAGCATTGGTTCGCCAATATTTGGTGCGGCCAGGACTGGGTTTGTTGCTAGTATGGCTTTTATTTCCTCGAGTCTGGCCATGGCTGCATCCGTCCATTTGAAGTGTTCGGTACGCCAAAGGAGGCGGTAAAGGGGTAGGGCCTTTTCTCCCAAGCGGGAGATAAAGCGGCTTAGAGCCGCCATGCATCTGGTTGACTTTTGTATTTGTTTGAGGTCCTTTGGGATATCCAGTTGCGACAGAGCTCGGATCTTGGCTGGATTTGCTTCAATTCCTCTACCGGATACAATGAAGCCCAAGAGCTTTCCGGCTGGAACGCCGAAAATGCATTTTCCCGGGTTGAGCTTGATGTCGTATGTTCGGAGGTTATCAAATGTGAGCCTCAAGTCGTCTACTAGAGATTCGACATGTCTTGTTTTGACGACCACATCATCTACATATGCCTCCACTGTTTTGCCGATCTGGCTTGCCAGACATGTCTGAATCATGCGCTGATATGTTGCGCCGGCATTTTTGAGCCCGAAGGGCATTGTGTTGAAGCAGAATGGGCCGTATGGTGTGATAAATGCCATTGCGGCTTGGTCTGATTCTGCCATCTTGATTTGATGGTAGCCGGAATATGCGTCGAGGAAACACAACGAATCGTGTCCTGCGATAGCGTCGATAATTTGATCGATGCGGGGAGGGGGAAGGGATCCTTTGGGCAAGCCTTGTTAAGGTCTTTAAAATCAACGCACAGGCGCCAGGATTTGTCCTTCTTTGGTACCATCACCAGGTTTGCTAGCCAGTCCGGATGTTTTATATCTCTGATGAATCCGGCCTCCAATAGCTTTGCTAGCTCCTCTCCCATAGCCTGTCTCTTAGGTTCGGAAAAACGCCGAAGAGCCTGTTTGACAGGTTTGAATCCTGTTTGGATATTTAAGCTGTGCTCGGCCAGCCTGCGTGGGATTCCTGGCATGTCCGAAGGGTGCCAAGCGAAAATGTCCTAGTTCTCTCGTAGGAACTCTCGTAGTGCGGCATCTACATCAGGGTTTAACTGTGCCCCGATGGAAGCTGTTTTATTTGGGTCCGTTGGATGGACTTGGAATTTGACTATTTCGTCCGCCGGTTTAAAGGAGGTGGACTTGGATCTTTTGTCGAGTACCACATCGTCCCTATTCACCGTAGAGCGCAGCGCAGTCAGTTCCTCAGCCGCTAGGGCTTCGAATAGTGCCTCGAGGGCCAGTGCGGCTGTCTTGTTTTCGGCGCGAAGTGCTATGTCTGGATCACTAGCGAGAGTGATGATCCCATTAGGCCAGGGCATCTTGAGCTTCATGTACCCGTAATGGGGTATTGCTTGGAAGACTGTAAACGCCTCCCGCCCCAGCAGAGCGTGATAACTGCTGCTGAACGGAGCCACATGGAACGTGATCTCTTCGGACCTGTAATTATCCGGCGTGCCGAACACCACATCTAGTGTGATTTTTCCTATACAACGCGCTTCTCGACTGGGGATTATTCCTCTAAAGGTTGTGCTGCTTCGCTCGATGCGGTTCCAGTCTATTTCCATTTTTTGAAGGGTTTCCTCGTAAATGAGGTTCAATCCGCTGTCGCCGTCCATGAGTACCTTGGTAAGACGAAAGCCGTCCACTATTGGACCGAGGACCAATGCGGCTGGTGCTCGGGCTGTTCGGAATTTAGGCTCATCACTGGCGTTAAAGGTGATAGCCGCGTCACTCCATGGGTTTATTGTTGCTACTTGTTAGACTTCGGCAAGGTTGCGGAGTGTCCTTTTCGCATATTATTTGATGCGAAAGTCTCGAAGACTGTTAATACCGTATTGGTGTCTCTGGGGTGGCTTTCTGTGGCCTCCGGAATTAGGAGATTTTCGCCAATTTTGGCCACCTGCCGGAGTATCCAACATGCTCTAAGGCTGTGAGTTGGTGTGGCGTCCTCTGTACTGTGAATTTTACAAGGTCCATTAAGCCATCCTTCCAGTACGGTTCCATGCCCTGTAGAGGGTTTTTGCTTTTTGGTGTTTGACCCGGGTGTCTGGTTATGATGCACCCTTTTATTTCGGACTGGGTTTGTGTTTAGGGCCGGATTGTCCCAAAATTTTATTTTGGTTTTCCAGGCGCTTTCCATCGCACAGTACTTTCATACAATGGACGCCAAGTCAGCGAAGCGTGTAATATCACGGCGACTTATGGCGTTGAGTATTCCCTTGTCCGTGCAATTATTGCAGAAGATTGAGATTGCGTCTTCCTCGCGGCAGTCCCTTAGCCTGTTCTTAACCAGGAGGAATCTGGCCCAGTAATGATGTACTGTTTCGTCGGGCTCTTGCCTGATTTTGGATAGATTGCTTATGTTGGGGTGGGTGGGTGGAGTTAAATCTGAAGCCTCACCCCATCTGAGGCTCAGAGGCCGAGGAATTTCTGAACTAAAAAATTTGGATCCCTGGGTGTTGTCCAATGAATCCAGCCCATCGCCTGACTCTAAGTTCAGGTCTTGAGTGATATCCTCCCCTCCGCGGGTATCCGGCTTGGAGGGATCGGGAATCCGAACGTAGCGAGTCCTTAAGATAGACGAAGGGTCGCCGCACTGTCCCTCTACCACAGCAACGTGATGGGTGACTTGGGGAGAGTTAATCTCTCTCTGATCGGGTTTAGGCCCAATCTGGTTGTAATCCATAGCGACTCCCAAGGCGGCGAAGCGATCCAAGAGCTCGTTTATGGAGGAGAGCTCCATTGGATCTAACTGCTCGGCGAGTTCCGAGCTGACATGAAGATTGTTTTCGATGGCTCGAGAAGTCATTGTCGGCGCAGAGGCAGAACAGGCGGTCATAAGAAAACCACCTAGCCGGAGGGTTTGGCCGACAGCCAAAGCTCCCTTAGTAACGGTGCCGTCTTTAAAGACGGGGTGAGGCATCCTTCCTGATGGCGACGACACAGAGGAACTCTCAATGAAAGCACCAATGTCGGTGTCAAAACCGGCGGATCTCGGGTAGGGGTCCCAAACTGTGCGTCTAGGCTGGATGGTAACAGGAGGCGAGGGACACGAAGTTTTACCCAGGTTCGGGCCCTCTCGATGGAGGTAAAACCCTACGTCCTGCTTGATTAATATTGATGATATGGGTAGTACAAGAGTAGATCTACCACGAGACCGAGGAGGCTAAACCCTAAAAGCCAGCCTATGGTATGATTGTTGATGTGTATGTTGTCCTACGGACTAAAACCCTCCGGTTTATATAGACACCGGATAGGGTTAGGGTTACATAGAGTCGGTTACAATGGTAGGAGATGTAAATATCCGTATCGCCAAGCTTGCCTTCCATGCCAAGGAAAGTCCCTTCCGGACACGGGACGAAGTCTTCAATCTTGTATCTTCATAGTCCTGGAGTCCGGCTGAAGGTATAGTCCGGCCATCCGGACACCCCCTAATCCAGGACTCCCTCAGAGGGTGAGTCTTCTCATGTAGCTTTCCTTCAATGCAAGCACTGCAAACATGATCTTTGGCAAAACTAACATTTGTTAGTCCACGGACATGGTCCCCCTTGAGAAGACTTTGTAAAGATCTCATATTGACGTGGGCTAGATGGCGATGCCAAAGCCATCCCACATCAACTTTAGCCATTAGGCATGTCGCGGTCTTAGTTGGTCCCTCCGAAAAGTTAATCACATAGAGACCATTCTCGACATGCCCAACAAAGGCTACTTTAAGAGTCTTGCTCCACAACAGGGCCACGGTATCAATATCAAAGAAAGTGGCAAAGCCCATGAGTGCTAGTTGACGAACGGAAAGTAAATTGTATGCAAGGGACTCAACAAGCATGACCTTCTCGATCGTAAGATCATGAGAAATGACAACTTTGCCGAGTCCCAATACCTTAGAAGAAGAGGCATCACTCCACTCGACGTTGGTGGGCATGGATGGAATCTTTTGCACGTCCACCACCAAGTCCTTGCTTCCGGTCATATGATTAGTAGCTCCACTATCGAGCAACCACGATCCCCCACCAGAAGCAAACACCTACAAGAGATCAATGCTTGGTTTTAGGTACCCATTTTGTAATGGGTCCTTTGATGTTAGTAACAAGGGTCTTAGGAACCCAAATAGACCATTCAATGTACTCATAAGGAGAACCAACAAATTTGGCATAAACATGCCCGTCTCTAGCACGGCACAATACATAAGAAGGGTTAAAGTCGCCGGCTTTGTTGGAATGGAAGTGTTGCCCTTCTTGGCATCACTACCCCTCACAGAGTTCTTCTCCTTCTCCTTAGTAGCACCCTCTCCCTCCTTCACAAAGGTTTGCTTGAGAGGAGGAGGTCGTTTGGCCTTGTCATTCTTCTTCTTGTTCTTGGACTTGGGCACGTACCCAATCCCTTCCTTGGCCACAACTAACTTTTGGTTGGTCAAAAGGTTGTTGAGGTTCTTCTCGCCTTGTATGCAAGATACAAGACCTTTCTCAAGTTGAACCTTTAGCTTAGCATTCTCCTCAACAAGATGCACATGCTCACAACATGGGTTAGTAGCATTTGCATTATCAATTAACATCATACGAGGAAAAGTGGCTTTCTCCTTGGTTAGCTTTACTTGAAGTTGATCATGAGACTCTTTGAGGCTAGCATGAGCACCCTTCAAGACCTTGTGAGCCTTGTCAAGTAGATCAAACTCCTCTTTGAGTCTAGCAAGATCAACCCCAAGCTTGGCCTTCTCGGAGTTTAGCACACGAGAGATAACGAGAGCATGATCAAAATCTTTCTTTAACTTAGCGTGATCAATGTTGTGTGACTTCTCAAGAGCCAAACGAAGACCACGCTCTTCCTCAAGAGCATTGGAAAGATCCGAAATCTCATCGGCATAGTCATGACTATGCCCCTCCATCTTGGAGATAGTATCTTCGTGAGCCTCGATCATGTCATTGGCTTCACCAAGTTGTTCCAAGAGAGCAACAAAATGCTTCTTGGACTTACCCTTGAGTTTACCCATAAAGGAATCAAACTCATTTTCCTCCACATTAGATCCCTCATATTCATCAATGCAATCCGTCGAGGAAGGATTATTAATGATGGTAGTTTTGATGTTGGGGGTTACCTTGTTGCTGGCTTTAGCCATAAGGCACTTGGAGGTGATGTTCTCATTGGGTGAGTCGAAGAGAGACACTCATGCAGTTTTTGCAATGGCAACGGAGGCCATGGCAACCGACTCACCATCTTCATCATCATCATCCTCATGGTACTCTTCTTGAACCACCAACGCCTTGTGAGGTGTCTTCTTGGTGAAGTTTCTCTTGTTGGGGAAAGACTTGGCTTTGTCCTTTCGGATGAGCTTGCCACCATTGTCTTCCCTCTTCTCATACGGGCACTCCGCAACAAAATGGCTCACATTGCCACAGTTGTAGCAATTCCTCACACGTTGCTTGCTCTTCATGCCACTTGAGTTGTTCTTGTTGAAGTTCGGCCTTGAGCTCTTCTTGCTCCAAAATTGCCTTGAAGCAAGTGCCATGTGTTCATGATAGGCATACTTTGTATCTTCGGGGTTGCTTTCCTCTTCTTCTTCTTCTTCTTCAACACAAATCTTGGCCTTCAATGCAAGGTTGGGCTTCTTTGCCCTTTGAGAGCGAAGCACCGCATTGTCGGCGGTCTTGTCCAAGATGTTCATAGCCACAAACTCATCCAACACTTCACTTGAGGTCAAAGTGTGGAAGTCCGGCCTTTGACGAATGACGAAGGACATGGCCTTGTGGTAAGGCATCATTGCCTTGAGGAATTTGCGCTTGATCCAATTGTCATCCGTGTCCTTGCTCCCATGATCTCGGAGTGAGACCGCGAGTTTGGTTACTCTCCGATAAAGCTCACGAGGTTCTTTATCTTCTTTCATTGCAAAATCATCGGCTTCATCTTGCACTACTTCATAGTTGGAGCGTTGAATGCTTGCGCTTCCCCGGTAGAGAGAGACAACACAAAGCCATGCATCTTTGGCCAAGGTGAAGGGCCGAAGATGTGGTAAATCTTCGGGTGGAATTGCATCTTGGATGATGAAGAGAGCATTCTCATTGAATTGATTATCCGCGGCTTCTCGAGGAGTGAAGTTGCTTGGGTCATGCGGATAGAAGCCTTCTTCAATGATTCTCCAAAGATTAGTATTCACATGATTTAAATGGCGCTTAAAGCGATAAACCCAAGAATCAAAGTCCTCATTTTTCAAAATCTTAGGGGAAGGATCGGCATGATTCAAATGAGTGGAAGGAATCGGTCCACCATAAACAAGTGGTGGTTCCACATGGGCAAAGATGTCGGTGCCATATTTACCACTAGAAGAAGGAGCCTTTTCACTACTAGCTTCCCCCTTGTCGGAGTTAGCATCCGTCACCTTGTTAGTGGGATCACCCACTTTCAATGGTGTGGTGGATAGTTTAAGCCCTTCAATGAATTTAGTAAACATGCTTTCAACCTTGGTCGTCATTGAGGTTTTCAATATCTCCAAGGCTACATTGAATTCCTCATGGGAGACCGAGGTTCCCCCATCACCCGTAGACGAGATCGGATTCACACCGGAGTGCTCCTCCACACCGTCTACGGTGTCAACCATACTCTTCGGACGGCAACGTCCTTAGTAAAGAGACGAGGCTCTGATACCAATTGAAAGGATCGATATGGTTGACTAGAGGGGGGTGAATAGGCAACTAACAATTTTTATCTTTTCTTTACCAAATTAAAGTTTGCATCAAAGTAGGTTGTCTAGATGTGCAACTAGGTGAGCAACCTATACGATGCAACAACAACGAGCACACAAGCAAGCAAGAGAAGTAACACTAAAAAACTTGCACAAGTTAAAGTAAGAGATAACCAAGAGTGGACCCAGTGAAACGAGGATGTGTTACCGAAGTTCCTTCCTTTTGAGGGGAAGTACGTCTCCGTTAGAGCAGTGTGGAGGCACAATGCTTCCCAAGAAGCCACTAGGGCCACTGTATTCTCCTCACGCCCTCACACAATGCGAGATGCCGTGATTCCACTATTGGTTCCCTTGGAGGCGGCGACCGAACCTTTACAAACAAGGTTGGGGCAATCTCCACAACTTAATCGGAGGCTCCCAACAGCACCACGAAGCTTCACCACAATGGAATATGGCTCCACGGTGACCTCAACCGTCTAGGGTGCTCAAACACCCAAGAGTAACAAGATCTGCAAGGGATTAGTGGTGGGAATCGAATTTCTCTTGGTGGAAGTGTAGATTGAGGCCTTCTCAACCAATCCCTAGAAAATCAACAAGTTTGATTGGCTAGGGAGAGAGATCGGGCGAAAATGGAGATTGGAGCAACAATGGAGCTTAGGATTGGAAGAGTAGGTCAACTCGGAGAAGAAGATACCCCTTATATAGTGGAGAGAGAAATCCAACCGTTATCCACTTACCAGCCCGCGATAAGCGGTACTACCGCAAGGCCTTACGGTACTACCGCACAACCTTGCGGTACTACCGTAACGCAGGGTTGGACCAGCCTGGGAAGGCTGTGGACAGATAAACGTTCGTGGCTAGTACCGCTATAACAAAACAGTGCAAAAAGTCCGACACGGTACTACCGCTGAGGGCACGTGAAAGTGCAACTATCCCTGGGTGGTTTTGGTAATTCCTAACAACATATAGCTCATTGAGCTAACATTATTCCAAGATTAATATTTCAGGAAAATCTCAATGAATGGCATGGCATGGATGAGGAAAGTGGATCCCTCAAAATTCTAAGGACAAAAAGTTTGGCTCAAGCTTGAAGCTCAAGACTCTACATTTTATATTTTAGTGATCCAAGATCACATTGAGTCTATAGGAAAAGCCAATACTATCAAGGGGGGATGAGGTGTTGCTTAATGGCTTGCTTGCTCAAAATGCTTAGTGATATGCTCCAAAACCCTCAACTACCTTCCCACATCCACATATGACCTAAACCAAAAGTCAAACTCGGCCCCACCGATTCTTTCTATCCGGCGCCACCGAGTTTCAAATGTCATAGCCACTGCCACAAACCCTAGGCAAATCTGTCTCACCGATAGGGATCTCGGTCTCACCGAGATGGGATTGTAATCTCTCTGTTTCCCTTCGTAACGTTTCGGTCTTACCGAGATGAGCGATCGGTCCCACCAAGATTGCAATGTAAACACTCTGTTTCCCTTTTGTAACATTTCGGTCTCACCGAGATGAGCGAATCGGTCCCACCTAGTTTACCTGACCAACTCTCTGGTTAGCTTATTACCAAAATCGGTCCCACCGAGTTTGTGTAATCGGTCACACTGAGATTACGTTATGCCCTAACCCTAACCATATCGGTCCTACCGAGTTGCATCTTAGTCCCACCAAAAATCGTAACGGTCACTAGGTTTGTTGAATCGGTCTGACCGAGTTTAACCATTCGGTCCCACCGAGTTTGGAAAATTGTGTGTAACGGTTAGATTTTGTGTGGAGGCTATATATACCCCTCCACCCACTCTTCATTCATGGGGAGAGCCATCAGAATATACCTACACTTCCAATACACATTTTTTGAGAGAAAACCACCTACACTTGTGTTGAGGTCAAGATATTCCATTCCAACCATATGAATCTTGATCTCTAGCCTTCCCCAAGTTGCTTTCCACTCAAATCTTCTTTCCACCAAATCCAAATCCTATGAGAGAGAGTTGAGTGTTGGGGAGACTATCATTTGAAGCACAAGAGCAAGGAGTTCATCATCAACACACCATTTGTTACTTCTTGGAGAGTGGTGTCTCCTAGATTGGCTAGGTGTCACTTGGGAGCCTCCGACAAGATTGTGGAGTTGAACCAAGGAGTTTGTAAGGGCAAGGAGATCGCCTACTTCGTGAAGATCTACCGCTAGTGAGGCAAGTCCTTCGTGGGCGATGGCCGTGATGGAATAGACAAGGTTGCTTCTTCATGGACCCTTCATGGGTGGAGCCCTCCGTGGACTCGCGCAACCGTTACCCTCCGTGGGTTGAAGTCTCCATCAACGTGGATGTACGATAGCACCACCTATCGGAACCACGACAAAAACATTCGTGTCTCCAATTGCGTTTGAATCCTCCAAACCCTTCCCTTTATATTCTTGCAAGTTGCATGCTTTACTTTCCGCTGCTCATATACTCTTTTGCATGCTTGCTTGAATTGTGTGGAGATTGCTTGACTTGTACTAAGATAGCTAAAATCTCCCAAGAACTAAAATTGGGAAAAGGCTAGATTTTTATTTGGTCAAGTAGTCTAATCACCCCCCCTCTAGACATACTTTCGATCCTACAAGTGGTATCAGAGCTTTGGTCTCCATTTACCTTGATTTCCATAGCTTTTGGTGATCATAGCCTTGGTTTCACAACCTAGGAGAGTATGGCGTCTAGCGAGGGAAATTATCACCGTAGAGGCCCTTACTTTGATGGCACTAATTTCTAGTTGGAAGCATAAGATGAAAATGCATATTCTTGGACATAACCCCGCCGTTTGGGCTATTGTGTGTATTGGCTTGCAAGATGAATTCTTTGATGGGAAAGAACCGAACCGTGAAGCTACTGCGGAAGAGTTGAAAATGCTGCAATACAACGCTCAAACTTGTGATATCCTCTTCAACGGATTGTGCCCTGAAGAATTCAACAAAATCAGCCGTCTTGAGAATGCAAAGGAAATTTGGGATACTTTGATTGATATGCACGAAGGTACCGACTCCGTCAAGGAATCCAAATTGGATGTGCTTCAAAGTCAACTTGACAAGTTCAAAATGAAGGATGGTGAAGGTGTCGCTGAAATGTACTCTAGCCTTGCTCTTATCACAAATGAGATTGCCGGCTTAGGGAGTGAAGAGATGACCGATAGATTCATCATCAAGAAGATCCTAAGAGCCTTGGATGGAAAATATGATACCGTGTGCACATTGATCCAAATGATGCCCAATTACAAAGATCTCAAGCCAACGGAAGTCATCGGAAGAATTGTTGCTCATGAGATGTCACTCAAGGATAAAGAGGAACTTCACAATAAATCAAGTGGTGCTTACAAAGCCTCATGTGAAGCCCCCACATCATCGAGTGAGAAACAAACCTTCAATGAAGAATTGAGCTTAATGGTGAAGAACTTCAACAAGTTCTACAAGAGTAGAAGCAAAGAGAGAAGCTCCAAGTCAAGATCCTACAATGACAAAAGATCTTCTAGTCAAGAGCGAAACTGCTACAATTGTGGAAGGCACGGACACTATTCCAATGAGTGTACGGCCCCCTACAAGAGAAGAGAAGATTCTCCCAAGAGAAGAAGTAGAAGAGAAGAATCACCATCCAGAGAAAGAAGGAGTAGAGATGATCGTTATGAACGAAGACCCTCACGGAGAAGCAAGGATTCAGAAAGAAAGGACAAGTCATCAAGGCGCTACACAAAACAAAGACATCAAGCTCATGTTGGTGAATGGGTATGCGGCTCCGACTCTGACAACCACTCCGAGAGAAGCTATCACTCCGACTCCGAATATACTCAAGATGAAGGTGTTGCCGGTCTAGCACTTGTGACAACCAACTCCTACGACATATTTGACTCACAAAATGAAAGAGTTGGAACATGCTTCATGGCTAAAGGCCCAAAGGTATCACACCCCGAGTATGTTGATTTCAATAGTGATGAAGATGACTTGTTAGGTGATGATGATTTACTTGTTGACAACTCTAGTGATGAATACTATGATGAAACGTCAATTAATCATGCTAATCAAGATAAAACGAATGACAATGATAAGGAGAAGATTGAGTCTCTAACTAAAGAACTAAACACTCTTAAGTTAGCTCATGAAACTATCTTAGGAGATCATCGAGAACTTTGAAGGACTCATGAGAAATTACGCTTTAAAAAGCTCAACCTTGAGCAAGAGCATGAGTTCTTAAAAGCAATCAATGATGATCTTCGTAAGAAAAGTTCTTCTTACATTGCCAAGTGTTTACTCTTATCCACTTACATGCCTCAAGTCAAGTCTAGTAACAAGAACAGGAAAGATTCTTCCTCTAGTAGTAACAATAATCATGCTAAATCCAATATTGTTGCTTCTAGTAGTTCTCTTGATTCCACTAATGATTCTCTTAGCCAAGTTACACTTGAGCAAGAAAATAGCTTATTGAAGGGAATTATAGAGAAAGGTGTTTACAAGAGCCGTGCCGGAAGTAAGCAATTCGAGGAAATTGTACGCAAGTAAGGAAGGCACCGGAAGAATCAAGGTGTTGGTTTTGAACGAAAGTTCAATGCCAATGGAGTTGAGTGGGAAGAAGATCAATATCCCAAGACGAAGTTTGTTCCTCAACAAGAGAAGTATGATTCTACTTCTCTCAAAGGGACACAAGCTCAAGATGATCTTCCACCACAAGACCACAAGCAAAAAGGCAAGGACAAGCTTCAAGAGGAAATTGATGCATTTGAAGAAGCTCCTAAGGCCTTGGTCAAGTAGGTTCCCAAGACTACTTCAAGTTCCACTTCATCAAGTACAACTACAACACCGAGGATTCCCATCAAGATGGTGTGGATCCCGAAGAAGAACTAGAGAGTTCTTGAGGGTGACTCCGCCAACATACTTCACTCTTATCATCTTGGCAAGAACAAGTGCAATCAACTTCCACATCTTGCACTAGTTCAAGGAGTCACAAACCCTCTTGTTGGTAAGACAAGGGACAAGGTAACCTGAAAGCTTTCATGGACATCATCTTGTGTGTGCATCACTCTATGTCTATGGATATCCTTGTTTGTTCCTTGTGGGACTAACTCGTGTAGGTATTGAAAGTGCAACTCACTCCAATGGATAGCTCCAAATGATCTACATCAACATTGAGCATCCACATCTTCAACATCTACATGAAGTCATCATCGACAAAACCCAAGGTTAGTTCATCCCTCTTAGGGGGGATCTCACATCTAGGGGGAGCTTTACTCTAAGAATTGAGCTAAAGCAACTCTAATGGTGTGAGCACAACAATGCTTTATGTAAAAGTGGTAACCCCACTTGTGCTTAAACGATGAGTATGACCTATGATCAAATGTTCTTATTTGACTCCTAAGTCAATATACTCATATATATATGACCTAGTCATCGCCAATTGTTTGATAGATGCTAGAATTGGTTGTGCATGCTTTGCCACATATTTCAATTGCCATTTTATTGTGTGAGCATGTTGATTGCATATTTTACTCATTCGAGGACATCCACTTGTTGTTTTGATTGATTGGTTTTCTTTTCTTTTGCCAAGTGGATGGACAAGAATGCCTAAGAACCCTCTCTAGCTATCTATGATTTCTCGTCTCAAACTCTATTCATGCTACATCACAAAATTTGATCAAGTCAGATTCGAACCACTCTGTGAGGAGCACTCGGAGTCCCCGATTCGTCATAGACTTAAACTTCCAAAACTTCTTTGTGCTTTTTGGTCTGACTGATTCCTCCATTTCGGTCATACCGAGATCACTAAGTCGATCTAGGTTTTCAATCTCGGTGCTACCGATTTGAACCCTTCGGTCACACCGAGTTTCAGTAACTGTTTGTAGTTATGAATCTCGGTGCCGCCGAGTTGTTCCACTCGGTCAGACAGGGTCGGGCTATATATACTCATGGGCAAAATTTTGGAAATTTCTCCAAAACCCCTTCGCCCGTGCGTAGCTCGCTCTGCCTCCTAGGTCTCCGGATCGTCCTCCTCGTCGCCAGCCGCCTCCTGTCGCTGGTCTCCGCCGTCGTTGCCGCTGTAGCGAGTTCATCGCCGAACTAGGGTATGGACTCGATCACAGTGCTATCCCCGTCCGATTCCTAGCACATTGTGTTCATTATGATTCTTACCACGATTGAAACGCTTCTATCCAGTCAAAACACTCCGTAGATTAGAGTTGAATTGAAAATTTAGGGTTAGGTTTCCGCCGAAACCATCTCAGACCATCCGAGTTGTGGAACTCGGTACCACCGATTCGGCTCAGGCCATTGCACATGTAATTTTCGGTCTGACCGAGAATTGCAAATCGGTGTGACCGAGTTCAGGACTTTGTGAAACCCTAGCAGTCTCAGTGCCACCGAACTGTGACTCGGTTTGACCGAGTTCACTAGTTTAGGTTCCAACAGCTGCTTCGGTATCATCGAGTTTACAAATCGGTTGATCTGAAATGCTTTCTGTGGAAAACTAAAACTAAGTTTTTGACTCATTATTTTGCAAAAACCTCTGCATTTTGTGATGCTCATCCACTCTATCTCATCTATATCTATTCACAGGGTCTGCTGTCAGTGTTTGCAATATGTCTGATTAGAGTGATAACCAGAACAAGTCAGAGGAGCAGGTTCACCTGAGTGAGGGCACTAGTCCCTCTAGCAGTTCAGATGATGGTAGCAGGAGCACTCCCAGCAACTTGCCCAAAGCTGCCACCAGAACAAGGAAGAAGAAAACTTCAGAGTCTGAGGATGAAGACTATGTGGCAGTTGAGGATGAGGCCACTTCCAAGAAGAAAGTGGTTAAGAAGGAATATAGCACTGCTGCTGCCACCAAGCCAGGCATGAAGCAAAAGGTTCCTACAAAGAGAATTCCAATGTGTAAGGCCAGAGCATCTACTCAAGTCCTTTTGGGATCTGAACCCAAAGAGGCTGCTGCAGAAGGGAAGAAGAGGAAGGAGAGGATCAAAAAGACCACTGCTGGAGTGCTTGGGAGATCCTCAATCATGATGGAAGAAGAGGAAGAGGAAGAAGAGGTTGCTGCACCAGCACCTAAGGCCCAAAAGCTTATGGGTGATGCTATCAGGACAGGGGCTGCTTCATCAAAGCCCAAAGAAGCACCCAAAGCAGCCTCCAAGCCCAAGAGTGCACCTAAGAGGAATACCAGGAATATACCAGCTGCTGAGAAGAACAAGGCCCCAGTGCCTGAAGTTGCTGCTGATGAAGATGATGAAGGACAAGTCCTGAGAAAGCTCAAACCCAAGTTTCCAGATCACAATGATGCTCATCCTGTGGCTGAGAACATGACGATCAGGAGAGACTCAGGACTGAGGAAATGGAGAGAGACATACCCATATGCTACAAGAAGAAGGACTGTTGTTGATTACAGGTTCCACACAAAGGAACAGCAAGATTTCTATGAGACAGTGTTGTTGGAGAAGAAGCCTATAGTGTGTGAAATGAGGTGGGTCGACTGGAAGTGTATCAAGGAAAATGAGGAACACTATCCTGGTGTGTTTGACAGCTTTCGTGCTTGTGGAGTTGCAGACTTTGTTTTGGCAGAACCTCACAAAGTGGAATGAGGAGCTCATAATGCAATTCTACTCCACAGCACACTTCTATCCAGATGGCAGGATAGTATGGATGTCTGAAGGTACAAGGTACCACTCAACTATTGAGGAATGGGCAAATCTGATCAATGCTCCTAAGGAAGAAGAAGATGACTTGGATGTCTATGCCAAGAAGAAGATGTATCACAACTCTATGGCAAACATGTACAAGGAGATTCCTGAAGATGATCTTGAGACTCACCGGTTTGGGTCAGTAAAACACTTGCTGTCAGGGCTGCCTACAATCAATTGGATCCTTAGGCACACTCTCTTACCCAAGTCTGGCGATCACAGAATGATCAGAGGCCATGCAATTAACTTGCTACATATATTTGATGTGCCACAGAAGTTCAAGGTCATGAGCCTTATAATTGAGACTATCAAGAGGACTACAGCTGACCAGAAAAGAAGTTGTGGATATGCCCCACAAATTCAGGAGTTGATAAACTCAAAGATGGGCACAGGCACATACCTGTTGGATAAGGAACACTTTCCCATCTACCCAGACTTCGAGGATAATCAAGTTGTGATGAATGAGAATGAACCATCATCAGTACAAGCTCAAGAGAAGAAGGAGAAAGCAAAGAAAGAGAAGGCTGCCAAGATGCCAACTCAAGAGGAGGCATCTGAGTACTTTTTGAAAAGCAAGCAAGATCAGCTTGGCTACCTGATTGCATCCACTCTGAGGATTGAGAAGGGACTGGCCACCCTGACTCAAAACCAGGAGCTTGGAAAGAATCGTGGAGCAAAAATTCTATGATTTGCATGTGAAGGTAACTGAGATTCAGTCTACTGTGGAGCAACTTCAAGATGATATGTAGGAGAGGAAGGGCAAGACAACCACTGATGCATTTGCCAGAGTGCCTAGAGCTCAGAGGTCTGCTGCAGTGCCAGTAACAGACACTAGAGCCACGTCATCTGCACCAGCTACAGCTTCAGTACCACCAGCTCCAACACCTACCCCAGCAGTTCCATCTACTTCGACTGAAGCCTTCGTCCTTGGCGTTCTCCGGACACCACCACCTGAAGACCAAGCCTGAGAGACGTTTTAGTGCTATGCATTTTCTATGAACTTTTTGGTAACTTGTTGCCAAAGGGGGGGATATATAGATCATAGGCTTCGAGAGAGAGCGTTGCTTTTTATTCTCTCTTACTTTGGTGGTTGAACTTTGTTTGTCTTTAGATTGCTTGAGATACTATGCTATTATCCGTGAGACATTGATGATCATGTGGTTGATCATAAGCTACACTTATGCTTGTTAGATGATATTATCTTAATTATCCTTATATGATCATTCACTTTGCTTGGTGATGAGTGCATGCATTTAATTCTTATTATTTTGAGCACTCCACCAAGATGTATGTGACATAGAAGAGTAACCCATGATCCTAACTCATTATGCATTTGCAGTCCAAAGCAAATCTTAAGATATGCACAAATTTAGGGGGAGCTCTTGCTTTTCACATACTTCTCAAAGCGACAATATCTTTCACTCTTATTATCATTTGTCGAAGCTTTGCTCTATATGTTGTCATCAATTACCAAAAAGGGGGAGATTGAAAGTGCAACTATTCCTGGGTGGTTTTGCTAATTCCTAACAACATATAACTCATTGAGCTAACATTATTCCAAGATTAATATTTCAGGAAAAGCTCAATGAATGGCATGGCATGGATGAGGAAAGTGGATCCCTCAAAATTCTAAGGACAAAAAGTTTGGCTCAAGCTTGAAGCTCAAGACTCTACATTTTATATTTTAGTGAACCAAGATCACATTGAGTCTATAGGAAAAGCCAATACTATCAAGGAGGGATGAGGTGTTGCTTAATGGCTTGCTTGCTCAAAATGCTTAGTGATATGCTCCAAAACCGTCAACTACCTTCCCACATCCACATATGACCTAAACCAAAAGTCAAACTCGGCCCCACCGATTCTTTCTATCCGGCGCCACCGAGTTTCAAATGTCATAGCCACTGCCATAAACCCTAGGTAAATCGGTCTCACCGATAGGGATCTCGGTCTCACCGAGATGGGATTGTAATCTCTCTGTTTCCCTTCGTAACGTTTCGGTCTTACCGAGATGAGCGATCGGTCCCACCGAGATTGCAATGTAAACTCTCTGTTTCCCTTTTGTAATATTTCGGTCTCACCGAGTTTACCTGACCAACTCCCTGATCAGCTTATTACCAAAATCGGTCCCACCGAGTTTGTGTAATCGGTCACACCGAGATTACATTATGCCCTAACCCTAACCATATCGGTCCTACCGAGTTGCATCTCAGTCTCAGTGAAAATCCTAACGGTCACTAGGTTTGCTGAATCGGTCTGACCGAGTTTAACCATTCGGTCCCACCAAGTTTGGAAAATTGTGTGTAACGGTTAGATTTTGTGTGGAGGCTATATATACCCCTCCATCCACTCTTCATTCGTGGGGAGAGCCATCAGAACATACTTACACTTCCAATACATATTTTCTGAGAGAGAACCACCTACACTTGTGTTGAGGTCAAGATATTCCATTCCAACCATATGAATCTTGATATCTAGCCTTCCCCAAGTTGCTTTCCACTCAAATCTTCTTTCCACCAAATCCAAATCCTGTGAGAGAGAGTTGAGTGTTGGGGAGACTATCATTTGAAGCACAAGAGCAAGGAGTTCATCATCAACACACCATTGTTACTTCTTGGAGAGTGGTGTCTTCTAGATTGGCTAGGTGTCACTTGGGAGCCTCCGACAAGATTGTGGAGTTGAACCAAGGAGTTTGTAAGGGCAAGGAGATCGCCTACTTCGTGAAGATCTACCGCTAGTGAGGCAAGTCCTTCGTGGGCGACGACCGTGATGGAATAGATAAGGTTGCTTCTTCATGGACCCTTCGTGGGTGGAGCCCTCCGTGGACTCGCGCAACCGTTACCCTCTGTGGGTTGAAGTCTCCATCAACGTGGATGTACGATAGCACCACCTATCGGAACCACGACAAAAACATCCGTGTCTTCAATTGCGTTTGAATCCTCCAAACCCTTCCCTTTACATTCTTGGAAGTTGCATGCTTTACTTTCTGCTGCTCATATACTCTTTTGCATGCTTGCTTGAATTGTGTGGAGATTGCTTGACTTGTACTAAGATAGCTAAAATCTGCCAAGAACTAAAATTGGAAAAATGCTAGATTTTTATTTGGTCAAGTAGTCTAATCACCCCCCCCCCCTCTAGACATACTTTCGATCCTACAGCACGCGGTACTAGCGGGCGAGGAGCGGATGTAAAAAATTACATCCGCTCCTACTTCCGCTACTCCTGCTGTGCCGGGCTAGGGATCACGGTACTACAACTCCCAAGGAGCGGTACTACACCAAAGGCGCGGTACTACCGCAGGGGCCTGCGGTACTACCGCTCCAAAGAGCAGTACTATCGCAAGCCTCGGAACACCAACAGAAAGGAAGACTTCTTTTTGCACAGACAAGAAAAAACGAAAGATGCTCCAAGGTGCTAAAAGAAAGGCGGTGCAAAGAGGAGTAAACGTGTACATGATGATTCCACCCAAACCTTTCCAAAGCGGAACCCCTCTTAATATTACGGCTTTCCTATGACTCAAATCCACCGAAAAAGTTACGTAGAAAACCGCCGTCTTCAATAATCTTTGAGGGGCTCCTAACCGTCTCATGCCTAGTCATGAATTATCTGAAATACTCGAGACACACGATTAGTCCGCAAATGCATTGTCATTAATCACCAAAACACCTTAGGGATAAATATGCCCTTACATCGACCCAAACCCAAATCGCGTCCGCCCCGACGCATTTGCGGCCCAAATTTGCGGCCGAAATGTGTCGGTGCAGACACGAAGCGGACGCCACGCGCGCCTTCTCGGTGTCCGCTGCGTCCCGACCTAGCGGTCGTCCAACGACGCAGCGACCATTTTGGTCAGCTTAATTTATGACGACCGTCCACCTCAGGCCCACGCGTCAGCGACGACGTTCGTCCTTTTTTTAAGACGATCATGCGGGAGGGAGGAGAAGATTCGTCCTCATCTGCTTCCAGAGAAGCTCCCTGTCCCCATCTCGCTCCCATGTCGGCGGCAACACTAGCCACCCTAGACCAGGCAGCAAGCCTGGTACGCTATCTCAAAAAACACTAGCCACCCTAGTCAAGCTAGATGTGCTCTTCTCCGGCGTAGGTAGCAGCAAAGAAGGGGAAGGCCCTCGCCATCCCTTTTCCCCCTTAGCTTCCCCTGCCTCCACCGGCGCCAGTTGCCGGCCAAGGCAGCCCATCAACGTGCCAATGCACCCTAGAATTGAACCTAGGGATGCCGCGGGCTTAGGTCGAGCTGGGCGTCGTGGGGGCCGAACTGGTCGTCGTCGGGGGAGGCGGTGATGACCTGCCCGAAGGGCGCGAAGGACTCCGGCGTGGCCTCCACCGGCCGCAGCGTCACCACCCGTGGCTCCTCCCGCGTCGCCTCCATCGCCCGCGGCCTCGCTAGTGAGGCGGCTTTGGCTTCGACGCGCACAGCCCTACCGCGCTTGTTGTTGGTGAGAGGAGGGGGAGGGGGAGGGGAATGAGTAGTGGTCGTGCTACGGCGACAGAAGGGCAAAACACACAAAATTGAGGCGAAATTATTTCACAAACTAAATTGTTTTTAGAAGTATTTCATCGAACTGATCTCTAATGTGCAGCGCTGCACTCTGCTCAACTAGATCAAGTCGCTGCACTCTGCTGCACATGTGTGGCGCCTAGCTGTAAGGAGCTGCACGGTAGAGTGAAATATTTTCAAAAACAGTTTAGTTTGTGAAATATTTCCGCTCTAAGGTCAAATTTGTCAATTTTGCTCGACAGAAATGGTCGAGGCGGCACACACAGCCCGAAATGCCCAACGCCTCCATCCCAAAACGTTTTTCACACCAGGATTTGAACCCTAGTGGGCTAAGGATATCACTGTCCACTCGTTGCATCACAGTATGCTAGTACTACTACCGTGACCCTAAAAAAAGCTACTAGGCCACTGTGCGGGGGAAAATTTCAGGTGCTTCCATCCTTGGGGTGCTCCCCATGCTTCAACTTTAAAACATCAATTTTAAATGTTTCAAAAATTTCAGAAAAAAATATGAATGCTCACAAGGAATGTGACTACAACCCCGACAAATTTCAGGTCCAAACTCGAAATATAAATTGAGAAACAAAAAAAATTCAGATATAAATAGTGTCAAATATTGCTTTTGCCTTTTTATAACACTATTTATGCTAGATTTCACATTTTCCTTTCTCAATTTTCAGTTAGAGTTTAGATCTGAAACTTTTGGGACTTGTAGTTACATTTTCTTGTGAACATTCACAACAGTTGTCAGAATTTTTTGAAATATTTAAAATTGATTTTTTTTTTACGTTGGAGTATGGGGAGCACCCCCAGGATGGGAGCACCTGATATTTTCCCCACCGTGCGGTGTGGGTGCTCTGGTGCATCTCTCTGGTAATCCGTCCACACGTCCAGTCCGATGAGCGGAGCTGTACACAAGTGCAACCATGACGCGACACGCCAGTAGCAGCTTTGCAAAATCCGTGTTGTCTTTTTTATGTCAGGGGCATCTCCAACGCCGTGCGGCAAACGCCGGGTGTCAGCAGAGCAGAAACAATGACACAAATAAACGCCCAGGGAGCGGCTGATGCGTACGTAGTACTAGTAAGTACGTAAGTACATTATTGCATACACATACATACTGGATGTTCAATCAGACAGAGAGACAGACATGGCATGAACAGCGTCCGCGAGGCACACGCTGCGCCGAGCTTTTGTGCCTAGGACGCAGCGTCTCAGTCGTCGATCACAAAGGCTACACCGTCGCGCTTCTTGAAGTAGTGCGTGGTGTGATCCACGATCTGCAGATTCCACAAGCATCGTCAGATGGGAACCACTGCCGTGCAGCCAAGTGAAGCAAATGCATGCCCTCGGCTTAGACTCAAAAAAACCACCAGCAAAAAAAAAAGATGTGTAAAAAAACCAAGGGTGGGAAGGATGGCAAACCATCTAGCAGCAGCGCGGCTTTAATTTAAATCGAATGGTGCGAATGGCACGATCAAGCAACGTAATTTTATGAATTCACATCCTAAACAGATGAGATGATAGAGTTAGACAAGACTAGATGCGTATAACTAATAGCTCTAGTAAGATGGGATGTGCTCAACTGCATGGACGAACCAACCTTTTTCAGTGCCAACATTTTGAGTTTGGCCTAAATGGTACCCGATGGATTTCCTCAGTTGCTTTAGATTGGGTGCATAACATTTCCCCCATTAGGAAAATCTGGATGGAGTACATCAGGCTTTCTACTCTGCTTAGACTGTTCAATCTAGGACAGGACAGGACAGGGTTGGTTTCAAGCTCCACTAGATGAATGATGCACTTCTACTACAATACTCCTACTATCAAGCGCAGCATTAACTCTCTAATGCTTGTATCACCATGTAGCATTAACTCTGTAAAACGCCTCCTTAATTAATGGACGAGGCAAAGCTTTTGCCTCCGTTTCAAGAAAAAAAACAATACTCCTATCAAGCTTTCGACTCGCTACCAAGATCGGCTGGTAGTTTTCCGACTCCAGATCACAAAAGTTTAGTTAAGACAGGATGCATGTATCACTGTACACACCAGCAGCACTGTGCTACTCAGGATGGGAATGGGCCGGGTCATGAACTCTCTGACGAACTCTACGAAATTGGAAGTTAGGTAACGCAGGAGTGCAAAGTGTGAAAAATACAAAAATGTTCATATATCCCAACTAAACCGCCTCATGAAACTTCTGAAAATGGAGGCAGCAACTTCAGTATGTCCACAGAAGCATAGAAGCTACTTCAAAAGAAACTCTTATCCTAGTATTGTGGCATCCTTCACATTTCCTAATTAAGGTCGGTACTATGAAGTCGAGTTTTATAACTAACAACGACACTGCAACTGCAAAGCCAGACAAAACTACCTCGGATTTGTTAGAAGCCAGATGGAACAACTGTTTTCCAGACAAACTAAATGCAGTAATGAACTTATAATACTGCAACGACATGGCAGTACGGCACTCACATTGGTGTTGCTCAGCTCCAGGTTAAAGTAACAACACAATTTTATAATTTCATACCCAGACGAGATGATAAACTTAAGAGTTGATGTGTATAATTAAACTTCTGGTAAGGGAGATGTAATCAACTAAATGGCCGAATTCATTTTGATACAACATGCTGGGCTTGATCCAAACTCCAAAGGATATCCGAGCTCTTTTAGATTGGGTGCACAACATTTCTTCCATTAGAAAAATCAGGACGGAGCACATCAGGCTTTCAACTCTACTTTAGACTATTCAATCTAGGACAGGATAGGACAGGTTGGTTTCCAACTCCAGCGAATGAATGATGCACTTCTATAAGATAATAATGCAACAGCAATAGCTTTAATAGGCTTCCGACTCACCAATAGCAGTGTAAGAAAGGTTGGAGGTTTTCCAACTCCAGCTCAAATAGTCCACTTAAGACAGGCTGAATATACCACTGTGGGTAGCAGTAGCCCATGGACTAAATGAAAGCTTTATGATTGAAATGCGTACATAATTGTGAATTCATCAAGATATCTGACAAACTCTCTGAAATTAGTAAAACTTTAGGTAACGTACTTGTGTGCAAAGTGTGAAAAATGCACAATAATTCGTATATCATAGTCTACCTCACGAAATTTCTGAAAATTGAAGCAGCAACTTCAGTATCGTCTACGGTAGTACTCCCTGCGTCCCTTAATATAAGACGTTTTTGCAGTTCAATTATTTTGCAGTTCAAATTGAACTGCACTTCAAAAGGAACTTTTATCTTAGCACTGTGAGTCTGTGATTTCTATTGCATTTCAAAATTAAGACCGGTGATATGTCAGGCTCTACTGCTCTAAGAAGACACACGAAACGAACAAGTTCAATTTTATTCCAACCAACAATGACACTGCAACTGCAAAGCTAGACAAAACTAGCTAGAGGAATTTGTTAGAAGCCAGATTGAACGATTGTTTCCCAGATGCACTAAATGCAGTACTAATAATGAACTAATAATAGCACAATGACATAGCAGACAGCACTCACATTGGTGTTGCTCAGCTCCAGATTATAGAAATCCACGGCGTCTGCCTTGAACAGCGGCCCGGCGTGCCAGGTCCCGGCGTGCAGCTTGAGAAATTTCGGACCGGAGACACGGAAGACGCAGACCTCGCACGGGTCCGGGGGCAGATAGAAATGCCCAGCGCGCGACTGCACGGCACTCCCGCCACCACTCTGCTCCGTCGCCCCGTCAACGATGGAAGGCTTGGCCACGCCGAGGTACCAGTCCTGGCCGCCGATGGAGCCCAGGCACTGCGTGACGCTGGCGTGGTGGGTGATGGACGAGAACTTGAGCGGCCTGCTCTCCAATCTCATGATGTAGAACCTGGCAAGATGGAGAGGGGAGAATAAAATTTCAGAATCTTGAGTCTAGTTCAGGTAGGAGAGGATGATTGGTTGGTGGTGCTAGTATGTGGAGAATCGAACCTGGGGATGCCGCGGCTGAGGTCGAGCTGGGCGTCGTGGGGGCCGAACTGGTCGCCGTCGGGGGAGGCGGCGATGACCTGCCCGAAGGGCGCGAAGGACTCCGGCGTGGCCTCCACCGGCCGGAGCGTCACCACCCTCGGCTCCTCCTCCCGCTTGGCTTCCATCGCCCGCGGCGCCGACGACGAGGCGGCTCTGGCTCCGGCGCGCACGGCTCTACCGCGCTTGCTGTTGCTGCGAGGAGGGGGAGGGGGAGGAGTGGCCGTGCTGCGGCGGCGGAAGTGGCCGAGGCGGGACGCGCGGCCCAGGAGGCCCAGCGCCTCCATGCCCCAAACGTTTTCCCGTGGCCGAAACCGAAGCGTGCAGGGTGTGTGGTGTGGTGCGCCGCAGTGTGCTAGTACCAGGCCACCGTGCGGCGTGTGTGCACCGGTGCATCTCTCTCGTTATGCCAGTGTCACTGTGTCAGGGCATCTTCAACGCGTGTGGATCTTACTCTGCCATCCAACATCATCCAAAAAAAAACATCATCCCGCACATAGGGCCAGTTCTTTTCGCGCAAGATTCTGGAAAAAAAATTCTAGAATATGCTTCTCCTAGAATCTGTGGTCGAGTTCTTTTCTGAGATTGTAGTTTAAGATTCTGCAAAAAAAAGATTATAGTTTAAGATTCTAAAAAGAGTTATGTGTTGAAGAAGTTGCAGGCCCGTACCAGACACCTGTGTAGCATGTTTGATTGCACAGGGTCCTTTTACTGCTTTTCTTTGAACACTTTATGTAAATACTAGTACTACAACTTAATTATTAATCATGGCACGAGGTACTAAAACGTATGGACAGCGATATTTAGCAACAGTGTGCCCGATAGGAAATTTACCTTACCTGTCGATCACCCGCCAGCTAACCAGGCCAACCACCCCGCCAGCTAACCAGGGCGATCGTTGTACAAGGCCCAACAGAATCGCAACTTTCCCCCACCCCCTTACCTCCCACGCAAGTATACCCTCTCTCACCCTCCCCACCACCCACACGCCCCTCCCCACCACCCACCCGCCCCTCCCCCCTACACAGCTGCTCAAAATCAACACCAAAGACCTACCCCTGCTCCAGATCTGGATCAAACAAGAGCAGATCATCAGGGAAGCGGTGGAAATTACCAGGGATACGGCGAAGAAATCACCAGGCAACATCACCTCACCCTGGTAAGAATCAAAGACTCATCCAAAATCTCCAAAAAATTCTGCTTAATACAAAGACTTACCCCACCGCCACCCCACCCCCCTCCCAATCTGTGCAAAAATTACCATCCTTTCACCTCTAAAAAACAGAATAAGCAGACTTCTCTCATAATTTTGCATATTGCAGTGACTTACCAACCAACTAATTACAAAATTACCAGCCCCCCGTAGTTTTTGTTACCAACTTTATGCAACAAAACAGAGTACCCAAAAAAATACCACATTCCCCTGCTACACTAAACACAGATTTTGTGTTCTACCATGGAAAAATAAAGACAAATAAAGGAGAGAGGAGCCTTTATTGACCACAAAAATCATTCTCTCATACAATGAAAGATGCATTGCAAGAAAGGTTCATTTTTCAGTCTACAAGAATGTTATACTGCATGAAGTAAACAAGTTATCAATCTGTACATAGAAAAAGTTATCATCCACTTTAGCTAAGTACTAACATTGGATAAAGAAAATTGCTGCCTTTTAATGGAGATGCTCATGTTGTACTGTAAATTGTCCTGTTTAGTGTTCTTTCCAATCACCCCTGCGATTCTTGCCTTCAAACACCTGTGTAAAGAGTAAAACAAAACAATGAGTTTCAAAAAAAGAGTGAACACGTGTAAATGTGTACTAACGTGCAAACGTAAAAGCAAATCAAGCAGGAGTAGATAAATGGATGCTAGTAGAGGAGATAATGCAGAGGATGGAGGAGGGGGTAGAATGCATGAAGAAGGCGATGCAGCGCGCACAACAAGTAGCAATTCAGCATACCCAAACATCATGGGGACAGGTAAAATTACCAACATTACTGTTTACATATCATCATGAAATGAAAAATCCAGTCTTATACTTTACTATTGAAGTGGGTTTGAAATTTACCAGCATTTGTGCACACATATTACCAGGTCCAAAAAATGCAAATTACCATGGTTTTTTAGGCATAAAGAATACTTTACTATTGAAGTGGGTTTGAAACTTACCAGCATTGGTGCACACATATTACCATGTCCATAGGATGCAAATTACCAGGGTTTTTTAGACAGAAAAGAAATGATTTACTGTTGAAGTGGGTTTGTAAATTACCATCATTGGTGCACTCATAATACCACGTTCAGAGTATGCAAATTATCAGGGTTGTTTAGGCAGAAAAAGAAAGATACATTCACTGAATCTTCAGAAAACTACCATGATGGAAAACTATTATTTATCATGTAATATTCCACTAAATCTACCAGGCCAAATTGTAGGTGCTCGGGCAATCAGCGCAAACAACAGCTTGCCCAGTGGTGGAACAAGTGCACATAGTGCTGGAACAAATGCAAGCACAGGAGCTGGGAGCCTTGGAGAGCAAACAATAAGCGGACCAGCAACTCCAGAATCTGCTGGGATCGATGCTGATATGGAAGGCAGCAACATGGAGGCATATTCCACACCTAAGCCACCTTTGGAAGGGACAAAATTTGACACCCTGAAGAGCGCACGTGACCACTACAACACCTACGCGCGCAGGACTGGCTTTGTAATTAGGCAACAATTCAAGAAAGAGAGGATTGATGGAACTATAAGCAGGGTGCTACTAGTTTGTACAAAATATGGCAAACGATGCAAAGACAGGGATGAGCTGCAAGATGTGGAAAACCCAGCCAGCATTGTCAAGAAGAGGAAAAAAAGAAAGTTGTTAGGACTGAAGGTGAAGCGCACATGTACCTATCCCACGATGATGCATGGTGGACTGTTGACCGTTTCGAGGACACCCACAATCACCCCCTGATCAAAAAGCCTTCCCTAACAAAATTCTTATCATCACATCGGTACATTCCGAAGGAGGAGCAGGACTTCTTGAGGGTTCTGCACGGATGCAACGTTGAGACTGCGAGGCAGATGCAGCTGATGTCATGGTTCTACGGGAGCGCTAAAGACGTACCCTACACGACACAAGACATTGGTAATCAACGAGCTAAGTTCCGCTTAGAGCACCGCCACAAGGACGTTGGGAGCACAATTGCATACTTCCAAGAGATGAGAGCCAAAGATTCATATTTCTACTGGAGAATCAAACTTGATGATGAGGACAGGGTTGAGAACTTGTTCTGGATAGATGGTGCATCGCGCAGGACATATGCAAAGTATAATGATTGTTTGTCGTTTGACACGACATACATGACAAACATGTACAAGATGCCGTGTGCACCATTCATTGGAATTAATAGCCATGGTCAATCCATCCAGTTTGGGTGTGGCTTCGTTCGAAACGAACTAAAGGAAAACTTTGTGTGGCTGTTTAACACATTCCTCCATGCAATCGGTGGTGTTGCCCCTAAAAACATCATCACAGGCCAGGACTTTGCAATGAGGAGTGCGATCGACGAGGTCTTCTTGAACATAATACACAGAAATTGCCGCTGGCATATAATGAAGAAGGCGCAGGATAAACTTGGAAAACTTATGGCTGATGATAATCCACTAAACAGAGCGTTCAAAGACTGTGTCGACAACAGCTTGACCGGTACGTACCTAATCTGTTGACCCATTTTAATTACCATGCAGCAAACTTGAGAAGCCATATGAATATATGTGATGCACAAGTTACCATGTGTGGGTCTACACAAGTTACCATGATCTTGTTGGCTATATTACCAGTGGCAGTTACATATGTTGATACCAACATGTGGTTTAGAAAAGTTACCAGATCTGGAAAAACTGTTCAATAAAGTTACCATCTAACAACTAAGAAAAGTTACCAGCATACTTGTACTTTAATTACCAATGATTGTGTATGATGTTGTAATTGTCTCATGTTTTGTGTATCACAGAGGATGAATATGGCCAGATCGAAAACAAACATTTTCAATGGCTGTGGGAAAATAGGAAATGTTGGGCCCCAGTGTACTACATGAAGCATTTCTTTCCATTCTTGCAGACAACTGCAAGGAGCGAGGGATTCAATGCTGTGCTTAAGAAGTACGTGAACCCCAACAACTCATTGATTGAATTTGCAACTCAATACACTGCAATCTAGGAGAAAGTAATGGTGGCTGTGGCGAAAGAGCAAGTGGACACAATTTACAAAGAGGCAGACATGTATTCGTTGAACCCAATCGAGTTACAGATGCGAGGGATATACACACAAAATCTGTTCTCCAAGTTTCAGGTAGAGATGAAGCTAAAGACTGCTTACGGATGCGACACTTTGCAAGATGGAACATTCAGGATGTGGTCGCTCCGAGGCATACTATCAAAGTATGGGGATAGGGACTACCATGTGCAGGCGAACAAGGATGAAGGGGTATACTCATGCACTTGCTGCAAGTTTGATCGCGATGGGCTATTATGCGCACACATACTAAGAGTAATGAAACAGATTGGAGTCTACGAGATACCAAGGAGGTATATCCTGGATAGGTGGACATGGGATCCAGAAGAGGATCTTGTTCAGCCTGATTACCAACAGCCAATAGTTAAGAAGGGTATGACAGAGGAAGGAAAAATATCATGAGATATACATCTATTCTAAATGATTTCAAGGAACAAGCAAAAGACGCTTGCACTACTGATGAAGGGATGACATTGGCAAGGAAACATGTTAATGCTTTCAGAGACGACATGGATGCACTAAAAAGAGGCAGCTAAAGAAAGCAAGAAAGGAAAAAGATGAGGGAAAAGAAGCACAAATGTTTTCTTCACCAGGGACTAGTGCCCCTGAAGGTCTCCCAGTAGCGCATCAAGGAAGCATTCTTGTCACATATGTGTCTGGCAATATTTTCCAGTTCCAGGGCTCACATGCCGAGGGATCCCAATCATCAAACACAAGAGTGATACTAGACCCACCAAAGTCTACTACAAAAGGGCGTCCGAGAGAGAAAAGATTCCAGCACCCATTTGACATTGCAAAGCCAAAAAAAGAGAGGAAGTGTAGAGTTTGCGGGTCGACAGATCATGATAAACGCAAATGTACCTCACCCATCCTGCACTGAGAAATGCAAGTTAGATGGGCATTGAAATGCAAGTTAGAGATTTTACTTATCAATTTTACCCATTTTATTGGGTAAAACGGTGTCGAGACACCATGTAATGAAAAGTTATTAGCACTGAAGCATGTAAGTTATCGTCCAGAATGTAATGGGGATTTTCAGAAATGAGAATGAGATTAGTTATCGTTCTTTGTTTGTGAATACATAGACAAACAAAGTGTCACTAGTATGCCTCTACTTGACTAGCTCGTTGATCAAAGATGGTTATGTTTCCTACCCATAGACATGAGTTGTCATTTGATTAATGGGATCACATCATTAGGAGAATGATGTGATTGACTTGACCCATTCCGTTAGCTTAGCACTTGATCGTTTAGTATGTTGCTATTGCTTTCTTCATGACTTATACATGTTCCTATGACTATGAGATTATGCAACTCCCGTTTACCGGAGGAACACTTTGTGTGCTACCAAACATCACAACGTAACTGGGTGATTATAAAGGTGCTCTACAGGTGTCTCGGAAGGTACTTGTTGAGTTGGTGTATTTCGAGATTAGGATTTGTCACTTCGATTGTCGGAGAGGTATCTCTGGGCCCTCTCGGTAATGCAAATCACTATAAGCCTTGCAAGCAATGTGATTAATGAGTTAGTTGCAGGATGATGCATTACGGAATGAGTAAAGAGACTTGCCGGTAACGAAATTGAACTACGTATTGAGATACCGACGATCAAATCTCGGGCAAGTAACATACTGATGACAAAGGGAACAACGTATGTTGTTATGCGGTTTGACCGATAAATATCTTCGTAGAATATGTAGGAACCAATATGAGCATCTAGGTAACGCTATTGGTTATTGACTGGAGATGTGTCTTGGTCATGTCTACATAGTTCTCGAACCCGTAGGGTTCGCATGCTTAAAGTTTGGTGACGGTCGGTATTATGGGTTTTTGTGCTTTGATGTATCGAAGGTAGTGAGGAGTCCTGGATATGATCACAGACATGACGACGAGTCTCGAAATGGTCGAGACGTAAAGATCGATATATTGGACGACTATATTCGGACACCGGAAGTGTTCCGGGTGATTTCGGAGAAAACCGGAGTGCCGGAGGGTTACCGGAACCCCCCGGGAGAAATAATGGGCCTTAGTGTAGAGAGAGAGGGCTGTCCTAGGGCAGGCCGTGCACCCCTCCCCCTCTGGTCTGAATTGGACTATGAGAGGGGGGCGGCGCCTCCCTTTCCTTCTCCCTCTCCCCCTTTCTTTCCCCCTCCTAGTAGGAGTAGGAAAGAGGGGAGTCCTACTCCTACTAGGAGGAGGACTCCTCCTCCTGGCGCACCATAGAGGGCTGGCTGGCCTCCCCCTTGCTCCTTTATATACGGGGGCAGGGGCACCTCTAGACACACAAGTTGATTAGTTGATCTATTCCAGCCGTGTGCTGTGCCCCCTCCACCATATTCCACCTCGGTTATATCGTAGCGGTGTTTAGGCGAAGCCCTACGTCGGTAGCTACATCATCACCGTCATCACGCCTTCGTGCTGACGAAACTTTCATGTGAAGCTTTGCTGGATCGGAGCTCGCGGGACGTCATCGAGTTGAACGTGTGCAGAACTCGGAGGTGTCGTGCGTTTGGTACTTGGATTGGTCGGATCATGAAGACGTACGACTACATCAACCGCGTTGTGCTAACGCTTCCGCATTCGGTCTATGAGGGTACGTGGACACACCCTCCCCTCTCATTGCTATGCATCACCATGATCATGTGTGTGCATAGGAGTTTTTTTGAAATTACTACGTTGCCCAACAGTTCGGAGAAAGTTGGATCAATTGGTCTAGTGTAATCACCAGCCATGCGGTGTACACACGCCAAAACCTTGTGGAATTTTTTGTTAATGACATAACGACTATGTGCAAACTGATCCGCGACATTATCGGTGGTCTGACATGTACCCACGGTCCATAAAAAAATTATGCCAATGCTTCTTTGGATGAAATGTTGCAAGTTGACTCAAGCCCATACTTCTGAACTAACAGATCATGCAATGTGTGAAATGTTGACCTCCTCATTCTGAACATAGCATTGAAAGCTTTTGTATCTTTCTCCTTCTCTTCTACCTATTGGAGGCCTGTCACAAGATGTAACTTTCTTGGTGCATACGACAGTGTCACACTTGACGACGCCACATCCATAGCAAATGCAACCATGGCAGTTTCAAATTCCTTTTCTTCTGGTTTCTTTTTTGAAATATCCATCTGCCACAACAACATGCACATAATGTAATATTAGATACAACACAGTTTATAGCAATTACTTCAAATAACTTGGTTCACAACAGTACAAGCAAATAGATTAGTTCATAATAGTACAAGCAAAATAGCTTAGTTCACAATAGTACACGCTCCAAAACAAATAGCTTAGTTAACAATAGTACAAGCAAATAGTCTGGTAGGAGACAATTACATATGTGGTTTACATATTGTTGAGCTCCCACATGCAGAGGGCCGCAGAGGATGGCTGTGCTGCGGCGGGAATGAGTACTGGCGGCGGTGAGGACCAATTCGGCGGCGGCGAGTACCGGGACAGCCGCGGCAAGGTCAGGGGCGACGAGGCGGGGCCAGCGGCGGCGCTGGAACCCTAGTGCAACCCTGCTCGTTCTCTGTGTATCGACCGTGGCTGGCTCGATGGTAGTTTGGCCATAATAACCAGCTGCAATAGGGGTACTCTATTAAGTCCAAACATTTTCTTTGGTGGGACTTGCCAAAATCCCGAGATTCTGGGAAAATTCAACTATATTGGAGATTTTGGATTATGCTAGGATTCTGTGTAGAATCCTCCAAAGATTTTGTAAAGACAATCGAGTTCTTTTGACTAAAGATCTTCCAGACCGAGATTCTCTAAAATCTGCTCAAAAGAACTGGGCCCGAGTTCTTTTTGCTAAAGATTTTCCAGACCAAGATTCTCTAAAATCTGCTCAAAAGAACTGGGCCATATTTATGGACGGATTCGTGCATCCGAACTCTTGTAAACCGGCATCAAATCTAGGAAGGTTTTGCGGTTGTCCGACCTTCACCGTGTACATGTCTGATAATGTGTTCGCTTCAACCATGGCATGAAATGATGTGGCTTTCTAACTCGCTCTCCATGAAATAGTTTTGTACACCAATGGGCTGTCTAGTTTCCCATAGGGCCTAGTTCTGGATGGCGATGCTCTGCTGGATAGTTGTCATCGGAGGTGTGGAACCCGGCAGAGAGGTCGTAGTTGTGATCTTATTTCGAGAGATACGCCGAGGTTTTGTCCGAGGGACTGTTCGAGTTTCTGTCCGAGGGCCTCCCAAAGGACTGTCTGAGAGACCGTTTGAGGACTGTCCGAGGTGGAACATCCTCGTGGTTGGGAGGTTATAAAATCCTAGTTGCAGGGATCTCCACCGACTCTCCTTCCACCGCGCTTCGAGAAAATAATGATCAGATCAAACCTTGTATGCATCTTCATAGTGGTCCTGGCGTGCTCGTAGTACAATTTTTTTGTTTTCTGTTGCGTTACCCTACAGTGGCATCAAGTTTTGTGATATGCACAGATGCAGGTTACGATCTAGAATACATGAGATGTATGGGTATTGCACAATATAATTTTGTAACAGATGAGATATATTGCTGAAAATTATTTGTGCACGTAATTGATGAAATCTATTACCTGATGTTCTTGTTGCTTCTCTTCAATATGCATATTTCTGATCTTGACGACATGGTGGAGTGCTTTAGTTCTGGCAATCCACGATCATGATAGATCAACGAGGTGCTTTAGTTCTTTGGGTTACCATTGTTAAAGAAAAATGAAATTTAGTAGATTAAAGGGCAATGCAGATATGATCTGCACGGGGTTCTTACGTATGATGTATTTCAGTGTGGGGCTCGAGATTTTTTATCTCGTGTTTCATACGCCCTGCAAAGCTAATCTGGCAATTTGAACAATCATACTTGATGATGAACGTTGATAGTTGCGGCTTGTTTTGAAACCTTAGAAGCCACATAAAATAAAATCTACACAAATCGGTTAGAGGTATTTAACTTGGTTTTGCAGGAAGTCATTTGATGTGGGATAGTCTTCGTCACATTTAATGAGATTATGTATATGATGGCTATATGATGTAAATTAACTAACATGACATATGTGTCATGATTCGGCATCATGGCTTGAGCCAGATGATTATCACCTTAATGGCATGCGTCTCAACCTTGTTGTAATGCATTAATATTATTAGCTATAATGATAGCAATATTATTTGATGCATCTTCAAGACGGTGACAAGTTTTGCGAAGGTGGACACTGATGCAAATGCCCGACGAAGTTAGATAGGGCTCGGCGAGATTCTACATGCACACCCCGAGAGTTTGAACCTTTCTTGGGTCCTGGGAGCTCCAATTCTGACACTGCCTATGATTTGTCTAGCATGGAAGATATTGGGAATTCTAGTTCATTTTCGTTGACAGGAAAAGCATGCCTCTCAAAATAATTTTTATCTCCAATTTAAGCCTTGAGCTCTAGCACCTCTGCAAATCTCTGCTTCCCTCTGCGAAGGGCCTATCTATTTACTTTTATGCCATTTTTATTTTTAATTTTGAGCCTCCATCTTCTCTTATAAAGCACCAACTAGAGAGCACTATTGTCATACTTTTGTATTGGATGTAGCTAATGTTGAGTGTGTTTCATGAATGGATCAATGATTGAGCATAATGGGTTAGGGATAACTTTCTTTAGCATTGATATTTTGAAAGACATAATTACTTATTAGTATGTTTGAGTATTGATATCTTCATGTCAAGTTATAGACTATTGCATTTTTAAGTCCAAATATTCATGCTACAAAAGAAAAGAATATATGATGAATATGTTAGGTAGCATTCGACATCAAAATTCTGTTTTTATTATTTACCTACTCGAGGACGAGCAGAATTAAGCTCGGGGATGCTTGATACGTCTCCAACGTATCTATAGTTTTTATTGTTCCATGCTATTATATTACCAATCTTTAATGTTTTATATACACTTTCAAGCAATTATATATATCATTTTTGGGACTAACCTATTAACTTAGTGCCCAATGCCAGTTGTTTTTTCTTTGTTTTTTTTGGTTTCGCAAAATATTAGTACCAAACGAAGTCCAAATGCCACAAAACTTTTTGGAGATTTTTTTTGTCGACAAAAGAGACACTAGAAGCTTTGGGAGAAGACCAGATGATGAACCATGGGCCCACAAGGCACCAGGGCGCGCCTAGGGGGTAGGCGCGCCATGGTGGCTTGTGGGGCCCACATGGCTCCTTTTGACATAACTCCGCCTCTATAAATTCTCTAAAATCGTGAAACCAATAGAGGAGTCCACGAAATACTTTTTCCGCCGCCGCAAGTTCCAGAACCATGAGATCCCATCTAGAGGCCTTTTCTGGCACTCTGCCGGAGGGGGATTCGATCACGCACGGGTCTCTACATCATCCTTGTTACCCTTCGATGATGCGTGAGTAGTTTACCACAGACCTATGGGTCCATAGTTATTAGCTAGATGGCTTCTTCTCTCTATTTGAACTTCAATACAATGTTTTCCTCGGTGCTCTTGGAAATCTATTCAATGTAATGACTTTTTGTGGTATGTTTGTTGGGATCCGATGAATTTTATTTGAGTTTTCTCTAAAATCTTTTATGCATGATTCATATAGCCTCGTATTTCATCTCTGATTTATTGGTTTGGTTTGGCCAACTAGATTGATTTATCTTGCCATGGGAAGATGTGCTTTGTAATGGGTTCGATCTTACGGTGCTCAATCCCAGTGATAGAAAGATGACACGTATGTATCGTTGCTATTAAGGGTAAAAAGATGAGATTTATTTCATACATGAGTTTATCTTGTCTACATCATGTCATCTTGCTTAAGGCGTTACTCTGTTTTCCCATGAACTTAATATATTAGATGCATGTTGGATAGCGGTCAATGTGTGGAGTAATAGTAGTAGATGCAGAATCATTTTGGTCTATTTGTCTCGGGCGTGATGCCTATATACATGATCATTGCCTTGGATATCATCATAGTTATTTGCTTTTCTACCAGTTGTCCAACAGTAATTTGTTTACCCATCATATGCTATTTTCAAGAGAGAATCCTCTAGTGAAAACTATGACCCCCGGGTATATCTTTTATCATATATTAAAACCAAAAATACCTTATTGTAATTTTATGTTAATTTGTATTTCTGTCCGATATATATATAAAAAACTATACAATTTAATCTTGCTCGTAACCGTCAAGGGACGCCCCTTGTTCGCGTTGGGTTGCAAGTATTTTTTGTTTGTGTGCAGCCGTTGTTCACGAGTCGTTTCCTGGTTCTCCTACTGGATTGATAACCTTGGTTTCATAACTGAGCGAAATACATATCTCTACTATACTACATCATCCTCTCCTCTTCAAGGAAATCCCAACGTAGCTCACAAGTAGAAGGGAGCGGCGAAGAGCAATGCAGATGGCCATCTCCTCCTCGGGCCCGCTTGGGACGAGGTCCTAGTTCACAAACTGGGAGTCTCGGAGTCGGATCTGCTGCCCGCCATGCTAGAGAAGACCGAAGATTGCCGAAAGGGAGTTTGGGGGCAGAGTGGAGTGGCCAGGGTTTGATCTAGGATGCGGATGGATACGAATATATGTGGGGTCGAGATGGACCGGCGTAGGTTGGATCCAACGTGGTGTACGCCCAGGTGCGTATGGGCCTCCCCATATTCGCTTCAGATTTAGACAGGATATGAGGGGGCTGGTCAGCAGGACGTATAGGGTCAATTTAAGGCGTCCCACTGGGTCTGGATTTTGTGATCGATTAGTGACCGGGTCGGCCGCCCGGACGTACATGGGGTTTGGAAGGCCCAGTTGTAGATGATCTTAGAGCATCGACAACCATAGATACCTAGTCCAAGCCCCTATACACCCACAGACGCGCTCGGACGCGCCCACGGACTATGACCGGATGGGCATTAAAACTTGCCATTTGCAACCATGGTCCCTATTTTCAAAACATCGAATCCATGCAAACACATGCACGTCAATCATTTTGAACAAACATAGCTTTCGGTGCACACAAATACAAATAGTTCATAATTAATAGTACGTGATCCAAGTATAGTTCAAACATAAATATTGTTCATAGTGCATAATGGGTAAAATAAAAGGCAAGTTTACTGATTTCTAGTGTGCGACCACATATGCTTGACAAGGTCATCCAAAAGTTGTATATGTGCTTGTTGATCTCGTAGTTGTCGATGCATCTCCGGAAAGTTGGCAATGCTCTCTACCTCTTGTTCCGGGAGGAGGACCTGAACACCGGTCTTCTCGAAATCATGCGTGCGCGCTACCCCTTTACCCTCATCCTCAACAGTCATGTTATGCAAGATAACACAACATGTAATGAGCTGCCAAAGTGTCTTCGATTCCCACATCATTGCAGCTCCACGAACAATAGCACAACGAGCTTGGAGCACTCCAAATGCCCTCTCCACATCCTTCCTCGCTTCCTTCCATTGTTGCAAAGCGGGTTTTGTTTGTTGCCTTGGGGGTCATATATGGTCTTCAGAAACGCCGCCCGTTGAGGATAGATACCATTGGCAAGGTAGTACCCCTTCGTGTAGTTGTGTTCGTTGATGGTATAGTTGCACAGTGGAGTTTCTCCATCAGTCTCTTGAACAAACGATATCGCTAGAGCACACTGAAAGAACATGTGGTGCCCCCATGTTTGGTTTTGGTAATTGATGACAATCTCTATGGACTAATGGTTGCCTTGAGTTATATTTGAAGGTTTTGTCCATAGGCTTTTCTTGGAGTACATGTGTTGGTTTCAAGGAGAGTTTGTGTCGACCAAAGTGCTATTCAAGGAATTATCCAAAGATTGGTCATGTGAGTGTTGAGCTTATTGCAAGTATGTCTTGAAGAAGAAGATTGTGTGATCATTCATGTCTACCTTCAAGACATCATCCAAATGAAGAGAATTGGAAAGATTCAAGGTTGATCAAGATTAAGTCAAGAATGAATCAAGTTGATCAACACACAAAGCATACAAGATGTACTGAGGGATCAAGTGATCCCATGGTATGGTAAGCATTGTCCATTACGCTTTGTTTGCTAACCCATGGTTTTCGTGAGAGTTCTTTATGGGGTTAGGTTGCGATGTGCAAGTTCAAGTGGAGCATCATGAAGAGATCAAATGCTTGAAGCTTGCCGTCCATTATGGTAACAATGGATTTATGAAGATATGCCGAAGAGTGGCTCACCCATAGTGGAGTATGGGGGAGCAATCAACTAGTCTTCATAGAGCTAACACAATGAAGAAAGGTGGTCGAACTTTCGGAAGTCAAGATCGTCATCATCTAGCTCAAGTGGACTATCTGCAAGACAAAGGTTTGCCCTTGATAGGTTTTCTATTTTACCGGTCTCATAGTGGTAGTTGGGAGACCGGGTTATAGGATCGATTGCCGTACTATCAAGGGGGGCTCTTGATGAGTAGCTTGATCGTATCGTTCATAGAGAGCTCAAACCATTGCATCCTTGCATCATCTTTCTTGGTTCTTGTTTGGTTCTGTTTGAGAGTTTTGGAGCTTATGGTCCTCTTGTTGACAAGCTCGAGTTCATCGAAAACGGAGTTCACATGCATCTTCTATGATGTTTTTGATGTTGGAGGTTTTGCTGGTTCTTCTTGGTTGGAGGTTTCCTCCACTGTTTTGATGCTACTCGTCGTCTTGTATCCAACAAGCTTGAGTTTGCTCAATTCGGAGCTCTTATGAAGAAGTTATGGCAGTTCTGGTTTTCTCCCTGCGGTAGTACCGCGGTCAGCAGCGGTAGTACCGCTTATAGCGTCAAGCGGTAGTACCGCTCCAGTACCACTCTACTACTGCCTCGTTTTTGGGTCCTGCACTTTTCGTGTCAGGTTTAGCGGTAGTTGCACGGTAGTACCGCCTATAAGCGGTAGTACCGCTCCGGTCGGGCGGTAGTACTCTGCTCTGCCCTGCCTCTTTTGGTCCAGTGTTCTGCTCCTCAAGTGGTAGTACCGCTAGGGTGAGCGGTAGTACCGCTTATTGATGTCTAATACACAACCTTCTTCTTGTAGACGTTGTTGGGCCTCCAGTGCAGAGGTTTGTAGGATATGTAACACCCTCGATGCGACTATATCTCCCACGTGTCGAGGCACGACTTAGAGGCATAATCGCATTGAAGGCATATGTCGCAAGTGAGGTAATCTTCACACAACCCATGTAATATAATCAGGAAAGAGATACATAGTTGGCTTACACTCGCCACTTCACACAATTACATGAATGAAACATTACATCAACCAAGTACAATCAGGGCCCGACTACGGAGCCAAAATAAAAGAAGAACCCCAAATGCGACAAAGGTCCCCGATCGACCCCAACTGGGCTCCACTACTGATCAACTAGCAAGAAACAACACAAATGAACAAGGTCTTCATCGAGCTCCTCCTGAGCTGGGTTGCGTCATCTGCACGGACTCAACGGCACCTGCAAGCTGGTTTTGGAAGTATCTGTGAGCCACAGGGACTCAGCAATCTCGCACTCTCGCGATCAAGACTATTTAAGCTTATGGGTAAGGTAAAGGTATGAGGTGGAGCTGCAGCAAGCGACTAGCATATATGGTGGCTAACCTATTCGCAAAAGAGAGCGAGAAGAGAAGGCAAGCACGGTCGATAAAAGTATGATCAAGAAGTGATCCTAGACTACCTACGTCAAGCATAACTCCAACAACCGTGTTCACTTCCCGGACTCCGCCGGAAAGAGACCATCACGGTTACACACGCGGTTGATTCATTTTAATTAAGGTCAACTTCAGGTTTTCTACAACCGGACGTTAACAAATTCCCATCTGCCCATAACCGCGGGCACGGCTTTCGAAAGTTCAAATCCCTGCAGGGTGTCCCAACTTAGCCCATCACAAGCTCTCACGGTCAACGAAGGAATAGACCTCCACCCGAGACATTCCGATCAGACTCGGTATCCCAGTACAACAAGACATTTCGACAGGGTAAAACTAAACCAGCAACACCGCCCGATGCGCCGACATCCTGATGGGAGCTGCACATATCTCGTTCTCAGGGCAACACCGGATTGTCTAAACTTCCGGTAGGCCAGCCCAGAGTTGCCCCTGGTAGCCACCGGCGGCTGACGGTTTGGACCAACACTTAGACAAGCACTGGCCCAAGGGGGGTTAAAATAACGATGACCCTCAGGAGCGCGACTCCCAAGGGAAAAAGAAAAGGCTAGGTGGCAAATGGTAAAACCAATGTTGGGCATTGCTGGCAAAGCTTTACTAAAGGCGAACTGTCAAGGGGTTCCCATTATAGCCCAACCGCGTAAGGGACGCAAAATCCGGGAACATAACACCAATATGACGGAAACTAGGGCGGCAAGAGTGGAACAAAACACCAGGCATAAGACCGAGCCTTCCACCCTTTACCAAGTATATAGATGCATTAATTAAATAAGATATATTGTGATATCCCAACAAGTAAACATGTTCCAACAAGGAACAACATCTCCATGTTCCAACAAGGAACAAACTTCAATCTTCACCTGCAACTAACAACGCTATAAGAGGGGCTGAGCAAAGCGGTAACATAGCCAATCAACGGTTTGCTAGGACAATGGTGGGTTAGAGGCTGAACATGGCAATTTGGGAGGCTGACAAGCAAGTGGTAGGCATCGTAGCAATGGCATAGCAAAAGAGCGAGCATCTAGCAAGCAAAGATAGTAGTGATTTCGAGGGTATGATCATCTTGCCTGAAATCCCGCAAGGAAGAAGAATGAGTCCATGAGGAAGACAAACGGACGTAGTCGAACGAATCCTCACAACACGACGTTACCGGAACCAACCCGAAGAAGTAATCACCGGAAAAGAAGCACACAACATGGTAAACAACCAACACATCAACATGGCATGAGGCACAATCGAGTATGATGCATGTCCGGTTTAACGAGGGCATGGCATGGCAAAATGCACAAACAATTCTACAAATTAAGTGGAGTACAATAGGCAATGAGTTGCATATTGACGAAACACCACATGGCTTATTTAGTTCTCTCTCGGTTATGTACCCCAACAATATTAAATGTTGTTAAACATGGCAAGAGGGTGAAGCAAAGCAAAACTACCTATCTAGTCAAGGTTAAATGAGGCCGGAAGCAACGAACAACAATTCCGGAAACTCCCCATAGCATATTTTTGGGTTTGGTCCTGATCTGTCCTAAACACAATTTTAGAGTTGTTTAACATGCAAGATGAGGCCACCACGTTAAACTAGGCAAAATTCTACCCCATTTACATATAAAATTTATTAAAAACGGAGTTACGGTTATTTAGTTATGAATTAAATCATTTTAACATGGCATAGGGGCAAAATAATGCAAACATCATTTTAAACATTTTGAACATGGATGAGAGTTGGATATTATTAATCTACACAAAATTTTAAGCAAGTTTCATATATAAAGTATTTTAATATGATGCATCATTTGTAAGTTATAATATTCATGATCATGAAGGAGTTTTCTGCAAACAGTGATTCCCTGGATAAATAGACAAATTCACAGGGCACGGAAAAAAATATGCGCGGGCCGAAACTACTGGGCGCGGGACATCAGCAGTAGACGAATCGGGCCAAGCCCAAGCAGGAACAGAGGCGGGGCGTTGGGGACCTGCTCACCATGGGCCAAGGCCCGATCGAAGAGGAGAAGGCAGGCCGAGCGAGGCCGGTGCGAGGCCCATCGAGGCGATAGGAGGAACCGCATCGTCCTCCCCGTGCCCGCACGAACCGATAAGCAGAGACGGCACCGACGGCGCACGCCGGCGAGGGCGCAGCAACGGCGGGGAGGTCGCGGGGACATGGAGATGGCCGGATCTGGTCGCGCCGGGTCCGTTCCGGCCGGATCCAACGGCGGTTCGTCGTGGGCGTCGGCGAGGGAGCCCTGGTGGCGGCGCTGACCACGCGGAAGCGCAGAGAGGTCAGGGAGAGAAAAGAGAAGAGAGAGAAAAGGGAGAGGAGAGGGACGGGGTCGACCTGGTGGAGCTCGTTGCTGCTCCGGCGAGCAGCTCCGGCGAGGACGCCGATGGGGCCTGGCGCGGGAGCTCCCTCCCCTGGAGCTTGGGGACGAGGGAGCGGGAGGCGACGCAGGGGCTGTCCCGACTCCCAGATGGGCTCAGGTGGGCCGCGGTAGGGCTCGCAGGGCCGGCGGTGACGGGGAGCGCTGGGGTGAGGTGGAGGCGCGAGATTGGCCCTTGGCGGCGGCGCAGGTGGAGGTCTGCCCTGTGGGGCGGCGCCAAGTGGAGAGGAGGGGCTGGAGGCGCGGAAATGGAGGAGGAGGTGGGAGGCTAGAGGTAGGTGGAGGCTAGGCTGCCAGATTTGGAAAGGGAGGGGTAGGTAGCTGCCTAAAATGGAAGGGAGTAGGTTTATATAAGGCAGGTTTAGGGTTTGAGGGGTTAGGAGAGGTTTTTGGAGCCTCCGATCGCGATCCGACGGCTCCGGACGCGAGGAGGGGTAGGTTGGAGCTGTGTAGGAGGGTTAGGATGGGAGGAGAGAGGAGAGATGCAGCCCGGCACAGTTTCCGGAGACCGAAATGTCCGACGTTAGACCGGCTACTATTGCCGCTATATTTATCCGTTGGGGCGTCAAACGAACTCCGATTGCGATGAAACTTGACAGGCGGTCTGTCTACACTATAATAAGACCACACACCAAATTTCAACCCAATCCAAGAACATTTTCCGGCCACTTATAAAATAATATTTCGGACGTGCCGCGGGCGCGTGCGAGTGTGGCAGGGCTCAGAACGGACAACGGAAAGAACGAGGAGGCTGGGACAGATGCAAGTTTTGAAAACATGATGATGCAATGCACATGATGACATGATGAAATGCAACACGCAAGCAAATGACATGGCAACGACAGCGAATAACGGGAAGACACGTGGCACATCGGTCTCGGGGCGTTACAACACTCCACCACTACGAGCGGATCTCGTCCCGAGATCTAGAATGGCACCGGGGGGAAAACAACGGAAGGGAGAAAGAAGAGGTAAACTAAGTTGCTCCTTTGACAAACGAGTGAAACCAAAGAACCTTGAAAAGGTTGAACAAATTCGAGGAAAGAATAGAATGAAGGAGAACAAAGTCGAAAACACTCCGTTAGAAAAGAGGGACAAGGAACATTGCGAAACCTTGAGGTTGAAGGTAAGATATATATTGAAACACTCCGGTTAAGGAAGGGGATCCAGGAAAACCAAAATTCGGGCAGCACTCCGGTTGAGAGGAAAAGGAATTGAATAAGGTCTTGATAAGATGAGAAGATACTTGATGAAATCACAACACACTGCCACCGGAACTATTGAATGGATGGAACAAAGGGTAAGAAATATCTCGGGCAGCACTCCGGTTGAGAATGGAGTCAAAAATTTGATAAGGTGATTGAGCTCAAATGAAAACACGACACTCCGGTTGAGAAAAGGGATGCCAGACTTGATAAGGCGAAAAGAACTTGAGCAGAATGGCACCACACTCCGGTTAAGCAAGATCTGGAAGGAATAAGAGTGACATCATTTGGGCAGCACTCCGTCTGTAAATGGAAGGAATTGAACAAGACAAGATGAGAGGATACTTGACAAGAGGACACAACACTCCAATTAAAAGTACAGGCACGACAAGAACATGATCCTGATAAAACAAGAATATGGGTTGAAGAGAGCAACATCACCATGCCTCCGGAACAAAAGAATAGAAGATAGATAACTGAAATAGGAGAAATGAGGAGAAAATGCCAACTTCTGCCACAAAAGAGCTTGGAAAGGCATCTTTAGGACAAGGGTCGAACGGAGTTGTTGTAAAAACAACAATGAAAAGAGTAATCATGATATATGGTCTTATGGAATACAACTCAAATTATGAGGTGACAACCTGCCACTGACGGGAAGAGAATTGGGTTGGAATGAACAAGGAGACGAGAAACTATACCGGGAGGATAAAAGACGAAACTTGGATCATATATAAGCACCATTATAGCAACAATCCTTAGGGAAGGCTTTAGGTGAAATATAGCCCAAGATAACTCCAATGACGAGATTGATGGATTTAAATATCCCAACCTTGACAACATGTGAATCATGACAATATGAACTCAAATTATCAAGAATGACATAATACCACCTCCAATAATATGGTAGAAAGAATTGCACTCCGGATAGCAAGATGAAGAAGGCTTGAGCTCCTTAGAAAAGAATCTCAATTAAAAGTTGGAGAAGGAATTAAATCCTTGATGGACCATCTTGTAGAACCTCCATGAAGAACTCCGGTAATGAAAGAATGATCGAAAGAGAAGAAAGAGAAGTTAAAAGCACAAGGTGAATCCTTGCGATGATTTAGATGGATCTCCGTGATGATATAATTGAGAGAACTTGGGACTCCAGAAAAGAAAAGATGAAACAAGTGAAACCAAGAATGAGTATGATGAGCCACTCCGGAAAAACAGGAATAGAATAAACTTGATGAAACAAGAATAAGAATTACATTATGCGTATCCTTTACCAATTTAAATTGATGACAACCAATGGAATTGGCATGCTACTTATTCTCGTTGCAAGGATTAAGAGAGATATAACATAAACTTGAGAACGACCTCAACAAACCACCGATAGGATTGAAACAACAAATGAATTGATATGATAAGAAAAAGAAGAAATCTTGAATGAACCACCGTAAGAATTGAAAATGAACGGAGTAAAGATAAGGAAACACCGGGAAGAATTAGCAAATGAACGAAGATGCTTGAGTGAATTTAGATACATGAGAACGAAGAGAACACGAGCCGATTAAAGATCACTTGAACGAAGCACCGGTAGATTTAGAGGATGAGAGCTGAAATCTAGAGTTAATAAATCTTAGATGATGGGCTCCGGATAAACAAACTGAACAGACCCTTGAATTACTCCGGATAGGTGAAAAGAATACCTCACAATCGCAAATAATTATGAGAGGATGGCAACAAGCTAGAATCACAAAACTTGAAGAGAATGGAGCAAGATTGAGAGAAAATCTTCTTCGGTCTTCAAATGACAACGAGAAACACCACCGTGAATTGTTGAGGCACTCCGGAATAAAGAAGAATATAAAAGTTGAATCAACAATGGAATGTATTTGAAAGATCTTGGAGAAAGACATTTGACTGATGACAATTCATTCTTACGTCAAACTTCGAAAGGAATTTGAGAATACCTCCGGGAAAAATAAGAAGAGTTAGGTAAGATCCTGGGAAAAGACCTGTGGGTTAGGGCCCACTCAAAAGAAACATCGTTGAAATGATTTAAAAGAGAGGTTGCACCGGTTGAATTAAATAGCTTGAATGGGATAACAACCTCGAAATAGGTTGAACGGATCTTGAATGACAAGACGAGCCTTTTGAGAAAGCTTTGAGCACACCGGAACAATTAAATAGCGAGAAATGAATGAATATGAGGTGCACCGGCATGAGAAGGTATTTAAAACGAGGAAAAAGGATATGATCAACACCAAAGCTTGACTTGGTTTCACCGGAGAAGAAAAGAACAACGAATGATAAACTTGAAGCTCCGTTAGAATATTCATGAGAATCACCGGGTAAAAACATGAAGGAAACAGAATGGAGAGACTTCGCATCAATAAGATGAAGAATGAAACGTGTGCCAACCCCTATGCATAGGTTCATGGGCGGAACCCGCAAGTTGATCACCAAAACATACATCAAGTGAATCACGTGATATCCCATTGTCACCACAGATACGCACGGCAAGACATACATCAAGTGTTCTCAAATCATTAAGGACTCAATCCGATAAGATAACTTCAAAGGGGAAACTCAATCCATTACAAGAGAGTAGAGGGGGGAAGAAACATCATAGGATCCAAATATAATAGCAAAGCTCGCGATACATCAAGATCGTATCACTTCAAGAACACGAGAGAGAGAGAGAGAGAGAGATCAAACACATAGCTACTGGTACATACCCTCAGCCCCGAGGGAGAACTACTCCCTCCTCGTCATGGAGAGCACCGGGATGATGAAGATGGCCACCAGAGAGGGATTCCCCCCCTCCGGCAGGGTGCCGGAATGGGTCTAGATTGGTTTTCGGTGGCTACGGAGGCTTCTGGCGGTGGAACTCCTGATCTATTGTGCTCCCCGATCGTTTTAGGGTATATGGAGATATATAGGCGGAAGAAGTACGTCAGGGGAGCCACGAGGGACCCACGAGGGTGGAGGGTGCGCCCAGGGGGGTGGGCGCCCCCCTGCCTCGTGGCTTCCTCGTTGCTTCCCTTACATGGACTCCAAGTCTCCCGGGTTGCTTTCCTTCCAAAAATAAGTTCCGTGAAGTTTCAGGTCAATTGGACTCCGTTTGATTTTCCTTTTCTGTGATACTCTAAAACAAGGAAAAAAACAGAAACTGGCACTAGGCTCTAGGTTAATAGGTTAGTCCCAAAAATCATATAAAATAGCATATAAAGGCATATAAAACATCCAAGGTTGATAATATAATAGCATGGAACAATCAAAAATTATAGATACGTTGGAGACGTATCACTTATATGCGGTACTACCGCCCCAAGGTTCATGTTTTGTTGCTCCTTTTCCCTGTTTCTTCCGCCCGAGCAGTAGTATCGCTCGTGTGCGGGCTGAGCACATAACGGTTGGATTTTTCCCCTCCTATAAAAGGGGGTCTTCTTCCCCAATGAACCTTATCCCTTTGATCTCGTGTTCTTTCCCCATTGTTGACCTTCTTCGAGCTTGCTAACTCTCAATCCCTCCATGGATTCTTGCTAGTTTTTGAGGGAAAAGAGAGAGGAGATCTAGATCCACATTTCCACCAATCACTTTCTCCTCTATGTGAGGAGAACCCCTTGGATCTAAATCTTGGAGTTCTTCGTGTTCTCTTCTTCGTTCTTCCTCTCATTTTCCTCCCTAGCATTTGTTGCTTTGGTGGGATTTGGGAGAGAAGGACTTGGGCACTCTGTGTGCCTTTGCCATTGCATTTGGTGCAGCATTTTGAGTTCTCCACGGTGATACGTGGAAGTTACAAGTTGAGAAGCTTATTACTCTTGGGTGCTTGGTACCCTTGAGCTTGTTCCTCTTCGGTGCTTGGGCTCCCTAGACGGTTGAGGTCACCTCGGAGCCATATTCCATTGTGGTGAAGCTTCATGGTGTCGTTGGGGTGTTAACCCCAACCTTTGTGGTGTTCGGAGATCAATCATTGTGGTGTAAAGCTTCGAGCAAGCGTCGGTGTCGGTGTCAAAACCGGCGGATCTCGGGTAGGGGGTCCCGAACTGTGCGTCTAGGCCGGATGGTAACAGGAGGCAGGGAACACGATGTTTTACCCAGGTTCGGGCCCTCTTGATGGAGGTAAAACCCTACGTCCTGCTTGATTAATATTAATGATATGGGTAGTACAAGAGTAGATCTACCACGAGATCAAGGAGGCTAAACCCTAGAAGCTAGCCTATGGTATGATTGTTGTATATGGAGTTGATTGCCTACGGACTACAACCCTCCGGTTTATATGGACATCGGATAGGGTTAGGGTTACATAGAGTCGGTTACAACGGTAGGAGATCTTGAATATCCGCATCACCAAGCTTGGCTTCCACGCTAAGGAAAGTCCCATCCGGACACGGGACGAAGTCTTCAATCTTGTATCTTCATAGTCCAGGAGTCCGACTGAAGGTATAGTCCGGCTACCTGAACACCCCCTAATCCAGGACTCCCTCGGTAGCCCCTGAACCAGGCTTCAATGACGACGAGTCCGGCACACAAATTGTCTTCCGCATTGCAAGGCGGGTTCCTCCTCCAAGTCCTTCATAGAAGATTGTAAACACCAAGAGTAGTGTCCGGCTCTGCAAAATAAGCTTCCACATATTGCCATAGAGAGAATAATATTAACACAAATCAAATCTGCTGACGTATTCCGCAGTGTGTCATCACACTACGGCCAAGTCCTTTACTCGAATCATTTTCACTTTTCCACCTCAGCGTGTTTTGCAAGGCGGTTTCCTTGGCACGTCTTGTCAAAGTAGAGATCGTGTACCCCCTTTTACGGGATTCTCATCAATACGGACGTGGGTAACCCAATCATGTCCGTTATCACGGCGCTTGGGAGGCAAGCGAGTTTTACTAGGCTCACGGGGACGCACAACCGCATCCACCCATATAAGAGGATAAGGATCCACCTTTTTTACCTACGCCTTCTTCCTCCTTTGCCTATCCATCTCCTGCGCACCCGAGCTCCAGCGCCCAAGCCCGCACTTCCCACCTCAACCATCTCCAGCAATGTCCAGAGCGGGAGGCAAGTGGATGGTCTCATCCACCACGGAGGGCCAAGTCAAGAAGCTAAGGAAGGCCGGATACCTGTCCAAGGACATCGCGCACCGGCTTCCCGAAAAGGGGCAGCTTCTCCCCACCCCAAGGCCCCATGAGAGGGTAGTATTTCTCCCCCACTTCCTCCGCGGACTGGGCTTTCCACTCCACCCATTTGTTCGGGGGCTCATGTTCTACTACGACCTAGATTTCCACGATCTGGCCCCGAACTTCATCCTCAACATCTCAGCGTTTATCGTCGTGTGCGAGGCTTTTCTCCGCATCCGCCCTCATTTCGGCCTCTGGCTCAAGACCTTCAACGTCAAGCCCAAGGTGGTGCGCGGCAGCCAGGCGGAGTGCGGAGGCGCCATGGTGGGCAAGATGGCCAACGTCCTATGGTTCGAGGGCTCTTTTGTGGAGACCCTAAAGGGATGGCAATCCGGGTGGTTCTACATCACCGAGCCACGCGATCCGAAATGGACCGCAGCCCCCGAGTTCTGATCCGGACCCCCCATGCGGCTTGTGTCCTGGAAAGAGACGGACCTGTCGTGGGGTGACGAAAAAGAGGTGACCGGATTGCAAACATGCATCCAGTCCCTGGTGAACAAGCCAATCCGGCTTGTTAATGTAATCCAGGTTATGCTCGTCTGCCGGATCCTCCCGTGCCAACAACGGGATTTTAATCTATGGGAGTTCGACCCGGCGCAGCATCAAACCCTCAGCAGGCTCTTCAACACGATGTACGAAGACGCCTGGAAGATGCTATTCAAGGGCGCCGAGGCTCCCGCATCCGCTTTCGAGGACCGCGGATACAGCTCACAGCGTCACGCTAGCGAGGTAAGCCATCCACACCTTTTACAGGATGTTAAGCTTTTTTCATAGTTTGACTCTATGGGGGATCTAAACTCCCTTACCTTTGACAGGCTTGGCGGGCGATATCCGGACCGATTAACTGTCCGGCTCCGCTGCCCGAAGACCCAGCTCCAGCTCTACTAGTGAAGCTGCTGGCTCCGGTGCCTTATGTGGTGCCAGAGAAGAAGGCCAAGAAGAAGAAGACCACGGGGACTCGAAAGAGTGCCCGCAACATGGTGGTGTCGGACTCGTCATCTGATGAGTCCGAGACGCCCTCCTCCCGTGAAAACGAGGAGGAGGAAGAAGAAGACTCTCCCCCCCCCCCAGCGGAGAGAGGAGAGAAGAGGAAGGCCGCCCCAACGGGGGAGGCCGAGGGGTCTAGGAAAAGGAAGACCCCTCCGCCGGACTACGCCCCCGATGCCGAAGAGGGCGAAGAGGAGTGGCCAAACAGGGCCAAGCGTCTGGCGAAATCGTAAGTTCGGATATCAGAGTAACTCATGATGTTCCTTTGTTGCACAGCTTTCCCTAATGTCGAATGTAATTATGCAGTCCGCCCCGGGCCGAAGTCGACGAATCGTCAGGCGGCTCCCTGGACTCATCGGACGTGAACTCAGTTCTGCCTGCTGTCTCCCCCCGCACTGCGGACGACGCGGAAGTGGCGTCGCGACAAGCCCCGGGGCAGGAGGAGGTGGTCCCGGAGGAGCCGCAAGGCAACCTCCCGGACTCCAGGAGTGAAGGGGACAAGACCCCCTAGGGCTCCAAGTCTGGTTTTGAGCCGGACACCGCACCGGAATCTACAACAGTTCCGGACCGCGATAGGCGAACTCCTTCCAAGAGGAGTAAGCCTTCTGAGCCGGCAGCCACCGTCCAACCAGAGGTGCCGGACAATCTGCTGGAGGTGCTTGACGGCACCTCCATCGACGAGGAGCACCGTACTATTATGAGTACGGTGATCCAGAAGGTTCAGTCCGCCAAGAGCGGACTGAGTGAAGCTTGCGCTAGCCTTCTAACAGGCTTCGAGGTAAGTAAAAAATATGTAAAAATATAACCGCATAGACAGTAGCCCCTGATGCTCTGTTTGGCGTTCGGAAAGAAAAGCCGAATAGAGGATCTATTAAATTTCGCAGGAGTCTAACAACAAAGAGTCAATATGCGTATGCAGGCTTCGCTGCTAGCCACCGCCGCACTGACTGCGGAGGTGGGTGCCCTGAAACAGGGCCTCGAGCGGACCGAGCAAGAACTCGGCCTTGTCAAACGGCAGCTCGAGGATAAAGAAGGTAAGAAATACCTTACAGAAAAAGTGCCTATAAAAAGATGTGATTGCAAAAAATAACAAGATTGTACTGCTTATTGTAGGGGCCATGACTGAGGTGGCGACCCTCAAGCAGGCGCTGTCCAAGGCCGAAAAGAAAACGGCCGCAGAGTGCACCGAGCGAGAGAAACTTGAGGCCCAGGTCGGCGAGGTGCAGCGGGAGCTTCAGGCTCTCATGAAAAAACATGAGAGTTTGGAGCTTGAGTCCAAGACGCAAGCGTCCGAGCTCGCGGCGGCCCTTGAGACTGCCAAGTCTGCCAAGGCCGAAGCCCAAACGTCCCTCCAAGAGTTGGAGGAGATGAAAAAGATAGCGGCGGGTAAGGCATTCTTTATGCAAAGCAGAAGTATAAAAGTAAAGTACTTGTTACTTACCCGAATCCGGAGCTCTCCAAGGGCATTCGCAGATCTTCCCCGTAGCGTATCCGCCACCGCCGCATTCTATCGAGCCGAAGAGGGCAGCTCGACGGAGAAGGTGTTCTGGTCTCAGTATGCTGAGGCCGGACACCCTGTGCCCTTCAGCGACCAGCTGAAACAGCTGGTCGAGCTCCATAAGGCGGCCGAACAGGCCATGAAGGGCTTCATAGTTCGGCTGTGGCCCAGAGAGGCCCTGCCTGGGAGCTACTTCGGGCTGGTGCGGCGACTGGTGGAGGCCTGTCCAAGGCTCGAGGTCATCAAGTGTTGCGTCTGCATCGAAGGTGCCCGTAGGGCCCTTGCCCGTGCAAAGGTGCACTGGGGTAAGCTGGACGGTGAGAAGCTTGTGAGGGACGGGCCGCCGCCGGGGAAGGAGCATCGCAAGCCCGAGAACTACTATAAGGATGTTCTTGCGGGTGCCCGCCTTGTGGCGGATGAATGTACCAAGGTTGTAATTTTTGAATGAACTCGCTCGTGTTTATCCTGTGCGCTGAAAACTTGTTCATATGCGCCAAGCAATGCTTGTTGAATTTAAAATATTACTTTCTGTGCGGCTGTTTATCAAAAAATTAAGAGATGGCCAGTCGTCGGCTTCTGCCCCCTTGCCACTAGTGCCGGGGTGTTCGGGATAAACCTGAGCGCTCTTTCCCCCATAGTTGGGTCCTTCGAGGGAGGCGCTCAGCACAACGAACCAGGCAATCGGACTATAATGCTTGAACACTCTCACTTAGCCATAGAACTCTATAATTTTAAATTTTGGCGAAGCCCCTAGTTCGGAAGACCGAGTTTGGGGCGCTATCCACGCCTTGGCCGGACAAAGCCAGCTCCTCGCTCGAAGCGGCATAAGCCTTTAGGGACTCGAAAAACCTCTCGAACAGCGACCAGTCTCTCGCCACATCATGACAGTCAGTTTTAGCTTTCTCCACTGAGGTGCTTAACCCAGCTCAACCGGGGCACAATCGCAGTGATTCTCCTAGTGCTACCTTAGCCGATATAGCGGAACATAAGGCACCAAAACATAGGAGCCGGGCAAACCCAACTATTGACCCAAATCATGATTCGGAGCCGATGCATATAGTGCTATAAGTTCGGGGTGCCGCACTTGTGAAAGTGTATGGACTTCTCACACCATTATGAGAGGTACTGAAGCCCCTGGCGTGTTTGCCGTACCATGGTGTATGGGTGCAATCATGTCATTTAATAAACATATATGTGAAAAGAAGATAATGCAAAAAATAGACAGAAAGCTATGCATTGTTTATAGAGAGGCTATTTATCAAAGCCAAACGATACAAATAGTGCGGTAAGCAAAAGATATTGCACTATTTAGTATGTCCTGACCAGGGGCAGGCCGCGGAATTGTATTTAAAACAGGTATACCGCTCGTAACAAAGACCACCTGGGACTTCCATAATGCGGCATGGCTTGTCTGCCTCCCTGGATCTTGCATCATTTGTGCGGCAGTCGAATTGCCGAACAGGTCGTCCAAAGTATGGAGTCCTGAAAGTAAGAAAAAAATTAAAAAAGAGAATCCGACAGCCCCTAGTACGTTTTAAGCCGTATTTTGGGCATGACGTTATTGTGCCCCTTCCCCTGTGCCCATGGTATTTCAAGGGCGTAGTTATGTACGCGAGGTACTGGTTTCGCTATGTCGCGAGAGCTGGGGTTGGGGCCGCATTGCTACGCTTTCTCAGAGTGTGCCAGGCGGCCCTGCTGTGGGTTACTCCGGGCGCGCTTTGTAGTGTGTGGCTTTTTAATGGCCGGACTAGAGAATTGCCTGAGAAGGCTACTTTGTACCTCCGCTGCGAGAGCCGTCGTGTGCTCCTCCGTACGGAGGGAGCGTTCGGTGTTTCCGTTGACCGTGATTACTCCTCGAGGGCCTGGCATCTTGAGCTTGAGATATGCGTAGTGCGGCACCGCATTGAACTTTGCGAATGCGGTTCGTCCGAGCAGGGCGTGATAGCCACTGCGAAATAGGACTATATCAAAGATTAACTCTTCGCTTCGAAAATTGTCCGGGGATCCGAAGACCACGTCAAGTGTTACTGAGCCTGTATAGTTGGCTTTTACACCTGGTATAACGCCTTTAAAGGTCGTTTTTGTGGGCTTAATCCTTGAGGGAGCTATGCCCATTTTCCGCACTGTATCCTGATAAAGCAGGTTCAGGCTACTGCCGCCATCCATGAGGACTCTTGTGAGATGAAATCCATTGATGATTGGGTCGAGAACCAATGCGGCGAAGCCGCCATGATGGATGCTAGTGGGATGGTCCTTTCGATCAAAAGTGATCGGGCAGGAGGACCATGGGTTGAACTTTGGGGCAACTGGCTCCATCGCGTATACATCCCGTAGCGCACGCTTCTGCTCCCGCTTGGGAATGTGGGTTGCATATATCATGTTCACCGTCCGCACTTGTGGGGGAAAGCCCTTCTATCCATTGTTGTTCGGCGGCTTGGGCTCCTCCTCGTCGTCGCTGTGTAGCCCCTTGTCTTTGTTTTCGGCTCTTAACTTGCCTGCCTGCTTGAACACCCAACAATCTCTGTTAGTGTGATTGTCTGGCCTTTCGGGGGTGCCATGTATCTGGCACAAGCGGTCGAGTATTCGGTCCAAACTGGACGGGCCCTGAGTATTCTTTTTGAATGGCTTTTTCCGCTGACTGGATTTATAGCCTTTGAATCCGTCATTGATTGCCGTGTCTTCATTGCTGTCGCTGCTAACGCGGCATTTTTGCTTATTCCGACGTGTCCTGCCACTTTTCTCCTTGGTATCCTAATTACCAGGGTTCTTTGATAAGTTGTTACTGCGAGCGAGCCAGCTGTCTTCTCCCGCGCAAAAGCGGGTCATGAGTGTCGTGAGGGCTGCCATAGATTTTGGCTTTTCCTGTCCCAGGTGCCGGGCGAGCCATTCGTCGCGGATGTTATGCTTGAAGGCTGCTAGGGCCTCTGCATCTGGACAGTCGACTATCTGGTTTTTCTTTGTTAGGAACCGTGTCCAGAATTGTCTGGCCGATTCCTCTGGCTGCTGAATTATGTGGCTTAAGTCGTCGGCATCCGGTGGTCGCACGTAAGTGCCCTGGAAGTTGTCGAGGAATGCGGCTTCCAGGTCCTCCCAAGAACCGATTGAGTCTGCTGGCAAGCTGTTAAGCCAATGTCGGGCCGGCCCTTTAAGTTTGAGCGGGAGGTATTTGATGGCGTGTAGATCATCGCCGCGTGCCATGTGGATGTGAAGGAGATAATCCTCGATCCATACCGCCGGATCTGTTGTGCCATCATATGATTCGATGTTTACGGGTTTGAAACCCTCTGGGATTTTATGATCCATTACTTCACTCGTGAAGCATAGCGGGTGTGCGGCGCCTCTGTACTGGGCTATATCACGACGCAGCTCGGAAGAGCTATGTCTGTTGTGTTCGGCCCGGCCGGATTTGTTGTATCCGGAGTGAAGATCATCATCACGTGCCGTATGGTGCCTACGCGATCCGTAGATCGATCTTGTTTGTCTTGCCTTATCCTCCAGTACGTCTCGCAGGTCTGGCGCATTTTCCCGTGCCTTAGTTGAGCGGCGTCGGGGCATGGCTTGGGTGGAGGGCCGAGAGGCCTCTCTGTTGCGGCCGCGAGGTGGCCGGTCTGCCATGTCGTGCGCTGGTGATGTAGGTGCTTCCTCCTCTAATCGGGGTAGCGCCCTGCACTTTGGGTAACTCTTGTAAGGGCGTTCGAGTTCATACTCTTCGGCCGCAAGGACTTCAGTCCATCTATCAGCTAGCAAATCTTGGGCAGCTCTAAGTTGTTGCTGCTTTTTCTTGCGGCTGCTTGCCGTGGCTAAAAGCCTGCGTTTGAAACGCTCTTGCTCGGCGGGGTCTGATGGTATGACGAATTCGTCGTCATCGAGGCTTGCCTCGTCTTCGGAGGGAGGCATATAGTTATCATCCTCGACCTCTCGGTCTGCCGCTCTCTCATGAGGGATGGCTTCTCCATCTTCCTGTGCCGAATCTTGCTGAGGTGGGTGTTCTTCGGCGCTATCCGGGGTAGTATTATCTCCCGTGCCGGAATCATCGTTTTTGCTTTGGCGGGGATTTAGAGCGACACCGCTAACGCCAGCGCTTTGGCTGTTTCTTGGGGGTGTCATCCCCCACTGTTCCATCGCCATCTCCATCTTTTGGAGTATCCATCATATATATGTCATATGACGAGGTGGCCTTCGAGCGCCCTACAGGTGCTGGTTCCTGTTCGTCTCCTACATCGTCGTCCATACCGTCGATGTATTCGGAGCCGAAGTCAAGCATGTCGGTTAAATCGTTGACAGTGGCTACAAAGTGGGTGGTGGGTGGGCTTTGAATTTCTTCATCGTCCGTATCCCATCCTCGCTGACCATAATCCAGCCAGGGCTCTCCTGATAAAGAGAGAGACTTAAGAGAATTCAGGATGACGCCAAAAGGCGAGTGCTGAAAGATGTCTGCGGCGGTGATCTCCATTATTGGCGCCCAATCGGATTCGATCGGCAAGGGCGCGGGGGGTTCGGAGTTCGGAAAGGAGTCCGGATCCTCGGAGTCACGGATCATGCAGAGTGCGGGGCTAGCGTTCGGCTCGATCGCCTTTGAGATCGAAGCCCCCGAGGTGACATCCAACCGCTCATCCTCGATTGGCGCAATAGGCTCCAAGTTAGGGGTCGGAACCGATGCGTGTGCAGCCTCCAGGACACTGTCCGGAGGCAGAGCTATATCATGCCCCTCGAGATAGTGCGGCGCGCTTGGCCGTGGCTCGAACCCGTCGAAGATCAGGTCTCCGCGGATGTTAGCCGTGTAGTTTAAGCTTCCAAACCTGACTTGATGGCCAGGGGCGTAGCTTTCGATCTGCTCCAGGTGGCCGAGCGAATTGGCCCGCAGAGCGAAGCCGCCGAAGACGAAGATCTGTTCGGGGAGAAAAGTCTCACCCTGGACCTCATCGTTGTTGATGATCAAAGAAGCCATCGGGCCTAAAGGCGACGACACAGAGGAACTCTCAATGAAAGCACCAATGTCGGTGTCAAAACCGGTGGATGTCGGGTAGGGGGTCCCGAACTGTGCGTCTAGGCCGGATGGTAACAGGAGGCAGGGAACACAATGTTTTACCCAGGTTCGGGCCCTCTTGATGGAGGTAAAACCCTACGTCCTGCTTGATTAATATTGATGATATGGGTAGTACAAGAGTAGATCTACCACGAGATCAAGGAGGCTAAACCCTAGAAGCTAGCCTATGGTATGATTGTTGTATATGGAGTTGATTGCCTACGGACTACAACCCTCCAGTTTATATAGACACCGGATAGGGTTAGGATTACATAGAGTCGGTTACAACGGTAGGAGATCTTGAATATCCGCATCGCCAAGCTTGGCTTCCACGCCAAGGAAAGTCCCATCCGGACACGGGACGAAGTCTTCAATCTTGTATCTTCATAGTCCAGGAGTCCGGCTGAAGGTATAGTCCGGCTACCCGAACACCCCCTAATCCAGCACTCCCTCAGTCGGGGTCTCCAATTAAGTTGTGGAGATCGCCCCGAGCAATTTGACGGGTTTCGGTGACCGCCCCCAAGGGTTGCCAAAGTGTACGGGTTCGGTGACCGCCCCCATGGGTTGCCATTTGTACGGGTTCGGTGACCGCCCTCGAGGGTCCCTTAGTGGAATCATGACATCTTGCATTGTGCGAGGGCGTGAGGAGATTATGGTGGCCCTAGTGGCTTCTTGGGGAGCATTGTGCCTCCACACCGCTCCAAACGGAGATTAGCATCTGCAAGGGTGTGAACTTCAGGATACATCGTCGTCTCCATGTGCCTTGGTTATCTCTTACCCGGGCCCTTTACTTATGCACTTTACTTTGTGATAGCCATATTATTCTTGGTCATATATCTTGCTATCTCATAGTTGCTTATCTTGCCTAGCATAAGTTGTTGGTGCACATAGGTGAGCCTAGTTGTTTTAGGTTTTATGCTTGACAAATTAACTGCTAGGTTTATTCCGCTTGTGTTCAAGCCTAAACCGTAATTATTTTAAGATGCCTATTCACCCCCCCCCCCTCTAGGCGACATCCATGATCTTTCACACACTGATGTCATTGCACGAACCTGGCGTGCCAAAGAAAGCATGCCAAATCCACAAGTCCTGCGATTCCACTGCTTCAAGTATGATGGTGGCTTCTTGTACATGACCTTGGTATTGTCCAAGCAAACCTTTTGGACAGTTCTTCCACTGACAGTGCATGCAATCAACTGAACCTAGCATACGGGGAATCCTCTTGCTGCTCCAATTGCCAACAATTTTTCCGTGTCCTCCACAGTTGGCCCTCTCGGGTACTCTGGTCCGAACACCTTCACCATAGGGTGTGCAAATTGCATCGTGTTTTCAAGACCACGGTCTCCCCCATCCAGATTCCTGCATCAATTGCATATGTTGCTTTACAATAAGCAAGCATCCTGACATCGGCAGTGCTTTTTTACAGAGGAGAGAAAGAAAGTTTTTCGCAACAATCCTTCGTCAGCTTGAAGTTGCCATCAACCTTCTCTGCGCATTCCACTACCCGCAAGAACAAGTTTATGCTCATCTAGTAGCGACGATGGAAGTGTTGGGGAACGTTGCAGAAAACAAAAAATTTCCTACGGTTTCACCAAGATCCATCTATGAGTTCATCTAGCAATGAGTGATCGGATGCATCTACATACCTTTGTAGATCGCGAGCGGAAGCGTTCAAAGAACGGGGATGAGGTAGTCGTACACGACGTGATCCAAATCACCGGAGATCCTAGCGCCGAACGGACGGCACCTCCGCGTTCAACACACGTACGGTCAGCGTAACGTCTCCTTCTTCTTGATCCAGCAAGGGGAAAGGAGAGGTTGAGGAAGATGGCTCCAGCAGCAGCACGACGGCGTGGTGGTGATGGAGCTGCAATACTCTGTCAGGGCTTCGCCAAGCACTATGGAGGAGGAGGAGGTGTTGGAGAGGGAGAAGGAGGCAACCAAAGGCGTGGTTTAAGAGGCCCTCCTTCCCTCACTATATATAGGGGGCCTAGGGGGGCGTCGGCCTTAGGAGATCCAATCTCCTAGGGGGGGGCGGCCAAGGGAGGATTCCCTCCCCCCAAGGCACCTAGGGGGTGCCTTCCCCTTGTGGGACTCTTCCCCTTTGAAACCCTAGGCGCATGGGCCTATTGGGGCTGGTGCCCTTGGCCCATGTAGGCCAAGGCGCACCCCCTACAGCCCATGTGGCCCCCCCCGGGGCAGGTGGCCCCACCCGGTGGACCCCCGGGACCCTTCCGGTGGTCCCGGTACAATACCGGTGACCCCGAAACTTGTCCCGATGGCTGAAACAGCACTTCCTATATATAATTCTTTACCTCCAGACCATTCCGGAACTCCTCGTAACGTCCGGGATCTCATCCGGGACTCCGAACAACATTCGGGTTACTGCATATACATATCCCTACAACCCTATCGTCACCGAACCTTAAGTGTGTAGACCCTATGGGTTCGGGAGACATGTAGACATGACCGAGGCGACTCTCCGGTCAATAACCAACAGCAGGATCTGGATACCCATGTTGGCTCCCACATGCTCCACGATGACCTCATCGGATGAACCACAAAGTCGAGGATTCAAGCAACCCCGTATACAATTCCCTTTGTCAATCGGTATGTTACTTGCCCGAGATTCGATCGTCGGTATCCCAATACCTCGTTCAATCTCGTTACCGGCAAGTCACTTTACTCGTACCGTAATGCATGATCCCGTGACCAGACACTTGGTCACTTTGAGCTCATTAAGATGATGCATTACCGAGTGGGCCCAGCGATACCTCTCCGTCATACGGAGTGACAAATCCCAGTCTTGATCCGTGTCAACCCAACAGATACTTTCGGAGATACCCGTAGTCTACCTTTATGGTCACCCAGTTACATTGTGACGTTTGGTATACCCAAAGCACTCCTACGGTATCCGGGAGTTACACGATCTCATGGTCTAAGGAAAAGATACTTGACATTGGAAAAACTCTAGTAAACGAACTATACGATCTTTATGCTATGTTTAGGATTGGGTCTTGTCCATCACATCATTCTCCTAATGATGTGATCTCGTTATCAATGACATCCAATGTCCATAGTCAGGAAACCATGACTATCTGTCGATCAACGAGCTAGTCAACTAGAGGCTTACTAGGGACATGTTGGTGTCTGTTATTCACACATGTATTACGATTTCCGGATAACACAATTATAGCATGAATAAAGACAATTATCATGAACAAGGAAATATAATAATAATGCTTTTATTATTGCCTCTAGGGCATATTTCCAACAGTCTCCCACTTGCACTAGAGTCAATAATCTAGTTACATTGTGATGAATCGAACACCCATGGAATTCTGGTGTTGATCATGTCTTGCCCTAGGGAGAGGTTTAGTCAACGGATCTGCTACATTCAGGTCCGTATGTACTTTACAAATATCTATGTCTCCATCTTGAACATTTTCACGAATGGAGTTGAAGCGACGCTTGATGTGCCTTGTCTTCTTGTGAAACCTGGGCTCCTTTGCAAGTGCAATAGCTCCAGTGTTGTCACAGAAGAGCTTGATCGACCCCGACGCATTGGGTATGACTCCTATGTCGGTGATGAACTCCTTCACCCAGATTGCTTCATGTGCTGCCTCCGAGGCTGCCATGTACTCCGCTTCACATGTAGTGTTGGGGAACGTAGTAATTTCAAAATTTTCCTACGCACACGCAAGATCATGCTGATGCACAGCAACGAGAGGGGAGAGTGTTGTCTACGTACCAACGCAGACCGACTGCGGAAGCGATCACACAACGTAGAGGAAGTAGTCGTACGTCTTCTTCCCGATCCAACCGATCCAAGCACCGTTACTCCGGCACCTCCGAGTTCTTAGCACACGTTCAGCTCGATGACGTTCCTCGGGCTCCGATCCAGCAAAGCGTTGAGGAAGAGTTCCGTCAGCACGATGGCGTGGTGACGATCTTGATGTACTACCGACGCAGGGCTTCGCCTAAGCACTGTAACGGTATTATCGAGGTGGAATTTGGTGGCAGGGGGCACCGCACACGGCTAAGGAACGATTAACTTGTGTGTGTTGTGGTGCCCCCTGCCCCCGTATATAAAGGCCAGGGGCAGGGGGTTCGGCCGGCTAGGGGGAGAGGGCGCAGGAGGAGTCCTACTCCCACCGGGAGTAGGACTCTCCCCTCAATCCTATTCCAATTAGGACTCAAGGGGGGGAAAGAGAAGAGAGGGGGCCGGCCCACTTCTCCTAGTCCTACTAGGACTTGGGGAAGGGGGGGCGCCGGCCAGCTTGTGGGCTGCCTCTTTTCTCTTTTCCACTAAGGCCCAATAGGCCCATTAGCCTCCCGGGGGGTTCCGGTAACCCTCCCGGTATTCCGGTAAAATCCCGATTTCACCCGGAACACTTCCGGTGTCCAAACATAGGCTTCCAATATATCAATCTTTACGTCTCGACCATTTCGAGACTCCTCGTCATGTCCGTGATCTCATCCGGGACTCCGAACAACCTTCGGTACATCAAAATGCATAAACTCATAATAACTGTCATCGTAACGTTAAGCGTGCGGACCCTACGGTTCGAGAACAATGTAGACATGACCGAGACACGTCTCCGGTCAATAACCAATAGCGGGACCTGGATGCCCATATTGGTTCCTACATATTCTACGAAGATCTTTATCGGTCAGACCGCATAACAACATACGTTGTTCCCTTTGTCATCGGTATGTTACTTGCCCGAGATTCGATCGTCGGTATCCAATACCTAGTTCAATCTCGTTACCGGCAAGTCTCTTTACTCGTTCCGTAATACATCATCTCACAACTAACATATTAGTTGCAGTGCTTGCAAGGCTTATGTGATGTGCATTACCGAGAGGGCCCAGAGATACCTCTCCGACAATCGGAGTGACAAACCCTAATCTCGAAATACGCCAACCCAACATCTACCATTGGAGACACCTGTAGTACTCCTTTATAATCACCCAGTTACGTTGTGACGTTTGGTAGTACCCAAAGTGTTCCTCCGGTAAACGGGAGTTGCATAATCTCATAGTTATAGGAACATGTATAAGTCATGAAGAAAGCAATAGCAACATACTAAACGATCGGGTGCTAAGCTAATGGAATGGGTCATGTCAATCAGATCATTCTACTAATGATGTGACCTCGTTAATCAAATAACAACTCCTTGTTCATGGTTAGGAAACATAACCATCTTTGATTAACGAGCTAGTCAAGTAGAGGCATACTAGTGACACTCTGTTGGTCTATGTATTCACACATGTATTATGTTTCCGGTTAATACAATTCTAGCATGAATAATAAACATTTATCATGATTATAAAGAAATAAATAATAACTTTATTATTGCCTCTAGGGCATATTTCCTTCAGTCTCCCACTTGCACTAGAGTCAATAATCTAGATTACACAGTAATGATTCTAACACCCATGGAGCCTTGGTGCTGATCATGTTTTGCTCGTGGAAGAGGCTTAGTCAACGGGTCTGCAACATTCAGATCCGTATGTATCTTGCAAATCTCTATGTCTCCCACCTGGACTAGATCCCGGATGGAATTGAAGCGTCTCTTGATGTGTTTGGTTCTTTTGTGAAATCTGGATTCCTTTGCCAAGGCAATTGCACCAGTATTGTCACAGAAGATTTTCATTGGACCCGATGCACTAGGTATGACACCTAGATCGGATACGAACTCCTTCATCCAGACTCCTTTGTTCGCTGCTTCCGAAGCAGCTATGTACTCCGCTTCACATGTAGATCCCGCTACGACGCTTTGTTTAGAACTGCACCAACTGACAGCTCCACCGTTTAAAGTAAACACGTATCCGGTTTGTGATTTAGAATCGTCCGGATCAGTGTCAAAGCTTGCATCAACGTAACCTCTTACGTTGAGCTCTTTGTCACCTCCATATATGAGAAACATATCCTTAGTCCTTTTCAGGTATTTCAGGATGTTCTTGACCGCTGTCCAGTGATCCACCCCTGGATTACTTTGGTACCTCCCTGCTAAACTTATAGCAAGGCACACATCAGGTCTGGTACACAGCATTGCATACATGATAGAGCCTATGGCTGAAGCATAGGGAACATCTTTCATTTTCTCTCTATCTTCTGCAGTGGTCGGGCATTGAGTTTGACTCAACTTCACACCTTGCAATACAGGCAAGAACCCTTTCTTTGCTTGATCCATTTTGAACTTCTTCAAAATCTTGTCAAGGTATGTGCTTTGTGAAAGTCCAATTAAGCGTTTTGATCTATCTCTATAGATCTTTATGCCTAATATGTAAGCAGCTTCCCCGAGGTCTTTCATCGAAAAACTTTTATTCAAGTATCCCTTTATGCTATCCAGAAATTCTATATCATTTCCAATGAGTAATATGTCATCCACATATAATATCAGAAATGCTACAGAGCTCCCACTCACTTTCTTGTAAATACAGGCTTCTCCAAAAGTCTGTATAAACCCAAATGCTTTGATCACACTATCAAAGCGTTTATTCCAACTCCGAGATGCTTGCACCAGTCCATAAATGGATCGCTGGAGTTTGCACACTTTGTTAGCTCCTTTTGGATCGACAAAACCTTCTGGTTGCATCATATACAACTCTTCTTCCAGAAATCCATTCAGGAATGCGGTTTTTACATCCATTTGCCAAATTTCATAATCATAAAATGCGGCAATTGCTAACATGATTCTGACAGACTTAAGCATCGCTACGGGTGAGAAAGTCTCATCGTAGTCAACTCCTTGAACTTGTCGAAAACCTTTTGCGACAAGTCGAGCTTTGTAGACAGTAATATTACCATCAGCGTCAGTCTTTTTCTTAAAGATCCATTTATTCTCAATTGCTTGCCGATCATCGGGCAAGTCAACCAAAGTCCATACTTTGTTCTCATACATGGATCCTATCTCAGATTTCATGGCTTCAAGCCACTTTGCGGAATCTGGGCTCACCATCGCTTCTTCATAGTTCGTAGGTTCATCATGATCTAGTAGCATGACTTCCAGAATAGGATTACCGTACCACTCTGGTGCGGATCTTACTCTGGTTGATCTACGAGGTACAGTAGTATCTTGATCTAAAGTTTCATGATCATCATCATTAACTTCCTCTCTCATTGGTATAGGTCTCACAGAAACAGTTTTCTGTGATGTACTATTTCCCAATAACGGAGTAGGTACAGTTACCTCGTCAAGTTCTACTTTCCTCCCACTCACTTCTTTCGAGAGAAACTCCTTCTCCAGAAAGTTTCTGAATTTAGCAACAAAAGTCTTGCCTTCGGATCTGTGATAGAAGGTGTATCCAATAGTTTCCTTTGGATATCCTATGAAGACACACTTCTCCGATTTGGGTTCGAGCTTATCAGGTTGAAGCTTTTTCACATAAGCATCGCAGCCCCAAACTTTAAGAAACGACAACTTTGGTTTCTTGCCAAACCATAGTTCATAAGGCGTCGTCTCAACGGATTTAGATGGTGCCCTATTTAACGTGAATGCGGCCGTCTCTAAAGCATAACCCCAAAATGATAGCGGTAAATCAGTAAGAGACATCATAGATCGCACCATATCTAGTAAAGTACGATTACGACGTTCGGACACACCATTGCGTTGTGGTGTTCCGGGTGGCGTGAGTTGCGAAACTATTCCACAATTTTTCAAATGTACACCAAACTCGTAACTCAAATATTCTCCTCCACGATCAGATCGTAGAAATTTTATTTTCTTGTTACGATGATTTTCAACTTCACTCTGAAATTCCTTGAACTTTTCAAATGTTTCAGACTTATGTTTCATTAAGTAGATATACCCATATCTGCTTAAATCATCTGTGAAGGTGAGAAAATAACGATATCCGCCACGAGCCTCAATATTCATCGGACCACATACATCGGTATGTATGATTTCCAATAAATCTGTTGCTCTCTCCATAGTACCGGAGAACGGTGTTTTAGTCATCTTGCCCATGAGGCACGGTTCGCAAGTACCAAGTGATTCATAATCAAGTGGTTCCAAAAGCCCATCAGTATGGAGTTTCTTCATGCGCTTTACACCGATATGACCTAAACGGCAGTGCCACAAATAAGTTGCACTATCATTATCAACTCTGCATCTTTTGGCTTCAACATTATGAATATGTGTATTACTACTATCGAGATTCAATAAGAATAGACCACTTTTCAAGGGTGCATGACCATAAAAGATATTACTCATATAAATAGAACAACCATTATTCTCTGATTTAAATGAATAACCGTCTCGCATCAAACAAGATCCAGATATAATGTTCATGCTCAACGCTGGCACCAAATAACAATTATTTAGGTCTAATATTAATCCCGAAGGTAGATGTAGAGGTAGCGTGCCGACCGCGATCACATCGACTTTGGAACCGTTTCCCACGCGCATCGTCACCTCGTCCTTTGCTAGTGTCCGCTTATTCTGTAGTCCCTGTTTCGAGTTGCAAATATTAGCAACAGAACCAGTATCAAATACCCAGGTGCTACTGCGAGCATTAGTAAGGTACACATCAATAACATGTATATCACATATACCTTTGTTCACCTTGCCATCCTTCTTATCCGCCAAATACTTGGGGCAGTTCCGCTTCCAGTGACCAGTCTGCTTGCAGTAGAAGCACTCAGTTTCAGGCTTAGGTCCAGACTTGGGTTTCTTCTCTTGAGTAGCAACTTGCTTGCCGTTCTTTTTGAAGTTCCCTTTCTTCTTCCCTTTGCCCTTTTTCTTGAAACTAGTGGTTTTGTTAACCATCAACACTTGATGCTCCTTTTTGATTTCTACCTCCGCAGCTTTTAGCATAGCGAAGAGCTCGGGAATAGTCTTGTTCATCCCTTGCATATTATAGTTCATCACAAAGCTCTTGTAGCTTGGTGGCAGTGATTGGAGAATTCTGTCAATGACGCAATCATCCGGAAGTGTAACTCCCAATTGAATCAAGTGATTATTATACCCAGACATTTTGAGTATATGCTCACTGACAGAACTGTTCTCCTCCATCTTGCAGCTATAGAACTTATTGGAGACTTCATATCTCTCAATCCGGGCATTTGCTTGAAATATTAACTTCAACTCCTGGAACATCTCATATGCTCCATGACGTTCAAAACGTCGTTGAAGTCCCGGTTCTAAGCCGTAAAGCATGGCACACTGAACTATTGAGTAGTCATCAGCTTTGCTCTGCCAGACGTTCATAACTTCTGGCGTTGCTCTTGCAGCAGGCCTGGCACTCAGCGGTGCTTCCAGGACGTAATTCTTCTGTGCAGCAATGAGGATAATCCTCAGGTTACGGACCCAGTCCGTGTAATGGCTACCATCATCTTTCAACTTTGCTTTCTCAAGGAACGCATTAAAATTCAACGGAACAACAGCACGAGCCATCTATCTACAATCAACATAAACAAGCAAGATACTATCAGGTACTAAGTTCATGATAATTTTAAGTTCAGTTAATTTACTTAAGAACTCCCACTTAGATAGACATCCCTCTAATCCTCTAAGTGATTACGTGATCCAAATCAACTAAACCATAACCGATCATCACGTGAGATGGAGTAGTTTTCAATGGTGAACATCAATATGTTGATCATATCTACTATATGATTCACGCTCGACCTTTCGGTCTCCGTGTTCCGAGGCCATATCTGTATATGCTTGGCTCGTCAAGTATAACCTGAGTATTCCGCGTGTGCAACTGTTTTGCACCCGTTGTATTTGAACGTAGAGCCTATCACACCCGATCATCACGTGGTGTCTCAGCACGAAGAACTTTTGCAACGGTGCATACTCAGGGAGAACACTCCTTGATAATTTAGTGAGAGATCATCTTATAATGCTACCGTCAATCAAAGCAAGATAAGATGCATAAAAGGATAAACATCACATGCAATCAATATAAGTGATATGATATGGCCATCATCATCTTGTGCTTTGTGATCTCCATCTCCGAAGCATCGTCATGATCACCATCGTCACCGGCGCGACACCTTGATCTCCATCGTAGCATCGTTGTCGTCTCGCCAATCTTATGCTTCCACGACTATCACTACCGCTTAGTAATAAAGTAAAGCATTACATCGCGATTTCATTGCATACAATAAAGCGACAACCATATGGCTCCTGCCAGTTGCCGATAACTCGGTTACAAAACATGATCATCTCATACAATAAAATCAGCATCATGCCTTGACCATATCACATCACAACATGCCCTGCAAAAACAAGTTAGACGTCCTCTACTTTGTTGTTGCAAGTTTTACGTGGCTGCTACGGGCTTAAGTAAGAACTCATCTCACCTATGCATCAAAACCACAACGATAGTTCGTCAAATAGACTCCGTTTTAACCTTCTCAAGGACCGGGCGTAGTCACACTTGGTTCAACTAAAGTTGGAGAGACAGTCTTCCGCAAGCCATCTGTGTGCATAGCACGTCGAGGGAACCGGTCTCGCGTAAGAGTACGCGTAAGGTTGGTCCGGATCGTCTCGTCCAACAATACCGCCGAACCAAAGTATGACATGCTGGTAGGCAGTATGACTTGTATCGCCCACAACTCACTTGTGTTCTACTCGTGCATATAACATCAAACCATAAAACCTAGGCTCGGATGCCACTGTTGGGGAACGTAGTAATTTCAAAATTTTCCTACGCACACGCAAGATCATGGTGATGCACAGCAACGAGAGGGGAGAGTGTTGTCTACGTACCAACGCAGACCGACTGCGGAAGCGATCACAAAACGTAGAGGAAGTAGTCGTACGTCTTCTTCCCGATCCAACCGATCCAAGCACCGTTACTCCGGCACCTCCGAGTTCTTAGCACACGTTCAGCTCGATGACGTTCCTCGGGCTCCGATCCAGCAAAGCGTCGAGGAAGAGTTCCGTCAGCACGACGGCGTGGTGACGATCTTGATGTACTACCGACGCAGGGCTTCGCCTAAGCACTGTAACGGTATTATCGAGGTGGAATTTGGTGGCAGGGGGCACCGCACACGGCTAAGGAACGATTAACTTGTGTGTGTTGTGGTGCCCCCTGCCCCCGTATATAAAGGCCAGGGGCAGGGGGTTCGGCCGGCTAGGGGGAGAGGGCGCAGGAGGAGTCCTACTCCCACCGGGAGTAGGACTCTCCCCTCAATCCTATTCCAATTAGGACTCAAGGGGGGGAAAGAGAAGAGAGGGGGCCGGCCCACTTCTCCTAGTCCTACTAGGACTTGGGGAAGGGGGGGCGCCGGCCAGCTTGTGGGCTGCCTCTTTTCTCTTTTCCACTAAGGCCCAATAGGCCCATTAGCCTCCCGGGGGTTCCGGTAACCCTCCCGGTATTCCGGTAAAATCCCGATTTCACCCGGAACACTTCCGGTGTCCAAACATAGGCTTCCAATATATCAATCTTTACGTCTCGACCATTCGAGACTCCTCGTCATGTCCGTGATCTCATCCGGGACTCCGAACAACCTTCGGTACATCAAAATGCATAAACTCATAATAACTGTCATCGTAACGTTAAGCGTGCGGACCCTACGGTTCGAGAACAATGTAGACATGACCGAGACACGTCTCCGGTCAATAACCAATAGCGGGACCTGGATGCCCATATTGGTTCCTACATATTCTACGAAGATCTTTATCGGTCAGACCGCATAACAACATACGTTGTTCCCTTTGTCATCGGTATGTTACTTGCCCGAGATTCGATCGTCGGTATCCAATACATAGTTCAATCTCGTTACCGGCAAGTCTCTTTACTCGTTCCGTAATACATCATCTCACAACTAACATATTAGTTGCAGTGCTTGCAAGGCTTATGTGATGTGCATTACCGAGAGGGCCCAGAGATACCTCTCCGACAATCGGAGTGACAAACCCTAATCTCGAAATACGCCAACCCAACATCTACCATTGGAGACACCTGTAGTACTCCTTTATAATCACCCAGTTACGTTGTGACGTTTGGTAGTACCCAAAGTGTTCCTCCGGTAAACGGGAGTTGCATAATCTCATAGTTATAGGAACATGTATAAGTCATGAAGAAAGCAATAGCAACATACTAAACGATCGGGTGCTAAGCTAATGGAATGGGTCATGTCAATCAGATCATTCTACTAATGATGTGACCTCGTTAATCAAATAACAACTCCTTGTTCATGGTTAGGAAACATAACCATCTTTGATTAACGAGCTAGTCAAGTAGAGGCATACTAGTGACACTCTGTTGGTCTATGTATTCACACATGTATTATGTTTCCGGTTAATACAATTCTAGCATGAATAATAAACATTTATCATGATTATAAGGAAATAAATAATAACTTTATTATTGCCTCTAGGGCATATTTCCTTCATGTAGATCCCGCCACGACGCTCTGCTTGCAACTGCACCAGCTTACTGCCCCACCATTCAAAATATACACGTATCCGGTCTGTGACTTAGAGTCATCCAGATCTGTGTCGAAGCTAGCATCAACGTAACCCTTTACGACGAGCTCTTCGTCACCTCCATAAACGAGAAACATTTCCTTAGTCCTTTTCAGGCACTTCAGGATATTCTTGACCGCTGTCCAGTGTTCCTTGACGGGATTACTTTGGTACCTTCCTACCAAACTTACGGCAAGGTTTACATCAGGTCTGGTACACAGCATGGCATACATAATAGAACCTATGGCTGAGGCATAGGGGATGACACTCATCTCTTCTATATCTTCTGCTGTGGTCGGACATTGAGCTGAGCTCAATTTCATACCTTGTAACACAGGCAAGAACCCATTCTTAGATTGATCCATATTGAACTTCTTCAATATCTTATCAAGGTATGTGCTTTGTGAAAGACCTATGAGGCGTCTTGATCTATCTCTATAGATCTTGATGCCTAATATATAAGCAGCTTCTCCAAGGTCCTTCATTGAAAAACTCTTATTCAAGTAGGGCTTGATGCTGTCCAAGAGTTCTATATCATTTCCCATCAAAAGTATGTCATCTACATATAATATGAGAAATGCTACAAAGCTCCCACTCACTTTCTTGTAAACGCAGGCTTCTCCATAAGTCTGCGTAAACCCAAACACTTTGATCATCTCATCAAAGCGAATGTTCCAACTCCAAGATGCTTGCACCAGCCCATAAATCGAGCGTTGGAGCTTACACACCTTGTCAGCATTCTTAGGATCGACAAAACCTTCCGGCTGCATCATATACAATTCTTCCTTAAGGAAACCATTAAGGAATGCCGTTTTGACGTCCATTTGCCATATCCCATAATCATAGAATGCGGCAATTGCTAACATGATTCGGACGGACTTTAGCTTCGCTACCGGTGAGAAAGTCTCATCGTAGTCAACCCCTTGAACTTGTCAATAACCCTTAGCGACAAGCCGAGCTTTATAGATGGTCACATTACCATTCGCGTCTGTCTTCTTCTTAAAGATCCATTTATTTTCTATGGCTCGCCGTTCAACGGGCAAGTCAGTCAAAGTCCATACTTCGTTTTCATACATGGATCCTATCTCGGATTTCATGGCTTCTAGCCATTTGTCGGAATCCGGGCCCGCCATCGCTTCTTCATAGTTCGAAGGTTCACCGTTGTCTAATAACATGATTTCCAAGACAGGGTTGCCGTACCACTTTGGTGCGGAACGTGTCCTTGTGGACCTTCGAATTTCAGTAGGAGCTTGATCAGAAGTATCTTGATCATCATCAATAACTTCCTCTCTAGTCGGTGCAGGCACCTCAGGAACATTTTCTTGAGTTGCGTCATTTTCCGGTTCAAGAGGTAATACTTCATCAAGTTCTACTTTCCTCCCACTTACTTCTTTCGAGAGAAACTCCTTCTCTAGAAAGGATCCATTCTTGGCAACAAAGATCTTGCCTTCGGATCTGAGGTAGAAGGTATACCCAACAGTTTCTTTAGGGTATCCTATGAAGACGCATTTTTCCGACTTGGGTTCGAGCTTTTTAGATTGAAGTTTCTTGACATAAGCATCGCATCCCCAAACTTTTAGAAACGACAACTTAGGTTTCTTCCCAAACCATAATTCAAACGGTGTCGTCTCAACGGATTTCGACGGAGCCCTATTTAAAGTGAATGCGGCAGTCTCTAAAGCATAGCCCCAAAAAGATAGCGGTAAATCGGTAAGAGACATCATAGATCGTACCATATCTAATAGAGTGTGATTACGATGTTCGGACACACCATTACACTAAGGTGTTCCAGGCGGCGTGAGTTGTGAAACTATTCCACATTTTCTTAAGTGTGTGCCAAATTCGTGACTCAAGTATTCTCCTCCACGATCTGATCGTAGAAACTTGATTTTCCTGTCACGTTGATTCTCAACCTCACTCTGAAATTCCTTGAACTTTTCAAAGGTTTCAGACTTGTGTTTCATTAAGTAGACATACCCATATCTACTCAAGTCATCAGTGAGGGTGAGAACATAACGATAGCCACCGCGAGCCTCAACACTCATTGGACCGCACACATCAGTATGTATGATTTCCAATAAGTTGGTTGCTCGCTCCATTGTTCCTGAGAACGGAGTCTTGGTCATTTTTCCCATGAGGCATGGTTCACACGTGTCAAATGATTCGTAATCAAGAGACTCTAAAAGTCCATCTGCATGGAGCTTCTTCATGCGTTTGACACCTATGTGACCAAGGCAGCAGTGCCACAAGTATGTGGGACTATCATTATCAACCTTACATCTTTTGGTACTCACACTATGAATATGTGTAGTATTACGCTCGAGATTCATTAAGAATAAACCATTCACCATAGGAGCATGACCATAAAACATATCTCTCATATAAATAGAACAACCATTATTCTCGGATTTAAATGAGTAGCCATCTCGAATTAAACGAGATCCTGATACAATGTTCATGCTCAAAGCTGGCACTAAATAACAATTATTGAGGTTTAAAACTAACCCCGCAGGTAAATGTAGAGGCAGCGTGCCGACGGCGATCACATCGACCTTGGAACCATTCCCGACGCGCATCGTCACCTCGTCCTTCACCAGTCTCCGCTTATTCCGTAGCTCCTGCTTTGAGTTACAAATGTGAGCAACTGCACCGGTATCAAATACCCAAGAGCTACTACGAGTACTGGTAAGGTACACATCAATTACATGTATATCACATATACCTTTCATTTTGCCGGCCTTCTTGTCCGCTAAGTATTTGGGGCAGTTCCGCTTCCAGTGACCACTTCCCTTGCAATAAAAGCACTCGGTCTCGGGCTTGGGTCCATTCTTTGGCTTCTTCCCGGCAGCTTTCTTGCCAGGCGCGGCAATTTCCTTGCCGTCCTTCTTGAAGTTCTTTTTACCCTTGCCCTTCTTGAACTTAGTGGTTTTATTTACCATCAACACTTGATGTTCCTTCTTGACTTCTACCTCTGCTGATTTCAGCATTGCAAATACCTCAGGAATGGTCTTTTCCATCCCCTGCATATTGAAGTTCATCACAAAGCTCTTGTAGCTTGGTGGAAGCGACTGGAGGATTCTGTCAATGACCGCGTCATCTGGGAGATTAACTCCCAGCTGAGTCAAGCGGTTATGTAACCCAGACATAGTGAGTATGTGCTCACTGACAGAACTATTTTCCTCCATCTTACAGCTGAAGAACTTGTCGGAGACTTCATATCTCTCGATCCGGGCATGAGCTTGAAAAACCATTTTCAGCTCTTTGAACATCCCATATGCTCCATGTCTCTCAGAACGCTTTTGGAGCCCCGGCTCTAAGCTGTAAAGCATGCCGCACTGAACGAGGGAGTAGTCATCAGCACGTGTCTGCCAAGCGTTCATAACGTCTTGGTTCTATGGGACGGGTGGATCACCTAGCGGTGCTTGTAGGACATAATCTTTCTTGGCAGCTACGAGGATGATCCTCAGGTTTCGGACCCAGTCCGTATAGTTGCTGCCATCGTCTTTCAGCTTGGTTTTCTCTAGGAACGCGTTGAAGTTGAGGACAACGTTGGCCATTTGATCTAGAAGACATATTGTAAAGATTTTAGACTAAGTTCATGATAATTAAGTTCATCTAATCAAATTATTCAATGAACTCCCACTTAGATAGACATCCCTCTTCTAGTCATCTAAGTATAACATGATCCGAGTCAACTAGGCCGTGTCCGATCATCATGTGAGACGGACTAGTCAACGTCGGTGAACATCTTCATGTTGATCGTATCTTCTATACGACTCATGCTCGACCTTTCGGTCTTCTGTGTTCCGAGGCCATGTCTATACACATGCTAGGCTCGTCAAGTCAACCTAAGTGTTTGCATGTGTAAATCTGTCTTACACCCGTTGTATGTGAACGTTAGAATCTATCACACCCGATCATCACGTGGTGCTTCGAAACAACGAACTGTCGCAACAGTGCACAGTTAGGGGGAACACTTTCTTGAAATTATTATGAGGGATCATCTTATTTACTACCGTCGTTCTAAGTAAACAAGATGCTAAACATGATAAACATCACATGGAATCAAATAATAATAGTGACATGATATGGCCAATATCACATAGCTCCTTTGATCTCTATCTTGGGGCTCCATGATCATCTTGTCACCGGCTTGACACCATGATCTCCATCATCATGATCTCCATCATCGTGTCTCCATGAAGTTGCTCGCCAACTATTACTTCTACTACTATGGCTAACGCGTTTAGCTATAAAGTAAAGTAATTTACATGGCGTTTCTCAATGACACGTAGGTCATACAAAAATAAAGACAACTCCTATGGCTCCTGCCGGTTGTCATACTCATCGACATGTAAGTCGTGATTCCTATTACAATAGCATGAACATCTCATACATCACATATATGTCATTCATCATTCATCACAACTTTGGCCATATCATATCACAAAGCACTTGCTGCAAAAACAAGTTAGACGTCCTCTAATTGTTGTTGCAAGTTTTACATGGCTGAAATAGGGTTCTAGCAAGAACGTTTTCTTACCTACGTGAAAGCCACAACGTGATTTGTCAACTTCTATTTACCCTTCATAAGGACCCTTTTCATCGAATCCGCTCCAACTAAAGTAGGAGAGACAGTCACCCGCCAGCCACCTTATGCAACTAGTGCATGTTAGTCGGTGGAACCGGTCTCACGTAAGCGTATGTGTAAGCTTGGTCCGGGCCGCTTCATCCCACAATACTGTTGAAGCAAGATAAGACTAGTAGCGGCAAGAAAGTTGACAACATCTACGCCCACAACAAATTGTGTTTTACTCGCGCAAAAAGAACTACGCATAGACCTAGCTCTGATACCACTGTTGGGGAACGTTGCAGAAAACAAAAAATTTCCTACGGTTTCACCAAGATCCATCTATGAGTTCATCTAGCAACGAGTGATCGGATGCATCTACATACCTTTGTAGATCGCGAGCGGAAGCGTTCAAAGAACGGGGATGAGGTAGTCGTACACGACGTGATCCAAATCACCGGAGATCCTAGCGCCGAACGGACGGCACCTCCGCGTTCAACACACGTACGGTCAGTGTAACGTCTCCTTCTTCTTGATCTAGCAAGGGGAAAGGAGAGGTTGAGGAAGATGGCTCCAGCAGCAGCACGATGGCGTGGTGGTAATGGAGCTGCAATACTCCGTCAGGGCTTCGCCAAGCACTATGGAGGAGGAGGAGGTGTTGGAGAGGGAGAAGGAGGCAACCAAAGGCGTGGTTTAAGAGGCCCTTCTTCCCTCACTATATATAGGGGGCCTGGGGGGCGCCGGCCCTAGGAGATCCAATCTCCTAGGGGGGGGCGGCGGCCAAGGGAGGATTCCCTCCCCCCAAGGCACCTAGGGGGTGCCTTCCCTTTGTGGGACTCTTCCCCTTTGAAACCCTAGGCGCATGGGCCTATTGGGGCCGGTGCCCTTGGCCCATGTAGGCCAAGACGCACCCCATACAGCCCATGTGACCCCCCCCGGGGCAGGTGGCCCCACCCGGTGGACCCCCGGGACCCTTCCGGTGGTCCCGGTACAATACCGGTGACCCCGAAACTTGTCCCGATGGCCGAAACAGCACTTCCTATATATAATTCTTTACCTCCGGACCATTCCGGAACTACTCGTGACGTCCGGGATCTCATCCGGGACTCCGAACAACATTCGGGTTACTGCATATGCATATCCCTACAACCCTAGCGTCACCGAACCTTAAGTGTGTAGACCCTACGGGTTCGGGAGACATGTAGACATGACCGAGATGACTCTCCGGTCAATAACCAACAGCGGGATCTGGATACCCATGTTGGCTCCCACATGCTCCACGATGATCTCATCGGATGAACCACGAAGTCGAGGATTCAAGCAACCCCATATACAATTCCCTTTGTCAATCGGTATGTTACTTGCCCGAGATTCGGTCGTCGGTATCCCAATACCTCGTTCAATCTCGTTACCGGCAAGTCACTTTACTCGTACCGTAATGCATGATCCCGTGACCAGACACTTGGTCACTTTGAGCTCATTATGATGATGCATTACCGAGTGGGCCCAGCGATACCTCTCCGTCATACGGAGTGACAAATCCCAGTCTTGATCCGTGTCAACCTAACAGATACTTTTGGAGATACTCGTAGTCTACCTTTATGGTCACCCAGTTACGTTGTGACGTTTGGTATACCCAAAGCACTCCTACGGTATCCGGGAGTTACACGATCTCATGGTCTAAGGAAAAGATACTTGACATTGGAAAAACTCTAGCAAACGAACTATACGATCTTTATGCTATGTTTAGGATTGGGTCTTGTCCATCACATCATTCTCCTAATGATGTGATCTCGTTATCAATGACATCCAATGTCCATAGTCAGGAAACCATGACTATCTGTCGATCAACGAGCTAGTCAACTAGAGGCTTACTAGGGACATGTTAGTGTCTGTTATTCACACATGTATTACGATTTCTGGATAACACAATTATAGCATGAATAAAGACAATTATCATGAACAAGGAAATATAATAATAATGCTTTTATTATTGCCTCTAGGGCATATTTCCAACAGAAAGAAGGTTTCGTGGAATGTTGGGACAACTGCGAAGTAGTCCGTGAAAAGTCGTGTGCCGGCAATCCTATCACATGGAATCACTCTCCTACCCTTGATGGAACCCTTAAAGTTTAGGACGTGCTAACTCCTCTTGGATGCTCATCATCATCATTCCAGCATCCTCATCATCTGAATCCGACGACACAATGAACTTGTTGAATATGAATTCGTCAAGATATCGTTTCCATAGCCATCATTCCACGCCGAATCCATTAGAGACCTAGAATTAATGACCAAACGAATCAAAAACCGGCATAGACGTTTCATCGAGCATGTAGAGTCCGGGGTGAAAATATGGGGGAGTTTGACGTACCAGGACACCGTCCGGTGGTGGTCTGGTCGGCAGTGGTGTGCGTTGGGGCGCCCGGTGGAAAGGCCTTGAGTTGGGGAAGGCAACGGAGCATCAATACTGGCGCTGATGGCGACAGTGCGCAGAAGGGTGAACAAAGAAAAGAGTGATACTCGAGCAAGGGGAGGGGAGACGGATATGACCGAATTGGCACGGCCCCAGTGATCAGCCCTACATGACGGGCGTGTCCATACGTTCCATAGCTGTCCCAGATATGAGAAAGCCGTCCCATAGCCACCCAAGATATGGGCCGGATACAAGAAGGCCAGTTGGATGGCGTTTTTTTTTTCCGTTTGGACACTGATCATGTTTGGACGGGTCCGGCGTCCGGTTGTAGATGCTTCTAGGCAGCAAATTTATCTCTGCCAGGTCTCAGGATGACCGGCCGCGTGGGGAAAATGTAGAAATCCCCGAGAGAGCAGCACTCTCAGCACGTGCCTTGTTTGCTGGGTGCAGAAAGCCGGCAAGGGAAGAGAAAAAAGGGCCGGCCAGACACTCCTTTCGCCACAGTTTTCGCCAGGAATGGACGCAGCACCGTGCGAGCGTTCCGAAAGAAACTTTGGTGCGTCGACGAGAGGTAGGCAAAAACCCATTGCCTCTCTCCACGAGGTAGGTATGCCGGTCTTGCGGTGCTGCCGAACTGATGACACTCCTTTGTCGCCTGTGTGTGCCCCTTTTTCCAGATCCAGCTGCCAGTGCAGACCAATCTGTAAACGCAACCGAGGATGGCTGCTAAACTAATCAAAGCCTCTCTTCATGCTTTCAGCGTGGACCCTCGCTGCGCTAACAGAGACATTAACAAACCACATGGCACTGTTGTACCAGTACCATACTGCTGCGAACGCTCGTAAGTGATTGGCAGAAGAATGAAAAAATACTCCAAATTTCTGCCGGTGTACATACACTGCAGTATTTCCTCCGATCCTTTTTAGTTCGCATATAAGATTTGACTGAAGTCAAGCCTCGTAAAGTTTGACGAACTTTATAGAAAAAAGTACCCACATTCACAATCTGAAATCAATATCAATAGATGTGTCATGACTTAAAGTGTCATATTGTATAACTTTAGCATGACAGATGTTGATTATTTTTCATATAAATATGCTCAAACTTTGTGAAGTTTGACTTCAAAGAATTCTAATATGCAGAGTAAAAAGGACCGGAGGGAGTACTTTGGTATGGGTTTGCTGATGAATTTTCTACTCTAATAATGTTCCAAAAAAATTCTACTCTAATAGATAAATTATCAGCTACTTTCCGTCTGGGTTTATTAGATCCCGTTTTATTTGGGTGAAAGTTTGGTCGTAAATTTAACTAGTAAAATATAAACTACATGACCTAAAAATCATGTTGTGCAAAACTTGTTTTGAATACAAATCCAATAATGTATCTTTTGTGATATATATACCTCATATTTTGTTGTTGTCATAGATAGTCAAATTTTGATATTATATAGTTAGAAATTCTCATGTATGTTTGCATGTTGTCGTGAGCCTTTTCCTGCACATGTTGCATGCTTGTATGTTGAGAGAATTAGATTAATGCAGCTATCTATTTAGATATTAAAGATACATATGTTGCGGAGTATTATGTCTGAGTGTGTAACAAGACGTTCATATTTTTTCTTTTTTCTTGGAAATTGAGGCACATCGACCGGTAGAGGACTATTTATGATCAGTAACTCTATAGCCGACACATGAAACATAAGGAACCTCCTAAAACTAGCTATAATGGAAATAACTTAGCTAGTAACATCATACATTTCAATACAAAATTGCTTATGTGGCAGCTAATTAATGAGGAAAGAGGGGTTTATGATAATTTAGATAGTTACTGTAACATCACACATTTCAAGGCATCATGAGTCTATAGCCTAATAAATAAACTCTTTCATGATACCACTCACATGTTACTACCGACTGTGGAGGTAGTAACATAGACTAGTAACATCGGCAAGTTACTACTCTATGTTACTCCCCATTGTGAGCAGTCTAAGGCTAGCCATAGTGGGGTGACTTAAATAGTAACTGAACACATTCCAAGACAATTTTGCTTATGTGGCATGTGTTTAATGCAGAAAGAGGTGCTTGTGGTAACATAATATGTTACTGTAACATAGCGCTTCCCGAGGCATAATGAGTCTATGAGTTAATAAATGAAGCCATCTATGACACTACTACTATGTTACTTTGCACTATGAAAGTATTAACTTAGAGGGTGCTTGGATACTCTCTAGTCATGTGACTAGTAGTAGTCAGACTAAAAGTTTTTAGTCAGGCCCTGTTTGGAAGGTGACTACTACTAGTCAACATTAAATGTTTCAGTATTAAATTCTTCTCTCTCCCTTTCATTTATCTCTCTTCTCTCCCTTGTGCAACAGCAACTACCGCGTGGGCCCCCTGCCTACATGTGAAGGGGATGGGCCCGCCAATTAATTAGAGGAGAGACTTTAGTCACTTTTAGTTGGGGGTGGGGTGACTAGGGACTAAACTAGTAGTAGTCACCCATTAGTCAGGGGTGTTTGGAGGTTTACTGACTAAAAGTGACTACTACTAGTCTCTAGTCTCTAGTCACTAGTGATCCAAACACCCTCTTAGACTAGTGTCATATGCATGACACTAGTATAAGTTACTCCCCACTATGACCAGCGTGACTAGCATGCGAGTCGAGGCTAATACATGCTTCTTTTTTGAGAGGGTACAGTAAGTAGCACATATACAACCACACCGCAGCAATTTTGTGGTTTTCTAAAGCATAGTACAGACGCAAATGCTCATATATACACACATACACTCATTGCTATGGTCGCACATGTGCATACCCGACCCTCATCATACGCACGTCGTAGTCGACGGAAACATCTTCTCCCATTGAACGTGCATTGCCAGGACTTGAATCCTGGTAGGCTGGGGTTACCACTATCCTCCAAACCATCCAACCATAAGTTGGTTAGCAACAGTTTTGTGGGTTGTAATCTCAAAAGAGAAATGTATATTTTGCACTAGTGAAGCTTATCGTTTCTACGCCTAGGCGCAACAACAATGTTTTGAAAAAATATATGGTGAAAACCAAGTAAAACCCATGCTTGAAATGTTTAAAAGACACTTTAAAACATTGTGTCACATGCTTCGGATGTTTTACAAATATGTAAGGTTTCACATTCAAATTTAATTTCACTTGGGAGCTAAATAAATCGCCATCAAACCCAACAAATTTACATGTTCCACATTTTTGTGTTGCTTAATTTTGATTTTTCATAGCTCAAACACGAAGTTGAATTTGAAACTGAAATCTTTTTAGGGGGATTTGAAACTGAAATCTGGCATGTTTTTTAGAACGTCTCATCTCCAATATCCCCATTTTTAGATTTTTTGAAACATGACTATGACTTGGTTTTCACCGGATACTTTCTCCGATGTTTTGCCGTACTCTAGGGGGAACTATACTCTTTTTACATTTGAGATATTATTAACACGTGATGGACAAGACTTCAACCCAACGAGATAAGGTCGTATTTTCTCGCAAAAACAAAACAAAACAAGATAAGGTCGTCGTGCCTCTCCCATTGGCTGGCTCCAGTTAGGTGTCTTTTACTATCAGCACTACCAGTAGTATATCCAGTGAGCATGGCCCACGTCGTTTTCATTGTTGTTGAGAACGCAAAAGGGATCAGAGGTGCCTGCTTACCTAGGCACAAACTTTTTCTGAAAATGACCTACTTAGGTACAATCACCAAGAAAGAAATATTGGCCGAGCATCCCTTGAGGGCAGGGCAATACGGCATGACACCTTTGGGGAGAAAGGAATACTTCCTGCAATTGCGGAGTAAAAATGTAAACACCTGATCCAACTATCTTAATTTCTCTATTTTTTTAAACATAGTTAATCACATACACGAATAATGCGCACGACACTCGTCTATATAATCACACGCACACACTATATCCCTAGGAATGCACCGAGTGCGCGTGCAAATTTATGAATGCACGGACGTATACCTTATGCATATGCACACACACATGCAAACCCGAGCTCAATGAACACCTCCAAAAGACTTAAGTCAACACGTCATAGTACTGAAAATAAAAGCACAACGTTGAAAAGTTTGATATAAATCTGAAAAAATATACGAACACCTGTGTCAAGTCTAACATTTCATACCTGATGTGTTGATTTCACCACAAGAAATCTGACCCTAAGCTATGCTTAGTTCGGCATATGTAGAAAGAAGCGCCGTCACCTGACAAATCTAACTATATGGTACTAAACTACTCCGCATGTTCCTAAATATAAGTCCTTTTAGAGATTTCATATGAACTATTGTACATGCAAAGCAAAACGAGTGAATCTACACTCTAAAATATGCCTATATACATCCGTATGTAGCCCTAGGGAAATCTCTAAAAAGACTTATATTCAAAAACGGAGGAAGTACTTAACGTCTTATATTATGGGGCGAAGAGGTACGATTTTATACAACAATAGCGATTTTTAAAGTTAATTAGTGCAATTTTTATATTCACTTCTAAAAACAATGAGACCAACTCCAAGGGCTAATCCTTGTTGGCTTTTTTTTATAGGAGAAAGTCCACGAGCATCTACCCCAGCTACTCAGCCAACGTGTCGATGCCCCGTCCTTTTTATATCTATTTCTATTACAAGTAATTCGAAATGGAGAAAGTATCTTAATCCTCATGATTATAAACAATGATTAGTCATTAATATACTTTTGAAATCAACGAAGCTTTGTGGAGCAAACGAAATCAACGCAGCCTGATTGACTTGATTAACGTGTCAACATTACCGCGCCACCATTGATACTTTCGTCGAAACAAAACAAATTAGGTTTTTGATATAGCTTACCACCCATGCCAAGTGGTAAAACAAAACAAATTAGGTTAACACGAGCAGATAAGCATCAAGCCAGCAGCCAGAAATGCATGCAGACAAAAAAAAATTACTACTTCTACTGACGACCAAGAGAAAACTCCGGGTGCACGAATGACAATTTACTACACTTCCGGCAGCTCGCCAGTTTAGCCGTACTCTCGCTGACCGCCGGGCCCACCGAATCCGCCCCCCAATCACCGATCCCCTGTTCCGCTAAGCCCACCCGGGCACGCCCACGCCCGCCCCCACGTACGTGCACGCGCCCACAAAGACCACCCGACCACCACCACCTCCCCCCTCCCTCCGGTCGCCTCCGGCCTCGCCTCGCCCCGCCCCCTTCCCCCCGCCGCGTGCCCCGGCAGCCCGTCCCTGGCGCCCATGGCGGCTGCGGAGGTGTACTCGCCGACCGCGGCGGCGGCGGCGCAGCACCAGCAGCGCGGGAAGGCGGCGACGCAGGCGTGGCAGGCGGTCGTCGGCTGGATCGGCTTCCTCCTCCAGGTCCTGCTCCAGATCCTCCGCGGCACGCCCTCCTGCGCCCAGCTCCTCTCCTTCGTCGGCTTCCGCTACCCGCTCCTCTCCTCCGCCACGGCCGGCCCCGACCAGCCGTCGCCGGAGGTGGCCTTCATGCCGCTCCGCTCCGAGATCCCGGCCGACGCCGCCCCCGTCCCGGCGCCCCCGCCTGAGCCCCTCCAGCGCCTCACGGTACGGGAAGATTCGGTTTTTCATTGGGTTCCTTGGAGCTATTTGCTGTTCCGGTCAGGTAGCAATAGATACTTTGGAAGGGCCCCTTCCGAAGGGGATGGATTCCATTTCGATAGGAAGTGGATGTAGGAGGAGTGTCTCCATCCAATTGCCGTCCATTTCTGCCTTCGGGCTGGTGAATTTGGGATTCGGCAGAGGGGTTGGTTTGAGCTAATTGGGCGTTCTGCCTGGTTAATTCAGTTAGCTTTGATTGATAGTGTGTTTTATTTGCTGCTGAATTAGTATGTGTGCTATAGAGCACGCCATTTCGGGGTGTTGGGTGGTAAAAAATCGCCGTCTCCGATTACGAGCACCTAGAGTCACTTGTGTTGCAAATCCAAAACAAAAGCTTAGTTGGTGTTAGTAGCCACTTCAATCCCAAAACAAGGGCTTATTGATTTATTAGCCAACAACTGCATTAATCTCATCTCTAGACAACGGCTGCTTTAGAGAATTTACAGGATCCCCGTGTTGCTACCTTTACTGGATCAAATACTTAATTAGGCAATATATTGTTTCTGATCACTGATCTTGTAGTCAATTTGTGAGAGACCATTTCTGGGAAACTTCTTGTCGCTGCTGTTATTTGAGAAGATATCTGAGCCTGCCCCTCAATACTGGCAGTGTGATTGAATATGAATTATGATATAACGCATTTGGTGATGATAGATGAATCGGCATGTGTGCTACTTACTGGCACATATACTCATAACAGGGTTTCTTATAAGCATACTGTATTTAGTATGATGAGCTTATGGCTTCCCACAAAATAGAATCAACTGAATTAATATTTGTGTTAAAACTAAATCCAAGCCACATTTAGTGTGAAGTCAGCTTTAACGATTCTGCTATAAACTCATTCATTATCTCTGAACAAATATGGACTACCTTTTCAGGTAGTGCTTGACCTGGACGAGACTTTAGTTTCTGCGTACGAATCGTCTGGTCTTCCTCCTATTGTACGCACCCAAGCTGTTGAGGCTGGATTACATTGCTTTGACATGGAGTGCATATCAACTGATAAGGTACCAAACTTCTGCTCTTGCTACTTTATTGTGTTATCCTTTTAATCATTACTGATAAAGGAATATTTTATTGTGTGAGCTGTAAAGGATGTTGAAGGAAAACAAAAGGTGAATCATGTTACTGTTTTTGAACGTCCTGGTCTGCATGAGTTCTTGCAGAAAACTAGTGAGTTTGCAGATCTTATCCTCTTTACAGCGGGTTTGGAAGGTATGGTGGCTGCTAATATTTTATTCATCTCTCTCGTCACATGATCCCAATCAGCTTCCTCACCATACCTGTCCAATTTCTCCTCAGGTTATGCAAGACCTTTAGTGGACATAATAGATGCTCACAATAGGTTCAAACTCCGTCTCTATCGTCCATCAACTGTTACTACGTAAGTGTTACAGAAACTTCCCCATAGGATACAAGTGATTTTGTAACATTGTGTTGCTGCTGCTGCATCTTGATGATAGCCATCATTACTTTGCTTTCTGTGATGTGTACACAACTAATCAGTTGAATGTTACATGCAAACCAGCAGTTCTTTAGGTGGAAAAGCACATGTAGTTTATTTATAGTTTGTATGAGTTCAATACTAGAGATTGGTCGTTTCCCATCAATTTGAGTGACAAACTGACAATATTAACACAATCCTTTCTTTTAAGGCATGCCATGCACCGAATGTACCATACAGTGGTTGATTACTGAAAAGATTAGACTGAAGATGGTAATCTGCAGTGTTTGAGTAGTGTAAGGATTAGAGCGACGATGATATCTACAGTCTGCACTGTTGCGGGGGCATGACCCTGGATCTCTGCGGTGCAATGCCAGCCATGAAGGGTGCCACACTGCAAAGGCAGGGCGGCCAGAATATAAGGGATTTATTGTCTCTTCTTCATGGTCCATCTATACCCTTCGTCATGCCTTATAGCACCAATTTTAGAAAAAGGAAGCAGCTCATCAGTTCTGCTTGCATACAAGGCATGTCCCTGTGCTAGTCTTTAGTAATGAATTGATGGTGCTTTCTTCGGCTCTGCATGCATGCTTCTGCATGTAATACTTTGTTTGGAGTAAGACTGGCTGATAGTGCATATAATACTTGTTTGCCAATAACCTAACACAATACAGTAGCGGGCCAGTTCATTTTCTGATATCAGTGGGGGTGTACAATTTCAGGGAATACAGAGAGCATGTGAAAGATCTTTCTTGCCTGTCAAAAGATTTCAGTAGAATCGTCATTGTCGACAACAATCCGTTCAGCTTCATAGTGCAGCCTTTGAATGGAATACCTTGTGTTCCGTTTTCAGCTGGACAACACTCAGACGATCAAGTAACTGATAATGGACACCCGTCATTCAATGGTTCCGGTCCTCTAATTTGTACATGTTCATTGATTTTCCTTTTTGTACTGTTTTTCAGCTGATGGAGGTTATCTTCCCGCTCCTGAAGCATCTCTCTGTCCAGAGGGATGTGAGGCCAGCCCTGTACGAAAGGTTTCATATGCCAGAATGGTTCCAAAAGCATGGGATCCCTCGAACTGATCAGGCTCTCTAAGACTTGTTTAGGTGGAGAAGAATCAAGTGCCTGCCACGCCATATGTCCCTTAGGGGGAGAGCACTTGTACATTATTATTTATATTCATTTTTAGATTCTCTTCCCTGATATAAGATCATGTCATTGTTCATACAGAATTGTCATGTCTGGAGGTAAAAGGAAATGTAATCTAGCAGAATGTCACATTTGTATTGGTGTCAACATCAATTGTTGTATATCACCTTTGTTGTAAATTTGCTTGTTGATAGCTCATTTAATCTAATGCACAGTTCAAGGTCTATAGCTATGATGTCAAGAGGCTGCATTAACTGACATTTAATCAAGGTTTCAGTCAGAAATTATGTTTGTGGAAATTCACAAACAAACAAACAAATTTGTTCAGGGAATTTTACCAGCATTTTTGCCAAAATCATGTGTTTATAAATCTAAACATCTGATATCTACATAGGCCTAAGACCAATATGCGTAGAATTAAATCACTAAGGAATCACTCAAGACTGGATTTTTAAGCTTGCTGACATTCAAATTTTGTCAGAATCTCTGCAGCCTGAACTCTTGGGCATGAGAAGAGGCACTGAAGCTTCTTCCTTTATCTGAGTTTCTGGACGCGAAAATCGCTGGAACTTCGTATTTGGCTGATAATCTGGGCCGCCTCGTCAAACCTATATGCTCTCTCATACACACCAGCGGACACGAGATAGAGCTCCCTCTTGTCAATGCTGGGATCATGGCTAAGCTCGCCGACCAGCCGCTCCAGCGCCTCGAAGTCCTTCTGAGCGCCCAGCAAGCTGAGCATCTGGAAGTGCACCCTGTCCGAGAACACGCATCCTTCCTCCCTCAGCGCCCGGTACAGCCCCGCGGCCTTGTCGAACTCCTTGAGCTTCCCGTAGGCGTTCATGGTGACGGCGATCGTCTCCGAGTCCGGCAGGTGGCCCAGCCTCCTCATCTCGTCGAACACCTCCACCACGCTCCGGTGCCGCCGGTTCTTGGCGAACAGGCTCATCATCGCCCGGTGCACCGACGGGTCCTTGACCTCGCCGGTGTGGACCGCGCGGCGGAACAGCCACGCGGCCTCCTCCACCCGCCCGGCGCTGGCCAGGATCTTCATGGCCGTCTCCTTGGGGATGGCCTGGTCCGGGTCTCTGAGCTCGCGCAGCAGCCGCTTGGACTGCGAGACGAGCCCGGCGCGCTCGTACGCGACCACCATCGTCTGGTACAGCACCGGGTCCATCTCCGTGCCGGACTCCCGCAGCTTGTCGAAGAGCTTGGCGGCGCGGTCCAGCTTCCCGGCCTTCACCCAGATGGACAGGACGGTGGAGTAGGTGACGGCGTTGGGCTGGATGCCGCCGGCCTGCATTTGCTGCACCAGGCTCCCGGCCTTGTCGTCCTCCAGTGCCTTGCCGTGGATGGCAATCATGGTGTTGTACGTCACCACGTTGGGCCTGACGGCGGCGCCGTTGCTGGCGCCGTCGGAGGCGGTGCTGCACATGAGGCCGAAGAGGTGGACCGCCTCCCCGAACAGCCCGGCGTCGCCGTACACGCGGAGCATGGTGTTGTACGTGACGACGCTGGGCGGCACCCCGGCGCGGCGCATGGACCAGAAGAGCCGGTCGGCGTCGCGCGCGAGGTCCAGCTGCCCGTACGCGTTGAGCACGATGTTGAAGACGGAGAGGTCGGGCTTGACGCGCGCCACGGCGCGCATGTGCGAGAAGAGCGAGACCGCCGCGAGGTGCCGGCCGCGGCGCGCGAGCGCGGCGAGGACCGGGGCGTAGGACTCGGCGTCGGGGGCCACGCCGTCGGCGGGGACGTCGTGGAGCAGCAGGCGCTTGGCGTCGCGTAGCAGGTCGGACTTGCAGTAGGCGGCGATGGCGGCGTTGTAGGCCTTGAGGTCGGGCCTGATCCCCGCGGCGCGGAGGCGGGAGAAGAGCGCGAGCGCCTTGGGCGCGTCGCCGGCGCGGAGGGCGAGGTGGATGAGGTTGGAGAAGAGCACGAGGTCGGGCGCCACGGCGTCGGCCTCCATGAGCGGGAGGAAGGTGAGCGCGTGGTCGAGGTGGCCCGCGCGGGTGAGCGCGGCGAGGAGCGTGGAGTAGGAGAAGCCGTCGGCCGCGACGCCCCTCTCGCGCATCTCGAGGAGGAGGCCCGACGCGAGGCGGAGCTGGCCGGCACGGGACGCGGCGCGGAGCAGGAGGTTGTAGGGGACGAGGAGCGCCGACGAGGGGAGGTCGGGCGCCAGGAGGTCGAGCAGGGCGACGCCGCGCCGCGGGTCCGGGAGGCGGGAGAGGAGCGTGCAGAGGAGGCGCGGGGAGACGGGGCGGTGCGGCGAGAGCGCGGCGGCCAGGTCCGGGGCCGCGCGCGCGGCGGAGAGCGCCGCCACGAGGGCGGCGACGTCGGGGGCGTGGTCCTGGCGCTGGAGCTCCGCGGATTTGTGGCGGTGGAGGGGATGCGAGCTCGGGAGGTTGGGGTTTAGCCAGATGGACTTGGCGCCTGCGGCGGGGCCGCGGCGGTGGGGCGACGGGGAAGGGAGGGCGGCGGCCGCTGCTGCCGTCGGCGGCATTGGTCTTGGGGTGCGGGAGTGGCGCGGCAGCCGGGAAACGGATAGGAGATTTTTTGGCGTTGGCAGGGACGTTTGCGAGACGTATCGGGCTGGATTGGGACACCCGTCGGAACAAAATGGCGCGATGGAGCGAAGTGGCAGCATTCAGATTTCAGAACTTGTGATTGAGCGACAGGGCTGCGGGCTGCGGCTTGACAATCGAGAGTTCACAGCCAAAATAGAGCCAGCAGCACTTAAACGTTTATATATTTTGGGTCACCACGGTACATATATTTTGGGTCATTTAAGGCCATGCGTCAAACGCCCTCGAACTGATCCGCACGTCCGAATTCTCGCAAACCCAAAACAAAACTGAGGGAGGTTTGTGGCCTTCCGGACAGCCGTCACGTAGGCGTTCCACGCCCCAGTCCTAGCCAAAATCAAGGTGGAGCTCACATATTTTGACATTTACCATTTTTTCACGTGAAAGCCCCCTCCCCCCTCCCCCCCTCGTCGCGGCCCCGCCTCCTAGTTCCCATCCATTTCGCCCTCCGCCGCCACAATGGAGACGATCGAGAAGGTCATCGTCACGCTACAGCCGAAAGGACAAGTTGGTGGTGGTCGCCCGCAAGGTTAACACGACAAAATGCAACACCTACCACCACAAAACAAAAGAAGGGGGAGGGCGCTTTGGCGGCAGCCAGTCACCCAGTACCTCCTCCTCCAAAGCGTATGAAGACGCGGTTGCGTGTCATGCAATCACCGCTGCCCTGCAACTCGGTCCGCGGCATCAGTCCGCGTCCACCATCACCGTTGGCCATCAAGTATCGTTCAAAGTCGACCTCAACGGGGACTACACCTTCACGAAGCCTCAATCGCAGTCGCCGACATTTGTCCATTCGTGGATGCCGGGTCCCTCGCCCTTCGGTGTTGGGTCTCTGTTTGCCAGAATGTTTCAACTGGGCGAGATGGTGGATGACGAGGAGGCACTGATGAACATGATCCATGACATTGCAGGCCACAAAGACGATCAAGTGGAGGACTCCCAGCCGGAGGCAGAGACACAACAACGCCCAGATGTCAGACACCACGTAGACCCAGCCGACGCACACCCAACAGCCGGGCGGTGATCCAGACAACATCTAGGCGTCGGGTGCGGGTCCAAAGAAGAAGAGGGGAGAAAATTTTAACTTGAAGGATGATAAATTGTTGGTTGATGCGTGATTGGGCACAAGAATTGATCCGACTCATGGCACGGAAGTAAAAGGGAGCGGAACATTTTGGACAAGTGTGTATGCTTGATTTCATGAGCAAAAGCACCATGATCCCTATCACACAGAAGTGATCCATGAGGGCAGCTCGAAATCGCTCACTAATCGATGATACACCATTCAAGAGGCCACAAGCAAGTTTTTTTTGAAAAGGAGGATGACCCTCGGCCTCTGCATCAATCGATGCATGCAACCATATTATTAAATAAAAATGTAACAAAGTCTTAAGGTCCAAAGAGGCTCATAAACTGAGCATTAGTCGAAAGAAAATAAAACTGAAAAGCGTCACATCCGGCAACATAGAAGTGAAAAGTGCCACATCCAGTGATAAAAACAAGCTACGATGCTTAGACACCCAGCCTATTATTAGCTCGTCACCCAAATCGGCTGAAGATAGCCCGTGCTACCGTCTCCCAGCGGTTGCACCAAATAACCATAAAGTCCCTGAAGTCCGCATGAGTGAGTAAGGATCACATACGGATTCAAGATGTAGCACGAAGATTCTATGCCTAGCGCCGGACTCTATGTTCGTCTCCTTCCTCTGTCCAGTTTTTATATATTTTCTGTCTTGCATTTCTCTTCTTCTCTCTCTCTCTTATAGCCCTTAAAGGCTCATAAAGTGACGCGCCATCCACGCTCATTAAACTTGGGGGCTTCTTTAAACAGAAGCTTATTCATACGGGCTTCATGCCCAACACATGCGTCACACTTCCGCATGTACCTTTTGTTCACCATTATATGCATCGATATGACTTAAGTTTTGGTCAAGCTGGGTTGCCTGGCTCCTGTGCTTACCCCTACGTTCCCGATTGTTCGGCTAGGTGGTAAAGGGAGCACCTCTGCGATTGTTACTGCCGGGTCAGCCGGACGTGTACCTCAGACTGGGTGAAGCCGAAAGCTAGCATTCTTAAGGGAATATTCGGTCGGTGAACTAAAGATGATATTTTTTATTTTTATCTATACGCCCCCACATGTTTTTCCTGCGTTTCTTTTCGCAGCATGGACATGCACCTTAGAGCATGCCTCCCAGGGAAAGGAACCCCTAACGGAACTATTCTCCATGGAAAATGTTTCTTACTAACCATATAATATAACATAACTAGTCGGGCACTTGTCTGTTCATGCACTAATGACCCCTACGCCTAGTCTCCATGCATTCCCCGGTTCCTAGATAACCGCATGGGAATTCGGACACACTCCGGACCGTCAGGTCCCGAGGCTGAAGCGAAAAGGTCGGCCATGACAAATGATCTACAATCCGGCTAGAAGGCATTATAAATGTCAATTAAATTACATAGTCATTTTGACTGATTGTATTCCTCTTCAATACCATCTAACAGGCTGTCTAATTTATAGTCCTGCAGGGAATACTTTGCGGCCAACTATACTTGGCCATATACTAAGCTTATAGGGATTTCCTTCCCATTGGGCCCTATAGGACCGACCTCGGCCATATGGTTGGGGTCAGCCTTTGCGTACCGCGTCTTCACCATGGCCCAGGCCTCCCTAGCGCCTTGACGACAGGCTGATATCTTCCACAATCGGAAGCGCCGCCGTGCTCCCTTTAGCTTCTCCGCAAGCTCTCCAAGACCTTCGGGCATGGAGACGGATGGCCACAGGGCCTGGGCGATGCCTCGCATCGCCTGCCGAACTCGATCGAGCAGTTGCGAGAGCTCGGGAAGAAGGTCACTCATAGAACCGGGAATCTCCTCTGCAGGACGATCTGTCAGCACACCTACAGACATTGCTCTGTTAGTCGACTTCCCCACCGAACTTTCTTTCAAAAGGTTCATTCAAGCACTTACTAAATATGCCGCGCCGAAGCCGCTGATTCTCCTTCATGGAGTCTGACAGCTGGGCACGAACATCTTTTAGCTCGACGCCCAGCTTGGTGTTGGCATCTCGGAGATCGTTCTTCTCCCCCATCACCTTTAATAGCACCCTCTCACCAGCCTTTAGCTGGCGTAGGAGGTGTTGCCTTTCCGGACCCAATCCGGCGCCATCTGCAATTTCATTTGTCATATTTGCACCAAAGCCGTGCTTCGCAAAATACTTATCTTTAGAAGTGTATATTACCAGAGGGGGTCTCCTTAGGCTCCCCTGTCGCGGCTAGTGCGGCCTCAAGTTGGGCTTTGCACTCTTCCAGCTCCTTGGACAGTAGGGAATTCTTTTCTGTAAGAACCTGCATAACAAATGATCCTTAAATCAGTTATTTTAACTGTTTCAAGTCTCGGGGGCTACTAGTATATATATAATTACCAAAATTTTCTTACCCGTATGTCTTTTACATATTGCTCCGTGGCTCTGGCTAAACCATTTTGAGCGGCACGGAGGTACGCATCTCCTGACTTAAAGGCATCTAACGCCTCTTGGGAGAAACAAGCATCACGAAGAATTGTCTGGCGACGCCTGTGGTTCATGGCACTCTCCACCTCAGAGTTGGTGGCGGATGATACGTCTCCAACGTATCTATAATTTTTGATTGCTCCATGCTACTTTATCTACTGTTTTGGACTATATTGGGCTTTATTTTCCACTTTTATATTATTTTTGGGACTAACCTATTAACCGGAGGCCCAGCCCAGAATTGCTATTTTTTGCCTATTTCAGTATTTCGAGGAAACAGAATATCAAACGGAGTCCAAACGGAATGAAACCTTCGGGAACATGATCTTCGCACCGAACATGATCCAGGAGACTTGGACCCTACTCCAAGAAGTTTTCGGGGAGGTCACGAGGGTGGAGGGCGCGCCCCCCTGCCTCGTGGGCCCCTCGGAGCTCCACCGACGTGCTCCTTCCTTCTACATATACCTACTTACCCCCATTAGACCAAAGACGGAGCCAAAAACCTAATTCCACCGCTGCAACTTCCTGTATCCACGAGATCCCATCTTGGGGCATGTTCCGGAGCTCCGCCGGAGAGGGCATCCATCACGGAGGGCTTCTACATCAACACCATAGCCCTTCCGATGAAGTGTGAGTAGTTTACTTCAGACCTTCGGGTCCATATCTAGTATCTAGATGGCTTCTTCTCTCTTTTTGAATCTCAATACAATGTTCTCCCCCTCTCTCGTGGAGATCTATTCGATGTAATCTTCTTTTTGCGGTGTGTTTGTTGAGACCGATGAATTGTGGGTTTATGATCCAACTTATCTATGAATAATATTTGAATCTTCTTTGAATTCTTTTATGTATGATTGAGTTATCTTTGCAAGGCTCTTCGAATTATCCGTTTGGTTTGGCCAACTAGATTGGTAGTTCTTGCAATGGGAGAAGTGCTTAGCTTTCGGTTCAATCTTGCGGTGTCCTTACTCAGTGACAGAAAGAGTTGCAAGGCACGTATTGTATTGTTGCCATCGAGGATAACAAGATGGGATATTTATCATATTGCATGAATTTATTCCTCTACATCATGTCATCTTCCTTAAGGCGTTACTCTGTTTTTAACTTAATACTCTAGATGCATGCTGCATAGCGGTCGATGAGTGGAGTAATAGTAGTAGATGCAGGCAGGAGTCGGTCTACTTGTCACGGACGTGATGCCTATATACACGATCATACCTAGATAACCTCATAACTATGCTCAATTCTATTAATTGCTCAACAGTAATTTGTTCACCCACCGTAGAATATCTATGCTCTTGAGAGAAGCCACTAGTGAAACCTATGCCCCTCGGGTCTATTCTCATCATATCAATCTCCATTACTTTATTTTACTTGTTTTGCTTTTACTTTTCACTTTGCATCTTTATACCAAAAATACCAAAAATATTATCTCCATCAAATCTCACTCTCGTAAGTGACCGTGAAGGGATTGACAACCCCTAAGCGTTGGTTGCGAGTTGCTACCATTTTCTGCAGGTACGAGGGACTTGTGCGTGACCTCCTACTGGATTGATACCTTGGTTCTCAAAAACTGAGGGAAATACTTATGCTGCTGTGCTGCATCACCCCCTCCTCTTCGGGGAAAACCAATGCTAGCTCGAACGTAGCAAGAAGGATTTTTGGCGCCGTTGCCGGGGAGGCCTACGCCAAGTCAAGTCAAGATTTACTCTCCCGTCAACGAGCCATTTCTGGCGCCATTGCCGGGGAAGCCTACGCAAAAGTCAACATACCAAGTACCCATCACAATCTCTATCTCTCGCATTACATTATTTGCCATTTGCCTCTCGTTTTCCTCTCCCCCACTTCACCCTTGCCATTTTATTCGCCCTCTCTTTCCCTTTGCCTTTTGTTTGCTCGTGTGTTAGTTTGCTTGCTTGTCGTGATGGCCCAAGATGCTACCAAATTGTGTGACTTCACCAATACCAATAACAATGATTTCCTTAGCACTCCGATTGCTCCTCTTGCCAATACTGAATCTTGTGAAATCAATACTGCTTTGTTGAATCTTGTTATGAAAGATCAATTCGCCGGCCTTCCTAGTGAAGATGCCGCTACTCATCTAAATGGCTTTGTTGATTTATGTGATATGCAAAAGAAAAAGGATGTCGATAATGATGCCGTTAAATTGAAGCTATTTCCTTTTTCGCTTAGAGATCGTGCTAAAGCGTGGTTTTCATCTTTGCCTAAAAATAGTATTGATTCTTGGAACAAGTGCAAAGATGCTTTTATCTCTAAGTATTTTCCTCCCGCTAAGATTATCTCTCTTAGGAATGATATTATGAATTTTAAGCAACTTGACCATGAACATGTTGCACAAGCTTGGGAGAGAATGAAATTAATGCTACGTAATTGTCCTACTCATGGTTTGAGCTTATGGATGATTATACAAATTTTTTATGCTGGATTGAATTTTGCTTCTAGAAATCTTTTAGATTCGGCCGCGGGAGGCACTTTTATGGAAATCACTTTAGGAGATGCTACTAAACTCCTAGATAATATTATGGTCAATTATTCTCAATGGCATACTGAAAGATCTACTAATAAAAAATGCATGCTATAGAAGAAATCAATGTTTTAAGTGAAAAGATGGATGAACTTAGGAATTTATTTGTTAAGAGTGTTTCTTTTGATCCCAATAATATGCCTTTATCTACTTTGCTTGAGAATAATAATGAAACTATGGATGTGAATTTTGTTGGTAGGAATAGTTTTGGTAACAACGCGTATAGAGGGAATTTTAATTCTAGGCTTTATCCTAGTAATCCTTCTAATAATTATGGAAATTCCTACAACAACTCTTATGGAAATTTTAATAAGATGCCCTCTGAATTTGAGAGTAGTGTTAAAGAATTTATGAATTTGCAAAAGAATTTCAATGCTTTGCTTGAAGAGAAATTGCTTAAAGTTGATGATTTGGCTAGGAACATTGATATAATTTCTCTTGAGGTTGACTCTTTAAAGCTTAGATCTATTCCTCCTAAGCATGATATCAATGAGTCTCTCAAAGCCATGAGAATTTCCATTGATGAGTGCAAAGAAAGAACCGCTAGGATGCGTGCTTACAAAGATGCCTTTATTAAAGCGTGTTCTTCTAAATCCTATGAAAATCAAGATGAAGATATGAAAGTTATTGATGTGTCCCCTATTAAATCGTTGTTTTGCAATATGAATCTTGATGAATCTGATTATGATCTTCCCTTACCTAGAAGGCGTTCTAAGAATTCTGAGTTTTTAGATCCTGATGATGAAATTGATAAAAAAGGGATTGAAAGAAATAAAAATCTAGATATTTCTAAACCCACTATTTTGGATCTCAAGGAATTTAACTATGAAAATCTCTCTTTAATTGATTGTATTTCCTGGTTACAATCCGTATTAAAATCTCCTCATGCTTATAGTCGAAATAAGGCCTTTACCGAACACATTGTTGACGCCTTAATGCAATCTTATGAAGAAAAGGTTGAGTTGAAAGTTTCTATCCCTAGAAAACTCCATGATGAGTGGGAACCTACAATTAAGATTAAAATTAAAAATTATGAGTTTCATGCTTTGTGTGATTTGGGTGCTAGTGTCTCTACTATCCCCAAAGCTTTGTGTGATTTGCTAGATTTCCATGACTTTGATGATTGCTCTCTAAACTTGCACCTTGCGGTTTCCACTATTAAAAAGCTTATGGGAAGAATTAATGATGTTCTTATTGTTGCAAATAGGAATTATGTGCCCGTAGATTTTATCGTTCTTTATATAGATTGCAATCCTTCATGTCCTATTATTCTTGGTAGACCTTTCCTTAGAACGATTGGTGCAATTATTGATATGAAGGAAGGGAATATTAAATTCCAATTTACCTTAAAGAAGGGCATGGAACAATTTCCTAGAAATAAAATAAAATTACCATATGAATCTATCATGAGATCCACTTATGGATTGCCTACCAAAGATGGCAATACCTAGATCTATCCTTGCTTTTATGCCTAGCTAGGGGCGTTAAACGATAGCGCTTGTTGGGAGGCAATCCAATTTTATTTTGTGTTTTTGTTTTTGGTTTTGTTTAGGAATAAATAATCCATCTAGATTATGTTTAGATGTAGTTTTATCTTTTAATTAGTGTTTGTGCCAAGTTAAACCTATTAGATCTTCTTGGAAGATAGTTATTTGATCTTGCTGTAATTCCCAGAATCTTTGCGCTCAGTGCCCGAATTGTAAAAAATCACCAGAACGTGATAAAATAGTGATTCCAATTGCTACTGATCAATAAACAAATTTCCCAGGTCTTCTAATTTTGGTATAATTTTTTGGGTTTCAGAAGTTTGCGTTAGTAACAGATTACTACAGACTGTTCTGTTTTTGACAGATTCTGTTTTGCGTGTGTTGTTTGCTTATTTTGATGAATCTATGGCTAGTAAAATAGTTTATAAACCATAGAGAAGTTGGAATACAGTAGGTTTAACACCAATACAAATAAAGCACAAGTTCACTACAGTACCTTAAAGTAGTCTTTTGTTTTCTTTCTCTAACGGAGCTCACGATATTTCTATTGAGTTTTGTGTTGTGAAGTTTTCAAGTTTTGGGTGAATTCTTTTGATGGATTATGGAATAAGGAGTGGCAAAAGCCTAAGCTTGGGGATGCCCATGGCACCCCCAAGATAATCCAAGGACACCAAAAAGTCAAAGCTTGGGGATGCCCCGGAAGGCATCCCCTCTTTTGTCCACTTCCATCGGTAATTTACTTGGAGCTATATTTTTATTCACCACATGATATGTGTTTTGCTTGGAGCGTCTTGTATTATTTGTGTCTTTGCTTGTTAGTCTACCACAATCATCCTTGCTGTACACACCTTTTGAGAGAGCCATGTAAGAATTGAAATTTGTTAGAATACTCTATGTGCTTCACTTATATCTTTTGAGCTTGATAGTTTACTCTATGTGCTTCACTTATATCTTTTTGAGCGTGATAATTTTTGCTCTAGTGCTTCACTTAGATCTTTTAGAGCACGGTGGTGGTTTGTTTTAAAGAAAGTTGATCTCTCATACTTCACTTAGATTATTTTGAGAGTCGTTAATAGCATGGTAATTTGCTTAATGTTAATATACTTGGTATTCAAGATATGTGAAACTTTCTTTTTAGTGGGTTGAATACTAAGATAAGTTTGATGCTTGATAATTGTTTTGAGATATGGAGGTGATAATATCATAGTCATGCTAGTTGAGTAGTTGTGAATTTGAGAAATACTTATGTTGAAGTTAGCAAGTCCCATAGCATGCACGTATGGTTAAAGTTGTGTAACAAATTTGAAGCATGAAGTGTACCTGGCTTGTGCATCCTTCTGAGTGGCGGTCGGGGACGAGCGATGGTCTTTTCCTACCAATCTATCCCCCTAGGAGCATGCGCGTAGTACTTGATTTTTGATGACTTCTAAATTTTTGCAATAAGTATATGAGTTCTTTTGACTAATGTTGAGTCCATGGATTATACGCACTTTTACCTTTCCGCCATTTGCTAGCCTCTTCGGTACCGTGCATTGCCCTTTCTCACATTGAGAGTTGGTGCAAACTTCGCCGGTGCATCCAAACCCCGTGATATGATACACTCTTTCACACATAAACCTCCCTATATCTTCCTCAAAACAGCCACCATACCTACCTATCATGGCATTTCCATAGCCATTCTGAGATATATTGCCACGCAACTTCCATCATCATCATCATCATCATCATGACATGCTTTACTTTTGTCATATTTCCATAGCATGATCTTGTAGTTGACATCGTATTTGTGGCAAAGCCACCATGCATTATTTTTCATACATGTCACTCTTGATTCAGTGCACCATCCCGGTACACCGCCGGAGGCATTCATATAGAGTCATATCTTGTTCTAGTATCGAGTTGTAATCATTATGTTGTAATCAATAGAAGTGTGATGATCATCATTATTAGAGCATTGCCCAATCAAAAGAAAAGAAAAGAGAGAAAGGCCAAAAAGAAAAAAAAGAAAGGCCCAAAAAAAAGAGAAAATAAAAAGGGCAATGCTACTATCTCTTTTTCCACACTTGTGCTTCAAAGTAGCACCTTGTTCTTCATGTAGTGAGTCTCATATATTGTGCTTCAAAGTAGCACCATGATTTTCATATAGTGAGTCTCATAAGTTGTCTTGTTAATACTAGTGGGAATTTTTCATTATAGAACTTGGCTTGTATATTCCAACGATGGGCTTCCTCAAAATTCCCTAGGTCTTCATGAGCAAGCAAGTTGGATGCACACCCATTAGTTTTCTTTTGTTGAGCATTCTTAGCTCTAGTGCATCCGTTGCATGGCAATCCCTACTCCTTGCATTAACATCAATTGATGGGCATCTCCATAGCTCATTGATTAGCCTCGTTGATGTGAGACTTTCTCCTTTTTTGTCTTCTCCACACAATCCCCATCATCATATTCTATACCACTCATAGTGCTATATCCATGGCTCGCGCTCATGTATTGCGTGAAGGTTGAAAAAGTTTGAGATTATTTGAGTATGAAACAATTGCTTGGCTTGTCATCGGGGGTATAGAAGTTGGGAACATCTTTGTGTGACGAAAATGAAGCATAGCCTAACTATATGATTTTGTAGGGATGAACTTCCTTTGGCCATGTTATTTTGAGATGACATAATTGTTTAATTAGTATGCTTGAAGTATTATCATTTTTATGTCAATATGAACTTTTGTCTTGAACCTTTCGGATCTGAATATTCATACCATGATTAAGAAGATTTACATTGAAATTATGCCAAAGTATCACTCCACATCAAAAATTCTCTTTTTATCATTTACCTACTCGAGGACGAGCAGGAATTAAGCTTGGGGATGCCTGATACGTCTCCAACGTATCTATAATTTTTGATTGCTCCATGCTACTTTATCTACTGTTTTGGACTATATTGGGCTTTATTTTCCACTTTTATATTATTTTTGGGACTAACCTATTAACCGGAGGCCCAGCCCAAAATTGCTGTTTTTTTGCCTATTTCAGTATTTCGAGGAAACATAATATCAAACGAAGTCCAAATGGAATGAAACCTTCGGGAACGTGATCTTTGCACCGAACGTGATCCAGGAGACTTGGACCCTACTCCAAGAAGTTTCCGGGGAGGTCACGAGGGTGGAGGGCGCCCCCCTGGGCGTGCCCCCTGCCTCATGGGCCCCTCGGAGCTCCACCAACGTGCTCCTTCCTCCTATATATACCTACGTACCCCCATTAGACCAAAAACGGAGCCAAAAACCTAATTCCACCGCCGCAACTTCCTGTATCCACGAGATCCCATCTTGGGGCCTATTCCGGAGCTCCGCCGGAGAGGGCATCCATCACGGAGGGCTTCTACATCAACACCATAGCCCTTCCAATGAAGTGTGAGTAGTTTACTTCACACCTTCGGGTCCATAGCTAGTAGCTAGATGGCTTCTTCTCTCTTTTTGGATCTTAATACAATGTTCTCCCCCTCTCTCGTGGAGATCTATTCGATGTAATCTTCTTTTTGCGGTGTGTTTGTTGAGACCGATGAATTGTGGGTTTATGATCCAACACTAGTAGAAAACGGAGCTTTAAAACCGGTGTGTAAGGGCCTTTAGTGCTGGTTATGGAACCGGCACTAAAGTTTCGGCACTAAAGGCCCCCCCTTTAGTACCGGTTCGGCACCAACCGGTGCTAAAGTGCCACCACGTGGCGTGAGCTCACGCCCTGGTATGGGGGACCTTTAGTACCGGTTGGTGTTACCAACCGGTACTAAAGGTTTTTTTTTGAAAATTTTGGAAAAAAATAATTTTGATTTTTAATTTTTCTGAATTATTTGATGATTTAGTCTCTAATCACCTCTCTTAACTGCTCAAGTGTGGATCACTCATTCCAAATCATCTAACTTCCCAACCAGTCACCCATCCCTCTCACTACTCCAGCCCGAGCACGCTTAACTTTCGGGTTCTATTCTCCTTCGTTTCCAAGTCTGCACTTGTTGTTTTCCTGACAATAGTAAGATGCTAATCCTATTAACCCTCAGGAGTTTAGCTTGAGCATGAAGTCACACATTTCACCGTTTGAGTTTGAAACTATTATTTAAAAAAACAGTAATTATTTAGTAACGCTAATATTTCTTGAATAAGTTTGACCATAGTTTGAACAGATTTGACCAAAATTCAAAAAATTGAAATAATTATTTAGTAACACTAATATTCTTGAATAATTATGTAGTAACATTAATACTTCTTGAATAAGTAGTTTGACCAGATTTAACCAATTTTTTTTTAAAACTGAAATTTGACCATATCTTTTTTCCTTTTGGAATTTGAGGATTCTAAAAAATTCCAAACAGGCTGTAGGCCGTCTCCATCGGATGCGAATTTTCGTGCTGAATTTTTTGATATATTATACGTTTTTTTCTGACATCGTATGCAAAAGTTATAGCCGTTTTACATTTTTCCTACACTTTTTGCAAAACATGTCCAAATTGTAGTTTTCAAATTTTCCTAACTAGTAGATGTAGTAATATAACTACCTCTCGAAGGATTTTATTTTTTGAAGTTTTTATCATTTTCTTTTGATTTTTTCAGAACTGAAATGGCGACACATGGGGGGGGGGGGGGTAGAGTTTGAAAATTGCCCTATATTGCCGGTTTGTGTTACAAACCGGTACTATAGGTCAGACCCCTTTAGTACCGGTTCGTGCCACGAACCGGTACTAAAGGTGATCGTGGGGCCCCGACCTGACGCCAGCCTGCCACCACCCCTTTAGTACCGGTTCGTGCCACGAACCGGTACTAAAGGTTCAACACGAACCGGCATTAATGCAAATCCGTTCGAACCGGGCCTAAATCAAACCGGCACTAATGTGCTTCACGTTTGACCCTTTTTCTACTAGTGCAACTTATCTATGAATAATATTTGAATCTTCTCTGAATTCTTTTTATGTATGATTGAGTTATCTTTGCAAGTCTCTTCGAATTATCCGTTTGGTTTGGCCAACTAGATTGGTAGTTCTTGCAATGGGAGAAGTGCTTAGCTTTGGGTTCAATCTTGCGGTGTCCTTACTCAGTCACAGAAAGAGTTGCAAGGCACGTATTGTATTGTTGCCATCGAGGATAACAAGATGGGGTATTTATCATATTGCATGAATTTATTCCTCTACATCATGTCATCTTGCTTAAGGCGTTACTCTGTTTTTAACTTAATACTCTAGAAGCATGCTGCATAGCGGTCGATGAGTGGAGTAACAGTAGTAGATGCAGGCAGGAGTCGGTCTACTTGTCACGGACGTGATGCCTATATACATGATCATACCTAGATTACCTCATAACTATGCTCAATTCTATTAATTGCTCAACAGTAATTTGTTCACCCACCGTAGAATATCTATGCTCTTGAGAGAAGCCACTAGTGAAACCTATGGCCCCCGGGTCTATTCTCATCATATCAATCTCCATTACTTTATTTTACTTGTTTTGCTTTTACTTTTCACTTTGCATCTTTATACCAAAAATACCAAAAATATTATCTCTATCAGATCTCACACTCGTAAGTGACCGTGAAGGGATTGACAACCCCTAAGCGTTGGTTGCGAGTTGCTACCGTTTTGTGCAGGTACGAGGGACTTGTGCGTGACCTCCTACTGGATTGATACCTTGGTTCTCAAAAACTGAGGGAAATACTTACGCTACTGTGCTGCATCACCCCCTCCTCTTCAGGGAAAACCAACGCTAGCTCGAGACTAGCAGCGGACAACCTGTCCACATCCTCCGTCGGAGGAGCGTCCGATGCGCGCCTTGTGTTCGGCCCCGCTTCTGGGCCAGGCTTTGGAGCCTGGCTGATGGAGGCGCAATTGGCGGTCTCTCCGAATATAGTTTGGCGAGGTCTCTTTGTCCTAAAGAGAGCACAAGTGTTAATATGCCTTGAAGCTACAACATCTGGGATAAGGGGATGCGCCATACCTTTGCGCTGATGCCCCGGTCCGGACTGCACCTCTTTTCTGCCCACGGGGCCCTGCGGTCCCTCGTTGGCTTGTCGCCGCAGGTTCGGCCTCCCGTTTCTGGGAGGCCGGGATTAGCCCCGGATAATCAGCCGTAATGGCCACCAGGGCGTTGTCCTTGCTCAATTGATGGAATACTCCATCAATCAGATCCACCGAAAGCTCCGGATCCTCTTGCGAGTCCGGTTCGAGGGACCGTCCTGGGTCCTCGGGTTGTGGAGGAGGGCTGTTTATTTCTTTGACAACCTGGAACAGTTCCTGTGTCGAAATCACTAAGATTGAATATTTAACAATGGGGATATAAAACGGATGGGCAAGATGTGACCACTCACCCAGCTTGGAGGATTGTACATGGAAAATCCACCCTTTGGGTCAACGCTGAGAAAATCCTCCTCTTCTCCCTTGTACAAAGCGGACAAGGTTTTTATTAGAGACGCAGCCGAATCCGGCCCCTTACGGCCGTAGCGGGTGGTGTCGTCCTCCCCGATGAAATCCAACATGGGGTGGCCTCTATACTGTAGTGGCTGCACCCCTCGCATGATGCATGCGGCCATGACCCCGATCATGGTTAGTCCGGAATGAGCTAACAATCTTATCTGGCCCATCAGGTAAACAACGTCCCTGTCACTTTCCCTCTGTGGGCTCCGTGGGTGCCAACTTAGGCGCTTCTTTAAGGGAGCATTATTGAATTCAGGAAGGCCGATCCGGACAGGATACGGCAGCGGGTCATCATCTATGTAAAACCATTCCAAGGGCCAGTCTTCGGACGCCTTCTTTGGGGTTCCGGACAGATAGCCGGTCCCGGCGATGCGCCATACTTCGGCTCCGCCCACTTGATACATAGACCCCTTCTTGGAACGGGGCACGAGGCAAAATAGCTCCCTCCATAGTCCGAAATGAGCTTCAACGCCCAAGAACAGCCCGCAGAGGGCTACAAAGCCCGCGATATGCAATACTGAGGCAGGCGTGAGATGATGTAGCTGGAGGCCGTAGAACTCTAGCAGCCCCCGGAGAAATGGATGGATTGGAAATCCGAGCCCCCTTATTAAATAAGGGACGAGGCACACCCGCTCTCCTTTGGAGGGATTAGGGGCGCTCTCCGCTTGCTCTCCGCCGTTATAGACGGCGAGACCGTCTCCAACCGGGATCATATAGTCCGGGAGGAGAAATCCCTTGGTCTGGAGCGTCACTAGCTCTCTATGCGGGATGGAGCATCTTTCCCAATATCCAGGCTTAGGGCTGGAAGGGCGGGAGGAGGAGTCGTGACGGCTGGCCATGGTGGAATGGATCTTTGTCGAATGTGCTCTGATGAACACTCGCGAAGGGGGAAGGTGTGGTTTGGATCTAAATCCTCGTCTCCTTAAATAGGTCAGCTTGTTTACGCGGCTAGGGGTGTGAATGTAAAAACACTCAGGCCTTTCATATTCGTTTGACATGTGGGGAGCGGCCATTATTGGGCGCAGAAGCCAAGGAGCACAACATCTACAAGAAACCGGACTTTATTCAACAGGTACATGGAATTTGGAGGAGAACCCGCCTTGCAATGTCGAAGACAATCTGCGCGCCGGACTCATCGTCATTGAAGCCTGGTTCGAGGGCTACTGAGGGAGTCCTAGATTAGGGGGTGTCCGGATGGCCGGACTATACCTTTAGCCAGACTCCAGGACTATGAAGATACAAGATTCAAGACTTCGTCCCGTGTCCAGAAGGGACTTTCCTTGGCGTGGAAGGCAAGCTTGGCGATACGGATATTTAGATCTCCTACCATTGTAACCGACTCTATGTAACCCTAACCCTATCCGGTGTCTATATAAACCGGAGAGTTTTAGTCCATAGGACAACATACACATCAACAATCATACCATAGGCTAGCTTCTAGGGTTTAGCCTCCTCGATCTCCTGGTAGATCTACTCTGGTACTACCCATATCATCAATATTAATCAAGCAGGACGTAGGGTTTTACCTCCATCGAGAGGGCCCGAACCTGGGTAAAAATTCGTGTCCCTTGCCTCCTGTTACCATCCAGCCTAGACGCACAGTTCGGGACCCCCTACCCGAGATCCGCCGGTTTTGACACCGACACCCTCCCACGTCTATCATCTACTTGAAGAGGCCTTGGAGCTCCTTCATTTGGATCTCTTTGGACCTCCATCCTTTGATAGTCTTGGGGGCAGAAAGTATTGTTTGGTGATTGTGGATGACTATTCAAGATACACTTGGGTATATTTCTTCAAGAGGAAGAGCGAGACCCAAAAAACCGTCATCGACTTTGCAAATGAAGCTCAACGACAACACAATGCAAAGATCTTGACTATAAGAAGTGACAACGACTCCGAGTTAAAGAACTACACCTTGGATGAGTTTTTGAGTGATGAGGGAATGAAGCATCAATATTCCGCACCTTATACCCCTCAACAAAATGGTGTAGCAGAGAGGAAGAACCGGACGCTGATGGATGCGGCAAGAACCATGATGGCAGAGTTCAAGTCTCCCTACAACTTTTGGGCCGAAGCCATCAACACCGCGTGTCATGCATCTAATCGGCTCTACCTCCGCAAAGGCTTGAACAAGACTCCATATGAGATACTCACCGGTAACAAGCCCAATCTCAAGTACTTCCGGGTGTTCGGGTGTAAGTGTTTCATTCTCAAGAAAGGTGTCCGTTTGTCTAAATTTGAGGCTAGAGCTTATGAGGGCATATTTGTTGGTTATGCTACAAACTCTCTGTTGGGGAACGCAGTAATTTCAAAAATTTTCCTACGCACACGCAAGATCATGGTGATGCACAGCAACGAGAGGGGAGAGTGTTGTCTACGTACCAACGCAGACCGACTGCGGAAGCGATCACACAACGTAGAGGAAGTAGTCGTACGTCTTCTTCCCGATCCGACCGATCCAAGTACCGTTACTCCGGCACCTCCGAGTTCTTAGCACACGTTCAGCTCGATGACGTTCCTCGGGCTCCGATCCAGCAAAGCGTTGAGGAAGAGTTCCGTCAGCACGACGGCGTGATGACGATCTTGATGTACTACCGACGCAGGGCTTCGCCTAAGCACTACAACGGTATGATCGAGGTGGAATTTGGTGGCAGGGGGCACCGCACACGGCTAAGGAACGATCTCAAGGATCAAGTTGTGTGTCTATGGGGTGCCCCCTGCCCCCGTATATAAAGGTCCAGGGGCAAGGGGGTCGGCCGGCTAGGAGGGAGGCGCAGGGAGGAGTCCCACTCCTACCGGGAGTAGGACTCCTTCCCCCAAATCCTATTCCTAATAGGACTCTTCGGGAGAAAGAGAAGAGAGGGGGGCCGGCCCCTTCTCCTAGTCCTAATAGGACTAGGGAAGGGGGGTTCGGCCGGCTAGCCTGTGGGCTGCCCCTTCTCTCTTTTCCACTAAGGCCCAATAGGCCCATTTGCCTCCCGGGGGGTTCCGGTAACCCTCCCGGTAATCCGGTAAAATCCCGATTTCACCCGGAACACTTCCGGTGCCCAAACATAGGCTTCCAATATATCAATCTTTACGTCTCGACCATTTCGAGACTCCTCGTCATGTCCGTGATCTCATCCGGGACTCCGAACAACCTTCGGTACATCAAAATGCATAAACTCATAATAACTGTCATCGTAACGTTAAGCGTGCGGACCCTACGGTTCGAGAACAATGTAGACATGACCGAGACACGTCTCCGGTCAATAACCAATAGCGGGACCTGGATGCCCATATTGGCTCCTACATATTCTACGAAGATCTTTATCGGTCAGACCGCATAACAACATACGTTGTTCCCTTTGTCATCGGTATGTTACTTGCCCGAGATTCGATCGTCGGTATCCAATACCTAGTTCAATCTCGTTACCGGCAAGTCTCTTTACTCGTTCCGTAATACATCATCTCACAACTAACTTATTAGTTGCAGTGCTTGCAAGGCTTATGTGATGTGCATTACCGAGAGGGCCCAGAGATACCTCTCCGACAATCGGAGTGACAAACCCTAATCTCGAAATACGCCAACCCAACATCTACCATTGGAGACACCTGTAGTACTCCTTTATAATCACCCAGTTACGTTGTGACGTTTGGTAGTACCCAAAGTGTTCCTCCGGTAAACGGGAGTTGCATAATCTCATAGTTGTAGGAACATGTATAAGTCATGAAGAAAGCAATAGCAACATACTAAACGATCGGGTGCTAAGCTAATGGAATGGGTCATGTCAATCAGATCATTCTACTAATGATGTGACCTCGTTAATCAAATAACAACTCCTTGTTCATGGTTAGGAAACATAACCATCTTTGATTAATGAGCTAGTCAAGTAGAGGCATACTAGTGACACTCTGTTGGTCTATGTATTCACACATGTATTATGTTTCCGGTTAATACAATTCTAGCATGAATAATAAACATTTATCATGATATAAGGAAATAAATAATAACTTTATTATTGCCTCTAGGGCATATTTCCTTCACTCTCATGCTTACCGTGTTCTCAATAAGTCCACGGGACTTATTGAGGAAACATGTAACGTGGAGTTTGATGAGAATAACGGCTCCCAAGTGGAGCAAAGTGGTACTTGTGATGTAGGCGATGAAATTCCTCCCCAAGCCATAAGAAGAATGGGTGTTGGTCATATCCTACCCATTGAGGAACCCCTTGTGGCCGAAGGAGAAGGACAATGTTCCACTCAAGTGGAACCTGATGAAGCTATGTACCTAGGGTAGGGTCATGGATCTGATCAAGATACCCTCCCCAAGGACATCCCTTAAAGAACCAGAACCAGTCGAAGAAAAATCATCGTCCACTCGACCATAAAGCCATGTTCCACTCGACAGTCTTGAAGACACTCGACCATACGAACAACCACTCGACTCCAGAAGACTAAGAGCCACTCACTCTGCAACGGTCAAGATTTAAGTCATAGCTTTAATGGTCATTTATGTATTTTAATTGCAGGCGTTACCAGTAACATCTCTACCTTTATGTACCTTAAACCCTTTGTAACTGAGGGTAGGAGGGGTTTGGCGAACTCTATATAAGCCACCCCCTCCTCAGGGACAAGGGTTCACACCCCCTGTAACTCACACGCATATAATCCAGTTGACCGCCTCTGGGCTCCGAGACGTAGGGCTGTTACTTCTTCCGAGAAGGGCCTGCACTCGTAAAACTCGCATGTACAACTCCTCCATAGCTAGGATCTTGCCTCTACATTCCTACCCCCCATTCTACTGTCAGATCTAGAACCACGACAGTTGGCGCCCACCGTGGGGCAGGTGTCTTAGCGACTTGTTGGAGAGGTTGCAATTTTTCCAATCCCCTTCATCATGGTTTCAGGCGGAGGTTTGGCTGAGGTCCGCGAGATCCGTCTTGGCGCGCTTGTGTTTGTCGCCGACGACTCCGCTTGGCTTCAGGAGGCTCCACTCGACGTCGACGCACTCCCCGCCCGCGGAGCAACGCACTTTCACGCGTGCGTCCGCGGCGTCCTCCTGCGGCAGCCGTCGACCCAGTATCAGTCGGCTCCTGTAGCTTTTCCCCGTCCCGCGGCCCGTCGGAGCAAACGTTCCGGTCGATCGAGGCTTCAACGATGGGTGAAGCATCCAGTGGCTCACCAGTCGGCCACCCCCCAAGTCGCGACAATCGAGCCCGACAAAACCCTCTATGGCCTGTTCGATCTGTCGACTAGCTCCATAGAGACTGCATCCGAGTGCGATAGCAGCGACCCAGCGGAGAAGTTTTGATGGTCAATGGACCACGCAGTCCTCCTGGCTTCACCCGTGAATACGGAGGCGATGGGGACGGCGATCCGTCACGTGTTCATGAAGAGTACCGCCCCGAACCCCTCTCTTCGCAGCGGAGAGAAGAACTTCACCGTCGGAACATGGATGCACTCCACACTCCTATTGTTGGAGAAACCCCTGAGGCCCTTGCCTTGGAGGAGGCGCGCCTGGCCAACTTGGCTGAGCGCACTCGATTGGAGAACCTCCAGCGCGCACTTGATGAGTGTGCTCGACAGCGTGCTCTCGAATCCAGTCGACGTCAACTCTTTCCGCCTCTGACTCAGGTATACCAAACTCTGATCTAGAATCTTGCAGCTGCAGCCCGGATAGCGGAGTCGATCCAACCTTCCCAGTCAGAAGCTGGTCAAGGTCTGGTGCAGATCCGAGCTTTGCTCCGTGCGGCAGGAGAGCAGAATACTGCAGTATCTCAGTCGCAGAATAGGATCCATAGCAGATCCGTGGTTGCAGACATAGTTCAGTCAGCTCACAGCCCAAGATCGCCCCCGAGGCGTGAGGGACGTGAAGATCGACGAGATCAGTACAGAAACTGTGAGCAGTATGATCACCGAGTCGATCGCGATGATCGTCGTCGAGTGCCTACGCCTCCCCCAAGGAGTGGGTCGTACGTGCCTCGGCAACATGATGACAGGTGCCCTCATAGTATGGGGCGAGGGATTCCAGTCGACCTCAGAGAACCGGGCTTTGATGCGAGATCTATTCTCGTTCAGGGCCTGGTCGACAAAAACAGGGCTCACCGAGAAGGTCATGATAGAGATCAACCAACCATCAGCAGAGTGCATGTCTCAGGCCTGGAGTGCTTCAGCAGAGCCATTAGGGTTGCAGTGATTCCCCCAACTTCAGGTTGGCGACTAGAGTCAGTAAGTTCACTAGTGAGTCCAAGCCGGACACTTGGCTTGAAGACTACTGAGTGGCTGTCCAGATTGGTGGCGGCAATGATGAAGTGGCCATGAAACACCTTCCTCTGATGTTGGAGGGCTCGGCTAGAGCATGGCTGAATCAGTTAGCACCTAGTAGTATTTATACTTGGGAAGATCTTGCCCGAGTATTTGTCAGAACATTCAAAGGTACATGCAAACGGCCGGCAGGGTTGACCGAATTACAGTGTTGCGTTCAGAAACCGAATGAGACTTTGAGGGATTATATCCAGAGATGGATCACATTGCACCACACAGTGGAAAATGTGTCTGATCATCAGGCAATTTGTGCCTTTAAAGAAGGCGCCAAGTATCAGGAGTTGAATATGAAATTCGGTCGGACAGGAGATATGACTCTGACTCGGATGATGGAAATTGCCACCAAGTATGCCAATGGTGAAGAAGAAGACCGACTCCAGAGTGGCAAGCACAAAACAGTCGCCCATGAAACCGTGGGAGGAAACTCCAGTCGGAAGCAGAAGCACAAAGCCGAGCCAGCCGCTCCTGGTGAAGCCTTAGCCGTGACTCAAGGAAAGTTCAAGGGGAAGACCAAAGGGCCGTGGAACCCCAAAAAAGTAAAAGATCAAGATGGAAATGATGTGCTGGATTTGCCATGCCACATCCACACCAAAAAAGATGAAGAGGGTAACTTCATTTACCTGAAGCATACCACTCGGCAGTGTCGACTCCTAATCCAACAATTCCGAGAGAAACAGCCCAAGGAAAAGGAGAAAGAAGCAGACAAGGTTGAGGATGAGGAAGAGGATGATGATGGTTATCCCCACGTGAATTCCACTCTGATGATTTTCGCTGACGTTGAGAGTAAAAGTCGATTGAAAGTCATCAACAGAGAAGTGAACATGGTTGCTTCGATGACACCCAGTTATTTGAAGTGGTCCCAGACTGCCATTACATTCGACCAGTCCGATCACCCAGCGCACATAGCCACCCCTGGGAGGCAAGCGTTGGTGGTCGACCCAGTAGTCGAAGGCACCCGACTGACTAAGGTTCTGATGGATGGTGGCAGTGGCCTGAATATATTGTATGCAGAGATGTTGAAAGGAATGGGCATTTCGATGTCCAGACTCAGTGAAAGTAATATGAGTTTCCATGGGGTCATTCTTGGCAAGAAGGCTGCATCACTCGGCCAGATTGCTCTCAACGTGGTTTTCGGTGATTCGAAGAATTACCGCAAAGAAAAGTTGACATTTGAAGTTGTGGATTTCTAGAGTGCCTATCATGCTATTCTGGACAGGCCAGCTTATGCACATTTTATGGCTTGACCATGTTACGTGTATCTCAAATTGAAGATGCCTGGTCCCAAAGGGGTGATAACTATCACTGGTAGTCGGAAGAAGGCGGAAGAGTGCTTCCAGAAGGGCTCAAAGATCACCGATGCACAGATGGCCGTAGTAGAATTGCAGGAATATCAAAAAAATGCAGATCCGAGTGATTTGTTGCGAGCCAAGAAGCCCGCCACGGATTCAGCATTCCAGTCGTCTGGCGAAACAAAGTCGATTCACATTCACCCGACGGATCCCAATGCTGCTCCGACTCACATTTCAACAATACTCGACTCCAAATAGGAAGAAGCGCTCACCCAGTTCCTCCGTGAGAACTGGCACATCTTTGCATGGAAACCTTCGGACATGCCAGGTGTTCCCAGGGGACTGGTTGAGCATCGTTTGCGAGTCGACCCAAAAGTGAAACCAGTCAAAGAACATCTTCGACGGTCCACCGTACAGAAGAGGAAGGCAATCGGTGTAGAGGTGTGAGGGAGTCCTGGATTAGGGGGTCTCCGGACAGCCGGACTATCTCCATTGGCCGGACTATTAGACTATGAAGATACAAGATTGAAGACTTCGTCTCGTGTCCGAATGGGACTCTACTTGGCATGGAAGGCAAGCTAGGCAATACGTATATGGATATCTCCTCCTTTGTAACCGACCTTGTGTAACCCTGACCCTCTCCGGTGTCTATATAAACCGAAGGGTTTTAGTCCATAGGACAACAATCATAACATACAATCATACCATAGGCTAGCTTCTAGGGTTTTAGCCTCTCTGATCTCATGGTAGATCTACTCTTGTACTACCCATATCATCAATATTAATCAAGCAGGACGTAGGGTATTACCTCCATCAAGAGGGCCCGAACCTGGGTAAAACATCGTGTCCCCTGCCTCCTGTTACCATCCGGACTAGACGCACAGTTCGGGACCCCCTACCCGAGATCCACCGGTTTTGACACCGACATTGGTGCTTTCATTGAGAGTTCCTCTGTGTCGTCGTTGTTAGGCTCGATGGCTCCTACTATCATCGATAGCGATGCGGTCCAGGGTGAGACTTTTCTCCCCGGACAGATCTTCGTATTCGGTGGCTTTGCACTACGGCTAATTCGCTTGGCCATCTGGAGCAGATTGAAAGCTACGCCCCTGGCCATCAGGTCAGATTTGGAAGTTTGAACTACACGCCCAACATCCGCGGAGACTTGATCTTCGACGGATTCGAGCCACAGCCGGGCGCACCGCACTGTCGCGATGGGTATGACCTAGCTCTGCCGCCGAACAGTACCCCAGAGGTCGCGCCCACATCAGCTCCGACCCTTAGCTCGGAGCCAACTGCGCCAATCGAGGGCGGGTGGCTAGACACCGCCTCAGGGGCTGCAGTATCGATGGTGATCGAGCCAAACACCAGCATAATCCTCTACGCAGCCCGTGACTCCAAGGTGCCGAACTCTTTTCCGGACTTCGAACCATCCGCGCCCCTGCCAATCAAATCCGATTGGGCGCCGATCATGGAATTCACCGCCACGGATATCTTTCAACACTCGCTCTTCGGCGACATTCTGTATTCACTAAGGTCTCTCTCTTTGTCAGGAGAGCCCTGGCCGGATTATGGCCAATAGGATTGGGATGCGGACGACGAAGAAATTCGACGCCCACCCACCATCCACTTCGTAGACACTGTCGATGATTTAACCGACATGCTCGACTTCGACTCCGAAGACATCGATGGTATGGACGACGATGTAGGAGACGAACATGAACCAGCACCTATAGGGCACGGGAAAGACACCTCATCATATGACATATACATGGTGGATACACCCACCCAATGAGGGCAATGGCGACGAGATAGCGGAGGATGACCCCTCCAAGAAGCAACCCAAGCGCCGACGTCAGCGGTGCCGCTCTAAGTCCCGCCAAAGCAAAAGTGGTGATACCGGCAAAGGAGATAATAATACTCCAGATAGTGCCGAAGACAACAACAATCCCCTCCAGCAAGATTTAGAGCAGGAGGATGAAGGAGCCAGCTCTCCTGAGAGAGCGGCAGATGGAGAGGAGGAGGGTGAAAATTACACCCCCCTCCGAAGACAAGGCAAGCCTCGGCGATGATGAATTCGCTGTCCCAGAGGATCCCGTCGAACAACAGCGCTTCAAGGGCCGGCTTATGGCCACGGCAAATAGCCTAAAGAAAAAGCAGCAACAGCTTCAAGCTGATCAAGAGCTGCTAGCTGACAAATGGACTGAAGTCCTCGCGGCTGAGGAATATAAACTCGAGCGCCCCTCCAAGAGTTACCCAAGGCGCAGGTTACTGCCCCGATTGGAGGAAGAAGCGTATGATACGGCTGATCGGCCACCTTGTGGCCGCGATAGAGAGGCATTCCAGCCAAAATCTCAGCCTCCACCCCAACGCCATTCAAATAAAAAGGCATGGGGAGATACACCAGACCTGCGAGACATATTGGAGGACAAGGCAACGCATTCAAGATCGATCTACGGATCACGAGGGCACACCACTCTGCGAGATGACAAACGTCACGCCGGATACAGTAAAAGCAAATCCGGCCGGGCCGAACACAGCGGGCAAGACCCATTCGAGCTGCATCGAGATATAGCCCAATACAGAGGCGCCGCGCACCCCTTTTGCTTCACAGATGAAGTAATGGAACATCAATTCCCAGAAGGTTTCAAACCTGTAAACATTGAATCGTATGACGGCACAACAGATCCAGCAGTATGGATTGAGGACTTCCTCCTCCACATCCACATGGCCGGCGGTGATGACTTACACGCCATCAAATACCTCCCACTAAAGCACAAAGGACCAGCGCGGCATTGGCTTAACAACTTGCGAGCGGACTCCATTAGCTATTGGGAAGATCTGGAAGCCGCATTCCTCGACAACTTTCAGGGCACTTCTGTGCGACCACCAGACGCCGATGACTTGAGCCACATAATTCAGCAGCTAGAAGAGTCGGCCAGGCAATTCTGGACTCGGTTCTTTACAAAGAAAAATCAAATCGTCGACTGTCCGGATGTGGAGGCCTTAGCGGCTTTCAAGCATAACATCCGAGACGAGTGGCTATCCCGGCACCTTGGTCAGGAAAAGCCGAAATCTATGGCAGCTCTCACGACGCTCATGACCCGCTTTTGCGCGGGAGAAGATAGCTGGCTGGCTCGCAGTAATAACATATCAAAGAACCATGGTACCTCAGATACCAAGGACGGCAATAGCAGGTCACGTCGCAACAAGCATAAGCGCCGCATTAACAGCGAAAATACTGAGGATACGACAGTCAATGCCGGATTCAAAGGCTCTAAACCAGGTCAGCGGAAAAAGCCATTAAAACAAAGTACGTCGGGTCCGTCCAGCTTGGACCGTATACTCGATCGTTCGTGTCAAATACACGGCACCCCAAACAAGCCAGCCAATCACACCAACAGGGATTGTTGGGTGTTCAAGCAGGCCGTCAAGTTAATTGCCGAAAACAAGGACAAGGGGCCGCATAGCGATGACGAGGAGGAGCCCCGGTAGCCGCACACTAGAGGACAGAAGAGGTTTCCCCCGCAAGTGTGGACGGTGAACATGATATACGCAACCCACATCCCCAAGAGGGAGCAGAAGCGTGCGCTCAGGGACATATATGCGTTGGAGCCAGTCGCCCCAAAGTTCAACCCTTGGTCCTCCTGCCCGATCACCTTCAATTGTAGGGACCACCCCACTAGTATCTGTCATGGCGGATTCGCCGCACTGGTCCTAGACCCATTCATCAACGGATTTCACCTCACTCGAGTCCTTATGGATGGCGGCAGCAGCCTGAACCTGCTTTATCAGGACACAATGCGCAAAATGGGTATAGACCCCTCAAGTATCAAACCCACGAAAACGACCTTTAAGGGCGTCATTCCAGGTGTAGAGGCCCATTGCATAGGCTCAATTACACTGGAAGTGGTCTTCGGATCCCCGAATAACTTCCGAAGCGAAGAGTTAATCTTCGATATAGTCCTGTTCCACAGTGGTTATCACGCGCTGCTCGGGCGAACCGCATTTGCTAGATTCAATGCGGTACCGCATTATGCATACCTCAAGCTCAAGATGCCAGGACCTCACAGAGTTATTACAGTCAATGGAAACACGGAGTGCTCTCTTCCAACTGAGGAGCACACCGCGGCCCTCGCAGCAGAAGCGCAAAGCAGCCTCTCAAGGCAATCAACCAGTTCGGCGCTTCAAAGCCCTGACACCTTCAAGCGCGCTCGGGGCAATCGACAAATAGACCGCCTGGCGCGATCTGAGCTCGCGTAGCAATACGGCGGCCACCCCAATCCCAGCCCAACGGCGATATTCGTGCCGCGCGTACATAATTACGCATTAAAAATACCATGGGCACAGGTGGGGAGGGGGCACAACGGCGGCACGCCCCAAAATGCGACCTAAACCGCACTAGGGGCTTCCCGTTTGGTTATTTTTCTTTTTCTTTCAGGACCTTAATCTCTGGAAACACTATCCGCCAGCACTATTGCCGAACACATGATGCAGCAACCAAGGAGGCAGATAGCTACGTTATACCATGGAATTCCCAGGTTGATTACAGTAACGAGTGAAATATTCAATTCAATATCATTCCTCAGATTGCCCTTGGAAGGGACATAGTCCTACTCTTTGCTTATCGCACTATCTGTATCACTCTGCTTTAACACATTTTTTTTCAATAAACAATGCATGACATTACGACTATTATTGCATTCTTGTTATATATATGTGTGTGTGTGTTCATTAATGATGCCTTGCAACCGTACATCCTGGTACGACCAATACACCAGGGGCTTACGTACCCCACAAAGCGGTGTGAAAAGTCCGAACACTTTCACAAGTGCGGCACCCCGAACTTATAGCATTATATGCATCAGCTCCGAATCATGTCTTTGGTCAAATGTTGGGTTTGCCCGGCTCCTATGTTTTGGTACCTTACGTTCCGCTCTATTGGCTAAGGTAGCGCTAGGAGAACTACTGCGATTGTGCCCCGGTTCTTCCGGGCTGAGCACCTCAGTAGAGAAAGCTAAAACTGACTGTCATGATAAGGCAAGAGACTGGTCGCTGTTCGGCGAGGTTTCTTTGAGTCCATAAAGACTTATGCCGCTTAGGGCGAGGGGCCGGCCCTGTCCGGCTTATAGGCGTGTATCGTGCCCCGAATTCGGCCTTCCGAATACCAGGGGCTTCACCGAAATTTAAAATTATAGAATTCTATGGATAAGTGAGAGTGATAAACCATTATTAGTCCGGTTGCCTTGTTCGTTGTGCTGAGCACCTCCCTCGAAGGACCCAAATATGGGAACAAGAGTGCTCAGGTTTATCCCGAACACCCCAGCACTCGTGGCATGGGGGCAGAAGCCGAGGACTAGCCATCTCTCAGATTGGATAAACAGTCCTAACAGAAGGTAATATTTTAAATTCAAACAAGCGTTGCATAGCGCATATGAAACAAGTTTTCATCATACAGGATCACACGAGCAAGTCTCATTCAAATATTTCATCTTTTGAACACTCATCCGCGATAAGACAAGCACCCGGCAGAACACCCTCATAGTACATCTTGGGGTGGCAGTGCTCCTTGCCCTCCGGCGGCCCCTCCTTGATCAGCTTCACGGCATCTAGCTTGACCCACTGCAATTTCACACGGGCAAAAGCCCGGCGTGCACCTTCAATCCAAACAGATCGCTTGACGACCTCCAGCTGCGGGCAGGCATCCACAAGCCACCTCACCAGGCCGAAGAAGCTGTTCGGAACGGCGTTGCCAGGCCACAGCCAAACTATAAAGCTCTTCAAGGCCGGATCGGCCGCCTTATGCAGCTCGACCATCTGCTTCAGCTGGTCGCTCATTGGAACCGGATGTTCGGCCTCAGCATACTGAGACCAGACTAGCTTCTCCGTCGAGCTTCCGTCCTCGGCCTGGTAAAATTGTGCGGCATCGGACACACTGCGGGGCAAATCTGCGAATGCTCCTGAAGAGCTCCGGATCCGGGTAAGTAATCGGTAATTCACTTTTACATGCTTGCTTTGCATATAGAAAGCCTTACCCGCTGCTATCGTCTTCATCGCGTCGATCTCTTGGAGGGCCTTTGGGCTTTGGCCTTGGCACTTTTTGCGCTCTCGAGGGCCGCGGCAAGCTCAGACTCCTGCGTCTTGTAGTCAAGCTCCAACGCCTCGTGCTTCGTCACGAGAGCCTGGAGCTCTTGCTGCACCTCGCCCACCCGAGCCTCGTGCTTCTCTCGCTCGGTGCGCTCCTGGGACGCTTTATCTTCGGCCTGGGTTAGCGCTTGCTTCAGGGTCGCCACCTCGGTCGTGGCCCCTGGCAAACATACAATGATCCTGTCATTTTTCAATCACGTCCTTTTTTATATATACACATCTATAGACAGGGTATTACTTACCCTTGTTATCCCCGAGCTGCCACTTGGTAAGGCCGAGCTCTTTCTAGACCCCTCGAGGGCCTACTTTAGTACGGCGACCTCCGCAGTCAGTGCGGTGGACGCCAGCAGCGAAGCCTGCATATGCATATTGACATACTTATATTAGACTCATGCGATATTATTTGATCCTCTGTTCGGCTTTTCTTTGTGAACACCGAACAAAGCATCAGGGGCTACTATCTATGCGGTAATATTTCTACTACATTTCAAAATACATACCTCGAAGCATGTTAGAAGGCTGGCACAGGCTTCAGTCAATCCGCTCCTGGCGGACTGAACCTTCTGGATCACCGCACTCATGATAGTGCGGTGCTCCTCGTCAATGGAAGCACTGCGAAGCGCTTCCAGCATATTGTCCGGCGCCTCTGGATGGACAGAGTTCACCGGCACAGGCGTCTTGCCCCTCTTAGAAGGAGGGTCCGGCACGGTGTTCGGCTGAGGGCCAAACTCGGAGCTCTCGGGGCCCCCGTCCCCTCAGCTCCCGGAGTCCGGAAGGTCGCCTAGAGGCGCCTCCGGGACTGTCTCCCCTCGATCCGGTGCCTCTTGAGACAACACCTCAGCGTCGTCAGCAGGACGAGGGGAGGTGGCGGTCGGGACTGGATCGCTATCCATGTCCGACGAGCCCAGGGAGCCGTCCGATGATACATTGATGCTGGTTCGCGGCGGCCTGCATAATCATGTTTGGTGTTAGGGAAAGCAGTGAGACAAAGGAATGCTATGAGTTACTCTAGTGTCCAAATACTTACGATCTCCCCGGGGTCTTGGCCTGGGGCAACCACTCGTCTTCGCCCTCGTCGGCGGCGGTGGAACTGTCCGGAAGGAGAGTCCTCCCCTTCTTGGACCCTCCAGCCTCCCCAGTTGGGGCGGCCTTCCTTTTCTTGTCTCCACCGCCTGGAGGGGGAGCATCTTCTTCTTCTTCCCTGTCTTCGGGGGAGGAGTGTGCCGCAGAGTTATCGGACGATCAGTCCAATAACACCTGGCGCCGGGAACTCTTTCGGGCTCCCTTGGCCTTCTTGGTCTTCTCCGGCACCTTGTAAGGAGCCGGAATCAGCATCTCCGTCAGGAGAGCGCTCGCAGTGTCTTCGGGTAAAGGGGCGGGACAGTTAATCTGCCCCGACATCTCCACCCAGTCCTATCAAAGGCAGGGAGATTAGACCCTACACATAATTAAGCTGGGGAAAATAAATAACCTACAGGACATATTGAACTCACCGGACGCGCTAGGCGCTTTGCAGTTAGTCCTCGGTCCTCAGCGAGAGAAGGGGGGACCTCGGCGCCCTTGAACAGCACCTTCCAGACGTCCTTGTGCATCGTGTCGAAGAGCTCGCTCAGAGTCTGGTGCTGGGCCGGCTCGAACTCCCACAAGGTAAAATCCCGTTGTTGACACGGGAGGATCCGGCGGATGAGCATAACTTGGATTATGTTGACAAGCTTGAGCTTCTTGCTCGCCATGCTCCGGATACATTTCTGGAGTCCATCCAGCTCCACCGATGAACCCCACGACAAGCCCTTCTCTTTCCAGGAAGTGAGCCGTGTTCGGAATCCGGATCGAAACTCAGGGGTTGCCGCCCATTTGGCGTCGCGTGGCTCGGTGAGGTAGAACCACGCCGATTGCCATCCCTTTATTGTCTCCACGAAGGAGCCTTCGAGCCATATGACATTGGGCATTTTGCCCACCATGGCTTCGCCGCATTCTGCTTGTTGGCCTCGTACTACCTTCGGCTTGATATTGAAGGTCTTTAACCACAGGCCGAAGTGAGGCCGGATGCGGAGGAAAGCCTCACACACGATGATGAACGCCGAAATGTTGAGGATAAAGTTCGGGGCCAGATCATGAAAGTCTAGCCCGTAGTAGAACATGAGACCACGGACGAATGGATGGAGGGGAAACCCTAGTCCGCGGAGGAAGTGGTGAAGGAAAACTACCCTCTCGTAAGGTTCCGGGGTAGGGACGATCTACCCCACAGCGGGCAGCCGATGCGCGATGTTCGCGGCTAAGTATCCGGCTCCGCGTAGTTTCTTGATGTCTCCCTCCGTGACAGTCCCGCTTCGGACATGGTTGGAGAAGGTTGAGGTGGAAGTGTGGACTTGGGCGCTAGAGCTCGAGTGTGCGAAAACGGATGAGCAAAGGAGGAAGAAGGCGTGGATAGAAAGGTGAATCCTTATCCCTTTATATGGGCAGACAAAACTAAGCGTCCCCACTTGCCTGATAAAACTCGCTTATCCCCCAAGCGCTGCAATTGATGGCGCGGTTGGGTTACCCACGCCCGTATTGATGAGAATCCCGTAATAAGGGGACACGATCTCTGCTTTGACAAGACGTGTCGAAAAACTGCCTCGCATTATGTGCGGGGCTGGTTAAAAGAAACAGTTCGAATAATCACTGGGCCATGACATAACGTTATGCTACCAAAGCAAGCCAGCAAATTAGATCTGCGAAAATATTATTCTCTCTACGATGGAATGTGGAACTTATTTTGCAGGGTCGGACACTATCCGTGTATTCAATTTCTTCTGTGATGTATTCGGAGAAGGAACCCGCCTTGCAATGCCGAAGACAATACTGCGCGCTGGACTCATCGTCATTGAAGCCTGGTTCAGGGGCTACTGAGGGAGTCCTGGATTAGGGGGTCTCCGGACAGCCGGACTATCTCCATTGGCCGGACTGATAGACTATGAAGATACAAGATTGAAGACTTCGTCTCGTGTCCAGATGGGACTCTACTTGGCGTGGAAGGCAAGCTAGGCAATACGTATATGGATATCTCCTCCTTTGTAACCGACCTTGTGTAACCCTAACCCTCTCCGGTGTCTATATAAACCGAAGGGTTTTAGTCCGCAGGACAACAATCATAACATACAATCATACCATAGGCTAGCTTCTAGGGTTTTAGCCTCTCTGATCTCGTGGTAGATCTACTCTTGTACCACCCATATCATCAATATTAATCAAGCAGGACGTAGGGTTTTACCTCCATCAAGAGGGCCCAAACCTGGGTAAAACATCGTTTCCCCTGGCTCCTGTTACCATCCGGCCTAGACGCATAGTTTGGGACCCCCTACCCGAGATCCGCCGGTTTTGACACCGACAAGGTGGCTCGGCTTTTGGCAGCTGAGTTTATCCATGAGATTTACCACTCCGAGTGGTTAGCTAATGTTGTAATGGTCCCAAAGAAGGACGACTCACTTCGCATGTGCATCGACTTCAAACATATCAATCGGGCCTGCCCGAAAGATCACTTCCTCTCCCTCGCATGGACCAGATAGTCGACTCAACTGCGGGGTGCGAGCGTTTGTCCTTTTTGGATGCCTACTCTGGGTACCACCAGATCCGTCTGTACGGACCCGACGAGATAAAAACATCTTTCATCACCCCATTTGGGTGCTTCTGTTATGTCACCATGCCATTCGGTTTGAAGAACGCTGGAGCCACATTCATGCGGATGATTCAGAAGTGCCTGCTCACTCAGACCAGTCAGAATGTGGAAGCATACATGGATGATATTGTGGTCAAGTCACGTAAAGGTTCCGACCTACTGACTAACCTTGCTGAAACCTTTGCCAACCTCAGAAGGTATGATATCAAGCTTAATCCATCAAAATGCACATTTGGAGTTCCAGTCGGAAAATTACTCGGTTTTCTCGTTTCCGAACGAGGGATCGATGCTAACCCAGAGAAAGTGGGTGCTATACTCCGGATGAAACGCCCTGTGCGTGTGCATGATGTCCAGAAGCTTACTGGTTGTTTGGCCGCCGTAAGTCAATTCATTTCTCGCCTCGGTGAAAAGGCACTGCCTCTTTACCGACTGATGAAGAAATCAGATAAGTTCGAGTGGACTCCTGAAGCTGATGCAGGATTTGCAGAGCTAAAAGCCCTGCTTTCCACCCAGCCAGTGCTTGCTGCCCCAATCAACAAAGAGCATTTACTGCTTTATATAGTACCCACTGGACAAGTCGTTAGTACAGTACTTACGGTCGAGCGGGAAGAAGAGGAAAAGGCTTATATAGTTTAGCGTCCGGTTTATTATATTTCTGAAGTTCTGACTTCGTCAAAGCAGAGATATCCACACTATCAGAAGCTTTCTTATGGGATTTACATGACCACGAAGAAGGTTGCACACTATTTCTTTGATCACTCTGTTACAGTCGCTAGCGACGCTCCATTGTCGGAGATTCTGCACAACAGAGATGCAACAGGCCGAGTGGCAAAATGGGCGATTGAACTCCTTCCTCTAGATATAAAGTTTGAGGCAAAGAAAGCTATCAAGTCCCAAGCAGTGGCAGATTTCCTCGCCGAGTGGATCGAACAACAACTGCCGACTCAAGTTCACTCGGAGCACTGGACCATGTTCTTTGATGGATCCAAAATGCTGAATGGTTCTGGCGCTGGGGTGGTACTGGTATCCCCCCGAGGAGACAAGCTCAGATACGTCCTCCAGATTCACTTCGGTTCCTCCAATAACAAAGCAGAATATGAAGCACTCCTATATGGGTTACGTATGGCCATTTCACTCGGCGTCCGTCGCCTCATGGTTTACGGTGACTCAGATTTGGTGGTCAATCAAGTGATGAAAGAATGGGACGGTAGAAGCTCAGCTATGACTGGTTACTGCAATGCGGTGAGGAAGTTGGAAAAGAAGTTTGAGGGGTTAGAACTCCATCACATACCCCGTCTGAAAAATCAAGCAGCCGATGACTTGGCAAAGATAGGTTCCAAGAGAGAAGCCCTTCCCAGCAATGTGTTTTTGGAACATATTCAAACACCGACAGTTCAGGAAGATCCTTTTACTCAAGAACCCCCGTAGCCTAAGAGCGCCACAGATCCGACTGAAGTCTAGGTCCCAGCCGTGGTCGATCTAATCATGGAGGTGCTGGTCATTACTCCCGACTGGACAGTGCCATACATTGCGTACATCCTTAGGAAGGAACTCCCAGAGGATGAAGAAGAGGCTCGACAGATCGTCCCTCGATCCAAGGCCTTTACTGTGATAAGAGGACAACTGTTCAGGGAAAGCGTGACTGGAGTCGGTCAGAGATGCATAACACCAGAAGAAGGTCGAATGATTCTCAATGACATTCACTCGGGGACCTATGGTCACCATGCGTCCTCTCGGGCCATCATGGCTAAAGCATACCGAGCCGGATTCTATTGGCCACGAGCAAATGAAATGGTGAAAGATATAGTCGACAGATGTGAAGGCTGCCAGTTTTACTCTGACATGTCTCACAAGTCAGCGTCAGCCCTAAAGACCATACCCCTCGTCTGGCCCTTCGCTGTTTGGGGATTGGATATGGTTGGACCACTGAGAACTGGTAGGAGCGGCTTCACTCATGTACTCGTAGCAGTCGACAAGTTTACCAAATGGATCGAAGCTAAACCTATCAAGAATCTTGAAGCCAACACCGCTGTCAGTTTTATCAGAGAATTGACATTCAGATATGGAGTTCCACACAGCATCATCACTGACAACGGGTCGAACTTCGATTATGATGAGTTTAGAGCTTTCTGCACTTCTCAAGGCACACGAGTCGACTATGCTTCAGTCGCTCACCCACAGTCGAACGGAAAAGCAGAAAGAGCGAATGGCCTAATTCTCAAAGGACCGAAACCCCGACTGATGCATGATCTCAAACACGCAGCAGGTGCTTGGGTCGATGAACTTCCATCAGTTCTTTGGGGTTTGAGGACAACTCCCAATCGATCGACTGGACAAACTCCCTTCTTTTTGGTCTATGGAGCCGAAGTTGTTCTTCCAAGTGACCTGCTCCACAACGCACCCCGAGTCGAGCTCTTCTCCGAAGAGGAAGCAGAGCAGGCCTGGCAAAGATTCAGTCGATCTCTTAGAGGAAGAAAGAGAGATGGCCTTGATCTGGTCGACCATTTATCAGCAAGACTTGCGTCGATTCCACGCCAGAGACGTGAGGGGTTGAACCTTTCAAGAGGGAGACCTAGTTCTTCGAGTGGATCAACAGAAACCACACAAGCTCGCCCCGGCTTGGGAAGGCCCCTTCATCATGACCAAAGTTCTCCACAATGGAGCATACCATCTTTACAGCGTTGAGCATCAGAAGGAGGAGCCATGGGCTTGGAACGCGGAGCTGCTTCGCCCCTTTTATACTTAAGCACTCATTCGAATAAAATGTAATAAGAAGCACCTTTGTAATTTGTTCGTCAAAGACAAGAGCTTTTCAGTCTTCTTGCATGATTGTTGTTGTTCTTATTTACCTCTGAACTACCCTAGTGGGTGGGCTTAGCCGCGAATCCGTTTCGCCTAAGTTCGAAAGAAAATCCTACTGAGTGATGAGCAAGCCTCTCACTCGGGAGGCTTAGCCGCTAATCCGTTTCGCCTAAGCTTGAAAGAAAATCCTACCGAGTGGTAAGCAATCCTCCCACTCGGGGGCTTAGCTGCAGTCCAGTACTCGCCTAAGTTTGTAAAATCCTACCGAGTGGAGAGCAATCCTCCCACTCGGGGGCTTAGCTGCAGTCCAGCACTCGCCTAAGTTTGTAAAATCCTACCGAGTGGAGAGGAATCCTCCCACTTGGGGGCTTAGCTGCAGTCCAGTACTCGCCTAAGTTTGTAAAATCCTACCGAGTGGTGAGCAATGCTCCCACTCGGGGGCTTAGCTGCAGTCCAGTACTCGCCTAAGTTTGTAAAATCCTATCGAGTGGTGAGCAATCCTCCCACTCGGGGGCTTAGCTGCAGTCCAGTACTCGCCTAAGTTTGTAAAATCCTACCGAGTGGAGAGCAATCCTCCCACTCGGGGGCTTAGCTGCAATCCACACTACAAAAAAAATACACTTCCGTGATGATACGCGTTTGTCACATTAGGTCGCTTTTTTTGTCATGCATGTACATCCATGACAAATTTATGACATAATCAAGATAGTCATACCTGTGCTGTCGTAGAAGTGTTCCATGACATTACCAAAATTATCATCACGGAAGTGTCAACTTCCATGACGATAAATCACGCGTCACAGAAGTGCTTTCGTCAAGGGTGTCCGACACGTGGCATCCACCGTAACGGAACACCGTTAAGCTATCAGGTCGGGTTTTGGATCCGATAACCCGTTAACAGCCCCGACCAATGGGGATTTTCCATGTGTAAAATCATCATTGGCTAGAGGAAACACGTGTCAGCTCATCAGTGAGTCAGATAGGCGCCTATGATATGTCGACACGTGGCACGGACCAACAGTGGCCCATTTAGCTTACAAAGCCGGCCCGTTTGACTTGGTCAAAAGTTAACGGGCTGGCCCATGAAAAGCCTGTTAACGGTCTCTTCGCCAATAGCCCATTTTACGACCCGTTAACTCACGGCCCGTTAGGCCCTAAAGGAAATCGGCCCAACAACGTCATCTGGGCTGTCGAATATAATACTAGCCCATTTCACTTTCGGCCCATGTATGGCCCACGACGTCTTTCGGCCCATATGAGGCCTTCGTATCTTTTGGCCCATTACAGGCCCAGGGTGACTCTAGCCCATAATGAACAGTAATTTTCTTTATACCCGTTAACGGCCCGTGATTTACATGGGCCGATTCCAGCCCGTGTTAGCTTTCGGCCTATTGACGGCCCATACGTTCTTGGGCTCCTTTTCGGCCCTTGATTACTTCTGGTCCGTTACTGGCCTGTTCCCCTAATGGGCCAAATTTGGGCCATGGCAAGAGTCGGCCCGTTACTGGCCTGTTCCACAAATGAGCCAAATTTGGCCCATGGCAAGAGTCGGCCCGTTACTGGCCTGTTACCCTAATGGGCCAAATCCGGCCCATGGCAAGAGTCGGCCCGTTTCTGGCCTGTTAACCCGTTGCGTCGTTTTTGGCCCGTCCTATATTCTGGCCCATTAACGACCCGTTATGCCTGTGACAGAATTAAGCCTTTGCTGTCCTACGGCCTGTTAACGGCCTGTTACCGTGCTAGGCCGATACCAATTACGCCCGATTATGGCCCATGTATACCCATTTATCCGACGGCCCGAGGCCCATCGATTACAGGCCCATTTATCGACGGCCTGTAGGAGACCCATGGATCCTACGGCCCGTATATGGCCCATGGTAGTTGCGGCCACTAGCAAACCAGGGAAAAGAAGACTAGGAAATAAGTAAGGCCGAAGCTAACGCTAGGCTATTAAGGCGATTGCACATATTACATCCACTCGGCATCAAAGATCGCCACCAGTGCAAATATAGGGAACACCCTACACTATACAAAAATGGCTTGCTGTTTTCTTCAGGCGGTGGCTGCACGTTAAGAATAAATTTTGTATCGCACAAAAACAAATTACAACTATATAACAAAAGGAATGTTGGCATAAAACTTAACAGTCTAGCAGATAAATGCACCACCAGAAGTTCAGAAGCTTAGTTCATTTGACCTGACTGCTATGTTTTCATGCTGTATTGTCCGATGGAGCACCATAACCCTCGCCTTCATTTCCCCTAGGCTCCCGAACAACATAGCAAATGTCTGATAGTCTGGTTTCAAAACCATGCATATCTTGCCGACATTGAGCAATGTTTCTCCTTGTTTCACAAAGGGTCTCTGTTAGGGAATGGACTTGTGTCTGGAGCGCAGATACAACAATGCTTTGAGCTTGCATATCTAGACCATGAGGCAGTTTGGACGATATTTCCTTAACAACCAACCCAGTATTATGCAGGAATGTGCTTTTGGCACTGTTAGTGGACAGGTACTGACCCACTGCAGTAAGAGCTAACATTGCGGTTATAGTTGCCTCGCCACCTTCAGAAGGTAGCGGTTCCACCATTTTTTCCATAGCTCACTGAAAAGTTGAGGTTAAGGAGGCAGCAAAACCAAACAAAATAGCTTTGGTCTATATACAGAACTTATTCTGGTGAACCCATGTAAAATATTAGTTGTATTTTATTGCAAAGTACATAATAAAACCAGGTTCCAAACATATGACCATGTACCATCGCTAATGTATTGTCTATTTCTTCACATTGTATTGAGGCCTAAGGATAAAGAGACGAAGTTTATAATACGGTAAGCATAGTATGACATCATTCATATCACAAAACAACTGAGAACAGACAAACAGGCAATTGTAACATTGTGTGGGCAAGTCCAGCACGGAACTAGATTATGGGTCAAGATCAAATGAACATCACTCCTCTCTTTTAAACCTTGTAAGGTGCAATGATACGCTAAGACAATTGTGTATAAAATTGAAAAGAGTAATAGACATTGGCTGCAAACCATGCAGTTCAAGGCACAAGTCAGAGTAAGTAGTAGTTAAAAGGCATGAGGATTAAGGACTTACAACAGCAGCTTTGACTGGTGTAGTCATGCCCTTCTTCTTGCTGGTGTGACAGTCCTTGAAGATTTCCACAACATTTGGTTCAGGTACTTTTTGGTCCTTGCGGGCTTTCCTCTGCATTTGGAACAAGTCAATATAGATCTGGTAATATGGTACAGCGAAAAGAGTGAAACAACAGCTAATTACAAGAGCCTCGCACTGTGCAATATAGCTACGAGATCCTGTCGTCTGTTGGAATTTCACTTTTGTACGGTTGGCCTTGTTCTTTGAACAGTTCACCTACAAGAAGATAGATTTATGTGGCACATGCGTAAATAGGACTTCAACATGTGATCTGATGACATATACATAATGTACCTGATACTTCAGATCAGACCAGTGTTTAACGAGGCCTCTCCAGTCTTCATTAGATATATTTTCCACTGGAGATGTTTGGGCAAGTTCACTGTTAGCCTTTTCCTTCAAAGTGAGTTTTCCTCAATTTATACCGATACTGTCGCAGAGCAGACTTGAAAACATGGGTGCAAGCTTGTCTGGTTGCATCATCTTGGCTATCCAACTTGAACCTCATCTGTTGAAAATTATGGGAGTCTCATTATCAACAACCTAGAAAGTATTGGACATAGCAAGACAATATTACTAGTTTCCATACATAACCATACTTACAGATAAATGGTCGAGGAAGATGTTGAACTAGGTTTCGTCTTTGCCATTCCTGTACTGAATCCATGTTGGGAGGATACGTACATGACACTTAACAGCAACCGCTGCCTCTGATACTAACTTGGCTGACTCTGTAGCATCACGTGGCCTTTTAAAACCTGCCTCAAAACGGATCTCCATTCTTTCTCCTCTAGATTTCGTTAACCTATCAAGCATTATCCCTGATGTTTGTTTCCTCTTGCGCCTAGGTGCTAGTCCAACAACAAACATAGGAAGTGTTAGTGTGCATCAAACTGTGAAACTACATATAAAGAAGCATGCAACTGTAACTTGACTCCAGCAACTACCTTCTTGCTATTGAAGCTCACAAGGTTCATCTGATATTGCCAACTCGTCTTGTGTCAAGAGTGCTTGGGAAGTAGTGTCGGGTGGCAAGAGAGCTTGGGAACGTGCTGCTAGCTCAGTTGACGCACGAGTACGTCATGCAGCTGGTAGTACTGTGGTAGGTGTTGCAAGAACTAGGGCTGTCTCTGCTTGTTTGGTGGCAGCTATTTGTTTCTGTTTGTATTTTTTTGCAACTCGTGTAGCATGGGATGCCGTGTTTGTAGAATTTTCTGCTGGACTTTGACCTTCTATTGCACCATCAGTACTAGCAGAATTTGCAGGATTCATCCGCTTCTCATTCCCTGCCATTCTGTGTTTCTTCGTCTTTCTCTGTGCCATGTTAAGTCAACACGACAAGAAAAACGAATAAAAATTTAGTTCTTCAGAACAAATTGATGCGTGATGCGGACGAACTGAACTTTGATGTTAGACAACCACATGATAGGAGGATGTAATATGTATGAAAAACAGGACGGAAGAGATAACCAGAACTATGATGTGTAAACTAAGAAGAAGACATTTCACCAAATTAGAAGCAATGCAATGGAAGGTAGACACCATATGAAAGATGCTACAAATATCGCTCTGCCAAGTTAATAGTGTCTCATCATAAATGGCGTTTAAACAAATGTGAAGCAGTACAAGAAATAAATCATATGCAAGATGCAAACAACATCACACTACCATGTTAGAGGTCTCTCGTCATTAGTGCCATTGCATACTCACAGCATTGCATATTCACAACTTATGATGTGTAAACTAAGGAGAAGGCATTTCAACAAATTAGAAGCAATGAAAGCTAGACACCATATGAAAGATGCAACGAATATCACTCTACCAAGTTAAAACTGTCTCGTCATAAGTGCCATTTCAACAAATTAGTAATACAAGCTAGAAAAGAATGTGAGATGTAACCTATATCACACTTCGAAGTCAAACATGTCTTATGATAAGTGATTGTTGCAGGTTACACAACAGTAGTAATTTGATGTAAGAACATGGTGTGATAGACAGATATTGTATGTTCTAGAAACAGGAACACGTGTCTTATTCAAGTATAATGTGTAAAGTAAGCAGATGGAATTCAACAAAATTAGAAGCAATACAAGCTAGACATCACACATAACATGCAACCACATATAACAGTGCCAAGTTAGAGGGAACACCGGTGATGCTTGAAAGTGCTAGTGATCGACTAGAGGGGGGTGAATAGGCGTTTTTTCAGAAAGTCTTCAAAACATGGGAGTTTCAAAGACAAACGATAGAAATAAACCTATTACCATGCAGCGGAAGGTAGACTACACTAAGAAAACCATAGTCAAGTATTCAATGAAGTGAAAGCACAATGACTAATGGCAGCTAGGCAGTATAGATCAGGTAGGAAGATAGTATGAAGCCAATCAGAACAAGCAGTCACTCAGTGAAGACAAAAGATAATGCAAACAGACAATGACTTCACAAGGACCAACTGTAAATAAAGAGATGGGAAGGATAGAACCAGTGACTCGTTGAAGGCAATGATTTGTTGGACCAGTTCTAGTTGCTGTGACAACTGTATGTCTGGTTAGGGAGGCTGAGATTTAACTCAGAAGACCGTGTCTTCACCTTATTCCCTTTGAGCTAAGGACACCCAGTCCTCGCGCAATCACTCTGGTAAGTCTTCAAGGCAGACTTCCAAACCTTCACAGACTTCATTCACCGGCAATCCACAATGACTCTTGGATGCTCAGAACGCGATGCCTAACCGGCTGGAGGATTCACAGTCCTCAAGTGTAATAAGTCTTTAGATCACACAGACAGGACGACTTAAGTGATGCCTAACACTCTTTGGCTCTGGGTGTTTAGGGCTTTATCCTCGCAAGGAATTCTCTCTCAAAGGCTTCAAAGTGGGTTGCTCTCAAACGACAAAAGCCGTACACTAACTCTGAGTAGCCAACCGTTTATGGTTGTAGGGGTGGGCTATTTATAGCCACTAGGCAACCCGACCTGATTTTTCCGAAATGACCCTGGGTCGCTAAGGAACTGACACATGTTCCAACGGTCAGATTTCAAACACACACGTCAACTTTACTTGGGCTACAAGCAAAGCTGACTTATCCAACTCTGGATAAGATTTGTTCTCATAGTCTTCGCTCGAAGACATAGGATTTTGGTTAAGCATCACTTCAGTCATTCTGACTGGTTCTCTTGGACCCCACTTAACAGTACGGTGGTTCCTATGACTCAACGAAGAAGAAAAAAGAACGACGAAACAACTAAGTCTTCGCGCTCCATAGTCTTCACACGATGTCTTCTCTTGTCATAGTCTTCAATGTGAATGTCTTCACATCCCACCTTTGACTTCAATGTCTTCATACATTTTTAGGGGTCATCTCTGGCAGGAAAACCGAATCAATGAGGGACTTCTACCTGTGTTATCCTGCAATTCTCACAAACACATTAGTCCCTCAACCAGGTTTGTCGTCAATACTCCAAAACCAACTAGGGGTGGCACTAGATGCACTTACAATCTCCCCCTTTTTGGTGATTGATGACAAACTGGTTGAAGTTTTCAACGGGGAATAAAATATGTGAAATTGTAAAGGATAGGGTATTGTCTTCATAAGTTGCAAAGGCTCCCCCTGAAGATGTGCATATAAGTAATTTTCTCTTGGAATGCAAATGCACATGGCATGTTGTACTTGTGGAGATCCTCTTCAACCTATGATGACAATTCATCATGCATGATATGATGTAACGAAAATAATGACATGCATAATGAAAAATGAACGTCTGCAAAATGACCTAAGTGCGGAATTTATCATCACACATGCGGAATTTATCATCGCATCACAGAATAGCAAATAAGTAACACACGACCATCGAGTTTAAGTGTTACAACTCAAAGAACCAAATATATCGAAAAACAAGCAAGAGTTGTAAGCACTTGGAAAAAGTAGCAAAAGGTAAAGCAACCACCCATATGGACCCGCTTGAAGACTATCAACTCATATGCTTCTCCCCCTTTTGTCAGTAAGGACCAAAAAGGTTTGAAGACATAGAGCGCCTACTCGTTCCCATGAGGTGCAAGCGAGGCAGCAGAGTCGTTGTTGAGGTCCGGTGGTGCAGAAGAGCTTGGTGCAGTGTTGACACACGCTGAAGTTGGAGGAGGTGAAGTTACATCATCTTGGTCATCAATGACTCTGGCATTCACTGTCACAGCTGAGGACGAATAGTCAGAGTCTTCAAGTGAGGGAGTCCGACGCAAGTGAGCATTCCTGGGAGGAGTTGAGTCAAACTTGAATCGTTCGGTGAAGCCATCGTCTTGCAGATCAGCTTCAACACTAAGCAATGTCAAACTCTTCCACAACCTCCGACAGGTTTCATGAGTGACAAAGGCATTCTTGGTGGCAAGATTGCGAATGCGGTTGACATCCACCAAGAGGCTTTGCATCTTATGCTTAAGCAAGTCGTGATGTTTGTCCTATTTCTGGTGTAGCGCAACGAGAAGCTCTCGGTCATTGAGAACATGAGAACGCCTCCGAGGCCTTTGCGCAATTGTGCTTCCTGTGGCGTCAGTTTGAGCACGAGGGGCATGTGTGTTGCTAGCGAGGGGATAAACACGAGAAACTGCTTGAACTCCTTCGATAGGCTGGGTGAAGCTTTGGTGATCAACATTGTGAAGATAAATGGGATCCTTAGCAGGCTCTGGGTAAATAGATTCAACAGACAGATCAACCCCTGGCAAGAAGACAAGATGATTGCGCGCAGACGGATGATAGTTGATTGCAGAGTGAAGCTTGATAAGGCGCATTACCCATGGAGCATAAAACTTTAGACCAAAAATGTCAGAGCCTGATGCAGCCAACTGCCTGATGAAGAAGTCTTGAGCATTGAAGCTGATGCCATTGAAGATATAGAAGACCAAAGTCTTAATTGCTCCTTCAATCTGCACTGTAGATGAATGTCCTTTGACGGGCCATAGAGTTTTTCTGATGATATGATAAATGGTGCGAGGCAGATACTCTAGGTCTTCAACAAGGAATTCAGATGGGTAGTCAGCATCATGAGGCAAAGGTTTCATCATGCTCAACATTTGGCTCATGTTGGGTTCTGGCTTCTGAAAGATGCTCTCCAAAGCATTCTAGTGTTGTTGACAACCTGGTTCATAGTATTCACCAGGAGTGGGCATGCCTGTGAGCTCAATGATATCAAGAGCTTTAGCTTCATGATGGACATTGCCTATCATCCACTCGAGGACCCAAGTCTTTGGATCCCTGTTGTAGCCTCGAATGTGAAGAGTTGCATAGAACTCTAGCAGAAGCTCTTCATTCCAGTGTTCCTTATCTGTGACAAACTGCAGCAGTCCAGCGTCTCTAAAACAATCCAATGCTTCTTCAAGGCAGGGCAGGCCAGCTATGGCTTCAGTGTTGAGAGCATATGTGGAAATATGTGCCCTTGATTGTATAAGACGCAGGAATAGTAGCTGCGCTACTGATAGCTCCAGAACCGATCTGATGAAATGCGAGGTTTGATATCAGGGTTCTTGGCGCTGTTGAAGAAGGTGTTATGTGGCACGAAGCCATTCACATTGAAGACCCCAGGGGAAGTTGCAGTGCCTGGGAATCGTGGAAGTCTTGGCTTGGGCTTCTAGACGGGAGGACTGTGCTCGACATGATAGTCAAATTGTGGACCTACCGCAGGTGGAGGAGTCAGAATGGGCCATCAGACCATAACAGGCTGACCATGATCAAATGCCAGCTCAATGGTGTGAGGTCTTGGAGGGGGAACATGAGCATTGGCATTGTCGTTGATCTGGGCTTCAGGGGCCACATTGGCTTCAGGTGCTTCAGTATTGGCTTCGAGCATTGCAGTGGCTTCAGGTGCTTGTACTTCTGGCACCGCAGTAGCTTCAGGCGCCACATTAGCTTCAGCCATGACAACGTCATTGGCTTCAGTGTTGATGTTGGTGGCGGCCTCAGGATTGTTAACCTCCACTTCAGAAGCTGGAGGGTCGGACATGTTCTGCTCGAGAACAATATCTTGGTGGGATGGGGGTGTAGCAACTCTTCCTACTTCAACTCTTGGTTCTTCTCTTTCATCGGCTGATGCAGCCGGAATGTCTTCAGCGGTTTTGGCTTCAGACTTTGACATGTGCACAGTGGGAGTGACTTGGGGCCTAGGTCCTTTGCGAAGCCTGCGTAATGCTAGCGACGATTGCAGAGATGGAGTTTGGTGGGCCTCAAAGTCATCGTCATCTTACACGGGTGAGGTTACTTATGGTTGGGGAGAACTTGGGGTGTCTTGTCATTGTGGGTGATCAGCCCACGATGCATCCTGAGCAGTTGGCATCAGAGGATGACCAATGCTGATGAGTTAGCTGTGCGTGAGCACATGCGATGATACCAACTGGTGCTCGATCTAAGGAAGGACTTCATCATCTTCAACATTGTCGTGACGACCAATGTCTTCAGCTGCGGTGGGGTCAACAGCTGGATTGCCTTCAGCTTCATGAGCCTCTGTGGAAGCAGGCTCATGAACTACCACTTGGCGTTCTTGATTTTCAGACGCAGGACGAGCCACTGAGATTAGCTCGACCACAAGGGGCTTTGTGGGAGCAGCCCGATCCCTCTTCTTGGTTTTGCGTTTCTTAGTTGGAGGAGCATCATTAGTGGTGGCCTTAGTTTTGCGCTTTCTGGCTTCGGCTTCAGCTGCCCTTGTTTTCTTCAGTCCTGAAGCCACTGTGGGGACCTTAGGCTTCGAGCCTGTCATACTGGCTGGGAAGACAGTTGGATGTACTTCCTGCCTTGGTTCTTCGGGTTCTGCCACAGCTGGCTTCTTCTTCTTCTTGGCCGCCATTCTGGGGTAGATGCCTGGTCGCCCCAAAGCCTTGCGCTTTTCAGCTTCATTGTATCCCTGAGCACATTTAGCAGCAAGATCCTTCATGCACTCACAGGAACCTTTGGCTTCTTCGCGTTTGGTTCGGAATGCTTCCTTGAGCTCATGCATCATGACCTGGAAGTTCTGAATATCTTCAACAATGAGCTTGGCCATATGCTTCTTGAACTGAGCCTTTTCATAATCTATCTTATGCTTCAGCTCAACAATCTTCTGAGCTAGAGCCAGCTCAGCAGCAATGGCTCTGTGGAAGGCGACGCTAAGGCCAATGGGAAGTTGAAGATCATCAAAGCTAACATTTGGGCTGTCAAACCACTCATCAATGAACGTGTTGATGATTTCAACATCAAAGAGAGGAAGGTCATTGAAGATTTCTCCCTCTTGCTTGCTCTTGGTCAACTGCTCAAGAGCGTCATCGCCAAGGTCGTCGTCGCTGGACAGATCAATGGCGTCATCCTCGTTGCGCAGAACAGCAGCAGGGGTCAGTGCTTGGCTGGTGGGTTGCATGGGCATCTTCACTTTGGAGGGCTTGGAGATGCGTGACAGATCTTCAGACTACACACTGTGTTCAGGAGGTGCAGTGGCCAGAGGCTTCGCCTGTGAAACCTTTGGTGCTGAGGAAGGCTTCGAAGCTTTAGGTTTCTTTAGCTTCTTTGGCTTCGGTGGTGCAGGCGCTTCGTCAGAATCAGCGTCGTCTGCAGGTTCATCCACGGCGGTTCCTTGAACCATAATATGAGTGATGAGACCTTCTAGGTTGTAGAAGGGCCCAACAAGATTGGGTTCAGCTTCGCGTGAGCCATCAGCACGAGGAGCAGAGGGACCTGGATTGAAGTCCAATCCCCACGACTTCTTGTTTTCTTTGGCCAAGTTCCTGGCAAACTAAAGGTTGCGCTTGAACAGATTGTCGTCACGACACCATAGCAATGACGATGGGTCTGCATCTGCAGGCTGTGGTCCACGGACCATGCAGGAATAGAAGCCTTGTTCAATGGCTTCAGCTCTGGACCTGGGTTGAAGATTTCTGTATAGGATGTCTCCCCACGGTCGCTTGATGGCATTCTTCTCAGCATACTCCTGGGTCACGAACCTGTACTTGAACCATTGTTCTGCCCAATATCTGCGAATCCATTGGATTCGAGTTTTCCGCTGATTGTAGTCCTCCTCCGGATTTGTTTTGTATAGCTCATAGAGGTCAGGAGGCAGATCTCTTGAGGTGTTACCACGGTGCTGTCTGCCACCCTTCCTTGCAGATTTTTTTGGTGCCATGAAGTTTAGACTGAAAGGCTTCAAAGCTGTCTAAGTTTTCCATCTACTGGTCAGACAAGAACTGGCTTCAGGAGAATTTATATGATGCTGTAAGAATTCTGCAAATGAATGCAGACTATGAGAACCAAGGGATTCTCCCACGGACATGTACCTGTGGCAGCATTAAAGGTGCGAGGGAAGGGGAAGAGGTCATATGCATTCTCAAAAGATTTTGAAGATAAATCAGTTTAGAAGACATTGACCTCATAGTGCGAAGATATTCACTCATAGATAGAGAGTTGGTTCCAGATTTGTACGAATCCACGAATAAGTACAAGTGAGGAATCTAACTATTTTGTGAAGCATAAGTGAACATACTAAAGGAAATATGCCCTAGAGGCAATAATAAAGTTATTATTTATTTCCTTATATCATGATAAATGTTTATTATTCATGCTAGAATTGTATTAACCGGAAACATAATACATGTGTGAATACATAGACAAACAGAGTGTCACTAGTATGCCTCTACTTGACTAGCTCGTTAATCAAAGATGGTTATGTTTCCTAACCATGAACAAAGAGTTGTTATTTGATTAACGAGGTCACATCATTAGTAGAATGATCTGATTGACATGACCCATTCCATTAGCTTAGCACCCGATCGTTTAGTATGTTGCTATTGCTTTCTTCATGACTTATACATGTTCCTATAACTATGAGATTATGCAACTCCCGTTTACCGGAGGAACACTTTGGGTACTACCAAACGTCACAACGTAACTGGGTGATTATAAAGGAGTACTACAGGTGTCTCCAATGGTAGATGTTGGGTTGGCGTATTTCGAGATTAGGGTTTGTCACTCCGATTGTCGGAGAGGTATCTCTGGGCCCTCTCGGTAATGCACATCACATAAGCCTTGCAAGCACTACAACTAACATGTTAGTTGTGAGATGATGTATTACGGAACGAGTAAAGAGACTTGCCAGTAACGAGATTGAACTAGGTATTGGATACCGACGATCGAATCTCGGGCAAGTAACATACCGATGACAAAGGGAACAACGTATGTTGTTATGCGGTCTGACCGATAAAGATCTTCGTAGAATATGTGGGAGCCAATATGGGCATCCGGGTCCCGCTATTGGTTATTGACCGGAGACGTGTCTCGGTCATGTCTACATTGTTCTCGAACCGTAGGGTCCGCACGCTTAACGTTACGATGACAGTTATTATGAGTTTATGCATTTTGATGTACCGAAGGTTGTTCGGAGTCCCGGATGAGATCACGGACATGACGAGGAGTCTCGAAATGGTCGAGACGTAAAGATTGATATATTGGAAGCCTATGTTTGGACATAGGAAGTGTTCCGGGTGAAATCGGGATTTTACCGGAATACCGGGAGGGTTACCGGAACCCCCCGGGAGACTAATGGGCCTATTGGGCCTTAGTGGAAAAAGAGAAAAGGGGCAGCCCATAGCTGGCCGGCGCCCCCCTTTCCCCAAGTCCTAGTAGGACTAGGAGAAGGGGCCGGCCCCCCCTCTCTCTCCTTTTTCCCCGAGAGTCCTAATTGGATTAGGATTGGAGGGGGGAGTCCTACTCCCGGTGGGAGTAGGACTCCCCCTGCGCCTCCCTCTCCCTGGCCGGCCGGCCCCCCTTCCTCCAACCTTTATATACGGGGGTAGGGGACACCCCAAGACACACAAGTTGATCCTTGAGATCGTTCCTTAGCCGTGTGCGGTGCCCCCTGCCACCAAATTCCACCTCGATCATACCGTTACAGTGCTTAGGCGAAGCCCTGCGTCGGTAGTACATCAAGATCGTCACCACGCCGTCGTGCTGACGGAACTCTTCCTCGATGCTTTGCTGGATCGGAGCGCGAGGAACGTCATCGAGCTGAACGTGTGCTAAGAACTCGGAGGTGCCGGAGTAACGGTGCTTGGATCGGTCGGATCGGGAAGAAGACGTACGACTACTTCCTCTACGTTGTGTGATCGCTTCCGCAGTCGGTCTGCGTTGGTACGTAGACAACACTCTCCCCTCTCGTTGCTATGCATCACCATGATCTTGCGTGTGCGTAGGAAAATTTTCGAAATTACTACGTTCCCCAACAGTGGCATCCGAGCCTAGGTTTTATGGTTTGATGTTATTTGCATGAGTAGAACACAAGTGAGTTGTGGGCGATACAAGTCATACTGCCTACCAGCATGTCATACTTTGGTTCGGCGGTATTGTTGGGTGAGACGATCCGGACCAACCTTACGCGTACTCTTACGCGAGACCGGTTCCCTCGACGTGCTTTGCACATAGATGGCTCGCGGAAGACTGTCTCTCCAACTTTAGTTGAACCAAGTGTGACTACGCCCGGTCCTTGAGAAGGTCAAAACGGAGTCTATTTGATGAACTATCGTTGTGGTTTTGATGCGTAGGTGAGATGAGTTCTTACTTAAGCCCGTAGCAGCCACGTAAAAACTTGCAACAACAAAGTAGAGGACGTCTAACTTGTTTTTGCAGGGTATGTTGTGATGTGATATGGTCAAGGCATGATGCTGATTTTATTGTATGAGATGATCATGTTTTGTAACCAAGTTATCGGCAACTGGCAGGAGCCATATGGTTGTCGCTTTATTGTATGCAATGGAATCGCGATGTAATGCTTTACTTTATTACTAAATGGTGGTGATAGTCGTGGAAGCATAAGATTGGCGAGACGACAACGGTGCTACGATGGAGATCAAGGTGTCGCGCCGGTGACAATGGTGATCATGACGGTGCTTCGGAGATGGAGATCACAAGCACAAGATGATGATGGCCATATCATATCACTTATATTGATTGCATGTGATGTTTATCCCTTTTATGCATCTTATCTTGCTTTGATTGATGGTAGCATTATAAGATGATCTCTCACTAAAATTATCAAGAAGTGTTCTCCCTGAGTATGCACCGTTGCCAAAGTTCGTCGTGCCCAGACACCACGTGATGATCGGGTGTGATAAGCTCTACGTCCAAACACAACGGGTGCAAAACAATTGCACACGCAGAATACTCAGGTTATACTTGACGAGCCAAGCATATACAGATATGGCCTCGGAACACGGAGACCGAAAGGTCGAGCGTGAATCATATAGTAGATATGATCAACATAACGATGTTCACCATTGAAAACTACTCCATCTCACGTGATGATCGGTTATGGTTTAGTTGATTTGGATCACGTGATCACTTAGAAGATTAGAGGGATGTCTATCTAAGTGGGAGTTCCTAAGTAATTTGATTAACTGAACTTAAACTTATCATGAACTTAGTACCTGATAGTATCTTGCTTGTTTATGTTGATTGTAGATAGATGGCTCGTGCTATTGTTCCGTTGAATTTTAATGCGTTCCTTGAGAAAGCAAAGTTGAAAGATGATGGTAGCAATTACACGGACTGGGTCCATAACCTGAGGATTATCCTCATTGCTGCACAGAAGAATTACGTCCTGGAAGCACCGCTGGGTGACAGGCCTGCTGCTGGAGCAATGCCAGATGTTATGAACGTCTGGCAGAGCAAAGCTGATGACTACTCGATAGTTCAGTGTGCCATGCTTTACGGCTTAGAATCGGGACTTCAACGACGTTTTGAACGTCATGGTGCGTATGAGATGTTCCAGGAGTTGAAGTTAATATTTCAAGCAAATGCCCGAATTGAGAGATATGAAGTCTCCAATAAGTTCTATAGCTGCAAGATGGAGGAGAACAGTTCTGTCAGTGAGCATATACTCAAAATGTCTGGGTATAATAATCACTTGATTCAGATGGGAGTTAATCTTCCAGATGACTGCGTCATTGACAGAATTCTCCAATCACTGCCACCAAGCTACAAGAGCTTCGTGATGAACTATAATATGCAAGGGATGAACAAGACTATTCCCGAGCTCTTCGCAATGCTGAAAGCTGCGGAGGTAGAAATCAAGAAGGAGCATCAAGTGTTGATGGTTAGCAAAACCACTAGTTTCAAGAAAAAGGGCAAAGGGAAGAAGAAGGGAAACTTCAAGAAGAACAGCAAGCAAGTTGCTGCTCAGGAGAAGAAACCCAAGTCTGGACCTAAGCCTGAAACTGAGTGCTTCTACTGCAAGCAGACTGGTCACTGGAAGCGGAACTGCCCCAAGTATTTGGCGGATAAGAAGGATGGCAAAGTGAGCAAAGGTATATGTGATATACATGTTATTGATGTGTACCTTACTAGAGCTCGCAGTAGCACCTGGGTATTTGATACTGGTTCTGTTTACTAATATTTGCAACTCGAAACAGGGACTACGGAATAAGCGGACACTAGCAAAGGACGAGGTGACGATGCGCGTGGGAAACGGTTCCAAAGTCGATGTGATCGCGGTCGGCACGCTACCTCTACATCTACCTTCGGGATTAATATTAGACCTAAATAATTGTTATTTGGTGCCAGCGTTGAGCATGAACATTATATCTGGATCTTGTTTGATGCGAGACGGTTATTCATTTAAATCAGAGAATAATGGTTGTTCTATTTATATGAGTAATATCTTTCATGGTCATGCACCTTTGAAGAGTGGTCTATTCTTATTGAATCTCGATGATAGTGATACACATATTCATAATATAGAAGCCAAAAGATGCAAAGTTAATAATGATAGTGCAACTTATTTGTGGCACTGCCGTTTGGGTCATATCGGTGTAAAGCGCATGAAGAAACTCCATACTGATGGGCTTTTGGAACCACTTGATTATGAATCACTTGGTACTTGCGAACCGTGCCTCATAGGCAAGATGACTAAAACACCGTTCTCCGGTACTATGGAGAGAGCAACAGATTTATTGGAAATCATACATACCGATGTATGTGGTCCGATGAATATTGAGGCTCGTGGCGGATATCGTTATTTTCTCACCTTCACAGATGATTTAAGCAGATATGGGTATATCTACTTAATGAAACATAAGTCTGAAACATTTGAAAAGTTCAAAGAATTTCAGAGTGAGGTTGAAAAACATCGTAACAAGAAAATAAAGTTTCTACGATCTGATCGTGGAGGAGAATATTTGAGTTACGAGTTTGGTGTACATTTGAAAAATTGTGGAATAGTTTCGCAACTCACGCCACCCGGAACACCACAGCGTAATGGTGTGTCCGAACGTCGTAATCATACTTTACTAGATATGGTGCGATCTATGATGTCTCTTACTGATTTACCGCTATCGTTTTGGGGTTATGCTTTAGAGACGGCCGCATTCACGTTAAATAGGGCACCATCAAAATCCGTTGAGACGACACCTTATGAACTATGGTTTGGCAAGAAACCAAAGTTGTCGTTTCTTAAAGTTTGGGGCTGCGATGCTTATGTGAAAAAGCTTCAACCTGATAAGCTCGAACCCAAATCGGAGAAATGTGTCTTCATAGGATATCCAAAGGAAACTATTGGATACACCTTCTATCACAGATCCGAAGGCAAGACTTTTGTTGCTAAATTCGGAAACTTTCTAGAGAAGGAGTTTCTCTCGAAAGAAGTGAGTGGGAGGAAAGTAGAACTTGACGAGGTAACTATACCTGCTCCCTTATTGGAAAATAGTACATCACAGAAAACTGTTTCTGCGACACCTATACCAATCAGTGAGGAAGCTAATGATGATGATCATGAAACTTCAGGACAAGATACTACTGAACCACGTAGATCAACCAGAGTGAGATCCGCACCAGAGTGGTACGGTAATCCAGTTCTGGAAGTCATGCTACTAGATCATGATGAACCTACGAACTATGAAGAAGCGATGGTGAGCCCAGATTCCGCAAAGTGGCTTGAGGCCATGAAATCTGAGATGGGATCCATGTATGAAAACAAAGTATGGACTTTGGTTGACTTGCCCGATGATCGGCAAGCAATTGAGAATAAATGGATCTTCAAGAAAAAGACTGACGCTGACGGTAATGTTACTGTCTATAAAGCTCGACTTGTCGCGAAAGGTTTTCGACAAGTTCAAGGGGTTGACTACGATGAGACCTTCTCACCCGTAGCGATGCTTAAGTCCGTCAGAATTATGTTAGCAATTGCCGCATTTTATGATTATGAAATATGGCAGATGGATGTCAAAACTGCATTCCTGAATGGATTTCTGGAAGAAGAGTTGTATATGATACAACCAGAAGGTTTTGTCGATCCAAAAGGAGCTAACAAAGTATGCAAACTCCAGCGATCCATTTATGGACTGGTGCAAGCATCTCGGAGTTGGAATAAACACTTTGATAGTGTGATCAAAGCATTTGGCTTTATATAGACTTTTGGAGAAGCCTGTATTTACAAGAAAGTGAGTGGGAGCTCTGTAGCATTTCTGATATTATATGTGGATGACATATTGCTGATTGGAAATGATATAGAATTTCTGGATAGCATAAAGGGATACTTGAATAAAAGTTTTTCAATGAAAGACCTCGGGGAAGCTGCTTACATATTAGGCATAAAGATCTCTAGAGATAGATCAAAACGCTTAATTGGACTTTCACAGAGCACATACCTTGACAAGATTTTGAAGAAGTTCAAAATGGATCAAGCAAAGAAAGGGTTCTTGCCTGTGTTACAAGGTGTGAAGTTGAGTCAGACTCAATGCCCGACCACTGCAGAAGATAGAGAGAAAATGAAAGATGTTCCCTATGCTTCAGCCATAGGCTCTATCATGTATGCAATGCTGTGTACCAGACCTGATGTGTGCCTTGCTATAAGTTTAGCAGGGAGGTACCAAAGTAATCCAGGAATGGATCACTGGACAGCGGTCAAGAATATCCTGAAATACCTGAAAAGGACTAAGGATATGTTTCTCGTATATGGAGGTGACAAAGAGCTCACCATAAGAGGTTACGTTGATGCAAGCTTTGACACTGATCCGGACGATTCTAAATCGCAAACCGGATACGTGTTTACTTTAAATGGTGGAGCTGTCAGTTGGTGCAGTTCTAAACAAAGCGTCGTAGCGGGATCTACATGTGAAGCGGAGTACATAGCTGCTTCGGAAGCAGCAAACGAAGGAGTCTGGATGAAGGAGTTCATATCCGATCTAGGTGTCATACCTAGTGCATCGGGTCCAATGAAAATCTTCTGTGACAATACTGGAGCAATTGCCTTGGCAAAGGAATCCAGATTTCACAAAAGAACCAAACACATCAAGAGACGCTTCAACTCCATCCGGGATTTAGTCTAGGTGGGAGACATAGAGATTTGCAAGATACATACGGATCTGAATGTTGCAGACCCGTTGACTAAGCCTCTTCCACGAGCAAAACATGATCAGCACCAAGGCTCCATGGGTGTTAGAATCATTACTGTGTAATCTAGATTATTGACTCTAGTGCAAGTGGGAGACTGAAGGAAATATGCCCTAGAGGCAATAATAAAGTTATTATTTATTTCCTTATATCATGATAAATGTTTATTATTCATGCTAGAATTGTATTAACCGGAAACATAATACATGTGTGAATACATAGACAAACAGAGTGTCACTAGTATGCCTCTACTTGACTAGCTCGTTAATCAAAGATGGTTATGTTTCCTAACCATGAATAAAGAGTTGTTATTTGATTAACGAGGTCACATCATTAGTAGAATGATCTGATTGACATGACCCATTCCATTAGCTTAGCACCCGATCGTTTAGTATGTTGCTATTGCTTTCTTCATGACTTATACATGTTCCTATAACTATGAGATTATGCAACTCCCGTTTACCGGAGGAACACTTTGGGTACTACCAAACGTCACAACGTAAATGGGTGATTATAAAGGAGTACTACAGGTGTCTCCAATGGTAGATGTTGGGTTGGCGTATTTCGAGATTAGGGTTTGTCACTCCGATTGTCGGAGAGGTATCTCTGGGCCCTCTCGGTAATGCACATCACATAAGCCTTGCAAGCACTACAACTAACATGTTAGTTGTGAGATGATGTATTACGGAACGAGTAAAGAGACTTACCAGTAACGAGATTGAACTAGGTATTGGATACCGACGATCGAATCTCGGGCAAGTAACATACCGATGACAAAGGGAACAACGTATGTTGTTATGCGGTCTGACCGATAAAGATCTTCGTAGAATATGTGGGAGCCAATATGGGCATCCAGGTCCCGCTATTGGTTATTGACCGGAGACGTGTCTCGGTCATGTCTACATTGTTCTCGAACCGTAGGGTCCGCACGCTTAACGTTATGATGACAGTTATTATGAGTTTATGCATTTTGATGTACCGAAGGTTGTTTGGAGTCCCGGATGAGATCACGGACATGACGAGGAGTCTCGAAATGGTCGAGACGTAAAGATTGATATATTGGAAGCCTATGTTTGGACATAGGAAGTGTTCCGGGTGAAATCGGGATTTTACCGGAATACCGGGAGGGTTACCGGAACCCCCCGGGAGACTAATGGGCCTATTGGGCCTTAGTGGAAAAAGAGAAAAGGGGCAGCCCATAGCTGGCCGGCGCCCCCCCTTTCCCCAAGTCCTAGTAGGACTAGGAGAAGGGGCCGGCCCCCCCCTCTCTCTCCTTTTTCCCCGAGAGTCCTAATTGGATTAGGATTGGAGGGGGGAGTCCTACTCCCGGTGGGAGTAGGACTCCCCCTGCGCCTCCCTCTCCCTGGCCGGCCGGCCCCCCTTCCTCCAACCTTTATATACGGGGGCAGGGGACACCCCAAGACACACAAGTTGATCCTTGAGATCGTTCCTTAGCCATGTGCGGTGCCCCCTGCCACCAAATTCCACCTCGATCATACCGTTACAGTGCTTAGGCGAAGCCCTGCGTCGGTAGTACATCAAGATTGTCACCACGCCGTCGTGCTGACGGAACTCTTCCTCGACGCTTTGCTGGATCGGAGCCCGAGGAACGTCATCGAGCTGAACGTGTGCTAAGAACTCGGAGGTGCCAGAGTAACGGTGCTTGGATCGGTCGGATCGGGAAGAAGACGTACGACTACTTCCTCTACGTTGTGTGATCGCTTCCGCAGTCGGTCTGCGTTGGTACGTAGACAACACTCTCCCCTCTCGTTGCTATGCATCACCATGATCTTGCGTGTGCGTAGGAAAATTTTCAAAATTACTACGTTCCCCAACACATACTAGGCATATTATGAGATGCAGTATGAAATAGATCCAACTTGTGTGAACAGAAACTACTTGTGGTAGAAAAGGATGGATCTATTGGATCAAAGAGATTGTAAAAAGAAGGTTTTATTTACCACACGAGGAACTGCTAGACGGAGTGGGAGAGGAGGCCGGGCAGTTCGATCTTCCGTGCCCTAACTTGGCGACGGAGGACACCTACGGCGACGGCAGAGAATACGATGTCCGCGGCCGGCGTGAGGACGGCGTCGGTGAGGTCGCGACAGCTAAGCGCTTTGTCGCCGGTGTCGTCGAGGGCTAGCGGTGGCGCTAGGGTTTGTGCGAGAGTGGAAGAAAGGATAATGACTGGGGTGAGGCGTGTATTTATAGGGACAGGGACGGCACAGTGTTATTACACAGGTGCCCCTGGCGGTTCACATCTGAAGGACACGTTGCGATCATGCAACACATTGGATGTTGTCCCACGTTCCCACGCACGCCTGGATTGTCGGGTGGTCATTCCCACTTCTCCGGGTTTCAGGTTGAAGGATTTAGCATTGAAAACAGTTTAATGTTTGTCTCTGTGTCTTCTGCTAACAAGGACGCAGAGAAGACATTTTGACTGTGTCAAAAGAATGCATATGATTTGGATAGATAGACTTAAGATAGAAGCATGGAGGGGTTAGGGTCCGATCACATTCACTTAGTTCAAAAGATTCAACATGAAGACATAGCTATAAGTGAATGATGTAGAGGACAGAAACAAAATTGAAGATAAACATGAGACCATGTTAACATTGAAGACAAACAGAAAGCGAAGACTTTGCAAATGTAACGCCATGTGAAAAACACATCTAAGGGACGAATTTGGTGGTGGCGTTACCCACCGTATAGGAGGTATTAGACCCAGACACGGCGCACAATTATCGTGGCGCTCCAAAGTCAAATTCCACATTAATGTATTCACACTCAGAATGTAAGTCTTCATTGATTTAAGACATACGTTACTTTGTGTGTTGCACATCTAAGTCATCAACATGCTTAAGTGTTAGGATGTGTGCCTGATCACATGACATTTGAGGATTCCAAGATATTTAGCTCACGCCGTAACTTGCAAAACCTCTTATCACCCAAGGGCTTTGTGAAGATATCTGCCAATTGCTCTTCAGTGTTGACGTGTATGATATCAATATCTTCCTTCATGACATGATCTCTGAGAAAGTGATGACGAATTTCAATGTGCTTTGTCTTCGAGTGCCGAACTGGGTTGTTAGCAATCTTGATGGCGCTCTCATTGTCGCAGTAGAGTGGCACTTGATTTAGATGAATGCCATAGTCTTTGAGTGTTTGCTTCATCCATAGAAGCTGAGCGCAACAAGATCCAGCAGCAATGTATTCAGATTCAGCAGTGGAGAGAGATACACAGTTCTGTTTCTTTGAAGACCAACAAACAAGTGATCGTCCCAGAAAGTGACATGTGCCTGATGTAGATTTGCGATCCACCTTGTCACCAGCATAATCAGCAGCCGAGAATCCAACTAGATCAAACTCTGAGCCCTTTGGATACCATAGTCCTAGTGTTGGGGTGTGAGCCAAATATCGAAGAATTTGCTTCATAGCTAAGTGATGTGATTCCTTTGGTGCCGCTTGTAATCGGGCACACATGCAAACACTAAGCATGCTATCTGGCCTAGATGCACATAAATAAAGCAAGGAACCAATCATGGAGCAGTATACCTTTTGATCGAACTCTTTACCATTGTCGGCGGGGCCCAGATGGTGTTTAGCTGGCATTGGCGTCGTGTACCCTTTGCATTCGTGCATTCCAAACTTCTTTAGGCAATCTTTGAGGTATTTCTCTTGAGATATGAAGATGCCGTTGTGTTGCTGACGTATTTGAAGACCAAGGAAGAACTTCAGCTCACCCATCATGGTCATCTGATGTTGCTCTTGCATCATATATCCAAAGTCATCACTGTATTTCTGGTTGGTGCAGCCGAAGATAATGTCATCCACATATATTTGGCACACAAACAGTTCACCATCATATCTCTTCGTGAAGAGAGTGGGATCCAGGGGACCAGGTTTGAAGCCTTTGCTCTTCAAGAAGTCTTTGAGTGTGTCATACCAAGCTCGAGGGGCTTGTTTAAGGCCATACAGTGCCTTGTTGAGCTTGTAAACCATGTCAGGATGTTTTGTATCTTCAAGGCCAGGCGGTTGTGCAATATACACTTCTTCTTCAATCTTGCCATTGAGAAAAGCGCTCTTCACATCCATTTGATATAGAAGAATGTTATGATGATTTGCGTAGGCCAGCAGCATGCATATAGCTTCAAGCCTAGCCACATGAGCAAATGTTTCATCGAATTCAATTCCTTCAACTTGAGTGTAACCTTGAGCAACGAGACGAGCTTTGTTTTTGACAACTCGACCATGCTCATCTTGCTTGTTGTGATATATCCATTTAGTGCCTATGATTTTGTGCTTACGAGGATCAGGGCGTTTGACTAGTTCCCATACATTATTCAACTCAAATTGTCGAAGCTCTTCTTGCATAGCTTGAATCCATTCAGGTTCCATGAAGGTTTCATCAACTTTCTTGGGTTCAAATATTGAGACAAATGCGAAGTGTCCACAAAAATTTGCTAGTTGTGTTGCCCTTGAATGAGTGAGTGGACCGGGTGCATTGATGCTATCAATTATTTTCTCAATCTGTACTTCATTTGCAACTCGTGGATGAGCAGGTCGAAGATTTTGCTCATTCTGAGCATTGTCGTCGTTGGAAGGATTGTCTTCAGGCTGAGAATTGTCTTCAGATTGATCAGGTGCAGAGATGATGAGTTCCTCTTCAGGCTAAGCTTCAGACAGTATGATTTCTCCAGTTCCCATAAGCTTGAGGGATTCACTATATGGAACTTCATCTAGCACATTTGGCAGGTGCTCTCTTTGCGAGCCGTTAATCTCATCGAACCGCACATCCACAGTTTCAACCACTTTATAGTGAAAGAGGTTGAAGACTCTGTAGGAGTGCGAATCCTTTCCATATCCAAGCATAAAACCTTCATGTGCTTTCGGTGCAAATTTTGAAGTGTGATGTGGATCCTTGATCCATCATCTGGCACCAAATACTCTGAAGTAACTGACATTTGGCTTCTTGCCAGTAAGGAGCTCATAGGATGTCTTGTTTAGAAGCTTGTGAAGATAAACACGGTTGATGATATGGCATGCAGTATCAATGGCTTCAGGCCATAACTTTCTTGGAGTCTTGTATTCATCAAGCATCGTCCGGGCCATCTCAATAAGTGTTTTGTTCTTGCATTCCACGATGCCATTTTGCTGCAGCGTGTATGGAGCTGAGAATTCATGGGTGATGCCCAAAGTATCAAGATAAGTGTCGAGGCCGGTGTTCTTGAATTCAGTGCCATTGTCACTTCTGATTTGCTTGATCTTGACGCCATAGTTGTTCATGGCTCGATTAGCGAAGCGTCTGAAGACATCCCGCACTTCAGTCTTGTAGAGGATTATATGCACCCATGTATATCTTGAATAATCATCAACAATGACGAAACCATAAAGACAAGCAATAGTAGTAAGAGTTGAGTAGTGAGTGGGACCAAAGAGGTCCATGTGTAGCAGTTCGAAGGGTTGAGTCGTTGTCATGATCGTCTTCGAGGGATGCTTGGCCCTCGTCATCTTTCCAGCTTCACAGGCACCGCATAAGTGATCCTTCTTGAACTTGATGCCCTCGATGCCTATGATATGCTTCTTCCTAGCAAGAGTGTGCAAGTTCCTCATGCCAGCATGCCCTAGCCTCTGATGCCAGAGCCAGCATTCTGAAGCTTTTGCTAGAAGACATACGGAAAGTTGTGGTCCTGATGAGAAATCTACCACATACAAATCATCTTTCCGATACCCTTCAAAGACTAGAGACTTGTCAGATTCCATTAGAACAAGGCAACGATATTTTCAGAATATCACAATCATGTTTAAATCGCAAAGCATTGAGAAAGACATTAAGTTGAAACCAAGGGATTCAACAAGCATTACTTTATCCATGTGTTGATCCCTTGAGATTGCAACTCTACCTAGACCCAATACCTTGCTTTTACCAGTATCAGCAAATGTGATGTGACTCTTGTCAGATGGACGTAACGTTGAGTCCATGAGAAGACTTCGCTTGCTAGTCATGTGATTAGTACACCCACTATCAATAATCCATTCTGAAGCAGCTGGTGTCATACCCTACAGTGCAGTTAGGGGGATAGGCTTCACGAAGAGAATTGTGAAGCATAAACATTTGACGAGCAAGTGGATTATGAAAGCTTAGATCCAGGTTAGGACTAATAGGGCAACTAGCAAGCGACTCAGGAACAAAATACATAATAAGACCATTTGGGCATTTGATCTTGCGCCCTACAAGATGTTTAAGGTCCCCAGCAATAGCTTCAGATGAATTTAATTTTTGGCTGGAGACCCTTCCCTGCAAAAGACAGTTAAGCTTTCTTAGCCACCCACATCTTCAAGTGTGGCTTCGAAGCAATGAGTCTAAGTGCAGCATCTGAGAACTTTGGCTTTGGAGCCCCAGCAAATAGTCTTGCAGGTGGACAATAGTACTCATAGGAATAAGCAGAGTAGTTCTTGGTCTTATGAACATGGCGGTTTGATGAAACGCGCTCATATTCATAGGCCTGAGTATGGTTTCCCTGCAAAACATTTGCATTAATGCGACTCAGGTGAGTCCTTTGTCTGTATGAAGCCTTTGGACCATATGAAGCCTGTGGTCTGGGGTTTGTCTTCTTTGCTTGTGATGTCATGACGACATTCACAGGAAGATTCTCCAACCATTTTTTAGCACCCAGACTTTCTTCATAGGTGGCCCATTCCTGTAGTTAGTACCAATATACTTGGCAAACACTTCACCATTCTGATTCTTAAACAGTTTATAGTTTGCATCAAAGGATTCATCGGTAACAATGGGATTAGCACAAGTGAAGCCAGACAGGGTGGATGGATCCACCGAAGGTTCCTTTGCAGCAACCCATGTGGTTTTGGGGTACTGCTCAGGTTTCCAATAAGAGCCATCAGCATTCATTTTCCTTTCGAACCCAAGACCCTCTTTCCTAGGGTTTCGGTTCAGGATATGCCTTTTGAGGACATCACATAGTGTCTGATGCCCTTTGAGACTTTTGTACATCCCTGTTTCAAGCAATGTCTTCAACCTAGCATTTTCATCAGCAATAGCAGTGGTATCCTCAGCAGAGGGGTTAGTTACCACATCAACAGTTGAAGATATTGCAATAGTAGCAGCAGCAGAACATCCAGCAACGGAAGTAGCGTTGTCACGCTCAATGCATTTAAGACATGGTGGTTCAAATCCTTCCTGAGTGGAACTGATCTGTTTGGCACGAAGTGACTCATTTTCCTTTTGAAGATCTTCATGAGCCGCTCTCAATTTCTCAAGATCTTGCTTCCTTTGAAGATAATCATAGGAAAGCTTTTCATGAGTTGTTGAGAGCGTTTCATGACGACTTTCAAGTTCCTCATACTTAACATGAAGATTTTTTATGTCTTCAATTAAGGACCGAGATCGAGTCATTTCAGCCTCTAACAGGTCATTGCTTTTGTCTAACAGTTTTTGAATATGTTCCATAGCTTTCTGTTGTTCAGTTGCAATTTTAGCAAGTGTTTTGTAGCTGGGTTTGGAACCACAATCAGAGTCATCTTCACTGGATGTTTGATAGTGAGTAGTGCGTGTGTTTACCTTGGCACCGCGTGCCATGAAGCAGTAGGTGGGAGCAGAGTAGTCCTTGTCATTTGCATCGGCGTCGGCGATGAAGACATTGTCTTCAGTGTTGAAGATGGACTTGGCAACGTATGTTGTAGCCAGAATTGCAACGCCAGAATCGGACTCTTCCTCAGACTCCACCTCCGCCTCCTCACAAGCGGACTCCTCCTCTGAATCCATTTCCTTGCCAATGAACGCACGAGCCTTGCCAGATGAGCTCTTCTCGTGTGATGAAGACTTTGAGGAGGACTTGGAAGAAGACTTTGAGTATTTCTTCTTCTTCTTGTCGTCAGAATCATACTCCTTGCTCTTCTTCTTCTTGTTGTTCTCATTGTCCCACTGCGGACACTCAGAGATGTATTGGCCAGGTTTCTTGCACTTGTGGCATGTTCTCTTCTTGTAGTCATGAGCAGAAGCTTCATCATTCTTTGAGCTTGATCGTGAAGACTTTCTGAAGCCTTTCTTCTTGGTGAATTTTTGAAACTTCTTCACAAGCATAGCAAGCTCCTTTCCAATGTCTTCAGGATCATCAGAACTGCTGTCAGATTCTTCTTCAGATGAGGAGACAACTTTTGCCTTTAGGGCACGAGTTCGCCCATAGTTGGGACCGTAGATGTCTCTTTTCTCAGAAAGCTGAAACTCATGTGTGTTGAGCCTTTCAAGTATGTCAGACGGATCGAGTGTCTTGAAGTCAGGACGTTCTTGAATCATCGGGGCTAGGGTGTCAAACGAGCTGTCAAGTGATCTCAGGAGTGTCTTGACGACTTCATGCTTGGTGATCTCAATAGTGCCAAGGGCTTGCAGTTCATTTGTGATGTCAGTGAGTCGATCAAACGTGAGCTGAACATTCTCATTGTCGTTTCTCTTGAAGCGGTTGAAGAGGTTGCGAAGGAAACTGATTCTTTGATCTCTCTGGGTTGAGACGCCTTCGTTGACCTTGGAGAGCCAGTCCCAGACTAGCTTAGATGTTTCCAAAGCACTCACACGGACATACTTTCCTTTGGTCAGATGACCACAGATGATGTTCTTGGCAGTGGAGTCCAGTTGAACGAACTTCTTGACATCAGCAGCAGTGACACCTTCACCAGCCTTGGGAACGCCATTCTTGACGACATACCAGGGGTCGGCATCAATGGCTTCAAGATGCATGCGCATCTTATTCTTCCAGTAGGGATATTCAGTTCCATTGAAGACTAGGCACGCAGCGGAGACTTTGATTATCCCTGCAGTCAACATAGCTAAAACTCCAGGTGGTTAAACCGAATCACACAGAACAAGGGAGTACCTTGCTCTGATACCAATTGAAAGTGCTAGTGATCGACTAGAGGGGGGTGAATAGGCGTTTTTTTAGAAAGTGTTCAAAACATGGGAGTTTCAAAGACAAACGATAGAAATAAACCTATTACCACGCAGCGGAAGGTAGACTACACTAAGAAAACCATAGTCAAGTAATCAATGAAGTGAAAGCACAGCGACTAATGGTAGCTAGGCAGTATAGATCAGGTAGGAAGATAGTATGAAGCCAATCAGAACAAGCAGTCACTCAGTGAAGACAAAAGATAATGCAAACAGACAATGACTTCATAAGGATCAACTGTAAATAAAGAGATGGGAAGGATAGAACCAGTGACTCATTGAAGGCAATGATTTGTTGGACCAGTTCTAGTTGCTGTGACAACTGTACGTTTGGTTAGGGAGGCTGAGATTCAACTGAGAAGACCGTGTCTTCACCTTATTCCCCTTGAGCTAAGAACACCCAGTCCTCGGCCAATCACTCTGGCAAGTCTTCAAGGCAGACTTCCAAACCTTCACAGACTTCGTTCACCGGCAATCCACAATGACTCTTGGATGCTCAGAACGTGACGCCTAACCGGCTGGAGGATTCACAGTCCTCAAGTGTAATAAGTCTTCAGATCACACAGACAGGAAGACTTAAGTGATGCCTAACACTCTTTGGCTCTGGGTGTTTAGGGCTTTATCCTCGCAAGGAATTCTCTCTCAAAGGCTTCTAGGTGGGTTGCTCTCAAACAACAAAAGCCGTACACTAACTCTGAGCAGCAAACCGTTTATGGTTGTAGGGGGTGGGCTATTTATAGCCACTAGGCAACCCGACCTGATTTGTCCGAAATGACCTTGGGTCACTAAGGAACTGACACGTGTTCCAACGGTCAGATTTCAAACACACACGGCAACTTTACTTGGTCTACAAGCAAAGCTGACTTATCCAACTCTGGATAAGATTTGTTCTCATAGTCTTTGCTCGAAGACATAGGATTTTGGTTAAGCATCACTTCAGTCATTCTGACTGGTTCTCTTGGACCCCACTTAATACTACGGTGGTTCCTATGACTCAACGAAGAAGAAAAAAGAATGACGAAACAACTAAGTCTTCATGCTCCATAGTCTTCACACGATGTCTTCTCTTGTCATAGTCTTCAATGTGAATGTCTTCACATCCCACCTTTGACTTCAATGTCTTCATACATTTTTAGGGGTCATCTCTGGTAGGAAAACTGAATCAATGTGGGACTTCTACCTGTGTTATCCTGCAATTCTCACAAACACATTAGTCCCTCAACCAGGTTTGTCGTCAATACTCCAAAACCAACTAGGGGTGGCACTAGATGCACTTACAATGCTGTACTAGGGGAGACGTGCTCATCATAAACACAGCTTTGTTGAGTGTCTATGCATGTGTTGTCTTGGAAATCATCTTGGGGGTGTGGAGGAGTAGAAACTGTAGAGGCCCTCCATTCGGAAGGAGCACCTTTATCCGCTCCCTCGCTAACTTCCTTCCGCTTTATTGATTTTGAATTGTCAAGTAAAACCGACAAGAAAAAGCAATAACATTCTCTCTTCAGAACTCATTCATGCATGATACTGACAATCACTACTTCGATGTAAGTCAAACACATGATACCAGGATGGAATATGTACAAAAAACAGGACGGCATGGCATGTTCACAACTGTTTGTGTAAACTAAGTAGAAACTATTCCAGCAAATAAGAAGCAATACAAGCTAGACACCACATGAAAGATGCAACCAATATGACTCTGCCAAGTTAAAAGCGTCCCATCATAAATGGAATTTCAACAAATTAGAAGCAGCGCATGCTATAAATCATATGAAAGATGCAACTAATATCGCACTGCATATACTAAAGGTGTCTCGTCATGTTGATTGATGCGGGATACAAAAAAACAATAGTTTTATGTAAGGACATGCTTAATAGACAGATGTACTATGTATTAAATACAGGAAGGCATGCCACATTAACAGGTATAATGTATAAGCTAAGCAGACTAGCACATGCAGTTTAACCAGATTGGAAGAATTACAATCTAGACACCATATGCAACATGCAACCACATATCACGCTGCCAAGTTAGAGCAAGCACCTGCGATGATAGTGTAGGGGAAATGCTATAATCAACTACAGAGCTACGTTCACTATCTTCATCTAGCATTTCTGTTTCTTGAGAATCATGTCGGGAGGCTGACACTGCATTCTTTAAATGAGGAGTAGTCCCCTTGACTGCCTGCCTCGTCATAAGTGATTGATGAGGGATACACAAGAACATTAGTTTGATGTAAGAACATGGTTAATACACAGATGTACTAGTATGTACCAAAAACAGAAAGGCATGTCATATTCAAATGTATAATGTGTAAGCTAAGCAGATGCAATTTAACCAAATTGGAAGCAATACAAGCTAGACATCCGGCTAGAGTGGTGAGCATGATCATCTAGGACCTGAGAGCCTGGTGGGAGGCGGGCTGCTTCGCCACCATCGCAGCTTTTTAGTTGGCTTCCAGGTGATGCCTATCTTTGTTGGGCTTGTCACTGTCTCGGCCAGTGCCCTGACTAGTTATTTGTCTTCTGGTGCTCACAGGATGGTGGTTCATCTAAAAAAACATCTTTCCTTATCTTACCGACTTCGGCCTTTCGAATACAAGCTAGACACCATATGGAACATGCAACCACATATGACACCGCGAAGTTAAAGCAAGCACCTGGGATGGTGGTTCATTGCGAGTGAGGTCATCAACTCCAGGGCTACGTTCCCCATCTCCATTGCTGACACTACACCCTTTAAAGCATTGAAACGTGTCTTGCCTAGCCGCACACCAAACTGGAGCGACTTCTCTCTTTTCTTTTTGGCTTCTCTCATGGCAGCAGAGTCTGAAATACCATTGCATAAAAACACAATAGTGAGAGTAAGGGTGAAGTGTGTGCAGAACTAGTGCACTGTAAAAGTAGCAGATAGCAGGTGGATGAAAAATAAATGAGAGGAGACATATGATAGCTCTACAACATTGCATGGCAAACAAAATTAGATTCTACTCTGTATGATTTTGTAATATATGAGCACAGGAAATGCAGGTACTCCTCCAGCACACCACCACATGTGGTCATATCTAAGATAACAGTCGACTGAAAATAAATAGGTCAGTCGATTTTTTTAATGAACCATCCGATCTGTAAGGAACGGGCAGATGGCCTTCGTCTACCTCCCGCCAGTCACTATTGACGATCTTTCTCAAACCGCCAGCGACCACCGGCCCAGACCCCTGCCTCCGCCGCCCCACCCTCCCATCGACCTCACACCTCCGCCGTGCTTGGCAGCGCCCCCAGGCCATCCCTTTAATCCCGGCTGACCTCCAGATCGGGCGCCAGTAGCTATAGGCCGCACACACCCCTAAGATAAACACCAAGGCGTTGCTTCCCTGGTGTAATAGGCGTACTAGCACCTGTTACGCCAGGGAATGCTTCTGTTAATTGGGAATCAAGTGGCCAGAAATTGAAATTCGGGGGGGGGGGGGGGCGACGGACCTCTAGCTAAGGTGAAATAGTATATGAGGAGAAACCTTGTGCATCGCGAGTTACTAGGAACATCTAGTATCAAGAAGAAGCGATCAACTAGTGTCTTCTGTGGGATGAATACCGTGCAAGCAAAGACGTAAGATTTGCACGAATAAGGGAAGAGGAGTACCTTTTTCGGTTGCCGGTGTGGTCACCTCCACAAGTCGCGCCGATTTTCTTCTTTTTACCGAGGAAACCGATGTTCTGGAGGGTGCAGGCTTGGATGAACCCATGGCCAAATTGTTAAATGTGTTGCCGTGGCCGTATGTCGGCGGAGGGGAAGCAGATCCGAGGCGGCGCAGGACGGCATAGCAGGAACATCTCCAGTGCGGTGGAGGGTGGCAAAGTTGGAGCGGCAGCGGTGAGGCGCAGGACGGCGGGGTTGAACTGGCTCGCGTACGGACGGCTCGGCCTCGGTTTCAACTACTAGCCGTGGAGGGCGTTGCGGTTGAGGTTGCGGTGGACGACGACGTCGGGGTATCGGCTCCGGCAAGATGGAGGAGGGCGGCGGTTGATGGGTGGGATGGGGTGGCGGATGGAGGATGCCGGGGTTTCGCGGCTGGTGGAGAGGTAGTTTTGGCGCCCACGGAGTACGAATGGGGAATCGGATGGGTGGGGGGAACCATGTTTCGGTCTGGGACGCGCGTGTTTTTGGCTTTTTTGAACAGAAGATGGGACGCGCTTGTTTGAAATTTGGGGAAAGTACAAACTTTGCCCCCTCTTAAATTTTGGACCTACTGCGGGTCGAGGGTAGGATGGTAATCCCAGGTGTCCCAAATAGTGGGCGGGAGCGATTTCGGCCGCGCGCATGTGTGCTTAGGCGGCCATTGTGTATGATTGTTTTTCGGACGCGGTTGTGTGGTGTCTATGTGAAGCTACAAACCTACCCCGGTTTAGACCTTTGGACGTCGGGCCGGTAGGTTTCACGGGTCGGAGTTATTAGAAAAGTAATTTCCTTGTACTACCAAACATTGGTCTCACGCGGTTTCGGGCGAGTAGAAGCTCTTTTGGCGCTTTGTTCGAAATTTTGAAACACAAGCATCCACGTCTAGAGTACTCTTGAACTATGAGGATTAACCTAAATATACAATGTTATATTTGACCTTGTATGTTTGAAAACCTCATTAAATTATCCGCTTCTTTTTGAAAATTTGACACTTGCAAATCCTATAACTACGATTATTTTGGAATGGAGGAGCTAAATTTGAATCTATTTTGTACACGACTACATATGCTATTATGTATAAAATCAGAGCAAAGATTGGTGCCCCCATAATTTAGGTATGGTTTACAAATGCCATGATATCAAATTCAAATAATTGAATGGACTTCATGTTGAATTCAATTTTTTAAACCACCTTAAGTTGAATTCAAATGTATGCTAGTTCATAGGTAGTAGCTATTTATAATGTCCATTGTGTAACTTTCGTATGTATAATGTGCTTTACACACACAACATGAACTATACTCACGTTTATATTCGATTGCTAAAGTGATGCATTGTCTGGAGTTCAAAATACTAACTATGTGGATCAATTGTATCGAATAATAACATAGACATGCTCAAATTCAATAGAATCTAGATGTCTGATGGATCAATGACCGCTCCTTACGCGAATTGCAAATATCATGATCCCATCCCAATGTTTGGATACAATTTATATCTTTAATCAATGTGTAGAGCAGTCTTTTACGTGTAGTTTCACTCTCCATCGGTGGTCTCTCACACATGCTCACACACTCTCTCCTGAGGTGTCTTTCTCGCACACATGCTCTAGATATAACCCTCACTCCCTCTTGTAACCATTTACAACTGTTTTCACTACCCTTTATCACAAGCACTCTTCCTCTCGCAAATATACACACGCACAATCCTCATCGACCCTTTCTATATACATGGACCTGCCTACGTGTTTGATGTACGAACATTATCTTTACGCCAGTCTCTCACGCATTGTCTCACACCTCTTTTCCTAATCGACGAGTATGATTCTAGCAGAGCATTCTGTAGGATGCCCCTTAAAGTTAGGTTGGATGAATAGTAATATCAGAGATAAAGGGGTTACCTTAGTCCGAGAACCTAGGGTTACAAATCCTAGCCGGCTTTGTCAGTGGACACAGAGTCCTTCACAATTCTGCTATCTTTGTCTTGTATGACTAGTCATCCATGGGTCTTCCTAAATGCGTCACGGGCCGACCAATGTGGCGCAGGACGGAACAGAACGAAGGGCCTCACCTCGACCCACCGGACCTCACGCGGTGACACACCCTCTGCCCCCCACGTCTCATTATCTTCTGACACCCACACATACCAACACAAACACCACACACACAGAAAATTTCTCCTGGTGCCTCTATTCCCTCCCCCCTTGCATATACACAGTCAAGGGAATGGAATCTCTTGTCGTGACGTCATATTCGCCTCTCTCTCTCTAGACCACTCTCATTTCTCGTTCTATCTCTCCCACGCCCTCCCCCTCCCCCCCCTTCGGCCCCTCTATCCATGCCTCTCTCGAATACGTAATACACACACATACCTCTCTAGGCCCTGCCAAATGCATCAACTACACATTCACACATGTTACATCACGTACCTCATTGATCTAAAAAGCCCTCTCTTCACGTTTATTTCACATACAACATTCCTTTTGAATAAAGTGTGGCCAAAAAATTATTTTAGAGTTTCTACATATATACAACATTACAAAGTTATATGGAGGAGTACGGATGCTAATTTGCATTGCATGCTGCCCACAATGATATTTATTCCGCACTATGAATTTGTATATTTTTATACTATATACAAAGTTAGTCATAATAAAGAGAAACGAAGAGCATCTCTCTCTCCATCGCATACCCCCCCTGTACGCCCCTTTCACGTATGCACACAAAACTATCTCCAGGTCCTCTAAAAGTAAGCCCCCAGAAAATTCACGCATGGTTCATCTTTCTCTCGCGATATATGCAATGACGATCATTGTATTTGAAGCGAAAGCACGATACGTACATTGGACTTCAGAATCCACTCATTACGGTCACCATTTACGTTTAGTGGTTATTATGCAGTCACGGGCTCACCGTACAACTCTGTATTTGCTCATGACATGACTAGTTGACCAGTTAAATGCTCCACGTGGCACCTCTAGTGTTGCATCACATTATCTCACTACCATCATGCCCACCTGTAGACTTGTATCTAGTCTACATCTACACTCTTATAAAATACATAAAATACACTCTTATAAAAGCAGAGTTGGTGATGATGGTGTGCCTGTCATCCTGCAATATACGCCGTCCGATTTATATCTGACGGATAGGAAAAAACTATGGCAATTTTGCAAAAAGGTACCCACACACCTCTCCACATTTGCAAATAAGGCCTTCCCTCATTCATCCTTTTCTCTCACAAGATAAACAAGTCATACAAATGCATATTGATGTTACATGCAACGCACGGGCATCTTGCTAGTAAGAATGAAAACAAACGACAAAAAATATTTGGACGGTGGTTCGAAGTCATGACCGCGGGCACAGCGGACAAGGTGGCCTTGTATTGGTATGTTGAGCCGTCTGTTTTAACACACAGGAGCTAGTGTGGTGATTATACACACATGCACGCATGCACACGAACTGCATCCACGCAACACTCACACAAACACATGCACCCACGCACGCACGCAACACTCACACGTACACACGCAGCCACGCACGCACGCAACACTCACACGCATGCAACACTCACACGCACGCATGCAACACTCACACGCACACACACACCAGTACACCACACGACCAACACACACTCTCACGCTCAAGTGCTCAACCTACACGTGCATGCGCATACATCAGGCCCTGACAGACACATACACAACCAGATGATTACCGCGCACGGGTTGGAGCCTTGTTGCGCCTGCATAAATTTGTGTTTATCTGACCTTTTGCCTATGCGAACTGACAGGTGGGACCCACAACAAACATGGTCAATTTAACTAGTCAACGTGGCGCCACGCAGACTATTTGGCCGGTCAACAGAGTGCAATCCGATGCTGAGCTGTGAGCAAGTGACCATATAATCACCGCAAAACGTATATAGTGACCGTAATCAGCTTATTCTGAAGTTCGGTGACCGTATTACGCTTTTCTCTCTGTAGTCCCTCCAAAACTACATCTCTACATGTTCTCGCATGTTACATCTAACAACTATGCAATACATCACTACTACTACACTCTAACACAATAAATCATATGTGTTTTTAGTTTTACTAGATATCATATTGTTACTTATAATTATTCAGTTTGCATACATTAAAATTGCCTTTGAAATGTATGGCCAGTATCATCTACCGTGTGGGAAAAATCCCGCCCTGTCCTGTTTAATCGGGTTTGTATCAATGGATCGTGCGAAACAGCAAAACTATAGTACTATACAGTACAAGTGACAATTCACTAGGCCGTCGCGTCGTCTACTCCTCCGTCGTAAGAGTGGAGCGCTCGCTTTCATAAATCTTCTAGTCCCTTCCGTCGACATGTGGGACATCAAGCTACCGGGTCCATGTGCCATACCGGAATACAGTGCAGAGCAGCCGGGGTGAAGCACTCCAGTCATGGCGCCGGCGTAGTAATGAGCAATGAGGCGTCAAATCACAAAGTTGCACCTTTCCCGCAGTTAAGTTGGAGGGATGAAGCAACCATCATTTCACTCGTTGCTGAATCCGCTTCTCCCTCATCTTCTTAAACTTAACCACGTGTTGCTTCTACCGTTGTTCTGCCTCATGTGGGACGCGGATCGGCTTGGTAAAGCACTGACACATGGGACCGCATGTTAGGAAACCACCAGGACAACGTCCTCCAAAAATAAGAAGCCTAATCCTAGACTCACAAAGGGCTACATAGCTGCTACGTATACTTTCCATCTAATCTATATATGCCCCCCTGATTTTCAGGTGGGGTGGGCCTAATCCTCTCCTTTAATCCAATCAAATAGTCCCACATCACATCAGTTCGTATCTTTACGTAAACCATTACATGGATGTAGCATTGCTCAAATAAGAAACCTCCCCCGCCATCTGCGCAGCAAAATCACCTCCTTTTTACTAATCTCGATTCTATAATTTTTTAGATCAATATAATTGAGATTTATATAGATAGCACAGAGGAGCAAAACCAAGTGGTACGGTTAAGGGCATCCACAATGTGTAGCCAAATGTGAAAATAGCTTTTGGCATCATGGGAATCATTGTGGATGATGTTGCCAAAGCCAAAAGGATGGAACCGAAGCTCCCTGATTGATTGATTGAAGGAATAGAAAAATGCAACGTATCTCCTCTTTCTCCCATGCTTGGATGCATGTAGTACAGTATAGAGCACAGAGTCTACTCCCCTGTCCCTTCTATCACAAATCACAAAGCAGTGAGGCATCAAATCACAAAAGCACGGACGAAGCAACCATCATTTCACTCTTCGGTGACTCCGCTTCTCCATCGTCTTCTTCGAGAAGCCATCTCACCGCATTAGTTACTCCTAGTAGTACTAGTAAAGGACTTCCTGAATGCAAATAAGGCGGTTGTCTCGGCTTGCAGGCGGCACTTGCGAACAACTTACCATGGTCTCCCTCAATGGTGTTCTCCGTCGAACGCACTTCGCCAAACCACCAAAAAATAAAAAAATATCGTCGACGTCACCGCAATGGGGAAGGAAGTCAAATATAGTTACTACCTCCATTTTTTTGTACACAAGGCCAGTATATCAAAATTACAATTTGCAAAGGGCCACTAATGCTAATCGAGGCAAAATTGATGGGGTTAGCAACCAAGGACATTAATATCCCCTGCATGCATGCAGAAGGGAGAAGGTTGGTTTGCATGGCGCTGCATTAATCAAGCGATGAGGAGTGAGATGGTTAGATCTTTGTTCTTTGGAGAAAAAATACGCATTAATTGACACGTGAAACGTGGATTTGTATCGATTAAATTCCGCGAAGGAAAACCCAACCTTTCTTTTTTAACACTAGTACTCCTAGTACGTACGTACTTATCCTGTTTGGGTCTAGGCCTTGCATTGCCAAACTTCGCCACACATTTTTGCCAAGCTTGCCTAAAGTTTTCAAAATGAGAAGGAGGTCCACTTCCGCATGGCTATCTCGGTCGCACCGCACCTTCACATGGTCGCTCCTGCATGCCGCGGTCGCACCGCACCCTCACACAGTCGCTCCTGCACGCCGCAAACCCAACCAAGGGAACGCACCCTCACTGACACGTGATGTCGCATGTGAACACACCAAACTCAGCCATCCTATCGCTGACACATAATTTTCGTTTCATAGAGTATGTTTGTCCAACCGCATGTTGGGGAGTATCCGTACGGCCCGTGCGGTGGTCTGTTGGGGAAGAAGAAGAGGTGAGGAAGAAGGAAAGAAGGGTTAGCAGACGTAGGATATTCATCCAACCGCCTGAAATGGTAGACTGACCCAAGTCAGGCGACTTGCATAACAAATATATGTTTTTACACTGCAAAAGATCCATAAAAACAACAACATAAAAAAACTATCACTGCTCGTGGAAAGAGACGACCTCGTCGTCTTTGGCTGACGGTGCGAACCAGTCGTCGCTGCCGACGTGTGTCTCCGCACCGTGGTTGTCCTTGGTCTCTAGCTACTCATTCAAGCGGAGCGTGCGGGCGCTCTGCACGGACAAGAGCACAGTCCGGTTCAAGTCGAGGACGTCCGGTTCCGCCTGTAGGAGGGCCTCGATGGCAGCAGCATCCGTGCGCTCTGCGTCGAGTCGAGCCTCCGCCGCCCGGTTCAAGTCCAGGACGTCCGGTTCCGCCTGCAGGAGGGCGTCGACGAGAGCGGCATCCGCGCGCTCTGCGTCGAGTCGAGCCTCTGCCGCCCGGTTCAAGTCCAGGACGTCCGGTTCCGCCTGCAGGAGGGCCTCAATGACAGCGGCATCCGCGCGCTCTGCCTCAAGTTGAGCCTCCACCGCCCGGTTCACATCCACGACATCCGGTTCCGCCTGCAGGAGAGCCTCGATGGCAGCGGCATGCGCGCGCTCCGCGTCGAGTTGAGCCTCTGCCTCCCGGTCCTCCTTTAGTATCGCCATGTTGAACCGCTGGTCCGCCTGCACCATGGGGGACTCGGACGCCGGCACGAAGTCGACGTCCATCGTCTCATACCCATCAGGGGCCTTCTGTGCCGCAACCTCCGCCATGAACATTGGATCGGCTTCCTCCTCCTCGTAGCTTGGCTCCAAAGAACTCGGGGATTGGCTCGCCACAAAGCGAGCTTGGGAACGGAGGTCTGTGGCACCGATCGCCGCCGTGATTTCTGCGCGGCGCTCCGGCGTCAGCATCTTGTAGTAAGTGATCTTGCGGCGCACCATGGCTTTCCGGTGAACTAGGGGACGCTTGATGCGGGATAGGGGATCGAAAGGTGGGGGAATGGGATGGAGATTTGGTGTGGTTTTAGGGCAGTGGCTGGCATAGGCCGAGCAGCGAAGGTTCTGGTGTGAATAGTGGTTCCGGTGACGACCGGTCAATCGATTTTGACTGTACATCGCACTTGTCGCGTTCGCGTTGCAGCCCGGCGCGCTGGACCCTCCACGTCGCTCACCGAATGGAACACGCTTCGTCTTGCGTTTTCGCTCGCTTGTGGGACCGCAGTTGAGAGCAAACCGACGTCCCTCCCCCTCCCCCGCCCGCGTCATTTATTATACCACCACTCCCTCCATTTTATGCGGAGTAAATAAAAACAGAGGGCATATACTACAGATGAGGATCCCCTGACGTGGCCGAAGCCATTGAGTAACTAACATGCGGGGCCTAGCAAGCATGGGGTCCGCCAGTAAGTGACCGAAAGGGAGGGTAAGGCAGGGATACCTACGTCAGAGGATCCACTTCCACTATACTAATTTGACCAAATGTTAGAGTAATAATATATGACATGCAACTTACACAAATGTTAGAGTAATAATATATGACATGCAACTTACACAAAGCATACAGGGTCTAATGCGTTTTTCGAGGCTAAATTTGACCAAATGTTAGAGTAATAATATATGACATGCAACTTACACAAAGCATACGGTCAAATTCGTATGTGAAAGGAGTTTCCAATGATATAATTTTCACATTATACATCTCATGTACTATTAATCTTGTCAATAGTCAAATTGGAAACCATCTCGAGTACAAATCTAGCAGTACGTACGAATCTAACAATAGTGATTGGGCGTTGTTGAATGTTGATACCTTTTTGATCAAAGTAGATATACTTTGACTACACATAAAACTTATATGTAAACTAGAAAGGATAGGAGGGAGTATATTGTACGTTCAAAAATGAAACAAACATTGAATACCCTTTATATATGATTTGCGGATACTATGATCACCGGTTCAAAATTTTGAATCCGCCTTAGGTATCACGTGCCCCCACTCGTTCCCTCTCGATTTCATCTCGAGGTCCGAAGATCTATTGAAAGAGGACTAGGGTGGGTACATGCGAATGATACTCGGCCAAATGTTCAATTGAGGCATGTGGGAGGATGGACTCGACTGGAGGGCGACATGATCGATGGAGAAGAGGGTTGGAGAGGAATGAGAAATAAGCAAACGCCACATGATTATACTTGAACGGCTCAAATAAACAATAAGTTGTCTCGCTTGGCCTACATAGTCAAAGGCCTAATGCGCAACATGGAGCACTGACGCTCGAATATGGCCGGGAAAACAAGGAAACAGACAGGTGGGGCACACCCGCCGGGACGACGTAGCGCAGACTAGTCCAATGGAGGGGCTGGCCCATGACCTCCTCGCCACCAACAACCATTCATGTGGGTCGTTGGGGCCAACAACGGGGCGCAGCTCCAGCACCGCCTCTGGACACGGCGACCGCGCTGAGCGACACGCTCATATCGTTGCTAGACACGGTCGGTTTTAGTTTGCCGAGGGTGGCATTAGTGTTGTGGCACGACCAACGGTATGTTTGGTTTGTGCCCAAGGTTGCCCCATCAAAGCATTGGGTAGCCAAAATTTTGGTTGAGGTATTGGTTGCCCATGATTTGGCCGACATTGGCAAGAAAAATGAACTTGAGTTGGCTAGAGTTCATTGGCATGCCAAAGAAATGGCAACCATCCAAACAAAGACCAATCTTTGGGTCATGACCAAAATTTTGGTTGAGTTATTGGTTGCCCATGATTTGGCCCACATTGGCAAGAAAAATAAACTAGAGTTGGCTAGAGTTCATTGGCATGCCAAAAAATGGCAACCATCCAAACAAAGACCAATCTTTTGGTCATGACCAAAATTTTGGCAAGGTGCACTTTGGCCACAATCCAAACACACCCCAACACCCGGCTCGTCGAGGATGCACGGGGCGTCGCGACGCATCCGCGGAGTGGTGTAGCATGGCCAACTGCATCCTATGGACCTGAGACCATGCCGGGTCGTCTTGCTTTTTCAATGACATGCGGGGATCACATGTGAGCAAAGGGCATCTCCAACGTTGCCACGACCACAGCTGACTACCCTGGCACACCAAAACCCTCATCCCTTGCGCCATCACGCGGTGCGTTCATAGCCGGCGCCAGCTGCCCGCATTCATGTCGTCCGTTTGTGTGTCGTCATTAAGAGGCTCGGTGCCCGCGGAACCAACTCCGGCGACTTAATGATGCACCTGGACGCTTGGCCTCACCAGAATGCGCTACTTAAAGCGGCAACGCCCAGCTAACTTCCACACCATAGTGCATCGTCCTCCTACCTGGAACCACATCCGCCATGACCGCAAGCGCGAACGCTCTACGGGAGAGCTTGTCTTCGGGGATGGAGCTCGAGGTCGCCGCCCTCGCTCAAGTCACCGCACAAGTGGTGGCCACACTGGCGGCCGACGACGGGAGCACCGTCAGCCACGCGTCCTACTTGCCGCCATCCAACATCCGGCACCGCCGAGGTCGGGGACTCCTCCGAGGATGAGTAGGGCATGGGAGGCGGCAGGGCATGGTGTGCCAACTGGCCGGTCCGTCTCCCGTGTTTTACTTTTCCTTGCCGGAGACCGCACCTTCACTTCACGGGTCTTGAAACCCGGCCCCGTACATGGAGATCACAGATGGAGGATGTCGGTCGCCGCCGTAGAATAGGTTTAGGGTCGGGTTTCTTTTATTTTTTTGTCCTATAAAAGTTCGAAATGTAATGAAAATCTGCCGTGTTTGCATTAATCTCGGCCGGTGTATATGAACTTTCACAATAATATACATATTGTAGGAGTACTAGCAAGATGCCTGTGCATTGCACGGAAGATCAAGATCTTATGAGAGAAAAGGATGAACGAGGGAAAGCCTTATCTGCAAATGTGGAGAGGAGTGCGGGTAAATTGTCATAGTTTCCTTCCTATCCGTTAGATATAGATCGGGCGGCCTATATTGCAGGATCGGACACATCTTACTACATCTACGGGAACCTACGAAAGGGTTAACGTAAATTGCCTCTCTCTCTCCTCCCTTGATTTTCATGGTGGTGGGCCCCTCCCTCCCCCAATCTACAATCAACAGCTCACACGTTTCACATTACGTTAATTACATAACTGGGATTACGTAGGTGTAGCAATACTCGTCCTAAAAAACCCAACTAAGCCAACCTCCCAGCATATCGCGCGGGAAAAGACTCGGCCGCGCCGTCTTATTCGGGATTACCGGATTACTAGTAGTAGTATCGATGGATCGCGCGAAGCAACATAATTTTTTTTGTGGGGGCGAAGCACCTAGTTTAATAGGAAAAAATGCGGTACACTCACAGCACTCCTGTCGTTGTCGCATTGCACCCCACACACGTTCGGTCCTGCACACGGCTCACGCAAACGGAACGCACTTCGGCTTGCCTCTTCACTGACACGTGGGACTGCACTTGGAGAAACCGACCATGCGCCAAACTCCCCCCGCCTAACGCGCGAAAATCCTCCCCCCCACACACCCAAAAAATTCCCCCCAAATCCGATTCAACCGCCCTTTGGCCAACTAGCCAATAATATTCCCCAAACCCCCCTCCCCCTGTCCCCTCCACTCCATTCGCTCTGCCAAAGCCACCCTCCCCACCGCGCCGATACGTCGGTGCCGCGGTTCGGCGATCCTCTCGCTCCCACAGTACGCTCTCGTAGACTGCCGTCCTCTAGCCGCGCCGCCACCTCTGGCTACGTTCTTATGGAGGCTCATGGCGGTCAACGCCGCCACCGCTGGCGATGTTCGTGTGGAGACGCACGATGGTCAGCTTCTCCCACGGTACGCACATTCTAGACTGAGGCCCCGTTCATGTCGGTGTAGCGTTGAATGTTAGCTGATAGACGTTGTTAATCTCACTGTTTGCCGAAGTAGTTTACTGTCAATATGCTTTGCTTAAGAAGCTTCCTTGCCCTGTTCTGCACTCAATCTGCTTAGCTGAGATGGCATGCCAAGGCCAATTAGTTGCTAAAATATCCTGCCATATATTTATTGTGACGTAGATTGCCATGGTCTAGTAGCCAATCTGTTAGCTGAAATAGCTCTACACCGTTTTATACTCGATCTTTGTTGCTGCGATGGCCTTCGATAGTTCGATGGCCGTGTGCTCGGCCTCATTGACTGCTGAAACAGCCTGCCATAATTTGGCACTCAAATCTGTTTGCTGAATTAGCTTTACATATATTTTGTTACTTAGATCTGCTCGTCCAAATATCTTGCCATAGCTTTAGACATCGACCTAGGTATTTTTTTTCTGGACTTCATAAAAAAGCATATATGTTTTCCTGTAATATCTAGTAGAAGAACTAATTTGTAAGTCTAACAGATGGATAGGACTTGGATAACTTCTGCTCGAAGATTCTCCGCTGCATATGTCGAGGGGGTTGAGAACTTCATGAACTTTATCAGAGCTGAGTACGGTGGTCCGAAATCAGATGTGCTCTGCCCATGTAGCAGTTGTATGAATCCAGTTACGAGACCCCAGTCAACTATGCAAAATCATCTACACGTGTATGGAATGTCAGTCACATATACTAGGTGGGTTCATCATGGTGAAGTTGTGAACGTCAATGTTATTGACTACATGGAAGCAGCAGATCACCATCTTGATCTGCCTGATGCTCAGGTGGAAGAGGAGGAGGAGGTGGTGGTGGCAGAGCTAGTGAGTTTGACTAACATTGAAACAATGCTACGAAATGCTCGTGCATTCCATGAACTTTCACCTACAGAAGAAAAATAGTGGGCCCGCATGTTGGAACAATGCAACGTTGCTGTCACCCCAGGAAATAAGCTATCAGTATTCTCAGCTATGGTCACCTTTCTTCAGGTGAAGACATCTGAGCGGATAACCAACAAACCATTCGATGCGATGTTGGCTGCTTTCCGCGAATCTTTCCCAGATGCGTCTGAGCTGCCACACACCTACAGTAAAATGAAGAATTTCCTTCCTGTAGTTGGAATTGGATATGATATGATCCATGTTTGTAAGAATAATTGTGTTCATTTGCGGAAGTATTATGCCAACTTAAGTGAATGCCCAAAATGCAAATCATCAAGATGGAAAGATGGCGATGCTGTGAAGAGGATTCCTCATAATGTTCTGAGATATTTTACAATTACACCAAGATTCCAGAGGTTGTTTCATGATGCTGAAACAAGAGAGGGTGTACTGTGGCATTCTAGGAACCAGGAGTATAGAGATCAAAATGTAATGAGCCATCCATCTCATGGTAGTGAGTGGAAAAGCTTCAATGATAAACACGAAGAGTTTGCTGCTAACCCGAGAAACATTAGACTTGGCTTAGCTTCAGATGGATTTAACCCATTTGGCCACTAGGGCGCCACATATAGCATGTGGCTAGTGCTTGCTATCCCTTACAACATGCATCCAAATGTCTGCACCAAAGAATCAAACTACAGGATGGCCTTGCTTATCCCAGGTCCAAAAATTCCTGGAAAAGATTTTGATTTGTTCATGGCGCCTCTTATGAAGGAACTTCAACAGCTATGGAAGGGTGTTCTCACTCGAGACCTATATAGCAGCCCACTGCTACCTCTTGAGCTTGTGTTGGATTTCCCCGAAGAGGAAAGGATGATGCAGCAGAGTAGCATAACTATTTCCCTCAGTTTTTTGAGAACCAAGGTATCAATCCAGTAGGAGGCCACGCTCAAGTCCCTCGTACCTGCACAAAACGATTGCTACTCGCAACCAACGCGATTAGGGGTTGTCACTCCCTTCACGGTCACTTACGAGAGTGAGATCTGATAGATATAATATTTTTGGTATTTTTGGTATAGAGATGCAAAGTGACAGTAAAAACCAAAGCAAGATTAAAGTGATGGAGATTGATATGATGAGAATAGACCCGGGGGCCATAGGTTTCACTAGTGGCTTCTCTCAAGAGCATAAGTATTCCACGGTGGGTGAACAAATTACTGTTGAGCAATTTACAGAATTGAGCATAGTTATGAGAATATCTAGGCATGAACATGTATATAGGCATCACGTCTGTGACAAGTAGACCGAAACGATTCTGCATCTACTACTATTACTCCACTCATCGACCGCTATCCAGCATGCATATAGAGTATTAAGTTAAAAACAGAGTAACGCTTTAAGCAAGATGACATGATGTAGAGAGATAAATTCATGCAATATGAAATAAACCCCATCTTGTTTTCCTCGATGGAAACGATGCAATACGTGCCTTGCTGCCCCTTCTGTCACTGGGAAAGCACACCGCAAGATCGAACCCAAAGCTAAGCACTTCTCCCATGGCAAGAACTACCAATCTACTTGGCCAAACCAAATGGATAATTCGAAGAGACTTGCAAAGATAACCAATCATACATAAAAGAATTCAGAGAAGATTCAAATATTATTCATAGATAGACTTGATCATAAACCCACAATTCATCGGTCTCAACAAACACACCGCAAAAAGAAGAAGATTACATCGAATAGATCTCCACGAGAGAGGGGGAGAACTTTGTATTGAGATCCAAAAAGAGAGAAGAAGCCATCTAGCTAATAACTATGGACCCGAAGGTCTGAGGTAAACTACTCACACTTCATCGGAGAGGCTATGATGATGTAGAAGCCCTCCGTGATGACGGCCCTCTCCGGCAGAGCTCCGGAACAGGCCCCAAGATGGGATCTCGTGGATACAGAAAGTTGCGGTGGTGGAATTAGGTTTTTGGCTCCGTCTCTGTTCGTTTGGGGGTATGTAGGTATATATAGGAGGAAGAAGTACGCCGGTGGAGCTTCGGTGGGCCCACGAGGGTGGGGGCGTGCCTGGGAGTACACGGCGCGCCCCCCAACCTCGTGCCCTCCTCGAAGCTTCCTTGGCGTAGGGTCCAAGTCTCCTGGGTCATATTCGGGAAGAAAATCACGTTCCAGAAAGGTTTATTCCGTTTGGACTCCGTTTGATATTCCGTTTCTTCGAAACACTGAAATAGGCAAAAAAAACAGCAATTCTGGGCTGGGCCTCCGGTTAATAGGTTGGTCCCAAAAATAATATAAAAGTGGAAAATAAAGCCCAATATAGTCCAAAACAGTAGATAATATAGCATGGAGCAATCAAAAATTATAGATACGTTGGAGACGTATCAGGCATCCCCAAGCTTAATTCCTGCTCGTCCTCGAGTAGGTAAATGATAAAAAGAGAATTTTTGATGCGAAGTGCTACTTGGCATAATTTCAATGCAAATCTTCTTAATTGTGATATGAATATTCAGATTCGAAAGATTCATGCCAAAAGTTTATATTGACATAAAAATAATAATACTTCAAGCATAGTAACAAAGCAATTATGTCTTCTCAAAATAACATGGCCAAAGAAAGTTATCCCTACAAAATCATATAGTCTGGCTATGCTCTATCTTCACCACACATAGTATTTAAATCATGCACAACCCCGATGACAAGCCAAGAAATTGTTTCATACTCTAACTTTTTCAAAACTTTTTCAATATTCACGCAATACATGAGCGTGAGCCATGGATATAGCACTATATGTGGAATAGAATGGTGGTTGTGGAGAAGACAAAAAGAGGGGAAGATAGTCTCACATCAACTAGGCGTATCAACGGGCTATGGAGATGCCCATCAATAGATATCAATGTGAGTGAGTAGGGATTGCCATGCAATGGATGCACTAGAGCTATAAGTATATGAAAGCTCATCAAAAGAAACTATGTGGGTGTGCATCCAACTTGCTTGCTCACGAAGACCTAGGGCATTTTGAGGAAGCCCATCATTGGAACATAAAAGCCAAGTTCTATAATGTAAAATTCCCACTAGTATATGAAAGTGACATAACGAGTGACTCTCTATCATGAAGATCATGGTGCTACTTTGAAGCACAAGTGTGGTAAAAGGATAGTAACATTGTCCCTTCTCTCTTTTTCTCTCATTTTTTTATTTGGGCCTTTTCTCTTTTTTTATGGCCTCTTTCTTTTTTTATTTTTCGTCCGGAGTCTCATCACGACTTATGGGGGAATCATAGTCTCCATCATTCTTTCCTCACTTGGGACAATGCTCTAAAAATGATGATCATCACACTTTTATTTTTCTTACAACTCAACAACTCGATACTTAGAACAAAATATGACTCTATATGAATGCCTCCGGCGGTGTACCGGGATATGCAATGAATCAAGAGTGACATGTATGAAATAATTATGAACGGTGGCTTTCCCACAAATACGATGTTAACTACATGATCATGCTAGCAATATGACAATGATGGAGCGTGCCATAATAAACGGAATGGTGGAAAGTTGCATGGCAATATATCTCGGAATGGCTATGGAAATGCCATGATAGCTGGTATGGTGGCTGTTTTGAGGAAGGTATATGGTAGGTGTATGATACCGGCGAAAAGTGCACGGTATTAGAGAGGCTAGCAATGGTGGAAGGATGGGAAAAAGTGCATATAATCCATGGACTCAACATTAGTCATAAAGAACTCATATACTTATTGCAAAAATCTAGAACTTACCAAAGCAAAGTATTACACGCATGCTCCTAGGGGGATAGATTGGTAGGAAAAGACCATCGCTCGTCCCCGACCGCCACTCATAAGGAAGACAATCAATAAATAAAGCATGCTCCGACTTCATCACATAACGGTTCACCATACGTGCATGCTACGGGAATCACAAACTTTAACACAAGTATTCTTTAAAATCACAACTACTCAACTAGTATGACTCTAATATTATCACCTCCATACCTCAAAACAATTATCATGCTTCAATCTTTTCTTAGTATTCAATGCACTCAAAAGAAAGTTTCACAAATCCTGAATACCAAGCATGTTATTATTATGCAAATTACCATGCTATTAAGAGACTCTTAAAATAATTTAAGTGAAGCATGAGAGATCAATAGTTTCTTTAAAACAAATCCACCACCGTGCTCTTAAAAGATCTAAGTGAAGCACATAGAGCAAAATTATAATGCTCAAAAGATATAAGTGAAGCACATAGAGCAAAACTACATAGCTCAAAAGATATAAGTGAAGCACATAGAGTATTCTATCAAATTTTAATTCATGTATGGCTCTCTCAAAAGGTGTGTACAGCAAGGATGATTGTGGCATACTAAAACACAAAGACACAAATAATACACAACGCTCCAAGCAAAACACATATCATGTTGGTGAATAAAAATATAGCTCCAAGTAAATTACCGATGGAAGTGGACGAAAGAGGGGATGCCTTCCGGGGCATCCCCAAGCTTTGACCTTTTGGTGTCCTTGGATTATCTTGGGGGTTCCATGATCATCCCAAAGCCTAGGCTCTTGCCACTCCTTGTTCCATAATCCATCAAAAGAATTCACCCAAAACTTGAAAACTTCACGACACAAAACTCAATAGAAATCTCGTGAGCTCCGTTAGAGAAAGAAAACAAAAGACCACTTCAAGGTACTGTAATGAACTCATTCTTTATTTATATTGGTGCTAATCCTACTGTATTCCAACTTCTCTATGGATTATAAACTATTTTACTAGCCATAGATTCATCCAAATAAGCAAACAACACACGGAAAACAGAATCTGTCAAAAACAGAACCGTCTGTAGTAATCTGTAGCTAGCGCAAGATCTGGAACCCCAAAAATTCTAAAATAAATTGATGGACGTGAGGAATTTATCTATTAATCATCTTAAAAAATAATTAACTAAATAGCACTCTCCAAATAAAAATTACAGCAGTTCTCTTGAGCGCTAAAGTTTCTGTTTTTTACAGCAAGTTCAACAAGACTTTCCCCAAGTCTTCCCAACGGTTCTACTTGGCACAAACACTAATTAAACACAAAAAACACAACCAAAACAGAGGCTAAATAAATTATTTATTACTAAACAGGAGCAAAATGCAAGTAATAAAAATAAAATTGGGTTGCCTCCCAACAAGCGCTAACATTTAACACCCCTAGCTAGGCATAAAAGCGAGGATAGATCTAGGTATTGCCATCTTTGGTAGGCAATCCATAAGTGGCTCTCATGATAGTTTCATATGGAAATTTTATTTTCTTTCTTGGAAAGTTTTCCATGCCCTTTTTTAATGGAAATTTAAATCTAATATTCCCCTCCTTCATATCTATAATCGCACCAACCGTTCTAAGGAAAGGTCTACCAAGAATAATAGGGCAAGAAGGATTGCAATCTATATCAAGAACAATGAAATCTACGGGCACATAATTCCTATTTGCAACAATAAGAACATCATTAATCCTTCCCATAGGTTTCTTAATAGTAGAATACGCAAGATGCAAGTTTAGAGAGCATTCATCAAAATCGCGGAAATCTAGCAAATCACACAAAGTTTTGGGGATAGTGGAGACACTAGCACCCAAATCACACAAAGCATAAAACTCATGATCTTTAATTTTAATTTTAATAGTTGGTTCCCACTCATCATAGAGTTTTCCAGGGACAGAAACTTTCAACTCAAGTTTTTCTTCATAAGATTGCATCAAGGCATCAACAATATGTTCGGTGAAGGCTTTCTTTTGAATATAAGCATGTGGAGAATTTAGCACGGTTTGAAACAAGGAAATACAATCAATTAAAGAGCAACTTTCATAATTAAATTCCTTGAAATCCAATATAGTGGGTTTAGCAACATCTTGATTTTTATTTCTTTCAATCCCACTTTCATCAATTTCATCATGAAGATTTAAATACTTCGAATTTTTAGAATGCCTTCTAGGTAAAGGAAGATCATATTCAGTTTCATCAAGATTCATATTGCAAAACAAAGATTTAACAGGAGACACATCAATAACTTTTAGATCTTCATCTTGATTTTCATAGGAATTGGAAGAACACGCTTTAATAAAGGCATCTTTGGAAGCACGCATCCTAGCGGTTCTTTCTTTGCACTCATCGATGGAAATTCTCATGGATTTGAGAGACTCATTGATATCATGCTTAGGAGGAATAGATCTAAGCTTTAAAGAATCAACCTCAAGAGAAATTCTGTCAATGTTCCTAGCCAAATCATCAACTTTAAGCAATTTCTCTTCAAGCAAAGCATTAAAATTATTTTGTGAATTCATAAACTCTTTAACACTATTCTCAAATTCAGAGGGCATCTTATTATAATTTCCATAGGAGTTGTTGTAGGAATTTCCATAATTATTAGAAGGATTACTAGGATATGGCCTAGGATTAAAATTCCCTCTATAAGCGTTGTTACCAAAATTATTCCTACCAACAAAATTCACATCCACAGATTCATTGTTATTCTCAATCAAAGTAGACAAAGGCATATCATTAGGATCAGAAGAAACACCCTTAGTAGCAAATAATTTCATAAGTTCATCCATCTTTCCACTCAAAACATTGATTTCTTCTATCGCATGCACTTTTTTTATTAGAAGATCTTTCAGTATGCCATTGAGAATAATTAACCATAATATTATCTAGGAGTTTAGTAGCTTCTTCTAAAGTGATTTCCATTGGAGATGCACGGCGGTCAGCATCTCCCACGGTACGCGCATTCTAGACTGAGGCCCCGTTCATGTGGGTGTAGCGTTGAATGTTAGCTGATAGACGTTGTTAATCTCACTGTTTGCCGAAGTAGTTTACTGTCAATATGCTCTGCTTAAGAAGCTTCCTTGCCCTGTTCTGCACTCAATCTGCTTAGCTGAGATGGCATGCTAAGGCCGATTAGTTGCTAAAATATCCTGCCATATATTTATTGTGACGTAGATTGCCATGGTCTAGTAGCCAATCTGTTAGCTGAAATAGCTCTACACCATTTTATACTCGATCTTTGTTGCTGCGATGGCCTCCGATAGTTCGATGGCTGTGTGCTCGGCCTCATTGATTCCTGAAACAGCTTGCCATAATTTGGCACTCAAATCTGTTTGCTGAATTAGCTTTACATGTATTTCGTTACTTAGATCTGCTCGTCCAAGTATCTTGCCATAGCTTTAGACATCGACCTAGGTATTTTTTTTGGACTTCATAAAAAAGCATATATGTTTTTCCTATAATATCTAGTAGAAGAACTAATTTGTATGTCTAACAGATGGATAGGACTTGGATAACTTCTGCACCAAGATTCTCCGCTGCATATGTCGAGGGGGTTGAAAACTTCATGAACTTTATCAGAGCTGAGTATGGTGGTCCGAAATCAGATGTGCTCTGCCCGTGTAGCAGTTGTATGAATTCAGTTATAAGACCCCAGTCAACTGTGCAAAATCATCTACACGTGTATGGGATGTCGGTCACATATACTAGGTGGGTTCATCATGGTGAAGTTGTGAACGTCAATGTTATTGACTATGTGGAAGCAACAGATCACCATCTTGATCTGCCTGATGCTCAGGTGGAAGAGGAGGAGCAGGTGGTGGTGGCGGAGCCAGTGAGTTTGACCAACATTGAAATAATGCTACGAAATGCTCGTGCATTCCGTGAACTTCCACCTGCAGAAGAAGAACAGTGGGCCCGCATGTTGGAACAATGCAACGTTGCTGTCACCCCAGGAAATAAGCTGTCAGTATTCTTAGCTATGGTCACCTTTCTTCAAGTGAAGACATCTGAGCGGAGGACCAACAAATCATTCAATGCGATGTTGGCTGCTTTCCGCGAATCTTTCCCAGATGCGTCTGAGCTGCCACACACCTACAGTAAAATGAAGAATTTCCTTCGTGCAGTTGGAATTGGATATGATATGATCCATGTTTGTAAGAATAATTGTGTTCTGTTCCGGAAGGATTATGCCAACTTAAGTGAATGCCCGAAATGCAAATCATCAAGATGGAAAGATGGCGATGCTGTGATGAGGATTCCTCATAATGTTCTGAGACATTTTCCAATTACACCAAGATTGCAAAGGTTGTTTCATGATGCTGAAACAAGAGAGGCTGTACTGTGGCATTCTAGGAACCAGGAGTACAGACATCAGAATGTAATGAGCCATCCATCTCATGGTAGTGAGTGGAAAAGCTTCAATGATAAACACAAAGAGTTTGCTCCTGACCCGAGAAACATTAGACTTGGCTTAGCTTCAGATGGATTTAACCCATTTGGCCACCAGAGCGCCACATATAGCATGTGGCCAGTGCTTGTTATCCCTTACAACATGCCTCCAAATGTCTGCACCAAAGAATCAAACTACATGATGGCCTTGCTCATCCCAGGTCCAAAAGGTCCTGGAAAGGATTTTGATTTGTTCATGGAGCCTCTTGTGAAGGAACTTCAACAGCTATGGAAGGGTGTTCTCACTCGAGACCTATATAGCAGCCCACTGCTACCTCTTGAGCTTGTGTTGGATTTCCCCGAAGAGGTAAGGATGATGCAGCAGAGTAGCGTAAGTATTTCCCTCAGTTTTTTGAGAACCAAGGTATCAATCCAGTAGGAGGCCACGCTCAAGTCCCTCATACCTACACAAAACGATAGCTACTCGCAACCAACGCGATTAGGGGTTGTCAATCCCTTCACGGTCACTTACGAGAGTGAGATGTGATAGATATAATATTTTGGGTATTTTTGGTATAGAGATGCAAAGTGAAAAGTAAAAAAGCAAAGCAAGATTAAAGTGATGGAGATTGATATGATGAGAATAGACCCGGGGGCCATAGGTTTCACTAGTGGCTTCTCTCAAGAGCATAAGTATTCTACGGTGGGTGAACAAATTACTGTTGAGCAATTGACAGAATATCTAGGCATGATCATATACATAGGCATCACGTCTGTGACAAGTAGACCGAAATGATTCTGCATCTACTACTATTACTCCACTCATCGACCGCTATCCAGCATGCATCTAGAGTATTAAGTTAAAAACAGAGTAACGCTTTAAGCAAGATGACATGATTTAGGGAGATAAATTCATGCAATATGAAATAAACCCCATCTTGTTATCCTCGATGGCAGCGATGCAATACATGCCTTGCTGCCCCTTCTGTCACTGGGAAAGGACACCGCAAGATCGAACCCAAAGCTAAGCACTTCTCCCATGGCAAGAACTACCAATCTAGTTGGCCAAACCAAACGGATAATTCGAAGAGACTTGCAAAGATAACCAATCATACATAAAAGAATTCTGAGAAGATTCAAATATTATTCATAGATAGACTTGATCATAAACCCACAATTCATCGGTCTCAACAAACACGCCGCAAAAAGAAGAAGATTACATCAAATAGATCTCCACGAGAGAGGGGGAGAACTTTGTATTGAGATCCAAAAAGAGAGAAGAAGCCATCTAGCTAATAACTATGGACCCGAAGGTCTGAGGTAAACTACTCACACTTCATCGGAGAGGCTATGCTGATGTAGAAGCCCTCCGTGATGACGGCCCTCTCTGGCAGAGCTCCGGAACAGGCCCCAAGATGGGATCTCGTGGATACAGAAAGTTGCGGCAGTGGAATTAGGTTTTGGCTCCATCTCTGTTCATTTGGGGGTACGTAGGTATATATAGGAGGAAGAAGTACGCCTGGGGCGCACCTGGGGTATAGGGCGCGCCCCCTACCTCGTGCCCACCTCGAAGCTTCCTTCGCGTAGGGTCCAAGTCTCCTGGGTCATATTCGGGAAGAAAATCATGTTCCAGAAAGGTTTATTCTGCTTGGACTCCGTTTGGTATTCCGTTTCTTTGAAACACCGAAATAGGCAAAAAAACAGCAATTCTGGGCTGGGCCTCCGGTTAATAGGTTAGTCCCAAAAATAATATAAAAGTGGAAAATAAAGCCCAATATAGTCCAAAACAGTAGATAATATAGCATGGAGCAATCAAAAATTATAGATACGTTGGAGACATATCACCCACCAGCTGATTTCTTTCTGCGTGCTATTATACTTTGGTGCATCCATGATTATCCGGCTTTGGGCACTATGTCAGGGCGAACGACACATGGTTACAATGCATGTGTTCGCTGTGACAGGAATTCGCTGTCATACGCAATACTTAGCAAGATCCGTTACATTGGACACTGCCATTTCCTTGCCAAGGACAAGCTGCATCCTAGAAAATACCGAAGACATGTGTTCAATGAAAAGCATGAAAACCGTGATGCGCCAAATAGGCTCTCTGCCGATGAGTTGCAAGTGGAATTAGAGAAGGTCAGGCATATTACACCAGGAAACCATCCTGGTAATGGTAGCGGGAAAAGGAAGCGTGGCAGGGTTGAAGATAGATTATTGTTTACCCGCAGGTCCACTTTGCGGGACTTGGAGTATTGGAAAGATTTGGATCTGCGGCATAATCTTGATGTGATGCACATCGAGAAAAATATATGTGACAGCATTATCGGCACACTTCTTAATATTGAAGGCAAGACGAAAGATACCTTAAAATCTAGGATTGATTTGACACACCTGGGTATCAGAAAGGATTTTCATGTGCAAGATGAAGGTAAACCACAGGATATGGCACCAGCTGTGTACGTCTTGGACAAGGTAAAAAGAAAAGAATTCTGCGAGGTCCTGTCACGTGTGAGATTCCCACATGGATTTGCTTCCAACCCTGAAAGGAGAGTCAGTGCAGATGGAAACAAGGTACAAGGGTTGAAAACTCATGACTGCCACGTCCTACTTCAAAGGGTTTTACATGTTATCCTTAGAGGATTGGGCCGCCCTGACTTATACAGAACAGTTGCAGAGTTGGGACAATTCTTCAGGGAACTCTGCAGTAGGAATATGAGGATAGATGCTTTGGAGCATCTTAGAGACAAGATACCAACTATCCTATGCGACCTTGAGAAGATATATCCTCCAGCCTTCTTTGATGTGATGGTGCATTTGGCTGTTCATCTACCTGATGAGGCACTACTTAGAGGTCCAGTACAGTATGGCTGGATGTACCCTATTGAAAGGCGGCTAGGCACTTTCAAGGGCTATGTTAGGAACAAAGCTAGACCCGAGGGTTCCATTGCAGAGGCCTACATTGCTACAGAAGCGTTGACATTCTGCTCAAAATACATTGAAACAGCTGATCAGCTTAGCAAAGAGGTGGGTGAAGACAATCCCGGGCTCAATGTTTTTGATTATTCTGTTCGAGTTATAGGGAAGAGTCGACAAGAGGACAAACCTAAAGATTTGGACAAAATGGTTTGGTATGTGTTGAATAACTGTCCTGATATACTACCTTATATCAAGTAAGCGCAGTACTGCAGCTTATACATCGTAATCTACTAAACTTGCAGCACATTCTTATATATTTAGATGTTTGACGCGGTCACTATGTTGTGCAGCATCTACAAAGAGGAGTTACTGCGGCAAAATCCAAGAAACATTGACAGACTGGTTATGGCAGGATTTGCGAAATGGTTCAAGAACCATGTAAGCTTTTGAAGTGCATTGTCAGTTTTTTAATATATTGAGTACATAAGATGATCAGCTTGTCTATTTTCTAACCATAGGTTAAGAAGATGCGGGAGGATGGGCAGGTAGTTGATGATGCCCTTTACTCACTAGCAATGGGTCCTGATACTCGGGTAAGACATTATGAATCTTGCGTTGTTGGAGATGTGTGCTACAACACCCTTGCACGAGACAAAGGCAGGAAGACACGAAACAGTGCCATCATGAGCACGGATACATATGACAAAGAGACAACTGAAATGTATGCTAACATAACAGACATCATTCAGTTGTAGTATATCCCCAGTTTCGAGGATCATCGGTGTGTGGTTCTGTTGTGCTGTCGTTGGTATAACCTATTTTCCAGGATGGCAAAACCCAGAGCTGATGATTATTTCAAATCCATCAATGTCAAGGCGGCGACCCCGACCAACGAGCCTTTTATTTTGGCAAATCAAGCAACACGGATATTTTTCTTGGAAGACACATTTGCATGTAGCGATGACTGGAGAGTATTGCAAAGGTTTGAGCAGAGGAATTCGTTTAATGAAGTTGCACAACAAGATGATGCTTACACTGCTCCTGATGTACAAGATAACACAGATGTTCCTAATATCTTTGAGAACCATCACGTCAATGACGCCGGCGAAAAGATTGCTTGTCGTGCTGTGGATATACAAGAGTTGATCAAGAAGAAGCCAACGTTCGAGGACGTTGAGGACGAAGAAGAAGATGACACTGTGGGGAATTACGATTCATACTGATACACATGGCGAAGATGTTGACGCTGCTACTGCGGATGATGATTACATTGCTTTTGTCGTATTTGCCTACCAGAAGACGTTTTTTTATCTACTATGTGAAATTGTGTTTGCTATGACAACTGAAACCTGATGAACATGTTGTTTAGTATTTTGTTGTGAGAACATCACTTGTTATGTATACTGATTTGTGTTTGGTGATTGTATGACAACTAAAACATGATGACATTGTTGTTTAGTTGTACTCATTGGCTGTGAAACTTGAATTTGATGACATAGTTTGTTGTTGGACTGCAATTTGCTCGACGTCTTCGAATGAGAACAAAGCTGACCCGACAGGGCCTCTGCTATTTATTTATTTATATGAGCAAAAGGGGATACCCCCTGATTTCCATTAATAGAAATCATTAGATGTTCACAACACTATGCCCAGACTGCTACACAGGTTTCATTCATTACTAGTTTCAGCAAAGTGCTCATGTCGTAGCCACTGAATACATCACGAGTGCTACATACACTGCAAATAAAGAGGCAATCATCCTACAGAGCACATCGATTTTGCCCATTATCTTCACAAGCTCTTTCATCTCCTCATTGTTGTCAAGGCCATTCAGCAGTTGTTGCTTGGCCATGATCACAGGAACTGCATCTTTAACCTTCTGCTCTGCATCTTCCTCTTCTGTCGTTCCATCAGTTACTTGTCCAACACCCCAACCTGCTGGTATTGGGATTCCTCGACTAACCAAATAATCAGCGTAGTTGCATTCCCCCACATCAGCAACTTCCCAGAAATACAAATCACGCGAATCTTCCCTTTTCTACACGAATCAAATTGGTAGATCATCAACCAAACTATTAAAAAATCAGCAACTGAAAGCAGCGGAACAACACTTAAACATATAATTACCCCATGATTCGGGCATTTGTAGAAGACTCGGCCAGGGTTGCGGATTGTGGTTGAGATGTAACGGATGACTCTGCGTGATTTGCAGCAGTGGCACCACACCAACGGCAGCGGGTTGCGATGAGCAATCGGCTACGGTGCGCGTGCCGGCGAGGGTGTGATGAGACCCATAGGCGATGGTATGGGTTGCGACTTGGCGCAAATCTGGTTGTTGCCTGATGAAGAGCAGGTGGACGAGCAGCCAGCGGACATGGTTGCTGCGGCCAGAGTTTCTGATGCTAGGCAGAGTAAGTAGAGAAGAGGAGAAGCGAACGTTGGATATGTCAGTTTCATTACTTGCAGAGTAGCATAGCACCACATATAGTCATAGTCTAGGTTTGGATTCGAACCAGCTATAGGAGCACGTCTTTCTTTTTTCTAAAACTCGGCAACGTCTCATTACTGGTACACTAGCTTGTTCTGTACGCCTTCCCAAGTCTTTGATTTTCTTTCCCTTTTTTGCGAGGAAGGAAGGAGGACAAAATTGAGAGTTCTTGAGACTCGAACCCAAGACCTCTCGGTTGAAAACCAAGGGTGCTAGTCACTTATGTGGCGAACGTTCCCTATGAGGAGGACGGCAGACAAACGCATTTTCCTCGCAGTTTTATTCCTATATATAAAAAAAGTATGCTATTTGGTGTCCGCTTAGTCAAAAAACGATTGTGCCAACCTTGACCGTTGGATTGACATTCAACGTCTATCGCGTTTCTTCAGTCTCTTCTTCCTCGAGCCGCCAAAGCCAAACCAGCACCGGTGGGGACCGCCTGCTCCCGCCTCCCACGGCTGGCTGTGATCTGCCCCGGCTCCTGTTCGTTCCCGTCTGAGGCCTCACCATCGTCCTCCGCCTTGGTTCTCTCGCCACGGCACTGCCCTCCGGTGTTGTCAACATGGTCAACAACCGAGAGGAATAAGGAGATGATTGTACATGGTGAGGATGACAGTAGGGACCCAGCAGCGCGCAGTAATTTTGTTTTTTCAGGACGAAGAAGGGTATCAACTGGGTTGTGCGGAACCCGTGGCCCGTCTAGCCCAGGCTTTTATTTCATATGTTTAGCACATGACCAGCCCAGTTTGTCTTTTTCCTTTCTGAAAATTGCTAGCCAGCTATTTTGTTTTTCCAGAATAACCAACATAGGCCTACTTGCTTTTCTACGCCGTGCTGGGCCGGAAATCTTTCAAGACGAGGAGGGATGCATTTTGCCCAGAAAATGGGCTATAAGTAATAAGAAATGGGCTGTAAAATGAAAAAATACAGCAAACAGACAATTAGTTCCAAAATACTGTTTTCTTTTGGATTTTGATATTTTAAATTTCATTGTTTTTGTGCGGGTAAAATTTCATTGAATTTAAATTAAGGTATATTTAGATTTAAAATTAATTTGAATCTGGCTAGAAATTTCGGGTTGTATGCTGTTTGGGACAGATTTGGAGGCTGACTTGTGGGTCTACTAAGTTGATGTGTACTTTGGCTTTGTCAACTTATTCCACAAACGATTCTAGCAACAGTGACCGTTGGATGTTAATCCAACTGCCGTGCAGCTTCTTCAATTTCTGATCTTGTTGCTCCAGCCGCCCAAACCAGCTCCATTGGGACTGCCTGCTCCCGCCTCACATGGCCGGTTGTGCTGTCGCACATGCCGCACCGTCCACCCTACTTCATTGCTGGCCAGGCCATTCCTCTACTCACCCACACCTCCTGTTATTTTCCGGCGACGGCAGCCGGACCAGTAAACCCTCGTACTCCCCACCGTGTGGGCAACCATTGCCGAGTCTTCCCTGGCTCCGTGCCGTTCCCTTCCTAGGCCTCGCCGTCGTCCACCGCCATGGTGCTCTCGGCGCGACCTGGTCAACTTGGTCAACAAATGACATCCATCGGCCGTGGACTGTACGTGCAAAATAATGATTCCTCCACCTGACAGCTGGAACCCACCGGAAGGGCCTCTGTATTTCGCGAAAAAAACGTTCCCCCGCTCACATGTCGGACCCACCAGCTATATCTTCGCACGCAAGGAAGTGCCTCCTTATTACGCACAAAAAAATGAATACCCCCTGCTAGCTGGGACCCACCATAGTGGGAGGATGAATTGTGGGCCAACAAAGTTGACGGGGACGGAGGGCTTTGTCAACTTAGTCAATATGAACGATTCTAGCTCCAGTGACCGTACGATGTCCATCCAACGACCGTAGTGCTTCCTCAACCTCTGGTCTTCTTGCTCCAGCCGCCCAAAGCAGCGCCGGTCGTGACGCATGCTCCTGCCTCCCGTGGCCGGCTGTGCTGCCGCAAAGGCCTCACCGCCCCCTACTATTCCCACCGCTGGCCAGGCCCTACGGCAACGGCAGCCTCACACCGCAGCCGAACCAGTGAACCCTCGTACTCCTCTCCGCGCGGGCTTCCACTGCCTCATCTTCCCCGGCTCCACGTCGTCCCCTTCCTAGGCCTCGCCGTCGTCCACCACCGTGGTGCTCTCCGCGCGACATGGTCAACGTGGTCAAGGAACGACTTCCATCGGAAGAGTACTGTACGTGGAGAGGCTAATAGCTGGGTCCATGGCCACAGCCCAGTTTTTTTTGTGATTTGCCAAGTAAGTCGCTTTGTCAGGCCTGTTGGGCTGCAAATCTTTCAAGACGAGGAGAGCATTCATTTGGCTGGCCGAGAAAATGGCCCATCAGTGATGAGAAATGGGATGTACATATTTAAAACACATCAAACTGGCAATTAGTTTCAAATATCTTTTTTTCATTTCAAGATTTTAAATTACATTAATTTTTATGCATGGAGAATTTGTTGGATTTTATATTGATATACATTTATTTTTAAAATCAGTTTGAATGTGAGTCGAAATTTTGGGATTAAAAACAGTTCGGACCGCACCGAAATATGCAAATTTCGTATAATTTTTTAACCATGGCCACAATTTGGGCTGTAATGCTAACAAAAAGAATATGGGCTCCAAAAAAACCTTAAGAATTAGCAAATGGGATGAAAATTATTAGAAATAATGGCAGATGGGCTGTATGCTGTTTTCCACAGATTTGAGGCTTTCCTAAAAAAAGGTTGACGCACAAGCAGTGACTGTTGGATGTCCATCCAACGGCCGTCGTGCTTCTTCAATCTCTGCTCTTCCTGCTCCATCCGCTGAAACAAGCGTCAGCGGGACTGCCTGCTCCCTCCTCCCCCCGGCCGGCTGTGCTGCCGCGCAGGCCTCACCGCCCCACCATACTCCCATCGCTGGCCTAGCCATCCCTCTACTCACCCACACCTGCTGTTATTCTCCGGCGACGGCAGACGAACCAGTAAACCCTCGTACAGTCGTACTCCCCTCCGTGTGGGAAACAACTGCCGAGTCTTCCCTGCCTCCATGTCGTTCCCTTCCTAGGCCTCACCGTCGTCCACCGCCCTGGTGCTCTCGGCGCGGCCTAGTCAACGTGGTCAACAACCGACATCCATCTGAAGTGGACTGTACATGGAGAGGCCGACAGCTGGGTCCACGGCCACACGCAAGGAAATGCCTCCTTATTACGCGCAAAATAATGATTCCTCCACCTGACATTAGGGACCCACCGAAAGGGCCTCTCTATTTCATGAAAAAAACGTTACCGCTGCTAACAGCTCGGACCCACCAGCTATATCTTCGCACGCAAGGAAGTGCCTCCTTATTACGCACAAAAAAATGAATACCCCCCCCCCCTGTTAGCTGGGACCCAGTATAGTGGCAGGCTGACTTGTGAGCCTACTAAGTTGACGAGCAGGGAGGGCTGTGTCAACTTAGTCAATATGCATGATTCTAGATCCAGTGACCGTATGATGTCCATCCAACGGCCGTAGTGCTTCTTCAACCTCTGGTCTTCTTGCTCCAGCCGCCTAAACCAGCGCCGGTCGTGCCTCGTGCTCCTGTCTCTCGTTGCCGGCTGCGATGCGGTGGAGGCCTCACCGCCCCCTACTACTCCCACCGCTGGCTAGGCCATCCCTCTACTCACCCACACCCCCTGTTACTCTATGGCGACGGCAGCCTCACACCGCAGCAAACCAGTGCCCTCGTACTCCTTTATGCGTGGGCATCCACTGCCGCGTCTTCCCCGGCTCTGCGTCATCCCCTTCCTAGGCCTCGCCGTCGTCCACCACCTTGGTGCTCTCGGCGCGGCGTGGTCAACGTGGTCAAGGAACGGCTTCCATCGGACATGGACTGTACGTGGAGAGGCTGACAGCTAGGTCCACGGACACAATAAGGAAGTGCCTCCTTATTACGTGCAAAATAATTATTCCTCCACCTGACAGCAGGGACCCACCGGACGGGCCACCATATTTCGCCCCCCCTGACTGCTGGGACCCACCAGCTACATCTTCGCACGCAAGGAAGTGCCTGACAGTCGGGACCCACCTGGTCGAAGCGTATGTAGCATTGTCATTCTGGTCGCGAACGTGTACGTACATATATACTGGTGGATGTAGAGGCGCACACATGTCGTAGTAGAGGCGGCCAGGGTGCAAGAAAAAAAAATACGGCCACGTATGTGTACATACGGGCGGGGTCTCGAACGCCTACTCGCGCATACGTACGGCCAGCGCTCATGTACATGGCTGGGTCGGAAGGAGAAACAGCGTCGTCGTCGTGTTCATGGGGAGGCAACGGAATGGGTCGTGTTCATGGGGAGGCAACGGAATGCGTCGTGTTCATGGGGAGGCAACGGAACGCGTGGGAGCCAACCGGCTGGGTCGGAACGGAATGCATGGTCGTGTTCATCGGGAGGGCTTGGACGGAACAGGTGATGGAAACGAGGCCTGGCGTACCGCAAAACGAAGGAAACGGCCTTGTGTTCGACCGGCCACATTCGAAACGGGATCCTGTTCATCGGGAGGGGTCTGGCGTACCGCAAAACGGAGGAAACGGACCTCCTACGGTCGAAACGGGGGTCCTGTTGATCGGGAGGGGTGTGGCGTACGACAAAACGGACGAAACGGACTTGTGTTGGAGCGCTACGGTCGAAACGAGGGTCCTGTTCATCGGGAGGGGTGTGGCATACCGCAAAACGGGACTCCACGGGATACTGTTCATCTCCACCGTCGACCCCCTCCAGCCTCCACGAGCTACTGTTCATCCACCGTTGACCTCCTCCAGCCTCCACCTGCGACTGTTCATCCACGGGCTCCTGTTCATCCAGCCTCCACCGCGCGCTACTCCACCGACTACTGTTCAACCAGCCCTCTCCACGGGCTCCTATTCAACCACGCCTCCACGGGCTACTGTTCATCCTGCCCTCCACCGTCTACTGTTCATCCTGCCCTCCACGGGGTGGTCCTGTTCATCCAGCCCTCCACGGGGTCCTGTTCATCCAGCCCCAACCGGCTCGATCGATCGAGGTCCTGTTCATCCAGAGGCAACACCACGGGGTCATGTTCATCCACCCCCACCGGGAACTGTTCATCCAACCCCCCCCCCCCCCCCCGCAACACTCACTATTCATCCAGAGGCAGCATCGATCGGCTTCAGTTAGCAGCAGTAGCGAAGGAATCGCTCGATCGGGTTCAGTTAATAGCCATCGATCGATCACTCGGGTTCAGTAATGCGTAGCCTGCAGTGCAATCGCTCGGGTTCAGTTAGAGCCCAACGCCTCGCTCGGGTTCAGTTAGAGCCAACGCCTCGCACACATGCGCGTACGTGTATGAGAGAAACGCGCATCGCTCGGCCCCTGACCTCCCACCATAACCGGGAACTCCCCGAAATTTTCCTCGCCCTCGCTTCTACCACGGTTTTTTCCGTCATGGACGGCCCAAAGAATGTCATGCAGTTGCGTCTCCAGCCCGCCCAGGACGAAAAGCCCATTTTCTGTCATGATTTTTTGTCATAGAAGTAGGAGCCCACCACATCTATGATGATACTGGGTTTTGTCACAATTATCGTCATAGAAGTGTCATATGTATGATAGAAAAAAATTCGTTCGGCCCAAAATGTCACGGATGTGTCTTTTTTTGTAGTGCCAGTACTCGCCTAAGTTTGTAAAATCCTACCGAGTGGAGAACAATCCTCCCACTCGGGGGCTTAGCTGCAGTCCAGTACTCGCCTAAGTTTGTAAAATCCTACCGAGTGGTGAGCAACCCTCCCACTCAGAGGCTTAGCTGCAGTCCAGTACTCGCCTAAGTTTGTAAAATCCTACCGAGTGGTGAGCAATCCTCCCACTCGGGGGCTTAGCTGCAGTCCAGTACTCGCCTAAGTTTGTAAAATCCTACCGAGTGGTGAGCAATCCTCCCACTCGGAGGCTTAGCTGCAGTCCAGTACTCGCCTAAGTTTGTAAAATCCTACCGAGTGGTGAGCAATCCTCCCACTCGGAGGCTTAGCTACAATCCAGTACTCGCCTAAGTTTGTAAAATCCTACCGAGCGGTGAGCAATCCTCCCACTCAGAGGCTTAGCTGCAGTCCAGTACTCGCCTAAGTTTGTAAAATCCTATCGAGTGGTGAGCAATCCTCCCACTCGGAGGCTTAGCTGCAGTCCAGTACTCCCCTAAGTTTGTAAAATCCTACCGAGTGGTGAGCAACCCTCCCACTCGGGGGCTTAGCTTCAGTCCAGTGCTCGCCTAAGTTTATAAAATCCGCAAGGACGACGAGGTGCAGGTCGACCGCGGCCCTTTTCTCTGAGCTACGCCACAAATACAATGTACGCTCCATCCTTGTCAGCAAGGATGACGAGGCGCAGGTCGACCGCGGCCCTCTTCTCCGAGCTACGCCACAAATACAACATACGCTCCATCCTTGTCCGCAAGGACGACGAAGCGCAGGTCGACTGCAACCTTCTCCTCCGAGCTACGCCACAAACACAACGGAGCAGATCCCAAAAGCAATCGCAAGTATACTCAAAAGCACTTCGGATAAATCCTAAAGTTCCAAGCAGCAAATCAAAAGTATTCGAGCATCAAGCCCGAAGGAGTTTAACGGTTACAGCAATCACTCGGCATTCCGAGGCAAATTTAAGACAGATTTGAATCTCGTAAGTTTGTTCACTCGGCAGGAGGAGGGCTAGCAGGTTCGACGAATTCGTCCAAGTCGATCCCATCCACGATCCAAGTGGCAGCAGCGATGAAAGTCTCCATGAAGGACTAGAAGTCATGCCTTTTGGTGTTGGCGACCTTGATCACTGCCAGCTTGTCTTCACGAGCCTCCTTGCAGTGGACTCGTACCAAGGACAGTGCCATGTCAGCACCACACCGGGCGGAGGACTTCTTCCATTCTTGCACTCGATCAGGGATCTCGTCGAGTCGAGCCATCAGAGATTCCAGGTCATTTTGAAGCCTCACCCTTGGCCAGAGCAATGAGTCGACTCGTGAGACTTTGACCTTCAGACGCGTGAGGTAACTTGTGACGCTGGCAACACAAGGCTCTAGTCGGAGCACGTTCATGGCAGTTTCATCACAAACTGGAGAAGCGATAGGGTCCAGACCCGTCTCGACCCTTCCGGTTTCCTCGTCAAAGTCTTGACAGAATTCTACAGTCAAAAAATTAGTGAGTCGACTGGACAGGATTCATTTGCAAGAATCAACACAGTCGATTTAAAAGGAGTACCTTCCAGCATAAGATAGAGCTTCTTGGCAAGAGTTCTCAGATAAGCTTCTGTATCATTCCTCTTGTGGACCGCAGACTCCAGCTTTTCATTCAGGACAATTTTATCCTTCTTCAGACGACTCACTTCTCGGTTAGACTCATTGAGACAGGACTTCAGCTTGTTCACCTCCCCTTCCAATGGCCCGACTGAAGCCAGCTTCTAATCTGCAAGGGCAGTCTTATCATGGGCTTCCTTCTGTGCAGCTGCAAGGTCTGAGTCCTTTTTCTCCAGAGCCAACTTCATTTTCTCTACAAAAGAAGCAATCAGATCAAACAAGAGATCGAAGAAATATTTTAAAAGACGATCGACGTGAACAGTCGACAGGCAGTTACCTTCCATACCAGTAGCTTCATCTTGAGCTTTCTTCAAATTCTGTTGGGCCAGCTCCAAGTCGAGGTTGAGTTGCCTCTGCTTCTCCTCAAGTTCAGCAAACATGGAAATGAGAGTACAAGATTTCTGCAGGAGGCAAAAGACGTGTCAATCGACAAGATTAAAGGTTATTTACTTTCGAGTGAATAAAACTTAAAGAGTTCACTTAGACCCCAGCCGACTGCACGCAGTCGACTGCGGTCTCGGGGACTACACCCAGCGGGTGCACTTGGCGTGCCCCCGCTGATTCAGACCCAACTCGACCGGTCCGCCCGGGTCAAGTCAAAAAAAAAAACAATTCAGACCCCAGTCGACTGCCAGCAGTCGACTGCGATCTCGGGGACTACACCCAGTGGGTGCACTTAGCGTGCCCCCACCGGTTCAGATCTCATTCGACCGGTCCGCCCGGGTCGAGTGGAAGAAAAGAAAGGAAGAAAGAACTCAGACCCCAGTCGACTACCAGCAGTCGACTGTGGTCTCGGGGACTACACCAATTGGGTGCACTTAGCGTGCCCCACCGGTTCATATCCTACTCGTCCAGACCGAGTGGAAAAGCGCAAATACCAAAGATAAAAAAACACCCAGTGGGTGTACAGATTTGACGCAAACAACAGGAGATTATATGGAAGAAAATATTTCAGGTAGCATATCCTAATAGAACAAGGTCAGTCGAAAGTCTACTTACCTGGACATTGGCCCGGAGAGCAGCGCTGGCGTCATAAGCAGCCTGGCTATTCTCGTGCACCGTCTTCATCCGCTCCATCATCATGTTAGCCTGACGGATGGCTTCCGCAGCCGCATCCGATTGGTTTTCCGGAATAGGGTAGCTGGTGAAGAAGAGGGCAGACGACCCAGGTGCAGCAGCTTGGAGCTCCGGGGCGGGAGATTGGACGACTGAAGGAAACACCGGTACAGTCGACGGTGCGGGGCGCTCACTCGACAAGGGTACAACGAAAGTTACAGAGGCCCCGCCCGCGTCTTTAGATTGACGGACGGTTGGTGTTGTCGTTGGTCCCTGCTAAGACGTCTTACCAGCCACTACCTTTTTGTTCTTTCTGGGCCGAGGAGCCACATCTTCATCGTCATCTGGGAGATTGATGGTGTTGGGTGGAGCTGCAGAGAAGTTCAGTCGACCCCAAGTGAACCGCTAGAATTCAATCGACCAAGTAATCAAGAACAAGACCATAAGAGTTTTTACCTGGGTTGGAGGTAACCGCATCCTCCATCTCCTCGTCTCGGTATTGGTAGGAGGAGGTTCCTGATGTAGCAGCACTGCAAATGTCCACACTCAGTTGGTTACGTTCTGTTGCTCGAGTCAACGAAAAGAACAGATCAGATGATTACCCGGAGATGGTGGGGACGGTCACTTTGATTCTGGACAAAGCCTTCGGTAGTTTGGAGGAGGTGGCTTCGATGCTTTTGGCGCAGGAGGCGGCACAACCTTGAGCTGCTTCGGAGCCTTCTCAATCGGCGCTGGGGAAGACGTCTGGGGGTGCTTCGAAGATTGCCCAGTCGATGCGGTCGCCAAGACCGGGGTGCTCGTCGGGTCGTGAGCGTGCTTGGATCTCCTCTCTCTGCGAGGAGGCGAGTCGACCTCTTCGTCATCACTCAAGTCATTTCCCTCCTCATCCTCCTCTGCATCCGAGTGCCACTCGCCACTCTCACCCCCGCTCACTCCTTCCTCGACGTCTTGCTCCTGCACTCCATTGGGCATCGAGTACATATCAATGAGAGCCTGAAAGGACAACGAGCAAAGGAAATACAGTCGACCATCAACAAGGTGTCACACAGTGAATCGAGGAGATACTTGGCAAAGCAGAATCATACCTGTTCCGGATGACGCTAGTGGTCGAACGGAATCACCCTCCTAGACCCCCCGGGGATTGTCTTTGTTGCTGGCGATTCCCCTCAGCCACTTCTCCACCGTGTCTTCGCTGACGTCCTCAGGGTGGATCCGAGTGGAGTCCTCGAGTCCCGAGTACATCCACATCAGATGGATGCTACGTCTTGAGCTTGTGTTGGTTTTCCCTGAAGAGGAAGGGATGATGCAGTAGAGTAGCGTAAGTATTTCCCTCAGTTTTTGAGAACCAAGGTATCAATCCAGTAGGAGGCCACGCTCAAGTCCCTCGTACCTGCACAAAATGATAGCTACTCGCAACCAACGTGATTAGGGGTTGTCAATCCCTTCAGGGTCACTTATGAGAGTGAGATCTGATAGATATAATATTTTTGGTATAAAGATGCAAAGTGAAAAGTAAAGGCAAAGTAAAAAAGCAAAACAAGATTAAAGTGATGGAGATTGATATGATGAGAATAGACCCGGGGGCCATAGGTTTCACTAGTGGCTTCTCTCAAGAGCATAAGTATTCTACGGTGGGTAAACAAATTACAATTGAGCAATTGACAGAATTGAGCGTAGTTATGAGAATATCTAGGCATGATCATGTATATAGGCATCACGTCCGTGACAAGTAGACCGAAACGATTCTGCATCTACTACTATTACTCCACTCATCGACCACTATCCAGCATGCATCTAGAGTATTAAGTTAAAAACAGAGTAACGCCCTAAGCAAGATGACATGATGTAGAGAGATAAATTCATGCAATATGAAATAAACCCCATCTTGTTATCCTTAATGGCAATGATGCAATACGTGCCTTGCTGCCCCTTCTGTCACTGGGAAAGGACACCGCAAGATCGAACCCAAAGCTAAGCACTTCTCCCATGGCAAGAACTACCAATCTAGTTGGCCAAACCAAACGAATAATTCGAAGAGTCTTGCAAAGATAACCAATCATACATAAAAGAATTCAGAGAAGATTCAAATATTATTCATAGATAGACTTGATCATAAACCCACAATTCATCGGTCTCAACAAACACACCGCAAAAAGAAGATTACATCGAATAGATCTCCACAAGAGAGGGGAAGAACTTTGTATTGAGATCCAAAAAGAGATAAGAAGTCATCTAGCTAATAACTATGGACCCGAAGGTCTGAGGTAAACTACTCACACTTCATCGGAGAAGCTATGATGATGTAGAAGCCCTCCGTGATGACGGCCCTCTCCGGCGGAGCACCAGAACAGGCCCCAAGATGGGATCTCGTGGATACAGAAAGTTGCGGCGGTGGAATTAGGTTTTTGGCTCCTTATCTGTTCGTTTGGGGGTACATAGGTATATATAGGAGGAAGGAGTACGTCGGTGGAGTACCGAGGGGGCCACGAGGCAGGGGGCGCGCCCTAGGGGGGCGCGCCCCCCACCCTCGTGACCGCCTCTTTGACTCCTTGGAGTAGGGTCCAAGTCTCCTGGATCACGTTCGGCGAGAAAATCACGTTCCCGAAGGTTTTATTCCGTTTGGACTCCGTTTGATATTCCGTTTCTTCGAAACACTGAAATAGGCAAAAAACAGCAATTCTGGGCTGGGCCTCCGGTTAACAGGTTAGTCCCAAAAATAATATAAAAGTGGAAAATAAAGCCCAATATAGTCCAAAATAGTAGATAATATAGCATGGAGCACTCAAAAATTATAGATACGTTGGAGACGTATCAGGCATTCCCAAGCTTAATTCTTGCTCGTCCTCGAGTAGGTAAATGATAAAAAGAGAATTTTTGATGCGGAGTGCTACTTGGCATAATTTCAATGCAAATCTTCTTCCTTGTGATATGAATATTCAGATTCGAAAGATTCAAGACAAAAGTTTATATTGACATAAAAATAATAATACTTCAAGCATACTAACAAAGCAATTATGTCTTCTCAAAATAACATGGCCAAAGAAAGTTATCCCTACAAAATCATATAGTCTGGCTATGCTCTATCTTCACCACACAAAGTATTTAAATCATGCACATCCCCGATGACAAGCCAAGCAATTGTTTCATACTCTAACTTTTTCAAAACTTTTTCAATCTTCATGCAAAACGTGAGCGTGAGCCATGGATATAGCACTATAGGTGGGATAGAATGGTGGTTGTGTAGAAGACAAAAAGGAGAAGATAGTCTCACATCAACTAGGCGTATCAACGGGCTATGGAGATGCCCATCAATAGATATCAATGTGAGTGAGTAGGGATTGCCATGCAACGGATGCACTAGAGCTATAAGTATATGAAAGCTCAAAAAGAAACTAAGTGGGTGTGCATCCAACTTGCTTGCTCATGAAGACCTAGGGCAATTTGAGGAAGCCCATCATTGGAATATACAAGCCAGGTTCTATAATGTAAAATTCCCACTAGTATATGAAAGTGATAACATGAGAGACTCTCTACTATGAAGATCATGGTGCTACTTTGAAGCACAAGTGTGGTAAAAGGATAGTAACATTGTCCCTTCTCTCTTTTTCTCTCATTTTTTTGGGGCCTTTTCTCTTTTTTTATGGCCTCTTTTTATTTGGGCTTCTTTTGGCCTCCTTTTTTTAGGGATAATTAGATTTATGCCCCTAGTTGTGTCCCACTCGTATGTTTTACCCCTAATTCCCAAAAGTCACCGGTTCTGTCCAAGTCACTTTGCTCTTCTTATGCTTTTGCCCTTTGATCGTTTGACCGTCAGATTGAAAAATTCATAACTAATTCATACTAAATTAGAAAAATGCAAATAAGACACCAAAATGTTTGGAAAAACATCACCTATATGTGAGTGTCATTTTCATTCATGTAAAAATTGTTGGAAGGTGCCCATCCGAGTTTTAGCTCTTTTGATACCACCATGAATAGTAAAATCTAAAAAAATTCAAAAAAATTCAAAAAAATAGGACGGCAAAGAACGACAAATGTTCTAAGTGCTTGCCAAGTTTCATCAGGGAATGGCATTCGTGGAAGTCGTGGCAAAAAAATAATCTATTTTGGAGTGCTGGTTGTTTTTTTTGCCGCGGCACCCACGAATGTTATTCCCTGATGAAACTTGGCAGGAACTTAAAACATTTGTCATTCTTTGCCACCAAATTTTCTTTTGAATTTTTGAACTTTTTTAGATTTTACTATTCATGGTGGTAGCATAAGAGCTAAAACTCGGATGGGCACCTTCCAACACTTTTTTCATGAATGAAAATGACACTCACATATAGGTGATGTTTTTCCGAACATTTTGGTATCTTATTTGCATTTTTTTGATTTAGTATGAATTAGTTATGAATTTTTCAAACTGACGGTCAAACGGTCAAAGGGCAAAAGCATAAGAAGAGCAAAGTGACTTGGACAGAACCGGTGACTTTTGGGAATTAGGGGTAAAACAGACGAGTGGGACACAACTAGGGGCATAAATCTAATTATCCCTTTTTTTATTTTTCGTCCGGAGTCTCATTCCGACTTATGGGGGAATCATAGTCTACATCATTCTTTCCTCACTGGGACAATGCTCTAAAATTGATGAGCATCACACTTTTATTTTTCTTACAACTCAACAATTACAACTCGATACTTAGAACAAAATATGACTCTATATGAATGCCTCCGGCGGTGTATCGGGATATGCAATATAACAATGATGGAGTGTGTCCTAATAAACGGAAGGGTGGAAAGTTGCATGGCAATATATCTTGGAATGGCTATGGAAATGCCATAATAGGTAGGTATGGTGGCTGTTTTGAGGAAGGTATATGGTAGGTGTATGATACCGGCGAAAAAGTGTGCGGTATTAGAGAGGCTAACAAAGGTGGAAGGGTGAGAGTGCGTATAATCCATGGACTCAACATTAGTCATAAAGAACTCATATACTTATTGCAAAAATCTAGAAGTTATCAAAGCAAAGTATTACACGCATGCTCCTAGGGGGATAGTTTGGTAGGAAAAGACCATCGCTCGTCCCCGACCGCCACTCATAAGGAATACAATCAATAAATAAATCATGCTCCGACTTCATCACATAACGGTTCACCATACGTGCATGCTACGAGAATCACAAACTTTAACACAAGTATTCTTTAAATTCACAACTACTCAACTAGCATGACTTTAATATTATCACCTCCATATCTCAAAACAATTATCATGTTTCAATCTTTTCTTAGTATTCAACACACTCAAAAGAAAGTTTCACAAATCTTGAATACCAAGCATACTATTATTAAGCAAATTACCATGCTATTAAGACTCTCAAAATAATTTAAGTGAAGCATGAGAGATCAATAGTTTCTTTAAAACAAATCCACCACCGTGCTCTAAAAGATCTAAGTGAAGCACATAGAGCAAAATTATAATGCTCAAAAGATATAAGTGAAGCACATAGAGCAAAACTACTTAGCTCAAAAGATAGAAGTGAAGCACATAGAGCAAAACTACTTAGCTCAAAAGATATAAGTGAAGCACATAGAGTATTCTATCAAATTTTAATTCATGTATGGCTCTCTCAAAAGGTGTGTACAGCAAGGATGATTGTGGCATACTAAAACAAAAGGACACAAATAATACAAGACGCTCCAAGCAAAACTCATATCATGTTGGTGAATAAAAATATAGCTCCAAGTAAAATACCGATGGAAGTGGACGAAAGAGGGGATGCCTTCCGGGGCATCCCCAAGCTTTGACTTTTTGGTGTACTTGGATTATCTTGGGGGTGCCATTGGCATCCCCAAGCTTAGGCTCTTGCCACTCCTTGTTCCATAATTCATCAAAAGATTTCACCCAAAACTTGAAAACTTCACAACACAAAACTTAAAGTAGAAAACTCGTGAGCTCCGTTAGCGAAAGAAAACAAAAGACCACTTCAAGGTACTGTAATGAACTCATTATTTATTTATATTGGTGTTAAACCTACTGTATTCCAACTTCTCTATGGATTATAAACTATTTTACTAGCCATAGATTCATCAAAATAAGCAAACAACACACGAAAAACAGAATCTGTTAAAAACAGAACAGTCTGTAGTAATCTGTAGCTAGCGCAAGATCTGGAACTCCAAAAATTCTAAAATAAATTTCTGTACGTGAGAAATTTATCTATTAATCATATTCAAAAAGAATTAACTAAATATCACTCTTAAAATAAAAATGACAGCAGTTCTCGTGAGCGCTAAAGTTTCTGTTTTTTACAACAAGTCCAACAAGACTTTCCCCAAGTCTTCCCAACGGTTCTACTTGGCACAAACACTAATTAAACACAAAAGACAGAAACAAAAAAGAGGCTAAATAATTTATTTATTACTAAGCAGGAGCAAAAAGCAAGTAATAAAAATAAAATTGGGTTGCCTCCCAACAAGCGCTATCGTTTAACGCCCCTAGCTAGGCATTAAAGCAAGGATAGATCTAGGTATTGCCATCTTTGGTAGGCAATCCATAAGTGGCTTTCATGATAGTTTCATCTGGCAATTTTATTTTCTTTCTTGGAAAGTGTTCCATGCCCTTTTTTAATGGAAATTGAAATCTAATATTCCCTTCCTTCATATCAATAATCGCACCAGCCGTTCTAAGGAAAGGTCTACCAAGAATAATAGGGCAAGAAGGATTGCAATCTATATCAAGAACAATGAAATCTACGGGCACATAATTCCTATTTGCAACAATAAGAACATCATTAATCCTTCCCATAGGTTCCTTAATAGTAGAATCCGCAATATACAAGTTTAGAGAGCAATCATCAAAATTACGGAAATCTAGCAAATCACACAAAGTCTTGGGAATAGTAGAGACACTAGCACCCAAATCACACAAAGCATAAAACTCATGATCTTTAATTTTAATTTTAATAGTTGGTTCCCACTCATCATAGAGTTTTGTAGGGATAGAAACTTTCAACTCAAGTTTTTCTTCATAAGATTACATCAAGGCATCAACAATATGTTCGGTGAAGGCTTTATGTTGACTATAAGCATGTGGAGAATTTAGCACGGATTGAAACAAGGAAATACAATCAATTAAAGACCAACTTTCATAATTAAATTCCTTGAAATCCAATATAGTGGGTTTAGCAACATCTAGATTTTTATTTCTTTCAATCCCACTTTCATTAATTTCATCATAAAGATCTAAATACTCCGAATTTTTAGAACGCCTTCTAGGTAAAGGAAGATCATATTCAGTTCCATCAAGATTCATATTGCAAAACAAAGATTTAATAGGATACACATCAATAACTTTTAGATCTTCATCTTGAGTTTCATAGGAATTCGGTTTAGCAGCCATCTTATTGACTAAGGTGGCTTGCATATCCGAAATTTCAACAGTCATCTTTTCTAGACGAGCAATTTGGGATCTTATACCATCAAATTATTTAGACATATCATCAAGCTCTTTATTCATATAACTCATAAAACTTTTTGTTCCTTAAGCTCGTTTCTAAAGAAATTATTATGCTCAAATTGCGAAACCATAAATTTCCTAACGTTGTTTTCGATCTCCTCTAACCTTTTAAGGTGAAGATCACCGAATCTTGGTTGAGCCATCGCGACAAACAAGCAAACTAGCACACGAGCAAACAAGAGCAAACGGGCAAAAGAGGCAAATAGAGAGGGAGGATAGAGAGAGAGAGGGCGAATAAAATGGCAAGGGTGAAGTGGGGGAGAGGAAAACGAGAGGCAAATGGCAAATAATGTAATGCGAGAGATAGGGATTGTGATGGGTACTTGGTATGTTGACTTTTTGCGTACACTCCCCGGCAACGGCGCCAGAAATCCTTCTTGCTACGTCTTGAGCTTGCGTTGGTTTTCCCCGAAGAGGAAGGGATGATGCAGCAGAGTAGCGTAAGTATTTCCCTCAGTTTTTGAGAACCAAGGTATCAATCCAGTAGGAGGCCACGCTCAAGTCCCTCGTACCTGCACAAAACGATAGCTACTCGCAACCAACATGATTAGGGGTTGTCAATCCCTTCACGGTCACTTACGAGAGTGAGATCTGATAGATATAATATTTTTGGTATTTTTGGTATAAAGATGCAAAGTGAAAAGTAAAGGCAAAGTAAAAAAGCAAAACAAGATTAAAGTGATGGAGATTGATATGATGAGAATAGACCCGAGGGCCATAGGTTTCACTAGTGGCTTCTCTCAAGAGCATAAGTATTCTACGGTGGGTGAACAAATTACGGTTGAGCAATTGACAAAATTGAGCATAGTTATGAGAATATCTAGGCATGATCATGTATATAGGCATCACGTCCGTGACAAGTAGACCGAAACGATTCTGCATCTACTACTATTACTCCACTCATCGACCGCTATCCAGCATGCATCTAGAGTATTAAGAAAAACAGAGTAACGCCATAAGCAAGATGACATGATGTAGAGAGATAAATTCATGCAATATGAAATAAACCCCATCTTGTTATCCTCGATGGCAATGATGCAATACGTGCCTTGCTGCCCCTTCTGTCACTGGGAAAGGACACCACAAGATCAAACCCAAAGCTAAGCACTTCTCCCACGGCAAGAACTACCAATCTAGTTGGCCAAACCAAACGGATAATTCGAAGAGACTTGCAAGGATAACCAATCATACATAAAAGAATTCAGAGAAGATTCAAATATTATTCATAGATAGACTTGATCATAAACCCACAATTCATCAGTCTCAACAAACACACCGCAAAAAGAAGATTACATCGAATAGATCTCCGCAAGAGAGGGGGAGAACTTTTTATTGAGATCCAAAAAGAGAGAAGAAGCCATCTAGCTACTAACTATGGACCCAAAGGTCTGAGGTAAACTACTCATACTTCATCGGAGAGGCTATGATGATGTAGAAGCCCTCCGTGATGACGGGCCTCTCCGGCGGAGCTCCGGAACAGGCCCCAAGATGGGATCTCATGGATACAGAAAGTTGCGGCGGTGGAATTAGGTTTTTGGCTCCTTATCTGTTTGTTTGGGGGTACGTAGGTATATATAGGAGGAAGGAGTATGTCAGTGGAGCACCGAGGGGCCCACGTGGCAGGGGCGCGCCCTAGGGGGGCACGCCCCCCCACCCTCGTGACTGCCTCATTGACTCCTTGGAGTAGGGTCCAAGTCTCCTGGATCACGTTCGGCGAGAAAATCACGTTCCCGAAGGTTTTATTCCGTTTGATATTCCGTTCTTCGAAACACTGAAATAGGCAAAAAAAACAGCAATTCCGGGCTGGGCCTCCGGTTAATAGGTTAGTCCCAAAAATAATATAAAAGTGGAAAATAAAGCCCAATATAGTCCAAAACAGTAGATAATATAGCATGGAGCAATCAAAAATTATAGATATGTTGGAGACGTATCAATGGATACGGGCCTGAAGCGGTTGGATGCGTCGACTGAGAAAGACCTCCAGCAGGTCCATCCCAGTCACCCCGTCACGGACAAGTTGGATGACCCGCTCGACGAATGCCTTGACCTGCGCCTTCTCTTCTGGGATCACCCTCAAGGAGGAGGGCTTCTCCCCTCGAGCCAGGGAAAAGGGGGGAAGTCCAGTCGACTGACCCGGGGTCGGCTGGTCCTTACAGTAAAACCAAGTCGACTGCCAGCCCCGGACCGAGTCGGGAAGGATTATCACCGGGAAGGTACTCTTGTTCCTCATCTGGATCCCAAGGCCCCCGCACATCTGGATCACGTGCGTCCTCTCATCACTCGGATTGGCCTTCTTGACCGACTGGGAGCGACAGGTGAATAAGTGTTTGAAGAGACCCCAGTGCGGTCGACAACCCAAGAAATTTTCGCACATTGACATAAAGGCAGCCAGATAAACTATGGTGTTTGGAGTGAAGTGGTGGAGTTGAGCCCTGAAGAAGTTCAAAAAGCCATGAAAGAAAGGATGGGGAGGCAAAGAAAACCCGCGGTCGACGTGAGTGGCGAGGAGAACGCACTCACCCTCCCGCGGATGTGGCTCGGTCTCATTCCCCGGGAGCCGCGCCGATTCATGGGGGATCAGTCCCCCCTCCACCAGGTCATCGAGGTCGTCCTGGCTGATCATCGAGCGGATCCAGTCGCCCTGGATCCAGCCCGGCGGTAGGCCAGATCTTGACGAGGATCCGCTCCGGCTGGTCCTCTTGCCCTTCGCCTTCGCGGCCGCCTTCTTCGCGTGCTCCAACGCCACCGTCTTCTCTTTTCCCATGGTGGCGGATCGAGTCCGAGCGAGGTTGCGACGCCAAGAACGGAAGCGGACGTGGTGGAGAAGTCTGAGGAAGAAGAAAGAGAATGAGGGCGCACTGTTCAAAGGCCCGGTCTGGTGTCTTTTATAAGGTCATTCCCGAGTGACTGACTTGTAGGCCCAGACGATCTAAACAAATCCCGCAACAGTCGCGCGCGCGATACGTGGCGAAAAAGGTGGCACGGGGATCGAGGCGACCTGCCTAATCCGTCCCGATTACCACGGCTTCGCTCGTCCGGCGCGCTTCCCAAAATTCAGATCCCGCGAAATCCACGGAGAGCAGAGCAACTTGTCAAACGGAAAACATCCTCCACATCGTCATTCGGAACTCTACCGTGAAAGTTCACTCGACAAAAACTAAGAATGGACCAAGGCGACTGAAAAAGAAGTTGATGTTATCCCCTCAGTTCATTGATCCAAAGCAAGATATACTCATATCACGAAGAATGAGTCAGAAGTGTTCTCAACTCCTTCCTCACTCAAACCCTGATCCATTCAGGGGCTAATGATGAAGCTATGTGCCTAGGGTAGGGTCATGGATCTGATCAAGATACCCTCCCTAAGGACATCCCTTAAAGAACCAGAAGCAGTCGAAGAAAAATCATCGTCCACTCGACCATAAAGCCATGTTCCACTCGACAGTCTTGAAGACACTCGACCATACGAACAACCACTCGACTCCAGAAGACTAAGAGCCACTCACTCTGCAACGGTCGAGATTTAAGTCATAGCTTTAACGGTCATTTATGTATTTTAATTGTAGGCATTACCAGTAACGTCTCTACCTTTATGTACCTTAAACCATTTGTAACTAAGGGCGGGAGGGGTCTAGCGAACTCTATATAAGCCACCCCCTCCTCAGGGACAAGGGTTCGCACCCCCTGTAACTCACACGCATATAATCCAGTCGACCGCCTCCGGGCTCCGAGACGTAGGGTTGTTACTTCTTCCGAGAAGGGCCTGAACTCGTAAAACTCGTGTGTACAACTCCTCCATAGCTAGGATCTTGCCTCTACATTCCTACCGCCCATTCTACTGTCAGATCTAGAACCACGACAAAACCTTCACCAACCCAAGACCCACACGCTTCCGAAGAACAAAGTGAGGGCCCTCAACCTCAAGAACAAGACCAAGGGCAAGGTCAATCTCAAGATGATGTTGTAACATCAAGTGATGCCCAAGGTCAAGTTCCCTCCTCCGATCAAGTTCAAGATCAAGAGCTTCCACGAGATCAAGAACCAGCTCAAGACGACGCTCAAGATGATCAAGTGACCACTCCTCGTCTCACCCCCGAGGAGTAATTGGAGCGTCGTGCCGCCAAGGTTGCTTCCAAGCTCTCCACCAAGGATCATCTCATGACAAATGTGCTTGGAAGCTTAATGAAGGGGGTAAGCACTCGTAGACAATTAGCCAACTATTGTGAACATCACGCGTTTGTCTCATGTGTTGAACCCCAAAAGGTCTATGAGGCGCTCGAAGATCCGGATTGGCTCAATGCCATGCATGAAGAACTCAATAACTTCGAGCACAACAAAGTGTGGAGATTAGTGCCAAGTCCTACGGGGAAGCACAATGTCATTGGAACCAAGTGGGTATTGAAGAACAAGCAAGATGCTCATGGGATTATCATTCGCAACAAGGCTTGCTTGGTAGCACAAGGCTACTCCCAAGTCGAGGGTATCGACTACGGTGAAACCTTTGCTCCCGTTGCGCGTCTTGAATCCATTCACATGTTAATTGCATATGCTTCTCATCATAACTTTAAGTTACAACAAATGGATGTGAAGAGTGCTTTTCTTAATGGTCCTATTAATGAATTGGTTTATGTCAAGCAACCCCCCGGGTTCGAAGATCCCTACTTTCCTGATCACGTGTATCAACTCGATAAGGCATTCTCTGGCCTTAAACAAGCCCCACGTGCGTGGTATGACCACCTTACCGAGTTGTTACAAGACCGTGGTTTTGAAGTTGGGCTAATCGACCCCACTCTTTTTACTAAGAAGGTCAAAGGGGAGTTGTTTGTGTGCCAATTATATGTTGATGATATTATCTTTCGTTCCCCTAACAAAGCTTTCAATGAGGAATTTGCCGCTCTCATGACCTCAAAGTTCGAGATGTCCTCCATGGGAGAGTTGAAGTCCTTTCTTGGGTTCGAAGTGAAGCAAAGGAGAGCAAGAACCTTCATCAACCAAGCCAAATACACTCAAGACATGCTCAAGAGATTCAAGCTAAGTGATGTCAAGCCGACTTCCACTCCCATGCCCACCAAGTGCCAACTTGACATTGATCCCAATGGTAAAGCGGTGGATCAAAAGGTATATCGCTCCATGATTGGCTCCTTGCTTTACCTTTGTGCATCTAGACCGGATATCATGTTGAGTGTGGGAATTTGTGCATGGTTTCAAGCCGCACCTAAGGAAAGTCACTTTGTGGCGGCCAAGCGAATCTTTCGATATTTGGCTCATACTCCAAACTTTGGCTTATGGTACCCAAGAGGAGCAAACTTCAAGCTTGTAGGTTATTCGGACTCGGATTGGGCGGGAGATAAAGTGGATAGGAAGTCCACTTCCGGAGGGTGCAAATTTATCGGTTGCTCTTTGGTGAGTTGGTCTTCCGAGAAACAAAGTTGTGTGTCTCTCTCGTCCACCGAAGCAGAGTATGTGGCGTCCAGTAGTTGTTGTGCACAACTCTTATGGATGAGGCAAACTTTAAAGCATTACGGTGTCATTTGTGACAAAGTGCCTCTTTGGTGTGACAATGAAAGTGCAATCAAGATTTCTCTCAACCCGGTGCAACACTTCAAGACGAAGCATATTGAGATCCGGTATCACTTCATCCGGGATCATATTAGGCGAGGAGAGATCGAGCTCAACTATGTCAACACTCTTGATAACCTTGCAGACATCTTCACGAAGCCCTTGGATGAAGCAAGATTTCGTGAGTTAAGGCATGAGCTAAATATCATTGATTTGAGCAATGTTGCTTGAACCCGTGCACACCCCACCATACTCAACTTGTTATCTTGTTTAGGTGTAGGCATGGACATAGGGGGAGTGTTGTTCTCTCAATGAACTATCCCTCCCCCCCATTATGCATAAATTGATCAACTCTTTCACATTAGCCATTTTGATGGCACTTGTGCTTCAAAGACGAGTTTTGGTCATGGGCGCAAGGATAATTCTTCGCGGTGCCATACCAATTGACTCAAACATAGGTGGCTCCGGCCACCTCCCTCTCCTTGGAGAGGTTCTCATGGTTGGTCCTTGTTGTCTCTTTCTTTCTCCATGCTGAGCGTGTTCGTGCGGTGTCTCGTTCGCTTGTCATTCTTTTTCTCGTGTAGCCCCCTTTTCTTTTCTTTGTTCTTGCATCGTTTTGAGCTCACGGTACTACCGCGGCCATCCACAGTACTACCGCTTGTGGAGTGCGTGGTACTTCCACATCCAGTGCAGCAGTATTTTTTTACTGCCGCCTGGGGGAGCGGTACTACCGCTTTGGTGCGGCTCTTCCGCCCGAGCGGTACTACCGTGATGATATGCGGTACTACCGCGCTGCTGAGGGCGCGTGGGGATAAGACCCGGGCAGGGGAGTTCCAACTCCCCCATACCCATTCGTCTATCTCTCTCCCCACTGCCTCTCTCTCTCGTGCTGAAGAACGGCGCCGGAGAGCCTCGCCGGATCTCCGTCCCCGGCTACTCTCCTCGGATTCCAACCGGTGGGATCGTTCCCCACCACTTCCTCTTGCCATGGATCAAGGTCTCTCCCCAAATCCCTCTCCTTTTGTTCGTGCTTTCGCTTCTAGGTCTTGGGGAGATGCATGTTGATTCTTGAGATTTTAGGCCAAATCTTTGCAAAAGTAGGATGTAGGAGAGTAGTGATGCATAGAAAGTGTACTTGATATGTTGTCCTGTGGTAGATTTGATCAACCGTAGTACCACCTCATTGTCGCGGTTGTTCTTAGATTCATCTGTTCGGATTTGATGTCGTGTGGTACTACCGCCTAGCAGGTTCGGTACTACCGCTCGTACGGTACTACCGCTCCTCAGGCGCGGTACTACCGCACGGGCCGTGGTACTAAGGCTCTACTGCCGCTCCAAGCCCCGGTACTACCATGCCACCGCGCGGTACTACCGCTACTAGGAGCGGCACTATTTTTTTAGTACCGCGCGACCAGGCCGTACTATCGCTGAAAGTGCAACTATCCCTAGGTGGTTTTGGTAATTCATAACAACATATAGCTCATTGAGCTAATGCTATTCCAAGATGATTATTTCAGGAAAGCTCAATGATTGGCATGGCATGGATGTGAAAGTGGAACCCTCAAAATGCTAAGGACAAAGAATTGGCTCAAGCTCAAAAGTTCAAGACTCCTCATTTTATATTTTAGTGATCCAAGATCACATTGAGTCTTTAGGAAAAGCCAATACTATCAAGGAGGGATGAGGTGTTGCTTAATGAGCCTCTTGCTTTATGTGCTTAGTGATATGCTCCAAAATCCTCAACCACCTTTCCATATCCACAAATGACCTAAACCCTAAGCCAAACTCGGTCATACCGATTCTGTCAATCCGGCGCCACCGAGTTTCACTTGTCATTTGCCACTGCCAAACCCTAGCAATTCGGTCCTACCGATAAGGTTCTCGGTCTCATCGAGATGGGCTTGCAAACTCTCTGTTTCCCTTTCGTAACTTTTCGGTCTCACTGAAAGAGCGAATCGGTCCCACCAAGAATGCAAGGTAAACTCTATGTTTCCTTCTTGTAACATTTTGGTCTCACCGAAAGAGCAAGTCGGTCCCACCGAGTTTGCCTGACCAACTCTCTGGTTAGCTAATTGCCGAACTCGGTCTCACCGAGTTTGTGCGATCGGTCTCACCGAGATTACATTATGCCCAAACCCTAACCGAATCGGTCATACCGAGTTGCATCTCAGTCCCACCGAAATTCCTAATGGTCACTAGGTTTACTATTTCGGTCAGACCGAGTTTTCTGATTCGGTCCCACCGAGATTGGTAGATTGTGTGTAACGGTTGGATTTTGTGTGAAGGCTATATATACCCCTCCACCACCTCTTCATTCGAAGAGAGAGCTATCAGAACACACACTTCATTCCTACTCATATGTTCTGAGAAAGAACCACCTACTCATGTGTTGAGACCAAGATATTCCACTCCAACCATATGAATCTTGATCTCTAGCCTTCCCCAAGTTGCTTTCCACTGAAATCTTCTTTCCACCAGATCCAAATCCCATGAGAGAGAGTTGAGTGTTCCGGAGACTATCATTTGAAGCACAAGAGCAAGGAGTTCATTATCAACACACCATTTGTTACTTCTTGGAGAGTGGTGTCTCCTAGATTGGCTAGGTGTCACTTGGGAGCCTCCGACAAGATTGTGGAGTTGAACCAAGGAGTTTGTAAGGGCAAGGAGATCGCCTACTTCGTGAAGATCTACCGCTAGTGAGGCAAGTCCTTCGTGGGTGATGGCCATGGTGGAATAGGCAAGGTTGCTTCTTCGTGGAGCCCTCCGTGGACTCGCGCAACCGTTACCCTCCGTGGGTTGAAGTCTCCATCAATGTGGATGTAGGATAGCACCACCTATCCGAACCACGGGAAAACATCTGTGTCTCCAATTGCGTTTGAATCCTCCAAACCCTTCCCTTTACATTCTTGCAAGTTGCATGCTTTACTTTCCGCTGCCAATAAACTCTTTGCATGCTTGCTTGAATTGTGTGATGATTGCTTGACTTGTTCTAAGATAGCTAAAATCTGCCTAGAACTAAAATTGGGAAAAGGCTAAGTTTTTATTTGGTCAAGTAGTCTAATCACCCCCCCCCCTCTAGACATACTTTCGATCCTACAATCGCTGATGTCAAATCTTCCTCATGGCACTTATCATATGCATTTTCTACTAGTTTCTTGTGTTTTGTCGTGGTCTTTGTTTTGACCCGTCTTGCTTCTCGTGTGTTGTTGTGCTTTGTGTGTGTCTCAGGTGGTGGCTCCGGTGTCCCTGCTCGTCGTTCCAATCCAAGCCGAGACAGATGTTCCAAGCGTCTGCGCAACCAAGAGGATGTTCCCGAGGGCTCCAATGCCCCCAAGCGCAATGTCAAGACCACTGCTAGCAAGGTCAAGGAACCAACAAGGTACATGGATGAGATTCCCCTTGCTGAGTTTGTCCCTTTCAGGAAGATCAACCCCTATGCGCATCCGCGCGCAAACTTCAGAGGGAATGAACTATTTTGGACCAAGCAGTAGAACCTCATTTACTTGGATGTGATCAAGGCCAAGCAGAATCTGTATGTGGATGTGCACTGCATTGACATGCATCACATGAGGGAGGAGAAGCATCGTCACGACTTTGGTGAGGCCTTGGACCTTATTGAGCAGTTTGCCATTGAGGATGTGATCTCCTTTCATCTGGACAATGACCCCGAGCTGGTGGCCCAGTTCTTTGCCTCGGTCCACTTCCACTCTGGGGAGGATCGAAGGATGACCTGGATGACCAATGGACGCCAGTTGACTACTACTTGGAAGGAGTTCATGGAGTTGCTCAGAGTGCCTGATGAGGGGCTCCACACCCCGGTTGGTGTTCACCCTCATGCCAACGCCGAGTCAGCTAACAAGGACAAGCTTATGCCGTTCTATGTTGAGAAGAAACTAGCCAGTGGCAAGTCGACGTGGGTGCTCAACCCGTTCCTTGACATCATGCACCGGATCTTCCGCCACTCCCTCTTTCCTCGCATTAGGGACAAGGATAAGGTGCATTCCTATCTTATGGACATGTTGCTCATTTGTGAGGAGGCCCGAGTTTCTCAGACTCAACCACTTGATGTCTCACATATCATGTGGTGTGAGCTTCGGTTCGTGGTATTCACCCGCAAGGTACCCATCTATGGTCCTTATCTGTTCCTCCTGATATCGAAGACTTGGGAGAAGATCTATCCCACGGAGGAGTTTTTGGCCCCGAACTGGATCTGTCATGACTCCATCAAACTCCGCATCAAGCCCCAGTGGGCTAACACTACTACTCGTGTCGAGGCTGAGGCTGCTAAGAAGGCATCTAATGAGGAGGAGATTGAGCAAGAGAGTGCGGCTGAGGACAGCTCTGCGGGATATGCACCTCCCTCCACTGAGCCCTCATGGACGAAGAAGCTGAAGGCCAAGATGAAGGCCTTGTTCTGCATGCAGGCCAAGGGGCAGTATCGGACTCACGTGGCCTCCAAGGAGAGTCGCCGCCGCGACAAGAAGATCATGAGGGTGTTTGGAGAGGATGTTTCTGGCGGCTCTGAGGAGCACATCACTCCAGAGGCTGAGTGGATGGCAAAACAAGGCTACAGGTGGACTAATTCTGAGGAGGAGCACATTCCCGCGGCTGAGTCTGACGAGGAGCGTGCGAGCGACTACTCCGCTTGAGCCACCACTTGTGTTGTAGGTGTCCTCTCTGCCTTTTTGGCATCTTGATGTCAAAGGGGGAGAGAGTGTAGGGATTTGCCATGTCGTGTTTGCTTCGCTTGTGTTTGGTTTGTTGAACCGTGTTTGCTTTGGTTTGGTTTGACTTTATTTGAGCATGTGAGACTTATCTATCATATGGTGTAAGACATATGCACTCTATCTATCGCACCTTACTGAGCTTATGATATTGTGCTACTTAGTTCATGCTCTTATCTACTATCATGCTTAGTGTTAGCATTATTATTGCAAGTTATGCCATGTCTATAAAATATAGGGGGAGTGTTGATCCTAGTATGTGTGTCGTGCAGTCCAAAGCACTCATCTAACTAGCACACATCTAGGGGGAGCCCGTCTATATTTTAGAGATGTATGGTTTGCTCATGTTCTATTCTTTCTCCCTTGTGCAAATCCCGTATTGTCATCAATCCACCAAAAAAGGGAGATTGTAAGAGCATATTTATCCCTAAGGTGTTTTGGTGATTGATGACAATGCATTCGCGGACTAATCGTGTGTCTCGAGTATTTCAGATAATTCATGACTAGGCACGAGACGGTTAGGAGCCCCTCGAAGATTATTGAAGACGGCGGTTTTCTACGTTATTTTTTCGGTGGATTTTAGTCGTAGGAAAGCCGTACTATTAAGAGGGGGTCCGCCTTGGAAAGGTTTGGGTGGAATTGTCACGTACACGTTTACTCCTCTTTGCACCGCCTTTCTTTTAACACCTTGGAGCATCTTTCGTTTCTTCTTGTCTGTGCAAAAAGAAGTCTTCCTTTCTGTTGCTGTTCTGAGGCTTGCGGTAGTACTGCTCTTCGGAGCGGTAGTACCGCAGGCCCCTGCGGTAGTACCGCATGCCTTTACGGTAGTACCGCGGGTGGTCATGGTAGTACCGCTCCTTGGGAGCCATAGTACCGTGAGCCCTAGTCCAGCACAACAGGAGTAGCGGAAGTAGGAGCGCATGTAATTTTTTACATCCGCTCCCCGCGTGGTAGTACCGCGTGCCCTCAGCGGTAGTACCCTGTCAGACTTTTTGCACTGTTTTGTTATCAGCGGTACTAGCCACGGACGTTTATCTGTCCACGGCCTTCCCAGGATGGTTCAACCCTGCCTTGCGGTAGTACCGCAAGGTTGTGCGGTAGTACCGTAAGGCTTTGCGGTAGTACCATAAGGCCTTGCGGTAGTATTGCTTATCACGGGCTGGTTAAGTGGATAACGGTTGGATTTCTCTCTCCACTATATAGGGGTTATCTTCTTCTCCGAGTTGACCTCCTCTTCCAACCCGAAGCTCCATTGTTGCTCCAAGCTCCATTTTCGCCCGATCTCTCTCCCTAGCCAATCAAACTTGTTGATTTTCTAGGGATTGGTTGAGAAGGCCTCGATCTACACTTCCACCAAGAGAAATTCGATTACCCCCACTAATCCCTTGCGGATCTTGTTACTCTTGGGTGTTTGAGCACCCTAGATGGTTGAGGTCACCGCAGAGCCATATTCCATTGTGGTGAAGCTTCGTGGTGCTGTTGAGAGCCTCCGATTAAGTTGTGGAGAATGCCCCAACCTTGTGTTGTAAAGGTCTGGTCGCCACCTCCAAGGGCACCAATAGTAGAATCACGGCATCTGATGTCTACTACACAACCTTCATCTTGTAGACGTTGTTGGGCCTCCAAGTGCAGATGTTTGTAGGACAGTAGCAAATTTCCCTCAAGTGGATGACCTAAGGTTTATCAATCCGTAGGAGGCGTAGGATGAAGATGGTCTCTCTCAAGCAAACCTGCAACCAAATAACAAAGAGTCTCTTGTGTCCCCAACACACCCAATACAATGGTAAATTGTATAGGTGCACTAGTTCGGCGAAGAGATGGTGATACAAGTGGTATATGGATGGTAGATAAAGGTATTTGTAATCTGAAAATGTAAAAACAGCAAGGTAACTAATGATAAAAGTGAGCATAAACGGTATTGCAATGCGTTGAAACAAGGCCTAGGGTTCATACTTTTACTAGTGCAAGTCCTCTCATCAATAATAACATAATTGGATCACATAACTATCCCTCAACATGCAACAAAGAGTCACTCCAAAGTCACTAATAGCAGAGAACGAACAAAGAGATTATGGTAGGGTACGAAACCACCTCAAAGTTATTCTTTCCAATCAATCCGTTGGGCTATTCCTATAAGTGTCACTGTCGGTGTCAAAACCGGCGGATCTCGGGTAGGGGGTCCCGAACTGTGCATCAAGGCCGGATGGTAACAGGAGACAAGGGACACGATGTTTTTACCCAGGTTCGGGCCCTCTTGATGGAGGTAATACCCTACTCCTGCTTGATTAATATTGATGATATGGGTAGTACAAGAGTAGATCTACCACGTGATCAAGGAGGCTAAACCCTAGAAGCTAGCCTATGGTATGATTGTTGTATATGGAGTTGATGTCCTACGGACTACAACCCTCCAGTTTATATAGACACCGGATAGGGTTAGGGTTACACAGAGTCGGTTACAATGGTAGGAGATCTTGAATATCCGCATCACCAAGCTTGCCTTCCACGCCAAGGTAAGTCCCATCCGGACACGGGACGAAGTCTTCAATCTTGTATCTTCATAGTCCTGGAGTCCGGCCGAAGGTATAGTCCGGCTACCCGAACACCCCCTAATCTAGGACTCCCTCAGTAGCCCCTGAACCAGGCTTCAATGACGACGAGTCCGGCGCGCAGATTGTCTTCGGCATTGCAAGGCGGGTTCCTCCTCCAAGTCCTTCATAGAAGATTGTAAACACCAAGAGTAGTGTCCGGCTCTGCAAAATAAGTTTCCACATATTTCCATAGAGAGAATAATATTAACACAAATCAAATCTGCTGACGTATTCCGCAGTGCGTCATCACACTACGGCCAAGTCCTTTACTCGGATCTTTTTACTTTTCCACCTCAGCACGTTTTGCAAGGCGGTTTCCTTGGCGCGTCTTGTCAAAGCAGAGATCGTGTACCCCTTTTACGGGATTCTCATCAATACGGACGTGGGTAACCCAACCGCGCCATTTATCACGGCGCTTGGGAGGCAAGCGAGTTTTACTAGGCTGGTGGGGACGCACAACCGCATCCGCCCATATAAGGGGATAAGGATCCACCTTTTTACCTACGCCTTCTTCCTCCTTTGCCTATCCATCTCCTGCGCGCTCGAGCTCCAGCGCCCAAGCCCGCACTTCCCACCTCAACCTTCTCCAGCAATGTCCGGAGCGGGAGGCAAGTGGATGGTCTCCTCCGCCACGGAGGGCCAAGTCAAGAAGCTAAGGAAGGCCGGATACCTGTCTAAGGACATCGCGCACCGGCTTCCCGAAAAGGGGCAGCTTCTCCCCACCCCAAGGCCCCATGAGAGGGTAGTATTTCTTCCCCACTTCCTCTGCGGACTAGGTTTTCCACTCCACCCATTTGTCTGGGGGCTCATGTTCTACTATGGCCTGGATTTCAATGATCTGGCCCCGAACTTCATCCTCAACATCTCGGTGTTTATCATCGTGTGCGAGGCTTTCCTCCGCGTCTGCCCTCATTTTGGCCTCTGGCTCAAGACCTTCAACGTCAAGCCCAAGGTGGTGTGCGGCAGCCAGGCGGAGTGCGGAGGCGCCATGGCGGGCAAGATGGCCAACGTCCTATGGTTCGAGGACTCTTTTGTGGAGACCCTAAAGGGGTGGCAATCCGGGTGGTTTTACGTCACCGAGCCACGCAATCTGAAATGGATCGCAGCCCCCGAGTTCCGATCTGGACCCCCCACGCGGCTTATGTCCTGGAAAGAGACAGACCTGTCGTGGGGTGACGAAAAAGAGGTGACCGGATTGCAAACATGCCTCCAGTCCCTGGTGAACAAGCCAATCCGGCTTGTTAATGTAATCGAGGTTATGCTCGTCCACCGGATCCTCCCGTGCCAACAACGGGATTTTAATCTGTGGGAGTTCGACCCGACGCAACACCAAACCCTTAGCAGGCTCTTCGACACGGCGTACTAAGACGCCTGGAAGGTGCTATTCAAGGGCGCCGAGGCTCCCGCATCCGCTTCCGAGGACCGCGGATACAGCTCGCGGCGTCACGCTAGCGAGGTAAGCTATCTTCACCTTTTACAGGATGTTAAGCCCCTTTTTCATAGTTTGACTCTATGCGGGATCTAAACTCCCTTACCTTTGACAGGCTTGGCGGGCGATATCCGGACCGATTAACTGTCCGGCTCCGCTGCCCGAAGACCCAGCCCCAGCTTTACTAGTGAAGCTGCTGGTTCCGGCGCCTTAGGTGGTGCCGGAGAAGAAGGCCAAGAAGAAGAAGACCACAGGGACTCGAAAGAGTGCCCGTAACGTGGTGGTGTCGGACTCATCATCCGACGAGTCCGAGACGCCCTCTTCCCGTGAAAACGAGGAGGAGGAAGAAGAAAACTCCCCCCCCCCCAATGGAGGGAGGAGAGAAGAGGAAGGCCGCCCCAACGGGGGAGGCCGAGGGGTCTAGGAAAAGGAAGACCCCTCCGCCGGACTACTCCCCCGACGCTGAAGAGGGCGAAGAGGAGTGGCCAAACAGGGCCAAGCGTCTGGCGAAATCGTAAGTTCGGATATCAGAGTAACTCATGATGTTCCTTTGTTGCACAGCTTTCCCTAATGTCGAACGTAATTATGCAGCCCGCCCCGGGCCGAATTCAACGAATCATCGGGCGGCTCCCTGGACTCATCGGACGTGAACTTAGTTCCGCCCGCTGTCTCCCCCCGCACTGCAGACGACGCCAAAGTGGCATCGCGACAAGCTCCGGGGCAGGAGGAGGTGGTCCCGGAGGAGCCGCAAGGCAACCTCCCGGACTTCAGGACTGAAGGGGATAAGGCCCCCCAGGGCTCCAAGTTCGGCTTTGTGCCGGACACCACGCCAGAATCTTCCACAGTTCCGGACTACGGTAGGCGAACTCCTTCCAAGAGGAGCAAGCCTTCTGAGCCGGCGGCCTCCGTCCAACCAGAGGTGCCGGACAATCTGCTGGAGGTGCTTGACGGCGCCTCCATCGACGAGGGGCACCGTACTATTATGAGTACGGTGATCCAGAAGGTTCGGTCCGCCAAGAGCGGACTGACTGAAGCTTGCGCTAGCCTTCTAACAGGCTTCGAGGTAAGTAAAAATATGTAAAAAATATTACCGCATAGACAGTAGCCCCTGATGCTCTGTTTGGCGTTCGGAAAGAAAAGCCGAATAGAGGATCTATTAAATATCGCAGGAGTCTAACAAAAAAGAGTCAATATGCATATGCAGGCTTCGCTATTATCCATCGCCGCACTGACTACGGAGGTGGGTGTCCTGAAGCAGTACCTCGAGCAGACCGAGCAAGAGCTCGGCCTTGCCAAGCGGCGGCTCGAGGAGAAAGATGGTAAGAAATACCTTACAGAAAAAGTGCCTATAAAAAGGCGTGATTGCAAAAAAAATAACAGGATTGTACTGCTTATTGTAGGGGCCACGACTGAAGTGGCGACCCTTAAGCAGGCGCTGTCTGAGGCCGAAAAGAAAATGGTCGTGGAGCGCACCGAGCGAGACAGACTTGGGGCTCAGGTCGGCGAGGTGCAGCAAGAGCTTCAGGCTCTCATGAAAAAACATGAGAGTTTGGAGCTTGAGCCAAAGGCGCAAGCATCCGAGCTCACGGCGGCCCTTGAGACTGCCAAGTCTGGCAAGGCTGAAGCCCAAAAGGCCCTCCAAGAGTTGGAGGAGATGAGGAAGATAGCAGCGGGTAAGGCATTCTTTATGCAAAGCAGAAATATTAAAGTAAACTACTTGTTACTTACCCGAATCCGGAGCTCTCCAGGGGCATTCGCAGATCTTCCCCATAGCGTATCCGACGCCGCCGCATTCTACCGAGCTGAAGAGGGCAGCTCGACGGAGAAGGTGTTCTGGTCTCAGTATTCTGAGGCCGGACACCCTGTGCCCTTGAGCGACCAGCTGAAACAGCTGGTCGAGCTCCACAAGGCGGCCGAACAGGCCATGAAGGGCTTCATAGTTTGGCTGTGGCCCGGAGAGGCCCTGCCTGGGAGCTATTTCGGGCTGGTGCAGCGGCTGGTGGAGGCCTGTCCGAGGCTCGAGGTCATCAAGCGCTCCGTCTGCATCGAAGGTGCCCGTCGGGCCCTTGCCCGTGCAAAGGTGCACTGGGGTAAGCTGGACGGTGAGAAGCTTGTGAAGGACGGGCCACCGCCGGGGAAGGAGCATCGCAAGCCCGAGAACTACTACAAGGATGTTCTTGCAGGTGCCCACCTTGTGGCGGATGAATGTACCAAGGATGTGATTTTTGAATGAACTCGCTCGTGTTTATCCTGTGCGCTGAGAACTTGTTCATATGCGCTAAGCAATGCTTATTGAATTTAAAATATTACTTTCTGTGCGGCCGTTTATCAAAAAATTGAGAGATGGCCAGTCGTCGACTTCTGCCCCCTTGCCACTAGTGCTGGGGTGTTCGGGATAAACCTGAGCGCTCTTTTTCCCATAGTTGGGTCCTTCGAGGGAGGCGCTCAGCACAACGAACCAGGCAATCGGACTATAATGCTTGAACACTCTCACTTAGCCATAGAACTCTATAATTTTAAATTTTGGCGAAGCCCCTAGTTTGGAAGACCGAGTTCGGGGCGCTATCCACGCCTTGGCCGGACAAAGCCAGCTCCTCGCTCGAAGCGGCATAAGTCTTTAGGGACTCGAAAAACCTCTCGAACAGCGACCGGTCTCTCGCCTCATCATGACAGTCAGTTTTAGCTTTCTCCACTGAGGTGCTTAACCCAGCTGAACCGGGGCACAATCGCAGTGGTTCTCCTAGTGCTACCTTAGCCAATATAGCGGAACGTAAGGCACCAAAATAGGAGCCGGGCAAACCAAACTATTGACCCAAATCATGATTCGGAGCCGATGCATATAGTGCTATAAGTTCAGGGTGCCGCACTTGTGAAAGTGTACGGACTTCTCACACCATAATGAGGGGTACTGAAGCCCCTGGCGTGTTTGCCGTACCATGGTGTACGGGTGCAATCATGTCATTTAATAAACATATATGTGAAAAGAGGATAATGCAAAAAATAGACAAAAAGCTATGCATTGTTTATGGAGAGGCTATTTATCAAAGCCGAACGATACAAATAGTGCGATAAGCAAAAAGATATTGGACTATTTAACATGTCCTGACCAGGGGTAGGCCGGGGAATTGTATTCAAAATAGGTATAGTGCTCTTAACAGAGACCACCTGGGAGTTCCATAATGCGGCATGGCTTGTCTGCCTCCCTGGATCTTGCATCGTTTGTGCGGCAGTTGAATTGCCGAATAGGTCGTCCGAAGTATGGAGTCCTGAAAGTAATAAAAAAATTAAAAAAAAAAGAATCTGGCAGCCCCTAGTACGTTTTAAGCCGTATTTTGGGCGTGCCGTTATTGTGCCCCTTCCCCTGTGCCCATGGTATTTCAAGGGCGTAGTTATGTACGTGAGGCACTGGTTTCGCTATGTCGCGAGAACTGGGGCTGGGGCCGCATTGCTACGCTTGCTCAGAGCGTGCCAGGCGGTCCTGCTATGGGTTACTCCGGGCGCGCTTGGCAGCGTCTGGCTTTTTAACAGCCGGACTGGAGAATTGCCTAAGAAGGCTACTTTGTACTTCCGCTGCGAGAGCCACCGTGTGCTCCTCAGTTCGGAGGGAGCGCTCGGTGTTTCCGTTGACCGTGATTACTCCTCGAGGGCCTGGCATCTTGAGCTTGAGATATGCGTAGTGCGGCACTGCATTGAACTTTGCGAATGCGGTTCGTCCGAGCAGGGCGTGATAGCCACTACGAAACGGGACTATATCGAAGATTAACTCTTTGCTTCGAAAATTGTCCGGGGATCCGAAGACCACGTCAAGTGTTATTGAGCCTGTACAGTTGGCTTCTACACCTGGTATAACGCCTTTAAAGGTTGTTTTTGTGGGCTTAATCCTTGAGGGATCTATGCCCATTTTCCGCACTGTATCCTAGTAAAGCAGGTTCAGGCTACTGCCGCCGTCCATGAGGACTCTTGTGAGATGAAATCCGTCGATGATTGGGTCAAGAACCAATGCGGCGAAGCTGCCATGACGGATGCTAGTGGGATGGTCCCTTTGATCAAAAGTGATCGGGCAGGAGTACCATGGGTTGAACTTTGGGGCGACTGGCCCCATCGCGTATATGTCCCATAGCACACACTTCCGCTCCCTCTCGGGAATGTGGGTTGCGTATATCATGTTCACTGTCCGCACTTGTGGGGGAAAGCCCTTCTGTCCATTGTTGTTCGGCGGCCTGGGCTCCTCCTCGTCGTCGCTATGCAGCCCCTTGTCTTTGTTTTCGGCTCTTAACTTGCATGCCTGCTTGAACACCCAACAATCCCTGTTAGTGTGATTGGCTGGCCTTTCGGGGGTGCCATGTATCTGGCACAAGCGGTCGAGTATTCAGTCCAAACTAGACGGGCCTTGAGTATTCTTTTTGAATGGCTTTTTCCGCTAACCGGATTTATAGCCTCTGAATCCGGCATTGACTGCCGTGTCTTCATTGCTGTCGCTGCTGACGCGGCGTTTTTGCTTATTCCGATGTGTCCTGCCACTTTTGTCCTTGGTATCCGAATTACCAGGGTTCTTTGATAAGTTGTTACTGCGAGCTAGCCAACTGTCTTCTCCCGCGCAAAAGCGGGTCATGAGTGTCCTGAGGGCTGCCATAGATTTTGGCTTTTTCTGTCCCAGGTGCCGAGCGAGCCACTCGTAGCGGATGTTATGCTTGAAGGCTGCTAGGGCCTCTGCGTCCGGACAGTCGACTATCTGGTTTTTCTTTGTTAGGAACCATGTCCAGAATTGCCTGGCCAATTCCTCTGGCTGCTGAATTATGTGGCTTAAGTCGTCGGCATCCGGTGGTCACACGTAAGTGCCCTGGAAGTTGTCGAGGAATGCGGCTTCCAGGTCCTCCCAAGAACCGATTGAGTCTGCTGGCAAGCTGTTAAGCCAATGCCGGGCCAGTCCTTTAAGTTTGAGCGGGAGGTATTTGATGGCATGTAGATCATCGCCGCGTGCCATGTGGATGTGAAGGAGATAATCCTCGATCCATACCGCCGGATCTATTGTGCCATCGTATGATTCGATGTTTACAGGTTTGAAACCCTCTGGGATTTTATGATCCATTACTTCATCCGTGAAGCATGGCGGGTGTGCGGCGCCTCTGTACTGGGCTATATCACGACGCAGCTCGCAAGAGCTCTGTCTGTTGTGTTCGGCCCGGTCGGATTTGTTGTATCCGGAGTGAAGATCATCGTCACGTGCCGTAGGGCGCCTACGCAATCCATAGATCGATCTTGTTTGTCTTGCCTTATCCTCCAGTATGTCTCGCAGGTCTGGCGCATTTTCCCGTGCCTTAGTTGAGCGGCGTCGGGGCATGGCTTGGGTGGAGGGCCGAGAGGCCTCTCTGTCACGGCCGCGAGGTGGCCGGTCTGCCATGTCGTGCGCTGGTGATGTAGGTGCTTCCTCCTCTGATCGGGGTAGTGGCCTACGCTTTGGGTAACTCTTGGAGGGGCGTTCGAGTTCATACTCTTCGGTCGCAAGGACTTCAGTCCACCTGTCAGCTAGCAAATCTTGGTCAGCTCTAAGCTGTTGCTGCTTTTTCTTGAGGCTGCTTGCCGTGGCTAAAAGCCTGTGTTTGAAACGCTCTTGTTCGGCAGGGTCTGATGGTACGATGAATTCATCGTCATCGAGGCTTGCCTCGTCTTCGGAGGGAGGCATATAGTTATCATCCTCGACCTCTCGGTCTGCTGCTCTCTCATGAGGGCTGGCTTCTCCATCTTCCTGTGTCGAATCTTGCTGGGGTGGGTGTTCTTCGGCGCTATCCGGGGTAGTATTATCTCCCGTGCCGGAATCACCGTTTTTGCTTTGGCGGGATTTAGAGCGGCGCCGCTGACGCCGGCGCTTTGGCTGTTTCTTGGAGGTGTCATCCCCCGCTGTTCCATCGCCATCTCCATCTTTTGGAGTATCCACCACATATATGTCATATGATGAGGTGGCCTTCCAGCGCCCTACAGGTGCTGGTTCCTGTCCGTCTCCTACATCGTCGTCCATACTGTTGATGTCTTCGGAGCCAAAGTCAAGCATGTCGGTTAAATCGTCGACAGTGGCTACAAAGTGGGTGGTGGGTGGGCTTTGAACTTCTTCATCGTCCGTATCCCCTCCTCGCTGACCGTAATCCGGCCAGGGCTCTCCTGATAAAGAGAGAGACTTGAGAGAATTCAGGATGTCACCAAAAGGCGAGTGCTGAAAGATGTCCGCGGCGGTGAACTCCATTATCGGCGCCCAATCGGATTCGATTGGCAGGGGCGCGGGGGGTTCGGAGTTCGGGGAGGAGTCCGGATCCTCAGAGTCACGGGTCATGCAGAGTGCGGGGCTGGCGTTCGGCTCGATCGCCTTTGAGATCGCAGCCCCCGAGGTGACGTCCAACCGCTCATCCTCGATTGGCGCAATAGGCTCCGAGTTAGGGGTCGGAACCGGTGCGTGTGCGGCCTCCAGGACACTGTCCGAAGGCAGAGCTAGATCATGCCCCTCGAGATAGTGCGGCGCGCTTGGCCGTGGCTCGAACCCGTCGAAGATCGAGTCTCCGCAGATGTCAGCCATGTAGTTTAAGCTTCCAAACCTGACTTGATGGCCAGGGGCATAGCTTTCGTTCTGCTCCAGGTGGCCAAGCGAATTGGCCCGCACTGCGAAGCCGCCGAAGACGAAGATCTGTCCGGGGAGAAAAGTCTCACCCTGGACCTCATCGTTGTTGATGATCAAGGGAGCCATCGGGCCTAAAGGCGACGACACAAAGGAACTCTCAATGAAAGCACCAATGCCGGTGTCAAAACCGGCGGATCTTGGGTAGGTGGTCCCGAATTGTGCGTCAAGGCCGGATGGTAACAAGAGACAAGGGACACGATGTTTTTACCCAGGTTCGGGCCCTCTCGATGAAGGTAATACCCTACTCGTGTGTAGGATCGAAAGTATGTCTAGAGGGGGGTGATTAGACTACTTGACCAACTAAAAGCTTAGCCTTTTCCCAATTTTAGTTCTTGGCAGATTTTAGCTATCTTAGAGCAAGTCAAGCAATCATCACACAATTCAAGCAAGCATGCAAAGAGTTTATTGGCAGCGGAAAGTAAAGCATGCAATTTGCAAGAATGTAAAGGGAAAGGTTTGGAGGATTCAAACGCAATTGGAGACACGGATGTTTTCCCGTGGTTCGGATAGGTGGTGCTATCCTACATCCACGTTGATGGAGACTTCAACCCACGGAGGGTAACGGTTGCGCGAGTCCACGGAGGGCTCCACCCACGAAGGGTCCACGAAGAAGCAACCTTGTCTATTCCACCATGGCCATCGCCCACGAAGGACTTGCCTCACTAGCGGTAGATCTTCACGAAGTAGGCGATCTCCTTGCCCTTACAAACTCCTTGGTTCAACTCCACAATCTTGTCGGAGGCTCCCAAGTGATACCTAGCCAATCTAGGAGACACCACTCTCCAAGAAGTAACAAATGGTGTGTTGATGATGAACTCCTTGCTCTTGTGCTTCAAATGATAGTCTCCCCAACACTCAACTCTCTCTCATAGGATTTGGATCTGATGGAAAGAAGATTTGAGTGGAAAGCAACTTGGGGAAGGCTAGAGATCAAGATTCATATGGTAGGAATGGAATATCTTGGTCTCAACACATGAGTAGGTGGTTCTTTCTCAGAACATATGAGTAGGAATGGTGTATGTGTTCTGATGGCTCTCTCTCCGAATGAAGAGGAGGTGGAGGGGTATTTATAGCCTCCACACAAAATCCAACCGTTACACACAATCTACCAATCTCAGTGGGACCGAATCAGAAAACTCGGTCTGACCAAAATAGTAAACCTAGTGACCGTTAGGAATTTCGGTGGGACTGAGATGCAACTCGGTAGGACCGATTCGGTTAGGGTTTGGGCATAACGTAATCTCGGTGAGACCGATCGCACAAACTCGGTGAGACCGAGTTCGGCAATTAGCTAACCAGAGAGTTGATCAGGCAAACTCGGTGGGACCAACTTGCTCTTTTGGTGAGACCGAAAAGTTACAAGAAGGAAACAGAGAGTTTGCATTGCATTCTTGGTGGGACCGATTCGCTCTTTCGGTGAGACCGAAAAGTTATGAAAGGGAAACAGAGAGTTTGCAACCCCATCTCGGTGTGACCGAGATCCTTATCGGTAGGACCGAATTGCTAGGGTTTGGCAGTGGCAAATGACAAGTGAAACTCGGTGGCGCTGGATAGACAGAATCGGTATGACCGAGTTTGGCTTAGGGTTTAGGTCATTTGTGGATATGGAAAGGTGGTTGAGGATATTGGAGCATATCACTAAGCACATAAAGCAAGAGGCTCATTAAGCAACACCTCATCCCTCCTTGATAGTATTGGCTTTTCCTAAAGACTCAATGTGATCTTGGATCACTAAAATATAAAATGAAGAGTCTTGAACTTTTGAGCTTGAGCCAATTCTTTGTCCTTAGCATTTTGAGGGTTCCACTTTCACATCCATGCGATGCCAATCATTGAGCTTTCCTAAAATAATCATCTTGGAATAGCATTAGCTCAATGAGCTATATGTTGTTATGAATTACCAAAACCACCTAGGGATAGTTGCACTTTCAATCTCCCCCTTTTTGGTAATTGATGACAACATATAGATCAAAGCTTTGACAAATAATAATAATCATGAAATACATCGTCGCTTTGAGAAGTATGTGATAAGTAAGAGCTCCCCCTAAATTTGTGCATATTTTAAAATTTGCTTTGGACTGCAAATGCACAAGGAGTTAGAATCATGGGTTACTCTTCCATGTCACATACATCTTGGTGGAGCGCTAAAAAATGATAAGATTGAAATACATGCACTCATCACCAAGAATAGTGAATGATCACAGACAATAGATAGAATGATAACCTTTAGCAAGCATTAAGCAACCATTAAGTGTAGCTTATGATCAAACACTTGATCATCGATGTCTCACGAATAATGACATAGTATCGCACACGCAAGCAAACAAAGTTCGAAAAACCACCAAATAAAAACAAGAGAGAATAAAAGCAACACTCTCTCTCGAAGCCTATGATCTATACATTTTCTCCCCCTTTGGCAACAAGTTACCAAAAAGTTCCTAGAGAATGCATAGTGCTAAGTCGATGCTCAGGCTTGATCTTCGGGTGGTGGTGGAGTCCGGAGCACGCCAAGGACGAAGCCTTCAGTAGATGTGGTAGGAGTTGAGGCTGTGGTGGATGCTGGAGCTGGTGGAACGGAGGCTGTAGCTGGTGCAGACGTTGTAGCTCTAGTGTCAGCAACTAGCAGTGCAGACGACCTCGGACCTCGTGGCACCCTAGCAAAAGCATCAGTTGTGGTTCTGCCTCTTCTCTTGTTCATGTCGTCCTGGAGCTGCTCCACGGTAATCTGTATCTCAGTCACTCTGATGTCTAGGTCATAGAACCTCTGTTCCTTGATCCTCTCTAGGCTCGCCTGGTTCTGAGTCAGGGTAGCTATACTCTGCTCAATCCGCAGGGTGGACGCTATCAGGTAACCAAGCTGCTCTTGTTTGGTCTTCAAGAAGTAATCAGATGCCTCCGCTTGAGTAGGCATCCTGGCAGCTTTCTCCTTCTTCGCCTTCTCCTTCTGAGCTTGTGCATGGGCAGATGAGGGTTCATTCTCAGTCATAACCACTTGGTTATCCTCAAAATCTGGACGGATGGGCAGGTGTTCCTTATCCAATAAATACACGCCCGTGCCCATCTTAGAGTTGATGAGCTCCTGAATCTGTGGGGCATACCCACAACTCCTCTTCTGGTCTGCAGCTGTCCTCTTGATTGTTTCCACAATGAGACTCATGACCTTGAATTTCTGAGGCACGTCAAAGACATGAAGCAGGTTGATCGCGTGACCTGTGATCATCTTGTGATCTCCAGATTTGGGCAGAAGGGTGTGCCTAAGGATCCAGTTGATCGTAGGCAATCCTGAGAGCAGATAGTGCACTGAGCCAAACTTGAACGTGTCGAGCGCTTCATTCGGGATCTCCTTGTACATGTTGGACATGGAGTTGTGATCCATCTTTTTCTTGGCATAAATGTCCAAGTCATCAGCTTGCTCCTTTGGGGCATTGATCAACTTCGCCCATTCTTCAACAGTGGATTGGTACCTTGTACCCTCTGACATCCATGTGATCCTGCCATCCGGATAAAAGTGTGTTGTGGAGTAGAATTGCATGATCAGCTCCTCGTTCCACTTTGTGAGCTTCTGCCCAACAAAGTCTGCAACTCCACACGCACTAAAGCTGTCAAATACACCGGGGTAGTACTCTTCATTGTCCTTGATGTAGGTCCAGTCGACCCATCTCATGTCACAAACGATTGGCTTCTTGTCAAGCAAAACAGTCTCATAGAAATCTTGCTGCTCCTTGGTATGAAATCTGTAATCCACGGCAGTCCTTCTCCTAGAAGCATACGGATCTGCTTCTCTCCATTTCCTCAGCCCTGAATCTCTCCTGAGCTTCATATCCTCAGCCACAGGATGAGCATCGTTGTGGTCTAGGATCATGGGCTTGAGCTTCCTAAGGACACTCTCTTCCTCTTCTTCGATAGCTTCAGGCACTGGGGCCTTGTTCTTTTCCGCAGCTGGGATGCTTCGTGTGTTTCTCTTTGGTGCACCCTTAGTCTTAGATGCAGCCTTAGGTGCTTCCTTGGGCTTGGATGCAGCTGTTCCTGACCTTATAGCATCTCCCATGAGTTTGGATGCCTTGGGTGCTGGTGCAGCAACCTCTTCTTCTTCTTCCTCCTCATCTACCATGATGGAGGCCTTCCCAAGCACTCTAGCTACAGTCTTCTTCACCCTCTCTTTCCTCTTCTTGCCTTGGCCACCTGCTTCCTCTTCAGATTCCAGGGCAAGCTTCATGGTTTCTTCAGTTGCAGCCTTCCTAGGTTTGGAAGTGGGAACTCTTGCCTTAGACATGGGCTGCCTGCCTGCTGGCCTTTTGATTTTCAGCCCTGGCTTTGTGCCTTGAGCTGGTTCAGCTCTCTTTGATGTGGCCTCTTCCTCTGCCACATAGTCTTCATCCTCAGAATCAGACGTTCTCTTCTTCCTTTGACGTGTGGCAGCCTTAGGCAGATTGCTAGGGGTGCTCCTGCTGCCATCATCAGAAGAACTTGAGGGGCTAGTGCCCTCACTCATCACAACTTGCTGCTCAGACACATTCTGGCTGTCACTTTGATCAGACATGTTGCAAACTGACTGCTGACCTTGTGAATAGATTATGGATAAGATAGAGTGGATGAGCATCACAAAAAGCAGAGATTTTTGCAAAAGATTAATTCAAAAACTTAGTTTTAGTTTTCCACAGAAAGCATCTCGGATCTACCGATTTTCAAACTCGGTGACACCGAAGCAGTTTTGGCACCAGAACTGGTGAACTCGGTCAGACCGAGTCACAGTTCGGTGGCATCGAGACTGCTAGGGTTTCATAGAATTCCAAAATCGGTCGCACCGATAAGTTATTCTCGGTCAGACCGAGTTTCACTTGTGCAATGGCAAAAGCCAGATCGGTGGGACCGAGTTTTTCAACTCGGTGGGTCCGAGATGGTTTCGGCGGAAACCTAACCCTAAATTTTTTGAATTAAATCTAATCTACGAGTTCATTGACTGGATAGGAGTGTTTCAATCGTGGCAAGAATCATGATGATCACAATGTGCTAGGAATCGGAGTGGAGAATAGCACAAAGATCGAGTCCATACCCTAGTTCAGCGGAGACTCGCTACGGCGGCAACGGCGGGGCAGAATTCCGTTGACGGCGGCGGAGACCAGCGACTGGAGGCTGCTGGCGGCGAGAAGACGATCCGGAGACCACAAAGGCAGAGTAGGCTATCACGCAGGCGAAGAGGTTTTGGAGAAATTACCAAAATTTTGCCCGTCACTATATATAGCCCGACCCTGTCGGTGTGACCGAGTGGAACAACTCGGTGGCACCGAGATGCAAAACTGTGTGCAGTTATTGCAACTCGGTGTGACCGAAAAGTTCAAATCAGTTGCACCGAGATCGAAAACCTAGATCAACTTAATGAACTCGGTAGGACCGAAAATGGAGTATCGGTCAGACCGAGATTCATAAAGAGGTTTTGGAAGTTTAAGTCTATGACGAATCGGGGACTCCGAGCGCTCCTCACACAGAGTGGTTCGAATCTGACTTGATCAAGTTTTGTGATGCAGCATGAATAGAGTTTGAGACGAGAAAAGCATAGATAGCTAGAGGAGGTTCTTAGGCATTCTTGTCCATCCACTTGGCAAAAGAAGAAAGCCAAACAATCAAAACAACAAGTGGATGTCCTCGAATGAGTAAAATATGCAACCAACATGCTCACACAATAAGATGGCAAATGAAATATGTGGCAAAGCATGCACAACCAATTCTAGCATCTATCAAGCAATTTGCGATGACTAGGTCATCTATATATGAGTATATTGACTTAGGAGTCAAGTGAGAACACTTGATCATAGGTCATACTCATCATTTAAGCTCAAGTGGGGTTACCACTTTTACATAAAGCATTGTTGTATTCACACCTTTAGAGTTGCTTTAGCTGAAGTCTTAGAGTAAAGCTCCCCCTAGATGTGATATCCCCCCTAAGAGGGATGAACTAACCTTGGGTTTTGTCGATGATGACTTCATGTAGATGTTGAAGATGTGGATGCTCAATGTTGATGTAGATCACTTGGAGCTATCCATTTGAGTGAATTGCACTTTCAATACCTACATGGGTTAGTCCCACAAGGAACAAACAAGGATATCCATAGACATAGAGTGATGCACACACAAGATGATGTCCATGAAAACTTTAGGTTACCTTGTCCCTTGTCTTACCAATAAGAGGGTTTGTGACTCCTTGAACTAGTGCAAGATGTGGAAGTTGATTGCACTTGTTCTTGCCAAAATGATAAGAGTGAAGTATGTTGGCGGAGTCACCCTCAAGAACTCTCTAGTTCTTCTTCTTTTGGATCCACACCATCTTGATGGGAATCCTTGGAGTTGTAGTCGTACTTGATGTAGTGGAACTTGAAGTAGTCTTGGGAATCCACTTGACTAAGGTCTTAGGAGCTTCTTCAAATGCATCAATCTCCTCTTGAAGCTTGTCCTTGCCTTTTTGCTTGTAGTCTTGTGGTGGAAGATCATCTTGAGCTTGTGTTCCCTTGAAGGAAGTATCATACTTCTCTTGTTGAGGAATAAACTTTGTCTTGGGGTATTGATCTTCTTCCCATTCAACTCCATTGGCATTGAACTTTCGTTCAAAACCAACACCTTGATTCTTCCGGTGCATTCCTTGCTTGCGCACAATTTACTCGAATTGCTTACTTCCGGCAAGGCTCTTGTAAACACCTTTCTCTATAATTCCCTTCAATAAGCTATTTTCTTGCTCAAGTGTAACTTGGCTAATAGAATCATTAGTGGAATCAAGAGAACTACTAGAAGCAACAATATTGGATTTAGCATGATCATTGTTACTACTAGAGGAAGAATCTTTCTTATTCTTGTTACTAGTCTTGACTTGAGGCATGTAGGTGGATAAAAGTAAACGCTTGGCAATGTGAGAAGAACTTTTCTTGCGGAGATCATCATTGATTGCTTTTAAGAACTCGTGCTCTTGCTCAAGATTAAGCTTTTCAAATCGTAGTTTCTCATGAGCTCTTAAAAGTTCTCGATGATCTTCGAAGATAGTTTCATGGGATAACTTAAGAGTGTTTAGTTCTTTAGTTAGAGCCTCAATCTTCTCCTTATCATTGTCATTCGTTTTAGCATGATTAATTGATATTTCACCATAATATTCTTCACTAGAGTTGTCAACAAGCAAATCATCATCACCTAACAAGTCATCTTCATCACTATTAAAGTCAACATACTCGGGGTGTGTTACCTTAGGACCTTTGGCCATGAAGCATCTTCCAATTCCTTCATTTGGTGAGTCAAATATGTCGTAGGAGTTGGTTGACACAAGTGCTAGACCGGCAACACCTTCATCTTGAGTATCTTCGGAGTCGGAGTGATAACTTCTCTCGGAGTGGCTGTCGGAGTCGGAGCCGGATACCCATTCACCAACATGAGCTTGATGTCTTCGTTTTGTATAGCTCCTTGATGATTTTTACTTCCTTTCCGAATCCTTGCTTCTCCGTGAGTATCTTCGTTCATAACGATCATCTCTACTCCTTCTCTCTCTTGGTGGAGATTCTTTGCTTCTTCTTTTTGGAGAATCTTCTCTTTTCTTGTAGGGAGACCTACACTCATTGGAATAGTGTCCGGGTCTTCCACAATTATAGCAGTTTCGCTCTCGACTAGAAGATCTTTTGTCATTGTAGGACCTTGACTTGAAGCTTCTATCTTTGTTTCTACTCTTGTAGAACTTGTTGAAGTTCTTCACCATTAAGCTCAATTCTTCATTGAAGTTTTGTTTCTCACTTGATGATGTGGGGAATTCACATGACGCTTTGTAGGCACCACTTGATTTATTGTGAAGTTCCTCTTTATCCTTGAGTGACATCTCATGAGCAACAATCCTTCCAATTACTTCCGTTGGCTTGAGATTTTGTAGTTGGGCATCATTTGGATTAATGTGCACACGGTATCATATTTCCCATCCAAGGCTCTTAGGATCTTCTTGATGATGAATCTATCGGTCATCTCTTCACTTCCTAAGCCGGCAATCTCATTTGTGATGAGAGCAAGCCTAGAGTACATTTCAGCGACACCTTCACCATCCTTCATCTTGAACTTGTCAAGTTGACTTTGGAGCACATCCAACTTGGATTCCTTGACGGAGTCGGTACCTTCATGCATATCAATCAAAGTATCCCAAATTTCCTTTGCATTCTCAAGGCGGCTGATTTTGTTGAATTCTTCGGGGCACAATCCGTTGAAGAGAATATCACAAGCTTGAGCATTGTATTGCAACATCTTCAACTCATCCGCGGTAGCTTCACGGTTTGGTTCTCTCCCATCAAAGAACTCACCTTTCAAACCAACACAAACAATAGCCCATACAGCGGGGTTATGTCCAAGAATATGCATTTTCATTTTATGCTTCCAACTAGCAAAATTAGTGCCATCAAAGTAAGGACCTCTACGGTGATAATTTCCCTCGCTAGATGCCATACTCTCCTAGGTTGTGAAACCAAGGCTATGACCACCAAAAGCTATGGAGATCAAGGCAAATGGAGACCAAAGCTCTGATACCACTTGTAGGATCGAAAGTATGTCTAGAGGGGGGGTGATTAGACTACTTGACCAACTAAAAGCTTAGCCTTTTCCCAATTTTAGTTCTTGGCAGATTTTAGCTATCTTAGAGCAAGTCAAGCAATCATCACACAATTCAAGCAAGCATGCAAAGAGTTTATTGGCAGCGGAAAGTAAAGCATGCAACTTGCAAGAATGTAAAGGGAAGGGTTTGGAGGATTCAAACGCAATTGGAGACACGGATGTTTCCCCGTGGTTCGGATAGGTGGTGCTATCCTACATCCACGTTGATTGAGACTTCAACCCACGGAGGGTAACGGTTGCGCGAGTCCACGGAGGGCTCCACCCACGAAGGGTCCACGAAGAAGCAACCTTGTCTATTCCACCATGGCCATCGCCCACGAAGAACTTGCCTCACTAGCGGTAGATCTTCACGAAGTAGGCGATCTCCTTGCCCTTACAAACTCCTTGGTTCAACTCCACAATCTTGTCGGAGGCTCCCAAGTGACACCTAGCCAATCTAGGAGACACCACTCTCCAAGAAGTAACAAATGGTGTGTTGATGATGAACTCCTTGCTCTTGTGCTTCAAATGATAGTCTCCCCAACACTCAACTCTCTCTCATAGGATTTGGATCTGATGGAAAGAAGATTTGAGTGGAAAGCAACTTGGGGAAGGCTAGAGATCAAGATTCATATGGTAGGAATGGAATATCTTGGTCTCAACACATGAGTAGGTGGTTCTTTCTCAGAACATATGAGTAGGAATGGTGTATGTGTTCTGATGGCTCTCTCTTCGAATGAAGAGGAGGTGGAGGGGTATTTATAGCCTCCACACAAAATCCAACCGTTACACACAATCTACCAATCTCGGTGGGACTGAATCAGAAAACTCGGTCTGACCAAAATAGTAAATCTAGTGACCGTTAGGAATTTCGGTGGGACTGAGATGCAACTCGGTAGGACCGATTCGGTTAGGGTTTGGGCATAACGTAATCTCGGTGAGACCGATCGCACAAACTCGGTGAGACCGAGTTCGGCAATTAGCTAACCAGAGAGTTGATCAGGCAAACTCGGTGGGACCAACTTGCTCTTTCGGTGAGACCGAAAAGTTACAAGAAGGAAACAGAGAGTTTGCATTGCATTCTTGGTGGGACCGATTCGCTCTTTCGGTGAGACCGAAAAGTTACGAAAGGAAAACAGAGAGTTTGCAACCCCATCTCGGTGTGACCGAGATCCTTATCGGTAGGACCGAATTGCTAGGGTTTGGCAGTGGCAAATGACAAGTGAAACTCGGTGGCGCCGGATAGACAGAATCGGTATGACCGAGTTTGGCTTAGGGTTTAGGTCATTTGTGGATATGGAAAGGTGGTTGAGGATATTGGAGCATATCACTAAGCACATAAAGCAAGAGGCTCATTAAGCAACACCTCATCCCTCCTTGATAGTATTGGCTTTTCCTAAAGACTCAATGTGATCTTGGATCACTAAAATATAAAATGAAGAGTCTTGAACTTTTGAGCTTGAGCCAATTCTTTGTCCTTAGCATTTTGAGGGTTCCACTTTCACATCCATGCCATGCCAATCATTGAGCTTTCCTGAAATAATCATCTTGGAATAGCATTAGCTCAATGAGCTATATGTTGTTATGAATTACCAAAACCACCTAGGGAGAGTTGCACTTTCAATCTCCCCCTTTTTGGTAATTGATGACAACATATAGATCAAAGCTTCGACAAATAATAATAATCATGAAATACATCGTCGCTTTGAGAAGTATGTGATAAGTAAGAGCTCCCCCTAAATTTGTGCATATTTTAAAATTTGCTTTGGACTGCAAATGCACAAGGAGTTAGAATCATGGGTTACTCTTCCAGAATTGCCTGGCCGATTCCTCTGGCTGCTGAATTATGTGGCTTAAGTCGTCGGCATCCGGTGGTCGCACGTAAGTGCCCTGGAAGTTGTCGAGGAATGCGGCTTCCAGGTCCTCCCAAGAACCGATTGAGTCTGCTGGCAAGTTGTTAAGCCAATGCCGGGCCAGTCCTTTAAGTTTGAGCGGGAGGTATTTGATGGCGTGTAGATCATCGCCGCGTGCCATGTGGATGTGAAGGAGATAATCCTCGATCCATACCGCCGGATCTATTGTGCCATTGTATGATTCGATGTTTACAGGTTTGAAACCCTCTGGGATTTTATGATCCATTACTTCATCCACGAAGCATAGCGGGTGTGCGGCGCCTCTGTACTAGGCTATATCACGACGCAGCTCGCAAGAGCTCTGTCTGTTGTGTTCGGCCCGGCCGGATTTGTTGTATCCGGAGTGAAGATCATCGTCACGTGCCGTAGGGTGCCTGCGCGATCCGTAGATCGATCTTGTTTGTCTTGCCTTATCCTCCAGTACGTCTCGCAGGTCTGGCGCATTTTCCCGTGCCTTAGTTGAGCGGCGTCGGGGCATGGCTTGGGTGGAGGGCTGAGAGGCCTCTCTGTCACGGCCGCGGGGTGGCCGGTCTGCCATGTCGTGCGCTGGTGATGTAGGTGCTTCCTCCTCTGATCGGGGTAGCGGCCTACGCTTTGGGTAACTCTTGGAGGGACGTTCGAGCTCATACTCTTTGGTCGCAAGGACTTCAGTCCATCTGTTAGCTAGCAAATCTTGGTCAGCTCTAAGATGTTGCTGCTTTTTCTTGAGGCTGCTTGCCGTGGCTAAAAGCCTGTGTTTGAAACGCTCTTGTTCGACGGGGTCTGATGGTACGACGAATTCATCGTCATCGAGGCTTGCCTCGTCTTCGGAGGGAGGCATATAGTTATCATCCTCGACCTCTCGGTCTGCTGCTCTCTCATGAGGGCTGGCTTCTCCATCTTCCTGTGCCGAATCTTGCTGGGGTGGGTGTTCTTCGGCGCTATCCGGGGTCGTATTATCTCCCGTGCCGGAATCACCGTTTTTGCTTTGGCGGGATTTAGAGCGGCGCCGCTGACGCCGGCGCTTTGGCTGTTTCTTGGAGGTGTCATCCCCCGCTGTTCCATCGCCATCTCCATCTTTTGGAGTATCCACCACATATATGTCATATGATGAGGTGGCCTTCCAGCGCCCTACAGGTGCTGGTTCCTATTCTTCTCCTACATTGTCGTCTATACCGTCGATGTCTTCGAAGCCGAAGTCAAGCATGTCGGTTAAATCGTCGACAGTGGCTACAAAGTGGGTGGTGGGTGGGCTTTGAACTTCTTCATCGTCGTATCCCATCCTCGCTGACCGTAATCCGGCCAGGGCTCTCCTGATAAAGAGAGAGACTTGAGAGAATTCAGGATGTCGCCAAAAGGCGAGTGCTGAAAGATGTCCGCGGCGGTGAACTCCATTATCGGCGCCCAATCGGATTCGATTGGCAGGGAGTTCGGGGAGGAGTCCGGATCCTCAGAGTCACGGGTCATGCAGAGTGCGGGGCTGGCGTTCGGCTCGATCGCCTTTGAGATCGCAGCCCCCGAGGTGACATCCAACCGCTCATCCTCGATTGGCACAATAGGCTCCGAGTTAGGGGTCGGAACCGGTGCGTGTGCGGCCTCCAAGACACTGTCCGGAGGCAAAGCTAGATCATGCCCCTCGAGATAGTGCGGCGCGCTTGGCCGTGGCTCGAACCCGTCGAAGATCGAGTCTCCGTAGATGTCAGCCATGTAGTTTAAGCTTCCAAACCTGACTTGATGGCCAGGGGCGTAGCTTTCGATCTACTCCAGGTGGCCAAGCGAATTGGCCCGCAGTGCGAAGCCGCCGATGACGAAGATCTGTCCGGGGAGAAAAGTCTCACCCTGGACCTCATCGTTGTTGATGATCAAGGGAGCCATCGGGCCTAAAGGCGACAACACAGAGGAACTCTCAATGAAAGCACCAATGCCGGTGTCAAAACCGGCGGATCTTGGGTAGGTGATCCCGAACTGTGCGTCAAGGCCGGATGGTAACAGGAGACAAGGGACACGATGTTTTTACCCAGGTTCGGGCCCTCTCAATGAAGGTAATACCCTACTCCTGCTTGATTAATATTGATGATATGGGTAGTACAAGAGTAGATCTACCATGAGATCAAGGAGGCTAAACCCTAGAAGCTAGCCTATGGTATGATTGTTGTATATGGAGTTGATGTTCTACGGACTACAACCCTCCGGTTTATATAGACACCGGATAGGGTTAGGGTTACATAGAGTTGGTTACAATGGTAGGAGATCTTGAATATCCGCATCACCAAGCTTGCCCTCCACGCCAAGGAAAGTCCCATCTGGACACGGGACGAAGTCTTCAATCTTGTATCTTCATAGTCCTGGAGTCCGGCTGAAGGTATAGTCTGGCTACCCGAACACCCCCTAATCCAGGACTCCCTCAGTCACAAACAGCCCTAGAGTTCGTACTAGAATAACACCTTAAGACACAAATCAACCAAAACCCTAATGTCACCTAGATACTCCAATGTCACCTCAAGTATCCGTGGGTATGATTATACGATATGCATCACACAATATCAGATTCATCTATTCAACCAACACATAGAACCTCAAAGAGTGCCCCAAAGTTTCTACCAGAGAATCACGACGAAAACGTGTGCCAACCCCTATGCATAGGTTCATGGGTGGAACCCGCAAGTTGATCACCAAAACATACATCAAGTGAATCACGTGATATCCCGTTGTCACCACAGATACGCACGGCAAGACATACATCAAGTGTTCTCAAATCTTTAAAGACTCAATCCAATAAGATAACTTCAAAGGGGAAACTCAATCCATTACAAGAGAGTAGAGGGGGAAGAAACATCATAGGATCCAAATATAATAGCAAAGCTCGCGATACATCAAGATCGTATCACCTCAAGAACACGAGAGAGAGAGAGAAAGATCAAACACATATCTACTGGTACATACCCTCAGCCCCGAGGGAGAACTACTCCCTCCTCGTCATGGAGAGCACCGGGATGATGAAGATGGCCACCGGAGAGGGATTCCTCCTCCGGCAGGGTGCCGGAACGGGTCTAGATTGGCTTTCGGTGGCTACGGAGGCTTCTGGCGGCGGAACTCCCGATCTATTGTGCTCTCGGATGTTTTTAGGGTACATGGAGATATATAGGCGGAAGAAGTACGTCAGGGGGGCCACGAGGGGCCCACGAGGGTGGAGGGCGCGCCCAGGGGGCGTCCCCCTACCTCGCGGCCTCCTCGAAGGTTCCCTCACGTGCACTTCAAGTCTTCTGGGCTTCTTTCCTTCCAAAAATGGGTTCCGTGAAGTTTCATGTCAATTGGACTCCGTTTGGTTTTCTTTTTCTTCGAAACCCTAAAACAAGGTAAAAACAGAAACTGGCACTGGGCTTTGGGTTAATAGGTTAGTCCCAAAAATGATATAAAAGTGTATAATAAAGCCCATAAACATCCAAAATAGTAGATAATATAGCATGGAGCAATCAAAAATTATAGATACGTTGGAGACGTATCAGCATCCCCAAGCTTAATTCCTGCTCGTCCTCGAGTAGGTAAATGATAAAAACAGAATTTTTGATGCGGAGTGCTACTTGGCATAATTTCAATGTAATTCTTCTTAATTGTGGCATGAATATTCAGATCCGAAAGATCCAAGACAAAAGTTCATATTGACATAAAAATGATAATACTTCAAGCATACTAACTAAGCAATTATGTCTTCTCAAAATAACATGGCCAAAGAAAGTTCATCCCTACAAAATCATATAGTTTAGTCATGCTCCATTTTCGTCACACAAGAATGCTCTCATTATGCACAACCCCGATGACAAGCCAAGCAATTGTTTCATACTTTAGTAATCTCAAACCTATAAACTTTCACGCAATACATGAGCACTATGGGTGGAATAGAATATAATGAGGGGGGTTATATGGAGAAGACAAAAAGGAGAAAGTCTCACATCAACGAGGCTAATCAATGAGCTATGGAGATGCCCATCGATTGATGTTAATGCAAGGAGTAGGGATTGCCATGCAACGGATGCACTAGAGCTATAAATGTATGAAAGCTCAACAAAAGAAACTAAGTGGGTGTGCATCCAACTTGCTTGCTCACGAAGACCTAGGGCACTTGAGGAGGCCCATTGTTGGAATATACAAGCCAAGTTCTATAATGAAAATTTCCCACTAGTATATGAAAGTGACAAAATAAGAGACTCTTTATCATGAAGATCATGGTTATACTTTGAAGCACAAGTGTGGCAAAGGATAGTAGCATTGTCCCTTCTCTCTTTTTCTCTCATTTTCATTTTTTTGGGGCCTTCTCTTTTTTTATGGCCTTTCTCTTCTTTTTGGGCCTTCTCTTTTTTATGGCCTTTCTCTTTTTTTTCCTCACTTGGGACAATGCTCTAGAAAATGATGATCATCACACTTCTATTTATTTACGACTCAATGATTACAACTTGATACTAGAACAAAAGATGACTCTGTATGAATGCCTCCGGCGGTGTACCAGGATATGCAATGACTCATGAGTGACATGTATGAAAGAATTATGAATGGTGGCTTTGCCACAAATACGATGTCAACTACATGATCATGCAAAGCAATATGACAATGATGAATGTGTCATGATAAACGGAATGGTGGAAAGTTGCATGGCAATATATCTCGGAATGGCTATGGAAATGCCATAATAGGTAGGTATGTGTAACACCCTCGATGTGACTATATCTCCCACGTGTCGAGGCACGACTTAGAGGCATAATCGCATTGAGGGCAATGTCGCAAGTGAGGTAATCTTCACACAACCCATGTAATACAATAGGGGAAAAGTTACATAGTTGGCTTACACTCGCCACTTCACACAATTACATGAATAAACCATTACATCAACCAAATACACTCATGGTCCGACTACGGAACCAAAATAAAAGAAGAACCCCAAATGCGACAAAGGTCCCCGATCGACCCCAACTGGGCTCCACTACTGATCAACTAGAACGAATCAACACAAATGAACAAGGTCTTCAACGAGCTCCTCCTGGGCTGGGTTGCGTCATCTGCACGGACTCATCGGCACCTGCAAACTAGTTTTGGAAGTATCTGTGAGCCACGGGGACTCAGCAATCTCGCACCCTCGCGATCAAGACTATTTAAGCTTATGGGTAAGGTAAAGGTATGAGGTGGAGCTGCAGCAAGCGACTAGCATATATGGTGGCTAACATACGCAAATGAGAGCGAGAAGAGAAGGCAAAGCACGGTCGATAAAAAATATGATCAAGAAGTGATCCTGGTCTACCTACGTCAAGCATAACTCCAACAACCGTGTTCACTTCCCGGACTCCGCCGGAAAGAGACCATCACGGTTACACACGCAGTTGATTCATTTTAATTAAGGTCAACTTTAGGTTTTCTACAACCAGACGTTAACAAATTCCCATCTGCCCATAACCGCAGGCACGGCTTTCGAAAGTTCAAATCCCTGCAGGGGTGTCCCAACTTAGCCCATGACAAGCTCTCACGGTCAATGAAGGAATAGACCTCCTCCCGAGACATTCCGATCAGACTCGGTATCCCGGTACTCCAAGACATCCTCGACAATGGTAAAACAAGTCCAGCAAGACCGCCCGATGCGCCGACATCCTGATAGGAGCTGCACATATCTCGTTCTCAGGGCAACACCGGATGAACACTACGTACAGCTAAAACCAGCCCTCAAGTTTCCCCGAGGTGGCGCCGCAAGTGGCTCTATTTCGGACCAACACTTAGACAAGCACTGGCCCGAGGGGGTTTAAAAATAAAGATGACCCTTGGGCTGGCCTAACCCAAGGGAAAAAAAGGCTAGGTGGCGAATGGTAAAACCAAGGTTGGGCCTTGCAATTTGGGAGGCTGACAAGCAAGTGGTAGGCATCGTAGCAATGGCATGGCAAAAGAGCGAGCATCTAGCAAGCAAAGATAGAAGTGATTTCGAGGGTATGATCATCTTGCCTGAAATCCCGCAAGGAAGAAGAACGAGTCCATGAAGAAGACAAACGGACGGGTCCTCACAAACACGACGTTACCGGAACCAACCCGAAGAAGCAATCACCGGAAAAGAAGCACACAACATAGTAAACAACCACCACATAGGCATGGCATGATGCGCAAACAAGAATGGTGCATGTCCGGTTTAAAGAGGCATGGCATGGCAAAATGCACAAGCAATCCTACAAATTAAGTGGAGCTCAATATGCATCGGGATGCATATTGACAAAACACCACATCAATTATTTAGTTCTCTCTCGTTTATGTACCCAACAATATTAAATGTTATTAAACATGGCAAGAGGGTGAAGCAAAGCAAAACTATCTAATCTAGGCAAGTTTAAATGAGGCCGGAAGAAACGAACAACAATTCCGAAAAATCCTCATGTGCAAATATTAGGTTTGGTACTGATCTGTCCTAAACACAATTTTAGAGTTGTTTAACCTGCAAAGTGATGCCACCATGATAAACTAGGCAAAATTCTACCCCATTTACATATAAAGTTTATTAAAATCGGAGTTACGGTTATTTAGTTATGAATAAAATCATTTTAGCATGGCATTTAAGCAAATTTAACCAAGCATCAAATTTAAACAATTTTAATTGTTGTTATCATGATGCGGATGACATGAACAAGTTTTAAGCAATTTATGCAAAATGTTGATAAGAGCATTATGAAGCATTTGTCACCGTGGTGGAAAGAAGAGGGATGCCACGGTAACGAATCCGAAAATGATGCCACGGCAACATATCGGTTCCGGTAACTCGATTGAGTTCCCGGTGCAAAAGAAAATGCGACGGGAGCGTGACAAGCGATAGAAGGTGGGGTGATCCCGGATACCGGGTTCCCACAAGATGGTGGCAAGGCAAAAGAGGGGCAACGTGCACCGAACAACTCCGACACGGAGCAAACACGAGCATTTCATACATCACACATGCATTCGTTCACGGCGGTCGTCACGGGGTTATACCTTTGAAGCGAGCATCATCGAAACGGATCGAGTTCGACGGTAGGGGTACACGTGTCGACGGGGAAGTAGTTGTTCACGGGGTCGTCGTGGGAAGTAGGGGAAGTAGTCGTTCTCGCGATGGTAGTGGTACACGTTTCATAGACGTCCGAGCCATATCGGTAGCGGTACTTGATGAATCCCGAAACGGACTTGGCGTCGTCGTGCGTAGGGGTTCTTGGCGTTCAAAGCGTTCATCGGTAGTAGAACTTGGCGGTCTCGACGGTCGTCGTGGTAATCGTCGTTCCATGTAGACGTCGATCGTTCGGGGTCCGATTTGCGGATCTTGCCAACATGAAGGGGTACTTGGCGTTCTTAGCGATTCCGAAGACGGGGTAGAGGCACATGATGCGTCGTCGTGGTACTTGTTGGTCTCGGTCGAAGCGGCAAAACGTAGTCGAACTTGAGGTGGCCTTGACGATCCCGAAAACGTTCCTGCTCGAGAAGGTCTCCGTCTTGGACTTCACCGGGCGTGGTACTTGGCAAAAGGGATCTCCGAAGGCGGCCTTGTGTCCCTGGACTCGGTGACCTTGGCAACGACAAAAAAACAGCGGGGCAACAAACGGAAGGCGAAGCACGGGCAGAAGGCGAAGCGGAGGAGACGGTCGAGGCCGGCGCTGGTCGGCCAGAGGTGACGCCCTGCTGGTAGCCGGCGGCCTGGACGACGAGGAAGGATGCCGAGGCGCGGGGACGAGGCAGGAGGAGGCTCGGGAGCACGGCGCGGGCGTGGGCGCTCCTGGTGGGCGTAGAGGACGACGACGGCAGGCCATGGCAGGGGCGGAGACGCGGTTCTCTGGACCGGCAGGGCCGCGGCGGCGCTGTGGTGCTCGGCAGATGGAGGAGGCATGGCAGGGTGGCTCCGGCCAGGGCATGGCGCGGGGTCGACGGCTGCCGGCGCGGGGACGAGCGCTCCTGCCGGGCGCGCGAGGTGGTGCAGGCACGGAGGCCAGATGGCGTGGCGGCGGCCTCACCAGAGTGTAGAAGGTGGCTTCATGGGGTGGCGCTCGGGGTAGGAGGTGCGCGCACGAGGAGGGCGAAGGGGGAAGGGAAGATAGCGAGAGAGGGAGGGATCGAGAGGGGGATGGAGATCGAGGGGATCGGGATCGATCCTCTCTCTGGCGGCGCTGAGGATCGCTGGGAGAGAGACAGGCTACGAGGGAGAGAGCAACGGGATCGGGAGGAGACTAGGGTTAAGAGGGGTGCGGGCCAAGGAGGGGCAAAAGAGGCCGGCTGGCCTAGGTGGGCCGCGGAGGAGGCCCAGCTGGTCTGGACTGGGGCCTCAACTCTCTCTCTCAAACTTATCTATAAAACAGAAAAAAAACAAAGAAGAGAAGAGAAGAGAAGAAAAAGAAAGGAGGTGATTGGGGAAGAAGTTGGACAGGAGGACAATTTTCCCGTAGTCATAAAAATATGAGGAATTTGACAAAAATGGCCTAACGATTTTTGGAGGAAGTAAAATCCACACGCGTTGGATTTAACTCGGTAAGTTCGAATTTTGAAACCCATTCAAATGAACTCCAAATGGGTTGAAATTATAGGAGGTGACCCTACACAATATATGTGATTTATGGGCAGATTTGGAACATTTATGGGTAAAGTAAAATTGCCACTCAATTTTACTAAAAGGCCCCAAGGAAGAAGGGGAAGTTGAGAAGGATAAAAGGAAATTTGAAGAACGGTGCATATGTGTTTGTGGGTGATTCCAAGCAAATGGAATGGTTTAATATAGCTCCCTAAAATATTGGGAGGATATGTTATAAAGAGAAGTCACCATGTGAATTCCCTCGATTTAAATGGATCGAAGATCCACACAATTTATTTAGTTGAGATGCAAAAGATTATGACATGATGACATGCTGACATGATGCAAATGCACATGATGCAAAGATGAAAACGATGAACCAAACAAATCACACGATGAAACCCGGAAACCCTGGAAGGCATCTGAAGCTCCGGTCTTGGGGCGTTACAGTATGGTGGCTATTTTGAGGAAGATAAAAGGAGGTTTATGTGTGACAGAGCGTATCATATCACGGGGTTTGGATGCACTGGCGAAGTTTGCGCCAATTCTCAATGTGAGAAAGGGCAATGCACGGTACCGAAGAGGCTAGCAATGATGGAAGGGTGAGAGTGCGTATAATCCATGGACTCAACATTAGTCATAAAGAACTCACATACTTATTGCAAAAATCTACAAGTCATCAAAAACCTCGGCACTACGCGCATGCTCCTAGGGGGATAAATTGGTAGGAAAAGACCATCGCTCGTCCCCGACCGCCACTCGTAAGGAAGACAATCAAATAACACCTCATGTTTCAAATTTGTTACATAACGTTTACCATACGTGCATGCTACGAGACTTGCAAACGTCAACACAAGTATTTCTCAAATTCACAACTACTCAACTAGCATGACTTTTATATTATTACCTCCATATCTCAAAACAATCATCAAGCATCAAACTTCTCTTAGTATTCAAAACACTCATAAGAAAAATTTACTAATCTCGAATACCTAGCATATTAGGATTTTAAGCAAATTACCATGCTATTTAAGACTCAAAAATAATCTAAGTGAAGCATGAGAGTTCATCTATTTCTTCAAAATAAAACTACCACCGTGCTCTAAAAGATATAAGTGAAGCACTAGAGCATCGACAAACTACTCCAAAAGATATAAGTGAAGATCAATGAGTAGTTGAATAATTATGCAACTATGTGAAGACTCTCTAACATTTAAGAATTTTAGATATTGGTATTTTATTCAAACAGCAAGCAAAATTAAATAAAATAAAATGACGCTCCAAGCAAAACACATATCATGTGGTAAATAAAAATATAGCTCCAAGTAAAGTTACCGATGAACGAAGACGAAAGAGGGGATGCCTTCCGGGGCATCCCCAAGCTTAGGCTCTTGGCTATCCTTGAATATTACCTTGGGGTGACTTGGGCATCCCCAAGCTCAGGCTCTTGCCACTCCTTATTCCATAGTCCATCGAATCCTTACCCAAAACTTGAAAACTTCACAACGCAAAACTTAACAGAAAACTCGTAAGCTCCGTTAGTATAAGAAAATAAATCACCACTTCAAGGTACTGTAATGAACTCATTCTTTATTTATATTGGTGTTAAACCTACTGTATTCCAACTTCTCTATGGTTTATAAACTATTTTACTAGCCATAGATTCATCAAAATAAGTAAACAACACATGAAAAATAGAATCTATCAAAAACAGAACAATCTGTAGTAATCTGGATCAAACGTATACTTATGTAACTCATAAAATTCTCAAATAAATTGCTGGACCTGAGGAATTTATCTATTAATCATCTTCAAAAATAATTAACTAAATAGCACTCTCAAAATAAACATGGCAGCAATTCTCGTGAGCGCTAAAGTTTCTGTTTTTTACAGCATGGTCAACAAGACTCTCCCCAAGTCTTCCCAAAAGTTCTACTTGGCACAAACACTAATTAAAAGCATAAAACCACATCTAAACAGAGGCTAGATGAATTATTTATTACTAAACAGGAACAAAAAGCAAGGAATAAAAATAAAGTTGGGTTGCCTCCCAACAAGCGCTATCGTTTAACGCCCCTAGCTAGGCATGATGATTTCAATGATGCTCGCATAAAGGATAAGAATTGTAACATAAAGAGAGCATCATGACGAATATGACTAGCACATTTAAGCCTAACCCTCTTCGTATGCATAGGGATTTTGTGAGCAAACAACTTGTGGGAACAAGAATCAACTTGCATAGGAAGGTAAAACAAGCATAACTTCAAAACTTTAAGCACATAGAGAGGAAACTTAATATTATTGCAATTCCTACAAGCATAAATTTCTCCCTCATAATAATTTTCAGTAGCATCATGAATGAATTCAACAATATAAGCAGTACCTAAAGCATTCTTTTCATGATCTACAAGCATAGAAAATTTATTACTCTCCACATAAGCAAAATTCTTCTCATTCGGAATAGTGAGAGTATCATAGGAAACTCGAATACTATAAATTGTTTCCACATTAAAAGAGTAATGTTCAGAGAAGGGGTAATCATAATCATGACAAGTTTTATAAATATAATCACTACTTTTTATAGCATAAGTATCATCACAATAATCATCATAGGTAGGAGGCATGCTATCATCATTATAAATTTGCATATCAAAACTTGGGAGACTAAAAATATCATCTTCATTAAACGTAGCATCCCCAAGCTTGGGACAAACATTAATTGCAGTAAATATATTCTCAAAAACATCATTTTCATCAAACATATCATCCCCAAGCTTGGGCCTTTTTCATATCATAAGCATAATCACTCTCATCATTAATAGTATGGATAGCACCAATAGTATAGCAATTATCATATTCTTCCAAGCAAGTGCCAAAAAGATTTTCAAGATCATAAGAATTATCATCATCTTCCACAATTATATTTTCATGAGGCACAATAGTAATAGGAGCATCATTATTTGGGAGAGATATCTTTTTACCCCTCTTCCTTTTTCTTTTCTTCTTCTTCACCACATCATGTGTGGGTTTAATCCTCTTTTTGGAGCTCCTTATTAATGAGATTCGTTGAATAGGAGGCTCCTCCTCATTACCTGATTCATCATAAGAAATAATAGGAGGGTATTGGGAAGCCTCTTCCCTTTCATTAGTATTCTCTTCATCTTCTATTTGTTTTCTTTTCTTTATGTAGTTGGCAATATAATGATTTTCAATACAATTCACCGCACAATACATATAAATTTCCTCTAGATCAAAATGAAGAACTCTATCAAGGGCAAATTTTGGAATATCCTTAGTTATACATTTCATTTCTTCATAACCCAAGAGCAAACTAAGTTCATTATGATGTGCAAGGGAAATCAAGTCATCACAATTTTTGGACATGATACGATCATGAAACAATTTGCATTGGGTATTGAAATGATCATGTTCATTGCAAAGCTCACAAGTATGGCCAAGATAATTTAAATTTTCAGCACATTCATCTAGCTCTTCTTGCAACAATTTAGTTTCTAAGTACTTATGCCTCTTGCAATATCTATCCTCCCTATTTGGTGTGGTTGTACAAACCCAATGTACTCCACAAAAATTGACATATTTATAGGAGACATCATAACTAGTGCAATCATCATTAGTATCATGGGTATTCAAAGAATTCGTACTAACAAAATTGCAATCATGCTCATCATTCAAAGATTTAGTGCCAAACATTTTATAGATTTCTTCTTCTAGCACTTGAGCACAATTATCCTTTCCATCATACTCACGAAAGATATTAAAAAGGTGAAGCGTATGAGACAAACTCAATTCCATTTTTTATAGTTTTATTTTATAACCTAAACTAGTGATAAAACAAGAAACTAAAAGACTCGATTGCAAGATCTAAAGATATACCTTCAAGCGCTAACCTCCCCGGCAACGGCGCCAGAAAAGAGCTTGATGTCTACTACACAACCTTCTTCTTGTAGACGTTGTTGGGCCTCCAAGTGCGGAGGTTTGTTGGACAGTAGCAAATTTCCCTCAAGTGGATGACCTAAGGTTTATCAATCCGTAGGAGGCGTAGGATGGAGATGGTCTCTCTCAAGCAACCCTGCAACCAAATAACAAAGAGTCTCTTGTGTCCCCAACACACCCAATACAATGGTAAATTGTATAGGTGCACTAGTTCGGCGAAGAGATGGTGATACAAGTGGTATATGGATGGTAGATAAAGGTTTTTGTAATCTAAAAATATAAAAACAGCAAGGTAACTAATGATAAAAGTGAGCGTAAATGGTATTGCAATGAGTTGAAACAAGGCCTAGGGTTCATACTTTCACTAGTGCAAGTCCTCTCATCAATAATAACATAATTGGATCACATAACTATCCCTCAACATGCAACAAAGAGTCACTCCAAAGTCACTAATAGCGGAGAACGAACGAAAAGATTATGGTAGGGTACGAAACCACCTCAAAGTTATTCTTTCCAATCAATTCGTTGGGCTATTCCTATAAGTGTCACAAACAGCCCTAGAGTTTGTACTAGAATAACACCTTAAGACACAAATCAACCAAAACCCTAATGTCACCTAGATACTCCAATGTCACCTCAAGTATCCGTGGGTATGATTATACGATATGCATCACACAATCTCAGATTCATGTATTCAACCAACACATAGAACCTCAAAGAGTTCCCCAAAGTTTCTATCGGAGAATCACGACGAAAACGTGTGCCAACCCCTATGCATAGGTTCATGGGCGGAACCCGCAAGTTGATCACCAAAACATACACCAAGTGAATCACGTGATATCCCATTGTCACCACAGATACGCACGGCGAGACATACATCAAGTGTTCTCAAATCTTTAAAGACTCAATCCAATAAGATAACTTCAAAGGGGAAACTCAATCCATTACAAGAGAGTAGAGGGGGGAAGAAACATCATAGGATCCAAATATAATAGCAAAGCTCGCGATACATCAAGATCGTATCACCTCAAGAACACGAGAGAGAGAAAGATCAAACACATAGCTACTGGCACATACCCTCAGCCCCGAGGGAGAACTACTCCCTCCTCGTCATGGAGAGCACCGGAATGATGAAGATGGCCACCGAAGAGGGATTCCTCCTCCGGTAGGGTGCCGGAACGGATCTAAATTGGCTTTCGGTGGCTACGGAGGCTTCTGGTGGTGGAACTCCCGATCTATTGTGCTCTCGGATGTTTTTAGGGTACATGGAGATATATAGGCGGAAGAAGTACATCAGGGGGGGCCACGAGGGGCCCACGAGGGTGGAGGGCGCGCCCAGGGGGCGTCCCCCTACCTCGCGGCCTCCTCGAAGGTTCCCTTACGTGCACTTCAAGTCTTCTGGGCTTCTTTCCTTCCAAAAATGGGTTCCGTGAAGTTTCAGGTCAATTGGACTCCGTTTGGTTTTCTTTTTCTTCGAAACCCTAAAACAAGGTAAAAACAGAAACTGGCACTGGGCTCTGGGTTAATAGGTTAGTCCCAAAAATGATATAAAAGTGTATAATAAAGCCCATAAACATCCAAAACAGTAGATAATATAGCATGGAGCAATCAAAAATTATAGATACGTTGGAGACGTATCAGCATCTCACATTGTGTGAGAGCGTGAGGAGAATACGGTGGCCCTAGTGGCTTCTTGGGGAGCATTGTGCCTCCACACCGCTCTAACAGAGACGTACTTCCCCTTAAAAGGAAGGGACTTCAGTAACACATCCTCGTCTTCACTGGGTACACTCTTGGTTATCTCTTACTTTTACTTGTGCAATCTTTTTAGTGTTACTTCTCTTGCTTGCTTGTGTGCTCGTTGTTGTTGCATCATATAGGTTGCTTACCTAGTTGCACATCTAGACAACCTACTTTGATGTAAACTTTAATTTGGTAAAGAAAAGATAAAAATTGTTAGTTCCCTATTCACCCCACCCCCCCCCCCCCCCTCTAGTCAACCATATCGATCTTTTCAGTCGGTGCGTTGGGCTTTCACTTTTGCCCGCGCCGACCCAAACGGACACAGGCGGACGAAATGGGTTGCCTCGTTGGAGTTGCTCTTAGGATGCTTAGGTGGACAGTGGTATCCCTAGCCTAGCAGGGTTTAAATCCTGGTGCTCGCATTTATCCTGGATTTATTTCAGGATTTTTGGTGACACGCTTTCACTGGAAGGAGACATTTCCGTCGACTACGAGACGCCTACAATAACTTTGGCAAATCTCAAAATAATATGTCGACTCAGTCTCCCAAAGGTGCTTATAAGGGTAGGGTATGCATGTGTACGCGCTCATATGGGTGAGTGTATGCGCGTTTAATAAACACTTGCGTCTGTATTGTATTCTAAAAAAACACACTGCGGTGCACCACACCGTGCACACTTCGGCTCCGGTCACGGGAAAACGTTTTGGGGTTGGACGCATTGAGCCTCCTAGGCCGCGCGTGCCGCCACGGCCATTTTTGTTGGGCGAAATTAACAAATTTAACTTTAGAGCAAAAATATTTCATAAACTAAATTGTTTTTTTAAATATTTCACACCCGATAGCAACATCCGATAGCAAAAATATTTCATAAACTAATTTTTTTATGCAACATCCGATAGCACGGCGCTGCATTTTAATGTTAGGCACCGTACAATAAAATACAACGACTTACTGTCAGACGCTGTATATAAAGGGTTCACTGGATGAAATACTTCTAAAAACAGTTTAGTTTATGAAATAATTTCGCCTCAAACTTGTGTCTTTTGCCCCTTCTGCCGCCGCAGAACGGCCACTTCCCCTCCCCCTCCCCCTCCTCTCACCAACAGCAAGCGCGGCAGAGCCGTGCGCGCCTAAGTCAAAGCCGCCTCGTCGTCGGCGCGGACGATGGAAACCAAACGGGAGGAGCCGAGGGTGGTGACGCTGCGGCCGGTGGAGGCCACGCCGGAGTCCTTCGCGCCCTTCGGGCAGGTCATAGCCGCCTCCCCCGACGGCGACCAGTTCGGCCCCCACGACGCCCAGCTCGACCTCAGCCGCGGCATCCCTAGGTCCGATTCTCCACATCCTATTACCAACCAATCATCCTCTTCTACTCTGTCCCGGACTAGATCAAAGATTCTGAACTTTTATTTCCCACTCTCCATTCTACCAGGTTCTACATCATGAGATTGGAGAGCAGGCCGCTCAGGTTCTCGACCATCACCCACCACGCCAGCGTCACGCAGTGCCTGGGCTCCATCGGCGGCCAGGACTGGTACCTCGGCGTGGCCAAGCCTTCCGTCGTGGACGAGCACGGTGGCCAGGATGGTGGCAGGGCTCCCGTGCAGTCGCCCGCCGGGCACTACTATCTGCCTCCGGACCCGTCCGAGGTCCGCGTCTTCCGGGTCCCCGGTCCCAAGTTCCTCAAGCTGCACGCCGGGACCTGGCACGCCGGGCCGCTGTTCAAGGCAGACACCCTGGATTTCTATAACCTGGAGCTGAGCGACACCAATGTGAGTGCTCCTATGTCATTGCGCTATTACTGTACTAGTAGTTCGTTATTAGTGCATGTGGGGAACAATCGTTCCATCTGGCTTCTAATTTAATTCTAGGAAGTTTTGCCTAGCTTTGCAGTTGCAGTGTCATTGTTGGTTGGAATAAACTCAACCTATTTGCTTCGTGTGTCTTCTTAGAGCAGCAGAGCCTGACATATTACCAGTCTTTATTTTGAAATGTAAGAGAAATCACAACACCAAGAGAAGAGCTCCGTTGGAAGTAGCTTCTATGGTACAACTGTAGACAATATTCAGAAATTTCATGAGACAGTTTATAATACTACACGATTTTTTGTGCATTTTTTCACACTTTGCACACAAGCACGTCACTTAAAGTTTTACTACTAATTTCAGAGAGTTTGTTCAGACAGTTCTTGACGAGTTCACAATTATGTACGCATTTCTATTATAAAGCATTCACTTAGTCCATGTGCTACTGCTACCCACAGTGGTACATTCACCCTGTCTTAAGTGAACTATTTTGAGCTGGACTTGGAAAACCGCCAACCTTTCTTATACTGCTATTGGTTGTAGAGTCGGAAGCCTATTAAAACTATTGCTGCTGCATTATTATCTTATAGAAGTGCATCATTCATCCGCTGGAGTTGGAAACCAACCTAATCTAAGTAGAGTTGAAAGCCTGATGTACTCCATCCTGATTTTTCTAATGGAAGAAATGTCGTGCACCCAATCTAAAAAAAAAAGAGCTCAGATATCCTTGAGTCTTTAGATCAAACCCAGTATATTGCAAAGAATTCGGCCATGTAGTTGATTGCATCTCCAGATCTCCCTTACAAGAATTTAATCATACACATCAACTCTAAGTTTATCATCTCATCGTCTCTTTAGGGTGTGAAGTTATAAAACTATGTTACATTAACCTGGAGCTGAGCGACACTAATGTGAGTGCCGTACTGCCATATCATTGCACTATTATAAGTTCTTTACTGCATTTAGTTCGTCTGGACAACAACCGTTCCATCTGGCTTCTAATAAAATCTGAGGTAGTTTTGTCTAGCTTTGCAGTTGCAGTGTCGTTGTTAGTTATAAAACTGAACTTAATAGCACCGACCTTAATTAGGAGACTTGAGCGAAACCACAATACTAAGATAAGATTTTCTTTTGAAGTAGCTTTTATGCTACTGTAGACAATACTGAAGTTGCTGCCTCCATTTTCAGAAGTTTCATGAGGCAATTTACTGCCTGTTCGGAACCTCTCCAGTCTCGTAACTCCGCTCCTCGCGAGGAGCTCAGTTTCGGTCGCTCACAGCAATTGTGCTGGCGCTCCCTCCGCTCAGGGAGCTGCAGTTGTGGAGCGGAGAGGATCCGAACAGGGCCTTAGTTATGAACTTATGATATATGAACATTTGTGCATTTTTTACACTTTTTGACATGTTACCTAATTCTGAATTTCAGAAAGTTTGTCAGACAGTTCATGATGAGTTTGCAATTTTATGGTAGTACCTATTAGGCTATTGCACTTACAAGTCCATGTGCTATCTACAGTGGCATTCATCCTGTCTTAAGTAAACTTTTGTGATCTGGAGTTGGAAAACCGCAAGCCTTCCTTGTACTGCTATTGGTTGTAGAGTCGGAAGCCTATAAAAACTATTGCTGCTGCATTATTATCTTATATAGAAGTGCATCATTCATCCTCTGGAGTTGGAAACCAACCTATCCTAGATTGAATAGTCTAAAGTAAAGTTGAAAGCCCGATGTACTCCATCCAGAATTTTTTAATGGAAGAAATGTTGTGCACGAAGGGGAGCCTTGGCGCAGCGGTAGAGCTGTTGCCTTGTGACCATGAGGTCACGGGCTCGGGTATCCTTTAGAGTTTAGATCAAGAAGCCCAGCATGTTGTATCAAAAACAATTCGGCCACGTAGTTGATTACATCTCCCTTACCAGAAGTTTGTTATACACATCAAGTCAAGTTTCGTATCTCGTCTCTTTAGGATGTGAAATTATGAAATTATAAAAATGTGTTACTTTAACCTGGAGCTGAGCAACAGCAATGTGAGTGCCATACTGCCATGCCATTGCACTATTATAAGTTCATTACTGCATTTAGTTTGTCTGGAAAACAGTTGTTCTATCTGGCTTCTAACAAATCCGAGGTAGTTTTGTCCAGCTTTGCAGTTGCAGTGTCCTTGTTTACTACTCTAGTTATAAAACTGGACTTAATAGCACCGACCTTAATTCGGAAATGTGAGGGAAACCACAATACTAACATAACGGTTTCGTTTGAAGGACCTTCTATGTTTCTGCTGACAATACTGAAGTTGCCGCCTCCATTTTCACAAGTTTCATGAGGCAGTTTAGTTATGATATACGGACATTTGTGTATTTTCACACTTTGCACTACCTTCTTACCTAAATTTCAGTTTCATAGAGTTTGTCAGACGGTTCATGACGAGTTTGCAATTTTGTACGCATTACACGTATGAGTCCGTGTGCTACTGCTATGTACAGTGGTCCTTTCTTATCTCAAGTAAACTTTTGTAAGCTGCAGTAGGAAAACTACCAGCCTACCTTATTTTGGTAGTGAGTCGAAAGCCTGATAGAAGTATTGTAGAAGTGCAGCACTCATCTACTGGAGTTGGAAGCCAACCCGTTCCGTCCTGTCCTGTCCTAGATTAAATAGTCTATAAGTAGAGCTGAAAGTCTGATGTACTCCATCAAGATTTTCCTAATGGAAGAAATGCTGCGCACCCAATCTAAAACAACTCGACCGGGTACCACCATTCAGGCCGAAACTCAAATTGTTGGCACTAAAATAGGCTGGTTCGTCCATCTAGTTGATCATCACATCACATATTATCTTACTAGAAGAAGTTGCTCCCTCTGTTCCTAAATACAAGACGTTCTTGCAGTTTATGTAAATCGAACTGCAAAAACGCCTTGAGTTAAGGGTATTCAGGAACAGAGGGTGTACCAATTATACGCATCAAGTGTACTCCACTTTTATCATCTGGTCTGACCATACTTGTGGAATGTGCAGGACGTGGATCGCACCACGTACTACTTCAAGAAGCAGGACGGCGTGACCTTTGTGATCGAGGAGTGAGTGAGGCGCCGCACGTCGCGACCTGGGCGCATAAAGCCCAGCGCAGCGTGTGCCTCGCGGACGCTGTTCGTGCCACGTCTGTCTCTCTGCGTGATGAACATCCTGTATGTATGTATGTATGTATGTATGTATGTACCCGCAATAATGTACTGCTACGTACTGCAAGCCATTTGTATACGTACTTATTACGTAGTACGCGTCAGGCGCTCCCTGGGCGTACCCTTATTTGTGTCGCTGTTTCTGCTGACACGCATCATAATACCAGGCCACGCCGTGCCGCGCCGGCCATGCCCCAGCGAGCGAGCGGCAGCCGGCCGCGCCGTGGACATGGGCACGGAGGCCGGCGTGAATGCGCGGCCGCCGCCGGGCCCGGGCCCTCCCGGAGCGCGACACATGGCGCGCTCCGGCGCGTCCACCCCGACGGTGGGTGCAGGCCCCGTCGGCATCCACGTCCGCCCGTCCGTCCGGCGATAGTTGGCGTGCCCGCAGTGGTCAGCAGAGCAGAGCAAAGCACCCATGCCGATTACCCGGCGCGCCGATTAATTAGCGAGGACTTTATATTAAGCGCACGGCGCGAGGTGGCGCGACGGGGGGCGCCGGACGACAAAGTGCTGCTAGTACTACTAGTACTCCCTGCCCGTCGGCTCGGCCCGATCAGCTCGCCACCAGCAAGCAACCGCTCTTTTTAGCCCCCACTCGCTCCACTCTCCCCACGATCCTCTCCCTCCCCCACTCCGGCCGCCCACGCGCAAAGCGGAACGCTCCCCGACTCCGGCCAAGAGCTCCAGCGCCGCCGCCATCGCCGCCGACCGTCGTCCGTCCATGGTGAGGTCCAACTCCATCGACAGCTGCTACTCCTCCATCCAGGACGTCACCTACAGGTACCTTCCGCTTCCACTTCCACTTCCGTGGACGCTTCCATTTCTCCGCCGGCGATGGTTCATTGACCCCTCCGGTTCCTCCTGGTTCGCCGGCGGCAGCTGCGGGTACTGCGGCTACGCGCTGAACCTGAGCTCGGCGGCGCGGAACACGGCCAACATCGGCTCCAAGTACGGCAAGCAGATCAGGAAGAAGGGCGTCGTCGCCTTCGTCGCCGTCGACGAGACGCGCTTCACGCAGGCCGACGAGGTCACCTGCGCGCCCCGCCTCCGCCCCTGGACCTGGCGCCTCTTCCGGCGGAGGTCGCGCCTGCTCTGCGGCAAGTGCGGCGGCCGCATCGGCGCCGCCTACGAGGTCGACGACGACGAGGACCCCGCCGGCCTCTCCGCGTGCGGCGGCTCGGACGACGACGACGACGACGACCTGCGGGCGAGCCCGGGCGACGACAGCGGCGGCGTCGGCGCGTCCAGGAGGAGGAACTACCTCATCAGGATCGGCGCGCTGCAGCCCTCGACGGACGATCCTCCTCCTGCCGATCCCTTCTCTCTATGATATGATATGATATGGATATGACACACCGTTGCTGAATTTTGTTCCTTTGTTCATAGTGGAAGACGACCCGAGAGCTTGATGTGTGTAAGTTGATCCTACTATAGTTTTTGTGCCTGGTAATGGAGTGAGCCATGGTTGCAATTTTGAGCCACCTAGTATTTGTCAATGGCTTAATTCTAGCTTTCTGTGTGGGTTTTTGCTCTCTTGATATCTAAATTATGGGTTCTGTTTTGATTATCCACAGATAAATATATTTCAGTTTGTCATCACTGATTCCATAAGCTGGCTGACAAGATGAATTCATGTGATGGAGCATTGTTATGTTTATTATCACCATCAGTTCTTGTATGCAGCCAACTCGCTGGGAATTCGGAATTGGAGCACAACATTAAGGTTCGCAGTCAGGGCTCCAGGTCAGTCCATGCAAGTAGCACCCCAGTTAGTCAGTTGGATTACATGGTGAGAAACACCATTTTTCTGATCCAAGAATTTGTATATGCAAAATGCCAGTTACTCCCTCCGTTCCACAATGTAAGACGTTTTTGCAAGTTAAACAAGCTTGAAAAACGTCTTACATTATGGGACGGAGGGAGTATTTTCTTTCTGTGCAGTGAGTAAATCTGGAAATTATACTTCTCAAATAATCACTATATCATATACAAGGAGCTCTTTTAGCTGCAGTAGTACAAATGTCAGTTTCCCCTATTATCTAAGATACATACATTTTCAATAGAGATAACTGAATAAAATGTTGTAATGATCAAATCAAACAAAAAAAGAATGTGAAAAACGGTGAATATGATTTTTGTAGTTTACACTATCATTTTCTGCTTCAAGTGGCTATTGAGTAGGCATCGGTGTGTCCTTCAAGAAGTGTCTGAATAGTATTAATGCTTGCCGAGGCCGGTGCAGAGGTACCTCATGCCCTGCACCTGCCACGGTGACGAGGGTTAGTCCTTTGTAAACTTGACTCCAACCTCCAACCTGCAAAACAAAGAGGATTATTGATATAGATCGAAACTGGTCTTTCTGGGACAGAATTTTCTCAATTTAGTGAATAGCCATTTCAGTGAACCCACCTTTCCATGGTCATACCAAGGGTACCAATTCATCAGCGTTGGTAGCTTCAAAGCGCTTATGGAATATCTTGTTGCGGTCACAGGAACAACAGCATCTGTATCCCCACTGCAGAAAGGTAAAATGCATGGTCAGTCATTATCCATGGGGTCAACATTATACAAACAGATTGTTTTGCAGCAGCTAGAAATCATTTCAGAATGTGATATTTTTGTTCCTTCCCTTAAGGGGCAATACTAAAAATGTATGGAGAAGATCTATACAGACAAGCCGATATCAATATAAAGTGGTAGTTAGATACTGCAGTCAGCCATGCAGAACACACAAAAATAATTCCCTAACCCAGAAACAAGTTGGACTCCGTGTTAAACTGACAAAAACATATACTCGGTCATGAGGAATATAAGAAATCTGAAACAAGCAAGTGCTGGGCCTTCTGGCACTTACCTGAATACCCATATCTTGATACCTGCTGCAATTAACTCATGGTAGATAGGAAGCATAGATCTGGGGGAATCCGCCCAATACGATCCGACAATATCACTGCAATAAATAGGCAAATGAGTATATGTATGCTTAAGAAAGGAACAGAAGTTTAAGGTGTATTTTTCAGCTAAAACGATTTACACCTGCAAGTTTTCCAAGGGTATTTAATTCCAGTTGTGTTAGCGTGTAACGCCGCCTGCACTTCTGGCAGATTGTAGTATATATTTGAATATCTTTCGGTGCAAGGATCATAAGCTCTGGACAACCAAGGCTGTAAAAGAGTATCATCAGCTTAAATGTATAGACGAACAATACAATCAAAGAATATCTAGTTCTACGACATACATCTATTCAATCAAGTGAAAATAATAATCCTAGGTAGCCAAGGTAGGTAAATAAGAATCTGAAATCGAACAAATAGTTCTGAGAAAATTCAAATTACTGTAGCAAATTGAATAAACATCACATTTCATGTCAACATTCAAGTATATCTGATCTAAAATACTCCCTCCGTCCCAAAATGTAAGACATTTTTGTCAAAAAACGTCTTACATTTTGGGACAGAGGGAGTACTTGGTACCACTATCGAAATTCAAGCAGTGTTAAATGCTACAGTTGCATGGAAGTGCATGCACTCTGTACAACACACAAAACAGAACATTCTAAAAAACGCAAAACCACCTGATCGAACTTAATCGCCAAAATATAAATTTCCTCAACAGACAATTTATTCATTACACCCGTTACTTCAGTTTATCAGACATTTGGTTTCCATTTATTGGACCAGTTGTACCCTCCTTAGCAGAGAACTACACCGCCTTGAACTACATTTCTCCTTATTCAGTCTAAAATGGCGGCCATCCTATTGGGCTGATATTAAATCAATTCAGTTCGTCTACCCTGCTTAACAACTACCCTCTTGGGCTGTTGTTTAACCATCATTTCGTTACTGACATTGCGCTGCCGCCTGCTCATAGAATCCACACTCCAGTGTACTTTTGATGTAAGAACTGGACTTTTAACGAGTTGCAAAATGATCAGTTATGAAAATTTAGAAGCAAAGTACTTACATATCTTCCTCCCAGGCCAAGTCTGAGAGAGGCTGAGCTATTGCAGGGCTTTGTATACAGACTATAAGGGTCGATGTTGCCTTCTTCGGAACTAGCCAGGTTCAGGTTCTTGACACATTCAGGGGAAGGGTGCTCTGAGGAATCAAACAAGCATGTCTTCTTCAAATTGTGGTAAGTGCTGTCAGAGATCAGGCCATGACTCCACCAGTACTCAAATGTGCCAAGATAGTCATTGTAGTCATCCGTAACCGCATTCCCCACCTTAATTTTCAGGAATAGTAAGTTTTCAGAAACTAGCATGCCACCTTAATTTTCAGGGATAGTAAGTTTTCGGGAGTATATTGGAACTTTTACAAGCAAAACATGGATTTCAAATGTTTACCACGAATCCTTTGAGGTTAATTGTTGGATTCTGAGTGCCATTGTTCTTTTCGTATATGAGCTTGGCCAGCTGGGGAACATAATGCCCTGAAAATGCCATAAAATCAGTCTTCCACCAAACAAAGAACCAGAACGTAAAATTTGAAAAGTAGGCCCCATTTTCATCAGTTCCTGCAAGAATTGAACCATTTCCTTTGAATTTTTTGTGATGTTCCTGCATTTGGAAGTATAATACCTGCATAGCTCTCTCCAGCAATGTAGAACTCCCTGTACTTGTACTGCGGGAATCTCTCCAGCCAGTTCACCAGAAAAGTGTAGGCATCCAGTGCTACAAGACGAGACAAAAAGAGGACGCAAAGGACAGCAAGTTTGTATCAAAATTCCAAGGAATCAATGTCACCGGAAAGCTTGCACGACAATGGCGATGAATCTTCCATCAGTTACCTGTCTTGGCGTCTCCGGCGGTGTACAGATCCATGGACGTGTTGGAGTAGGAGAAGCCCACGCCGGCCGGCGACTCCAAGAAGAGCAAGCTGGCCGCTGCAACCACAACCACAAGCAAGAACACTCCCTTAGTAAAAATCGCCGGCGACATTGGACCATTGTGGCGCCGCTAATAATTGGAGCTCAAGCTCAAGAGGAAGACGCGGCATGGAGGGAGTACACACCCTTGTTCCAGGAATTCTTGTTGTGGTAGAGCGTCTTCCCGTCGGGGCGGATGCGGAAGGGGCCGACCTCCTCGGAGGCGCCGTAGCCGACGGAGGAGCAGCCGGGCCCGCCGTTGAGCCAGAGGACGAGCGGCGCGATGGGCCCGGCCGCCGGTGCCGCCTCGACGAGCCAGTAGAAAAGCGCGCGGCCGCGGGCCTGGTTGACGGTGACGTAGCCCGAGTACTGCGAGAAGCCCACGTCGGGCGGCTGCCCCGGGAGCTCCCGGATCCGGTCGCCCTCCTGGTCGGCCGGGGCGGCGGCGGCGGCCGGCAATGACACCGACGCCGCTATCACCAGCAGCAGCAGAACCGCGAGCCCGCGAGCCATCGGTGGCTAGGCGGAGCAAGCTCCAGTGGGTGGAGCTGGAGTGTGGCACACCGGGTGGTGGCGGTGGAGTGGAAGAGGCGGGTAGAGTGGAGCTTGAGCTTGCTTGCACTTGCGCAGTACGCAACAGTAGCTCGTGCTGCGACTGGCACCACCACCAGCACTGCTGCTGCCGATAGGAGGAGGGGAGGAGCTACTGTATAAGATACTGAGGGCCACCACGAGGGAAGGAGACCCGGTTGCTTGCATGGATTTCAGCAGCAGCGGCAGGGGATTTGATTTCTGATCCTTACGCCATGACAGCTAGCTCAGCTCAGAGGGGCCATGGCCGGGCTGGGTCCCCGTCGATGGGAGCACTAAAGAAATAATGGGGAGGAGGACAGTCGATCTCGTCACATTCCTTCTCATTCGACTCCTCTGACCAGCGCGCCCGTCCCCACGGTGGGTACAGGGAAGCAAGTACAGGAGGCGCAAAATGTGCCGAGATTTTCCCCTTGGAGGCGCGATGATTGAGCTGCGGCGGGGGGCAGCACAGCTCAGGGTGGCGGAGGAGGGAAAAGGGAGGAGGATCGGATCGTGTACTTGGCACCGCGGCCTGGGCCGGGTGACTTGCGAGACTAAATTAGGCGCGCTGATGCAGATCGGCCGGCTGGCTGGCACCGCGGTATCTGCCTGCGTTGTTAAAGCGGCCTGCTCGGGGTGCCGTGTCGGCAGCAGCGCAATAGTATAGTGAGTGGCGGCGAGCGTGGGTGTGTGAATGAGACGGGGGTGGGAGGAAGAAGATGAGGCTGCGATGGGGCACATGGGGCTGGAGCCTGGGAGGGAAACGTGGGGTGGTGGCGAGACTAGACTGGCAGTGGCGGGAGCTAGCGGGGCAGCGCCAAAATAATAATTCGCGGCGCGCATCTGCCCGCTGTGCGCCGCGGCAGCTAGCGGCGTCCCGTACGTCCTGCTCGCGCGCGCTGTGGACGAAAGGGGCGGCCGAACCACCGCCGGGACACGCCGCACGCGGGAGTGACCTGTGCTGGCTAGCCATGGTTCCCGATGCGCTCGGCATGCACGGGACACGGCGAGCCTGAGGCCCGCTGGAGTGGGTAAACTGGCCGGCTGACGACCCGAAGGAGCTGAGCTGCTGCTAGAAAGGAGAATGGGATTAAGAACCTGCCGCTGTGATTAGCGGCAAAAGGGCTTTGCAGGAGCTGTGATGATGGCTGGCGGTGGCACTACTGGACTGCCGGCGGCAGAGGGCGGTCTTCCCGGAAAGAATAACATGCTGACTGCCGCATGATTGCAGCGCAGCACGCACGGGGAAAGAAAAGAAAGCAGAGAGAGATTGCTTCGGGGAACACGAAAGCGCCATGTTTGGTTCTTATTTACACGCATACAGAATGCACTTCCATTTGGAAATTGGAACCCTTTTTTTGAGTAGTACGTATCTCACGTTGAGCTCTGCCCGAACGAACGAATGAACTCGTGTGGTGGGGCTTGCCGTGCGTATGCGTGTCGCTACGGAGCGGAATGATGTCGCCTGCGTGCGCGCAGGCCCTATGCGAAGCTCTGGTCCTGGTCCCGACTCCCGACGTGTCGACATGCCAGATACCCAGAAGCTGCACGCCACGACGTCGGGGTGTGTGGCGCGGTAGGCTGGCTGAACCATTTCGACGCTCTGGCTCGCAGACCCGAAATGACATACTCTACTGCTGATTAGAAAGAAAAATGCGCTGCAAAACCAGTGGAATCGGTTTGTTCGCAGAACCACTTATCCGAATCTCGTTGGTTTCACTTACTGTTAGTACATGATGATTACATTCTCATTCGCAAAACAAAAAGAAAAAACATGATTACATTATGAGAGGTTGCGCAATGCACACTGACACTGCTGCTGCTGCTGCTAGCTGGCCGCATGAGAAAAAAAAAAAGGAATTCGCTCCGGTACTGGCAGAAGAAATGCGGCGGCCCTCCAAAACCCAGCGCCGAAAATGGCCGGGTGCACCGTCCCTGGAAGCACCGGTAGGTTAAGCTGCCATGTCGGACTCGGGCTCGATGGCGGATCGGAGCCCGTGGCGGACCATCATCTGCGCGTAGAACTCGGCATGCTCCTGTTCAGCCATCATGGTAGCAGTATCTCTCAAGTTAAAATATATAGAGTGTCCCACAAAGTCGCCAGTGCTACATCTAGCCATGGCCTACTCATAGCATATACAGTAGGAGAAAAGGGAAAGGGAAAAGTTAGGGAGTGTCCTCCAAGTCTTGGAGCTGTAGTGGGCTGCACAAGCTTGGCGTTGGCTCAGCTGAAATTTAAAACGGGGCGCTAGCTATTCGACTGACTGAATGAGCTAAACGAAAGCAGTGCGGGCATGCGTGCATGTACGTACCTTGACGGCGACGATGACGAGCGCCGCGCCTTTCCGGCGGGACTCGTGGAAGAGCTGCCGCGCCGCCTCGGGGGTCACGGACGGCACCACCTGCGGCAACGCCGCCTCCACTGCACAGCACAGCACACACGCACGCACGGTGGTAAAGACGGCGGCCAACCATGAGTCCATCGAGACATCAGAAAACATTGCAGGAGAAGAAGAAGAAGAAGAAGAAGAAGAAGAAGAAGAAGAAGAAGAAGAAGAAGAAGAAGAAGAAGAACAGGATACGTACCGTGCTTCTCGGTGTGGCGCGGGTCGTCCAGGAGCAGCACCTTGTAGCTGTCGCCGCTGCCGGTGCCCTTGCGGTCCTTGAGCCTCCCCGTGTCTCCTCCTGCATGCAATGACACAACGCCATTATCAATATCAGCGCACCGAGCATCAGAAATGGAGAGCTGAGTATCAATATCAATTTGGTTTTGGTTCGGCGTTGCTGAATGCGCACCTTCTTGTGCTGGGGGGAGGGTGTCGAGCTGGGACTGGTCGAAGGCCGGCGGGTCCAGCACCGCGCCGCCAGCGCTGGTCGCGCGCGCCACGGCTGCCATCGCCTTCCTCGGCTTAGCTCCCCGGTTCACGGAGACGCTCGAGGGTGGCGCGGCGGCGGCGGCGGTGCTCGGGAAGGCGAGCGCGGCACAGGCTGCTGGTCTGCTGCTGATCGCCATGGAAACGTATGTATGGTTGTGTTTGGCAGAGACGAGAATTTCGTGTCAGATCGTGCAAGGGAGACGAGACGGGCAACACAGGACAGGAATGGAGACTTGGAGAGAGTGTGCGTGACCTGACCTGAGTGACGGTCGATGGAGCGATTTATTCAGGGTTCGGCAAAGAAAGTGACAACAAATAATCCAGCGGTAAACACAGCGCCGTCTTAATCGAAACGAAGAGGTACCGCTACAATGTGCGTATTACAACGCGCATCTGGAACAATCCAGAGTTCTGACGGCCCAGATCTCGCCACACATCTAAGTTGGCCGGCAACGACCACGTCTTGTCTTCTGGCCATCGCCAGCAAACGGGTCTTGCTGGAACGTTCCAGAAACAATACAAACCCAGACGCCGGTAAGGATCCAGAACCAACCACAAGAAAATTGCACGTGTGCGTCTTAAGCAATCGGATAGATTCGACTGAAGGTGAAAGTAAGACTCAAAGAAAAGATGAAAGAATACCAACTAGGAGTACAAGCGACCACAAAAAAAACACGCATTCAGAAAACATATTAGTGGATGATATCCAACAACGTAGTAGCAGCAGAAAACTGGGCGACTAGAGTGTCATATATATTTCCATATACTGTATCTGTGGGCACGAAGAACACAGCGTTCGATTCACCAATTTTTTACAATATAAAGTACAAAAATGGATTTCCGTATACCAGCTTTTTATCCTCTATATCCCATGAAATTCTTGAGCCGAAAGATGTCTCAAACGGCTCAACGAGTTCATGAACAAAAACCAAAAAATTCCTATATACTCCAGATATGCGCAATCACTTGACCAGAACAAACGACATCAGACCACTTGATAGTTAACAATGACCAGCCGAAGCTGCTGTGAATATTTTGAACTACCTCCCTGCAATGGAAGGATGGCAGTAACCTGAAACCAGAAATTTGCAGGAGACAATAAGAATTACAGATTCAAGGAGAAACATCGAACCTAGACAAATGGATTAACTCGGCGCAAGCAGAATAGCATTTCTGGAACGATGTGGTGCAGTGTCATCGAGTAAACAGTAAGAAATATCACAAAGCCCATAAATAAAATGCTTCCAGCATCAGTTTACGACTAGAGACCTACTATAAACTTTATTTGGTTTATTCTTTTCCGAACTGCTGCTCCTAAAGAAATGACGAGGCAAGGGTGGACATAAAGAAATTTGAAATGTAGCTGAAAAAATTAATTGCAAAACAGAGTAGATCAAAATAACATTAAAGCCAGTAAGAGGACATCCTACTGCTTGACACATGGAAAGGAAGAGGCAAGAAAGCAAAACATACAAACTCTACACAGGTAGACTGTTCACTGTCTAACATTGTACTGGAAAATACTGTGCCGTTGTACTTACTGTAGAGACAATGAATATTCAACCAAGCCTTAATGCAAGTCAAATGATGTGATACAGCAAGACAACCATGCAAATTCCACTCAAATACAATATGTTATTCTCAATATAGCATTATGCTTATCTGTGTCCATAGTTCTGGAGTCACTAGAGCAAAGCAGGGGAAGATGCAAAGCATGCATGTAAACAAGTAATATAACAAACCTTCACGTTACTAAATGTATTTGCTGCAGAAAATCCAACAGAGATGGGAAAAAATGTCGATGGATCAGCAGCGGGAACAGAGAACTCCATGGAACCACTGCAAATGAAAAAATAAATAGAAGACAAGTGTTATCAACACCATGGGAACAAACTGCATGATAGAAGTAACACTACTGAGAAAATATACTTCATGTACCTTCGGTTAGATTGATCGATAAGCATAACAGACCATTCCAACACAGAGTTTCTTGAGTCATACCTGGATAAATAAAGACACAAGACCATGAGTGCAGGTAATAACTAACTAGATGGACAATCCGGAGAAACTTGCATAAAGAAACTATTTTAAAGAGGAATGAAATGGATGGGTGACCTGGAGAAATTATCATCCGAGTAAATCATTTTTTTAATGTGGAATAAATTTAATCACTTGTTTTTAAAGCTGCTTAATTTATTATACTCCGTGCTACATAAAAATGAAATACTGAGCCATGTTAAATACAGCCTAAATATACATCAAATTACTACTCCGTTTGACTATAAAGTGTCCTCAGACTCAGGTGTCTTCACAGTGAGTCTTGTGTGGACCAAGAGCATAGTTATTGCCATATTTCCACTCTATGCCCTTAATATGTTCTGGGAGTGGTTGTAGCATGTCATTTAACAAGTGTGTGTACATGGAAATTTGTCCCACATTTAGTGTTTCTTGGTCTGTTTTTAGCAGGGTATTTAAGAGAAGATGAGGAAGTTAGAACATTACCTCCATTCTCCATCTATCTGCTTTACACTTGGAGCATCCCTAAGTGCGGGCAGAGGGATAGAGACGATAACATTGTGCAAATCAAACATGTCTGAAGCTTCATATTCAATGTTCACAACAGTTGTATTTCCAGATGTTGAAGGCCAGCAACTGACTGGAATTGGCAAAAACAGGTTACGCAAATACAAACCACTGGAATTGGCAAAAACAGGTTATGCAAGTACAAACCAGCAAGCTACTAAAAGCAAACAGTTGCAGTATACCTGTCAATGGCAGAGAAGACTCATTCAACCCCTCGATTCTCCATTTCACCAGGGGTGTTTCATTTTGACCACTGGGGAAAGGCCTTGTTGGATCTCTTGCCCCAACAATTTTCTGGCCGTTGAACAGCTGTTTGTCAATATTAGGGTGCGTCCTGAAGCTAAGTCCAGGTGCATCTTGGTTCTCAATCTGTACCAAATGCAGGAAAAATTGTATCTCCAAATTAAAATTGAAGTAATTTCAAACGTGCTGTTAACCAAAAAAGCAGTGCTTGCAGGCAAGCAACTCCTACTCATGTTGCTACAGTAGCATGTACTAAACAAAATTGTGATCACTTTTCCGTCTCAAAAATTCATAGTGTAAGATAGGACAGTAGTGAGTTATATATGGAAGTTTGGTTATTGTGTGCTATGAGTGATCTAAAAGACCATTTCATTAGTCGCATCAATGGATATTGAGGACTGTACAAAACAGTGTGACTCACTAATATAAATACACATGAACAGAAGCTTTATGCAAATTCATATTAAAACTGAATTAACAGATTGCATTGCTTAATAGTCTGAATGTTCCAAGTGAATGAGTCGTATGAGAACGTAAAGATCCAGAACTCGGACATAGAAAATGACCTGCAACTGGATATAACCATCGGTGTCATTAAGAACTTGGAGAGCAAGGGTTCCTTGAACATCAAAATTATTAACTCCGCCATCCCTTTTAACTGTGACATTCAATTTCTCTTCAATGGTCACTGTGATAGGATCACTTGGTAGAATAGATGATGATGACCTTGACTGAATTGTGCTTAGTTGAGTATCCTCCAGAATAACTTCTCCTTCAGCTTTCAAAGACTCCAGGAACTGATTTGGCTTGTGTGCTTTACTTAATTTCATTGCACCAGGCATTTTAATAGGAGCAGGAGAAGGAGCAGATGATCGCCCTGTATAAATGCACCTAGCAGTTAACACAAATAATAGCCACAAAGCCAAATCCATACTCACACGTTGATTGCCTCATCTCTCTCCTCTAACCACACATCACCATAAAAGAAAGCTTTACTGTTTGAAGTCATGCAAGTCTCAGCAAATTGTGTGAAATATGTGAAAGAAGATATTTCTTTCTTGCAACTGCTCTACTTTTTCCTTGTTAATTGGTTGTGAATCAGAACAAGTCATAGCTTTCAAACTAAGATGATAATTTACTTGCTGACACAACAGATAGTTACATCTTTTAATTCATGAACAAGTCACCTACTGCAAAAGTAAATATACTCAATGCTAGGGACTTAGTCTACTTGAATAGAACCGATTGCAAATGCCTGATAAAATGAATAGGGTAAAGCATAATGAGAGCCGGCTAATAATTATCATGAATCCACGGATGATCCATATTGGAAGTGTCCTAGGGGAATGTAAGCATATGATACTGTGTTCGTCCAGAATTCCATCCAATACACCATCAATTATTTATGCACAAATTTACTGCAAGTATACGATACTACAAATATTAACATCAGTGGTAAAAGAGAACAAATATGTTACTAATACATAGGTTTCTGTTTCCACGCAACATGCATTTTTCTAAGTACAAACCTCTTGTCTTGTCAGTAAATATAGGATTAATCTCTGACCCTGGACCACCTCTAATGTTCATGTCATTAAAGTTATTCGGAGTTCTTGTCGGAGCAAATCCTTCCCCAGTCTTGCCTCTGTCAATCTGCACAGTCCAGCAAAAAAGATTGTTAGGTCTACATGGGGGGCTAGTAATAGGGGTGGATATCCCTTGTGACGCCTAAACTAAGAACATGTTTCTTGTTCGAGTAATATGTAGGACAAACCTTGTTTTTCTCAATCTCAGTAACTTTTCTCCTCATGAGATCGTTAGTGTCATTTATCTTGCTTTGCATGATCAGCTTGTGCAGCTTCTCTTCATGGCTCTCCATTTCGCAATATTGTTTAATTTGTGGAACAGTTACATTTTCCTTGTTTCCAAGAGAAATGGCTTCGTCAAAAGCAAATATAAGTTGGAACGCGGCCTTGCAGACACCCTCTTCGTCCAAAGAAGGGGAGTATTCAGGTACCTTTATAGATGTTCAAGGAAACCATCGCAACATTGGTTCAATAAAAACCAATTATATAACTAGGTTTTAAGAAGAAAAAAAACAGATGGTAATAGTCTACTGACATGATCATTGAGTTGATTTTTGTTCCAATAAGTTTGATGTCGAGTTGCTAGCATTTAGTGTGGGCTTTCTCAAGTTAGCTACATCTTCTTCTTTTCTTTTTTCGGCACAATCTTTACTTTTTAAAATTGCAACAACCTAGCTTTTGACAACAGAAATATAACATGATTGAAAGTAGGATACGATTTTGGAGAGCAGCCTCAGTGTGTCCAGATCTTCAAGGATGTTGCTCTGCTTATTTGTGATGAGTAGCAGATACAGCTCTTCAATTGGTTGATAAACATAACGAACATTTTCTGTCTCAACATAAGTATGTTGCTTTCCAGTTCCAACCAACTTTGGGAATGCTGCAAGCAGTCCCTCGATCCTTATCCGAGACATGTCAACATATTGCCTTGAAGCAAGTGCTGCAGTTCAAGTAAATAAACAATATCATATCATATATAGTATAGAGCTGTAGATACAAACATACACTAAGAAAAACATAAATCGTAGATTTACTGAACAACACTGAAGCAGAAAGGCCTTTTCAGAGCTGCTGTTTTAAACAACTCTACTCATCCATATACCAATGGATGACAGATTTTAATATATGCCTACAGCTACTAAGATTAGGCTGCATTTTCGTTTTTTCTTGAAAACATTATAAAAAGAGGATATATCTCATACGAGAATCAATAGAAGGACTTTAGTACAACAAGAACAACAACAAAGCCTTTAATCCCAAACAAGTTGGGGTAGGCTAGAGCTGAATCCCATAAGATCTCGTAACCAACTCATGGTTCAATAGAAGGAATTTAGTAACTGCGGAATTTCAAACACACTCACCCTTTCCAGACTTTGATATTATAGAAGCTGCCAGAACCACCTGAGTGCATATAGAAAGAAACAGTCATTTCTTCTGAGTAGTACTAGGGAAAAAAATATTACTACTTAGAATTAATGAACTAAAATAAAGCACAGTATTTCACTGTGATGCGTGTCTGAATGTCGAGAGGTAACTAAGTTTATAATATATTGGGAATAAAACAGTAAAACGTTGCAGGACAACAATTAGAAACAATCAGTCATTACCATTTTCAGTGGTTCCGTCAATCCGAGGAATTATCAAAGCCAAGTTGACAGGTTATAGAACTGCAAGAGAGAGGCTAATTATTTCTCACAGAAACAAGGCATGCAAGATAGTTGAAACTTGAAAGCAGTGAGAACTGCAAATCTACAGCCACTCGTATACAAAGAGTATGGCCAAGAAATAAATGTTTTATGCACATATCAAATAGGATTTCTCAGAATATTTGCCACTTAAGTTTTGCTCGTGACAGAACAAATACAGTATGTCAATATATATTAATGAGATAAAGGTGCATTTGACAACAAATCACAAGACAGCCATAAGTAAAGAGCAAAAACAGAAAGACAAGGGGACATCTACATGAAGGTAATCATTATGAATAGTGAATTCAGACATATTTTCCCAGACCAATACCATATTTTATGAATTTCAAAAGTACAATGTCCACATAAGTAGGTGACCGGTAGACGTCAGTTAAAATAACACTATCCTAAAGCATTCACTGTGATGCAGATGCAGATTGTCAGATTGAACACTATGATCAGATATCCCTACTCAAACAACATCAGATCACGTGAAATAAAAATCTAAGACCCACGAGCTAAACTATCCGAACAAGTTGAGCATAATGTACATAGGCCCGGCAGACTACTTATATGGCAACGGCTAATTTGACATCCGGATTGCCATCCCAGAACCGAATTGACATCTTCAAACTCGTCAGCCGCACAATCCTCGCACAGTCGCACTCTACGCACGGGCCATCTGAGAACCCAACTATTACTAACACCACTAACTGTGAGCCGCTATTGGAATTTACTACAGATAGGATCCGAACTGTTAACCGCAAGCTGCAGCCGCTCCACGCACCGACCGTCTGAACCCAAACTGATCACAGATTCACGAACAATTAGACACGAACAATGCCTCGCGAAAACGGATTTTACAGATTCACGGATCTGGGGACGCGGGCAAGAAGGTTGGTAAGCGCGCAGGGGACGCGACCCGTGACCAGTCGGATCCTGGCGCGCCCCGAGTTATCCGGCGAGAGGCGGAGCAGAGCAAACCCTAGTGGGCGCAGAGAGAGGGGGGTTGCGGAGGGGGTGCCATGGCGTGCGGCGGGAAGCGGGAGAGAGAGGAGTTGCGGCGTACCTGAGATCCGCGAGGCGCGAGCTATGGAGGGACGGAGGAGGACAGAACGGACCGACGGAGCACGACGAGGAAGGTCAGTTTTTATGTAGGAAGAGCTCCTTCGGGTTTTTTTTCTGAGAGACAGAAGGAGAATTCCTTCGTACGCCGGCTTCCTCATGAGGGAGGGTAGATTTCCTTCGTGGCTAACGACAGCACGCATGGGCGGACGCCTACTGAGCTGGGCCCGAGACCAGTATTGGAGAAAGCCCAAGTTCTCTTTTTTTTTTACGTGTAAAGCTCTTGTTGTATTGGTGGCCGTTGATCTCAAAGTTGACAGGTGGGGAGTGGCCTTCTGCAAGCCTCGCGAAGACTGGAGAACGCTGCAACACGTTGATATCATTGTGAAAACCTGCCATGCCGAAGAAAGAATGCCATATCCAAAGATCCTGCGATGCCACCACTTCTAATATGACAGTGCACCCGTTGACATGCCCCTTGTACTGGCCTTGCCAAGCAAATGGACAGTTCTTCCACTCCCAGTGCATACAATCTATGCTGCCAAGCATGCCTGGAAAGCCTCTAGCTGCATTGGTCGCCAACAATCTCTCTGTATCAGCGGCAGTTGGCTGCCTCAAGTACTCTGGGCCAAACACCTTGATCACAGCCTGGCAAAACTTGTACATTGACATCAGACATGTTGTCTCACTCATACGCACATACTCATCCACTAGATCGCCTGGAATTCCATATGCAAGTATGCGGATGGCCGCGGTACATTTCTGGTAAGAGGAGAATCCAACCTTGCCAAGGGCATCCGTCTTGCACTCGAAGTATGGGTCATGAGCAACCACTCCCTCTCGGATACGATTGAACACATGCCTTGCCATTCCAAAACGGTGACGGAATTTATCCGGCTTGAAGAGCGGGGTGTTGGCAAAGTAATCGGCATAGAGTAAGGCGTGGCCTCTCTCCCTGTTGCGGTTCAAGTTGGGAGCACGGCCAAGGACTGACCCCCTGTACCGAGGAAGCTGCCGTTGAATGTGGTCGTGAACGACCAATGCAGCCACCACAAGATCTTCATCATCCAACGACGAATCATCCGATGAACAAATGAAGTGATGGAAAAAAACTCGTCTCCACTGTCCATACCTTTGTGTGCAAAATGCCGAACACCTTGCGGTCGTGGTGCCGAAGTGGCCGCGATGATCACCTCGACGCAACAGGGGTGGTTGCCGGCCGGCTACTGGCCGCTCTGGAGCTCTCGTCGGAAGCTGCCGAGGCCGCCGTGGTACGTCGCCGGCGGTCGTCTCCCCTCTGCGACCGGCAAAGACGATGACGGCCAAACCTCCGATCGACAGCTAAAACTACGGCCAAAGCGCGGGAGTGGTGACGGCAATGTCGAGACGTGGTTTGGTAGGTGTGATGCCCCAAGACCGGAGTCTCAGATACCTTTCATGTTTCTGAGTGTTATCGGGTGATTCATTTTGGTTTGTTGCATCATGTGCATTTCATCATGTCATTATGTCATAAGTCTTTTGCATCTCAACTAAATCATTTGTATGGATCTTCGGTCCATTTAAATCGAGGGAATTCACATGGTGATTCTCTTTACAACATATCCTCTCGATATTTATAGAGCTATAGTAATATTCCAATTATTTGAATTTATCGCAAACACACTTGCAAAATATTCCAATGCCTTTGTTATCTTAATTCTCGGTCTCCAACATGGCCATATTTTTTTCTTTCATCATATTTCGGAGCTCCACCAAAAATCCGAACATTTTTGGACACCTCTTATTCCTAGTCCTTGTTCAAACCATTTGAATTAAATTCAAATGACTTTGAATTAAATTCTTGCAATCATGTCTCCCCTAATTTTCGTGGACCGTGCACATTTTTATGAGTCCGTAAAAATTATCCCCATGCTTAAAATCCTTCCCTAACCCTCTCTTTCTTTCCTCTCTCTCCAATTTCTTTTCTGTTTAAGGTTTAAGTTTTTAAAGAGAGAGGGAGGAGAGAGTCCAGGCCATCAGCCCCGCAAGCCCATCCTAACCCCGCAGCCTTTTGGGCCAAAGCCCAGCCTGCGCCCTCACACCTGGGCTGGCCCAAGGCCAAAGCCACCTACCCCATCCTAACCCTAGTGCGCCCGAACCCACCATCTCCCCGATCCCCACTCCCTTCCCTCGACCTCAACACCAGCGCCGCCACCCCTCGTCCTTCCCGATTCCCCCTCGTCTCTCCTCTTGTCCCGCTGCTCGCGCCGCCAGGAAGGAGCGCCCGCGCTCGATGCCTCTGCCCGATCCCATCTCACGCTCGACCTCTCCCTCTCCTCTCGCTCGAGCCACCCTCTAGCCATAGGACCCCGCGCGTCCGCCCCTAGCTGGTCTCCTCTGCCCGCGAGGCTTGCTGCCGATGAGCCTGGCCGCCATGGCGCCCCCCCCCCTCGGCGACAAGCCGTCCAGGTCCCGAAGGACATCGTCGTCTTCCGCGCCAAGTCCCGACGCCAGCGCAGCCGCTAGCGGTGCCCTGCCTCACATCATCGTCGTCCAGAGCCACGGACACGACGACAGCTCAGGCGCCAACCCTGCCTCCCCTGCTTGCTGGTTCCCGGTCCTCCGCCGGCAGGAACCCAGCCGACCACCACCGGGAGCTGGTCCCTTCTTCCTTGCCGCGAGCCTCGTCGCCGGAGTGCCTCGCCACGTCGTCCTCACGGCGATCTTCCCGCGTCGCGGCTTCCCTGCATGCAAGCATCCCGCTTGCCCGCATCTACCTCTGCTTTGCGCCGCTCATCCTTGGCGCCATGGTCTCTGTCTCCTTTGGATGACCTGTGGCTGTCGTGCCCTGTTGTGTGTTCTCTCCGCTGCCTAGCACTGTTGACGTCAAGACCATGGGTGCCAAGTTCGTATCTCCGGGATTCGTCAAGTACCACGTCCATCGCGTTCCGTTTCATCACCGTCAAGACCGAGAAGACCACAAGTACCAGGACGACAAGTGTGACCCTTCGGATGCGCCAAGTTCGTCTACACAAAACGCCTCGTGTCGGCAAGACCCGCAAGTTGGACCCCGAACGATCGACGTCTCGTGGACCGTGTACATCTACCGTCGCCCCGAAGACGTTGGAGTCATCAAGTACCTCTCCGAACGAACGTGAACGATTGTGGTCGCAAGAATGGGACTGGAAAGTCCGAAGACCACAAGTACCACGACACCGATGACATAAACGTCTACGGAGACTCGTGCAATGACAAACATGTACCCCTACCGTCGCCGAGATCGCGAGAACCTCTACCGTCGACCCTAGAGCATGCGAGAACGAGCACTTCCACTACCGCCGTTGCAAGAACGACTACTTCCACTCCCGCCATCGCGAGAACGTCTACTTCCTCTACTTTGCACCGAACGAGAACTATCCCGCTTGCATGCTTCAAAGGTATAACCGCCGGAACGGTTCCCGTGAACGAGTGCATGTGTGATGTATGAGATGCTCGTGCTTGCTCCGTGCTCGAATTGTCGATGCACGTTGCCCCACTTTTTCCTTGTCACCATCGTCGACTCATGGGACACCCGGTATCCGGGAGTGCCCCACCATCTTTTGCACGCATCCGCACACTTCTCCTTTGCATCGGTATCTCAATCGAGTTACCGGAACCGGAACGTTGCCGTGGCACCGTTTCGTTATCACCGCCGTGGCACCCCTTTTGTTTCCGCCACGATGACTAATGCCTCATACCTTATCATGACAGCATTTTCATAAAAATTGCATAAACTTACATATGTCATCCACATCATGTTAACAACATCAAGAATGTTTAAAATTGTTGTTTGCATTAATTTGCTAAATGCATATGGGGATTTATCGGATTTGTTGTTTGCTATATCCGGCCCCATTTAAATTGTTTAGATAGATAATTCCTTTATGTTTCACCTCTTGACATGCTTAACAACATTTAATATTGTTAGGTACATAAACGAGATCGAACTAAATAGTCGAATGTGGTGTTTCGTCAATATGCAACTCGTTGCATATTGTGCTCCACTTAATTTGTAGGATTGTTTGTGCACTTTGTCATGCCATGCTTCATTAAACCGGACATGCATCATACTTGGTTGTGCATCGTGCCATGCTTATGTGATGTTTGTTTACTATGTTGTGTGCTTCTTTCCGGTGTTGTTTCTTCGGGTTGGTTCCGGTAACATCGCGTTTTGTGAGGAACTGTGCGACTACGTCCGTTTTGTCTTCTTCATGGACTCGTTCTTCTTCCTTGCGGGATCTCAGGCAAGATGACCATACCCTCGAAATCACTTCTATCTTTGCTTGCTAGTTGCTCGCTGTTTTGCTATGCCTATGTTGCGATACCTACCACTTGCTTATCATGCCTCCCATATTGTTGAACCAAGCCTCTAACCCACCTTGTCCTAGCAAAACGTTGTTTGGCTATGTTACCGCTTTGCTCAGCCCCTATTATAGCGTTGTTAGTTGCAGGTGAAGATGAAGTTTGTACCTTGTTGGTACATGGTTATGTTGTTCCTTGTTGGAACATATTTACTTGTTGGGATATCACAATATATCTTATTTAATTAATGCATCTACATACTTGGTAAAGGGTGGAAGGCTCGGCCTTATGCCTGGTGTTTTGTTTCACTCTTGCCGCCCTAGTTTCCGTCATATCGGTGTTATGTTCCCGGATTTTGCGTTCCTTACGCGGTTGGGTAATAATGGGAACCCCTTGACAGTTCGCCTTAAATAAAACTCTTCCAGCAATGCCCAACATTGGTTTTACCATTCGCCACCTAGCCTCTTTTTCCCTTGGGTTTCGCGGACTCAAGGGTCATCTTTATTTTACCCCCCCGGGCCAGTGCTCCTCTGAGTGTTGGTCCAAACTAAAGTCCTGTGCAGCGCCCCCTCGGGGAAACTCGAGATTTGGTTTTAGTTGTATGGAGAGCTCATCTGAGTGTGCCCTGAGAACGAGATATGTGCAGCTCCTATCGGGATTTGTCGGCACATTCGGGCGGTGTTGCTGGACTTGTTTTATCATTGTCGAAATGTCTTGTAGAACCGGGATGCCGAGTCTGATCGGAATGTCTTGGAAGAAGGTTTATCCTTCGTTGACCGTGAGAGCTTGTGATGGGCTAAGTTGGGACACCCCTGCAGGGATTTGAACTTTCGAAAGCCGTGCCCGCGGTTATGGGTAGATGGGAATTTGTTAACGTCCGGTTGTAGAAAACCTGAAGTTGACCTTAATTAAAATACATCAACCGCGTGTGTTACCGTGATGGTCTCTTCTCGGCGGAGTCCGGGAAGTGAACACGATGTTGGAGTTATGCTTGACGTAGGTTGCTCTAGGATCACTTCTTGATCATAGTTTCTCGATCGTGCTTTGCCTTCTCTTCTCGCTCTCTTTTGCGTATATGTTAGCCACCAAAGATGCTAGTCGCTTGCTGCAGCTCCACCTCATACCTTTACCTTACCCATAAGCTTAAATAGTCTTGATCGCGAGGGTGCGAGATTGCTGAGTCCCCGTGACTCACAGATACTTCCAAAACCAGCTTGCAGGTGTCGATGATGCCATTCCAGGTGATGCAACCAAGCTCAGGAGGAGCCCGATGAAGATCTTGTCCTTTGTGTTGTTTCATTCTAGTTGATCAGTAGTGGAGCCCAGTTGGGGTCGATCGGGGACCTTGTCGCATTTGGGGTTCTTCTTTTATTTTGGTTCCGTATTCGGACCTTGATTGTATTTGGATGTTGTAATGCTTTATTCATGTAATTGTGTGAAGTGGCGATTGTAAGCCAACTATGTATCTTTTCCCTTATTGTATTACATGGGTTGTTTGCGAAGATTACCTCACTTGCGACATTGCTTTCAATGCGGTTATGCCTCTAAGTCGTGCTTCGACACGTGGGAGATATAGCCGCATCGAGGGCGTTACAAGTTGGTATCAGAGCCTTCCCCAACCTTAGGAGCCCCCACTGCTTGATCGAATTAGCTGCCGTTGTTGAGTCTAGAAAAATGTTTTGAGTCATTTAGGAATTATATATCGGAGAGTTTAGGAATTCTTTTTACTCCCCAGTCCCTTCATCGCTCTGGTAAGGCATCCTGATGTAGAGTTTTGACTCTTCTCTTCTCAAATTTTCACAAAAAAAATTTAGGATCACGCGGGTATCTTGGAATCGTTCCGATGGTTTTGTGACGAGAACATTGTTCTTGGTGCCTCCTGTCATTTAGGGGTTGTGGCGGTGTCCCGGGGAGTTGAGCTCGGAGGTGTTGTCGTCACAATTTTATTGTTGCAATTCTGGAATACCTGAGTTTAGTTTCGCCGACATCGAAAATCTCTTTTATGCAGTTGTTGGTGAGATAACCTCGACGCCACCCAGTACTGGGGCGGGAGTTCGGGAGTATTGCCATAACTTGTATAATGGATGCTTTTCGAAGGTTGAGGTAGATGATTTCCGAAGGTTTCTTGGTTATGTGTTGAAGGATGGATACAGCTGGATGTAGGAATTGTTAGTTTTGGGTGAGATATTATACTTCCCCTGTATCCCCAACACCTGATTGCATAACCGGAAAATTTTTGGAGTTTATAAGTGGGAATTCAAGTAGCTCTTAGGATATCTTTCCGACAGATGTATGATATGAAATTGGGGTTCGACGTCTAGTGGTCCGCCTATTCACGGTTGGTTTTATAGTGGTCTCGTTGTGTCTTAAAGAGTCCTTGGCTATGCCGACTCAGGGACGCTTCGTATGTCATGTGCACTGCCTTGTACATGATGTTGCTATACGATCAAGCCCGTGTAGGCCCCACCACAAAAACTTCGGACGAAATCTCTATCATATGTTTGTTCTGGCGTATTCTGCAAGCCAATCCTTTGTTTTGTTTTTGAGTTGTGGTATTCGAGTTGCTTCGATGTCAAGTGTTGATTCCATACCTTTCCTAAGCGGTGTTCTCATATTCCTATGGGAATACTAATCCTCCTTGATCATCGAGTGTGTCATCTCAATTTCTTCTCTACCGGCGTGTTTCTCTTCAAACGGATCCGATCACTTCAACATCCGCAGGATTCAATCTCAGTTTTCTCAATGTTGTTTGTTTCATCCATCTCCAAGTTGTCTTTGTTTTTCCCGCCCTCCCTCCCTTGTTTTTTTTCTCCGAAGACTCATATATCTCAATCAAGTATCCTTTTATTCTTGTGAAGTCTCTCCATTCTTTTCCATCAATATTCTTACCCGGTGGTTCTCGTGAAGATGCTCTACAAGTTCATCATTATTCGTTCTTTTCTTCTCCGGTGGATTCAATTCAAGCTTTCGGTGCTGATCATATCTTTTTCCTCGTTTCAAATACCCTCTCATGACGGTGCTCCTCATATTCATTCACTTCTCGATATTCTATTATTCTGGAGTGCTGAAGATATCTCCAAGATTCGTGTTTCCACTCTGCTTTCATTCAAACTCTTTCGAGAATGTTATCTCTTTCAAGTCATTTAATTCAACCGGCGCAATCCTCTCTTTTAAACCATTTCAATGGTGTTTCTTTTGAGTGGGCCCATAACCCACGGGTCTTTTCCCAGGATCTTACCTGACTCTTCTTATTTTCCCGGCGTTACTCTCAAATTCTGTTCGAAGTTTGACGTAAGAATGAGTTATCATCAGTCAAATGCCTTTCTCCAAGATCTGTCAAATTCTTTTCATCGTTGGCTCAACCTTTCCAATCTTAATTCCAGAGTGCCTCTATAATTTTTGGTGGTGCTTATCATCGTCATTATCAACATTTGAAGACTGAAGAAATGTTTCCTCTATATCTTATCCGTTCTCTCAAAGATTCGTGATTCTAGCTTGATGCCATACTCTCATAATTGTTTTGATTGTCAGAATTTTTTTCATCCTTCCGGAGCAATTCAGGAGTCTTTTTAGTTTGATTCTTCGGAGCCCATCATTTCGGGATTATTCATTCTCAGCTTTCAGTTATCATTCTCTAAATCTTACCGGCGCTTCATTCAAATATTCTCTATTAAGCTTGTGACCTATTCGTCCTCTTGTATCTAAATTCTCTCAAGCATCTTCATTTAATTGCTAATTCTTCCCGGTGTGTCTTCATGTTTTAATCATTCTTTTCAATTCTCACGGTGGTTCGTTCAAGAGTTTTCTTCCTTCGTGTATCATATATATGCATTCGTGCTTTTCAAATTCTACCGATGGATCGTTGAAGACTTTCTCAAGTTTGCGCCATATCTCTCTTAATCCTTTCTACGAGAATAAGTGGTGTGCCAAATCCGTTGCTTGTCATCAATTAAATTGGTGAAGGTTAAGCATAATGTAATTCTTATTCTTGTTCCATCCATATGTTAATCTTTTCTTCCGGAGTTTGCTCATGACGAATAGTTTCTTGATCGCTTTGGTTAATCTTTCTTTTACGGAGCTCCAAGTTATTTCAATTATATCATTTCAAAGCTCCATCTAATCATTGCAAGGTTTCAATCTTATTCTTTTCATCCTTCACTTCCTTTTGATCATCCTTTTATTACCGGAGTTCTCACGAAGGTTCTACATGATGGTTCATCAAGGATTTAATTCCTTCTCGAAGTGTTCATCAAGATTCTTTTCAGAGGAGCTCCAGCATTCTTCTTCTTGCTATCCGGAGTGCAATTCTTTCTTCCGTATCATTGGAGGAGGTATTATGTCATTCTTGATAACTTGAGTTCATGTTTCATGATTCACATGTTGTTAAGAATGAGGTATTTTAAATCCACCAACCTCTTCGTTGGAGTTATCTTGTGTCATGTTTCACCTATAGCCTTCGCTAAGGATTGTTGCTAGTTATGGTGATAATAAATGATCCATGTTCTTCATTTATCCTATCGGTGAGATAAGTTTCTCGTCTCCTTGTTCTCATCAATCCAATCTTGTTTTCGCTTGTGGCAGGTTTTCACCTCAAGTTTTTGAGATGTTTTCCATAAGGACACAACAAGCTTATCCTTTTCGTTGTTGGTTTTCCAACAACTCCGCTTTAACTTTCTTGGAAGGGTGATCTTCTGAAGGAAATATGCCCTAGAGGCAATAATAAAGTTATTATTTATTTCCTTATATCATGATAAATGTTTATTATTCATGCTAGAATTATATTAACCAGAAACATAATACATGTGTGAATACATAGACAAACAGAGTGTCACTAGTATGCCTCTACTTGACTAGCTCGTTAATCAAAGATGGTTATGTTTCCTAACCATGGACAAAGAGTTGTTATTTGATTAATGGGATCACATCATTAGATGAATGGTCTGATTGACATGACCCATTCCATTAGCTTAGCACCCGATCGTTTAGTATGTTGCTATTGCTTTCTTCATGACTTATACATGTTCCTATGACTATGAGATTATGCAACTCCCGTTTACCGGAGGAACACTTTGGGTACTACCAAACGTCACAACGTAACTGGGTGATTATAAAGGAGTATTACAGGTGTCTCCAAAGGTAGATGTTGGGTTGGCGTATTTAGAGATTAGGATTTGTCACTCCGATTGTCGGAGAGGTATCTCTGGGCCCTCTCGGTAATACACATCACATAAGCCTTGCAAGCATTGTGACTAATGAGTTAGTTGCGAGATGATGTATTACGGAACGAGTAAAGAGACTTGCCGGTAACGAGATTGAACTAGGTATTGGATACCGACGATCGAATCTCGGGCAAGTAACATACCGATGACAAAGGGAACAACGTATGTTGTTATGCGGTCTGACCGATAAAGATCTTCGTAGAATATGTAGGAGCCAATATGGGCATCCAGGTCCCGCTATTGGTTATTGACCGGAGACGTGTCTCGGTCATGTCTACATTGTTCTCGAACCATAGGGTCCGCACGCTTAAGGTTTCGATGACAGTTATATTATGAGTTTATGAGTTTTGATGTACCGAAGGAGTTCGGAGTCCCGGATGAGATCGGGGACATGACGAGGAGTCTTGAAATGGTCGAGACGTAAAGATTGATATATTGTACGACTATATTCGGACTTCAGAAAGGTTCCGAGTGATTCGGGTATTTTTCGGAGTACCAGAGAGTTACGGGAATTCACCGGGGAGTATATGGGCCTTATTGGGCCATACGGGAATAGAGGAGAGAGGCCAAAAGGAAGGAGGCCTGCGCCCCCCCCCCTCTGGTCCGAATTGGACAAGGGGCGCAGCCCCCTTTTCCTTATTCCTCTCCACATCTTTCCCCTTCTCCTACTCCAACAAGGAAGGAGGGAGTCCTACTCCCGGTGGGAGTAGGACTCCCCTTGGCGCGCCTCCTCCTAGGCCGGCCGGCCCCTCCCCCTTGTTCCTTTATATACGGAGGCAGGGGAGCACCCCATGACACACAAGTTGATCATTGAGATCATTCCTTAGCCGTGTGCGGTGCCCCCTGCCACCATATTCCACCTCGATCATATCGTTGTAGAGCTTAGGCGAAGCCCTGCGTCGGTAGAACATCAAGATCGTCACCACCCCGTCGTGCTGACGGAACTCCTCCCCGAAGCTTTGCTGGATCGGAGCCTGGGGATCGTCATCGAGTTGTACGTGTGCTAAGAACTCGGAGGTGCCGGAGTAACGGTGCGTGGATCGGTCGGATCGGGAAGAAGACGTACGACTACTTCCTCTACGTTGTGTCAACGCTTCCGTTGCGATCTACAAGGGTACGTAGATCAGACTCTTCCCCTCATTGCTATGCATCACCATGATCTTGCGCGTGCGTAGGAAAATTTTGAAATTACTACGTTACCCAACAGTGGCATCCGAGCCTAGGTTTTATGGTTTGATGTTATATGCACGAGTAGAACACAAGTGAGTTGTGGGCGATATAAGTCATACTGCCTACCAGCATGTCATACTTTGGTTCGGCGGTATTGTTGGATGAAGCCGCCCGGACTGACATTACGTGTACGCTTACTCGAGACCGGTTTCCCCGACGTGCTTTGCACATAGGTGACTTGCGGGTGACTGTTTCTCCAACTTTAGTTGAACCAAGTGTGGCTACGCCCGGTCCTTGCGAAGGTTAAAACGGAGTCTATTTGACAAACTATCGTTGTGGTTTTGATGCGTAGGTGAGATTGGTTCTTGCTTAAGCCCGTAGCAGCCACGTAAAATTTGCAACAACAAAGTAGAGGACGTCTAACTTGTTTTTGCAGGGCATGTTGTGATGTGATATGGTCAAAACGTGATGAGTTATAAGTTGTTATATAAGATGATCATATTTTGTTGAACTTATCGGCAACTGGCAAAAGCCTTATGGTTGTCTGTCTATTGCATAAGATGCAAGCGCCCAATAATTGCTTTACTTTATCGCTATGCGATAGCAATAGTTGCAAGACCAAGTGTTGGCGAGACGACCACGTGACGACACATTGATATAGATCAAGATGATGGAGATCATGGTGTCATGCCGGTAACGATATAGATCATGACAATACTTTGGAGATGGAGATCAAAGAAGCAAGATGATGATGGCCATATCATGTCACATATTTTGATTGCATATGATGTTTATCTTTTATACATCTTATTTTGCTTAGTTTGACGGTAGCATTTTAAGATGATCTCTCACTAATTATCAAGAAGTGTTCTCCCTGAGTATGCACCGTTGCGAAAGTTCTTCGTGCTCAGACACCACGTGATGATCGGGTGTGATAAGCTCTACGTCCATCTACAACGGGTGCAAGCCAGTTTTGCACACGCAGAACACTCAGGTTAAACTTGACGAGCCTAGCATATGCAGATATGGCATCGGAACACGGAGACCGAGAGGTCGAGCGTGAATCATATAGTAGATATGATCAACATAATGATGTTCACCATTGAAAACTACTCCATCTCACGTGATGATCGGTTATGGTTTAGTTGATTTGGATCACGTGATCACTTAGAGGATTAGAGGGATGTCTATCTAAGTGGGAGTTCTTAAGTAATATGATTAAATTGAACTTAAATTTATCATGAACTTAGTCCTGGTAGTATTTTGCAAATTATGTTGTAGATCAATAGCTCGCGTTGTTGCTTCCCTGTGTTTATTTTTGATATGTTCCTAGAGAAAATTGTGTTGAAAGATGTTAGTAGCAATTATGCGGATTGGATCCGTGATCTGAGGTTTATCCTCATTGCTGCACAGAAGAATTATGTCCTTGATGCACCGCTAGGTGACAGACCTATTGCAGGAGCAGATGCAGACGTTATGAACGTTTGGCTAGCTCAATATGATGACTACTTGATAGTTTAGTGCACCATGCTTAATGGCTTAGAATCAGGACTTCAAAGACGTTTTGAATGTCATGGACCATATGAGATGTTCCAGGAGTTGAAGTTAATATTTCAAGCAAATACCCGAGTTGAGAGATATGAAGTCTCTAACAAGTTCTATAGCTAAATATGGAGGAGAATCGCTCAACTAGTGAGCATGTGCTCAGATTGTCTGGGTAGTACAATCGCTTGAATCAAGTGGGAGTTAATCTTCCAGATAAGATAGTGATTGACAGAATTCTCTAGTCACCATCACCAAGTTAGTAGAACTTCGTGATGAACTATAATATGCAAGGGATAACGGAAACAACTCCCAAGCTCTTCGTGATGCTGAAATCAACGAAGGTAGAAATCAAGAAAAACATCAAGTGTTGATGGTTGACAAGACCACTAGTTTCAAGAAAAGGGCAAAGGGAAGAAGGGGAACTTCAAGAAGAACGGCAAGCAAGTTTCTGCTCAAGTGAAGAAGCCCAAGTCTGATCCTAAGCCTAAGACTAAGTGCTTCTACTGCAAAGGGACTGGTCACTAGAAGCGGAACTACCCTAAGTGATTGGCGGATAAGAAGGATGGCAAAGTGAACATAAGTATATTTGATATACATGTTATTGATGTGTACTTTACTAGTGTTTATAGCAACCCCTCAGTATTTGATGCTAGTTCAGTTGCTAAGAGTAGTAACTCGAAACGGGAGTTGCAGAATGAACAGAGACTAGTTAAGGGTGAAGTGACGATGTGTGTTGGAAGTGGTTCCAAGATTGATATGATCATCATCGCACACTCCCTATACTTTCGGGATTAGTGTTGAACTTAAATAAGTGTTATTTGGTTTTTGCGTTGAGCATGAATATGATTTGATCATGTTTATTGCAATACGGTTATTCATTAAAGTCAGAGAATAATTGTTGTTCTATTTACATGAATAAAACCGTCGATGGTCATACACCCAATGAAACAAGTTCATTGGATCTCGATCGTAGTGATACACATATTCATAATATTGAAACCAAAAGATGCAAAGTTAATAATGATAGTGCAACTTATTTGTAGCACTGCCGTTTAGGTCATATTGGTGTAAAGCGCATGAAGAAACTCCATGCTGATGGGCTTTTGGAATCACTTGATTATGAATCAGTTGATGCTTGCGAACCATGCCTCATGGGCAAGATGACTAAGACTCTGTTCTGCGGAACAATGGAGCAAGCAACAGATTTGTTGGAAATCATACATACTGATGTATGTGGTCCGATGAATATTTAAGGCTTGCAACGGGTATCATTATTTTCTGACCTTCACAGATGATTTGAGCAGATATGGGTATATCTAATTAATGAAATAGAAGTCTGATACATTTGAAAAGTTCATATAATTTCAGAGTGAAGTGGAAAAGCATCGTAACAAGAAAATAAAGTTTCTATGATCTGATCGTGGAAAAGAATATTTTAGTTACGAGTTTGGTCTTCAGTTAAAACAATGTGAAATAGTTTCACTACTCACGCCACCTCGAACACCACATCATAATGGTGTGTCCGAACGTCATAATCGTACTTTATTGGATATAGTGTAATCTATGATGTTTCTTACCGATTTACCACTATCGTTTTTGGGGTCATGCATTAGAGATAGCTGCATTCACGTTAAAAAGGGGCACCATCTATATCCGTCGAGACGACGCCTTATGAACTATGGTCTGGCAAGGAACCAAAGTTGTCGTTTCTTGAAGTTTGGGGTTGCGATGCTTATGAGAAAAAGTTTCATCCTGATAAGCTCAAACCCAAATCGGAGAAATATGTCTTCATAGGATACCCAAAGGAGACTGTTGGGTACACCTTCTATCACAGATCCTAAGGCAAGACATTCGTTGCTTATAATGGATGCTTTCTAGAGAAGGAGTTTCTCTTGAAAGAAGTGAGTGGGAGGAAAGTAGAAAACTTGATAAGGTAATTGTACCTTCTACCTTATTGGAAAGTAGTTCATCACAAAAATCTGTTCTTGTGACTACTACACCAATTAGTGAGGAAGCTAATGATGATGATCATGTAACTTCAGATCAAGTTACTACCGAATCTCGTAGGTAAACCAGAGTGAGATCCGCACCAGAGTGGTAAGGTAATCCTATTCTGGAGGTCATGTTACTTGACCATGACGAACCTACGAACTATGAGGAAGCGATGATGAGCCCGGATTCCGCGAAATGGTTTGAGGCCATGAAATCTGAGATATGATCCATGTATGAGAACAAAGTTTGGACTTTGGTTGACTTGCCCGATGATCGGCAAGTAATTGAGAATAAATGGATCTTGAAGAGGAAGACGGACGCTGATAGTAGTGTTACTATCTACAAAGCTAGAATTGTCGCAAAAGGTTTTCGACAAGTTCAAGGTGTTGACTACGATAAGAGCTTCTCACTCATATCTATGCTTGAGTCTGTCCGAATCATGTTAGTAATTGCCGCATTTTATAAAATCTGGCAAACGGATAAACAAAACTGCATTCCTTAATGGATTTATTAAAGAAGAGTTGTATATGATGCAACCAGAAGGTTTTGTCAATCCGAAAGGTGCTAACAAAATGTGCAAGCTCCAGCGATCCATCTGTGGACTGGTGCAAGCATCTCGGAGTTGGAATATACGCTTTGATGAGTTGATCAAAGCATATAGTTTTATACAGACTTGCGGTGAAGCCTGTATTTACAAGAAAGTGAGTGGGAGCACTACAGCATTTCTGATAAGTATATGTGAATGACATATTGTTGATCGGAAATAATCTGTAAAGCATAAAGGAGTGTTTGAAAGGAGTTTTTCAAAGAAAGACTTCGGTAAAGCTGCTTACATATTGAGCATCAAGATCTATAGAGATAGATCAAGATGCTTGATAAGTTTTTTCAATAAATACATACCTTGACAAGATTTTGAAGTAGTTCAAAAATGGAGCAGTCAAAGAAAGAGTTCTTGCCTGTAGTACAAGGTGTGAAATTGAGTAAGACTCAAAGCTCGACCACGGCAGAAGATAGAAAGAGAATGAAAGTCATTCACTATGCCTCAGCCATAGGTTCTATAAAGTATGCCATGCTGTGTACCAGATCTATTGTATACCATACACTGATTTGGCAAGGGATTACAATAGTGATCTAGGAGTAGATCACTGGACAGCGGTCAGAATTATCCTTAGTGAAATAAGGATATGTTTCTCGATTATGGACGTGACAAAAGGCTCGTCGTAAAGGGTTACGCCGATGCAAGTTTTGACACTAATCTAGATGACTCTAAGTCTCGGTCTAGATACATATTGAAAGTGGGAGCAATTAGCTAGAGTAGCTCCATGCAGAGCATTGTTAACATAGAAATTTGCAAAATACATGTGGATCTGAATGTGGCAGACCCGTTGACTAAGATTCTCTCACAAGCAAAACATGATCACACCTTAGTACTCTTTGGGTGTTAATCACATAGCGATGTGAACTAGATTACTAGATCTAGTAAACCCTTTGGGTATTGGTCACATGGCGATGTGAAATATGGGTGTTAATCACATGATGATGTGAACTATCGATGTTAATCACATGGTGATGTGATCTAGATTATTGACTCTAGTGCAAGTGGGAGACTGAAGGAAATATGCCCTAGAGGCAATAATAAAGTTATTATTTATTTCCTTATATCATGATAAATGTTTATTTTTCATGCTAGAATTGTATTAACCGGAAACATAATACATGTGTGAATACATAGACAAACAGAGTGTCACTAGTATGCCTCTACTTGACTAGCTCGTTAATCAAAGATGGTTATGTTTCCTAACCATGGACAAAGAGTTGTTATTTGATTAATGGGATCACATCATTAGATGAATGATCTGATTGACATGACCCATTCCATTAGCTTAGCACCCGATCGTTTAGTATGTTGCTATTGCTTTCTTCATGACTTATACATGTTCCTATGACTATGAGATTATGCAACTCCCGTTTACCGGAGGAACACTTTGGGTACTACCAAACGTCACAACGTAACTGGGTGATTATAAAGGAGTATTACAGGTGTCTCCAAAGGTAGATGTTGGGTTGGCATATTTAGAGATTAGGATTTGTCACTCCGATTGTCGGAGAGGTATCTCTCGGCCCTCTCGGTAATACACATCACATAAGCCTTGCAAGCATTGTGACTAATGATTTAGTTGCGAGATGATGTATTACGGAACGAGTAAAGAGACTTGCCGGTAACGAGATTGAACTAGGTATTGGATACCGACGATCGAATATCGGGCAAGTAACATACCGATGACAAAGGGAACAACGTATGTTGTTATGCGGTCTGACCGATAAAGATCTTCGTAGAATATGTAGGAGCCAATATGGGCATCCAGGTCCCGCTATTGGTTATTGACCGGAGACGTGTCTCGGTCATGTCTACATTGTTCTCGAACCGTAGGGTCCGCACGCTTAAGGTTTCGATGACAGTTATATTATGAGTTTATGAGTTTTGATGTACCGAAGGAGTTCGGAGTCCCGGATGAGATCGGGGACATGCCGAGGAGTCTCGAAATGGTCGAGACGTAAAGATTGATATATTGGACGACTATATTCGGACTTCAGAAAGGTTCCGAGTGATTCGGGTATTTTTCGGAGTACCGGAGAGTTACGGGAATTCGCCGGGGAGTATATGGGCCTTATTGGGCCATACGGGAATAGAGGAGAGAGGCCAAAAGGAAGGAGGCCTGCGCCCCCCCCCCCTCTGGTCCGAATTGGACAAGGGGCGCAGCCCCCTTTTCCTTATTCCTCTCCACATCTTTCCCCTTCTCCTACTCCAACAAGGAAGGAGGGAGTCCTACTCCCGGTGGGAGTAGGACTCCCCTTGGCGCGCCTCCTCCTAGGCCGGCCGGCCCCTCCCCCTTGTTCCTTTATATACGGAGGCAGGGGAGCACCCCATGACACACAAGTTGATCATTGAGATCATTCCTTAGCCGTGTGCGGTGCCCCCTGCCACCATATTCCACCTCGATCATATCGTTGTAGAGCTTAGGCGAAGCCCTGCATCGGTAGAACATCAAGATCGTCACCACGCCATCATGCTGACGGAACTCCTCCCCGAAGCTTTGCTGGATCGGAGCCCGGGGATCGTCATCGAGCTGTACGTGTGCTAAGAACTCGGAGGTGCCGGAGTAACGGTGCTTGGATCGGTCGGATCGGGAAGAAGACGTACGACTACTTCCTCTACGTTGTGTCAACGCTTCCGTTGCGATCTACAAGGGTACGTAGATCAGACTCTCCCCCTCGTTGCTATGCATCACCATGATCTTGCGTGTGCGTAGGAAAATTTTGAAATTACTACGTTACCCAACATCTTCAAGCTCACTTGTGGCATAAATTGACCTTTTCTTCTCCATCCTTTCATTTCAATGATCTTTATTCTTTCTTCTTATGGAGGCATTGTGATGTTTCTCTCTTCTCTCATCATCTGATCTTGTCAAGATCTTGTTCTTTCCTTTGCTTATCCATTCAACCGGAGTGTCGTGTTTTCATTCTAGCTCTCTCATTTTATCAAGTTTAGCCTCCCTTCTCAACCGGAGTGCTGTCTGGAATCTTTCTTACCCCTTGTGCCATTCTTTCAAAAGTTCCGGAGGCAATGTGTTGTTCATCTCGTCAAGTATCCTCTCATCTTTTCAAGTTCATGTACAATTCATTCCATTTACAGTCGGAGTGCTGCCCAAATTATATCATTCTTAATCATTTTCTATCTTGTTTTAACCGGAGTGGTCTCAATATTTATCTTGCCCTTCAACCTCAAGGTTTTTTTTGCAATGTTCTTTGTTCCTCTTTTCTAAAGGAGTGTTTTCGAACTTGTTCACCTTCGTTGTATTCTTTCTCGAATTTGTTCTACCTCTCAAGGTTCGCGGTTTCACTCGTTTTTCAAAGAAGCAACTTAGTATTACCTCTTCTCTTCCTCTTCCGTTTTCCCTCCGGCGCCATCCTAGATCTCGGGACGAGATCCTTTCGTAGTGGTGGAGTGTTGTGATGCCCCAAGACCGGAGCTTCGGATGCCTTCCATGTTTCTGAGTGTTGTCGGGTGATTCGTTTTGGTTCGTTGCATCATGTGCATTCCATCATGCCATCATGTCATAAGTCTTTTGCATCTCAACTAAATCATTTGTATGGATCTTCGGTCCATTTAAATCGAGGGAATTCACATGGTGATTCTCTTTACAACATATCCTCTCGATATTTAGAGAGCTATAGTAATATTCCAATTATTTGGATTTACCGCAAACACACTTGCAAAATATTCCAATGCCTTTGTTATCTTAATTCTCGGTCTCCAACATGGCCATATTTTTTCTTTCATCATATTTCGGAGCTCCACCAAAAATCCGAACATTTTTGGACACCTCTTATTCCTAGTCCTTCTTCAAACCATTTGAATTAAATTCAAATGACTTTGAATTAAATTCTTGCAATCATGTCTCCCCTAATTTTCGTGGACCGTGCACATTTTTATGAGTCCGTGAAAATTATCCCCATGCTCAAAATCCTTCCCTAACCCTCTCTTTCTTTCCTCTCTCTCCAATTTCTTTTCTGTTTAAGGTTTAAGTTTTTAAAGAGAGAGGGAGGAGAGAGTCCAGGCCATCAACCCCGCAGGCCCATCCTAACCCCGCAGCCTTTTGGGCCAAAGCCCAGCCTGCGCCCTCACACCTGGGCTGGCCCAAGGCCAAAGCCACCTACCCCATCCTAACCCTAGTGCGCCCGAACCCACCATCTCCCCGATCCCCACTCCCTTCCCTCGACCCCAACACCAGCGCCGCCACCCCTCGTCCTTCCTGATCCCCCCTCGTCTCTCCTCTTGTCCCGCTGCTCGCGCCGCCAGGAAGGAGCGCCGGCGCTCGATGCCTCTGCCCGATCCCATCTCACGCTCGACCTCTCCCTCTCCTCTCGCTCGAGCCACCCTCTAGCCATAGGACCCCGCGCGTCCGCCCCTAGCTGGTCTCCTCTGCCCGCGAGGCTTGCTGCCGATGAGCCTGGCCGCCATGGCGCCCCCCCCCTCAGCGACAAGCTGTCGAGGTCCCGAAGGACATCGCCGTCTTCCGCGCCAAGTCCCGACGCTAGAGCAGCCGCTAGCGGTGCCCTGCCTCACATCGTCGTCGTCCAGAGCCACGGACACGACGACAGCTCAGGCGCCAACCCTGCCTCCACTGCTTGCTAGTTCCCGGTCCTCCGCCGGCAGGAACCCAGCCGACCACCACCGGGAGCTGGCCCCTTCTTCCTTGCCGCGAGCCTCATCGCCGGAGTGCCTCGCCACGTCGTCCTCACGGCGATCTTCCCGCGTCGCGGCTTCCCTGGATGCAAGCATCCCGCTTGCCCGCATCTACCTCTGCTTCGCGCCGCTCATCCTTGGCGCCATGGTCTCTGTCTCCTTTGGATGACCTGTGGCTGTCGTGCCCTGTTGTGTGTTCTCTCCGCTGCCTGGCACTGTTGACGTCAAGACCGTGGGTGCCAAGTTCGTATCTCCGGGATTCGTCAAGTACCACGTCCATCGCGTTCCGTTTCATCACCGTCAAGACCGAGAAGACCACAAGTACCAGGACGACAAGTGTGACCCTTCGGATGCGCCAAGTTCATCTACACAAAACGCCTCGTGTCGGCAATACCCGCAAGTTGGACCCCGAACGATCCACGTCTCGTGGACCGTGTACATCTACCGTCGCCCCGAAGACGTTGGAGTCATCAAGTACCTCTCCGAACAAACGTGAACGATTGCCGTCACAAGAACGGGACCGGAAAGTCTGAAGACCACAAGTACCACGACACCGATGACATGAACGTCTACGGAGACTCGTGCAATGACAAACATGTACCCCTACCATCGCCGAGATCGCGAGAACCTCTACCGTCGACCCTAGAGCATGCGAGAACGAGCACTTCCACTACCGCCGTTGCGAGAACGACTACTTCCACTACCGCCATCGCGAGAACGTCTCCTCTACTTTGCACCGAACGAGAACTATCCCGCTTGCACGCTTCGAAGGTATAACCGCCGGAATGATGCCCGTGAACGAATGCATGTGTGATGTATGAGATGCTCGTGCTTGCTCCGTGCTCGAATTGTCGGTGCACGTTGCCCCTCTTTTGCCTTGTCACCATCGTTGACTCATGGGACACCCGGTATCCGGGAGCGCCCCGCCATCTTTTGCACGCATCCGCACACTTCTCCTTTGCATCGGTATCTCAATCGAGTTACCGGAATCGGAACGTTGCCGTGGCACCGTTTCGTTATCACCGCCGTGGCACCCCTTTTATTTCTGCCACGATGACTAATGCCTCATATCTTATCATGCCAACATTTTCATAAAAATTGCATAAACTTACATATGTCATCCGCATCATGTTAACAACATCAAGAATGTTTAAAATTGTTGTTTGCATTAATTTGCTAAATGCATATGGGGATTTATCGGATTTGTTGTTTGCTATATCCGGCCCCATTTAAATTGTTTAGATAGATAATTCCTTTATGTTTCACCTCTTGACATGCTTAACAACATTTAATATTGTTAGGTACATAAATGAGATCGAACTAAATAGTCGAATGTGGTGTTTCGTCAATATGCAACTCGTTGCATATTGTGCTCCACTTAATTTGTAGGATTGTTTGTGCACTTTGTCATGCCATGCTTCATTAAACCGGACATGCATCATACTTGGTTGTGCATCGTGCCATGCTTATGTGATGTTTGTTTACTATGTTGTGTGCTTCTTTCCGGTGTTGCTTCTTCGGGTTGGTTCCGGTAACATCGCGTTGTTGGGGAACGTAGGAGAAATTCAAAATTTTCCTACGTGTCACCAAGATCTATCTATGGAGAAACCAACAACGAGGGGAAGGAGAGTGCATCTACATACCCTTGTAGATTGCTAAGCGGAAGCGTTCAAGTGAACGGGGTTGATGGAGTCGTACTCATCGTGATCCAAATCACCGATGACCAAGTGCCGAACGGACGGCACCTCCGCGTTCAACACACGTACAGCCCGGTGACGTCTCCCACGCCTTGATCCAGCAAGGAGAGAGGGAGAGGTTGAGGAAGACTCCATCCAGTAGCAGCACAACGGCGTGGTGGTGATGGAGGAGCGTGGCAATCCTGCAGGGCTTCGCCAAGCACCACGGGATATGAGGAGAAAGAGAGGGAGGGCTGCACCAACAGGCAGAGATCAGATCACGTGTTATGGGCAGCCCTAGGCCTCACTATATATAGGGGAGAGGGAGGAGGGTGCGCCCCCTCTAGGGTTCCCACCCCTAGGAGGGGCGGCAGCCCTAGATGGGAAAAGGGGGGCGGCCAAGAGGGGGAGAGGGGAGGCGCCCCCTAGGGTGGGCCTTAAGGCCCATCTGGACCTAGGGTTAGCCCCCTCCCACTCTCCCATGTGCCTTGGGCCCCTGTGGGGGGGCGCACCAGCCCACCTGGGGCTGGTCCCGTCCCACACTTAGCCCACGCAAGCCTCCGTGGTTGGTGGCCCCACTTGGTGGACCCTCGGGACCCTCCCGGTGGTCCCGGTACGTTACCGATAAAACCCGAAACCTTTCCGGTGACCAAAACAGGACTTCCCATATATAAATCTTTACCTCCGGACCATTCCGGAACTTCTCGTGACGTCCGGGATCTCATCCGGGACTCCGAACAACATTCGGTAACCACATACAAACTTCCTTTATAACCCTAGCGTCATCGTACCTTAAGTGTGTAGACCCTACGGGTTCGGGAGACATGCAGACATGACCGAGACGTTCTCCGGTCAATAACCAACAGCGGGATCTGGATACCCATGTTGGCTCCCACATGTTCCACGATGATCTCATCGGATGAACCATGATGTCAAGGACTTAATCAATCCCGTATACAATTCCCTTTGTCCATCGGTACGATACTTGCCCGAGATTCGATCGTCGGTATCCCGATACCTTGTTCAATCTCGTTACCGGCAAGTCTCTTTACTCGTTCCGTAACACATCATCCCATGATCAACTCCTTGATCACATTGTGCACATTATGATGATGTCCTACCGAGTGGGCCCAGAGATACCTCTCCGTCACACGGAGTGACAAATCCCAGTCTCGATTCGTGCCAACCCAACAGAAACTTTCGGAGATACCTGTAATGTACCTTTATAGCCACCCAGTTACGTTGTGACGTTTGGCACACCCAAAGCACTCCTACGGTATCCGGGAGTTGCACAATCTCATGGTCTAAGGAAATGATACTTGACATTAGAAAAACTTTAGCATACGAACTACACGATCTAGTGCTATGCTTAGGATTGGGTCTTGTCCATCACATCATTCTCCTAATGATGTGATCCCGTTATCAACGACATCCAATGTCCATGGTCAGGAAACCGTAACCATCTATTGATCAACGAGCTAGTCAACTAGAGGCTTACTAGGGACATGGTGTTGTCTATGTATCCACACATGTATCTGAGTTTCCTATCAATACAATTCTAGCATGGATAATAAACGATTATCATGAACAAGGAAATATAATAATAACCAATTTATTATTGCCTCTAGGGCATATTTCCAACAGTCTCCCACTTGCACTAGAGTCAATAATCTAGTTCACATCGCCATGTGATTAACACTCATATGAGTTCTAGGTTTGATCATGTTGCTTGTGAGAGAGGTTTTAGTCAACGGGTCTGAACCTTTCAGATCCGTGTGGTTTTACAAATCTCTATGTCATCTCCTAGATGTAGCTACCACGTTCTATTTGGAGCTATTCCAAATAACTGTTCTACTTGGAGCTATTCTAAATTGTTGCTCCATTATATGTATCCGGTATCTCTACTCAGAGCTATCCGGATAGGTGTTAAGCTTGCATCGACGTAACCCTTTACGACGAATTCTTTTACCACCTCCATAATCGAGAAAATTCCTTAGTCCACTAGTTACTAAGGATAACTTTGACCGCTGCCCTGTGATCCATTCTTGGATCACTCTTGTACCCCTTGACTGACTCATGGCAAGGCACATTTCAGGTGCGGTACACAGCATAGCATACTGTAGAGCCTACGTCTTAAGCATAGGGGACGACCTTCGTCCTTTCTCTCTATTCTGCCGTGGTCGAGCTTTAAGTCTTAACTTCATACCTTACAACTCAGGCAAGAACTCCTTCTTTGACTGGTCCATCTTGAACACCTTCAAGATCATGTCAAGGTATGTGCTCATTTGAAAGTACCATTAAGCATTTTGATCTATCCTTATAGATCTTGATGCTCAATGTTCAAGTAGCTTAATCCAGGCTTTCCATTGAAAAACACTGTCCAAATAACCCTATATGCTTTCCAGGAATTCTACATCATTTCTGATCAACAATATGTCTACAACATATATTCATCAGAAATTCTATAGTGCTCCCACTCACTTCTTTGGAAATACAAGTTTCTCATAAACTTTGTATACACCCAAAATCTTTGATCATCTCATCAAAGCATACATTCCAACTCCGAGATGCTTACTCCAGTCCTTAGAAGGATTGCTGGAGCTTTGCATACTTATTAGCATCTTTCAGGATTGACAAAACCTTCCAGTTGTATCACATACAACCTTTCCTCAAGAAAATCGTCGAGGAAATAATGTTTTGACATCCTATCTGCAAGATTTCATAAATAATGCAGTAATCGCTAATATAATTCCAACAGACTCTTAGCATCGCTACGAGTGAGAAAGTCTCACCGTAGTCAACTCCTTGAACTTGTCGGAAAACATCTTAACGACAAGTCGAGCTTTCTTAATGGTGATACGTACCATCATTGTCCGTCTTCCTTTTAAAATCCATATGTACCTAACAGCCTTACGACCATCAAGTAGTTCTTCCAAAGTCTACACTCTGTTTTCATATATGGATCCTCTCTCGGATTATATGGCCTCGAGCCATTTTGGAATCCAGGCCCACCATCGCTTCTCCATAGCTCGTAGGTTCATTGTTGTCTAGCAACATGACTTCCAAGACAGGATTACTGTACCACTCTGAAGTAGTACGCTTCCTTGTCATCCCACGAGGTTTGGTAGTGACTTGATCTGAAGTTTCATGATCACTATCATAAGCTTCCACTTCAATTGGTGTAGGTGCCATAGGAACAACTTCCTGTGCCCTGCCACACACTAGTTGAAGAGACGGTTCAATAACCTCATCAAGTCTCCACCATCCTCCCACTCAATTCTTTCGAGAGAAACTTTTCCTCGAGAAAGGACCCGATTGTAGAAACAATCCCTTATTGCTTTCGGATATGAGACAGGAGGTATGCCCAACTATTTTGGGTGTCCTATGAAGATGCATTTATCCGCTTTGGGTTCGAGCTTATCAGCCTGAAACTTTTCACATAAGCGTCGCAGCCTCAAACTTTTAAGAAATGACAGCTTAGGTTTCTCTAAACCATAGTTCATACGGTGTCATCTCATCAGAATTACGTGGTGCCCTATTAAAGTGAATGTGGTTGTCTCTAATGCCTAACCCATAAACTATTATGGTAATTCGATAAGAGACATCATGGTATGCATCATATCCAATAGGGTGCAGTTATGATGTTCGGACACACCATCACACTATGGTGTTCCAGGCTGTATTAGTTGTGAAACAATTTCCACAATGTCTTAATTCTGTGCCAAACTCGTAATTCAGATATTCATCTCTATGATCATATCATAGATCTTTTATCCTCTTGTCACGACGATCTTTCAACTTCACCCTGAAATTACTTGAACCTTTCAATAATTCAGACTCATGATTTATCAAGTAAATGTACTCAACATCTACTCAAATCATCTGTGAAGTAAGAACATAACGATATCCACTACACGCCTCAGCACTCATTGGACCGCACACATCAAAATGTATTACTTCCAACAAGTTGCTTTCTAGTTCCATTTTACTGAAAACGAGGCTTTCAGTCATCTTGCCCATGTGGTAAGATTTGCATATCTCAAGTGATTCAAAATCAAGTGAGTCCAAACGATCCATCTGCATGGAGTTTCTTCATGCATATCACCAATAGACATGGTTCGCATGTCTCAAATTTTTTAAAAACGAGTGAGCCCAAAGATCCATCAACATGGAGCTTCTTCATGCGTTTTATACCGATATGACTTATCTGGCAGTGCCACAAGTAGGTGGTACTATCATTACTATCTTATAGCTTTTGGCATGAACATGTGTATCACTAGATCGAGATTCAATAAACCATTCATTTTAGGTGCAAGACCATTGAAGGTATTATTCAAATAAACAGAGTAACCATTATTCTCCTTAAATGAATAACCGTATTGCGATAGACATAATCCAATCACGTCTATGCTCAACGCAAACACCAAATAACAATTATTTAGGTTTAACACCAATCTCGATGGTAGAGGGAGCGTGCGATGCTTGATCATATCAACATTGGAAACACTTCCAACACATATTGTCAGCTCACCTTTAGCTAGTCTCCGTTTATTCCGTAGCTTTTATTTCAAGTTACTAACACTTAGCAACCGAACCGGTATCTAATACCCTGGTGCTACTAGGAGTACTAGTAAAGTACACATCAACACAATGTATATCCAATATACTTCTATCGACCTTGCCAGCCTTCTAATCTACCAAGTATCTAGGGTAATTCTGCTCTAGTGGCTGTTCCCCTTATTACAGAAGCACTTAGTCTCGGGTTTGGGTTCAACCTTAGGTTTCTTCACTAGAGCAGCAGCTGAATTGCCGTTTCATGAAGTATCCCTTCTTGCCCCCTTCTTGAAACTAGTGGTTTCACCAACCATCAACAATTGATGCTCCTTCTTGATTTCTACTTTTGCGGTGTCAGACATCGCGAATATCTCAAGGATCATCATACATGTCCCTGATATATTATAGTTCATCACAAAGCTCTAGCAGCTTGGTGGTAATGACTTCGGAGAACTATCACTATTTCATCCGGAAGATCAACTCCCACTCGATTCAAATGATTGTTGTACTCAGACAATCTAAGCACAAGCTCAACAATTGAGCTTTTCTCCCTTAGTTTGCAGGCTAAGAAAATCGTCGGAGGCCTTATACCTCTTGACGTGGGCACGAGCCTAAAATCCCAATTTTAGCCCTCGAAACATCTCATATGTTTCGCGATGTTTCAAAACGTCTTCGATGCCTCAACTATAAATCGTTTAACTGAACTATCACGTAGTTATCAAAACGTGTATGTCAGATGTTTGCAACATCCACAGACGACGTTCGAGGTTCAGCACACTGAGCGGTGCATTAAGGACATAAGCCTTCTATGAAGCAAATGAGGACTATCCTCAGTTTACGGACCTCGTCCGCATAATTGCTACTATCAACTTTCAACTAAATTTTCTCTAGGAACATATCTAAACAGTAGAACTGAAGCGCGAGCTACGACATAATTTGCAAAATCCTTTTTGACTATGTTCAGGATAAACAAGTTCATCTTATGAACTCCTACTCAGATAGACATCCCTCTAGTCATCTAAATGATTACATGATCCGAGTCAACTAGGCCGTGTCCGTTCATCACGTGAGACGGACTAGTCAACATCGGTGAACATCTTCATGTTGATCGTATCTTCTATACGACTCATGCTCGACCTTTCGGTCTTCTGTGTTCCGAGGCCATGTCTATACACATGCTAGGCTCGTCAAGTCAACCTAAGTGTTTGCATGTGTAAATCTGTCTTACACCCGTTGTATGTGAACGTTTGGATCAAACACCCGATCATCACGTGGTGCATTGAACGAATTGTCGCAACGGTGCACAGTTAGGGGGAACACTTTCTTGAAATTTTAAAGAGGGATCATCTTATTTACTACCGTTGTTCTAAGCAAATAAGATGTATAAACATGATAAACATCACATGCAATCAAATAGTGACATGATATGGCCAATATCATATAGCTCCTTTGGTCTCCATCTTGGGGCTCCATGATCATCTTGTCACCGGCATGACACCATGATCTCCATCATCGTGTCTTCTTGAAGTTGTCTTGTCAACTATTACTTCTACTACTACAGCTAATGGTTAGCAATAAAGTAAAAGTAATTACATGACGTTTATGTTGACACGCAGGTCATAAATAAATAAAGACAACTCCTATGGCTCCTGCCAGTTGTCATATTCATCGACATGCAAGTCGTGATTCCTATTACAAGAACATGATCAATCTCATACATCACATATATCATTCATCACATCCTTTTGGCCATATCACATCACATAGCATACCCTGCAAAAACAAGTTAGACGTCCTCTAATTGTTGTTTGCATGTTTTACGTGGCTGCTATGGGTTTCTAGCAAGGACGTTTCTTACCTACGCAAAACCACAACATGATATGCCAATTGCTATTTACCCTTCATAAGGACCCTGCTCATCGAATCCGATCTGACTAAAGTGGGAGAGACAGACACCCGCCAGCCACCTTATGCAAATAGTGCATGTTTGTCGGTGGAACCGGTCTCACGTAAGCGTACGTGTAAGGTTGGTCCGGGCCGCTTCATCCCACAATGCCGCCGAATCAAGATTGGACTAGTAACTGTAAGCATATTGAACAAAATCAACGCCCACAACTACTTTGTGTTCTACTCGTGCATAGAATCTACGCAATAAACCTAGCTCTGATACCACTGTTGGGGAACGTAGCAGAAATTCAAAATTTTCCTACGTGTCACCAAGATCTATCTATGGAGAAACCAGCAACGAGGGGAAGGAGAGTGCATCTACATACCCTTGTAGATTGCTAAGCGGAAGCGTTCAAGTGAACGGGGTTGATGGAGTCGTACTCGTCGTGATCCAAATCACCGATGACCAAGTGCCGAACAGACGGCACCTCCGCGTTCAACACACGTACAGCCCGGTGACGTCTCCCACGCCTTGATCCAGCAAGGAGAGAGGGAGAGGTTGAGGAAGACTCCATCCAGCAGCAGCACAACGGCATGGTGGTGATGGAGGAGCGTGGCAATCCTGCAGGGCTTCGCCAAGCACCACGGGATATGAGGAGAAAGAGAGGGAGGGCTGCACCAACAGGCAGATATCAGATCACGTGTTATGGGCAGCCCTAGGCCTCACTATATATAGGGGAGAGGGAGGAGGGTGCGCCCCCTCTAGGGTTCCCACCCCTAGGAGGGGCGGCAGCCCTAGATGGGAAAAGGGGGGCGGCCAAGAGGGGGAGAGGGGAGGCGCCCCCTAGGGTGGGCCTTAAGGCCCATCTGGACCTAGGGTTAGCCCCCTCCCACTCTCCCATGTGCCTTGGGTCCTTGTGGGGGGGGGGTGCACCAGCCCACCTGGGGCTGGTCCCGTCCCACGCTTAGCCCACGCAAGCCTCCGTGGTTGGTGGCCCCACTTGGTGGACCCCCGGGACCCTCCCGGTGGTCCCGGTACGTTACCGATAAAACCCGAAACCATTCCGGTGACCAAAACAGGACTTCCCATATATAAATCTTTACCTCCGGACCATTCCGGAACTTCTCGTGACGTCCGGGATCTCATCCGGGACTCCGAACAACATTCGGTAACCACATACAAACTTCCTTTATAACCCTAGCGTCATCGTACCTTAAGTGTGTAGACCCTACGGGTTCGGGAGACATGCAGACATGACCGAGACGTTCTCCGGTCAATAACCAACAGCGGGATCTGGATACCCATGTTGGCTCCCACATGTTCCACGATGATCTCGTCGGATGAACCACGATGTCAAGGACTTAATCAATCCCGTATACAATTCCCTTTGTCCATCGGTACGATACTTGCCCGAGATTCGATCGTCGGTATCCCGATACCTTGTTCAATCTCGTTACCGGCAAGTCTCTTTACTCGTTCCATAACACATCATCCCGTGATCAAATCCTTGATCACATTGTGCACATTATGATGATGTCCTACCGAGTGGGCCCAGAGATACCTCTCCGTCACACGGAGTGACAAATCCCAGTCTCGATTCGTGCCAACCCAACAGAAACTTTTGGAGATACCTGTAATGTACCTTTATAGCCACCCAGTTACGTTGTGACGTTTGGCACACCCAAAGCACTCCTACGGTATCCGGAAGTTGCACAATCTCATGGTCTAAGGAAATGATACTTGACATTAGAAAAGCTTTAGCATACGAACTACACGATCTAGTGCTATGCTTAGGATTGGGTCTTGCCCATCACATCATTCTCCTAATGATGTGATCCCGTTATCAACGACATCCAATGTCCATGGTCAGGAAACCGTAACCATCTATTGATCAACGAGCTAGTCAACTAGAGGCTTACTAGGGACATGGTGTTGTCTATGTATCCACACATGTATCTGAGTTTCCTATCAATACAATTCTAGCATGGATAATAAACGATTATCATGAACAAGGAAATATAATAATAACCAATTTATTATTGCCTCTAGGGCATATTTCCAACACGCGTTTGTGAGGAACCGTGCGACTACGTCCGTTTTGTCTTCTTCATGGACTCATTCTTCTTCCTTGCGGGATCTCAGGCAAGATGACCATACCCTCGAAATCACTTCTATCTTTGCTTGCTAGTTGCTCGCTGTTTTGCTATGCCTATGTTGCGATACCTACCACTTGCTTATCATGCCTCCCATATTGTTGAACCAAGCCTCTAACCCACCTTGTCCTAGCAAAACGTTGTTTGGCTATGTTACCGCTTTGCTCAGCCCCTATTATAGCGTTGTTAGTTGCAGGTGAAGATGAAGTTTGTACCTTGTTGGTACATGGTTATGTTGTTCCTTGTTGAAACATATTTACTTGTTGGGATATCACAATATATCTTATTTAATTAATGCATCTACATACTTGGTAAAGGGTGGAAGGCTCGGCCTTATGCCTGGTGTTTTGTTTCACTCTTGTCGCCCTAGTTTCCGTCATAACGGTGTTATGTTCCCGGATTTTGCGTTCCCTACGGGGTTGGATAATAATGGGAACCCCTTGACAGTTCGCCTTAAATAAAACTCTTCCAGCAATGCCCAACATTGGTTTTACCATTCGCCACCTAGCCTCTTTTTCCCTTGGGTTTCGCGGACTCAAGGGTCATCTTTATTTTACCCCCCCGGGCCAGTGCTCCTCTGAGTGTTGGTCCAAACTAAAGTCCTGTGCAGCGCCCCCTCGGGGAAACTCGAGATTTGGTTTTAGTTGTATGGAGAGCTCATCTGAGTGTGCCCTGAGAACGAGATATGTGCAGCTCCTATCGGGATTTGTCGGCACATTCGGGCGGTGTTGCTGGACTTGTTTTATCATTGTCGAAATGTCTTGTAGAACCGGGATGCCGAGTCTGATCGGAATGTCTCGGGAGAAGGTTTATCCTTCGTTGACCGTGAGAGCTTGTGATGGGCTAAATTGGGACACCCCTGCAGGGATTTGAACTTTCGAAAGCCGTGCCCACGGTTATGGGCAGATGGGAATTTGTTAACGTCCGGTTGTAGAAAACCTGAAGTTGACCTTAATTAAAATACATCAACCGCGTGTGTTACCGTGATGGTCTCTTCTTGGCGGAGTCCGGGAAGTGAACACGGTGTTGGAGTTATGCTTGACGTAGGTTGCTCTAGGATCACTTCTTGATCATAGTTTCTCGATCGTGCTTTGCCTTCTCTTCTCGCTCTCTTTTGCGTATATGTTAGCCACCAAAGATGCTAGTCGCTTGCTGCAGCTCCACCTCATACCTTTACCTTACCCATAAGCTTAAATAGTCTTGATCGCGAGGGTGCGAGATTGCTAAGTCCCCGTGACTCACAGATACTTCCAAAACCAGCTTGCAGGTGTCGATGATGCCATTCCAGGTGACGCAACCAAGCTCAGGAGGAGCCCGATGAAGATCTTGTCTTTTGTGTTGTTTCGTTCTAGTTGATCAGTAGTGGAGCCCAGTTGGGGTTGATCGGGGACCTTGTCGCATTTGGGGTTCTTCTTTTATTTTGGTTCCGTAGTCGGACCTTGATTGTATTTGGATGTTGTAATGCTTTATTCATGTAATTGTGTGAAGTGGCGATTGTAAGCCAACTATGTATCTTTTCCCTTATTGTATTACATGGGTTGTTTGCGAAGATTACCTCACTTGCGACATTGCTTTCAATGCGGTTATGCCTCTAAGTCGTGCTTCGACACATGGGAGATATAGCCGCATCGAGGGCGTTACAGTAGGGACGGCCGGGGGCTGCGTGGTGAGGAGGCGGCCGGAGAATAGCGGCGGCGCCGGCGGCGGGGCAGGGCGGGAGAGAGCGGGTGGAAGCGTTGGGAGCGGAGGGACTACTAGTGTCCCCGAGAGATGGGCCAGGGGGGAGGGCGTGCGTCCAGGCCGTCCGCGCGCGTCCAGGCCGTCCGCGCGCGTCCGTTTCACCCCAAACCGAGCACAAGTTTGGGTCGGAGATGGGTCAAAAACGGACGGAATCCAGACATTTGTCCGTTTGAGGCCGCGCACTAGGTCACGCTATTCGTCTGTTTTACCCCAAACGGACGCGCGCGGACAGGATGGGGTTGCGCGATGAAGTTGGCCTTAGAGGAAGTCTCTTGCTTTAGCCGAGGACCTGAATCTTGACCACCTACATGTTGCATCAGATTATCTCGGTGTTGCCAATGACATCCATCATCGCGTTGGAGGAAGAAACGGTGCCGTCGTCGCGGAAATTGTTGATAGGGGAAACCGTTTTCAGTCTTGTACTTTTACTTTTATTTATGAGCTTAGGAGCTTCAATTAGGAAGCGCACAATTTTACAAAATTTGTTTGTAACTTAGATATAGGGTGTCATGTGTGGCTGGGCTCCCCCTCCCCCCCCCCCCCCCCCCCCCCCGACCAGCTTGTACCTTTGAACGTTAATCAATAATAAATCAATGCGAGATTTCTCAACAAAAAAAAGTAGGCATTGGTAATGATCCGAGATGTATTTCATGTATTTGATCAGTAATTCTAAAAAAAATGTATTTGATCAATAAGATTTGGCTCTAAAAAATGCTAGTAATACTGTAGGAATTTTCGGAAATTTGTATTTGACGCATTCTGCGTCAGGTATGCGTTTGTGGGTGCGATCATGTCTCGCTTCACGTGAGATAGAGTCAGTTCTCGCCTGAAGGAGTTTGCGAATGGGCCGGTCCAACTGGGCGCAACCAGGCGCCTGCCTAAATGAGCCCGGCCAGCGCGGGAGGCCACTAGCTCGTTTTTTTTTCTTTTTTTTTTCATGTTTTTTGTTTTTTGTTTTTGCTTTCTTTTCTTACTATATAAGCATTTTTTTTGTTGACTTGTTTAGTGTTCTTGATTGGGAGTCTCAGTCAAGAGACATAGTGTATAAGAAGAAAAGAGAAAAAAATGAAAACAAAAACTTTGTACGAATCTTCATGTAAGATCAAAGAAATATAGCATCGACAAAGACATAATGAATTCCTAGTCGTCTGAGATTTAACAAAATTGTTCTTGATTCCATAAATTTTGTGTATATGCTGGGGGCGGCGGTAGGACCGGAGCTCTTTTGGAATCATACCGCAACCAAGTCATACCACTAGTATATCTCTTGCTTATTGAAGTTGGTTGTGGTACCTTTGAAGAAACGTTACGTCAGGTGCTTAGGGAGTACCACCATATAAAGTGCTGGAGTACAAGTCAAGCATCATGCTTCATAATCCTGTTGGAAGATATACAATCCTTTTCAGCCCACCACAAGCTACAGCCTATATAGTTAGCAATCACGCTTCATAACCTGCTGCAACCTGATTGGTAACCGAATCCAGGTCCCTTCTTTTCTGCCAACCACAATGTTGTTGAAAGAATCAGCAGCCTGAATGCCAATCGTAGTAGCCTTTGATAGAAGAAAAATACAGGTTTTATAACAAGCGCAAGCCAACTGGGAAAAACTGAAACTGCTCTATGTACCAAGTACACCAACTCAGGATCGTCTTGAAACAGTGATTCAGTTGGCATAACATATAGTACATCAAAAACACGTGCATATCTCAATAGTCAGGAATTTTTCACGTCTTACATTTCAAGCATGGTGACTAATAATAGTAGAATCCAAACCAATAATGTACATATACTCTCGAAGAAAACTCATAATGTACACTGAAAGCCACGCGCACACCAATCATCTCTCACTTTTTTTTACCGCTTCACATTTCCTTCTCTGCAGCACCACACACCACAATCCACAGAGAAAAACCTCTGTCTTCAAACAGTTAGAATCGTCTCAAATCAACCCGGACAGATCATACAGTTTCACGGACTTGAGAGAAAGCAATCTAAACTAGAGAATACAAAAACGGAAAAGATGGCGATCTAGCAATCATAGGTGACAGGGCCTGAAGTTCATCGGATCATATCAGGCAACATGGACATCCTTCAGGGAGGCAGGATCCACCTTCGGAGGATCCGAATGGCGCCTCGCTCTATCCTTCAGCTTATCTGCGGGTGTGACATTTGGTTTCTCTGCGGCTGGGAAGGATAGGCGCTTCTTTATCGATGAGTGGACCAGAGATGCTCTATCAGGGACCTCAAACTTGTCGGTGAATACCATGTGGTACCGAGATTTCGCTCTTGCAGACTTTGTGGACTGCATGTAGCTGGGGAGAGCTGGGGTGCTTGTTAGGCTCGAATCGTCCTGGATAGAGCCTCCACCTGTGCTCAGCCTCCTTGGGCGCTCAGAGCGTATGCTTGTGATGCTCCTCAAGTCATCCTCCCTGTATAGCCAGCTATCTCTTGGGCTTGAAGGTCTGAATTTTCCTGCAACAGAGGGGTTCTTTGATGGCGGGGTTGATGGTGATTGCCGGCTTGGTGGACGGCTCGACTTGCTTGGTGTTGCAGGCCTCTGGATTAAGAGAGCACGGGGCACAAAAGTTCGAGCAGCGTTAGTGCTGGGATTCTTTGTCAGAGCACCGTCTTTATCCTTGTTTGACACCACTCGGTTCTCCCAAGGCCTTGCTGACATCCAGCGTTCCATCCAGCTCCAGCCCCAATTAGGATTCCCTTGGTCTGTGAATGTTGGTGTTACAGTTCGACCAGAATTCTTCCACTGCATGAGATAAAAAAACATGAAATTGGCAATATAATGAGAAATAATACTGCATATGCTGAGCAGAACAATACAATTACAGTAGGTAAAAACAAGGAGCACACAATAGAAGTACAAGACATAGGGGAAACCAAAGAAGTCAGCTTGCCTGATGAGAAAATGCATATGCAAGTGCTCTTTCTCGTCTTAGTGCAGCTTCCTGTTTCATCATTAAGCTGGCCTCGATCTGTTCTTTGGATTGATGGCTATGATCCCAGTCTTCATCAATCTGCCAAGAAAGTTGGATTGTAACATCAGAACTATAACTCAATATGTATAACAAAAGTTTAGTGGTATTAGTTGAGAACATGTATGTTTTTTTACTCTTTCTTCAATGTGAGTGGTATGTTTTTACTGTTTATCATTAATAACTTCTTTTTATGTAAATAGAGCGGAGAACTGTCCGTCAACCAGTTGGCTAGAGGTGCGCATGTGGGTGTGCGCCTATCCCGCCACCCACATTCGAGTGTTGTGCTCCGCAGGGGGTGTCTCATGGTTGTGTCTCTTTATTTTTAAAACCATATGTTTGGGAAAAGAGAAGACGAAGAGCTTTGCAAGGACTTATTCAAAAACGGTGCTCACCTTCATTTTCTCAAGTTCCCTTTGGTGCTTCAACTGGAGCTGCCTTTGAAGAGCCTGTTTTTCCTCCTCCATCTTCACCCTTCTAGAGTAGATTTGGGTTTGAACTCTGGCCATTGTTTGTGTGCAATGCAAGGTGTGGGCAGTTTGGCGTTTCACAGCATTTCCATCAACTAGCGACTTCAGCCTAACAAGTCCTCTCAGTGCACGCAGTGCTCTCCTTGCCTACACAAATATTTTCCAAATTGAGTAACTAATAAATTTATACTATGCAATAAAGAAGAGTTAGCACTTGATGCCACACAAAAACATAACATATATAGGACTCTTCATCCCAAGAAGTACAGTTTAAGAGTTCTACCCTAATAATGGTTCGTGCTATTCTGAATTATTTTTTATTCAGCTGTCATATCATCATTCACATTCTTATGTGTAAGAACATCAAAATCATCAAATGAAAGTATGGTTGAAAATGACCAGCAAAGCACAATCTTGGCTGTATTCCAAATTGGACCAACGACATGATGATAATGATGGATTAAACAACAACTCTCTCTACCAACCAAATCAGGTATCTTAAAGGGTATTAATTCATACCAGGCTGACATCTTACGCATGCCAGTAAAAACTGAAGACAGTGACCCAAAACCAATCGCAGCATATGGTTGCTATTGTATTGCTACCAAGGACAGACATTAATATAGATAGATAACAACAGCAAGCAATAAACATCGCGCAAGTGTAGATTCATTACCAAGTAACCCCTGAAGGCGGTCTGAATCTTGACAGCGGCGAGTTCTTCCTGTGAGCAAACAGGTGTCCTTGATGTGGCTGCGGGGACTGCTGTGAGGCGGACAACCTCAGCAGCGGCCTGGGCAGCGACGGCAGCGGCTTCCGCAGCGACAGCAGAGGCAAGCGCAACAGAGTAGGCATGCTTGTTTTGCTCACTCTCTGTTTCGACTGGCTTGACATCTTTTATCTCATCGGACTGTGGCTGAGGAGGCTGCGTAGGCGGCAACGGCAGCGGCAGCGGCGATGGAGCTACTGGAGTGATGTCTGACACTGTCGAGGTGGGCGGATCAAAGCGCTTTGACTTGCCAAATGGCCATTTCCTCCGGGATTTAGGCTTGTCTGCCTTCTCAGTCTACAGGTGCCAAATGTCAAAATGGTTGAAATGACAAGCTACTGAAGATGAGGGCAGATGCAAAATTGAAGTCAATTGTACATGTAAAGTACAGTATTTTTTATACCTTAGCTTCTTTCCCCTCCGGATCAGAGGAGCTGAACACTCTCCTGACAGCACTGAACCACTTCCCTTTCTTTGCCATATTTGGTGTTCCCTTTCTGCACTTTCTTCTTCACCTTAAAAGTACAGATCAAAGCTTCAGAAGTCAGAACACAGCTGACAGAAGCGGGAAAAATCATCTAAACAAACGATAGAAGGTATAAAAAGGGCAGGAAAATCCAAGGTTTACAGTATAAATCATAGCATATGTGGATCGGGCACAAGAACAGTTGTTCCACCAAAATATTCAGAGATCAAAAGGTTATGATACTGCCGTTCTCTAATGAAGCAGGCTGTGTAAAAATCTGAAAGAAAGGAAGCAGGTTCTGACACCGAAAAGAAAGCTTACTGACAGAAAATCGGCAACGAAATCAGCTATAAACAGCGGAGCTATGAGGCATGTAAGCGGACCTACAATTCCATTTTAACCGAATCAATTAGGAAAAACATAGAACTACTCCAGATAGCAGGCAGAGATTTGATACGATTAGCTACCCAGGACATAATCGTGCGTCATAAATTAGAAAATATGGCAAGAAAGGCATCTCGTGGACGCGGAGATACCCTACTTACTTCCGCGCGTTACCCTTCAACACTCCATCAATCGGTCAGCGAAAATAATAGCAGCAAGAATCAGACACCAACCGAAACAGACTGAATTTAATCCCCCGCATAAACCCTCGCCTCGCCCAACTCCTCCGCAAAAAATCTACTCTGCCGCACCTCAAACTTAACCAGAGCAGAAGAGCGCGACAAGGAAGAAGAAGCAATCAAGCAGCGCGGCCGTGGGGCGCGGCGCCCGAAAAGAAAGCAAGAGATCCGACTTTCACATCGACCGGGAGAAAGAGGCGCGCGAGCTTTCACCTCAAAGGCAAGCAACCGCCGAAAGCCCCGCCCTGCCTGCCCACCTTCGTCCCTCTGAAGCAGCCCGTCGTGGGTGGTGGCGCGACGGGTCAGATCAACCGGAGACCGGGGGAGGCATTGCGGGCGGGCGGGCGGAAAGGAGTGGAAGAAATGGAAAGGGGAGGGGGGAAGGGGCAAGGGGTGGGGAAGTAGCCCACCTCCCGAGCTATACTATTCCTCTTTTACTATGCTCACCTCACCTCACCTCGCCCGTCGTTCGGAGGAAAGCAAAGGCGCCGCCGCTTTTATCGCGGCCCACCGTTCCGCCGAGAAGAGAATTGATTCCCGCCGGTGGGGCCTACGCACACAGCCGCGGGACCACGGCGCGCGGGGGAGCAGGCCGTTGGTGGCGGAGCGTACGGCGGCGAGCCGTTTCGCTCGCTTCACCTCCTCGTCCTGATCTCTTCTGCCCCCTCTGGCGGGTCGCCGTCGCCGTCGCGGTCACGGTCACGGCGTGGCGTCGCGCGCCCCCAGTGCCAGCTGAGACGCGCCGTCCCCTGTCTGTCTGTGGCCTCTTATGGTGGAGGACGGAGAGGAGGCGGCGCATGACGGGTGGGCCCAGCCCCCAGCCGCAGACGTGCTCCCCCGCGCGTGCCATGCGCCAGTGGCCAAACAACCCCAACCCAGAGCCGATACAAGAAACCGCCGCGCGCATGACGTTTTCCTTCCGGCCCGGTTCGCTCCGCCAGGGCCCGCGCGTCAGGGAAGCCCCGTGACACCTGTATCAGGCGTGGCCCGCCTGTAATAGATAGCTCGACCCACGCAAACGGTCACTTTTCTCGAGCTGGATCCATCGCCTCCGTTTCGTTCGGTTTTAACCCCGCGTGTTAATGGGGTGTTTATTATTACGCCTGATCACGCAAACGCCCCGTCCAGCAAAGGCCTTCTATGCCCGGCTGTTTCCTCGCCAGCTTTTGCACTACGTAGTAACTCGTGTGCACCTGTCAAAAGAAAATAGTAACTCGTGTGCAGACTGTAAAGCGCTGCTCTTCCCGCGGCCGTTTCGCTCCGTCTTTGGCTCTTCTTTTCGCCGTCTTGCTCCGCGGGGCGGATCGGAGGCGTGGCGTTGCCGCGATGGCGCAATATGATACTCCATCAAGAGCAAGCGGATCGGGACGGTTATAAAAGCGTTGGTGTCAGCGGGATGATGAGGCGATGAGATGAGATGAGATCCGTCCGCCACCTGCTACAATTGTTTGCTCCTTGTTTGTTTATGCCTGTGCTGTGCGCCAGCCTTTCGTGCGGTGTCCTGGATCTTGGCGGGGGCCGCACTGCACTGCACTGCGCCGCGCCGCGCCGGAGAGTGGAGTGGAGAGGAGCGGCCAGCGGGCATGGCCTTTTTTGCTGCTCCAGCACATGCAGCACGCCAGTGGATCGGGCAGGCGCGCGACCGGCTTTACCCCACGGCCCCGGAGCCCCCCCTTTTTTTTCTTCCTTCCCTTCTCGCGGGCCGTACCTGCACACTGCACCTACCACCAACGGCGCTGCCTGCCCCGATTGCACCTTTCAGAAAGAAAAAGCTTTCGAATGACAGAGCCATAGTGCTACTCTACCAGTCTGCTACTGATAGCCTAGCACAGCAGTAGCACTGTATACTCGCCTTTCTATCCTCGTCGCCACGCCGAGGTGAAAAATGCGCTTCCGTCGCCGCGTGCTCGTGACCTATGTAACTTTACCGCCGGTGGCTACTCGCCACTGCTAGTGCTGTGTATCCATGTACCCACGGGTCGTCTTGAATAGTCCAGGAGGAGGAGTACTTGCGTATTCAGTGGCCACACATGTATCCGTCGTCTTGAATACTTCGAGATACGATGCTGTACCGTCGCAACTCGCAACGCAAGTGGCCGGTCGCCGATCGGGAGCCGTTGGCGTAGAATCTTGGCGGTATAATGGCGACCCTGTACCACGGCAAGCGTATTATCTGGAGTGCTGGTGCCGTAGTGAACGGAGTCGTATTGATGCCTGGTACACGTGAGCCTGTGACTCATCCATTCCATTCCATTCTCGGGGGAGCTACGGATAGTGCCTGCTGCTGCTAATCACTTGTGCGATGATGGTTCGTCGGCGCTGATGATTGATTGGCCAGATCCCGGAGCCGCTACGGCGTCCTTGAATCGTAAGTAAATAAAAAAAATCAGAATGGAGTGGGGGTAAAGCTAGCCTTGGAGTAACATGGACTGTGTAACATTGATTATTCCCACGGTGGGGGTTGGATCATCGTAATGTGAGCTTCATTAGGCTATGAGTAGTAGTAGTAGAGAGGAGATAGACCTCACGAGGGGGGATATAGTGCAGGAGTATCACGCAGCCATCAGCACCGAAACCATTTCACCAGGATAACAAAGTTCATTTGTGCGGGGAACCAAGGAATCGTATAGGGAATAGTCGGTCCGTGCCACTACCGAAATTGCATATTCGAATTCTGCCGTTCAAATTTGAATATTTCGTTATATGCCCATGCGAGTGCGGGGCCAGCACCGAAGTCCACGCCTCCCCACCCGCAGCAGCAACATCGCCGAGAGAGAGGCGGACATCAAGGCAGAGGACGAGGAGCACGCGTGAATAGAGGCTGCCACGTGGGTCTATGCTTTGGTTTGCTGGCCGCAGGCTCGTGAGAACGCCAAGATGGTGGAGATCGAGGCCTGGGAAGCTGCCTTGGAGGCGCCAGGCCTTCACGAGTCACTCCTACGTCTAGCTTGTAAGTACATCGATCAGGTGGCCGCCACCGCATTGCTCGAGTCATGGTGGGCACCGGATGATGAGAGCGTTGTCGTGACGCTCGGCGCAAAAAATGCGTCGGGCATCATGGCAGAGTTGTCTTAGTCGCCGCCACACTGGAGCACGGGCGCGTAGGGAGCCCACACACTCACTTGCGCAGGGACCCCACACCTGATGACCCGACACACTTGCAATGAAAATCATTTGCCTTTTCTTTATTCAAGTGTGACTCAGGCATGAAGATCACACTTGCTCCCACATGCCCTAGGAGCTCCAAGAGCTCACGTACTGTGGTGGCCGAGAGAACGCCATGACAAATTCCAACTTATGAGTTCCATGATTCCTGGCCAGCCCTTGGTTCAGAGCGGCAAGACAAGCAAAACAAGCGTACGTCCAAACCCTAACTCACATGGAGCATAGTGGACGGAGAGCAGGGCTACATGGACCTCGACGAGTAATCAGCCAACACTGAGGGATAGGAAACCTGTCGCTGCTGAAACCATCTCCTAGACAGAAAGATGATCTCTGCTGAAGCAAGCGCCGGGGCAAAAAAAACTTGAACGAGCTCAAGATCAACTCTAGATCCTCCGGTTAGTAGCCAAATTCAATTTTCACCGTCGCCAAGGTAACCATACGCATTAAAGCAACCAAAGAAGCCCTCATGGTGTAGAAGTAATACTGGAAGAGACAATATATGTCAGCACTTCCGCCAAGAGGCGAACAACAGTCAGCAATGCTACACATATCTGAATGGATAGTACGGGATCAACGGAGAGCCCTACTTGAGATATTTTGATCGGATCAAATTAGGTGGAGGTGCCTGCCGCGGCTGAAATTCGGGGGAGGGTGCGCAAAGATTAGTTAGAAGGAGATTCCATAAAGCCGCCGAAAATGCTCGTGCGTTTAGAATTATTGGAGAACAGCGACCCGCCAAACCTAATCCACCTCCATCTCCGTCCTGTGCTAGTAATCTTCCTCAGAGGAAAAGTAGTTTCTGCTAGCTCGTCTAAAAAGTGGTTCGTTAAAGCACAATAGTTTCCCCCTTTTGAACACTTTGTCTTTTTTTGCTTCTATAGCAAATCGGTATCTTCCCACCAATATGAGATCCCACATAAGAAACATGAACCCTGGAGTTGGGGTGTTTATTCTCACACGATCATGCATGCACATGGTGGAGGGTCAATCCTTGTGAAGGTGGGTGACGGTCTCCGTAGACGTATCGAGTTGTGTGGCCAACCATGATTGTCAAGTATGTCGTAGTCTGGATTCTTCCGTGGAGCACTAACCAGGAGAACTTGCATATTGGCTCGGCATGCACCGACCACATCTTGGCCGAAGAGAACCTTGGGAAGGATCCGTGGAATTGTGTTGCATATGAATGTTGATGAATACATACCATTTGATGTCCAATTCGAAGATATGTGGTCTTCCTGTTCAGCAACGATGTTTACATGAGACCAAAAAAGTGCCCACGGGCTGCACTTGCAGAGCTGAGCTAGGGTGTGCAGATGGCCCACCACCTAAATCTAGTTGTCATCATACATCTCCTACATAACCTTCTTGTGTTGTTCTTGAAAATAACCATCCTATGCTTCGTGGTAGTGATATTGTACACCTCCAGAGCGTGTAAGACTTTAGCAGTGGATAATCGAGACCCACTGCCTATCATTTCATAGTCGAATTGTGCTATATTTTCCGTGTTTGGCAATTTCTGCCTTTATTTCAAAAGTGTCACGTTACTTATTTGTTCCGCTGCAGCATGTATCAAATTTTCTCATTATGTACCGCTGCAGTAAATGCAATCTAAAACAAGTGTGCTTTTACTTGGGGAAAATATCTGGTGCTACGAGAGCACCTAAATTTAGGTGCTCCAGGAGCTTCTCAGCCATTGGATCTAAAATCCAAAGGTCAAGAAGAGAGCTCGCGTTTTTATTCAAAAAACACCCCTAGAAATCTGTTATTACAACTAGATCCAGCGCATCCGTAGATGACCGTTGGATTTCAGATCCAATGGCCGAGAAGCTCCGGAAACACCTAAACTTAGGTGCTCCCGTAGCACTTGATATTTCCCCCTCTTATTTGTAGGTACACGAAGAAACATTATGATACACTTTGGAAAACAAACACAACGATATATTATGTTACACTTTGAAATAAGACAAATTTTGACTCAGGCACCCAAAAAAGTAGGATGAATCTCATGGTGGTGGCAAACGGTGCATCACACACCAAATACCCCGTGTATACTTGAAAATCACTCGCCCCTGCGTAGTCGCACGGTATTAGATTTCTAAATAGCATGTTCTAACTTTTTACAGTTCGCCCCCGGATGGATTGACTCTTCAGATCACCATACACCGCGTATGATACATTTATGAGCAATTCACATGTTCATAAGTTCAGGTCAGTAGATCATTCCATGCAAAAAAAAAAAGAGGTCTGTACGTAGATCATACCGTGGTGTCGGCCCGGAGGACAAGACGACCAGTTTGCCTCCGACGACCAAGCATATGCAGCGTGTCCAACTCCAACCGTCACACTCATCACATCACGTACGCAAAACGGCAGCGCGTTCAAGAATCCAGATGGCGGGTGGTCGGCGGGGCACAGAAGAAGCAGCCAAGTCTACCTGCGTACGCACGCGATTCCCTGAGAGGCTGTGACGCGACTAGGAACTGTTCGGCTCATGCATGGGCTGGCGCCACGCTCCACATGGATGGGTCCTGGTCATGCGGCCGTCTGGCAGGGCGCTGACCGGCATGGTGGGGGCAGGGCAGCATGTCGACGACCGAGCATCGATCACCACCAGCGTCGCATACATTGGTTCCTCTCCATCTTCTGCCGCCGCTCCTGCTCCTGCCGCTGCTGGCGCGGGGCCATCGGAGCGCGGCTAAATTTCGTGTTTTAATATTTTTTTCAAACCTATTCGAGATCTGACTTTAATTTTTTTTTAAGATCTGATTCTTTTGCTACCACCAAAGACCATGACGGGAGGGTATAACAGCCTACCGCCAAGAAACCTGACGATAGGGTTGCATGCCCTACCGTCAAAACCCGCCTAAGTATTGAACATAGTGTGTGCTCGTGCCTACCGTCAAGCACCTTGGCAGTAGGGTTGTGCAGGCTACCGTCAGCCCTTTGGCGGCAGGCTGTTAGATCCTAGCGTCATGGACTCTGGCGTTAGCAAAATGGTGAGATCTTGAATTTTTTTCAACTTAACATCATATCTTAAATAGGTTTCGAAAAAAGGTCAAAACACGAAATTTGGCCTCGGAGCGCTAGCCTTGCAGTACCGGCAGTAGCATCAGTGTATCACCGACTGCAGTCATCAATCAGTCCAGCCAGCCAAGGGACAAGCCAGAGCACTTGAGCGTGGTTCAGCTGCGATCCTGCCGAGTGGACGAACGCATGAATGAAGGAGTGATGATGATTGTTGATTTGGCCACGGAGAGCGTGGTGATCGGTGCGTTGATGAATGAAGAATGATCATTCATCATTGTGCGTTTGATTTTGATCAGGTGACGAGAGACCGAGGCACCGAGCGCTGCTTTTCTTTTACATGGACCGAGGCACTGATTGGTAATCATGAATTGCTACATATTTTTTTAAGATTAACATGAATTGCTACATGTCAAAGGCGGGCTGAGCTGTCGGGGAATAGCGAGATGGGTGCTCCTATTTGGAGCGAATACTATTTCTTGTATCAAGCAGTACCAAACACCGGGCTAGCGTCGAGATTCTGATCAAGTAGTAGGGCGGGATGCACTTGAGGTGAAATGAGCCCACAGGTTTTGTTTTTATTCCTTGTTCTTCCGGGATGTTTCTTTTCTTTTTCCTTCTTCTTTTTTGTTTGCTCATTTGTTTCTTTGATTTTATTTTTCATCTACATTTTGCTTTTGGTATATTTTGTTTCCTTTTTGGGGTTTATTTTGTTGGTTTTCTTTCTTTCTTTTGGTTTTCATTATAAATTTTTTGTATATGTCAACAACATTTTTCCAATACATGTTTCACATTTTTCCAATATATATTTAACATTTTTATAAAACATATTAAATATTTTTCTATACATACTTCTAACATTTTATAAATGCATGATTACATTTTCCAAATACAATAATAACATTTTTTGTATACACGGTCAGCATTTTACCTATACGCACTTTAAAAAAAATTCACATGTTTGATTAATTTTTTAAAATACAACACTAACATTTTTCTAATACATGGTCAACATTTTTTTCTATGAACATTTAACATTTTTAAGATGCTTTATCGATATTTTTCAAATGCAAAATAAACATTTTTTTGAATGCATGGTCAACATTTTTTCTATACATATTTAACAGTTTTAAATGCTTAATTAACAATTTTTAAATGCTTAATTAACATTTTTCAAAATACTTGCTCAGTTTTTTAAATGTTTCATTAATTTTTTTATATACATGATCAAAAGATTTCATCATTTTTTTCATACATGGTCAACATTTTTTTATACACATTCAATATTTTCGAATTGCTTCATTAATATTTTTTTCAAATACTTGTTTAACATATTTTAAATACATGATCAAATTTTTTGACACTCATTGTATATTTTGTATATATTTTTCGTATACATGGTCAACATTTTTATATACACATTTAACATTTTTGGAATCCATGATTAACATTTTTTAAAACATTATGAAAGGTCTATTTTTTAAGACCAAGGCTTCCCATCTTTTTGGATGGGCGACTCAAGGCGCTTTAAAAAATCATTATTAATAATATTCGTGCGTGTGAAAGAGTGACAACATCATTGATCCAGTCTAATTGAGCCTCTTTACCGAACTCTTTGAAGTATTTCTTCGAGCAGAGATTGAAGCCGTGAAGAAGGTGTTTTCAAGATATTTCATTGTAATTCTTAGTCATAAGAGTTATTTTGTATTTTCCTGGATCTTAGGTCCAAATCAGGGTACCTATAATTGTTATGAGTATGAAGAAAGTTACATGTGTTTCAAAAAATAGACTATGCCTCGCTGCAAGCGACATAGAGTCAGCTTTGAGTTTTTTAAAAAAGTTCACTAGATAAAAGGTAAAAAATATTCTATTTCAAAATTAAAAAAAGGTTTCTTCACACCAAAAATGCTCGTGAATACAGAAAAAAGTTTGTGAATTAAAAAAATCACATATTCAAAAAAGTTTGTCAATTGTGAACAGGTTCATGAACAAAAAGTTCTCAAATTTAAGGAAAAGTTCATGGATTTTAAAAAATGGTCATGAATCTGAAAAATCTTTTTGAATTTGTGAAAATTTTTTCTTTTGAAAAAAGCGAAGAAAAAACCAAAAAATTCAAGAGTTTGTAAAAAGGTTCGAAAATTTAAAAAATCATCAAAAAAAGAAAACAAAAAAAAGCAAACAGGAAACCGGCAAAAGAACTGGAAGCTTCTAGAAACTTCATAAAATCAGCTGGAAAATTCTAGAAGCTTTACAAAACTGGCTGGTGGAACACACGTGAGACCAAGAATGCGCCTGCACGGACCCATTAAGATGGACGGGAATTTGGAAGCGAGCGTTGTGTACCCGAACCGTTGCCAAGGTAACTCCTCCACCTTCTCTGGTTGACAAATGTCACACTGGATATGCGCCACTTATCGCAATGTGGAAGTTTTTTTTTTCGCATATTTGTTTTTTTAAACATTTTATCTCTTGAACGATGAGTCCAAGTATAGAACAGTTTTCACGATAGATTTCTGACGTCGAGATCTTCGAAACTATATCTCATGTTAGTAGGTTTCGATGAACTCAATTTATGAAAAAACCCAAATAAATATCCAAAAAATGCAAAAAAGAAAACAAAACAAAGTAAACAGTTCGTGCAATAAACGAATACCGAAAAAAGCAGATGTTTTTTTGGCCCAAATGCACCGTTTTTCACATGTTTTTTGGCAGCACAAATTGTGTTTTCCTGTAACATCCCAAATTTTCATTTTGTAATGTTCTAGACTAGATCATCATTGCATATCATATTTATTGCATTTTGGTTGATCCTATAAATTTCACGCAACTTAAGGATCCTCGGAAAGAGTTGGGGATTTCGTTATTTTCACATTTGAGTTGTCTCAAATTTTGAAAATAGGATTTTTTGATTTTATTTATTTTATCTTCAATCATTTCTATTACAAAAATATGAGAGAGGGAATAAAATGATTTTCCCAAAATAAAGAAATATTGAGTATTTAATAAAAAAATCAATTAAGATTTTATTTGTTTTTATTTGCTATTTTATTTGAATTTAGGAAAAATGCACGTTTTTCAAAATTGCATTTAGGCCCCAAATAAATGTTCATCTTGTGCGGCTTGACTTTAGAAGCGGGGAAATTTTATTTCGGAATTTTTGGAGTCCGTTTAGTGTTCCTTTTATTTTTTTCCTGAACGTAACTTTATAAAAAAAACGCAACCGACCTACGGGCCGTGTCCGACCCGGACACTAGGCCCGTCCGGCTTTATAAGCCGGGGAGGCCCAGCCGGACCCCCCCAAACCCTAGCCGCCCTAGCCTCGCGCCGCCGCCGCCGCCCCTCGCCCCGCGCCGCCCCGCCGCCGCCTCGCCGCCGTTCGCCGGACCGCCGGAGGTAGTTTTTTTCTTTTCGCCCCCGTTTTTTTTGAAAAGGTTTTGTTCGTTTTTTTAGTTTCGGTTTTTTAAATAGATCAGTTTTTCCGGTTTATTTAGATAGTGAGCGTTCGCCCGTTCGTTCGTTTTAACGAACGTTCGTCGTTTTTCTTTTTCTCGAAATAAATCCACGATTTTTTTGATCGCGATCTCTGATCCGATTTTCGTTTTAGTCTAACTTTTCGCTCGTTTATCGGAATCATGCGATTCAAGCGCCTGGAATTTCATCTCAAAACTCTCTTTCAGTTTAACCAACTTAAACATGTTTTTGCCACTGTAAAAATTGCCCTAGATCTAGAATAGTAAACGAAGCCTGTTTCTTTTGCCGTTTGTCTTTTGTTGCTTCGTTCGATTTGATTCTTTTTGCCAACCGGAGTTCTTAAGTTGAATTTTCTGGTTAGATCTCTTATTTGAGTTTTACCCGTGCATTAGTTGAGTACTTATTGTATACTTGTTTGTTTGCGATAGAGTACCCGGAGTGCGCCGCTTGTTACTTCGAATCGCTAGGTTTCCCGGATCATCAGCAAGGCAAGTAACACTTTGATCATACCTCCTACTACCGAGTTTTATTGCATTAGACCAATCCTCACACATCACATGATTATGATCTAATTAAAATTGTGGGTTCGGGAAGTAGTTGAGGTAGTACCTATTACCTGTTTATTATCAAACCTTTGGGAGTTATTTCTACGTTTGCTTATTATGCCATGCTATGCTAGTAGACGTGGATTGGGTGAGTGTATCCATGATAGATATGAGATTGTTAATTAATGGTTTATTTAAGGTGGCAACTTAAACACATATCTGGGTGGATTGAGGTACCTGGGTATTCCAGGATTGCCTGTTTTTTTTTCGGACCGCCACCCAGGCTCAAAGGGATCATGAGATTGTTCATGCTAGAAACTTTCGTGTGTAGCCACAAGCTATTATGGGCTCTAGCATAGTTGACTAAGTCGTGCGAACTCTTATAGTGGTAGACTAGCAGATGTAGGGGATGTAGGTGGTACGGTCTATCCATCGTAAGGTGTTAGCGCTTCTGAAAGACTATGTCTCGGTCATCCGTTTCTCAAACACCGTGTAGTGCGAAAAATCCAACGGAGGAGATCGAGACTTATGAGGAAAAGTGCGCAAACCTCTGCGGAGTGTATAAACTAATCATGGTTAGCCGTGTCCCCGGTTATGGACATGTTGAGTATCTAGTACCTGGATTATCATGTGAATCTCAACATGTTACTATAAAATTAATTTTGATGGTTTGTTTAATGATGATGCTTAATTGGGATTGAGAATAACAACCAACATGATAGTTAAATAAATTTATTCCTTTGCAGTAGGGAAAAATTGGCTTTACGCAAAACTGTAACCATAGAGCCTTCCACCGGCCAAATATGCATATAGAATAGCTGTTTCATTCCATTATTCTCTATGTGCTACCTTGCCAGCATATTCCATGTGCTGACCCGTTTCGGGCTGCAACGTTAATGTTGCAGACTTTTCAGACGATGATTAAGGAGTTTTAGGTCGTGGTTCTATACTCAGTGATGCCGTTGGAGTTGATGGACTCACTTATCTTCCAAGCCTTCCGATGTTATCGTTATTAGATGGCCTTAAGCCATATTTATTGTAATAAGTTCTCTTTTGAGACACTCGATGTAATAAGTGTGTGATTGCTACTCTGTTATAAATCCTTCAAGTACTGTGTGGTGTCAGCATTACTGATCCAGGGATGACACCGGAGCACAGAGATTGGACCATTTGAGGTCTGGTCGCTACAAGATGGTATCAGAGCACACACTGACTGTAGGACACGACCACTAAGCTAAAGACCTAGATCACTACTCACTCTCTTCTCTTTCTGACTTCTCATCTTTTCTATTCGTTTAGGATGGCGGATGCAAGGAACAAGTTCACTCAACCGGATGAAGATACACCTTTTGGACGTCATTTGAAGGAAGACATTAGATATCTGAACATAGGAATACCAAGCTTCACCGGCACCTACAACGCCACTTTACCTGAAGAAGAGCGTTGGATGATTCAAGTTCAAGTTTCAAGAAGGACGTTCATGCCAGTCACTGAGCCCATAGAGTTTTCTTTTGATGCACCAACATGGAGTCTAGGAAAGAGCATGGCAGCTCACATTGCCATGGGACGCATTAGAGAAGTCTACCGCAATGATCTCAAGGATACTATCTACCAGATTTGTGGCCAGCACTGGGAGATGATCAGCACCAGAAAGGATAGATCAGTCGCAGCTTTTATCCAGGAGTTAAACCAACACATTCGACGTCAGGAGAACCAGATGTGCATCGACATGATAGACCTGAAGAAGGCAAAGACAAGGATCAAGGAACCGGAGGAAGAACTCAAGGCTACACGTGAAGATTATGAAGAAGAAATTGAAGTATTAGTAGAGAAGAATGACGATCTGATCAAGAAGATCAGAATATTTATGGGAGGCCCTACACCGGTAGAAGAAGACGAAGAACCCAATGAGATTCGCCCAGAAGACTACATCATCATCGACGACACCGACTCGGATTCGGATGATAGCGATGATGACTACGTGGATGAAGCTGGAGCAGATATCATGGAGTCCGCAACCGAAGAATATTTCTAGTAGACCACCTCATCAGTAGTAGTAGTCCACCATGTAAATATTATAGTCCGAACACTTTTGCGATAGTTAGATCGATTTTATGCCCTTGTTCGATTGAATGAATGAAGTGAATTGTTTGCTTTTGCCTCATGTGCATATGGGTAGTGTTTTCTCTTTAGACCCCCTCTATTCTTAAATCTCATCTTTTCTAAACCCTCAGATGCCTCCGAGACGTGACCCCGGATTTACCTTCTCACCAGAGCTCACCCAGTTGATCCAGCAGCAGAACACATTGATGCAGTTACTAGTCCAGAATCAGAATCAAGGGAACAACAAAAACAACCCACCACCACCACCTGTTGATCACTTAGCCCATTTTCTTAGGCTGAATCCGCCGCTGTTTTCCAGTAGCATCGAGCCGATAGTAGCAGATGATTGGCTCCGCAAGACAGCTAGAGAGTTGACCACAGCAGGATGCACGGATGCGGAGAAGGTGAAGTTTGCCGCACATCAGCTTGAAGGACCCGCAGCATCCTGATGGGAGAATTTCACAGCCACTTTCCCTGTCGACACTGTCACGTGGGACCAGTTTTAGCAGGCTTTTCGAACTGCCCATGTTTCAGCAGGAGCTATGGCCATGAAGAGGCGAGAGTTTCGCAACTTGTGCCAAGGAGGACGGACAATTGGCCAGTATGTGGAGGACTTTAGTAAATTAGCACGTTATGCCCCAGATGACGTTGCTATGGATGCAGCTAAGCAGGAGAAGTTTTTGGAAGGACTGAATGATGAGTTGAGCATGCAGTTGATGGTAGCCACCTTCAACAACTACCAGGAGTTGGTAGATCGTGCTCTTATGATTGAAGGGAAGCAGCAGCAAATTGAGAATCGCAAGAGGAAGTATGGACAAGGGAAGCACGCTTCAGGAGCTCAGCAGAAGCCACGTTTTACCCCTAGACCGGGAGAACATTTTCAGTATACCCATGGAGGAGGTAGCTCATACCATCACAATGGCCCCAAGACTGGTAATGGGAATGGAGGAAGCAACGGCCAGAACCACACCAACCCATCGACCCCAGCCAAGAAAGACTTGAGCCAAGTCACTTGCTTTAAGTGCCAGAAGACCGGACATTATGCCTACAAATGTCCTGAATCATAGAATGGAAATGGCAATGGAAGCTCTGGGAAGAAGCCGAACCCTTTCAACAGGGGACAGGTGAACCACATTAATGTGAAGGAGGTTGAAGAGAAGCCGGATGCAGTAATCGGTAAGTTCTTGGTTAAGTCATTTACTGCACTCGTTCTTTTCGATACTGGTGCATCGTATTCATACATATCAAGGGGATTTGTGGATAAGTATAAACTGCCAACCCAAGCCCTTAGGTCACCCATGCTAGTAACCTCGTCTGGAGCAGAATATATGGCTAGTCTATGGTGTGATCGGTTACCATTAAGGATTGGTAACTACATATTTCCATCAGACCTAATAGTGTTGGAATCTCAAGGATTGGATGTGATATTAGGCATGGATTGGTTGCCAAAGTATGAAGGGAATATTGAATGTGCCAGTAAGTCGATCTTTCTTACCACCCCAGAAGGGAGAAGGATCAAGTATGTATCCCCACATGTGCCGAGGAGGACCCAAGTAAATTGTTTAACATGAGTTGTGCTGGAGGAAGTACCAGTAGTGAAGGATTTCCCCGATGTATTTCCAGAAGAGTTTCCAGGCATGGCACCGGATAGAGATATTGAGTTTTTGATTGAGCGTTTGCCAAGCACAGGGCCAATATCAAAGAGACCATATAGGATGCCCGCAAAGGATTTGGTGGAAATCAAGAAGCAGATTAAGGAGTTACTGGATAAAGGATATATTCGCCCAAGTTCATCGCCTTGGGGATCGCCAGTACTTCTAGTAGAAAAGAAGGATGGATCGTTAAGGATGGTTGTTGATTATCGAGGATTGAATGAAGTAACCATCAAGAACAAGTACCCACTACCGATGATCAATGAACTATTTGATCGATTGCAAGGAGCTAAGGTATTTTCCAAGATCGATCTGCGATCAGGATACCACCAGTTGAAGATTCGGGAACAGGATATACCTAAGACGGCTTTTACCACCAGGTATGGGCTGTACGAGTATACCATTATGTCATTTGGTCTGACTAACGCACCTGCATATTTTATGAACATGATGAACAAAGTGTTTATGGAGTTCTTGGATAAGTTCGTCGTAGTGTTCATTGATGATATCCTGGTTTACTCGAAGAATGAAGAGGAGCATAAGGAGCATTTGCGTTTGGTTCTTGGAAAGCTCAGAGAACATAAGTTATATGCCAAGTTTAGCAAATGTGAGTTTTGGTTGAAAGAAGTTGGATTTCTCGGACACGTTATATCCGGAGAAGGTATAGCAATAGATCCCACTAAAGTTGATACCGTGACCAAGTGGGAAGCACCAACCACAGTTGGAGAGATCCGGAGTTTTCTTGGACTCGCAGGATACTACCGGAGGTTTATTGAGAATTTCTCAAAGATTGCGAAGCCTATGATGGAGTTGTTGAAGAAGGATACCAAGTTCATATGGACTGAGGAATGTGAGGCTAGTTTTCAGGAGTTGAAGAAACGTTTGGTTACCTCACCAGTGTTGATTTTACCGGATTAGACCAAGGATTATGAGGTGTATTGTGACGCTTCACGTCGAGGACTTGGAGCAGTGCTTATGCAGGAAGGAAGAGTTGTTTCATATGCCTCCCGACAGCTTAAGCCTCATGAGTCGAATTATGCTACGCATGATTTGGAGTTAGCAGCCATAGTGCATGCATTGAAAACTTGGAGACATTTTCTGATTGGAAACCATTGCGAGGTGTACACGGATCACAAGAGCTTGAAGTATATTTTCACACAGAAGGAGTTGAATCTCAGACAAAGGAGATGGTTGGAGCTCATCAAGGATTATGATATGAGATTGCATTATCACCCTGGAAAGGCTAATGTAGTAGCTGACGCGTTAAGCCGTAAGAGCCATGTCAACACCTTAATGACGAGAGATTTACCAAGGGAGTTAGCCGAAAATCTTCAAGAGCTATGTTTGGAAATAGTCCCGAGAGACTACGTAGCAGCATTGGAGATTCAGTCTACTTTGATGGATAAGATCAGAGAAGCTCAAAGGACTGACAAGGAGATTGCTTCTATTAAGGAGAAAATGAGCAAAGGAAAAGCTAAGGGATTTCGTGAGGATGAGCACGACACCCTATGGTTTGAAAACCGTGTTTATGTGCCAAATGATCCGGAGATCAGAAAGTTAATTTTACAAGAGGCCCATGATTCACCGTATTCGATTCACCCAGGAAATATCAGGATGTATTTGGATTTGAAGGATATTTTCTGGTGGACTGGAATGAAGAAGGATATTGCGGAGTATGTAGCAGTTTGTGATGTATGTCAGAGAGTGAAGGCAGAGCATCAGAAGCCAGCAAGATTGCTACTACCATTGCCGATACCCGAATGGAAGTGGGATAAGCTAGGCATGGATTTTATTACATGATTGCCCAGAACACGTTCAGGCTATGACTCGATATGGGTTGTAGTCGATCGTTTGACAAAAGTAGCTCATTTCATTCCAGTGAAGACTACCTATACCAGTGCAAAGTTGGAAAAGATATACATGACCAGGATCATATGTCTGCATGGAGTTCCAAGGAGCACTGTATCGGACAGAGGAACCCAGTTTATCTCAAAGTTCTGGAATCAGTTGCATGAGACTTTGGGAACTAGACTGGAGTTTAGCACAACTTTTCATCCGCAGACAGATGGACAGACTGAGAGAGTCAATCAGATTTTGAAGGATATGTTAAGAGCTTGTGCGCTAGATTACGGATCTAGTTGGGACGAGAATTTTCCATATGCAAAGTTCTCTTACAACAACAGCTATCAATCCAGTTTGAAGATGACCCCTTTCAAAGTCTTGTACGGAAGGAGGTGCAGGACCCCATTGTCCTGGGATGAAGTTGCAGATCGCCAGTTGTTTGGACCGGATCTGATAAAGGAATCTGAACAGAAAGTGAAATTAATTCGCGACAGGCTGAAGGTAGCTCAATCCAGGCAGAAGAGTTATGCAAATTCTTAACGCAAGGAGACAGTTTACAAAGTCGGAGACCGAGTTTATCTTCAAGTATCACCACTTCGAGGAGTTAAGCGTTTTGGAGTTAAGGGAAAGTTAGCGCCACGTTTTGTAGGCCCATACAAAGTTTTGGAGCGTATGGGAGAAGTTGCCTATAAGTTGGAATTGCCCGAAGGATTGTTAGGAGTTCACGACGTGTTCCATGTATCCCAGTTGAAGAAGTACCGTGCAGAGATGGCTGAAATACCACTGAGAGATACGGTACCACTGGAAGTGATTCAGTTGGACAGTGATTTAACCTATGAGGAGAAACCAGTTAAGATTCTAGAGTATGCCACTCGAGTCACCCGCAGCAAGGTTATCAAGTTTTGCAAGGTTCAGTGGAGCCACCATACGGAGGATGAAGCCACCTGGGAGTGAGAGGAAGATTTGCTGAAAGACCACCCTCACCTATTTTCTAGCCAACCCGAATCTCGAGGGTGAGATTCATCTTAAGGGGGGTAGGTTTGTAACATTCCAAATCACTAGATCATCATTGCATATCATATTTATTGCATTTTGGTTGATCCTAGAAATTTCAAGCAACTCAAGGATCCTCGGAGAGAGTTGGGGATTTCGTTATTTTCACATTTGAGTTGTCTCAAATTTTGAAAATAGGATCTTTTGATTTTATTTATTTTATCTTCAATCATTTCTATTACAAAAATATGAGAGAGGGAATAAAATGACTTTCCAAAAATAAAGAAATATTGAGGATTTAATAAAAAAATCAATTAAGATTTTATTTGGTTTTATTTGCTATTTTATTTGAATTTAGGAAAAATGCGTGTTTTTCAAAATTGCATTTAGGACCCAAATAAATGTTATCCTATGCGGCTTGATTTTAGAAGCCGGGGAAATTTTATTTCGGGATTTTTGGAGTCCGTTTAGTATTCCTTTTGTTTTTTTTTCTGAGCGTAACTTTATAAAAAACGCAACCGACCTATGGGCCGTGTCCGACCCACACACTAGGCCCGTCCGACTTTATAAGCCGGGGAGGCCCAGCCGGACCCCCCAAACCCTAGCCGCCCTAGCCCCGCACCGCCGCCGCCTTTGCCGCCGCCGCCGCCCCTCGCCCCGCGCCGCCCCGCCGCCGCCGCCGTTCGCCGGACCGCCAGAGGTACTTTTTTTTTCTTTTCGCCCCGGTTTTTTTTCGAAAAACCGTTCGGTTTTTCCGACGGTTTTGTTCGTTTTTTCAGTTTCGGTTTTTTAAATAGATCGGCTTTTCCGGTTTATTTAAATAGTGAGCATTCGCCCGTTCGTTCGTTTTAACGAATGTTCGTTGTTTTTCTTTTTCTCAGATTAAATCCGCGATTTTTCTGATCGCAATCTCTGATCCGATTTTTGTTTTAGTCTAACTTTTTGCTCGTTTATCGGAATCAGGCGATTCAAGCGCCTGGAGTTTCGTATCGAAACTCTCTTTCCATTTAACCAACTTAAACAAGTTTTTGCCACTGTAAAAATTGCCCTAGATTCAGAATAGTAAACGAAGCCTGTTTCTTTTGCCGTTTGTCTTTCGTTGCTTCATTCGATTTGATTCTTTTTGCCAACCGGAGTTCTTAAGTTGAATTTTCTGGTTAGATCTCGTATTTTGAGTTTTACCAGTGCATTAGTTGAGTACTTATTGTATGCTTGTTTGTTTGTGATAGAGTACCCGGAGTGCGCACTTGTTACTTCGAATCGCTAGGTTTCCCGGATCATGAGCAAGGCAAGTAACACTTTGATCATACCTTCTACTACCCAGTTTTATTGCATTAGACCAATCCTCACACATCGCATGATTAGGATCTAATTAAAATTGTGGGTTTGGGAAGTAGTTGAGGTAGTAACTATTACCTGTTTATTATCAAACCTTTGGGAGTTACTTCTACGTTTGCTTATTATGCCATGCTATGCTAGTAGATGTGGATTGGGTGAGTGTATCCATGACAGATGTGAGATTGTTAATTAATGGTTTATTTAAGGTGGCAATTTAAACACACATCTGGGTGGATTGAGGTACCTGGGTATTCCAGGATTGCCTGTTTTTTCCGGACCGCCACCCAGGGTCAAAGGGATCATGAGATTGTTCATGCTAGAAACTTCCGTGTGCAGCCACAAGCTATTATGGGCTCTAGTATAGTTGACTAAGTCGTGCGAACTCTTACAGTGGTAGACTAGCAGATGTAGGGGATGTAGGTGGTACGGTCTACCCATCGTAAGGTGCTAGCGCTTCTGAAAGACTATGTCTCGGTCATCCGTTTCTCAAACACCTTGTAGTGCGAGGAATCCAACAGAGGAGATCGAGACTTGTGGGGAAAAGTGCGCAAACCTCTGCAAAGTGTATAAACTAATCATGGTTAGCTGTGTCCCCGGTTATGGATATCTTGAGTATCTAGTGCCTGGATTATCATGTGAATCTCAACATGTTACTATAAAATTAATTTTGATGGATTTGTTTAATGATAATGCTTAATTGGGATTGAGAATGCTGTCAACCATTCTCAATGTTTAACAACCACCATGATAGTTAAATAAATTTACTCCTTTGCAGTAGGGAAAAATTGGCTTTACGCAAAATTGTAACCATAGAGCCTTCCACCAGTCAAATATGCATATAGAATAGCTGTTTCTTTCCATTATTCTCTATGTGCTACCTTGCCAGCATATTCCATGTGCTGACCCGTTTCGGGCTGCAACGTTAATGTTGCAGACTTTTCAGACGACAATTAAGGAGTTTTAGGTCGTGGTTCTATACTCAATGATGCCGTTGGAGTTGATGGACTCACTTATCTTCCAAGCCTTCCGCTGTTATCGTTATTAGATGGCCTTAAGCCATATTTATTGTAATAAGTTCTCTTTTGAGACACTTGATGTAATAAGTGTGTGATTGCTACTCTGTTATAAATCCTTCAAGTATTGTGTGGTGTCAGCATTACCGATCCAGGGATGACACCGGAGCACAGAGATTGGACCGTTTGAGGTCTGGTCGCTACATTTCCCCTTATCTCGAGAAACACAACTATGCGTTCTATGCTTCCATGAACAATATTTTCCCCGACAAGGTACTTCTCGTGAAAGCAAATTGATGCTTCCATGAGAAGCAAATCCGTGCTTCTCATGAAAGCACAAGTTTCCCTGATGTGCTTCTTGTGGAGTCAAATCGATGTTTGCACGAGAAGCAAATCCGTGCTTCTCGTTAAAGCAAATAAAATATCCCCCCAAGAAGCAAATTTGAACCATTGTTACACGCGGATGTACACACCTATGCTTCTCGCGAAAACAAATCTGGACTTCCATAGGAAGAAATTTGTGCTTCTCATCGAAGCATATGTTTTTTTTCTTCCGAGAAGCACAGTTGTGTTGCACAAAAAAATCCTCCAAAACCTAGGAAAAAAAATCCAAAAACCCTTTAAAAATATGCAGCTAAAACTCGAAAACAAGTACAACAAAATAAAAAACGAAATTAAGAGGGAGCGACCAGCACGCCAGCCATACCACTTGACGCGCTCCGAGAGCACCAAAAGTGACCCCTGGAGGTTGGAGGCCCCCAAATGGGTGGGTAACCTTTCGTTAGTTGCTCCTGTAAAAGTAGCGTTAAAAGCGTCAAATAGGAATCGGCGAGCAATAAACAACAAAGGAAAATAAAACTGAATGAAAAGAAAAAAAAGGCAAAAATGTAAAAACTGGGAAAAAACATAAAACACGGGGAAAAACAGGAAGGGCTAGTTGGGCCAGCCCAACTATACATAGCAGGAAGCTCAGTGTTACGTGTTAGTTCGTGATCAGTCGATGTGCGTGTAAATTGGAGCCGCGCTTGAACTAGGTAGGCTCAAACTAGTCTCTTTCTTAATGGATCTTAAAATGGGTTGAAATGCCTAGCCACTAGAGATTGAGATGTTAGATGCTTGCCGGCGACAAAAAGCAAGATAAGACAATAATATTCTTAGGGTTAGTCGATTAATATTTTCACATATCACAATTAGTTTTTTGACCATGCGATTGTTTTTATGATTTGTGCTTACCCAGCTACAAACAGTGATAATGTGGAGCGTGTATGACATAATGGCAATAACAAAGGTCACCATTGGTGGCCCATGGTGTGGGGCTTAGGGTTGGGGTCCATGGTAAGGTGTTTAGGGGCAAGGGGTGGTGCATAGTCATCATCGGTGTACTTTACTAGTGTTTATAGCAACCCTTCGGTATTTCATACTGGTTCAGTTGCTAAGAGTAGTAACTCGAAACAGAAGTTTCAAAATAAATAGAGACTAGTTAACGACGAGGTGACGATATGTGTTGGAAGTAATTCCAAGGTTGATAAGATCATCATCGCACACTCCCTTTACCTTCGGGATTATCGTTGAACCTAAAATAAATGTTATTTGGTGTTTGCGTTGAGCATGAATATGATTGGATCATGTTTATTGTAATACGGTTATTCATTTAAGTCAAAGAATAATTGTTGTTCTATTTACGTGAATAAAACCTTTTATGGGCATACACTCAATATAAATGGTTTATTGAATCTCAATCGTGGTGATACACATATTCATAATATTGATGCCAAAAGATGCAAAGTTGATAATCATAGTGCAACATATTTATGGCACTACCGTTTAGGTTGTATTGGTGTAAAGTGCATGAAGAAACTCCATGCGGATGGACTTTTGGAATCACTTGATTATGAATCATTTGATACTTGCAAACCATGCCTCATGGGCAAGATGACTAAGACTCCGTTCTCCGGAACAATGGAGCGAGCTAATGACTTATTGGAAATAATACATACTGATGTATGCGGTCCGATGAGTGTTGAGGCTCGCGGCGGGTATCGTTATCTTCTGATCTTCACAGATGATTTGAGCAAATATGGGTATATCTACTTAATGAAACACAATTCTGAAATATTTGAAAAGTTCAAAGAATTTCAGAGTGAAGTGGAGAATCATCGTAACAAGAAAATAAAGTTTGTACGATCTGATCATGGAGGCGAATATTTGAGTTATGAGTTTGGCCTTCATTTGAAACAACGTGGAATAGTTTCACAACTCACGCCACCTAGAACACCACAGCGTAATGGTGTGTCCGGATGTCGTAATCGTACTTTATTAGATATGGTACGATCTATGATGTCTCTTATCGATTTACCACTATTGTTTTGGGGTTATGCATTAGAGACAACCGCATTCAGGTTAAATAGGGCACCATCTAAATCCGTTGAGATGACATCGTATGAACTATGGTTTGACAAGAAACATAAGCTGTCGTTTCTTAAAGTTTGGAGTTGCGATGCTGATGTGAAAAAGTTTCAACCTGATAAGCTCGAACCCAAATCGGAGAAGTGCGTCTTCATAGGATTACCCAAAAGAAACTATTGGATACACCTTCTATCACACATCCGAAGGCAAGATCTTTGTTGCTAAGAATGGATCCCTTCTAGAGAATGAGTTTCTCTCGAAAGAAGTGAGTGGGAGGAAAATAGAACTTGATGAGGTAATTGTACCTTCTCACGAATTGGAAAGTAGCTCATCACAGAAAACCGTTCCTATGATGCCTACATCGACTAGCGAGGAAGCTAATGATAATGATCATGAAACTTCAGATCAAGTTACTACCGAACCTCGTAGGTCAACCAGAGCACGTTCCGCACCAGAGTGGTACGGTAATCCTATTCTGGAAGTCATGTTACTAGACCATGAAGAACCTACGAACTATGAGGAAGCGATGATGAGCCCAGATTCCGCAAAATGGCTTGAGGCTATGAAATCTGAGATAGGATCCATGTACTCCCTCCGATCCTTTTTACTCTGCATATTAGGTTTGACCGAAGTCAATCTCATCCAACTTTGACCAAATTTGTACAAAAAATTATAGACATTCACATAACAACACCAATATCATTAGATTCATCTTGGAATATATTTTCATATTATATTTATTACATATTATAGATGCTAATAATTTCTAATATAAACTTGGTCAAACTTAGCAAAGTTTGACTTTCGGCAAATCCAATGTGTAGAGTAAAAAGGACCAGAGGGAGTATGAGAATAAAGTGTGGACTTTGGTGGCCTTGCTCGATGATCGGCAAGCCATTGAGAATAAATGGATCTTCAAGAGGAAGATGGGCGCTGATGATAGTGTTACTATCTATAAAGCTCGACTTGTCGCAAAATGTTTTCAACAAGTTCAAGGTGTTGACTATGATGAGATTTTCTCACTCGTAGCGATGCTTAAATCCGTCCAAATAATGTTAGAAATTGCCGCATTTTATGAAATCTGGCAAATGGATGTCAAAACTGCATTTCTTAATGGATATCTTAAAAAAGAGTTGTATATGATGCAACCAGAAGGTTTTGTCGATCCTAAAGGTGCTAACAAAGTGTGCAAACTCCAGCGATATATTTATGGACTGGTGCAAGCATCTCGGAGTTGGAATATACGCTTTCATGAGGTGATCAAAGCATATGGTTTTATACAGACTTTTAGAGAAGCCTGAATTTACAAGAAAGTGAGTGGGAAAACTGCAGCCTTTCTGATAAGTATATGTGAATGACATATTGTTGATCGAAAATGATGTAGAATTTTTTGGAAACCATAAAGGAGTGTTTGAAAGGAGTTTTTCAAAGAAATGCCTCGGTGAAGTTTCTTACATATTGGGCATCAAGATCTATAAACATAGATTAAGGCGCTTGATAAGTTTTTTCAATGAGTACATACCTTGACAAGATTTTGAAGTAGTTCAAAATGGAACAGTCAAGGAAGGAGTTCTTGCCTGTATTGCAAGGTGTGAAGTTGAGTAAGACTCAAAGTCCGACCACGATAGAAGATAGAGAGAGAATGAAAGTCATTCCCTATGCCTCAGCCACAGGTTCTATAAAGTATGCCATGCTGTGTACCAGACCTATTGTATACCTTAGCATGAGTTTGGCAAGGGAGTACAATAGTGATCCAGGAGTAGATCACTGGACAACGGTCAAAAATTATCCTTAGTGAAATAAGGATATGTTTCTCGATTATGGAGGTGACAAAAATTTCGTCGTAAAGGGTTACTTTGATGCCAGCTTTGACACTGATTCGGATGACTCTGAGTCTCAACCTGGATACATATTGAAAGTGGGAGCAATTAGCTAGAGTAGTTCCATATAGAGCATTGTAGACATAGAAATTTGCAAAATACATACTGATTTGAATGTGGCAGACCCGTTGACTAAACCTCTCTCACAAGCAAAACATGATCACACCTTAGTACTCTTTGAAGTGGAGGACGTATCCAGTGCACCGGCATAATTCATGCACCCAGTGCACCGAGGCTGGATGAGGCATTGGATAAAAAACAGAGGGAGATGAGCTAGCCAGAGAGATGGATAGTTGGTACATTTGAAAAGTAGTCCTTATATTGTTTAGAAATAAACCCGCACTCCATATCTCACGTTCTCACTCTTCCACCAGTAAACGTGTTTGCTTATTTTCTTTTTGTCCAAATAAAACATGGTCATATTTTTAATTGGATGTCCGATTTTGGAATTGTTTTAACTGACATCTTTGACCGTGCATCAAGTTATGAGTAGAGTTTAAATGACAAAAAAGAAAATCTAATCAAGATTGCTCTTGTTTCAAAGGTCTCATCAAGACAAATATGGCAATCAAAACTGATCTGAAAACAGATATCGATTTAAAATATATCACCCGTTTTGTGCTTGAGGCAAAAAAAACTGGATGTCATGTTTACTAATAGGAGTGAGAGATGTGGGGTGCGGGTTGATTTTATTAAAGTGAAGGGGTGTCTAAGTAAAATGGTATAGTCCAACTTGTGACCAAATCTAGGCCATTCCGTTTTCATCTATTGGCCCAAAAGCTACGGTGCATTGGGTGCACAGATTAGCTCGGTGTGTAGGATATGTTCTCCTTTGAAGTGTTAATCACATGGCGATGTGAACTAGATTATTGACTCTAGTAAACCCTTTGGGTGTTGGTCACATGGTGATGTGAACTATGGGTGTTATTCACATGGCGATGTGAACTATTGGAGTTAATCACATGGCGATGTGAACTATATTATTGACTCTAGTGCAAGTGGGAGACTGAAGGAAATATGCCCTAGAGGCAATAATAAAGCTGTTATTTTATATTTCCTTATTCATGATAAATGTTTATTATTCATGCTAGAATTGTATTGACCGAAAACCTTAATACATGTGTGAATACATAGACAAAACACTGAGTCCCTAGTGAGCCTCTACTTGGCTAGCTTGTTGATCAAAGATGGTTAAGGTTTCCTAACCATAGACACGAGTTGTCATTTGATAACGGTATCACATCATTAGGAGAATGATGTGATGGATAAGACCCATCCGTTAGCTTAGCATGTTGATCCTTCAGTTATATTGCTATTGCTTTCATGTATGTCAAATACATACTCCTTTGACTATGACATCATGCAACTCCCGGATACCAAAGGAATGCTTTGCGTGCTATCAAACGTCACAACGTAACTGGGTGATTATAAACATGCTCTACAGGTATATCCGAAGGTGTCTTGTTGGGTTGGCATGAATCGAGATTAGGATTTTTCACTCCGAGTATCAAAGAGGTATCTCTGGGCCCTCTCGGTAATGCACATCATAAGAAGCCTTGCAAGCAAAGTGACTAATGAGTTAGTTGCGGCATGATGTATTACAGAACAAGTAAATAGACTTGTCGGTAACGATATTGAACTAGGTATGAAGATACCGACGATCGAATCTCGGGTAAGTAACATACCGATGACAAAGGGAATAACGTATGTTGTCATAAGGTTCGACAAATAAAGATATTCGTAGAATATGTAGGAGCCAATATGGGCATCTAGGTTCCGCTATTGGTTATTGACTAGAGAGGTGTCTCGATCATGTCTACATGAAGGAAATATGCCCTAGAGGAAATAATAAAGTTGTTATTTATATTTCCTTATATCATGATAAATGTTTATTATTCATGCTAGAATTGTATTAACCGGAAACTTAGTACATGTGTGAATACATAGACAAACAGAGTGTCACTAGTTTGCCTCTACTTGACTAGCTCGTTTAATCAATCATGGTTATGTTTCCTTACCATAGACATGAGTTGTCATTTGATTAACGGAATCACATCATTAGAGAATGATGTGATTGACTTGACCCATCCGTTAGCTTAGCACGATGATCGTTTAGTTTGTTGCTATTACTTTCTCCATAACTTATACATGTTCATATGACTATGAGATCATGCAACTCCCGAATATCAGAGGAACACTTTGTGTGCTACCAAACATCACAACGTAACTGGGTGATTATAAAGGTGCTCTACAGGTGTCTCCGATGGTGTTTGTTGAGTTGGCATAGATCGAGATTAGGATTTGTCACTCCGATTGTCGGAGAGGTATCTCTGGGCCCTCTCGGCAATGTACATCATCATAAGCCTTGCAAGCAATGTAGCTAATGAGTTAGTTACGGGATGTAGCATTACGGAACGAGTAAAGAGACTTGCCGGTAATGAGATTGAACTAGGTATTGAGATACCGACGATCGAATCTCGGGCAAGTAATATACCGATGACAAAGGGAACAACGTATATTGTTATGAGGTTTGACCGATAAAGATCTTCGTAGAATATGTAGGAACCAATATAAGAATTCAGGTTCTGCTATTGGTTATTGACCGGAGACGTGTCTCGGTCATGTCTACATAGTTCTCGAACCCATAGGGTCCGCACGCTTAACGTTCGGTGATAGTATTATGAGTTTATGTGTTTTGATGTACCGAAGGTAGTTCGGAGTCCCGGATATGATCACGGACATGACGAGGAGTCTCAAAATGGTCGAGAAATAAAGATCAATATATTGGATGACTATATTCAAACGTCGGAATGGTTCCGGATGAGTTCGGGCATATACCGGAGCAGCGGGAGGTTACTGGAACCCCCCGGGAGGTATATGGGCCTTATTGGGCCATAGTGGGAGAGAAGAGGGGGAGGCCTAGAAGGGGGCGCGCCCCCCTCAAGCCCAATCCAAATTGGGTGGGGCCCCCCTTTCCTTCCCCTTCTCCCCCCTTCCTTCCACTCCTAGTCCAACTAGGGAAGGGGGGTATCCTACTCCCGATGGGAGTAGGACTCCCCTTGGGGCGCGCCATAGGAGGGCCGGCCCTCCCCCTCCTCCACTCCTTTATATATCGGGGGAGGGGGCACCCCATAGACACACAAGTTGATCATTGATCTCTTAGCCATGTGCGGTGCCCCCCTCCACCATAATCCACCCCAGTCATATCGTAGCGGTGCTTAGGCGAAACCCTGAGCCGGTAGCATCATCATCACCGTCAACATGCCGTCATGCTGACGAAGCTCTCCCTCGACACTCTACTGGATCGTGAGTTCGTGTGACGTCACCGAGCCGAATGTGTGCAGATCGCAGAGGTGTTATACCTTCGGTGCTAGGATCGGTCGATCGTGAAGATGTACGACTACATCAACCGCGTTGTCATAACGCTTCCTCTTATGGTCTATGAGGGTACGTGGACAACACTCTTCCCTCTCGTTGCTATGCATCACCATGATCTTGCATGTGCGTAGGAATTTTTTTCAAATTACTGCGCTCCCCAACAGTGGTATCAGAGCCAGATATATGCGTAGATGTTATATGCAAGAGTAGAACACAAATGAGTTGTGGGCGTGGGTATATACATATTGCTTCCCGTCACTAGTTGATTCTTGATTCGGCGGTATTGTTGGATGAAGCAGCCCAGACCGACATTACGCGTACGCTTACGCGAGATTGGTTCTACCGACGTGCTTTGCACACAGGTGGCTAGTGGGTGTCTGTTTCTCCAGCTTTAGTTGAATTGGATTCAATGAACAGGGTTCTTTTTGAAGATCAAAAAGCAATCACTATACCGCGTTGTGGTTTTTGATGCATAGGTAAGAACGGTTCTTGCTTAGCCCATAGCAGCCACGTAAAACTTGCAACAACAAAGTAGAGGACGTCTAACTTGTTGTTGCAGGGCATGTTGTGATGTGATATGGTCAAGACATGATGCTAAATTTTATTGTATGAGATGATCATGTTTTGTAACACAGTTATCGGCAACTGGCAGGAGCCATATGGTTGTCGCTTTATTGTATGAAATGCAATCACCATGTAATTTCTTTACTTTATTACTAAGCGGTAGCAATAGTCGTAGAAGCAATAGTTGGCGAGACGACAACGATGCTTCGATGGAGATCAAGGTGTCAAGCCGGTGACAATGGTGATCATGACGGTGATTTGGAGATGGAGATCAAAGGCACAAGATGATGGTGGCCATATCATATCACTTATATTGATTGCATGTGATGTTTATCCTTTATGCATCTTATTTTTGCTTAGTTCGGCGATAGCATTATAAGATGACCTCTCACTAAATTTCAAGGTATAAGTGTTCTCCCTGAGTATGCACCATTGCTACAGTTCGTCGTGCCGAGACACCATGTGATGATCGGGTGTGATAAGCTCTACGTTCACATACAACGGGTGCAAGCCAGTTTTGCACACGCATAATGCTCGGGTTAAACTTGACGAGCCTAGCATATGCATATATGGCCTCGGAACACTGAGATCGAAAGGTCGAGCGTGAATCATATAGAAGATATGATCAACATAGTGATGTTCACCATTGAAAACTACTCCATCTCATGTGATGATCAGACATGGTTTAGTTGATATGGATCACGTGATCACTTAGATGATTAGAGAGATGTCTATCTAAGTGGGAGTTCTTAAGTAATTTGATTAATTGAAGTTCAATTTATCATGAACTTAGTACCTGATAGTATTTTGCATGTCTATGTTGTTGTAGATAGATGGCCCGTACTGTTGTTCCTTTGAATTTTAATGCGTTCCTAGAGAAAGCTAAGTTGAAAGATGATGGTAGCAACTACACAAACTGGGTCGATAACTTGAGGATTATCCTCATTGTTGCACAGAAAAATAACGTCCTGGAAGCACTGCTAGGTGACAAACCCGCAGCAGGAGCAACGCCAGATGCTGTGAACACCTGGCAGAGCAAAGCTGATGACTACTCGATAGTTCAGTGTGCCATGCTTTACGGCTTAGAATCGGGACTTCAACGACGTTTTGAACGTCATGGAGCATATGAGATGTTCCAGGAGTTGAAGTTAATATTTCAAGCAAATGCCCGGATTGAGAGATATGAAGTCTCTAATAAGTTCTACAGCTGCAAGATGGAGGAGAATGGTTCTGTCAGTGAACATATACTCAGAATGTCTGGGTACCACAACCACTTGACCTAACGGGGAGTTAATCTTCCTGATGATAGTGTCATTGACAGAGTTCTTCAATCACTACCACCAAGCTACAAGAGCCTCGTGATGAACTATAATATGAAAGGGATGGATAAGACGATTCCTGAGCTCTTCACAATGCTAAAGGCTGCGGAGGTAGAAATCAAGAAGGAGCATCAAGTGTTGATGGTCAAAAAGACCACCAGTTTGAAGAAAAAGGGTAAAGGGAAGAAGGGGAACTTCAAGAAGAACAGCAAGCCAGTCGCTGCTCAAGTGAAGAAACCCAAGTCTGGAGCTAATCCTGAGACTGAGTGCTTCTACTGCAAAGGAACTGGTCACTGGAAGCAAAACCGCCCCAAGTATTTAGCGGAGAAGAGGGATGGCAAAGTGAAAGGGATATTTGATATACATGTTATTGATGTGTACCTTACTAATGCTCGCTGTAGTGCCTGGGTATTTGATACTGGTTCAGTTGCTAACATTTGCAACTCGAAACAGGGGCTATGGATTAAGCGAAGATTGGCTAAGGACGAGGTGACGATGCACGTGGGAAATGGTTCCAAAGTCGATGTGATTGCCATCGGCATGCTACCTCTACATCTACCTTCGGGATTAGTTTTAGACCTAAATAATTGTTATTTGGTGCCAGCGTTGAGCATGAACATTATATCTGGATCTTGTTTGTAGCGAGATGGTTATTCATTTAAATCAAAGAATAATGGTTGTTCTATTTATATGATTAATATCTTTTATGGTCATGCACCCTTGATGAGTGGTCTATTTTTACTAAATCTTGATAGTAGTGATACACATGTTCATAGTATTGAAGCCAAAAGATACAAAGTTGATAATGATAGTGTAACTTATTTGTGGCACTGCCGTTTAGGTCATATTGGTGTAAAGCGCATGAAGAAACTCCATTCTAATGGATTTCTAGAATCACTTGATTATGAATCACTTGGTACTTGCGAACCATGCCTCATGGGCAAGATGCCAAAAACTCTGTTCTCCGGAACAATGGAGTGAGCAACATAGTTATTGGAAATCATACATACTGATGTATGTGGTCCAATGAACATTGAAGCTCGCGGCGGATATCGTTATTTTCTCACCTTCCCACATCATTTGAGCAGATATGGGTATATCTACTTAATGAAACATAAGTCTGAAACGTTTGAAAAGTTCAAAGAATTTCAGAGTGAAGTGGAAAATCATCGTAACAGGAAAATCAAGTTTCTATGATCTGATCATGGAGGTGAATATTTGAGTTATGAGTTTGGACTTCATTTGAAACAATGCAAAATAGTTTCGCAACTCACGCCACCTGGAACACCACAACGTAATGGTGTGTCCAAACGTCATAACCGCACTTTATTAGATATGGTGCGATCTAGGATGTCTCTCACTAATTTACCGCTATCGGTTTGGGGGTTATGCTTTAGAGACAGCTACATTCACGTTAAATAGGGCACCATCTAAATCCGTTGAGATGACTGTAGCGACCTAACCCGAATGGATCAAATCTCTGTGCTTAAGTGTCATCCCTGGATCGGTATGCTGACACACATAGTACTCGAGGATTTATAACAGAGGTAAAGCACATGTAAAAGTAACGTAATACTATTACCTCAATCCAAATAGCGGAAGTAACAAGGTTGTGGATTCCCATCAACACCAACGGCAAAGTTGAGTGTAGAAATTGTAACCCTAACGTATCACTTACTCGTCGTAAGATATATATCCTGCAACATGAGACGTTGTAGCCACAGAAGGTCAGTACATTGAATGTACTGGCAAATTCACACCATAGAGAATGATGAATAAAGGCTATCACTACATGCATATTTGGCTGGTGGAAAAGCTCTATGGTTATAAGGTTTTTGCGAAAAGCCAATTTTTCCCTACTACAAAGGAATAAATTTTATTTAACTATCATGGTGGTTGTTGAACATTGAGAATGGTTGACAGCATTGTCAATCCCAATTAAGTAACATCATGAAACCCAACAAACTTAATTTAAAATAACGTGATGAGATCAACAGGATAATCCAAGTACCAGAGACTCAAGATGTCCATAATCGGGGACTCGGCTAATCATGATTAGTTTGTACACTCTGCAGAGGTTTGCGCACTTTTCCCCACAAGACTCGATCGCCTCCGTTTGGTTTCTCGCACTACATGGTGTTTGAGAAACGGATGACCGAGACATAGTCTTTCAGAGGCGTTTGCACCTTACGATGGGTAGACCGTACCACCTACAACCCCTACATCTGCTAGTCTACCACTGTAAGAGTTCACACGACTTAATCCTTATTCTCCATCCTTAGAAGCAGGGTTATGGTTCCATCAAAACTCATATACTCCATCCTTATTCTTGACAGTGTCGGTCTTCTCAGATCCTCGAGAAATTCCTTCTCTGAGCTCTTCCGGTAGTGGCATAACCTTTACCACAATTTTTCTGTCCTTTCATTTGGTAAGGTTATTCCGAGACTGGGTCTTCTTAGCTGACGGGTCTGGCGCCAAAAATAAAAAACTATCGATATCTCATGGTGATCAACAATTTATGGTTTCTCCTGCAGGAAATGGGTCTAGGTTGATCCTCACCGTATAACCTACGGTTGGCAAAGCTGCCTTGTACAAGGAAAAAATACCTATACCATTCTAAGGCTTCAAACAAGGTTTAATACCGTCGTCTCTCTACTATAGGTAAGTCACTCAGATTTACCATCCCATATAGCAAGGTGAATAATAAGAGTAAGTCGGTATGGTGATCAATCCATCCCGCACCCAAATCATTACCATGTATACAGTTTAGCGAATCTCGCATACTAACACTTGGTCATCCTCACAAGCATTGCAGAATTTCTCTTGTCGACGAACGAAGTTCGGATATATCCATAGATTCTGCAAGCCAGACAAGCATCTATCGTTCCTTCACAACTCTCAGGTTTTGCGTTACTCCTATAAAATCGTCTATCAATAAAATCGTAACTTCTTCCAGGATTTTTCCTTCAGCAAGAATGTGCTTGCTTCTTGATAGGTCCTGGGGCCTGTGGGTTATGGCCCATCTCATCACTTGTAGTCCTTGAACTTATCATCGGGCAACTGATCATTATTCCAACTTCCAACTTCCTAGTATTCTTAAATCCATCCAATTGTATTGACTTCCTTTCTTCTATTTGCACCAAAATTGGACATGAGTACTCAGACTCATCATGGAATTTCCCTTGATCCATATTTCCAACATCATACCTCCTTTATATCCAATAGTAATTCATCTCTTCATCCTCGTGGAATATCCCACATACCAAGTTAAAACTTATACTTATGAAGTCAATACTCCACTTCATGGAACATCATTATCCTTTCCTGGGCCAAGCGTCCTTACAAGGGAATATTGGCCATCTCTGCATGGCACTTCTTCAACTAGGAAATGTGAAACACATCATGAACTCCTGACAGTCCTTCGAGTGACTCCAACTTGTTGGCCACTTCTCCAATATGCCCCAAGAGTCGGTATGGTCCTACAAATCTCGGGGCCAACAGTCCCTTAACTCCAAATCGTTTAACTCCTCGCAGAGGGGACACATGAAGACATGCTCTGTCTCCAATTTCATAGACTACCTCCTTGCGTTTTATTTTTAAGTCTGCATAACTCTTCTGCCTGGACTGAGCTACCTTCAGTCTATCTCGAATAAACTTACATTCTCTTCTGACTCCTTGTTCACATTTGGTCCAAACAACTGAGTCTCCAACTTCATCCCACATACTCTTGGGGTATCACACATATCGAGACAAAATTCATATTCATTTTGTCCGAAATCCACTCAGTGGAGTAGCCTTATCTTTCCCCGGTGTCAAGGGTTCTTACAAGGTACTACCACCCTTAAAATGCACAAATCTTCCATAGACCATATTTCTCATATCCTCAAAAATGGTCAAAATTCTTCTTCATAGGGTAACAACTCATAAAATCCATATCAGTACCAACGATGCTACTTTATTCATTCTCAAATGATTACAGTCTCCCGCTTCTCCATTACATGTCTCAACTCAACACCTCAATATAAAAGAAAAATGTTCTCACTTGTACTACTCCATTTCTTTTGTTGCAAACTCAACTATCTAGCATAAGTTTCCTTCTCCTTGGGGCATTCTCTCGCAAAGTGCCCTGCTCCATTACAACTAAAACATATTACTTCTGACAATTATCGAGGTTTCCTTTTTGGGCAATTGTTGAGGTAGTGTCCTGACTCCTTGCACCTGTAACAGGTGATATGACTCAGGTCCTTCCTGGAATCCAATCTGCTTCTCTTCCTGGACCTTTCCATGCCAATCATGGCTTCTATTTCTTGTGGGTCATATTCTACTTCCTCTGTTGGGAATTCTACTAGATCCCCGTTCAAACAATTCTGGGAGATGTGTCCTTCTTCTCCACATGAATAGCAAGACTTAGTGCAGGGTCTACTCGGGTCCTCTTTAGGTGTGTCCTCCACATCTTCCTTCATCACAGCTGTCGGCGTTCTGGGAACGGGGGTCCCCAGACTTGCCTGCCTGCGGCCTGCGACGTGGCTCAAAGGGGGGCCCAACACGGCCCATCTTCGCCAACACAAAACCAAGACCCTCGCGAGGGGCCAAGCCTCGCGGGGCGGACGACGTGGAGCCTCCTCAGGCACGTCCTCGTTAGGCTGGCTCACGAGGAGGCGGAGAGATCAAGGCGGGGTAGCTCACCAGGTGCCATGACGCAAGCCATGACGACCAAGGGCGCCAGGCGGGTGCCAGCCCGCGTAGCGTCCTCCTTTCCTCTTTGGTGCAAAGGGGGCAAGTGCAGCCGCGGAGTACCGAGGCATCAGGCAAAGGTTGCCATTTTGGTGCAATGAGACCAAGACCAGGAGGACTACGAGACGGAGGTCACCGTGGAGCCCAAGACAGCGTCATCACTAAAGCTTTGCGCAGACGAAGACTGCTTTTGTCAGGATAGCTGATACTTGCTGTCCCCCTTCAAATTAGCTCGCCATTGTTGGCTCCCTTCCCGCTCGATATTTGGGAAGAGGACCAGGGCCTCTATAAATAGGACCAGCCACCCGCATAGCTGGGGGGCAGAGAGGTTGGAAGCAGAAAGAGGGCGAGAGAGAGAGAGAAAGGTGACTGAACTCCTCCCAGCAGTTCATCGCCTCAGCCAAGAACAGATCCTCGCGAGGCTGTTCTTCCTTGTATTGTTCATCATCATTAGCCCAAGAGGCAATCCACCACACCACAAACTGGAGTAGGGTATTACACCACAACGGTGGCCCGAACCAGTATAAACCCTGTGTCCCTTGTGTTGTTCTTTTTGTAGTTTAGATCTTAGCATGGCGGGGGGGGGGGTGCAGGTAAGTACGAGGCGAAATCTCCGCGCGTACCCCAGTGTTCGAACCTCAAGGGTCTGCCGGAACCCGAAATCCGACATTTGGCGCGCCAGGTAGGGGTGCGCCGGAACTCGTCTTCCATCACCCCGTTCTCCTCCGACCATCACGATCATGTCTGACGCTCGTCGGGCCCGCGCGGAGCGCCGGGCTGCCCTCGCTTCCTGCATCGCCCAGACGGCCCCTGTCGGCGGGTGTCCTCGCCGTTCCCCGTCACCTGCCGTCAATGCCGCCACCGGCCCGGTGGGGGACGAGCAGAAAGCATTGTCTCAGCATCCGTCCGTGCGGCAAGACGGCCGCACCGCAACTCCCTCACTCGCCCCGGCTGGATCTTCGTCCCGCGTGCTTCGCGCGCCCATGGAGGCTCAGGCTGCGATCATCGCGGCAAATGAGCTCCTGCGCTACCGTCCCGTTGACGACGTCTACGAAGAATGGCTCGACCGCGTCGCCGAGCTCGTCCGCGCCGCAGGAGGCTCTTCCGTGCCATCTGTTCCGCTGCACCGCACCCCGCCCCGCACGGGCGACGAGGCTCCGGTGGCGCCCCGGCCACCTCCTCCTCAAGAAGACGCCATGGCTCCAAGGCGCGTGGCCCCTGGGCGGAACTCGCTCCGTTAGGTGCCAGCGCGACAAGAGCAGAGTTGCCAAGTACCTCTGTCGGCGTTCTGGGAACGGGGGTCCCCAGACTTGCCTGTCGCCTGCGGCGTGGCTCAAAGGGGGCCCAGCACGGCCCATCTTCATCAACACAAGACTCAAGACCCTCGCGAGGGGCCAAGCCTCGCGAGGGGGACGACATGGAGCTTCCTCAGGCACGGCCTCGTCAGGCTGGCTCGCGAGGAGGCGGAGAGATCGAGGCAGGGTACCTCGCGAGGTGCTCGTGACGCAAGCCATGACGACTCAGGGCGCCAGGCGGGTGCCAGCACGCGCAGCGTCCTCCTTTCCTCTTTGGTGCAAAGGGGGCAAGCACAACCGCGGAGTACCGAGGCATCAGGCAAAGGTTGCCATTTCAGTGCAACGAGACCAAGACCAGGAGGACTACAAGACGGAGGTCACCGTGGAGCCCAGGACGGCGTCATCACCAGAGCTTTGCGCAGGCGAAGACTGCTTTTGTCAAGATAGTTGATACTTGCTGTCCCCCTTCAAATTAGCCCGCCATTGTTGGCTCCCTTCCCGCTCGATATTTGGGAAGAGGACCAGGGCCTCTATAAATAGGACCAGCCGCCCACGTAGCAAGGGGTCGGTTCGTTCGGTTGGCGTGTAAGTGAGAGTAAGACAGCTAGAGAGAGAGAGAGAGAGAGAGAGAGAGAGAGAAAGAGAGGTGGCTGAACTCCTCCCAGCAGTTCATCGCCCCAGCCAAGAACAGACCCTCGCGAGGCTGTTCTTCCTTGTATTGTTCATCATCATCAGCCCCAAGAGGCAATCCACCCACCACACACTGGAGTAGGGTATTACATCACAACGGTGGCCCGAACCAGTATAAACCTTGTGTCTCTTGTGCAGTTCTTTCAGTAGCTTAGATCTTTGCGAGATGGAGAGGTAGAAGGCGTAATCTACGTGCGCACCCCAGTGTTCGAACCTTAAGGGTCTGCCGGAACCCGAAATCTGACATTTGGCGCGCCAGGTAGGGGTGCTCCGGAATTCGTCGTCCACCGCTCCGTTCTCGTCCGACCGTCGCACCCATGTCCGACGCTCGTCGAGCTCGCGCCAAGTGCCGGGCCGCCATCGCTTCCCGCGTCGCCCAGATGGCGCCCGTCGGCGGACGTCCTCGTCATTCCCCATCGCCCGCCATCAACACCGCCACCGGCCCGGCGGGGGGCATGCAGCAATTGTCGTCTCAGTATCCGTCCGTGCAGCAAGACGACCGCACCGCTACTCCATCGCTCGCACCAGCTGGTTCTTCGTCCCGCGCGCTCCGCACACCCTTGGAGGCTTGAGCTGCGCTCCTCGCGGCAAATGAGCTCCTGCACTACCGTCCTGTCGACGACGTCTACGAAGAGTAGCTTGACCGCGTCGCCGAGCTTGTCCGCGCCGCAGGGGGCTCTCCCGCGCCGTCCGTTCCGCTGCGCCACACCCCGCCCCGTGCGGGGAACGAAGCTCCGGAGGCGTACGAGCCGCCTCCTCTCCAAGAAGACGCCATGGCTCCAAGGCGCGTGGCCCCTGGGCGGAACCCGCTCCACCAGGTGCCAGCGCAGCAAGAACGGAGCTATCAAGAAATCCCACGCCCGCAAGGAGCTGCCCGGGCGCTCCCAGCTCCGGCATGCCAAGACCCCGCGCTGCTCCTAGCTGCAGCGCGTGGGGACCCTCAAGACCAAGCTCTCCACCAGCCGAAGCCTTTTGTGGCCACCGTAGGCTGCTGTGCCTACACCACCGAGCTGCGTAGCGTCGCGTGGCCCAGCAAGTTCAAGCCAGACCTGCCTCCTCGTTACGATGGCACGACTGACCCTGCAGAGTTCCTCCAGCTCTATGAGCTGGGTATCGAAGCTGCCAGCGGGGACGAAAAGGTCATGGCGAACTGGTTCCCCATGGCGCTCAAGGAAGGAGCTCGCACCTGGCTCCTGAATCTGGCCCCAGGCGCGATCTCTTCCTGGGACCAGATGCGCACCCGCTTCATCGCCAACTTCCAAGGTACTCGCGACCGGCCACCCGCCATGAGCGACATGCGCCGCATCAAGCAACAACCTGGAGAGACCCTGCAAAAGTACATCCAGCACTTCAACAGCGCGCCCCTCAAGATCCCCAAGGTGTCCAAGGAGTCCATCATCTCGGCCTTCTCCGATGGTGTGCGCGACGTCAAGATGAAGGAGGAGCTGGCGATGCATGAAGACCTGTGCACCTCCCTGGAGTTGTTAAACTTGGCGACCAAGTGCGCCAGGGCTAAGGAGGGACGCCTCTCCCTCCTCGAGCTGCCTGCCGCAGACCCAGAGGAGAGGAAGCCCAAGACCAAGGACGTGAAGCGCAAGGGGGCTGCCATGCTCGCGGCAGAACCAGACACTAAGCAGGGCAAAGATCTGCCTGAGTCGTCCAGGGGCAGCCGGTATTGTGTGTACCACGACCTCCACACCCACAACACCAACGAATGCCAAGAACTCCGCGCCGTGCGAGAAGGAAGGATCGGCCGTCGTCCCGACCGCGCCGATCGGGGCTACGACCGAGGAGGAGGAAGAAACGCAGGACACTGGGAAGACCGCGGCCCGCGCCAAGGGTGGCGCGATCAATCTCGCGAGGATCACTGGCGAGACCTGCCTCGCAAGGGGGACTGGAGGGATCAACCTCGTGAGGATCGCCCACAGGGCAACGCAGGCCTCCCTCCACTGCCGCCTCAGCCCAGGAGGAACGAGGACCGCCATCAAGACGAGGGGGCTGGGGGCTTCCAGGAGCCATGCGCCATCGCCTGCATCTTGGGCGGAGCTCAAGCCCCAGCCTCCCAACGCATCTTCAAGCAGTTTGCCCGCGAGGTGAACGCAGTCCTCCCCAGGCTTGAAGCAACGCGCCCTCTCAGGTGGTCGGCATGCGCCATCACATTCAGCTCAGCAGATCAACTCAAGTGTGCAGCCACAACTGGAGTCCTCCCGATGCTTTGCTCCCCAGTCATCAGCAATGTACTGGTCACCAGGACCCTCATCGATGGTGGGGCAGGGCTCAACGTCCTGTCCGTGGAAACGTTCAACAATCTCCAAGTGCCCTACGGAATCACCGACGGCTCCACGGTCCCGATTGGGCAGGTCCGCCTCCCTGTCACCTTCGGGGCACGCGACAACTACCGCACCGAGCTCATCGACTTCGACGTCGCCCATATCTGCCTGCCGTACAACGCCATCCTCGGGTACCCAGCGCTGGCCAAGTTCATGGCCGTAACTCACCATGGCTACAACGTCCTCAAGATGCCAGGAAGTGGCGGAGTCATCACGGTGCCCTGTGAAGAGAAGGATGCAGTGTGTTCCCTGGAGTGAGCCTTTCAGGCCACGTCACTGGAAGACCCGGATCACGGAAGCAGGAGGCTTCCCGAGACCACCCCCAAGAAGAAGAAGACATCATCCAGACCGTCCCCTCGGGAGGCAGGCCCCTCAAGGCCCGCATCTTCCTAGGGGGAACCTCCTTCCATCGCATAGGAAAGCGCGCCTAGTTCCCTCCTCAGGCAGGGCTCGGGGGCTCTCCCCTGGAGGGCCACCGACCTGGCCAGGGTCACGAGGGAGGCACTTGGGCACCACATGGAGGCGTGTTTCGAAGCACGTTTCCGTCAAGAAGGAGCAAGGCAAGGAAGGTCAGACCCGCAGGAGTTCGTCGACAAGGCCATTCAAGAACTACAGGAATCAAGGATCATGAGAGGTTGCCGCCGTCTGCCGGCTGTGGCTCCCCATCCAGGCGAGGATGGTGGGCTGCGCGTCTGCATCGACGTACCAGGGCTCAACCAAGTCTCTACGATGGAGCGCCTCTGGCCCTCGTGAGTGGGGCACTGCGGGGGTCCGCCCCACAGCTACGTTCGCATGCCTTACGGCTTGCCGAGCGCGGTTGCTACGCGCCAACGCCTCATGAGGGGCATCATGGAGGCTCGAGAAGACACGCGTTCCACAGCCTTGGCGGAGATGGAGATGATTAGCGAAGAGCTACCAATGCCTCCGGAGCCTCCCGAGGCCCCGGGGCCTGGGGGCTCGTGAGGATAGGCCTCCGCAACCTACTGAGTCTGCTGCACCAACACCCCTTCACCCTCGACACCCTCAGGTGACATCTTACAAGTTTCATTTCCAGCTGGGAGCGCCCTCCCAGGGCTGCATCGTTCCCAGGCCGCGTGGGTCCGTCCCTGCGGTATGTATCCCTTTTCATTTTCATGTCGTTAGCTTGCTTTGTTGGGGGCGCCCCTCGGGCTGCATCATCCCCAAGTCGCTGGGGCCAGGCCCAGCGGCATGTACCTCCCTTGCGTTTATTTCCGGCTATGCATTCGCCCATCATGCTTGATTACTTGATGCCTGTCCACGGCACTTTTTTCTTCTCCATGTCGACCACTTGCACGTTAAAGGGGGGGTACCTGAGCATCGCGACTCAGGGCTCTTACTGGCTCTCCAGCCCTCACCCTATGGCTATGCCCACGGCATCGCAACCTGGCATACCAGCGACGGCTGAGACAAGCTCGAGGGCCGGGATCCGAGGACGTAGAGTGCCGGCATCTAACCAAGTTTGCAGGAACACAACACAAGATAAGGCCCAGTGCCAGGCGCAACCCGCCTAGAGGTAGGGCCCCGTGAGTCCCGCGCTGGCTCACGGGTGCCCAGATACACCTCACCTAGCCCTACCGTGCCGGCCACGTGTCAGGGCGGGGCTGTACACGCCCCGGGGGCTCCTCCCGGAGGGGAGCCCCCTCCCACGTACCAGTGGAAGCACCATGCTCCGTGCTGGCTGACGACACTGCCGAGGAGCGGCTATGCCCGTACACATGCGGAAGCGCTATGCTCCGCGCTGGTGATAAACAACTGAGGGTGGCTCCCGGGCCGCATCAACCTCAGGGAGCCCAGAGCTCAGTGTCTAGCCTCATCGGAACGCCTCCCCTCGGGAGCGCCGCGCGGGGGGGGGGGGGGGGGAGGGCTGGGCACGGGGGCTGTGCCTGGGTCACGCCCAGACGTACGCCACCCAGCCAGGCCCCCCGGGCCTGGTTCGTCGCGCGTCTCTCCCCGAGCGGAGCCAAGGTATGAAGGCCATTTGAGCGTCAAGGGGGACCCCTGAGCATCGCGACTCAGGGGCCTAACTGGTTCCGTAGCCCCTCACTCCTTAGTTTCGAAAGGCTATGCTGGGTGAGGCACGTGCGGGGCCGGGCTCTGCAGACGTAGAACGGTGGTCCCACTCGCATCTCACCTTATCACTTGTTGTTTGCGCGTCAAGGGGGACTCCTGAGCATCGCGACTCAGGAGCCTAACTGGCTCCGTAGCCCCTCACTCCTTTGGTCCTGTCCTGGTTTCCGGTCGGGGCTAATGCTGGGTGAGGTACGCGCAGAGTCGGGCTCTGCAGACGTAAAACGGAAGATTCACCTACATCACACCTCCCTACTTGTTGATCGTGCGCCAAGGGGGACTCCTGAGCATCGCGACTCAGGAGCCTAACTGGCTCCGTAGCCCCTCACTCCTTTGGTCCCGTCCTGGTTTCCGGTCGGGGCTAATGCTGGGCGAGGTACGCGCGGGGCCGGGCTCTGCGGGCATAGAACACAAGCAAGTAGGGAAGGAAAGCATAAAATTCAAGGAACTTAAAAGCAAATATTACAGTCCATACTGTCGTCTCAATACCAAACGCGAGTTTAAACGCCTCCCCGAGGCATGATGCATGTGCAGGAATAAAAAGCAGGACAGGAGCAGTAGCGAAGTCACTTGGCGGCGGTGGAGCAGCGCGGGTGGCCCCGCCTCATGGAGCAGCAGGACCGGAAGCATCCTGCTTCGACTTGGTGCTGAAGGCCCGGAACTTCCCCAGCAGAGCCTCCGCGCGACCCTTCACGGCCTCGGCAGCGGCGGCAGCACCCTCGCCGCTTACTAGCTCCAACAGGCTGTCGAGGTCGGCGCTGGGGTCGTGAAGGTAGATGTGGGTGAAGACCCGCGTCAGCGCAGCAGAAGACAGGACACGCGCCTTGGCCTCGGCCTCGGCCGTGGGGCCAAGGCCAAGGGTGACATCCTCAAGAGCACGAACCAGGAAGGGAAGCAGCTTGGCGGGGCCGTCCTCGGCGCCGGCCAGCGGGCTCTCCAGGCCACTGGCGTAGAGCATCTTCAGCGAAGCACGAGCCTTCTTCTCCATGTCTGCGAAGGCCACGCGATCCTCGGCAAGAACCTTGGCCTTGCTGTCCAGCTCGACCTTCGTCGCCTCCAGCTCCTGCCCCAGCGCACCTAGGCGGTCGCGGCGCTTCTTGAGCTTGGCCTCCTGGCTCTCGATGGCCGCCTCGCGAGCCTTCATGCCTTCTTCTTGCTCCTAGTGAAGACGAACCTCCTTCGTGAGCTGGTCCCGCAGGCCTTGCAGCTCGTCCTCCAGCGCCTTGCAACGATCGCGGACTTCAACGACCTCCCCCAGGGCTGCGTACGAGCAGCCTTCGTCTCAAGGATGGCCTGCCTATCCTCGTCGCAGGCCGTCGAGGCTTGAACCAGCGCCGCCTGGATCGAGGCGTCGGAGCGAATCCATCCTGAAGCCAGCTCCAAGCGCCCGGCCACCAGGCGAGGGTCGGCGCCCAGAAGATCCTGCCGCAGCCGGTCCAGTCCAGCAATAGCGCGCTCCAGGATGGCAGGAGGAGTTGGAGAAACAACAGTCGGCAGAACGGAGGAAGAAGGCGGCAACGGCAAGACCACAGTGTCTTGAGGCGGAGCCTGCTGCGCCCCAGCGGCTGTGGTGGCGGCAGTGGGCAAAGGCGCCACAGGACTCACTTGGGCCATGGGGGCTGAGCTCGCCCCAGCCAGCTCGACCAGGCCTCACGAGGTCGACCGGGCAGGAGAAGCCCGCGCGCCGCGGTCACCCTCCTCCACAGGCGGAGGCGCTGCTGCGGATGGAGCCTCAGGAGCCCCCTTCAGCTTCTTCGCCGCGGGCTCCAGCCTATTCAAGAGATGCGAACGTCAAGCCTCGGTAGCGGAACAAGAAATAAAGACAAGGGTCAAGCACTTACGGGTCATCGTCGGTGAGCTCGGGCAGCCTCCGGCCAATCTTGAAGCCCGACAGCCGGCTGGAAGGGTCAACCTCGGAAGCAAAAGGCGCGTCTGCAGACTGCCTCGGGGCAGGGGCAGACCCGTGGGAGATCAGCCCTCTCCTGTCCTTCTTCGGGATCAGGGGCAAGCTCCCGCCGACCTGCTCGTCTCCATCCTCGTCATCATCGCTCGAAGAAAGGCGGAGACTGCGGGGCCTGCGCCGGGGGAGGGGAGCCCTCGATTCTCCGTCGGTCGCCTCGGAGTCAGGCCCCTTTCCCCGCTCCTCTTCATCCTCCTCCTTGCTAGAGTCGCCGGAGGGCATGTCCACCAGTCCCTCGGAAGCCGCCACGGGCACGAGCCCGTCCCCGTTAAAAACGGGCATGGACTTCACCACCTGCTCCCAATCGTCGCGAAGGAACAAGGGCTTGGGAGCGCCCTCCAACCTTGCCACCTCGCCCCCGACCAGAGATTGGAGGACCGCGGCTAAATCTTCGTTGCTCAAGGCCGCGGGACTCGGATGAGGCCTCCACATCGGAGGTGAGTACTGCCGGAGTGGAGCCAGCTGGTGCTCCAGGAACTCCCTCAGCAGCAACGCACCGGTCAACTTCGCCGCCGTCGTGCTGGCCGGCCTCAGGTCCGCGTCCATCTTCTCCAACACCAGTTTCGCGCGGGGGTCCATGAGCTCCGCTCGGCCCTAGTCGCCGGAGCTCGCGGGCTGCTCCGCGGGCAAGATCAGCCTAGGATGGACGCGCCCGGCATCTACCAAGACCCACTTGCTCCTAAAGCCCTCAATCCTCTTCCCGGGATTCTAGATGGCAATGGAGCCACCGTACGCGACGAAGCCCGCGCACGCGGAAGGAGAACCGCGAGAGACCCGGAGGGAGAAGTAGTGGCGCAGCAAGGCCACTGAAGGCTGCACCCCTACGTGGACCTCACAGTAGTAAGCGAAGATCGCCAGAAGAAGGACGGAGTTGGGGTGGAGATGCAGAGCCTACAAGTTGTAATGGCGGAGGATAGAGAAGAAAAACTCGGAGAAGGGAGGCACCAGGCCCGCAGCAATGGAGCTCACAAAGAGAGGATAAAAGGTGCTCCCTCAGCCCTCAGGGGTGGCGGAGCCGACCTTGAACACCTGCGCCCCATTGATGCCCTGCACCACCGCCATCTGGCGCAGCCGGGCAAGGCCGGCCTTGGACACGTTCGGCAAGCCCAGAGCAGGTGAGTACCAAGCTTCGGCCGGAGGCTGACGAGGCGCCATGGCTTCCTAGGTCACGCAGCCGGAGTAGATCTGGAAGTTTGGAGGAAGAAAGGGGAGGCGCAAGAAAGGGGATCTGAGCAGCAACCGGAGAAAGCAAAAGGCAAAGTCTGGGCAGATGTCGCTCCTTTATCAACCTGCGCGGTTGCTGGAGCACTGGTGTCCAATCAACCGCCACGCGGCGCCCGAGGCTGCAGGCTGTTAGGGCCCGCGGCGCTTCGCCCTTGCCCTTTCGCCTCTCGGCACGGCCAAGTCTGGGCGCGCCTTGGGCCCGGGGGCTACTGTCGGCGTTCTGGGAATGGGGGTCCCCAGACTTGCCTGCCTGCCGCCTGCGGCGTGGCTCAAAGGGGGCCCAGCACGGCCCATCTTCATCAACACAAGACTCAAGACCCTCGCGAGGGGCCAAGCCTCGCGAGGGGGATGACACGGAGCTTCCTCAGGCACGGCCTCGTCAGGCTGGCTCGTGAGGAGGCGGAGAGATCGAGGCAGGGTACCTCGGGAGGTGCTCGTGACGCAAGCCATGACGACTCAGGGCGCCAGGCGGGTGCCAGCCCGCGCAGCGTCCTCCTTTCCTCTTTGGTGCAAAGGGGGCAAGCGCAGCCGCGGAGTACCGAGGCATCAGGCAAAGGTTGCCATTTCAGTGCAACGAGACCAAGACCAGGAGGACTACGAGACGGAGGTCACCGTGGAGCCCAGGACGGCGTCATCACCAGAGCTTTGCGCAGGCGAAGACTGCTTTTGTCAGGATAGTTGATACTTGATGTCCCCCTTCAAATTAGCCCGCGATTGTTGGCTCCCTTCTCACTCGATATTTGGGAAGAGGACCAGGGCCTCTATAAATAGGACCAGCCGCCCACGTAGCAAGGGGTCGGTTCGTTCGGTTGGCGTGTAAGTGAGAGTAAGACAGCCAGAGAGAGAGAGAGAGAGAGAGAGAGAGAGAAAGAGAGAGGTGGCTGAACTCCTCCCAGCAGTTCATCGCCCCAGCCAAGAACAGACCCTCGCGAGGCTGTTCTTACTTGTATTGTTCATCATCATCAGCCCCAAGAGGCAATCCACCCACCACACACTAGAGTAGGGTATTACACTACAACGGTGGCCCGAACCAGTATAAACCTTGTGTCTCTTGTGCAGTTCTTTCAGTAGCTTAGATCTTTGCGAGACGGAGAGGTAGAAGGCGTAATCTCCGCGCGCACCCCAGTGTTCGAACCTTAAGGGTCTGCCAGAACCCGAAATCCGACACCCTCGCCCGCCAGAAGCTGCCCGGGCGCTCCCTGCTCCAACACGTCGCGACCATCCTCCTGCTCCAGCGCGTGGGGGCATGCAAGACCAGGCTCTCCATCACCCAAGGCCTCCCGTGGCCATAGCAGGCTGCCGCGCCTTCACCACCGAACTACGCAGCGTCGCGTGGCCAGGCAAGTTCAAGCCAGACCTGCCCCCTCGCTACGACGGCACGGCTGACCCTGCGGAGTTCCTCCAGCTCTACGAGCTGGGCATCAAAGCTGCCAACGGAGACGAGAAGGTCATGGCAAACTGGTTTTCCATGGTGCTCAAGGACGGGGCCCGCACCTGGCTCCTGAACCTGGCTCCAGGCACAATCTCCTCCTGGGAAGAGAAGCGCACCCGCTTCATCGCCAACTTCCAAGGCACTCGCGACCGGCCACCCACCGTGAGCGACGTGCGCCGCATCAAGCAACAACCCGGGGAGACCCTGCAGAAGTACATCCAGCGCTTCAACAACGCACGCCTCAAGATTCCCAAGGTGACTGAAGAGGCCATCATCGCAGCCTTCTCCGACGGCGTGCGCGGTATCAAGATCAAGGAGGAGCTGGTGATGCATGAAGACCTGTGCACTTCCTTGGAGCTGTTCAACTTGGCGAACAAGTGCGCCAGGGCTGAGGAAGGGCGTCTCTCCCTCCTCGAACTGCCTGCCGCAGACCCAGAAGAGAAGAAGCTCAAGGCCAAGGAAGTGAAGCGCAAGGGGGCTGCCGTGCTCGCGGCAGAACCAGACACCAAGTGGGGCAGAGATCAGCCCGAACCTTCCAAGGGCAGCCGGTACTGTGTGTACCATGACCTCCACACCCACAACACCAACGAATGTCAAGAACTCCGGGCCGTGCGTGAAGGAAGGATCGGCCGTCGACCTGACCGCGATGACCGGGGCTACGGCCGAGGAGGAGGAGGAAGGAATGCAGGATGCTGGGAAGACCATGGCCCGCGCCAGGGGTGGCGCGATCAACCTCGCGAGGATCGCTGGCAAGACCCTCCTCGCGAGGGAGGCTGGAGGGATCAGCCTCGCGAGGATCGCCCGCAAGGCAACGCAGGCCTCCCGCCGCTACCGCCACAGCCAAGGAGGAACGAGGACCGCCACCAGGACGAGGAGGCTGGGGGCTTCCAGGAGCCGCGCGCGATCGCCTGCATCCTGGGCGGAGCACAAGCCCCAGCCTCTCAACGCATCTTCAAGCAGTTTGCCCGCAAAGTGAATGCAGCCCTCCCCAGGCTCGAAGCCACGCGCCCTCTCAGGTGGTCGGCGTGCGCCATCACATTTAGCTCAGCAGATCAGCTCAAGTGTGCAGGTACAGCCGGAGTCCTCCCGATGCTTTGTTCCCCAATCATCAGCAACGTGGTGGTCACCAAGACCCTCATCGATGGCGGGGCGGGGCTCAACGTCCTGTCTGTGGAGACATTCAACAACCTCCAAGTGCCCTACAGCCAGCTTCAGCCAACCAAGCCCTTCTCTGGTATCACCGACGGCTCCACGGTCCCGATCGGGCAGGTCCGCCTCCCTGTCACCTTCGGGGCACGCGACAACTACCGCACCGAGCTCATCGACTTCGACGTCGCTCACATCCGTCTGCCGTACAACGGCATCCTTGGGTACCCAGCGCTGGCCAAGTTCATGGCCGTAACTCACCACGGCTACAACGTCCTCAAGATGCCAGGAAGCGGCGGAGTCATCACGGTGCCCTGTGAAGAGAAGGACGCGGTGTGTTCCCTGGAACGAGCCTTTCAGGCCACATCACTGGAAGACCCGGATCGCGGAAGCAGGAGGCTTCCCGAGGCCACTCCCAAGAAGAAGAAGACATCGTCCGTCCTGGCCCCTCAGGAGGCAGGCCCCTCTGGGCCCAAGCCTGCCCAGGGGGAACCTCCTTCCATCGCATAGGAAAGCGCGCCCAGCACCCTCCTCAGGCTGGGCTCGGGGGCTCTCCCTTGGACGGCCGCCGACCTAGCTAGGGTCACGAGGGAGGCGCTTGGGCACTACATGGAGGCGTGTTTTGAAGCACGTTTCCCTCAAGAAGGAGCAAGGCAAGGGGATCCCGACCCACAGGAGTTCGTCAGCAAGGCCATTCAGGAGCTGCAGGGGTCAAGAGTCATGAGAGGCGGCCGCCGCCTACCAACAGTGGCTCCCCATCCAGGCGAGGATGGCGGGCTGCGCGTCTGCATCGACGTACCAAGGCTCAACCAAGTCGCATCCCTGGAGCGCCTCTGGCCCTCGCGAGTGGGGCGCCGCGGAGGTCCACCCCACAGTTATGTTCGCATGCCTTACGGCTTGCCGAGCGCGGCTAACACGTACCAGCGCTTCATGAGGGGCACCACGGAGGCACGAGAGGCCAGGTGCTCTGCAGCCCTGGTGGAGATGGAGATGGTCCGTGAGGAGCCGCCAGCGCCTCCGGAGCCTCCCGAGGCCACTGGGCCTGGGGGCTCATGAGGATCGGCTTCCGCAGCCCACCGAGTCTGCTACACCAACGCCCCTTCGTCTTCAACATCATCAGGTGACATCTTTCGAGTTTTACTTCCAGCTGGGAGTGCCCCCAGGGCTGCATTATTCCTAGGCCGCGTGGGTCCGTCCCTGCGGTGTGTATCCCTTTTTATTCCATGTTGTTAGCTTACCTTGTTGGGGGCGCCCCTCGGGCTGCATGATCCCCAAGCCGCTCGGGCCAGGCCCAGCGGCATGTACCCCATTTGCGTTCATTTCCGGTTACGCGTTAGAACCACCATGCTTGATTATTTGATGCCGGTCCATGGCACCTCTTCTTCTCCATGCTGACCACTTGCACGTTAAAGGGGGGGGTACATGAGCATCGCGACTCAGGGCTCTTACTGGCTCTCCAGCCCTCACCCTCTGGCCTTGACCACGGCATCGCGACCTGGCATACCAGCGACGGCTGAGACCAGCTCAAGGGCCGGGACCTGAGGACGTAGAGTGCATGCATCTAACCAAACTTGCAGGGACACAACACAAGATAAGGCCCAGTGCCAGGCGCAACCCGCCTAGAGGTAGGGCCCCGTGAGTCCCACGCTGGCTCACGGGTGCCCAGATACACCTCGCCAGGCCCTACCGTGCCAGCCATGTGTCAGGGCAGGGCTGTACACACCCCGGGGGCTCCTCCCGGAGGGGGGCCCCCTCCCACGTACCAGTGGAAGCACCATGCTCCGCGCTGGCTGACGACACTGCCGAGGAGCGGCTATGCCCGTACACATACGGAAGCGCTATGCTCCACGCTGGTGATAAACAACTGAGGGTGGCCCCCGTGCCGCATCAACCTCAGGGAGCCCAGAGCTCAGTGTCTAGCCTCATCGTAACGCCTCCCCTCGGGAGTTCCGCGCGAGGGGGCTGGGCACGGGGGCTGCGCCCGGGTTACGCCCAGATGCACGCCGCCCAGCCAGGCCCCCCGGGCCTGGTTCGTCGCGCGCCTCTCCCCGAGCGGAGCCAAGGTATGAAGGCCATTTGGGCGTCAAGGGGGAGTCCTGAGCATCGCGACTCAGGAGCCTAACTGGTCATGTAGCCCCTCACTCCGTGGCCCCGTCCTGGCTTCCGGTCGGGACCATCGCTGGGTGAGGCACGCGCACGGTCGGGCTCCACAGACGTAGAACGGTGGATCCACCCACATCACACATCCCTACTTGTTGTTCGTGCGCCAAGGGGGACTCCTGAGCATCACGACTCAGGAGCCTAACTTGTCACGTAGCCCCTCACTCCTTGGTCCCGTCCTGGTTTCCGGTCAGGACTATTACTGGGTGAGGTACGCGCAGGGTCGGGCTCTGCCGGCGTAGAACATAAGCAGGTAGGAAGGAAAAGCACAAATTTTAAAGGAATTCAAAAGCAATTATTATAGTCCACACTGTTATCCCAACATCAGACGCAAGTTTAAATGCCTTCTCGAGGCATGATACATGTGCAGGAATTAAAAGCAGGACAGGAGCCACGATGGAGTCACTTGGCGGCGGGGGAGCAGTGCGGAGTGGGTTCGCCTCATGGAGCAGCGGGGTCGGCAGCGCCTTGCTCCGGCTTGGCGCTGAAGGCCCGGAACTTTCCCAGCAGAGCCTTCGTGCGACCCTTCACGGCCTCGGCAGCAGCAGCGGCACGCTCGCTGCTCACAGGCTCCAGCGGGCTGTCGAGGTCGAAACCGGGATCGCGAAGATGGATGTGGGTGAGGACCCGCGTCAGTGCTGCAGAGGACAGGACACGCGCCTCGGCCTCAGCCGTGGGGCCAAGGCCAAGGATGACATCTTCAAGAGTGTGGACAAAGAAGGGAAGCAGCTTGGCGGGGCCGTCCTTGGCCCCGGCCAGCGGGCTCTCCAGGCCGCTGTTGTAAAGCGTCCTCAGCGAGGAGCGAGCCCTCGCCTCCAACTCCATGAAGGCCACGCGGTCCTCGGCAAGAACCAGGGCCTTCTCGTCCAGCTCGGCCTTCCTCGCCCCCAACTCCTGCTCCAGTGCACCCAGGCGATCGCGGTGCTTCTTGAGCTTGGCCTCCCTGCCCTCGACGGCCGCCTCGCGAGCCTTCACGCCCTCTTCCTGCTCTTGGCGAAGACGTACCTCTTTCGTGAGCTGATCCCGCAGGCCCTGCAGCTCGTCCTCCAGCGCCTTGCAGCGACCACGGACGTCGACCACCTCTCCCAGGGCTGCATCGCGAGCAGCCTTCGCCTCAAGAACGGCCTGCTTCTCCTCGTCGCATGCCGTCGAGGCCTGGACCGGCGCTGCCCGAATTGAAGCGTCAGAGCGAACCCATCCAGAAGCCAACTCCAAACGCCCGGCCACCAAGCGAGGGTCGGCGCCGAGAAGATCCTGTCGCAGCCGGTCCAGCTCAGCAACAGCACGATCCAGGACGGCAGAAGGAGTCGGAGAGACAGCAGCCGGTGGAGTAGGAGGAGAAGGCGGCAGCACGGCCGCAGCATCCTGAGGCGGAGTCTGCCACGCCCCGACAGTTGTAGTGGCGGCGGCAGGCGAGAGCACCTCGGGAGCCACTTGGGCTGTGGGGGCTGAGCTCGCCCTAGCCGGCTCAGCCAGGCCTCGCGAGGACGACCGGGCAGGAGAAGCCTGTGCGTCGCGGTCACCCTCCCTCAGGGGCGCTGCCACGGATGGAACCTCAGGAGCCCCCTTTGACTTCTTCGCTACGGGCGCCAGCCTATCCAAGGGATGCGAACGTCAAGCCTCAGAAGCAGAGCAAGAAATAAAGACAAGAATCGAACACTTACGGGTCGTCGCCAGTGAGCTCAAGCGGCTCCGGCCAAATTTGAAGCCTGAAAGCCGGCTAGAAGGGTCAACCTCGGGAAGCTTGGAGGTGGAAGGTGCGTTTGCGGCCCGCCCCGGGGCCGGGGCAGACCCGCGGGAGATCAGCCCGGTCCTGTCCTTCTTCAGGATCGGCGGCGAGCCCCCGCCGTCTTGCTCATCGTCGTCTTCATCGCCATCCGCGCCGTCATCACTCGGAGAGAGGCGGAGAACGCGGGACCTGCGCCGGGGGAAGGGAGCCCTCGACTCTCCATCGGTCACCTCGGAGTCAGGCCCTTCCTCCTCTTCCCTGGAGTCATCGAAGGGCACAGCCACTGGTCCCTCGGGAGCCTCCAGGGGCACGGGCCCTTCCCCGTTGAAGACGGGCATGGACTTCACCACCCGCTCCCAGTCGTCGCGGAGGAACAAGGGCGTAGGAGCGCCCTCCAACCTCGCCACATTGCCCCCGACCAGAGATTGGAGAACCGCAGTCAGGTCTCCGTCAGCCCAGGCCGCGGGGCTCGGACGGGGCCTCCACATTGGAAGCGAGTACTGCCGAAGCGGAGCCAGCTAGTGCTCCAGGAACTCCCTCAGCAACGACGCGCCGGTCAGCTTCGCCGCTGCCATGTCGGTCGGCCTCAGATCCGCGTCCATCTTCTCCAACACCATCTTCGCGGGGATCCGTGAGCTCCGCTCGACCCCAGTTGCTGGAGCTTGTGGGCTGCTCCATGGGAAAGATCAGCCGAGGGTGGATGCGCTCAGCATCCACCAAGACCCACTTGCTCCTGAAGCCCTCAATCCTCTTCCCAGGATTCGAGATGGCAATGGCGCCACCATACGCGACGAAGCTCGCGCACGCGGAAGTAGGACCGCGAGAGGTCCGGAGGTAGAAGTAGTGGCGCAGCAAGGCCACTGAGGGCTGCACCCCAACGTGGGCCTCGCAATCATAAGCAAAGATCGCGAGGAGAAGGATGGAGTTGGGATGGAGATGCAGAGCCTGTAGCTTGTAACGGCGGAGGACAGAGAAGAAGAACTCGGAGAAGGGAGGCACCAGGCCAGCAACAATGGCACTTATGAAGAGCGGATAGAAGGTGCTCCTCTGACCCTCAGGGGTGGCGGAGCCGGCCTTGAACACCTTCGCCCCGTCGATGCCTCGCGCCGTCACTATCCGGCGCAACCGGGCAAGGCCCGCCTCCGACACGTTCGGCGGGTCCAGGGCAGACGAGCACCACGCTGCGGCCGGGGGGTGGCGAGGCGCCATGGCTTCCTAGGTCGCACGGTCAAAGCAGATCTGGAGATTTCGGAGGAAGGAAGGAGGGGCGCATGAAAGGGGTATCTGATCAGCAACCGGGGAAGGCAAGAAGAAGGGCCTAGGCGAATGCCACTCCTTTATCAACTCACGCGGTCGCTAAGGCGCCCACGTCCAGTCAACCGCCACGCGACGCCCAAGGCCGCAGGCTGTTAGGGCCCGTGGTGCTTCACTCTTGCCCTTCCGCCTCCCTACACGGCCAAGTCCGGGCGCGCCTTGGGCCCGGGGGCTACTGTCGACGTTCTGGGAATGGGGGTCCCCAGACTTGCCTGCCTGCGGCCTGCGGCGTGGCTCAAAGGGGGGCCCAGCACGGCCCATCTTCGCCAACACAAAACCAAGACCCTCGCGAGGGGCCAAGCCTCGTGGGGTGGATGACGCGGAGCCTCCTCAGGCACGGCCTCGTCAGGCTGGCTCACGAGGAGGCGGAGAGATCAAGGCGGGGTGCCTCACGAGGTGCCATGACGCAAGCCATGATGACCAAGGGCGCCAGGCGGGTGCTAGCCTGCGCAGCGTCCTCCTTTCCTCTTTGGCGCAAAGGGGGCAAGCACAGCCGTGGAGTACCGAGGCATCAGACAAAGGTTGCCATTTCGGTGCAACGAGACCAAGACCAAGAGGACTACGAGACGGAGGTCACCGTGGAGCCCAAGACGACGTCATCACCAGAGCTTTGCGCAGACGAAGACTGCTTTTGTCGGGATAGCTGATACTTGTTGTCCCCCTTCAAATTAGCCCGGCATTGTTGGCTCCCTTCTCGCTCGATATTTGGGAAGAGGACCAGGGCCTCTATAAATAGGACCAGCCACCCGCATAGCTGGGGGGCAGAGAGGTTGGAAGCAGAAAGAGGGAGAGAGAGAAAGAGAAAGGTGACTGAACTCCTCCCAGCAGTTCATCGCCTCAGCCAAGAATAGACCCTCGCGAGGCTGTTCTTCCTTGTATTGTTCATCATCATCAGCCCAAGAGGCAATCCACCACACCACAAACTGGAGTAGGGTATTACACCACAACGGTGGCCCGAACCAGTATAAACCCTGTGTCCCTTGTGTTGTTCTTTTTGTAGTTTAGATCTTAGCATGGCGGGGGGTGCAGGTAAGTAGGAGGCGAAATCTCCGCGCGCACCCCAGCGTTCGAACCTCAAGGGTCTGTCGGAACCCGAAATCCGACAACATCTTCTTCTAAAATTTCCATGAGGGCTCCTTTCATTACTTCTTTCTTCTTCTGGATGGTTCTTTGTACCATGGGGTAAATGTGACACTGAGCAGGGTAGTGGGTAGTCCCTTCACACAAGAAACAAGTAATCTGCCTAGTTGGGCATTCTTCAACTGGGTGACTTCCTTCACAATTTGGGCATTCATCCTTGTGTTCTTTATGGGTGTGTTCTACTTCTCCACGAATCTTGCATGCACCAGGTTTCTTCATATCCTTTCCATAAGGATTCAACTTCTGGGACACAAGCCGAGACTTTGGCAAAGTCAACTTAAATTCTTTCCAAGTCGTTACTCCTTGCCATCCATTGATGGTTTGGTACATTCTCCACCAAGTAGCAACACCTCTTTCAAAGCACTGAAGAGCATGCTGGGTCATATCCTTTCCGACTATAGGGTTATTCTTCATGTGATCCTCCATGTTCTGAATCCATCGGTCCGTCTCCAATTGACTCATCGGTCCAGAAGATATAAGCTCATCTTCATTCATCCTCTATTGGGTCCATGGGTTTGGGGTGAGATAAAAGAGATAGAGAGGGATACACACAATGCAAACAATAGTTTTTTAAAAAGACAGGTTTTATTGTGGCTGTTGGAAAAACATCAAACAAATGACAGCTCACAGTGTCGCATCTAACGTAGGTATATAACAGGGGTTTGGTCTTCTAAGGTCAATAAATCTTCAACGTCTCCAAACTCTTCAAGCCTTGTTCATGCCTCCAATGGCTTCTTCCGATCATGCTTGTCTCTCTTAAGTTCTTTTGCCAGATCATCTCTATTGACGTGAAGTCTCTCATGACATTCTTTAATATTCCAGGGTTGTATTTCAAACTTCTAGGTTTCAATATCCTTGGCATGAGCCATGATCATATTGTCCTTTAGTTCCTGACCAATCTCTGGTATCTTGAGGTTGTAGCTCCTCCAGCTTGGCTACCTCAGCTTTTGTTTCCTGAGTTTTTCACGAAATGCTTCCTTATCTAATACGGCTTCATGGCGCTCCATCTCAAACTTCTTGATGTACTACACCAGATCCTGGTGATACACCGGCTAAGGTTAAAACTTCATCTTACTGATAGGTGCTCCATCAGCCTTCTTCCATCAAATCCATTATGAAGAAATGCATCCTTAACTCAGCACGGTGACAATAGCATCAACGGCGATGACATCACGGATAGCTGTGTTTCTGCTATTGTCATTTCCATGAGCTATCTCTCCATAGTTGATATCTCCTGCCTTAGGGTTTTCCTTGACAGAACTTTAAGTTTTTAACTCTCCATGCTCCGGTCTTTCTCTGATACACCCTAATCTCGGGCATTGACAACTTCCATAATCTGTCAAGTTTCATAAGGGTAGCCTTCCTAGGTCATACAAATCTAGGGATTCTTCAGAGCCTTCAAATTCTACTTGTCTTCGGAGTCTTCAACATTGTAGTTTCCATTATTCAGATGCACGGAAAATACTCTTCATTCCGAAGCGGTCTTAGTTGTCCAATATCTTGTACTTCTTAGAGTGGTATCATCAGTCAAATCCTCGTCTGGTCAAAAGGGGAAAGGGGTATGGTCTAACTAAAAGGGAATATTTGAATAAGCTCAGAAGAGAAGAGAGGTAAAATATCTTTTTGAAAGGGAAAGTTGTAGAGAAAAAATCTTTGCTATGGGCTTGCCAGTTTCTAGGGTCACGTCCTACAGTCAACATGTGCTCTGATACCATCTTGTAGCGACCTGACCCGAATGGATCAAGTCTCTGTGCTTAAGTGTCATCCCTAGATCGGTATGCTGACACACACACAGTACTCGAGGATTTATAACAGAGGTAAAACACATGTAAAAGTAACGTAATACTATTACCTCAATCCAAATAGCGGAAGTAACAAGGTTGTGGATTCCTATCAACACCAACGGCAAAGTTGAGTGTAGAAATCATAACCCTAACATATCACTTACTCGTCGTAAGATATCCTGCAACATGAGACGTTGCAGCCATAGAGGGTCAGTATATTGAATGTACTGGCAAATTCACACCATAGAGAATGATGAATAAAGGCTATCACTACATGCATATTTGGCTGGTGGAAAAGCTCTATGGTTATAAGGTTTTTGCGAAAAGCCAATTTTTCCCTACTACAAAGGAATAAATTTTATTTAACTATCATGGTGGTTGTTGAACATTGAGAATGGTTGACAGCATTCTCAATCCCAATTAAGTAACATCATTAAACCCAACAAACTTAATTTAAAGTAACGTGATGAGATCAACAGGATAATCCAAGTACCAGAGACTCAAGATGTCCATAACCGGGGACTCGGCTAATCATGATTAGTTTGTACACTCTGCAGAGGTTTGCGCACTTTTCCCCACAAGACTCGATCGCCTCCGTTTGGTTTCTCGCACTACATGGTGTTTGAGAAACGGATGACCGAGACATAGTCTTTCAGAGGCGTTTGCACCTTACGATGGTTAGACCGTACCACCTACAACCCCTACATCTGCTAGTCTACCACTGTAAGAGTTCACACGACTTAATCAACTATGCTAGAGCCCATAATAGCTTGTGGCTGCACACGGAAGTTTCTAGCATGAATAATCGTATGATCCCTTTGAGCCTGGGTGGCGGACCGTAGGATGATCACACGGTATATCCTCGGGATCTCCTAGGACAACACTGGTATTTCCCCAAGTGTCCGGGCAAGTCCACTGGTATATCCCCAGGGTGCCCCTAGCAATCCACCCAAATGTGTATTCAAGTTGCCACCTTAAGTTGAACCATTAAATAACAATCTCACATCTGTCATGGATTTCACTCATACCCAAACCACGTCTACGAGCATAGCATAGCAATATAAGCAACACGTAGAAGTAACTCCCAACGGTTTGATAGTACCAGGGCAATAGGTTCCTACCTCATCAACTACTTCCCAATCCCACAATTTAATTAGATCCTAATCATGCAATGTTTGAGGTTTGATCTAATGCAATGAAAACTGGGTATGAAGGGGATATGATCAAAGTGTGAACTTGCCTTGCTGATGATCCGCGAAACCTAACGATTCGAAGTAACAGGCGGCGCACTCCGGGTATTCTATCACAGACAAACAAACAAGCATACAATAAGTACTCATCTAAAACACAGGTAAAACTCAAATAAGAGATCTAACCAGAAGGTTCAACTTAAGAACTCCGGTTGGCAAAAAGAATCAAATCGAACGGAGCAACGAAAGTCAAACTGCAAAAGAAAACAACTTTGTTCTAGTAATCTGGATCTAGGGCAAATTTTACAGTAGCAGAATCTTGTTTAATTTGGTTAAACGGATAAAGGGTTTCGTGATGAATCCCTAGGCGCTTGAATCGCATGATTCCGATAAACGAGCGAAAAGTTAAACTAAAACGAAAATTAGATCAGGAATCGCGATCAGAAAAATCGCGGATTTAATCCGAGAAAAAGAAAAATGACGAACGTCGAATTTTTTTTCTCTTTTTTTCCAGCACGGAAAACGAGGCGCGACGAACCTCGGTAGGCGGGATCGTCGGCGGTGGCGGCGGTGGCACACGCGGATCGAGGCGGGGCTGATGGGCTGGGGCGGCTCGGGGCCGCGCTATTTAAAGGCTGCCCCCGGGCGGTGTCCCGCTCGGGTACGGCCCGAAGTCGGTTCGTTCTTTTTAATTATTCCGCTGGAAAGAAAAATAAAAAGAAATACTAAACGAACTCCAAAAATTCCGAAATAAATTTTCACGGGCTTCTAAAATCAAGCCGCACAAGGTGAACATTTATTTGGGCCCTAAATTCAATTTTGAAAAACGCACATTTTTCCTAAATTCAAATAAAACACCGAAAAACTCCGAAATAAAATCTTATTTGATTTTTTATTAAATCCTCAATATTTCTTTATTTTGGGAAAGTCATTTTATTCCCTCTCTCATATTTTTGTAATAGAAATAATTGATGATAAAATAAATAAAATCAAATGATCCTATTCTGAACATTTGAGAAAACTCAAATATGAAAATAACGAAATCCCCAACTCTCTCCGTGGGTCATTGAGTTGCGTAAAGTTTCAGAATTGGAAATATTTTCCAAATGAAATTCAAATATTTTCAACACCCCATGTCATTTAAATAAATGGAAGAAGTCATGTCATCTTCTCTCCAGGGTTTTGTGATGAAAAGAATTTGAATTCTCGGGGATCAAAACAAAAAGGTGAAAGTTTGGGAAAGTCCTTTTATTCCCTCTCATTTAACTTTCAAAAAGTTTCGAATTTCACTCACTTTCAGACAATCAATCAACCAATCAATCAAATCTAACTATTTATTATAACATTCCAAAATTTAGAATTTTGGGATGTTACAACGACACCTTATGAACTGTGGTTTGGCAAGAAACCCAAGTTGTCGTTTCTTAAAGTTTGGGGCTGCGATGCTTATGTGAAAAAGTTTCAACCTGATAAGCTCTAACCCAAATCGGAGAAATGTGTCTTAATAGGACACCCAAAGGAGACTGTTGAGTACACCTTCTATCACAAATCCGAAGGCAAGATATTCGTTGCTAAGAATGGATCCTTTCTAGAGAAGGAGTTTCTCTCGAAAGAAGTGAGTGGGAGGAAAGTAGAAATTGACGAGGTAATTGTACCTTCTCCCTTATTGGAAAGTAGTTCATCACTGAAATTAGTTCCAGTGATTCCTACACCAGTAAGTGAGGAAGCTAATGATGATGATCATGAAACTTCTGATCAAGTTACTACGAACCTCGTAGGTCAACCAGAGTAAGATCCACACCAGAGTGGTATGGTAATCCTGTTCTGGAAGTCATGTTGCTTGACCATGACGAACCTATGAACTATGAGGAAGCGATGATGAGCCCAGATTCCGTAAAATGGCTTGAGGCCATGAAATATGAGATGGGATCCATGTATGAGAACAAAGTGTGGACTTTGATTGACTTGCCCGATGATCGACAGACCATAGAGAATAAATGGATCTTCAAGAAGAAGACTGACGCTGACGATAATGTTACTGTCTACAAAGCTCGACTTGTTGCGAAAGGTTTTCGACAAGTTCAAGGAGTTGACTACGATGAGACTTTCTCACCTGTAGTGATGCTTAAGTCCGTCCGAATCATGTTAGTAATTGCTGTTGGAAATATGCCCTAGAGGCAATAATAAATTGGTTATTATTATATTTCCTTGTTCATGATAATCGTTTATTATCCATGCTACAATTGTATTGATAGGAAACTCAGATACATGTGTGGATACATAGACAACACCATGTCCCTAGTAAGCCTCTAGTTCACTAGCTTGTTGATCAATAGATGGTTACGGTTTCCTGACCATGGACATTGGATGTCGTTGATAACGAGATCACATCATTAGGAGAATGATGTGATGGACAAGACCCAATCCTAAGCCTAGCACAAGATCATGTAGTTCGTATGCTAAAGCTTTTCTAATGTCAAGTATCATTTCCTTAGACCATGAGATTGTGCAACTCCCGGATACCGTAGGAGTGCTTTGGGTGTGCCAAATGTCACAAAATAACTGGGTGGCTATAAAGGTACACTACATGTATCTCCAAAAGTGTCTGTTGGGTTGGCACGAATCGAGACTGGGATTTGTCACTCCGTGTAAACGAAGAGGTATCTCTGGGCCCACTCGGTTGGACATCATCATAATGTGCACAATGTGATCAAGGAGTTGATCACGGGATGATGTGTTACGGAAAGAGTAAAGAGACTTGCCGGTAACGAGATTGAACAAGGTATCGGGATACCGACGATCGAATCTCGGGCAAGTATCGTACCGCTAGACAAAGGGAATTGTATACGGGATTGATTAAGTCCTTGACATCGTGGTTCATCCGATGAGATCATCGTGGAGCACGTGGGAGCCAACATGGGTATCCATATCCCGCTGTTGGTTATTGACCGGAGAGGTGTCTCGGTCATGTCTGCATGTTTCCCGAACCCGTAGGGTCTACACACTTAAGGTTCGATGACGCTAGGGTTATATGGAATAGATATACGTGGTTACCGAATGTTGTTCGGAGTCCCGGATGAGATCTCGGACATCACGAGCAGTTCCGGAATGGTCCGGAGGTAAAGATTTATATATGGGAAGTCCTGTTTTGGTCACCTGAAAGGTTTCGGTTGCTATCGGTAATGTACCGGGACCACCGGGAGGGTCCCAGGGGTCCACCAAGTGGGGCCACCAGCCCTGGAGGGCTGCATGGGCCAAGTGTGGGAGGGGACCAGCCCCAGGTGGGCTGGTGCACCCCCCCCCCACAAGGGCCCAAGGCGCCTAGGGTTTGGGGAGGGGGCGCCTCCACCTTACTTGGGGGGCAAGTCTCCCCCTCTCCCCCCTTTTTGGGGCTGCCGCACCCCTTGGGGTGGGAACCCTAGAGGGGGCGCAGCCCCCTCCCTCTCCCCTACATATAGTTGAGGTCTTTGGGGCTGCCAACACATGAGTTTTGACCTCTCCCTGGCGCAGCCCTGCCTCTCTCCCTCCTCGTCTCTTGCGGTGCTTGGCTAAGCCATGCTGGAATACCACGCTCCTCCACCACCACCACACTGTCGTGCTACTGCTGGATGGAGTCTTCCCCAACCTCTCCTTCTCCCCTTGCTGGATCAAGGCATAGGAGACATCACCGGGCTGTACGTGTGTTGAACACGGAGGTGCCGTCCGTTCGGCACTAGGATCATCGGTGATTTGGATCACGACGAGTACGACTCCATCAACCCCGTTCACTTGAACGCTTCCGCTTAGCGATGTACAAGGGTATGTAGATGCACTCCCCTTCCCCTCGTTGCTAGATTACTCCATAGATTGATCTTGGTGATGCGTAGAAAATTTTGAATTTCTGCTACGTTCCCCAACAATTGCCGCATTTTATGATTATGAAATTTGGTAAATGGATGTCAAAACTGCATTCCTTAATGGATATCTTAAAGAAGAGTTGTATATGATGCAACCAGAAGGTTTTGTCGATCCAAAAGGTGCTAACAAAGTGTGCAAGCTCCATCAATCCATTTATGGACTGGTGCAAGCCTCTCGGAGCTGGAATATATGCTTTGATAGTGTGATCAAAGCATATGGTTTTATACAGACTTTTGGAGAAGCTTGTATTTACAATAAAGTGAGTGGGAGCTTTGTAGCATTTATGATATTATATGTAGATGACATATTGTTGATCGAAAATGATACTGAATTTCTGAATAGCATAAAAGGATACTTGAATAAGAATTTTTCAATGAAAGACCTCAGTGAAGCTGCTTATATATTGGGCATCAAGATCTATAGAGATAGATCAAGACGCTTAATTGGACTTTCACAAAGCACATACCTTGACAAAGTTTTGAAGAAGTTCAAAATGGATCAGGCAAAGAAAGGGTTCTTGCCTATATTACAAGGTGCGAAGTTGAGTCAGACTCAATGCCCGACCACTTCAGAAGATAGAGAGAAAATGAAAGGTGTTCCCTATGCTTCAGCCATAGGCTCTATCATGTATGCAATTCTGTGTACCAGACCTAATGTGTGCCTTGCTATCAGTTTAGCAGGGAGGTACCAAAGTAATCCAGGTGTGGATCACTAAACAACGGTCAAGAACATCTTGAAATACCTGAAAAGGACTAAGGATATGTTTCTCGTATATGGAGGTGACAAAGAGCTTGTCAAAAACGGTTACGTCGATGCAAGCTTTGACACTGATCTGGATGACTCTAAGTCACAAACCTGATACGTGTTTTTTATTAAATGGTGGAGCTGTCAATTGGTGCAGTTCCAAGCAGAGCGTCGTGGCGGGATCTACGTGTGAAGCGGAATACATAGCTGCTTCGGAAGCAGCAAATGAAGGAGTCTGGATGAATGAGTTCATATCGGATCTAGGTGTCATACCTAGTGCATCGGGTCCAATGAAAATATTTTGTGACAATACTGGTGCAATTGCCTTGGCAAAGGAATCCATATTTCATAAGAGAACCAAGCACATCAAGAGACGCTTCAATTCCATCCGCGATCAAGTCAAGGAGGGAGACATAGAGATTTGTAAGTTACTTACGGATCTGAATGTTGCAGACCCGTTGACTAAGTCTCTCCCACGAGCAAAACATGATCAGCACCAAGACTCCATGCATGTTAGAATCATTACAATGTAATCTAGATTATTGACTCTAGTGTAAGTGGGAGACTGAAGGAAATATGCCCTAGAGGCAATAATAAAGTTGTTATTTATATTTCCTTATATCATGATAAATATTTATTATTCATGCTAGAATTGTATTAACCGAAAACTTAGTACATGTGTGAATACATAGACAAACAGAGTGTCACTAGTTTGCCTCTACTTGACTAGCTCGTTGAATCAATCATGGTTATGTTTCCTTACCATAGACATGAGTTTTCATTTGATTAACAGAATCACATCAATAGAGAATGATGTGATTGACTTGACCCATCCGTTAGCTTAGCACGATGATCGTTTAGTTTGTTGCTATTACTTTCTCCATAACTTATACATGTTCCTATGACTATGAGATCATGCAACTCCTGAATATCAGAGGAACACTTTGTGTGCTACCAAACATCACAACGTAACTGGGTGATTATAAAGGTGCTCTACAGGTGTCTCCGATGGTGTTTGTTGAGTTGGCATAGATCGAGATTAGGATTTGTCATTCCGATTGTCGGAGAGGTATCTCTGGGCCCTCTCGGTAATGTACATCATTATAAGCCTTGCAAGCAATGTAGCTAATGAGTTAGTTACGGGATGTAGCATTACGGAATGAGTAAAGAGCTTGCCGGTAACGAGATTGAACTAGGTATTGAGATACCGACGATCGAATCTCGGGCAAGTAACATACCGATAACAAAGGGAACAACGTATATTGTTATGCGGTTTGACCAATAAATATCTTCGTAGAATATGTAGGAACCAATATGAGCATCCAGGTTCCGCTATTGGTTATTGACCGGAGACGTGTCTCGGTCATGTCTACATAATTCTCGAACCTGTAGGGTCCGCACGCTTAATGTTCGGTGACGGTCGATATTATGAGTTTATGTGTTTTGATGTACCGAAAGGTAGTTTGGAGTACCGGATATGGTCACGGACATGACGAGGGGTCTCGAAATGGTCGAGACATAAAGATCGATATATTGGATGACTATATTCGGACGTCGGAATGGTTCCGGGTGAGTCCTGGCATACATCGGAGCACCGGGAGGTTACCGAAACCCCCCGGGAGGTATATGGGCCTTATTGGGCCATAGTGGGAGAGAAGAGAGGGAGGCCTAGAAGGGGGCATGCCCCCCTCAAGCCCAATCCGAATTGGGTGGGGGGCCAGCCCCCCTTTCCTTCCCCCTCTCTCCCCCTTCCTTCCGCTCCTAGTCCAACTGGGGAAGGGGGGAATCCTACTCCCGGTGGGAGTAGGACTCCCTATGGGGCGCGCCATAGGAGGGTCGGCCCTCCCCCTCCTCCACTCCTTTATATACGCGGGAGGGGGACATCCCATAGACACACAAGTTGATCATTGATTGCTTAGCCGTGTGCGGTGCCCCCCTCCATCATAATCCACCTCAGTCATATCGTAGCGGTGCATAGGCGAAGCCTTGTTCCAGTAGCATTATCATCACCGTCATCACGCTGTCGTGCTGACGAAGCTCTCCCTCGACACTCTACTGGATCATGAGTTCGTGGGACGTCACCGAGCCGAACGTGTGCAGATCGCGGAGGTGCCGTACCTTCGGTGCTAGGATCGGTCGATCGTGAAGACGTACGACTACATCAACCGCGTTGTCATAACGCTTCCGCTTACGGTCTATGAGGGTACATGTACGACACTCCTCCCTCTCGTTGCTATGCATCACCATGATCTTGCATGTGCATAGGAATTTTTTTGAAATTACTCCGTTCCCCAACACTACATAGTTCTCGAACCCGTAGGGTCCGCACGCTTAACGTTCGTTGACGATGTAATATTATATGAGTTATGTTTGTTGGTGACTATTGGTGTCAAAACCGGCGGATCTCGTGTAGGGGGTCCCGAACTGTGCGTCTAAGGCGGATGGTAACAGGAGGCAGGGGACACGAAGTTTTACCCAGGTTCGGGCCCTCTTGATGGAGGTAAAACCCTACGTCCTGCTTGATTATTCTTGATAATATGAGTAGTACAAGAGTTGATCTACCACGAGATCGGAGAGGCTAAACCCTAGAAGCTAGCCTATTGTATGATTGTATGTCATCCTACGGACTAAAACCCTCCGGTTTATATAGACACCGGAGGGGGCTAGGGTTACACAAGGTCGGTTACAAAGGAGGAGATATACATATCCGTATTGCCTAGCTTGCCTTCCACGCCAAGTAGAGTCACATCCGGACACGGGACGAAGTCTTCAATCTTGTATCTTCATAGTCCAACAGTCCGGCCAAAGGTCATAATCCGGCTATCCGGATACCCCCTAATCCAGGACTCCCTCAGTAGCCCCCGAACCATGCTTCAATGACGATGAGTCCGGCGCGCAGTATTGTCCTCGACATTGCAAGGCGGGTTCTTCTCCAAATTTCGAACGTTTGTTAAGCACTGTCCGGCCCCATAAATGTAGGACCTCTTGGCTTTTGTGCCCAATAAGGGCTATCTTCCACGCGTCGAATGAATACGAGGCACTAGGGCATTTTTACATTCGCCCCCCTAGCCAGATAAATAAATTGTCTATTAAAGGGATGGGGATTCTTAGATCCAATCCACACCATCCTCCCCCAGCGAGAATCCATCGGAGCGCGCTTCGGATAGATCCACTCCAGCATGGTCGACCTCCGTAGCTCCTCCTCCCGCCCCCGTAGCCCTAAGCCCGGTGATTGGGAGAGGTGTTCTGTCCCACACAGTCGATTAGTCGAACTACAGACCAAGGGATTTCTCCCTCCAGCATATATGGTTCCCGTACGAGCCGGGCTCGCCACCTACAATGGCGGGGAGAAAGCGGAGAGCTTCCCCAGTCCCTCTACGGGGGAGCGGGTATGTCTTGTTCCTTATTTATTAAGGGGACTCAGATTTCCAATTCATCCGTTCCTCCGCGGGCTCCTGGAGTTTTACGGCCTCCAACTGCATAATTTCACCCCTGCCTCCATATTACACATCACCGGCTATGTTGCCCTCTGCGAGTTATTCTTGGGCTGCGAGGCTCATTTCGAGCTATGGAAAAGGTTATTTTGCCTCGTCCCCCGCACACAGAAGGGGTCACTTTATCAAGTGGGCGGAGCTGAAATATGGCGCATCGCCGAAACCTGATACCTATCCAGTACTCCGAAGAAGACGTCTGAAGACTGACCTTCGGAATGGTTTTATATGGAGGACGTCCCCCTTCCGGACCCTGTTCGACGGGGTCTTCCTGAGTTCAACAATGCTCCTCTAAAGAAACACCGAAGTTGGCGCCCACGGAGCCCCCAGGAGGAAGTCAACGGAGAAGTCCTTTACCTGATGAACCGGACTAAAGCGCTGGCTCAATCAGGGTTGACAGTAATCGAGGTTATGTCAATATGCATAATGCGGGGAGTGCAGCCACTTCAATATCGAGGGCATCCCCTGTGGTGTTTTAACGGGGAAGATGATGCCACCCGTTGCGGGCGTAAGGGTCCGGACAATGCTGCTGCTTTAGCAAAAATTATATCCGAGTTATTCAAGGGAGAGGAAGAGGAGTTCATCCGCATCAAGCCACGGCATGGATTCTCCATGTACAACCCTCCAAGCTGGGTGAGTTATATCTCCTCACTCCCATTCTTCCCGCATTCTCTATCATAGGTACTCACCTTGCCATCTTGCGGCAGGAACTGCGAAAAGCCATAAGGGAGGTCAGCAGCCCATCTCCACAACCAGAGAACCCTGACTGGGCCCTTGGTCCTGGACTCGAAGAAGATCCGGACATATTCGTGGAGATGATAGACCGGCAGTTCTATCAGTTAAGCTGTGATGACGCCATGGTGGCCATTACGACCGACTATCCCGGACTGCTTCCTGCGTCGCACGTAAGAAAAACCAAAAATCCCAACTCCAAAAACTAGGATCCCCTTTTAGACACCTCACCTACCATATACATATGGTGTTTTACAGGCAAGGCCTTCGGGACGCCGTGCCGAACCCGCAGCAACTTGCCAACAAGAGGCACCAAGGCCGGGCAGGCCAAAAAGGAAGGCGGTCAGGACGGAGACGCCGGCGCAGAGGTATGATAAAAACCCCGCTCTGTGGTTGTCGTCTTTCTCAAAATGTAATGATGTCCATGTTTCTTTAACAGAAAAAACGCTCGCCGGAATATGTCCGGTGAGGCTGTCGATCATGCTTCCACCAGTCGGGCTCCAGGGCCGGACATAGAGGCGGAAGCCGACATGGGGCGGACGCCGGATACTCCTCCTACAGAGGATGCGGATAGACTACCCGCTACAAATTTAGAAGTGGAGAGCGCCATGAATCATAGGCGTCGCCGAGCCGTACTCCGTGACGCTTGCTTCACCCCAGAGGCATTTGATGCCTTCAATTCTGGACACGCGTACCTCCGTGCTGCTCAAAATGGTCTAGCCAGAGCCACGGACCAATATGTGAGGGATGTACGGGTAAGCAAATCTGATGATTATATGTATCAGTAGCCCCTGAGACTTGAAACAGTTAGCAGAACTGATTTAAGGATCATCTATTGTGCAGGTTCTTACAGAGAAGAATACTCGACTGTCACAGGAGCTGGAGGAATGCAAGACCCAACTTCGGGCCGCCGTTGCCGCATTGAAGGAACCTAAAAAGTCCCCAGCTGGTAAGATTTGTTTCAAAGAATGATAGGTACCATATAACGTGCGGTGTGGCTGTAGATCTAACAGTAGATATTGCGGAGGAATCCGGAGGACCAGTATGCCGTACGACAGCGAAAGGCTGGCGAACGCGTGCTGACTGAGGTCAGGCGGGAGAAAAAAATCTCCAAGGCGCCAATACCAAGCTGAGCGTGGAACTAAAAGATGTTCGAGCCCAGCTTGCCGACTCTGAGAAGGAGAATAAGCGGCTTCGACGCATTATTTTCAGTAAGTGCTTGAACGAACCCTTAGAAAGGGGACGGCGGAGAAGCCGGCTAACAGAGTTATGTCTGCAGGTATGCCGACGGGTCGTCCCGCGGAGGAGATGCCCGGGTCTGCGGGTGATCTTCTATCTGAGCTCTCACAACTGCACGAACAAGTTCAGCAGGTGATGCAAGGTATTTGCCCAGGCCTTGTGGCCATCAGTCTCCCTGCCAGAAGGCATTGGAGAGCTTGCGGAGAAGCTCAAGGGAGCACGGCGGCGCTTCCGATTATGGAAAATATCGGCCTGCCGTCAAGGTGCCAGGGAAGCCTGGGCCATGGTGAAGACACGGTATACCAAGGCTGACCCGAACCACATGGTCGAGGTCGGACCTATGGGGCCTGATGGGAAAGAGATCCCCGTTAGCTTAGTCTATGGGCAAGTAGAATTAGCCGCAAAGTATTCCCAACAGGATTGTAGGCTAGACCGCCTGTTGGATGGTATAGAAGAGGAATTTAGTCAGTCTACATGACTATGTAATGGAAGTGACATGTATAATGCCTTCTAGCCGGATAGTAGATCATTTGTCATGGTGGACCTTTTCACTTCAACCTCGGGACCCGATAGTCCGGAGTGTGTCCGAATACCCGCTCAGTTATATAAAAACCGGGGTATGTGTGGAAACCAGGCGTTGGGTCATTAGTGCTTGAACAGACAAGTGCCCAAGTAGATATGTTCTATTACATGGGTAGTAAGAAACATCTTCCAGGGAGAATAGTTCCGTTAGGGGTTCCTTTCCCTGGGTACGCATGCCCTAAGGTGCATGTCCGGACTGCGAGCGGAGACGCAGGAAAAAACATCTGGGGGCATATATGGAAAATAAATAAAAATAATCTTTTATTCGCCGACCGAATATTCCCTTAAGAACGCTAGCTTTCGGCTTCACCCAGTCTAAGGTACACATCCGGCTGACCTGACAGTAACAATCGCACAGGTGCTCCCCTTATGCCCTAGCCGAATTAATGGGAATGTAGGGCATAAATACAAGGGCCCGACAACCCAGCTTGGCCAAAACTTAAGTCATATCGATGCATATAATGGCGAAGAAAAGGTACATGCGGAAGAATAACACATGTGTGGGGCATGAAGCCCAGACAGATAATTAAGCTTCTGTGTAAGAAGCCCCCAGGTATAATGAGCGCGGTTAGCGCATCTATAGTGTGCAAGCGAGGCACAAGTTGGCCCTTGAAGGCCTTGAGAAAGAATTAAAAAAAGAAAGAGAAAAAAGACAGATAATGTATATGCAAAAACTGGACAGAGGAAGGAGATGAACATAGAGTCTGGCGCTAGGCGTAGAATCTTCGGAGCCTGGCTGTGTTCCATGGGTTCGGCTCAAGTCGATTATTCGATGCATCCCGCAGACGGTACGCTCCACCGGTCAGAACTTGGTCACTAATGAAGGGACCCTCCCATTTGGGCTCGAGCTTGGACTTTTTCTTCTCCGGCAGGCGTAGAACTAACTCGCCAACATTATAAGTTTTGGCCCGTACTTCTCTGCTTTGGTATCTGCGAGCCTGTTGCTGATAGAATGCGGAACGGGCTTTTGCCACGTCGCGCTCCTCCTCCAGGGTGTCCAAACTGTCCTGCCGATCAAGCTCGGCTTCTCTTTCTCCGTACATGCGCACTCGAGGTGAGTCATGAATTATGTCGCAGGGCAGAACTGCCTCTGCGCCATACACCATAAAGAAGGTGTATATCCGGTGGTACGATTCGGCGTGGTCTGCAGCCCCCAGAGTACGGAGTCGAGCTCCTCTACCCAGTGCGTGTTAGACTCCTTTAAGGACCGCACTAATCTGAGTTTAATGCCGCTCATGATAAGACCATTCGCTCGCTCAACTTGGCCGTTGGTTTGTGGGTGATAGACGGAAGCATAATCGAGCTTGATGCCCATGTTGCTGCACCAGAGTTTTACCTCGTCAGTCGTGAAGTTCGTGCCGTTGTCAGTGATGATGCTATGGGGGACGCCAAAATGGTGTACAACCCCGGATATAAAGTCTATCACCGGTCCGGATTCGGCTATTTTAACAGGTTTGACTTCTATCCATTTGGTGAATTTATCCACCATGACCAGTAAGTATTTTTTTCTTATGGGTTCCCCCATTAAGGGGTCCAACCATGTCAAACCCCCAGACCGCGAAGGGCCAGGTAATGGGGATTGTTTGGAGGGCGGTGGGTGGCATGTGGCTTTGGTTTGCAAAAATCTGGCAACCGACGCAGCATTGGACCAAGTCCTGTGCGTCTGCCCGGGCCGTCGGCCAATAAAAACCTGTACGGAAGGCCTTGCTTACAAGGGCCCGGGCTGCGGCGTGGTGGCCGCCGAGTCCGGCGTGAGTTTCTGCCAAAAGCTTTCGCCCTTCCTCTTCGGAGATGCACCTTTGAAGGACTCCGGTAGTGCTTTTTTTGTACAGCTCTCCCTCGTGGACCCTGTAGGCTTTAGATCGCCGCACTATGCAACATGCCTCATTTTGGTCCTCGGGAAGTTCCTGCCTAGTTAGGTAGGCCAAGAATGGTTCTGTCCACGGGGCAATAATGGCCATTATGACATGGGCTGAAGGTGTTATTTTGGTGGTACAGCCTCCGATTATGTCAGAGTGTTCGGTATCGGGCATTGTGGCCGGGTCTGGACTATTGTTACCGATGTCCCCTTCCCATACCATGGATGGTTTAAACAACCTCTCCAAAAAGATGTTGGGGGGACCACATCGCGTTTTGCGCCGATGCGGGCGAGGATATCCGCCGCCTGATTGTTTTCCCGGGCCACATGGTGAAATTCGAGCCCCTCGAACCGAGCTGACATCTTTAGGACGGTGTTTCGATAGGCCGCCATCTTCAGATCCTTGGCATCGAAGTCTCCATTTATTTGGGATATTGCGAGGTTCGAATCCCCATGCACCTCCAGGTGTTGAATGCCCATGGAAACTGCCATCCGAAGACCATGTAACAGGGCTTCATATTCGGCTGCGTTGTTGGAGTCTGTATACAGTATCTGCAGTACATATTGCACTGTATCTCCGGTTGGGGATGTCAGGACGACGCCAGCCCCCAGACCAGCCAGCATTTTGGAGACGTCGAAGTGCATGATCCAATTGGAGTATGCGTTGTACTCTTTAGGGAGTTCGGCTTCCGTCCATTCGGCGACAAAGTCAGCCAGTACTTGCGATTTAATGGCTCGCCGAGGTTTGTATGTTATGTCGAACGGGAGGAGCTCAATTGCCCATTTGGCAATCCGGCCCGTGGCGTCGCGGTTGTTTATAATATCATTGAGTGGCACTTCTGAGGCTACTGTGATCGAACACTCTTGAAAGTAGTGTCGCAGCTTCCGGGATGCCATGAATACCACATAGGCTATCTTTTGATAATGTGGGTACCGTGATTTGCATGGAGTGAGGACGGTGGATACATAATATACCGGCTTTTGAAGAGGGAATTTATGCCCGTCCGCTTCTCGTTCAACGACGAGCACTGCGCTTACAACCTGATGAGTTGCCGCAATGTATAAAAGCATTGGTTCGCCAATGTTTGGCACTGCCAGGATTGGGTTGGTTGCTAGTATGGCTTTTATTTCTTCCAATCTGGTTGTGGCAGTGTCTGTCCACTCGAAGTGTTCGGTGCGCCGAAGGAGACGATAAAGGGGTAATGCCTTTTCTCCTAAGCGGGAGATAAAGCGGCTTAGAGCCGCCACACATCCAGTTAATTTCTGGATTTGTTTGAGGTCTGTTGGGGTAGCCAACTGTGACAAAGCTCGGATTTTGGCCGGATTAGCTTCAATTCCTCTACTGGAGACAATGAAGCCCAGGAGCGTTCCGGTTGGTATGCCGAAAACGCATTTTTCCGGATTGAGCTTGATGTCGTATGTTCGGAGGTTGTCGAATGTGAGCCTTAAGTTGTGTATTAGAGAGTCGACGTGTTTGGTTTTGACGACCACATCATCTACGTATGCCTCTACTGTTTTGCCGATCTGTTTCTCTAGACATGTCTGAATCATCCACTGATATGTCGCGCCAGCGTTTTTGAGCCCAAAAGGCATTGTGTTGAAACAGAAGGGGCCGTATGGTGTGATAAATGCCGTTGCGGCTTGGTCGGACTCCGCCATCTTGATTTGGTGGTAGCCGGAGTATGCGTTGAGGAAACACAATGACTCGTGTGCTGCGGTAGCATCGATAATTTGATCGATGCGGGGGAGGGGGAAGGGATCCTTTTGGCAAGCCTTGTTGAGGTCCTTGAAATCGACACATAGGCGCCAGAATTTGTCCTTCTTTGGTACCATCACCAGGTTTGCTAGCCAGTCCGGGTGTTTTATTTCTCTAATGAATCCGGCCTCCAATAACTTGGCTAGTTCCTCTCCCATAGCTTGTCTCTTAGGTTCAGAGAAACGCCGAAGAACCTGCTTGACCGGCTTGAATCCCTTTAGGATATTGAGCCTATGCTAGGCCAGCCTGCATGGGATTCCTGGCATGTCTGAGGGGTGCGAGGCGAATATGTCCCAATTCTCGCGCAGGAACTCTCGTAGTGCGGCGTCCACGGCGGGGTTTAATTGTGCCCCGATGGAGGCTGTTTTTGTAGGGTCCGTTGGGTGGACTTGGAATTTGACTATTTCATCCGCTGGTTTAAAAGAGGTGGACTTGGATCTCTTGTCAAGTATCACGTCGTCCCTGTCCACTGTGGAGCGTACCACAGTTAATTCCTCGGCCGAAAGGGCTTTGGATAATGCATCGAGGGCCAATGCGGTTGTTTTGTTTTCGGCGCGGAGTGCTGTGTCCGGATCGCTAGCGAGAGTGATGATTCCGTTGGGCCTGGGCATTTTGAGCTTCATGTACCCATAATGGGGTATGGCTTGGAAGATCGTGAATGCCTCCCGTCCTAAAAGGGCGTGGTATCCACTACTGAACGGGGCCACTTGGAATGTAATTTCTTCGGACCTATAGTTCTCCACCGTGTCGAATACCACATCCAGTGTGATTTTCCCAGCACAGTGTGCTTCCCGACTGGGGATGATTCCTCTGAAGGTTGTGGTGCTTTGCTCAATGCGGTTCCAGACCATTTCCATTTTTTGAAGAGTTTCCTCATAAATGAGGTTTAATCCACTGCCGTCGTCCATGAGTACTTTGGTGAGTCCGAAAGCCGTCCACGATTGGACTGAGGACCAGTGCAGCTGGTGCTCGGGCTGTTCGGAATTCGTCACTGGCATTGAAGGTAATAGGCGTGTCACTCCATGGATTTATTGCTGCCACGTGGCAGATTTCGGCAATGCTGCGGAGTGTTCACTTGCGCCTATTATTTGATGCGAAGGTCTCAAAGACTGTTAATACCGTATTGTTATCCCTGGGATGGTGCTCTGTGGCATCTGGGATGAGAAGATCCTTGCCGCTTTTGGCCACCTGCCAGAGTATCCAACATGCTCTAAGATTGTGTGTTGGTATGGTATCCGATGTACTATGAATTTTGCAGGGTCCGTTGAGCCATCCGTCCAATATGGTTCCACGCCCTATAGAGGGTTTTTGCTTCTTTGTAATTAACTCGGGTGTCTTATGATAGTGCACCCTTTTACTTCGGACTGGGTGTATATTCAGAGCCGGAGTATCCCAAAATTTCGTTCCGGTTTTCCAAGCACTTTCCATCACACAGTACTTTTGTACTATGGACGCCAAGTCGGCGAAGCGTGATATGTCACGGCGACTTATGGCGTTAAGTATTCCCTTGTCCATACAGTTATTGCCGAAAAGTGAGACTGTGTCTTCCTCGCGGTAGTCCTTAACCTTGTTCATCACAAGGAGGAATCTGGGCCAATAATGATGTATTGTTTCATGGGGCTCTTGCCTGATGTGGGAAAGATCGTTTATGTCTAGGTGGGTGGGTGGGTTTGAGTCCGAACCCCTACCCGATCTGAGACCCAGGGGCCGAGGAGTTTCCGATCTTGGAAGTTCGGATTCTGGGATGTTGCCTGATGAGTCTGGCCCGCTGCCTGACTCTAGGTTCAGGGCTTGGGTGATGTCCTCCCGTAAACGGGTATCCGGCTCGGAGAGCTCAGGAATCCGGACATAGTTAGTCCTTAAGATAGAGGAAGAATCGCCGCATTGTTCCTCGACCACCGCAACATGATGGGTGACCAGTGGAGAGTTAATCTCCCTTTGATCGGGTTTAAGCCCAAACCGATCATAGTCCATAGCGACTCCCAAGGCGGCGATGCGATCCAAGAGCTCGTTTAGGGAAGAGAGCTCAATTGGATCCATGTACTCGGCGAATTCCGAGCCGACGTGGAGGCTGTTTTTGATGACCTGAGAAGTCATCATCGGTGCAGCGGCCGAACGGGCGGTCATGATGAAACTGTCAGGCCGGAGAGTCTGGCCGACAGCCAGGGCTCCCCTGACGGTAATGTTGTTCTTAACAACGAGACGAGGCATCCTTCCTTACGGTGACGACACAGTGGAACTCTCAATGAAAGCACTAATGTCGGTGTCAAAACCGGCGGATCTCAGGTAGGGGGTCCCGAACTGTGCGTCTAAGGCGGATGGTAACAGGAGGCAGGGGACACAATGTTTTACCCAGGTTCGGGCCCTCTTGATGGAGGTAAAACCCTACGTCCTGGATAATATGAGTAGTACAAGAGTTGATCTACCACGAGATCGGAGAGGCTAAACCCTAGAAGCTAGCCTATGGTATGATTGTATGTCGTCCTACGGACTAAAACCCTCCGGTTTATATAGACACCGGAGGGGGCTAGGGTTACACAAGGTCGGTTACAAAGGAGGAGATATACATATCCGTATTGCCTAGCTTGCCTTCCACGCCAAGTAGAGTCCCATCCGGACACAGGACGAAGTCTTCAATCTTGTATCTTCATAGTCCAACACTCCGGCCAAAGGTCATAATCCGGCTATCCGGATACCCTCTAATCCAGGACTCCCTTAGTGACCGAATGTTGTTCGGAGTCCCGGATGTGATCACGGACATGACGGGGAGCTCCGGAATGGTACGGAGGTAAAGATTGATATATGGGATAATAGTTTTTGGTCTCCGGAAGGGTTCTGGAATTCACCAGAAGGGTTCCGGATGTTTCCCGAAATGTTTGGTTACGAGAACACTTTATTTGGGCCAAAGGGGAAAGCCCACGAGGCTTTTGGAAAGTGCAAAAGGGAGTTTTGCGGAGACCAGAGGCTAGACGGTAGGAACCCTAGCGTCTAGGGGGTAGACCCCGGGAACCCTGGCGTCTAGCCCTAGAGTCCGAGAAGGACTCTTGCCTTTCAGGCAAAACCAACTTTGAGGAGGCTTTTACTCCAAGTTTCGACCCCGGGGCTCAACATATAAATAGAGGGGAAGGACTAGCACCCAAGACAGATCAAGATTCACCAAGCCGTGTGCCGGCAACCCCGTCCCCTCTAGTTTATGCTCTGTGATAGTTTCCGTTGTGCTTGGTAAAGCCCAACGGAAATTGTTCTTCACCAACACTGTCACCACGCCGTCGTGCTGCCGGAACTCATCTACTACTTCGCCCGTCTTGCTGGATCAAGAAGACGAGGATGTCATCGAGCCGAACGTGTGCTGAACGCGGAGGTGCCGTACGTTCGGTACTTGATCGGGACGGATCGTGAAGGTGTATGACTACATCAACCGCGTTTATAAATGCTTCCGCTTTGCGATCTTCAAGGGTATGAGGATGCTCTCCCCTCTCGTTGCTATGCATCTCCTAAATAGATCTTGCGTGAGCGTAGGAAAATTTTGAAATTGCATGCTACGTTCCCTTACTGGAGCCACTTGTGTGTTGGATGCACATGAGATTAAACGGTAGTCTCAACTTCATGGAGTGGCGTGGATGGGCTGGGGCATCACCGAGGTGATGCCCCCATAGCTCATGTCCTAACACAGCGGCCGCGACGGACCAACAGCCGGTGCGCGGAGTGTCTCCCCTCGGCGTGATGTGTGTCGGCGCGTGACCTAACTGCTTTGTGGCGATATCGCTCAATGGCGGTGCGGCCTCGTGGCGTGGTCCTCAGCCTTGGGGTGGCTCCCCCCTTGGTATGACGCCTGACGTCAGCGGCGCGGTACCCCTAGGCCAACGACAGCGGTGCGTGGCTGGAGCTAGGGCATCTTGCATATTTTCTATTTTCTCCCGCCTTCACTCTTTCTCAGCAATGTTTGGTGTGTGATTTCTTTGTTTTTGTAGCTATTTGGTAACCTAAGTATGAGGCCATGAGCATAACCTCAAATGTTTTTGATTTTCGGAAACATGAAACTAATCAGACCTATGGCTAGTGCTTTAGTTCTATACATGGCTTTACTTCAGTTATTGAAATACATTGATGTCAATTACAAGTTGTAGAAACCGCCAGAATTAGATAATGATATTTTCGACGACATTACACATAGCACAAGACATGAATTGAACTAATACCAAGATATGATATTTCATTTTTATTTGAGAAATAGTAATTGCCTTTTATAACATTTCTCTCCAAACCTCCATATATTTTACAAATATATAATTAGATCCTTGTTTCATTTCTTACACACACAAAGAAAATGCCAACTAATGTCCAATCAAACACTACACAGTACACACTTATCCATTGTACAACTCACAAAGACACAAGTGGAGGCATGCATTCGAGTGAAACCACGCATGAAAGCCATTTGTACTGCTTCCCAAACCGAGATAGCCATTTCACCCGGTTGTAAAATAGCACCCATCCCTTTCACCGTGTGCCTTTCTACCACACACACGCGCGCGCGTGCTCGCGCTAGAATCCCACCATCTCCATCCGCCTATTCACCTTCTTCACCAGTCCTTCACTACTATGCTACTCTTTCAGTTGCATGCCTTCTTTTGTCCCCATCTCTACCTAGATTAGAATAGGAGCATCGATTTACCTTGCTGTAAAAACAACAAAATGTTTGAGTTAGTCGAAAGCAGTTAGGTCCATTGCAATGCTTGTTTACCTGTAAAAGTTCCTGTGAATGACATCTTTGGCTTGTCCTAGATCTAACATGCTAAGAATCAAATCCTAAGTACTAACTTGTTACGACATGCATGTGTAGATAAAAGATCAATCTTTCTGTCTATACTACTTTGTCCTAATTAATGATCCCTGCCAATTTGTAGTGAACATTGGTTGCTTGACCCTTGCGCCTACACAAAATATTCCATTTAGCAAGTCTGTACTTGTACTTCTACTTCTGCTCCTCGCATTGCCAAAAGAACCTAGACCAATAAAAGTCTAACATTTTTAACACCACTTTAATTTTCTCGAAAAAGGAAAGCATGGACATCGGTAAACTAGTAAGGAGAACGTTGATGAGGGTAGTGTCATCCTCCATATGACAAAAGCTTACCCTTACAACCGTTAAGCTTCTTTTCGAAGTGATCTTTGATAGTTTCCACTCCTTGGTTTTTTAACTGAATTTTCCATTCCTTGTTGTGAGCTTACAGTGATGAATGGGAATCTTGAGGTACGTAAATGAAAAGATCCCTCCTCATAGCCAAACGGTTGCCTGTATTGACTCTCCTCTTCCCCGATCTTATCAAAACAGAAGAGCTCACTTTGTGAAAATTATTTTTTAGACCCAAAAGTTGTTCGAAATGACATAGGATCAACTTCATATTAATCGCCTTTTGGAGGTCATGTTCCATAAAAAATGACAATATCATCCACATACTGGAGGATAGAGATTCCTCCTTCAACCAGATGCGGGATACGGCCCGCAACCTGACCATCCTACTTAGCCCTTCTATGGGAATAACCAACATATCTGTCACAGTGTTAAATAAAAAAGATGACATGGATCACCTTGCCTCAGTTTCTTTCAACTTTGAAAATAATGATCGATGTCATCATTGATCTTAACCGCAACACTCCTGTCCTAAACAAAATAAGCCACTTGCTGTCTCCCTTCAGCCGCAAAACCTTTCACGTGAATGACTTATTGAAAAAAAATACTACTATTTTACTTGGTGGTAGGCATTTTCAAAGTCCATATTAAAGGTAACTTCATTGAGTTTCTTAGTGTGGAGCCACTCAACACTCTCATGAGTCAATTCGCATAATCCTTTCAACCCGCTCAAGTTTTTAACCCGTTGTTGCGGGAATTTCACCAGTCTTTCCCCTATGCCGCCTATTAGTACTATATAATATGGAGTAGGATTGGCCTGGCTGTAATACAGAACCTTATAGGTGGTGTGACCTTTCGCTCAATATAGTCAAGTTAACATGGGCGGGGACGCATGAATCAGCCACGCTCGATCAGTTGGACTTGAATTTCTCCACCTCTGAACAAGACACCGTATCATCCATCCGAAAAGCGCACAGAAGATTTCCGATGCGCCGGATGATGGACGGACGGAGCCGCCGGGAAGTTGGGCCATCCAGCCGCACTTCCGCACGCGCGCGATCGTGATCAGGCCCAGCGAAAACGACGCGCCATTTGTTGCGACCACGAGAGGCTCCCGCCCTACCCGCAGCCATCATGCTTCAGCAGTTAGCACGGCGCTGCCAAGGCATGGAGCTAGGAAAGAAGACCTAGTGCCCTAGCGGGGCTCGATCAGGGGAAGCTACGCGAGGAGAGGAGAGGCCTGCGACCGAGCGACAGCGAACCAGCAGCGGACGAAACCCTCGGCCCCGACGTGGACGTACCACGTAATAACACACGACGCCATATCGGCTGCCTTGCCTTGGATGGCCATTATGCTTTGCTTTGCCGGTGGTTAGTACCAACGATCGCAGCACGGGCGGGTGCGCGCATTCAATGCGCGTGCGCTGAGGGCGGGCGGGCGAGACGGCCGGCCGGCCGGCCGGAGGTGCCTGTCAACGAGCAGGAGCGGAGAGCAGTGGACACAACGGCAAGCAAGTTGGACCGCTCGAGTGTACGTACGATAACCACTGGCCGCTGATCCATATGCACTGTAGCAGGGCCTGCCGTGTAGGGGCACGGCGGCGCGCACCGGTCCGGTGTCCGGGCGAGTAGTAGATCACCATCTCTTATCTAAAACCACATCGCAATTAAGCTGACATCGCTACCGCGACTGCACGGAGAAATCAGCGTCCGTTATCCGGCGGTGGAGCCGGCGCGCATGCAGTCTCGCCATGATTCGGCGGCAGATCTTATCCGGAGCACGGTGGAGCCGCGCGCGTCGTAAAAACCAAGGTAGATTTCGCTCTGGGAGAGAGACGGCGCGCGGTGGCCGGCCGGGCCCGATGGATCCACGCCGGCCAAAGCAAAGGCCTCCGCTGCTCTCCGATTTCCCGAGCCCGGTCACATGCCGACGGGAGCACGGGACTTTTGTGCGGCCGGGCAGGCATCGAGTTCACGTGCCTCTCGGTCGACGGGTCGAGTCCTGTCCCCGTCCGCTGGCGGTGGCGCCTACCTGCCCGGCGCCGGGCCAAAAGACGACGGCGGCGGCTGCTGCGCGCGCGCGCGCAACGCTTGTACTGTAGCCGGCGTCCCCGCTCCCGTGCGGAGCGGCATGCGCGCGTCCGTCCGGGCCGGGCTCGAGAGCAAGATGGATGGTACGCTTGTCGTGTTACCGACGCGAGCTGGACCGGTCAGTCCTCGTCCCCATGTCGCCCAGGCCTGCGACAGTTCGGTACCAATGGGGACTCCTCTGCTACGGTACAGGCGCGTAGATCTGTCTCGTTCCTTTCGGCAGTAAAAAGTTCGAAACACGCGCGCACACGGGTCGTCAGAGCGCGCAATCCCGTCTGCATGTATACTTGTCTTCGTTCCCGTCTGCATGCATCCGCCAATCGCACATCGCAAGTACACCGCCACGCGACACTCTTTTTTGCCGGACAAGTTTCCCTTTTTTCACCTTTGATCGTAGCGTACTGTACTGTAAATACTGACGCCTCTGCAGGGGCGAGCGTGCACGCGGCGCTCTACGCTTTGGTAAAGCAGCTAGCCTAGTCTAGCGCGCTCCGGTTTCCCAGCGTGGAAGAACGCTATCCGAGACGAGAGAGAGCAACAGCCGCGTCGCGCGTCGTTGAGCCCAACCCCAGCCCCAGCCCCAGCCCCAGCCCCAACGGCGACAGGCACCAGAAGGAGTTGACAACGGGCGGGATATTGCAAAAACAAAGCCCGAGCACTGTACGACGGGTATGAAGATCCATCCATCCCCATTGATTTGATTCGATTTGATTTGCTCTGAGCGCGGAAAGTGATTGTTCTTCTTCCTCGTGCTGTTGCGTTCCCCTGCAGCCTTCCGAAATCCCCACGACCTGTCTCCATTCCATTCCATTCCTCTTGTTTAAAAGGGCATGATGACATCCTACTCCCCAGAGCAGATGCCCCCCTACCCCTCCGTCGCCCCCTCTTCGGCAATGGAGTCCCAGAGCACGGCGTGAACAAGGCCGAGCGACCCGGGCGACGGCAGCAGAGGAAGAAAGGCACCGCCCAGCCCATTCCGAGCTCCCGTTCCGGACAGGCAGGACAGCCCGGCGACGCGAGGTTCGGTTCGATTCGACGCTCTGCTTCTATCACATTTCCGCCATGCATTTCCTCCCTCAGCATCTCGCGCATCATCCATGCTAGCTCGAGTTGCATCACGCATTTGTGCCCCGTTGGAATCGGTCCAAAGGCGAGAGGGGACGGAGGGACGACATGCATCCCACGATGGAGTGACCTCCAATTTTGCTCCCAGCTCGTCTCGTACATATATGTGCAAGCCCATGTCTACCACCACCTACTACCAGCCTAGCTCGTTTGGCCGACATTTCTCAAAAAAAAAAAAAGCTAGTTCGGCCGACAGGCTTGCTTATGTATCCAGCAGACACAAGCTGTAAAGCTTCTCGGGCCGTCCCTCCCTCCCTCCCCAAGCTTTGGGGATTTTTGTCTCTCGTCGCCACCAATCACCCCATAAACACATGTGGGCATCAATCAACTCAGTCAGTTAGTTATCCTGACGTGGTAGTAAGCCCAAGATAAAGCATGCATTATTTCTCCTTTCACCTTTCCTTTTGCTCGTGCGCTTTGGCTAATGGAAGGGAGATTAGGTGCGTATTTAATACCCAAGCTACCAATCGGACGTACATACACGCACTTGTCATTTCGGTCCAACTACTTCTCCACCATTGTACGACGCCGTTGCATTGCATGCTTTTGTTTTGTGTGTGGGGAGCTTGAGTAAGGGGGAAGGGACATGATAGAGAGTGAGCAAAACAAAAGGGCAAGCCTCCCATGGTGGATTCTTTTGCTTGCTTGCTTGCTTGCTCGCTCGCTTGCTTCGGCCGCACCTCTCTCCGGGCTCAAGTATGGTGGTTGTAGTGGCGCGCGTATAATGTGCGCTATCTTGCAAGGGACCATGCATATGTAGACGGCCGGTGATCATCGCCGCCCCGTGCCAAAGCAAAGCTTAAAGAAACGGGCTGCATGAGTCTGCCTCTGCGCGCCTCCCGGTTTAAGGTTTAAGGATGATGCCTCCTGATTAGTGCTGTTTAAAAAGCCACGGGGCCGTCGCTGTTGGGTGGCTAAGTGGTTGCGGTGCACTGGTTAGTGCCAGGTTAGACGGGGAAGCAAGCGGCAAGCAAGCCTAGCCGGGAATGATGCGCTAGTAGTACTACAACGCTTGCTTGCTTGCTTGCTTGCCTCCATTATTTAGTTGCTTTTCTCGTGCATGTGGAGAGGAGATGCTAGTACTACAAAGGGCCTTCTCGCCCTCCGTCGCCATAGCAAAGTGGCGATTAGCGTCTAGCTAGCCTTCTCTTGGTCTCTCCCCCCTGCCTTCTTCCTCCGGTCCAGAGAGGGAGCCGAGCTGACCGCCCTTTTCTGCTTGTCTCGTTGCAGCTTTCTCTCCTGTAGGTGGGCATACCACACATACCAGCAGTGCCGGTGGCGCTCAATCAAATTTCGGAACAGAGATATAGCCGGCCGGCCATGCAGACAGCCAAGGCGAGGTATGTTCCGTTCGTTCGTTCATGCCATCCTCCCCCTCTGTCCTCTACTCTACTGAGTACTGAGTTCCATCCATGTGCCGCTTGATTTTGTTTAGCAGTTTGATTGTTCGTTTTGAGGCGCCATGTGCTGCCGCTTATTTGATTCTTTCCTCCATGCGTTGCTTATCTTGACGCGTTCCATGCTTTGTTTATCTCCATGCATCGGTCTCCGCGATGTTAGATAGATTCTACTCTTCCATACTCAGATCATCTGAACACGGATTCAGTCAATGTGCATGCACCGGTTTTACTATTACCTTCCCCTTGATGCCAAAGCTGCTCTCCGATCTCGCCTTCACCCGGTTACTGTTCTGCTCCCTCACAAAGTTTTGAGCAGAGTTAACCTGTGTTCGAGCTGGCCTCCATCAATGGAATGGAACTGGAGGCAGCACTGCTGATTGATATGCTCTGTGCTCAGGGAGATTAAACAGAGGCTCTCAACAGCTGCAGGCCTGCAGCTACAGGAGCACCAATATCGCATGCTCGTTACAGTGTACTACCTTAGATAAACATAAGCAATCACGCTAATTTCGCCCCGTGACATGTTAACCATTCGTGTGGGCGGCTATAAACTACGCTTCCACCCTTACACACCACCACCCGTGTTGCCGGAGGCAGCCAGGAAGCGACCAAAATTTTCAAAATCGGGGGCGCACCGCACTGCACGCATGTGACCATGACTGCTTGCAGATGGCTCCATTTTCTTGGTGAAATGCAGATGGCGCCATGGGCAACGCCTGTCCGGTTCTTGAGCCCGGCGCCAAGCGGCCAAAGGAGCCGCAGTGCGGCGCTGGTCCACCTGCCTCCCCTCGCTAACCCGCATCTGTAAAGCCTCGCCCCCGTGCTTGCATATCACGGGGGATCATTAGGTTATTAAGCTAATGCGCCTCCCCTTTCCCGGCTCCTGCCTGCCTCTCCCTCTCTCTCTCCCTCGCTCGCTCGCTCGCCCGGTTGCTCCCCATTCACTTCTTGTCGGTCGCCTTTGCCGCTTTCGGCCGGCCTCGGATTCTTTGTTTCCCCATTGCTTCTCGCGGCTTCTCCTCTCTGCATCTGGTTCACTTCGCTCGAGCTGAAGTGTTTTGAGCCGTTGAATCCGGAGCGGTTCTTGAGCTTTGCTTTCTGGTCAGAACTTTGGAGTTCTTCTCTCTGGTTTCTCCCCTGCGTTTGGGATGAAGGGGGGCACTGAAACCCTGTGCCTCCTCTAGTCATGCTGTACTTGAGCAAGATGCATTTTCTGAGGTTATATTCGAGCAGTACAGCCGTGAGGCAAGGAACTTCACTTCAGCCTCAGCTAGCTTCCCCTGCCTTACGATTTTTCCCTTTTTTTGGTTGAGGTTTCTGACTGACTGTACTTCTTGGCATGAAGGAATGGCTCTGTGGAGCACCCTGTCCGCGGGTCTCCCCTCGGAGCAAGCAAGACGGGCCGGCCGACGAGGTTGGCCGGCCTGGACTCCGGCGTCGACGCGGCGGCCACCAAGTCGCCCACCGGCCGGAGCCCCAAGGTGGAGCGCCGCACCACCATGAGCGCCGAAAGAGAGGTACGCAAATGCAACGAATCTCTCTCCCTCTCTCTCTGCTTTCAATTCGGTTCATTTCATTTCATTCGGCCAAGTCTGTTCATATGTACGAAAGCAAATTTTGCCCGGTTTGTTTTTAATCTTAAGAAAGAAAGAGATTTTTGAGAGACTGTTGAGAGTTCGTTACAAGCACTTAAGAGATGTCGCTACATGTTCTTGAATGCCACCCATGTTTTCTGACATTTTGCCCGGATTTGGCAATACCGTATCTGTCGACGTTGATACTGTCTCGATTAGTTGTAGTTGGCTATTGGTCTGTCCCGCTCTTGATGTACACTGAAACAGACAGGTACCTCTATCCGGTAGCTAAAATGAAGTGTTCCCATTAAGCGATATTAATATCACTGGCAGTTGTTCTACTAGTAATCATGTACTCCGCGGGATCGTCCGAGTATGGTTTGATTTACCACAACACGGAGGCCAACTCCAGATAAAAGTTTCAGACAGAGAGGGACACTGTACTTACATCGGTAGTTATTCTCTGTACTGGCTGTGTCTTCAGAAAAAACAAGAAGGTTAAGCAAGCTAATCAAGTACCTTTAGAACACACAAAATACTTCGTTCTTACTTGGTCAAATGATCCTTTTTTTGAGCTAATGTTCGCGCCAATTTTTACAAATCCGCGCTTCGATTCTTTACTGCAAGGACAACTGCCAACAGAACTCTTGCAATGTGATGATGCAAAGTGGTGAAAGTATTTCTTTCGAGCCGAAAGTGGTGAAAGTTGGCAGGGGCAGTGATGCACAGCAAGACAATCATCTAAAATTTCCAATGCCAGAACTTTCCACCACTGATCCCTCGCTAATCATGCCATTGTTGAAAGTGAAACCACGACGAGTTTGCTGATTGGAGTTTGGCACACACCACTGATCTTTGTGCTGAATTTGATGACTTCAGAAAAGGAGGTCGCCCATGAAGCTGTCGGAGCTCGAGTCCCAGCTCTCGCAGCTGCAGGACGAGCTCAAGAAGGCCAAGGAGCAGCTCCATTCCTCCGAGAATTCAAGGAAGCGGGCCCTGCAGGAGGCCGAGGAGGCCAGGGCGCAGGCCGCGGAGGCGTCGGCGCAGGCCAGCGACTCGCGGGCGCAGCTCGCCGATCTCTCCTCCGTGGAGCAGACCCGCATCTTCGAGCTCCGCCGGCTCTCCCAGGAGCGCGATCGCTCGTGGCAGTCGGAGCTGGAGGCCATGCAGAAGCAGCACGAGGCGGACTCGGCCGCGCTCGTCGCCGCCATGGGCGAGGTGCACCGCCTCCGCGTGCAGCTCGCCGCGGCGGCCCGCGCCGACCGCAAGCAGGAGGTGGCGGAGGCGCTGGCGACCGCCGACGAGCTTAAGGCCAAGCTCTCGGAGAGCGAGGAGGCCGAGGCGCGGGCGCGAGCGTTGCACGAGGAGTGCAAGCAGCAGCTGGAGGCCAGCCGGGCCACCATCGACTCGCTGCTCACCGACGGCTCCAAGCTGATGGACTCCTTCAGCCTCGTCGTCACGGAGCTCGAGGAGTCGCGCGCGAAGCTCAAGGCCCTCGAGGAGGAGGTGGCGGAGACGACGTCGGCAAAGGCCGCCGCCGCCGCCGGCCAGAGCTGCAACTGCTCGGACTCGGAGGCCGCCGAGCTGAGGTCGGCGCTGGAGGACGTGGAGGCCAGGTTCCAGGAAGAGAAGATCCTCAGCACCGTCGAGACGCAATGCGCTTACGAGCTCATGGACCAGATCAAGGTGGAGTCCGACCAGCGGCATGGCAAGCTCGCCGCCGCGCTCGCGAGCGCCAAGTCCGAGGTCATGTTCCTCAAGGCGAGCCTGTTCGACCGGGAGTCGGAGCTGCGGCGCGCCCATGACGCGACCAAGAAGCTGCAGGACGACGCGAGGACGAGCAGCACGGCCGACGAGCTGAAGGCGCAGCTGCAAGGCGCGCTGCAGGAGAACGGGCAGCTGAAGCTCGAGCTGCGGCAGTACGAGTCCGAAAAGGTCCCGGCGAAGTCGGACGCCGACGCCGCGGCGGAGGCGGCGAAGAAGGGGGAGACGGAGGCCGAGCTGAGGCGGCTGAGGGTGCAGGCCGAGCAGTGGCGGAAGGCCGCCGAGACCGCCATGGCGCTGCTCACCGTGGGCAAGGGCGGCAACGGGAAGATCTTGGACCGCGGCGAGTCGCTGGACGGCGGCAAGTACGCGGGCCTGTACGACGAGCTCGACGACGACGCGGCGGCGGCCAGGAAGAACGGCAACGTGCTCCGGAGGATCAGTGGAATGTGGAAGAAATGAGGCTGATCGCCGATCAACTGATGTCAAGTAGTGGCGTGGCTCGATCGTAGGGATCGAGCTGTTCATTTTTTTCTTTCTTCGCTTGTAAAATTGTTTTGCCGGTTCTCGTGGTGTAAAAACATAGGAGTGATTGTACTGAACGTGCTCATAGATGTATCATACGCGGTATATGATGAATTGAATCAGTTCATCCTTTGATCGTAATACTTATACTCCCCTCTGTCCGCGAATAAGTGTACTTCTATCTTTGTCTTAAGTCAAAAGTTTTAAATTTTTGATTAACTATATAGAAAAGAATAATAACATACTCCCTCCATCCCGAAAAACATGTCGGGAGGAAAGTTTTGTAAAAAAAACCTCCAGTTTCTCCCGACCGAACCCGCGCTCCTCGTCTTGCTCCTCCGACTGAATCCCCAGCTCCGCTGCTCCCCGCCGCCGTAACTTCGCTCCTCCACGCCGCCGCAGCTGCCCTGTCCCCGCCGCCGCAGCTCCCCCGCTCCACTGCTGCAGCTGCCTACTGCTCCACCGCCGCCGCTGCCACTTGTCTGCCTCACCAAGCTCCCCCCTTCGTCATAAAAATGTTCGATTTCCCCAGCTACCGCCGCGCTCTGCTCCGGCTGTGTCGGAACCGGCGTCGGCGAGCCTGGAGGCACTGGATCCGGACCACCAACAACAACCTCATGTCTTGGGGTTGAGCGTGGTGGCGGCGGAGCAAGGATGGAGTCCGGCAAGGGCGGTGCAGACCGGCCACGGGGCTCGCTGGAGAAGGAGTTGAGGGATGGCAGCGGCAGCAAGGCCATGGAGGCAGGGTCGACGGAGTGGCAGACGGTAGAGCAGGGCCTTGGCGGCTTGGCTGTAGGCAGGCGCTCGATGCGTCGTTCCCGCGCAACAGAAGCAGGGGAGGCCGGCGGGGTCTTGGATGGCGCGCGGGACCTGACGGCAGCTTGGCGCGGGCGCTGGGGCCGCCGGAGTTGGCCCCTCCGGTGGTAGCGCGGGGAGGCACGGCGCGGAAGGGAGGAGGCGGGCGACGGGAGGCTGCAGGGGCGACGCGCTCGGGGAGGGAGAGTGGGGATCGGGAACGAGGGGGATGGAGCTCGCGGCGGCCATTGACACCCAGTGCATTGGGATGGATGCGGGAGAGGTGCGTGCGTGCTTGCTTACTGACCACCATGGTTCTGTCTCTGTTCTTTGTCCTGTAAGTGCTGGTGTTGCTTCTTCAGATAAGTGGCATGGAAGTGCTGGTGTTGCTTCTTCGATCTGCTGTAGCCCAAGGAGCAGGAGGTCCTGGTGCTGGAGGATGCACATGGCAAGACCAATCTCAAGGGCCTCTCCAAGGTTTACTCTGCTCTAACAAATCAGCCTCTTTTCAAATTACACAGAGAATTGCAGAAAAGTTATGTTTGTTGTGTGTATCACAAATTCAGTTTTAGTTCCAGTGAAGTTTCTTGTCCTTTAGGTTTATTCTTATCAAAAACAAATTCAACTAACAAGCCTCTAGAGCATGTAGTTTCCCAATAATCTTATCTGGCACTTCTTTGGATCTGTTAATAAGCAGACACCTCAATTTTGTAAGCTTAACAATACTGGATGGTAGCTCTTTTACACCAGTTGCCCTCAAATCCAGCATCTGCAGACGGCGTAGTTCAATTGAGTATCTTGCAGTTGTTCAGACATTCTGAAAAATAATGAAATGTAAAGACTTAGTTCTGCTGGCCTGAGGATTATAATCAAAGACTAGCTTAACAATTGATGGAACATGTCAATTACACAGCAGTTTATAGTCAGGAAAAAATATGACATGGTCTTACTTTCACTAGTTCATTCAGGAGAGGCAAATGGGGTCTTCCAAAGATTGGATGACATAACTAGACAAGCATACAGATTAGCAAAGGCCTTGCTTGCCAAGAGATAATCAATCTCGGTAGGAATGCAACAAGCAAGTGATATCAAGTGATATCAACAAGCAAGTGATCTGACCAAGCCAGCAATGAATAGTGAACATTGGTAGAGTTTTGCTTGATGTTATACTGCTGTCCCAGTTTGAAACTGAAAATTTGCAAGAGTTTTGCTTCATTTTTTTCTATTCACAGTACAAGTCCAATCCTGTATTGACAGTACATGTTCTAATTTTCTATTGTTGATCAGATCCATATTTGGATTATAAGTTAGCCCAAATTCAGTTTTAATCCAAATTATTCAAATAAATCCAAATATTTTAAATTAATTCAAATAACTAAAATCAATTCAAATAAATCCAAATAACCCAAATTAATTCAAATAATCCAAATTAATCCAGTTAATCTAAATAACCCAGATAATTCAATTAATACAAATAACCCAAATTCCAATAAATTCCAATGAAGAGTTGATATACAAGGATTAGACAAGGCATACACAAAGACATGACATAATGGCCTCTTTGTCCCCTTTTGACACAAGATTACACAAGACATACACAAGGAGCACTTGGTATCAACAACTACCTGACTACATGACATAGGCGCCTCTTTGTCCCCTCTTGGCTACATTCTTTTCCTTTCTCTAGCCATTTCTTCACTTCCCTTCCCTTCCCTTCCCTTTAATTTTCTTTCTTTTCCCTTCTCTAGCCAATTCTTTCTTTTCATTTTCTTTTCCTATTGCAATTTCCATTTCTTCTATAATGGCCCTAGTATCAACAACTACCCGACTGTCGCAATATACACCGGTTATTTCCATTCCAGCATTCTGAAAGCGATCCTTGTGCAAGTGGGGCAACTTATATTGATTTCCTCCTTTGTCTTTCATAACTTCAAACATAACTGCTTCTAATGTGATAAAGCTTCTGTGCAACTTGTCGGGATCGTAGTTCTCGAATTCCTCTTCCACACCCTGTACCAGTTCCTGGATGTTTGTAGGTGATCTGCAGTCGGTTAGAGACTGGAGAGAGCTATGGAAGCAGAGGTCCAAACAATTTAACTCAGGGCTATTTGGGGGTTGTTGTAGCAATCGGATGTCAAGATCAGTTTGTTCCACGGCTTCTCGAAAAGCTACATCATTGGGAAGGACATGAGGCTTTGCATTATCCTGTTGGATGAATATTGTTGCTCCCTCATCATCGTCAGGCCACTTATCCTGAATTGCCGGGATAACCTTACTGATTAGATAATCTCTGCACATAGGCCTGGTTACTTTCACTGATGTCAACACTTTTGTTCCCTTTGTTCTGTTTTGACTTGTCCGCTTCGCCTCAGTCTCTTCGACAAATGCCCAAATGCCGATCTTCCCATCGAATGTTAGCTCCCCCTCATTGTTATATTGAGGCTTGGCAACAGCTGTTAGGAACATCACCTTCCCAATGCTGTGAGTGTTTGACATGGTGCGCTTCGGTTCGGGTTCTCCTGGAAGTACATAGTAACTATTCTTCACTCTCGTCATGTCAAACCACTTCTCATCGATGTGAACCATATTCGTCATTGGTTTTAACATAGCCCGAGAAGTTGAAATCGAATTGTCATCGACCATGGACATACAAAATTTCAATCTCGCAAGCTTGTTCTCTAGCTTGAGGTGAGGCTTCACGGTGCTTGTGATGCGGTTGAGCTCATTCAACTGGAACCTCTTATGTAGGGTCGATCGGGCCACACCTAGAGACCGTGCCAGAGATCGAATTGTTCTTCTTTTATTCAGTGAGATTGTTGAGGTCCTCTCTAGATCCAGCTCCTTTCTCTTTCGGCCAGACCTTCCTGGCTTCTTGCTTGAGACATCTACTTCTTTGCCATCGGTAATTTGCTTTTTAGCCTGTTCCCAGATTCTTTCAACAGATCGTACACTTATGTCCAACAGGTTTGAGACTAGCAGCTTGTCGTCTGGTTGAATAGACCCATCTCTGAGCTCGATTACCAGCAAGGAAAAGTAAACACCATGCCTCTCCTTTGAAGGAAATATGCCCTAGAGGCAATAATAAAGTTATTATTTATTTCCTTATATCATGATAAATGTTTATTATTCATGCTAGAATTGTATTAACCGGAAACATAATACATGTGTGAATACATAGACCAACAGAGTGTCACTAGTATGCCTCTACTTGACTAGCTCGTTAATCAAAGATGGTTATGTTTCCTAACCATGAACAAAGAGTTGTTATTTGATTAACGAGGTCACATCATTAGTTGAATGATCTGATTGACATGACCCATTCCATTAGCTTAGCACCCGATCGTTTAGTATGTTGCTATTGCTTTCTTCATGACTTATACATGTTCCTATAACTATGAGATTATGCAACTCCCGTTTGCCGGAGGAACGCTTTGGGTACTACCAAACGTCACAACGTAACTGGGTGATTATAAAGGAGTACTACAGGTGTCTCCAATGGTAGATGTTGGGTTGGCGTATTTCGAGATTAGGGTTTGTCACTCCGATTGTCGGAGAGGTATCTCTGGGCCCTCTCGGTAATGCACATCACATAAGCCTTGCAAGCACTGCAACTAATATGTTAGTTGTGAGATGATGTATTACGGAACGAGTAAAGAGACTTGCCGGTAACGAGATTGAACTAGGTATTGGATACCGACGATCGAATCTCGGGCAAGTAACTGTTGGGGAACGCAGTAATTTCGAAAATTTTCCTACGCACACGCAAGATCATGGTGATGCATAGCAACGAGAGGGGAGAGTGTTGTCTACGTACCAACGCAGACCGACTGTGGAAGCGATCACACAACATAGAGGAAGTAGTCGTACGTCTTCTTCCTGATCCAACCGATCCAAGCACCGTTACTCCGGCACCTCCGAGTTCTTAGCACACGTTCAGCTCGATGACGTTCCTCGGGCTCCGATCCAGCAAAGCGTCGAGGAAGAGTTCCGTCAGCACGACGGCGTGAAGACGATCTTGATGTACTACCGACGCAGGGCTTCGCCTAAGCACTGTAACGGTACGATCGAGGTGGAATTTGGTGGCAGGGGGCACCGCACACGGCTAAGGAACGATCTCAAGGATCAACTTGTGTGCCTTGGGGTGCCCCCTGCCCCCGTATATAAAGGTTGGAGGAGGGGGAGCCGGCCGGCCAGGGAGAGGAGGCGCAGGGGAGTCCTACTCCCGGTGGGAGTAGGACTCCTCCCTCCAATCCTAATCCTATTAGGACTCCCGGGGGGAAAAGGAGAGAGAAGGGGGGCCGGCCCCCTATCCTAGTCCTACTAGGACTTGGGGAAAGGGGGGGGCGCCGGCCAGCTTGTGGGCTTCCCTTTTCTCTTTTCCACTAAAGCCCAATAGGCCCATTAGTCTCCCGGGGGGTTCCGGTAACCCTCCCGGTATTCCGGTAAAATCCCGATTTCACCCGGAACACTTCCTATGTCCAAACATAGGCTTCCAATATATCAATCTTTACGTCTCGACCATTTCGAGACTCCTCGTCATGTCCGTGATCTCATCCGGGACTCCGAACAACCTTCGGTACATCAAAATGCATAAACTCATAATAACTGTCATCGCAACGTTAAGCGTGCGGACCCTACGGTTCGAGAACAATGTAGACATGACCGAGACACGTCTCCGGTCAATAACCAATAGCGGGACCTGGATGCCCATATTGGCTCCTACATATTCTACGAAGATCTTTACCGGTCAGACCGCATAACAACATACGTTGTTCCCTTTGTCATCGGTATGTTACTTGCCCGAGATTCGATCGTCGGTATCCAATACCTAGTTCAATCTCGTTACCGGCAAGTCTCTTTACTCGTTCCGTAATACATCATCTCACAACTAACATATTAGTTGCAGTGCTTGCAAAGCTTATGTGATGTGCATTACCGAGAGGCCCAGAGATACCTCACCGACAATCGGAGTGACAAACCCTAATCTCGAAATACGCCAACCCAACATCTACCATTGGAGACACCTGTAGTACTCCTTTATAATCACCCAGTTTCGTTGTGACGTTTGGTAGTACCCAAAGTGTTCCTCCGGTAAACGGGAGTTGCATAATCTCATAGTTATAGGAACATGTATAAGTCATGAAGAAAGCAATAGCAACATACTAAACGATCGGGTGCTAAGCTAATGGGATGGGTCATGTCAATCAGATCATTCAACTAATGATGTGACCTCGTTTAATCAAATAACAACTCTTTGTTCATGGTTAGGAAACATAACCATCTTTGATTAACGAGCTAGTCAAGTAGAGGCATACTAGTGACACTCTGTTGGTCTATGTATTCACACATGTATTATGTTTCCGGTTAATACAATTCTAGCATGAATAATAAACATTTATCATGATGTAAGGAAATAAATAATAACTTTATTATTGCCTCTAGGGCATATTTCCTTCAGTCTCCCACTTGCACTAGAGTCAATAATCTAGATTACACAGTAATGATTCTAACACCCATGGAGCCTTGGTGCTGATCATGTTTTGCTCGTGGAAGAGGCTTAGTCAACGGGTCTGCAACGTTCAGATCCGTATGTATCTTGCAAATCTCTATGTCTCCCACCTGGACTAAATCCCGGATGGAGTTGAAGCGTCTCTTGATGTGTTTGGTCCTCTTGTGAAATCTGGATTCCTTTGCCAAGGCAATTGCACCAGTATTGTCACAGAAGATTTTCATTGGACCCGATGCACTAGGTATGACACCTAGATCGGATATGAACTCCTTCATCCAGACTCCTTCGTTTGCTGCTTCTGAAGCAGCTATCTACTCCGCTTCACATGTAGATCCCGCTACGACGCTTTGTTTAGAACTGCACCAACTGACAGCTCCACCGTTTAAAGTAAACACGTATCCGGTTTGCGATTTAGAATCGTCCGGATCAGTGCCAAAGCTTGCATCAACGTAACCTCTTACGGTGAGCTCTTTGTCACCTCCATATACGAGAAACATATCCTTAGTCCTTTTCAGGTATTTCAGGATGTTCTTGACCGTTGTCCAGTGATCCATTCCTGGATTACTTTGGTACCTCCCTGCTAAACTTATAGCAAGGCACACATCAGGTCTGGTACACAGCATTGCATATATGATAGAGCCTATGGCTGAAGCATAGGGAACATCTTTCATTTTCTCTCTATCTTCTGAAGTGGTCGGGCATTGAGTCTTACTCAATTTCATACCTTGTAACACAGGCAAGAACCCTTTCTTTGCTTGATCCATTTTGAACTTCTTCAAAATCTTGTCAAGGTATGTGCTTTGTGAAAGTCCAATTAAGCGTCTTGATCTATTTCTATAGATCTTTATGCCTAATATGTAAGCAGCTTCCCCGAGGTCTTTCATCGAAAAACTTTTATTCAAGTATCCCTTTATGCTATCCAGAAATTCTATATCATTTCCAATCAGCAATATGTCATCCACATATAATATTAGAAATGCTACAGAGCTCCCACTCACTTTCTTGTAAATACAGGCCTCTCCAAAAGTCTGTATAAATCCAAATGCTTTGATCACACTATCAAAGCGTTTATTCCAACTCCGAGATGCTTGCACCAGTCCATAAATGGATCGCTGGAGTTTGCATACTTTGTTAGCTCCCTTTGGATCGACAAAACCTTCTGGTTGTATCATATACAATTCTTCTTCCAGAAATCCATTCAGGAATGCAGTTTTGACATCCATCTGCCATATTTCATAATCATAAAATGCGACAATCGCTAACATAATTCTGACGGACTTAAGCATCGCTACGGGTGAGAAGGTCTCATCGTAGTCAACTCCTTGAACTTGTCAAAAACCTTTTGCGACAAGTCGAGCTTTATAGACAGTAATATTACCGTCAGCGTCAGTCTTTTTCTTGAAGATCCATTTATTCTCAATTGCTTGCCGATCATCGGGCAAGTCAACCAAAGTCCATACTTTGTTTTCATACATGGATCCCATCTCAGATTTCATGGCCTCAAGCCACCTTGCGGAATTTGGGCTCACCATCGCTTCTTCATAGTTCGTAGGTTCATCATGATCTAGCATCATGACTTCCAGAACTGGATTACCGTACCACTCTGGTGCGGATCTTACTCTGGTTGATCTACGTGGTTCAGTAGTATCTTGTTCTGAAGCTTCATGATCATCATCATTAGCTTCCTCACTGATTGGTATAGGTGTCGCAGAAACAGTTTTCTGTGATGTACTATTTTCCAATAAGGGAGCAGGTACAGTTACCTCGTCAAGTTCTACTTTCCTCCCACTCACTTCTTTCGAGAGAAACTCCTTCTCTAGAAAGTTTCCGAATTTAGCAACAAAAGTCTTGCCTTCGGATCTGTGATAGAAGGTGTATCCAATAGTTTCCTTTGGATATCCTATGAAGACACACTTCTCCGATTTGGGTTCGAGCTTTATCGGGTTGAAGCTTTTTCACATAAGCATCGCAGCCCCAAACTTTAAGAAACGACAACTTTGGTTTCTTGCCAAACCATAGTTCATAAGGTGTCGTCTCAACGGATTTTGATGGTGCCCTATTTAACGTGAATGCGGCCGTCTCTAAAGCATAACCCCAAAACGATAGCGGTAAATCAGTAAGAGACATCATAGATCGCACCATATCTAGTAAAGTACGATTACGACGTTCGGACACACCATTACGTTGTGGTGTTCCGGGTGGCGTGAGTTGCGAAACTATTCCACAATTTTTCAAATGTACACCAAACTCGTAACTCAAATATTCTCCTCCACGATTAGATCGTAGAAACTTTATTTTCTTGTTACGATGATTTTCAACTTCACTCTGAAATTCTTTGAACTTTTCAAATGTTTCAGACTTATGTTTTATTAAGTAGATATACCCATATCTGCTTAAATCATCTGTGAAGGTGAGAAAATAACGATATCCGCCACGAGCCTCAATATTCATCGGACCACATACATCGGTATGTATGATTTCCAATAAATTTGTTGCTCTCTCCATAGTACCGGAGAACGGTGTTTTAGTCATCTTGCCTATGAGGCACGGTTCGCAAGTACCAAGTGATTCATAATCAAGTGGTTCCAAAAGCCCATCAGTATGGAGTTTCTTCATGCGCTTTACACCGATATGACCTAAACGGCAGTGCCACAAGTAAGTTGCACTATCATTATTAACTTTGCATCTTTTGGCTTCTACATTATGAATATGTGTATCACTATCTTCGAGATTCAACAAGAATAGACCACTCTTCAAGGGTGCATGACCATAAAAGATATTATTCATATAAATAGAACAACCATTATTCTCTGATTTAAATGAATAACCGTCTCGCATTAAACAAGATCCAGATATAATGTTCATGCTCAACGCTGGCACCAAATAACAATTATTTAGGTGTAATATTAATCCTGAAGGTAGATGTAGAGGTAGCGTGCCGACCGCGATCACATCGACTTTGGAACCGTTTCCCACGCGCATCGTCACCTCGTCCTTTGCTAGCGTCCGCTTATTCTGTAGTCCCTGTTTCGAGTTGCAAATATTAGCAACAGAACCAGTATCAAATACCCAGGTGCTACTGCGAGCTCTAGTAAGGTACACATCAATAACATGTATATCACATATACCTTTGCTCACTTTGCCATCCTTCTTATCCGCCAAATACTTGGGGCAGTTCCGCTTCCAGTGACCAGTCTGCTTGCAGTAGAAGCACTCAGTTTCAGGCTTAGGTCCAGACTTGGGTTTCTTCTCCTGAGCAGCAACTTGCTTGCTGTTCTTCTTGAAGTTTCCCTTCTTCTTCCCTTTGCCCTTTTTCTTGAAACTAGTTGTTTTGCTAACCATCAACACTTGATGCTCCTTCTTGATTTCTACCTCCGTAGCTTTCAGCATTGCGAAGAGCTCAGGAATAGTCTTGTTCATCCCTTGCATATTATAGTTCATCACGAAGCTCTTATAGCTTGGTGGCAGTGATTGGAGAATTCTGTCAATGACGCAGTCATCTGGAAGATTAACTCCCATCTGAATCAAGTGATTATTATACCCAGACATCTTGAGTATATGCTCACTGACAGAACTGTTCTCCTCCATCTTACAGCTATAGAACTTATTGGAGACTTCATATCTCTCAATTCGGGCATTTGCTTGAAATATTAACTTCAATTCCTGGAACATCTCATATGCTCCATGACGTTCAAAACGTCGTTGAAGTCCCGATTCTAAACCGTAAAGCATGGCACACTGAACTATCGAGTAGTCATCAGCTTTGCTCTGCCAGACGTTCATAACATCTGCCGTTGCTCCAGCAGCAGGCCTGTCACCCAGCGGTGCTTCCAGAACGTAATTCTTCTGTGCAGCAATGAGGATAATCCTCAGGTTACGGACCCAGTCCGTGTAATTGCTACCATCATCTTTCAACTTTGCTTTCTCAAGGAACGCATTAAAATTCAACGGAACAATAGCACGAGCCATCTATCTACAATCAACATAAACAAGCAAGATACTATCAGGTACTAAGTTCATGATAAGTTTAAGTTCAGTTAATCAAATTACTTAGGAACTCCCACTTAGATAGACATCCCTCTAATCTTCTAAGTGATTACGTGACCCAAATCAACTAAACCATAACCGATCATCACGTGAGATGGAGTAGTTTTCAATGGTGAACATCGTTATGTTGATCATATCTACTATATGATTCATGCTCGACCTTTCGGTCTCCGTGTTCCGAGGCCATATCTGTATATGCTTGGCTCGTCAAGTATAACCTGAGTATTCTGCGTGTGCAACTGTTTTGCACCCGTTGTATTTGGACGTAGAGCTTATCACACCCGATCATCACGTGGTGTCTGGGCACGACGAACTTTGGCAACGGTGCATACTCAGGGAGAACACTTCTTGATAATTTAGTGAGAGATCATCTTATAATGCTACCGTCAATCAAAGCAAGATAAGATGCATAAAAGGATAAACATCACATGCAATCAATATAAGTGATATGATATAGCCATCATCATCTTGTGCTTGTGATCTCCATCTCCGAAGCACCGTCATGATCACCATCGTCACCGGCGCGACACCTTGATCTCCATCGTAGCATCGTTGTCGTCTCGCCAATCTTATGCTTCCACGACTATCACTACCGTTTAGTAATAAAGTAAAGCATTACATCGCGATTGCATTGCATACAATAAAGCGACAACCATATGGCTCCTGCCAGTTGCCGATAACTCGGTTACAAAACATGATCATCTCATACAATAAAATCAGCATCATGCCTTGACCATATCACATCACAACATACCCTGCAAAAACAAGTTAGACGTCCTCTACTTTGTTGTTGCAAGTTTTACGTGGCTGCTACGGGCTTAAGTAAGAACTCATCTCACCTACGCATCAAAACCACAACGATAGTTCGTCAAATAGACTCCGTTTTAACCTTCTCAAGGACCGGGCGTAGTCACACTTGGTTCAACTAAAGTTGGAGAGACAGTCTTCCGCAAGCCATCTATGTGCAAGGCACGTCGAGGGAACCGGTCTCGCGTAAGAGTACGCGTAAGGTTGGTCCGGATCGTCTCACCCAACAATACCGCCGAACCAAAGTATGACATGCTGGTAGGCAGTATGACTTGTATCGCCCACAACTCACTTGTGTTCTACTCGTGCAAATAACATCAAACCATAAAACCTAGGCTCGGATGCCACTGTTGGGGAACGCAGTAATTTCGAAAATTTTCCTACGCACACGCAAGATCATGGTGATGCATAGCAACGAGAGGGGAGAGTGTTGTCTACGTACCAACGCAGACCGACTGCGGAAGCGATCACACAACGTAGAGGAAGTAGTCGTACGTCTTCTTCCCGATCCAACCGATCCAAGCACCGTTACTCCGGCACCTCCGAGTTCTTAGCACACGTTCAGCTCGATGACGATCCTCGGGCTCCGATCCAGCAAAGCGTCGAGGAAGAGTTCCGTCAGCACAACGACGTGAAGACGATCTTGATGTACTACCGACGCAGGGCTTCGCCTAAGCACTGTAACGGTACGATCGAGGTGGAATTTGGTGGCAGGGGGCACCGCACACGGCTAAGGAACGATCTCAAGGATCAACTTGTGTGCCTTGGGGTGCCCCCTGCCCCCGTATATAAAGGTTGGAGGAGGGGGAGCCGGCCGGCCAGGGAGAGGAGGCGCAGGGGAGTAGGGTAGGACTCCTCCCTCCAATCCTAATCCTATTAGGACTCCCGGGGGGAAAAGGAGAGAGAAGGGGGGCCGGCCCCCTATCCTAGTCCTACTAGGACTTGGGGAAAGGGGGGGGGGGGCGCCGGCCAGCTTGTGGGCTTCCCTTTTCTCTTTTCCACTAAAGCCCAATAGGCCCATTAGTCTCCCGGGGGGTTCCGGTAACCCTCCCGGTATTCCGGTAAAATCCCGATTTCACCCGGAACACTTCCTATGTCCAAACATAGGCTTCCAATATATCAATCTTTACGTCTCGACCATTTCGAGACTCCTCGTCATGTCCGTGATCTCATCCGGGACTCCGAACAACCTTCGGTACATCAAAATGCATAAACTCATAATAACTGTCATCGCAACGTTAAGCGTGCGGACCCTACGGTTCGAGAACAATGTAGACATGACCGAGACACGTCTCCGGTCAATAACCAATAGCGGGACCTGGATGCCCATATTGGCTCCTACATATTCTACGAAGATCTTTATCGGTCAGACCGCATAACAACATACGTTGTTCCCTTTGTCATCGGTATGTTACTTGCCCGAGATTCGATCGTCGGTATCCAATACCTAGTTCAATCTCGTTACCGGCAAGTCTCTTTACTCGTTCCGTAATACATCATCTCACAACTAACATATTAGTTGTAGTGCTTGCAAGGCTTATGTGATGTGCATTACCGAGAGGGCCCAGAGATACCTCACCGACAATCGGAGTGACAAACCCTAATCTCGAAATACGCCAACCCAACATCTACCATTGGAGACACCTGTAGTACTCCTTTATAATCACCCAGTTACGTTGTGACGTTTGGTAGTACCCAAAGTGTTCCTCCGGTAAACGGGAGTTGCATAATCTCATAGTTATAGGAACATGTATAAGTCATGAAGAAAGCAATAGCAACATACTAAACGATCGGGTGCTAAGCTAATGGGATGGGTCATGTCAATCAGATCATTCAACTAATGATGTGACCTCGTTTAATCAAATAACAACTCTTTGTTCATGGTTAGGAAACATAACCATCTTTGATTAACGAGCTAGTCAAGTAGAGGCATACTAGTGACACTCTGTTGGTCTATGTATTCACACATGTATTATGTTTCCGGTTAATACAATTCTAGCATGAATAATAAACATTTATCATGATGTAAGGAAATAAATAATAACTTTATTATTGCCTCTAGGGCATATTTCCTTCAGTAACATACCGATGACAAAGGGAACAACGTATGTTGTTATGCGGTCTGACCGATAAAGATCTTCGTAGAATATGTAGGAGCCAATATGGGCATCCAGATCCCGCTATTGGTTATTGACCGGAGACGTGTCTCGGTCATGTCTACATTGTTCTCGAACCGTAGGGTCCGCACGCTTAACGTTACGATGACAGTTATTATGAGTTTATGCATTTTGATGTACCGAAGGTTGTTCGGAGTCCCGGATGAGATCACGGACATGACGAGGAGTCTCGAAATGGTCGAGACGTAAAGATTGATATATTGGAAGCCTATGTTTGGACATAGGAAGTGTTCCGGGTGAAATCGGGATTTTACCGGAATACCGAGAGGGTTACCGGAACCCCCCGGGAGACTAATGGGCCTATTGGGCCTTAGTGGAAAAGAGAAAAGGGGCAGCCCACAAGCTGGCCGGCGCCCCCCCCCCTTTCCCCAAGTCCTAGTAGGACTAGGATAGGGGGCCGGCCCCCCTTCTCTCTCCTTTTCCCCCCGGGAGTCCTAATAGGATTAGGATTGGAGGGAGGAGTCCTACCCTACTCCCCTGCGCCTCCTCTCCCTGGCCGGCCGGCTCCCCCTCCTCCAACCTTTATATACGGGGGCAGGGGACACCCCAAGACACACAAGTTGATCCTTGAGATCGTTCCTTAGCCGTGTGCGGTGCCCCCTGCCACCAAATTCCACCTCGATCATACCGTTGTAGTGCTTAGGCGAAGCCCTGCGTCGGTAGTACATCAAGATCGTCACCACGTCGTCGTGCTGACGGAACTCTTCCTCGACGCTTTGCTGGATCGGAGCCCGAGGATCGTCATCGAGCTGAACGTGTGCTAAGAACTCGGAGGTGCCGGAGTAACGGTGCTTGGATCGGTCGGATCGGGAAGAAGACGTACGACTACTTCCTCTACGTTGTGTGATCGCTTCCGCAGTCGGTCTGCGTTGGTACGTAGACAACACTCTCCCCTCTCGTTGCTGTGCATCACCATGATCTTGCGTGTGCGTAGGAAATTTTTCGAAATTACTGCGTTCCCCAACAGTGGCATCCGAGCCTAGGTTTTATGGTTTGATGTTATTTGCACGAGTAGAACACAAGTGAGTTGTGGGCGATACAAGTCATACTGCCTACCAGCATGTCATACTTTGGTTCGGCGGTATTGTTGGGTGAGACGATCCGGACCAACCTTACGCGTACTCTTACGCGAGACCGGTTCCCTCGACGTGCTTTGCACATAGATGGCTTGCGGAAGACTGTCTCTCCAACTTTAGTTGAACCAAGTGTGACTACGCCCGGTCCTTGAGAAGGTTAAAACGGAGTCTATTTGACGAACTATCGTTGTGGTTTTGATGCGTAGGTGAGATGAGTTCTTACTTAAGCCCGTAGCAGCCACGTAAAACTTGCAACAACAAAGTAGAGGACGTCTAACTTGTTTTTGCAGGGTATGTTGTGATGTGATATGGTCAAGGCATGATGCTGATTTTATTGTATGAGATGATCATGTTTTGTAACCGAGTTATCGGCAACTGGCAGGAGCCATATGGTTGTCGCTTTATTGTATGCAATGCAATCGCGATGTAATGCTTTACTTTATTACTAAGCGGTAGTGATAGTCGTGGAAGCATAAGATTGGCGAGACGACAACGATGCTACGATGGAGATCAAGGTGTCGCGCCGGTGACGATGGTGATCATGACGGTGCTTCGGAGATGGAGATCACAAGCACAAGATGATGATGGCCATATCATATCACTTATATTGATTGCATGTGATGTTTATCCTTTTATGCATCTTATCTTGCTTTGATTGACGGTAGCATTATAAGATGATCTCTCACTAAATTATCAAGAAGTGTTCTCCCTGAGTATGCACCGTTGCCAAAGTTCGTCGTGCCCAGACACCACGTGATGATCGGGTGTGATAAGCTCTACGTCCAAATACAACGGGTGCAAAACAGTTGCACACGCAGAATACTCAGGTTATACTTGACGAGCCAAGCATATACAGATATGGCCTCGGAACACGGAGACCGAAAGGTCGAGCGTGAATCATTTAGTAGATATGATCAACATAACGATGTTCACCATTGAAAACTACTCCATCTCACGTGATGATCGGTTATGGTTTAGTTGATTTGGATCACGTGATCACTTAGAGGATTAGAGGGATGTCTATCTAAGTGGGAGTTCTTAAGTAATTTGATTAACTAAACTTAAACTTATCATGAACTTAGTACCTGATAGTATCTTGCTTGTTTATGTTGATTGTAGATAGATGGCTCGTGCTGTTGTTCCGTTAAATTTTAATGCGTTCCTTGAGAAAGCAAAGTTGAAAGATGATGGTAGCAATTACACGGACTGGGTCCGTAACCTGAGGATTATCCTCATTGCTGCACAGAAGAATTACGTCCTGGAAGCACCGCTGGGTGACAGGCCTGCTGTTGGAGCAACGCCAGATGTTATGAACGTCTGGCAGAGCAAAGCTGATGACTACTCGATAGTTCAGTGTGCCATGCTTTACGGCTTAGAATCGGGACTTCAACGACGTTTTGAACGTCATGGTGCATATGAGATGTTCCAGGAGTTGAAGTTAATATTTCAAGCAAATGCCCGAATTGAGAGATATGAAGTCTCCAATAAGTTCTATAGCTGCAAGATGGAGGAGAACAGTTCTGTCAGTGAGCATATACTCAAAATGTCTGGGTATAATAATCAATTGATTCAGATGGGAGTTAATCTTCCAGATGACTGCATCATTGACAGAATTCTCCAATCACTGCCACCAAGCTACAAGAGCTTCGTGATAAACTATAATATGCAAGGGATGAACAAGACTATTCCCGAGCTCTTCGCAATGCTGAAAGCTGCGGAGGTAGAAATCAAGAAGGAGCATCAAGTGTTGATGGTTAGCAAAACCACTAGTTTCAAGAAAAAGGGCAAAGGGAAGAAGAAGGGAAACTTCAAGAAGAACAGCAAGCAAGTTGCTGCTCAGGAGAAGAAACCCAAGTCTGGACCTAAGCCTGAAACTGAGTGCTTCTACTGCAAGCAGACTGGTCACTGGAAGCGGAACTGCCCCAAGTATTTGGCGGATAAGAAGGATGGCAAAGTAAACAAAGGTATATGTGATATACATGTTATTGATGTGTACCTTACTAGAGCTCGCAGTAGCACCTGGGTATTTGATACTGGTTCTGTTGCTAATATTTGCAACTCGAAACAGGGACTACGGAATAAGCGGACGCTATCAAAGGACGAGGTGACGATGCGCGTGGGAAACGGTTCCAAAGTCGATGTGATCGCGGTCGGCACGCTACCTCTACATCTACCTTCGGGATTAATATTAGACCTAAATAATTGTTATTTGGTGCAGCGTTAAGCATGAACATTATATCTGGATCTTGTTTGATGCGAGACGGTTATTCATTTAAATCAGAGAATAATGGTTGTTCTATTTATATGAGTAATATCTTTTATGGTCATGCACCTTTGAAGAGTGGTCTATTCTTGTTGAATCTCGATGATAGTGATACACATATTCATAATGTAGAAGCCAAAAGATGCAAAGTTAATAATGATAGTGCAACTTATTTGTGGCACTGCCGTTTAGGTCATATCGGTGTAAAGCGCATGAAGAAACTCCATACTGATGGGCTTTTGGAACCACTTGATTATGAATCACTTGGTACTTGCGAACCATGCCTCATAGGCAAGATGACTAAAACACCGTTCTCCGGTACTATGGAGAGAGCAACAGATTTATTGGAAATCATACATACCGATGTATGTGGTCCGATGAATATTGAGGCTCGTGGCGGATATCGTTATTTTCACACCTTCACAGATGATTTAAGCAGATATGGGTATATCTACTTAATGAAACATAAGTCTGAAACATTTGAAAAGTTCAAAGAATTTTAGAGTGAGGTTGAAAATCATCGTAACAAGAAAATAAAGTTTCTACGATCTGATCGTGGAGGAGAATATTTGAGTTACGAGTTTGGTGTACATTTGAAAAATTGTGGAATAGTTTCGCAACTCACGCCACCCGGAACACCACAGCGTAATGGTGTGTCCGAACGTTGTAATCGTACTTTACTAGATATGGTGCGATCTATGATGTCTCTTACTGATTTACCGCTATCGTTTTGGGGTTATGCTTTAGAGACGGCCGCATTCACGTTAAATAGGGCACCATCAAAATCCGTTGAGACGACACCTTATGAACTATGGTTTGGCAAGAAACCAAAGTTGTCGTTTCTTAAAGTTTGGGGCTGCGATGCTTATGTGAAAAAGCTTCAACCTGATAAGCTCGAACCCAAATCGGAGAAATGTGTCTTCATAGGATATCCAAAGGAAATTATTGGATACACCTTCTATCACAGATCCGAAGGCAAGACTTTTGTTGCTAAATTCGGAAACTTTCTAGAGAAGGAGTTTCTCTCGAAAGAAGTGAGTGGGAGGAAAGTAGAACTTGACGAGGTAACTGTACCTGCTCCCTTATTGGAAAATAGTACATCACAGAAAACTGTTTCTGCGACACCTATACCAATCAGTGAGGAAGCTAATGATGATGATCATGAAGCTTCAGGATAAGATACTACTGAACCACGTAGATCAACCAGAGTGAGATCCGCACCAGAGTGGTACGGTAATCCAGTTCTGGAAGTCATGCTACTAGATCATGATGAACCTACAAACTATGAAGAAGCGATGGTGAGCCCAGATTCCGCAAAGTGGCTTGAGGCCATGAAATCTGAGATGGGATCCATGTATGAAAACAAAGTATGGACTTTGGTTGACTTGCCCGATGATCGGCAAGCAATTGAGAATAAATGGATCTTCAAGAAAAAGACTGACGCTGACGGTAATATTACTGTCTATAAAGCTCGACTTGTCGCGAAAGGTTTTCGACAAGTTCAAGGGATTGAGTACGATGAGACCTTCTCACCCGTAGCGATGCTTAAGTCCGTCAGAATTATGTTAGCAATTGCCGCATTTTATGATTATGAAATATGGCAGATGGATGTCAAAACTGCATTCCTGAATGGATTTCTGGAAGAAGAGTTGTATATGATACAACCAGAAGGTTTTGTCGATCCAAAGGGAGCTAACAAAGTATGCAAACTCCAGCGATCCATTTATGGACTGGTGCAAGCATCTCAGAGTTGGAATAAACGCTTTGATAGTGTGATCAAAGCATTTGGATTTATACAAACTTTTGGAGAAGCCTGTATTTACAAGAAAGTGAGTGGGAGCTCTGTAGCATTTCTAATATTATATGTGGATAACATATTGCTAATTGGAAATGATATAGAATTTCTGAATAGCATAAAGGGATACTTGAATAAAAGTTTTTTCGATGAAAGACCTCGGGGAAGCTGCTTACATATTAGGCATAAAGATCTATAGAGATAGATCAAAACGCTTAATTGGACTTTCACAATGCACATACCTTGACAAAATTTTGAAGAAGTTCAAAATGGATCAAGCAAAGAAAGGGTTCTTGCCTGTGTTACAAGGTGTGAAGTTGAGTCAGACTCAATGCCCGACCACTGCAGAAGATAGAGAGAAAATGAAAGATGTTCCCTATGCTTCAGCCATAGGCTCTATCATGTATGCAATGCTGTGTACCAAATCTGATGTGTGCCTTGCTATAAGTTTAGCAGGGAGGTACCAAAGTAATCCAGGAATGGATCACTGGACAGCGGTCAAGAACATCCTAAAATACCTGAAAAGGACTAAGGATATGTTTCTCGTATATGGAGGTGACAAAGAGCTCACCGTAAGAGGTTACGTTGATGCAAGCTTTGACACTGATCCGGACGATTCTAAATCGCAAACCGGATACGTGTTTACTTTAAACGGTGGAGCTGTCAGTTGGTGCAGTTCTAAACAAAGCGTCGTAGCGGGATCTACATGTGAAGCGGAGTACATAGCTGCTTCGGAAGCAGCAAACGAAGGAGTCTGGATGAAGGAGTTCATATCCGATCTAGGTGTCATACCTAGTGCATCGGGTCCAATGAAAAACTTCTGTGACAATACTGGTGCAATTGCCTTGGCAAAGGAATCCAGATTTCACAAAAGGACCAAACACATCAAGAGACGCTTCAACTCCATCCGGGATTTAGTCCAGGTGGGCGACATAGAGATTTGCAAGATACATACGGATCTGAATGTTGCAGACCCGTTGACTAAGCCTCTTCCACGAGCAAAACATGATCAGCACCAAGGCTCCATGGGTGTTAGAATCATTACTGTGTAATCTAGATTATTGACTCTAGTGCAAGTGGGAGACTGAAGGAAATATGCCCTAGAGGCAATAATAAAGTTATTATTTATTTCCTTATATCATGATAAATGTTTATTATTCATGCTAGAATTGTATTAACCGGAAACATAATACATGTGTGAATACATAGACCAACAGAGTGTCACTAGTATGCCTCTACTTGACTAGCTCGTTAATCAAAGATGGTTATGTTTCCTAACCATGAACAAAGAGTTGTTATTTGATTAACGAGGTCACATCATTAGTTGAATGATCTGATTGACATGACCCATTCCATTAGCTTAGCACCCGATCGTTTAGTATGTTGCTATTGCTTTCTTCATGACTTATACATGTTCCTATAACTATGAGATTATGCAACTCCCGTTTACCGGAGGAACGCTTTGGGTACTACCAAACGTCACAACGTAACTGGGTGATTATAAAGGAGTACTACAGGTGTCTCCAATGGTAGATGTTGGGTTGGCGTATTTCGAGATTAGGGTTTGTCACTCCGATTGTCGGAGAGGTATCTCTGGGCCCTCTCGGTATGCACATCACATAAGCCTTGCAAGCACTGCAACTAATATGTTAGTTGTGAGATGATGTATTACGGAACGAGTAAAGAGACTTGCCGGTAACGAGATTGAACTAGGTATTGGATACCGACGATCGAATCTCGGGCAAGTAACATACCGATGACAAAGGGAACAACGTATGTTGTTATGCGGTCTGACCGATAAAGATCTTCGTAGAATATGTAGGAGCCAATATGGGCATCCAGGTCCCGCTATTGGTTATTGACCGGAGACGTGTCTCGGTCATGTCTACATTGTTCTCGAACTGTAGGGTCCGCACGCTTAACGTTACGATGACAGTTATTATGAGTTTATGCATTTTGATGTACCGAAGGTTGTTCGGAGTCCCGAATGAGATCACGGACATGACGAGGAGTCTCGAAATGGTCGAGACGTAAAGATTGATATATTGGAAGCCTATGTTTGGACATAGGAAGTGTTCCGGGTGAAATCGGGATTTTACCGGAATACCGAGAGGGTTACCGGAACCCCCCGGGAGACTAATGGGCCTATTGGGCCTTAGTGGAAAAGAGAAAAGGGGCAGCCCACAGCCTGGCCGCGTGCCCCCCCTTCCCCAAGTCCTAGTAGGACTAGGAGAAGGGGCCGGCCCCCCTCTCTCTCCTTTCCCCCTTGAGAGTCCTAGTTGGGAGTAGGACTCCCCCTGCGCCTCCCTCTCTCTGGCCGGCCAGCCCCCTCCCTCCAACCTTTATATACGGGGGCAGGGGACACCCCAAGACACACAAGTTGATCCTTGAGATCGTTCCTTAGCCGTGTGCGGTGCCCCCTGCCACCAAATTCCACCTCGATCATGCCGTTGTAGTGCTTAGGCGAAGCCCTGCGTCGGTAGTACATCAAGATCGTCACCACGCCGTCGTGCTGACGGAACTCTTCCTCGACGCTTTGCTGGATCGGAGCCCGAGGATCGTCATCGAGCTGAACGTGTGCTAGGAACTCGGAGGTGCCGGAGTAACGGTGCTTGGATCGGTCGGATCGGGAAGAAGACGTACGACTACTTCCTCTACGTTGTGTGATCGCTTCCGCAGTCGGTCTGCGTTGGTACGTAGACAACACTCTCCCCTCTCGTTGCTGTGCATCACCATGATCTTGCGTGTGCGTAGGAAATTTTTTGAAATTACTGCGTTCCCTAACATCCTTATCTGACAATTCTCTTCTCTTCTCTTGAAGTATCCAATTCATAACTTCATCCTCTTCTTCTTGAGCTTCATCCTCTTTCCCTTCATCTTCTTGAGGTATCCAGTTCATATCTTCATCGTCTTCCTCTTGAGGCATCAAGTTCAAATCCATAACTACATGCTCTGTTCCTCCTCTTGAGGCATCAAATTCAAATTAATACCTTCGTTGTCTTCCTCTTGAGGCATCATGTTCAAATCCATACTCCTGCTATCAATGACAAAAGATGAGTACATCATGGTACCATAACAAGGATATACACACAAAAAATGAGTAGAATGACAGGAGCGTTGCAAGCATTACAAAAATGTGAACTACTGACTAAGAAATGTTATGACTAAGAAATGAAGCTGCTCCTTTGTAACACCATTTCATTTCTTATGAAATGTAACGCCCTCGATGCGGCTATGTCTCCCACGTGTCGAGGCACGACTTAGAGACATAGGCGCATTGAAAGCAATGTCGCAAGTCGGGAATCATTACACAACCCAAGTATATATATCATATAAAGGGGGGATAATAATAATAGTTGGCTTACACTCGCCACGTCACATCAAAGTACATAAATAACATCCATCATACAATCACTCATGGCCCGACTACGGCGCCAAAATAGAAAAGACCCCCAACAAGCGACTAATCCCTGAATCGAACCCCGAATAGGCACCACTACTGATCATCAGGAAAAGAAACATAGTATCGCTGAGAGTCCTCGTCGTACTCCCACTTCAGCTCGAGCGCGCCATCCGGAGGAGTATCATCGGTCCCTTCATCTGGTGTAATAGTAATCTGTGAGCCACAAAGGACTCAGCAATCTCGCACCCTCGCGATCAAGACTATTTAAGCTAAATAGGTAGGAAAGGGTTAATGTGAGTGGGGCTGCAGCAAGCGACTAGCATATATGGTGGCTAACTTATTCGCAAAGGAGAGCGAGAAGAGAAGGCAAGGCACGAGCGGAAACTAAATAGAGCAGACTACGCAACCATAACTCCAACGCCGTGTCCACTTCCCGGACTCCGCCGAGAAGAGGCCATCACGGCAACACACGCAGTTGATTCATTTTAATTAATTAAGTTCAAGTTTTCTACAACCGGACATTAACAAATTCCCATCTGCCCATAACCGCGGGCACGGCTTTCGAAAGGTCAATCCCTGCAGGGGGGTCCCAACTTAGCCCATAACAAGCTCTCACGGTCAACGAAGGAATAGACCTCCACCCAGGACCCACCGATCAGACTCGGTATCCCGGTACAACAAGATGATTCGATAGGTCAAAACTAGTCCAGCAACACCGCCCGAATGCGCCGACAAATCCCGATAGGAGCTGCACATATCTCTTTCTCAGGGCACACTCAGATTGTCTTAGGTACGGGTAGGCCAGCCCAGAGTTGCCCCTGGTGGCCACCGGCAGCTGACAGTTGAACCAACACTCAGAGGAGCACTGGCCCGGGGGGGTTTAAAATAAGATGACCCTCGGGCTCCGGAAACCCAAGGGAAAGAAAAGGGTAGGTGACAAATGGTAAAACCAATTTTGGGCATTGCTGGAAAAGCTTTAATCAAGGCGAACTATCAAGGGGTTCCCATTATAGCCCAACCGCGTAAGGGACGCAACAATCCGGGAACATAACACCGATGTGACGGAAACTAGGGCGGCAGGAGTGGAACAAAACACTAGGCGAGAGGCCGAGCCTTCCACCCTTTACCAAGTATATAGGTGAGTAAAGATAACATAGCAATATAGTGGTATCCCAACAAGTAAAAAAAACATGTTCCAACAAGGAACGGCTCCAACCTTCACCTGCAACTAACAACGCTATAAGAAGGACTGAGCAAAGCGGTAACATAGCCAATCAATGGTTTGCTAGGACAAAGGTGGGTTAGAGGCTCAATCATGGCAATTGGGAGGCTGACAAGCAAGTGGTAGGCATCGTAGCATTGGCAAAGCAAAAGAGCAAGCAAGCTAGCATAGCAAAGATAGTAGTGATTTCAAGGGTGTGATCATCTTGCCTGCACAGTTGTCAGAATTGACTGGATCCTCAAAAGCAAACTCAACGGGCTCCTCGTTAGCGAACTCGTCTCCGGCTCTACCCAACAACACAAACAAGCAACAAGGATACAATCAACCACGTGCAAAGGCAACCAATAAGATGCAAAGATGATATGCTATGCGGGATGCGATGCGGGATGCAAAATGCAAGATGAAACAGGAAATGCATGAACCTGGCCTCAACTTGGAAAACCAAGTGTGCCACTGGATAGAGGGGAAGAAATCCCCTGAAAACGATATAAAGATCATGGAAAACGGAGCTACGGTTTAGAAATGGCAAGCGTTTTACTAAACGAACCGATCTGCGATTTACAGCAAGTAGGCTTCTAAATGCAACAAAATGAACATGCTACAGCCACCCAACATGAAAACAAATTACATGGAAGTGATGTACTCATCAAGCTTAACAAATCATCAGGACTGAGGCATAGGCAAATTCATCCATTAAGGGCTTCAAACAAGCATGGCAAAACTGAATAAGCAAAACAGATTTCAGACTTAGCGAAATTAACGCTAGTCTGAAATTTCAGACCACGATGCTCTCTTCGGAGCAGCAAAACAACATGAAGCAAAACCTGAACATGGCAAGAAAGAGTATGGCATGGAGCTACTCAACACGCTTAACAAAACACCCAAAATGACCTGGGGCCAAAAGGGTTCACAAAATACTCTACCGAGCACACAAACATCGATGAAACACAATCAGTTTTCATACTTAGTGAAAACTGGGACATGCTGAAATAATAACTCACGGAGGCATGTAAACGAGCTCGGTGCACTCACCATGGTGCAAGTCATGGCAAGGCAAGCATATATCCATTAAGAAGGCACAAAATGCTAGCTAGACATGGCAAGAACAAAGGCATAGCATGCATGGATCACTAGCAATCACTCCGGCAAAATTGCAAAAGAGTTCACGATCTGCCCAAAACAGCAACTATCCAAAAGTTGAGCTCGATTGAGTCAACCTAGGGTGCTCCAACATAACAAGTAAAGACATGAATGGATTAAGCACAACAAGCATAAAAAATCACCCTTACTGATCATCCTCAAAAGAGGCACGGATCACTAGGAAACAAGCCGGACATATAGCATCGTGAACTAAAACGTCCCAGACTTAGTGAAAATCACTAAGTCCCTAAAATCGGTAAACTCAGGCAGCCCTCTTCGCAAGCTTGCAGAAGACAACACACACATCCTAAAAATACATGGAAGACACCTATGGAAAGAAGACAACATGCTTAACAATTCATCCCAAAGGGGCACAGGCATATCATGCACGGATTAATCATGGCAAAAATGACAAAAGTGCATGTTGAACTAACGGATCTGCAATTTAACTCATCATGCCTCCTTCCAACAGCATTTTGGGCACCAAGATGACCTCAAATGCAGATGATGCAATGGAATTAAATGATGTACTCGTCGAGACGAAGATTTTGACATATCATACGCCCAAAACGGAGCTATGGATAAGGAGATATGAGCGGTCAAAGTATGCACAAAATTCTGAGAGGAGAGGGAAAAGTCAACGGGGGTTAGGGTTTACTGTGCACCGATTCGGATCAGGCACTGTAGCTCGCGCGGGATCCGGCTATGGCGGCGGCCGGGGACGAGGGAAGGTGAGGCCGGCGCGGGCGCGGTGGTCGCCGGAGGCCGGAGACGGCCGGAGGTGCGGCAAGGTCGCCGGATCCGGTGGCGGCGACCGGTGCGGCGAGGGTGGCCGCGGGCGCGGGGAGCTCGGCTCCGGGGCGAGGGCCTCTGCGGAGCTCGCCGGAGATCCGCGGGCGCGGTGGTCGGCGGTGGCCGGAGATCCGCACGGCGGCGGGGCGGCGCGGGGAAGAAGAGGCGGCGGCGGCGCGGAGCGTCTGGCCCGGGGGCCCGGCGCGGGCCTGCGCGGGCCGGCGGCGGCGGCGGGCGGCGCCGACACGTGGCGGGCGGCGATTGGCTGGCGGCGGCGGGCGGACGCGTCCGGCCGGATTCGGACGTGTCCGGCCGGGTGCGGGGGCGATTTTAGGGTTTCAGGGGGAGGAAGAGATCTGAAAACGTGGGGTTCTATTTATAGGCATAAGTGGAGCTAGGAGAGTCCAAATGAGGTGCGGTTTTCGCCCACACGATCATGATCGAACGACCGAGACGATGGAGCTGAGTTTGGTGGGTTTTGGGCCAAAATGGAGGGGTGTTGGGCTGCACACACACGAGGCCTTTTCGGTCCCTCGGTTGACCGTTGGAGTATCAAACGAAGTCCAAATGACCCGAAACTTGACAGGCGGTCTACCGGTAGTAAACCAAGGCCGCATGGCAAGTCTCGGCCCAATCCGGAAATGTTTAATCCCCACACTCGAAAGAAAGCTAGAAATGGCCACCGGAGGAGAACGAAGCGCCGGAATGCAAAACGGACAACGGGGAAAAAGCTCGAATGCATGAGATGAACATGTATGCAAATGCAATGCACGCGATGACACGATATGAGATGCACGAAAACGAAAACAACACATGGAGGCAAAGACCCGAACCCGAGAATTAAATATAACTTAATGCCGGAAACGGCATGAGTTGGAGTACAAATGGGGAAGGTTACATATGGGCCGTTACATGAAACTTCCAACTCCTGTCATTTCAGAAAGAACTCCAATCCATCATGACCAATTTTGAAGTTTATGTCATTAGTTTATCAACTTCATTTTTATGACAAATTTTGCTTAACTTTATGTAATGCTGTTAAGTGATCTGCTACTGTTTGTGGTACAACTCCGGTTAATTTCAGAACATTGTGACCTTATTGCCATTGTGAACAGGGCAAGACCCATCTCAAGGGCCTCTCCAAGGTACACTAGTGTCAATAATAGGCTTACTCTGCTCTAACAAATGAGCCTCTTTTCAAATTACACAGAGGATTGCAGAAAAGTTATACTCCTCTAACAATTCAGTTTTAGTTAAAGTGAAGTTCCTTGTTCTTTAGGTTTATTCTTATCAGAAAAAAATTCAACTAACCAAATTAGTGGTTTTCTATCATTTTGGTATTGCCTAGGTGACTGGGTATATATAGTGGAAATAAACTGAAAAAGAAGAAAAACAACAATCAGTAAGATATAATACTCACGCAACAACAATCAGTAAGATTGAGATCTTCTTGCAATCTTTGTTTACAGCAGCACAAAGAGATTACTGGTGAACTTTTACACACAAGCATGAATTTGTGTGATGTGACTATCTACCTAGCTACTGTTCTGAATCTCCTATGTACTGCTTCTTCCTTCTCCAAGATTATGACATGACAAGTGCTTAACAGATTTGGAAATACTTTGGCATGGTTGAACTGATGCTTATTTTTGTTTTTCTCTCTGCAGGAGCAGATTTCAGTTCAGTTAGATTTCAGTTCAGAAGCAGATTTTGTGTTGCAATCATCACACTTAGGAGTAGTTTGTCATTTTAAATGGTCATTTAGTTTCAGTTCAGTTAACACTTCCTTGCTTCAGTAATTAGTTCCTGATATTGACATTAATTTTGTTGGAAATATGCCCTAGAGGCAATAATAAAAGCATTATTATTATATTTCCTTGTTCATGATAATTGTCTTTATTCATGCTATAATTGTGTTATCCGGAAATCGTAATACATGTGTGAATAATAGACACCAACATGTCCCTAGTAAGCCTCTAGTTGACTAGCTCGTTGATCGACAGATAGTCATGGTTTCCTGACTATGGACATTGGATGTCATTGATAACGAGATCACATCATTAGGAGAATGATGTGATGGACAAGACCCAATCCTAAACATAGCATAAAGATCGTATAGTTCGTTTGCTAGAGTTTTTCCAATGTCAAGTATCTTTTCCTTAGACCATGAGATCGTGTAACTCCCAGATACCGTAGGAGTGCTTTGGGTATACCAAACGTCACAACGTAACTGGGTGACTATAAAGGTATACTACGGGTATCTCCGAAAGTGTCTATTGGTTTGACACGGATCAAGACTGGGATTTGTCACTCCATATGACGGAGAGGTATCACTGGGCCCACTCGGTAATGCATCATCATTATGAGCTCAAAGGTGACCAAGTGTCTGGTCACGGGATCATGCATTATGGTACGAGTAAAGTGACTTGCCGGTAACGAGATTGAACGAGGTATTGGGATACCGACGATCGAATCTCGGGCATGTAACATACCGATTGACAAAGGGATTTGTATACGGGGTTGCTTGAATCCTCGACATCGTGGTTCATCCGATGAGATCATCGTGGAGTATGTGGGAGCCAACATGGGTATCTAGATCCCGCTGTTGGTTATTGACCGGAGAGTCGTCTCGGTCATGTCTGCATGTCTCCCGAACCCGTAGGGTCTACACACTTAAGGTTCGGTGACACTAGGGTTGTAGGGATATGTATATGCAGTAACCCGAATGTTGTTCGGAGTCCCGGATGAGATCCCGGACGTCACGAGGAGTTCCGGAATCGTCCGGAGGTAAAGAATTATATATAGGAAGTGCTGTTTCGGCCATCGGGACAAGTTTCGGGGTCACCGGATTGTACCGGGACCACCGGAAGGGTCCCGGGGGGTCCACCGGGTGGGGCCACCTGCCCCGGGGGCCACATGTGCTGTAGGGGGTGCGCCTTGGCCTACATGGGCCAAGGGCACCAGCCCCAAGAGGCCCAGGCGCCTAGGGTTTCAAAAGGGGAAGAGTCCCACAAGGGGAAGGCACCCCCTAGGTGCCTTGGGGGGGGGAGGGAATCCTCCCTTGGCCGCCGCCCCCCTAGGAGATTGGATCTCCTAGGGCCGGCGCCCCCCCCCCTTGGCCCCCTATATATAGTGAGGGAAGGAGGGCCTCTTGGACCACGCCTTTGGTTGGCTCCTTATCCCTCTCCAACACCTCCTCCTCCTCCATAGTGCTTGGCGAAGCCCTGACGGAGTACTGCAGCTCCATCACCACCATGCCGTCGTGCTGTTGCTGGAGCCATCTTCCTCAAACTCTCCTCTCCCCTTGTTGGATCAAGAAGGAGGAGACGTCATCCGCTCCGTACGTGTGTTGAACGCGGAGGTGCCGTCCGTTCGGCGCTTGGTCATCGGTGATTTGGATCACGTCGTGTACGGCTACCTCATCCCCGTTCTTTGAACGCTTCCGCTCGCGATCTACAAAGGTATGTAGATGCATCCGATCACTCGTTGCTAGATGAACTCATAGATGGATCTTGGTGAAACCGTAGGAAATTTTGTGTTTTCTGCAACGTTCCCCAACAGTGGCATCATGAGCTAGGTCTATGCGTAGTTCTTCTTGCGCGAGTAGAACACAATTTGTTGTGGGCGTAGATGTTGTCAACTTTCTTGCCGCTACTAGTCTTATCTTGCTTCAACGGTATTGTGGGATGAAGTGGCCCGGACCAACCGTACACGTACGCTTACGTGAGACCGGTTCCACCGACTAACATGCACAAGTTGCATAAGGTGGCTGGTGGGTGTCTGTCTCTCCCACTTTAGTTGGAGCGGATTCGATGAAAAGGGTCCTTATGAAGGGTAAATAGAAGTTGACAAATCACGTTGTGGCTTTCACGTAGGTAAGAAAACGTTCTTACTAGAACCATATTTCAGCCACGTAAAACTTGTAACAACAATTAGAGGACGTCTAACTTGTTTTTGCAGCAAGTGCTTTGTGATGTGATATGGCCAAAGTTGTGATGAATGATGAATGATACATATGTGATGTATGAGATGTTTGTGCTATTGTAATAGGAATCACGACTTGCATGTCGATGAGTATGACAACCGGCAGGAGCCATAGGAGTTGTCTTTATTTTTTATATGACCTGCGTGTCATTGAGAAACGCCATGTAAATTACTTTACTTTATTGCTAAACACGTTAGCCCTAGTAGTAGAAGTAATAGTTGGCGAGCAACTTCATGGAGACACAATGATGGAGATCATGGTGTCATGCCGGTGACAAGATGATCATGGAGCCCTAAGATGGAGATCAAAGGAGCTATGTGATATTGGCCATATCATGTCACTATTATTATTTGATTGCATGTGATGTTTATCATGTTTTTGCGTCTTGTTTACTTAGAACGACGGTAGTAAATAACATGATCCCTCATAATAATTTCAAGAAAGTGTTCCCCCTAATTGTGCACCGTTGCGACAGTTCGTTCGTTTCTAAGCACCACGTGATGATCGGGTGTGATGGATTCCAACATTCACATACAACGGGTGTAAGACAGATTTACACATGCAAACACTTAGGTTGACTTGACGAGCCTAGCATGTACAGACATGGCCTCGGAACACAGAAGACCGAAAGGTCGAGCATGAGTCGTATAGAAGATACGATCAACATAAAGATGTTCACCGATGTTGGCTAGTCCGTCTCACGTGATGATCGGACACGGCCTAGTTGACTCGGATCATGTTATACTTAGATGACTAGAAGAGGGATGTCTATCTAAGTGGGAGTTCATTGAATAATTTGATTAGATGAACTTAATTATCATGAACTTAGTCTAAAATCTTTACAATATGTCTTGTAGATCAAATGGCCAACGTAGTCCTCAACTTCAACGCGTTCCTAGAGAAAACCAAGCTGAAAGACGATGGCAGCAACTACACGGACTGGGTCCGGAACCTGAGGATCATCCTCATAGTTGCCAAGAAAGATTATGTCCTACAAGTACCACTAGGTGAAGCTCCCGTCCCACAGAACCAAGACGTTATGAACGCTTGGCAGACACATGCTGATGACTACTCCCTCGTTTAGTGCGGCATGCTTTACAGTTTAGAGCCGGGGCTCCAAAAGCGTTTTGAGAGACATGGAGCATATGAGATGTTCGAAGAGCTGAAAATGGTTTTTCAAGCTCATGCCCGGGTCGAGAGATATGAAGTCTCCGACAAATTCTGTAGCTATAAGATGGAGGAAAATAGTTCTGTCAGTGAGCACATACTCACTATGTCTGGGTTATATAACCGCTTGACTCAGCTGGGAGTTAATCTCCCGGATGATGCGGTCATTGACAGAATCCTCCAGTCGCTTCCACCAAGCTACAAGAGCTTTGTGATGAACTTCAATATGCAGGGGATGGAAAAGACCATTCCTGAGGTATTTGCAATGCTGAAATCAGCAGAGGTAGAAGTCAAGAAGGAACATCAAGTGTTGATGGTCAATAAAACCACTAAGTTCAAGAAGGGCAAGGGTAAAAAGAACTTCAAGAAGGACGGCAAGGGAGTTGCCGCGCCCGGTAAGCAAGCTGCCGGGAAGAAGCCAAAGAATGGACCCAAGCCCGAGACTAAGTGCTTTTATTGCAAGGGAAGTGGTCACTAGAAGCGGAACTGCCCCAAATACTTAGCAGACAAGAAGGCCAGCAAAATAAAAGGTATATGTGATATACATGTAATTGATGTGTACCTTACCAGTACTCGTAGTAGCTCCTGGGTATTTGATACCGGTGCAGTTGCTCACATTTGTAACTCAAAGCAGGAGCTGCGGAATAAGCGGAAACTGGCAAAGGACGAGGTGACGATGCGCGTCGAGAATGGTTCCAAGGTCAATGTGATCGCCGTCGGCACGCTACCTCTACATTTACCTACGGGATTAGTTTTAAACCTCAATAATTGTTATTTAGTGCCAGTTTTGAGCATGAACATTGTATCGGGATCTCGTTTAATTCGAGATGGCTACTCATTTAAATCCGAGAATAATGGTTGTTCTATTTATATGAGAGATATGTTTTATGGTCATGCTCCGATGGTGAATGGTTTATTCTTTCTCGAGCGTAATGCTACACATGTTCATAGTGTGAAAACCAAAAGATGTAAGGTTGATAATGATAGTCCCACATACTTGTGGCACTGCCGCCTTGGTCACATAGGTGTCAAACGCATGAAGAAGCTCCATGCAGATGGACTTTTAGAGTCTCTTGATTATGAATCATTTGACACGTGCGAACCATGCCTCATGGGTAAGATGACCAAGACTCCGTTCTCAGGAACAATGGAGCGAGCAACCAACTTATTGGAAATCATACATACGGATGTGTGCGGTCCAATGAGTGTTGAGGCTCGCGGTGGCTATCGTTATGTTCTCACCCTCACTGATGACTTGAGTAGATATGGGTATGTCTACTTAATGAAACACAAGTCTGAGACCTTTGAAAAGTTCAAGGAATTTCAGAGTGAGGTTGAGAATCAACGTGACAGAAAAAATCAAGTTTTTGCGATCAGATCGTGGAAGAGAATACTTGAGTCATGAATTTGGCACACACTTAAGAAAATGTGGAATAGTTTCACAACTAACGCCGCTTGGAACGCCTCAGTGTAATGGTGTGTCCGAACGTCGTAATCGCACTCTATTAGATATGGTGCGATCTATGATGTCTCTTACCGATTTACCGCTATCTTTTTGGGGCTATGCTTTAGAGACTGCCGCATTCATTTTAAATAGGGCTCCGTCGAAATCCGTTGAGACGACACCGTATGAATTATGGTTTGGGAAGAAACCTAAGCTGTCGTTTCTAAAAGTTTGGGGATGTGATGCTTATGTCAAGAAACTTCAACCTGAAAAGCTCGAACCCAAGTCGGAAAAATGCGTCTTCATAGGATACCCTAAAGAAACTATTGGGTATACCTTCTACCTCAGATCCGAAGGCAAGGTCTTTGTTGCCAAGAATGGATCCTTTCTAGAGAAGGAGTTTCTCTCGAAAGAAGTAAGTGGGAGGAAAGTAGAACTTGATGAAGTATTACCTCTTGAACCGGAAAATGGCGCAACTCAAGAAAATGTTCCTGAGGTGCCTGCACCGACTAGAGAGGAAGTTAATGATGATGATCATGAAACTTCAGATCAAGTTGCTACTGAACTTCGAAGGTCCACAAGGACACATTCCGCACCAGAGTGGTACGGCAACCCTGTCTTGGAAATCATGTTGTTAGACAACATTGAACCTTCGAACTATGAAGAAGCAATGGCGGGCCCGGATTCCGACAAATGGCTAGAAGCCATGAAATCCGAGATAGGATCCATGTATGAAAACGAAGTATGGACTTTTACTGACTTGCCCGATGATCGGCGAGCCATAGAAAATAAATGGATCTTTAAGAAGAAGACACACGCGGATGGTAATGTGACCATCCATAAAGCTCGGCTTGTCGCTAAGGGTTATCGACAAGTTCAAGGGGTTGACTACGATGAGACTTTCTCACCAGTAGCGAAGCTGAAGTCCGTCCGAATTATGTTAGCAGTTGCCGCATACTATGATTATGAGATATGGCAAATGGACATCAAAACGGCATTCCTTAATGGTTTCCTTAAGGATGAATTGTATATGATGCAGCCGGAAGGTTTTGTCGATCCTAAGAATGCTGACAAGGTGTGCAAGCTCCAACGCTCGATTTATGGGCTGGTGCAAGCATCTCGGAGTTGGAACATTCGCTTTGATGAGATGATCAAAGCGTTTGGGTTTACGCAGACTTATGGAGAAGCCTGCGTTTACAAGAAAGTGAGTGGGAGCTCTGTAGCATTTCTCATATTATATGTAGATGACATACTTTTGATGGGAAATGATATAGAACTCTTGGACAGCATTAAGGCCTACTTGAATAAGAGTTTTTCAATGAAGGACCTTGGAGAAGCTGCTTATATATTAGGCATCAAGATCTATAGAGATAGATCAAGACGCCTCATAGGTCTTTCACAAAGCACATACCTTGATAAGATATTGAAGAAGTTCAATATGGATCAATCTAAGAAGGGGTTCTTGCCTGTGTTACAAGGTATGAAATTGAGCTCAGCTCAATGTCCGACCACGGCATAAGATATAGAAGAGATGAGTGTCATCCCCTATGCCTCAGCCATAGGTTCTATTATGTATGCCATGCCGTGTACCAGACCTGATGTAAACCTTGCCGTAAGTTTGGTAGGAAGGTACCAAAGCAATCCCGGCAAGGAACACTGGACAACGGTCAAGAATATCCTGAAGTACCTGAAAAGGACTAAGGAAATGTTTCTCGTTTATGGAGGTGACGAAGAGCTCGTCATAAAGGGTTACGTCGACGCTAGCTTTGACACAAATCTGGATGACTCTAAGTCACAAACCGGATACGTGTATATTTTGAATGGTGGGGCAGTAAGCTGGTGCAGTTGCAAGCAGAGCGTCGTGACGGGATCTACATGTGAAGCGGAGTACATGGCAGCCTCGGAGGCAGCACATGAAGCAATTTGGGTGAAGGAGTTCATCACCGACCTCGGAGTCATACCCAATGCGTCGGGGCCAATCAAACTCTTCTGTGACAACACTGGAGCTATTGCACTTGCCAAGGAGCCCAGGTTTCACAAGAAGACAAGGCACATCAAGCGTCGCTTCAACTCCATTCGTGAAAATGTTCAAGATGGAGACATAGATATTTGTAAAGTACATACGGACCTAAATGTAGCAGATCCGTTGACTAAACCTCTCCCTAGAGCAAAACATGATCAACACCAGAATTCCATGGGTGTTCGATTCATCACAATGTAACTAGATTATTGACTCTAGTGCAAGTGGGAGACTATTGGAAATATGCCCTAGAGGCAATAATAAAAGCATTATTATTATATTTCCTTGTTCATGATAATTGTCTTTATTCATGCTATAATTGTGTTACCCGGAAATCGTAATACATGTGTGAATAATAGACACCAACATGTCCCTAGTAAGCCTCTAGTTGACTAGCTCGTTGATCGACAGATAGTCATGGTTTCCTGACTATGGACATTGGATGTCATTGATAACGAGATCACATCATTAGGAGAATGACGTGATGGACAATACCCAATCCTAAACATAGCATAAAGATCGTATAGTTCGTTTGCTAGAGTTTTTCCAATGTCAAGTATCTTTTCCTTAGACCATGAGATCGTGTAACTCCCGGATACCGTAGGAGTGCTTTGGGTATAACAAACGTCACAACGTAACTGGGTGACTATAAAGGTATACTACGGGTATCTCCGAAAGTGTCTGTTGGGTTGACACGGATCAAGACTGGGATTTGTCACTCCGTATGACGGAGAGGTATCACTGGGCCCACTCGGTAATGCATCATCATTATGAGCTCAAAGGTGACCAAGTGTCTAGTCACGGGATGATGCATTACGGTACGAGTAAAGTGACTTGCCGGTAACGAGATTGAACGAGGTATTGGGATACCGACGATCGAATCTCGGGCATGTAACATACCGATTGACAAAGGGAATTGTATATGGGGTTGCTTGAATCCTCGACATCATGGTTCATCCGATGAGATCATCGTGGAGTATGTGGGAGCCAACATGGGTATCCAGATCCCGCTGTTGGTTATTGACCGGAGAGTCGTCTCGGTCATGTCTGCATGTCTCCCGAACCCGTAGGGTCTACACACTTAAGGTTCGGTGACGCTAGGGTTGTAGGGATATGTATATGCAGTAACCCAAATGTTGTTCGGAGTCCCGGATGAGATCTCGGACGTCACAAGGAGTTTCAGAATGGTCCAGAGGTAAAGAATTATATATAGGAAGTGCTGTTTCGGCCATCGGGACAAGTTTCGGGGTCACCAGTATTGTGCCAGGACCACCGGAAGGGTCCCGGGGGGTCCACCGGGTGGGGCCACCTGCCCCGGGGGCCACATAGGCTGTAGGGGGTGCGCCTTGGCCTACATGGGCCAAGGGCACCAGCCCCAAGAGGCCCATGCGCCTGGGGTTTCAAAAGCGGAAGAGTCCCACAAGGGGAAGGCACCCCCTAGGTGCCTTGGGGGGGGAGGGAATCCTCCCTTGGCCGCCGCCCCCCTAGGAGATTGGATCTCCTAGGGCCGGCGCCCCCCCCCCCTTGGCCCCCTATATATAGTGAGGGAAGGAGGGCCTCTTGGACCACGCCTTTGGTTGCCTCCTTATCCCTTTCCAACACCTCCTCCTCCTCCATAGTGCTTGGCGAAGCCCTGGCGGAGTACTGCAGCTCCATCACCACCACGCCGTCGTGCTGTTGCTGGAGCCATCTTCCTCAACCTCTCCTCTCCCCTTGCTGGATCAAGAAGGAGGAGACGTCATCCGCTCCGTACGTGTGTTGAACGCGGAGGTGCCGTCCGTTCGGCGCTTGGTCATCGGTGATTTGGATCATGTCGTGTACGACTACCTCATCCCCGTTCTTTGAATGCTTCCGCTCGCGATCTACAAAGGTATGTAGATGCATCCGATCACTCGTTGCTAGATGAACTCATAGATGGATCTTGGTGAAACCGTAGGAAAATTTTTGTTTTCTGCAATGTTCCCCAACAAATTTTTCATGTAGGCTCAATGCTCCTGATATTAGAGCAACTTTTCATCTCTGAAACTTTTAGCCTCAAATTGCAGATCTCCTGGTGCGTCCCTTGAATAACAAAACATGCAAAAGGCTGGGAGGTCTGAACTCTAGCCTATACCTTTTGTGACAAATTTAGTAATCAACTGTTATTGCATTTTTGTAGAGGGCCATCTTGAAGCATCTTTACTATAGGAGTACTCTGTTTAGAACATGGAGCAAATTCAGTAGACATTTTTACAAGAATTCAGTACATTTCTTCATTTGGATAGGAGTATTTTTCTGCTCCATTTGTCAATTGGATCAAGATGCTACTCTACTTCACCATAAGCAGAAGTATTTTTCTGCTCCATTTGTCACACACAGTTTTACATCACCATCATAAGAAGAAGTACCAATTGAAGTTTTACATCACCATCACACAGTTTTACTGTACCTTCTTCAGGGTGCAGACTAGCAACAACAGCAGCACGGGCAGGGTCAAGGAGCAGCAGCAGCACGGGCAGGGTCAGTGGAGCAGCGGCAGCATGGGCAGGATCGGTGGAGCAGCAACAGCACGGGCAGAGACCACCGGCGACAGGGGAGAAGCAGCCGCACGGGTGCGTCGGCAGGGGAGAAGGAGCAGCACGGGTGCGCGGGCGTGGGAGATCGACAAGGTCGCGCTGGAGATCGAGGATCACGTGCGCGAGCTCCTGGTCCACCGGATCATGGAGGCAGGCTCCGGCGACGCCGGTAGGGGATCACGACGGCGCACGCGCCGGAGCTCGAAGAGGATGCGCGGGGGGACGAGGAGGATGTGCGCGGGCTTCAGGAGGATGCGGGGGAGCTCGAGGAGGGACACGCACGGCCTCGAGGAAGACGTAGCGGGAGATTCCGGCGACGCCCGCAGGTAATCGCAGCGGGAGGGGACCGCGGCGGCGCAGGTCTGGGCTGCGGCGGTGGAGGAGGTAACTGCCGATGGCGGCGAGAGCATGTACTTGGCGACGGCGGAGGAGCTCAGCTGGGCTCGCCGGCCCCTGGCGAATCACGCAGCTGGGCGGCGCCGGCCCCTGGCGACGGGCGGAGGAAGAAGACGGGGTGGAGGGACTTGTTTGAAACGCTTTTGAAACCATGAGGGATTTTTTGCAAAATTACCAATGAACTACGCCTGCGACATGTTTTTCGGGACGAAGGGAGTATATGACATCAAATTGGCGTAGTATTATGAAAGTAAATTTCAAATTGGATCTAGTGATACTATTTAGTGTCATAAATGTTGTTACCTTTTCTAGAAAGTTGATCAAAGTTTTAAAACTTTGATTTAAGACAGAAACTAGAATTACATTTATTCATGGACAAAGGAAGAATGTCTACGCAAACTTTTCTACCTTTGATAAAACCACCACCCCCTAAATACCAAGGTGGACCCAGCTCGGGTCCGAATTATCAAAGGTTGGAACATGCATTCTTGCAAATCTAAACTTTTGGTTTGGAGAATTAAACATTAGCTGGCATATGGCCGCAATCCGTGCCGCCGACTGTCCGCCGCCCTTGGTGCTGACAAAATGGAACTCCTCACCTCCACTTCACCTTCGGCCACCCTCACCGGTGCCGGCAACTTGAATTCGCAACATCACCGCCACACTTCTTGAACATAATTGATGGCTTGCACGCAGCATGAAGGTGCGACCAGACACTGCTCCATCAGGGTGAAAATTCTAGGGCGGTGCAACAGAATGACGACGACGATGACTACACTACCACGCTCTAGCACTACATGCATGTCAGACAGACCCCACCGCTAGCTTGTAGCCGATCATCGAAGAGGAAGAAGGAAAACTGTGGGAACAATCTCTCTAAACACATCAACGGATGAGATCTCTCCACACCCCTTCACAATAAAGGATAGGATTATCTTTTTAGAAAATACTTTGCCCGCGCCGCCTGTGTACGTCGTTATGGAGCGGCCCATTAGCGGATGATGTACGCTTGCACGCCCTGTGTATGCCGTGATGGACCGGCCCATTAGCGGATGATGTACGCTCGTATGTCTATTGAAATATGTCTCAAAAAGAATAGTGCTAGGTGAGGATTCGAACACACAACCTCCTGCTGCAAATAGCAAGCTGATAGCCACTATAACTAAGAGCATCTCCAACAGGCACCAAAAAACTGCTCTGCGCGTTAAAAACCGTCTTCTTTGGACGCCAGAGATGCTTCATCAGATGTTGCAGAATAGTGCGGACGCAAAAGAATTTAACCCACATGGTTAAAAGCGCTACCGCACGCCGCAAATATTAGGCGCCGGACCGCGCGTGCTTTATAATTTGCACTGCGTGTTTTTTTAGGCGCGCGTTTTTGGACATATGAAAAAGTTGTGAAACTCTCAAACTTCTTTTCGAATTTTGAAGATTTTTAGAAATGAATGTTTTCTGAAACACAAACAAACTTTTCAGAACATGAGGTACTGTAGTGAACATTTATCCAAAAACAAATAGTTTTTGAACTTTGAATTTTTTTAAAAAAGTGGACATTTTTTATAACATGAACAATTTTTGAAAACCGATAGGTATCGGAGCGAACTTTCTTTTAAAAAGCAAACATTTTTGAATTTTCCATATTTTGGAAACACAAACAATTTTTGAAACACGAACATTTTTCGTAAAAATGGGCACATTTTCTGAATTTTGAACAGCCTTTGGAACAAGAACATAAATTTAATGTTTGAAGCATTTTATTCAATACGCATACTAAATTTTGAAAACATAAAAAACAAAAAACTAGTGAAAACCGGTTCAAGATCCTACTAGAAGGTTTCCAAAACCGGATACTGTAGCACATCCGTTATCTCATAATTGGCCTGGCCCATCTCGTTCGTTAGGTCGCTCGCTTGTATGCGAATGAGCCACAATTTGTCGCAACAAGTGGGAAATAGGGATTTCCACCGTACTTGACGCCATCAGCTTTTTCTTAAATTTGTGAATCTTTTTCAGTTTCTCAAACTTTTTTTGCATATTTCCTTAGTGAATACTTTTTGAAAATGTGCAAAAAAATTACTTTTTATTTAAATCTGCGATATTTTTACGAAAAAATAGATGACTTATTCCAAATCCGCGAACGCTTGGGTGGGCCCAACAGGAGCGATGTCATCGCGTAGTTACTTTTTTATTTTTCGTTAATTCATTTTTCTCTTTTTTGAACTTTATTCTTCTTTTGAAATTTGTAAAAAAAAAATCTTTGGAACACCAAAAAATGTTCTCACCTTAAAATACCGTTTACAATTTCAAAAAAACATTTCTATTTTTGAACTTTGTTCACAAATTTAAGAAATGTTCGCGTTTCTAAAGAAGCTGATATTCTTTTTTTTAAGTACGTGGTCTGAAATTTCTGTTCAACACCAATTGTTGAAAATTTATTAACAATTTTGAAAAATATCTTGAAGTTTAGAAAATTTTCATACACAAATTGAAATTGCAAAATTGTTGACAAATTTAAAGAAATGGTTAGGACATAAGAAAATGTTCAAGTTGATTGATAATGATGAAATTGCAAATAAAATATGCATTAAAATTAGAATAAACTATATGCTCACGGATGCACCCGTCTGGCCTAGTCTAACACACACCTCTCAACTGGTTGTTTTTTTAGATGATGGATAAATGGATCCAACTTCTTGCAGCAATCTGGTTTATCGAAAAAACTTTTGAAGATTTTTTTTCAAATATCCAAAAAAAATTGGCATAATGCAATGAATTGGTCACAGAGGCTGATGGAAACAAATTGGGGGTCATTTGACGGATGTAAAAAAACGCTCTTTTAAACAGATCCTTCTGGCCTACCCAAACACCCTTCGTTGCGGCATCTTTGAAATGACCTTCTCTGGCTGGCACTCCAGGTAGGTTGCCCACCAGGTGTTCGAGTGTGAACGCATCGTTGTTGCCGAACGTGTTCACGTCGCTCTCCTCGGTGCTCCAGTCCCAGCGAACTAGTGTTCTCATCAAAGACGGCGTCACGGGGATACGCCGAGCGGCCGGATCGTAGGCACTGTAGCCCTTTGTCCCTTGCTCGTAGCCGACAAAAATCATCGGCCGGCTCCGTTCAGCCAACTTCTTCGGTCCGGGGTGCGTGTCCTTCACATGCACGACACAACCGAGTGTGTGCAGGAAGTGCACACTTGGCTTGCTTCCGTGCTAGGCTTCGAACATGTTTCTCTCAATATACAAACATGTTGGGAAACACAATATTTCAAAAAAAAACTCTTACGATCATACAAGATTTATCTAGGAGATGTATAGCAACGAGAGGAGAGAATGTGTCTACGTACCTTCTTAGACCGAAAGCGGAAACGTTTAATAACGCGGTTGATGTAGTCGAACGTCTTTGCGATCCAAACGATCCAAGCACCAAACGTACGACACCTCGGCGTTCAGCACACGTTCAGCTCGGTGACGTCCCTCGAACTCTTGATCCAGTTGAGGCCGAGGGAGAGTTCTGTCAGCACGACGGCGTGGCAACGGTGATGATTAAGTTTACCGACGCAGGGCTTCGCCTAAGCACTACGACAATATGGCCGAGGTGTGTAACTGTGAAGGAGGGCGCCGCACACGGCTAAGAGAAACTTGTGTGTCCTTTGGGGCGCCCCCTCCCATGTATATAAAGGGGGGAGGAGGAGGAGGCCGGCCTAGAGGGGGCACGCGCCATGGGGAGTCCAACTAGGATTCCCAATCCTAGTTGGAGTCGCCTTCCATCCAAGAGAGGGAGAAGGAGGGAAGGAGGAAGAGGAGAGAACGAAGGAGGGGGCGCCGCCCCCTCCCCTTGTCCAATTCGGACTGGGCAGGGGGGGGGGGCGCCACCTCTTTCTGGTCCTCTCTCTTCTCCGCTAAGGCCCATGATGGCCCATTAACTTCCCAGGGGGGTGGGAGGGGTTCCGGTAACTCCCGATACTCCGAAACGATTCGAACCATTCCAGTGTCCGAATGTAGCCTTCCAGTATATGAATCTTTATGTCTCGACCATTTCGAGACTCCTCGTCATGTCCGTGATATCATCCGGGACTCTAAACAAACTTTGGTTCATCAAAACATGAAACTCATACGTCAAATCGTCATCGAACGTTCAGCTTGCGGACCCTACGAGTTCGAGAACTATGTAGACATGACCGAGACACATCTCCGGTCAATAACCAATAGCGGAACCTAGATGGTCATATTGTTTCCCACATATTCTAGAAGATCTTTATCGGTCAAACCGCATTACCACATACGTTGTTTCTTTTGTAATCGGTATGTTACTTGCCCGAGGTTCGATCGTCGGTATCATCATACCTAGTTCAATCTCGTTACCGGCAAGTATCTTTACTCGTTCCATAATGCATCATCCCGTGGATAACTCATTAGTCACATTGCTTGCAAGGCTCATTGTAACATCCCAAATTTTCAATTTAAAATGTTATACATTAGATCATCATGCATATCATATTTTATTTTGCTTTTGGTTTTGATCCTAGAAAATCCTAAGCAACTCAAGGACCCACGGAAAGAGTTAGGGATTTCGTTATTTATATATTTGAGTTTTCTCAAATTTTGTAAACAGGATCATTTGATTTTATTTATCTTATCGTTAATTATTTCTATTACAAAGATATGAGAGAGCGAATAAAATGACTTTCCCAAAATATAGAAATATTGAGGATTTAATAAAAAATCAAATAAGATTTATTTCGGAGTTTTTCGGTATTTTTAATTGAATTTAGGAAAAATACGCGTTTTTCAAAATTGTATTTTGGCCCCAAATAAATGTTCACTTTATCGGGCTTGATTTTAGAAATCCGGGAAAATTTATTTCATGATTTTTGGAGTCGTTTAGTATTTCTTTTTATTTTTTTTCCGAGCGTAATTTAAAAAAAACGAAACCGACTATGGGCCGTATCCGAGCGGGACTCCGCCCGGGGGCGCCTTTAAATAGCGAGGCACCCGGCGCCCCAGCCCATAACCGCGCCCGCGCCTGAAAACCTAGCCCGCCGCCGCCGCCGCCGCCGGACCCGCCGCCGACTCGCCGGATTTGCACGCAGCCCGAGGTTCGCCGCCGCCTCGACTTCCGTGCCGATTTTTTTTTAAAAAAATATATTTGTTTCGTCGGTTTTATTTTTGATTTTTTTACGATTTTAATATTATTTTTAATATTTTATTATTATTTTATTTATTGTCGGATTAGGTTAATTAACGATTAATCTGTTCATCAATTTTTTTTCGTCGAATTTTCCGCGGTTATTTTCTGATCGCGATTTCTGATCCGATTTTCGTTTTAGTATAACTTTTCGCTCGTTTATCAGAATCAGGCGATTCAAGCGCCTGGAGTTTCGTCTCGAAACCCTTTTTCCGAATAATCATCTTAAACAAGTTTTTGCTACTGTAAAATTTGACTTAGATCCAGATTACTAGAACGAAGTTGATTTTTTTCGCCGTTTGATTTCTTTTGCTTCGTTCGATTTGATTCTTTTTGCAAACCCGGGGTTCTTAAGTTGAACTTTCTGGTTAGATCTTCTATTTGAGTTTTACCTGTGCATTAGATGAGTACTTATTGTATGCTTGTTTGTTTGTCTGCGATAGAATACCCGGAGTGCGCCGCCTGTTACTTCGAATCGTTAGGTTTCGCGGATCATCAGCAAGGCAAGTAACACTTTGATCATACCTTTTCTACAACCCAGTTTTATTGTATTAGATCAATCCTCACACATTGCATGATTAGGATCTAATTAAATTGTGGGATGAGAAGTAGATGAGGTAGTACCTATTACCTGTTTATTATCAAACCTTTGGGAGTTATTTCTACGTTTGCTTATTATGCCATGCCATGCTAGTAGACGTGGATTGGGTGAGTGGTATCCATGACAGATGTGAGATTGTTAATTAATGGTTTATCTAAGGTGGCAACCTAAACACACATCTGGGTGGATTGAGGCACCTGGGTATTTCAGGACTTGCCTGTTTTTCTTTTGGACCGCCACCCAGGCTCAAAGGGATCATGAAATTATTCATACTAGAAACTTCCGTGTGCAGCCACAAGCCATTATGGGCTCTGGCATAGTTGATTAAGTCGTGCGAACTCTTACAGGGTAGACTAGCAGATGTAGGGGAAAGTAGGTGTACCGGTCTATCCATCGTAAGGTGCTAGCGCTTCTGAAAGACTGTGTCTTGGTCATCCGTTTCTCAAATACCATGTAGTGCGAGAAATCCAACGAGGCGATCGAGTCTTGTGGGGAAAAGTGCGCAAACCTCTGCAAAGTGTAATAAACTAATCATGGTTAGCCGTGTCCCCGGTTATGGACATCTTGAGTATCTAGTACCTGGATTATCATGTGAATCTCAACATGTTACTCTAAAGTTAATTTTGTTGGGTTTGTTAAATGATGATGCTTAATTGGGATTGAGAATGCTGTCAACCATTATCAATGTTTAACAACCACCATGATAGTAATTAAATTTATTCCTTTGAAGTAGGGAAAAATTGGCTTTACGCAAAAACTGTAACCATAGAGCTTTCCACCAGCCAAATATGCATATAGTATAGTTGTTTCATTCCATTACTCTCTATGTGTTACCTTGCCAGCATATTCCATGTGCTGACCCGTTCTCGGGCTGCAACGTTAATGTTGCAGACTTTTCAGACGACGATTAAGGAGTTTTAGGTCGTGGTTCTATACTCAGTGATGCCGTTGGAGTTGATGGACTCACTTATCTTCCAAGCCTTCCGCTGTTATCGTTATTAGATGGCCTTAAGCCATATTTATTGTAATAAGTTCTCTTTTGAGACACTCGATGTAATAAGTGTGTGATTGCTACTCTGCTATAAATCCTTCGAGTACTGTGTGGTGTCAGCATTACTGATCCAGGGATGACACCGGAGCACAGAGATCAGACTGTTTGAGGTCTGGTCGCTACAGAGATGGTATCAGAGCACAGCTGACTGTAGGACACGACCACTAAGCTAAAGGACTTAGATCACTACTCACTCTCTTCTCTTCTGACTTCTCATCTTTTCTACTCTTTAGGATGGCGGATGCAAGGAACAAGTTCACACAACCAGATGAAGATACACCCTTTGGACGCCACTTGAAGGAAGTCACTAGATACCTGAACATAGGAGTACCAAGCTTCACGGGAACCTACAACGCCACTTTACCTGAAGAAGAGCGCTGGATGATTCAAGTTCAAGTTCCAGGAAGGACGTTCATGCCAGTCACTGAGCCCATAGAGTTTTCTTTTGATGCACCAACTTGGAGTCTAGGAAAGAGTATGGCAGCTCACATTGCCATGGGACGCATTGGAGAAGTCTACCGCAAGGATCTCAAGGATACTACCTACCAGATTTGCGGACGCCGAGATGAACACTGGGAGATGATCAGCACCAGAAAAGATAGATCAATTGCAGCTTTTATCCAGGAGTTACACCAGCACATTCGACGACAGGAGAATCAGATGTGCGCCGACATGATAGATCTGAAGAAGGCTAAGACTAGAATCAAGGAACTGGAGGAAGAACTCAAGGCTACACGTGAAGATTATGAAGAAGAAATTGAAGTATTGGTGAAGAAGAATGACGACCTGATCAAGAAGATTGGAATATTTATGGGAGGCCCGACACCAGTAGATGAAGACGAAGAACCCAAGGAGATTAGCCCGGAAGACTACATCATCATCGACGGCACCGACTCGGAAGCAGATAGTAGCGATGATGACTATGTTGATGAAGCTGGAGCCGATATCATGGAGTCTACAACCGTAGAATATTTCTAGTAGACCACCTCACCAGTAGTAGTAGTCCACCATGTAAATTTAGTAGTCCGAGCACTTTTGCGATAGTTAGATCGATTGTATGCCTTTGTTTGATTGAATGAAGTGAATTGTTTTCTTTTGCCTCATGAGCAAATGGGTAGTGTTTTCTCTTTAGACACCCTCTATTCTTATATCTCATCTTTTCTAAATCCTCAGATGCCTCCGAGAAGTGACCCTGGATTTGCCTTTCTGCCGGAGCTCACCCAGTTGATCCAGCAGCAGAACACCTTGATGTAGTTGCTAGTTCAGAATCAGAATCAGGGGAACAACAACAACAACCCACCACCACGACCACCACCTGTTGACCACTTAGCCCGTTTTCTTAGGCTGAATCCGCCGGTGTTTTCCAGTAGCACCGAGCCGATAGTAGCAGATGATTGGCTTCGCAAGACAGCTAGGGAGTTGACCACAGCAGGATGCACAGATGCGGAGAAGGTGAAGTTTGCCGCACATCAGTTAGAAGGACCCGCAGCATCATGGTGGGAGAATTTCACAGCCACCTTCCCAGTCGACACTGTCACATGGGACCAGTTTCAGCAGGCTTTTCGTACTGCCCATGTTTCAGCAGGAGCAATGGCCATGAAGAAGCGTGAGTTTCGTAACTTGCGCCAAGGAGGACGGACAGTTGGCCAGTATGTGGAGGAGTTTAGTAAGCTAGCACGTTATGCCCCAGATGACGTTGCTACGGATGCAGCTAAGCAGGAGAAATTCCTGAAAGGACTGAATGATGAGTTGAGTATGCAGTTGATGGTAGCCACCTTCAACAACTACCAGGAGTTGGTAGATCGTGCTCTTATGATTGAAGGGAAGCAGAAGCAAATTGAGAACCGCAAGAGGAAGTATGGAGAAGGAAAGTATAATTCAGGAGCTCAGCAGAAGCCACGTTTTACCCCTAGACCGGGAGGACATTTTCAGCATACCCATGGAGTAGGTAGCTCGCACAATCACAATGGCACCAAGAATGGTAATGGGAATGGAGGAAGCAATGGACAGAACCGCAACACCCCCATCAACCCCAGCCAAGAGAGATCTGAGTCAAGTCACCTGTTTCAAGTGTTCCAAGACCGGACATTATGCCAATGAATGTCCCGAAGGCCAAAACGATAATGGAAGCCCTGGAAAGAAGCCGAACCCTTTCAACAGGGGACAGGTGAACCACGTTAACGTGGAGGAGGTTGAAGCTCAGCCCGATGCAGTAATAGGTAAGTTTTTGGTTAAGTTATTTACTGCACTCGTTCTTTTTGATACTGGTGCATCGCATTCATACATATCAAGGGGATTTGTGGAAAAGTATAGCCTGCCCACTAGGGTTCTTAAAACACCTACGCTAGTAAGCTCGCCAGGAGCAGAGTACATGGCCAGACAAGGATGTTTTCAAGTGCCATTAAGTATAGGAAGGCATGTTTTCCCAACGGATTTAATTATTCTGGAATCCCAAGGTTTGGATGTAATTCTCGGTATGGATTGGCTGTCGATGTATGGAGGAAACATCGATTGCGCCAGTAAGACAATTTTGCTCACAACGCTAGAAGGAAGAAGGATCAAGTATGTATCCCGACATGCGCCAAACAGGACACAAGTAAATTCCTTATCAGGAGTTGTGCAAGAGGAAGTACCAGTGGTAAAGGATTTTCCTGACGTATTTCCAGAAAAGTTGCCACGCATGCCACCGGATAGAGACATTGAGTTTTTGATTGAGCTTTTGCCAGGCACTGGGCCAATATCGAAGAGACCATACAGGATGCCCGCAAAGGATTTGGTGGAAATTAAGAAGCAGATTAAGAAGTTACTGGATAAAGGTTACATTCTCCCAAGTTCTTCACCTTGGGGATCACCAGTACTTCTAGTGGAGAAGAAGGTGTTGGGGAACGTAGTAATTTCGAAAATTTTCCTACGCACACGCAAGATCATGGTGATGCACAGCAACGAGAGGGGAGAGTGTTGTCTACGTACCAACGCAGACCGACTGCGGAAGCGATCACACAACATAGAGGAAGTAGTCGTACGTCTTCTTCCCGATCCGACCGATCCAAGCACCGTTACTCCGGCACCTCCAAGTTCTTAGCACACGTTCAGCTCGATGACGATCCCCGGACTCCGATCCAGCAAAGCTTCGAGGAAGAGTTCCGTCAGCACGACGGCGTGATGACGATCTTGATGTACTACCGACGCAGGGCTTCGCCTAAGCACTACAACGGTACGATCGAGGTGGAATTTGGTGGCAGGGGGCACCGCACACGGCTAAGGAGCGATATCAAGGATCAAGTTGTGTGTCTTGGGGTGCCCCCTGCCCCCGTATATAAAGGTTGGAGGAGGGGGGCCGGCCGGCCAAGGGAGGGGAGGCGCAGGGGAGTCCTACTCCCACCGGGAGTAGGACTCCTCCCCCCAATCCTAATCCAATTAGGACTCCCGGGGGGAAAAGAGAGAGAAGGGGGGCCGGCCCCTTATCCTATTCCTAATAGGACTTGGGGGGGCGCCGGCCAGCTAGTGGGCTTCCCTTTTCTCTTTTCCACTAAGGCCCAATAGGCCCATTAGTCTCCCGGGGGGTTCCGGTAACCCTCCCGGTATTCCGGTAAAATCCCGATTTCACCCGGAACACTTCCGATGTCCAAACATAGGCTTCCAATATATCAATCTTTACGTCTCGACCATTTCGAGACTCCTCGTCATGTCCGTGATCTCATCCGGGACTCCGAACAACCTTCGGTACATCAAAATGCATAAACTCATAATAACTGTCATCGTAACGTTAAGCGTGCGGACCCTACGGTTCGAGAACAATGTAGACATGACCGAGACACGTCTCCGGTCAATAACCAATAGCGGGACCTGGATGCCCATATTGGCTCCTACATATTCTACGAAGATCTTTATCGGTCAGACCGCATAACAACATACGTTGTTCCCTTTGTCATCGGTATGTTACTTGCCCGAGATTCGATCGTCGGTATCCAATACCTAGTTCAATCTCGTTACCGGCAAGTCTCTTTACTCGTTCCGTAATACATCATCTCACAACTAACATATTAGTTGCAGTGCTTGCAAGGCTTATGTGATGTGTATTACCGAGAGGGCCCAGAGATACCTCTTCGACAATCGGAGTGACAAACCCTAATCTCGAAATACGCTAACCCAACATCTACCATTGGAGACACCTGTAGTACTCCTTTATAATCACCCAGTTACGTTGTGACGTTTGGTAGTACCCAAAGTGTTCCTCCAGTAAATGGGAGTTGCATAATCTCATAGTTATAGGAACATGTATAAGTTATGAAGAAAACAATAGCAACATACTAAACGATCGGGTGCTATGCTAATGGAATGGGTCATGTCAATCAGATCATTCTACTAATGATGTGACCTCGTTAATCAAATAACAACTCCTTGTTCATGGTTAGGAAACATAACCATCTTTGATTAACGAGCTAGTCAAGTAGAGGCATACTAGTGACACTCTGTTGGTCTATGTATTCACACATGTATTATGTTTCCGGTTAATACAATTCTAGCATGAATAATAAACATTTATCATGATGTAAGGAAATAAATAATAACTTTATTATTGCCTCTAGGGCATATTTCCTTCAGTCTCCCACTTGCACTAGAGTCAATAATCTAGATTACACAGTAATGATTCTAACACCCATGGAGCCTTGGTGCTGATCATGTTTTGCTCGTGGAAGAGGCTTAGTCAACGGGTCTGCAACATTCAGATCCGTATGTATCTTGCAAATCTCTATGTCTCCCACCTGGACTAAATCCCGGATGGAGTTGAAGCGTCTCTTGATGTGTTTGGTCCTCTTGTGAAATCTGGATTCCTTTGCCAAGGCAATTGCACCAGTATTGTCACAAAAGATTTTCATTGGACCCGATGCACTAGGTATGACACCTAGATCGGATATGAACTCCTTCATCCAGACTCCTTCGTTTGCTGCTTCTGAAGCAGCTACGTACTCCGCTTCACATGTAGATCCAGCTACGACGCTTTGTTTAGAACTGCACCAACTGACAGCTCCACCGTTTAAAGTAAACACGTATCCGGTTTGCGATTTAGAATCATCCGGATCAGTGTCAAAGCTTGCATCAACGTAACCTCTTACGGTGAGCTCTTTGTCACCTCCATATACGAGAAACATATCCTTAGTCCTTTTCAGGTATTTCAGGATGTTCTTGACCGCTGTCCAGTGATCCATTCCAGGATTACTTTGGTACCTCCCTGCTAAACTTATAGCAAGGCACACATCAGGTCTGGTACACAGCATTGCATACATGATAGAGCCTATGGCTGAAGCATAGGGAACATCTTTTATTTTCTCTCTATCTTCTGCAGTGGTCGGGCATTGAGTCTTACTCAATTTCATACCTTGTAACACAGGCAAGAACCCTTTCTTTGCTTGATCCATTTTGAATTTCTTCAAAATCTTGTCCAGGTATGTGCTTTGTGAAAGTCCAATTAAGCGTCTTGATCTATCTCTATAGATCTTTATGCCTAATATGTATGCAGCTTCCCCGAGGTCTTTCATCGAAAAACTTTTATTCAAGTATCCCTTTATGCTATCCAGAAATTCTATATCATTTCCAATTAGCAATATGTCATCCACATATAATATCAGAAATGCTACAGAGCTCCCACTCACTTTCTTGTAAATACAGGCTTCTCCAAAAGTCTGTATAAAGCCAAATGCTTTGATCACACTATCAAAGCGTTTATTCCAACTCCGAGATGCTTGCACCAGTCAATAAATGGATCGCTGGAGTTTGCATACTTTGTTAGCTCCTTTTGGATCGACAAAACCTTCTGGTTGTACCATATACAACTCTTCTTCCAGAAATCCATTCAGGAATGCAGTTTTGACATCCATCTGCCATATTTCATAATCATAAAATGCGGCAATTGCTAACATAATTCTGACGGACTTAAGCATCGCTACGGGTGAGAAAGTCTCATCGTAGTCAACCCCTTGAACTTGTCGAAAACCTTTTGCGACAAGTCGAGCTTTATAGACAGTAACATTACCGTCAGCGTCAGTCTTTTTCTTGAAAATCCATTTATTCTCAATTGCTTGCCGATCATCGGGCAAGTCAACCAAAGTCCATACTTTGTTCTCATACATGGATCCCATCTCAGATTTCATGGCCTCAAGCCACTTTGCGGAATCTGGGCTCACCATCGCTTCTTCATAGTTCGTAGGTTCATCATGATCTAGCATCATGACTTCCAGAACTGGATTACCGTACCACTCTGGTGCGGATCTCACTTTGGTTGATCTACGTGGTTCGGTAGTATCTTGTTCTGAAGCTTCATGATCATCATCATTAGCTTCCTCACTGATTGGCATAGGTGTCGCAGAAACAGTTTTCTGTGATGTACTATTTTCCAATAAGGGAGCAGGTACAGTTACCTCGTCAAGTTCTACTTTCCTCCCACTCACTTCTTTCGAGAGAAACTCCTTCTCTAGAAATGATCCATTCTTAGCAACGAATGTCTTGCCTTCGGATCTGTGATAGAAGGTATACCCAACAGTTTCCTTTGGGTATCATATGAAGACACATTTCTCCGCTTTGGGTTCGAGTTTATCAGGTTGAAGCTTTTTCACATAAGCATCGCAGCCCCAAACTTTAAGAAACGACAACTTTGGTTTCTTGCCAAACCATAGTTCATAAGGCGTCGTATCAACGGATTTTGATGGTGCCCTATTTAACGTGAATGCGGCCGTCTCTAAAGCATAACCCCAAAACGATAGCGGTAAATCAGTAAGAGACATCATGGATCGCACCATATCTAGTAAAGTGCGATTACGACATTCGGACACACCATTACGCTGTGGTGTTCCGGGTGGCGTGAGTTGCGAAACTATTCCACAATTTTTCAAATGTATACCAAACTCGTAACTCAAATATTCTCCTCCACGATTAGATCGTAGAAACTTTATTTTCTTGTTACGATGATTTTCAACTTCACTCTGAAATTCTTTGAACCTTTCAAATGTTTCAGATTTATGTTTCATTAAGTAGATATACCCATATCTGCTTAAATCATCTGTGAAGGTGAGAAAATAACGATATCCGCCACGAGCCTCAATATTCATCGGACCACATACATCGGTATGTATGATTTCCAATAAATCTGTTGCTCTCTCCATAGTACCGGAGAACGGTGTTTTAGTCATCTTGCCTATGAGGCACGGTTCGCAAGTACCAAGTGATTCATAATCAAGTGATTCCAAAAGCCCATTAGTATGGAGTTTCTTCATGCGCTTTACACCGATATGACCTAAACGGCAGTGCCACAAATAAGTTGCACTATCATTATTAACTTTGCATCTTTTGGCTTCTACATTATGAATATGTGTATCACTATCTTCGAGATTCAACAAGAATAGACCACTCTTCAAAGGTGCATGACCATAAAAGATATTATTCATATAAATAGAACAACCATTATTCTCTGATTTAAATGAATAACCGTCTCGCATTAAACAAGATCCAGATATAATGTTCATGCTCAACGCTGGCACCAAATAACAATTATTTAGGTCTAATATTAATCCCGAAGGTAGATGTAGAGGTAGCGTGCCGACCGCGATCACATCGACTTTGGAACCGTTTCCCACGCGCATCGTCACCTCGTCCTTTGCTAGTGTCCGCTTATTCCGTAGTCCCTGTTTCGAGTTGCAAATATTAGCAACAGAACCAGTATCAAATACCCAGGTGCTACTGCGAGCTCTAGTAAGGTACACATCAATAACATGTATATCACATATACCTTTGCTCACTTTGCCATCCTTCTTATCCGCCAAATACTTGGAGCAGTTCCGCTTCCAGTGACCAGTCTGCTTGTAGTAGAAGCACTCAGTTTCAGGCTTAGGTCCAGACTTGGGTTTCTTCTCCTGAGCAGCAACTTGCTTGCTGTTCTTCTTGAAGTTTCCCTTCTTCTTCCCTTTGCCCTTTTTCTTGAAACTAGTGGTTTTGCTAACCATCAACACTTGATGTTCCTTCTTGATTTCTACCTCCGCAGCTTTCAGCATTGCAAAGAGCTCGGGAATAGTCTTGTTCATCCCTTGCATATTATAGTTCATCACGAAGCTCTTGTAGCTTGGTGGCAGTGATTGGAGAATTCTGTCAATGACGCAATCATCTGGAAGATTAAGTCCCATCTGAATCAAGTGATTATTATACCCAGACATTTTGAGTATATGCTCACTGACAGAACTATTCTCCTCCATCTTGCAGCTATAGAACTTATTGGAGACTTCATATCTCTCAATTCGGGCATTTGCTTGAAATATTAACTTCAACTCCTAGAACATCTCATATGCTCCATGACGTTCAAAACGTCGTTGAAGTCCCGATTCTAAGCCGTAAAGCATGGCACACTGAACTATCGAGTAGTCATCAGCTTTGCTCTGCCAGACGTTCATAACATCTGGTGTTGCTCCAGCAGCAGGCCTGTCACCCAGCGGTGCTTCCAGGACGTAATTCTTCTGTGCAGCAATGAGGATAATCCTCAGGTTACGGACCCAGTCCGTGTAATTGCTACCATCATCTTTCAACTTTGCTTTCTCAAGGAACGCATTAAAATTCAACGGAACAATAGCACGAGCCATCTATCTACAAGCAACATAAACAAGCAAGATACTATCAGGTACTAAGTTCATGATAAGTTTAAGTTCAGTTAATCAAATTACTTAGGAACTCCCACTTAGATAGACATCCCTCTAATCCTCTAAGTGATCACGTGATCCAAATCAACTAAACCATAACCGATCATCACGTGAGATGGAGTAGTTTTCAATGGTGAACATCGTCATGTTGATCATATCTACTATATGATTCACGCTCGACCTTTCGGTCTCTGTGTTCCGAGGCCATATCTGCATATGCTAGGCTCGTCAAGTATAACCTGAGTATTCTGCGTGTGCAAAACTGGCTTGCACCCGTTGTAGATGGACGTAGAGCTTATCACACCCGATCATCACGTGGTGTCTGGGCACGACGAACTTTGGCAACGGTGCATACTCAGGGAGAACACTTCTTGATAATTTAGTGAGAGATCATCTTATAATGCTACCGTCAATCAAAGCAAGATAAGATGCATAAAAGGATAAACATCACATGCAATCAATATAAGTGATATGATATGGCCATCATCATCTTGTGCTTGTGATCTCCATCTCCGAAGCACCGTCATGATCACCATCATCACCGGCGCGACACCTTGATCTCCATCGTAGCATCGTTGTCGTCTCGCCAATCTTATGCTTCCACGACTATTACTACCGTTTAGTAATCTAGTAAAGCATTACATCGCGATTGCATTGCATACAATAAAGCGACAACCATATGGCTCCTGCCAGTTGCCGATAACTTAGTTACAAAACATGATCATCTCATACAATAAAATCAGCATCATGCCTTGACCATATCACATCACAACATACCCTGCAAAAACAAGTTAGACGTCCTCTACTTTGTTGTTGCAAGTTTTACGTGGCTGCTACGGGCTTAAGTAAGAACTCATCTCACCTACGCATCAAAACCACAACGATAGTTCGTCAAATAGACTCCGTTTTAACCTTCTCAAGGACCGGGCGTAGTCACACTTGGTTCAACTAAAGTTGGAGAGACAGTCTTCCGCAAGCCATCTATGTGCAAAGCACGTCGAGGGAACCGGTCTCGCGTAAGAGTACGCGTAAGGTTGGTCCGGATCGTCTCAACCAACAATACCGCCGAACCAAAGTATGACATGCTGGTAGGCAGTATGACTTGTATCGCCCACAACTCACTTGTGTTCTACTCGTGCATATAACATCAAACCATAAAACCTAGGCTCGGATGCCACTGTTGGGGAACGTAGTAATTTCGAAAATTTTCCTACGCACACGCAAGATCATGGTGATGCACAGCAACGAGAGGGGAGAGTGTTGTCTACGTACCAACGCAGACCGACTGCGGAAGCGATCACACAACGTAGAGGAAGTAGTCGTACGTCTTCTTCCCGATCCGACCGATCCAAGCACCATTACTCCGGCACCTCCGAGTTCTTAGCACACGTTCAGCTCGATGATGATCCCCGGGCTCCGATCCAGCAAAGCTTCGAGGAAGAGTTCCGTCAGCACGACGGCGTGATGACGATCTTGATGTACTACCGACGCAGGGCTTCGCCTAAGCACTACAATGGTACGATCGAGGTGGAATTTGGTGGCAGGGGGCACCGCACACGGCTAAGGAGCGATCTCAAGGATCAAGTTGTGTGTCTTGGGGTGCCCCCTGCCCCCGTATATAAAGGTTGGAGGAGGGGGGCCGGCCAGCCAAGGGAGGGGAGGCGCAGGGGAGTCCTACTCCCACCGGGAGTAGGACTCCTCCCCCCAATCCTAATCCAATTAGGACTCCCGGGGGGAAAAGAGAGAGAAGGGGGGCCGGCCCCTTATCCTATTCCTAATAGGACTTGGGGGGGCGCCGGCCAGCTAGTGGGCTTCCCTTTTCTCTTTTCCACTAAGGCCCAATAGGCCCATTAGTCTCCCGGGGGGTTCCGGTAACCCTCCCGGTATTCCGGTAAAATCCCGATTTCACCCGAAACACTTCCGATGTCCAAACATAGGCTTCCAATATATCAATCTTTACGTCTCGACCATTTCGAGACTCCTCGTCATGTCCGTGATCTCATCCGGGACTCCGAACAACCTTCGGTACATCAAAATGCATAAACTCATAATAACTGTCATCGTAACGTTAAGCGTGCGGACCCTACGGTTCGAGAACAATGTAGACATGACCGAGACACGTCTCCGGTCAATAACCAATAGCGGGACCTGGATGTCCATATTGGCTCCTACATATTCTACGAAGATCTTTATCGGTCAGACCGCATAACAACATACGTTGTTCCCTTTGTCATCGGTATGTTACTTGCCCGAGATTCGATCGTCGGTATCCAATACCTAGTTCAATCTCGTTACCGGCAAGTCTCTTTACTCGTTCGGTAATACATCATCTCACAACTAACATATTAGTTGCAGTGCTTGCAAGGCTTATGTGATGTGTATTACCGAGAGGGCCCAGAGATACCTCTCCGACAATTGGAGTGACAAACCCTAATCTCGAAATACGCCAACCCAACATCTACCATTGGAGACACCTGTAGTACTCCTTTATAATCACCCAGTTACGTTGTGACGTTTGGTAGTACCCAAAGTGTTCCTCCGGTAAACGGGAGTTGCATAATCTCATAGTTATAGGAACATGTATAAGTTATGAAGAAAACAATAGCAACATACTAAACGATCGGGTGCTATGCTAATGGAATGGGTCATGTCAATCAGATCATTCTACTAATGATGTGACCTCGTTAATCAAATAACAACTCCTTGTTCATGGTTAGGAAACATAACCATCTTTGATTAACGAGCTAGTCAAGTAGAGGCATACTAGTGACACTCTGTTGGTCTATGTATTCACACATGTATTATGTTTCCGGTTAATACAATTCTAGCATGAATAATAAACATTTATCATGATGTAAGGAAATAAATAATAACTTTATTATTGCCTCTAGGGCATATTTCCTTCAGAAGGATGGATCGTTAAGAATGGTTGTTGATTATCAAGGATTGAACGAAGTAACAATCAAAAACAAGTACCCGCTACCAATGATCAATGATCTGTTTGATCGATTGCAAGGGGCTAAAGTATTTTCCAAGATCGATTTGCGATCAGGGTACCATCAGTTGAAGATTCGAGAGCAGGACATACCTAAGACAGCGTTCACCACAAGATATGGACTGTATGAGTATACCGTTATGTCATTTGGACTGACTAACGCACCTGCCTATTTTATGAACATGATGAATAAAGTGTTTATGGAGTTTTTGGATAAGTTCGTCGTGGTTTTCATCGATGATATTCTGGTATTCTCAAAGAATGAAGAGGAGCATAAAGAACATTTGCGATTGGTACTTGAGAAGCTCAGAGAACATCAGTTATATGCCAAGTTCAGCAAATGTGAGTTTTTGTTGAAGGAAGTTGGATTCCTCGGACATGTTATATTCGGAGAAGGAATAGCAGTTGACCCCACCAAGGTTATCACTGTGACCAATTGGGAAGCACCAACAACAGTTGGAGAGATCTGGAGTTTTCTGGGACTCGCAGGATACTACCGGAGATTTATTGAGAACTTCTCAAAGATTGCGAAGCCTATGACGAAGTTGCTGAAGAAGGATACTAAGTTCAAATGGACCGAGGAGTGTGAGGCTAGTTTCCAGGAATTGAAGAAACGTTTGGTTACCTCACTAGTGTTGATTTTGCCAGATCAAACCAAGGATTATGAGGTGTATTGCGACGCTTCACGTCGAGGACTTGGAGCAGTGCTTATGCAGGAGGGAAGAGTTGTTTCGTATGCTTCACGACAACTGAAGCCTCACGAATTGAATTATGCCATGCATGATTTGGAGTTAGCAGCCGTAGTGGATGCATTGAAGACGTGGAGACATTTCCTCATTGGAAATCATTGTGAGGTGTACACGGATCACAAGAGTTTGAAGTACATTTTCACGCAGAAGGAGTTGAACCTCAGACAAAGGAGATGGTTGGAGCTCATCAAGGATTATGATATGAGATTGCATTACCATCCCGGAAAAGCTAATGTAGTAGCTGACGCATTGAGCCGTAAGAGTCATGTCAATACACTAATGACGGGAGAAATGCCCAAGGAGTTAGCAAAAAACCTTCGTGAACTAGGTTTGGAGATAGTTCCGAGAGGCTATGTGGCAGCATTGGAGATTCAGTCAACATTGATGGATAAAATCAGAGAGGCTCAGAAATCTGACAAGGAGATTGCTTCTATAAAAGAGAAAATGAGCCAAGGAAAAGCTAAGGGATTTCGTGAGGATGAGCACGACACCCTATGGTTTGAAGACCGTGTTTATGTACCCAATGACCCGGAGATCAGAAAGTTGATTCTGCAAGAGGCACATGATTCACTGTATTCGTTTCACCCAGAAAATACCAAGATGTATTTGGATTTGAAGGATATTTTCTGGTGGACCGGAATGAAGAAGGATATTGCGGAGTATGTAGCAGTTTGTGACGTATGTCAGAGAGTAAAGGCAGAGCATCAGAAGCCAGCAGGATTGTTGCAACCATTGCCGATACCCGAATGGAAGTGGGATAAGCTAGGCATGGATTTTATCACGGGATTACCAAGGACTCGTTCAGGCTATGACTCGATTTGGGTTGTAGTTGATCGATTGACGAAGGTAGCTCATTTCATCCCAGTAAAGACCACTTACACCAGTGCTAAGTTGGCAAAGATATATATGACAAGAATCGTATGTCTGCATGGAGTTCCGAGACGTATCGTATCAGATAGAGGAACCCAGTTTACCTCAAAGTTCTGGAAGCAGTTGCATGAGACTTTGGGTACTAGGCTAGAATTTAGTACAGCTTTTCATCCGTAGACAGATGGACAGACCGAGAGAGTCAATCAGATTTTGGAGGATATGCTGAGAGCTTGTGCGCTAGATTATGGATCTAGTTGGGACGATAATTTGCCATATGCAGAGTTCTTTTACAATAATAGCTATCAGACCAGTTTGAAGATGGCCCCTTTCGAAGCTTTGTACGGAAGGAGGTGCAGGACACCGTTGTCATGGGACGAAGTTGGAGACCGCCAGTTGTTTGGACCAGATCTGATTAAAGAGTCTGAACAGAAGGTGAAGTTGATTCGCGATAGGCTCAAGGTAGCCCAGTCCATGCAGAAGAGCTACGCAGATTCTAAACGCAAGGAGACAGTTTACGAAGTCGGAGACAGAGCTTATCTTCGAGTATCCCCACTTCGAGGGATTAAGCGCTTTGGAGTTAAGGGGAAGTTAGCGCCACGATTTGTAGGGCCATATCGAGTTTTGGAGCGTATGGGAGAAGTGGCCTACAAGTTGGAATTGCCAGAAGGATTGACAGGAGTTCATGACGTGTTCCATGTTTCTCAGTTGAAGAAGTGTCATGCGGAGATGGCTGACATACCTTTAAGAGACACAGTGCCATTGGAAGCAATTCAGTTGGACAACAATTTGACCTATGAGGAGAAACCAGGCAAGATTCTCGAGTTTGCCAGCCGAGTCACTCGCAGCAAAGTTATCAAGTTTTGCAAAGTTCAGTGGAGCCACCACACGGAGGATGAAGCCACCTGGGAGCGAGAGGAAGATTTGCTCAAGGACCACCCTCACCTATTTTCTAGCCAACCCAAATCTTGAGGGCGAGATTCATCTTAAGGGGAATAGGTTTGTAACATCCCAAATTTTCAATTTGGAATATTATACATTAGATCATCATGCATATTATATTTTATTTTGCTTTTGGTTTTGATCCTAGAAAATCCTAAGCAACTCAAGGACCCACGGAGAGAGTTGGGGATTTCATTATTTACATATTTGAGTTTTCTCAAATTTTGTAAACAGGATCATTTGATTTTATTTATTTTATCGTCAATTATTTCTATTACAAAGATATGAGAGAGGGAATAAAATGACTTTCCCAAAATATAGAAATATTGAGGATTTAATAAAAAAATCAAATAAAATTTATTTCGGAGTTTTTCGCTATTTTTAATTGAATTTAGGAAAAATACGCGTTTTTCAAAGTTGTATTTTGGGCCCAAATAAATGTTCAATTTATTTCATGATTTTTGGAGTTTGTTTAGTATTTCTTTTTATTTTTTTCCGAGCGTAATTTTTTTTTTAAAAAAAACCCGACTATGGGCCGTACCTGAGCGGGACTCCGCCCCGGGGCGCCTTTAAATAGCGAGGCACCCGGCGCCCCAGCCCATAACCGCGCCCGCGCCCGAAACCCTAGCCCGCCGCCGACTCGCCGGAGTTGCACGCCGCCCGAGGTTCGCCGCCGCCTCGACTTCCGTGTCGAAATTTTTTTTTTAGAAAGAAAAAATAATTTTTTTCGTCGGTTTTATTTTCGATTTTTTTATTTTTTTATTTTTTTTAATTATTTTAGGATTAGGTTAATTAATGATTAGTCTGTTCGTCGTTTTTCTTTTTCGTCGAATTTTCCGTGGTTATTTTCTGATCGCGATTTCTGATCCGATTTTCGTTTTAGTATAACTTTTCGCTCGTTTATCAGAATCAGGCGATTCAAGCGCCTGGAGTTTCGTCTCGAAACCCTCTTTCCGAATAATCAACTTAAACAAGTTTTTGCTACTGTACAATTTGACTTAGATCCAGATTACTAGAACGAAGTTAATTTTTTTCGTCGTTTGATTTCTTTTGCTTCGTTCGATTTGATTCTTTTTGCAAACCCGGGGTTCTTAAGTTGAACTTTCTGGTTAGATCTTCTATTTGAGTTTTACCTGTGCATTAGATGAGTACTTATTGTATGCTTGTTTGTTTGTCTGCGATAGAATGCCCGGAGTGCGCCGCCTGTTACTTCGAATCGTTAGGTTTCGTGGATCATCAGCAAGGCAAGTAACACTTTGATCATACCTTTTCTACAACCCAGTTTTATTGCATTAGATCAATCTTCACACATTGCATGATTAGGATCTAATTAAATTGTGGGATGGGAAGTAGATGAGGTAGTACCTATTACCTGTTTATTATCAAACCTTTGGGAGTTATTTCTACGTTTGCTTATTATGCCATGCTATGCTAGTAGACGTGGATTGGGTGAGTGATATCCATGACAGATGTGAGATTGTTAATTAATGGTTTATCTAAGGTGGCAACCTAAACACACATCTGGGTGGACTGAGGCACCTGGGTATTTCAGGACTTGCCTGTTTTTCTTTTGGACCGCCACCCAGGCTCAAAGGGATCATGAGATTATTCATACTAGAAACTTCCGTGTGCAGCCACAAGCCATTATGGGCTCTGGCATAGTTGATTAAGTCGTGCGAACTCTTACAGGGTAGACTAGCAGATGTAGTGGAAAGTAGGTGTACCGGTCTATCCATCGTAAGGTGCTAGCACTTCTGAAAGACTGTGTCTTGGTCATCCGTTTCTCAAACACCATGTAGTGCGAGAAATCCAATGAGGCGATCGAGTCTTGTGGGGAAAAGTGCGCAAACCTCTGCAGAGTGTAATAAACTAATCATGGTTAGCCGTGTCCCCAGTTATGGACATCTTGAGTATCTAGTACCTGGATTATCATGTGAATCTCAACATGTTACTCTAAAGTTAATTTTGTTGGGTTTGTTAAATGATGATGCTTAATTGGGATTGAGAATGCTGTCAACCATTCTCAATGTTTAACAACCACCATGATAGTAATTAAATTTATTCCTTTGAAGTAGGGAAAAATTGGCTTTACACAAAAACTGTAACCATAGAGCTTTCCACCAGCCAAATATGCATATAGTATAGTTGTTTCATTCCATTACTCTCTATGTGTTACCTTGCCAGCATATTCCATGTGCTGACCCGTTCTCGGGCTGCAACGTTAATGTTGCAGACTTTTCAGACAACGATTAAGGAGTTTTAGGTCGTGGTTCTATACTCAGTGATGCCGTTGGAGTTGATGGACTCACTTATCTTCCAAGCCTTCCGCTGTTATCGTTATTAGATGGCCTTAAGCCATATTTATTGTAATAAGTTCTCTTTTGAGACACTCGATGTAATAAGTGTGTAATTGCTACTCTGCTATAAATCCTCCGAGTACTGTGTGGTGTCAGCATTACTGATCCAGGGATGACACCGGAGCACAGAGATCAGACTGTTTGAGGTCTGGTCGCTACACTCATAATGATGTGCATTACCGAGAGGGCTCAGAGATACCTCTTCGATACATGGAGTGACAAATCCTAATCTCGATCTATGTCAACTCAACAAACACCATCGGAGACATCTGTAGAGCATTTTTATAATCACCCAGTTACATTGTCACGTTTGATAGCACACAAGGTGTTCCTCCGGTATTCGGGAGTTGCATAATCTCATAGTCTGAGGAACATTTATAAGTCATGAAGAAAGCAATAGCAGAAAACTAAACGATCATTATGCTAAGCTAACGGATGGGTCTTGTCCATCACATCATTCTGTAATGATGTGTTCCCGTTCATCAAATGACAACACATGTCTATGGTCAGGAAACTTAACCATCTTTGATTAACAAGCTAGTCTAGTAGAGGCATACTAGGGACACTCTGTTTGTCTATGTATTCACACATGTATTAAGTTTCCGGTTAATACAAGCATGAATAATAAACATTTATCATGATATAAGGAAATATAAATAACAACTTTATTATTGCCTCCAGGGCATATTTCCTTCAAAACATACCACCACAACATGTAACTGTGCGTGGAAAAAGTTTCACCTCAACATGCAAACCATGCATGAGAATGTATTTTAAGTTTAAATTCTCCTATTACTAATCTAAATATTCATATTCCATACAATCAAATTTCATTGAAATATATTTCAACCAACTCCCATAACAATATGCGAGGTATCATACTTATATTCAATAAGTATTTAATACTCGTACAATAATTAGTTTATTTTAAATTTTAGTTCCTATATTATTAATCGAAATATTCATGTCCCATCCAACCATATCTCATCTGAATATATTGTAATCAATTTTTGCATCGATGCACTTGGTCACACCTATATTGGATAGTAATTTACATCTATAAAATATGAAATGTCTTTTCACTTTTAGTGCTCATATTAATAATTGAAATATTTGTGTTCCCTGCAACCAAATATCATATAAATATGTTGCAATCAATTCCAACAACCACATGTGTGGTATGTCTAGTTCCAACAATAACAAAACCAACCTATAATGTTGATAGGCGGAATCACCTGGTTCTCTCCCTCCTACCATCACATAATCATATACGAGCGTTGAGTTCCCCAAGAAAAATCACTCAACTAACCTAGCACCCCCCCACCTCATAGATTCGATAAGGGAAGGCTTATTTATCCAATTAAGCCTAGCTGAAGGACCGCAAAGACATGGAGAAGAAGAATCCCTGGACGATTTCTTGCTCCAACACCTGCATCAACATAATTTCAACATTCTTCTACAAGTATGATGATATATGCTCGGCTATGTTCTTCATGCGCAGTTCAACTCTGAAGTCCTTGCAACTGTGGCATCGCCTTGGTGTTCGATACTTCCATTATGTCAATTTCAATATTGTTCAATTGAGCCTTCTCTTTGATATGTCTTAAACATATCTACATTCCTTTTGTAGCTTCATGCTATATGCTTGTTAAATATGTAATGTTTTATCATTTATTTGGGCTAACATATCATAAAGTTTCATAGTGCTATTTCATGTTTTCACTAAACACTCTAAAAAATATTGGAGAAAATATGGGAAAGTTTCTTATGATAAAGGAAGTCTAGCACCATGAGGCCACCGGGGGGGGGGGGGGTTGGCACATAGGCCACACGCCCTAGCAATGCACCAGGAGAACGTGTGGGCCCCACATGATCTGCCTTCCAATGGTTCTCGTCTCATGTCTGATAAATACTCCCAAAAACTTCTTTCATAATTATCGCATATTTTTCTGACCCCGCCACTCGCATTCCGAGATGATCCAATTGGAAGCCTTACTCTGGTACTCTGTCGGAGGTGGGGGGGGGATCACCACCTCCATCATCAACATCCACCCTTGCTTCTCCCATGGTAATGTGTGAGTAGTTTATCATTGGACTACAGGTTTGTAGCAGTAGTGTTGTAGCATTTTCTCTCCCATGCTTCAATAGAAAGATCACACAAGTTGCACAACATGATTGTGATCTAAATGATGTAATTTTGGCAGTTGTCTTTTGTTGTGTGATGAATTATTACTTAATGATCAGATTATATATCATGCTTTGTTTATAGTAGATGTATATTCCTCTCCAATTTGGTCTAATCATAAGTTCGTTTAGAAGAAAATTTAGTGGGAGTGGTGTGCATTATATGTGGTAAATCTTTATACGTGGAGTATTTCGGTCATAGCAAGAGAAAACATATCTTGTAATTGTATTTGCGTCGGTAAGGATAAAAGGAAAGTTGACGTTATCCCAACGATGAGCTAGGGTGTGGGGAATATTATTACCAACATTATGTCAACTTACTTAACTCAATGCTTCATTTGTTACTTAATACTCCCCATTACCGATGAGTTGAAGCTCCACGATGCCACAACTACCCCCTCTACAACCTACTATGAATGGTTCCATACGACCCCTCCAACCAAACACAACAGAAAACCATTCCGTTTTATAATGTTCTCTCTGAACCAAATGCTAGGACGGAACCATTCCATTCCACGGTCAAATAGTTCCATTACATTCCATTTGGTTCTTAAACTAAACATGCCTAAGATCTCAAACAAGCTTTTACAAAAGCATTATCTTTGTTATCACCAAAGGACAAGGAGACATAAACGTTTGTCATTGCACTATGTGCTTATCTTGTTATTTGTAAATATGACACTAATACGCTATCAATGCTCATGGTTGGTAAGAATCCCTTTATTTGTATATATGAGACTTTTAATGCACCATCATCTCTTGCGATTCAGATGGACCATTTTAGACATTTGCTGAAGTCAAGAAATGGTCAAGCGATGGTGAGGCGAGATGAAGGACTTTTGAAGCGGCGATAATGCGCCAAAGCACAGGCGAATGAAAGGAATGAAAATGAAGGGGGGGGGGGGGGGGGAGGGGTGGGAAGGAATATATCCCTTGTATGCTTGCAAGGAGATGGTGGCTAGAAAGATACGATGACCGTCGAGAAGGAAATAAGTGGGAGAGAGAGTTTGTATTTTCTTTCGTTGTCTGAATGGAATCTCGTACCCTCATGTCGACGCATTTATTAGAATTTTTTTATCAATGTGTTTATATACATTTTTTTGTTATTAGATGGCAGCACGGGCATTCCACTAGTTACATATAAAATCATGGACAATTTGTTCGACGCTGGATATGTGGGCTCCTTAATCATACATGGCCTTACTTAGGCCCAAACAAAAAGGAGATAATCTTAACTTGTTCCAAAAAAAAAACTTAACCATAGCAACTTACATACCAGTCACACTACCACAAGTAGGGAAAAAAACATAACTTAGTAGTCTACCACACATAATTTACAACCCATACATTACTAATCAAAAAACAAATAAATAAAGGATACGCAGCTCTTGCGTATTTTAGGGGAAAAAGGTTATTGCGAAGCAAACACTGGAATGTCAAAGTTCGAGACTGGAGTGCTTGGGCGTCTACGTGGCGACATTTGTGATACCCCAAGACCGCTCAGCAAGGCGGACACACTCAGAGAACCGAAAGCAGCCGACAAGGTGATCGATGACCATGCCAGAAGCTTGCATGAAGGAGTAGACTATGACAGGACCAACGAGCCGAAACCCCCGCCGGATTAGGTCCTTGCTCATCCCCTCCGATTTGGGTGTTCGGAGCGGGATGTACTTGTGGTGCTTGTATTTACCCACCATAGGCCGGTGGTTCATGTGCCCCCAGATGTACCCGCTGAAAGACCCAAACTCCTTCGCCACCTGCACATGCATACAATGGTCATAAGTTTTTATCCAATGCTTCACAGCTAAATTTGTTCAGTTCATGCGACACATCCATGGCATCTGCATGTCATTCTTCCCTCATTTCATTGCAAACTTTTCATGTCCTTGTACTTCCTCCGTCCGGAAATACTCGTCATCAAAATGGATAGAAGGGGATGTATCTAGACGTATGTTAGTTCTAGATACATCTCTTTTTATCCATTTTGATGACAAATATTTTCGACGGAGGGAGTAATATCTTTGTTAGAAGAATTTTGCTAGAAATAAGCAAAAATCTTAGTGCACTCGCCTTTCTTATGCACTTAGCGTTCTCCACGATGCACCGCACCCTGCACTCCGCTAGCTTGAGCTCCTTATTGGCACTGATCACGGCGATGTCATCCTCATTCATCTTCGCCACCACATTTGGATCGAAGCCCGCAAATGCTTCCCTGAAATCGTCAAATTTGCCACAGTTTTGTTAATCCATTCATGATTCACAGGGAAAGTGACAACTGCTGCATATGTACTGAGAAACCCAAATGTTCGGAAAGACGCTGCACCTACATGTACATGTCCCTCCTCTTGAGTATCTCTGTCCAGTTGTGGTCTATGAGCATCCCTGACAGGGTGAGCAGCTCGAACAGGCGGCTGCAAATTACAACAGAATATATTTGTAAACGGAATGATTCTTTTTTTTCGATTTTTCAAGATGAACTTTTGCACGCGACAAGCGAAAAAAGAGAGAAGAAATGTGGCAGAGTCGTACTCGTCGCTGTAGACTGGAACGCCCCAGGATTCGTCGTGGAACTGGATATACGCCTCATCTGCACGGTGGATTTCAGGCAAGTGGTCAGTTTGCTGATCTAAATTTTGCCCTTCGTTTGGTTAAAAGAATAAAATATATATTGTCCTTTTTGTTTTTAGCTGGTTGAATTTAGTTTGCTCAGCAGACTAGAGGGCACTGGAGAGGAGTCCCTTTCTGGTGAGCTTATCAACTGAACTTTGTTTTCAAGGCAACAGCAAGCCAGGGCTCAGGACATATATTAGCTTGGTCAAATCAAGAGTTTCATCAGTAAGTGATGTGGACTTCACCATCCCTTGAAGGAAAAGGCAGACCCCATTTGCTGTCCAAACTTCTTTTCTTCTTGATTTGATCTACCTTATTGTACTAGTAAGTTTTTTTGACAGGGTTATTGTACATATAAGTTGGTGCAAAGCTAATTAACTAATTGTACTTTTTGCCATTCACTTTTCGTTCTCTGCTCCCCCTTACAAGAAACCGTTGTTCTTGCACGTAAAAAATATATTCTTTTGACTATGGTTTCTTGGAGTCTTCCATAGTCGAAAAAAAATATATATGCATGAAAACAAATATTAGCAGTATACTTTCTTGGCAGGGAAAAATATTACTGGCAAGTAATTAAGCATTTCTCAATCCTCACCACTGTTCTTGGTGATCCAGCTGCATCTGTGCAGGCCCCCGGGCTCACTGCAATCAAAATCCTCCTCCTCCTCCGCATCACGGCCGCTCACCTTGTCGTCGTCGTCGTCGCAGTCGTCTCCCCTCCTCCTCTCCAGGGACACGAGCACGTCACCCCACGGGCTGAAAGTGCCGCCGTAGATGAGCGGCACCTTGGGCTCCCAGCTGCTGGAGTTGGAGCTGCTCAGCGACGAGTCGCTCGAGTTCTGCGACAGCGACAGCGACGACAGGGAGAGGCCGGAGCCGCTCCGCCGGACGCCGCCGCCCAGCCCCGGCGGGCACACAAGCATCCGCTGCAGGTACTTGCTCGCGTGGCTCATCGCCTGCAGCTGCAGCTTCCTGTCTATGCTGCCGTTCTTCCTGGCCGAGCCGTGGCGGCTGCGGCTCGGGCTCTTCTCGAACGCATGCGTCTGCCTGCTGCTGTGGTGCGCCGTGGTGCTCAGCATTGTGAGAAGTGCAGTCAGGAATAATGGCGGCTAGATGGAAGCTAATGTTCTTTGTCTGGAGGCAAGATGGGTTTTGAAATGTGAGTGTGGGGGGTGGGGGGTCTATTATAAGGCGAATATCCGGCAGCCAAGTCGTGGAAGTGTTTGAGGTGCCGTGTCCTTAGATAGTTTGGTGGGATATGAGCTTCAATGGTAGCTGCATGAAAGCTTCATCTGAATCTTATTCAAATGTAATGGCTCCTGGCTTTGGCATTTTATTGAGTCGAAAGTGTTAGTGGTTTGAGATTGGGGATGCATGATATGTTTCCCGAGCCAACTAACCACTTACAAGTAAAATAGCTAATTTCACTTTACACTTTTTTTAAAAATAAGTCCAAAGGCTTGCCATTTTCATTGATTAAAGCGAATGTTTAGATATAAGACGCAGTGCAGCAAAAGAAAAGGGCCTACTCTCACAACATTATAACACTCAAATGCTTGGCTCCCACCAAACACCAAAGACAGGCCTCCTTTTTTATTTTTGCGACCACAAGGGAGATCGAGGCTACAGTGTTGCAAAAAAATTCATATTTTGCTCTTTCCAAATTTTCCATGAAACAAGCATCATCAAAGAGGCAATGACCTTCTGATTATAACCTCCACCATTCACCGCCTTGAGCTACCAAGCTTTAACAGTCTTCATGCCGCCAAGCCATTGTCAAGGAGTCGTGGATGCCTAGCCAAGTGCAAATCTCGTTCCAAATCCTGGTGGTGAGCCTACATTGGAATAGGAGGTGAGAAGCAGATTCTTACACTTGCTTGCAAAGAGGGGAAATGCCATAGTTTGGCCATCCCTGCCGGTGCAACCGATCAGCCGTTCATACACGATTTTGGAGGAGTATCCAAGCAAAGAATTTGCATTTCAGCGGAGCCCACATCTTCCAAATCGTAGCAGTCATAGGACTAAAGGGGAGCCCAACAAATTGCGTCATGTCCGCTAAGGACGTCGAATTCGGCACTGGATGCAAATTTTCAAGTTATTTTTCTAGAATACGCACAAATATGCGTATCATATATTAAAGAATAAGAGGGGGTTGAGCCCCATCCACATTACGTTCTTACAATAGATTACATGCAAGAACTCCACACTCGTAGGCCCGTCAAAAGCTAGCTAACTACTCGCACTAGCCCACCTTGCTAATCCTCCTAGGAAGAGGGTGAAATCACCCTTCAGGAGGCCAGCAAATTTACACGCTCGACACTCGCTCTCGACCCTAGCAATCACGGCCCCAACGGATGGAGTTGCATCATAAAAAAACGACAGCATTTTAGTGTGAACTCCTGGATATGACTCGAGCATCGATCTAATGGACCAAAAATATGTCGTCAAGAGCCTTCTGACCAAACACTCTTTCTTTTTTTGATATCTCGAGACCTTAGGCGCAACGTCTTTGGGTTGAAGGCCATTTAGCCACGGACATTCCTAGAATTGAGCATTTTTACCTTCTCCGATGGACACACGTGTGGTTGCCGCAGAACGATCTCTGTCACTTTACATTTTGATGTTGCCGCCTTTTGGAACGTCTCAAAACAATTAACTGGGTGGCAATTTCACATGTACTCCGTAAATACAAAACTGTCAATACTTGCAAGCATATGATTTTCACAGTAGTATATGTTTCCCTTTTGTCCTTCACCCGGGACACAGTCTGGTAACTTTGCTGATTTGCAAATAGCCTAATTGGTGCCTTGAAAAATACAGTAGAAGGCAGGGAACGTTGAGAGCCATGTATCTTCTTCCCAGGTTTGGTGAAACATCCAGACGATTCAAAGATTACATGTGGCTATCTTCCCTCTGCTCATCTTTTTCAATGCTCACCTTTCCCGTAGTTCTACTTGGATGAGAGACATTGCCCTGTTATTTTAGTCACCAACAATTGGAGGTAGTTTAAGCATAGTACACTTGCTACAGTTCTTCCTGAATTGCAAGGCTAATTTCATCCTGCTTTTCTTTGTCACCGAACAGCTTTTTAGGTGGTTATTAATTTCATAGACATCGTAACAAACACCTGCCTAGTTTATGGATCATCCAAATACTAGAGCCTCTTGATAGTTTAGCCACTAGAAAATACTGTTGGTTTAAACATCAACTGCATCATAGATTTGCTTCATTTGGACATCAACATTACATCTGCAGCATGCGTTCGGCTCCATGGCCAATATTATCCCACTCGTCTTTGTCATAGATCACCCGACCATATTTTCAACTTTCCAGTAACATTGGCTACATTCATCAAGTGACTAAGGGCATCTTCAACAGTAGCCCTCCCTCTAGGGGCTAGCAGACGCCCGCCAAAGGCCCAAGACTCGCGCCTAATGCTAGCCCCTAAATCTTTTCCTGGTGTCTGGACTTTCAAATGATTCAAAGCATAATTCCAACATATTACATCAAATTTTACTTCAAATTTATACAGAACCTGACTAAACTACTCTAAATCTACCTAACGAGATCGACGTGGATCTCAAACACCACCAGGCCTCTAACATATCGCTCCAGACACGAGCACCGCCTCAGCTGCTGCGGCATCGGGCCTGGGCTGTAGCAGAGCTCCTCAGTGCGCGTCTCTAGATGTGCCCCTAGATGTACCCACCGAAAGACCCAAACTCCTTTGGCACCTGCACATGCATAGAATGGTCATGAATTTTTATGTCATGAGTTTCTAAAGTTGGTCGGTTTATATCACCATGTCATTGTTCCCTTAATTATTTAGCCAACTTTTTTCATCATTGTAATATCTTTGTAGAAAAATTTCACTAGAAATAAACAAAAATCCTGATGTGCTCGCCTTTCTTATGCACTTAGCGTTCTCCAGGATGCACCGCACTCTGCACTCTGCACTCCACTAGCTTGAGCTCCTAACTACCGCTGATCGCGGCAATGTCGTTGGCGTTCATCTTCGCCAGCACGTTGAGATCAAAATCCTCAAATGCTTCCCTGATAATGACAATTTGCCACAAATCTGTTAATTCATTAATGATTTATGGGGAAAGTGGCAACTGCTGCATATGTACTGAGGAACCCAAATGTCCATAGAGACGCAGCACCTACATATACACTAATGGTTGGGGGTGCCACCCTGTGGCGCCGCTTAAGAGGAAGTTGTGCGCACATTTTTATTTTTTCTCAGAAAAAAATCCTCGCCTTCATCTAAAAAAAGTAAAGAAGAAAAAAATTACCACCGTAGCTTACCAGCGAGTGCCACTTTGTATAACCCTCCATTTAAAAAATACCAGAGCTCCTCATCTCCATCTAAAAAGAATAAAATACATATAAAAAATCTACACATTCATCTAAAATAATTACAAAAGAGTTCTCACTGCGGCCAACTAGCTTGCGCCACGTGGCATAGCTTATTTTTTTTTTGAAACGGAGGCAAAGATTGACTCATCTATTAATTAAGCAGAAGAGAATTGCCCAGTTAATTACGGAAAACCGGGCGAAAACCGAAACAACAAGGGCCAAGCCCATCCCAAAGACTAACACACAGGGCAAAGCCCACCCACGAACAACATCGATGACAACCACGTCGCCCATACGACACGAGGTCCATGCCCTCGAAGCTGCAACTCTCCCGAGGCCGCCGCCTCGACATCCACTGCTCCGTTGCGCCCTGCGCACTCAACCGACACCGCCTTCCGGGGCCGCCGCCCCGACATGCCACCGCTCACCCTCGAGCAGCAACGCCGCACGATACAGCAACCCGCAGCCCACACTGCTCAGGACAACCGCACGCAGACCACGAACGTCGCACCACATCCGGGGCCGCCGCCCCGACATGCCTCCACTCGCCCTCGAGCAGCAACGCCGCACAATACAGCTACCCGCAGCCCATGCTGCACAGGACAACTGCACGCAGACCACGAACGCCGCACCACATCCGAGGCCGCCGCCCCGACGTAAAGTCAGACCGCCCTCTCTGGGTCGCATTGACCAGGCCGACGACCTCGCTACCCACGTAGCACCAAGTCGCCACCGAAACAATGCACAACTGTGACTCTGCCCCATAGTGCCACCGTTGCATCGCTATCCGAGGCCGCCGCCTCGGCGTAAATCCACCGTCCGGAGCCGCCGCCCCGGCCTCCATCACCCCGACAACGACGCAACTCTGCACCACTGCCATGAGACCACCACTCCACAAAGGTCATTGCTTCCCAGGCGATGCCTCCAAGAAGGTAACGACGTAATTGCCGCCGCCGCCCGCTCCAATGGAGCTTGGGTTTTCACCCGGAAACACCAGACAATTGCGGCAGCAGATGGACGTAGCTCCGCGATGTGCCTTCAGGAAGGAATGCAATGCTCAAGAACATCGCCAGCACCGGCACCGAAGAAGGTGCAAGACTTTCACCTGGAGGATCTACTCCACCGCCGGGTCTCACAGGAAGCGAACGACATAGGAACATAGCAAGTTGTGCAGAGGACATCGTTGCCAACCACCAGCCCTCAACACGCCGCAGCAGAGCGCCATGTCAGATCCGCGCACCCCCAGCCACCTCCAGCCCAAGCTGCTGCTCTGTTGCAGCTCACCATCACCAGAACCTCCACCGACGCGGCACCGTCGTCCAGAAAACTGCGCCTCACCGCCACCACCGCAGCTCCCCGGGCCGAGGGAAGGGACCCCAGGCACCCAGCGCGCCCTACAGCCGCAGCCCGCCGGAGCACCGCCACCGCAGCTTGCCGGAGCGCCTCCACCGCCAGATCTAGGCGCCCGGGCGCCAGATCGACGACGGCCGGCCTCAGCGCCGCCCCGCCCGCGCCCGCGGCGCACCTCGCCGGCGAACCAAAGCCAAGCCGTCAGATCCGCGCGACAGGAGGCCATCGCGCCCGCCCCAGCTAGCTCCACGCCTCCGTGCACAAGCACGCCCAGAGCACCCACCGAGGCAGCCAGCCCGCGCCGTCCAACCCCAAACGGGAGGAGGAGAAGGCCCCGCCGCCGCCGCGCCGCGCGGGCTTTGCCCGGCGACGCCTGCCGGCGGCGGCGAGGGGAGGAAGGGCGGCGGGGTGTAGCCTGGGCGGCGGCTAGGGTGCGCTCCTGGCCGCCCGCGGGAGCGGCCGGGGAGCGCTTTTTAGCTCGTGTAATTCCTCCGGGACAATGGTTTGGTCTCCCCGCGTAGCTTAATGGGTTTAATAATGTCCTTCTCTTGAGTATCTCTGTCCACTTGTCGTCAATGAGCATCCCAGGGCCAGCAACTTGAACAGACGGGCTGCAAATTACAACAAAATATATTTGTAAACTGAAATGTTTCTTTAAATGAACCTTTGCATGCGACAAGAGAAAAAAAAATGAAAAGAAATGTGGCAGAGTCATACTCGTTGTTGTACTAGACGTACGCCCCAGGATTCATCATGGAACTAGACGTACGCCTGATTTGCATGGTGGTTTCGGCGAAGTGATTAGTTTGTTGGTCTAACTTTTCTCCTACGTGACTTTTCGGCTGTCATCGATAAAGCTAAATCGGCTCTTGTATGGGAGCGGCCACATCAGTGCGCCGGCTTCGTTCCGACGATGGTAGTGGTCATTCGGTGGTGATCCAGGATCTTGATGTCATTTTTATTATGTTTTGAGTGCGTTGTACTTCTAATGAACATTTATAATACATTTGGTTTGTTTTCACAAAAAACTTGTGTCTTTCATTTATTTAGTCAAAATCATAAAACATATATTGCCCTTTTGTTTTTGGCTGATTGATTTTAGTTTGCTCATCAGACTACAGCTAGCGAACTGGAGAGGGTTCCCTTTCTGGTGCACTTAGCAAGTCAGGGCTCAGGATATATATTAACTTGGTCAAATGAAAGAGTTCATGAGTCGGTGACGTGGACTTCGCCATCCCTTGAAGGAAAAGGATGACCCCATTTAGTATCCAAACTTCTTTTCTTCTTGATTTGATTTTTCTGCCAACCTTATTGCATTTAATAAGTTATTTTTGAAAGGGTTATTGTAATAATTAACTTAGCAAGGATATTATTTTTATCTCGAAAAAAAAGAATTGTAGCCACAAGACAAAGGCACTCTGTCCTGGCGGGTATATGTAAGTATCGTCTGCAGATACTTGCTCGTGTTGTTGATCGCTTGCAGCTGCAGCTCCTTGTCTATGCTGCGGTTCTTCCTGGCAGAGCTTTTTCTAGAATACGCATAAACATGTGTATCATATATTCATAGAAGAAGTAGTCAGGATGGCTGATACAACACCTTTCGGCCAAGTGCTATACCAAAAGGTTAACACCCACATTCACCAAGACAACACCGACGCACAACTCGTCTGTCAGAGCTCAACATTGTGAGAGTGCTGGCTAGATGCAAGCTGATGTTTCTTTTTCTGGAGGCAAGATGCGTTTTGAAATGTGCGTGTGTGTGGGGGTGGAGGGTCTATTAAAAGGAAGAGATGCCTGCCGTGGTGGCTGCAGCTGAGGCGTCGAATAGTTTGAGGTGCTGCGTCCTTAGAACGTTTGGTGGGATATGGGCTTCAGTGGTAGCTGCATGAAAGCTTCGTCTGGATCTTATTAAAATGTAATGGCTCTCATGCCTTTGGTATTTTAGTGGATCGAAAGTGATAGTGGTTTGAGCTTGGGGATACGTGGTGCATTGGTCCTGGAATTTCTTGGCTGGTTTTCTCCTGCTCCTCGTCATTGGGATAGCCTTTTGGATAACTCACCAGAGGACAATCTGCGGTGTTATTATTGATAAAAGAACGTTGATGGTTCAAATGTACAATAGTCTCGGCATGTTTTACATGATATATTTCCAGAGTCTACAAACTACTTACAACTAAAATTGTTAATTTCACTTTACACTTTGATGCTGCTGCCTTTTGGAATGTCTCAAAATTATTAACTGGGAGATAATTTCACAAGTTAATTGCAAGCATATGATTTATATCAGAGTAGTATATGTTTCCCTTCTTGCTCTTTGAATCCACGGTTGATTTAATGTCCTTTTTGTCTTGCACCCGGGCCATAGTATGGTAACTTTACTGATTTACAAATAGAAGGCAGGGAACATTGAGTCATGTATATTCTTCTTAGGTTTGGTGAATGATCCAGACGATTCAAAGATTACATGTGGCTATCTTGAGTCTGCTTTTTTCTTTCATTGCTCACCTTTCCCATAGTTCTACTTGGATGAGAGGTCCTGAGCTAACTGCAATACTCTTTCCAACAGATTGTACCCTGTTATTTTAGTCACCAAGAATAGGAGGTAGTTCAAGCATAGGACATTTGCTACATTCTTCCTACTTCGTGTGGCTGTTATCATCCTACTTTTCTTTGTCACCGATCAGACTTTTAGGTGGTTAATTTCATGGACATCATAAAAAACACTTGCCTAGTTTATGGATCATGCAAAACTAGAGCCTCTTGATAGTTTAGCCACTAGAAAATGCTGATGGTTTAAACATCAACTACGTGGATTTGCTTCATTTGGATATCAACTTTGCATCTGCAGCATGCGTTCGGTTCCATGGCCAATGTTATCACACTCGTCTTTGTCATAGATCACTCGCCCATATGTACAAATATTTCCAATAACATTGGCTAGTTTCATCAAGTAAGTAAAGTATCGAACATCCTTCAACTTTTGAGAGAAAAAAACAGTTACTCCCCGTATTTTCAAGGTAGATCCGATGCTTGAATCCTGGCAGGCTCCCATTCGATTACAATTTTATCGCTATGCCAAAAGATATCACGATTGAGTATGACCTCTTTTAGGGTACCCTAAATTGTATATGGACCGTTCATTCATTTTAAACCAATGGGTAAGTTAACAAGTAAAGGAGTACCATACTCAAATGTTAGATAAAACTGTAATCTTGGATAGCATCACGATAAAAAGTAAGCTTGCAAGCTAGATAAAAAGTGGTCCAAAGTTCAAGATACTCGAATAAATGTTCCATGGTAAAATTTTCGGTTAACTTGATCTGCATAATCCACACATTCTCAGTAAGGGCCTAGCGAACATTCACTTCTTCCTTTCGGAGGTCTCATATACAAGGGGCAATGTCTTTCGGCCTCGAGGCCAAGAATGGCACCTTGGCCCCATTGTCAATGGCGATGGAGTAGAATAGCTCCATATCCACGACATCACAAGGGTTGCCCATGCTAATCCACAAATTCCTCGGGCCAATCCACTGTAGCCATGGCCATCGCAACTGCAACGCCCTCACAAATTCTTTGAGATGGAGCACACCGAGTCCCCCTAGGGGGTGGGGTGGCAGACAGTTTCCCTATTAACCTTGCACTTCCCTCATGAGGTCTTATCCGCTGGCGACCAAAGGAAATCCTGCTCCACCTTCTTAATGCTATTGAGAACTCCCGCTGGGAAGGCGAGAGGGATGATATGATATATTGCCTGCAAGGTGGGGACGGACTTGATCTGAGTAGTTTGACCAATTGTAGTAATGCCCCCCCCCCCCCCCTGTCAGGCTGGGAGGTTTGTCACAATCTTGTCCTCGAGCGGTTGGAAGTTCACTCTCTTGAGTTGGCACACCGAGAGAGAGAGGCCTTGTCATCGCCTCCATCACAATCCATTACAGCCTTACTATTTGAACAGTCTTACTCATACTATTTGAATAGTCTTACTCATGAATTTTCAAGAACAATTATTTGTAATTAATATTTGTATATTGTGTTACCTTCACTTTAGTGGTACTTAATATTTGTAGGGATTCAAAATGTATGCCAATGTTCTGGCGAAACGTTGATTAATTTTCGTTTCACCAAATTTCTGGCGCTCAATGTTTCCAATTTTTTTCGTCCATTTACAGTTTTAAGGCTTATTTTATTGTTTTATAATCGTGCTACTGTTTAAATTATGCCATGGACTATGCGTTTTCTTCATGTTTCTTTGAAAATGTGTTTTCTTCATGTTTCATAAGCATTTTTTCAACATTTTCATTATGATTTATGTTTAATTTTTCAACCTACATGTAGCAAATCGACCGCGTGTGCGCCACGTGTGGCGACAGCAGGGTAGGTGTGTGCGACAAGGTGGTTATAAAATCGAAGGACATCTACATAAAGCTTTCCAAGAACTTTCTATCGAGGACGGTATGTTTTAATTCAACATGTTGTGGCTGATGAGTTGCTCACATATATATAGTTCCTGGAGAAGGTCAATGTGGCCATCAATGAGGAGCTCACGTTGAAGGTCAAGTTGCATGTTAAAAAATGACACATACTTCAACGTTCTTGTCACCAATGATGCAGACCGGACCTTTTTGGTTGCCCTCGTCGCAGAGACCTTGCAGCAGCCTACAAGATGGAAGCTGGGAAGACTGTCTCGATGTTTCTTGGCGAACCTGATGACAATATCATGGTGTTCTACAACTCCCACGACTCACAATAGTTCTTGGTGTTGATCCCGAGTTCGTAGGCATGCTAGCTATATGGTATTAGGTCCTGTTTGGTTTCAAATAAGCCAACAATTTATAAGTCGAAAAGTGAAAAAAGTGACTTATTTTGCCAAACAGATCCAATTTATAAGTCACCCCAACTTATAAGTCATAAGTTGCTCCACCCCAACTTAGGGCCTGTTTGGTTCTAAATAAGTCATCAACTTATAAGTTGAAAAGTGAAAAAAGTGACTTATTTTGCCAAACAGACCCGACTTATAAGTCACCCCAACTTATAAGTCATAAGTTGCTCCACCCCAACTTAAAACTTATAAGTCACTCCCTTTTGCGTGGGTCCCACCACCTGCATGATGTTGATTGGTGTGGAAAGATGTGTCAGGTGACTTATAAATCAGATGACAACCAAACAGGCGTGACTTATAAGTCACTAGTTTTAAGTCACCTGACTTATAAGTCGGGTGACTTATTGAAACCAAACATGACCTTAAAACTTATAAGTCCCCCTCTTTTGCATGGGTCCCATCACCTTTACATAAAAAACGAGATGGGAAGGTGTGCTCAGGTGACTTATAAGTCAGGTGACAACCAAACAGGCATGACTTATAAGTCACTGGTTTTAAGTCACCTGACTTATAAGTCAGGTGACTTATTGGAACCAAACAGGCCCTTAGTACTTCGTTGGACACATTATATTATATTATTTTTATGTTGAAGTATTAAACTTAAGAGTGTTGTTGAACTTAAATGTTACTGTTATTGTTATTGTTAAATTGTGTTATATAATACTAGCCTATATGATATTAATATTACTATTAAACTGAAAATGCTACCATGACAATATTTTTGGTTAATTTTTGTTGCGATGGCAGCGAAAAATGATGTCGCCGCAGCGTTATTTTTTTGGCCTGGGCTATGCTATCAGTGGCTAGTGAGTATAAGAGCCCATCACTCTTACAAACATTGCTAGTGGTTAGAGACCAATGGCAAGCACCCTCCATTGCCACGGCCGCCATTGGTGCGGATTTTGCGCCCGCCACTGCTAGCCTATTTTGAAGTAGTGGTCAACCAACATCTCGTTTATGGCATTTTTTTACCTTCTCCTCATAGATGGGATCGATCATCAATATCCATCAAGTCAACTTGCTCCATATTAAGGTTATTCTTGTTGAAATCCCGGGTACGAGTCTGACCTCTGCCAATGACACTCTAAAAGTGGGAGTGGATGATATCCTCCTTTAACTTGTGGTCTGTGATCCCGTCGTTGTTCCTTTTCAACTAGTATATGTGATTTTTCATTCGTCTTCAATTCACACGAAGGTGGAAGAATTTTGTGTTAGGGTCGCCCTCTTTGACATTGGCTATGCACGCACACCGCTTCTTCCTGGCCCGCTAAGGACAACACGGCCAATGACCCTACACTTGAGACGCACCCGAAGATCATGCTCGCCAAGAGAAACAATGTGTGATTCTTGAGCGATGTATGAAAAAAGCCTCCCCCCCGGCTTTATATTATAAAGCAACAGCACCAAGCATCCAACAACAAGTCAAGATCGGTCCAAGTACAAGCAGGTCTCAAATAATCGCTGGGGGCACATCAAAACAAGCCCCAAACAAAGAGAAAACATGAGCTAATCCGGATCGGGAGGGGGTGGCGGTGGTGGTGGAGCTAACGCCGAGGCCGAAGAGCGGAGACCCGAGATGATGTTGCCGATGACGTCCCAATCACGTCGCTTGCTGAGCGGTCTCCATAGCTGTAAGAAGCCACACATTTTGTAGATTAGGTCAGTCACACGGCAAGGGATCATGTGTTCGATGACTAATTTATTGCGGATGCACCAATGGGTCCATGCAAGGGTACCCATAGCCACCTAGATGGGGGCACGTCTAGAGATGGGGAGTGTAAGGATCTCCCCAAACAAGTGTAGAAGGTTGTCATGGCACCAAACGCCCCCAACAACCTCCCGAAAGTAGCTCCATAGGAACTGCGCCGCAGGGCACTGGAAGAAAATGTGGTTGGAGTCTTCCGGTACAATGCAAATGGGACAGAGGCCGTCCCCGGGGCCATTGCGCTTACGCATCTCCGTGCCCAAAGGCAGACATCCTCGAACCCATTGACAAAGGAATATGCGGGTTTTCAAGGGGAGTTTGATCTCCCGTATCACTGAAATCTTAGTAGGACCTGGAGTGGGCACAATCGCCTGGTACAGGGACCTTGTAGAGAACCTCCCATTGGGCTCAAGGCGTTGGGTCAGGGAGTCGGGCTCTAGGGAGGGAGTGTGTAGGGCAATACACTCGAGCAGATCCTTCCATTGTGCGTGTTCCGCCGCCTCAAAGATACGCTGGAAGGCAATAGCACCCATGTCAGCCAACGCCACGCCCACCGTAAGTTGTGGGCTGTCAAGAAGAAGGATGATGACGAGAGCAGCCTGGAGATTTTTCCTTCAAGAAAAAGCCTCTACTCTACTTGGCCAGGTGCGCACCCGTGTGCTTCAGCTTATGGAACAGATTCCACATGGCTCGGAATGCCCCATTGGCTCATGGCAAAAGCTCTGGACAAACTCATCCAATCCCGACAGGCAAGACAAAACTTCTCGAATTTAAAGCTTCTAGGACTTTTCAAACCCCCTATCATCGGTGAGGAGTGCGCAATGGTCGGATAATGAAGTAAAGATGTTGCATAAGAAATAATCAAGGTTGCACATTGTGGGCTTCGCCCTCTCATTACTCCATGTGAAACGGGGATTCTGCAAATGAATCCCCTAACTCTGCCACTTGTGATCTATGAGAACCTTTGACAAGGCGAGCAGCTCAAATAGGTGGCTGCAAATTACAGCCGAATATATTGTAAACCGGAATGGTCTTTTTCGATTTTTTCAAGATGAACTTTTGCATGCGACAAAAAAAATATGGCAGAGTCATACTCGTCGTTGTACACAAGAACGCCCCAAGATGAGAAAGGAGTAACAGCCCCCGGGTGCCCCTACACCCTCATGGACAGTAAATTCGCAAAAAAGAAATATTAAAAAATAAAAAAATCTGAAACTTTGATCAAAGATCTGATGTTCTTGCAAAGTTTCAGCCGCAAATAACTTTCGTGGAGCCCTCACAAAAAAAATCACTGCACACATAAACTCAGAACATTGATTTTGTTTTTTTAGGTGAGGGCTCCTCGAATGTTATTTGTAGCTAAAACTTTACAAGATCATCAAAAGTTTGATCATGTTTGATGTCCCAAAATTTCAGACTTTTTTTATTTTGTTTTGAATTTACTATTCATATGGGTGTAGGGGAACTCGGGTGGACATATGCCTCACCTGCATGGTGGATTTCAGCCAAGTGATCAGTTTGCAGATCTAACTTTTGTCTTTCGTTTAGTCGAAAGAATAAAACATATCTTGTCCTTTTTGTTTTTAATTAGTTGGCTAGTTTTAATTAGTTTGCTCAACAGACTACAGGGACAGGAGAAAAGTCCCTTGAAGGGGTGGTCGTCCTGCATGAAACGCTTCATGAAATCCACTCCAAAAAATTAGATGGAGTAATTTTTAAGGTGGATTTCAAGAAAGCGTATGATAAGATCAAATGGTCATTCCTCCAATAGTCATTGCGTATGAAAGGTTTTGATGAAGCCTGGCGCCGACAAGTTGACTCATTTACGTAAAAAGGTAGTGTGGGAATTAAAGTTAATAATGACATAGGTCATTACTTCCAGACACATAAAGGCCTAAGACAAGGAGATCTGATGTCCCCTATCTTGTTTAACATTGTGGTGGATATGTTGGCAATTTTGATAGGAAGGGCTAAGGAAAATGGTCAAGTAGCTGGATTGATACCTCATCTTGTTGATGGAGGTGTTTCCTGTTGGGGAACGTAGTAATTTCAAAAAAATTCCTACGCACACGCAAGATCATGGTGATGCATAGCAACGAGAGGGGAGAGTGTGATCTACGTACCTTTGTAGATCGACAACGGAAGCGTTTGGTTGATGTAGTCGTACGTCTCCATGGCCCGACCGATCAAGCACCGAAACTACGGCACCTCCGAGTTCTAGCACACGTTCAGCTCGATGACGATCCCCTGACTCCGATCCAGCAAAGTGTCGGGGAAGAGTTCCGTCAGCACAACGGGGTGGTGACGATCTTGATGTACTACCATCGCAGGGCTTCATCTAAGCACCGCTACAATATTATCGAGGACTATGGTGGAAGGGGGCGCCACACACGGCTAAGAATATGATCACGTGGATCAACTTGTATGTCTCTGGGGTGCCCCTGCCTCCGTATATAAAGGTTCAAGGGGGGAAGGCCGGCCGGCCATCATAGGGCGCGCCAGGAGGAGTCCTACTCCCTCCGGGAGTAGGACTTCTCCCCCAATCCTAGTTGGAATAGGATTCGCGAGGTGGAAAAGAGAGAGAGAGAAGGAGGGGGGCGTCGGCCCCCTCTCTCCTTGTCCTACTCGGACTAGGGGGGAGGGGCGCGCGGCCCAGCCCTGGCCGCCTCTCCTCTTCTTCCACTAAGGTCCACTAAGGCCCATATAGCTCCCGTGGGGTTCCGGTAACCTCCCGGTACTCCGGTAAAATCCCGATTTCACCCGGAACACTTCCGATATCCAAACATAGGCTTCCAATATATCAATCTTTATGTCTCGACCATTTCGAGACTCCTCGTCATGTCCGTGATCTCATCCGGGACTCCGAACAACCTTCGGTACATCAAAACGTATAAACTCATAATATAACTGTCATCGAAACCTTAAGCGTGCGGACCCTACGGGTTCGAGAACAATGTAGACATGACCGAGATACGTCTCTGGTCAATAACCAATAGCGGGACCTGGATGCCCATATTGGCTCCTACATATTCTACGAAGATCTTTATTGGTCAGACCGCATAACAACATACGTTGTTCCCTTTGTCATCGGTATGTTACTTGCCCGAGATTCGATCATCGGTATCCAATACCTAGTTCAATCTCGTTACCGGCAAGTCTCTTTACTCGTTTCGTAATACATCATCCCGCAACTACCTCATTAGTTTCAATGCTTGCAAGGTTTAAGTGATGTGCATTACCGAGAGGGCCCTGAGATACCTCTCCGACGATCGGAGTGACAAATCCTAATCTCGAAATACGTCAACCCAACATGTACCTTTGGAGACACCTGTAGAGCACCTTTATAATCACCCAGTTACGTTGTGACGTTTGGTTGCACACAAAGTGTTCCTCCGGCACACGGGAGTTACATAATCTCATAGTCATAGGAACATCTATAAGTCATGAAGAAAGCAATAGCAACATACTAAACGATCGGGTGCTAAGCTAATGGAATGGGTCATGTCAATCAGATCATTCAACCAATGATGTGATCCCGTTTAATCAAATGACAACTCTTTGTCCATGGTTAGGAAACATAACCATCTTTGATTAACGAGCTAGTCAAGTAGAGGCATACTAGTGACACTCTGTTTGTGTATGTATTCACACATGTATTATGTTTCCGGTTAATACAATTCTAGCATGAATAATAAACTTTTATCATGATATAAGGAAATAAATAATAACTTTATTATTGCCTCTAGGGCATATTTCCTTCAGTCTCCCACTTGCACTAGAGTCAATAATCTAGATTACACGATGATGATTCTAACACCCATGGAGCTTTGGTGCTGATCATGTTTTGCCCGTGGAAGAGGCTTAGTCAACGGGTCTGCTACATTCAGCTCCGTATGTATCTTGCAAATCTCTATGTCTCCCACCTGGACTAGATCCCGGATGGAATTGAAGCATCTTTTGATGTGCTTGGTTCTTTTGTGAAACCTGGATTCCTTTGCCAAGGCAATTGCACCAGTATTGTCACAAAAGATTTTCATTGGACCCGATGCACTAGGTATGACACCTAAATCGGATATGAACTCCTTCATCCAGACTCCTTCATTTGCTGCTTCCGAAGCAGCTATGTACTCCGCTTCACATGTAGATCCCGCCACGACGCTTTGTTTAGAACTGCACCAACTGACAGCTCCACCGTTTAATGTAAACACGTATCCGGTTTGCGATTTATAATCGTCCGGATCAGTGTCAAAGCTTGCATCAACGTAGCCGTTTACGATGAGCTCTTTGTCACCTCCATATACGAGAAACATATCCTTAGTCCTTTTCAGGTACTTCAGGATGTTCTTGACCGCTGTCCAGTGATCCACTCCTGGATTACTTTGGTACCTCTCTGCTAAACTTATAGCAAGGCACACATCAGGTCTGGTACACAGCATTGCATACATGATAGAGCCTATGGCTGAAGCATAGGGAACATCTTTCATTTTCTCTCTATCTTCTGCAGTGGTCGGGCATTGAGTCTGACTCAACTTCACACCTTGTAACACAGGCAAGAACCCTTTCTTTGCTTGATCCATTTTGAACTTCTTCAAAATCTTGTCAAGGTATGTGCTTTGTGAAAGTCCAATTAAGCGTCTTGATCTATCTCTATAGATCTTTATGCCTAATATGTAAGAAGCTTCACCGAGGTCTTTCATTGAAAAACTCTTATTCAAGTATCCTTTTATGCTATCCAGAAATTCTATATTATTTCCAATCAGTAATATGTCATCCACATATAATATCAGAAATGCTACAGAGCTCCCACTCACTTTCTTGTAAATACAGGCTTCTCCGAAAGTCTGTATAAAACCAAATGCTTTGATCAAACTATCAAAGCGTTTATTCCAACTCCGAGAGGCTTGCACCAGTCCATAAATGGATCGTTGGAGCTTGCACACTTTATTAGCTCCCTTTGGATCGACAAAACCTTCCGGTTGCATCATATACAACTCTTCTTCCAGAAATCCATTCAGGAATGTAGTTTTGACATCCATCTGCCAAATTTTATAATCATAAAATGCGGCAATTGCTAACATGATTCGGACAGACTTAAGCATCGCTACGGGTGAGAAGGTCTCATCGTAGTCAACCCCTTGAACTTGCCGAAACCCTTTTCCGACAAGTCGAGCTTTGTAGACAGTAATATTACCGTCAGCGTCAGTCTTCTTCTTGAAGATCCATTTATTCTCAATTGCTTGCCGATCATCGGGCAAGTCAACCAAAGTCCATACTTTGTTCTCATACATGGATCCCATCTCAGATTTCATGGCTTCAAGCCATTTTGCAGAATCTGGGCTCATCATCGCTTCTTCATAGTTCGTAGGTTCATCATGATCTAGCAGCATGACTTCCAAAACAGGATTACCGTACCACTCTGGCGCGGATCTCACTCTGGTTGATCTACGAGGTTCAGTAGTATCTTGTCCTGAAGTTTCATGATCATTATCATTAGCTTCCTCACTAATTGGTGTAGGTGTCGCAGAAACAGGTTTCTGTGATGTACTACTTTCCAATAAGGGAGCAAGTACAGTTACCTCGTCAAGTTCTACTTTCCTCCCACTCACATCTTTCGAGAGAAACTCCTTCTCGAGAAAGTTTCCGAACTTAGCAACAAAAGTCTTGCCTTCGGATCTGTGATAGAAGGTGTATCCAATAGTTTCCTTTGGATATCCTATGAAGACATATTTCTCTGATTTGGGTTCGAGCTTATCAGGTTGAAGCTTTTTCACATAAGCATCGCAGCCCCAAACTTTCAGAAACGACAACTTTGGTTTCTTGCCAAACCATAGTTCATAAGGCGTCGTCTCAACGGATTTTGATGGTGTCCTATTTAACGTGAATGCGGCCGTCTCTAAAGCATAACCCCAAAACGATAGCGGTAAATCAGTAAGAGACATTATAGATCGCACCATATCTAGTAAAGTACGATTACGACGTTCGGACACACCATTACGCTGTGGTGTTCCGGGTGGCGTGAGTTGCGAAACTATTCCGCATTGTTTCAAATGTACACCAAACTTGTAACTCAAATATTCTCCTCCACGATCAGATCATAGAAACTTTATTTTCTTGTTACGATGGTTTTCAACTTCACTCTGAAATTCTTTGAACTTTTCAAATGTTTCAGACTTATGTTTCATTAAGTAGATATACCCATATCTGCTTAAGTCATCCGTGAAGGTGAGAAAATAACGATATCCGCCACGAGCCTCAATATTCATCGGACCACATACATCTGTATATATGATTTCCAACAAATCTGTTGCTCTCTCCATAGTACCGGAGAACGGTGTTTTAGTCATCTTGCCCATGAGGCACGGTTCGCAAGTACCAAGTGATTCATAATCAAGTGGTTCCAAAAGTCCATCAGTATGGAGTTTCTTCATGCGCTTTATACCGATATGACCTAAACGGCAGTGCCACAAATAAGTTGCACCATCATTATCGACTGCATCTTTTGGCTTCAACATTATGAATATGTGTGTCACTACAATCGAGATTCAATAAGAATAGACCACTCTTCAAGGGTGCATGATCATAAAAGATATTACTCATATAAATAGAACAACCATTATTCTCTGATTTAAATGAATAACCATCTCGCATTAAACAAGATCCACATATAATGTTCATGCTCAACGCTAGCACCAAATAACAATTATTTAGGTCTAATACTAATCCCGAAGGTAGATGTAGAGGTCGCGTGCCGACCGCGATCACATCGACTTTGGAACCGTTTCCCACGCGCATCGTCACCTCGTGCTTAGCCAATCTTCGCTTAATCCGTAGTCCCTATTTCGAGTTGCAAATATTAGCAACAGAACCAGTATCAAATACCCAGGTGCTACTGCGAGCATTAGTAAGGTACACATCAATAACATGTATATCACATATACCTTTGTTCACCTTGCCATCCTTCTTATCCGCCAAATACTTGGGGCAGTTCCGCTTCCAGTGACCAGTCTGCTTGCAGTAGAAGCACTCAGTTTCAGGCTTAGGTCCAGACTTGGGTTTCTTCTCTTTTGCAGCAACTTGCTTGTTGTTCTTCTTGAAGTTCCCCTTCTTCTTCCCTTTGCCCTTTTTCTTGAAACTAGTGGTCTTGTTAACCATCAACACTTGATGCTCCTTTTTGATTTCTACGTCCGCAGCTTTCAGCATTGCGAAGAGCTCGGGAATAGTCTTATTCATCCCTTGCATATTATAGTTCATCACGAAGCTCTTGTAGCTTGGTGGCAGTGATTGGAGAATTCTGTCAATGACGCAATCATCTGGAAGATTAACTCCCATCTGAATCAAGTGATTATTATACCCAGACATTTTGAGTATATGCTCACTGACAGAACAGTTCTCCTCCATCTTGTAGCTATAGAACTTATTGGAGACTTCATATCTCTCAATTCGGGCATTTGCTTGAAATATTAACTTCAACTCCTGGAACATCTCATATGCTCCATGATGTTCAAAACGTCGTTGAAGTCCCGATTCTAAGCCGTAAAGCACGGCACACTGAACTATCGAGTAGTCATCAGCTTTGCTCTGCCAGACATTCATAACATCTGGTGTTGCTCCAGCAGTAGGCCTGGCACCCAGCGGTGCTTCCAGGACGTATTTCTTCTGTGCAGCAATAAGGATAATCTTCAAGTTACGGACCCAGTCCGTGTAATTGCTACCATCATCTTTCAACTTTGTTTTCTCAAGGAACGCATTAAAATTCAACGGAACAACAGCACGGGCCATCTATCTACAATCAAACATACATAAGAAAGATACTATCAGGTACTAAGTTCATGATAAATTTAAGTTCAATTAATCAAATTACTTAAAGAACTCCCACTTAGATAGACATCCCTCTAATCCTCTAAGTGATCACGTGATCCAAATCAACTAAACCATGTCCGATCATCACGTGAGATGGAGTAGTTTCATTGGTGAACATCACTATGTTGATCATATCTACTATATGATTCACGCTCGACCTTTCGGTCTTCGTGTTCCGAGGCCATATCTGCATATGCTTGGCTCGTCAAGTATAACCTGAGTATTCCGCGTGTGCAACTGTTTTGCACCCATTGTATTTGAACGTAGAGCCTATCACACCCGATCATCACGTGGTGTCTCAGCATGAAGAACTTTCGCAACGGTGCATACTCAGGGAGAACACTTCTTGATAATTTTAGTGAGAGATCATCTTATAATGCTACCGTCAATCAAAGCAAGATAAGATGCATAAAAGATAAACATCACATGCAATCAATATAAGTGATATGATATGGCCATCATCATCTTGTGCCTGTGATCTCCATCTCCGAAGCACCGTCATGATCACCATCATCACCGGCGCGACACCTTGATCTCCATCGTAGCATCGTTGTCGTCTCGCCAATCTTATGCTTCCACGACTATCGCTACCGCTCAGTGATAAAGTAAAGCATTACAGCGCGATTGCATTGCATACAATAAAGCGACAACCATATGGCTCCTGCCAGTTGCCGATAACTCGGTTACAAAACATGATCATCTCATACAATAAAATTTAGCATCATGTCTTGACCATATCACATCACAACATGCCCTGCAAAAACAAGTTAGACGTCCTCTACTTTGTTGTTGCAAGTTTTACATGGCTGCTACGGGCGTAAGCAAGAAACAATCTTACCTACGCATCAAAACCACAACGATAGTTTGTCAAGTTTGTGCTGTTTTAACCTTCGCAAGGACCGGGCGTAGCCATACTTGGTTCAACTAAAGTTGGAGAAACTGTCACCCGCAAGCCACCTATGTGCAAAGCACGTCGGGACAATCGGTCTCGCGTAAGCGTAAGCGTAATGTCGGTCCGGGCCGCTTCGTCCAACAATACCGCCGAACCAAAGTATGACATGCTGGTAAGCAGTATGACTTATATCGCCCACAACTCACTTGTGTTCTACTCGTGCATATAACATCAACACATAAAACCTAGGCTCGGATGCCACTGTTGGGGAACGTAGTAATTTCAAAAAATTTCCTACGCACACGCAAGATCATGGTGATGCATAGCAACGAGAGGGGAGACTGTGATCTACGTACCCTTGTAGATCGACAACGGAAGCGTTTGGTTGATGTAGTCGTACGTCTCCACGGCCCGACCGATCAAGCACCAAAACTACGGCACCTCCGAGTTCTAGCACACGTTCAGCTCGATGACGATCCCCGGACTCCGATCCAGCAAAGTGTCGGGGAAGAGTTCCGTCAGCATGACGGCGTGGTGACGATCTTGATGTACTACCGTCGCAGGGCTTCGTCTAAGCACCGCTACAATATTATCGAGGACTATGGTGGAAGGGGGCGCCACACACGTCTAAGAATATGATCACGTGGATCAACTTGTGTGTCTCTGGGGTGCCCCTGCCTCCGTATATAAAGGTTCAAGGGGGGAGGCCGGCCGGCCATCATAGGGCGCGCCAGGAGGAGTCCTACTCCCTCCGGGAGTAGGACTTCTCCCCCAATCCTAGTTGGAATAGGATTCGCGAGGTGGAAAAGAGAGAGAGAGAGAAGGAGGGGGGCGCCGGCCCCCTCTCTCCTTGTCCTATTCAGACTAGGGGGGAGGGGCGCGCGGCCCAGCCCTGGCCGCCTCTCCTCGTCTTCCACTAAGGCCCATATAGCTCCCGGGGGGGGGGGGGGGGTTCCGGTAACCTCCCGGTACTCCGGTAAAATCCCGATTTCACCCGGAACACTTCCGATATCCAAACATAGGCTTCCAATATATCAATCTTTATGTCTCGACCATTTCGAGACTCCTCGTCATGTCCGTGATCTCATCCGGGACTCCAAACAACCTTCGGTACATCAAAATGTATAAACTCATAATATAACTGTCATCGAAACCTTAAGCGTGCGGACCCTACGGGTTCGAGAACAATGTAGACATGACCGAGATACGTCTCCGGTCAATAACCAATAGCGGGACCTGGATGCCTATATTGGCTCCTACATATTCTACGAAGATCTTTATCGGTCAGACCGCATAACAACATACGTTGTTCCCTTCGTCATCGGTATGTTACTTGCCCGAGATTCGATCGTCAGTATCCAATACCTAGTTCAATCTTGTTACCGGCAAGTCTCTTTACTCGTTCCGTAATACATCATCCCGCAACTAACTCATTAGTTGCAATGCTTGCAAGGTTTAAGTGATGTGCATTACCGAGAGGGCCCTAAGATACCTCTCCGACGATCGGAGTGACAAATCCTAATCTCGAAATACGCCAACCCAACATGTACCTTTGGAGACACCTGTAGAGCACCTTTATAATCACCCAGTTACATTGTGACGTTTGGTTGCAGACAAAGTGTTCCTCCGGCACACGGGAGTTACATAATCTCATAGTCATAGGAACATCTATAAGTCATGAAGAAAGCAATAGCAACATACTAAATGATCGGGTGCTAAGCTAATGGAATGGGTCATGTCAATCAGATCATTCAACTAATGATGTGATCCCGTTAATCAAATGACAACTCTTTGTCCATGGTTAGGAAACATAACCATCTTTGATTAACGAGCTAGTCAAGTAGAGGCATACTAGTGGCACTCTGTTTGTCTATGTATTCACACATGTATTATGTTTCCGGTTAATACAATTCTAGCATGAATAATAAACTTTTATCATGATATAAGGAAATAAATAATAACTTTATTATTGCCTCTAGGGCATATTTCCTTCATTTCCATCCTTCAGTACACTAATGATACAATTATCTTTATGGAGCATGACTTGGCCAAGGCGAGAAATATGAAGCTTGTGTTATGCCTATTTGAACAATTGACCGGGTTAAAGATTAACTTTCATAAGAGCGAGCTGTTCTGCTTTGGTAGAGCCAAAGACGAACAGGAGGCTTATAGGCAATTGTTTGGGTGCGAGTTGGGAGAGTTACCCTTCTCTTACCTGGGTATTCCAATCCACCATCGTAGGCTGACAAACAAAGAGTGGAAGTGCGTCGAGGACCGATTTGAGAAGAAACTGGGTTGTTGGAAGGGTAAGCTCATGTCATACGGAGGCCGATTAAATCTGATTAATTCGGTGCTCACGAGTATGCCTATGTTTCTCCTATCGTTCTTTGAGGTCCCAGTTGGGGTTAGGAAGAGACTGGACTTCTATCGATCGCGTTTCTTTTGGCAGGGTGATGAGCTTAAACGAAAATATCGGCTTGCTAAATGGGATATCATCTGTAGACCGAAAGACCAAGGGGGTCTCGGTATTGAGAATCTAGAAGTTAAGAATAGATGCCTTCTTAGCAAGTGGTTGTGGAAGCTCTCAACGGAGAATGATTCCATGTGGGCTCAAATCCTTCGTACCAAGTACCTCCAGACAAAAACTTTGTCCCAGGTTACAGTCAGGCCGACCGATTCACCTTTCTGGAAAGGTCTGATGAAAGTCAAACAATCTTTGTTTAATAGGATGAAGTTTGTTATTGGAAACGACAGTAGTACACGTTTCTGGGAGGATACTTGGCTCGGCGAGACACCTTTGGCCATCCAATATCCGTCTTTGTACCGTATTGTTCAACGACGTGAAGTGTTCGTTGCATCGGTATTTCAATCTATCCCCCTTAATATTCAGTTCCAACGGACGCTAGCGGGCAATCGTTGGGAAGAATGGCTCCGTCTAGTTAGGAGACTGATGGAGGTCCAGCTTTCCCAACAACCCAATGAATTACGCTAGAAATTGACTAAGTCTGGAGTATTCACTGTTAAATCAATGTATATTGATGTTATTAATTCGAACTCCATTCCTACTTCCAAGCATGTTTGGGATGTCAAAGTTCCTTTGAAAATAAAAGTGTTTATGTGGTTTGTCCATAAACAAGTTATTTTAACCAAGGACAACTTGATAAATCGTAATTGGACAGGACCTACTAGGTGTAGTTTCTGTGTTCGGGATGAGACAATCAAACACCTTTTTTCGATTGCCCGTTGGCCAAAGTACTTTGGCAGACGGTCCACATTGCTTTTAATATCAATCCACCGAATTCTGTTAACGCGTTATTTGGGACATGGCTTAATGGGATTGAGCCTGACTTCGCGAGACACATTCGGGTTGGAGTTTGTGCCTTGCTGTGGACTATCTGGACTTGCAGAAATGATTTGGTTTTTAACAGAATATCATGTATCCATTTTTTGCAGGTTATATTCCGAACTACGGCACTGATCCGTTCGTGGTCGCTACTCACCCCGACAGAGGCCAGGGAGCATTTGGTTACTGGGTCTTTCCGCTGGGAGATGGTAGCTCGGGATATCTTCAACCGGTTTGGATGGCGGTCATGTAATAGGATAGGCATGTAGTTTACCTATCTAGTTCTAGCCAGCCGGTTGTGGCGTCTTTTCATGGCTAGTGGGTGTTTCTAGTCTTTTTGGCTCTGTATGAGCTTTCTTTGCTTCGTTATTACTTGTGGAGACCTTCGAACCATGTTGACACTACTTTATTTGGTTAATAAGATGGCCGTATGCATCTTTCTGATGCAGAGGCCGGGGAATTCCCCCTTTTCAAAAAAAAAGGAGAAAAGTCCCTTTCTGGTGAACTTATCAACTGCATATGTTTTTTCTTCAAGACAACAGCAAGTCAGGGCTCAGGACACACATTAACTTGGTCAAATCAAGAGTTTCATGAGTCAGGTAAGGCGTGGAAGAGTTTGAGGTGCTGCGTCCTTAGATCGTTTGGTGGGATATGGGCTTCAGCGGTAGCTGCATGAAAGCTTCATCTGGATCTTATTAAAATGTAATGGCTCTCATGCCTTTGGTATTTTAGTGAACCGAAAGTGTTAGTGGTTTGAGCTGGGGATACATGGTGCATTGATCCTGGAATTTCGTGGCTGCTTTTCTCCTGCTCCTCCTTGTCACTGATAGCCTTTTGGGAAACTCACCGGAGGATAATCTGGTCTTTATACTGATAAAAGAGCGTTAATGGTCAAATGTAGGCTTGGCATATTTTTACATGGTAAATTTTCTGAGCCTGTTTTTTCAGAAAAGAGGATTACTCCTAGCTTCTGTATCAAGCGATCCACACAACCATTTTATTAAATAAGAATCTCATCTGAGGTATGTAAGAAAAAGCAAAACCTAAAACAAAATGCCACAACCGGCAAAAATATGACACAATGCCTAAACAGCTATTTTATTATTGGACCGTCATCGCGAGCCTACTAAGTACTTACAGGTAAAATAGCTAATTTTACTTTACACTTTGATGGTGCCGCCTTTTGGAATGTCTTGACTCTCGAGACTATTAATTAACGGGGTGGTAATTTCACAAGTTAATACAAAATTGTCAATACTTGCAAGCATAGGATTTTCACGGTTGATTTTCTGTCTTTTCTTTGGTCTTTCACTCGGGCCATAGTATGGTAACTTTGCTGATTTGCAAATAGCTAAACTGGTGTCTTTAAAAATAGAAGGCAGCGAACATTGAGAGCCATGTATATTCTTCCCAGGTTTGGTGAATGATCCAGACGATTCAAAGATTACATGTGGCTATCTTCACTCTGCTCTTCTCTTTCATTCCTCGCCTTTCCGGTAGTTCTACTTGGATGAGAGACCCTGAGCTAACTGCAATACGCTTTCCAACAGGAAACAGATGGTACCCTGTTATTTTAGTCACCAGCTATTGGAGGTGGTTTAAGCATAGGACATTTGCTGCATTGCCTCCTCGATTGCATGGCTAATTTCATCCTGCTTATCTTTGTCACCGATCAGACTTGTAGATGGTTAATCTCATGGACATCCTAACAAACACCTGCCTAGTCTATGGATCATGCAAAATACTAGAGCCTCTCGATAGTTTAGCCACAGAAAATACCGATGGTTTAAACATCAACTGCATGATAGGTTGCTTCATTTAGGCATCAACACTGCATCGCAACATGTGTTCCCCTGCGTGGCCAGTGCTATCCCACTCGTCTTTGTCATACATCATTCGCCCGTATGTTCAAATTTCCAGCAACACTGGCTAGTTTCGTCAAGTAACTAATGTGAGTACTCTCGTTTGTCCACACTCTGTAGTCTTAAGCTATACGTGTTGCCTCATTAAGTGCACTTCAAATTGTAATTAGCTCGAGCGTTGTAGTACTAAGAAAACGTGTGGCAAGGAATGTCATCGTCGTCGTACGCAAGGTCGTTTCTGTCGGCACTCACACCCATTAGTTGTCCTGGGCAAGAGCCAAGAGGGTTCCTCCAGCTAAAGCTAATATTTGCATGATATATTAGTTACAGTGCACCGTGGCGGCGCTCATGGCGGACGTGAATATTGGCGACACGGTAAGTCGGAGCGGGCTGGGCTCCGTGGACTCGGGAGCAACAGCCCTGGGAAGCTGGGAGCGGCAGGTTGGGTGGCAGGCGATGTTGTGAGTTGTGACGCCAGCAGCGGCCCTGCATGCGCGTGGTAGAATTAGCGCCCGTTGTCTTTTCAAGAAAGAAAAAAAGGATTGGCGCCCGTCGGTGGTGCGGCCGCGATCGTCAGTGTCAGCAAACTTTTCGGCGCCGTTGGTGCGCTTCTGCTCGGACTAGCATCCATTAGGTACCCACTGAAATCATCGTCAAAAGATTTTGCACTCTCTATATCTTACTCCTAGCAGCAGCTTCATTAATTGTCTTGCCCTATAAGATCATTATGTGTTCATTTCTATTTTTTTATTGGAATGGCAGATTCAGAAATCTCATCAGCTTCTCGTCTAGAAGTGTTAGGTATGTCTCTCGTCAAAAAATATAGTATCCTTAGACTTCATTATACAAGCAAACGTTATGATGAGCATAGCCCAGAAAAATAAAGTACATGATTGTTTGGCCCAAGTTTATCATTTTGGAGTATTGCACATTGACCTTTTACAAGCAACACGTGTGTGCATGTTCTAGGAATCAGACGTTTGTCCGGCTTTAACGAACTGAAGCCCTTACAGCGTTTATAACATGAGTAGCAAAACAATTAGAAGTTTCTATACAGACCCACAGGGCCAAAGACATGAAGCCAAACTAAACAATAACGAATGTGTGTGCATGTAAGAGAGTGCTCCTTCAAGTCTTCATCGTCGTCCTCCGGGTCTGAGTTGCGAGAGCGGCGAGGACCGCGGCGATGCTGCCCGCGGTGGTCATCATCGCCCCCAGGTCCTCTCCCGCCAAAGTGCCCGTCATCGGAGAAGCGTGGACGACCCACATGGTTGCGTGGTTCGGGTGAGCTCTTGAGATCGAAGGCATCCCGTCGGCCGAGCTTGTCTCCAGTGACGACATCTCGTCGCAGTGCTCGGATCGACGCTGCCCGGCCCGTGGACGGCCCGGCTCCGCCCATTTTGAGCGGGCGGCGCTGCGTGTGACTACCAGGAACCTCGAGTCAGGTACTTTAGACATCCCAGCTACTTCTGCTACATGTTCGTTCTCCGCACTTGAGTCAGCCCCGCTCGGCCACCTTGCGAAGGTCGCCGTGGACTCAGTCGCTGTCTTTAGGGGGGAGGTCGTTGTTGGGGTACGCAGTAATTTCAAAAAAAATCCTACGCACATGCAAGATCATGGTGATGCATAGCAACGAGAGGGGAGAGTGTGTCCACGTACCCTCATAGACCGAAAGCGGAAGCGTTAGCACAATGTGGTTGATGCAGTCGTACGTCTTCACGATCCAACCGATCAAGTACCGAACGCACGGCACCTTCGAGTTCTGCACACGTTCAACTCGATGACGTCCCTCGAACTCCGATCTAGCCGAGCTTTGAGGGAGAGTTCCGTCAGCACGACGGCGTGGTGACGATGATGATGTTCTACCGACGCAGGGCTTCGCCTAAGCACCACTATGATATGGCCGAGGTAGATTATGGTGGACGGGGCACCGCACACGGCTAAGAGATCCAAGGGATCAATTGTTGTGTCTCTAGGGGGTGCCTCCCTCCCCATATATAAAGGAGTGGAGGAGGGGGAGGGGGTCGGCCACCCTTGGCGTGCCCCATGAGGAGTCCTACTCCCACCCCCCCTTCCATGTTGGAGTAGGAGAGGAGAGGGAAGGAGAAAGAGGGAGAAAGGAAAGGGGGGCGCCGCCCCCCTTCCTTGTCCAATTCGGACTTGGGAGGGGAGGGGCGTGCGGCTGCCCCTTGGCCGCCTCTCCTCTTCCACCAATTGGGCCCATGAGGCCCAATAACCTCCGGGGGGTTCCCGTAACCCCCCGGTACTCCGGTATATATCCGATAACCCCCGGAACCATTCCGGTGTCCGAATATAGTCGTCCAATATATCAATCTTCATGTCTCGACCATTTTGAGACTCCTCGTCATGTCCGTGATCACATCCGGGACTTCGAACTACCTTCGGTACATCAAAACACATAAACTCATAATATAACTGTCATCGAACTTTAAGCGTGCGGACCCTACGGGTTCGAGAACTATGTAGACATGACCGAGACACGTCTCCGATCAATAACCAATAGCGGAACCTGGATGCTCATATTGGCTCCTACATATTCAACGAAGATCTTTATCGGTCAAACCGCATAACAACATACGCTGTTTCCTTTGTCATCGGTATGTTACTTGCCCGAGATTCGATCATCGGTATCTCAATACCTAGTTCAATCTCATTACCGGCAAGTCTTTTTACTCGTTCCGTAATACATAATCCCGCAACTAACTCATTAGTTACAATGCTTGCAAGGCTTAAGTGATGTGTATTACTGAGTGGGCCCAGAGATACCTCTCCGACAATCGGAGTGACAAATCCTAATCTCGAAATACGCCAACCCAACAAGTACCTTCGGAGACACCTGTAGAGCACATTTATAATCACACAGTTACGTTGTGATGTTTGGTAGCACACAAAGTGTTCCTCCGATAAACGGGAGTTGCATAATCTCATAGTCATAGGAACATGTATAAGTCATGAAGAAAGCAATAGCAACAAACTAAACGATCAAGTGCTAAGCTAACGGAATGGGTCAAGTCAATCACATCATTCTCCTAATGATGTGATCCCGTTAATCAAATGACAACTTGTGTCTATGGTTAGGAAACTTAACCATCTTTGATTAACGAGCTAGTCAAGTAGAGGCATACTAGTGACACTATGTTTGTCTATGTATTCACACATGTATTATGTTTCCAGTTAATACAGTTCTAGCATGAATAATAAACATTTATCATGAAATAATAAAATAAATAATAACTTTATTATTGCCTTTAGGGCATATTTTCTTCAGTCTCCCACTTGCACTAGAGTCAATAATCTAGTTCATATCGCCATGTGATTTAACACGAATAGTTCACATCACCCTGTGATTAACACCCATAGTTCACATCGTCATGTGACCAACACCCAAAGGGTTTACTAGAGTCAATAATCAAGTTCACATCGCTATGTGATTAACACCCAAAGAGTACTAAGGTGTGATCATGTTTTGCTTGTGAGAAAAGTTTAGTCTACACGTCTGCCACATTCGGATCCGTATGTATTTTATAAATTTCTATGTCTACAATGCTCTGCACGGAGCTACTTTAGCTAATTGCTCCCACTATCAATATGTATCCAGATTGAGACTCTAGATCAGTGTCAAAACTTGCATCGACGTAACCCTTTACGACGAACCTTTTGTCACCTCTATAATCGAGAAACATATCCTTATTCCACTAAGGATAATTTTGACCGTTGTTCAGTGGTCTACTCCTAGATCACTATTGTACTCCCTCAGTGTAGGGTATATAATAGATCTGGTATACAACATGGCATACTTTATAGAACCTATGGCTGAGGCATAGGGAATGACTTTCATTCTCTTTCTACCTTCTATTGTGGTCGGGTTTTGAGTCTTACTCAATTTCACACCTTGTAACACAGGTAGGAACTCTTTCTTTGATTGTTCCATTTTGAACTACTTCAAAATCTTGTCAAGGTATGTACTCATTGAAAAAATTTATCAAGCATCTTGATATATCTCTATAGATCTTGATGCTCAATATGTAAGTAGCTTCACCGAGGTCTTTATTTGAAAAACTCCTTTCAAATACTCCTTTATGCTTTCCAGAAAATTCTACATTATTTCCGATCAACAATATGTCATTCACATATATTTATCAGAAATGTTGTAGTGCTCCCACTCACTTTCTTGTAAATACAGGCTTCACCGCAAGTCTGTATAAAACTATATGCTTTGATCAACTCATGAAACCGTATATTTCAACTCTGAGATGCTTGCACCAGTCCACAGATGGATCGCTGGAGCTTGCACATTTTGTTAGCACCTTTAGAATCGACAAAACCTTCTGGTTGCATCATATACAACTCTTCTTTAAGAAATCCATTAAGGAATGTAATTTTGACATCCATTTGTCAGATCTCATAAAATGTGGCAATTTGCTAACATGATTCGGACAGTCTTAAGCATCGCTATGAGTGAGAAAATCTCATCATAGTCAACACCTTGAACTTGTCAAAACCTTTTTCGACATGTCTAACTTTGTAGATAGTAACACTACTATCAGCGTCCGTCTTCCTCTTGAAGATCCATTTATTTTCTATGGCTTGCCGATCAACGGGCAAGTCAACCAAATTCCACACTTTGTTCTCATACATGGATCTCATCTCAGATTTCATGGCCTCAAGCCATTTTGCGGAATCTGGGCTCATCATCGCTTCCTCATAGTTCGTAGGTTCATCATGGTCAATTAACATGACCTCCAGAACAGGATTACCGTACCACTCTGGTGCAAATTTCACTCTGGTTGACCTACGAGGTTCGGTAGTAACTTGATCTGAAGTTACATGATCATCATCATTAGCTTCTTCACTAATTGGTGTATGAGTCACAGAAACAGATTTATGTGATGATCTACTTTCCAATAAGGGAGCAGGTACAGTTACTGTTGGGGAACGTAGTAATTTCAAAAAAATTCCTACGCACACGCATGATCATGGTGATGCATAGCAACGAGAGGGGAGAGTGTTGTCTACGTACCAACGCAGACTGACTGCGGAAGCGATCTCACAACGTAGAGGAAGTAGTCGTACGTCTTCTTCCCGATCTGACCGATCCAAGCACCGTTACTCCGGCACCTCCGAGTTCTTAGCACACGTTCAGCTCGATGACGTTCCTCGGGCTCCGATCCAGCAAAGCGTCGAGGAAGAGTTCCGTCAGCACAACGGCGTGGTGACGATCTTGATGTACTACCGACGCAGGGCTTCGCCTAAGCTCTACAACGATATGACCGAGGTGGAATTTGGTGGCAGGGGGCACCGCACACGGCTAAGGAACGATCTCAAGGATCAACTTGTGTGTCTTGGGGTGTCCCCTGCCCCCGTATATAAAGGATGAGAGGGGGAGGGCTGGCCGGCCAAGAGGAGGGAGGCGCAGGAGGAGTCCTACTCCTACCGGGAGTAGGACTCCCCCCTCCAATCCTAGTCCAACTAGGATTCCTTAAAGGGGAGAGAGAGAGTGGGTGGCTGGCCCCTTCTCCTAGTCCTAATAGGACTAGGGGGAGGGGGAGGTGCGCAGCCCTTGTGGGCAGCCCTCTCACCTTTCCACTAAGGCCCATGTAGGCCCATTTGGCTCCCGGGGGGTTCCGGTAACCCTCCCGGTAATCCGGTAAAATCCCGATTTCACCCGGAACACTTCCGATGTCCAAACATAGGCTTCCAATATATCAATCTTTATGTCTCGACCATTTCGAGACTCCTCGTCATGTCCGTGATCACATCCGGGACTCCGAACTACCTTCGGTACATCAAAATGCATAAACTCATAATAACTGTCATCATAACGTTAAGCGTGCGGACCCTACGGTTCGAGAACAATGTAGACATGACCGAGACACGTCTCCGGTCAATAACCAATAGCGGGACCTGGATGCCCATATTGGCTCCTACATATTCTACGAAGATCTTTATCGGTCAGACCGCATACGTTGTTCCCTTTGTCATCGGTATGTTACTTCCCCGAGATTCGATCGTCGGTATCCAATACCTAGTTCAATCTCGTTACTGGCAAGTCTCTTTACTCGTTCCGTAATACATCATCTCATAACTAACATCTTAGTTATTATGCTTGCAAGGCTTATGTGATGTGTATTACCGAGAGGGCCCAGAGATACCTCTCCGACAATCGGAGTGACAAACCCTAATCTCGAAATACGCCAACCCAACATCCACCATTGGAGACACCTGTAGTACTCCTTTATAATCACCCAGTTACGTTGTGACGTTTGGTAGTACCCAAAGTGTTCCTCCGGTAAACGGGAGTTGCATAATCTCATAGTTATAGGAACATGTATAAGTCATGAAGAAAGCAATAGCAACATACTAAACGATCGGGTGCTAAGCTAATGGAATGGGTCATGTCAATCAGATCATTCAACTAATGATGTGACCTCGTTAATCAAATAACAACTCTTTGTTCATGGTTAGGAAACATAACCATCTTTGATTAACGAGCTAGTCTAGTAGAGGCATACTAGTGACACTCTGTTTGTCTATGTATTCACACATGTATTATGTTTCCGGTTAATACAATTCTAGCATGAATAATAAACATTTATCATGATATAAGGAAATAAATAATAACTTTATTATTGCCTCTAGGGCATATTTCCTTCAGTCTCCCACTTGCACTAGAGTCAATAATCTAGTTTCACATCGCTATGTGATTTAGCAGCAATAGTTCACATCACCATGTGATTAACACCCATAGTTCACATCGTTATGTGACCAACACTCAAAGGGTTTACTAGAGTCAGTAATCTAGTTCACATCTCTATGTGATTAATACCCAAAGAGTACTAAGGTGTGATCATGTTTTGCTTGTGAGATAATTTTAGTCAACGGGTCTGTCACATTCAGATCCATAAGTATTTTGCAAAATTCTTTGTCTATAATGCTCTGCATGGAGCTACTCTAGCTAATTGCTCCCACTTTCAATATGTATCTAGACCGAGACTTAGAGTCATCTAGATTAGTGTCAAAACTTGCATCGGCGTAACCCTTTACGACGAACCTTTTTATCACGTCCATAATCGAGAAACATATCCTTATTTCACTAAGGATAATTCTGACCGTTGTCCAGTGATCTACTCCTAGATCACTATTGTACTCCCTTGCCAAATCAGTGCAGGGTATACAATAGATCTGGTATACAGCATGACATACTTTATAGAACCTATGGCCAAGGCATAGGGAATGACTTTCATTCTCTTTCTATCTTCTGCCGTGGTCGGGCTTTGAGTCTTACTCAACTTCACACCTTATAATACAGGCAAGAACTCTTTCTTTGACTGCTCCATTTTGAACTACTTCAAAATCTTTGTCAAGGTATGTACTCATTGAAAGAACTTATCAAGCATCTTGATCTATCTCTATAGATCTTGAAGCTCAATATGTAAGCAGCTTCACCGAAGTCTTTCTTTGAAAAACTCCTTTCAAACACTCCTTTATGCTTTACAGAATAATTCTACATTATTTCCGATCAACAATGTCATTCACATATACTTATCAGAAATGTTGTAGTGCTCCCACTCACTTTCTTGTAAATACAGGCTTCACCGCAAGTCTGTATAAAACTATATGCTTTGATCAACTTATCAAAGCGTATATTCCAACTCCGAGATGCTTGCACCAGTCCACAGATGGATCGCTGGTGCTTGCACATTTTGTTAGCACCTTTTGGATTGACAAAACCTTCTAGTTGCATCACATACAACTCTTCTTTAATAAATCCATTAAGGACTGCAGTTTTGTTTATCCATTTGCCATATTTCATAAAATGCGGCAATTGCTAACATGATTCGGACAGACTTAAGCATAGATACGAGTGAGAAAAACTCATCGTAGTCAACACCTTGAACTTGTCGAAAACTTTTGCGACAATTCTAGCTTTGTAGATAGTAACACTCCTATCAGCGTCCGTCTTCCTCTTGAAGATCCATTTATTTTCTATGGCTTGCCGATCATCGGGCAAATCCATCAAAGTCCATACTTTGTTCTCATACATGGATCATATCTCAGATTTCATGGCCTCAAACCATTTCGCGGAATCTGGGCTCATCATCGCTTCCTCATAGTTCGTAGGTTCATCATGATCTAGTAGCATGACTTCCAGAGAAGGATTACCGTACCACTCTGGCGCGGATCTTACTCTGGTTTACCTACAAGGTTCGGTAGTAACTTGATCTGAAGTTACATGATCATCATCATTAGCTTCCTCACTAATTGGTGTAGGTGTCACAGAAACAGTTTTCTGTGATGTACTACTTTCCAATAAGGGAGCAGGTACAGTTACCTCGTCAAGTTCTACTTTCCTCCCACTCACTTCTTTCGAGAGAAACTCCTTCTCCAGAAAGTTTCCGAATTTTAGCAACAAAAGTCTTGCCTTCGGATCTGTGATAGAAGGTGTATCCAATAGTTTCCTTTGGATATCCTATGAAGACGCACTTCTCCGATTTGAGTTTGAGCTTATCAGGATGAAACTTTTTCATATAAGCATCGCAACCCCAAATTTTAAGAAACGACAGCTTAGGTTTCTTGCCAAACCATAGTTCACACGGTGTCGTCTCAACGGATTTAGATGGTGCCCTATTTAACGTGAATGCAGCTGTCTCTAATGCATAACCCCAAAACGATAGTGGTAGATCGGTAAGATACATCATAGATTGCACTATATCCAATAAAGTACGGTTGTGACGTTCGGACACACCATTATGCTGTGGTGTTCCATGTGGCATGATTTTGTGAAACTATTCCTCATTGTTTTAATTGAAGACCAAACTCGTAACTCAAATATTTTACCTCTGCGATCATATCGTAGAAACTTTTATTTTCTTGTCACGATGATTTTCCACTTCACTCTGAAATTCTTTGAACTTTTCAAATGTTTCAGACTTATGTTTCATCAAGTAGATATACTCATATCTGCTCAAATCATCTGTGAAGATCAAAAAATAATGATACCTGTCGCGAGCCTCAATATTCATCGGACCACATACATCAGTATGTATGATTTCCAACAAATCTGTTGCTCGCTCCATTGTTCCGAAGAACGGAGTTTTAGTCATCTTGCCCAAAAGGCATGGTTCGCAAGCATCAAGTGATTCATAATCAAGTGATTTCGAAAGCCCATCAGCATGGAGTTTCTTCATGCTCTTTATACCAATATGACCTAAACGGCAGTGCCACAAATAAGTTGCACTATCATTATTAACTTTGAATCTTTTTGGTTTCAATATTATAAATATGTGTATCACTATGATCGAGATCCAACGAACTTGTTTCATTGGGTGTATGACCATCGAAGGTTTTATTCATGTAAACAGAACAACAATTATGCTCTGACTTTAATGAATAACCCTATTGCAATAAACATGATCAAATCATATTCATGCTCAACGCAAAAACCAAATAACACTTATTTAAGTTCAACACTAATCCCGAAAGTATAGGGGAGTGTGCGATGATGATCATATCAATCTTGGAACTACTTCCAACACACATCGTCACTTCACCCTTAACTAGTCTCTGTTTATTCTGCAACTCCCGTTTCGAGTTACTAATCTTAGCAACTGAACTAGCATCAAATACTGAGGGGTTGCTATAAACACTAGTATAGTACACATCAATAACATGTATATCAAATATACTTATGTTCACTTTGCCATCCTACTTATCCACCAATCACTTGGGGTAGTTCCGCTTCCAGTGACCAGTCCCTTTGCAGTAGAATCACTTAGTCTCAGGCTTAGGATCAGACTTGGGCTTCTTCACTTGAGCAGCAACTTGCTTGCCGTTCTTCTTGAAGTTCCCCTTCTTCCCTTTGCCCTTTTCTTGAAACTAGTGGTCTTGTCAACCATCAACACTTGATGTTTTTCTTGATTTCTACCTTCGTTGATTTCAGCATCACGAAGAGCTTGGGAGTTGTTTCCGTTATCCCTTGCATATTATAGTTCATCACGAAGTTCTACTAACTTAGTGATGATGACGAGAGAATTCTGTCAATCACTAACTTATCTGGAAGATTAACTCCCACTTGATTCAAGCGATTGTAGTACCCAGACAATCTGAGCACATGCTCACTAGTTGAGCGATTCTCCTCCATCTTTTAGCTATAGAACTTGCTGGAGACTTCATGTCTCTCAACTTGGGTATTTGCTTGAAATATTAACTTCAACTCCTGGAACATCTCATATGGTCCATGACGTTCAAAACGTCTTTTAAGTCCCGATTCTAAGCCGTTAAGCATGGTGCACTAAACTATCAAGTAGTCATCATATTGAGCTAGCCAAACGTTCATAACGTCTGCATCTGCTCCTGCAATAGGTCTGTCACCTAGCGGTGCATCAAGGACATAATTCTTCTGTGCAGCAATGAGGATAAACCTCAGATCATGGATCCAATCCGCATCATTGCTACTAACATCTTTCAACACAATTTTCTCTAGGAACATATCAAAATAAACATAGGGAAGCAACAACGCGAGCTATTGATCTACAACATGATTTGCAAAATACTACCAGGACTAAGTTCATGATAAATTTAAGTTCAATTTAATCTTATTACTTAAGAACTCCCACTTAGATAGACATCCCTCTAATCCTCTAAGTGATCACGTGATCCAAATCAACTAAACCATAACCGATCATCACGTGAGATGGAGTAGTTTTCAATGGTGAACATCAATATGTTGACCATATCTACTATATGATTCACGCTCGACCTTTCGGTCTCCGTGTTCCGAGGCCATATCTGTATATGCTTGGCTCGTCAAGTATAACCTGAGTATTCCGTGTGTGCAACTGTTTTGCACCCGTTGTATTTGAACGTAGAGCCTATCACACTCGATCATCACGTGGTGTCTCAGCACGAAGAACTTTTGCAACGGTGCATACTCAGGGAGAACACTTCTTGATAATTTAGTGAGAGATCATCTTATAATGCTACCGTCAATCAAAGCAAGATAAGATGCATAAAAAGATAAACATCACATGCAATCAATATAAGTGATATGATATGGCCATCATCATCTTGTGCTTTGTGATCTCCATCTCTGAAGCACCGTCATGATCACCATCGTCACCGGCGCAACACCTTGATCTCCATCGTAGCATCGTTGTCGTCTCGCCAATCTTATGCTTCCACGACTATCACTACCGCTTAGTAATAAGGTAAAGCATTACATCGCGATTGCATTGCATACAATAAAGCGACAACCATATGGCTCCTGCCAGTTGCCGATAACTCGGTTACAAAACATGATCATCTCATACAATAAAATCAGCATCATGCCTTGTCCATATCACATCACAACATGCCCTGCAAAAACAAGTTAGACGTCCTCTACTTTGTTGTTGCAAGTTTTACGTGGCTGCTACGGGCTTAAGTAAGAACTCATCTCACCTACGCATCAAAACCACAACGATAGTTCGTCAAATAGACTCCGTTTTAACCTTCTCAAGGACCGGGCGTAGCCACACTTGGTTCAACTAAAGTTGGAGAGACAGTCTTCCGCAAGCCATCTATGTGCAAAGCACCTCGAGGGAACCGGTCTCGCGTAAGAGTACGTGTAAGGTTGGTCCGGATCGTCTCGTCCAACAATACCGCCGAACCAAAGTATGACATGCTGGTAGGCAGTATGACTTGTATCACCCACAACTCACTTGTGTTCTACTCGTGCATATAACATCAAACCATAAAACCTGGCTCTGATGCCACTGTTGGGGAACGTAGTAATTTCAAAAAAATTCGTATGCACACGCATGATCATGGTGATGCATAGCAACGAGAGGGAAGAGTGTTGTCTACGTACCAACGCAGACCGACTGCGGAAGCGATCTCACAACGTAGAGGAAGTAGTCGTACGTCTTCTTCCCGATCCGACCGATCCAAGCACCGTTACTCCGGCACCTCCGAGTTCTTAGCACACGTTCAGCTCGATGACGTTCCTCGGGCTCCGATCCAGCAAAGCGTCGAGGAAGAGTTCCGTCAGCACAACGGCGTGGTGACGATCTTGATGTACTACCAACGCAGGGCTTCGCCTAAGCTCTACAACGATATGACCGAGGTGGAATTTGGTGGCAGGGGGCACCGCACACGGCTAAGGAACGATCTCAGGGATCAACTTGTGTGTCTTGGGGTGTCCCCTGCCCCCGTATATAAAGGATGAGAGGGGGAGGGCTGGCCGGCCAAGAGGAGGGAGGCGCAGGAGGAGTCCTACTCCTACCGGGAGTAGGACTCCCCCCTCCAATCCTAGTCCAACTAGGATTCCTTAAAGGGGGGAGAGAGAGAGGGTGGCTGGCCCCTTCTCCTATTCCTAATAGGACTAGGGGGAGGGGGAGGTGCGCAGCCCTTGTGGGCAGCCCTCTCACCTTTCCACTAAGGCCCATGTAGGCCCATTTGGCTCCCGGGGGGTTCCGGTAACCCTCCCGGTAATCCGGTAAAATCCCGATTTCACCCGAAACACTTCCGATGTCCAAACATAGGCTTCCAATATATCAATCTTTATGTCTCGACCATTTCAAGACTCCTCGTCATGTCAGTGATCACATCCGGGACTCCGAACTACCTTCGGTACATCAAAATGCATAAACTCATAATAACTGTCATCGTAACGTTAAGCGTGCGGACCCTACGGTTCGAGAACAATGTAGACATGACCGAGACATGTCTCCGGTCAATAACCAATAGCGGGACCTGGATGCCCATATTGGCTCCTACATATTCTACGAAGATCTTTATCGGTCAGACCGCATACGTTGTTCCCTTTGACATCGGTATGTTACTTGCCCGAGATTCGATCATCGGTATCCAATATCTAGTTCAATCTCGTTACTGGCAAGTCTCTTTACTCGTTCCGTAATACATCATCTCATAACTAACATCTTAGTTATTATGCTTGCAAGGCTTATGTGATGTGTATTACCGAGAGGGCCCAGAGATACCTCTCCGACAATCGGAGTGACAAACCCTAATCTCGAAATACGCCAACCCAACATCCACCATTGGAGACACCTGTAGTACTCCTTTATAATCACCCAGTTACGTTGTGACGTTCGGTAGTACCCAAAGTGTTCCTCCGGTAAACGGGAGTTGCATAATCTCATAGTTATAGGAACATGTATAAGTCACCATGATCTGGGCTCATCATCGCTTCCTCATAGTTCGTAGGTTCATCATGATCTAGTAGCATGACTTCCAGAGAAGGATTACCGTACCACTCTGGCGCGGATCTTACTCTGGTTTACCTACAAGGTTTGGTAGTAACTTGATCTGAAGTTACATGATCATCATCATTAGCTTCCTCACTAATTGGTGTAGGTGTCACAGAAACAGTTTTCTGTGATGTACTACTTTCCAATAATGGAGCAGGTACAGTTACCTCGTCAAGTTCTACTTTCCTCCCACTCACTTCTTTCGAGAGAAACTCCTTCTCCAGAAAGTTTCCGAATTTTAGCAACAAAAGTCTTGCCTTCGGATCTGTGATAGAAGGTGTATCCAATAGTTTCCTTTGGATATCCTATGAAGACGCACTTCTCCGATTTGAGTTTGAGCTTATCAGGATGAAACTTTTTCATATAAGCATCGCAACCCCAAATTTTAAGAAATGACAGCTTAGGTTTCTTGCCAAACCATAGTTCACACGGTGTCGTCTCAACGGATTTAGATGGTGCCCTATTTAACGTGAATGCAGCTGTCTCTAATGCATAACCCCAAAACGATAGTGGTAGATCGGTAAGATACATCATAGATTGCACTATATCCAATAAAGTACGGTTATGACGTTCGGACACACCATTATGCTGTGGTGTTCCATGTGGCATGATTTTGTGAAACTATTCCACATTGTTTTAATTGAAGACCAAACTCGTAACTCAAATATTTGTCTCTGTGATCAGATCGTAGAAACTTTATTTTCTTGTCACGATGATTTTCCATTTCACTCTGAAGTTCTTTGAACTTTTCAAATGTTTCAGACTTATGTTTCATCAAGTAGATATACCCATATCTGCTCAAATCATCTGTGAAGATCAGAAAATAATGATACCCGTCGCGAGCCCCAACACTCATCGGACTGCATACATCAGTAAGTATTATTTCCAATAAGTCAGTTGCTCTCTCCATTGTTTCGGAGAACGGAGTCTTAGTCATCTTGCCCATGAGGCATGGTTCGCAAGCATCAAGTGATTCATAATCAAGTGATTCCAAAAAGCCCATCAGCATGGAGTTTCCTCATGCGCTTTACACCAATATGACCTAAACGGCAGTGCCACAAATAAGTTACACTATCATTATTAACTTCACATCTTTTGGCTTCAATATTATGAATATGTGTATCACTATGATCGAGATCCGACAAACCATTTTCATTGGGTGTACAACCATAGAATGTTTTATTCATGTAAACAAAATAACAATTATTCTCTAACTTAAATGAATAACTGTATTGCAATAAACATGATCATATCATATTCATGCTCAACGCAAACACCAAATAACACTTATCTAGGTTCAATAATAATCTCAAAAGTATAGGGAGTGTGCGATGATGATCATATCATTCTTGGAACTACTTCCAACACACATCGTTATTTCACGCTTAACTAGTCTCTGTTCATTCTGTAACTCCCGTTTCTAGTTACTACTCTGAGCAACTGAACTAGTATCAAATACCGAGGGGTTGCTATAAACACTAAGTACACATCAATGACATGTATATCCAATATACCTTTGTTCACTTTGCCATCCTTCTAACCAAATACTTGGGACAGTTCCGCTTCCAGTGACTAGTCCCTTTGTAGTAAAAGCACTTAGTCTCAGGCTTAGGTCGAGACTTGGGCTTCTTCACTTGAGCAGCAACTTGCTTGCCGTTCTTCTTGAAGTTCCCCTTCTTCCCTTTGCCCTTTTCTTGAAACTAGTGGTCTTGTTAACCATCAACATTTGATGCTTTTCTTGATTTCTACCTTCGTCGATTTCAGCATCATGAAGAGCTTGGGAATCGTTTCCGTTATCCCTTGCATATTATAGTTCATCACGAACTTCTAGCAACTTGGTGATAGTGACTAGAGAACTCTGTCAATCACTATTTTATCTGGAAGATTAACTCCCACTTGATTCAAGCAATTGTAGTACCCAGACAATCTGAGCACATGCTCACTGCTTGAGCTATTCTCCTCCATCTTTTAGCTATAGAACTTGTTGGAGACTTCATATCTCTCAACTCGGGTATTTGCTTGAAATATTAACTTCAACTCCTGGAACATCTCATATGGTCCATGACGTTCAAAACGTCTTTGAAGTCCCGGTTCTAAGCCGTAAAGCATGGTGCACTAAACTATCAAGTAGTCATCATACCGCGCTTTTGTCAAAACGTTCATAACGTCTGCATCTGCTCCTGCAATAGTTCTGTCACCTAGCGATGCATTAAGGACACAATACTTCTGTGCAGCAATGAGGATGATCCTCAGATCACGGATCTAATCCGCATCATTGCTACTAACATCTTTCAACTTAGTTTTTCTCTAGGAACATATCAAAAATAAAACAGGGGAGCTAAACGCGAGCTATTGATCTACAACATAGATATGCTAATACTATCAGGACTAAGTTCATGATAAATTAAAGTTCAATTAATCATAGTACTTAAGAACTCCCACTTAGATAGACATCCCTCTAATCATCTAAGTGATCACGTGATCCAAATCAACTAAACCATAACCGATCATCACGTGAAATGGAGTAGTTTTCAATGGTGAACATCACTATGTTGATCATATCTACTATATGATTCACGCTCGACCTTTCGGCCTCAGTGTTCTGAGGCCATATCTGCATATGCTAGGCTTGTCAAGTTTAACCTGAGTATTCCGTGTGTGCAAAACTGGCTTGCACCCGTTGTAGATGGACGTAGAGCTTATCACACCCGATCATCACGTGGTGTCTGGGCACGACGAACTTTGGCAACGGTGCATACTCAAGGAGAACACTTTTATCTTAAAATTTAGTGAGAGATCATCTTATAATGCTACCGTCAATCAAAGCAAAATAAGATGCATAAAAGATAAACATCACATGCAATCAATATAAGTGATATGATATGGCCATCATCATCTTGTGCTTGTGATCTCCATCTCTGAAGCACCGTCATGATCACCACCGTCGCCGGCGCGACACCTTGATCTCCATCGTAGCATCGTTGTCGTCTCGCCAACTATTGCTGAAAGATCATGGATGTCGCCTAGAGGGGGGGTGAATAGGCATTTTAAAATAATTACGATTTAGGCTTGAACAAATGCGGAATAAACCTAGCGGTTAATTTGTCAAGCACAAAACCTAAAATAACTAGGCTCACCTATCTGCACCAACAACTTATGCTAAGCAAGATAAGCAACTATGTGATAGCAAGATATATGACAAGAAACAATATGGCTATCACAAAGTAAAGTGCATAAGTAAATAGCTCGGGTAAGAGATAACCGAGGCACGCGGAGACGACGATGTATCCCGAAGTTCACACCCTTGCGGATGCTAATCTCCGTTTGGAGCGGTGTGGAGGCACAATGCTCCCCAAGAAGCCACTAGGGCCACCGTAATCTCCTCACGCCCTCGCACAATGCAAGATGTCGTGATTCCACTAAGGGACCCTTGAGGGCGGTCACCGAACCCGTACAAATGGCAACCCTTGGGGGCGGTCACCAAACCCGTACACTTTGGCAACCCTTGGGGGCGGTCACCGGTACCCGTCAAATTGCTCGGGGTGATCTCCACAACCTAATTGGAGACCCCGACGCTTGCCCGGAGCTTTACACCATAATGATTGAGCTCCGAACAACACCAACCGTCTAGGGCGGCAAGGCACCCAAGAGGAACAAGTTCTAGGGTGCCCAAACACCCAAGAGTAATAAGCTTCTCAAACTTCACTTCCACGTATCACCGTGGAGAACTCAAACCGATGCACCAAATGCAATGGCAAGGGCACACGGAGTGACCAAGTCCTTCTCTCTCAAATCCCACCAGAGCAACTAATGCTAGGGAGGAAAATGAGAGGAAGAACAAGAAGGAGAACACCAAGAACTCCAAGATCTAGATCCAAGGGGTTTCCCTCACATAGAGGAGAAAGTGATTGGTGGAAATGTGGATCTAGATCTCCTCTCTCTTTCCCTTCAAAAACTAGCAAGAATCCATGGAGGGATTGAGAGTTAGCAAGCTCAAAGAAGGTCAACAATGGGGGCAAAAACGAGCTCAAGAGATAGGGAACCATTGGGGAAGAAGACCCCCTTAAATAGGTCCCCACGAATTTGCCCGTTATGTACAGAATAACATAGGAGCGGTACAACCTCTGTGAGCACCGGTACAACCGGTAACAGGCAATAAGCGGTACAACTGGCCCAAAACCGCCCAACAACCGCACCACAACAGAGACCAGGCCGGTGGTAGAGCGGTACATGACCGGTACAACCTCCGGACCAATTCTGGAGCGGTACAACCGCTCCAAACACCGGTAGTACCGGTCAAGCGGTACAACCTCTCCATGGGGCGGTACAACCTCTGTGTGTAAAACAGGCAATATCAAAACAGCCACAACTTTCGCATACGAGCTCCGAATTCAACGAAATCAAGTTTGTTGGAAAGCTAACGACAAAGGCTAACACAATCTTAAGAGAAATATCAATAAGAAGCAAATGAGAAAAGGACCATAATAAAATGGTGAGAACCCTTCCTCGGAAAAGATCGGTAAAACCTCCAACACCGAAAACATCATAGAAGATGCATGTGAACTCCGTTTTCGATGAACTCAAGCTTGTCATCAAGATGACCATAAGCTCTAAGACTCACAAATGGAACCAAACAAGAACCAAGAAAGATGATGAAAGGATGCAATGGTTTGAACTCTCGACTAATGATACGATCAAGCTACTCCCTAGAGAGCCCCCCTTGATAGTACGGCAATCGATCCTACAACCCGGTCTCCCAACTACCACTATGAGACCGGTAAAATAGAAAACCTATCAAGGGAAAACCTTTGCCTTGCACACAGTCCACTTGAGCTAGATGATGACGATCTTGACTTCCTCAAGTTGGACCACCTTTCTTGATTGTGTTGGCTCGATGAAGACTAGTTGATTGCTCCCCCATAGTCCACTATGGGTGAGCCACTCTTTGGCACATCTTCACAATTCCATTGACACCACAATGGACGGCAAGCTTCAAGTTTGATTGCTCCCCCATACTCCATTATGGGTGAGCCACTCTTCGAGTTGCTCCACTTGAACTTGCACACTGCAAACTTGATGACGATCACCACTTGATGTCATCCTCCATGGGTTGTATGAGATCTTCCTCTTGACGCAAGACCATGGAAACATACCTGACCCCACAAAGAACTCTCACGTAGACCATGGGTTAGTACACAAAGCGTAATGGACAATGCTTACCATACCATGGGATCACTTGATCCCTCTCGGTACTTCTTCTACGCTTTGTGAGTTGATCGACTTGATTCACTCTTGACTTAGTCTTGATTAACATTGAATCTTTCCAACTCTCTTCATTTTGATGATGTCTTGAAGATAAAGAGTGTATAGGCAGCGGAAAGTGAAGCATGCAACTTGCAAGAATGTAAAGGGAAGGGTTTGGAGAATTCAAATGCAATTGGAGACACGGATGTTTTCCCGTGGTTCGGATAGGTGGTGCTATCCTACATCCACGTTGATGGAGACTTCAACCCACGAAGGGTAACGGTTGCGCGAGTCCACGGAGGGCTCCACCCACGAAGGGTCCACGAAGAAGCAACCTTGTCTATCCCACCATGGCCATCGCCCACGAAGGACTTGCCTCACTAGCGGTAGATCTTCACGAAGTAGGCGATCTCCTTGCCCTTACAAACTCCTTGGTTCAACTCCACAATCTTGTCGGAGGCTCCCAAGTGACACCTAGCCAATCTAGGAGACACCACTCTCCAAGAAGTAACAAATGGTGTGTTGATGATGAACTCCTTGCTCTTGTGCTTCAAATGATAGTCTCCCCAACACTCAACTCTCTCTCATAGGATTTGGATCTGGTGGAAAGAAGGTTTGAGTGGAAAGCAACTTGGGGAAGGCTAGAGATCAAGATTCATATGGTAGGAATGAAGTATCTTGGCCTCAACACATGAGTAGGTAGTTCTTTCTCAGAAATAGAATGCTAGAAGTGTAGGCTTAGTCTGATGGCTCTCTCCACGAATGAAGAGGAGGTGGAGGGGTATATATAGCCTCCACACAAAATCCAACTGTTACACACAATTTACCAATCTCGGTGGGACTGAATCAACAAACTCGGTCGGACCGAAAAGGTAAACCTAGTGACCGTTAGAGATTTTTGGTGGGACCGACTGGATCAACTCGGTGGGACCGATGTGCTAGGGTTAGGGTAAATCCAAAACTCGGTTTGACCGATTACTCAACCTCGGTGGGACCGATTTTGGTAATAGGCGAAACAGAGAGTTGGCCAAGCAAACTCGGTGGGACCGATTGCATATCTCGGTGAAACCGAGAGTATTGCAATAGGTAACAGAGAGTTTGCAAGCCCATCTCGGTGAGACCGAGATCCCATCGGTGAGACCGAACTGATTAGGGTTTGGCAGTGGCTTATGACATATGAAACTCGGTGGCACCGGATAGAAATAATCGGTAGGTCCGAGTTTGGCTTTTAGGTTTAGGTCATATGTGGATATGGGAAAGTAGCTGAGGATTTTGGAGCATATCATTAAGCACTTGAGCAAGAGGCTCATTAAGCAACACCTCATCCCTCCTTGATAGTATTGGCTTTTCCTATGGACTCAATGTGATCTTGGATCACTAAAATATAAAATGAAGAGTCTTGAGCTTTGAGCTTTAGCCAATCCTTTGTCCTTAGCATCTTGGAGAACTTCCCACAGCCTTTAGTTCATGCCACTCCATTGTTGAACTTATCTGAAATATACTAGATAGAAATGTTAGTCCAACAAGAGATATGTTGTCATTAATTACCAAAACCACCTAGGGAGCACTTGTGCTTTCAATCTCCCCCTTTTTGGTAATTGATGGCAACATACATCAAAGCTTTAGATAAGGATACAAAGAACAGCAAGTAAAGCTTTGGAAGGACATGTAACAAACATAGACTCCCCCTACATGTATGCAATCATATGAATATAAAATATAGAAGCATGCGAGAGCATAATCATGACAAAGTAGGCAATGTGTTACATGTATCTTGGCCATATGCATCAAAGCAAAAGATTATTAAGGAAAATACCTTCATGCTCATGAGTCCTTCTTGCAAACAGTATGTACATAAGCAAGAACTCCTCATACTCATGATTTTAATGCATATACTCACCTTGTAGTCTTGAGTTGGCTTAGGATGGAATGAACCTGCACAAACAAAGTTAGATAACACAGGTACCTTCACTAGCCAGAGCAAACAAGAGAAACCACAAGAATACCAAGACTGGGATGACATGTAGAGAGTAAGTACTAGGCACTATATTGGATTCAACATGTCCCCAAGAGTAAAGATATGCAATGAATTTGACTGATTTCTTTCCCTTAGGTGTCTTGCTTCCCCTGAATCTTACATGGGATATTGCGAGAAGATAGGGAACAGAAAATCAGAGCTGAAGGGTACATATGAACATGTCTTTCCCCCTAAAAAGACATGTGACATCTCTCCTCTTGAACATCAAGCATCTGGGATCCTTGAGTATTTTCTCTCCCCCTGGAAATCTCTTTCTCCCCCTTAATACTTTCTCTCTTGTAGGTTTGGTCCTTGAGATTTTTGTTTTCTCCCTTGATGTGATCTCTCTCTCCTACAAGCTTTGATGTGATCTCTCTCTCCTACAAGCTTTGATGTGATCTCTCTCTCCCCCTTTGACATCAATTTCCAAGAAGGGCTTTCTGGAATCCGTCGTATAGGTTTGGTCCTTGAGACTCAGCACAAAGCAATGGATAAAACTGCGATGCTTGGAGAGGACAAGATTCATTGAGTAGAGCTGGATTAAAAAAAGAACAAGGGGCAAGCTGTTTTTCCTGTTGCAAAGTCGGTGGCACCGAGTGGCATGTTTCGGTGGTACCGAAAAGATTCGGTTGGACCAAAGATTACAAGTCGGTGAAACCGAGTTTACACAGAGAAAAACACTTGTCACCTCAGCTCACTAGACATGTAGGATCTCACAAAGATTTGCAAGGAATTAAATGCAGAAAATGCAGAACAAAAACAAAAAGGAGAAGAGAAGAAGCTGAAGGATCTAGATGAAGTTGAAGAAGAGAAAGAAAATAAACACGCATGAGACAAATGTAATAACAAAAAAGGAACACAAGAGAACTTCATCTAGAGTTGGGCGGTGACATAGTCACCTATGTTAGAGTATATTGACCTGGGAGTCAAGTGAGAATGCTTGATCATAGGTCATACTCATCGTTTAAGCTCAAAATGGGGTTACCATTTTGCGTTTAAGCATCTTGATGTATTCACATCTTGTTGAGTTGCTTTGACTCATGTCTTGGAGTAAAGCTTCTCTAAGATGGAATAACATACCTTGGGTGGTGGTGTGGTTCTTGCTCATGTAGTTGAACTTGTGTGGGTGCTCAAGGTTGATGTAGCTCATCAAGAGTTGGGAGCACCACTTGGAGTTTGAGTTCATCTACCTACATGGGTTAGTTCTTGCAAGGAAGAGCACTTGTGTATCCAAAAATGACAATCATAAAGCTCAACATAGAATTTGTCAAAGGATATGTTTGAATGGTTTTGTGCTTCCTTGTCTTCAACCACCATCGTGTAGAGACTTGGTGATGTAGAGATTGCTCAAGATGTGAGTGAGTCGCAATCTCATGGAATTAGATTCAACCAAGCACCTGCATGGGTTAGACAACATGCAAGATACAAATATATATCCAAGATATAAGATAGTCATCATAAGAGATATATCATGGATTAGTCATAAGCTCATGTCTTGCATGTATCCAATGGAGTTTCTACTCCAAGTTCGAAGCATCAATAATGTTCAATTCACCTCTCAACCTGCAAAACACTTTCTCATCAAGTGGCTTAGTAAATATATCCACTAATTGCTTATCGGTGCGAACATGCTTAAGATTAATGTCACCCTTGGCAACATGGTCTCGAATGAAATGATGACGAACTTCAATATGCTTAGTTCGAGAATGTTGTACAGGATTATGACCAATTTTGATAGCACTTTCATTCTCACAAAGCAGTGGAACATGTTTCACATAGATCCCATAATATTTAAGAGTTTGGGTCATCCAAAGTAATTGAGCACAACATGAACCAGCGGCAATGTATTCCGCTTCGGCGGTGGATAAGGACACCGAGTTTTGTTTCTTGGAAGACCAAGACACAAGAGATCTACCAAGAAATTGACAAGTACCTGAAGTGGACTTTCTATCAACCTTGTCTCCGGCATAATCCGAGTCGGAATAGCTAACAAGATCAAAAGAAGACCTCTTAGGATACCAAATGCCAAAGTTTGGTGTATGAATTAAGTATCTAACTATCCTTTTTACGGCCTTAAGATGACATTCTTCAGGAGCAGCTTGATATCGTGCACACATGCACACACTTAGCATAATATCGGGACGTGAAGCACATAGGTATAACAATGAACCAATCATAGAGCGATAAACCTTTTGATCAACCGGTTCACCATCTTTGGTCAAATCATTATGTCCACTAGTAGGCATGGGTGTAGACATACCTTTGCATTCTTGCATATTGAACTTCTTGAATAAGTCCTTGGTGTACTTCGTTTGAGAGAAAAATGTACCTTCCTTAGTTTGCTTGATTTGCAAACCGAGAAAGAATTTGAGTTCACTCATCATAGACATCTCAAACTTCTCTGACATTAGCTTTCCAAACTTTTCACTAAAGAGAGGGTTAGTTGAACCAAATATGATATCATCAACATAAATTTGGCACACAAATAGTTCTCCATTAACCCTTTTAGTAAAAAGAGTAGAATCAATTTTACCAATTTCAAAACCACTTGCAATAAGGAACTTGGTCAAGCATTTATACCAAGCTCTAGGAGCTTGTTTAAGACCATAAAGAGCTTTGTGAAGTTTGTAAACATGATTTGGTTTCTTAGGATTGATAAAGCCGGGAGGTTGTTTGACATAAACTTCCTCCTCTATTCACCATTTAGAAAAAGCACTTTTAATGTCCATTTGGTACAAGGTGATGTTATGGTGATTAGCATAAGCAAGTAAGATGCGAATGGACTCAAATCTAGCAACGGGAGCATATGTCTCACCATAGTCCATACCTTCGACTTGTGTGTACCCTTGGGCGACGAGACGTGCTTTGTTGTGAACCACTTGTCCATCTTCATCTTGCTTGTTGCGAAACACCCATTTGGTACCAATGATGTTGTGGTTGTCGTCGGGCTTCTCAACCAATGTCCAAACTTGGTTTCTCTCAAAGTTGTGTAGCTCTTCATGCATAGCGTTTATCCAATCCGGATCTTCCAATGCTTCTTCAATCTTCATAGGTTCAATGCTAGAGATGAATGAATAGTTTTCACAAAAGTTAGCTAAACGAGTTTTTGAGCGAGTGATTCTCCCGGTTTGTATATCATTGAAGATTTTCTCGATGGGATGATCTTTGGCGATTCTTGTTCGAACTCGTGAGAGCTTTTGCTTGGGTCTTCGTTGAACATCTTGTTCTTCTTCTTGGCCTTCTTCATTGTTGACGTTGTCGTTTACTTGTCGTGGTGGAGAAGGAGGTTGTTGATGTTCGTCTTGATGCATTTCCTTGTCTTCTTCATCTTGGTGTGTCCCACTTGTGGATGCTTCCGTGTCGATTCTTGGCTCACCTTGTTGTGAAGTAGAAGCTTCCACTTGGACGGATGAAGTACTCTCCTTCACCTCCGTTGGACGAATTTTGCCAATGGACAAGTCTTGGATTGCTTCTGAAGGGTCTTTGTCTCCTACATCAATTGGCAGTTGCTCTACTTGCGAGCCATTAGATTCATCAAACTTCACATCTACCTTCTCTTCTGCCTTTCGGGTGAAATTGTTGTAGACACGATAAGTGTGAGAGTTTGATCCATAACCAAGTAGGAAACCTTCATGAGATTTAGGAGCAAACTTTGAACGACGATGCTTATCAAGAATGTAGCACTTTGAGCCGAATACTCGAAAGTATCCAACTTGGGGTTTGTTACCGGTGAGGAGCTTGTATGACGTCTTGCCGAGTAGCTTGTGAAGATACAAGCGATTTGTTGCGTGACAAGCTGTCTCAACCGCTTCTGCCCAAAAGTGCTTCGGCGTCTTGTATTCATCAAGCATCGTTCTTGCCATTTCGATGAGCGTCCGGTTCTTCCTCTCAACAACTCCATTTTGTTGAGGTGTGTACGTAGCCGAGAACTCGTGTGAAATCCCTTCTTCGTCAAGAAAGGTGTCCACATTTGCGTTCTTGAACTCCGTTCCGTTGTCACTCCGAACCTTCTTGATCTTCACGTCAAACTGATTTTGGGCCTTCCTAGCGAAGTTTTTGAAGATCTTCTGGACCTGCGACTTGTCATTAAGAAAGAACACCCACGTAAATCTTGAAAAATCATCAACTATAACTAGACCAAAAGAATTTCCACCGAGACTCTTGTAGGCGTTGGGACCAAAGAGATCCATATGAAGTAGCTCGAGTGGCCTCCTTGTGGTCATGATGTTCTTCACGGGATGCCTTCCTCCAACCTGTTTACCTGCTTGACAAGCACTACAAAGTCTATCCTTATCAAATATGACATCGTTAACTCCAAGGATATGATTTCCTTTAATAAGCTTGTCAAGGTTTCTCATGCCAACGTGACCTAGTCGTCTATGCCACAACCAACCTTTTGAGGATTTAGCAATAAAGCAAGTTTTAGGTTGTGCCTTTTTAGAGAAATCGACAATGTAAAGATCACCTCTACGTATACCGGTAAAGACCATTTTATGATTGTCTCGACAAAACACTTGGCAATCTACCTCAGTAAATAGGACATTCAAACCGAAATCAGCAAGTCTAGATACTGAAAGTAAGTTGTAGCCGAGAGATTCAATGAGCATGACATTTTGAATGGAACTATCATGTGAGATGGCCACCTTACCAAGGCCAACCACTTTACCCTTTGAATTATCACCAAAAGTGACATATTTTCGAGGGTCGTCATTTTCAGCAAGCTCACGAAACATCTCTTCATCTCCGGTCATATGATCAGTACATCCACTATCAAGAACCCATTCCTTTCCTCCTGATTCATATCCTCGAAGATTTGCCGTAAGACCAAAATGTCTCATTGCGTCATCAAGATCGAAGTCACTATCATCATCATTATCATAGTATCCATGTTCACCATGATCTTGTGACTCATCATTTCCTAGAGAGGGTAATTCATTAGACAAATGATCATCAAAGTGGTCACTTTTATGAATTCTTATAGCTTCGGATATAATATCACTAATGATTCCACCATCTCCTTTAGCATGCTTGAGATTGGTAAGCTCAAATAGACAATCACCAAAACTAGGATCACTAGAGTTCATCTTACTCAAGGCAATAGATTTATGGAGAATTTCATCCAAATTTTTCAAGGAATGATCGGGAAATCGTTCCTCAAGAAATTTCCATATAGTAGAGGCACAATTAAGAGTAGGCAAACTAGCAATCAAATTTTTGGGCAATCCTCTAATGATGAGCTCGATAGTTCTAAGATTGCGAATCATGTCAATATCTTCATCTAGGGTAGGATGCAAGGGATCAATATGAGGTGCACAAGGGTTAGCAATATACTTATTCAAATGATAGTGGTTGAAGATTATAAGCATCTCATTTTTCCACTCATGAAAATATTCTCCATCAAGAATAGGCACTCTATGTCTAAGACTCCCTAAAGTAGACACATCCATCTTCCTCCAATGGTGATTAAACCAAGGCAATGGAGACCAAAGCTCTGATACCACTTGTAGGACCTTGAAGTAGATGTGTCTAGAGGGGGGTGATTAGACACTTAATGCTAAAGTTGCAATTTTTAAGCTTTTTCGGTTTAAGTGGAGTTTAGGCATAATTTCAATCATCCACAATACATATCAAGCAAGTATGCAAACAGTGTATAGGCAGCGGAAAGTGAAGCATGCAACTTGCAAGAATGTAAAGGGAAGGGTTTGGAGAATTCAAACGCAATTGGAGACACGGATGTTTTCCCGTGGTTCGGATAGGTGGTGCTATCCTACATCCACGTTGATGGAGACTTCAACCCATGAAGGGTAACGGTTGCGCGAGTCCACGGAGGGCTCCACCCACGAAGGGTCCACGAAGAAGCAACCTTGTCTATCCCACCATGGCCATCGCCCACGAAGGACTTGCCTCACTAGCGATAGATCTTCACGAAGTAGGCGATCTCCTTGCCCTTACAAACTCCTTGGTTCAACTCCACAATCTTGTCGGAGGCTCCCAAGTGACACCTAGCCAATCTAGGAGACACCACTCTCCAAGAAGTAACAAATGGTGTGTTGATGATGAACTCCTTGCTCTTGTGCTTCAAATGATAGTCTCCCCAACACTCAACTCTCTCTCATAGGATTTGGATCTGGTGGAAAGAAGGTTTGAGTGGAAAGCAACTTGGGGAAGGCTAGAGATCAAGATTCATATGGTAGGAATGAAGTATCTTGGCCTCAACACATGAGTAGGTAGTTCTTTCTCAGAAATAGAATGCTAGAAGTGTAGGCTTAGTCTGATGGCTCTCTCCACGAATGAAGAGGAGGTGGAGGGGTATATATAGCCTCCACACAAAATCCAACCGTTACACACAATTTACCAATCTCGTTGGGACCGAATCAACAAACTCGGTCGGACCAAAAAGGTAAACCTAGTGACCGTTAGAGATTTTCGGTGGGACCGACTGGATCAACTCGGTGGGACCGATGTGCTAGGGTTAGGGTAAATCCAAAACTCGGTTTGACCGATTACTCAACCTCGGTGGGACCGATTTTGGTAATAGGCGAAACAGAGAGTTGGCCAAGCAAACTCGATGGGACCGATTGCATATCTCGGTGAAACCGAGAGTATTGCAATAGGTAACAGAGAGTTTGCAAGCCCATCTCGGTGAGACCGAGATCCCATCGGTGAGACCGAACTGATTAGGGTTTGGCAGTGGCTTATGACATATGAAACTCGGTGGCGCCGGATAGAAATAATCGGTAGGTCCGAGTTTGGCTTTTAGGTTTAGGTCATATGTGGATATGGGAAAGTAGCTGAGGATTTTGGAGCATATCATTAAGCACTTGAGCAAGAGGCTCATTAAGCAACACCTCATCCCTCCTTGATAGTATTGGCTTTTCCTATGGACTCAATGTGATCTTGGATCACTAAAATATAAAATGAAGAGTCTTGAGCTTTGAGCTTTAGCCAATCCTTTGTCCTTAGCATCTTGGAGAACTTCCCACAGCCTTTAGTTCATGCCACTCCATTGTTGAACTTATCTGAAATATACTAGATAGAAACGTTAGTCCAACAAGAGATATGTTGTCATTAATTACCAAAACCACCTAGGGAGCACTTGTGCTTTCACATATAGGAAACTAAGCCTTGTACATGTAACAAACACATGGTTGAGCAACAAGTAAGAGAGGCAACTTAAGAGTGGGCTCAACCAAAAAGATGTGTGTGAGTCATGCACTTGAGAAGACTAATGTACAGAGGAGCATTAAGCAACAATAAAGTCTTCAAAGAATGAGGCACACGGTGCAAGGCCTATCATTCCCACACACAACTAGCAAATGGGTTCACAAGCTTACTAATACGCATATAGAGAACCTATGCTTGTGACAACCCGCGGTGAAGATAGAAGATGAAAGGTGCATCAAGACGAGGGATGCCAATTAAGATGGCAAAAACCTCGTAAAGATAAGCATGAGGAAAATAATATTCACCACACAAGAGCGCATCAAGATGCAACGATAAAAGACATGCACTCAAGGCAAAAGCTTTCACGAAGCCACCAAAGAAATAACATAAGAAAGACAAGGTGGACGTGAAAGAAAGGATATCATCTAGAGATGTAATTTCTCTCAAGTGTATATGGTTCTAGGTAGACTAGATCATGATGATATATATCTACAAAGAAGGATGTAGACCCGAAATAGTTGCAACACGAAGGAACAAGATATCCAAAAGGAAGTCATACATATACCAATAAGATATTTGCTTGGAAGCATAGCACATGGCTAGATATGGTCTTATAGTATATAAATGAATTCCTACCACACACCCATCAAAGACATCACAACTAGCAACAAGACATCATTGTTGTGATGCTTTGAGAAAGGAAACAAGTATCACAAGAATGAATGAATAACATGCCATGATACAACCTACACAAGGTTGATGCAAGAAATGTGTGCATGAAGAATATGAAGATACTTGTTACCGAGTTAACATTGGAAGGATGTAGTAGATACCAATTGAAGGTAGATAGTAGTTCATTGGTCATCCTAGCTCGACTCCAATAAGCACATGATGACAACACCTACCTTGTGAGTGAGCCGAGCATCCAATGTATCTCCAATTGTTCCTAGAACAACAACACAAACAAAATGGTACCCAAACTCATTGGGACCAAAGAGTTAGAAACACCAACAATACATAGGACAAACTCCACATAAATATGCGCACATAGAAAAGGAAATGAAATTCATGAACATCTCATCCAATTTGAGACTTGGTGGAGTTTCCCCTATATATTGGGTCAAAGAAAGAAATCATGCCAAAGATACTACACGAAGTTAATATGCATGCTCAAGACTTTCAAGAACCGATACCAAATGACAAAGAAATACCAAGTGAAGAAAAGATACCAAATGAATAAATCATCACTTGGAGGATATCAATAAAAGATACATCAAGGAATAAGACATCCATTGATACCCACTAAATAAAGGATATCAAACCCCCAAAAGAGAGGATGGTTCCAAACAAACCAAGCTCTCTACAAAGTTTCATGATGGCACAAAGTACCCAAAAGAAACGACTTGCCTTCCACCGACACACACTTGATAAGGATCACAAGAAGAGTGTTTTATAGAAAATATGATAGCTACCCTAAGACTAGTGCATTATAGAGAAATTGCATTTGAATACAAAATGCACAAGGTGGGATCACCACTTTCACTATATCTAGAAAACACTAGACAAGATCAAGAAATAAACAAGATCCACAAGTGGTATGGAAGACAAAGGGAGTTGATACTATCATTGGCAAGAGAAAGGGCAAATAAAAAGCAAAGGCCAATGTAAAGATGATCAATAAATTCTACCACAAAAGTGAGTACCAATTGTCAAAAGACAAGAAGTAAACGGAAATAATTCCCGGTGGTAGATAGCAAGGATATCCGACATCATCTTCACACCAAACAAAAAGCAAATTGCAACTTGTAGAGCTAACATGCCACCTAGGAACAAGATAATTAACAATATCAACTCTAGGTGACAATATCTCAAATGTACACATTTTCTAGACTAGTAATATACACATAGCACATTACTCCCCCATAATGTGATACCAATTAAAGATAGACAAGAGGCAATTAAAGGATCCAACAAGAGATAATTAATGGACTATTTAGAATTTGAATTTCTCATGAGAAGACATACCACATAGTGACTAGATAATCTTGAAATATCAATACTAGATGGTATTACTCATGTACACACATTTATAGGATTGTGAGGTGCACAAAGCACATCACTCACCCATAATGGGATATTCCATTAATCTCTCACAATAGCCTACTAAGAAATAAACAAGATGCAAAAAGGCTCAACACACAACACACACGTACATGATGTGCAAACCAACATACACATACTTGATTTATCAAGATAAGCAAATTGGAAGCACAACATATACAAGCACATGCAAGGTACAAAACCACAACATGCAAGGGGGCAAGTAACTTTCAATGTAAGCAATTTAAGTACAAGTTACCGCAAGGAGGCACATTGGATATAAGATATAAACGTAATGATTTAATTGACTTGGCTTGAGACAATAAGAATGATGAAGTCCCCTTAATTCTTCATAATGTAGCCAAGTCTCCAATGACCTCCAACAACACCTATTGATCAAGTATGAGCTAGTTGGTCCCCAACCAAGTTGGGTCCTAAGAGGTTAGTCAAAATAGGCTTGGCTACCCAAATGTTTCTTTTGTTGACACCACTTTGAGCACCAACAAATTTGGCAAACACATTGCCAACCTTATCCTTCCCAAGAGAATAGATATCATCAATTAGAATAGGGTTGAATAAGGTACCATTTGTGCATGAAGAAGTAACGTGACCTTTTTCACGACATAGATAGCGACGTCTACTCTTTACTTTCTTCTCACTTGATTTCTCAACTTGAGAAGCATTTGCTTGAGTTTTCTTGGGAAGAGGCCTTTCTTCAACTTGAAGTTGAGAATGAGAGTGTACTTGTGGCCGCTTCCCTTGTTGCTTGTCACTAATGGGCTTCTTCTTCAATGGGCAAGATCTAACATGATGCCCTTCTGCTTTGCACTTGAAGCAAACAGTCTTGGCCGAATTCTTGACTTGTTCTTGGCCCTTCTTTTTGTTCACCTTGGGCTTCTTCTTCTTATTGGAGTTGAATCCAAGTCCACCTTTGTCATTGGGGGATTTTTGCACACTCAAGATATTGTTGAGTGTGGATTTCCCTTCATGACTCTTTTCCAAGTCTTTCTTCAAAGAAGTGACTTGGGCCTTGAGCTCTTTGATTTTCTCTACATGGTTAGTCTCAACACAAGTAATAGAGGAAGTATAAGCTTCATCGTTAGAGCAACAAGGCAAGGAAAGCAATTCATCACAAGATGTACCAATATTGTGAGTAGATGAATTACAAGGACTAGCACATGGCAATATAGCATTTTGACTAGAATTAGTGCTAGTATCCACATGAGGCTCACTAGATGTTACCTTAGAAATCATGGCCTCATGAGATATCTTTAGCTCATTATGGGATACTAGAATATCATCATGAGAGCTTGAGAGCTTTTCATGGTTTTCTTCCAATTTCCCATAATTGCTAGATAGCAACTCAAGTTGAGCCCGAAGCTCAAAATTCTCCTTCAATATGGATGCTTCACAAGAGATAGAGTTAGTAGCACAAGCATCATCATTAGCAACAAGAGGAGAAGACAACTTGGCAAGCTCTTTTGAATATGAAGCTTTAAGTTGAGCATGAGACTCGGTGAGTTTGATGAGCTCACTCTTAATGACCCTTGAGCCATTTTCGAGGTGCTCAAAGTCCTCAAGGAGTTTAGCATGCACAACTTCAAGCTCCTCATTTTTAGTTTCAAAATCATTGGCCACCTCAAGAGCTCTATCACGAGATTCCCTCACTCTAGATAATTCTAGAGCAAAAGTCTCCTCAAGAGATTCCTTGGTGGTTTGTTCAAGTTCAAGAGCTTGAGAGAGGTCTGCAATCTCATTAGCGTAATCACGCTCATGACCTTCCATTTTCTCAATGGTGACCTCATGCTCCTCGAGATGAGATTCCAACTCCTCAATATATTTCTTGCCCTCAATGGCAATGGACATAATTTCCATGAAGTTGGAATGAGCAATTTTATTTCTATGAAGAGCTTTAAAAACCATTTCCCCTTTAATTTTTAAGGAGGCAACATTATCATTCTCTTCATCATAATCAACATCATCATCATTCTTGACATCATCAATATCATCACAAGATATATTGGGATTCAAAGTGGGAGATACCTTTGAAGCCTTAGCCATAAGGCAAAAAGCGGTCGATGATGATGTAGGATCTCTTGAAGCACCATTTAAGACCACATCTTGTTCCATGGAGTGTTGGGTTTCCTCTACATTGTTAGCATAACAACTCGAGGAAATAGATACATTTTTACCATGGCAACAAGGCACAGCAAGCATATCATCATGAGATTTAGTCAAGAAATTTCTACATGATATGCAAGGACTATCAACACAAGCATGTGAGACATTTGGAGTGCTCGAAGTGCTAAAGTCCAAAGATGGAGCATTGCAACACGATAGTGAAGAAGAGTCATCAACGATAAGCACACTATCATCATTGCAATGACCAACACTACTCACGATAGCATTACCTTGTGGCAATCCACATGTAGGCAAAGTAGAAGAAGTTGAGAAGGCAACACGGCCGGTTGTGGAGGGAGAACAATCATCCCCACAAAACTTGGACACGCCATATTTATCTTGAAGCTTTGTCCACAACTCATGAGCATCCCGGAACGGCATGAGTTGAAATATAACTACATTGCACAAAGCATCGAAAAGCACATTAGAAGCTTGAGCATCGAGATAAGAGTTTTTCTCATCCTCTAAAGATAATATTTGGGGATCCTTTGGAGGAGAAAAACCCATATCTACAATTCACTCTAAATTTGGGTCCATGACCCTAAAGAGATTAAGCATGCGAATTACCCAAACATCAAAATTTGTGCCATCGAAACTAAGAGTGTCAGAGAATCCTAATCCCCTAGTCGACATCTTTACTCTCTAGGCAGCAAAGCCTAATAAAGAGAGACGAGGCTCTGATACCAATTGAAAGATCGTGGATGTCACCTAGAGGGGGTGAATAGGCGTTTTAAAATAATTATGATTTAGGCTTGAACAAATGCGGAATAAACCTAGCGGTTAATTTGTCAAGCACAAAACCTAAAACAACTAGGCTCACCTATGTGCACCAAAAACTTATGCTAAGCAAGATAAGCAACTATGTGATAGCAAGATATATGACAAGAAACAATATGGCTATCACAAAATAAAGTGCATAAGTAAATAGCTCGGGTAAGAGATAACCGAGGCACGCAGAGACAACGATGTATCCCGAAGTTCACACCCTTGCGGATGCTAATCTCCGTTTAGAGCGGTGTCGAGGCACAATGCTCCCCAAGAAGCCACTAGGGCCACCGTAATCTCCTCACGCCCCCACACAATGCAAGATGCCGTGATTCCTCTAAGGGACCCTTGAGGGCGGTCACCGAACCCGTACAAATGGCAACCCTTGGGGGCGGTCACCGAACCCGTACACTTTGGCAACCCTTGGGGGCGATCACCGGTACCCGTCAAATTGCTCGGGGCGATCTCCACAACCTAATTGGAGACCCCGACACTTGCCCGGAGCTTTACACCACAATGATTGAGCTCCGAACAACACCAACCGTCTAGGGCGGCAAGGCACCCAAGAGGAACAAGCTCTAGGGTGCCCAAACACCCAAGAGTAATAAGCTTCTCAAACTTCACTTCCACGTATCACCGTGGAGAACTCAAACCGATGCACCAAATGCAATGGCAAGGGCACATGGAGTGACCAAGTCCTTCTCTCTCAAATCCCACCGGAGCAACTAATGCTAGGGAGGAAAATGAGAGGAAGAACAAGAAGGAGAACACCAAGAACTCCGAGATCTAGATCCAAGGGGTTCCCCTCACATAGAGGAGAAAGTGATTGGTGGAAATGTGGATCTAGATCTCCTCTCTCTTTCCCTTCAAAAACTAGCAAGAATCCATGGAGGGATTGGGAGTTAGCAAGCTCAAAGAAGGTCAACAATGGGGGCAAAAACGAGCTCAAGAGATAGGGAACCATTGGGGAAGAAGACCCCCTTAAATAGGTCCCCACGAATCTGCCCGTTATGTACAGAATAACATAGGAGCGGTACAACCTCCGTGAGTACCGGTACAACCGGTAACAGGCAATAAGCGGTACAACCGGCCCACAACCGCGCAACAACCGCACCACAACAGAGACCAGTCCGGTGGTAGAGCGGTACATGACCGGTACAACCGCCGGACCAATTCTGGAGCGGTACAACCGCTCCAAACACCGGTTGTACCGGTCAAGCGGTACAACCTCTCCATGGGGCGGTACAACCTCTCTGTGTAAAACAGGCAATATCAAAACAGCCACAACTTTCGCATACGAGCTCTGAATTCAACGAAACCAAGTTCGTTGGAAAGCTAATGACAAGGGCTAACACAATCTTGAGAGAAATATCAATAAGAAGCAAATGAGAAAAGGACCATAATAAAATGGTGAGAACCCTTCCTCGGAAAAGACCGGTAAAACCTCCAACACCGAAAACATCATAGAAGATGCATGTGAACTCCGTTTTCGATGAACTCAAGCTTGTCATCAAGATGACCATAAGCTCTAAGACTCACAAATGGAACCAAATAAGAACCAAGAAAGATGATGCAAAGATGCAATGGTTTGAGCTCTCGACTAATGATACGGTCAAGCTACTCCCTAGAGAGCCCCCCTTGATAGTACGGCAATCGATCCTACAACCCGGTCTCCCAACTACCACAATGAGACCGGTAAAATAGAAAACCTATCAAGGGCAAACCTTTGCCTTGCACATAGTCCACTTGAGCTAGATGATGACAATCTTGACTTCCTCAAGGTTGACCACCTTTATTGATTGTGTTGGCTCGATGAAGACTAGTTGATTGCTCCCCCATACTCCACTATGGGTGAGCCACTCTTTGGCACATCTTAACAATTCCATTGACACCACAATGGACGGCAAGCTTCAAGCTTGATTGCTTGTAACACCCCGAATATGACTTTCCCTATTTGTACTCCAACTCTTGTCGTTTCCGGCGTTAAGTTATTTTATTTTCTCGGGTTCGGGTATTTGTCTCCGTGTGTTGTTATCATTGTCATGCATCTCATATCATGTCATCATGTGCATTGCATTTGCATGCGTGTTCATCTCATGCATTCGAGCATTTTTCCCGTTGTCCGTTTTGCATTCCGGCGCTTCGTTCTCCTCCGGTGGCCATTTCTACCTTTCTTTCGTGTGTGGGGATTAAACATTTCCGTATTGGACCGAGACTGGCCAAGCGGCCTTGGTTTACTACCGGTAGACCGCCTGTCAAGTTTTGTATCATTTGGACTTCGTTTGATACTCCAACGGTTAACCGAGGGACCGAAAAGGCCTCGTGTGTGTTGCAGCCCAACACCCTTCCAATTTGGCCCAAAACCCACCTAAATCTGCTCCATCATCTAGAGCGTTCGATCACGATCGCATGGCCGAAAACCGCACCTCATTTGGACTCTCCTAGCTCCCTCTATGCCTATATAAAGGCCTCTCCCTGAAATTCCGGATCCCCCTCGTCCAAAACCCTAAAATTCGTCTCCGCGCCCCGCCGCCTCCGCCGCGAGCTCCGCCGCCCCACCATCGCCGCCCCGCTGCCGCAGTTCACTGGCAACCGCGGCCACCATTGCACCCCGGGCCCGCGCCCCTCGCCGCCCCTCGGGTCCCGCGCCCGGCCGCGCCACCCTGGATCCCCTCTCTGGCGAGTACCTCCTCGCCGGATCTCCTCTCCGGCGAGCTCTCCTTGCGACTCCGGCGAGAGTCCGGGAGACCTCGGATTGCGTGCCCCCGATCCAGATCTGGAAATATTAGGGTTGACCCCGTTTTTTTCGTAAGTCCCTAATCCATGTGCTCATGTTCGTCATGCTATATCTCCGCATCCGTAACTCCATTTTTGGCATATAGCATATCAAATTGTTCGCCTCAGAGAGTACATCATTTCATTCCATGGCATCATTTTAATTTGAGTTCATCTTGATGCCCGAACTGCTGTTAGAAGAGGGCTACTTGAGATAATTGTCAGATCTGCTACTCCATTTAGACTTTTGTCATTTTTGCCATGATTATTGTGTGCATGATATGCCCTGATGCTCTACATATGTTTTGTTAAGGGTTTTGTCATCTTTCCAGAGGTGCAACCCATGTATTTTTGTGATGTGTGCGGTGACTAGCACAAGCTTGCCAAGTGAGGCACTTGGTAATTCTGATTTCAGGGACTTAGCCTTTTCACTAAGTCCTTGAGCTGTTTATCTCATGATGCCATATGTTCATGTTGTTTCCGAGTGATCCGTGCCTCTTTTGAGGATAATCAGTAAGGATGTTTTGATAATCTTGTAGTGCTCTATTCATCCATGTCTTTGTTTGCAATTATGGAGCACCCTAGCTTGAGTCAGTCGAGCTCTACTTTTGCTACTTTATGAATCTGGGCAGATTGTCAACTTGTTTGCAATTTTGCCGATGATGTTGTAGTTGATCCGTGCATGCTATGCTATTGTTCTTGCCATGTCTTGCTTGCATTTTCTGTGTTCTTGATAGATGCATGCTTAGCTTTTCATGACTTGCACCGTAGTGAGTGCATCGATCTCGTAAACATGCCTACTTGAGTTATGTTTCAGCATGTGCCAGTTTTCACTAAGTCTGAAAAACTGATTATGCTTTTGCTATGTTCACGTGCTTGCTAATATGTTTTCTGATCCCTTTTGGCTCAAGGTCACTAAGGGACTTTTGTTAAGATTTTTGAGTAGCTCCATGTCATGTCTTACTTTGCCATGTCCAGGTCTTGTAGCATGTAGTTTTGTTGCTCTAAAGAGTGCTACCTGATCTGAAATTTCAGACAAGTGTTAATTTCACTAAGTCTGAGATCTGTTTACCATATGCATTTTTGCCATGCTTGTTTGAACCTGTTAATGGATGAATAGGCCGTAGCTCAATGCTAGACTTTTGTTAAGCATCTTGAATGCATCCCTGCCATGTATTTTGATGCCATGCTTGGGTGTTGTAGCATGTTCATCTCATTGCATTTAGATGACTACTTGCTGTAAATCTCAGACCGGTGTCACATTTGAATCGCTTGCCATTTCCAAACCGTAACTCCGATTCCGGCGTTCTTTATATAATTTTCAAGCGATTTCATCTCATCTTTCTAGTGGGACACTTGGATTCCCAAGTTGAGGCCAGGTTCATGCATTACTTGTCACATCTTGCATATGCATCCCGCATAGCATATCATCATTGCACCATATTGTTTGATCCTTGCACGTGGTTGATTGTGTCCTTGTTGCTTGTTTGTCTTGTTTGGGTAGAGCCGGGAGACGAGTTCGCTAACGAGGAGCCCGTTGAGTTTGCTTTCGAGGATCCAGTCAACTCTGACAACTTTGCATGCAAGATGATCATACCCTCGAAATCACTACTATCTTTGCTATGCTAGTTTGCTCGCTCTTTTGCTATGCCAATGCTACGATGCCTACCATTTGCTTTCAAGCCTCCCAAATTGCCATGTCAAACCTCTAACCCACCATGTCCTAGCAAACCGTTGATTGGCTATGTTACCGCTTTGCTCAGCCCCTCTTATAGCGTTGCTAGTTGCAGGTGAAGATTGGAGACCGTTCCTTGTTGGAACATTTATTTACTTGTTGGGATATCATTATATTGCCATGTTATCTTAATGCATCTATATACTTGGTAAAGGGTGGAAGGCTCGGCCTCTCGCCTAGTGTTTTGCTCCACTCTTGCCGCCCTAGTTTCTGTCATATCAGTGTTATGTTCCCGGATTTTGCGTTCCTTACGCGGTTGGGTTATAATGGGAACCCCTTGATAGTTTGCCTTGATTAAAGATTTTCCAGCAATGCCCAACCTTGGTTTTACCATTTGCCACCTAGCCTCTTTTTCCCTTGGGTTTCCGGAGCCCGAGGGTCATCTTATTTAAACCCCCCCCCCCCCGGGCCAGTGCTCCTCTGAGTGTTGGTCCGAACTAGAGTCATATGCAGCGCCCCCTCGGGGAAACTCGAGGTTTGGTTTTAGTTGTACGGAGAGCTCATATGAGTGTGCCCTGAGAACGAGATATGTGCAGCTCCTATCGGGATTTGTCGGCACATTCGGGCGGTGTTGCTGGTCTTGCTTTAACCTGTCGAAGTGTCTTGAAGAACCGAGGTACCGAGTCTGATCGGAACGTCTTGGGAGGAGGTCTATTCCTTCGTTGACCGTGAGAGCTTGTCATGGGCTGAGTTGGGACTCCCTGCAGGGATTTGAACTTTCGAAAGCCGTGCCCACGGTTATGGGCAGATGGGAATTTGTTAATGTCCGGTTGTAGATAACTTGAACCTTAATCTAATTAAAATGAATCAACCGAGTGTGTTGCCGTGATGGCCTCTTCTCGGCGGAGTCCGGGAAGTGGACACGGTGTTGGAGTAATGTTTGCGCAGGTTGTCCTCTAGTTTCTCGCTCGCGCTTTGCCTCCTCTTCTCGCGCTCTTTTGCGAATAGGTTAGCCACCTCATATGCTAGTCGCTTGCTGCAGCTCCAAATATACTTACCTTACCCTACCTATTAAGCTTAAATAGTCTTGATCGCGAGGGTGCGTGATTGCCGAGTCCCTGTGGCTCACAGATTACTATTACACCAGATGCAGGTCCAGATGATTCCGCTCCAGGTGACGCGCTCGAACTCAAGTGGGAGTTTGACGAGGACTCTCAGCGATACTATGTTTCTTTTCCTGATGATCTGTAGTGGTGCCCAGTTCGGGGTGATCGGGACCATGTCGCTTGTTGGATTATCTTTCATTTTGGCGCCGTAGTCGGGCCATGAGAGTTTGGATGATGTAATGTTATTTATGTACTTGATTGACGTGGCGAGTGTAAGCCAACTATGTTATCCCTTTTATTTGTCTATATTACATGGGATGTTTGTGATGATTGCCTGACTTGTGACATATGCCTTCAATGCGATTATGCCTCTAAGTCGTGCCTCGACACGTGGGAGATATAGTCGCATCGAGGGTGTTACAAGTTGGTAATCAGAGCCTTCCCCGACCTTAGGAGCCCCATTGCTTGATTGTTTGTTAGCGGCTGAGTTGTGTCTAGAAAAATGTTTTGAGTCATTTAGGAATTATATATCGGAGAGTTTAGGAATTCTTTTTACTTCCCAGTCTCCTCATCGCTCTGGTAAGGCATCCTGACGTAGAGTTTTGAATCTTCTCTTCTCAAATTTCACTAAAAAAGATTTTTAGGATCATGTGGGTATCTTGGAATCGTTCCGATGGTTTTATGATGAGAACATTGTCTTCGTGCCTCCTGTCAGAGGTTTTGTGGAAGTGTCCCGGGGAGTTGAGCTCTGAGGTGTTGTCGTCATAATTTTATCGTTGCAATTCTGGAATACCTGAGTTTAGTATGCTGACATCGAAAATCTCTTTTATGCCGTTCATTGGTGAGATAACCTCGACGCCACCCAGTACTGGGGCGGGAGTTCGGGAGTATCGCCATAACTTGTATAACGGATGTTTTTCGAAGGTTGAGGTAGATGGTTTCCGAAGTTTTTCTCGGTTATGTGTTGAAGGATGGATACAGCTGGATGTAGGATTTGCTAGATTTGGGTGAGGTATTATGCTTCCCCTGTATCCCCAACACCTGATTGCATAACCGGAAAGGTTCGGGAGTTTCATAGGTGGGAATTCTTGTAGCTCTAGTTCTTCTTCCACAGATATTGGTTTGAGATTGGGATTTCTTACCTATTATTCGTTCTTGATCCGTACCTTGTTGATTTATTTCTCTACCTTAATTCTACGTGGCTTCTCAATTTATGGATATGTGACCATTTCAAGAGGAATGCATTCGTTCATTTTGTTCGGATGTGAAGACTTTATGTTGCAATTTTCATTCCGTTGGTTTCAGCTTCATTTTATCTGTCTATGTGCTAACGGTGGTCAACCTCTTCAGGATGGCTCCCGCTAAGAGCACCAATCAGAATCAGAATCAAGATCCGCCACCACCTCCACCTCCTCCGGAGGCATGGCAAGCTGTGATGGCCGCAACCAATGCAAACACACAGTTGATCATGCAAATTCTCCAAGAGCGCAATCAAGGCAACCAAGGAATCAAGGCAACAATCAGAATCACTTTGCTACACTCAACCAGTTCCTTGCTAATGGGCCAAAGACTTTTAGCAATTGTGTTGAGGCAACCGATGCTGACGATTGGCTTGTGGATCTGTGTAAGCATTTTGAGTGTAGTAACATCAGGCCTGAGGATTTCGTCAAGTTCGCTTCCTTCCAACTCAAAGATCAAGCTGCAGAATGGTTCCAGCAGTACAAGGATTCCAGAGGTGGACATGTGATCACTTGGGATGAATTCCGTCAAGATTTCCGAGCTCATCACATCCCTCGGAGCGTGGTTGAAAGTAAGCGTGAGGAATTCCGCAACCTAAAGCAAGGCTCTTTGTCTGTCTATGACTACAACAAGTTGTTCCAGAAGCTCTCCCGCTTTGCCAAGCAGGATGTTCCTGATGAGAAGAGCATGATATACCAGTTCAGGGGTGGTCTCAGAGAAGAAATTCAGCTAGCTCTTATTCTCTTTGAGCCCTTGAGGTACGATGAGTTCTACAACATGGCACTGAAGCAAGAGGCCGCTCAACTGAGGTGTGATGCTTCCAAGAAGCGAGTCAGAGACACTACGCCTTCTTCCTCTACTCAAGTGGCCAAGCAGCAGAAGTATTGGCTTCCTCCTCCTCCGTTCCGTCAGCCGTATCAGCAGAAGAGCAAAGGTGGCAGTGGTTCTTCCCACCCACCCAACCCTGGCTTTGAGAACAAGACTTCGTCTCAAGCTCCAAGATCAAGTGCTTCGTACCACCATCCGCTTTCAGAGGTCACGTGCAACAAGTGCCAACAGAAGGGTCACTATGCCAACAAGTGTCTCAACCGGAGGCGTCTTCCTCCTCCTCCTGTGAGATCGGCAAGTACAGCTATGGTAAAGCATAACCCCAAGCACGCCAAGGTCAACTTGATGAACGCAGCTCAGGTAGAGGACTCATCAGATGTCATCATGGGTAACCTTCCTGTTAATGATATTCCTGCAAAAGTTCTTTTTGACACTGGTGCATCGCATTGTTTCATGTCAAAGCCATTTTTTACCAAGCATGAGTTCGTTTCTTCTCATTTGGGTAAACAAATGGATATCGTTTCTCCTGGCAAACGTTTGAGTGCAAGTCTGGAGGTGCCAAATGTTACTATCACGTTGGGCGACTACAAGTTCCTTTCTTCCCCAATGGTTCTTGGTAACTCGGATATTGATCTTATTCTTGGAATGGATTGGCTTTCTAAGCACAAGGCTCAGCTTGATTGTGCAGCCAGGCAGATTCAATTGACTCATTCGTCTGAGGATATAATTGTCTTTGCCGCTCGTGATGATACCATCCGTCTATTTTCTCTCAATGAGAAGGGTGAACTGGATGCTATCTCGCAGATTCCAGTCGTTTGCGAATATCAAGACGTCTTTCCAGAAGAGCTTCCAGGAATGCCTCCGCACCGGCCAGTTGAATTCGTTATTGATCTTGAGCCCGGTACGGAACCAGTGTGCAAGCGTCCTTACAAGCTCGGACCTGAAGAGTTGAAGGAGCTGAAGAAGCAACTCGATATTCAAGAGAAAATGGGTCTCATCCGGCCTAGTTCTTCTCCGTGGGGTTGTGGTGTTCTTTTTGTGAAGAAGAAGGATGGAACGAACCAACTTTGTGTTGATTACCATCCATTGAACAAGAAGACCATCAAGAACAAATACCCACTTCCCAACATCAATGAGCTGTTCGAACAACTCAAAGGTGCCCAAGTATTCTCCAAGCTTGATCTCCGTATGGGTTATCATCAGATTCGAATCAGTGAGCAAGATATTCCCAAGACGGCTTCCAGGACAAGCTATGGTTCATATGAATACACTGTCATGTCTTTTGGCCTCGTCAACGCTCCTCCGACATTCTCTCGCATGATGAACTTCATCTTCAACGCCTACACCAATGACTTCGTTTTGGTCTATCTCGACGACATTCTGGTTTTCTCGAAGAACAAGGAAGATCATGCCAAGCACTTGCGTTTGGTGCTCGATAAGCTCAGAGAACATCAGTTCTACGCCAAGTTCTCCAAGTGCGAATTTTGGCTCGATGAGGTTCTTTATCTTGGTCATATCATCTCTGCCAAGGGCATTACCGTGAATCCTGAGAAGGTATCTGCAATTGTGAATTGGGAACCTCCTTAGAACGTGAAGCAACTCCGTAGCTTCCTCGGTCTCGCAAGCTATTGCCGAAGATTCGTTGAAAACTTTTCTAAGATCGCGAAGCCTCTCTCTAATCTTCTCCAGAAGCACGTCAAGTACGTTTGGTCTCTAGAGTGTGACATTGCTTTCAATACTTTGAAAGAGAAATTGATCACTGCTCCAGTTCTGACTCCGCCTGATGAATCCAAACCGTACGAGGTCTTTTGTGATGCCTCTCTCCAAGGTCTTGGCACAGTGTTGATGCAAGAGAAGAAAGTTGTTGCTTATACCTCTCGCCAATTGAAGCCCAATGAGAAGAACTACCCCACTCATGATCTCGAGTTGGCGGCAGTTGTGCATGCTCTTTTGACTTGGAGACATCTTCTATTGGGAAGAAAAGTGGACATTTTCACTGATCACAAGAGTCTCAAGTACATCTTCACTCAGCCTAATCTTAACCTCAGGCAAACTCGATGGGTCGAAATGATTCAAGAGTATAATCCGAGTATCGAGTATACTCCAGGCAAGGCCAATGTGATCGCTGACGTATTGAGCGGAAAGGCTTATTGCAACAGTCTGATTCTTAAGCCTTATCAACCCGAGCTTTGTGAAGCTTTCCGCAAACTTAATCTGCAAGTTGTTCCTCAAGGTTTCCTCGCCAACCTTCAAGTCTCTCCTACCTTGGAAGACCAGATTCGCCAAGCTCAGCTTCTTGATGTGATGGTGAAAAAGGTGAAGATTGGGATTGCCAAGAGTCAACCCAAGTACAAGTGCTACCGCCTTGATGACAAGGATACTCTCTTCTTCAAGGATCGTATTGTTGTGCCTAAAGGTGAACTTCGTAAAGTGATCATGAACGAGGCTCACAATTCTCTCCTCTCCATCCACCCTGGGAGCACGAAGATGTATCAGGACCTTAAGCAGGCTTATTGGTGGACTCGAATGAAACGAGAGATTGCTCAATTCGTGAATGAATGTGATGTCTGCAGAAGAGTGAAGGCTGAACACCAAAGACCAGCTGGTCTCCTCCAACCTCTTGCCATTCCAGAATGGAAGTTTGACCACATTGAAATGGACTTTGTTACTGGGTTTCCAAAGTCCAAATGTGGCAATGATGCTATATTCGTTGTCATCGACAAACTCACTAAAGTGGCTCACTTTCTGCCTATCAAAGAGTCGATCACTGCAGCTCAATTGGCGGAACTCTATACTTCTCGAATTGTCTCTCTGCACGGTATCCCTCAAGTGATCTCTTCAGACCGTGGCAGCATCTTTACCTCCAAGTTTTGGGATTCTTTTCAGAAGGCCATGGGCACCAACATCCGCTTCAGCACAACTTTCCATCCTCAAACTAGCGGTCAAGTCGAGCGTGTCAACCAGATTCTTGAAGATATGCTCAGGGCTTGTGTGATCTCCTTCGGCATGAAGTGGGAGGATTGTCTTCCTTATGTTGAATTCTCCTACAACAACAGTTTTCAAGCAAGTTCAGGCAAGGCCCCATTTGAAATTCTGTATGTCAGGAAGTGCCGTACCCCTCTCAACTGGTCTGAAACTGGTGAACATCAGCTTTTGGGAAATGACTTAATCACAGAGGCAGAAGAAATGTGCAAAGTCATTCGAGATAACCTCAAAGCAGCCCAATCCCGCCAGAAGAGCTACTATGATAGTAAGCACCGTGATTTGGCTTTCGAGATCGGAGATCATGTTTACCTCCGCGTCTCTCCTATGAAAGGTACTCGTCGCTTCGGTATCAAAGGGAAGCTTGCCCCCAGATACGTGGGACCTTTCAAGATTGTCAGCAAGAGAGGCGATCTCGCCTATCAACTCGAGCTTCCTTCAAACTTTGCCAATGTTCATGATATGTTCCATGTCTCTCAGCTTCGAAAGTGCTTCAAGACTCCTGACCGCACCGTCAACTTCGAGGACATTGAGCTCCAAGAAGATCTCTCCTATCGTGAGCACCCAGTTGTTATTCTTGAAGAGACTGAACGCAAGACTCGCAACAAGTCAATCAAATTTCTCAAAGTCAAGTGGTCACACCATTCCAACCGTGAAGCTACCTGGGAACGCGAGGATCACCTCCGTTCTGAATACCCGGCGTTCTTTCAGTCCTAGATCTCGGGACGAGATCCTTTCGTAGTGGTGGAGTGTTGTAACACCCCGGATATGACTTTCCCAATTTGTACTCCAACTCTTGTCGTTTCCGGCGTTAAGTTATTTTATTTTCTCGGGTTCGTGTCTTTGTCTCCGTGTGTTGTTATCGTTGTCATGCATCTCATATCATGTCATCATGTGCATTGCATTTGCATGTGTGTTCATCTCATGCATTCGAGCATTTTTCCCGTTGTCCGTTTTGCATTCCGGCGCTTCATTCTCCTCTGGTGGCCATTTCTACCTTTCTTTCGTGTGTGGGGATTAAACATTTCCGGATTGGACCGAGACTTGCCAAGCGGCTTGGTTTACTACCGGTAGACCGCCTGTCAAGTTTCGTATCATTTGGACTTCGTTTGATACTCCAACGGTTAACCGAGGGACCAAAAAGGCTTCGTGTGTGTTGCAGCCCAACACCCTTCCAATTTGGCCCAAAACCCACCTAAATCTGCTCCATCATCTAGAGCGTTCGATCACGAGCGTGTGGCCGAAAACCGCACCTCATTTGGACTCTCCTAGCTCCCTCTATGCCTATATAAAGGCCTCTCCCCGAAATTCCGGATCCCCCTCGTCCAAAACCATAAAATTCGTCTCCGCGCCGGCCGGACACGTCCGTCCGGGCTGGACGCTTCCGCCGCCGCCAACCGTGAGCTGCCATGTGGCGCCCCTGGACCACATCATCGCCCCGCGCCGCCAGGCCCGCTCGGGCCCGTCTCCGGCCCTCCCGGCCCGACTCAGGGCACAGCCGCCCGCCGCCCTTCTCCTCCCGAGCCGGCGCCGCGCCCCGCCGCCTCTGCCGCGAGCTCCGCCGCCCCACCATCGCCGCCCCGCTGCCGCAGTTCGCCGGCGACCGCGGCCACCATCGCGCCCCGGGCGCGCGCCCCTCGCCGCCCCTCGGGTCCCGCACCCGGCCGCGCCTCCTCGGATCCCCTCTCCGGCGAGTACCTCGTCACCAGATCTCCTCTCCGGCGAGTTCTCCTTGCGACTCCAGCGAGAGTCTGGTCGACTTCGGATTCCGTGCCCCCGATCTAGATCTGGAAATATTAGGGTTGACCCCATTTTTTTCCTAAGTCTCTAATCCATGTGCTCATGTTCGTCATGCTATATCTCCGCATCCGTAACTCCGTTTTTGGCATATAGCATATCAAATTGTTCGTCTCAGAGAGTACATCATTTCGTTCCATTGCATCATTTTCATTTGAGTTCATCTTGATGCCCAAAATGCTGTTAGAAGAGGGATACTTGAGATAATTGTCAGATCTGCTACTCCATTTAGGCTTTTGTCATTTTTGCCATTATTATTGTGTGCATGATATGCCCTGATGCTCTACATATGTTTTGTTAAGGGTTTTGTCATCTTTCCAGATGTGCAACCCATGTATTTTTGTGATGTGTGCGGTGACTAGCACAAGCTTGCCAAGTGAGGCACTTGGTAATTCTGATTTCAGGGACTTAGCCTTTTCACTAAGTCCTTGAGCTGTTTATCTCATGATGCCATATGTTCATGTTGTTTCCGAGTGATCCGTGCCTCTTTTGAGGATAACTAGTAAGGATGTTTTGCTAATCTTGTAGTGCTCTATCCATCCATGTCTTTGTTTGCAATTATGGAGCACCCTAGCTTGAGTCAATCGAGCTCTACTTTTGCTACTTTATGAATCTGGGCAGATTGTCAACTTGTTTGCAATTTTGCCGATGATGTTGTAGTTGATCCGTGCATGCTATGCTATTGTTCTTGTCATGTCTAGCTTGCATTTTGTGTGTTCTTGATAGATGTATGCTTAGCTTTTCATGACTTGCACCGTAGTGAGTGCATCGAGCTCGTAAACTTGCATACTTGAGTTATGTTTCAGCATGTGCCAGTTTTCACTAAGTCTGAAAAACTGATTATGCTTTTGCTATGTTCACGTGCTTGCTAATATGTTTTCTGATCCCTTTTGGCTCAAGGTCACTAAGGGACTTTTGTTAAGCTTTTTGAGTAGCTCCATGCCATGTCTTACTTTGCCATGTTCAGGTCCTGTAGCATGTAGTTTTGTTTCTCTAAAGAGTGCTACCAGATCTGAAATTTCAGACAAGTGTTAATTTCACTAAGTCTGAGATCTGTTTACCATATGCATTTTTGCCATGCTTGTTTGAACCTGTTAATGGATGAATTGGCCATAGCTCAGTGCTAGACTTTTGTTAAGCATCTTGAATGCATTCCTGCCATGTATTTTGATGCCATGCTTGGGTGCTGTAGCATGTTCATCTCGTTGCCTTTAGATGACTACTTGCTGTAAATTGCAGACCGGTGTCACATTTGAATCGCTTGCCATTTCCAAACCGTAACTCCCATTCCGGCGTTCTTTATATCGTTTTCAAGCGATTTCATCTCATCTTTCCAGTGGCACACTTGGATTCCTAAGTTGAGGCCAGGTTCATGCATTACTTGTCACATCTTGCATATGCATCCCGCATAGCATATCATCATTGCATCATATTGTTTGATCCTTGCACGTGGTTGATTGTGTCCTTGTTGCTTGTTTGTCTTGTTTGCGTAGAGCCGGGAGATGAGTTTGCTAATGAGGAGCCCGTTGAGTTTGCTTTCGAGGATCCAGTCAACTTTGACAACTTTGTAGGCAAGATGATCATACCCTCTAAATCACTACTATCTTTGCTATGCTAGTTTGCTCGCTCTTTTGCTATGCCAATGCTACGATGCCTACCATTTGCTTTCAAGCCTCCCAAATTGCCATGTCAAACCTCTAACCCACCATGTCCTAGCAAACCGTTGATTGGCTATGTTACCGCTTTGCTCAGCCCCTCTTATAGCGTTGCTAGTTGCAGGTGAAGATTGGAGACCGTTCCTTGTTGGAACATTTATTTACTTGTTGGGATATCATTATATTGCCATGTTATCTTAATGCATCTATATACTTGGTAAAGGGTGGAAGGCTCGGCCTCTCGCCTAGTGTTTTGTTCCACTCTTGCCGCCCTAGTTTCCGTCATATCGGTGTTATGTTCCCGGATTTTGCGTTCCTTACGCGATTGGGTTATAATGGGAACCCCTTGATAGTTCGCCTTGATTAAAGCTTTTCCAGCAATGCCCAACCTTGGTTTTACCATTTGCCACCTAGCCTCTTTTTCCCTTGGGTTTTCGGAGCCCGAGGGTCATCTTATTTAACCCCCCCCCCCCCCGGGCCAATGCTCCTCTGAGTGTTGGTCCGAACTAGAGTCTTGTGCGGCGCCCCCTCGGGGAAACTCGAGGTTTGGTTTTAGTTGTATGGAAGCTCATTTGAGTGTGCCCTGAGAACGAGATATGTGCAGCTCCTATCGGGATTTGTCGGCACATTCGGGCGGTGTTGCTGGTCTTGTTTTAACCTGTCGAAGTGTCTTGAAGAACTGAGGTACCGAGTCTGATCGGAACGTCTAGGGAGGAGGTCTATTCCTTCGTTGACCATGAGAGCTTGTCATGGGCTGAGTTGGGACTCCCCTGCAGGGATTTGAACTTTCGAAAGCCGTGCCCGCGGTTATGGGCAGATGGGAATTTGTTAATGTCCGGTTGTAGATAACTTGAACCTTAATCTAATTAAAATGAATCAACCGAGTGTGTTGCCATGATGGCCTCTTCTCGGCGGAGTCCGGGAAGTGGACACGGTGTTGGAGTAATGTTTGCGCAGGTTGTCCTCTAGTTTCTCGCTCGCACTATGCCTCCTCTTCTCGCGCTCTTTTGCGAATAGGTTAGCCACCTCATATGCTAGTCGCTTGCTGCAGCTCCACATATACTTACCTTACCCTACCTATTAAGCTTAAATAGTCTTGATCGCGAGGGTGCGAGATTGCTGAGTCCCTGTGGCTCACAGATTACTATTACACCAGATGCAGGTCCAGATGATTCCGCTCCAGGTGACGCGCTCGAGCTCAAGTGGGAGTTCGACGAGGACTCTCAGCGATACTATGTTTCTTTTCCTGATGATCAGTAGTGGTGCCCAGTTGGGGGTGATCGGGACCATGTCGCTTGTTGGGTTATCTTTCATTTTGGGGCCATAGTCGGGCCATGAGTGTTTGGATGATGTAATGTTATTTGTGTACTTGATTGACGTGGCGAGTGTAAGCCAACTATGTTATCCCTTTTATTTGTCTATATTACATGGGATGTTTGCGATGATTGCCTGACTTGCGACATATGCCTTCGATGTGATTATGCCTCTAAGTCATGCCTCGACACGTGGGAGATATAGTCGCATCGAGGGTGTTACATTGCTCCCCCATACTCCATTATGGGTGAGCCACTCTTCGAGTTGCTCCACTTGAACTTGCACACTTCAAACTTGATGACGATCACCACTTGATGTCATCCTCCATGGGTTGTATGAGATCTTCCTCTTGACGCAAGACCATGGAAACATACCTAACCCCACAAAGAACTCTCACGTAGACCATGGGTTAGTACACAAAGCGTAATGGATAATGCTTACCATACCATGGGATCACTTGATCCCTCTCGGTACTTCTTCTACGCTTTGTGAGTTGATCAACTTGATTCACTCTTGACTTAGTCTTGATCAACATTGAATCTTTCCAACTCTCTTCATTTGGATGATGTCTTGAAGGTAAACATGAATGATCACACAATCTTCTTCTTCAAGACATGCTTGCAATAAGCTCAACTCACACATGACCAATCTTTGGATAATTCCTTGAAAAGCACTTTGGCCATCTCAACTCACACATGACCAATCTTTGGATAATTCCTTGAAAAGCACTTTGGCCATCTCAACTGACACATGACCAATCTTTGGATAATTCCTTGAAAAGCACTTTGGCCATCTCATAAACTCCTTGAAACCAACACATGGACTTCAAGACAATCCTATGGACAAATGCTTCAAATATAACTCAAGGCAACCGTTAGTCCATAGAGATTGTCATCAATTACCAAAACCACACATGGGGGCACCGCATGTCCTTTCAATTGCTTCTACGACTATCGCTACCGCTTAGTGATAAAGTAAAGCGACAACTACATGGCTCCTGCCAGTTGTCGATAACTCGGTTACAAAACATGATCATCTCATATAATAAAATATAGCATCATGTCTTGACCATATCACATCACAATATGCCCTGCAAAAACAAGCTATCGCTACCACTTAGTGATAAAGTAAAGCAATTACAGGGTGATTGCATTGCATACAATAAAGCGACAACTATATGGCTCCTGCCAGTTGCCGATAACTCGGTTACAAAACATGATCATCTCATATAATAAAATATAGCATCATGTCTTGACCATATCACATCACAATATGCCCTACAAAAACAAGTTAGATGTCCTCTACTTTGTTGTTGCAAGTTTTACGTGGCTGCTACGGGCTGAGCAAGAATCGTTCTTACCTACGCATCAAAACCACAATGATAGTTTATCAAGTTAGTGTTGTTTTAACCTTCTCAAGGACCGGGCGTAGCCACACTCGGTTCAACTAAAGTTGGAGAAACTGACACCTGCCAGCCACCTGTGTGCAAAGCACGTCGGTAGAACCAGTCTCGCGTAAGCGTACACATAATGTCGGTCCAGGCCGCTTCATCCAACAATACCGCCGAACCAAAGTATGACATGCTGGTAAGCAGTATGACTTGTATCGCCCACAACTCACTTGTGTTCTACTCATGCATATAACATTAACGCATAAAACCAGGCTCTGATACCACTGTTGGGGAACGTAGTAATTTCAAAAAAATCCCTACGCACACGCAAGATCATGGTGATGCATAACAACGAGAGGGGAGAGTGTGTCCACGTACCCTCGTAGACCGAAAGCGGAAGCGCTGGCACAAGACGATAGATGTAGTCGTACGTCTTCATGATTCGACCGATCAAGTACCAAACACACGGCACCTCCGAGTTCTGCACACGTTCAACTCGATGACGTCCCTCGAACTCTGATCCAGCCGAGCTTTGAGGGAGAGTTCCGTTAGCACGACGGTGTGGTGACGATGATGATGTTCTACCGACGCAGGGCTTCGCCTAAGCACTAGTACAATATGACCGAGGTAGATTATGGTGGAGGGGGCACCGCACACTGCTAAGAGATCCAAGGGATCAATTGTTGTGTCTATAGGGGGTGCCTCCCTCCCCGTATATAAAGGAGTGGAGGAGGGGGGCGGCCACCCTTGGCGCGCCCCATGAGGAGTCCTACTCCCACCGGGAGTAGGACTCCCCCCCCCTTCCATGTTGGAGTAGGAGAGGAGAGGGAAGGAGAAAGAGGAAGAAAGGAAAGGGGGGCGCCGCCCACCTTCCTTGTCCAATTTGTACTTGGGAGGGGAGCGGTGCGTGGCTGCCCCTTGGCCGCCTCTCCTCTTCCAACAATTGGGCCCATGAGGCCCAATAACCTCCGGGGGGTTCCGGTAACCCCCCGGTACTCCGGTATATATCCGATAACCCCCGGAACCATTTCGGTGTCCAAATATAGTCGTCCAATATATCAATCTTCATGTCTCGACCATTTTGAGACTCCTCGTCATGTCCGTGATCACATCTGGGACTCCGAACTACCTTCGGTACATCAAAACACATAAACTCATAATATAACTGTCATCGAACTTTAAGCGTGCGGACCCTATGGGTTCGAGAACTATGTAGACATGACCAAGACACGTCTCCGGTCAATAACCAATAGCGGAACCTGGATGCTCATATTGGCTCCTACATATTCTATGAAGATCTTATTTGGTCAAACCGCATAACAACATACGTTGTTCCCTTTGTCATCGGTATGTTACTTGCCCGAGATTCGATCGTCGGTATCTCAATACCTAGTTCAATCTCGTTACCGACAAGTCTCTTTACTCGTTCCGTAATACATCATCCCGCAACTAACTCATTAGTTTCAATGCTTGCAATGCTTGCAAGGCTTAAGTGATGTGTATTACCGAGTGGGCCCAGAGATACCTCTCCGACAATCGGAGTGACAAATCCTAATCTCAAAATACGCCAACCCAACAAGTACCTTCGGAGACACCTGTAGAGCACCTTTATAATCACCCAGTTACGTTGTGATGTTTGGTAGCACACAAAGTGTTCCTCCGATAAACGGGAGTTGCATAATCTCATAGTCATAGGAACATGTATAAGTCATGAAGAAAGCAATAGCAACAAACTAAACGATCAAGTGCTAAGCTAACAGAATGGGTCAAGTCAATCACATCATTCTCCTAATGATGTGATCCCGTTAATCAAATGACAACTCATGTCTATGTTAGGAAACTTAACCATCTTTGATTAACGAGCTAGTCAAGTAGAGGCATACTAGTGACACTATGTTTGTCTATGTATTCACACATGTATTATGTTTCCGGTTAATACAATTCTAGCATGAATAATAAACATTTATCATGAAATAAGGAAATAAATAATAACTTTATTATTGCCTCTAGGGCATATTTCCTTCAGTCTCCCACTTGCACTAGAGTCAATAATCTAGATTACACGGTAATGATTCTAACACCCATGGAGCCTTGGTGCTGATCATGTTTTGCTCGTGGAAGAGGCTTAGTCAGCGGGTCTGCAACATTCAGATCCGCATGTATCTTGAAAATTTCTATGTCTCCCACTTGGACTAAATCCCGAATGGAATTGAAGCGTCTCTTGATGTGCTTGGTTCTCTTGTGAAATCTGGATTCCTTCGCCAAGGCAATTGCACCAGTATTGTCATAAAAGATTTTCATTGGACCCGATGCACTAGGTATGACACCTAGATCGGATATGAACTCCTTCATCCAGACTCCTTCATTTGCTGCTTCCGAAGCAGCTATGTACTTCGCTTCACATGTAGATCCCGTGTAACACCCCCGATGTGAATTACCCAATATGTACTCCAACTCTTGCCGTTTCCGGCCTTAAGTTATTTTATTTTCTCGGGTTCGTGTCTTTGTCTCCGTGTGTTGTTATCATTGTCATGCATCTCATATCATGTCATCATGTGCTTTGCATTTGCATATGTGTTCATCTCATGCATCCGAGCATTTTCCCCGTTGTCCGTTTTGCATTCCGGCGCTTCGTTCTCCTCCGGTGGTCATTTCTACATTTCTTTCGTGTGTGGGGATTAAACTTTTCCGGATTGGACCGAGACTTGCCAAGCGGCCTTGGTTCACTACCAGTAGACCACCTGTCAAGTTTCGTATCATTTGGACTTCGTTTGATACTCCAACGGTTAACCGAGGGACCGAAAAGGCCTCGTATGTGTTGCAGCCCAACACCCCTCCATTTTGGCCCAAAACCCACCAAAAACCATCTCCATCATATAGAGCGTTCGATCACGATCGCGTGGCCGAAAACCGCACCTCATTTGGACTCTCCTAGCTCCCTCTATGCCTATTTAAAGACCACCCCCGAAAATCTCCTTCTCCTTCCCCCGAAAAAAAACCCTAGATCCAAATCAACATCGCGCGCCGCCGGACAGAGTCGCCACCGACGGACGTGTCCACCCCGCTCCCCCCGGCCTGTCTCCGGCTGCCACATGGCGCTCCGCCACTCGCCCGCCGGCCGCCCCACATCGCCGGCCCGGGAGGCCCAGGAGGGGCCCCGGAGGCCCGTTGCCTCCGCCCGCCGCCCGGCTTCCCCGCGGCCGCGCCCGAGCGCCCCGCGCTCATCTTCCCCGGCGTCGGTCGCCTGCCGAGCTCAGGCGCCGCTCCGGCCGCGCCGCACCTCGCCGTTCCACCGCACGCCCGGCCGTCGCCGACCCCGCCGAACCTCGCCTCCACGCCGCCGACCCCGCCGGCAAGCTCCTCCCCACTCCAGCGAGCCGGAGAGCGCCTCCCCACTCCGGCTGACTTCAACTCCGGTGGCCCACCGCCGATTCCGGCGAACCTCGGGAAACGTGCCCCGGATCTGGATCTGAGACCTCGTTTGGGTTGACTTTTGCCCCGAAACCCTAGTTCATATTGCCATGTTCATCGTGCCGTAACTTTGCATTCGTACCTCCGTTTTGGGCATATAGCATATCAAAATGTTCGCCTCAGAGAGCACATCATTTCATTCCATTGCATCATTTTCATTTGAGTCCATCTTGATGCCCGAAATGCTGTTAGAAGAGTGCTACTTGAGATAATTGTCAGATCTGCTGCTCCATTTAGATATTTGCCATTTTTGCCATGATTATTGTGTGCATGACATGCCCATGAGCTCTACATATGTTTTGTTAAGGGTTTTGCCATCTTTCCAGAGATGCAACCCATGTATTTTTGTGATGTATGTGGTGACTAGCACAAGCTTACAAAGTGGGGCACTTGGTAATTCTGATTTCAGGGACTTAGCATTTCCACTAAGTCCTTGACCTGTTTATCTCATATGGCCATATGTTCTTGTTGTTTCCTAGTGATCCGTGCCTCTTTTGAGGATGATCAGTAAGGATGTTTTGTTAATCTTGTAGTGCTCTATCCATCCATGTCTTTGTTTGCAACTATGGAGCACCCTAGCCCGAGTCAATCGAGCTCTACTTTTGCTACTTCATGAATCTGGGCAGATTGTCTACTTGTTAGCGATTTTGCCAAGGATGTTGTAGTTGATCCGTGCATGCTATGTTATTGTTCTTGCCATGTCTAGCTTGCATTTTGTGTTTTCTTGATGGGTGTATGCTTAGATTATCATGAATTGATCTGTAGTGAGTGCATCGAGCTCGTAAACATGCCTACTTGATATCTGTTTTCAGCATGCTCCAGTTTTCACTAAGTCTGAGAACTGATTATGTTTTGTCATGTTCACATGCTTGCTAATGTGTTTTCTGATCCCTTTTGGCTCAAGGTCACTAAGGGGCTTTTGTTAAGCTTTTTGAGTAGCTCCATGCCATGTTTTACTTTGCCATGTTCAGGTCCTATGGCATGTAGTTTTGTTGCTCCAAAGAGTGCTATCTGATCTGAGATTCCAGACAAGTGTTAATTTCACTAAGTCTGAAATATGTTTACCATATGCATTTTTGCCATGCTTGTTCAAACCTGTTAATGGATGAATTGGCCGTAGCTCAGTGCTAGACTTTTGTTAAGCATCATGAATGCATCCCTGCCATGTATTTTTTGTCATGTTTGGGTGCTGTAGCATGTTCATCTTGTTGCATTTAGATGACTACTTGTTGTAAATCGCAGATCGTGGTCATATTTGAATCGCTTGCCATTTCCAAACCGTAACTCCAATTCCGGCGTTCTTTATATCGTTTTCAAGCGATTTCATCTCATCTTTCCAGTGGCACACTTGGTTTTCCCAGTTGAGGCCAGGTTCATGCATTCCTTGTCAAATCTTGCATATGCATCACATATTGCATCCCGCATAGCATACCATGTTTGCATCTTATTGTTTGAGCTTGCACGTGGTTGATTGTGCTCTGTTTGCTTGTTTGTCTTGTTTGGGTAGAGCCGGGAGACGAGTTTGCTAACGAGGAGCCAGTTGAGTCTGCTTTCGAGGATCCAGTCAACTCTGACAACTTTGCAGGCAAGATGATCATACCCTCGAAATCACTACTATCTTTGCTTTGCTAGATGCTCGCTCTTTTGCTATGCCTATGCTATGATGCCTACCACTTGCTTTCAAGCCTCCCAAATTGCCATGTCAAACCTCTAACCCACCATGTCCTAGCAAACCGTTGATTGGCTATGTTACCGCTTTGCTCAGCCCCTCTTATAGCGTTGCTAGTTGCAGGTGAAGATTGGAGACGTTCCTTGTTGGGACATTATTTTAATTGTTGGGATATTATTATATTGCCATGTTATCTTAATGCATCTATATACTTGGTAAAGGGTGGAAGGCTCGGCCTCTCGCCTAGTGTTTTGTTCCACTCTTGCCGCCCTAGTTTCCGTCATATCGGTGTTATGTTCCCGGATTTTTGCGTTCCTTACGCAGTTGGGTTATAATGGGAACCCCTTGATAGTTCGCCTTGATTAAAGCTTTTCCAGCAATACCCAACCTTGGTTTTACCTTTTGCCACCTAGCCTCTTTTCCCTTGGGTTTCCGGAGCCCGAGGGTCATCCTATTTAAACCCCCCCCCCCTCCGAGCCAGTGCTCCTCTGAGTGTTGGTCCAACTCGTCAGCCGCCGGTGGCTACCAGGGGCAACTCTGGGCTGGCCTACCGAAAGTTTAGACAATCTGAGTGTGCCCTGAGAAAGAGATATGTGCAGCTCCTATCGGGATTTGTCGGCACATTCGGGCGGTGTTGCTGGATTTGTTTTAACTTGTCGAAGTGTCTTGAAGAACCGAGGTACCGAGTCTGATCGGAACGTCTCGGGAGGAGGTCTATTCCTTCGTTGACCATGAGAGCTTGTCATGGGCTAAGTTGGGACCCCCCTGCAGGGATTTGAACTTTCGAAAGCCGTGCCCGCGGTTATGGGCAGATGGGAATTTGTTAATGTCCGTTTGTAGATAACTTGAACCTTAATTTAATTAAAATGAATCAATAGTGTGAGTTACCGTGATGGCCTCTTCTCAGCGGAGTCCGGGAAGTGGACACGGTGTTGGAGTAATGCTTGCGCAGGTTGTTCTCTAGATTCTCGCTCGCGCTTTGTCTCCTCTTCTCGCTCTTTTGCGAATAGGTTAGCCACCATATATGCTAGTCGCTTGCTGCAGCTCCACATATTTACCTTGCCTTTTCCTATTAAGCTTAAATAGTCTTGATTGCGAGGGTGCAAGATTGCTGAGTCCCTGTGGCTCACAGATTACTATTACACCAGATGCAGGGCCTGATGATTCTGCTCCATGTGACGTGCTTGAGCTCAAGTGGGAGTTCGACGAGGACTCTCAATGATACTATGTTTCTTTTCCTGATGATCAGTAGTGGTGCCCAGTTGGGGTGATCGGGACCGTGTCGCATGTTGGGTTATCTTTTATTTTGGCGCCGTAGTCGGGCCATGAGTGTTTGAACGTTGTAATATTATTTATGTACTTGATTGACGTGGCGAGTGTAAGCCAACTATGTTATCTCCCCTTTTATTATCTATATTATATGGGATGTTGTGAAGATTGCCTAACTTGCGACATATGCCTTCAATGCGATTATGTCTCTAAGTCGTGCCTCGACACGTGGGAGCTATAGTCGCATCGAGGGTGTTACATCCTACCACAACGCTTTGTTTAGAACTGCACCAACTGACAGCTCCACCGTTTAATGTAAACACGTATCCGGTTTGCGATTTAGAATCGTCTGGATCAGTGTCAAAGCTTGCATCAACGTAACCATTTACGATGAGTTCTTTGTCACCTCCATATATGAGAAACATATCCTTAGTCCTTTTTAGGTATTTTAGGATGTTCTTGACCGCTGTCCGGTGATCCACTCCTGGATTACTTTGGTACCTGCCTGCTAGACTTATAGCAAGACACACATCAGGTCTGGTACACAGCATTGCATACATGATAGAGCCTATGGCTGAAGCATAGGGAACATCTTTCATTTTCTCTCTATCTTCTGCATTGGTCGGGCATTGGGTCTTACTCAATTTCACACCTTGTAACACAGGCAAGAATCCTTTCTTTGCTTGATCCATTTTGAACTTTTCCAAAACTTTGTCAACGTATGTGCTTTGTGAAAGTCCAATTAAGCGTCTTGATCTGTCTCTATAGATCTTAATGCCCAATATGTAAGCAGCTTCACCGAGGTCTTTCATTGAAAAACTCTTATTCAAGTATCCCTTTATGCTATCCAGAAATTCTATATCATTTCCGATTAGTAATATGTCATCTACATATAATATCAGAAATGCTACAGAGCTCCCATTCACTTTCTTGTAAATACAGGCTTCTCCAAAAGTCTGTACAAAACCAAATGCTTTGATCACACTATCAAAGCGTTTATTCCAACTCCGAGAGGCTTGCACCAGTCCATAAATGGATCGTTGGAGCTTGCACACTTTGTTAGCTCCCTTTGGATCGACAAAACCTTTTGGCTGCATCATATACAACTCTTCTTCCAGAAATCCATTCAGGAATGCAGTTTTGACATCCATCTGCCAAATTTCATAATCATAAAATGCGGCAATTGCTAACATGATTCGGATAGACTTAAGCATCGCTACGGGTGAGAAGGTCTCATAGTAGTCAATCCCTTGAACTTGTCGAAAACCTTTCGCAACAAGTCGAGCTTTGTAGACAGTAACATTACCGTCAACGTCAGTCTTCTTCTTGAAAATCCATTTATTTTCAATTTCTTGCCGATCAATGGGCAAGTCAACCAAACTCCACACTTTGTTCTCATACATGGATCCCATCTCAGATTTCATGGCTTCTAGCCATTTTGCGAAAGCTGGGCTCACCATCGCTTCTTTATAGTTCGTAGGTTCATCATGATCTAGTAGCATGACTTCCAGAACAGGATTACCGTACCACTCTGGTGCGGATCTTACTCTGGTTGATCTACGAGGTTCGGTAGTAACTTGATCTGAAGTTTCATGATCATTATCATTAGCTTCCTCACTAATTGGTATAGGTGTCACAGAAACCGGTTTCTGTGATGTACTACTTTCCAATAAGGGAGCAGGTACAGTTACCTCATCAAGTTCTACTTTCCTCCTACTCACTTCTTTCGAGAGAAACTCCTTCTCTAGAAAGGATCCATTCTTAGCAACAAATGGCTTGCCTTCGGATCTGTGATAGAAGGTGTACCCAACAGTCTCCTTTGGATATCCTATGAAGACACATTTATCCGATTTGGGTTTGAGCTTATCAGTTTGAAGCTTTTTCACATAAGCATCGCAACCCCAAACTTTCAGAAATGACAACTTTGGTTTATTGCCAAACCATAGTTCATAAGGCGTCATCTCAACGGATTTCGATGGTGCCCTATTTAACGTGAATGCAGCCGTCTCTAAAGCATAACCCCAAAACAATAGTGGTAAATCAGTAAGAGACATCATAGATCGCACCATATCTAATAAAGTACGATTACGATGTTCGGACACACCATTACGCTGTGGTGTTCCAGGTGGCGTGAGTTGCGAAACTATTCCACATTGTTTCAAATGTAGACCAAACTCGTAACTCAAATATTCTCCTCCACGATTGATACGTCTCCAACGTATCTATAATTTTTGATTGCTCCATGCTATATTATCTACTATTTTGGGCAATATTGGGCTTTATTATCCACTTTTATATTATTTTTGGGACTAACCTATTAATCGGAGGCCCAGCCCAGATTTGTTGTTTTATGCCTATTTCAGTGTTTTGAAGAAAAGGAATATCAGACGGAGTCGAAATGGAACGAAATCAACTAGAGAAGTTATTTTTGGAACGAAAGCCACCCGATGGACTTGGACCCCACATAAAGGAAGGAACGAGGAAGCCACGAGGGTGGGGGCGCGCCCACCCCCCTAGGGTGCGCCCCCTGCCTCGTGGGTCCCTCGTGGCTCCCCTGACGTACTTCTTCCGCCTATATAACTCCACGTACCCTTAAACTTCCAGAACAGAAGATAGATTGGGAGTTCCACCGCCAGAAGCCTCTGTAGCCACCAAAATTCAATCGGGACCCTATTCCGGCATCCTGCCGGAGGGGGGAACCCTCACCGGTGGCCATCTTCATCCTCCCGGCGCTCTCCATGACGAGGAGGGAGTAGTTCTCCCTCAGGGCTAAGGGTATGTACCAGTAGCTATGTGTTTGATCTCTCTCTCTCTCTCGTGTTCTTGATTTGGCACGATCTTGATGTATCGCGAGCTTTGCTATTATATTTGGATCCTATGATGTTTCTTCCCCCCTCTTCTCTCTTGTAATGAATTGAGTTTCCCCTTTGGAGTAATCTTATCGGATTGAGTCTTTAAAGATTTGAGAACACTTGATGTATGTCTTGCCGTGGATATCTGTGGTGACAATGGGGTGACCAACTTGTGGGTTCATGAACCTATGCATAGGGGTTGGCACACGTTTTCGTCGTGATTCTCTGGTAGATCTTTGGGGCACTCTTTGAGGTCCTTTGTGTTGGTTGAATAGATGAATCTGAGATTGTGTGATGCATATCATATAATCATACCCACGGATACTTGAGGTGACATTGGAGTATCTAGGTGACATTAGGGTTTTGATTGATTTGTGTCTTAAGGTGTTATTCTAGTACGAACTCTAGGGCTGTTTGTGACACTTATAGGAATAGCCCAACGGATTGATTGGAAAGAATAACTTTGAGGTGGTTTCGTACCCTACCATAATCTCTTCGTTCGTTCTCCGCTATTAGTGACTTTGGAGTGACTCTTTGTTGCATGTTGAGGGATAGTTATGTGATCCAATTATGTTAGTATTGTTGAGAGGACTTACACTAGTGAAAGTATGAACCCTAGGCCTTATTTCCTATCATTGCAATACCGTTTACGCTCACTTTTATCACTTGCTACCTTGCTGTTTTTATTATTTCAGATTACAAATACCTTTATCTACTATCCATATACCACTTGTTTCACCATCTCTTCGCCGAACTAGTGCACCTATACAATTTACCATTGTATTGGGTGTGTTGGGGACACAAGAGACTCTTTGTTATTTGGTTGCAGGGTTGCTTGAGAGAGACCATCTTCATCCTATGCCTCCTACGGATTGATAAACTTTAGGTCATCCACTTGAGGTAAATTTGCTACTGTCCTACAAACCTCTGCACTTGGAGGCCGAACAACGTCTACAAGAAGAAGGTTGTGTAGTAGACATCAACGATCAGATCGTAGAAACTTTATTTTATTGTTACAATGATTTTCAACTTCACTCTGAAATTCTTTGAACTTTTCAAATGTTTCAGACTTATGTTTCATTAAGTAGATATACCCATATCTGCTTAAATCATCTATGAAGGTGAGAAAATAACGATATCCACCACGAGCCTCAACATTCATCGGACCACATACATCTGTATGTATGATTTCCAACAAATCTGTTGCTCTCTCCATAGTACCAGAGAACGGCGTTTTAGTCATCTTGCCCATAAGGCACGGTTCGCAAGTACCAAGTGATTCATAATCAACTGATTCCAAAAGTCCATCAGTATGGAGTTTCTTCATGCGCTTTACACCAATATGACCTAAACGGCAGTGCCACAAATAAGTTGCACTATCATTATCAACTCTGCATCTTTTGGCTTCAACATTATGAATATGTGTATCACTACTATCGAGATTCATCAAAAATAGACCACTCTTCAAGGGTGCATGACCATAAAAGATATTACTCATATAAATAGAACAACCATTATCCTCTGATTTAAACGAATAACCATCTCGCATCAAACAAGATCCAGATATAATGTTCATGCTCAACACTGGCACCAAATAACAATTATTTAGGTCTAATACTAATCCCGAAGGTAGATGTAGAGGTAGCGTGCCCACTGCGATCACATCGACTTTGGAACCATTTCCCACATGCATCGTCACCTCGTCCTTTGCCAGTGTTCGCTTAATCCGTAGTCCCTGTTTCGAGTTGCAAATATTAGCAACAGAACCAATATCAAATACCCAGGTGCTACTGCGAGCTCTAGTAAGGTACACATCAATAACATGTATATCACATATACCTTTGTTCACCTTGCCATCCTTCTTATCCGCCAAATACTTGGGGCAGTTCCGCTTCTAGTGTCCAGTCTGCTTGCAGTAGAAGCACTCAGTTTCAGGCTTAGGTCCAGATTTGGGTTTCTTCTCCTGAGCATCAACTTGCTTGTTGTTGTTCTTGAAGTTCCCCTTCTTCTTCCCTTTGCCCTTTTTCTTGAAACTAGCGTTCTTGTTGACCATCAACACTTGATGCTCCTTCTTGATTTCTACCTCTGCAGCCTTTAGCATTGCGAAGAGCTGAGGAATCGTCTGATCCATCCCTTGCATGTTATAGTTCATCACGAAGCTCTTGTAGCTTGGTGGCAGTGATTGAAAAACTCTGTCAATGACACTATCAACAGGAAGATTTACTCCCAGTTGAGTCAAGTGATTATGATACCCAGACATTTTGAGTATATGTTCACTGACAGAACTATTCTCCTCCATCTTGCAGCTATAGAACTTATTGGAGACTTCATATCTCTCAATCCGGGCATTTGCTTGAAATATTAGCTTCAACTCCTGGAACATCTCATATGCTCCATGACGTTCAAAACGTCGTTGAAGTCCCGATTCTAAGCCGTAAAGATGGCACACCGAACTATCGAGTAGTCATCAGCTTTGCTCTGCCAGACGTTCATAACATCTGGTGTTGCTCCAGCAGCAGGCCTGGCACCCAGCGGTGCTTCCAGGACGTAATTCTTTTGTGCAGCAATGAGGATAATCCTCAAGTTACGGACCCAGTCCGTGTAATTGCTACCATCATCTTTACACTTTGCTTTTTCAAGGAACGCATTAAAACTCAACGAAACAACAGCACGGGCCATCTATCTACAATCAAATATAGACAAGCAAGATAATATCAGGTACTAAGTTCATGATAAATTTAAGTTCAATTAATCATATTACTTAAGAACTCCCACTTAGAAAGACATCCCTCTAATCTTCTAAGTGATCACGTGATCCAAATCAACTAAACCATAACCGATCATCACGTGAAAAGGAGTAGCTTTCAATGGTGAACATCAATATGTTGATCATATCTACTATATGATTCATGCTCGACCTTTCGGTCTCAGTGTTCCGAAGCCATATCTGCATATGCTAGGCTCGTCAAGTTTAACCTGAGTATTCTGCGTGTGCAAAACTGGCTTGCGCCCATTGTAGATGGACGTAGAGCTTATCACACCCGATCATCACGTGGTGTATGGGCAAGACGAACTTTGGCAATGGTGCATACTCAGGGAGAACACTTTTATCTTGAAATTTAGTGAGAGATCATCTTATAATGCAACCGTCAATCAAAGCAAGATAAGATGCATAAAAGATAAACATCACATGCAATCAATATAAGTGATATGATATGGCCATCATCATCTTGTACTTGTGATCTCCATCTCCGAAGTACCGTCATGATCAGCATCGTCACCGGCGCGACACCTTCATCTCCATTGTAGCATCATTGTCGTCTCGCCAATCTTATGCTTCCACGACTATCGCTACCGCTTAGTGATAAAGTAAAGCACTATAGCGCGATTGCATTGCATACAATAAAGCGACAACCATATGGCTCCTGCCAGTTGCCGATAACTTGGTTACAAAACATGATCATCTCATACAATAAAATTTAGCATCATGTCTTGACCATATCACATCACAACATGCCCTGCAAAAACAAGTTAGACGTCCTCTACTTTGTTGTTGCAAGTTTTACGTGGCTGCTACAGGCTTAGCAAGAACCGTTCTTACCTACGCATCAAAACCACAATGATAGTTTGTCAAGTTGGTGCTGTTTTAACCTTCGCAAGGACCAGGCGTAGCCACACTCGATTCAGCTAAAGTTGGAGAAACTGACACCCGCCAGCCACCTGTGTGCAAAGCACGTCGGTAGAACCAGTCTCGCGTAAGCGTACGCGTAATGTCGGTCCAGGCCGCTTCATCCAACAATACCGCCAAACCAAAGTATGACATGCTGGTAAGCAGTATGACTTATATCGCCCACAACTCACTTGTGTTCTACTCGTGCATATAACATCAACGCATAAAACCTGCCTCGGATGCCACTGTTGGGGAACGTAGTAATTTCAAAAAAAATTCCTACGCACACACAAGATCATGGTGATGCATAGCAACGAGAGGGGAGAGTGTTGTCTACGTACCCTCGTAGACCGGCAATGGAAGCGTTGACACAACATAGAGGAAGTAGTCGTACGTCTTCCCGATCCGACCGATCCAAGTACCGAACATACAGCACCTCCGAGTTCTGCAAATGTTCAACTCGGTGACGTCCCTCGAGCTTCGATCCAACCGAGTGTTGAGGGAGAGTTTCGTCAGCACCACGGCGTGATGACGGTGATGATGTTCTGCCAACGCAGGGCTTCGCCTGAGCACCGCTAAGATATGACCGAGGTGGAATATGGTGGAAGGGGGCACCGCACACGGCTAAGGAATGATCACGAAGATCAACTTGTGTGTCATGGGGTGCCCCCCTACCCCCGTATATAAAGGAGGGAGGGGGAGGTGCGTCCGGCCCCTAGGGGTGCGCCTGGAGGAGTCCTACTCCCACTGGGAATAGGACTCCCCCCTCTTGCCTTGTTGGAGAAGGAAAGGGGAAGGGGGAAAGAGGAAAGGGGGGCGCCCCCCCCCCCTTCCTTGTCCTATTCGGACTAGGGGGGAGGGGGCGCGCGGCCTCCCCTGGCCGGCCCTCCTCTTCTCCCTTAGGGCCCATGTAGGCCCATTAACCCTCGGGGGGGTTCCGGTAACCCCCCGGTACTCCGGTAAAATCCCGATTTCACCCGGAACGATTCCGATATCCAAATATAGGCTTCCAATATATCAATCTTTATGTCTCGACCATTTCGAGACTCCTCGTCATGTCTGTGATCACATCCGGGACTCCAAACTGTTGGGGAACGTAGTAATTTCAAAAATTTCCTACGCACACGCAAGATCATGGTGATGCATAGCTACGAGAGGGAAGAGTGTGATCTACGTACCCTTGTAGACCGACAGCGGAAGCGTTAGCACAACGTGGTTGATGTAGTCGTACGTCTTCACGGCCTGACCGATCAAGCACCGAAACAACGGCACCTCCGAGTTTTAGCACACGTTCAGCTCGATGACGATCCCCGGACTCCGATCCAACAAAGTGTCGGGGAAGAGTTCCGTCAGCACGACGGCGTGGTGACGATCTTGATGTACTACCGTCGCAGGGCTTCGCCTAAGCACCGCTACAATATTATCGAGGATTATGGTGGAAGGGGGCACCGCACACGGCTAAGAATATGATCACGTGGATCAACTTGTGTGTCTAGGGGTGCCCCCTGCCCCCGTATATAAAGGAGAAAGGGGAGGAGGCCGGCCGGCCCCTATTGGCGCGCCAGGAGGAGTCCTCCTCCTAGTAGGAGTAGGAGTAGGACTCCTACTAGGAGGGGGAAGGAAGTGGGGAGGGAGAAGGAAAGGGGGGCGCCGCCCCCCCTCTCCTAGTCCAATTCGGACCAAGGGGAGGAGGTGTGCGGCCCACCCTGGCTGCCCCTCTCTCTCTCCACTAAGGCCCATATGGCCCATTACTTCTCCCGGTAGGGTTCCGGTAACCCTCCGGCTCTCCGGTTTTCTCCGAAATCACCCGGAACACTTCCGGTGTCCGAATATAGCCGTCCAATATATCAATCTTTATGTCTCGACCATTTCGAGACTCCTCGTTATGTCCGTGATCACACCCGGGACTCCGAACTAACTTCAGTACATCAAAACTCATAAACTCGTAATATAACTGTCATCGAAACCTTAAGCGTGCGGACCCTATGGGTTCGAGAACAATGTAGACATGACCGAGACACGTCTCCGGTCAATAACCAATAGCGGAACCTGGATGCTCATCTTGGCTCCTACATATTCTACGAAGATCTTTATCGGTCAGACCACATAACAACATACGTTGTTCCCTTTGTCATCGGTATTTTACTTGCCCGAGATTCGATCGTTGGTATCTCAATACCTAGTTCAATCTCGTTACCAGCAAGTCTCTTTACTCGTTTCGTAATACATCATCTCGCAACTAACTCATTAGTTGCAATGCTTGCAAGGCTTATGTGATGTGCATTACTGTAGCGACCCGACCCGAATGGATCAAGTCTCTGTGCTTAAGTGCCATCCCTGGATCGGTATGCTGACACACACAGTACTCGAAGGATTTATAACAGAGGTAAACCACATGTATAAAGTAACGTAAATACTATTACCTCAATCTAGTATAGCGGAAGCAACAAGATTGTGGATTCCCATCAACACCAACGGCAAAGTTGAGTGTAGAAATCGTAACCCTGACGTATCACTTACTCGTCGTAAGAAACCTGCAACATTAGACGTTGCAGCCCAAAACGGGTCAGTACATTGAATGTACTGGCAAATTCACACCATAGAGAAAGAATGATGAACAATAGCTACCACTACATGCATATATGGCTGGTGGAAAAGCTCTATGGTTGTAGGGTTTTTTGCGAAAAGCCAATTTTTCCCTACTGCAAAGGAATAAATTTTATTTAACTGTCATGGTGGTTGTTAAACATTGAGAATGGTTGACAGCATTCTCAATCCCAATTAAAAATAGTCATCAATAACCCAACAATATTAATTTAGAAGTAACATGATGAGATCAACAGGATAATCCAAGAACTAGATACTCAAGATGTCCATAACCGGGGACACGGCTAATCATGATTACTTTATACACTCTGCAGAGGTTTCCGCACTTTTCCCCACAAGACTCGATCGCCTCCGTTTGTTTTCTCGCACTACATGGTGTTTAAGAAGACGGATGACCGAGACATAGTCTTTCAGAAGCGCTAGCACCTTACGGTGGAGTAGGCCGTACCACCTACATCCCCTACATCTGCTAGTCTACCCCTGTAAGAGTTCGCACGACTTAATCAACTATGCCAGAGCCCATAATGGCTTGTGGCTGCACACGGAAGTTTCTAGTATGGATAGTCTTATGATCCCTTTGAGCCTGGGTGGCGGTCCGAAAAAAACAGGCAAGTCCTGATAGACATCAGGTGCCTCAATCCACCCAGATGTGTGTTTAAGTTGCCACCTTAGATAAACCATTAAAATTATCAATCTCACATCTGTCATGGATATCACTCACCCAATCCACGTCTACAAGCATAGCATGGCGTAATAAGCAATCGTAAAAGTAACTCCCAAGGTTTCATAATAACAGGTAATAGGTACTACCTCATCTACTTCCCATCCCACAATTTAATTAGATCCTAAACATGCAATGTGTGAGGATTGATCTAATGCAATAAAACTGGGTTGTAGAAAAGGTATGATCAAAGTGTGAACTTGCCTTGGTGATGATCCGCGAGTCCTAGGGTTTCGACGTAACAAGCGGCGCAATCCGGGTGATCTAACGCAGTCAAAACAACAAGCATACAATAAGTACTCATCTAAAGCACAGGTAAAACTCGAACAAGAGAACGAACCAGAAAGTTCAACTTAAGAACTCCGGTTACACGGAAAAAACGAACCGAACAAAACGACGGAAAACAAACGGCGGAAGAAAACAACTCGGTTCTAGCGTAGCAAAAACTTGTTTAAGTTGATTAGACGGAACGGCGGTTTCGAGACGAAACTCCAGGCGCTTGAATCACCTGATTCCGGTAAACAAGCGGGAAGAAAAACTAGAACGAAGATCGGATCTGAGATCGCGATCGCGGAATAAATCCGACGAAAAGAAAAGAAAAAGAAGAACGGTTAAACGAACGGACGTTCGTTAACCTAGAAGAAATCCGGTGGTCACGTTCGTTAGGACGAACGGTCCGGCGAATGGTCGCTAGGCAACTAGATCGGAAAAAAGAACGAATCCGATCTAGGGTTCGGAGAAGAAAACCGATCGTAAAACCGATCTAGGAAACCGGAACGGTTTTGCGAAGAAAAACGAATCGGAAAAGAAGAATCGGAACGATTAGAAGAAAACGATCCGATGAAAAGAATAGATGTAGCGCGGGCTACCTCCGGTGAAGTCTCCGGCGAGGGGCTCCGGCGGCGTGGGCGTGGGGCGGCGGCGCGGTGGTGCGGCGGCGCGGTGGTGCGGCGGTGGGAAGGTGCGGCGGCGTGGGCACAAGGGGCGGTGGCGCGGGTGTGGGGTGGCGCGGCTCTAGGCTTGGGGCTTTGGTTTGATGATTTAGAGGGGGAGTGTGAGAGTATTTATATTGGGGAGGGGAGGATTTTACTTGGGATAGGGGACAAGAATTAGACTAGGAATAGGAATAGAAAAGAAGGAAAGAAATCTAGAGGAATAGGACAAAAGTCCTACTAGAAATCCTAAAAGACAACGGCGGCGGCTCCTGGAGCCTGGCACTCGCGCGATGGCCTTGGCCTTGGCCTCGGCCTTGGCCGGCCGGCTGGCTTGGCTTGGGCCTTTGGCCCAGGCGCTTTGGATTTTTTTTAAATGGTTCCGCGCTCGGAGAAAAAAACAGAAAAACAATTCTACCGGATTCCAAAACTAATAAAGTAAATTTTCTCCGACTCCTAAAAATGAGCCGAACAAAATGAACTTTTCTCCGGGCCTAAAATGCAATTTTTGAAAACACGCATTTTTCCCTATCCAAATAAAATGCAAATAAAACTCCGGCAAACGAAATTTGATTTACTTATCAAATCCTCATTTTTCCTAAATTTGGGAAAGTCATATTATTCCCCTCTCTCATATTTTTGATATTGGAAAAATAATTGAAGATGAAATAAATAAATCAAATGATCCTCTTTTCAAAATTTGAGAAAACTCTCAAATATGAAAATAACAAAATCTCCAACTCTCTCCGAGGGTCCTTGAGTTGCGTGAAATTTCTAGGATCGAGAAAAATGCAAGAAAATATGATATGCATGATGATCTAATGTATAACATTCCAAATTGAAAATTTGGGATGTTACAAACCTACCACCCTTAAAATGAATCTCGCCCTCGAGATTCGGAGAGGCTGGAAAGAAAAGATTAGGGTTTGGGGTCTTCTCAAAATCCATCAATCATCACAGGTGTCTGGGGTGCTACCACCCTTAGAAGCATGGTACAGCTCCATCGAATCTCATATACTTCATCCATATTGTTAACGATGTCGGTCTCCTCAAATCCTCGGAAAATTCCTTCTCTGGCTCTTCCGGTAGTGGCATAACATTTTCCTCAATTCTTTTGTCTTTCATCTTGGTAAGGTTCTTCTGTGACTGTGTCTTCTTAGCTGACGGGTCTGGCGCCAAAACTAAACAACTATCGATATCTCATGGTGGTCAACAATGTATGATTTCTCCTGCAGGGAATGGGTCTTGGTTGATCCTCACCGTATAACCTCCGGTTGGCACAACTGCCGTGTACAAGGGAAAAATACTTATACCATTCTAAGGCTTAAACAAGGTTTTGATCGTCGTCTCTCTACTATAGGTAAGTCACTCAGATTTACCATCCCATATAGCAAGGCGAATAATAAGAGTAAGTCGGTTTGGTGATCAATCCATCCCACACCCAAATCATTACCATGTATACAGTTTAGCGAATCTCGCATTCTAACACTCGGTCATCCTCACAAGCATTGCAGAATTTCTCTTGTCGACGAACCAAGTTCGGATATCTCCATAGATTCTGCAAGCCAGACAAACATCTAACGTTTCTTCACAACTCTCAGGTTTTGCGTTACTCCTATAAAATCGTCTATCGATAAAATCGTAACTTATTCCAGGGTTTTTCCTTCGGCAAGATTGTGCTTGTTTCTTGGCAGGTCCTGGGGCCTGTGGGTTATGGCCCATCTCATCGCTTGTAAACCTTGAACTCATCCTCTAGGCAACTGATCATTATTCCAACTCCCAACTTCTAAGTATTCTTAAATCCATCCAATTGTAGTGTCTTCCTTCTTTCTATTGGCACCAAACTAAGACATGATTACTCAGACTCATCCTGGAGTTTCCATTGATCCATATTTCCGACATCATACCTCCTTTATATCCAATAGTAATTCATCTCTTCATCCTCGTGGGATATCCCACATACCGAGGTAAAAACTTATACTTATGAAGTACATATTCACTTCGTGGAACATCATTATCCTTTCCAGGGTCAAGCGTCCTTACAGCGGAATATTGTCCATCTCTGCATGGCACTTCTTCAACTGGGAAACGTGAAACACATCATGAACTCCTGACAGTCCTTCGGGTGACTCCAATTTGTTGGCCACTTCTCCCATATGCTCCATAACTCGGTATGGTCCTACAAATCTCGGGGCTAATTTTCCCTTAACTCCAATTCATTTAACTCCTCGCACAGGGGACACGTGAAGACATGCTCTGTCTCCAATTTCATAGACTACCTCCTTGAGTTTTTGAGTCTACATAACCCTTCTGCCTGGACTGAACTACCTTCAGTCATTCTCTTCTGACTCCTTGATCACATTTGGTCCAAACAACTAACGGTCTCCATCTTCATCCCACACACTCTTGGGGTATCACACATATCAAGACAAAACTCGTATTCATCTTGTCCGAAATCCACTCAGTGGAGTATTCTTATCTTTTCCAGGGGTCAACGGTTTTTTTACAGGGAAATACCACCCTTAAAATGCTCCAATATTTTATAGACCATATTTCTCATATCCTCGAAAATGGTCAACATCTTTCCTCATAGAGTAACTCATAAAATCCAAATCAGTACCAACACTGCTAACTTTATTGATTTCTCAAATTATTACAATCTCCTGTTTTTCCATTACATGCCTCAACTCAACACCTCAATATAAAGGAAAAATGTTCTCACTACTACTATTATATTTCTTCTGTCACAACTCAACTATTTATCACAAGTCTCCTTCTCCTTCGGACAAACTCTAGCAAAGTGCCCTGCTTCATTACAACTGAAACACATTACTTCTGGCAAGTTTCGAGGTTTCCTTGTGATTATATAGCCTACTTGGGTCCTTGGCTTCCTTTTTGGGCAATTGCTGAGGTAGTGCCCTGACTCCTTGCACCTATAACAGGTGACATGACTCAGATCCTTCCTGGAATCCAATCTACTTCTCTTTCTGGACTTTTCCATTCCAATCAGAGCTTCTATTTCCTGTGGGTCATATTCTACTTCCTTCGTCGGGAATGCTACTAGATCCCCATTCATACAATTCTGGGAGAGGTGTCCTTCTTCTCCACATGAATAGCATGACTTGGTGCAGGGTTTAATTGGCTCTTCTTTGGGTGTGTCCTCCGATCTAGTTTCAGAGAGTTTTGTGGAGGTTTCGGGGAGTTTTGTGGAGAAGTCTTTAGAGTTTTCTCCTTGCTTTGGTTTTGTTCCTAAGCATTTGCATCTCATTCGCATGCATTATTGGTTGTTGCATTGCATGGTGATGCATAATTCCTTGTAATAAACTCTCTTGAAAGTGATTGCCATCAATTACCAAAATGGGGGAGATTGAAAGAACATGCGGTGCCCCCATGTTTGGTTTTGGTAATTGATGACAATCTCTATGGACTAATGGTTGCCTTGAGTTATATTTGAAGGTTTTGTCCATAGGCTTTTCTTGGAGTACATGTGTTGGTTTCAATAAGAGTTTGTGTCGACCAAGGTGCTATTCAAGGAATTACCTAAAGATTGGTCTTGTGAGAGATTGATCAAGACTAAGTTAAAGAGTGAATCAAGTTGATCAACCCACAAAGCGTAGAAGATGTACCGAGAGGGATCAAGTGATCCCATGGTATGGTAAGCATTGTCAATTACGCTGTGTGTACTAACCCATGGTCTTCGTGAGGGTTCTTTGTGGGGTTAGGTTGCGGTGTGCAAGTTCAAGTGGAGCACCACGAAGAGATCAAATGCTTGAAGCGTGCTATACTTTGTGGTGACAATGGACCTGTGAAGATGTGCGGAAGAGTAGCTCACCCATAGTAGAGTATGGGGGAGCAATCAACTAGTCTTCATCGACTCAACACAATCAAGAAAGGTTGCGGTGTGCAAGTTCAAGTGGAGCATCACGAAAAGATCAAATGCTTGAAGCTTGCCGTCCATTGTGGTGACAATGGACTCATGAAGATGTGCGGAAGAAAGGCTCACCCATAGTGGAGTATGGGGGAGCAATCAACTAGTCTTCATCGAGCCAACACAATCAAGAAAGGTGGTCCAACTTGAGGGAGTCAAGATCGTCATCATCTAGCTCAAGTGGACCATGTGCAAGGCAAAGGTTTGCCCTTGGTAGGTTTTCTATTTTACCGGTCTCATGATGGTAGTTGGGAGACCGGGTTATAGGATCGATTGTCGTACTATCAAGGGGGGCTCTCGATGAGTAGCTTGATCGTATCGTTCATAGAGAGCTCAAACCATTGCATCCTTGCATCATCTTTATTGGTTCTTGTTTGGTTCTTCTCTTTGTGAGTTTTGGAGCTTATGGTCATCTTGGTGACAAGCTCGAGTTCATCGAAAACGGAGTCCACTCGCATCTTCTATGATGTTTTCGATGTTGGAGGTTTTTGCCGGTTCTTCTTGGTAGGAGGTTTCTCTCCTCCTTTTGTTGGCATACCTCCCCTGCCTCTTCTTACTATAACCAGTCGCTGTTTTGATGCTACTCGTCGTCTTGTTTTCAACAAGCTTGAGTTTGCTCAATTCGGAGCTCATATGCAGAAGTTATGGCAGTTCTGGTTTTCTGGAGTGTGGTTTTTCTCCTAGACCCAGCGGTAGTACCGCGGGCCACAGCGGTAGTACCGCTGAGGCTCACTAAGCGGCAGTACCGCTCCTCGGAGCGGTAGTACCGCTTGATGGCCTCAGCAGCAGTGCCTCTGCAGATCCGTGCTCCTACCGCCTCGACACGGTGGTTGGAGCGGTAGTACGGCTGCAGTCCACTAAGCGGTAGTACCGCTCCTCGGAGCGGTAGTACCGCTTGCTAGGCTCAGCCGCAGTACCGCTGTGGCTTCGTGCTCCTTCCGCTTTGTTTCGAGTGCACATTTTCTCGTGTCGGGTTTTGCGGTACTAGCTGCGGTAGTAGTGGCGGTAGTCCTTCTTGTGAGTGGTAGTACCGCCCTACCTCCGCGGTAGTACCGCTCTGGGTCCCAGCCCCAGCCCTTTTCTTCTGGCGCGGCAGTACCGCTGAAGGGGAGCGGTAGTACCGCTTACGAGCGGTAGTACCGCCCTGCCTCCGTGGTAGTACCGCTCTCTGCGGGGCTGAGTGGGGGTTAACGGTTGGATTTTCCTGCTCCTATAAAAGGGGGTCTTCTTCCCCGTTGAACCTCAATCCTTTGAGCTCGTGTTCTTCCCCCATTGTTGACCTTCTTCGAGCTTGCTAACTCTCAATCCCTCCATGGATTCTTGCTAGTTTTTGAGGGAAAAGAGAGAGGAGATCTAGATCCACATTTCCACCAATCACTTTCTCCTCTATGTGAGGGGAACCCCTTGGATCTAGATCTTGGAGTTCTTGGTGTTCTCCTTCTTGTTCTTCCTCTCATTTTCCTCCCTAGCATTAGTTGCTTCAGTGGGATTTGAGAGAGAAGGACTTGGGCACTCCGTGTGCCCTTGCCATTGCATTTGGTGCATCGGTTTGAGTTCTCCACGTGATACGTGGAAGTTGCAAGTTGAGAAGCTTATTACTCTTGGGTGCTTGGTACCCTTGAGCTTGTTCCTCTTGGGTGCTTGGGCGCCCTAGACAGTTGTTGGTGTTCGGAGCTCAATCATTGTGGTGCAAAGCTCCGGGCAAGCGTCGGGGTCTCCAATTAGGTTGTGGAGATCGCCTCGAGCAATTTGACGGGTACCGGTGACCGCCCCCAAGGGTTGCCAAAGTGTACGGGTTTGGTGACCGCCCCCAAGGGTTGCCATTTGTACGGGTTCGGTGACCGCCCTCAAGGGTCCCTTAGTGGAATCACGGCATCTTGCATTGTGCGAGAGCGTGAGGAGATTACGGTGGCCCTAGTGGCTTCTTGGGGAGCATTGTGCCTCCACACCGCTCCAAACGGATATTAGCATCCGCAAGGGTGTGAACTTCGGGATACATCATAGTCTCCGCGTGCCTCGGTTATCTCTTACCCGAGCCCCCTTACTTATGCACTTTACTTTGTCATAGCCATATTGTTTCTTGTCATATATCTTGCTATCACATAGTTGTGTATCTTGCTTAGCATAAGTTGTTGGTGCACATAGGTGAGCCTAGTTGTTTTAGGTTTTGTGCTTGACAAATTAATCGCTAGGTTTATTCCGCATTTGTTCAAGCCTAAACCGTAATTATTTTAAAATGCCTATTCACCCCCCCCCCCTCTAGGCGACATCCACGATCTTTCACTTGGTTACAAAACATGATCATCTCATACAATAAAATTTAGCATCATGTCTTGACCATATCACATCACAACATGCCCTGCAAAAACAAGTTAGACGTCCTCTACTTTGTTGTTGCAAGTTTTACGTGGCTGCTACGGGCTTAAGCAAGAACCAATCTTACCTACGCATCAAAACCACAACGATAGTTTGTCAAGTTGGTGTTGTTTTAACCTTCGCAAGGACCGGGTGTAGCCACACTCGGTTCAACTAAAGTTGGAGAAACTGTCACCCGCTAGCCACCTTTGTGCAAAGCACGTCGGGAGAACCGGTCTCGCGTAAGCGTACGCGTAATGTCGGTCCGGGCCGCTTCGTCCAACAATATCGCCGAACCAAAGTATGACATGCTGGTAAGCAGTATGACTTATATCGCCCACAACTCACTTGTGTTCTACTCGTGCATATAATATCAACATATAAAACCTAGGCTCGGATGCCACTGTTGGGGAACGTAGTAATTTCAAAAATTTCCTACGCACACGCAAGATCATGGTGATGCATAGCAACGAGAGGGAAGAGTGTGATCCACGTACCCTTGTAGACCGACAGCGGAAGCGTTAGCACAACGCGGTTGATGTAGTCGTACGTCTTCACGGCCTGACCGATCAAGCACCGAAACTATGGCACCTCCGAGTTTTAGCACACGTTCAGCTCGATGACGATCCCCGGACTCCGATCCAGCAAAGTGTCGGGGAAGAGTTCCGTCAGCATGACGGCGTGGTGACGATCTTGATGTACTACCGTCGCAGGGCTTCGCCTAAGCACCGCTACCATATTATCGAGGATTATGGTGGAAGGGGGCACCGCACATGGCTAAGAATATGATCACGTGGATCAACTTGTGTGTCTAGGGGTGCCCCCTGCCCCCGTATATAAAGGAGCAAGGGGAGGAGGCCGGCCGGCCCCTATTGGCGCGCCAGGAGGAGTCCTCCTCCTAGTAGGAGTAGGACTCCGACTAGGAGGGGGAAGGAAGTGGGGAGGGGGAAGGAAAGGGGGGCGCCGCCCCCCCTCTCCTAGTCCTATTTGGAGCAGGGGGGAGGAGGTGCACGACCCACCCTGGCTGCCCCTCTCTCTCTCCACTAAGGCCCATATGGCCCATTACTTCTCCCGGTAGGGTTCCGGTAACCCTCCGGCTCTCCGGTTTTCTCCGAAATCACCCGAAACACTTCCGGTGTCCGAATATAGCCGTCCAATATATCAATCTTTATGTCTCGACCATTTCGAGACTCCTCGTTATGTCTGTGATCACATCCGGGACTCCGAACTAACTTCGGTACATCAAAACTCATAAACTCATAATATAACTATCATCGAAACCTTAAGCGTGCGGACCCTACGGGTTCGAGAACAATGTAGACATGACCGAGACACGTCTCCGGTCAATAACCAATAGTGGAACCTGGATGCTCATATTGGCTCCTACATATTCTACGAAGATCTTTATCGGTCAGAGCACATAACAACATACGTTGTTCCCTTTGTCATCGGTATTTTACTTGCCCGAGATTCGATCGTCGGTATCTTAATACCTAGTTCAATCTCGTTACCGGCAAGTCTCTTTACTCGTTTCGTAATACATCATCTCGCAACTAACTCATTAGTTGCAATGCTTGCAAGGCTTATGTGATGTGCATTACCGAGAGGGCCCAAAGATACCTCTCCGACAATCGGAGTGACAAATCCTAATCTCGAAATACGCCAACCCAACATGTACCTTTGGAGACACCTGTAGAGCTCCTTTATAATCACCCAGTTACGTTGTGACGTTTGGTAGCACACAAAGTGTTCCTCCGGCAAACGGGAGTTGCATAATCTCATAGTCATAGGAACATGTATAAGTCATGAAGAAAGCAATAGCAACATACTAAACGATCGGGTGCTAAGCTAATGGAATGGGTCATGTCAATCACATCATTCTCCTAATAATGTGATCCCGTTAATCAAATGACAACACATGTCTATGGTTAGGAAACATAACCATCTTTGATTAATGAGCTAGTCAAGTAGAGGCATACTAGTGACGTTTGGTTTGTCTATGTATTCACACAAGTATTATGTTTTCGGATAATACAATTCTAGCATGAATAATGAACATTTATCATGACATAAGGAAATAAAATAATAACATTATTATTGCCTCTAGGGCATATTTCCTTCACGAACAACCTTCGGTACATCAAAACACAAAAAACCCTAATTACGATCGTCACCGAACTTTAAGCATGTGGACCCTACGGGTTCGAGAACTATGTAGACATGACCGAGACACGTCTCCGGTCCATAACCAATAACGGAACCTGGATGCTCATATTGGTTCCTACATATTCTATGAAGATCTTTATCGGTCAGATCGCATAACAACATACGTTGTTCCCTTTGTCATCGGTATGTTACTTGCCCGAGATTCGATCATCGGTATTTCAATACCTAGTTCAATCTTGTTACCGGCAAGTCTCTTTACTCGTTCCGTAATACATCATCCCGCAACTAACTTATTAGTTGCAATGCTTGCAAGGCTTGAGTGATGTGTATTACCGAGAGGGCCCAGAGATACCTCTCCGACAATCGAAGTGACAAATCCTAATATCGATATACGCCAACCCAACAAGTACCTTCGGAGACACCTGTAGAGCACCTTTATAATCACCCAGTTACTGTGACGTTTGGTAGCACACAAAGTGTTCCTCCGGTAAACGGGAGTTGCATAATCTCATAGTCATAGGAACATGTATAAGTTATGAAGAAAGCAATAGCAACAAACTAAACGATCAAGTGCTAAGCTAACGGAATGGGTCAAGTCAACCACATCATTCTCCTAATGATGTGATCCGGTTAATCAAATGGCAACTCATGTCTATGGTTAGGAAACATAACCATCTTTGATCAACGAGCTAGTCAAGTAGAGGTATACTAGTGACACTCTGTTTGTCTATGTATTCACACATGTATTATGTTTCTGGTTAATACAATTTTAGCATGAATAATAAACATTTATCATGATATAAGGAAATAAATAATAACTTTATTATTGCCTCTAGGGCATATTTCCTTCAAAACTCCCCTCCACTTTCCACGTGGGACTATATTACCACCCATGACATGAAATCACAAATGTGCATATGAAAATTATTCAGAAAATAATTAATACATGGGCCTAAAGCTCTTATGTATTTCACGGATTAGATTATAACACATGGATTTGTTACCATAAAGGGGCAACTAACTAAGGGGTAACTCCTATGAGGGGAGATCTTTCTATGCGCGAGGCCGATGAGCCGATGCATGGCACTCGTGGAATGTGCGACCAAGGCGCTCGCTCGGGATAGAGGAACACTATACACGAAACGCACATATGCTATTATAGACAGTATAGGTCTACTAATGCAAGGAGTAAGAATAGTCACATGAAGTACAAGTGTGTTTATACACACTAGTAATAATGTACGTGCAATGCACGTTTATATTAGATAGGATATTAGTTGCACGTTATATTAGGTAAGATATATCTGTTGCACGTTGGTATTTGGTAAGATATCAATTAATTTTTTGCGGGAATGGTAGGATATTAATTACATGGCAGATTTCAATGATGGTGTTTTTATAACCAACAATGGCAGTGGTGAGTAATTAGAGCAATAAACGCGTTTGGTGCTTAACATTGAAGCGATTTGAACCGCTAGATAACATGATTTGACGGTTCAGATGGTTTGGATCTACCCATTTAAGTCTTTTTATATTGGTATAGATAAAGTGCACATATGCTACATTAGAGTAGCACATAGTACACTACCACATAAAGTACAAATGTGTTGCACGAGACATACATATACACTACACACGGGGCACACATTGACACCGGAGTTCAAGTACATTACGTATAAGGTACAAGTACACCATGTCTGGCAGTACAAGTCTATACCAATATAAAAAGACCCAAAGAGACAAGTTCAATTGACCTCGGCCATCAAACTAAGTGAATCCAATGACCAAGACTGCTCCAATGGCGAGCGTTCAACGTATTTAACGTGCAACTAATATTATACCAAATATTGCACTAATTACAGAATTAATGCACAAATAATAGAATACATAATATCTACGTGCAATTAATATATTGCCTAAATATTAACATGCAACGCATGCAATTAATATATTGCCTAAAATATTACTACCTTCATTTCAGTTTACAAGTCCTACGCGTATATCTAGGTTGCCAATTTTATCACCTTAATATAAATTATATAACACAAAAATTATATGGTTTGAAAATAGAACATCTAAAGTTTATATTGATATATTTTTTGTAATATATGACTTGAATTAGGTTGGTCAAATTGACGACCTAGAGGTATGCACACGCCCTGTAAACTGAGAGAGAGGTAGTAACGTGCATTGCACGTGCGCATTTACTAGTATACTAAAAAACAAATTGCATAAAAATTTGTCAAAATCTTTCAACATAGGATCTAATTTGAAGATCTCGAGGAACACAACGGTGATAAAATTTGCAATTTGATTTAAGAGAATTCATTTTGACATTGAATCTCACAAAAAAAATGACGTACAATCAACCACCATCCATCAATCAGTGGATAAATACCTACCAAAACTCTCATGCCGCTTGTTGTCGCGGGGAAGTTTGAAGGTGATCTTTGTATAGAAAAAACTTGATTACGTGAAAAAGACCGAGAACAAGAACTTCAAGTGAGCCGGTTCACAGTCCAACTTCGGCCCGTATGCTCTGACCATATAGCTACAGTCAGCCCACATCACACCATGGACTAGAACCAGCCCAACCATTTGGGTCACATGACCAGTAAATCCCTATTTGCGCTCATTGCGGCAATGAGCGAAATCACTAATTAAGGAGTACTCGTTGCAAAGATCACTCTAATTCCCCTAGTTGCAACGAGTGGCCCACATGCAGCGCGCCACTTATCGTAACCTGGGAGTTTTCCCTTTTTTCGTAGATCCGTTTATTCAAAATGTTTTATCTCTCAAATTGTTCGTCCAAATCTTGAACCGCTTTCACCGTTGGATTCCTCACGCCGAAATTTTCAAAACTAGATCCCAGGTTGACAGGTTTTGATGAACTTTTTTTTTCATGAAAAAAACCGAACCGGGAGCACGGATTTTTTTCCTTTCCGAAAGAGGCACGCTCGTGCCTCTCACGAAATCACAACCGTGCCTCTCGCGGAAGCAAAACCGTGACTCTCGTGAAAGAAAAAAAATGTGTTTTCGTTTCTGAGGAGGCACGGCCGTGACTCTCGTGAAAGCACAACCGTGACTCTTGCGGAAGCAAAACCGTGACTCGCGAAAGGAAAAAAAATGAAAATATGTTTTGTTCCTTTCCAAGAGGCACGGTCGTGACTCTCGTGAAAGCACAATCTTCTCGCGGAAGCCAAACCGTGACTCTCGCGAAAAGAAAAGAAACAGAAAACGCGTTTTTTTCCGTTTCCGAGAGGCACAACCGTGACTCTCGCGAAAGCACACCCGTGCCTCTCACGCAAGTAAAACCGTGGCTCTCGCGAAAGAAAAAAAATAGAAAATATGTTTTTTTTCGTTTTCGAGAGGCACGGCCATGACTCTCGCGAAAGCAAAACCGTGACTCTCATGAAAGGAAAAAAATGCATTTTTTCGCGCAATTTTTTTTATTAAAAAGCTAAGGAAGACCGGTGGAAAACCAAAACGTCAAAAAAACCCAGAAAAAAAACCATTTAAAAAGCCGAAAACGCATGCGAAAAAATAAAAAGAAAATCCGAAGGGAACGCCTAGAGCGCGACACGTGGTGAATAGCTGAGAGCGCGCCAACTGCCGTTGATCGTTGCGAGGCTCCCGAAGAAGCGCTCGTTAACTAGTTGCTCTTGGCAATGAGTCGCTGAAACGCGAGGGGAGAAGAAACGAACGATTAATTGGTCGGCCCATTTTTAGGGTAACACAACTTCTTAAAAAAACTGCACAAATTCGATTTTTTTTGTAAATTTGAAAAGTGTTCATCTTTTTTAAAAGAAGTTTACAAATATGGAAAAAATGGTGTTTTACCTTTTTGGAAAAATGTTCACAAAATTGAAAATATTTGTGTTTTACAAAAAATAATGTTTTCAAAAAAACTGAATTACAAAACAATGTTGATGCTATCAAAAAATATTCTAAATTGAAAAAGAAAATGGGGGTGCTAAATTTTATTGATCAAATGTAAGATGGAAAGGGATACAAGTAGGATCATGGGGGTGAACCAAACATGGCGCCCCTCATCCAAAAAACTAACAAATTTAGCTAAACTATCTGCCTTTATGTTCACAGCTCGGCCTTCAAAATTGAATTTGCAGTTAAAGTTTATCGATCGGTGCTTTATTTCTCTGATAATGTGTCCATAGCTAATGTTAGTACCCTTCTCAATATCTCCACTTACCTGCTTCACATCTGATGCAACAATGAAATTCTGAAGCAGCAAACCATCAGCGAGACACAGGGCTTCAAGACAGGCTATTGCCTCCAACACTGCTACCTCATTAACTCCATGAATGACCCGGGCCTGGTTGCCGAGGAAAAGGCCATTAGTGTCTCAACACACTGCTGTTGCAGAACCTACTTAGCCATTGCGTGCGAGACTGGCATCTACATGGATCTTTGCATATCCTGGTGGAGGTGCCTTTGGTCTTTCAACAACCCTTGGTCCGTCAATTGCTACAGTGTCAAGGTTGAGTTAGTAATGGGCCGGCCCAGCCGAGGTGCGCCTGTGCAACACACGATCATTTGAGGGTGCCCCTATGTCTCGCTCAAGGGAGACACCAGTTGGGCCGACCGAGGCGCGAGGGAAACAACAGCCCCATTTCCTTTTGTTCACGCTTTTATTTTTTTTCTTTTTAAATACATCCAAATATTTAAAATAAATATATTACCAAAATCACTCTACATTAAGTCATTTGAAAAATGTTGACCAACCATTACAAAAATGTCAAATGCATATAGAGAAAAAAATTATGACATTTACAAAAAATGTATACAAAAAGATAAAATGTGTATGAAAAAAATAAATAAATATTTTAAAATATTAACCAATCATTTCAAAGAATGTTGAAAAAGTTCTTGAAATATGTTAAGCAAGCATTTGGAAAATGTAAAATGTGTAAAAAAATGTTGACCATGTATTATAAAAATTATGAAATTAATTTGCTCACGTATATAAAAATGTTAATCAAGCATTTTAAAAAATTATTGAACAACTATTTGAAAAATGTTAAATGTGTATAGAAATAATGTTGACTATGTATTATAAAAATGTTAATCAAGCATTTGAAAATATAGTTGGACAAGTATTTGGAAAATGCTAAATCTGTGTAGAAAAAATGTTGACCATGTAATAAAAAATGATAATTTTTTCATTTATCATATATATATGTTAATAAAGCCTTTGAAAATGTTAAATGTGTTTAGAAAAAATGTTAATCATGAGTTAAAAAATGTTAAGATTGCATTTATAAAATGCTAATCAAGCATCTGAATTTTTTTTAAATCTGCATAGAAAAAAATGTTGACTATGTATTCGAAAATGTTAATCAAGCATTTGAAAAAGTTTATAAATGTGCATACGAAAAATGTTGACCATGTATTCAAAAAATGTTAATCTTGTATTTAAAAATGTTAATCAATCTTTGGAAAATGTGGTAAATGTGTATAGAAATAATGTTGACTATGTACTGAAAAAATGTTAAATTTGTATTAAAAAATGTTAAACATGTATTAGTTGACATATGAGACAATGTAGAATGAAAAAAAAAGCAAAAAAAGAAATCCAAAAAACTGAAATTGAAAAAGAAACAAAATAAATCAAATGAATAAAGAAAATGAAAAATAAAACTGAAGAAATAATTGAAAAAAGAACGATAAAATGGATTAGAAAAAAAGAAGAAGATGAAAAAAAATGAAAATAACGTGAAGAAAACAGAATAAAATAGAAGGAAAGAAAAGAAAGAAAAGAAAAATATATAAAAAACCAGGAAACTCGTGTAAAAACAGCTATTTTCCTTATAGTAGGTTGTCCCCAAGTTTTTAACATGAATTCGATGTTGGCGGCTTGGCGCCACGTTGGGCACACACATTCGAGGGCGCAAGTATGTCTCGCTTTATACGGGGGGCAGTTGTTCAGTTGGCCTAGGGGGGCCGGTAGTGTGTTGGTCGAGTAGCCATGTGGAGTCGTTACTTACGTGTCACATGCAATTTTTTATTTGCCTTAAAACAAAAATGTTCGTTTTTTTATGTTGAAAATTGTGCTTATGTTTATATTTTGAAATATTATAAATACATATGTTACGAAAAATATTATTTTTAAAGTTTTCATCACACATTACAAAAATGTGTATGCAGTGTAAAAAAGCGTTTGCTCAACTTTTAGAAAACAATTCTACCATTAAAATAAATGTGTGTGTCATTTAGAAAATTTTCACCCATTTGAAAAAATGGTAAAGCTTATACAACTGTTAATTGTTCTTGTAATTAAAAAATTGTTTTGTACCATTCCAGAATGTACGTTACATTTAGAAAAATGTTCACTTGTTTCAAATATATATCTGTGACACATTTTAGAAATATTTACATGATTTTAATATTTTTCACATATTTCAGAAAAATGTTTTGCAAGTATTTTTAAAATATTTAACACCTATTCAAAAAATGTTCAAACATGTATTTCGAAGAATGTTAATCATGTATTTGAAGGTTTCAAACTTCTATAAAAATAGATGTGTAAAAAAATATGCAATGTGTGTAAAATAAGGTAGACATCAAAACATATATTTGAACTGAAATCATGTATTTAGAAAATGTGAGATGTGTATAAAAAGAATGTCTCTGATGTATAGGAAAAATGTAAACTGCTAATAAAAAAGTGTAACATCCTAAATTTTCAATTTGGAATATTATACATTAGATCATAAATGCATATCATATTTTATTTTGCATTCTGGCCGATCCTAGAAATTTCTACGCAACTCAAGGACCCACAGAGAGAGTTGGGGATTTCGTTATTTTCATATTTGAGTTTTCTCAAATTTAGAGAATAGGATCATTTGATTTTTATTATTTTATCGTCAATTATTTCTATTACAAAAATATGAGAGAGAGAATAAAATGACTTTCCCAAAATAAAAAAATATTGAGGATTTTATAATAAAATCAAATAAGATGTTATTTCGAAGTTTTTCGTTATTTTATTTGAATTTAGGAAAAAATGTGTGTTTTTCAAAATTGCATTTAGGCCCCAAATAAATATTCACCTTGTGCGGCTTGATTTTAGAAGCCCGGAAAAATTTATTTCGGGATTTTCGGAGTCCGTTTAGTATTTTTTTTTTCTTCCGCGCGTAATTATTTAAAAAAACAAACTGACCTAACGGGCCGTGTCCGACCCGGACTCCTGGCCCGCTAGGCTATATAAGCCGGGGGGAGGCCCAGCCAGAGCTAACCCTAGCCCGAGCCGCCCCCAGCCCCCAGTCCCGCCGCCGCCGCCGCCAGCTCCCGCCGCACGCCGCTCGAGGTTCACCGTGCCTCGATTTCTGTGTCACCGTTTTAAAAAAACCGTTCGGTTTTTCGTCAGTTTTTTTTAGTTTCGTTTTTTTAAATAGATCGGGTTTTTCTGGTTTATTTAATTTAGCGAGCGTTCGTCGTTTTTCTCTTTCTCGGATTAAATCCGTGATTTTTCTGATCGCGATTCCTGATCCGATTTTCGTTTTAGTATAAATTTTCACTCGTTTATCGGAATCAGGCGATTCAAGCGCCTGGAGTTTCGTCTCGAAACCCTCTAACCGTTTAACCAACTTAAACAAGTCTATGCTACTGTAAAATTTGCCCTAGATCCAGATTACTAGAACGAAGTTGTTTTCTTTCGCCGTTTGACTTCCGTTGCTTCGTTCGATTTGATTTTTTTGCAAACCGGAGTTCTTAAGTTGAACCTTCTGGTTAGTTCTCTTATTTGAGTTTTTACCTATGCATTAGATGAGTACTTATTGTATGCTTGTTTGTTTGTCTGTGATAGAATACCCGGAGTGCGCCGCCTGTTACTTCGAATCGCTAGGTTTCGCGGATCATCAGCAAGGCAAGTAACACTTTGATCATACCTTTTCTACTATCCAGTTTTATTGCATTAGATCAATCCTCAAACATTGCATGATTAGGATCTAATTAAATTGTGGGATGGGAAGTAGTTGAGGTAGTACCTATCACCTGTTATATATATCAAACCTTTGGGAGTTACTTCTACGTTTGCTTATTGCGCCATGCTATGCTAGTAGACGTGGATTGGGTGAGTGATATCCATGACAGATGTGAGTATTGTTAATTAATGGTTTATCTAAGGTGGCAACTTAAACACACATCTGGGTGGATTGAGGCACCTGGGTAATCCAGGATTTGCCTGTTTTTCTTTTGGACCGCCACCCAGGCTCAAAGGGATCATGAGATTATTCATGCTAGAAACTTCCGTGTGCGGCCACAAGCTATTATGGGCTCTAGCATAGTTGACTAAGTCGTGTGAACTCTTACAATGGTAGACTAGCAGATGTAGGGGATGTAGGTGGTACGGTCTACCCGATCGTAAGGTGCGAGCGCTTTTGAAAGACTATGTCTCGGTCATCCGTCTTCTCAAACACCATGTAATGCGAGAAACTAAACGGAGGCGATCGAGTCTTGTGGGGAAAAGTGCGCAAACCTCTGCAGAGTGTAACAAACTAATCATGATTAGCCGTGTCCCCGGTTATGGACATCTTGAGTATTTAGTACCTGGATTATCATGTGAATCTCAACATGTTACTATAAATTAATTTTGTTGGGGTTTTGTTTAATGATGATGCTTAATTGGGATTGAGAATGCTGTCAATCATTCTCAATGTTTAACAACTACCATGATAGTTAAAATAAAATTATTCCTTTGCAGTAGGGAAAAATTGGCTTTACGCAAAACTGTAACCATAGAGCTTTCCACCAGCCAAATATGCATATAGTATAGCTGTTTCATTCTATTACTCTCTATGTGTTACATTGCCAGCATATTCCATGTGCTGACCCGTTTCGGGCTGCAACGTTAATGTTGCAGACTTTTCAGACGATGATTAAGGAGTTTTTAGGTCGTGGTTCTATACTCAGTGATGCCGTTGGAGTTGATGGACTCACTTATCTTCCAAGCCTTCCGCTGTTATCGTTATTAGATGGCCTTAAGCCATATTCATTGTAATAAGTTCTCTATTGAGACACTCGATGTAATAAGTGTGTGATTACTACTTTGTTATAAATCCTCCGAGTACTGTGTGGTGTCAGCATTACTGATCCAGGGATGACACCAGAACACAGAGATCAGACTGTTTGAGGTCTTGTCGCTACAGAGATGGTATCTGAGCACACGCTGACTGTAGGACACGACCACTAAGCTAAAGACCTAGATCACTATTCACTCTCTTCTCTTCTGACTCCTCATCTTTTCTACTCTTTTAGGATGGCGGATGCAAGGAACAAGTTCACACAACCGGATGAAGATACACCCTTTGGGCGTCACTTGAAGGAAGTCACTAGATACCTGAACATAGGAGTACCAAGCTTCACCGGAACCTACAACACCACATTACCTGAAGAAGAGCGCTGGATGATTCAAGTTCAAGTTCCAGGAAGGACGTTCATGCCAGTCACTGAGCCCATAGAGTTTTCTTTTGATGCACCAACTTGGAATCTAGGAAAGAGCATGGCAGCTCACATAGCCATGGGACGCATTGGAGAAGTCTACCGCAATGATCTCAAGGATACTATCTACCATATTTGTGGACGCCGAGATGAGCACTGGGAGATGATCAGCACCATGAAGGATAGATCAATTGCAGCTTTTATCTGGGAGTTAAACCAGCACATTAGACATCAGGAGAATCAGATGTGCGCCGATATGATAGACCTGAAGAAGGCAAAGACAAGAATCAAGGAACTGGAGGAAGAACTCAAGGCTACACGTGAAGATTATGAAGAAGAAATTGAAGTATTGGTGGATAAAAATGCCGACATAACAATGAAGATCAAGATATTTATGGGAGGCCCTACACCAGTAGATGAAGACGAAGAACCCAAGGAGATTAGCCCGGAAGACTACATCATCATCGACGACACCAATTCGGATCCAGATAGTAGCGATGATGACTATGTTGATGAAGCTAGAGCAGATATCATGGAGTCTGCAACTGAAGAATATTTCTAGTAGACCGCCCCAACAGTAGTAGTAGTCCACCATGTAAATAAAGTAGTCCGAGCACTTTTGCGATAGTTAGATCGATTGTGCGCCCTTGTTTGATTGAATGAAGTGAATTGTTTGCTTTTGCCTCATGTGCATATGGGTAGTGTTTTCTCTTTAGACCCCCTCTATTCTTACATCTCATCTTTTCTAAACCCTCAGATGCCTCCGAGACGTGACCCCGGATTTACCTTTCCACCGGAGCTCACCCAGTTGATCCAGCAGCAGAACACATTGATGTAGTTGCTAGTCCAGAATCAGAATCAGGGGAACAACAACAACCCACCACCACCACCACCACCTGTTGATCACTTAGCCCGTTTTCTTAGGCTAAATCCGCCGGTGTTTTCCAGTAGCACCGAGCTGATAGTAGCGGATGATTGGCTCCGCAAGACAGTTAGAGAGTTGACCACAGCAGGATGCACAGATGCGGAGAAGGTGAAGTTTGCCGCACATCATCTAGAAGGACCCGCAGCATCATGGTGGGAGAATTTCATAGCCACTTTCCCAGTCGACACTGTCACATGGGACCAGTTCCAGCAGGCCTTTCGTACTGCCCATGTTTCAGCCGGAGCTATGGCCATGAAGAAGCGTGAGTTTCGCAACTTGCGCCAAGGAGGACGGACAGTTGGCCAGTATGTGGGGGACTTTAGTAAGTTAGCACGTTATACCCCAGATGACGTTGCTACGGATGCAGCTAAGCAGGAGAAGTTTCTGGAAGGACTGAATGATGAGTTGAGCATGCAGTTGATGGTAGCAGCCTTCAACAACTACCAGGAGTTGGTAGACCGTGCTCTTATGATTGAAGGGAAGCAGCAGCAAATTGAGAACCGCAAGAGGAAGTATGGACAAGGAAAGTACAATTCAGGAGCTCAGCAGAAGCCACGTTTTACCCCTACACCGGGAGGACATTTTCAGCATACCCATGGAGGAGGTAGCTCGCACAATCACAATGGCACCAAGAATGATAATGGGAATGGAGGAAGCAACGGCCATAATCGCACCAACCCATCAACCCCAGCCAAGAAAGACCTGAGCCAAGTCACTTGCTTTAAATGTTCAAAGACCGGACATTATGCCAATGAATGTCCTGAATTACAAAATGGAAATAGCAATGGAAGCTTTGGGAAGAAGCCGAACCCTTTCAACAGGGGACAGGTGAACCACGTTAGCGTGGAGGAGGTTGAAGCTCAGCCTGATGCAGTAATAGGTAAGTTTTTGGTTAAGTCATTTACTGCACTCGTTCTTTTTGATACTGGTGCATCGCATTCATACATCTCAAGGGGATTTGTGGATAAGTATAAACTGCCAACCCAAGCCCTTAGGTCACCCATGTTAGTAACCTCGCCTAGAGCAGAGTATATGGCTAGTCTATGTTGTGATCGGTTACCATTAAGGATCGGTAACTATATTTTTCCCTCAGACCTAATAGTATTGGAATCCCAAGGATTAGATGTGATATTAGGCATGGATTGGTTATCAAAGTATGACGGGAATATTGAATATGCTAGCAAGTCAATTTTGCTTACCACACCAGAAGGGAGAAGGATCAAGTATGTGTCCCAACATGTGCCAAAGAGGACTCAAGTAAATTGCTTAACAGGGGTTGTGCAGGAGGAAGTACCAGTGGTAAAGGAATTCCCTGATGTATTCCCAGAGGAGTTGCCAGGCATGCCATCGGATAGAGATATTGAGTTTTTGATTGAGCTACTGCCAGGCACAGGGCCAATATCGAAGAGACCATACAGGATGCCCACAAAGGATTTGGTGGAAATTAAGAAGCAAATTAAGGAGTTACTAGATAAGGGATATATTCGCCCAAGTTCTTCGCCTTGGGGATCGCTAGTACTTCTAGTGGAGAAGAAGGATGGATCGTTAAGGATGGTTGTCGATTATCGAGGATCGAATGAAGTAACAATCAAGAACAAGTACCCACTACCGATGATCAATGATCTGTTCGATCGATTGCAAGGAGCCAAGGTATTTTCCAAGATCGATTTGCGATCAGGATACCACCATATGAAGATTCGGGAACAGGATATACCCAAGACGGCTTTTACCACCAGGTATGGGCTGTACGAGTATACCGTTATGTCATTTGGTTTAACTAACGCACCCGCATATTTTATGAACATGATGAACAAAGTATTTATGGAGTTTTGGGATAAGTTCGTCATAGTGTTCATTGATGATATCCTGGTATTACTCAAAGAATGAAGAGGAGCATAAGGAGCATTTGCGTTTGGTTCTTGGAAAGCTCAGAGAACATCAGTTGTATGCCAAGTTCAGCAAATGTGAGTTTTGGTTGAAGGAAGTAGGATTCCTTGGACACGTTATATCTGGAGAAGGTCTAGCAGTTGATCCCACTAAAGTTGACATTGTGACAAATTGGGAAGCACCAACAACAGTTGGAGAGATCCGGAGTTTTCTTGGACTTGCAGGATACTATCGGAGATTTATTGAGAATTTCTCAAAGATTGCGAAGCCTATGACGGAGTTGTTGAAGAAGGATACCAAGTTCATATGGACGGAGGAATGTGAGGCTAGTTTCCAGAAGTTGAAGAAACGTTTTGTTACCTCACCGGTGTTGATTTTGCCAGACCAGACCAAGGATTATGAGGTGTATTGTGACGCTTCACGTCGGGGACTTGGAGCAGTGCTTATGCAGGAAGGGAGAGTTGTTTCATATGCCTCAAGACAACTTAAGCCTCATGAGTTGAATTATGCTACGCATGATTTGGAGTTAGCAGCCGTAGTGCATGCACTGAAAACTTGGAGACATTTTTTGATTGGAAACCATTGCGAGGTGTATACGGATCATAAGAGTTTGAAATACATTTTCACACAGAAGGAGTTAAACCTTAGACAAAGGAGATGGTTGGAGCTCATCAAGGATTACGATATGAAATTGCATTATCATCCCGGAAAGGCTAATGTAGTAGCTGACGCATTAAGCCGTAAGAGCCATGTCAATACGTTAATAACGGGAGAAATACCAAGGGAGTTAGCAGAAAATCTTTGTGAACTATGTTTGGAAATAGTTCCGAGAGGCTATGTAGCAGCATTGGAGATTCAGTCAACTTTGATGGATAGAATCAGAGAAGCTCAAAGGAATGACAAGGAGATTGCTTCTATTAAGGAGAAACTTAGCAAAGGAAAGGCTAAGGGATTTCGTGAGGATGAGCACGATACCCTATGGTTTGAAGACTGTGTCTATGTGCCCAATGACCCGGAGATCAGGAAGTTGATACTGCAAGAGGCACATGATTCACCATATTCGATTCACCCAGGAAATACCAAGATGTATTTGGATTTGAAGGATATTTTTTGGTGGACCGGAATGAAGAAGGATATTGCGGAGTACGTAGCAGTTTGTGATGTATGTCAGAGAGTAAAGGCAGAGCATCAGAAGCCAACAAGATTGCTACAACCATTGCCGATACTCAAATGGAAGTGGGATAAGTTAGGTATGGATTTTATCACGGGATTGCCCAGGACTCGTTAAGGCTATGACTCGATTTGGGTTGTAGTTGATCGATTGACGAAGGTAGCTCATTTCATCCTGGTAAAGACCACTTACACCAGTGCTAAGTTAGCAAAGATATACATGACCAGGATCGTATTTTTGCATGGAGTTCCGAGGAGTATCGTATCAGATAGAGGAACCCAGTTTACCTCAAAGTTCTGGAAGCAGTTGCACGAAACTTTGGGAACCAGGCTAGAGTTCAGCACAGCCTTTCATCCACAGACAGATGGACGGACCGAGAGAGTCAATCAGATTTTGGAAGACATGCTGAGAGCTTGTGTGCTAGATTACGGATCTAGTTGGGACGACAATTTGCCATATGCAGAATTTTCTTACAACAACAGCTATCAATCTAGTTTAAAGATGGCCCCATTCGAAGCCTTGTACGGAAGGAGGTGTAGGACACCGTTGTCATGGGACGAAGTTGGAGACCGCCAGTTGTTTGGACCTGATTTGATTAAAGAGTCTGAACAGAAGGTGAAGTTGATTCATGATAGACTCAAGGTAGCTCAGTCCAGACAGAAGAGTTATGTAGATTCTAAATGCAAGGAGACAGTTTACAAAGTTGGAGATAGAGCTTATCTTCGAGTATCACCACTTCGGGGAACCAAGCATTTTGGTGTTAAAGGAAAGTTAGTGCCACGATTTGTAGGACCATACCGAGTATTGGAACGTATGGTAGAAGTGGCCTACAAGTTGGAATTGCCCGAAGGATTGTCAGGAGTTCATGATGTGTTCCACGTTTCTCAGTTGAAGAAGTGCCACGCAGAGATGGCTGACATACCCTTGAGAGACACAGTGCCATTGGAAGCAATTCAGTTGGATAACATTTGACCTATGAGGAGAAACCAATTAAGATTCTCGAGGTTGCCAGTCGAGTAACTCGCATCAAGGTTATCAAGTTTTGCAAAGTTCAGTGGAGCCACCACATGGAGGATGAAGCCACCTGGGAATGAGAGGAAGATTTGCTCAATGACTATCCTCACCTATTTTCTAGCCAACCCGAATCTCGAGGGCAAGATTCAATTTGGAATGTTATACATTAGATCATAAATGCATATCATATTTTATTTTGCATTTTGGCTGATCCTAGAAATTTCTACGCAACTCAAGGACCCACGGAGAGAGTTGGAGATTTCGTTATTTTCATATTTGAGTTTTCTCAAATTTTGAGAATAGGATCATTTGATTTTTATTATTTTATCGTCAATTATTTCTATTACAAAAATATGAGAGAGGGAATAAAATGACTTTCCCAAAATAAAGAAATATTGAGGATTTAATAATAAAATCAAATAAGATTTTATTTCGGAGTTTTTCGTTATTTTATTTGAATTTCGGAAAAATGTGCGTTTTTCAAAATTGCATTTAGGCCCCAAATAAATGTTCACCTTGTGCGACTTGATTTTAGAAGCCCGGGAAAATTTATTTCGGGATTTTTGGAGTCCGTTTAGTATTTCTTTTTATTTTTTCTTCCGCGCGTAATTATTTAAAAAAACGAACCGACCTAACGGGCCGTGTCCGACCCGGACTCCTGGCCCGCTAGCCTATATAAGCCGGGGGGAGGCCCAGCCAGAGCTAACCCTAGCCCGAGCCGCCCCTAGCCCCCAGTCCCGCCGCCGCCACCGCACGCCGCCCGAGGTTCGCCGTGCTTCGATTTTCGTGCCGCCGTTTTTTTTAAACCCGTTCGGTTTTCCGTCGGTTTTTTTAGTTTCGTTTTTTTAAATAGATCGGTTTTTCTGGTTTATTTAATTTAGCGAGTGTTCGTCGTTTTTCTTTTTCTCGGATTAAATCCGCAATTTTTCTGATCGCGATTCGTGATCCGATTTTCGTTTTAGTATAACTTTTCGCTCGTTTATCGCAATCAGGCGATTCAAGCGCCTGGAGTTTCGTCTCGAAACCCTCTAACCGTTTAACCAACTTAAACAAGTTTTTGCTACTGTAAAATTTGCCCTAGATCCAGATTACTAGAACGAAGTTGTTTTTCTTTCGCCATTTGACTTTCGTTGCTTCGTTCGATTTGATTCTTTTTGCAAACCGGAGTTCTTAAGTTGAACCTTCTGGTTAGTTCTCTTATTTGAGTTTTACCTATGCATTAGGTGAGTACTTATTGTATACTTGTTTGTTTGTCTGTGATAGAATACCCGGAGTGCGCCGCCTGTTACTTCGAATCGCTAGGTTTCGCGGATCATCAGCAAGGCAAGTAACACTTTGATCATACCTTTTCTACTACCCAGTTTTATTGCATTAGATCAATCCTCAAACATTGCATGATTATGATCTAATTAAATTGTGGGATGGGAAGTAGTTGAGGTAGTACCTATCACCTGTTATATATATCAAACCTTTGGGAGTTACTTCTACGTTTGCTTATTGCGCCATGCTATGCTAGTAGACGTGGATTGGGTGAGTGATATCCATGACAGATGTGAGTATTATTAATTAATGGTTTATCTAAGGTGGCAACTTAAACACACATCTGGGTGGATTGAGGCACCTGGGTAATCCAGGATTTGCCTGTTTTTCTTTTGGACCGCCACCCAGGCTTAAAGGGATCATGAGATTATTCATGCTAGAAACTTCTGTGTGCGGCCACAAGCTATTATGGGCTCTAGCATAGTTGACTAAGTCGTGCGAACTCTTACAATGGTAGACTAGCAGATGTAGGGGATGTAGGTGGTACGGTCTACCCGATCGTAAGGTGCGAGCGCTTCTGAAAGACTATGTCTCGGTCATCCGTCTTCTCAAACACCATGTAGTGCGAGAAACTAAACGGAGGCGATCGAGTCTTGTGGGGAAAAGTGCGCAAACCTCTGCAGAGTGTAACAAACTAATCATGATTAGCCATGTCCCCGGTTATGGACATCTTGAGTATCTAGTACCTAGATTATCATGTGAATCTCAACATGTTACTATAAATTAATTTTGTTGGGTTTTGTTTAATGATGATGCTTAATTGGGATTGAGAATGCTGTCAATCATTCTCAATGTTTAACAACTACCATGATAGTTAAAATAAAATTATTCCTTTGCAGTAGGGAAAAATTGGCTTTACGCAAAACTGTAACCATAGAGCTTTCCACCAGCCAAATATGCATATAGTATAGCTGTTTCATTCTATTACTCTCTATGTGTTACATTGCCAGCATATTCCATGTGCTGACCCGTTTCGGGCTGCAACGTTAATGTTGCAGACTTTTCAGACGACGATTAAGGAGTTTTTAGGTCGTGGTTCTATACTCAGTGATGCCGTTGGAGTTGATGGACTCACTTATCTTCCAAGCCTTCCGCTGTTATCGTTATTAGATGGCCTTAAGCCATATTCATTGTAATAAGTTCTCTATTGAGACACTCGATGTAATAAGTGTGTGATTACTACTCTATTATAAATCCTCCGAGTACTGTGTGGTGTCAGCATTACTGATCCAGGGATGACACCGGAGCACAGAGATCAGACTGTTTAAGGTCTGGTCGCTACAAAAAGTTACACATGTGTTAAAGAAAAGTAATAAAGAAAAAAACAGAGAAAACTGAAGAGAGAATGAAAAGGAGAAAAGAAAAACTAAAGAAAACAAAAAAATGAGGACCACACAGCTTTATTTTTTTATTTTTTTGCGGGGTGACCACCCAGCTTTATTAGGTCTCAATAATAAGTTTTACAAATTCCAGCGGATCGATGAGCCAGACATGGCGTCCTGGATCTAAAGCAAGAGAGAAGTTTGCTATGTTATGAGCATCTACATTAGCTACTCTACTCTCATGACAAAAAATAATTTTCTAGTCTCGTTCCGTTGCACCTTGATCTCCTTGATGATTGCATCATTTTCTCCTTTGCTCCCACCTTCTAGGGCTTTGACTACTGCTGCACAATCTGAAGCAATGATCGTCCCTCTTAGGTTGAGATCTTGTCGAATTCACAAAGCTTCCCGGCATGCATTGGCCTCCACACGTGATGGCTCTAGAGCTCCATCAATGACCAGAGCTGACGCACCCAAGCACCTCCCATCTTCTGTTCTAAAAATCATGGATGCTGCACTTTTCTTCCTTGATTGTGAGATCACCGCATCCACGTTTCCTTTTGACATTCCAATAGGCGGAGGTATCTAGAAACCTTGTACAGGCACTGTCGTTTTGACCGGGCCTCTTCCAACTTCCTCCAAAACCTGAATTTCATGTAAAAAATGTGTGACAAAACGGCAACTCTCAAAGGGACTTTGAAATTTATTTTCATGGAGAACATCCCGCTTTGCCTTCCATAACGCCCAGACAGTCACAATCATCTTCTCATATGAGGCTTCATCCAATTGTTCTTCCATTTCAAACAACCATTACTTTGCCCTCGGCTCCCCGCAATTTCTCGTACAATCATACATCTCTTCATCAACTAAAACCCACACACATGCCGAGCCATTCTGCATTCCATTAGACTATGCCTCCATGAATCTATTTGGCCACCACACACAATGCAACCGTTGGTTGTGGCCATGTTTCGGTGATGCGCAACATCTGTTTGTAGGTAGACTCCGTTTGGCTAAACGCCAAGCAAAAATCTTGACCTTAGACGGTAGCTCATACTTCCACGGTTTAGTCCACGCCTTTGCAGTACCAGTTGCATTCGATGCTCTTGCATGTCCCTCCAGCCAGGCTTCTCTATGATTTTTAGTATCGGTTAACATACGGTATGACGACCGTACAGACAAAACCCCATTCTTCTCCTTAGTCCATCCCCAAAAATCATTCATATCAACAGTTGGTATGGGTATATTAAGCTCCACTTCAACATCCATCAGCAGCAAATGTTCAATGAGAGCATCCTTGTTCCATCTCTTGTTCTAATGATCAATCAACTCTCCTATCAGAAAAGGCATGTCCTCTCTTCTCGGTGCTACTAGACGCATCAACCACTGCCTTGGTAGCTAGTTTTCGTTCCATATATGAGTTTTCATGCCGTTGCCTATCCTCTTGATCACCCCTGCTTAACCACATCTCGCCCATCTATAATGGAACGCCGAATTCGCGACGGTTTTGACCCAAGTATTCTGTCAAAAACTATCCATTGGGATAGTACACAGTCTTAAGTATTTTTGCACTTAAAGTCTCTGGTTTCTGCACAAGCCTCCATGCTTGCTTTGCTAGTAATGCAATGTTGAAAAGTTCCATTTTATACAGAAGTCCATTCCTCCCATATATTTCGGCTAGGTCATATCATTGCAAGACACCCAAGGAACTTTCCGTTGTCCTTCCTTTGCACCCCCACCAGAATTTTCTAATCATCCCGTCAATGTGTTCACAAAGTTCTCTTGGCAATTTAAAACACCCCATTGCATAAGTTGGTAGGGCTTGAGCTATAGATTTTATGAGGACCTCTTTACCACCGATTGATAGAATTTGCTCAATCCAACCTTGAATATATTTCCATACTCTATCTTTAAGGTATTAGAATACCCCATTTTTTTATTTTCCCACTTCAGTTGGCATGCCAAGATATCTATCAGACAATGCTTCAACAGAAACATTTAAAGCATGATTTACTTCTTCTCTGAGGTCACTCGGACACCCCTGCTAAAATATACAAATGACTTATCCAAAATAATTCTCTGCCCAGAGACACGATAGTAAAGATCAAGTGCGGCTACAACCTCCTAAGCTGCTTTTACACTTGCTTTCATAAAAAAACTATCATTTCCAAAATAGTAAATGACTTACTTTTGGTGCACTCGGAGCAACCTTCAACCCAATCAACTCCGAACTTCCCACTCTTTCATTTAGTAAGCAAGAAAGTCCCTCTATTGCTAACACAAATAAATAAGGAGACATTGGGTCACCCTGACGTATTCCTCTGTTCGATTTGAAATTCTCCAGCTGATTGCCATTGGACATAACTGGAAATGAGATAGTTCGGACAAAGGACATCACCAACGGAATCCATACAGGGCTAAACCCCAACTTTCCCATAATAGCTTCCAAGTAATCCCACTCGACTTTGTCGTATGCTTTCATCATATCAATCTTTAGAGCACAACTCCTATTCTTTTTCGCCTTATTAGTTTTCATAAAGTGCAGACTTTCAAAGGCAGAGATTATATTATCTATAATCAACTATCCAGGCACAAAAGTTGACTGCTCAAAGGAAATAATCTCTGGGAGGATTACCTTAAGTCTGTTCGCCAACACCCTTTTGACACCATCTTTATAAATCACGTTATAAAGGCTAATGGGTCTGAACTGAGTTAGAAGGGCCGGATTTAATACCTTTGGAATAAGCACAATGAAAGTGTTGTTGATTACCTCCATAGTATCACCCGACTTCCACACTCTAAGAACCAACTGTGTTATCTCCTCACCACACAAACCCCAGTGTTTCTGAAAGAAATGCGTCGGGAAGCCATATGGCCCCGGTGCTTTTGTCGGGAACATTTGGAACAATGCATTCTTACTTTCCTCAGCCGTGTATGGTTTCACAAGTTCCTCATTCATAGCACCAGCGACCTTGCATGGGACAGGCTGTAGCAACATGTCAACGTCATTGGCCACCTCGGAGGTATAAAGGTCTTTTAAAAAATATCAATCATGTCGGCCATCTCCCCTCTATCCTCTGTAACGGTCCCATCCATTTTTGTGGGTCGTGCGATCTTATTCTTCTTCTTGCGCAAAGTGGCCTTCCAGTGGAAAAAAATCCGTGTTTGGGTCCCCCTCTTTAAGCCACCAAATTCTCGGACGTTGTCGGCACATGATCTCCTCTCGATGATATAATTCAGCTAATCGGTCAAGAATTTTTGTTTCTTCACGGCTAGGACTGCTTCTTCTTGGCTCAGCTCTCAAACGGTCCAACAAGCCTTTAAGTTTGTTGATCTCCTTGGTAACACTACCAAACTCTTCCTGGCTCCACTTTTGCAAGTCCTCTACTATGCTTTTTAATTTGCCATTCATGCCCTTCATGCTAGTAGCCCTTGAGCTACCCCACACTGCTCAATCATTGATCCAAACCCCTCATGTGACTCCCACATCTTTTCATAACTAAAAAGCTTTGGCATCCAATCTAACCTTTCCTAAGAAAACAGATGCAAAATGATTTGAAAAACAAAAAACAAAAAACTCGCTCTGCAACTACAATACTGGGTTGGCCCAGTAACGCGGCGCCACATGGCCGTGCTTGATCCTGGCGAGGAGCCCGACCTAAACCAAGCAGTGAAGGAAATATGCCCTAGAGGCAATAATATTGTTATTATTTTATTTCCCTATATCATGATAAATGTTTATTATTCATGCTAGAATTGTATTACCCGGAAACATAATACTTGTGTGAATACATAGACAAACCAAACGTCACTAGTATGCCTCTACTTGACTAGCTCGTTAATCGAAGATGGTTATGTTTCCTAACCATAGACATGTGTTGTCATTTGATTAATGGGATCACATCATTAGGAGAATGATGTGATTGACATGACCCATTCCATTAGCTTAGCACCCGATCGTTTAGTATGTTGCCATTGCTTTCTTCATGACTTATACATGTTCCTATGACTATGAGATTATGCAACTCCCGTTTATCGGAGGAACACTTTGTGTGCTACCAAACGTCACAACGTAACTGGGTGATTATAAAGGAGCTCTACAGGTGTCTCCAAAGGTACATGTTGGGTTGGCGTATTTTGAGATTAGGATTTGTCACTCCGATTGTCGGAGAGGTATCTCTGGGCCCTCTCGGTAATGCACATCACATAAGCCTTGCAAGCATTGCAACTAATGAGTTAGTTGTGAGATGATGTATTACGAAACGAGTAAAGAGACTTGCCGGTAACGAGATTGAACTAGGTATTGAGATACCGACGATCGAATCTCGAGCAAGTAACATACCGATGACAAAGGGAACAATGTATGTTGTTATGCGGTCTGACCGATAAAGATCTTCGTAGAATATGTAGGAGCCAATATGAGCATCCAAGTTCCGCTATTGGTTATTGACCAGAGACATGTCTCGGTCATGTCTACATTGTTCTCGAACCTGTAGGGTCCGCACGCTTAAGGTTTTGATGACAGTTATATTATGAGTTTATGCATTTTGATGGACCGAAGTTTGTTTGGAGTCCCGGGTGTGATCACGGACATGATGAGGAGTCTCGAAATGGTCGAGACATAAAGATTGATATATTGGAAGCCTATATTTGGATATCGGAAGTGTTCCGGATGAAATCGGGATTTTACCGGAGTACCGGGAGGTTACCGGAACCCCCCGGGAGATATATGGGCCTTAGTGGGCTTTAGTGGAAGAGAGAAAAGGTGGCCAGGGCTGGGCCGCGCGCCCCTCCCCCCTAGTCCGAATAGGACAAGGAGAGGGGGGCGGCGCCCCCCTTCCTTCTCTCTCTCCTCTTTCCCCCTCCCGAATCCTATTCCAACTAGGAAAGGGGGGGAATCCTACTCCCGGTGGGAGTAGGACTCCTCCTGGCGCGCCCTCCTCTTGGCCGGCCGCACCCCCCCTTGATCCTTTATATACGGGGGAAGGGGGCACCTCTAGATACACAAGTTGATCCACGTGATCATATTCTTAGCCGTGTGCGGTGCCCCCTTCCACCATAATCCTCGATAATATTGTAGCGGTGCTTAGGCGAAGCCCTGCGACGGTAGTACATCAAGATCGTCACCATGCCGTCGTGCTGACGGAACTCTTCCCCAACACTTTGCTGGATCGGAGTCCGGGGATCATCATCGAGCTGAACGTGTGCTAGAACTTGGAGGTGCCGTAGTTTCGATGCTTGATCGGTCGGGCCGTGAAGACGTACGACTACATCAACCACGTTGTGCTAACGCTTCCGCTGTCGGTCTACAAGGGTACGTAAATCACACTCTCCCCTCTTGTTGCAATGCATCACCATGATCTTGCGTGTGCGTAGGATTTTTTTTGAAATTACTACGTTCCCCAACAGTGGCATCCGAGCCAGGTTTTATGGTTGATGTTATATGCACGAGTAGAACACAAGTGAGTTGTGGGCGATATAAGTCATACTGCTTACCAGCATGTCATACTTTGGTTTGGCGGTATTGTTGGACGAAGCGGCCCAGACCAACATTACGCGTACGCTTACGCGAGACCGGTTCTCCCGGCGTGCTTTGCACAAAGATGGCTAGCGGGTGACAGTTTCTCCAACTTTAGTTGAACCGAGTGTGGCTACGCCCGGTCCTTGCGAAGGTTAAAACAGCACCAACTTGACAAACTATCGTTGTGGTTTTGATTCGTAGGTAAGATTGGTTCTTGCTTAAGCCCGTAGCAGCCACGTAAAACTTGCAACAACAAAGTAGAGGACGTCTAACTTGTTTTTGCAGGGCATGTTGTGATGTGATATGGTCAAGACATGATGCTAAATTTTATTGTATGAGATGATCATGTTTTGTAATCGAGTTATCAGCAACTGGCAGGAGCCATATGGTTGTCGCTTTATTGTATGCAATGCAATCGTGCTGTAATGCTTTACTTTGTCACTAAGCAGTAGCGATAGTCGTGGAAGCATAAGATTGGCGAGATGACAACGATGCTACGATGGAGATCAAGGTGTCGCGCCGGTGACGATGGTGATCACGACGGTGCTCCAAATATGGAGATCACAAGCACAAGATGATGATGGCCATATCATATCACTTATATTGTTTGCATGTGATGTTTATCTTTTATGCATCTTATCTTGCTTTGATTGACGGTAGCATTATAAGATGACCTCTCACTAATTATCAAGAAGTGTTCTCCCTAAGTATGCACCGTTGCGAAAGTTCTTCGTGCTGAGACACCACGTGATGATCGGGTGTGATAGGCTCTACGTTTAAATACAACGGGTGCAAAACAGTTGCACACGTGGAATACTCAGGTTATACTTGACGAGCCAAGCATATACAGATATGGCCTCGGAACACGGAGACCGAAAGGTCGAGCGTGAATCATATCGTAGATATGATCAACATAGTGATGTTCACCAATGAAACTACTCCATCTCACGTGATGATCGGACATGGTTTAGTTGATTTGGATCACGTAATCACTTAGAGGATTAGAGGGATGTCTATCTAAGTGGGAGTTCTTAAGTAATATGATTAATTGAACCTAAATTTATCATGAACTTAGTACCTGATAGTATCTTGCTTGTTTATGTTTGATTGTAGATAGATGGCCCGTGCTGTTGTTCCGTTGAATTTTAATCTGTTCCTTGAGAAAGCAAAGTTGAAAGATGATGGTAGCAATTACACGGACTGGGTCCATAACTTGAGGATTATCCTCATTGCTGCACAAAAGAATTACGTCCTGGAAGCACCGCTGGGTGCCAGGCCTGCTGCTGGAGCAACACCATATGTTATGAACGTCTGGCAGAGCAAAGCTGATGACTACTCGATAGTTCAGTGTGCCATGCTTTACGGCTTAGAATCGGGACTTCAACGGCGTTTTGAACGTCATGGAGCATATGAGATGTTCCAGGAGTTGAAGTTGATATTTCAAGTAAATGCCCGGATTGAGAGATATGAAGTCTCCAATAAGTTCTATAGCTGCAAGATGGAGGAGAACAGTTCTGTTAGTGAGCTTATACTCAAAATGTCTGGGTATAATAATCACTTGATTCAATTGGGAGTTAATCTTCCAGATGATTGCGTCATTGACAGAATTCTCCAATCACTACCACCAAGCTATAAGAGCTTCGTGATGAACTATAATATGCAAGGGATGAATAAGACTATTCCCGAGCTCTTCGCAATGCTGAAAACTGCGGAGGTAGAAATCAAGAAGGAGCATCAAGTGTTGATGGTCAACAAGACCACTAGTTTCAAGAAAAAGGGCAAAGGGAAGAAGAAGGGGAACTTCAAAAAGAACAGCAAGCAAGTTGCTACTCAAGAGAAGAAACCCAAACCTGGACCTAAGCCTGAAACTGAGTGCTTCTACTGCAAGCAGACCAGTCACTGGAAGCGGAACTGCCCCAAGTATTTGGCGGATAAGAAGGATGGCAAGGTGAACAAAGGTATATGTGATATACATGTTATTGATGTGTACCTTACTAATGCTACCTGGGTATTTGATACTGGTTCTGTTGCTAATATTTGCAACTCGAAACAAGGACTACGGATTAAGCGAAGATTGGCTAAGGACGAGGTGATGATGCGCGTGGGAAATGGTTCCAAAGTCGATGCGATCGCAGTCGGCACGCTACCTCTACATTTACCTTCGGGATTAGTATTAGACCTAAATAATTGTTATTTGGTGCCAGCGTTTAGCATGAACATTATATCTGGATCTTGTTTGATGCGAGACGGTTATTCATTTAAATCAGAGAATAATGGTTGTTCTATTTATATGAGTAATATCTTTTATGGTCATGCACCCTTAAAGAGTGGTCTATTCTTATTAAATCTCGATAGTAGTGACACACATATTCATAGTGTTGAAGCCAAAAGATGCATAGTTGATAATGATAGTGCAACTTATTTGTGGCACTGCCGTTTGGGTCATATCGGTATAAAGCGCATGAAGAAACTCCATACTGATGGGCTTTTGGAACCACTTGATTATGAATAACTTGGTACTTGCGAACCGTGCCTTATGGGTAAGATGACAAAAAAACACCGTTCTCCGGTACTATGGAGAGAGCAACAGATTTATTGGAAATCATACATACAGATGTATGTGGTCCGATGAATGTTGAGGCTCGTGGCGGATATCATTATTTCCTCACCTTCACAGATGACTTAAGCAAATATGGGTATATCTACTTAATGAAACATAAGTCTGAAACATTTGAAAAGAGTGAAGTTGATAATCATCGTAACAAGAAAATAAAATTCCTACGATCTGATCGTGGAGGAGAATATTTGAGTTACGAGTTTGGTGTACATTTGAAACAATGTGGAATAGTTTCGCAACTCACGCCACCCGGAACACCACAGCGTAATGGTGTGTCCGAACGTCGTAATCGTACTTTACTAGATATGGTGCGATCTATGATGTCTCTTACTGATTTACCGCTATCGATTTGGGGTTATGCTCTAGAGACGGCCGCATTCACGTTAAATAGGGCACCATCAAAATCCATCGAAACGACGCCTTATGAACTATGGTTTGGCAAGAAACCAAAGTTGTCGTTTCTGAAAGTTTGGGGCTACGATGCTTATGTGAAAAAACTTCAACCTGATAAGCTCGAACCCAAATCGGAGAAATGTGTCTTCATAGGATATCTAAAGGAAACTATTGGATACACCTTCTATCACAAATCCGAAGGCAAGACTTTTGTTGCTAAATTCGGAAACATTCTAGAGAAGGAGTTTCTCTCGAAAGAAGTGAGTGGGAGGAAAGTAGAACTTGACGAGGTAACTGTACCTGCTCCCTTATTGGAAAGTAGTACATCACAGAAACCTTTTTCTGTGACACCTACACAAATTAGTGAGGAAGCTAATGATAATGATCATGAAACTTCAGAACAAGATACTACTGAACCTCGTAGATCAACCAGAGTAAGATCCGCGGCAGAGTGGTACGGTAATCCTGTTCTAGAAGTCATGCTACTAGATCATGACGAACCTACGAACTATGAAGAAGCGATGGTGAGCCCAGATTCCGCAAAATGGCTTGAAGCCATGAAATCTGAGATGGGATCCATGTATGAGAACAAAGTATGGACTTTGGTTGACTTGCCCAATGATCGGCAAGCAATTGAGAATAAATGGATTTTCAAGAAGAAGACTGACGCTGACGGTAATGTTACTGTCTACAAAGCTCGACTTGTCGTAAAAGGTTTTCGGCAAGTTCAAGGGATTGACTACGATGAGACCTTCTCACCCGTAGCGATGCTTAAGTCTGTCCGAATCATGTTAGCAATTACCGCATTTTATGATTATGAAATTTGGCAAACGGATGTCAAAACTGCTTTCCTGAATGGATTTCTACAAGAAGAGTTGTATATGATGCAGCCGGAAGGTTTTGTCGTTCCAAAGGGAGCGAACAAAGTGTGCAAGCTCCAGCGATCCATTTATGGACTGGTGCAAGCCTCTCGGAGTTGGAATAAACGCTTTGATAGTGTGATCAAAGCATTTGGTTTTTACAGACTTTTGGAGAAGCCTGTATTTACAAGAAAGTGAGTGGGAGCTCTGTAGCATTTCTGATATTATATGTAGATGACATATTGCTAATCGGAAATGATATAGAATTTCTGGATAGCATAAAAGGATACTTGAATAAGAGTTTTTCAATGAAAGACCTCGGTGAAGCTGCTTACATATTGGGCATTAAGATCTATAGAGATAGATCAAGACGCTTAATTGGACTTTCACAAAGCACATACCTTGACAAAGATTTGAAGAAGTTAAAAATGGATCAAGCAAAGAAAGGATTCTTGCCTGTGTAACAAGGTGTGAAATTGAGTAAGACTCAATCCCCGACCAATGCAGAAGATAGAGAGAAAATGAAAGATGTTCCCTATGCCTCAGCCATAGGCTCTATCATGTATGCAATGCTGTGTACCAGACCTGATGTGTGTCTTGCTATAAGTCTAGTGAAAGAACATGCGGTGCCCCCATGTTTGGTTTTGGTAATTGATGACAATCTCTATGGACTAATGGTTGCCTTGAGTTATATTTGAAGGTTTTGTCCATAGGCTTTTCTTGTAGTACATGTGTTGGTTTCAAGGAGAGTTTGTGTCGACCAAGGTGCTATTCAAGGAATTTCCTAAAGATTGGTCTTGTGGGAGGTTGATCAAGACTAAGTCAAAGAGTGAATTAAGTTGATCAACCCACAAAGCGTAGAAGATGTACTGAGAGGGATCAAGTGATCCCATGCCAACGCAATTGAGAAAGATGGTTCATCTTGAGGGAGTCAAGATCGTCATCATCTAGCTCAAGTGGACCATGTGCAAGGCAAAGGTTTGCCCTTGGTAGGTTTTCTATTTTACCGGTCTCATGATGGTAGTTGGGAGACCGGGTTATAGGATCGATTGTCGTACTATCAAGGGGGGCTCTCGATGAGTAGCTTGATCGTATCGTTCATAGAGAGCTCAAACCATTGCATCCTTGCATCATCTTTATTGGTTCTTGTTTGGTTCTTCTCTTTGTGAGTTTTGGAGCTTATGGTCATCTTGGTGACAAGCTCGAGTTCATCGAAAACGGAGTCCACTCGCATCTTCTATGATGTTTTCGATGTTGGAGGTTTTTGCCGGTTCTTCTTGGTAGGAGGTTTCTCTCCTCCTTTTGTTGGCATACCTCCCCTGCCTCTTCTTACTATAACCAGTCGCTGTTTTGATGCTACTCGTCGTCTTGTTTTCAACAAGCTTGAGTTTGCTCAATTCGGAGCTCATATGCAGAAGTTATGGCAGTTCTGGTTTTCTGGAGTGTGGTTTTTCTCCTAGACCCAGCGGTAGTACCGCGGGCCACAGCGGTAGTACCGCTGAGGCTCACTAAGCGGCAGTACCGCTCCTCGGAGCGGTAGTACCGCTTGATGGCCTCAGCAGCAGTGCCTCTGCAGATCCGTGCTCCTACCGCCTCGACACGGTGGTTGGAGCGGTAGTACGGCTGCAGTCCACTAAGCGGTAGTACCGCTCCTCGGAGCGGTAGTACCGCTTGCTAGGCTCAGCCGCAGTACCGCTGTGGCTTCGTGCTCCTTCCGCTTTGTTTCGAGTGCACATTTTCTCGTGTCGGGTTTTGCGGTACTAGCTGCGGTAGTAGTGGCGGTAGTCCTTCTTGTGAGTGGTAGTACCGCCCTACCTCCGCGGTAGTACCGCTCTGGGTCCCAGCCCCAGCCCTTTTCTTCTGGCGCGGCAGTACCGCTGAAGGGGAGCGATAGTACCGCTTACGAGCGGTAGTACCGCCCTGCCTCCGTGGTAGTACCGCTCTCTGCGGGGCTGAGTGGGGGTTAACGGTTGGATTTTCCTGCTCCTATAAAAGGGGGTCTTCTTCCCCGTTGAACCTCAATCCTTTGAGCTCGTGTTCTTCCCCCATTGTTGACCTTCTTCGAGCTTGCTAACTCTCAATCCCTCCATGGATTCTTGCTAGTTTTTGAGGGAAAAGAGAGAGGAGATCTAGATCCACATTTCCACCAATCACTTTCTCCTCTATGTGAGGGGAACCCCTTGGATCTAGATCTTGGAGTTCTTGGTGTTCTCCTTCTTGTTCTTCCTCTCATTTTCCTCCCTAGCATTAGTTGCTTCAGTGGGATTTGAGAGAGAAGGACTTGGGCACTCCGTGTGCCCTTGCCATTGCATTTGGTGCATCGGTTTGAGTTCTCCACGTGATACGTGGAAGTTGCAAGTTGAGAAGCTTATTACTCTTGGGTGCTTGGTACCCTTGAGCTTGTTCCTCTTGGGTGCTTGGGCGCCCTAGACAGTTGTTGGTGTTCGGAGCTCAATCATTGTGGTGCAAAGCTCCGGGCAAGCGTCGGGGTCTCCAATTAGGTTGTGGAGATCGCCTCGAGCAATTTGACGGGTACCGGTGACCGCCCCCAAGGGTTGCCAAAGTGTACGGGTTCGGTGACCGCCCCCAAGGGTTGCCATTTGTACGGGTTCGGTGACCGCCCTCAAGGGTCCCTTAGTGGAATCACGGCATCTTGCATTGTGCGAGAGCGTGAGGAGATTACGGTGGCCCTAGTGGCTTCTTGGGGAGCATTGTGCCTCCACACCGCTCCAAACGGAGATTAGCATCCGCAAGGGTGTGAACTTCGGGATACATCATAGTCTCCGCGTGCCTCGGTTATCTCTTACCCGAGCCCCCTTACTTATGCACTTTACTTTGTCATAGCCATATTGTTTCTTGTCATATATCTTGCTATCACATAGTTGCGTATCTTGCTTAGCATAAGTCGTTGGTGCACATAGGTGAGCCTAGTTGTTTTAGGTTTTGTGCTTGACAAATTAATCGCTAGGTTTATTCCGCATTTGTTCAAGCCTAAACCGTAATTATTTTAAAATGCCTATTCACCCCCCCCCCCCTCTAGGCGACATCCACGATCTTTCACTTGGTTACAAAACATGATCATCTCATACAATAAAATTTAGCATCATGTCTTGACCATATCACATCACAACATGCCCTGCAAAAACAAGTTAGACGTCCTCTACTTTGTTGTTGCAAGTTTTACGTGGCTGCTACGGGCTTAAGCAAGAACCAATCTTACCTACGCATCAAAACCACAACGATAGTTTGTCAAGTTGGTGTTGTTTTAACCTTCGCAAGGACCGGGTGTAGCCACACTCGGTTCAACTAAAGTTGGAGAAACTGTCACCCGCTAGCCACCTTTGTGCAAAGCACGTCGGGAGAACCGGTCTCGCGTAAGCGTACGTGTAATGTCGGTCCGGGCCGCTTCGTCCAACAATATCGCCGAACCAAAGTATGACATGCTGGTAAGCAGTATGACTTATATCGCCCACAACTCACTTGTGTTCTACTCGTGCTTTCTTCATGACTTATACATGTTCCTATGACTATGAGATTATGCAACTCCCATTTACCGGAGGAACACTTTGTGTGCTACCAAACGTCACAACGTAACTGGGTGATTATAAAGGAGCTCTACAGGTGTCTCCAAAGGTACATGTTGGGTTGGCATATTTCGAGATTAGGATTTGTCACTCCGATTGTCGGAGAGGTATCTCTGGGCCCTCTCGGTAATGCACATCACATAAGCCTTGCAAGCATTGCAACTAATAAGTTAGTTGTGAGATGATGTATTACGAAACGAGTAAATAGACTTGCCGGTAACGATATTGAACTAGGTATTGAGATACCGACGATCGAATCTCGGGCAAGTAACATACCGATGACAAAGGGAACAACGTATGTTGTTATGCGGTCTGACCGATAAAGATCTTCGTAGAATATGTAGGTGCCAATATGAGCATCCAGGTTCCGCTATTGGTTATTGACCGGAGACGTGTCTCGGTCATGTCTACATTGTTCTCGAACCCGTAGGGTCCGCACGCTTAAGGTTTCGATGACAGTTATATTATGAGTTTATGCATTTTGATGTACCGAAGTTTGTTTGGAGTCCCGGATGTGATCACGGACATGACGAGGAGTCTCAAAATGGTCGAGACATAACGATTGATATATTGGAAGCCTATATTTGGATATCGGAAGTGTTCCGGATGAAATTGGGATTTTACCGGAGTACCGGGAGGTTACCGGAACCCCCCGGGAGGTATATGGGCCTTAGTGGGCTCTAGTGGAAGAGAGGAGAGGTGGCCAGGGCTGGGTCGCGCGCCCCTCCCCCCTAGTCCGAATAGGACAAGGAAAGGGGGGCGACGCCCCCCTTCCTTCTCTCTCTCCTCTTTCCCCCTCCCGAATCCTATTCCAACTAGGAAAGGGGGGAATCCTACTCCCGGTGGGAGTAGGACTCCTCCTGGCGCGCCCTCCTCCTGGCCGGCCGCACCCCCCCCCCCTTGATCCTTTATATACGGGGGCAGGGGGCACCTCTAGATACACAAGTTGATCCACGTGATCATATTCTTAGCCGTGTGCGGTGCCCCCTTCCACCATAATCCTCGATAATATTGTAGCGGTGCTTAGGCAAAGCCCTGTGACGGTAGTACATCAGGATCGTCACCACACCGTCGTGCTGACGGAACTCTTCCCCGACACTTTGCTGGATCGGAGTCCGGAGATCGTCATCGAGCTGAACGTGTGCTAGAACTCAGAGGTGCCGTAGTTTCGGTGCTTGATCGGTCGGGCCATGAAGACGTACGACTACATCAACCGCGTTGTGCTAACACTTCCGCTGTCGGTCTACAAGGGTACGTAGATCACACCCTCCCCTCTCGTTGCTATGCATCACCATGATCTTGCGTGTGCGTAGGAATTTTTTTGAAATTACTACGTTCCCCAACAAGCAAGCCCCATTCCTTGCCGGAACACGGAAGCTCGAAATCCATACACGGCTAAACCCCAACTTTCCCATAATAGCTTCCAAGTAATCCCACTTGACTCTATCGTATGCTTTCATCATATCAATCATTAGAGCGCAACTTGTTGGGAAACGTAGTAATTTCAAAAAAATTCCTACGCACACACAAGATCATGGTGATGCATAGCAACGAGAGGGAAGAGTGTTTGTCTACGTACCCTCGTAGACCGTAAGCGGAAGCGTTATATCAACGCGGTTGATGTAGTCGAACGTCTTCACGATCCGACCGATCCAAGTACCGAAAGCACGGCACCTCCGAGTTCTGCACACGTACGGCTCGGTGACGTCCTCGCCTTCTCGATCCAGCAAGAGGGGCGAAGTAGTAGATGAGTTCCGGCAGCACGATGGCGTGGTGACGGTGTTGGTGAAGAACAATCTCCGCAGGGCTTCGCCTAAGCACTACGAAAACTATGACGGAGGATAAACTAGAGGGAACGAGGTTGCTGGCACACGGCTTGGTGTTTCTTGATGTGTCTTTGGTGCTAGCCATGCCCCTCTATTTATATATTGAGCCCTGGGGTCGAAACTTGGAGTAAAAGCCTCCACAAAGTCGGTTTCACCCGAAAGGCAAGAGTCCTTCTCGGACTCCAGGGCCAGACGCCAGGGTTCCCGGCATCTGGACCCAGATGCCAGGGACCCTGGCGTCTGGCCCCTGGACTCCGCAAAACTTCCTTTTGCGCTTTCCAAAAACCTTGTGGGCTTTTCCCTTTGGCCCAAATAAAGTGTTCTCGTACCCAAACATTTCGGGAAACATCCGGAACCCCTTCCGGTGATTTCCGGAACCCTTCCAGTGACCAAACACTATTATCCCATATATCAAACTTTATCTCCGGACCATTCCGGAGTTCTTCGTCATGTCCGTGATCTCATCCCGGACTCCGAACAACATTCGGTCACCAACATACATAACTCACATAGTACTATATCGTCAACGAATGTTAAGCGTGCGGACCCTACGAGTTCGAGAACTATGTAGACATGACCGAGACACCTCTCTGGTCAATAACCAATAGCGGGACCTGGATGCCCATATTGGCTCCTACATATTCTACGAAGATCTTTATCGGTCAGACCGCATAACAACATACGTTGTTCCCTTTGTCATCGGTATGTTACTTGCCCGAGATTCGATCGTCGGTATCTCAATACCTAGTTCAATCTGGTCACTGGCAAGTCTCTTTGCTCGTTCCGTAATACATCATCTTGCAACTAACTCATTAGTTGTAATGCTTGCAAGTCTTATGTGATGTGCATTACCGAGAGGGCCCAGAGATACCTCTCCGACAATCGGAGTGACAAATCCTAATCTCGAAATACGCCAACCCAACATCTACCTTTGGAGACACCTGTAGAGCACCTTTATAATCACCCATTTACGTTGTGACGTTTGGTAGCACACAAAGTGTTCCTCCGGCAAACGGGAGTTGCATAATCTCATAGTCATAGGAACATGTATAAGTCATGAAGAAAGCAATAACAACATACTAAACGATCGGGTGCTAAGCTAATGGAATGGGTCATGTCAATCAGATCATTCACCTAATGATGTGATCCCATTAATCAAATAACAACTCTTTGTTTATGGTTAGGAAACATAACCATCTTTGATTAACGAGCTAGTTAAGTAGAGCCATACTAGTGACACTATGTTTGTCTATGTATTCACACATGTATTATGTTTCCGGTTAATACAATTCTAGCATGAATAATAAACATTTATCATGAAATAAGGAAATAAATAATAACTTTATTATTGCCTCTAGGGCATATTTCCTTCAGTCTCCCACTTGCACTAGAGTCAATAATCTAGTTCACATCGCCATGTGATTTAACAGCAATAGTTCACATCACCATGTGATTAACACCCATAGTTCACATCGATATGTGATCAACACCCAAAGGGTTTACTAGAGTCAGTAATCTAGTTCACATCGCTATGTGATTAACACCCAAAGAGTACTAAGGTGTGATCATGTTTTGCTTGTGAGATAATTTTTGTCAATGGGTCTGTCATATTCAGATCCGTAAGTATTTTGCAAATTTCTATGTCAACAATGCTCTGCACGGAGCTACTTTTAGCTAATTGCTCCCACTTTCAATATGTATCCAGATTGAGACTTAGAGTCATCTAGATTAGTGTCAAAATTTGCATCGACGTAACCCTTTACGACGAACCCTTTTTGTCACGTCCATAATTGAGAAACATATCCTTATTCCACTAAGGATAATTTTGACCGCTGTCCAGTGATCTACTCCTAGATCACTATTGTACTCCCTTGCTTAACACAGAGTAGGGTATACAATAGATCTGGTACACAGCATGGCATACTTTATAGAATCTATGGCTGAGGCATAGGGAATGACTTTCATTCTCTTTCTATCTTCTGTCGTGGTCGGGCTTTGAGTCTTACTCAATTTCACACCTTGTAACACAGGCAAGAACTCTTTCTTTGACTGTTTCATTTTGAACTACTTCAAAATCTTGTCAAGGTATGTACTCATTGAAAAAACTTATCAAGCGTTTTGATCTATCTCTATAGATCTTGATGCTCAATATGTAAGCAGCTTCATCGAGGTCCTTCTTCGAAAAACTCATTTCAAATACTCCTTTATGATTTGCAGAATAATTCTACATTATTTCCGATCAACAATATGTCATACACATATACTTATCAGAAATGTTGTAGTGCTCCCACTAACTTTCTTGTAAATACAGGCTTCACCACAAGTGTGTATAAAACTATATGCTTTGATCAACTTATCAAAGCGTATATTCCAACTCCGAGATTCTTGCACCAGTCCATAGATGGATCGCTGGAGCTTGCATATTTTGTTAACACCTTTAGGATCGAAAAAAACTTCTAGTTGCATCGTATACAACTCTTCTTACAGAAATCCATTAAGGAATGCAGTTTTGACATCCATCTGCCAAATTTCATAATCATAAAATGCGGCAATTGCTAACATGATTCGGATAGACTTAAGCATCGCTACTGGTGAGAAGGTCTCATCGTAGTCAACCCCTTGAACTTGTCGAAAACCTTTTGCAACAAGTCGAGCTTTGTAGACAGTAATATTACCGTCAGCGTCAGTCTTCTTCTTGAAGATCCGTTTATTCTCAATTGCTTGCTGATCATCGGGCAAGTCAACCAAAGTCCATACTTTGTTCTCATATATGGATCCCATCTCAGATTTCATGGCTTCAAGCCATTTTGCGGAATCTGGGCTCACCATCGCTTCTTCATAGTTCATACGTTCATCATGATCTAGCAGCATGATTTCCAGAACAGGATTACCGTACCACTCTGGTGCGGATCTCACTCTGGTTGATCTACGAGGTTCAGTAGTATCTTGTCCTGAACTTTCATGATCGTTATCATTAGCTTCTTCACTTATTGGTGTAGGTGTCGCAGAAACAGTTTTCTGTGATGTACTACTTTCCAATAAGGGAGCAGGTACAGTTACCTCATCAAGTTCTACTTTCCTCCCACTCACTTCTTTCGAGAGAAACTCCTTCTCTAGAAAGGATCCATTCTTAGCAACGAATGTCTTGCCTTCGAATCTGTGATAGAAGGTGTACCCAACAGTCTCCTTTGGGTATCCTACGAAGACACATTTCTCCGATTTGGGTTCGAGCTTATCAGGTTGAAGCTTTTTCACATAAGCATCGCAGCCCCAAACTTTAAGAAACGACAACTTTGGTTTCTTGCCAAACCATAGTCCATAAGGCGTCGTCTCAACGGATTTTGATGGTGCCCCTTTTTTTTAACGTGAATGCACCTGTCTTTAATGCATAACCTCAAAAAGGATAGTGGTAAATCGGTAAGAAACATCATAGATTTGCACTATATCTAATAAAGTACGGCTATGACGTTCGGACACACCATTATGCTATGGTGTTCCGGGTGGCACGAATTTGTGAAACTATTCCACATTGTTTTAATTGAAGACCAAACTCGTAACTCAAATATTTGTCTCCGCGATCAGATCGTAGAAACTTCTATTTTCTTGTCACGATGATTTTCCACTTCACTCTGAAATTCTTTGAACTGTTCAAATGTTTCAGACTTATGTTTCATCAAGTAGATATCCCCATATCTGCTCAAACCATTTGTGAAGGTGAGAAAATAACGATATTCGCCACGAGCCTCAATATACATCGGACCACATACATCGGTATGTATGATTTCCAACAAATCTGTTGCTCTCTCCATAGTATCGGAGAACAGTGTTTTAGTCATCTTGCCCATGAGGCACGATTCGCAAGTACCAAGTGATTCATAATCAAGTGGTTCCAAAAGTCCATCAGTATGGAGTTTCTTCATGCGTTTAATACCGATATGACCTAAATGGCAGTGCCACAAATAAGTTGCACTATCATTATCAACTCTGCATCTTTTGGCTTCAACATTATGAATATGTGTGTTACCACTATCGAGATTCATCAAAAAATAGACCACTCTTCAAAGGTGCATGACCATAAAAGATATTACTCATATAAATAGAACAACCATTATTCTCTGATTTAAATGAATAACCGTCTCGCATCAAACAAGATCCAGATATAATGTTCATGCTCAACGCTGGCACCAAATAACAATTATTTAGGTCTAATATTAATCCCGAAGGTAGATGTAGAGGTAGCGTGCCGACCGCGATCGCATCGACTTTGGAACCGTTTCCCACGTGCATCATCACCTCGTCCTTTGCCAGTGTTCGCCTAATCCATAGTCCCTGTTTCGAGTTGCAGATATTAGCAACAGAACCAATATCAAATACCCAGGTGCTACTGTGAGCTCTGGTAAGGTACACATCAATAACATGTATATCACATATACCTTTGTTCACCTTGCCATCCTTCTTATCCGCCAAATACTTGGGGCAGTTCCGCTTCTAGTGACCAGTCTGCTTGCAGTAGAAGCACTCAGTTCCAGGCTTAGGTCCAGATTTGGGTTTCTTCTCCTGAGCAACAACTTGCTTGCCGTTCTTCTTGAAGTTCCCCTTCTTCTTCCCTTTGCCCTTTTTCTTGAAACTAGTGGTCTTGCTGACCATCAACACTTGATGCTCCTTCTTGATTTCTACCTCCGCAGCTTTCAGCATTGCGAAGAGCTCGGGAATAGTCTTATTCACCCCTTGCATATTATAGTTCATCACGAAGCTCTTGTAGCTTGGTGGCAGTGATTGGAGAATTCTGTCAATGACGCAATCATCTGGAAGATTAACTCCCATCTGGATCAAGTGATTATTATACCCAGACATTTTGAGTATATGCTCACTGACAGAACTGTTCTCCTCCATCCTGCAGCTATAGAACTTATTGGAGACTTTATATCTCTCAATCCGGGCATTTGCTTGAAATATTAACTTCAACTCCTGGAACATCTCATATGCTCCATGACGTTCAAAACGTCATTGAAGTCCCGATTCTAAGCCGTAAAGCATGGCACACTGAACTATCGAGTAGTCATCAGCTTTGCTCTGCCAGACGTTCATAACATCTGGTGTTGCTCCAGCAGCAGGCCTGGCACCCAGCGGTGCTTCCAGGACGTAATTCTTCTGTGCAGCAATGAGGATAATCCTCAAGTTACGGACCCAGTCCGTGTAATTGCTACCATCATCTTTCAACTTTGCTTTCTCAAGGAACGCATTAAAATTCAACGGAACAACAGCACGGGCCATCTATCTACAATCAAACATACATAAGCGAGATACTATCAAGTACTAAGTTCAATTAATCAAATTACTTAAAGAACTCCCACTTAGATAGACATCCCTCTAATCTTCTAAGTGATCGCGTGATCCAAATCAGCTAAACCATAACCGATCATCACGTGAGATAGATTAGTTTTCAATGGTGAACATCATTATGTTGATCATATCTACTATATGATTCACGCTCGACCTTTAGGTCTCCGTGTTCCGAGGCCATATCTGCATATGCTAGGCTCGTCAAGTTTAACCTGAGTATTCTACGTGTGCAAAACTGGCTTGCACCCGTTGTAGATGGACGTAGAGCTTATCACACACGACCATCATGTGGTGTCTGGGCACGACGAACTTTGGCAACGGTGCATACTCAGGGAGAACACTTCTTGATAATTTAGTGAGAGATCATCTTATAATGCTACTGTCAATCAAAGCAAGATAAGATGCATAAAAGATAAACATCACATGCAATCAATATAAGTGATATGATATGGCCATCATCATCTTGTGCTTGTGATCTCCATCTCCGAAGCACCGTCATGATCACCATCGTCACCGGCGCGACACCTTGATCTCCATCGTAGCATCGTTGTCTTCTCGCCAATCTTATGCTTTCACGACTATCGCTACCACTTAGTGATAAAGTAAAGCATTACAGCGCGATTGCATTGCATACAATAAAGCGACAACCATATGGCTCCTGCCAGTTGCCGATAACTCAGTTACAAAACATGATCATCTCATACAATAAAATTTAGCATCATGTCTTGACCATATCACATCACAACATGCCCTGCAAAAAACAAGTTAGACGTCCTCTACTTTGTTGTTGCATGTTTTACGTGGCTGCTACGGGCTTAAGCAAGAACCAATCTTACCTACGCATCAAAACCACAACGATAGTTTGTCAAGTTGATGCCGTTTTAACCTTCGCAATGACCGGGCGTAGCCACACTCGGTTCAACTAAAGTTGGGGAAACTGTCACCCGCAAGCCACCTATGTGCAAAGCACGTCGGGAGAACCGGTCTCGCGTAAGCGTACGCGTAATGTCAGTCCGGGCCGCTTCATCCAACAATACCGCCGAACCAAAGTATGACATGCTGGTAGGCAGTATGACTTGTATCGCCCACAACTCACTTGTGTTCTACTCGTGCAAATAACATCAAACCATAAAACCTAGGCTCGGATGCCACTGTTGGGGAACGTAGTAATTTCAAAAAAAAATCCTACGCACACGCATGATCATGGTGATGCATAGCAACGAGAGGGGAGAGTGTTGTCTACGTACCCTCGTAGACCGCAACAGAAGCGTTGACACAATGTAGAGGAAGTAGTCGTATGTCTTCCCGATCCGACTGATCCAAGCACCGTTACTCCGGCACCTCCGAGTTCTTAGCACACGTACAGCTCGATGACGCTCCCCGGGCTCTGATCCAGCAAAGCTTCGGGGATGAGTTCCGTCAGCACAACGGCGTGGTGATGATGATGATGTTCTATCGACGCAGGGCTTCGCCTAAGCACTACAACGATATGACCGAGGTGGAATATGGTGGCAGGGGGCACCGCGCACGGCTAAGGAATGATCACGTGGATCAACTTGTGTGCCCTAGGGTGCCCCCCTGCCCCGTATATAAAGGAGCAAGGGGGAGGCTGGCCGGCCCTATGGGGCGCGCCAATGGGAGGGGGAGTCCTGAGTCCTCCTCCTAGTGGGAGTAGGACTCCCCTTTCCTAGTCCAACTAGGAGACTTGAGGGGGAAGGAAAGAGAGGGAGAGGGAGAGGGAAAGGGGGGCCGCGCCCCCCCCCCCTCCTAGTCCAATTCGGACTCCCCATGAGGGGGGGGGCGCCACCTCTTGGGCTGCTGCCCTCTCTCTCCCCTCAGGCCCAATAAGGCCCATTACTTCCCCGGGGGGTTCGGGTAACCCCTCCAGCACTCCGGTTTTATCCGAAATCACCCGGAACACTTCCGGTGTCCGAATATAGCCGTCCAATATATCAATCTTTATGTCTCGACCAATTAGAGACTCCTCGTCATGTCCGTGATCATATCCGGGACTCCGAACTAACTTCGGTACATCAAAATGTATAAACTCATAATAACTGTCATCGTAACGTTAAGCGTGCGGACCCTACGGTTCGAGAACAATGTAGACATGACCGAGACACGTCTCCGATCAATAACCAATAGCGGGACCTGGATGCCCATATTGGCTCCTACATATTCTACGAAGATCTTTATCGGTCAGACCGCATAACAACATACGTTGTTCCCTTTGTCATCGGTATGTTACTTGCCCGAGATTCGATCGTCGGTATCCAATACCTAGTTCAATCTCGTTACCGGCAAGTCTCTTTACTCGTTCCGTAATACATCATCTCATAACTAACTCATTAGTTGTAATGCTTGCAAGGCTTATGTGATGTGCATTACCGAGAGGGCCCAGAGATACCTCTCCGACAATCGAAGTGACAAATCCTAATCTCGAAATACGCCAACCCAACATCTACCTTTGGAGACACCTGTAGAGCACCTTTATAATCACCCAGTTACGTTGTGACGTTTGGTAGCACACAAAGTGTTCCTCCGGTAAATGGGAGTTGCATAATCTCATAGTCATAGGAACATGTATAAGTCATGAAGAAAGCAACAGCAACATACTAAACGATCGTGTGCTAAGCTAATGGATTGGGTCATGTCAATCAGATCATTCAACTAATGATGTGACCTTGTTAATCAAATAACAACTCTTTGTTCATGGTTAGGAAACATAACCATCTTTGATTAACGAGCTAGTCAAGTAGAGGCATACTAGTGACACTCTGTTTGTCTATGTATTCACACATGTATTATGTTTCCGGTTAATACAATTCTAGCATGAATAATAAACATTTACCATGATGTAAGGAAATAAATAATAACTTTATTATTGCCTCTAGGGCATATTTCCTTCAGTCTCCCACTTGCACTAGAGTCAATAATCTAGATTACACAGTAATGATTCTAACACCCATGGACCCTTGGTGCTGATCATGTTTTGCTCGTGGAAGAGGCTTAGTCAACGGGTCTGCAACATTCAGATCCATATGTATCTTGCAAATCACTATGTCTCCCACCTGGACTAGATCCCGGATGGAATTGAAGCGTCTCTTGATGTGCTTGGTTCTCTTGTGAAATCTGGATTCCTTTGCCAAGGCAATTGCACCAGTATTGTCACAAAAGATTTTCATTGGACCCGATGCACTAGGTATGACACCTAGATCGGATATGAACTCCTTCATCGAGACTCCTTCGTTTGCTGCTTCCGAAGCAGCTATGTATTCCGCTTCACATGTAGATCCCGCCACAACGCTTTGTTTAGAACTGCACCAACTGACAACTCCACCATTTAATGTAAATACGTATCCGGTTTGCGATTTAGAATCGTCCGGATCAGTGTCAAAGCTTGCATCAACGTAACCGTTTACGATGAGCTCTTTGTCACCTCCATATACGAGAAACATATCCTTAGTCCTTTCCAGGTATTTCAGGATGTTCTTGACCGCTGTCCAGTGATCCACTCCTGGATTACTTTGGTACCTCCCTGCTAAACTTATAGCAAGGCACACATCAGGTCTGGTACACAGCATTGCATACATGATAGAGCCTATGGCTGAAGCATAGGGAACATCTTTCATTTTCTCTCTATCTTCTGCAGTGGTCGGGCATTGAGTCTGACTCAACTTCACACCTTGTAACACAGGCAAGAACCCTTTCTTTGCTTGATCCATTTTGAACTTCTTCAAAATCTTGTCAAGGTATGTGCTTTGTGAAAGTCCAATTAAGTGTCTTGATCTATCTCTATAGATCTTTATGCCTAATATGTAAGCAGCTTCACCGAGGTCTTTCATTGAAAAACTCTTATTCAAGTATCCCTTTATGCTATCCAGAAATTCTATATCATTTCCAATCAGTAATATGTCATCCACATATAATATCAGAAATGCTACAGAGCTCCCACTCACTTTCTTGTAAATACAGGCTTCTCCGAAAGTCTGTACAAAACCAAATGCTTTGATCACACTATCAAAGCGTTTATTCCAACTCCGAGAGGCTTGCACCAGTCCATAAATGGATCGCTGGAGCTTGCACACTTTGTTAGCTCCCTTTGGATCGACAAAACCTTCCGGTTGCATCATATACAACTCTTCTTCCAGAAATCCATTCAGGAATGCAGTTTTGACATCCATCTGCCAAATTTCATAATCATACAATGCGGCAATTGCTAACATGATTCAGACGGACTTAAGCATCGCTACGGGTGAGAAGGTCTCATCGTAGTCAACCCCTTGAACTTGTCGAAAACCTTTTGCAACAAGTCGAGCTTTGTAGACAGTAACATTATCGTCAGCGTCAGTCTTCTTCTTGAAGATCCATTTATTCTCAATTGCTTGCCGACCATCGGGCAAGTCAACCAAAGTCCATACTTTATTCTCATACATGGATCCCATCTCAGATTTCATGGCTTCAAGCCACTTTGCGGAATCTGGGCTCACCATCGCTTCTTCATAGTTCGTAGGTTCATCATGATCTAGTAGCATGATTTCCAGAACAGGATTACCGTACCACTCTGGTTGATCTACGAGGTTCAGTAGTATCTTGTCCTGAAGTTTCATGATCATTATCATTAGCTTCCTCACTAATTGGTGTAGGTGTCGCAGAAACAGTTTTCTGTGATGTACTACTTTCCAATAAGGGAGCAGGTACAGTTACCTCGTCAAGTTCTACTTTCCTCCCACTCACTTCTTTCGAGAGAAACTCCTTCTCTAGAAAGGATCCATTCTTAGCAACGAATGTCTTGCCTTCGGATCTGTGATAGAAGGTGTACCCAACAGTCTCTTTTTGGTAACCTATGAAGACACATTTCTCCGATTTGGGTTCGAGCTTATCAGGTTGAAGCTTTTTCACATAAGCATCGCAGCCCCAAACTTTAAGAAACAACAACTTTGGTTTCTTGCCAAACCATAGTTCATAAGGCGTCGTCTCAACGGATTTTCATGGTGCCCTATTTAACGTGAATGCGGCTGTCTCTAAAGCATAACCCCAAAACGATAGCGGTAAATCAGTAAGAGACATCATAGATTGCACCATATATAGTAAAGCACGATTACGACGTTCGGACACACCATTACGCTGTGGTGTTCCGGGTGGCGTGAGTTGCAAAACTATTCCGTATTGTTTCAAATGTACACCAAACTCGTAACTCAAATATTCTCCTCCACGATCAAATCGTAGAAACTTTATTTTCATGTTACGATGATTTTCAACTTCACTCTGAAATTCTTTGAACTTTTCAAATGTTTCAGACTTGTGTTTCATTAAGTAGATATACCCATATGTGCTTAAATCATCTGTGAAGGTGAGAAAATAACAATATCCGCCACGAGCCTCAATATTGATCGGACCACATACATCGGTATGTATGATTTCCAACAAATCTGTTGCTCTCTCCATAGTACCGGAGAACGGTGTTTTAGTCATCTTGCCCATGAGGCACGGTTCGCAAGTACCAAGTGATTCATAATCAAGTGGTTCCAAAAGTCCATCAGTATGGAGTTTCTTCATGCGCTTTACACCGGTATGACCTAAACGGCAATGCCACAAATAAGTTGCACTATCATTATCAACTCTGCATCTTTTGGTTTCAACATTATGAATATGTGTATCACTACTATCGAGATTTATCAGAAATAGACCACTCTTCAAGGGTGCATGACCATAAAAGATATTACTCATATAAATAGAACAATCATTATTCTCTGATTTAAATGAATAACCGTCTTGCATCAAACAAGATCCAGATATAATGTTCATGCTTAACGCTGGCACCAAATAACAATTATTTAGGTCTAATACTAATCCCGAAGGTAGATGTAGAGGTAGCGTGCCGACCGCGATCACATCGACTTTGGAACTGTTTCCCACGCGCATCGTCACCTCGTCCTTTGCCAGTGTTTGCCTAATCCGTAGTCCCTGTTTCGAGTTGCAGATATTAGCAACAGAACCAGTATCAAATACCCAGGTGCTACTGCGAGCTCTGGTAAGGTACACATCAATAACATGTATATCACATATACCTTTGTTCACCTTGCCATCCTTCTTATCCGCCAAATACTTGGGGCAGTTCCGCTTCTAGTGACCAGTCTGCTTGCAGTAGAAGCACTCAGTTTCAGGCTTAGGTCCACACTTGGGTTTCTTCTCCTGAGCAGCAACTTGCTTGCCGTTCTTCTTGAAGTTCCCCTTCTTCTTCCCTTTGCCCTTTTTCTTGAAACTAGTGGTCTTGCTGACCATCAACACTTGATGCTCCTTCTTGATTTCTACCTCCGCAGCTTTCAGCATTGCGAAGAGCTCGGGAATAGTCTTATTCATCCCTTGCATATTATAGTTCATCACGAAGCTCTTGTAGCTTGGTGGCAGTGATTGGAGAATTCTGTCAATGACGCAATCATCTGGAAGATTAACTCCCATCTGAATCAAGTGATTAGTATACCCAAACATTTTGAGTATATGCTCACTCACAGAACTGTTCTCCTGTTGGGGAACGTAGTAATTTCGAAAATTTTCCTACGCACACGCAAGATCATGGTGATGCATAGCAACGAGGGGGAGAGTATTGTCTACGTACCAACGCAGACCGACTGCGGAAGCGATCACACAACGTAGAGGAAGGAGTCGTACGTCTTCTTCCCGATCCGACCGATCCAAGTACCGTTACTCCGGCACCTCCGAGTTCTTAGCACACGTTCAGCTCGATGACGATCCTCGGGCTCCGATCCAGCAAAGCGTCGAGGAAGAGTTCTGTCAGCACGACGGCGTGGTGACGATCTTGATGTACTACCGACGCAGGGCTTCGCCTAAGCTCTACAACAATATGACCGAGGTGGAATTTGGTGGCAGGGGGCACCGCACACGGCTAAGGAACGATCTCAAGGATCAACTTGTGTGTCTTGGGGTGTCCCCTGCCCCCGTATATAAAGGTTGGAGGGGAGGGAGCTGGCCGGCCAAAGGAGGGAGGCGCAGGAGGAGTCCTACTCCTACCGGGAGTAGGACTCCCCCCTCCAATCCTAGTCCAACTAGGAATCCTTCAAAGGGGAGAGAGAGAGGTGGCCGGCCCCTCTCCTAGTCCTAATAGGACTAGGGAGAGGGGGGAGGCGCAGCCCTATGTGGGCTGCCCTCTCACCTTTCCACTAAGGCCCATGTTGGCCCATTTGGCTCCCGGGGGGTTCCGGTAACCCTCCCGGTAATCCGGTAAAATCCCAATTTCACCCGGAACACTTCCGATGTCCAAACATAGGCTTCCAATATATCAATCTTTATGTCTCGACCATTTCGAGACTCCTTGTCATGTCCGTGATCACATCCGGGACTCCGAACAACCTTCGGTACATCAAAATGCATAAACTCATAATAACTGTCATCGTAACGTTAAGCGTGCGGACCCTATGGTTTGAGAACAATGTAGACATGACCGAGACACGTCTCCGGTCAATAACCAATAGCGGGACCTGGATGCCCATATTGGCTCCTACATATTCTACGAAGATCTTTATCGGTCAGACCGCATAACAACATACGTTGTTCCCTTTGTCATCGGTATGTTACTTGCCCGAGATTCGATCGTCGGTATCCAATACCTAGTTCAATCTCGTTACCGGCAAGTCTCTTTACTCGTTCCTATAATACATCATCTCACAACTAACATATTAGTTGCAGTGCTTGCAAGGCTTATGTGATGTGCATTACCGAGAGGGCCCAGAGATACCTCTCCGACAATCGGAGTGACAAACCCTAATCTCGAAATACGCCAACCCAACATCTACCATTGGAGACACCTGTAGTACTCCTTTATAATCACCCAGTTACGTTGTGACGTTTGGTAGTACCCAAAGTGTTCCTCCGGTAAACGAGAGTTGCATAATCTCATAGTTATAGGAACATGTATAAGTCATGAAGAAAGCAATAGCAACATACTAAACGATCGTGTGCTAAGCTAATGGAATGGGTCATGTCAATCAGATCATTCAACTAATGATGTGACCTCGTTAATCAAATAACAACTCTTTGTTCATGGTTAGGAAACATAACCATCTTTGATTAACGAGCTAGTCAAGTAGAGGCATACTAGTGACACTCTGTTTGTCTATGTATTCACACATGTATTATGTTTCCGGTTAATACAATTCTAGCATGAATAATAAACATTTATCATGATATAAGGAAATAAATAATAACTTTATTATTGCCTCTAGGGCATATTTCCTTCAGTCTCCCACTTGCACTAGAGTCAATAATCTAGTTCACATCGCCATGTGATTCAGCAGCAATAGTTCACATCACCATGTGATTAACACCCATAGTTCACATCGTCATGTGACCAACACTCAAAGGGTTTACTAGAGTCAGTAATCTAGTTCACATATCTATGTGATTAACACCCAAAAAGTACTAAGGTGTGATCATGTTTTGCTTGTGAGATAATTTTAGTCAACGGGTCTGTCACATTCAGATCCGTAAGTATTTTGCAGAATTCTTTGTCTATAATGCTCTGCACTGAGCTACTCTAGCTAATTGCTCCCACTTTCAATATGTATCCAGATTGTGACTTTATATTCATCTGGATCAGTGTCAAAAACTTGCATCGACGTAACCCTTTACGACGAACCTTTTTGTCACGTCCATAATCGAGAAACATATCCTTATTTCACTAAGGATAATTCTGACCGCTGTCCAGTGATCTACTCCTAGATCACTATTGTACTCCCTTGCCAAATCAGTGCAGGGTATACAATAGATCTGGCACACAGCATGGCATACTTTATAGAACCTATGAATGAGGCATAGGGAATGACTTTCATTCTCTTTCTATCTTCTGCCGTGGTCGGGCTTTGAGTTTTTACTCAACTTCACACCTTGTAACATAGGCAAGAAACTTTTCTTTGACTGTTCCGTTTTGAACTACTTCAAAATCTTGTCAAGGTATGTACTTATTGAAAAACTTATCAAGCGTCTTGATCTATCTCTATAGATCTTGAAGCTCAATATGTAAGCAGCTTTACCGAAGTCTTTCTTTGAAAAACTCCTTTCAAACACTCCTTTTATGCTTTACAGAATAATTCTACATTATTTCCGATCAACAATATGTCATTCACATATACTTATCAGAAATGCTGTAGTGCTCCCACTCACTTTCTTGTAAATACAGGCTTCACCGCAAGTCTGTATAAAACTATATGCTTTGATCAACTCATCAAAGCGTATATTCCAACTCCGAGATGCTTGCACCAGTCCACAGATGGATCGCTGGAGCTTGCACATTTTGTTAGCACCTTTCGGATTGACAAAACCTTCTGTTGCATCATATACAACTCTTCTTTAATAAATCCATTAAGGAATGCAGTTTTGTTTATCCTTTTGCCAGATTTCATAAAATGCGGCAATTACTAACATGATTCGGACAGACTTAAGCATAGATACGAGTGAGAAAAACTCATCGTAGTCAACACCTTGAACTCGTCGAAAACCTTTTGCGACAATTCTAGCTTTGTAGATAGTAACACTACTATCAACGTCCGTCTTCCTCTTGAAGATCCATTTATTCTCAATTGCTTGCCGATCATCGGGCAAGTCAACCAAAGTCCATACTTTGTTCTCATACATGGATCCCATCTCAGATATCATGGCCTCAAGCCACTTTGCGGAATCTGGGCTCACCATCGCTTCTTCATAGTTCGTAGGTTCATCATGATCTAGTAGCATGACTTCCAGAATTGGATTACCGTACCACTCTGGTGCGGTTCTCACTCTGGTTGATCTACGTGGTTCAGTAGTATCTTGTCCTGAAGCTTCATGATCATCATCATTAGCTTCCTCACTAATTGGCATAGGTGTCGCAGAAACAGTTTTCTGTGATGTACTAATTTTCAATAAGGGAGCAGGTACAGTTACCTCGTCAAGTTCTACTTTCCTCCCACTCACTTCTTTCGAGAGAAAACTCCTTCTCTAGAAATTTTCCGAATTTAGCAACAAAAGTCTTGCCTTCGGATCTGTGATAGAAGGTGTATCCAATAGTTTCCTTTGGATATCCTATGAAGACACATTTCTCCGATTTGAGTTTGAGCTTATCAGGATGAAACTTTTCATATAAGCATCGCAACCCCAAACTTTAAGAAACGACAGCTTAGGTTTCTTGCCAAACCATAGTTCACACGGTGTCGTCTCAACGGATTTATATGGTGCCCTATTTAACGTGAATGCAGCTGTCTCTAATGCATGACCCTAAAAACAATATTGGTAAATCGGTAAGAGACATCATAGATTGCACTATATCCAATAAAGTACGGTTATGACATTCGGACACACCATTATGCTGTGGTGTTCCAGGTGGCGTGAGTAGTGAAACTATTTCACATTGTTTTTAACTGAAGGCCAAACTCGTAACTCAAATACTTTTCTCTGCGATCATATCGTAGAAACTTTTATTTTCTTGTCACGATGATTCTCCACTTCACTCTGAAATTCTTTGAACTTTTCAAATGTTTCAGACTTATGTTTCATCGAGTAGATATACTCATATCTGCTCAAATCATCTGTGAAGATCAGAAAATAATGATACCTGTCGCGAGCCTCAATATTCATCGGACCACATACATCAGTATGTATGATTTCCAACAAATCTGTTGCTCGCTCCATTGTTCCGAAGAACGGCGTTTTAGTCATCTTGCCCAAAAAAGGCATGGTTCGCAAGCATCAAGTGATTCATAATCAAGTGATTCCGAAAGCCCATCAGCATGGAGTTTCTTCATGCGCTTTATACCAATATGACCTAAACGGCAGTGCCACAAATAAGTTGCACTATCATTATTAACTTTGCATCTTTTGGTTTCAATATGTGTATCACTACGATCGAGATCCAACGAACTTGTTTCATTGGGTGTATGACCATCGAAGGTTTTATTCATGTAAACAGAACAACAATTATTCTCTGACTTTAATGAATAACCATATTGCAATAAACATGATCAAATCATATTCATGTTCAATGCAAACACCAAATAACACTTATTTAGGTTCAACACTAATCCCGAAATTATGGGGAGTGTGCGATGATGATCATATCAATCTTGGAACCACTTCCAACACACATCGTCACTTCACCCTTAACTAGTCTCTGTTTATTCTGCAACTCCCGTATCGAGTTACTAATCTTAGCAACTGAACTAGTATCAAATACTGAGGGTTTGCTATAAACACTAGTAAAGTACACATCAATAACATGTATATCAAATATACTTATGTTCACTTTGCCATCCTTCTTATCCGCCAATCACTTGGGGTAGTTCCGCTTCTAGTGACCAGTCCCTTTGCAGTAGAAGCACTTAGTCTCAGGCTCAGGATCAGACTTGGGCTTCTTCACTTGAGTAGCAACTTGCTTGCCGTTCTTCTTGAAGTTCCCCTTCTTCCCTTTGCCCTTTTCTTGAAACTAGTGGTCTTGTCAACCATCAACACTTGATGTTTTTCTTGATTTCTACCTTCGTTGATTTCAGCATCACGAAGAGCTTGGGAGTTGTTTCCGTTATCCCTTGCATATTATAGTTCATCACGAAGTTCTACTAACTTGGTGATGGTGACTAGAGAATTCTGTCAATCACTATCTTATCTGGAAGATTAACTCCCACTTGATTCAAGCGATTGTAGTACCCAGACAATCTGAGTACATGCTCACTAGTTGAGCGATTCTCCTCCATCTTTTAGCTATAGAACTTGTTGGAGACTTCATATCTCTCAACTCGGGTATTTTCTTGAAATATTTAACTTCAACTCCTGGAACATCTCATATGGTCCATGACGTTCAAAACGTCTTTGAAGTCCCGATTCTAAGCCATTAAGCATGGTGCACTAAACTATCAAGTAGTCATCATATTGAGCTAGCCAAACGTTCATAACGTCTGCATCTGCTCCTGCAATAGGTCTGTCACCTAGCGGTGCATCAAGGACATAATTCTTCTGTGCAGCAATGAGGATAAACCTCAGATCACGGATCCAATCCGCATCATTGCTACTAACATCTTTCAACACATTTTTCTCTAGGAACATATTAAAATAAACACAGGGAAGCAACAACGCGAGCTATTGATCTACAACATGATTTGCAAAATACTACCAGGACTAAGTTCATGATAAATTTAAGTTCAATTTAATCATATTACTTAAGAACTCCCACTTAGATAGACATCCCTCTAATCCTCTAAGTGATCACGTGATCCAAATCAACTAAACCATAACCGATCATCACGTGAGATGGAGTAGTTTTCAATGGTGAACATCGTTATGTTGATCATATCTACTATATGATTCACGCTCGACCTTTCGGTCTCTGTGTTCCGAGGCCATATCTGCATATGCTAGGCTCGTCAAGTTTAACCTGAGTATTCTGCGTGTGCAAAACTGGCTTGCACCCGTTGTAGATGGACGTAGAGCTTATCACACCCGATCATCACGTGGTGTTTGGGCACGACGAACTTTGGCAACGGTGCATACTCAGGGAGAACACTTCTTGATAATTAGTGAGAGATCATCTTAAAATGCTACCGTCAAACTAAGCAAAATAAGATGTATAAAAGATAAACATCATATGAAATCATAATATGTGACATGATATGGCCATCATCATCTTGCTTCTTTGATCTCCATCTCCAAAGTACTGTCATGATCTATATCGTCACCGGCATGACACCATGATCTCCATCATCTTGATCTATATCAATGTGTCGTCACGTGGTCGTCTCGCCAACACTTGCTCTTGCAACTATTGCTATCGCATAACGATAAAGTAAAGCAATTATTGGGTGCTTGCATCTTATGCAATAGACAGAAAACCATAAGGCTTTTGCCAGTTGCCGATAACTTCAACAAAACATGATCATCTTATACAACAACTTATAACTCATCACGTTTTGACCATATCACATCACAACATGCCCTGCAAAAACAAGTTAGACGTCCTCTACTTTGTTGTTGCAAATTGTACGTGGCTGCTATGGGCTTAAGCAAGAACTCATCTCACCTACGCATCAAAACCACAACGATAGTTTGTCAAATAGACTCCGTTTTAACCTTCGCAAGGACCGGGCGTAGCCACACTCGGTTCAACTAAAGTTGGAGAAACAGTCACCCGCAAGTCACCTGTGTGCAAAGCACGTCGGGGAAACCGGTCTCGCGTAAGCGTACACGTAATGTCGGTCCGGGCCGCTTCATCCAACAATACCGCCGAACCAAAGTATGACATGCTGGTAGGCAGTATGACTTATATCGCCCACAACTCACTTGTGTTCTACTCGTGCATATAACATCAAACCATAAAACCTAGGCTCGGATGCCACTGTTGGGGAACGTAGTAATTTCGAAAATTTTCCTACGCACACGCAAGATCATGGTGATGCATAGCAACGAGGGGGAGAGTATTGTCTACGTACCAACGCAGACCGACTGCGGAAGCGATCACACAACGTAGAGGAAGGAGTCGTACGTCTTCTTCCCGATCCGACCGATCCAAGTACCGTTACTCCGGCACCTCCGAGTTCTTAGCACACGTTCAGCTCGATGACGATCCTCGGGCTCCGATCCAGCAAAGCGTCGAGGAAGAGTTCCGTCAGCACGACGGCGTGGTGACGATCTTGATGTACTACTGACGCAGGGCTTCGCCTAAGCTCTACAACGATATGACCGAGGTGGAATTTGGTGGCAGGGGGCACCGCACACGGCTAAGGAACGATCTCAAGGATCAACTTGTGTGTCTTGGGGTGTCCCCTGCCCCCGTATATAAAGGTTGGAGGGGAGGGAGCTGGCCGGCCAAAGGAGGGAGGCGCAGGAGGAGTCCTACTCCTACCGGGAGTAGGACTCCCCCCTCCAATCCTAGTCCAACTAGGAATCCTTCAAAGGGGGAGAGAGAGAGGTGGCCGGCCCCTCTCCTAGTCCTAATAGGACTAGGGAGAGGGGGGGAGGCGCAGCCCTATGTGGGCTGCCCTCTCACCTTTCCACTAAGGCCCATGTTGGCCCATTTGGCTCCCGGGGGGTTCCGGTAACCCTCCCGGTAATCCGGTAAAATCCCGATTTCACCCGGAACACTTCCGATGTCCAAACATAGGCTTCCAATATATCAATCTTTATGTCTCGACCATTTCGAGACTCCTCGTCATGTCCGTGATCACATCCGGGACTCCGAACAACCTTCGGTACATCAAAATGCATAAACTCATAATAACTGTCATCGTAACGTTAAGCGTGCGGACCCTACGGTTCGAGAACAATGTAGACATGACCGAGACACGTCTCCGGTCAATAACCAATAGCGGGACCTGGATGCCCATATTGGCTCCTACATATTCTACGAAGATCTTTATCGGTCAGACCGCATAACAACATACGTTGTTCCCTTTGTCATCGGTATGTTACTTGCCCGAGATTCGATCGTCGGTATCCAATACCTAGTTCAATCTCGTTACCGGCAAGTCTCTTTACTCATTCCTGTAATACATCATCTCACAACTAACATATTAGTTGCAGTGCTTGCAAGGCTTATGTGATGTGCATTACCGAGAGGGCCCAGAGATACCTCTCCGACAATCGGAGTGACAAACCCTAATCTCGAAATACGCCAACCCAACATCTACCATTGGAGACACCTGTAGTACTCCTTTATAATCACCCAGTTACGTTGTGGCGTTTGGTAGTACCCAAAGTGTTCCTCCGGTAAACGGGAGTTGCATAATCTCATAGTTATAGGAACATGTATAAGTCATGAAGAAAGCAATAGCAACATACTAAACGATCGTGTGCTAAGCTAATGGAATGGGTCATGTCAATTAGATCATTCAACTAATGATGTGACCTCGTTAATCAAATAACAACTCTTTGTTCATGGTTAGGAAACATAACCATCTTTGATTAACGAGCTAGTCAAGTAGAGACATACTAGTGACACTCTGTTTGTCTATGTATTCACACATGTATTATGTTTCCGGTTAATACAATTCTAGCATGAATAATAAACATTTATCATGATATAAGGAAATAAATAATAACTTTATTATTGCCTCTAGGGCATATTTCCTTCATCTCCTCCATCTTGCAGCTATAAAACTTATTGGAGACTTCATATCTCTCAATCCGGGCATTTGCTTGAAATATTAACTTCAACTCCTGGAACATCTCATATGCTCCATGAAGTTCAAAACATCGTTGAAGTCCCGATTCTAAGCCGTAAAGCATGGCACACTGAACTATCGAGTAGTCATCAGCTTTGCTCTGCCAGACGTTCATAACATCTGGTGTTGCTCCAGTAGTAGGCCTGGCACCCAGCGGTGCTTCCAGGACGTAATTCTTCTGTGCAGAAATGAGGATAATCCTCAAGTTACGGACCCAGTCCGTGTAATTGCTACCATCATCTTTCAACTTTGCTTTCTCAAGGAACGCATTAAAATTCAACGGAACAACAACACGGGCCATCTATTTACAATCAAACATACATAAGCAAGATACTATCAGGTACTAAGTTCATGATAAATTTAAGTTCAATTAATCAAATTACTTAAAGAACTCCCACTTAGATAGACATCCCTCTAATCTTCTAAGTGATCGCGTGATCCAAATCAGCTAAACCATAACCGATCATCACGTGAGATGGATTAGTTTTCAATGGTGAACATCATTATGTTGATCATATCTACTATATGATTCATGCTCGACCTTTCGGTCTCCGTGTTCCTAGGCCATATCTGCATATGCTAGGCTCGTCAAGTTTAACCTGAGTATTCTGCGTGTGCAAAACTGGCTTGCACCCGTTGTAGATGGACGTAGAGCTTATCACACCCGATCATCACGTGGTGTCTGGGCACGACGAACTTTGGCAACGGTGCATACTCAGGGAGAACACTTCTTGATAATTTAGTGAGAGATCATCTTATAATGCTACCGTCAATCAAAGCAAGATAAGATGCATAAAAGATAAACATCACATGCAATCAATATAAGTGATATGATATGGCCATCATCATCTTGTGCTTGTGATCTCCATCTCCGAAGCACCGTCATGATCACCATCGTCACCGGCGCGACACCTTGATCTCCATCGTAGCATCGTTGTCGTCTCGCCAATCTTATGCTTCCACGACTATCGCTACCGCTTAGTGATAAAGTAAAGCATTACAGCGTGATTGCATTGCATACAATAAAGCGACAACCATATGGCTCCTGCCAGTTGCCGATAACTCGGTTACAAAACATGATCATCTAATACAATAAAATTTAGCATCATGTCTTGACCATATCACATCACAACATGCCCTGCAAAAAACAAGTTAGACGTCCTCTACTTTGTTGTTGCATGTTTTACGTGGCTGCTACAGGCTTAAGCAAGAACCAATCTTACCTACGCATCAAAACCACAATGATAGTTTGTCAAGTTGATGCCGTTTTAACCTTCGCAAGGACCGGGCGTAGCCACACTCGGTTCAACTAAAGTTGGAGAAACTGTCACCCGCAAGCCACCTATGTGCAAAGCACGTCGGGAGAACCGGTCTCGCGTAAGCGTACGCGTAATGTCGGTCCGGGTAGGCAGTATGACTTATATCGCCCACAACTCACTTGTGTTCTACTCGTGCAAATAACATCAAACCATAAAACCTAGGCTCGGATGCCACTGTTGGGGAACGTAGTAATTTCAAAAAAATTCCTACGCACACGCATGATCATGGTGATGCATAGCAACGAGAGAGGAGAGTGTTGTCTACGTACCCTCGTAGACCGCAACGGAAGCGTTGACACAACGTAGAGGAAGTAGTCGTACGTCTTCCCGATCCGACCGATCCAAGCACCATTACTCCGGCACCTCCGAGTTCTTAGCACACGTACAACTCGATGACGCTCCCCGGGCTCCGATCCAGCAAAGCTTCGGGGATGAGTTCCGTCAGCACAACGGCGTGGTGACGATGATGATGTTCTACCGACGCAGGGCTTCGCCTAAGCACTACAACGATATGACCGAGGTGGAATATGGTGGCAGGGGGCACCGCACACGGCTAAGGAACGATCACGTGGATCAACTTGTGTGTCCTAGGGTGCCCCCTGCCCCCGTATATAAAGGAGCAAGGGGGAGGCCGGCCGGCCCTATGGGACGCGCCAAGGGGAGGGGGAGTCCTCCTCCTAGTGGGAGTAGGACTCCCCTTTCCTAGTCCAACTAGGAGACTTGAGGGGGAAGGAAAGAGAGGGAGAGGGAGAGGGAAAGGGCCCCCCCTCCTAGTCCAATTCGGACTCCCCATGAGGGGGGGGGGCGCCACCTCTTGGGCTGCTGCCCTCTCTCTCCCTTCAGGCCCAATAAGGCCCATTACTTCCCCGGGGGGTTCCGGTAACCCCTCCGGCACTTCGGTTTTATCCGAAATCACCCGGAACACTTCCGGTGTCCGAATATAGCCGTCCAATATATCAATCTTTATGTCTCGACCAATTCGAGACTCCTCGTCATGTCCGTGATCATATCCGGGACTTCGAACTAACTTCAGTACATCAAAATGTATAAACTCATAATAACTGTCATCGTAACGTTAAGCGTGCGGACCCTACGGTTTGAGAACAATGTAGACATGACCGAGACACGTCTCCGGTCAATAACCAATAGCGGGACCTGGATGCCCATATTGGCTCCTACATATTCTACGAAGATCTTTATCGGTCAGACCGCATAACAACATACGTTGTTCCCTTTGTCATCGGTATGTTACTTGCCCGAGATTCGATCGTCGGTATCCAATACCTAGTTCAATCTCGTTACCGGCAAGTCTCTTTACTCGTTCTGTAATACATCATCTCACAACTAACTCATTAGTTGTAATGCTTGCAAGGCTTATGTGATGTGCATTACCGAGAGGGCCCAGAGATACCTCTCCGACAATCGGAGTGACAAATCCTAATCTCGAAATACGCCAACCCAACATCTACCTTTGGAGACACCTGTAGAGCACCTTTATAATCACCCAGTTACGTTGTGACGTTTGGTAGCACACAAAGTGTTCCTCCGGTAAACAGGAGTTGCATAATCTCATAGTCATAGGAACATGTATAAGTCATGAAGAAAGCAACAACAACATACTAAACGATCGGGTGCTAAGCTAATGGAATGAGTCATGTCAATCAGATCATTCAACTAATGATGTGACCTTGTTAATCAAATAACAACTCTTTGTTCATGGTTAGGAAACATAACCATCTTTTATTAACGAGCTAGTCAAGTAGAGGCATACTAGTGACACTCTGTTTGTCTATGTATTCACACATGTATTATGTTTCCGGTTAATACAATTCTAGCATGAATAATAGACATTTATCATGATGTAAGGAAATAAATAATAACTTTATTATTGCCTCTAGGGCATATTTCCTTCACCTTTTTCTTCCCTTTGCCCTTTTTCTTGAAACTAGTGGTCTTGTTGACCATCAACACTTGATGCTCCTTCTTGATTTCTACCTCCGCAGCTTTCAGCATCGCGAAGAGCTCGGGAATAGTCTTGTTCATCCCTTGCATATTATAGTTCATCACGAAGCTCTTATAGCTTGGTGGCAGTGATTGGAGAATTCTGTCAATGATGCAATCATCTGGAAGATTAACTCCCAATTGAATCAAGTGATTATTATACCCAGACATTTTGAGTATATGCTCACTGACAGAACTGTTCTCCTCCATCTTGCAGCTATAGAACTTATTGGAGACTTCATATCTCTCAATCCGGGCATTTGCTTGAAATATTAATTTCAACTCCTGGAACATCTCATATGCTCCATGACGTTTAAAACGTCGTTGAAGTCCCGATTCTAAGCCGTAAAGCATAGCACACTGAACTATCGAGTAGTCATCAGCTTTGCTCAGCCAGACGTTCATAACATCTGGTGTTGCTCCAGCAGCAGGCCTGGCACCCAGCGGTGCTTCCAGGACGTAATTCTTCTGTGCAGCAATGAGGATAATCCTCAAGTTACGGACCCAGTCCGTGTAATTGCTACCATCATCTTTCAACTTTGCTTTCTCAAGGAACGCATTAAAATTCAACGGAACAATAGCACGAGCCATCTATCTACAATCAACATAAACAAGCAAGATACTATTAGGTACTAAGTTCATGATAAGTTTAAGTTCAGTTAATCAAATTACTTAAGAACTCCCACTTAGATAGACATCCCTCTAATCCTCTAAGTGATTACGTGATCCAAATCAACTAAACCATAACCGATCATCACGTGAGATGGAGTAGTTTTCAATGGTGAACATCATTATGTTGATCATATCTACTATATGATTCACGCACGACCTTTCGGTCTCTGTGTTCCGAGGCCATATCTGCATATGCTAGGCTCGTCAAGTTTAACCTGAGTATTCTGCGTGTGCAAAACTGGCTTGCACCCGTTGTAGATGGACGTAGAGCTTATCACACCCGATCATCACGTGGTGTCTGGGCACGACGAACTTTGGCAACGGTGCATACTCAGGGAGAACACTTCTTGATAATTTAGTGAGAGATCATCTTATAATGCTACCGTCAATCAAAGCAAGATAAGATGCATAAAAGGATAAACATCACATGCAATCAATATAAGTGATATGATATGACCATCATCATCTTGTGCTTGTGATCTCCATCTTCGAAGCACCGTCATGATCACCATCACCGGCGCGACACCTTGATCTCCATCGTAGCATCGTTGTCGTCTCGCTAATCTTATGCTTCCACGACCATCACTACCGCTTAGTAATAAAGTAAAACATTACATCGTGATTGCATTGCATACAATAAAGCGACAACCATATGGCTCCTGCCAGTTGCCGATAACTCGATTACAAAACATGATCATCTCATACAATAAAATTTAGCATCATGCCTTGACCATATCACATCACAACATGCCCTGCAAAAACAAGTTAGACGTCCTCTACTTTGTTGTTGCAAGTTTTACGTGGCTGCTACGGGCTTAAGCAAGAACCAATCTCACCTACGCATCAAAACCACAACGATAGTTTGTCAAATAGACTCCGTTTTAACCTTCTCAAGGACCGGGCGTAGCCACACTCGGTTCAACTAAAGTTGGAGAGACAGTCGCCCGCAAGCCATCTATGTGCAAAGCACGTCGAGGGAACCGGTCTCGCGTAAGCGTACGCGTAATGTTGGTCCGGGTCGTCTCGTCCAACAATACCGCTGAACCAAAGTATGACATGCTGGTAGGCAGTATGACTTGTATCGCCCACAACTCACTTGTGTTCTACTCGTGCAAATAACATCAAACCATAAAACCTAGGCTCGGATGCCACTGTTGGGGAACGTAGTAATTTCAAAAAATTTCCTACGCACACGCAAGATCATGGTGATGCATAACAATGAGGGGAGAGCATGATCTACGTACCCTTGTAGATCGCAACGGAAGCGTTGACACAACGTAGAGGAAGTAGTCGTACGTCTTCTTCCCGATCCGACCGATCCAAGCACCGTTACTCCGGCACCTCCGAGTTCTTAGCACACGTACAGCTCGATGACGATTGCTAAGCTAATGGAATGGGTCATGTCAATCAGATCATTCAACTAATGTTGTGACCTCGTTAATCAAATAACAACTCTTTGTTCATGGTTAGGAAACTTAACCATCTTTGATTAACGAGCTAGTCTAGTAGAGGCATACTAGTGACACTCTATTTGTCTATGTGTTCACACATGTATTATGTTTCCGGTTAATACAATTCTAGCATGAATAATAAACATTTATCATGATATAAGGAAATAAATAATAACTTTATTATTGCCTCTAGGGCATATTTCCTTCATGTAGAGCTTATCACACCCGATCATCACGTGGTGTCTGGGCACGACGAACTTTGGCAACGGTGCATACTCAGGGAGAACACTTCTTGATAATTTAGTGAGATATCATCTTATAATGCTACCGTCAATCAAAGCAAGATAAGATGCATAAAAGATAAACATCACATGCAGTCAATATAAGTGATATGATATGGCCATCATCATCTTGTGCTTGTGATCTCCATCTTCGAAGCACCGTCATGACCACCATCGTCACCGGCGCGACACCTTGATCTCCATTGTAGCATCGTTGTCGTCTCGCCAATCTTATGCTTCCACGACTATCGCTACCGCTTAGTGATAAAGTAAAGCATTACAGCGCGATTGCATTGCATACAATAAAGCGACAACCATATGGCTCCTGCCAGTTGCCGATAACCCGGTTACAAAACATGATCATCTCATACAATAAAATTTAGCATCATGTCTTGACCATATCACATCACAACATGCCCTGCAAAAAACAAGTTAGACGTCCTCTACTTTGTTGTTGCAAGTTTTACGTGGCTGCTACGGGCTTAAGCAAGAACCAATCTTACCTACGCATCAAAACCACAACGATAGTTTGTCAAGTTGGTGCCGTTATAACCTTCGCAAGGACCGGGCGTAGCCACACTCAGTTCAACTAAAGTTGGAGAAACAGTCACCCGCAAGCCACCTTTGTGCAAAGCACGTCGGGAGAACCGGTCTCGCGTAAGCGTACACGTAATGTCGGTCCGGGCCGCTTCATCCAACAATACCGCCGAACCAAAGTATGACATGCTGGTAGGCAGTATGACTTATATCGCCCACAACTCACTTGTGTTCTACTCGTGCAAATAACATCAAACCATAAAACCTAGGCTCGGATGCCACTGTTGGGAAACATAGTAATTTCAAAAAAAATTCCTACGCACACGCAAGATCATGGTGATGCATAGCAACGAGAGGGAAGAGTGTTTGTCTACGTACCCTCGTAGACCGTAAGCGGAAGCGTTATATCAACGCGGTTGATGTAGTCGAACGTCTTCACGATCCGACCGATCCAAGTACCGAAAGCACGGCACCTCCGAGTTCTGCACACGTACGGCTCGGTGACGTCCTCGCCTTCTCGATCCAGCAAGAGGGGCGAAGTAGTAGATGAGTTCCGGCAGCACGACGGCGTGGTGACGGTGTTGGTGAAGAACAATCTCCGCAGGGCTTCGCCTGAGCACTACGAAAACTATGACGGAGGATAAACTAGAGGGAACGGGGTTGCCGGCACACGGCTTGGTGTTTCTTGATGTGTCTTTGGTGCTAGCCCTGCCCCTCTATTTATATATTGAGCCCTGGGGTCGAAACTTGGAGTAAAAGCCTCCACAAAGTCAGTTTCACCCGAAAGGCAAGAGTCCTTCTCGGACTCCAGGGCCAGACGCCAGGGTTCCCGGCGTCTGGACCCAGACGCCAGGGTTCCCGGCGTCTGGACCCAGATGCCAGGGACCCTGGCGTCTGGTCCCTGGACTCCGCAAAACTTCCTTTTGCGCTTTCCAAAAACCTTGTGGGCTTTTGCCTTTTGCCCAAATAAAGTGTTCTCGTACCCAAACATTTCGGGAAACATCCGGAACCCCTTCCGGTGATTTCCGGAACCCTTCCGGTGACCAAACACTGTTATCCCATATATCAAACTTTATCTCCGGACCATTCCGGAGTTCTTCGTCGTGTCCGTGATCTCATCCCGGACTCCGAACAACATTCGGTCACCAACATACATAACTCACATAGTACTATATCGTCAACGAATGTTAAGCGTGCGGACCCTACGGGTTCGAGAACTATGTAGACATGACCGAGACACCTCTCTGGTCAATAACCAATAGCGGGACCTGGATGCCCATATTGGCTCCTACATATTCTACGAAGATCTTTATCGGTCAGACCGCATAACAACATACGTTGTTCCCTTTTTCATCGGTATGTTACTTGCCCGAGATTCGATCGTCGGTATCTCAATACCTAGTTCAATCTCGTCACTGGCAAGTCTCTTTGCTCGTTCCGTAATACATCATCTTGCAACTAACTCATTAGTTGTAATGCTTGCAAGGCTTATGTGATGTGCATTACCGAGAGGGCCCAGAGATACCTCTCCGACAATCGGAGTGACAAATCCTAATCTCGAAATACGCCAACCCAACATCTACCTTTGGAGACACCTGTAGAGCACCTTTATAATCACCCATTTACGTTGTGACGTTTGGTAGCACACAAAGTGTTCCTCCGGCAAACGGGAGTTGCATAATCTCATAGTCATAGGAACATGTATAAGTCATGAAGAAAGCAATAACAACATACTAAACGATCGGGTGCTAAGCTAATGGAATGGGTCATGTCAATCAGATCATTCACCTAATGATGTGATCCCATTAATCAAATAACAACTCTTTGTTTATGGTTAGGAAACATAACCATCTTTGATTAACGAGCTAGTTAAGTAGAGCCATACTAGTGACACTATGTTTGTCTATGTATTCACACATGTATTATGTTTCCGGTTAATACAATTCTAGCATGAATAATAAACATTTATCATGAAATAAGGAAATAAATAATAACTTTATTATTGCCTCTAGGGCATATTTCCTTCAGTCTCCCACTTGCACTAGAGTCAATAATCTAGTTCACATCGCCATGTGATTTAACAGCAATAGTTCACATCACCATGTGATTAACACCCATAGTTCACATCGATATGTGATCAACACCCAAAGGGTTTACTAGAGTCAGTAATCTAGTTCACATCGCTATGTGATTAACACCCAAAGAGTACTAAGGTGTGATCATGTTTTGCTTGTGAGATAATTTTTGTCAATGGGTCTGTCATATTCAGATCCGTAAGTATTTTGCAAATTTCTATGTCAACAATGCTCTGCACGGAGCTACTTTTAGCTAATTGCTCCCACTTTCAATATGTATCCAGATTGAGACTTAGAGTCATCTAGATTAGTGTCAAAATTTGCATCGACGTAACCCTTTACGACGAACCCTTTTTGTCACGTCCATAATTGAGAAACATATCCTTATTCCACTAAGGATAATTTTGACCGCTGTCCAGTGATCTACTCCTAGATCACTATTGTACTCCCTTGCTTAACACAGAGTAGGGTATACAATAGATCTGGTACACAGCATGGCATACTTTATAGAATCTATGGCTGAGGCATAGGGAATGACTTTCATTCTCTTTCTATCTTCTGTCGTGGTCGGGCTTTGAGTCTTACTCAATTTCACACCTTGTAACACAGGCAAGAACTCTTTCTTTGACTGTTTCATTTTGAACTACTTCAAAATCTTGTCAAGGTATGTACTCATTGAAAAAACTTATCAAGCGTTTTGATCTATCTCTATAGATCTTGATGCTCAATATGTAAGCAGCTTCATCGAGGTCCTTCTTCGAAAAACTCATTTCAAATACTCCTTTATGATTTGCAGAATAATTCTACATTATTTCCGATCAACAATATGTCATACACATATACTTATCAGAAATGTTGTAGTGCTCCCACTAACTTTCTTGTAAATACAGGCTTCACCACAAGTGTGTATAAAACTATATGCTTTGATCAACTTATCAAAGCGTATATTCCAACTCCGAGATTCTTGCACCAGTCCATAGATGGATCGCTGGAGCTTGCATATTTTGTTAACACCTTTAGGATCGAAAAAAACTTCTAGTTGCATCGTATACAACTCTTCTTACAGAAATCCATTAAGGAATGCAGTTTTGACATCCATCTGCCAAATTTCATAATCATAAAATGCGGCAATTGCTAACATGATTCGGATAGACTTAAGCATCGCTACTGGTGAGAAGGTCTCATCGTAGTCAACCCCTTGAACTTGTCGAAAACCTTTTGCAACAAGTCGAGCTTTGTAGACAGTAATATTACCGTCAGCGTCAGTCTTCTTCTTGAAGATCCGTTTATTCTCAATTGCTTGCTGATCATCGGGCAAGTCAACCAAAGTCCATACTTTGTTCTCATATATGGATCCCATCTCAGATTTCATGGCTTCAAGCCATTTTGCGGAATCTGGGCTCACCATCGCTTCTTCATAGTTCATACGTTCATCATGATCTAGCAGCATGATTTCCAGAACAGGATTACCGTACCACTCTGGTGCGGATCTCACTCTGGTTGATCTACGAGGTTCAGTAGTATCTTGTCCTGAACTTTCATGATCGTTATCATTAGCTTCTTCACTTATTGGTGTAGGTGTCGCAGAAACAGTTTTCTGTGATGTACTACTTTCCAATAAGGGAGCAGGTACAGTTACCTCATCAAGTTCTACTTTCCTCCCACTCACTTCTTTCGAGAGAAACTCCTTCTCTAGAAAGGATCCATTCTTAGCAACGAATGTCTTGCCTTCGAATCTGTGATAGAAGGTGTACCCAACAGTCTCCTTTGGGTATCCTACGAAGACACATTTCTCCGATTTGGGTTCGAGCTTATCAGGTTGAAGCTTTTTCACATAAGCATCGCAGCCCCAAACTTTAAGAAACGACAACTTTGGTTTCTTGCCAAACCATAGTCCATAAGGCGTCGTCTCAACGGATTTTGATGGTGCCCCTTTTTTTTAACGTGAATGCACCTGTCTTTAATGCATAACCTCAAAAAGGATAGTGGTAAATCGGTAAGAAACATCATAGATTTGCACTATATCTAATAAAGTACGGCTATGACGTTCGGACACACCATTATGCTATGGTGTTCCGGGTGGCACGAATTTGTGAAACTATTCCACATTGTTTTAATTGAAGACCAAACTCGTAACTCAAATATTTGTCTCCGCGATCAGATCGTAGAAACTTCTATTTTCTTGTCACGATGATTTTCCACTTCACTCTGAAATTCTTTGAACTGTTCAAATGTTTCAGACTTATGTTTCATCAAGTAGATATCCCCATATCTGCTCAAACCATTTGTGAAGGTGAGAAAATAACGATATTCGCCACGAGCCTCAATATACATCGGACCACATACATCGGTATGTATGATTTCCAACAAATCTGTTGCTCTCTCCATAGTATCGGAGAACAGTGTTTTAGTCATCTTGCCCATGAGGCACGATTCGCAAGTACCAAGTGATTCATAATCAAGTGGTTCCAAAAGTCCATCAGTATGGAGTTTCTTCATGCGTTTAATACCGATATGACCTAAATGGCAGTGCCACAAATAAGTTGCACTATCATTATCAACTCTGCATCTTTTGGCTTCAACATTATGAATATGTGTGTTACCACTATCGAGATTCATCAAAAAATAGACCACTCTTCAAAGGTGCATGACCATAAAAGATATTACTCATATAAATAGAACAACCATTATTCTCTGATTTAAATGAATAACCGTCTCGCATCAAACAAGATCCAGATATAATGTTCATGCTCAACGCTGGCACCAAATAACAATTATTTAGGTCTAATATTAATCCCGAAGGTAGATGTAGAGGTAGCGTGCCGACCGCGATCGCATCGACTTTGGAACCGTTTCCCACGTGCATCATCACCTCGTCCTTTGCCAGTGTTCGCCTAATCCATAGTCCCTGTTTCGAGTTGCAGATATTAGCAACAGAACCAATATCAAATACCCAGGTGCTACTGTGAGCTCTGGTAAGGTACACATCAATAACATGTATATCACATATACCTTTGTTCACCTTGCCATCCTTCTTATCCGCCAAATACTTGGGGCAGTTCCGCTTCTAGTGACCAGTCTGCTTGCAGTAGAAGCACTCAGTTCCAGGCTTAGGTCCAGATTTGGGTTTCTTCTCCTGAGCAACAACTTGCTTGCCGTTCTTCTTGAAGTTCCCCTTCTTCTTCCCTTTGCCCTTTTTCTTGAAACTAGTGGTCTTGCTGACCATCAACACTTGATGCTCCTTCTTGATTTCTACCTCCGCAGCTTTCAGCATTGCGAAGAGCTCGGGAATAGTCTTATTCACCCCTTGCATATTATAGTTCATCACGAAGCTCTTGTAGCTTGGTGGCAGTGATTGGAGAATTCTGTCAATGACGCAATCATCTGGAAGATTAACTCCCATCTGGATCAAGTGATTATTATACCCAGACATTTTGAGTATATGCTCACTGACAGAACTGTTCTCCTCCATCCTGCAGCTATAGAACTTATTGGAGACTTTATATCTCTCAATCCGGGCATTTGCTTGAAATATTAACTTCAACTCCTGGAACATCTCATATGCTCCATGACGTTCAAAACGTCATTGAAGTCCCGATTCTAAGCCGTAAAGCATGGCACACTGAACTATCGAGTAGTCATCAGCTTTGCTCTGCCAGACGTTCATAACATCTGGTGTTGCTCCAGCAGCAGGCCTGGCACCCAGCGGTGCTTCCAGGACGTAATTCTTCTATGCAGCAATGAGGATAATCCTCAAGTTACGGACCCAGTCCGTGTAATTGCTACCATCATCTTTCAACTTTGCTTTCTCAAGGAACGCATTAAAATTCAACGGAACAACAGCACGGGCCATCTATCTACAATCAAACATACATAAGCGAGATACTATCAGGTACTAAGTTCAATTAATCAAATTACTTAAAGAACTCCCACTTAGATAGACATCCCTCTAATCTTCTAAGTGATCGCGTGATCCAAATCAGCTAAACCATAACCGATCATCACGTGAGATAGATTAGTTTTCAATGGTGAACATCATTATGTTGATCATATCTACTATATGATTCACGCTCGACCTTTAGGTCTCCATGTTCCGAGGCCATATCTGCATATGCTAGGCTCGTCAAGTTTAACCTGAGTATTCTACGTGTGCAAAACTGGCTTGCACCCGTTGTAGATGGACGTAGAGCTTATCACACACGACCATCATGTGGTGTCTGGGCACGACGAACTTTGGCAACGGTGCATACTCAGGGAGAACACTTCTTGATAATTTAGTGAGAGATCATCTTATAATGCTACTGTCAATCAAAGCAAGATAAGATGCATAAAAGATAAACATCACATGCAATCAATATAAGTGATATGATATGGCCATCATCATCTTGTGCTTGTGATCTCCATCTCCGAAGCACCGTCATGATCACCATCGTCACCGGCGCGACACCTTGATCTCCATCGTAGCATCGTTGTCTTCTCGCCAATCTTATGCTTTCACGACTATCGCTACCACTTAGTGATAAAGTAAAGCATTACAGCGCGATTGCATTGCATACAATAAAGCGACAACCATATGGCTCCTGCCAGTTGCCGATAACTCAGTTACAAAACATGATCATCTCATACAATAAAATTTAGCATCATGTCTTGACCATATCACATCACAACATGCCCTGCAAAAAACAAGTTAGACGTCCTCTACTTTGTTGTTGCATGTTTTACGTGGCTGCTACGGGCTTAAGCAAGAACCAATCTTACCTACGCATCAAAACCACAACGATAGTTTGTCAAGTTGATGCCGTTTTAACCTTCGCAATGACCGGGCGTAGCCACACTCGGTTCAACTAAAGTTGGGGAAACTGTCACCCGCAAGCCACCTATGTGCAAAGCACGTCGGGAGAACCGGTCTCGCGTAAGCGTACGCGTAATGTCAGTCCGGGCCGCTTCATCCAACAATACCGCCGAACCAAAGTATGACATGCTGGTAGGCAGTATGACTTGTATCGCCCACAACTCACTTGTGTTCTACTCGTGCAAATAACATCAAACCATAAAACCTAGGCTCGGATGCCACTGTTGGGGAACGTAGTAATTTCAAAAAAAAATCCTACGCACACGCATGATCATGGTGATGCATAGCAACGAGAGGGGAGAGTGTTGTCTACGTACCCTCGTAGACCGCAACAGAAGCGTTGACACAATGTAGAGGAAGTAGTCGTATGTCTTCCCGATCCGACTGATCCAAGCACCGTTACTCCGGCACCTCCGAGTTCTTAGCACACGTACAGCTCGATGACGCTCCCCGGGCTCTGATCCAGCAGAGCTTCGGGGATGAGTTCCGTCAGCACAACGGCGTGGTGATGATGATGATGTTCTATCGACGCAGGGCTTCGCCTAAGCACTACAACGATATGACCGAGGTGGAATATGGTGGCAGGGGGCACCGCGCACGGCTAAGGAATGATCACGTGGATCAACTTGTGTGCCCTAGGGTGCCCCCCTGCCCCGTATATAAAGGAGCAAGGGGGAGGCTGGCCGGCCCTATGGGGCGCGCCAATGGGAGGGGGAGTCCTGAGTCCTCCTCCTAGTGGGAGTAGGACTCCCCTTTCCTAGTCCAACTAGGAGACTTGAGGGGGAAGGAAAGAGAGGGAGAGGGAGAGGGAAAGGGGGGCCGCGCCCCCCCCCCTCCTAGTCCAATTCGGACTCCCCATGAGGGGGGGGGGCGCCACCTCTTGGGCTGCTGCCCTCTCTCTCCCCTCAGGCCCAATAAGGCCCATTACTTCCCCGGGGGGTTCGGGTAACCCCTCCAGCACTCCGGTTTTATCCGAAATCACCCGGAACACTTCCGGTGTCCGAATATAGCCGTCCAATATATCAATCTTTATGTCTCGACCAATTAGAGACTCCTCGTCATGTCCGTGATCATATCCGGGACTCCGAACTAACTTCGGTACATCAAAATGTATAAACTCATAATAACTGTCATCGTAACGTTAAGCGTGCGGACCCTACGGTTCGAGAACAATGTAGACATGACCGAGACACGTCTCCGATCAATAACCAATAGCGGGACCTGGATGCCCATATTGGCTCCTACATATTCTACGAAGATCTTTATCGGTCAGACCGCATAACAACATACGTTGTTCCCTTTGTCATCGGTATGTTACTTGCCCGAGATTCGATCGTCGGTATCCAATACCTAGTTCAATCTCGTTACCGGCAAGTCTCTTTACTCGTTCCGTAATACATCATCTCATAACTAACTCATTAGTTGTAATGCTTGCAAGGCTTATGTGATGTGCATTACCGAGAGGGCCCAGAGATACCTCTCCGACAATCGAAGTGACAAATCCTAATCTCGAAATACGCCAACCCAACATCTACCTTTGGAGACACCTGTAGAGCACCTTTATAATCACCCAGTTACGTTGTGACGTTTGGTAGCACACAAAGTGTTCCTCCGGTAAATGGGAGTTGCATAATCTCATAGTCATAGGAACATGTATAAGTCATGAAGAAAGCAACAGCAACATACTAAACGATCGTGTGCTAAGCTAATGGATTGGGTCATGTCAATCAGATCATTCAACTAATGATGTGACCTTGTTAATCAAATAACAACTCTTTGTTCATGGTTAGGAAACATAACCATCTTTGATTAACGAGCTAGTCAAGTAGAGGCATACTAGTGACACTCTGTTTGTCTATGTATTCACACATGTATTATGTTTCCGGTTAATACAATTCTAGCATGAATAATAAACATTTACCATGATGTAAGGAAATAAATAATAACTTTATTATTGCCTCTAGGGCATATTTCCTTCAGTCTCCCACTTGCACTAGAGTCAATAATCTAGATTACACAGTAATGATTCTAACACCCATGGACCCTTGGTGCTGATCATGTTTTGCTCGTGGAAGAGGCTTAGTCAACGGGTCTGCAACATTCAGATCCATATGTATCTTGCAAATCACTATGTCTCCCACCTGGACTAGATCCCGGATGGAATTGAAGCGTCTCTTGATGTGCTTGGTTCTCTTGTGAAATCTGGATTCCTTTGCCAAGGCAATTGCACCAGTATTGTCACAAAAGATTTTCATTGGACCCGATGCACTAGGTATGACACCTAGATCGGATATGAACTCCTTCATCGAGACTCCTTCGTTTGCTGCTTCCGAAGCAGCTATGTATTCCGCTTCACATGTAGATCCCGCCACAACGCTTTGTTTAGAACTGCACCAACTGACAACTCCACCATTTAATGTAAATACGTATCCGGTTTGCGATTTAGAATCGTCCGGATCAGTGTCAAAGCTTGCATCAACGTAACCGTTTACGATGAGCTCTTTGTCACCTCCATATACGAGAAACATATCCTTAGTCCTTTTCAGGTATTTCAGGATGTTCTTGACCGCTGTCCAGTGATCCAATCCTGGATTACTTTGGTACCTCCCTGCTAAACTTATAGCAAGGCACACATCAGGTCTGGTACACAGCATTGCATACATGATAGAGCCTATGGCTGAAGCATAGGGAACATCTTTCATTTTCTCTCTATCTTCTGCAGTGGTCGGGCATTGAGTCTGACTCAACTTCACACCTTGTAACACAGGCAAGAACCCTTTCTTTGCTTGATCCATTTTGAACTTCTTCAAAATCTTGTCAAGGTATGTGCTTTGTGAAAGTCCAATTAAGCGTCTTGATCTATCTCTATAGATCTTTATGCCTAATATGTAAGCAGCTTCACCGAGGTCTTTCATTGAAAAACTCTTATTCAAGTATCCCTTTATGCTATCCAGAAATTCTATATCATTTCCAATCAGTAATATGTCATCCACATATAATATCAGAAATGCTACAGAGCTCCCACTCACTTTCTTGTAAATACAGGCTTCTCCGAAAGTCTGTACAAAACCAAATGCTTTGATCACACTATCAAAGCGTTTATTCCAACTCCGAGAGGCTTGCACCAGTCCATAAATGGATCGCTGGAGCTTGCACACTTTGTTAGCTCCCTTTGGATCGACAAAACCTTCCGGTTGCATCATATACAACTCTTCTTCCAGAAATCCATTCAGGAATGCAGTTTTGACATCCATCTGCCAAATTTCATAATCATACAATGCGGCAATTGCTAACATGATTCAGACGGACTTAAGCATCGCTACGGGTGAGAAGGTCTCATCGTAGTCAACCCCTTGAACTTGTCGAAAACCTTTTGCAACAAGTCGAGCTTTGTAGACAGTAACATTATCGTCAGCGTCAGTCTTCTTCTTGAAGATCCATTTATTCTCAATTGCTTGCCGACCATCGGGCAAGTCAACCAAAGTCCATACTTTGTTCTCATACATGGATCCCATCTCAGATTTCATGGCTTCAAGCCACTTTGCGGAATCTGGGCTCACCATCGCTTCTTCATAGTTCGTAGGTTCATCATGATCTAGTAGCATGATTTCCAGAACAGGATTACCGTACCACTCTGGTTGATCTACGAGGTTCAGTAGTATCTTGTCCTGAAGTTTCATGATCATTATCATTAGCTTCCTCACTAATTGGTGTAGGTGTCGCAGAAACAGTTTTCTGTGATGTACTACTTTCCAATAAGGGAGCAGGTACAGTTACCTCGTCAAGTTCTACTTTCCTCCCACTCACTTCTTTCGAGAGAAACTCCTTCTCTAGAAAGGATCCATTCTTAGCAACGAATGTCTTGCCTTCGGATCTGTGATAGAAGGTGTACCCAACAGTCTCTTTTTGGTAACCTATGAAGACACATTTCTCCGATTTGGGTTCGAGCTTATCAGGTTGAAGCTTTTTCACATAAGCATCGCAGCCCCAAACTTTAAGAAACAACAACTTTGGTTTCTTGCCAAACCATAGTTCATAAGGCGTCGTCTCAACGGATTTTCATGGTGCCCTATTTAACGTGAATGCGGCTGTCTCTAAAGCATAACCCCAAAACGATAGCGGTAAATCAGTAAGAGACATCATAGATTGCACCATATATAGTAAAGCACGATTACGACGTTCGGACACACCATTACGCTGTGGTGTTCCGGGTGGCGTGAGTTGCAAAACTATTCCGTATTGTTTCAAATGTACACCAAACTCGTAACTCAAATATTCTCCTCCACGATCAGATCGTAGAAACTTTATTTTCATGTTACGATGATTTTCAACTTCACTCTGAAATTCTTTGAACTTTTCAAATGTTTCAGACTTGTGTTTCATTAAGTAGATATACCCATATGTGCTTAAATCATCTGTGAAGGTGAGAAAATAACGATATCCGCCACGAGCCTCAATATTGATCGGACCACATACATCGGTATGTATGATTTCCAACAAATCTGTTGCTCTCTCCATAGTACCGGAGAACGGTGTTTTAGTCATCTTGCCCATGAGGCACGGTTCGCAAGTACCAAGTGATTCATAATCAAGTGGTTCCAAAAGTCCATCAGTATGGAGTTTCTTCATGCGCTTTACACCGGTATGACCTAAACGGCAATGCCACAAATAAGTTGCACTATCATTATCAACTCTGCATCTTTTGGTTTCAACATTATGAATATGTGTATCACTACTATCGAGATTTATCAGAAATAGACCACTCTTCAAGGGTGCATGACCATAAAAGATATTACTCATATAAATAGAACAATCATTATTCTCTGATTTAAATGAATAACCGTCTTGCATCAAACAAGATCCAGATATAATGTTCATGCTTAACGCTGGCACCAAATAACAATTATTTAGGTCTAATACTAATCCCGAAGGTAGATGTAGAGGTAGCGTGCCGACCGCGATCACATCGACTTTGGAACTGTTTCCCACGCGCATCGTCACCTCGTCCTTTGCCAGTGTTTGCCTAATCCGTAGTCCCTGTTTCGAGTTGCAGATATTAGCAACAGAACCAGTATCAAATACCCAGGTGCTACTGCGAGCTCTGGTAAGGTACACATCAATAACATGTATATCACATATACCTTTGTTCACCTTGCCATCCTTCTTATCCGCCAAATACTTGGGGCAGTTCCGCTTCTAGTGACCAGTCTGCTTGCAGTAGAAGCACTCAGTTTCAGGCTTAGGTCCACACTTGGGTTTCTTCTCCTGAGCAGCAACTTGCTTGCCGTTCTTCTTGAAGTTCCCCTTCTTCTTCCCTTTGCCCTTTTTCTTGAAACTAGTGGTCTTGCTGACCATCAACACTTGATGCTCCTTCTTGATTTCTACCTCCGCAGCTTTCAGCATTGCGAAGAGCTCGGGAATAGTCTTATTCATCCCTTGCATATTATAGTTCATCACGAAGCTCTTGTAGCTTGGTGGCAGTGATTGGAGAATTCTGTCAATGACGCAATCATCTGGAAGATTAACTCCCATCTGAATCAAGTGATTAGTATACCCAAACATTTTGAGTATATGCTCACTCACAGAACTGTTCTCCTGTTGGGGAACGTAGTAATTTCGAAAATTTTCCTACGCACACGCAAGATCATGGTGATGCATAGCAACGAGGGGGAGAGTATTGTCTACGTACCAACGCAGACCGACTGCGGAAGCGATCACACAACGTAGAGGAAGGAGTCGTACGTCTTCTTCCCGATCCGACCGATCCAAGTACCGTTACTCCGGCACCTCTGAGTTCTTAGCACACGTTCAGCTCGATGACGATCCTCGGGCTCCGATCCAGCAAAGCGTCGAGGAAGAGTTCCGTCAGCACGACGGCGTGGTGACGATCTTGATGTACTACCGACGCAGGGCTTCGCCTAAGCTCTACAACAATATGACCGAGGTGGAATTTGGTGGCAGGGGGCACCGCACACGGCTAAGGAACGATCTCAAGGATCAACTTGTGTGTCTTGGGGTGTCCCCTGCCCCCGTATATAAAGGTTGGAGGGGAGGGAGCTGGCCGGCCAAAGGAGGGAGGCGCAGGAGGAGTCCTACTCCTACCGGGAGTAGGACTCCCCCCTCCAATCCTAGTCCAACTAGGAATCCTTCAAAGGGGAGAGAGAGAGGTGGCCGGCCCCTCTCCTAGTCCTAATAGGACTAGGGAGAGGGGGGGAGGCGCAGCCCTATGTGGGCTGCCCTCTCACCTTTCCACTAAGGCCCATGTTGGCCCATTTGGCTCCCGGGGGGTTCCGGTAACCCTCCCGGTAATCCGGTAAAATCCCAATTTCACCCGGAACACTTCCGATGTCCAAACATAGGCTTCCAATATATCAATCTTTATGTCTCGACCATTTCGAGACTCCTTGTCATGTCCGTGATCACATCCGGGACTCCGAACAACCTTCGGTACATCAAAATGCATAAACTCATAATAACTGTCATCGTAACGTTAAGCGTGCGGACCCTATGGTTTGAGAACAATGTAGACATGACCGAGACACGTCTCCGGTCAATAACCAATAGCGGGACCTGGATGCCCATATTGGCTCCTACATATTCTACGAAGATCTTTATCGGTCAGACCGCATAACAACATACGTTGTTCCCTTTGTCATCGGTATGTTACTTGCCCGAGATTCGATCGTCGGTATCCAATACCTAGTTCAATCTCGTTACCGGCAAGTCTCTTTACTCGTTCCTATAATACATCATCTCACAACTAACATATTAGTTGCAGTGCTTGCAAGGCTTATGTGATGTGCATTACCGAGAGGGCCCAGAGATACCTCTCCGACAATCGGAGTGACAAACCCTAATCTCGAAATACGCCAACCCAACATCTACCATTGGAGACACCTGTAGTACTCCTTTATAATCACCCAGTTACGTTGTGACGTTTGGTAGTACCCAAAGTGTTCCTCCGGTAAACGAGAGTTGCATAATCTCATAGTTATAGGAACATGTATAAGTCATGAAGAAAGCAATAGCAACATACTAAACGATCGTGTGCTAAGCTAATGGAATGGGTCATGTCAATCAGATCATTCAACTAATGATGTGACCTCGTTAATCAAATAACAACTCTTTGTTCATGGTTAGGAAACATAACCATCTTTGATTAACGAGCTAGTCAAGTAGAGGCATACTAGTGACACTCTGTTTGTCTATGTATTCACACATGTATTATGTTTCCGGTTAATACAATTCTAGCATGAATAATAAACATTTATCATGATATAAGGAAATAAATAATAACTTTATTATTGCCTCTAGGGCATATTTCCTTCAGTCTCCCACTTGCACTAGAGTCAATAATCTAGTTCACATCGCCATGTGATTCAGCAGCAATAGTTCACATCACCATGTGATTAACACCCATAGTTCACATCGTCATGTGACCAACACTCAAAGGGTTTACTAGAGTCAGTAATCTAGTTCACATATCTATGTGATTAACACCCAAAAAGTACTAAGGTGTGATCATGTTTTGCTTGTGAGATAATTTTAGTCAACGGGTCTGTCACATTCAGATCCGTAAGTATTTTGCAGAATTCTTTGTCTATAATGCTCTGCACTGAGCTACTCTAGCTAATTGCTCCCACTTTCAATATGTATCCAGATTGTGACTTTATATTCATCTGGATCAGTGTCAAAAACTTGCATCGACGTAACCCTTTACGACGAACCTTTTTGTCACGTCCATAATCGAGAAACATATCCTTATTTCACTAAGGATAATTCTGACCGCTGTCCAGTGATCTACTCCTAGATCACTATTGTACTCCCTTGCCAAATCAGTGCAGGGTATACAATAGATCTGGCACACAGCATGGCATACTTTATAGAACCTATGAATGAGGCATAGGGAATGACTTTCATTCTCTTTCTATCTTCTGCCGTGGTCGGGCTTTGAGTTTTTACTCAACTTCACACCTTGTAACATAGGCAAGAAACTTTTCTTTGACTGTTCCGTTTTGAACTACTTCAAAATCTTGTCAAGGTATGTACTTATTGAAAAACTTATCAAGCGTCTTGATCTATCTCTATAGATCTTGAAGCTCAATATGTAAGCAGCTTTACCGAAGTCTTTCTTTGAAAAACTCCTTTCAAACACTCCTTTTATGCTTTACAGAATAATTCTACATTATTTCCGATCAACAATATGTCATTCACATATACTTATCAGAAATGCTGTAGTGCTCCCACTCACTTTCTTGTAAATACAGGCTTCACCGCAAGTCTGTATAAAACTATATGCTTTGATCAACTCATCAAAGCGTATATTCCAACTCCGAGATGCTTGCACCAGTCCACAGATGGATCGCTGGAGCTTGCACATTTTGTTAGCACCTTTCGGATTGACAAAACCTTCTGTTGCATCATATACAACTCTTCTTTAATAAATCCATTAAGGAATGCAATTTTGTTTATCCTTTTGCCAGATTTCATAAAATGCGGCAATTACTAACATGATTCGGACAGACTTAAGCATAGATACGAGTGAGAAAAACTCATCGTAGTCAACACCTTGAACTCGTCGAAAACCTTTTGCGACAATTCTAGCTTTGTAGATAGTAACACTACTATCAACGTCCGTCTTCCTCTTGAAGATCCATTTATTCTCAATTGCTTGCCGATCATCGGGCAAGTCAACCAAAGTCCATACTTTGTTCTCATACATGGATCCCATCTCAGATATCATGGCCTCAAGCCACTTTGCGGAATCTGGGCTCACCATCGCTTCTTCATAGTTCGTAGGTTCATCATGATCTAGTAGCATGACTTCCAGAATTGGATTACCGTACCACTCTGGTGCGGTTCTCACTCTGGTTGATCTACGTGGTTCAGTAGTATCTTGTCCTGAAGCTTCATGATCATCATCATTAGCTTCCTCACTAATTGGCATAGGTGTCGCAGAAACAGTTTTCTGTGATGTACTAATTTTCAATAAGGGAGCAGGTACAGTTACCTCGTCAAGTTCTACTTTCCTCCCACTCACTTCTTTCGAGAGAAAACTCCTTCTCTAGAAATTTTCCGAATTTAGCAACAAAAGTCTTGCCTTCGGATCTGTGATAGAAGGTGTATCCAATAGTTTCCTTTGGATATCCTATGAAGACACATTTCTCCGATTTGAGTTTGAGCTTATCAGGATGAAACTTTTCATATAAGCATCGCAACCCCAAACTTTAAGAAACGACAGCTTAGGTTTCTTGCCAAACCATAGTTCACACGGTGTCGTCTCAACGGATTTATATGGTGCCCTATTTAACGTGAATGCAGTTGTCTCTAATGCATGACCCTAAAAACAATATTGGTAAATCGGTAAGAGACATCATAGATTGCACTATATCCAATAAAGTACGGTTATGACATTCGGACACACCATTATGCTGTGGTGTTCCAGGTGGCGTGAGTAGTGAAACTATTTCACATTGTTTTTAACTGAAGGCCAAACTCGTAACTCAAATACTTTTCTCTGCGATCATATCGTAGAAACTTTTATTTTCTTGTCACGATGATTCTCCACTTCACTCTGAAATTCTTTGAACTTTTCAAATGTTTCAGACTTATGTTTCATCGAGTAGATATACTCATATCTGCTCAAATCATCTGTGAAGATCAGAAAATAATGATACCTGTCGCGAGCCTCAATATTCATCGGACCACATACATCAGTATGTATGATTTCCAACAAATCTGTTGCTCGCTCCATTGTTCCGAAGAACGGCGTTTTAGTCATCTTGCCCAAAAAAGGCATGGTTCGCAAGCATCAAGTGATTCATAATCAAGTGATTCCGAAAGCCCATCAGCATGGAGTTTCTTCATGCGCTTTATACCAATATGACCTAAACGGCAGTGCCACAAATAAGTTGCACTATCATTATTAACTTTGCATCTTTTGGTTTCAATATGTGTATCACTACGATCGAGATCCAACGAACTTGTTTCATTGGGTGTATGACCATCGAAGGTTTTATTCATGTAAACAGAACAACAATTATTCTCTGACTTTAATGAATAACCATATTGCAATAAACATGATCAAATCATATTCATGTTCAATGCAAACACCAAATAACACTTATTTAGGTTCAACACTAATCCCGAAATTATGGGGAGTGTGCGATGATGATCATATCAATCTTGGAACCACTTCCAACACACATCGTCACTTCACCCTTAACTAGTCTCTGTTTATTCTGCAACTCCCGTATCGAGTTACTAATCTTAGCAACTGAACTAGTATCAAATACTGAGGGTTTGCTATAAACACTAGTAAAGTACACATCAATAACATGTATATCAAATATACTTATGTTCACTTTGCCATCCTTCTTATCCGCCAATCACTTGGGGTAGTTCCGCTTCTAGTGACCAGTCCCTTTGCAGTAGAAGCACTTAGTCTCAGGCTCAGGATCAGACTTGGGCTTCTTCACTTGAGTAGCAACTTGCTTGCCGTTCTTCTTGAAGTTCCCCTTCTTCCCTTTGCCCTTTTCTTGAAACTAGTGGTCTTGTCAACCATCAACACTTGATGTTTTTCTTGATTTCTACCTTCGTTGATTTCAGCATCACGAAGAGCTTGGGAGTTGTTTCCGTTATCCCTTGCATATTATAGTTCATCACGAAGTTCTACTAACTTGGTGATGGTGACTAGAGAATTCTGTCAATCACTATCTTATCTGGAAGATTAACTCCCACTTGATTCAAGCGATTGTAGTACCCAGACAATCTGAGTACATGCTCACTAGTTGAGCGATTCTCCTCCATCTTTTAGCTATAGAACTTGTTGGAGACTTCATATCTCTCAACTCGGGTATTTTCTTGAAATATTTAACTTCAACTCCTGGAACATCTCATATGGTCCATGACGTTCAAAACGTCTTTGAAGTCCCGATTCTAAGCCATTAAGCATGGTGCACTAAACTATCAAGTAGTCATCATATTGAGCTAGCCAAACGTTCATAACGTCTGCATCTGCTCCTGCAATAGGTCTGTCACCTAGCGGTGCATCAAGGACATAATTCTTCTGTGCAGCAATGAGGATAAACCTCAGATCACGGATCCAATCCGCATCATTGCTACTAACATCTTTCAACACATTTTTCTCTAGGAACATATTAAAATAAACACAGGGAAGCAACAACGCGAGCTATTGATCTACAACATGATTTGCAAAATACTACCAGGACTAAGTTCATGATAAATTTAAGTTCAATTTAATCATATTACTTAAGAACTCCCACTTAGATAGACATCCCTCTAATCCTCTAAGTGATCACGTGATCCAAATCAACTAAACCATAACCGATCATCACGTGAGATGGAGTAGTTTTCAATGGTGAACATCGTTATGTTGATCATATCTACTATATGATTCACGCTCGACCTTTCGGTCTCTGTGTTCCGAGGCCATATCTGCATATGCTAGGCTCGTCAAGTTTAACCTGAGTATTCTGCGTGTGCAAAACTGGCTTGCACCCGTTGTAGATGGACGTAGAGCTTATCACACCCGATCATCACGTGGTGTTTGGGCACGACGAACTTTGGCAACGGTGCATACTCAGGGAGAACACTTCTTGATAATTAGTGAGAGATCATCTTAAAATGCTACCGTCAAACTAAGCAAAATAAGATGTATAAAAGATAAACATCATATGAAATCATAATATGTGACATGATATGGCCATCATCATCTTGCTTCTTTGATCTCCATCTCCAAAGTACTGTCATGATCTATATCGTCACCGGCATGACACCATGATCTCCATCATCTTGATCTATATCAATGTGTCGTCACGTGGTCGTCTCGCCAACACTTGCTCTTGCAACTATTGCTATCGCATAACGATAAAGTAAAGCAATTATTGGGTGCTTGCATCTTATGCAATAGACAGAAAACCATAAGGCTTTTGCCAGTTGCCGATAACTTCAACAAAACATGATCATCTTATACAACAACTTATAACTCATCACGTTTTGACCATATCACATCACAACATGCCCTGCAAAAACAAGTTAGACGTCCTCTACTTTGTTGTTGCAAATTTTACGTGGCTGCTATGGGCTTAAGCAAGAACTCATCTCACCTACGCATCAAAACCACAACGATAGTTTGTCAAATAGACTCCGTTTTAACCTTCGCAAGGACCGGGCGTAGCCACACTCGGTTCAACTAAAGTTGGAGAAACAGTCACCCGCAAGTCACCTGTGTGCAAAGCACGTCGGGGAAACCGGTCTCGCGTAAGCGTACACGTAATGTCGGTCCGGGCCGCTTCATCCAACAATACCGCCGAACCAAAGTATGACATGCTGGTAGGCAGTATGACTTATATCGCCCACAACTCACTTGTGTTCTACTCATGCATATAACATCAAACCATAAAACCTAGGCTCGGATGCCACTGTTGGGGAACGTAGTAATTTCGAAAATTTTCCTACGCACACGCAAGATCATGGTGATGCATAGCAACGAGGGGGAGAGTATTGTCTACGTACCAACGCAGACCGACTGCGGAAGCGATCACACAACGTAGAGGAAGGAGTCGTACGTCTTCTTCCCGATCCGACCGATCCAAGTACCGTTACTCCGGCACCTCCGAGTTCTTAGCACACGTTCAGCTCGATGACGATCCTCGGGCTCCGATCCAGCAAAGCGTCGAGGAAGAGTTCCGTCAGCACGACGGCGTGGTGACGATCTTGATGTACTACCGACGCAGGGCTTCGCCTAAGCTCTACAACGATATGACCGAGGTGGAATTTGGTGGCAGGGGGCACCGCACACGGCTAAGGAACGATCTCAAGGATCAACTTGTGTGTCTTGGGGTGTCCCCTGCCCCCGTATATAAAGGTTGGAGGGGAGGGAGCTGGCCGGCCAAAGGAGGGAGGCGCAGGAGGAGTCCTACTCCTACCGGGAGTAGGACTCCCCCCTCCAATCCTAGTCCAACTAGGAATCCTTCAAAGGGGGAGAGAGAGAGGTGGCCGGCCCCTCTCCTAGTCCTAATAGGACTAGGGAGAGGGGGGGAGGCGCAGCCCTATGTGGGCTGCCCTCTCACCTTTCCACTAAGGCCCATGTTGGCCCATTTGGCTCCCGGGGGGTTCCGGTAACCCTCCCGGTAATCCGGTAAAATCCCGATTTCACCCGGAACACTTCCGATGTCCAAACATAGGCTTCCAATATATCAATCTTTATGTCTCGACCATTTCGAGACTCCTCGTCATGTCCGTGATCACATCCGGGACTCCGAACAACCTTCGGTACATCAAAATGCATAAACTCATAATAACTGTCATCGTAACGTTAAGCGTGCGGACCCTACGGTTCGAGAACAATGTAGACATGACCGAGACACGTCTCCGGTCAATAACCAATAGCGGGACCTGGATGCCCATATTGGCTCCTACATATTCTACGAAGATCTTTATCGCTCAGACCGCATAACAACATATGTTGTTCCCTTTGTCATCGGTATGTTACTTGCCCGAGATTCGATCGTCGGTATCCAATACCTAGTTCAATCTCGTTACCGGCAAGTCTCTTTACTCATTCCTGTAATACATCATCTCACAACTAACATATTAGTTGCAGTGCTTGCAAGGCTTATGTGATGTGCATTACCGAGAGGGCCCAGAGATACCTCTCCGACAATCGGAGTGACAAACCCTAATCTCGAAATACGCCAACCCAACATCTACCATTGGAGACACCTGTAGTACTCCTTTATAATCACCCAGTTACGTTGTGACGTTTGGTAGTACCCAAAGTGTTCCTCCGGTAAACAGGAGTTGCATAATCTCATAGTTATAGGAACATGTATAAGTCATGAAGAAAGCAATAGCAACATACTAAACGATCGTGTGCTAAGCTAATGGAATGGGTCATGTCAATCAGATCATTCAACTAATGATGTGACCTCGTTAATCAAATAACAACTCTTTGTTCATGGTTAGGAAACATAACCATCTTTGATTAACGAGCTAGTCAAGTAGAGACATACTAGTGACACTCTGTTTGTCTATGTATTCACACATGTATTATGTTTCCGGTTAATACAATTCTAGCATGAATAATAAACATTTATCATGATATAAGGAAATAAATAATAACTTTATTATTGCCTCTAGGGCATATTTCCTTCATCTCCTCCATCTTGCAGCTATAAAACTTATTGGAGACTTCATATCTCTCAATCCGGGCATTTGCTTGAAATATTAACTTCAACTCCTGGAACATCTCATATGCTCCATGAAGTTCAAAACATCGTTGAAGTCCCGATTCTAAGCCGTAAAGCATGGCACACTGAACTATCGAGTAGTCATCAGCTTTGCTCTGCCAGACGTTCATAACATCTGGTGTTGCTCCAGTAGTAGGCCTGGCACCCAGCGGTGCTTCCAGGACGTAATTCTTCTGTGCAGAAATGAGGATAATCCTCAAGTTACGGACCCAGTCCGTGTAATTGCTACCATCATCTTTCAACTTTGCTTTCTCAAGGAACGCATTAAAATTCAACGGAACAACAACACGGGCCATCTATTTACAATCAAACATACATAAGCAAGATACTATCAGGTACTAAGTTCATGATAAATTTAAGTTCAATTAATCAAATTACTTAAAGAACTCCCACTTAGATAGACATCCCTCTAATCTTCTAAGTGATCGCGTGATCCAAATCAGCTAAACCATAACCGATCATCACGTGAGATGGATTAGTTTTCAATGGTGAACATCATTATGTTGATCATATCTACTATATGATTCATGCTCGACCTTTCGGTCTCCGTGTTCCTAGGCCATATCTGCATATGCTAGGCTCGTCAAGTTTAACCTGAGTATTCTGCGTGTGCAAAACTGGCTTGCACCCGTTGTAGATGGACGTAGAGCTTATCACACCCGATCATCACGTGGTGTCTGGGCACGACGAACTTTGGCAACGGTGCATACTCAGGGAGAACACTTCTTGATAATTTAGTGAGAGATCATCTTATAATGCTACCGTCAATCAAAGCAAGATAAGATGCATAAAAGATAAACATCACATGCAATCAATATAAGTGATATGATATGGCCATCATCATCTTGTGCTTGTGATCTCCATCTCCGAAGCACCGTCATGATCACCATCGTCACCGGCGCGACACCTTGATCTCCATCGTAGCATCGTTGTCGTCTCGCCAATCTTATGCTTCCACGACTATCGCTACCGCTTAGTGATAAAGTAAAGCATTACAGCGTGATTGCATTGCATACAATAAAGCGACAACCATATGGCTCCTGCCAGTTGCCGATAACTCGGTTACAAAACATGATCATCTCATACAATAAAATTTAGCATCATGTCTTGACCATATCACATCACAACATGCCCTGCAAAAAACAAGTTAGACGTCCTCTACTTTGTTGTTGCATGTTTTACGTGGCTGCTACAGGCTTAAGCAAGAACCAATCTTACCTACGCATCAAAACCACAATGATAGTTTGTCAAGTTGATGCCGTTTTAACCTTCGCAAGGACCGGGCGTAGCCACACTCGGTTCAACTAAAGTTGGAGAAACTGTCACCCGCAAGCCACCTATGTGCAAAGCACGTCGGGAGAACCGGTCTCGCGTAAGCGTACGCGTAATGTCGGTCCGGGTAGGCAGTATGACTTATATCGCCCACAACTCACTTGTGTTCTACTCGTGCAAATAACATCAAACCATAAAACCTAGGCTCGGATGCCACTGTTGGGGAACGTAGTAATTTCAAAAAAATTCCTACGCACACGCATGATCATGGTGATGCATAGCAACGAGAGAGGAGAGTGTTGTCTACGTACCCTCGTAGACCGCAACGGAAGCGTTGACACAACGTAGAGGAAGTAGTCGTACGTCTTCCCGATCCGACCGATCCAAGCACCGTTACTCCGGCACCTCCGAGTTCTTAGCACACGTACAACTCGATGACGCTCCCCGGGCTCCGATCCAGCAAAGCTTCGGGGATGAGTTCCGTCAGCACAACGGCGTGGTGACGATGATGATGTTCTACCGACGCAGGGCTTCGCCTAAGCACTACAACGATATGACCGAGGTGGAATATGGTGGCAGGGGGCACCGCACACGGCTAAGGAACGATCACGTGGATCAACTTGTGTGTCCTAGGGTGCCCCCTGCCCCCGTATATAAAGGAGCAAGGGGGAGGCCGGCCGGCCCTATGGGACGCGCCAAGGGGAGGGGGAGTCCTCCTCCTAGTGGGAGTAGGACTCCCCTTTCCTAGTCCAACTAGGAGACTTGAGGGGGAAGGAAAGAGAGGGAGAGGGAGAGGGAAAGGGCCCCCCCTCCTAGTCCAATTCGGACTCCCCATGAGGGGGGGGGGGGCGCCACCTCTTGGGCTGCTGCCCTCTCTCTCCCTTCAGGCCCAATAAGGCCCATTACTTCCCCGGGGGGTTCCGGTAACCCCTCCGGCACTTCGGTTTTATCCGAAATCACCCGGAACACTTCCGGTGTCCGAATATAGCCGTCCAATATATCAATCTTTATGTCTCGACCAATTCGAGACTCCTCGTCATGTCCGTGATCATATCCGGGACTTCGAACTAACTTCAGTACATCAAAATGTATAAACTCATAATAACTGTCATCGTAACGTTAAGCGTGCGGACCCTACGGTTTGAGAACAATGTAGACATGACCGAGACACGTCTCCGGTCAATAACCAATAGCGGGACCTGGATGCCCATATTGGCTCCTACATATTCTACGAAGATCTTTATCGGTCAGACCGCATAACAACATACGTTGTTCCCTTTGTCATCGGTATGTTACTTGCCCGAGATTCGATCGTCGGTATCCAATACCTAGTTCAATCTCGTTACCGGCAAGTCTCTTTACTCGTTCTGTAATACATCATCTCACAACTAACTCATTAGTTGTAATGCTTGCAAGGCTTATGTGATGTGCATTACCGAGAGGGCCCAGAGATACCTCTCCGACAATCGGAGTGACAAATCCTAATCTCGAAATACGCCAACCCAACATCTACCTTTGGAGACACCTGTAGAGCACCTTTATAATCACCCAGTTACGTTGTGACGTTTGGTAGCACACAAAGTGTTCCTCCGGTAAACAGGAGTTGCATAATCTCATAGTCATAGGAACATGTATAAGTCATGAAGAAAGCAACAACAACATACTAAACGATCGGGTGCTAAGCTAATGGAATGAGTCATGTCAATCAGATCATTCAACTAATGATGTGACCTTGTTAATCAAATAACAACTCTTTGTTCATGGTTAGGAAACATAACCATCTTTTATTAACGAGCTAGTCAAGTAGAGGCATACTAGTGACACTCTGTTTGTCTATGTATTCACACATGTATTATGTTTCCGGTTAATACAATTCTAGCATGAATAATAGACATTTATCATGATGTAAGGAAATAAATAATAACTTTATTATTGCCTCTAGGGCATATTTCCTTCACCTTTTTCTTCCCTTTGCCCTTTTTCTTGAAACTAGTGGTCTTGTTGACCATCAACACTTGATGCTCCTTCTTGATTTCTACCTCCGCAGCTTTCAGCATCGCGAAGAGCTCGGGAATAGTCTTGTTCATCCCTTGCATATTATAGTTCATCACGAAGCTCTTATAGCTTGGTGGCAGTGATTGGAGAATTCTGTCAATGATGCAATCATCTGGAAGATTAACTCCCAATTGAATCAAGTGATTATTATACCCAGACATTTTGAGTATATGCTCACTGACAGAACTGTTCTCCTCCATCTTGCAGCTATAGAACTTATTGGAGACTTCATATCTCTCAATCCGGGCATTTGCTTGAAATATTAATTTCAACTCCTGGAACATCTCATATGCTCCATGACGTTTAAAACGTCGTTGAAGTCCCGATTCTAAGCCGTAAAGCATAGCACACTGAACTATCGAGTAGTCATCAGCTTTGCTCAGCCAGACGTTCATAACATCTGGTGTTGCTCCAGCAGCAGGCCTGGCACCCAGCGGTGCTTCCAGGACGTAATTCTTCTGTGCAGCAATGAGGATAATCCTCAAGTTACGGACCCAGTCCGTGTAATTGCTACCATCATCTTTCAACTTTGCTTTCTCAAGGAACGCATTAAAATTCAACGGAACAATAGCACGAGCCATCTATCTACAATCAACATAAACAAGCAAGATACTATTAGGTACTAAGTTCATGATAAGTTTAAGTTCAGTTAATCAAATTACTTAAGAACTCCCACTTAGATAGACATCCCTCTAATCCTCTAAGTGATTACGTGATCCAAATCAACTAAACCATAACGGATCATCACGTGAGATGGAGTAGTTTTCAATGGTGAACATCATTATGTTGATCATATCTACTATATGATTCACGCACGACCTTTCGGTCTCTGTGTTCCGAGGCCATATCTGCATATGCTAGGCTCGTCAAGTTTAACCTGAGTATTCTGCGTGTGCAAAACTGGCTTGCACCCGTTGTAGATGGACGTAGAGCTTATCACACCCGATCATCACGTGGTGTCTGGGCACGACGAACTTTGGCAACGGTGCATACTCAGGGAGAACACTTCTTGATAATTTAGTGAGAGATCATCTTATAATGCTACCGTCAATCAAAGCAAGATAAGATGCATAAAAGGATAAACATCACATGCAATCAATATAAGTGATATGATATGACCATCATCATCTTGTGCTTGTGATCTCCATCTTCGAAGCACCGTCATGATCACCATCACCGGCGCGACACCTTGATCTCCATCGTAGCATCGTTGTCGTCTCGCTAATCTTATGCTTCCACGACCATCACTACCGCTTAGTAATAAAGTAAAACATTACATCGTGATTGCATTGCATACAATAAAGCGACAACCATATGGCTCCTGCCAGTTGCCGATAACTCGATTACAAAACATGATCATCTCATACAATAAAATTTAGCATCATGCCTTGACCATATCACATCACAACATGCCCTGCAAAAACAAGTTAGACGTCCTCTACTTTGTTGTTGCAAGTTTTACGTGGCTGCTACGGGCTTAAGCAAGAACCAATCTCACCTACGCATCAAAACCACAACGATAGTTTGTCAAATAGACTCCGTTTTAACCTTCTCAAGGACCGGGCGTAGCCACACTCGGTTCAACTAAAGTTGGAGAGACAGTCGCCCGCAAGCCATCTATGTGCAAAGCACGTCGAGGGAACCGGTCTCGCGTAAGCGTACGCGTAATGTTGGTCCGGGTCGTCTCGTCCAACAATACCGCTGAACCAAAGTATGACATGCTGGTAGGCAGTATGACTTGTATCGCCCACAACTCACTTGTGTTCTACTCGTGCAAATAACATCAAACCATAAAACCTAGGCTCGGATGCCACTGTTGGGGAACGTAGTAATTTCAAAAAATTTCCTACGCACACGCAAGATCATGGTGATGCATAACAATGAGGGGAGAGCATGATCTACGTACCCTTGTAGATCGCAACGGAAGCGTTGACACAACGTAGAGGAAGTAGTCGTACGTCTTCTTCCCGATCCGACCGATCCAAGCACCGTTACTCCGGCACCTCCGAGTTCTTAGCACACGTACAGCTCGATGACGATTGCTAAGCTAATGGAATGGGTCATGTCAATCAGATCATTCAACTAATGTTGTGACCTCGTTAATCAAATAACAACTCTTTGTTCATGGTTAGGAAACTTAACCATCTTTGATTAACGAGCTAGTCTAGTAGAGGCATACTAGTGACACTCTATTTGTCTATGTGTTCACACATGTATTATGTTTCCGGTTAATACAATTCTAGCATGAATAATAAACATTTATCATGATATAAGGAAATAAATAATAACTTTATTATTGCCTCTAGGGCATATTTCCTTCATGTAGAGCTTATCACACCCGATCATCACGTGGTGTCTGGGCACGACGAACTTTGGCAACGGTGCATACTCAGGGAGAACACTTCTTGATAATTTAGTGAGATATCATCTTATAATGCTACCGTCAATCAAAGCAAGATAAGATGCATAAAAGATAAACATCACATGCAGTCAATATAAGTGATATGATATGGCCATCATCATCTTGTGCTTGTGATCTCCATCTTCGAAGCACCGTCATGACCACCATCGTCACCGGCGCGACACCTTGATCTCCATCGTAGCATCGTTGTCGTCTCGCCAATCTTATGCTTCCACGACTATCGCTACCGCTTAGTGATAAAGTAAAGCATTACAGCGCGATTGCATTGCATACAATAAAGCGACAACCATATGGCTCCTGCCAGTTGCCGATAACCCGGTTACAAAACATGATCATCTCATACAATAAAATTTAGCATCATGTCTTGACCATATCACATCACAACATGCCCTGCAAAAAACAAGTTAGACGTCCTCTACTTTGTTGTTGCAAGTTTTACGTGGCTGCTACGGGCTTAAGCAAGAACCAATCTTACCTACGCATCAAAACCACAACGATAGTTTGTCAAGTTGGTGCCGTTATAACCTTCGCAAGGACCGGGCGTAGCCACACTCAGTTCAACTAAAGTTGGAGAAACAGTCACCCGCAAGCCACCTTTGTGCAAAGCACGTCGGGAGAACCGGTCTCGCGTAAGCGTACACGTAATGTCGGTCCGGGCCGCTTCATCCAACAATACCGCCGAACCAAAGTATGACATGCTGGTAGGCAGTATGACTTATATCGCCCACAACTCACTTGTGTTCTACTCGTGCAAATAACATCAAACCATAAAACCTAGGCTCGGATGCCACTGTTGGGAAACATAGTAATTTCAAAAAAAATTCCTACGCACACGCAAGATCATGGTGATGCATAGCAACGAGAGGGAAGAGTGTTTGTCTACGTACCCTCGTAGACCGTAAGCGGAAGCGTTATATCAACGCGGTTGATGTAGTCGAACGTCTTCACGATCCGACCGATCCAAGTACCGAAAGCACGGCACCTCCGAGTTCTGCACACGTACGGCTCGGTGACGTCCTCGCCTTCTCGATCCAGCAAGAGGGGCGAAGTAGTAGATGAGTTCCGGCAGCACGACGGCGTGGTGACGGTGTTGGTGAAGAACAATCTCCGCAGGGCTTCGCCTGAGCACTACGAAAACTATGACGGAGGATAAACTAGAGGGAACGGGGTTGCCGGCACACGGCTTGGTGTTTCTTGATGTGTCTTTGGTGCTAGCCCTGCCCCTCTATTTATATATTGAGCCCTGGGGTCGAAACTTGGAGTAAAAGCCTCCACAAAGTCAGTTTCACCCGAAAGGCAAGAGTCCTTCTCGGACTCCAGGGCCAGACGCCAGGGTTCCCGGCGTCTGGACCCAGACGCCAGGGTTCCCGGCGTCTGGACCCAGATGCCAGGGACCCTGGCGTCTGGTCCCTGGACTCCGCAAAACTTCCTTTTGCGCTTTCCAAAAACCTTGTGGGCTTTTGCCTTTGGCCCAAATAAAGTGTTCTCGTACCCAAACATTTCGGGAAACATCCGGAACCCCTTCCGGTGATTTCCGGAACCCTTCCGGTGACCAAACACTGTTATCCCATATATCAAACTTTATCTCCGGACCATTCCGGAGTTCTTCGTCGTGTCCGTGATCTCATCCCGGACTCCGAACAACATTCGGTCACCAACATACATAACTCACATAGTACTATATCGTCAATGAGCGTTAAGCGTGCGGACCCTACGGGTTCGAGAACTATGTAGACATGACCGAGACACCTCTCTGGTCAATAACCAATAGCGGGACCTGGATGCCCATATTGGCTCCTACATATTCTACGAAGATCTTTATCGGTCAGACCGCATAACAACATACGTTGTTCCCTTTTTCATCGGTATGTTACTTGCCCGAGATTCGATCGTCGGTATCTCAATACCTAGTTCAATCTCGTCACTGGCAAGTCTCTTTGCTCGTTCCGTAATACATCATCTCGCAACTAACTCATTAGTTGTAATGCTTGCAAGGCTTATGTGATGTGCATTACCGAGAGGGCCCAGAGATACCTCTCCGACAATCGGAGTGACAAATCCTAATCTCGAAATACGCCAACCCAACATCTACCTTTGGAGACACCTGTAGAGCACCTTTATAATCACCCAGTTACGTTGTGACGTTTGGTAGCACACAAAGTGTTCCTCCGGCAAACGGGACTTGCATAATCTCATAGTCATAGGAACATGTATAAGTCGTGAAGAAAGCAATAGCAACATACTAAACGATCGGGTGCTAAGCTAATGGAATGGGTCATGTCAATCAGATCATTCACCTAATGATGTGATCCCGTTAATCAAATAACAACTCTTTGTTTATGGTTAGGAAACATAACCATCTTTGATTAACGAGCTAGTTAAGTAGAGGCATACTAGTGACACTATGTTTGTCTATGTATTCACACATGTATTATGTTTCCGGTTAATACAATTCTAGCATGAATAATAAACATTTATCATGAAATAAGGAAATAAATAATAACTTTATTATTGCCCTTAGGGCATATTTCCTTCACAACTCCTATTCTTTTTTAGCATTATTAGTTTTCATAAAGTGCGGACTTTCAAAGGCAGAGATTATATTATCTGTAGTCAACTGTCCAGGCACAAAAGTTGACTGCTCAGAGGAAATAATCTTTGGGAGGATTACCTTAAGTCTGTTTGGCAACACCCTTTTGACACCACTTTATAAATCGTGTTATAAAGGCTAATGGGTCTAAACTGAGTATTGTTGATTTGGCCGGATCTGATACCTTTGGAATAAGCACAATGGAAGTATTGTTGATTACCTCCATAGTATCACACGCCTTCAACACTCTAATCACCAACTGTGTTATCTCCTCACCACACAAACCCCAGTGTTTTTGAAAGAAATGTGCCGGGAAGCCATATGGCCCCGGTGCTTTTGTCGGGAACATTTGAAAGAATGCATTCTTAATTTCCTCAGCTGTGTATGGTTTCACAAGTTCCTCATTCATAGCACCAGCGACCTTGCATGGGACATGCTGCAGCAACATGTCAACGTCATTGACCACCTGGGAGGTATAAAGGTCTTTAAAAAAATATTAATCATGTTGGCCATCTCCCCTCTATCCTCTGTAACGGCCCCATCCATTTTTGTGAGTCATGTGATCTTATTATTCTTCTTGCGCAAAGTGGCCTTCCGATGAAAAAAATTCCGTGTTTGAGTCCCCCTCTTTAAGACACCAAATTCTCGAACGTTGTCGGCACATGATCTCCTCTCGATGGTATAATTCAGCTAACCGGTCAAGAATTTTTGTTTCTTCACGGCTAGGACCGCTTCTTCTTGGCTCAGCTCTCAAACGGGCCAACAAGCATTTAAGTTTTTTGATCTCCTTGGTAACACTGCCAAACTCTTCCCGGCTCCACTTTTGCAAGTCCTCTACTGTGCTTTTTAATTTGTCATTCATGCCCTTCATGCTAGTAGCCCTTGAGCTACCCCATCACTGTTCAATCATTGATCCAAACCCCTCATGTGACTCCCACATCTTTTCACAACTAAAAAGCTTTGGCATCCAATCTAACCTTTCCTAAGAAAACAGATGCAAAACAATTTGAAAAATAAAAAAACAAAAACGCGCGCTGCAACTACAATACTGGGCTGGCCTAGTAACGCGGCGCCACATGGCCGTGCTCGATCCCGACGAGGAGCCCGACCTAAACCAAGCAGGCCCCATTCCTTCCCCGGAACACGGAAGCTCGAAATCCATACACGGCTAAACCCCAACTTTCCCATAACAGCTTCCAAGTAATCCCACTCGACTCTATCGTATGCTTTCATCATATCAATCTTTAGAGCGACTCCTATTCTTTTTTAGCCTTATTAGTTTTCATAAAGTGCGGGCTTTCAAAGGCAGAGATTATATTATCTGTAATCAACAGTCCATGCACAAAAGCTGACTACTCAAAGGAAATAATCTTTGGGAGGATTACCTTAAGTCTGTTCGGCAACACCCTTTTGACACCACTTTATAAATCGCGTTATAAAGGCTAATGGGTCTGAACTGAGTGTTGTTGATTTGGCCGGATTTGATACCTTTGGAATAAGCACAATGAAAGTATTGTTGATTGCCTCCAAAGTATCACCCACCTTCAACACTCTAAGCACCAACTGTGTTATCTCCTCACCACACAAACCCTAGTGTTTTTGAAAGAAATGCGTCGGGAAGCCATATGGCCCCGGTGCTTTTGTCGGGAACATCTGGAACAATCCATTCTTAATTTCCTCAGCCGTATATGGTTTCACAAGTTCCTCATTCATAGCACCAGTGACCTTGCATGGGACATGCTGCAACAACATATCAACGTCATTGACCCCTTGGGAGGTATAAAGGTCTTTAAAAAATGTATTAACCATGCCACCCATCTCCCTTCTATCCTCTGTAACGGTACCATCCTTTTTGTGAGTCGTGTGATCTTATTCTTCTGCTTGTGCAAAGTGGCCTTTCGATGAAAAAAATTCAGTGTTTCGGTCCCCCTCATTAAGCCACTGAATTCTCAAACGTTGCCGGCACATGATCTCCTCTTGATGGTATAATTCAGCCAATCGGTCAAGAATTTTTGTTTCTTCACGGCTAGGACCGCTTCTTGTTGGCTCAGCTCTCAAACGATCCAACAAGCCTTTAAGTTTGCTGATCTCCTTAGTAACACTGCCGAACTCTTCCCGGCTCCACTTTTGCAAGTCCTCTGCTATGCTTTTTAATTTGCCGTTCATGCCCTTCATGCTAGTAGCCCTTGAGCTACCCCATGGCTGCTCAATCACCAACCCAAAACCCTCATGTGACTCCCACATCTTTTCATAACTATATAAAAAGCTTTAGCATCCAATCTAACCTTTCCTAAGAAAACAAATGCGCCAAATGGTGCCCTTGATTTTGTGCAAAACTTGGTAGCCAGCGATGCAGCTGAGCTCTTTGGTTAATGGAATGACTATGATTCCAGTTCAAAAAAAACAACAGATGCAAAACAATTTGAAAAACAAAAAAACTCGCGCTGCAGCTACAATACTGGGCTGGCCCAGTAACGCGGCGCCACATGGCCGGGCCCGATCCCGGAACTCGGAACCCGACCTAAACCAAGCAGGCCCATTCCTTCCCGGAAGGATGCTCCCTTCGTTTTTCCTCCGATTCCCGCAACGCGGAACCGACCCTGTCGGTCGCGTAAAACTCATCGAAACCCGGGGGAGTCGCGCGCGACACGAACTTCGACCGGTCCGCGCCCACCCAACGCAGGCGCGCATGGCCCACGGGCCAGCCACAGCAGCCGCTTTCCGAGACGCTTCCTCGCCCACCCTCCTCCCACACTTTCCCATGGGTCGGGACCCGGGTCATGGCAGCAGTTGTGCACCTGCGCCTCGCAAAGAATACAGTGCCGACTAGTAGAATTGGACCGAACGGAACCACCCTCCTCAGATCTGAGACACACCACACCGCCACCGGCCTCCTCCCCCCTCGTCCCCGCCCCGCCCCTCCCTCACGCTGGCGAACCTCCTCCTGGAAGCTCCGGGAGGGGGCCGCTCCGGGGCGATGGGGCTCTTCGACCGCCTGCCCCCCATGGACCACCTCCGCTCCGAGAAGATGTGCCTCGTGCAGCTCATTTTCCCCGCCGAGAGCGCGCGCCTCGCCGTCACCTACCTCGGCGAGCTCGGCCTCCTCCAGTTCAAGGACGTGAGTGCCTCTCTACCTCGTCTCCCCCCTCCAGCCTCCCCCCTCGCGGATCTGCCTGATCCAGCCTCGCGCGTCGTGATCTCTGACCCGCTCGCTCGCGTGCGTGCCACTCTCCGCGCCCTCGGATCTAGCTTTCGCCTGTGCTCGGGACGGATAGCTAGTTTTTGATCCGGGTGCCATTGGACCTCGAGGCTTAGCGCGCGTCTCGTTTGAGCTGCTTTGGACCAACTGCCTTCCTTGGTTACTGGGTGTAAGGTGTTGTTCTCGACCAGGGGGCACAGGCTTCACAGGGCTTAGACTTCGATGATAAGCGTGGATGAATGTGGTAGAGGAAATTCGTATTATACGAATATGTTTTTGGTGTGTTTTTAGCTTGCTTTGATCCTACTTGGCATCTATGCTGTCGTTGAGTAAAAATTACCTAAGCAATACTGCAATAGCCATTCTTCGTCATAAGCCAATTTATACAAACAGATCGTTAAGGAGGGTGATTTACCGTTTGTTTGTTGTACCATTCATGGATAATATATGTGTGTTGCAATTTATCAAGTTTTTATTGATAAGCTTGGCATATTGGAGCACTTTTGTAATGCTTAGTTTAGCTGCACAATGCACTCTTTCTGAGGACATGAGAATGAGTTGAAGTTTGGGCTTCACTAATAAGTTAATCATAGAGATGCTCCTAGGAACGTTAGGCAAACTGATCGCTGCTTGTTATTCAAATTCCTGATTAAGATAGTGAATTTTCCTGCTTATGTGATGATGCGGTCTGATAGGTTCCTGTCTTCACCCATGAATCACCATGCCACCATATGCACGTGAACATGCCATAGTCCTTTTTTTTGTGAAATAACATGCCATAGTCCTTGATGATGATACATATCGCCCTACCGGGTGCTGCATTCCATGACTGTCTGCCAGTGAGGAAATATGGACAAGAGAGGCTTGCGTGATGCATTTGCTGTCTTAGTCCCTCAGCACCTCCTTTTTGTTTTTTATTATCATGCGCATGGTGGAAATAACCAAGTAGGTTGATTAATATCACACCAAAATATGATTAGATGTGTGATCTTCGTACGACAAATCATCACATTGTGTATGTTAAAATAACATTTGTGGAAAAGAAATGAGAAGAAAAATAGGCTTCAGAAATAATAAAAACGGCCTAAAAGTATATTCGACTACATATGACGAATGCAAGGCTATATTTTGGACTTCGTAGAAAACTTTGTTAACTGTTTACTTTCAGATATTAGTTTTTGTTTGTTCTATCTGCCAGAATCTACAATTGTTCAACTGCTGACCTTTTTATTATTCTACCCCTTCTTTTGCAGTTGAATGAGGATAAGAGTCCTTTTCAGCGTATATTTGTCAACCAGGTGATCTAAATTATGTTATTCTCCATCTGATATTTATGTTGATCACACCGTATTGCACACATCTGTTCTATTCTACTATGCAAATGCCAGTGCTAGTATAAAGTATGGATTATTTCAGTGTCATTATATCGTCTACTTATTCTTATTTTATGTGAAAAACGAGCCTATGAAGCAGAGCCAAGCTGAATTTAATCTGACATGTTAAATTCATATTCTATTTGTTTCTGTTTGCCATGGTTTTTCGAAAAAATATTGGAAAAGAAAGAAATACCTGAACAACAAGAATACGATAAAATGGATACATTGGGACTCTTCTCGGTAGATGGATTGAATATATTTGTTGCATTTGGCATTTGATACCGTAAGTATTTGATTTTCAACCAAGTTACCTAATGAACTATGTCAGTGGGCAGTGGCACAATATATCATTTCTGGTAAAAAACGGTAGGGAACCTCCCAAATGCTTGCTTTTATATGCTTGCAACGTATCATGCGCTGATCATGGTATGGAACTTCATCGGACTGTTGCTTTCCTTACTGTGTGGCAGTGGATGCACACCAGCCCACCCCACCCCGTATGATAAGCCTGTCGCAACTCTTCTGCAGGTAAAGCGATGTGCAGAGATGACTCGTAAGCTGAAGTTTTTCAGTGATCAGATCAACAAGGCAGGTGTTAAGTCTTCTGTCCGTCCTGCACTACAACCAGAAATTGATTTGGAGGAGCTAGAGGTACTTCTTTTAGTTGGAGCTGGAGCTGCATTAGCACTGTCATTTTATCATAGCTATATAATTAATCCTCTTGGATTTCTATTATTTATGCAACAAGAAGTCATTTTGAGAGGAAATGCTTAGTTTGCTCTTAGGGAGTATCAATAATTTCTCTCGCTGTTTCTGCAGGCAAAATTGGGTGAGCATGAGCATGAGCTGCTTGAGATGAATACTAATAGTGGGACACTACGGCAGACATACAATGAACTTCTTGAATTCAAACTGGTCTTGTCAAAGGTTGTATCTCGATTCTTGTGAAACATTGAATTCACTGTTCCATGTGTTTGAATCAACTGTTCCATGTGTTTACTTGTGACTAATAAGGTGTGAGATAAAAGATATACATTAGTCATTAGTGTACCTGCAACACCTTCTATTGATATGCTGGTGTACTTCTTGAAAATATGGAAATTTGTGAAGAAATATGTCCTCTCATTCTCTGTAGCTGATGACTGGGGCACTTGGTCCAGTTTATTAACTATGTAGTGTAACATTGGTTGTTAATCATAAATCCCTACTGTAATTATTATACATCTTGGTCAAATATCTTTTCCTTTTTCTGTTGTCAAATCCCTACTGTTCTCTCATGCTTTAAGTAACATATCTATTCCTTTCGCTGTTGTTTTCCATGCTTTCTCAAATAACTTCTTTCAGGCAGGTAGCATCCTTGCTGCTTCTCAAAATCATGCAACTCCAGCTGACCATGAGCTAGATGAACATATATATGACAAGGAAGTGGATGAAGGAAATGGCTATTTGCTTGAACAGGTGTTGTCTTTGTTCTTATTCTTGAAGTTAATACTGTTCTGTTCTTCCATTAAATTGTAACACAAAATGTTCTCAGGGAATACAGCAAGGGGCCTCGGAATCTGGTGTTAGGTTTGTTAGTGGGATAATACTGAAGTCCAAGGCATTGGCTTTTGAGAGGATGCTTTTCCGAACTACAAGGGGAAATTTGTTTTTCAATCAGGCATCTGCAGGGGAACCTGTTATGGATCCCAGTTCTGGTGAAGAGGTCTGTCACTGTGGCTTGCTGTTCCTAATTCTTGGGTATATCGAGTAGCTGCCATAAATTATTGACTGGTTGTGATAGCTTCTCTTTGTTTTCTATCTCCAACCAGGTTTATAGCCCTAATTTATGTGGTGTAATACTGAAATGAACCCTGAAACCTCGAAAGTTTTTCAACACTATTTTAACACTTAAGTTGCACTCCGACAGGTAGAGAAGACTGTTTTTGTAGTTTTCTTTTCGGGCGAGCAGGCTAAAGCAAAAATATTGAGGATTTGTGCTTCATTTGGAGCAAATTGCTACCCTGTTCCTGAGGAGACTGTCAAGCAGAGACAAATTCTTCGTGAGGTATTTTTGGAGAAGCCACCTTTTCTAGTAGCAACAATTAATCCCTCCATTCTTCTGTACATGTAGTTGTCTGAGTATAAGTTGTTCAGTTTTTAGCAGCCTGCCTGTCATTTTGTTTTCTGTTGAAGTACACGAGTGCCATCCTGATGTAACGCCGTAATACTCTGTACTTTAATATTTGAAGTACCGACTTCTATAATATTTGTGGCAGGTATCATCACGCCTCGGTGATCTAGAAGTCACCTTGGATGCTGGAATCCAGCACAGAAACAAAGCACTTGAGTCAGTTGGGTCCCAATTATGGAGGTGGATACTCATGGTAATCAAGTAATAGCAATTTCTCATTTTGTCTTGAAATTGCTACCTTAAAAGAATTGTGTTCCACATTTGTGATAGTACCTAGTTTTATTATTATTGTTTCTAACCTGTGTATTCTTTTTAGGTAAAAAAAGAGAAAGCTGTTTATGATACACTGAACATGTTGAACTTTGATGTGACAAAGAAATGCCTTGTTGGAGAAGGATGGTGCCCAATATTTGCTAAATCTCAGGTCAGAAATGCAACTCTTATTGTGCTCATTTTCCAAATTTAGGATAGTCATCTTACTTCTAAGTTGTGCTTCAGATCGAGGATGTTTTGCAGCGTGCAACTCTTCACAGCAACTCACAAGTTGGAATAATATTTCATGAGATGGACACTATTGATTCGCCACCTACATACTTCCGAACTGATAAATTTACGAATGCTTTCCAGGAGATCGTTGATGCATATGGGTATGTACCTTGATGCAAACATTAACCTGAATAAATGGTTTTATTTGTTACACTTATGCCCTTTGGGAAGTCGTGGAAAAACCAAGTAAATATGGAATACTATGTTTTAAATGAGATTTCTATCCTATGTGTAGAGGCAAAGTAGTTGGAGAGATCATGTACTTAGTTACTCGATCCAGCAATTATTCTGCTATAATTTTTCAAGGGTTTGTGATTTGAGATCCAAGGGATGGTGAGCAAGAGCATGTTACATTGTTAGGTGACAGTTGATTTAATTCCAAGACCTAAGAGGAGTTTGTTCAGGAGTTGGATTAGGTTTGCTTGTTTAATGTTCGCAGCACCTGTTTGTTGTTGTTGTTGTTGTTGTTGTTGTTGTTAACTGCGGCCATGCAATATTGTTTGCTTCATAAGACCTTGGAGATTATTGGAATCTAAACTTGATGTGATTGCTTTGTCTTGGAATGTTTTGTTTTACTAAATTATTGTTTACTATTCTCTGATCAAAGAGAACCCCATATTGTACTCCCTCTGATCCAAAATAAGTGTCGTGGTTATATTTTGAACTAAAACCATGACACTTATTTTGGTCGGAGGGAGTAATATTTTTGCCATGAATTGATCATGAATCTGTATTGTTGCAGTGTTGGTCGATATGAAGAAATTAATCCAGCTGTATATTCTGTTATCACGTTCCCATTTCTTTTTGCTGTTATGTTTGGAGATTGGGGTCATGGAATATGTCTGTTAATTGGAGCTTTGATTCTTATACTTCGTGAAAAGAAACTTTCCTCTCAGGTACTCTGAGCTCAACTTGGACCTTCTATTTCCTTCCTTTTTTTTTGGTAATAGCCATTGCATGCAATCTTTGAAGTGTGATTTTACTGAGCGCAGTTCATAGATTGCACATATGTTACTTTCTACTGCTTTAGACAGTGCAGTTATAACTTGGCTGTTGGTGCGCACCTAGTTCTACTCTTCTAGCGTGTTGTCGTACCTTTTTTTGTTCTTTTTTTCTATTTTTGCTCCTTACTGTCAGGTTTTGGTTCACTGTTCTCTATGGCAATATTTGAATGCATATGCTAAGGAAAACATGTATAGTTATTTCATGACTTAGCTGGATATGAGTGAATTGTACAAAAAAAATGTTATATCTTGTGTATGAAAAATGCTTAACTTCTATTAGTAAAATGCAAATAGGCTGTACCCCAACATCTCTAGGACAAGGTTTGATCACTTCAAAGAAACTAGTTCTTTTTTTAGCATCAATATCAACCTGGATGGAGGTAGAGGCGCGTGGAACCTATCGTGTCTGTAGGAGTACATTTGCAAAAATTGTGGAGAACTCATTTAGTTATGGCATATTTGCATAGGTATCCATAAAATCCCTCAATCTAGTTGGAATCCAATATCTCTGTATCTAGGACCATATTGAAAATTGTTTCTGTCCCCACTCATGCCTACTGTCTTAAACCATTATCAAATGATGTTCTTGTGAGTATTTTCCTACAAATATGTTGCTGGGAAGGTATTATTAGTTACTTATAACTTTGCAGTTTATCAGTTTTTCCTTTTGCAAATTGCCTGCACTGAATTCAAGCTGTTCTCCTAAGCTGTCGTCCATTGATTATCGCAGAAGCTTGATAGCTTTACGGAGATGGCATTTGGTGGGCGTTATGTGATTCTTCTGATGGCGTTGTTCTCAATATACTGTGGGCTCATATACAACGAATTCTTCTCTGTTCCATTCCATATATTTGGCAAATCAGCATATGCGTGTCGAGAAAATTCCTGCAGGTATTGACTTTACCATTTCGATAGTTATCTGAGTGTGCTGTTATGCTGGGAAACTTAAATTGTAACTCTAGTAAAATATCTGAATCGAACTCAAGTTCTTTTCGCTAGTTCATTCTGCTTTGAGCATGCCGCGACTTCTATTTAATTTGCTACTCCCTCTGTTCCTAAATATAAGTCTTTTTAGAGATTTCAATATGGACTACATACGGATGTATATAGACGTATTTTAGAGTGTAGATTCACTCATTTTGCTCCGTATGTAGTCCATATCGGAATCTCTAAAAAGACTTATATTTAGGAAAGGAGGGAGTAGTTAGCAAATTTCTTGAGTAGATTCCATGTGTCTAGGCATTTTGGGCAGTGAGTAGCTCTATCTCCCCTTACCATTTAAAGTAGCTATTTCTGAGTATGTGCAATGTACATAAAATAAGGAGTACGTAAGACCTGAGAGTATGCACAGATTTATTTTTGACACAACGGGGCTATATGCAACTATAAGTACACGCAGCTGTTCCCTCTTGATACAAGGATCTCTATTTCTTGAGGTAATATGCATCCATAACAAATGATTTACCTTCACAATTTATCTAGACTGGTTAAAACGCCTTCTTGTGGTTCTGGGCATGCAAGGTACTACGTTATAGTTATTTTTGTCGAGGGTGCATATGGGAGATGACTATCGATTTGGTTATTTCTGTTTTCTTATTGGTTCCATGAGTTGGTCGCGAGATCTTATGGGTTTCACCTCTAGCCTACCCCAACATGTTTGGGACTAAAGGCTTTGTTGTTGTTGTTGTTTTCTTATTGATTATTACTTCATGAAACACTGGACCCTCTTTAGTTCTTGTTGGTCACCAGATAGCAAGTCCATCTCTGAAGATTTAACATCCAGCCTGTTTGTTTCAGTGATGCATATACTGCTGGCCTCGTAAAAGTTCGTGATCCCTACCCTTTTGGAGTGGACCCAAGTTGGCGTGGAAGTCGATCTGAGCTACCCTTTCTAAATTCTTTGAAGATGAAGATGTCAATACTGATGGGTGTCTCCCAGATGAACTTGGGAATTTTATTGAGTTATTTTGATGCGAAGTTTCATAAAAATGCCCTAGACATTAGGTATTGTATATTTTTGTCGCATCTTTTCTTCTTTGGATGCATGCAAACCAGAGGATGCAAGCAATATATTTAACAATGTGGGTTCCTCAGGTACCAATTCATACCGCAGCTGATTTTCCTGAATAGCCTCTTTGGTTACTTGTCACTCCTGATTCTCATTAAATGGTGCACGGGGTCTAAAGCCGATCTGTATCACGTGATGATATATATGTTCCTTGACCCTGCTGGAGATCTTGGAGAGAATCAACTTTTTTGGGGACAGAAGGAACTCCAGGTTCTATAACCTTCAAATAAAAACAAATTAAAGCTTCATTGTATGTTCTTTTTCATGCCTATTTACCAGTTTCCCTCTTCCAGATACTTTTGTTGCTTCTGGCCCTTGTAGCTGTTCCATGGATGCTCTTCCCAAAGCCTTTCATTCTAAAGAAACTTCATAAGGAGGTATGTTATGAATAAACTCGACTCATGAAGAAAAACAATTGCACTTTTATTTGAGATAGACTTTTGGTGCTGTGTTGGTGTATCCTAGTGCTTAAAGTAACGACCACAAGCTTAATTCATAGTCTCTGCAGCCTTATGTTCTTTATTGACATGTTGTGCTTGTATAGTTAAATCCTGTAGTGCAAGAGTTAAGAATACCATTGGTAAATTTCGGATAGTAAAACCTAGAAGAGGTGCCTCTTAAGTTATATTGCTAACTTGGTTCTTGTTATCACTAGTTTCTATGCTGCATCCTGGAGATCTTTGTTTTCTACTCCCTCCGTTCCTAAATATAAGCCTTTTTAGAGATTTCAATATGGACTACATACGGATGTATATAGACATATTTTAGAGTGTAGAACTGTAGATTCATTCATTTTGCTCCGTATGTAGTCCATATTGGAATCTCTAAAAAGACTTATATTTAGGAACAGAGGGGAGTATATTGCATCAGTGTTGTTAGGTTAATAAGTTTAGGCTATGGGTGAGTAAGCAAAAATCCTAGATTATGTTTGCTATATCTAGTGGACTGCTAAATCTTTGTTCCTGGATCTAGAGATTTCAAGGTCACAGCTATCGCTTCCTTGGGACATCTGAAATGGATCCAGATTCTGAACCTGACTCTGCCCGTTCACGTCATGATGATTTCAATTTTGGTGAAGTTTTTGTTCATCAAATGATACACTCCATCGAGTTTGTTCTCGGGGCTGTCTCAAATACTGCATCATACCTTCGACTTTGGGCCTTGAGGTTTGCCTCCTGTGATTTTTTGTTGCGAAATATCATCTGTTGGTTCTGTCCATGACTTGATGTACTGTTCTTTTACTTCAGCTTGGCACATTCTGAGCTATCAACAGTTTTCTACGAGAAGTTGCTGCTATTTGCATGGGGGTAAACCTCGTCCTTTTTTCCTTATCTTCGGGCGTAACTTTTTTATTCATACGACAGTGTTTGTCTTTTCATCAATGTTCAAAATAGCGGAAAGCGTAGGCGAAGCGGAAGGCCACAGCTTAGAGCAATGGGCGCTTAAGCGTTTTTTGAAACTGGCTAGAATTTGACAGATTTTGAATAATATACACAGGAAAGTAGGAAACATGGCACATGGGTAATTGAAATAGCATCTAAAATACAGTTCACACCATAGCAAATACACATCTAGTTCACACAGCAAGCAAAATAACAACTAAAATGCAGTTCAGTTCAAATAGACATAACCTAATAGAGATCATGTGGCCAGAATATGAAGGAAGTAGTTCCCGAACAGAGACTAATAGTAAGATAAATGGCATGTTGCTATTACTGCGCAAGCAGAGAAGCAGAAGTAGTTCATAAACAGCCAAATTCTGGCCAAATTAAAAAAAAAACCCGCTTAATCTACCCCTTAGGGCAAAAGTGAAGCGTTTTGCCATCGCTCAGCGCTTAAGCGTTGCTTAAAAACGCTTTCTTGAACACTGCTTCTCATTTGACTGCCATGAAATGCATGGTCTCAGATATGATATCATCTATTGCAATTTCTTACTTGGACTATTTACTGTACTATTGGCAGGTATGATAGCCTTATCTTCAAGGTAGTGGGGCTTATAGTTTTTGCTTTTGCTACTGCCTTCATATTGCTCGGGATGGAATCACTGAGCGCCTTTCTTCATGCATTGCGTCTACACTGGGTCGAGTTCATGAACAAGTTCTATCATGGGGATGGCTACAAATTCAAACCATTCTCATTTGCTCTGCTAGCAGACGACGAAGAATGATGCATACAAAATCGGGCACGTTGAAGAGATTAAACTTGTCTCTTGAAATTTTTGGAGCACAGGTGTGGAATTTCATGAGACAGATGGGTTTTTCCCAATACACATCATTTTGTCAGGCCGCAGGACTTCTTCCTAACGGCGCGCAGGGGAAGGAGATTTTGTAATTTTTACGGCAATATTGTAGAGGGCGGGCTTGTCGTACAGTGCCTCCTGTGGAGAGGCAGATTATAGTAGCTAACAAAGAAGATAGAAAATGTAGATTTGATCCGTCTACCTTTAGCTGTCACATTTTGTCACTTGTTAGAAATGAGAAAACCCCACTTTATCATTACTGTGTCCAGACTGTAATGCATGACATTTATTAAATATAATATCTGTCCCTTTATTTAAATAATAGTATCAGTATTCTTGTGCCAATCGTCGTCTATCTACTTCTACTATTAAGATCGGCTGATCATGGTATGATTAATGTGTTACTTTGATGGCTCAAATTCATGGCTTGCATGTGCACCTCGTTGTGCAATTCATATGCTGTAGAAAAGAACACATGCGTGCATTTTTTATAGTTAATCAGTGGTCGTGCTTTTGTATCATTTCTTTGGCACTCGAACAGGCTATGTTCTATGTGTATAATTTTATCGTATATGTTATAGAATGTGTTTCCAAAATGAGGTGAAGATACGTGATCTCTGTGTGTATGTAAGTATGTTTATTACTATTTCTTCTCATCTTTGTGCTGCCATTCTCAGAATGCCAACTCGTTCAGTATTTCTGTGGCACAATCTGGCAATTCGTTTGGAGCGAACAATCTCCCATCTCATTTTTGTTTATTATTTCACAATAGCTACATGCCAGTCACCTGAATTTTGAATAAGCTCGCTGGCAGGCTACCACATCATCTATCTTAGGGTGAGGGGTGGGGGAGGCAGCTCGGTGGTGGTGGGGGGCGACAGCACGGCGGTGGTGCAAGTTCGCCGGAGAAAAAACCGGTGAGGCCCGGGGCTAGAGGGATGGCCGGGGGCAGCGGCAAGACCGGCGGTGGGGGAAGGTTGAGAGGAGGGTGGTGCGGCGAGGCGGTCGCAACAGCGCCACCGGCTGGGCTGCTTGCCGAAGAAAAAACCGGCGAGGCCCTGGGTTAGAGGGATGGCCGAGTGCGGCGGCAAGACCAATGCTGGGGGTAGGTTGAGGGGAGGGTGGTGCGGCGAGGCAGTGGCAGCAGGTGGCAAGGGAAGGAATAAGATGGGCCGCTGCAGCGCAATCTAAAAAGCTTTTGAAGGAAGAAGACATAATCTGGGCTGTTCGTTTTCCATCTAACGCTTCAAACTGATCCAGGCCAAATCAACTGACCCAAATCAAAATTTCAGTCGATTGACTACGCCATTCCCTTGTTATTTTATGGAATAACTGTAGATAGATTTTAAGGGCCAATCACTCTTATCTCCTATGTTCCACTTAATGTATTAGCTGTGAGTTCACATCTATGGCCCAACTGATGAACTGAGCACTTTAGCCTGCACTTTAACCACTCGTTGCATAAGATGAGTGCGACATTATTTGGCAGAAAGTTAAAACTATCCATATCAGCCAAGGAACGACAGCAATCAGCCAAACAAAGTTGATTTGAGGGGACGCAATCAGCTCCCCTTTCACACATGGCAAATGCAATTTTACAACTCAGTTGGCTTGCACGTTGCATCACAAGTCTTAAGCACAGGTCGATGTCTGTCTGGCGAGCCTTGCACCCCGGAGAGGGCGCAGGAAACAACGCACCACTATAAGTTAATACCCAGTTGCAATATATTTATGCTTCCTAATACAAATATCTGAAAACAAAAGATTGCCAAACTACCAACGGCTGAATTATTCTGAATGTACAGATAAAAACAAGCACTAAACCATAATAGGTGAATCTATTCTCTCGGAAGCAATTTACATCTTGGAGGCAGCCATCACAACCAACTGTTAAGCACCCTTCCAGGTGCTTTAGTTTCCAGCCAATGATCATCATGAACCTAATGTTGGGGCGGCTTCCTTAACAGATAGATAACCACTGCAGCAAGCAAAACAAGTGTTGTGTCAGATGAAAGAGAGTAGAGTTGCGTTTTGTGCAAACTATTATAGAGTATTTCAGAGTTGCAGATTTAACAAGCCCACTATTGTAAGAACTCCAATGTAGGTTGAACAATTTCACGTAACCATACTGAAAACCCAGCCTTGGTGAAGTCTCAAATAGCTAGGTGCAAGACAGGCGGGCCATGTTTCTCAAGTATGGTACCTAGGGATTCTCATACAATTCAAGCCATCAAAGAAACACATTCTAGAGATTCTAGTGGTTGCACGTACCATAAGAGTCAGCCCTTAATTCAAGAGATTCGAGATACAACAGTGTATTCAACTGTTTTTATGTCAAAGAATGACCATATCTTAAGTTATGCGATGAATTTGTTCAAAATACTGACAGTTTTGTGAAATTCACTAAAGAAATAGGAAGCATGAAACATGCATACAGCATCAAGAGAATCTGCTATGATTCAGCACAGATATGTATTTTTAATTCACTTGTTAAAAGGGCAGAAGATTCATGAAAAAGACTATACAAACCACTGAAAAGAAGAAGAGAAGGGGTACTAATTTTTAGGGCCGTCTCTGAATTTGCCTCACATATAACATGCTTGTCAGTACAACAAAATTACCTCATGGAGCAATACCCATTGCCGAAAATTGCCTGATCTTCAGTTTCAGGTGTCCCCATTATGGTACTAATGATGTAAAGGGGAAGAGCGTCAGGAAAAGAACATGATGATTGAAGATTGCAATAGAGAACTGTATCATGTTTAGCTTCAAATCGAAGTATAGAGTTGTGATGGCAAGTGATGGTATGATAGGTTACCTGGGGTTGCATATAACCCATCCCTTGGGCGTAACCTCCATGCTGAACCATCTAAAAGAATATGAGCAAGTCAGTTTCAAGCAAACATTAGGAGCAAAGGAACCCAAGTTGCAAATACTAACCGCTTGGGCGTTTGAGCTAGTCGCACCACTATGAGCACCAATTATATCTTTCTTCACGGATCCTTCACCAGATTTTGAGGTCAATTTACTATCACCCTACAGGAAAGTAATAGACAAGAGCGTCGGTTAATATTCGAGTACATACTGTTCACATAAAGCACACAAGATAGAAACAGAAGCTTGCAAGGCCATAATGCAGTCCAACAAAATGAGTGGGAAGTATGTACTAACTTAAGTATTAGAGAGCATTCATGCAACCTTGCCTAGAAGTTAGAACTAGTTTATTGCTTGAAAGCTGGAATGGCCTTCATGAGTGCAACTATGTTTCTTCACGGTATATGAAACTGGAAAGAATGCGGGTTTTATTCAGGTGGTCACGCGAGGAACTTGCATGCTTCAAAGTACATAGGTCATGTGTATTTCATATCAAGTGACAACTATATACCTGATTAAAGGGCCATAGCTCAAATTATGCCGGCTAAGTAGGCAGGAGTGCTTCTGTGGCTATGTTTAAACTAGGACTAAGAGGAAACTACAATTTGTTTTGCATTGTATGAAAATTTTCAGTGAACCAATAGCATGTCGCTGGTACTGCAGAAGAATTGATTAGAAGATGACATACCTCCATCTGCAATCACCGCGCCCGTCCAGAAAATTGCAAGGAAGACAGAGAAGAAACGAGGTGAGATGGATGTACGAAACAAGAGAATTATTGTCATTATTACTAACAGCAGCGAGCAAGAGCCATGATTACATCTCTGTACTTTTGCAGGTAGATCTTGAGGGGGTCTACGTACTCCTCGAATCCGAGCGTGGCCATGGCCCAGAGCAGATCGTCCCCGTTGATGGTCTTGCGCTTCTCCTTCTGGCACTTGTCGCTGGCCCTGCCAAACCAAACCAAACCACAGCGAGAAGTCACAACTCCGGCCCAAGACCAAACCAACCCGGTCGAGTTCGTTCAAGGTCGAGGCTCGAAAGCCAGGTGGCATGATGACGGTGGCAGCGAGCAGCTAGCGGCGGGCAACTCACTCGCTGGTGACGAAGGAGATGAACTCGGAGACGCACTCCTGGAGGGTCTCCTTGGCGTCCTTGGCGATCTTGCCGTTGGCCGGCACGGCCTTCTTCATGATGCGGCTGATGTTGGCGATGGGGAGGAAGCGGTCCTGCTCCCTGACCCCGCCGCCGCCCCGGGGGCTCCCGCTGTCGTCGTCCGCCATCCGGCGCCCCGAAACCCTAGATCCATCGCGAGCAAATCGGGTCAGGCCACGGATTCGTCAGGGCGCGCGATCGGAGGGGAGGGGAGGGGAGGGGGAGGGATCGAAATCGAACGCACCTTATAAAAACGCGCGCGCGCGCGGGGAGGAGCGGAGGGGAGAGAAGGAAGGGGGGAGGAGGAGGACGGTGGTTGGCGCTGCGAGGAGGGGTGGGGAATGGGAGATCCGACGCTGGAGAAGGGGAGACGGCCCGGGCCGGTGCGATGGGGAAGACGACGGATCCGGGCCGTTCGTCGGTCGGGAAGAGAGAGAAGAGAGGAGGCTGCGGGTGGGGCCTCGCCCTGCCGGTGGACCCCGGGGATTGAAAAGTGCTATGGTGGGCTTCTTCTACCACCATGTTATATGGGCTTCTTTCGTTGAGGGATGAAACATTCGGAGGGCCTCTTTTGGGCTCTGTTCTCCAAACAGAAAAGGCTGCTTGGGCTTCATCATAAATTTCCGTCTAATCTAAAAATCAATTACCCCTGAAAAAAATCTAATCTAAAAAATTCATTCGCAAAAAACATAATATTTCTATTTTTTTGCAGGATCTATCTTCGTTTTCACTGTCAATCATCAAATGATGCATACATCATCCACACGTGGCTTTTTTAATGAATAATAGAGCTAGTGTTTTCATCGATCCAATTACAAGGGGATTTACAATCATAGCAAAACCAATTATTTCATTCACTGCTTTGGCAATGCTTGAACTGGATGTTCCGAATCGCCATCATCAAATCTACAGAGTCTGCCTAAATTGCTGCTCACAATCGCCATCACCAAATCCATACATAAAGGGAAATGTTAACTGGGGAACGTAAATCACGCGGTGATAGTTTTCTGGAAAAAAAATGTCTTCATTAGGCTGGATCAGCGATGGCAGCTTCAGAACAAAGGAGAACGCACCTGCATTTTATCTTCGTTAGGCTGATTTCAATCTTTTGTTTTGGAGAAACTTTCATCTTGGACACAAGCCACCTACACGAGAGCACAGATCAAACACAGCGAAATACACAGCCACTTTCCCCACATTAGATTTGGTGCATGGGATTGTTTGTTTGGGCTTCAGCTTCGACAGAATCAGCTGCGGATTCACTGTGCAAAGATGGCAAACCCAAATCAGATTTTGGCTGATTATTCAGAGCTGATTCAAAATAACTGTTTGCTTCAGATTCAGCTTGGAACCTGCCCACTAAAGCTGAAACACCACCAAATTCTACATACATTACCAACGCCCAAGGCAATTTTAGGATAAGGGAACCATATTCATCTCAAACTGGGGAACAAAACTCATAACAGTAGCACTTTCCCTTAACAGGAGCAAAATGTGACAAGGCAAAGTTTTCACCAACACGATCATAAGTTATCAACTTAAAAGTGCTGTAAACACAAAGGAACCATCCTCCTTCAACATCTAAAGGCCCAACATACTGTCTACTCCATGCAACGGCAATCTAAGACCTGGGCTTCTCCTTCTTTTCCTTGAAGAGGGCAAGCAGAGACACACCAGACACCTTGACGACCTTGAACCGAACACCGGGAATATCTCCCACAGCATGTCCCTTACGACCGAATCCAGCAATCAGCACCTCGTCCTGGACAACAGGTGGAAGACAAACTTAGTACCTACAGCAGGAAGAACATACATGTGAAAAGTACCAAGATGGAGAACATACATTCTCCTCGATGAAGTTCAGGCAACCATCATTGGGAACGAATGCAGCGATCTTCTTTCCGTTCTTCACAAGCTGCACACGAGCACACTTACGGATGGCAGAGTTAGGCTGCTTGGCCTCAATACCACTGCAATAGCAATAGAGTCATCATATATTAGCTTCACCCCATAAAAACAAGGGTAAGAAGAAAAACATATTGCCCATTTCAACATACATCTTCTCCAAAACAATGCCCTTGGCGTGAGATGACCCGGCGAAGGGTTTCTTCCACTCGTTACCCAAGTGGCTCTTCTTGTATGCCTTGTCAGCCCACCTCTGGTTCCTGCGGTGGGTCTTGAGCTTGCGCCCAGCTCCCATACCACGTGTCTTACTGCAATGCAAATAATTCACGGTTACCACGGCAAAAGTAAAACAACATAACAGACTCCTGGTCTGCATCACAACAGTCTGACATTGGATTCATTTAAAATCAGAAGGCTATATCTAGAAAATAAGGACCACCCTACAGCGCAAGTGTACGGTCGCTAACGATTCAAAGAGAAACAGTCTAAAATGCCTAGTTATGCCGACTTTCATATCATTTAGGAGTAGTACAACAAAATCTCCTAGTACATGTTGGAAGTAATTACTCAAAAAGCATGGTTAAAAGAAACAGATTTACTACCAAATCAGGATGATTTCTTATCGAAGTGTATGCTACCAGCATAACCTCCCAGATCCAAGTTCTGGACCAAGAAAATATGACTACACGGCAGCAACGAATTAATATCGCTTATGAATATGTTTAGTGCTGACGTTGTATAATCTGATCAGCACTTGACCGTCCATAAGCTCGAGGCGCAGTGACAATCTGCCCGGTCTAATCTAACCAAAAGCTCACGCCATGCCTCTAAATCACGCGGTACAGAAGGCAGAAGACTAGCCATTCCAGATCGCTAATCCTAGCCAAGAAGCAACCATGGAAAATCAACCGGAAGTATGTGACGGCGAGCTTACCCCATGTTGGCGAAAGGGGTGGGAAGAACTCCGACGAGGAGGCGGCGGCGGCGGCTGGGCGAGGGAGCGAGAGCTGGGAGCGGCGGCGGCGGCAATAGAGGGGAGGGCTGAGGCCGAGGAGGCGGAGCTATTTATATGTGCCCGCTTTGGTGGCTTAGGGTTTTCTTGTGGGCTCGATGCTTTTAGATTCGTGATGGTCGATGCAGCTACGGTCCTGATGCGGAAGAGGCGAGGGATACGGACGCTGGACCTGGTCTGCCACGTGGACATGTGGAAACCCTCTTGATGTTTAGAGCATCTCCAGCACACACCGCATCTCGCCGGCCCGCAAAACACGTTTACAGTTCACGAAAAAACGACTTTACGGACCGGCGCGGACGGCCGCAGAGACAGATCCCTAAACGGACTTATATAAAAGATATTTGCGGAATATACCATTTTATGGGTCGGCTTTACGTGGTCTGCTCTTGCACCGCTGTATCCCGCATCCCGCTGGTCCGCATATATCAATACCACAACACAAAAATAAAACGAACATCCACACTACAAAATAATTTTTCAAATCACAAAAGCAAACTAAATAATTAATCAATACCAACACAATACAATAATCATCCACATTACAAATAATTATTCAAATCTCCGAAGCAAATTAAATAATGCAATACAAAACTTGTCCCGAATACAAATACAAATGAATAGAAAAATGAGTTTGTTACTGTCCAGCCCTTTGTCAATGGTGCTCAATGAGATCCTCCTGAAGCTGAAAGTGAGTGTGTGTGCATTTTCAATCTCCTTGTAGGTCTGAAGAAAAGCTCTAATGCGGTTGAAAGTGCTAATTATCGACTATAGAGGGGTGAATAGGCGATTTTTGTGAAAGTCTTCAAAACACGGGGGCTTTGGAGACAAACGATAAAAATGAACATATTGATATGCAGCGGAAGGTAGACTACACTAGACAAGCCATAGTCAAGTAAGCAATGAAGTGAAAACACGAAGACTATCAGCAGCTAGGTATTATGGATCAGGATGGAAGATAGTATGAAGCCAAACTGTAAAGAATCTTCACTTAGTGAAGTCAATCAGATCATACAGACATGCAATGAATTCACGAAGACAAACTGTAAAGTAAAGGGAAGTGGAGGATAGAATCAGTAGATTGATGAAGACAAGGCTTTGGTAGACCAGTTCCAGTTGCTGTGACAACTGTACGTCTGATTAGGGAGGCTGAGATTCAACTCAGAAGACCGGGTCTTCAGCTTATCCCCCTTGAGTTAAGGACACACAGTCCTCACTCAATCACTATGGTAAGTCTTCGAGGTAGACTTCCAAGCCTTCACAGACTTCGTTCACCGGTGATCCACAATGACTCTTGGACGCTCAAAATGCGACGCCTAACCGGCTGGAAGATTCACAGTCCTCAAGTGTAACAAGTCTTCAGGTCACGCAGACAGAAAGACTTCAGTGATGCCTAACACTCTTGGTTGTAGGTGTTTTGGGCTTTGTCCTCGCAAGTATCTCTCTCTTTCAAAAGCTTCGGAGGTGGGTTGCTCTCAAACGACAAAAGCCGCGCACTAACTCTAAGCAGCCACCAATTTATGATGTAGGGGGTGGGCTATTTACATCCAGGAGGCAACCCGACCTAATTTGTCCAAAATGACCCTGGGTCACTAAGGAACTGATACGTGTCCAACGGTCAGATTTCAAACACACGCGGCAGCTTGACTTGGGCTACAAACGAAGATGACTTATCCAGCTCTGGATAAGATTTGCTCTCATTGTCTTCGCTCGAAGACATAGGATTTGGTTGAGCATCACATCCGTCACTCTGACTTTGTTCACTTGGACCCCACTTAACAGTGCGGTGGTTCCTATGACTCAACAGAGAAGAAAAGAAAACTACGAAACAACTATGTCTTCACACTCCATAGTCTTCATGCGATGTCTTCTCATGTCATAGTATTCAATGTGAATATCTTCACAGACCATCATTAGCTTCAATGTCTTCACACATTTTTAGGGGTCATCTCTGGTAGGTAAACCGAATCAGTATGGGACTACTACCTGTGCTATCCTGCAATTCTCACAAACACATTAGTCCCTCAACCAAGTTTGTCGTCAATACTCCAAAACCAACTAGGGGTGGCACTAGATGCACTTACAATCTCCCCCTTTTTGGTGATTGATGACAAACTGGTTGAAGTTTTCAACAGGGATAAAAATATGTGAAGGTTGAGAATTACGACATTGTCTTCCTAAGTAGCGAAAGGCTCCCCCTGAAGATGTGCATATAAGTAGTTTGCTTTTGAATGCAAATGCACATGGCATGTTTTACTTTGTGGAGATCCTCTTCAACTTATGGAGACAATTCATCATGCATATAAAGATATAACAAAGATAATGACATGCATAATGAAAAATGGACGTCTGCGGAATGACATCATGCGAAATTTATCATCGCATCACAGAGTAGCAGAAAAAGTAGCAGACGGCCATCGAGTTTAAGTGTTACAACCCAAAGAACCAAATGTATCAAAGAAAATGAGAGTTGTAAACACTTGGCAAAATTAGTGCAACCACCCATTAGGACCCGCTTGAAGACTATAAACTCATATGCTTCTCCCCCTTTTGTCAGTAATGACCAAAAAGGTTTGAAGACATAGAATGTCTACTCGTTCCCATCAGGAGTAGATGTAGGCGCAGGGTCGACGTTGGAGTTCGATGGTGCAGAAGGTCTTGGTGCAGCGTCGAGATGCAGTAAAGCCATGGTTGGTGAAGTGGCGTTGTCTTCTTCATCGACGACTCGCGCAACAACAATTGCAGCCGAAGACGAGTACTCAGAATCTTCTATTGATGGAGTGCGGCGCCAGCTTGCATTGCATGCAGGTCTGGAATTAAATTTGAAGCCCTCAGCGAAGCCATCTTCGCGGAGATCTTTTTCAGGGCATAGTAGTGTGAGACTCTTCCAGGACCGCCGACAGGCTTCATGGGCAACGAACGAGTTCTTGGTGGCCAAGTTTCTGATGTGATTGACGTCCACCAAGATACTCTGCATTTGACGCTTGAGCCAGTCATGATGCTTATCCTGCTTCTGATGTAAGGCCACAATAAGCTCTCAATCATTGAGAACACGAGAATGCTTCCGAGGCCTTTGAGCTATTGTACTGTCAGTGGCTTCGGTGTTGGCACACGTATATTGCCAGCCAGAGGATAAGCAGGAGTTGCAGCATTGGGGACATGAATGCCTTCTATTGGTTGTGTAAAGCTTTGATGATCAACATTATGAAGATATAGCACCTCCTTAGCAGGCTCTGGGTAGATGGCTTCGACGGACAAATCAACCTCAGGAAGAAAGACAAGATGGTTGCGCGCTGAGGGCTGATAATCAACAAAAGAGTGGAGCTTGATCAGGCGCATCACCCATGGAGCATAAAACTTCAGGCCGAACAGATCAATCCCAGAGGCAGCAAGTTGTTTGATGAAGAAATCTTGTGTGTTGAATCTGATGCCATTGACGATGTAAAACACCAAAGTCTTCATGGCTCCTTCAAGTTTGGCTTCAGCAGTATATCCCTTGATTGGCCATAGAGTACGCCTCAAAATGTGATAGAATGTGTGTGGCAAGTACTCTGAAAGTGCTAGTGATCGACTAGAGGGGGGGGTGAATAGGCAATTTTTATGAAAGTCTTCAAAACATGGAAGTTTCAAAGACAAACGATAGAAATAAACCTATTATCATGCAGCGGAAGGTAGACTACACTAAGCAAGCCATAGTCAAGTATTCAATGAAGTGAAAGCACAACGACTAATAGCAGCTAGGCAGTATAGATCAGGTAGGAAGATAGTGTGAAGCCAATCAGAACAAGCGGTTACTCAGTGAAGACAAAAGATAATGCAATCATACAATGACTTCACCAGAGCCAACGGTAAGTAAAGGAATGGGAAGGATGAAACCAGTGACTCGTTGAAGACAATGATTTGTTGGACCAGTTCCAGTTGCTGTGACAACTGTACGTCTGGTTAGGGAGGCTGAGATTCAACTCAGAAGACCGTGTCTTCACCTTATTCCCTTTGAGCTAAGGACAACCAGTCCTCGCCCAATCACTCCGGTAAGTCTTCAAGGTAGACTTCCAAACCTTCACAGACTTCGTTCACCGGCGATCCACAATGACTCTTGGATGCTCAGAACGCGACGCCTAATCGGCTGGAGGATTCACAGTCCTTAAGTGTAATAAGTCTTTAGATCACACAGACAGGAAGACTTAAGTGTTGCCTAACACTCTTTGGCTCTGGGTGTCTAGGGCTTTATCCTCGCAAGGAATTCTCTCTCAAAGGCTTCGAGATGGGTTGCTCTCAAATGAAAAAAGCCGTACACTAACTCTGAGCAGCCAACCGTTTATGGTTGTAGGGGGTGGGCTATTTATAGCCACTAGGCAACCCGACCTGATTTGTCCGAAATGACCCTGGGTCACTAAGGAACTGACACGTGTTCCAACGGTCAGATTTCAAACACACATGGCAACTTTACTTGGGCTACAAGCAAAGCTGACTTATCCAGCTCTGGATAAGATTTGCTCTCATTGTCTTCGCTCGAAGACATAGGATTTTTGGTTAAGCATCACTTCAGTCATTCTGACTGGTTCACTTGGACCCCACTTAACAGTGCGGTGGTTCCTATGACTCAACAAAGAAGAAAAAGAACGACGAAACAACTAAGTCTTCGCCCTTCATAGTCTTCACTCGATGTCTTCTCTTGTCATAGTCTTCCATGTGACTGTCTTCACATACCACCTCTGACTTCAATGTCTTCATACATTTTTAGGGGTCATCTCTGGTAGGAAAACCGAATCAATGAGGGACTTCTACCTGTGTTATCCTGCAATTCTCACAAACACATTAGTCCCTCAACCAGGTTTGTCGTCAATACTCCAAAACCAACTAGGGGTGGCACTAGATGCACTTACAATCTCCCCCTTTTGGTGATTGATGACAAACTGGTTGAAGTTTTCAACGGGGAATAAAATATGTGAAATTGTAAAGGATAGGGTATTGTCTTCATAAGTTGCAAAGGCTCCCCCTGAAGATGTGCATATAAGTAATTTGCTCTTGGAACGCAAATGCACATGGCAGGTTGTACTTGTGGAGATCCTCTTCAACCTATGATGACAATTCATCATGCATGATATGATGTAACAAAGATAATGACATGCATAATGGAAAATGGACGTCTGCAAAATGATCTAAGTGCGGAATTTATCATCGCACATGCGGAATTTATCATCACATCACAGAATAGCAAATAAGTAGCAGACGACCATCGAGTTTAAGTGTTACAACTCAAAGAACCAAATGTATCGAAAACGAGAGTTGTAAGCACTTGGCAAAAGTATCAAAAAGTAAAGCAACCACCCATATGGACCCACTTGAAGACTATCAACTCATATGCTTCTCCCCCTTTTGTCAGTAAGGACCAAAAAGGTTTGAAGACATAGAGCGCCTACTCGTTCCCATGAGGTGCAGGTGAGGCAGCAGGGTCGTCGTTGAGGTCCGGTGGTGCAGAAGAACTTGGTGCAGTGTCGACACGCGCCGAAGTTGGAGGAGGTGAAGTTGCATCATCTTGGTCATCGATGACTCTGGCATTCACTGTCGCAGCTGAGGACGAGTAGTCAGAGTCTTCAAGTGAGGGAGTCCGACGCAAGTGAGCATTTCTGGGAGGAGTTGAGTCAAACTTCAACTGTTCGGTGAAGCCATCGTCTTGCAGATCAGCTTCAGCACTAAGTAAGGTCAAACTCTTCCACGACCTCCGACAGGTTTCATGAGTGACAAAGGCATTATTGGTGGCAAGATTGCGAATGCGGTTGACATCCACCAAGAGGCTTTGCATCTGATGCTTAAGCCAGTCATGATGTTTGTCATGTTTCTGATGCAGCACGACGAGAAGCTCTCGGTCATTTAGGACACGAGATCGCCTTCGAGGCCTTTACGCAATGGTGCTACCAGTGGCGTCAGTTTGAGCGCGAGGGGCACGTGTGTTACCAGCAAGAGGATAAACACGAGAAACTGCTGGAACTCCTTCAATAGGCTGGGTGAAGCTTTGGTGATCAACATTGTGAGGATAAATGGGATCCTTAACCGGCTCTGGGTAAATAGCTTCAACTGACAGATCAACCTCTGGCAAGAATATGAGATGATTGCGCACAGACGGCTGATAATTGAAAGCGGAGTGACGCTTGATAAGACGCATGACCCATGGAGCATAGAATTTCAACCCAAAAATGTCAGAGCCGGATGCAACCAACTGACTGATGAAGAAGTCTTGAGCATTGAAGCTGATGCCATTGAAGATATAGAAACCCAAAGTCTTCATTGCTCCTTCAAGCTTCGCTGTAAATGAATGTCCTTTGATAGGCCATATAGTCTTCCTGATGATATGGTAAATGGTGCGAGGCAGATACTCTAGGTCTTCAACAAAGAACTCAGATGGGTATTCAGCGTCGTGAGGCAGAGGCTTCATCTTGCTCAGCATTTGACTCATGTTGGGTTCTGACTTCCGAAAGATGCTTTTCAAGGCATTTTGGTGTTGTTGACAACCTGGTTCATAGTATTCACCAGGAGTGGGCAGGCCTGTGAGTTCAATGATATCAAGAGCTTTAGCTTCATGATGGACATTGCCTGTCATCCACTCTGTTGGGGAACGTAGTAATTTCAAAAAAAATCCTACGCACACGCAAGATCATGGTGATGCATAGCAACGAGAGGGGAGAGTGTTGTCCACGTACCTTCGTAGACCGAAAGCGGAAGTGTTAGCACAACGCGGTTGATGTAGTCGAACGTCTTCACGATCCGACTGATCCAAGTACTGAACACATGGCACCTCCGAGTTCAGCACACGTTCAGCTCGATGACGTCCCGCAAACTCCGATCCAGCAGAGCTTCACCGGAGAGTTCCGTTAGCACGACGGCGTGGTGACAGTGATGATGTTGCTACCGACACAGGGCTTCGCCTAAGCACTGCTACGATATGACCGAGATGGAATATGGTGGAGGGGGGCACCGCACATGGCTGGGAGAGATCAACTGATCAACTTGTGTGTCTAGAGGTTCCCCCCTGCCCCTGTATATAAAGGAGCAAGGGGGGAGGCCGGCCGGCCCTCTATGGGCGCGCCAGGAGGAGGAGTCCTCCTCCTAGTAGGAGTAGGACTAGGAAAGGAAGGAGAAGAAGGAGAAGGAAGGAGAAGGAGGAAAAAGAGGAAAGGGGGGCCGGCCCCCTAGTCCAATTCGGTTTGGGCTAGGGGGGCCGCGCGCCCTGCCTCCTCTCTTCCACCACTTGGCCCATGAGGCCCATTACTTCTTCCTCGTATTCCCGTAACTCCCCGGTACCCCCGAAACTACCCGAATCACTCGGAACCTTTCCAATGTCCGAATATAGTCGTCCAATATATCGATCTTTACATCTCGACCATTTCGAGACTCCTCGTCATGTCCCCGATCTCATACGGGACTCCGAACTACCTTCGGTACATCAAATCACATAAACTCATAATACAATCGTCACCGAAACTTTAAGCGTGCGGACCCTACGGGTTCGAGAACTATGTAGACATGACCGGGACATGTCTCCGGTCAATAACCAATAGCGGAACCTGGATGCTCATATTGGCTCCCACATATTCTACGAAGATCTTTATCGGTCAGACTGCATAACAACATACGTTGTTCCCTTTGTCATCGGTATGTTACTTGCCCGAGATTCGATCGTCGGTATCTCAATACGTAGTTCAATCTCGTTACCGGCAAGTCTCTTTACTCGTTCCGTAATGCATCATCCCGCAACTAACTTATTAGTTGCAATGCTTGCAAGGCTTAAGTGATGTGCATTACCGAGAGGGCCCAGAGATACCTCTCTGACAATCGGAGTGACAAATCCTAATCTCGAAATACGCCAACCCAACAAGTACCTTCGGAGACACCTGTAGAGCACCTTTATAATCACCCAGTTATGTTGTGACGTTTGGTAGCACACAAAGTGTTCCTCCGGTAAACGGGAGTTGTATAATCTCATAGTCATAGGAACATGTATAAGTTATGAAGAAAGCAATAGTAACAAACTAAACGATCAAGTGCTAAGCTAATGGAATGGGTCAAGTCAATCACATCATTCTCCTAATGATGTGATCCCTTTAATCAAATGACAACTCATGTCTATGGCTAGGAAACATAACCATCTTCGATTAACGAGCTAGTCAAGTAGAGGCATACTAGTGACACTCTGTTTGTCTATGTATTCACACATGTATTATGTTTCCGGTTAATACAATTCTAGCACGAATAATAAACATTTATCATTATATAAGGAAATAAATAATAACTTTATTATTGCCTCTAGGACATATTTCCTTCAGTCTCCCACTTGCACTAGAGTCAATAATCTAGATTACACAGTAATGATTCTAACACCCATGGAGCCTTGGTGTTGATCATGTTTTGCTCGTGGAAGAGGCTTAGTCAGCGGGTCTGCAACATTCAGATCCGTATGTATCTTGCAAATTTCTATGTCTCCCACTTGGACTAAATCCCGAATGGAATTGAAGCGTCTCTTGATGTGCTTGGTTCTCTTATGAAATCTGGATTCCTTCGCCAAGGCAATTGCACTAGTATTGTCACAAAAGATTTTCATTGGACCCGATGCACTAGGTATGACACCTAGATTGGATATGAACTCCTTCATCCAGACTCCTTCATTTGCTGCTTCCGAAGCAGCTATGTGCTCCGCTTCACATGTAGATCCCGCCACGACGCTTTGTTTAGAACTGCACCAACTGACAGCTCCACCGTTCAATATAAACACGTATCCGGTTTGCGATTTAGAATCGTCCGGATCAGTGTCAAAGCTTGCATCAACGTAACCATTTACGATGAGCTCTTTGTCACCTCCATATATGAGAAACATATCCTTAGTAATTTTCAGGTACTTCAGGATGTTCTTGACCGCTGTCCAGTGATCCACTCCAGGATTACTTTGGTACCTCCCTGCTAGACTTATAGCAGGGCACACATCAGGTCTGGTACACAACATTGCATACGTGATAGAGCCTATGGCTGAAGCATAGGGAACATCTTTTATTTTCTCTCTATCTTCTGCGGTGGTCAGGCATTGATTCTTACTCAACTTCACACCTTGTAACACAGGCAAGAACCCTTTCTTTGCCTGATTCATTTTGAACTTCTTCAAAACTTTGTCAAGGTATGTGCTTTGTGAAAGTCCAATTAAGCGTCTTGATCTATCTCTATAGATCTTAATGCCCAATATGTAAGCAGCTTCACCGAGGTCTTTCATTGAAAAACTCTTATTCAAATATCCCTTTATGCTATCAAGAAATTCTATATCATTTCCAATCAATAATATGTCATCCACATATAATATCAGAAATGCTACAGAGCTCCCACTCACTTTCTTGTAAATACAGGCTTCTCCAAAACTCTGTACAAAACCAAATGCTTTGATCACACTATCAAAGCGTTTATTCCAACTCCGAGAGGCTTGCACCAATCCATAAATGGATCGCTGGAGCTTGCACACTTTTTAGCTCCCTTTGGATCGACAAAACCTTCTGGCTGCATCATATACAACTCTTCTTCCAGAAATCCATTCAGGAATGCAGTTTTAACATCGATTTGCCAAATTTCATAATCATAAAATGCGGCAATTGCTAACATGATTCAGACAGACTTAAGCATCGCTACGGGTGAGAAGGTCTCATCGTAGTCAATCCCTTGAACTTGTCGAAAACCTTTTGCAACAAGTCGAGCTTTGTAGACAGTAACATTACCGTCAGCGTCAGTCTTCTTCTTGAAGATCCATTTATTCTCAATTGCTTGCCGATCAACGGGCAAGTCAACCAAAGTCCACACTTTGTTCTCATACATGGATCCCATCTCAGATTTCATGGCTTCTAGCCATTTTGCGGAATCTGGGCTCACCATCGCTTCTTCATAGTTCGTAGGTTCATCATGATCTAGTAGCATGACCTCCAGAACAGGATTACCGTACCACTCTGGTGCGGATCTTATTCTGGTTGATCTACGAGGTTCGGTAGTAACTTGATCTGAAGTTTCATGATCATTATCATTAGCTTCCTCACTAATTGGTGTAGGTGTCACAGAAACCGGTTTCTGTGATGTACTACTTTCCAATAAGGGAGCAGGTACAGTTACCTCATCAAGTTCTACTTTCCTCCCACTCACTTCTTTCGAGAGAAACTCCTTCTCTAGAAAGGAGCCATTCTTAGCAACGAAAGTCTTGCCTTCGGATCTGTGATATAAGGTGTACCCAACAGTTTCCTTTGGGTATCCTATGAAGACACATTTCTGGGTCCGAGCTTATCAGGTTGAAGCTTTTTCACATAAGCATCGCAGCCCCAAACTTTCAGAAACGACAACTTTGGTTTCTTGCCAAACCACAGTTAATAAGGCGTCGTCTCAACGGATTTCGATGGTGCCCTATTTAACGTGAATGCAGCCGTCTCTAAAGCATAACCCCAAAATGATAGCGGTAAATCTGTAAGAGACATCATAGATCACACCATATCTAGTAAAGTACGATTATGATGTTCGGACACACCATTACGCTGTGGTGTTCCGGGTGGCGTGAGTTGCGAAATTATTCCGCATTGTTTCAAATGTAGACCAAACTCGTAACTCAAATATTCTCCTCCATGATCAGATCATAGAAACTTTATTTTCTTGTTACGATGATTTTCAACTTCACTCTGAAATTCTTTGAACTTTTCAAATGTTTCAGACTTATGTTTCATCAAGTAGATATACCCATATCTGCTTAAATCATCTGTGAAGGTGAGAAAATAACGATATCCGCCACGAGCCTCAATATTCATCGGACCACATACATCTATATGTATGATTTCCAACAAATCCGTTGCTCTCTCCATAGTACCGGAGAACGACGTTTTGGTCATCTTGCCCATGAGGCACGGTTCGCAAGTACCAAGTGATTCCAAAAGTCCATCAGTTTGGAGTTTCTTCATGCGCTTTACACCGATATGACCTAAACGGCAGTGCCACAAATAAGTTGCACTATCATTATCAACTCTGCATCTTTTGGTTTCAACATTATGAATAAGTGTATCACTACTATCGAGATACATCAAAAATAGACAACTCTTCAAGGGTGCATGACCATAAAAGATATTACTCATATAAATAGAACAACCATTATTCTCCGATTTAAATGAATAACCATCTCGCATCAAACAAGATCCACATATAATGTTCATGCTCGACGCTGGCACCAAATAACAATTATTTAGGTCTAAAATTAACCCCGAAGGTAGATGTAGAGGTAGCGTGCCGACCGCGATCACATCGACTTTGGAACCATTTCCCACGCGCATCGTCACCTCGTCCTTTGCTAGTGTTCGCTTAATCCGTAGTCCCTGTTTCGAGTTGCAAATGTTAGCAACAGAACCAGTATCAAATACCCAGGTGCTACTGCGAGCTCTAGTAAGGTACACATCAATAACATGTATATCACACATACCTTTGTTCACCTTGCCATCCTTCTTATCCGCCAAATACTTGGGGGCAGTTCCGCTTCCAGTGTCCAATCTGCTTGCAGTAGAAGCACTCAGTTTCAGGCTTAGGTCCAGATTTGGGTTTCTTCTCCTGAGCAGTAACTTGCTTACTGTTCTTCTTGAAGTTCCCCTTCTTCTTCCCTTTGCCCTTTTTCTTGAAACTGGCGGTCTTGTTGACCATCAACACTTGATGCTCCTTCTTGATTTCTACCTCCGCAGCCTTTAGCATTGAGAAGAGCTCGGGAATTGTCTTATCCATCCCTTGCATGTTATAGTTCATCATGAAGCTCTTGTAGCTTGGTGGCAGTGATTGAAGAACTCTGTCAATGACACTATCAACAGGAAGATTAACTCCCAGTTGAGTCAAGTGATTATGATTCCCAGACATTTTGAGTATATGTTCACTGATAGAACTATTCTCCTCTATCTTGCAGCTATAGAATTTATTGGAGACTTCATATCTCTCAATCCGGGCATTTGCTTGAAATATTAACTTCAACTCCTGGAACATCTCATATGCTCCATGACGTTCAAAACATCGTTGAAGTCCCAATTCTAAGCCGTAAAGCATGGCACACTGAACTATCGAGTAGTCATCAGCTTTGATCTGCCAGACGTTCATAACATCTGGTGTTGCTCCAGCAGCAGGCCTGGCACCTAGTGGTGCTTCCAGGACGTAATTCTTCTATGCAGCAATGAGGATAATCCTCAAGTTATGGACCCAGTCCGTGTAATTGCTACCATCATCTTTCAACTTTGCTTTCTCAAGGAACACATTAAAATTCAACGGAACAACAGCACGGGCCATCTATCTACAATCAAACATAGACAAGCAAGATACTATCAGGTACTAAGTTCATGATAAATTTAAGTTCAATTAATCATATTACTTAAGAACTCCCACTTAGAAAGACATCCCTCTAATCTTCTAAGTGATCACGTGATCCAAATCAACTAAACCATAACCGATCATCACGTGAAATGGAGTAGCTTTCAATGGTGAACATCAATATGTTGATCATATCTAATATATGATTCACGCTCGACCTTTCGGTCTCAGTGTTCCGAGGCCATATCTGCATATGCTAGGCTCGTCAAGTTTAACCTGAGTATTCCGCATGTGCAAAACTGGCTTGCACCCGTTGTAGATGGACGTAGAGCTTGTCACACCCGATCATCACGTGGTGTCTGGGCACAACGAACTTTGGCAACGGTGCATACTCAGGGAGAACACTTTTATCTTGAAATTTAGTGAGAGATCATCTTATAATGCTACCGTCAATCAAAGCAAGATAAGATGCATAAAAGATAAACATCACATGCAATCAATATAAGTGATATGATATGGCCATCATCATCTTGTGCTTGTGATCTCCATCTCCGAAGCACCGTCATGATCACCATCGTCACCGGCGTGACACCTTGATCACCATCGTAGCATCGTTGTCGTCTCGCCAATCTTATGCTTCCACGGCTATCGCTACCACTTAGTGATAAAGTAAAGCATTACAGCACAATTGCATTGCATACAATAAAGCGACAACCATATGGCTCCTGCCAGTTGCCGATAACTCGGTTACAAAATATGATCATCTCATACAATAAATTTTAGCATCATGTCTTGACCATATCACATCACAACATGCCCTGCAAAAACAAGTTAGACGTCCTCTACTTTGTTGTTGCAAGCTTTACGTGGCTGCTACGGGCTTAGCAAGAACCGTTCTTACCTACGCATCAAAACCACAACGATAGTTTGTCAAGTTGGTGCTGTTTTAACCTTCGCAAGGACCGGGCGTAGCCACACTTGGTTCAACTAAAGTTGGAGAAACTGACACCTGCCAGCCACCTGTGTGCAAAGCACGTCGGTAGAACCAGTCTCGCGTAAGCGTATGCGTAATGTCGGTCCGGGCTGCTTCATCCAACAATACCGCCGAACCAAAGTATGACATGCTGGTAAGCAGTATGACTTATATCGCCCACAACTCACTTGTGTTCTACTCGTGCACAACATCAACGCATAAAACCTAGGCTCGGATGCCACTGTTGGGGAACGTAGTAACTTCAAAAAAATTCCTACGCACACGCAAGATCATGGTGATGCATAGCAATGAGAGGGGAGAGTGTTGTCCACGTACCCTCGTAGACCGAAAGCGGAAGCGTTAGCACAACACGGTTGATGTAGTCGAACGTCTTCATGATCCGACCGATCCAAGTAACGAACGCACGGCACCTCCGAGTTCAGCACACATTCAGCTCGATGACGTCCTGCGAACTCCGATCCAGCAGAGCTTCACGGGAGAGTTCCGTCAGCACGATGGCGTGGTGACAGTGATGATGTTGCTACCGATGCAGGGCTTCGCCTAAGCACCGCTACGATATGACCGAGGTGGAATATGGTGGAGGGGGGCACCGCACACGGCTGGGAGAGATCAACTGATCAACTTGTGTGTCTAGAGGTGCCGCCCTGCCCCTGTATATAAAGGAGCAAGGGGGAGGCCGGCCGGCCCTCTATGGGCGCGCCAAGAGGAGGAGTCCTCCTAGTAGGAGTAGGACTCCCCTTTCCTACTCCTACTAGGAGGAGAAAAGGAAGGAGGAGAAGGAGAAGGAAGGAGAAGGAGGAAAAAGAGGAAAGGGGGGCCGGCCCCTAGTCCAATTCGGTTTGGGCTAGGGGGGCCGCGCGCCCTGCCTCCTCTCTTCCACCACTTGGCCCATGAGGCCCATTACTTCTTCCTCGTATTCCCGTAACTCCCCGGTACCCCCGAAAATACCCGAATCACTCGGAACCTTTCCGATGTCCGAATATAGTCGTCCAATATATCGATCTTTACGTCTCGACCATTTCGAGACTCCTCGTCATGTCCCCGATCTCATCCGGAACTCCGAACTACCTTCGGTACATCAAATCACATAAACTCATAATACAATCGTCACCAAAACTTTAAGCGTGCGGACCCTACGGGTTCGAGAACTATGTAGACATGACCGAGACATGTCTCCGGTCAATAACCAATAGCGGAACCTGGATGCTCATATTGGCTCCCACATATTCTACGAAGATCTTTATCGGTCAGACCGCATAACAACATACGTTGTTCCCTTTGTCATCGGTATGTTACTTGCCCGAGATTCGATCATCGGTATCTCAATACGTAGTTCAATCTCGTTACCGGCAAGTCTCTTTACTCGTTCCGTAATGCATCATCCCGCAACAACTTATTAGTTGCAATGCTTGCAAGGCTTAAGTGATGTGCATTATCGAGAGGGCTCAGAGATACCTCTCCGACAATTGGAGTGACAAATCCTAATCTCGAAATACGCCAACCCAACAAGTACCTTCAGAGACACCTGTAGAGCACCTTTATAATCACCCAGTTACGTTATGACGTTTGGTAGCACACAAAGTGTTCCTCCGGTAAACGGGAGTTGCATAATCTCATAGTCATAGGAACATGTATAAGTTATGAAGAAAGCAATAGCAACAAACTAAACGATCAAGTGCTAAGCTAATGGAATGGGTCAAGTCAATCACATCATTCTCCTAATGATGTGATCCCGTTAATCAAATGAAAACTCATGTCTATGGCTAGGAAACGTAACCATTTTTGATTAACGAGCTAGTCAAGTAGAGGCATACTAGTGACACTCTGTTTGTCTATGTATTCACACATGTATTATGTTTCCGGTTAATACAATTCTAGCATGAATAATAAACATTTATCATGATATATGGAAATAAATAATAACTTTATTATTGCCTCTAGGGCATATTTCCTTCACACTCAAGGACCCAAGTCTTTGGATCCCTGTTGTAGCCTCGAATGTGAAGAGTTGCATAGAACTGTAGCAGAAGCTCTTCATTCCAGTGTTCCTTATCTATGACAAACTATAACAGTCTAGCATCTCTGAAGCAATCCAACGCTTCTTCAAGGCAGGGCAGGCCAGCTATAGCTTCAGAGTCGAGGCACATATGTGGAAATATGCGCTCTTGATTGTATAGGACGCAAGAATAGTAGCTGCGCTGCTGATAGCTCCAGAACCAATCTGATGAAATGCGAGGTCTGGTATAAGGGTTCTTGGAGCTGTTGAAGAAGGTGTTATGTGCCACGAAGCCATTCACATTGAAGACCCCAGGTGAAGTGGCAGTGCCTGGGAATCGTGGAAGTCTTGGCTTGGGCTTTTAGACTTGAGGTCTGTGCTCGACATGATACTCAAATTGTGGACCCGCAGTAGCTGGAGGAACCAGAACGGGCCAGCGGAACATAACAGGCTGACCACGATCAAATGCCAGCTCAATTGTATGAGGTCTTGGAGGGGGAACAGGAGCATTGGCATTGTCTTCATAGGCTTCAGGGCCACATTGGTTTTAGGTGCTTGGACCTCAGGTGCTTCCGCATTGACTTCGGGTGCTGCAGTGGCTTCAGATGCTTGGACTTCTGGCACCGCAGTAGCTTCAGGCACTGTATTAGCTTCAGCCATGACGACGTCATTGGCTTTAGCGGTGATGTTGGTGGCTGCCTCAGGGTTGTTAACCTCCACTTCAGGAGCTGGAGGGTCGGACACGTTCTCCTCGAGAACAACATCTTGGTGGGACGGGGGTGGAGCAACTCTTTCAACTCTTGGTGCTTCTTCTTCATCGGCTGATGCAGCCGGAATATCTTCAGCCATTTTGGCTTCGGACTCAGACACGTGCATAGTGGGAGTGACTTGGGGCCTTGGTCCTTTGCGAAGCCTGCGTAATGCTGGCGACGCTTGTGGAGATGGAGTGCGCTGGGCCTCAAAGTCATCGTCATCTTGCACTGGTGGGGTAGCTTGCGGTTGGGAGAGCTTGGGGTGTCTTATCGTTGTGGGTGATCAGCCCACGATGCATCCTGAGTGGTTGGCGTCAGAGGACGACCAATACTGATGAGTTCGTTGTGGGTGAGCACAGGCGATGATACCAATTGGTGCTCGATCTGAGGAAGGACTTCATCATCTTCAACATTGTCGTGAGGACCAATGTCTTCAGCCGCGGTGGGGTCAACAGCTGGATTATCTTCAGCTTCAGGAGCCTCTAGAGAAGCAGGCTCATGAATTACCACTTGGTGTTCTTGATTTTTAGACGCATGACGAGCCACTGAGATTGGCTCGACCTCAAGGGGCTCTGTGGGAGCAGCCCGATCTCTCTTCTTGGTTTTGCGTTTCTTAGTTGGAGGAGCATCATCAGTGGTGCCCTTGGTTTTGCGCTTTCTGGCTTCAGCTTCAGGAGCCCTTGTTTTCTTCAGTTCTGAAGCCACTGTGGGGACCTTAGGCTTCGAACCTATCATACTGGCTGGGAAGACAATTGGATGTACTTCCTGCCTTGGTGCTTTGGGTTCTGCTACAGCTGGCTTCTTCTTCTTCTTGGCTGCCATTTTGGGGTCGATTCCTGGTCGCCCCAAGGCCTTGCGCTTTTCAGCCTCATTGTATCCTTGGACACATTTAGCAGCAAGATCCTTCATGCACTCATGCACACCTTTGACTTCTTCGCGTTTGGTTCGGAATGCTTCCTTAAGCTCATGCATCATGGTCTGGAAGTTCTAAATGTCTTCAACATTGAGCTTGGCCATGTGCTTCTTGAACTGAGCCTTTTCATAATCTATCTTATGCTTCAGTTCAACAATCTTCTGAGCTAGAGCCAGCTCAGCAGCAATGGCTCCGTGGAAGGCGACGCTGAGGCCAATGGGAAGCTGAAGATCATCAAAGCTGACATTTGGACTGTCAAACCACTCATCAATGAATGTGTTGATGATTTCAACATCAAAGAGAGGGAGTTCATTGAAGATTTCTGCCTCTTGCTTGCTCTTGATCAACTGCTCAAGAGCATCATCGCCAAGATCGTCGTCGCTGGACAGATCAATGGCGTCATTGTGCAGAATAGCAGTAGCGGTCGGTGCTTGGCTAGTGGGTTGCAAGGGCATCTTCACTTTGGAGGGCTTGGAGATGCATGACAAATCTCCAGACTTCACACTGAGTTCGGGAGGTGCAGTGGCCAGAGACTTCGCCCGTGAGACCTTTGGTGCAGGGGCAGGCTTTGAAGCTTTAGGCTTTTCAGCTTCTTTGGCTTCGGTGGTGCAGGCGCTTCATCAGATTCAGCATCGTCTGCGGGTTGATCCATGACTGCCCCTTGAACCATAATATGAGTGATGAGACCTTCCAGGTTGTAGAAGGGCCCAACAAGATTGGGTTCAGCTTCACGTGAGCCATCCGCACGAGGAGTAGAGGGACCTGGGTTGAAGTCTAAGTCTCGTGACTTCTTGTTTTCTTTGGCCGAGTTCTTGGAAAACTGAAGGTTGCGCTTGAACAGATTGTCATCACGACACCATAGCAGTGACGATGGGTCCGCATCTGCAGGCTGTGGTCCATGGACCATACAAGGATAGAAGCCTTGTTCAATGGCTTCAGCTCTGGACCTGGGTTGAAGATTTTTGTATAGGATGTCTCCCCACGGTCGCTTGATGGCATTCTTCTCAGCATACTCCTGGGTCACGAACCTGTACTTGAACCACTGTTCTGCCCAATATCTTTGAATCCATTGGATTCGAGTTTTTCGCTGATTGTAGTCCTCCTCCGGATCTGTCTTGTACAACTCATAGAGGTCAGGAGGCAAATCTCTTGAGGTGATGCCACGACGCTGTCTGCCACCCTTCCTTGCAGATTTTTCTGGTGCCATGAAGTTTAAACTGAAAGGCTTCCACACTGTCAAAGTCTTCCGTCTACTGGTCAGACAGGAACTGGCTTCAGGAGAATTTATATGATGCTGTAAGAATTCTGCAAATGAATGCAGACTATGAGAACCAAGGGATTCTCCCACGGACATGTACCTGTGACAACATTAAGGTGCGAGGGAAGGGGAAGAGGTCATATGCATTCTCAGAAGATTTTGAAGATAAACCAGTTTAGAAGACATTGACCTCATAGTGCGAAGACATTCACTCATAGATAGAGAGTTGGTTCCAGATTTGTACGAATGCACGAATAAGTACAAGTGAGGAATCTAACTACTTTGTGAAGCATAAGTGAACATACTAGGCATATTATGAGGTGCAGTATGAAATAGATTCAACTTGTGTGAATAGAAACTGCTTGTGGTAGAAAATGATGAATCTATAGGATCAAAGGGGCCGTAAAAGGAGGTTTTATTTACCACACGAAGAACTGCTAGACGGAGTGGAAGAGGAGGCCGAGCAGTTCAAATCTTCCGTGCCCTAACTTGGCGACGGAGGACACCTATGGCGACGGCGGAGAAGACGATGTCCGCGGTCAGCGTGAAGACGACGTCGGTGAGGTTGCATCAGCGAAGCACTTCGTCGCCGGCGTCATCGAGGGCTAGCGGTGGTGCTAGGGTTTGTGCGAGAGTGGAAGAAAGGATAATGACTGTGGTGAGGTGCGTATATATAGGGACAGGGACGGCACAGTGTTATTACACAGGTGCCCCTGGCGGTTCACATCTGAAGGACACGTGGCTACCATGCAACACATCGGAGGTTGTTCCATGTTCCCACGCACGCCTGGATTGTCGGGTGGTCGTTCCCACTTCTTCGGATTTCAGGTGAAAGGATTTAGCATTGAAAATGGATTAATGTTTGTCTCTGTGTCTTCTGCTGACAAGGATGCAGAGAAGACATTTTGACAGTGTCAATAGAATGCATATGATTTGGATAGATAGACTTAGGAAAGAAGCATAGAGGGGTTAGGGTCCGATCACATTCACTTAGTTCAAAAGATCCAGTAAGAAGCCATAGCTATAAGTGAATGCTGTAGAGGACGGAAACCAACTCAGTATGTTGAAGATAAACATAAGGACAATTTAACATTGAAGACAAACAAAATGCAAAGACTTTGCAAATGTAACGCCATGAGAAAAACACTTCAAAGGGAAAAATTTTGGTGGTGGCGTTACCCACCGTATAGGAAATATTAGACCCAGACACGGCGCACAATTATCGTGGCGCTCCAAAGTCAAATTCCACGTTAATATATTCACACTCAAAATGTAAGTCTTCATTGATTGAAGATATACTTTACTTCGTGTGTTGCACATCTAAGTCATCAACATGCTTAAGTGTTAGGATGTGTGCCTGATCACAGGACATTTGAGGATTCCAAGATATTTAGCTCACACCATAACTTGCAAAACCTCTTCTCATCCAAGGGCTTGGTGAAGATATCTGCCAATTGCTCTTCAGTGTTGACGTGTATGATATCAATATCTTCCTTCATAACATGATCTCTGAGAAAGTGATGACGAATTTCAATGTGCTTCGTCTTCGAGTGCTGAATTGGGTTGTTGGCAATCTTGATGGCGCTTTCGTTGTCGCAGTAAAGTGGCACTTGCTTCAGATGAATGCCATAGTCCTTGAGAGTTTGCTTCATCCACAGAAGCTGAGCGCAGCAAGATCCAGCAGCAATGTATTCAGATTCAGCAGTGGAGAGGGATACACAGTTCTGCTTCTTTGAAGACCAACATACAAGTGATCGTCCCAGAAAATGACATCTGCCTGATGTAGACTTGTGATCCACCTTGTCACCAGCATAATCAGCATACGAGAATCCAACTAGATCAAACTCTGAGCCATTTGGATACCATAATCCTAGTGTTGGGGTGTGAGCCAAATATCTAAGAATTCGCTTCACAGCTAAGTGATGCGATTCCTTTGGTGCCGCTTGGAACCGGGCACACATGCAAACACTAAGCATGATATCTAGCCTAGATGCACATAAATAAAGTAAAGAACCAATCATGGAGCGGTATACCTTTTGATCGAACTCTTTGCCATTGTTGTCGGGCACACATGCAAACACTAAGCACACTATGACTTCACTAGAGCCAACGGTAAGTAAAGGAATGGGAAGGATGAAACCAGTGAATCATTGAAGACAATGATTTGTTGGACTAGTTCCAGTTGCTGTGACAACTGTATGTCTGGTTAGGGAGGCTGAGATTCAACTCAGAAGACCGTGTCTTCACCTTATTCCCTTTGAGCTAAGGACACCCAGTCCTCGCCCAATCACTCTGGTAAGTCTTCAAGGTAGACTTACAAACCTTCACAGACTTTGTTCACCGGCGATCCACAATGACTCTTGGATTCTCAGAACGCGATGCCTAACCGGCTGGGGGATTCACAGTCCTCAAGTGTAATAAGTCTTCAGATCACACATACAGGAAGACTTAAGTGATGCCTAACACTCTTTGGATCTGGGTGTTTAGGGCTTTATCCTCGCAAGGAATTCTCTCTCAAAGGCTTCGAGGTGGGTTGCTCTCAAACGACAAAAGCCGTACACTAACTCTGAGCAGCCAACCGTTTATGGTTATAGGGGGTGGGCTATTTATAGCCACTAGGCAACCCGACTTGATTTGTCCGAAATGACCGTGGGTCACTAAGGAACTGACACGTGTTCTAACGGTCAGATTTCAAACACACATGACAACTTTACTTGGGCTACAAGCAAAGCTGACTTATCCAGCTCTGGATAAGATTTGCTCTCATTGTCTTCGCTCGAAGACATAGGATTTTTGGTTAAGCATCACTTCAGTCATTCTGACTGGTTCACTTGGACCCCACTTAATAGTACGGTGGTTCCTATGACTCAACAAAGAAGAAAAAGAACGACGAAACAACTAAGTCTTCGCGCTCCATAGTCTTCACTCAATGTCTTCTCTTGTCATAGTCTTCAATGTGACTGTCTTCACATACCACCTTTGACTTCAATGTCTTCATACATTTTTAGGGGTCATCTCTGGTAGGAAAACCGAATCAATGAGGGACTTCTACCTGTGTTATCCTGCAATTCTCACAAACACATTAGTCCCTCAACCAGGTTTGTCGTCAATACTCCAAAACCAACTAGGGGTGACACTAGATGCACTTACATACTCGAGGTTTTTGATGAAGAATTCCTTGGGATATTCGGCATCTTGGGGCAGTGGCTTCATCATACTGAGCATCTCGCTCATATTGGGTTCAGGCCTCTAGAAGATGCTCTGTAGTTCATCGCGATGACGCTGACAATCAGGCTCATAGAATTCGACTAGAGTGGGCAGGGAAGTAATCTCAATGATGTCCTGAGCTTTGGCTTCATGATGAACATCTCCCAACATCCACTCAAGGACCCATGTCTTTGGATCCCTGTTGTAGCCACGAATGTGAAGAGTGGCATAGAACTGCAGCAGAAGCTCTTCATTCCAGTGCTCCTTGTCAGTAACGAATGGGAGAAGACCAACCTCCCTGAAATAGTCAAGGGCTTCTTCAAGACATGGCAGCCCAACAATGGCTTCACAATCAAGGCGCATGTGGGGAAAGATTCGCCCCTGATTGTACATAATGCATGAGTAGTAGCTGCGCTACTGATAGCTCTAGAATCGATCAGATGAGATCTTTGGCTTCGAGTAGGGATTCTTGGAGCTATCGAAGAAGGTATTGTGTGCCTTGAAGCTGTTCATGTTGAACGATCCTGGGGACGTGGCAGCACTTGGAAGCCTTGGCAGCCTGGGCTTTGGCTTTTGAACTTGTGGTCTTTGCTCCACATGATAGTCATATTGAGGCCCGGGAGCAGTGGGAGGCACCATAACGGGCCATCATACTGTGACAAGTTCACCACGATTATAGGCCTGTTCAATGGTGTGAGGCCTTGGAGGGGGAACTGGGGCTTCAGTATCCATAGTGGCTTCAGGCGCCATATTGTCTTCGGGTGCCACATTAGCTTCAGGCGCCACATTGTCTTCAGCCATGATAGTGCCATTGGCTTCAGCATCATTATTTGCGTCTGCCTCAGTGGTTTCAACCTCCGCTTGTTCTAGAACAGGAGGGTCGGGCACAGACTCATTCTCCCCGAGAATGACTGGTTCAGTAGGAGGGGGTGTAGCAACTCTTTCTTCTTCTCTTGGTTCTTCTTTTTCTTCATCGGCTGATGCAGCTGGAATGTCTTCAGCAGCTTTAGCTTCAGACTCATAGACATTCACAATTGGGGTGGCTTCAAGAAACACTTGACGTGCTACTGATCTTTGTTGCACTTCCCCTTCTGGAATGCTCGACATGGTGACCTGGGGCTTTTGCGAAGCCTGCGGAAAGCGGGAGACGCCTGTGGTGATGGAGAGGTTTGTACCATGTAGTTATCATCGTCAAGCACCAAAGTGGTGACTTGAGGTGTTGGAGTTCTGGGTGTGTCTTCATGAATGGGGGTGTCTTGTTGAGGGCGATCGGCCCACAAATCATCCTAAGTGATTGGCGTCAGGGGACGACCAATACTGATGAGTTCGATGTTCGTAAGAACAGGCGATGATACCACTTGATGCTCGAGTTGAGGAAGGACTTCATCATCTTCAACATTGTCTTCACGATCAATGTCTTCAGCTGTGGTGGGGTCAACAGCTGGAACTTCTTCATTTTCAAGAGCCTCTGTGAAAGCAGGCTCGTGAATCACTAGGTGACGCTCTTGGTTGGTGGAGGTTGGTCGAGCAACAGAGATGGGCTCAACCACAAGGGGCTTAGAGGCTGCAGCATGCTCTTTCTTTGAATACAAAGTCTTCAGCTTCTTCTTGGATGGGGCTTCATCAAAGGTGTTCGTGTGCTTGCGCTTCCTAGCATCAGCTTCACCTGCCTTGGTCTTCTTCAGTTCTGAAAGTGCTAGTTATCGACTATAGGGGGGTGAATAGGCGATTTTTATGAAAGTCTTCAAAACACGGGGGCTTTGAAGACAAACAGTAGAAATGAACCTATTGATATGCAGTGGAAGGTATACTACACTAGACAAGCCATAGTCAAGTAAGCAATGAAGTGAAAGCACAAAGATTATCAGCAGCTAGGTGTTGGGGAACGCAGTAATTTCGAAAATTTTCCTACGCACACGCAAGATCATGGTGATGCACAGCAACGAGAGGGGAGAGTGTTGTCTACGTACCAACGCAGACCGACTGCGGAAGCGATCACACAACATAGAGGAAGTAGTCGTACGTCTTCTTCCCGATCCGACCGATCCAAGCACCGTTACTCCGGCACCTCCGAGTTCTTGGCACACGTTCAGCTCAATGACGATCCTCGGGCTCCGATCCAGCAAAGCGTCGAGGAAGAGTTCCGTCAGCACGACGGCGTGGTGACGATCTTGATGTACTACCGACGCAGGGCTTCGCCTAAGCACTACAACGGTATGATCGAGGTGGAATTTGGTGGCAGGGGGCACCGCACACGGCTAAGGAACGATCTCAAGGATCAACTTGTGTGTCTTGGGGTGTCCCCTGCCCCCGTATATAAAGGTTGGAGGGAGGGGGGCTGGCCGGCCAGAGAGAGGGAGGCACAGGAGGAGTCCTACTCCTACCGGGAGTAGGACTCCCCCTCCAATCCTAGTCCAATAAGGAATCCTTAAAGGGGGGAGAGAGAGAGGTGGTCGGCCCCTCTCCTAGTCCTAATAGGACTAGGGAGAGGGGGGAGGTGCAGCCCTATGTGGGCTGCCCTCTCACCTTTCCACTAAGGCCCATGTTGGCCCATTTGGCTCCCGGGGGGTTCCGGTAACCCTCCCGGTAATCCGGTAAAATCCCGATTTCACCCGGAACACTTCCGGTGTCCAAACATAGGCTTCCAATATATCAATCTTTACGTCTCGACCATTTCGAGACTCCTCGTCATGTCCGTGATCACATCCGGGACTCCGAACAACCTTCGGTACATCAAAATGCATAAACTCATAATAACTGTCATCGTAACGTTAAGCGTGCGGACCCTATGGTTCGAGAACAATGTAGACATGACCGAGACACGTCTCCGGTCAATAACCAATAGCGGGACCTGGATGCCCATATTGGCTCCCACATATTCTACGAAGATCTTTATCGGTCAGACCGCATAACAACATACGTTGTTCCCTTTGTCATCGGTATGTTACTTGCCCGAGATTCGATCGTCGGTATCCAATACCTAGTTCAATCTCGTTACTAGCAAGTCTCTTTACTCGTTCCGTAACACATCATCTCATAACTAACATCTTAGTTATTATGCTTGCAAGGCTTATGTGATGTGTATTACCGAGAGGGCCCAGAGATACCTCTCCGACAATCGGAGTGACAAACCCTAATCTCGAAATACGCCAACCCAACATCTACCATTGGAGACACCTGTAGTACTCCTTTATAATCACCCAGTTATGTTGTGACGTTTGGTAGTACCCAAAGTGTTCCTCCGGTAAACGGGAGTTGCATAATCTCATAGTTATAGGAACATGTATAAGTCATGAAGAAAGCAATAGCAACATACTAAACGATCGGGTGCTAAGCTAATGGAATGGGTCATGTCAATCAGATCATTCAACTAATGATGTGACCTCGTTAATCAAATAACAACTCTTTGTTCATGGTTAGGAAACATAACCATCTTTGATTAACGAGCTAGTCTAGTAGAGGCATACTAGTGACACTCTGTTTGTCTATGTATTCACACATGTATTATGTTTCCGGTTAATACAATTCTAGCATGAATAATAAACATTTATCATGATATAAGGAAATAAATAATAACTTTATTATTGCCTCTAGGGCATATTTCCTTCAGTCTCCCACTTGCACTAGAGTCAATAATCTAGTTTCACATCGCCATGTGATTTAGCAGCAATAGTTCACATCACCATGTGATTAACACCCATAGTTCACATCGTTATGTGACCAACACTCAAAGGGTTTACTAGAGTCAGTAATCTAGTTCACATCTCTATGTGATTAATACCCAAAGAGTACTAAGGTGTGATCATGTTTTGCTTGTGAGATAATTTTAGTCAACGGGTCTGTCACATTCAGATCCGTAAGTATTTTGCAAAATTCTTTGTCTATAATGCTCTGCACGGAGCTACTCTAGCTAATTGCTCCCACGTTCAATATGTATCTAGACCGAGACTAAGAGTCATCTAGATTAGTGTCAAAACTTGCATCGGCGTAACCCTTTACGACGAACCTTTTTATCACGTCCATAATCGAGAAACATATCCTTATTTCACTAAGGATAATTCTGACCGCTGTCCAGTGATCTACTCCTAGATCACTATTGTACTCCCTTGCCAAATCAGTGCAGGGTATACAATAGATCTGGTATACAGCATGACATACTTTATAGAACCTATGGCCAAGGCATAGGGAATGACTTTCATTCTCTTTCTATCTTCTGCCGTGGTCGGGCTTTGAGTCTTACTCAACTTCACACCTTATAATACAGGCAAGAACTCTTTCTTTGACTGCTCCATTTTGAACTACTTCAAAATCTTTGTCAAGGTATGTACTCATTGAAAGAACTTATCAAGCGTCTTGATCTATCTCTATAGATCTTGAAGCTCAATATGTAAGCAGCTTCACCGAAGTCTTTCTTTGAAAAACTCCTTTCAAACACTCCTTTATGCTTTACAGAATAATTCTACATTATTTCCGATCAACAATATGTCATTCACATATACTTATCAGAAATGCTGTAGTGCTCCCACTCACTTTCTTGTAAATACAGGCTTCACCGCAAATCTGTATAAAACTATATGCTTTGATCAACTTATCAAAGCGTATATTCCAACTCCGAGATGCCTGCACCAGTCCACAGATGGATCGCTGGTGCTTGCACATTTTGTTAGCACCTTTTGGATTGACAAAACCTTCTAGTTGCATCACATACAACTCTTCTTTAATAAATCCATTAAGGAATGCAGTTTTGTTTATCCATTTGCCAGATTTCATAAAATGCGGCAATTACTAACATGATTCGGACAGACTTAAGCATAGATACGAGTGAGGAAAACTCATCGTAGTCAACACCTTGAACTTGTCGAAAACTTTTGCGACAATTCTAGCTTTGTAGATAGTAACACTACTATCAGCGTCCGTCTTCCTCTTGAAGATCCATTTATTTTCTATGGCTTGCCGATCATCGGGCAAATCCATCAAAGTCCATACTTTGTTCTCATACATGGATCATATCTCAGATTTCATGGCCTCAAACCAGTTCGCGGAATCTGGGCTCATCATCGCTTCCTCATAGTTCGTAGGTTCATCATGATCTAGTAGCATGACTTCCAGAGAAGGATTACCGTACCACTCTGGCGTGGATCTTACTCTGGTTTACCTACAAGGTTCGGTGGTAACTTGATCTGAAGTTACATGATCATCATCATTAGCTTCCTCACTAATTGGTGTAGGTGTCATAGAAACAGTTTTCTGTGATGTACTACTTTCCAATAAGGGAGCAGGTACAGTTACCTCATCAAGTTCTACTTTCCTCCCACTCACTTCTTTCGAGAGAAACTCCTTCTCCAGAAAGTTTCCGAATTTTAGCAACAAAAGTCTTGCCTTCGGATCTGTGATAGAAGGTGTATCCAATAGTTTCCTTTGGATATCCTATGAAGACGCACTTCTCCGATTTGAGTTTGAGCTTATCAGGATGAAACTTTTTCATATAAGCTTCGCAACCCCAAATTTTAAGAAACGACAGCTTAGGTTTCTTGCCAAACCATAGTTCACACGGTGTCGTCTCAACGGATTTAGATGGTGCCCTATTTAACGTGAATGCAGCTGTCTCTAATGCATAACCCCAAAACGATAGTGGTAGATCGGTAAGATACATCATAGATTGCACTATATCCAATAAAGTACGGTTATGACGTTAGGACACACCATTATGCTGTGGTGTTCCATGTGGCATGATTTTGTGAAACTATTCCACATTGTTTTAATTGAAGACCAAACTCGTAACTCAAATATTTTACCTCTACGATCATATCGTAGAAACTTTTATTTTCTTGTCACTATGATTTTCCACTTCACTCTGAAATTCTTTGAACTTTTCAAATGTTTCAGACTTATGTTTCATGAAGTAGATATACTCATATCTGCTCAAATCATCTGTGAAGATCAGAAAATAATGATACCTGTCGCGAGCCTCAATATTCATCGGACCACATACATCAGTATGTATGATTTCCAACAAATTTGTTGCTCGCTCCATTGTTCCGAAGAACGGAGTTTTAGTCATCTTGCCCAAAAGGCATGGTTCGCAAGCATCAAGTGATTCATAATCAAGTGATTTCGAAAGCCCATCAGCATGGAGTTTCTTCATGCTCTTTATACCAATATGACCTAAACGGCAGTGCCACAAATAAGTTGCACTATCATTATTAACTTTGAATCTTTTTGGTTTCAATATTATAAATATGTGTATCACTATGATCGAGATCCAACGAACTTGTTTCATTGGGTGTATGACCATCGAAGGTTTTATTCATGTAAACAGAACAACAATTATTCTCTGACTTTAATGAATAACCGTATTGCAATAAACATGATCAAATCATATTCACGCTCAACGCAAAAACCAAATAACACTTATTTAAGTTCAACACTAATCCCGAAAGCATAGGGGAGTGTGCGATGATGATCATATCAATCTTGGAACTACTTCCAACACACATCGTCACTTCACCCTTAACTAGTCTCTGTTTATTCTGCAACTCCCGTTTCGAGTTACTAATCTTAGCAACTGAACTAGCATCAAATACTGAGGGGTTGCTATAAACACTAGTATAGTACACATCAAGAACATGTATATCAAATATACTTATGTTCACTTTGCCATCCTACTTATCCGCCAATCACTTGGGGTAGTTCCGCTTCCAGTGACCAGTCCCTTTGCAGTAGAATCACTTAGTCTCAGGCTTAGGATCAGACTTGGGCTTCTTCACTTGAGCAGCAACTTGCTTGCCGTTCTTCTTGAAGTTCCCCTTCTTCCCTTTGCCCTTTTCTTGAAACTAGTGGTCTTGTCAACCATCAACACTTGATGTTTTTCTTGATTTCTACCTTCGTTGATTTCAGCATCACGAAGAGCTTGGGAGTTGTTTCCGTTATCCCTTGCATATTATAGTTCATCACGAAGTTCTACTAACTTAGTGATGATGACTAGAGAATTCTGTCAATCACTATCTTATCTGGAAGATTAACTCCCACTTGATTCAAGCGATTGTAGTACCCAGACAATCTGAGCACATGCTCACTAGTTGAGCGATTCTCCTCCATCTTTTAGCTATAGAACTTGCTGGAGACTTCATGTCTCTCAACTCGGGTATTTGCTTGAAATATTAACTTCAACTCCTGGAACATCTCATATGGTCCATGACGTTCAAAACGTCTTTGAAGTCCCGATTCTAAGCCGTTAAGCATGGTGCACTAAACTATCAAGTAGTCATCATATTGAGCTAGCCAAACGTTCATAACGTCTGCATCTGCTCCTGCAATAGGTCTGTCACCTAGCGGTGCATCAAGGACATAATTCTTCTGTGCAGCAATGAGGATAAACCTCAGATCACGGATCCAATCCGCATCATTGCTACTAACTTCTTTCAACACAATTTTCTCTAGGACCATATCAAAATAAACACAGGGAAGCAACAACGCGAGCTATTGATCTACAACATGATTTGCAAAATACTACCAGGACTAAGTTCATGATAAATTTAAGTTCAATTTAATCATATTACTTAAGAACTCCCACTTAGATAGACATCCCTCTAATCCTCTAAGTGATCACGTGATCCAAATCAACTAAACCATAACCGATCATCACGTGAGATGGAGTAGTTTTCAATGGTGAACATCGTTATGTTGATCATATCTACTATATGATTCACGCTCGACCTTTCAGTCTCCGTGTTCCGAGGCCATATCTGTATATGCTTGGCTCGTCAAGTATAACCTGAGTATTCTGCGTGTGCAACTGTTTTGCACCCGTTGTATTTGGACGTAGAGCTTATCACACCCGATCATCACGTGGTGTCTGGGCACGACGAACTTTGGCAATGGTGCATACTCAGGGAGAACACTTCTTGATAATTTAGTGAGAGATCATCTTATAATGCTACCGTCAATCAAAGCAAGATAAGATGCATAAAAGGATAAACATCACATGCAATCAATATAAGTGATATGATATGGCCATCATCATCTTGTGCTTTTGATCTCCATCTCTGAAGCACCGTCATGATCACCATCGTCACCGGCGCGACACCTTGATCTCCATCGTAGCATCGTTGTCGTCTCGCCAATCTTATGCTTCCACGACTATCACTACCGCTTAGTAATAAAGTAAAGCATTACATCGCGATTGCATTGCATACAATAAAGCGACAACCATATGGCTCCTGCCAGTTGCCGATAACTCGGTTACAAAACATGATCATCTCATACAATAAAATCAGCATCATGCCTTGACCATATCACATCACAACATACCCTGCAAAAACAAGTTAGACGTCCTCTACTTTGTTGTTGCAAGTTTTACGTGGCTGCTACGGGCTTTAAGTAAGAACTCATCTCACCTACGCATCAAAACCACAATGATAGTTCGTCAAATAGACTCCATTTTAACCTTCTCAAGGACCGGGCGTAGTCACACTTGGTTCAACTAAAGTTGGAGAGACAGTCTTCCGCAAGCCATCTATGTGCAAAGCACGTCGAGGGAACCGGTCTCGCGTAAGAGTACGCGTAAGGTTGGTCCGGATCGTCTCACCCAATAATACCGCCGAACCAAAGTATGACATGCTGGTAGGCAGTATGACTTGTATCGCCCACAACTCACTTGTGTTCTACTCATGCAAATAACATCAAACCATAAAACCTAGGCTCGGATGCCACTGTTGGGGAACGCAGTAATTTCGAAAATTTTCCTACGCACACGCAAGATCATGGTGATGCACAGCAACGAGAGGGGAGAGTGTTGTCTACGTACCAACGCAGACCGACTGCGGAAGCGATCACACAACATAGAGGAAGTAGTCGTACGTCTTCTTCCCGATCCGACCGATCCAAGCACCGTTACTCCGGCACCTCCGAGTTCTTGGCACACGTTCAGCTCGATGACGATCCTCGGGCTCCGATCCAGCAAAGCGTCGAGGAAGAGTTCCGTCAGCACGACGGCGTGGTGACGATCTTGATGTACTACCGACGCAGGGCTTCGCCTAAGCACTACAACGGTATGATCAAGGTGGAATTTGGTGGCAGGGGGCACCGCACACGGCTAAGGAACGATCTCAAGGATCAACTTGTGTGTCTTGGGGTGTCCCCTGCCCCCGTATATAAAAGTTGGAGGGAGGGGGGCTGGCCGGCCAGAGAGAGGGAGGCGCAGGAGGAGTCCTACTCCTACCGGGAGTAGGACTCCCCCCTCCAATCCTAGTCCAATAAGGAATCCTTAAAGGGGAGAGAGAGAGAGGTGGCCGGCCCCTCTCCTAGTCCTAATAGGACTAGGGAGAGGGGGGAGGCGCAGCCCTATGTGGGCTGCCCTCTCACCTTTCCACTAAGGCCCATGTTGGCCCATTTGGCTCCCGGGGGGTTCCCGTAACCCTCCCGGTAATCCGGTAAAATCCCGATTTCACCCGGAACACTTCCGGTGTCCAAACATAGGCTTCCAATATATCAATCTTTACGTCTCGACCATTTCGAGACTCCTCGTCATGTCCGTGATCACATCCGGGACTCCGAACAACCTTCGGTACATCAAAATGCATAAACTCATAATAACTGTCATCGTAACGTTAAGCGTGCGGACCCTACGGTTCGAGAACAATGTAGACATGACCGAGACACGTCTCCGGTCAATAACCAATAGCGGGACCTGGATGCCCATATTGGCTCCCACATATTCTACGAAGATCTTTATCGGTCAGACCGCATAACAACATACGTTGTTCCCTTTGTCATCGGTATGTTACTTGCCCGAGATTCGATCGTCGGTATCCAATACCTAGTTCAATCTCGTTACTAGCAAGTCTCTTTACTCGTTCCGTAACACATCATCTCATAACTAACATCTTAGTTATTATGCTTGCAAGGCTTATGTGATGTGTATTACCGAGAGGGCCCAGAGATACCTCTCCGACAATCGGAGTGACAAACCCTAATCTCGAAATACGCCAACCCAACATCTACCATTGGAGACACCTGTAGTACTCCTTTATAATCACCCAGTTATGTTGTGACGTTTGGTAGTACCCAAAGTGTTCCTCCGGTAAACGGGAGTTGCATAATCTCATAGTTATAGGAACATGTATAAGTCATGAAGAAAGCAATAGCAACATACTAAACGATCGGGTGCTAAGCTAATGGAATGGGTCATGTCAATCAGATCATTCAACTAATGATGTGACCTCGTTAATCAAATAACAACTCTTTGTTCATGGTTAGGAAACATAACCATCTTTGATTAACGAGCTAGTCTAGTAGAGGCATACTAGTGACACTCTGTTTGTCTATGTATTCACACATGTATTATGTTTCCGGTTAATACAATTCTAGCATGAATAATAAACATTTATCATGATATAAGGAAATAAATAATAACTTTATTATTGCCTCTAGGGCATATTTCCTTCACTAGGTAGTATGGATCAGGATGGAAGATAGTATGAAGCCAAACAACAATAGTCTTCACACAATTAAGTCAATCAGATCATGCAAGCAGGCAATGACTTCACGAAGACAAACTGTAAGTAAAAAGAGGTAAAGGATAGAACCAGTTGCTTGGTGAGGACAAGGATTTGTTGGACTAGTTCCAGTTGCTATGACAACTGTACATCTGGTTAGGGAGGCTGAGATTCAGCTCAGAAGACCGTGTCTTCACCTTATTCCTCTAGAGCTAAGGACACACAATCCTCGCCCAATCACTCTGGTAAGTCTTCAAGGGAGACTTCCAAACCTTCACAGACTTCATTCACCGGCGATCCACAATGACTCTTGGATGCTCAGAACGCGACGCCTAACTGGCTGGAGGATTCACAGTCCTCAAGTGTAACAAGTCTTCAGATCACGCAGACAGAAAGACTCCAATGATGCCTAACACTCTTTGGCTCTGGGTGTTTAGGGCTTTGTCCTCACAAGGATTTCTCTCTCAAAGGCTTCGGAGGTGGGTTGCTCTCAAACAACAAAAACCGCGCACTAACTATGAGCACCACCAATTTATGGTGTAGGGGGTGGGCTATTTATAGCCAGGAGGCAACCCGACCTGATTTGTCCGAAATGACCCTGGGCCACTAAGGAACTGATACGTGTCCAACGGTCAGATTTCAAACACACTCCACAGCTTGACTTAGGCTACAAGTAAAGCTGACTTATCCAGCTCTGGATAAGATTTGCTCTCATTGTCTTCGCTCGAATACATAGGATTTGGTTGAGCATCACCTCAGTCACTCTGACTTTGTTCACTTGGACCCCACTTAATAGTATAGTGGTTCCTATGACTCAGCAAAGCAGAAAAGGAAACTATGAAACAACTATGTCTTCGCAATCCATAGTCTTCATGCGATGTCTTCTCATGTCATAGTCTTCAATGTGAATCTCTTGACAGACCACCATTGTCTTCAATGTCCTCACACATTTTTAGGGGTCATCTCTGGTAGGTAAACCGAATCAATGAGGGACTACTACCTGTGTTATCATGCAATTCTCACAAACACATTAGTCCCTCAACCAAGTTTGTCGTCAATACTCCAAAACCAACTAGGGGTGGCACTAGATGCACTTACAATCTCCCCCTTTTTGATGATTGATGACTGAAAGTGCGTTATATCGACTAGAGGGGGGGGGGGGGTGAATAGGCGATTTTTATGGAAGTCTTCAAAACGTGAAGGTTATGAAGACAAACAGTAGAGATATGCCTATCACTATGCAGCGGAAGTTAGATTACACTAGGCAAGCCATGGTCAAATATTCAATAGAGTGAAAGCACAATGACAAGTAGCTGCAGTGTAATAAGGATCAGGTAGGAAGAAGTTATGAAGCCAATCAAATCATATAGTTACGTTGTGAAGACAAAAGATAGAGCAAGCATGCAATGGCTTCACAAAGAGTAACAGTAAGTAAAGGGAAGTGAAGATGAAACCAGTGACTCGTTGAAGACAATGATTTGTTGGACCAGTTCCAGTTGCTGTGACAACTGTACGTCTGGTTAGGGCGGCTAGGTATTTAAACCAAAGGACACACAGTCCCGGACACCCAGTCCTGAACACGCAGCTCAGGACACACAGTCCTCACCGTATTCCCCTTGAGCTAAGGTCACACAGACCTCGCCCAATCACTCTGGTAAGTCTTCAAGGTAGACTCCCAAACCTTCACAGACTTCGTTCACCGGCAATCCACAATGTCTCTTGGATGCTCAGAACGCGACGCCTAACCGTCTGGAGGATGCACAGTCCTCAAGTGTAATAAGTCTTCAGATCACTCGGACAAGAAGACTTAAGTGATGCCCAATTCTCTCTGGCTCTGGGTGGTTAGGGCTTTTCTCCTCGCTAGGAAATTTTCTCTCAAAGGCTTCGAGGTGGGTTGCTCTCAAACGACAAAAGCCGTGCACTGAAATCTGAGCAGCCAACCGTTTATGGTTGTAGGGGTGGACTATTTATAGCCACTGGGCAACCCGACCTATTTGTCCGAAATGACCCTGGGTCACTAAGGAACTGACAAGTGTACCAACGGTCATATTTCAAACTCACACGACAACTTTACTTGGGCTACAAGTAAAGCTGACTTGTCCGACTCTGGACAAGATTTGCTCTCATAGTCTTCACTCGAAGATATAGGTTTTGAATTAGGCATCACTTCAGTCGTTCTAACTGGTTCTCTTGGACCCCACTTAACAGTACGGTGGTTCCTATGACTCAACACAAATGAAAGAGAACTACGAAAGATCTAAGTCTTCGAGTTCCATAGGCTTCACGTGGTGTCTTCTCCTGTCATAGTCTTCAATGTGAATATCTTCATATACCACCATTGACTTCAATGTCTTCGTACATTTTTAGGGGTCATCTCTGGTAGTAAAACCGAATCAATGAGGGACTTCTACCTGTGTTATCCTGCAATTCTCACAAACACATTAGTCCCTCAACTAGGTTTGTCGTCAATACTCCAAAACCAACTAGGGGTGGCACTAGATGCACTTACAATCTCCCCCTTTTTGGTGATTGATGACAAACTAGTTGAAGTTTTCAACGGGGAATATAATTTGTGAAATTGTAAAGGAATTGTCTTCATAAGCTGCAAGAGCTCCCCCTGAAGATGTGCATATAAGTAATTTTGCTTTTGGAACGCAAATGCACATGGCAGGTTGTACTCGTGGAGATTCACTTCAACTTATGATGACAATCCACTATGCATGTAAAAGTATATGAAGATAATGACATGCATAATGAAAAATGGACATCTGCAGAATGATTTAAGTGCGGGATTTATCGTCGTACATGCAGAATTATCTTCGCAAGAACACAGTGGCAAACAAGTAGCAGACGACCATCAAGTTTAAGTGTTACAACTCAAAGAACCAAATGTAGCAAAACGAGAGTTGTAAGCACGAAGCAAAATGTAGCAAAATATAAGGCACCCGCCCATATTGACCCGCTTGAAGACTATCAACATCATATGCTTCTCCCCCTTTTGTCAGTGAGGACCAAAAAGGTTTGAAGACATAGAGTTTGCTACGCGTTCGCATGAGCGGCAGGGTCGTCGGTGGTATTTGGCGGTGCTGAAGTGCTTGGTGCAGTGTCGACGCGTGCTGAAGGAGGTGGCGGTGATGTAGCATCGTCTTCTTCCTCAATAATCCTTGCAGTCACTGTGTCAGCAGATGAAGAGAACTCTGAGTCTTCAAGTGATGGAGTGCCTCGCAGCACAGCCCGTCTGGGAGGTGTGGAGTCAAACTTGAATCGCTCTTTGAAGCCATCCTCTTGAAGATCAGCTTCAGAACACATCATGGTGAGTCCTTTCCAGGTGCGGCGGCAGGTTTCATGTGCAACGAATGCATTCTTGGTGGCAAGATTTCTGATGCGATTTACATCCACCAAGAGGCTTTTCATCTGTCTCTTCAACCAGTCGTGATGCCTATCCTACTTTTGATGAAGGGCCACAAGAAGCTCTCGGTCATTGAGAGCACGAGCCCGCTTCTTGGGTCTTTGAGCAGGTGTGCTGTCAGTGGCTTCAGTTGATGCAGGGTGTGGTGCACGTGTAGTGCCAGCCAATGGATACACCCTGGAGATGGCTTCAACACCGTCAACGTTCTGAGTGAAGCTCTGGTGTTCTGCATTCTGAAGACTCAAAAGTTGCTTGGCAGGCTCCGGATATATGGCTTCATCAGAGGTATCCACATCTGGCAAGAAGATCCGGTGGTTGCGGGCTGAGGGCAGATATGAGATCGCAGAGTGAAGTTTGATCAGCCTCATCACCCAAGGAGCATAGAACTTCAAACCAAATAAATCTGAGCCTGATGCCGCAAGTTGGCGTATGAAGAAGTCCTATGCATTGAAGCATTTGCCATGAAGGATACAGAATATCAGAGTCTTCATTGCACCTTCAATCTTGGCATGTGGAGAGTGTCCCTTAATGGGCCAGAGAGTCCGCCGGATGATGTGATATATGGTTCTGGGCAGGTACTCAAGGTCTTCGATGAAGAACTCTGTTGGATAAGGAGCATCTTGAGGCAATGGCTTCATCATGGAGAGCATTTGACTCATATCAGGTTCTGGTCGCTGAAAGATGCTCTCAATAGCTTCAACATGCAGTTGACAGCCATCCTCGAAGAATGCGCCAGGAGTGGGCAGGCCGGTGAGCTCAATGATATCAAATGCATTGGCTTCGTGATGAACATTGCCGGTCATCCACTCCAGGACCCAAGTCTTTGGATCTCTGTTGTAGCCTTAGATGTGGAGGGTGGCATAGAATTGCAACAGAAGCTCTTCATTCCAGTGCTCTTCATCAGTTACAAACTGCAGCAGACCCACTTGCTTGAAGCAATCCAAAGCTTCCTCTAAACAGGGCAGACCAGCAATGGCTTCAACATCAAGGCGCTTGTGCGGGAAGATGCGACCTTGGTTGTATAGGATGCATGAATAGTAGCTATGCCGAGGATAGCTCCAGAACCTATCTGATGCAATCCTTTCCCTTGAATAGGGGTTCTTGGAGCTGTTGAAGAACGTATTATCTGCCTTGAAGCTAGTGATGTTAAAGGAGCCAGGTGCTGATGCAGGACCTGGGAACCTTGGCAGTCTTGGGATCGGCGTCTGTACTTGAGGCCTGTGCTCAACATGGTAATCAAATTGAGGACCTGCAGCAGACTCAGGAACAGACGTGTCAGGATCAGTAGCTTCGCTGTCTGCTGAAGCTTTTGGTGGGGAGGGCTCCACATTGACTTCAGTGTTGGTTGTGGCAGCCTCAACATTTTCAGCCTCCACTTGACTAGCTGGAGGGTCAGACTCAGGCATGTTCTCCTGGAGAACTGCTTCTTGTTGGAGCGGGGAAGTGGGTTCTTGTGGTACTTCTTCATTTTCTTCGCCTGATGCAGAGTCTTGAGGCCGTGGTCCTTTGCGAAGCCTGCGAAATGCAGACGACGCTGGTGGAGTTGGAGTGGGCTGGACCTCAGATTCTTCTTCCACTTGTGGGCGATCCGCCCATGACGCATCTTGTGCAATTGGCGTCAGAGGACGACCAATGCTGATGAGTTCGCTTGTTTCAAGCTGAGGAAGGGATGCATCATCTTGTACATTGTACTGATGACCAATGTCTTCAGCAGCGATGGGGTCGGCTGCTGGAATGTCTTCAACTTCAGGAGCCTCTGTGGGAGCAGGCTCATGAACTGTCAGTTGGCGTTCTGCGTCAGGATAGACTACAGAGAGGGGTTCAACCATCAGGGGCTCTGTGGGAGCAGCCCTAGCTTTCTTGATCTTTTGCTTCTTCTGAGTGGGGGCAGAAGGAGAGGCTTCAGAGTGTTTCCGCTTCCTGGCTTCAGCTTCTGCAGTTCGTGTCTTCTTGAGCTCTGAAGCGGTTGACCGGCTCTTTGGCTTCGAGCCAGTCGTTGCGGTTGGGAAGACAATCGGAACTGCCTCTTGCCTTGGTGCCTTTGGTTCAGCCATAGCAGGCTTCTTCTTCTTCTTCGCGGCCATCCTGGGGTCGATGCCAGGACGCCCAAGTGCCTTGCGCTTCTCAGCCTCGTTATAGGCTTGCACACAGCGGTCAGCCAGAGTCTTCATTCGCTCCCGCGAACCCTGAGCTTCTGCACGCTTCTTCAGAAAGTTTTCCTTTAACTCGTGCAACATGATCTTGAAGTCCTTGACTTCTTGCACGCTGAGCCTGACCATATGCTTCTTGAATTGAGCCTTTTCAAAATTAATTTTCTGCTTCAGTTCAACAATGCGCTGGGCAATTGCAAGTTCTGAAGCAATGGCGCCTTGGAAAGCGACGCTGAGGCCAATGGGCAGCTGCAAATCATTGAAGCTAATATTTGGTGTAGCAAACCACTCGTCGATGAAGTTGTGGATGATGGCGACATCAAAGAGAGGCAAATTGTTGAAGATTTCAGCTTCTTCCTTACTCTTGATGAGCTGCTCAAGAGCGTCATCTCCAAGATCTTCATCACTTGACAGATCAATGGTTTCACTGCGCAGAATGGCAGAGCTATGAGCTCTTTGCCGGTGTGTGGCTGAGGCATCTTGGCCTTCTAGGGCTTGGAGACTCGTGATAAGTCTTCAGACTGCACACTGGCTTCAGGAGGTGCAGTTGCCAATGGCTTTGCCTTTGAGATTTTGGGTGAAAGGGCCGGCTTTGAAGCTTTTGGTTTCTTCATCTGCTTTGGCTTCGGTACAGCAAGCGCTTCATCAGACTCAGAGTCAGCAGGAGGGTCATTGACTGCAGTCCCTTGGACTAAGATGCGGGTGATGAGGCCCTCAAGGTTGGCATATGGTCCGATGATATTCTGGTCTGCCTCGCGTGTGCCATCTGCCCTTGGTGCGGAGGGACCAGGGTTGAAGTCTAAGCCCAATTTCTTCTTGTTTTGCTTCGCTGAGTTTTGGGCAAACTGGAAGTTGCGCTTGAACAGATTGTCGTCACGACACCAAAGTAGTGATGACGGATGTACTTCAGCTGGCTGTGGTCCACGAACCATGCACGGGTAGAAGCCTTGAGCAATGGCTTCATCTCTGGACCCGGGCACGAGATTTTTGTATAGTATGTCTTCCCATGGTCTCTTGATGGCGTTTTTCTCAGCGTACTCCTGGGTGACGAAGCGGTATTGGAACCATTGCTCTGCCCAATAGCGTCGAATCCATTGGATTCGGGTCTTGCGCTGACCATAATTCTCTTTTCAGGATCTGTTTTGTACATTTCTGCCAGTTCATCAGGCAGATCTTTGGACGTTCCGCCACATCGTTGTCTGCCTCCCTTCCTTGCTGCTGTTTCTGAAGCCATAAACCTTAACTTGGAAAGCTCCAAGATGTCCAAAGGCTTTAGAGGCTTTATTTTGCTGGACCAACAGGAACTGGCTTCAGGAGAATTCATGTGATGTTGTAAGAACTCTGCAAATGAATGCAGACTATGAGAACCAAAAGATTCTCCCACGGACATGTACCTGTGACAGCATTAAGGTGCGAGGGAAGGGGAAGAGGTCATATGCATTCTCAGAAGATTTTGAAGATAAATCAGTTTAGAAGACATGGACCTCATCGTGCGAAGACATTCACTCATAGATAAGAAGTTGGTTCTAGATTTGTACGAACCCACAGATCAGTACAAGTGAGGAATCTAACTACTTCATGAAGCATAAGTGAATATTCTAGGCATGTTATGAGATGCAGATTGAGAGAGATCTAACTTGTGTGAATATAAACTTCTTATGGCAGAAAGTGACAGAACCATAGGGTCAAAAGAGGCTGTAAAAAGAGGTTTTATTTACCACACTTGGAACTGCTAGACGGAGTGGGAGATGAGGCCGAGCAGTTCGATCCTCCGTGCCCTAACTTGGCGACGGAAGACACCTACGGTGACGGCGGAGAGGACGATGTCCGCGATCGGCGTGAGGACGGCGTCGGAGAGGTTGCGGCAGTGAAGCGCTTCGTCGCCGGCATCGTCGAGAGCTAGCGGTGGCGCTAGGGTTCGTGCGAGGGAGGAAGAAGGAGATAATGACCGCGGAGGGTGTATTTATAGTTACAGGGGCGACACTGTGCTATTACACAGGTGCCCTTGGCGATTCGCCTCTGAACAACACGTGGCCATCATGCGGAATCTCGAGGGCAGTTCCACATCCCACACACGCCTGGATTGTCGAGTGGTCGTTCCTACTTCTCCGGATTTCTTGTGGATGAATGAGCATTGTAAACGGTTTTAAAGTTTGTCTCTGTGTCTTCTGCTGACAAGGACGCAGAGAAGACATTCGACAGTTTCAATAGAATGCATATGACTTAGAGAGATAGAATTTGAGATAGAAAGCATAGAGAGATTAGGGTCCGATCACATTCACTTAGTTCAAAAGATTCAAACAAGAAGATATAGCTATAAGTGAATGCTGTAGAGGACAGAACACTAGTATATATATATATATATATATATATCTATACAATCCACATAGTGAAGATAATCATGAAGACATGTTGAGATGTAAGCCAAACCAAATGCGAAGACATTGCAAGGTAATGCCATGAGTGAAACACTTCAAAATAGAACGTTTGGTGGTGGCGTTACCCACCGTATAGGAAGTATTAGACCCAGACACGGCGCACAATTATCGTGGTGCTCCGAAGTCAATTTCCACATTAATGTATTCACACTTAGAATGTATGTCTTCATTGATTGAAGATATACGTTACTTCGTGTGTTGCACATCTAAGTCATCAATATGCATAAGTGTTAGGATGTGTGCCTGATCACAGGACATTTGAGGATTCCAAGATATTTAGCTCACACCGTAACTTGCAAAATCTCTTCTCATCCAAGGGCTTGGTGAAGAGATCTGCCAATTGCTCTTCAGTGTTGACGTGTATGATATCAATATCTTCCTTCACAACATGATCTCTGAGAAAGTGATGACGAATTTCAATGTGCTTTGTCTTCGAGTGCTGAACTGGGTTGTTGGCAATCTTGATGGCGCTTTCGTTGTCGCAGTAAAGTGGCACTTGCTTCAGATGAATGCCATAGTCCTTGAGAGTTTGCTTCATCCACAGAAGCTGAGCGCAGCAAGATCCAGCAGCAATGTATTCAGATTCAGCAGTGGAGAGGGATACACAGTTCTGCTTCTTTGAAGACCAACATACAAGTGATCGTCCCAGAAAGTGACATGTGCCTGATGTAGACTTCCGATCAACCTTGTCACCAGCATAATCAGCATCCGAGAATCCAACCAGATCAAACTCTGAGCCCTTTGGATACCACAATCCTAGAGTTGGGGTGTGAGCCAAATATCGAAGAATTCGCTTCACTGCTAAGTGATGCGACTCCTTTGGTGCCGCTTGAAATCGAGCACACATGCAAACACTAAGCATAATATCTGGCCTAGATGCACATAAATAAAGCAAAGAACCAGTCATGGAGCGGTACACCTTTTGATCGAACTCTTTACCATTGTCGTCAGGACCCAGATGATGTTTGGCTGGTATTGGTGTTGTGAAGCCTTTGCAGTCTTGCATACCGAACTTCTTCAGGCAATCTTTGAGATACTTCTCTTGAGATATGAAGATGCCATTGCGTTGTTGCCGTATCTGAAGACCAAGGAAGAACTTCAGCTCCCCCATCATAGACATCTGATATTGCTCTTGCATCATATATCCAAACTCCTCACTGTACTTCTGATTGGTGCAGCCGAAGATAATGTCATCCACATATATTTGGCACACAAACAGTTCACCATCATATGTCTTCGTGAAGAGAGTGGGATCTAGGGAACCAGGTATGAAGCCTTTGCTTTTCAGGAAGTATTTGAGTGTATCATACCAGGCCCGAGGGGCTTGTTTGAGGCCATACAATGCCTTATTGAGCTTGTTTACCATGTCAGGATGTTTTGGATCTTCAAACCCAGGTCGTTGTGCAACATACACTTCTTCTTCAATCTTGCCATTGAGAAAGGCACTCTTCACATCCATTTTATATAAAAGTATGTTGTGATGATTTGCATAGGCCAGCAGTATACGTATGGCTTCAAGTCTGGCCACAGGAGCAAATGTTTCATCGAAGTCAATGCCTTCCACTTGAGTATATCCTTGAGCAACGAGACGAGCTTTGTTTCTGACAACTTGACCACGGTCATCTTGCTTGTTGCGGTATATCCATTTGGTGCCTATTATATTGTGCTTCCGTGGATCAGGACGCTTAACCAGTTCCCATACATTGTTCAGCTCAAACTGTTGAAGCTCTTCTTGCATAGCTTGAATCCATTCAGGTTCCATGAAAGCTTCTTCAACTTTCTTGGGTTCTGTGATTGAAACGAATGCGAAGTGCCCGCAGAAATTTGCTAGTTGAGTTGCCCTTGAACGAGTCAGTGGACCTGGTGCATTGATGCTGTCAATTATTCTGTCAATCTGCACTTCATTGGCAACACGAGGATGTACAGGGCAAAGACTTTGCTCTTGCTGATCTGTGTTGTCGTTGGGAGGAATGTCTTCAGGCTGAGCATTGTCTTCATGTGGATCAGGTGCTGAGATGATAAGTTCTTCTTCAGGATGAGCTTCAGAAGGTATAATCTCTCTAGTTCCCATAAGCTTGATTGATTCACTAGCTGGAACTTCATCTAGCACATTTGGCAGTTGCTCTCTTTGTGAACCATTGGTCTCATCGAACCGCACATCCACCGTTTCAACCACTTTGTAGTGAAAGAGATTGAAGACTCTGTAGGAGTGCGAATCCTTTCCATATCCAAGCATAAAACCCTCATGCACTTTTGGTGCAAACTTTGAGGTGTGGTGTGGGTCCTTGATCCAGCATCTTGCGCCAAATACTCTGAAGTAACTGACATTTGGCTTCTTGCCAGTTAGGAGTTCATAAGATGTCTTGTTAAGAAGCTTGTGAAGATAAACACGGTTGATTGTATGGCATGCAGTGTCAATGGCTTCAGGCCAGAATTTTCTTGGAGTCTTGTATTCATCTAGCATCGTTCTGGCCATCTCAATGAGTGTTCTGTTCTTGCGTTCGACGACGCCATTCTGCTGTGGCGTGTACGAAGCTGAGAATTCATGTGTGATGCCCAAGGTATCAAGATATGTGTCAAGGCCAGTGTTCTTGAATTCAGTGCCATTGTCACTTCTGATGTGCTTTATCTTGGTGCCATAATTGTTCATAGCTCGATTGGTGAAGCGTCTGAAGACATCCTGCACTTCAGTCTTGTAAAGGATTATGTGCACCCAAGTATATCTAGAGTAATCATCAACAATGACAAAGCCATAGAGGCAAGCAGTAGTGGAAAAAGTTGAGTAGTGAGTGGGACCAAAAAGATCCATGTGAAGCAGTTCGAAGGGTCGAGTAGTGGTCATGATTGTCTTCGAGGGATGTTTTTCCCTCGTCATCTTCCCTGCTTCACAGGCACCGCATAAGGGATCTTTCTTGAACTTGATGCCTTCGATGCCTATGACATGCTTCTTCTTTGCAAGGGTGTGGAGGTTCCTCATGCCAGCATGCCCAAGCCTCCGATGCCAAAGCCAGCATTCTGAAGCCTTTGCCAGAAGGCATACTACAAGCTGTGGCCCTGCTGAGAAATCTACCACATACAGATCATCTTTTCGATACCCTTCAAACACTAGAGACTTGTCAGATTCCATTAGTACCAGGCAATGATATTTTCCAAATATTACGACCATGTTCAAATCGCAAAGCATTGAGACAGACATTAAGTTGAAGCCAAGGGATTCAACAAGCATGACTTTGTCCATGTGTTGATCCTTTGAGATTGCAACTCTACCTAGACCCAATACCTTACTTTTACCAGTGTCAGCAAATGTGATGTGGCTCTTGTCGGATGGACGTAAGGTTGAGTCCATAAGAAGGCTTCTTTTGCCAGTCATGTGATTTGTACACCCACTGTCAATAATCCATTCTAAAGACGCTGGTGTCGTACCCTACAATGCAGTTAGGGGGATAGGCTTCACGAAGAGAATTGTGAAGCAAAAACATTTGATGAACCAGTGGGTTATGAAAACTTAGATCCAGGTTATAAAAGTGCGTTATATCGACTAGAGGGGGGGTGAATAGGCGATTTTTATGAAAGTCTTCAAAACGTGGAAGTTATGAAGACAAACAGAGTGAACAAGCCTATCACTATGCAGCGGAAGGTAGATTACACAACGCAAGCCATAGTCAAATATACAATACAGTGAAAGCACAGAGACAAATAGCTTCAGTGTAATGAGGATCAGGTTGGAAGAAGTTATGAAGCCAAACAGATCATACAGTCAGGTTGTGAAGACAGAAGATAAAGCAAGCATGCAATAGCTTCACAATGTGTACTGGTAAGTAAAGGGAGGTGAAGATGAAACCAGTGACACGTTGAAGACAATGATATGTTGGACCAGTTCCAGTTGCTGTGACAACTGTACGTCTGGTTGGAGCGGCTAGGTATTTAAACCAAAGGACACACAGTCCCGGACACCCAGTCCTGAACACGCAGCGCAGGACACCCAGTCCTCACCGTTTTCTCCTTGAGCTAAGGTCACACAGACCCCGCCCAATCACTCTAGTAAGTCTTCAAGGTAGACTCCCAAACCTTCATAGACTTCGTTCACCGGCAATCCACAATTCCTCTTGGATGCTCAGAATGCGACGCCTAACCGTCTGGAGGATGCACAGTCCTCAAGTGTAATAAGTCTTCAGATCACTCAGACAAGAAGACTTAAGTGATGCCCAATTACTCTGGCTCTGGGTGGTTAGGGCTTTTCTCCTCACTAAGGATTTTCTCTCAAAGGCTTCGAGGTGGGTTGCTCTCAAACGACAAAAGCCGTGCACTAAAATCTGAGCAGCCAACCGTTTATGGTTGTAGAGGTGGACTATTTATAGCCGCTTGGTAACCCTGACCTGATTTGTCCGAAATGACCCTGGGTCACTAAGGAATTGACACGTGTACTAACGGTCGGATTTTGAACTCTCACGGCAACTTTACTTGGGCTGCAAGTAAAGCTGACTTGTCTGACTCTGGACAAGATTTTCTCTCATTGTCTTCACTCGAAGACATAGGATTTGAATTAGGCATCACTTCAGTCATCCCGGCTGGTTCTCTTGGACCCCACTTAACAGTACGGTGGTTCCTATGACACAACATGAATAAAGTAAAACTACGAAGGATCTAAGTCTTCGAGTTCCAAAGGCTTCATGGGGAGTCTTCATATGTCATTGTCTTCGACATGAATGTCTTCATGAACCACCATTGTCTTCAATGTCTTCGTACATTTTTGGGGGTCATCTCTGGTAGCTAAACCGAATCAATGAGGGACTTCTACCTGTGTTATCCTGCAATTCTCACAAACACATTAGTCCCTCAACTAGGTTTGTCGTCAATACTCCAAAACCAACTAGGGGTGGCACTAGATGCACTTACAATCTCCCCCTTTTTGGTGATTGATGACAAACTAGTTGAAGTTTTCATCGGGGAATATAATTTGTGAAATTGTAAAGGAATTGTCTTCATAAGCTGCAAGGGCTCCCCCTGAAGATGTGCATATAAGTGATTTGCTTCTGGAATGCAAATGCACATAGCAGGTTGTATTTGTGGGAATCCACTTCAACTTATGATGACAATCCATCATGCACGTAAAGATATATGAAGATAATGATATGCATAATGAAAAATGGTCGTCTGCGAAATGATAAGAGTGCGGAAATTATCGTCGTACATGCGGAATTTATCTTCGCAAAAACACAGTGGCAAACATAGTAGCAGACGACCATCAAGTTTAAGTGTTACAACTCAAAGAACCAAATGTAGCAAAACGAGAGTTGTAAGCACGAAGCAAAATGCAAAATATAAAGCACCCGCCCATATTATTGACCCGCTTGAAGACTATAAACATCATATGCTTCTCCCCCTTTTGTCAGTGATGACCAAAAAGGTTTGAAGACATAGAGTTTTCTATGCGTTCCCAGGCGCAACAGGGTCGGTGGAGGCGTTTGGTGGAGCTGGCGAGCTTGGTGCAGTGACGACGCGCGCCGAAGAAGGTGGTGGTGATGTAGCGTCGTCTTCTTCCTCAATGATTTTTCCCGTCACTGTGGCAGCAGAGGAAGAGAACTCGGATTCTTCAAGAGAAGGAGTCCCACGCAACACAGCTCTTCTGGGGGGGTGTGGAGTCAAACTTGAATCGCTCCTTGAAGCCATCCTCTTGCAATTCAGCTTTAGTGCACATCATTGTGAGGCCTTTCCAAGTGCAGCGACAGGTTTCATGTGCGACGAAGGCGTTCTTGGTGGCCAGATTCCTGATGCGATTGACGTCTTGCATGATACTGCGCAGCTGCCTTTTGAGCCAGTCGTGATGCCTATCTTGCTTTTGATGCAAAGCCACAAGAAGTTCACGATCAGTGAGTGTACGAGCGCGTTTCTTGGGTCTCTGTGCAGCTTCGCTGTCAGTGGCTTCAGTTGATGCAGGGGCACGTGTGGTGCCAGCCATTGGATAGACTCTGGAAATGGCTTCAACACCTTCATCATGTTGAGTGAAGCTTTGGTGTTCTGCATTCTGAAGACTTAGTGGCTGTTTGGCAGGCTCAGGATAAATAGCTTCAGCAGAGGTGTCCACATCAGGTAAGAAGATTCTGTGGTTGCGGGCTGAGGGTTGATAGGATATGGCAGAGTGGAGCTTGATGAGCCTCATAACCCATGGAGCATAAATCTTCAGACCAAAGAGATCTGAGCCAGACGCAGCAAGTTGACGTATGAAGAGATCCTGGGCATTGAAGCATTTGCCGTGCAGGATGCAGAAAATGAGAGTCTTCATGGCACCTTCAACCTTGGCATATCGAGAGTGCCCCTTAATGGGCCATAGAGTCCGCCTGATGATGTGATAGATAGTTCTAGGCAGGTACTCTAAGTCTTCAACGAAGAACTCCGTTGGGTAAGGTGCGTCAGAAGGCAATGGCTTCATCATTGAGAGCATCTGACTCATATTTGCCTCAGGTCGCTGAAATATGCTCTCAACTGCTTCAGCATGGAGTTGACAGCCTTCTTCGAAGAGTTCGCCTGGAGAGGGTAGGCCGGTGAGCTCAATGATATCAAATGCATTGGCTTCATGATGGACGTTGCCGGTCATCCACTCCAGGACCCAAGTCTTCGGATCTCTGTTGTAGCCCTTGATGTGCAATGTGGCATAGAACTGGAGCAGAAGCTCTTCGTTCCAGTGCTCTTCATCCGTGACAAACGGGAGCAGGCCAACTTGCCTGAAGCAGTCCAGGGCTTCTTCCAGACCAGGCAGACCAGCAAAAGCTTCAACTTCAAGGCGCTGATGTGGAAAGATACGGCTCTGGTTGTAGAGAACGCAGGAGCAGTAGCTGCGCTGTGGGTAGCTCCAGAACCTATCTGACACAATCTTTTCCCTTGAGTAAGGGTTCTTGGAGCGGTTGAAGAAGGTGTTATCTGCCCTGAAGCTATTGACATTGAAGGAGCCAGGAGCAGTGGCTGGACCTGGGAACCTTGGCAGTCGTGGGATTGGCTTCTGTACCTGGGGCCTGTGCGCAACATGATAGTTGAACTGTGGTCCGGCAGCAGACACAGGCACAGAAGGGTCAGAGGCAGTAGCTTCAGTATCTCTTGAAGCTGTTGGTTGGTCGGGCTCCACAAATGCTTCAGTATTATGTGTGGCAGCCGCAGTGGTGTCAGCCTCCTTAAGAACTTCTTCTTGCTGGTGTGGGGGAGATGGAGCTTGAGGTTCTTCATGCTCTTCTGCATGTTCTTCGGCTGATGCAGCCGGAATGTCGTCAGCAGTCTGAGCCCTTGGCCCTTTGCGAAGCCTATGGAATGCAGGCGACGCCGGTGGAGTGGCAGTGGGCTGGGGCTCATCCTCTTCCTCCTGCGGGCGATCTGCCCACGATGCATCTTGGGTGATTGGCGTCAAGGGACGACCAATGCTGATCATTTCGCTCGTTTCGAGCTGAGGAAGGACTGCATCACCTTGCACATTGTCTTGGAGACCAATGTTTTCAGCAGTGTTGGGGTCGGCTGCTGGAATGTCTTCAGCATGCGGAGCCTCTGTGAGAGCAGGCTCATGCACGGTCATCTGACGATCTTCATGAGGAAAGCGAACGGAAAGGGGTTCGACTATCAAGGGCTCTGTGGGAGCAGCCCGAGACTTCTTGGTCTTGCGCTTCTTGATGGTGGGGTCTGAAGGAGAGGCTTCAGGGTGTTTCCTCTTCCTTGCTTTAGCTTCGGCTATCCTTGTCTTCTTAAGCTCTGAAGCGGTTGAGCGCTGCTTTGGCTTCGAGCTAGGCTTGGCGGTGGGGAAGACAATCGGAACAATTTCTTGTTGTGGGGCCTCTTCTTCAGCCACAGTGGGCTTCTTCTTTTTCTTGGCGGCCATCCTGGGGTCGATGCCGGGACGCCCAAGTGCCTTTCGCTTCTCGGCCTCATTGTAGGCCTGCACACAGAGATCAGCCAAATTCTTCATGCGCTCGCGTGAACCCTGAGCCTCTGCACGTTTCTGCATAAAGTTTTCCTTCAACTTGTGCAGCATGACTTTGAAGTCTTTGACTTCTTGGACGCTAAGCGTGGCCATGTTCTGCTTGAACTGAGCCTTTTCAAAATCTATTTTATGCTTCAGTTCCACTATGCGCTGGGCAATTGCGAGTTCTGAAGCAATAGCTCCTTGAAAGGCTACGCTGAGGCCAATGGGCAGCTGCAGATCATCGAAGCTAATGTTGGGTGTATCAAACCACTCATCAATGAAGTTGTGGATGATTGCTGCATCGAACAGAGGCAGATTGTTGAAGATTTCAGCCTCCTCCTTGCTCTTGATTAGCTGCTCAAGAGCGTCATCGGCAAGATCGTCGTCACTTGACAGATCAATGGCCTCGCAGCGCAGAACGGCAGTGGCAGTGAGCTCTTTGCTAGTGTGTGGCTGTGGCTTCTTGGCTTCTTGAGGCTTGGAGACTCGTGATAAGTCTTCAGACTGCACACTTGCTTCAGGAGGTGCAGTGGCCAATGGCTTCGCTCTGGAGATCTTGGGAGAAGCGGCTGGCTTGGAAGCTTTTGGCTTCTTCTTCATCTGCTTCGGCTCCGGGGCAGCAGGAGCATCATCAGACTCAGTGTCTGCTGGAGGGTCGTTCACGGCAGTCCCTTGGACTATAATGCGAGTGATGAGGCCTTCAAGATTGGCAAACGGCCCAATGACATTGGGATTCGCGTCGCTTGTGCCATCTGCCCTTGGTTTGGAGGGACCAGGGTTGAAGTCCAACCCAAACTCCTTCTTGTTTTGCTTCGCAGAGTTCTGGGCAAATTGGAAGTTGCGCTTGAACAGAGTGTCATCGCGACACCAGAGAAGGGATGATGGATGTGCGTCAGCTGGCTGTTGTCCCCTGACCATGCATGGAAAGAAGCCTTGAGCAATGGCTTCGTCTCTGGTTCGGGGTACGAGATTTTTGTACAAGGCATCTCCCCATGGCCTCTTGAGGGCGTACTTCTCTGCATATTCCTTGGTGACGAAGCGGTAATGGAACCACTGCTCTGCCCAATATCTTCGAATCCATTGGATTCGTGTCTTGCGCTGACCATAGCTCTCTTCGGGATCAGTTTGGCACATTTCTGCCAAATCTTCAGGCAGATCTTTAGATGTGTCACCACGTCTCTGTCTGCCTCCCTTCCTTGATTGTTTTTCTGTTGCCATGAAGCTTAACTTGGAAGGCTTCAAGAGATTCAAAGTCTTCAAAGGCTTCCTTTTGCTTGACCAACAGGAACTTGCTTCAGGTGAATTGATGTGACGCTGTAGGAACTCTGCAAATGAATGCAGACTATGAGAACCAAAAGATTCTCCCACGGACATGTACCTGTGACAGCATTAAGGTGCGAGGGAAGGGGAAGAGGTCATATGCATTCTCAGAAGATTTTGAAGATAAATCAGTTTAGAAGATATTGACCTCATCATGCGAAGACATTCACTTTATAGAAAAGAAGTTGGTTCCAGATTTGTACGAACCCATAGATCAGTACAAGTGAGGAATCTAACTACTTCATGAAGAACAAGTGAATATACTAGGCAAGTTATGAGATACAGATGAGAGGGATGAAACTTTGTGTGAATGGAAACCTCTTTTGGCAGAAAGTCATGGAGCTATAGGATCAAAAGAGGCTGTAAAAAGACTTGTTATTTACCAGACTTGGAACTGCTAGACGAGGTGAGAGTTGAGGACGAGCAGTTCGATCCTCCGTGCCCTAACTTGGCGACGGAAGACACCTAGGCCGATGGCGGAGAGACTGATGTCCGCTGTCGGCGTGAGAACGGCGTCGGAGAGGTCGCGACAGTGAAGCACTTCGTCGCCGGCGTCGTTGACAGTTAGCGGTGGCGCTAGGGTTTGTGCGAGGGAGGAAGAAGAGATAATGACCGCAGTGAAACGTGTATTTATAGGGATATGGGAGGCACTGCGCTATTACTCAGGTGCCCCTGGCGATTCGCATCTGATCAGTACGTGGCCAGCATGCGGAATTGTGGGGGCAGTTTCACCCCACGCACGCCTGGTTTGTCGGGAGTCATTCCTACTTCTCCGAAATTCTAGTTGATGGAAAAACATTGAAAGCTGTTTTAAAGTTTGTCTCTGTGTCTTCTTCTGACAAGGATGCAGTGAAGACATTCGACAGTTTCAATAGAGTGCATATGACTTGGAGAGATAGAGTTTGAGGTAGGAAGCATGGAGAGGTTAGGGTCCGATCACATTCACTTAGTTCAAAAGATTCAAACAAGAAGACATAGCTATAAGTGAATGCTATAGAGGACAGAACACCAGTACATATATACTCAACATAGTGAAGACAATCATGAAGACATGTTGAGATTGAAGCCAAACCAAATGTGAAGACATAACAAATGTAATGCCATGAGTGAAACACTTCAAGCAGAAATTTTTTGGTGGTGGCGCTACCCACCGTATAGGAAGTATTGGACCCAGACACGGCGCACAATTATCGTGGCGCCCCGAGGTCAAATTCCATGTTAATGTATTCACACTTAGAATGTATGTCTTCATTGATTGAAGATATACGTTACTTTGTGTGTTGCACATCTAAGTCATCATCATGCATAAGTGTTAGGATGTGTGCCTGATCACAGGACATTTGAGAATTCCAAGATATTTAGCTCACACTGTAACTTGCAAAATCTCTTCTCATCCAAGGGCTTGGTGAAGATATCTGCCAATTGCTCTTCAGTGTTGACGTGTATGATATCAATGTCTTCCTTTGCAACATGATCTTTGAGAAAATGATGACGAATTTCAATGTGCTTTGTCTTCGAGTGCTGAACTGGGTTGTTGGCGATCTTGATGGCGCTTTCGTTGTCGCAGTAAAGTGGCACTTGCTTCAGATGAATGCCATAATCCTTGAGGGTTTGCTTCATCCATAGAAGCTGAGCGCAGCAGGATCCAGCAGCAATGTATTCAGATTCAGCAGTGGAGAGAGATACACAGTTCTGCTTCTTTGAAGACCAACAGACAAGTGATCGGCCCAGAAAGTGACATGTGCCTGATGTGGACTTCCGATCAACCTTGTCACCAGCGTAATCAACGTCCGAAAATCCAACCAGATCAAACTCTGAGCCCTTTGGATACCATAACCCTAGAGTTGGGGTGTGAGCCAAATATCGAAGAATTCACTTCACAGCTAAGTGATGCGACTCCTTTGGTGCCGCTTGAAACCGAGCACACATGCAAACACTAAGCATAATATCTGGCCTAGATGCACATAAATAAAGCAAAGAACCAATCATGGAGCGGTATACCTTTTGATCGAACTCTTTACCATTGTCGTCAGGACCCAGATGATGTTTGGCAGGCATTGGTGTTGTGAAGCCTTTGCAGTCTTGCATACCGAACTTCTTCAGGCAGTCTTTGAGATATTTCTCTTGAGATATGAAGATGCCATTGCGTTGTTGCCGTATCTGAAGACCGAGGAAGAATTTCAGCTCCCCCATCATAGACATCTGATATTGCTCTTGCATCATATATCCGAACTCCTCACTGTACTTCTGATTGGTGCAGCCGAAGATAATGTCATCCACGTATATTTGGCACACAAACAGTTCGCCAGTTGAGTTGCCCTTGAACGAGTCAGTGGGCCAGGTGCATTGATGCTATCAATTATCCTGTCAATCTGCACTTCATTGGCAACACGAGGATGTAGGGGTCGAAGACTTTGCTCTTGCTGATCTACGTTGTCATGGGGAGGAATGTCTTCAGGCTGAGCATTGTCTTCATGTGGATCAGGTGCTGAGATGATAAGTTCTTCTTCAGGACGGGCTTCAGAAGGTATAATCTCTCCAGTTCCCATTAGCTTGATTGATTCACTAGCTGGAACTTCATCTAGCACATCTGGTAGTTGCTCTCTTTGTGACCCATTGGTCTCATCAAACCGCACATCCACTGTTTCAACCACTTTGTAGTGAAAGAGATTGAAGACTCTATAGGAGTGCGAATCCTTTCCATATCCAAGCATGAAGCCCTCATGTGCTTTTGGAGCAAATTTTGAGGTGTGGTGAGGGTCCTTGATCCAGCATCTTGATCCAAATACTCTGAAGTAACTTACATTTGGCTTCTTGCCAGTCAGAAGTTCATAAGATGTCTTGTTCAGCAGCTTGTGAAGATATACATAGTTGATAGTATGGCATGCAGTGTCAATGGCTTCAGTCCAGAATTTTCTTGGTGTCTTGTACTCATCTAACATTGTTCTGGCCATCTCAATGAGTGTTCTGTTCTTGCGTTCGACGATGCCATTCTGTTGTGGCGTGTATGGAGCTGAGAATTCATGAGTGATGCCCAATGTATCAAGATATGTGTCAAGGCCGGTGTTCTTGAATTCTGTGCCATTGTCACTTCTGATGTGCTTTATCTTGGTGCCATAATTGTTCATTGCCCGATTTGCGAAGCGTCTGAAGACATCCTGCACTTCAGTCTTGTAAAGGATTATGTGCACCCAAGTATATCTAGAGTAATCATCAACAATGACGAAGCCATAGAGGCAAGCAGTAGTGGAGAAAGTTGAGTAGTGGGTAGGACCGAAGAGATCCATGTGAAGCAGTTCGAAGGGTTGAGTAGTGGTTATGATTGTCTTCGAAGGATGTTTTGCCCTTATCATCTTCCCAGCTTCACAGGCACCGCATAAGTGATCTTTCTTGAACTTGACGCCCTCGATGCCTATGACATGCTTCTTCTTCGCAAGGGTGTGGAGGTTCCTCATGCCAGCATGCCCAAGTCTTCGATGCCAAAGTCAGCATTCTGAAGCCTTTGCGAGAAGACAAACTGCAAGCTGTGGCCCTGCTGAGAAATCTACCACGTACAAATCATCTTTTCGATACCCTTAAAACACTAGAGACTTGTCAGATTCCATTAGTACCAGACAACGATATTTTCCAAAGATTACAATCATGTTTAAATCGCAAAGCATTGAGACAGACATTAAGTTGAAGCCAAGGGATTCAACAAACATGACTTTATCCATGTGTTGATCCTTTGAGATTGCAACTCTACCTAGACCCAGTACCTTACTTTTACCAGTGTCAGCGAATGTGATGTGGCTCTTTTCAGATGGACGTAAGGTTGAGTCCATAAAGAGGCTTCTTTTGCCAGTCATGTGATTTGTACACCCGCTGTCAATAATCCATTCTGAAGACTCTGAAGTCACTGGTGTCGTACCCTACAGTGCAGTTAGGGGGATAGGCTTCACGAAGAGTGTTGTGAAGCAAAAACATTTGACGAACCAGTGGATTATGAAAACTGAGATCCAGGTTAGGACAAGCAGGGAGAGTAGCATGCGATTCAGGTATGAAATACATAGTGATGCCATTCGGGCATTTGATCTTGCGCCCCACAAGTTTTTTAAGGCCCCCAGCAATAGCATCAGAAGATTTTGGTTTTGTGCTGGAGACCTTTCCCTGCAAAAGAGAGTTAAGCTTTCTTAACCACCCACATCTTCAAGGGTGGCTTAGAAGCAATAAGTCTAAGTGCAGCATCTAAGAATTTTGGCTTTGGAGCCCTAGCAAACAGTCTAGCAGGTGGGCAATAGTACTCATAAGAATAGCAGAATAATTTTTGGTCATATGAGAATGACGGTTTGAAGAACCGCTCTCATAAGCCTGAGCATGGTTTCCCTGCAAAACATTTGTGTTAGTGCGACTCAGATGAGCCCTCTGCCTGTATGAAGCCTTTGGACCATATGAAGCCTTTGGTCTGAGGTTTGTCTTCTTCATGTGAGGTGTCATGAGGACATTCACAGGAAGATTCTCAAGACACGTTTTTGGAACCCAGATCTTCTTCATAGGCGGTCCATTCCTGCAGTTAGTACCAATGTACCTGGCAAATACTTCACCATTCTGATTCCTAAACAATTTATAGTTTGCATCAAAGGATTCATCAATTATAATTGGATGGATTAGCACAAGTGAAGCCATATAGATTGGATGGATCTGATGAGGATTCCTTTGCAGCAACCCATGTGGTTTTGGGGTACTGCTCAGGTTTCCAGTAAGAGCCATCTGCATTAATTTTCCTCACGAACCCAACACCCTCTTTCCTAGGGTTTCGGTTCAGAATCTGCTTCTTGAGGACATCACATAGTGTCTGATGTCCTTTGAGACTTTTGTACATCCCTATTTCAAGCAATGTCTTCAACCTAGCATTTTCATCAGCAATAGCAGTGGTATCCTCAGCAGAGGGGTTAGTTACCACTTCAACAGTTGAACATATTGCAACAGCAGTAGCAGTGGAACATTCAGCAACAGAAATAGCATTATCACGCTCAATGCATTTAAGGCATGGTGGTTCAAATCCTTCCTGAGCAGAACTGATCTGTTCGGCTCGAAGTGACTCGTTTTCCTTTTGAAGATCTTCATGATCCGCTCTCAACTTCTCAAGATCTTGCTTCTTTTGAAGATAATCATAGGAAAGCTTTTCATGAGTAGTTGAGAGAGTCTCAAGACGATCTTCGAGTTCCTGATACTTAACATGAAGATTTTTTATGTCTTCAATTAAGGATTCAGAACGAGTCATTTCAGCACCCAACAGATCATCGCTTCTGTCTAACAGTTTTTGAATATGTTCCATGGCCTTTTGTTGTTCAGTTGCAATTTTAGCAAGTGTTTTGTAACTGGGTTTTGAATCACAATCAGAGTCATTGTCACTAGATGTTCGATAGTGAGTAGTGCGTGTGTTTACCTTGGCACCACGTGCCATGAAGCAGTAGGTGGGAGTAGAGTCGTCCTTGTCATTTGCATCGGTGATGGTGATGGAGTCATTGTCTTCAGTGTTGAAGATGGACTTGGCGACATAGGCTGTAGCCAAACTCGCAATGCCTGAATCAGACTCCTCCTCAGACTCCACCTCTGCCTCCTCAGAAGCGGACTCCTCCTCTGAATCCATTTCCTTGCCAACAAACGCACGAGCCTTGCCATATGAACTCTTCTTGTGTGATGAAGACTTTGAGGAAGACTTGGACGAAGACTTTGAGTATTTCTCCGTCTTCTTATCGTCAGAGTCATATTCCTTGCTCTTCTTCTTCTTTCTGTTCTCATTGTCCCACTGTGGGCATTCAGAGATGAAGTGTCCAGTTTTCTTGCACTTGTGACAAGTTTTCCTCTTGTAGTCATGCGCAGAAGCTTCATCATTCCTTGAGCTTGATCGTGAAGGCTTTCTGAAGCCTTTCTTCTTGGTGAATTTCTGGAACTTCTTCACTAGCATTGCAAGTTCCCTTCCAATGTCTTCAGGATCATCAGAACTGCTGTCAGATTCTTCTTCAGATGATGACACAGCTTTTGCCTTCAAGGCACGAGTTCGCCCATAGTTTGGACCGTAGATATCTCTTTTCTCAGAAAGCTGAAACTCATGTGTGTTGAGCATCTCAAGTATGTCAGACGGATCGAGTGTCTTGAAGTCTGGACGTTCTTGAATCATCAGGGCTAGGATGTCAAATGAACTGTCAAGTGATCTTAGCAGCGTCTTGACGATTTCATGTTTAGTGATCTCAGTGGCGCCGAGGGCTTGAAGCTCATTTGTGATGTCAGTGAGCCGGTCAAATGTGTGCTGAACATTCTCATTGTCATTTCGCTTGAAGCGGTTGAAGAGATTGCGAAGAACACTGATTCTCTGATCTCTCTGGGTTGAGATGCCTTCATTGACCTTGGAGAGCTAGTCCCAGACCAGCTTGGATGTCTTCAAGGCACTCACACGGCCGTACTGTCCCTTGGTCAGATGACCACAGATAATATTCTTGGCAGTGGAGTCCAGTTGAGTGAACTTCTTGACATCAGCCGCAGTGACACCTTCTCCAGCCTTGGGAACGCCGTTTTCGACGACATACCATAGGTCGACGTCAATGGCTTCAAGATGCATGCGCATCTTATTCTTCCAGTAGGGATATTCAGTTCCATCAAAGACGGGGCACGCAGCGGAGACTTTAATTATCCCTGTAGTCGACATAGCTAAAACTCCAGGTGGTTAAACTGAATCACACAGAACAAGGGGGCACCTTGCTCTGATACCAATTGAAAGTGCGTTATATCGACTAGAGGGGGGGGGTGAATAGGCGATTTTTATGAAAGTCTTCAAAACGTGGAAGTTATGAAGACAAACAGAGTGAACAAGCCTATCACTATGCAGCGGAAGGTAGATTACACAACGCAAGCCATAGTCAAATATACAATACAGTGAAAGAACAGAGACAAATAGCTTCAGTGTAATGAGGATCAGGTTGGAAGAAGTTATGAAGCCAAACAGATCATACAGTCAGGTTGTGAAGACAGAAGATAAAGCAAGCATGCAATAGCTTCACAATGTGTACTGGTAAGTAAAGGGAGGTGAAGATGAAACCAGTGACACATTGAAGACAATGATATGTTGGACCAGTTCCAGTTGCTGTGACAACTGTACGTCTGGTTGGAGCGGCTAGGTATTTAAACCAAAGGACACACAGTCCCGGACACCCAGTCCTGAACACGCAGCTCAGGACACCCAGTCCTCACCGTTTTCTCCTTGAGCTAAGGTCACACAGACCCCGCCCAATCACTCTGGTAAGTCTTCAAGGTAGACTCCCAAACCTTCACAGACTTCGTTCACTGGCAATCCACAATTCCTCTTGGATGCTCAGAACGCGACGCCTAACCGTCTGGAGGATGCACGGTCCTCAAGTGTAATAAGTCTTCAGATCACTCAGACAAGAAGACTTAAGTGATGCCCAATTACTCTGGCTCTGGGTGGTTAGGGCTTTTCTCCTCACTAAGGATTTTCTCTCAAAGGCTTCGAGGTGGGTTGCTCTCAAACGACAAAAGCCGTGCACTGAAATCTGAGCAGCCAACCGTCTATGGTTGTAGAGGTGGACTATTTATAGCCGATTGGCAACCCTGACCTGATTTGTCTGAAATGACCCTGAGTTACTAAGGAACTGACACGTGTACTAACGGTCGGATTTTGAACTCTCACGGCAACTTTACTTGGGCTGCAAGTAAAGCTGACTTGTCTGACTCTGGACAAGATTTTCTCTCATTGTCTTCACTCGAAGACATAGGATTTGAATTAGGCATCACTTCAGTCATCCTGACTGGTTCTCTTGGACCCCACTTAACAGTACGGTGGTTCCTATGACACAACATGAATAAAGTAAAACTACGAAGGATCTAAGTCTTCGAGTTCCAAAGGCTTCATGGGGAGTCTTCATATGTCATTGTCTTCGACATGAATGTCTTCATGAACCACCATTGTCTTCAATGTCTTCGTACATTTTTGGGGGTCATCTCTGGTAGCTAAACCGAATCAATGAGGGACTTCTACCTGTGTTATCCTGCAATTCTCACAAACACATTAGTCCCTCAACTAGGTTTGTCGTCAATACTCCAAAACCAACTAGGGGTGGCACTAGATGCACTTACAGGTTAGGACTAATAGGAAGAGTAGCATGCGATTCAGGAACGAAATACATAGTGATGCCATTCGGGCATTTGATCCTGCGCCCCACAAGATTTTTAAGGTCCCCAGCAATAGCGTCAGAAGATTTTGGTTTTCTGCTGGAGACCTTTCCCTGCAAAAGAGAGTTAAGTTTTCGTAACCACCCACATCTTCAAGGGTGGCTTAGAAGCAATAAGTCTAAGCGCATCATCTGAGAATTTTGGCTTTGGAGCCCTAGCAAACAGTCTAGCAGGCGGGCAATAGTACTCATAAGAATAGGTAGAATAGTTCTTGGTCATATGAACATGACGGTTTGAAGAACCGCTCTCATATTCATATGCCTGAGTATGGTTTCCCTGCAAAACATTTGCGTTAGTGCGACTCAGGTGAGTCCTCTGTCTGTATGAAGCCTTTGGACCATATGAAGCCTTTGGTCTGAGGTTTGTCTTCTTCATGTGAGGTGTCATGAGGACGTTCACAGCAAGATTCTCCAGACACGTTTTTGGAACCCAGATCTTCTTCATAGGCGGTCCATTCCTGCAGTTAGTACCAATGTACCTGGCAAACACTTCACCATTCTGATTTTTAAACAGCTTATAGTTTGCATCAAAGGATTCATCAATGATAATTGGGTTAGCACAGGTGAAGCCAGACAGATTGGATGGATCTGCCGAGGATTCCTTTGCAGCAACCCATGTGGTTTTGGGGTACTGCTCAGGTTTCCAGTAAGAGCCGTCTCCATTTATTTTCCTCACGAACTCAACACCCTCTTTCCTAGGGTTTCGGTTCAGAATCTTCTTCTTGAGGACATCACATAATGTCTGATGTCCTTTGAGACTTTTGTACATCCCTGTTTCAAGCAATGTCTTCAACCTAGCATTCTCATCAGCAATAGCAGTGGTATCCTCAGCAGAGGGGTTAGTTACCACTTCAACAATTGAAGATATTGCAACAGCAGTAGCAGTGGAACATTCAGCAACAGAAGTAGCATTATCGCGCTCAATGCATTTAAGGCATGGTGGTTCAAATCCTTCCTGAGCGGAACTGATCTGTTCGGCGCGAAGTGACTCGTTTTCCTTTTGAAGATCTTCATGAGCCGCTCTCAATTTCTCAAGATCTTGCTTCCTTTGAAGATAATCATAGGAGAGCTTTTCATGAGTTGTTGAGAGAGTATCATGACGATCTTCAAGTTCCTGATACTTAATGTGAAGATTTTTATGTCTTCAATTAAGGATTCAGATCGAGTCATTTCAGCACCCAACAGATCATCGCTTCTGTCTAACAGTTTTTGAATATATTCCATGGCTTTCTATTGTTTAGTTGCAATTTTAGCAAGTGTTTTGTAGCTGGGTTTTGAATCACAATCAGAATCATCGTCACTGGATGTTTGATAGTGAGTAGTGCGTGTGCTTACCTTGGCACCACGTGCCATGAATCAGTAGGTAGGAGTGGAGTCGTCCTTGTCATTTGCATCGGTGTTGGTGATGAAGTCATTGTCTTCAGTGTTGAAGATGGACTTGGCGACGTATGCTGTAGCCAGACTCGCAATGCCAGAATCAGATTCCTCCTCAGACTCCACCTCTGCCTCCTCAGAAGCGGACTCCTCCTCTGAATCCATTTCCTTGCCAACAAAGGCACGAGCCTTGCCAGTTGAGCTCTTCTTGTGTGATGAAGACTTTGAGGAAGACTTGGAAGAAGACTTTTAGTATTTCTTCTTCTTCTTCTTCTTCTTCTTCTTCTTCTTCTTGTCGTCAGAGTCATATTCCTTGCTCTTCTTCTTCTTTCTGTTCTCATTGTCCCACTGTGGACACTCAGAGATGAAGTGTCCAGTTTCCTTACACTTGTGACATGTTTTCTTCTTGTAGTCATGAGCAAAAGCTTCATCATTCCTTGAGCTTGATCGTGAAGACTTTCTGAAGCTTTTCTTCTTGGTGAATTTCTGGAACTTCTTCACTAGCATTGCAAGTTCCCTTCCAATGTCTTCAGGATCATCGGAACTGCTGTCAGATTCTTCTTCAGATGAGGACATAGCTTTTGCCTTCAAGGCACGAGTTCACCCATAGTTTGGACCGTAGATATCTCTTTTCTCAGAAAGCTGAAACTCATGTGTGTTGAGCCTCTCAAGTATGTCAGACGGATCGAGTGTCTTGAAGTCTGGACGTTCTTGAATCATCAGGGCTAGGATGTCAAACGAACTATCAAGTGATCTCAGCAGCGTCTTGACGATTTCATGTTTGGTGATCTCAGTGGCGCCGAGGGCTTGAAGCTCATTTGTGATGTCAGTGAGCCGGTCAAATGTGTGCTGGACATTCTCATTGTCATTTCGCTTGAAGCGGTTGAAGAGGTTGCGAAGAACACTGATTCTCTGATCTCTCTGAGTTGAGATGCCTTCATTGACCTTGGAGAGCCAGTCCCAGACTAGCTTGGATGTCTTCAAGGCACTCACACGGCCATACTATCCTTTGGTCAGATGACCACAAATGATATTCTTGGCAGTAGAGTCCAGTTGAGTGAACTTCTTGACATCAGCAGTAGTGACACCTTCTCCAGCCTTGGGAACGCCGTTCTCAATGACATACCATAGGTCGACGTCAATGGCTTCAAGATGCATGCGCATCTTATTCTTCCAGTAGGAATATTCAGTTCCATCGAAGACGGGGCACGCAGCGGAGACTTTGATTATCCCTGCAGTCGACATAGCTAAAACTCCAGGTGGTTAAACCGAATCACACAAAACAAGGGAGCACCTTGCTCTGATACCAATTGAAAGTGCGTTATATCGACTAGAGGGGGGGGGGGTGAATAGGCGATTTTTATTAAAGTCTTCAAAACATGAAGGTTATGAAGACAAACAGTAGAGATATGCCTATCACTATGCAGCGGAAGTTAGATTACACTAGGCAAGCCATGGTCAAATATTCAATAGAGTGAAAGCACAATGACAAGTAGCTGCAGTGTAATAAGGATCAGGTAGGAAGAAGTTATGAAGCCAATCAAATCATACAGTTACGTTGTGAAGACAAAAGATAGAGCAAGCATGCAGTGGCTTCACAAAGAGTAACAGTAAGTAAAGGGAAGTGAAGATGAAACCAGTGACTCGTTGAAGACAATGATTTGTTGGACTAGTTCCAGTTGCTGTGACAACTGTACGTCTGGTTAGGGCGGCTAGGTATTTAAACCAAAGGACACACAGTCCCGGACACCCAGTCCTGAACAGGTAGCTCAGGACACCCAGTCCTCACCATATTCCCCTTGAGCTAAGGTCACACAGACCTCGCCCAATCACTCTGGTAAGTCTTCAAGGTAGACTCCCAAACCTTCACAGACTTCGTTCACCGGCAATCCACAATGTCTCTTGGATGCTCAGAACGCGACGCCTAACCTTCTGGAGGATGCACATTCCTCAAGTGTAATAAGTCTTCAGATCACTCGGACAAGAAGACTTAAGTGATGCCCAATTCTCTCTGGCTCTGGGTGGTTAGGGCTTTTCTCCTCGCTAGGAAATTTTCTCTCAAAGGCTTCGAGGTGGGTTGCTCTCAAACGACAAAAGCCGTGCACTGAAATCTGAGCAGCCAACCGTTTATGGTTGTAGGGGTGGACTATTTATAGCCACTGGGCAACCCGACCTATTTCTCCGAAATGACCCTGGGTCACTAAGGAACTGACACGTGTACCAACGGTCAGATTTCAAACTCACACGACAACTTTACTTGGGCTACAAGTAAAGCTGACTTGTCCGACTCTGGACAAGATTTGCTCTCATAGTCTTCACTCGAAGGTATAGGTTTTGAATTAGGCATCACTTCAGTCGTTCTGAATGGTTCTCTTGGACCCCACTTAACAGTACAGTGGTTCCTATGACTCAACACAAATGAAAGAGAACTACGAAAGATCTAAGTCTTCGAGTTCCATAGGCTTCACGTGGTGTCTTCTCCTGTCATAGTCTTCAATGTGAATATCTTCATATACCACCATTGACTTCAATGTCTTCGTACATTTTTAGGGGTCATCTCTGGTAGTAAAACCGAATCAATGAGGGACTTCTACCTGTGTTATCATGCAATTCTCACAAACACATTAGTCCCTCAACTAGGTTTGTCGTCAATACTCCAAAACCAACTAGGGGTGGCACTAGATGCACTTACAATGAAAAACTGGTTGAAGTTTTCAACGGGGATAAAAGTATGTGAAATTGTAGGGGTAAAGGTATTGTCTTCATAAGTAGCAAAAGGCTCCCCCTGAAGATGTGCATATAAGTGGTTTGCTCTTGAATGCAAATGCACATGGCAGGTTTTAATTGTGGAGATCCTCTTCAACTGATGAAGACAATTCATTATGCAAATAAAGATATAACAAAGATAGTGACATGCATAATGAGAAATGGACGTCTGCGGAATGACTTCATGTGGAATTTATCATCGCATCACAAGGTGGCAGACAAAGTGGCAGACGACCATCAAGTTTAAGTGTTACAACCCAAAGAACCAAATGTATCAAAAATGAGAGTTGTAACCACTTAGCAAAAAATAGCAACCACCCCGTATGGACCCGCTTGAAGACTATCAACTCATATGTTTCTCCCCCTTTTTTTAGTAAGGACCAAAAAGGTTTGAAGACATAGAGCATCTACTCGTTTCCATCAGGAGTAGATGAAGGTGCAGGGTCGACGTTGGAGTTCGATGGTGCAGAGGGGCCTGTTGCAGTGTCAAGATGCAGTGAAGCCTGGACTGGTGAAGTTGCATCATCTTCTTCTTCGACAACTCTTGCAACAACAGTTGCAGCCGAAGATGAATACTCAGAATCTTCAATAGTTGGAGTTCGACGCCAGCTTGCATTGCGAGGAGGAATGGAGTCAAATTTGAAACCCTCAGTGAAGCCATCTTCACGAAGATCATCTTTAGAGCAGAGAAGTTTGAGACTCTTCCAGGACCTCCTACAGGCTTCATGAGCAACAAATGAGTTCTTGGTGGCCAAGTTTCTGATGTGATTGACGTCCACCAAGATGCTCTGCATCTGACACTTTAGCCAGTCGTGGTGCCTACCTTGTTTCTGATGCAAGGCCACGAGAAGCTCTCGGTCATTAAGCACACGAGATCGCTTCTGAGGCCTTTGAGCAATGGTGCTTTCAGTGGCTTCAGTAGGTTCATGACGTGGTGCACGTGTATTGCCGACCAGAGGATAGACACAAGTAGCAGCAAGGACTCCTTCAATTGGTTGCTTGAAGCTTTGGCGATCAACGTTATGAAGATAAAGTGGCTCCTTGGTAGGCTCAGGGTAGATGGCTTCGACAAACATATCAACCTCAGGAAAGAAGATAAGTTGGTTGCGCGCAGAGTGCTGATAGTTGACAGAAGAGTGAAGCTTGATTAATCGCATCACCCATGGAGCATAAAACTTCAGGCCAAATAGATCAAATCCAGATGCAGCAAGTTGCGTGATGAATAAATCTCGAGCATTGAAACTGATGCCATTCAGGATATAGAACACCAATGTCTTCATCGCGCCTTCAAGCTTGGATGCAGGAGAATGTCCTTTGATGGGCCATAGAGTTCGCCTTACAATGTGATAAATGGTTCGGGGCAGATACTCAAGGTCTTCGACAAAGAATTCCTTAGGATATTCAGCATCTTGTGGCAGTAGCTTCATCATGCTGAGCATCTGACTCATGTTTGGCTCAGGCTTCTGAAAGATGCTCTCCAATGCATTCCTGTGTAGCTGACAACCAGATTCATAGTATTCACCTGGAGTGGGCAGGGAAGTAAGCTTGGTGATATCTTGAGCTTTGGCTTCATGGTGCACATCACCTGTCATCCACTCAAGGACCCAAGTCTTCGGATCCCTATTGTAGCCACGAATGTGAAGAGTAGCCTAGAACTGCATTAGAAGCTCTTTGTTCCAATGCTCTTTATTAGTGACAAACTGCAGAAGTCCAACATCTCTGAAACAATCTAGAGCTTCCTCCAAGCAGGGCAGTCTAGCACTGGCTTCACAATCCAGACGCATGTGAGGAAAGATCCGCCCTTCATTGTATAAGATACATGAGTAATAGCTGCACTACTGAAAGCTCCAGAAGCGATCAGATGAGGTCTTTGGCTTGGTGTACGGGTTCTTGGCACTGTCAAAGAATGTGTTGTGTGCCTTGAAGCTGTCCACACAGAACGATCCTGGTGAAGTTGCAGCACCGAGAAACCTTGGCAGTCTGGGCTTTGGCTTCTAGACCCGAGGCCTGTGCTCCACATAGTATTCATATTGTGGTTTGAGAGCAGTGGGAGGAACCAGAACATGCCTTTTGATAGTGACAAGTTGGCTGCGATCAAATACCTGCTCAATAGTGTGAGGCCTTGGGGGTGGAACTGCAGCTTTGGTATGGACTGTGGCTTCAGGTTGCACACTTGCTTCAGGTGCATCATCAGCTTCAGGCGCCACAGTATTGTCAGTCATGACAACGTCATTGGCTTCAGTAGTGTTGGTTGTGGCCGCCTCAATGTTTTCAACCTCCTCTTCAGTAGCAGGAGGGTCGGGCACTAACACGTTCTCCTCGAGAATGACTTCTTGAGTGACAGGGGGTGTGGCAACTCTTTCTTTTTCTTGTCTTGGTTCTTGATTGTCTTCGGCTGATGCAGCCGGAATGTATTCAATGGCTTTAGCTTCAGACTCTGAGACATTCATAGTAGGAGTGGCTTCAGGAAACACTTCACGTGCGACTAAGCTTTGTTGCACTTCTCCTTCGGGAATGCTCGACATGGTGACCTGTGGCCTAGGGCCTTTGCGAAGCCTGCGGAAGGCGGGCGACGCCTGTGGTGCTGGAGTGGTCTGGACCATGTAGTCATCGTCAAGCACCAGAGTGGTGGCTTGAGGTGGTGGAGTACTGGGTGTGTCTTCATTACTTGGGGTCTCTTGTTGAGGGTGATCAGCCCACGAAACATCCTGAGCAATTGGCGTCAAAGGACGACCAATGCTGATGAGTTTGTTGTTCGTGAGGATAGGCGATGATACCGGTTGGTGCTCAATCTGAGGAAGGACGTCATCATCTTCTACATTGTCTTCACGACCAATGTCTTTAGTTGTGATGGGGTCAGCAACTGGTACTTCTTCGTCTTTAGGAGCCTCTGCGGTAGCAGGCTCGTGAATTACAAGTTGACGCTCTTGGTTTGAGGAGGCAGGACGAGCAATTGAGATGGGCTCAACAAGTTGCTCTGTTGCAGCAGCACGCTCTTTATGCGAAGACTTTGTCTTCGGCTTCTTGGTTGATGGAGCACCATCAGAGGCATTCCTGTGCTTGCGCTTTTTGGCATCGGCTTCAACTGCCCTAGTCTTCTTCAGTTCTGAAGCTGCTGAGGGGACCTTAGGCTTCGAGCCTGTCATGCTGACAGGAAAGACAATGCTAGGTGCTTCCTGCCTAGGTGCTTCAGTGCGTGCCGTAGCAGACTTCTTTTTCTGTTTGGCAGCCATTCTGGGGTCAATACCAGGATGCCCCAAAGCCTTGTGCTTCTTAGCCTCATTGTGAGCTTGAACACATTTCTCTACGAAGTATTTCATCTGCTCTCTTGAGCCTTTGGCTTCTTCGCGTTTCTAGTAAAACTGCTCCTTGAGGTTATGCAACATCTGCTTGAAGTTCTGAACATTAGCTATGCTGAGCTTTGCCATGTGCTTCTTGAACTGTGCCTTCTCAAAGTCAATCTTGTTCTTCAGCTCTACGATCTTGTGAGCCAGGGCCAGCTCATTTGCAATTGCTCCATGGAAGGTGACGCTGATGTCCACTGGTAGCTGAAGATCATCGATGTCGATGCTCTGGTCGTTGAACCACTCATCAATGAAGCTGTTCAGAATTTCCACATCAAAGAGGGGCAGATCGTTGAAGATCTCCGCCTCTTGCTTGCTCTTGATCAGCATCTCAAGAGCATTATCACCAAAGTCTTCATCTCTTAACAGATCAATGGTTTCATCTTCGTTCCTTAGAACGGCAGCTGGATCAGTTCATGCCCAGAAATCTTCACGGGCTTCTTCTTGGGCTTCTCCTTCTTCTTCGAGACTCGAGAAAGATCCTCAGATTGCACACTGGGTTCAAGAGGTGCAGTGGCCAATGGCTTCGCACGTGAAAGTTTCGGTGCAGCAGAGGGCTTTGAAGCCTTTGACTTCTTTGGCTTCTTCTTTGGTGGAGTTGGCGCATCTTCAGAATCTGCGTCGTCAGCTGAGTGGTCCACCGTAGCCCCCTTTACAACAATATGAGTGATGAGGCCTTCGAGGTTGCAGAAGGGGCCAATCTTGTTGGGATTGGCATCACGTGTGCCATCAGCCCTTAGTGCAGACGGACCAGGGTTGAAGTTTAGTCTCAGGTCCTTCTTGTTCTTCACCGCAGACTCCTTTGCAAACTGAAAGTTGCGCTTGAATAGATTGTCTTCACGACACCACAACAAGGACGATGGTCGGCGTTTTCGGGCTATGTCCCTCTAAGCATGCATGGGTAGAAACCTTGAGCAATGGCTTCGGGCCTGGACTTGGGCTGAAGACCTCTATATACAATATCTCCCCATGGGCCCTTGATGGCGTTCTTTTTAGCATATTCGATAGTTACAAATCTGTATTTGTACCATTCCTCTGCCCAATATCTTCGAATCCATTGGATTCGGTTCTTGCGTTCTCCGTAGGTTTCCTTAGGATCTGTCTTGTACATTTCAAAGAGATATGGTGGCAGGTCCTTGGCTGTATTTCCATGGCATTGTCTACTGCCCTTTCTAGCTGATTTTTCAGTGGCCATTGTATTCAAGTTGAAATGCTTCAAGACGGTGAATGGCTTCCGTCTACTGGTTAAACATGAACTGGCTTCAGGAGAATTGATGTGTCGTTGTAAGAATTCTGCAAACGAATGCAGACCATGAGAACCAAGGGATTCTCCCACGGACATGTACATATGACAACATTAGAGGTGTGAGGGGAGGGGAAGAGGTCATATGCATTCTTAGAAGATTTTGAAGATAAATCAGTTTGAAGACATTTACCTCATAGTGTGAAGACATTCACTTATTTGACGAGAGTTGGTTCCAGATTTGTAAAAATACAAGAATAAGTACAAGTGAGGAATCTAACTAGTGGTGAAGCATAAGTGAATATACTTGGCATGATATGAGATGCAGACATGGACAGATCCAGATATGAAAGTGAAGAAACTACTCTTGGTTGAAATGGATGGATTTTACAGATCAAACGAGAGTAGTAAAAGCAAGATTTAATTACCACACGAAGAACTGCTAGATGAAGTAGAGAGGGAGGCTGAGCAGTTCAATCTCCCGCGCCCTAACTTGGCGGTGGAAGACGCCTACGGCGGCGGCGGAGAGGACGAGGTCCGTTGCCGGCGTGAGGACGGCGTCGAAGAAGTCGCGGCAGCTAAGCGCTTCGTCTCCGGCATCGTCGTGAGCTAGCAAAGGCGCTAGGGTCTTGGTGTGAGGAGAAGAGGTGGAAGAAGAGATAATGACCGTGATGAGGTGTGTATTTATGACATGGACGACACAACGTTATTACATAGGTGCCCCTGGCGGTTCACATCTGAAGGACACGTGGCATGCATGCAACACATTGGAAGTTGTTCCATGTTTCCATGCACGCCTGGATTGTCGGGTGGTCATTCCCGCTTCTCCGGTTTTTAGGCAATAAGGATATAGCATTAAAATAGATTCAATTTTTTGTCTCCGTGTCTTCTGCTGACAAGGACTCAGAGAAGACAATCGACAGTTTCAATAGAATGCATATGATTTGGATATATAGAATCTAAGGTAGAAGCATAGAGGGGGTTAGGGTCCGATCACATTCACTTAGGTCAAAAGATTCAAACATGAAGTCATAGCTATAAGTGAATGTTGTAGAGGACAGAACTGTGACGCCCGGATAATTAGGCTACAGTAATCACACGTTAATGATGCCTCATCACCACGATTACTGATGTTAATCTCGCGTTAGTGCAGAACCAATCCAAATTCAAATTCGAATTAAAGTCAAGCAATAAAAGTTTTCGATACTCAAAACTAAAATGTTCTTATTGTGACAAATAAATCATGGATAGTATTGGTGGAGGAATAACATTTTTATAAAATAATTAATTACTCTAAAGTGATTATAACAACAACAAAAACATTTAAGTGAATACCTTTTTCAATTAATAAAATTCTAAACTAATTTATTTCGGGGTAAAACATTTATGGCGGTGGGTGGTTCTCAAACATTAATTTAAGAGTGGTTATCATTTTTTTAAACTAAAAATAATGTGTATCTAAAATAAAACAGAAAAGAAATAATAAAAAAGATAACAAGCAGAAAACAAAAAAAAAGGAAAGAGAAAGCCCCCCCTGGGCCGTGGCCCAACTGGGCCAACCCAACCGGCCCAGCCGGCCACCCCACCAGGCCGGCCCAAACCCCACCCCATATCCACTCCCCTCACCCCCCCGCAACCCTAGCCGCCACCCACCACCCCGCACTTCCCCACTCGCTCTCTCCCTCCTTCCCCTCCCGATCCGATCCAGATCGGGGGCTTGGACCTCGTCGTCGCCCGGTGCCACATCGGTCCCGCCTCGACCGCTGGAGCTCCTCCGCCCCAACCACGTCGCCCCTGTTGCGTCCGCCTCCTCCCCTGCGTCGTCTCGTCCCCATCCCCCACCCCGAGCATCCCCGAGCACGCTGCCCCGTCCCTACAGCCCCCTCGTGAGCTCCCTGCCTTCCCGCTGTCATCGGCGCCGTCCACGGCACGCACGCGCGCTCCGCCCCATACGCACACCGGGCCGCGCCCCGAACGCCGCGCCCGACGCCCTTCGCCGCTTCCTGGCAGTCCCAGCGCTCGCCGTCACTGGCCACGGCCGCCGCCGAAGCCCCCTGCTGCCCTGTGCCTCCCGCTCGTCGGCCCGGTCCCCGCCACCGGCCGCGCCCTTGGCCGCTGACGCCCCACACAGCCGGGCGCTTGCGACCCACCCCCGCGTCGTCCATCGCAGCCACCTGCGCCTGCCTCCGACGCGTCTCCTCCGCTCGTTCTTGCGGCTGTACGTACTCCACCGCTCCGCCGCTGACACTGCATGTTGCTGCTTCGGCCGGCAAGCCTCGTCGTGGCTGGCCTGGGCTAGTGCCCACCGGCCAGCGCGCGTGCCCCGACTCGCCGTGCCTCCCCTCCCCGTTGGCCGCGCCGGAGACAGCGGTCGGGTGCCGCTGTGCAACATCGGGCTGCGCCCGTGCCCGCTATGGCCTCTGGGTCACCGGCCAGTGGGCCCCCCTCACGCCCCAGCAACCGTGAGGGCTGGTGCCCGCACCCGTTTGACAGCGCCCGTTTGGCCCCAATGGCCCTATGACTAACGGGGCCCGTCCCTAGAACGTTTAATAAAAAAATATATTAAAAAATAATAATAATAAATACTTAATAAAAATAACTAATTAATTAATTGATTAATTAACTAATTAATTAACCTAATTAACTATGATTAAATTAACCAATTACGATTAATTAACCTAATCAACTACTGTTAATTAGTTAATTAACTAGTATGACAGTGGGGCCCACCCCCTTAATTAATTTTGATAGTTTAATTAACCTGTTTAATTAAAATGAGTCACTGACCAGTGGGACCCACTGGTCAGGTTGACCAGTCAACTCTGTTGACTGCTGATGTCAGCATGACATCATGCTGATGTCATTAATTCATTTTCGAATTAATTAAATAATTAATTAGATTTCAGAAATTAATAAAATCTTTAGAAAATCATATCTTTTAATCCGTAACTCGGATTAAAATACTTTCTACATGAAAGTTGCTCAGAACGACGAGACGTATCCGGATACGCAGCCCGTTTATCCACCACGCATCCCTAGCATAGCAAACTCGCAACTTTCCCCCTCCGGTCCTTTGCCCGAAAACGCAAAACACCGGGGATACTTTCCCGGATGTCATCCCCCTTCACCGGTATCACCTACTACCGCGTTAGGGCACCCCTAACGCCGTTACTTGTCATGTCATGCATCACTATGCATATGCTTGCTTAAATATTTATTGTTTCTCCCCCCTCTTCTCTCGATAGACACCGAGACCGACGCCGCTGCTACCCAGTACGACTACGGAGTTGACGACCCCTCTCTCTTGCCAGAGCAACCAGGCAAGCCCCCCCCTTGATCACCAGATATCGCCTACCCTTCTCTATACTGCTTGCATTAGAGTAGTGTAGCATGTTACTGCTTCCCGTTAATCCTATCCTGATGCATAGCCTGTCCTTGCTACTACTGTTGTTACCTTTACCTGCAAACCTAATGCTTATTATAGGATGCTAGTTTATCATTAGTGGCCCTACATTCTTGTCCGTCTGCCATGCTATACTATCGGGCTGTGATCACTCGGGAGGTGATCACGGGTATATACTATGTACTTTATACATGATACATGTGATGAACAAAGTCGGGTTGGCTCGAGGAGTACCCGCAGTTGATTCACGAATTGGGGGCTGGAAGGACATACTTTCCCGACGGCCCTCTGTGTGGATCTTTATGGCGAAGCGACAGGGCAGGTTCCGACCACCTAGGAGAGAGGTGGGCCTGGCCCTGGTCGGCGTTCGCGGATACTTAACACGCTTAACGAGATCTGGGTATTTGATCTGAGTCTGGCCATTTGGTCTATACGCACTAACCATCTACGCGGGAGTAGTTATGGGTATCCCGGCGTCGTGGTATCAGCCGAAGCCTTCGTGACATCAGTGACTGAGTGGCGCGCGCCGGATTGGACCGTAAGCCTGCTCTTGTATTAAGGGGGCTAGTTCTGCTTCCGGCCGCGTTCGCAACGTGCAGGTGTGCAAAGGGCGATGGGCCCAGACCCCTGCGCCATAGGATTTAGACCGGCGTGCTGACCTCTCTGTTGTGCCTAGGTAGGGCTGCAACGTGTTGATCTTCCGAGGCCGGGCATGACCCAGGAAAGTGTGTCCGGCCAAATGGGATCGAGCGTGTTGGGGTATGTGGTGCACCCCTGCAGGGAAGTTTATCTATTCGAATAGCCGTGTCCCTCGGTAAAAGGACGACCCAGAGTTTTACCTTGACCTTATGACAACTAGAACCGGATACTTAATAAAACACACCCTTCCAAGTGCCAGAGACAACCGGTGATCGCTCTCTCATAGGGCGACGAGGAGAGGATCATCGGGTAGGATTATGCTATACGATGCTACTTGGAGGACTTCAGTCTACTCTCTTCTACATGCTGCAAGACGGAGGCTGCCAGAAGCGTAGTCTTCGACAGGATTAGTTATGCCCCTCTTATTCTGGCATTCTATAGTTCAGTCCACATATGATACCCTTATTCCATTTGATACCCATGCATATGTAGTATAGCTCCTTGCTTGCGAGTACTTTGGATGAGTACTCACGGTTGCTTTCTCCCTCTTTTCCCTCTATCCCTTCTACCTGGTTGTTGCAACCAGATGTTGGAGCCCAGGAGCCAGACGCCACCGTCGACGACGACTCCTACTACACCGGAGGTGCCTACTACTACGTGCTGCCCGCTGACGACGACCAGGAGTAGTTTAGGAGGATCCCAGGCAGGAGGCCTGCGCCTCTTTCGATCTGTATCCCAGTTTGTGCTAGCCTTCTTAAGGCAAACTTGTTTAACTTATGTCTGTACTCAGATATTGTTGCTTCCGCTGACTCGTCTATGATCGAGCTCTTGTATTCGAGCCTTCGAGGCCCCTGGCTTGTAATATGATGCTTGTATGACTTATTTTATTTGTAGAGTTGTGTTGTGATATCTTCCCATGAGTCCCTGATCTTGATCGTACACGTTTGCGTGTATGATTAGTGTACGATTGAATCGGGGGCGTAACAAGTTGGTATCAAAGCCGACTGCCTGTAGGAATCCCCCTTCCACACTCTTGGCCGAAGTCGAGTCTAGTCATTGAAAAACTTTTACTAACATGGTTGTGCGGCTTACGGGCCCACGTCGCCATTTGGGTGGTAATAGGATCTTTTACTCCTCGATCATTACTCTGGGGCTCTGATCTCTCTTCTATTCGGGTTAAAATGAATTCACTAACTTTGACTCTAGGATCTCGTAAATACTTTCTCCCGGAGAGCCCCTTCATTCCAGATGATGGCCTGCTTCACCAGAAGATTCCGAAGATACTCTTTGCTATTCCTCTCGAGACTTTGTGCCCATCACTTTTGCTATTCCCGACCACCGATAAATCCTTAGGGATAACTACTTACACTTGCCATTCATACGATCATCCCCCATTGATCTTGTTATTACAAGATACCCCGGAGTCTTCTCTATTGTTCCGAGAATACTTTGTGCCTACTGCCTAGCAGTTCCTTGCCACATGAATACCCCTTCAATTAAATCCTCGCACTTGTCGAGTATCCACTCATCCCCAGTTGTTCATGTGTTTCACAATGGTCTTCGAAATACTATTCGATCCTCCAAAAATCCTTAGTAGCTTATTGCTCTGCAATACTTGCCTGCTTGCATTATGGGTGCTTTCCATATGTCTGGCGATATTCGTTAGTATCGTTAGGCATCGTCTTTTGATCCTATTGATTCAACTTGAGTGCGAATGCACGCAATCATCAGTTGATCCTTTTAAATTATCTTTCTGACTCAGACATTTTTTTAACATGAGCTGGATCTCGACCAATCAAATTGCTGTCGATTGTACCCTTAAGGCTATTCAACTTATCCATCCCTGATCAGAGCATTGCTTCTGATCCCTTGTCTTGGAATTCATAATTCCTTTGCATTTGAGCCTTGAATTAGTCAGTTGTTTCTAAAGTCTGATCTCCTTGCATTGTTTCTCCCTCTGATTGAGTACCGATGCTCACACCAGATCCCTTGAGGACCACCAGATCATTTGTTGGATTTTATCCGACAGCGTCCTTCATATTCAATAAGTTTGTGAACCTTTCCTCGGATACATAATGCCTTTGGTAAATTGTATCCTCTGCTTTCTCAAGCATGCTCTACTATCGAGCTTGTGTTATTTATTCTTGAAATTTGTGGTATATACTCCTAAGATGCCCTGATGGGTTGAACCTATGCCTTCTCTAAACTGTGTGAACTCGAAAGTTTTCACGAGCCATACACTTCTGGTATTTTGCCAAATAAAATTCCAACACTACAACTTCTTCGAAAGTGAGAAGTGAATGAAAGGTTATGCATTGGAGAAGTGGGAGTCGACCTTGAACTTGTGTTCATGCCCATGGACATGATGCAGATCTTATCATTAAAGCTTCTCTTAAATTAATTATTCCTTTGGTATAAGTTCATCTTATATCTAGGATCTGGCCTTTTGCAATCGTGGTTCCGACCATGTTCTCCTTTAAATGCCATTTCGCGTGCAAGTTTAAGCGCTTGTCTTCTGTAGAGAAATACCCCAGTCCAACCTCTATTTTGATTTGTCGTCGAGTATTACCCCCTCTGGTATCTTGAGTTTATCATGGAACTGCATAACTTCTTATGAGTTCTTCTTCAAGTATTATTTGACTTTCGCTGCATCATCATTTGACTTGATGTTATCGCCAACCGATTACATCTTCATGAAATTTCTCGACAAATGTGTCGTGGTCATCATCAACATCCTGAGCTCTTCCAAGATATATATCGAATTCTTGATGAGAAATACCATAATCTCCCCTCAATAGTTTGTGTTATCACCGACCACTTTATTGCCTTCCGTTCAACACAAACTTATTCGTGTTTTGAGTTATACCTTGATATCCTTGCTATCCAGCATTTGTTCTTCTTTACCGTGGAATGTTACCACCTTTTATGTCAAGAATGTCGTGGTAATTTTACCACCTCTTGAGAATTCTTGATATAGTAATATCTCTCGCCTTTTGCGTTCATTTCTTGGTCTCCGTGTTGTTTCTAACCGGAATACCGATAAATGGTCTGTGATGTGTAAATTCTAAACTTCTAGCAACCCTATTGCTTGAAGTTATTGGTCTACAGTTTCATTCTAAGTCTATTGATTATTGAATCATCATTCAAACATTGATCGTGCTACCTAGTCCAGATTCCTGGGTGCACCCTTCTATCATTGTTTAGTTGTGTATGTTTCCCTCGAGCATACATCATTATGACATTTGATCCGACAAATTATATTTCCTTGTTCACATAATTGTGGAAATCAATCCTTTGGAAATCTCGGTGATTTGTTGCTGAGCCTATCAGCCACCTCCTCATCCTCTCCTTGGTTTACTGATGACCTCTTGTTTCAGAGCTCACTTACATAGATCACTTCTGAGAACCTCACAATGTCATCTCGTCAAATTGTGTTGCACCTTTTCTTCTCAGTCATCCCGAGTCTGAGGTATCCTGACACCAATCAAATCTGAATCTCGGTCAGATATGATGATTGGAACATATTTCCAAGAGTTATGACGTTGGTCTTTGAATGACCCGGTAAGGTGGTATCATACCTAGCCCACCTGGCCGGAGGCCCTATTGTTATAGTTCCCTTTTAGCAATGTTATCCATTCTTCCATGAGGAAACTGTAAGACTTATTCTACAAGTTATTCCTAATGGATCCTTTTTGTTCCCAAAGTCTAATTTTCACCTGTTGACCATGTCAGCGCTATCTCGAAGCATGTCTATGGTACTTCGATTTTCAATAAGAACATTTGAAGCACCATGCTAAATGTTTCTTGTTGAAATTACCCAAACACCGTTGTATGGGTAATGTCATGAAATTTGTCTCTCCTACCTAAAAGAGTTTTCTACTTTCTATCCGGTCTTGGATATCATATCTGCTTGTTCTTGGGAAGGATATACCCCTGAAATATGTGTTTAATCACATTTTCCTTTCCATTCTTCTGTTTAATCTAAGAATCACATTTTTCCTTTCCATTGTTTTGTTTAACCTTTCTTGTGATCTATATGATCCAAGCAGAAATATTCTCCTGTTTATGTAAACACCGTGGTGTACAATTCTGTTAGCATGACCCTGTTACTATTGTTGATGACATTCCGGTAGCCACCGATGGACGAGAATTTCGCCTAATGGTCCGCCTCGTTCAACGAGCAGGAAAATGGTTCTCTTCGTCCCTCGCCCTTGGTACCGCCATTGTTGCCGACATAACTGATAGGCTACCCGTTAACATGCCTTGCTGTCATGACCGAGCAAGATGTCACCGCTCCTTCTACTTTTAACCACATGGTGGGCCCATAACCCACAGTTCCACAGGATCGAAACCTGACTCTCCTGTACACCACCTGTTCCCCAGGTTGATCCTCACGCTTGGCTTCATATGTAATTCACGAGCCACCTTTCAGGGAATCATCGATTCTGGTATTAAACACAATACCTATACCGTTGCCTTGTTTCAGGCAACGAAGATTGTCTATCTGTTTCAAACTTCTTATGGTACCTTCTTACTTGGCTCTTGATGTGTTTTAATTGTTCAACTCAAGAGATACTCTTATGATCATTCTTGGGATACCCCCTAAATGAATTTCCCTTATAACATTCAATTGTTGTAAAGCTGCCCCTTACCTATTCGTAAGTACGATGGACTTCCCGAAGAAAGGAAGACAACTTCCTCATGATGACCTGAAACAGCAGAATGAAGACATCAATGTAATGGATCAACCTCTTCGAGAAGAACAACCAATACCAAGAACACTCCCTAGAATTTCGTAACTCGAACCTTCCCCCTTTACTTCCCTCTTAAATCTCGGGACGAGATTTCTTGTAGTGGAGGAGAATCGTGACGCCCGGATAATTAGGCTACAGTAATCACACGTTAATGATGCCTCATCACCACGATTACTGATGTTAATCTCGCGTTAGTGCAGAACCAATCCAAATTCAAATTCGAATTAAAGTCAAGCAATAAAAGTTTTCGATACTCAAAACTAAAATGTTCTTATTGTGACAAATAAATCATGGATAGTATTGGTGGAGGAATAACATTTTTATAAAATAATTAATTACTCTAAAGTGATTATAACAACAACAAAAACATTTAAGTGAATACCTTTTTCAATTAATAAAATTCTAAACTAATTTATTTTGGGGTAAAACATTTATGGCGGTGGGTGGTTCTCAAACATTAATTTAAGAATTGTTATCATTTTTTTTAAAACTAAAAATAATGTGTATCTAAAATAAAACAGAAAAGAAATAATAAAAAAAGATAACAAGCAGAAAACAAAAAAAAAGGAAAGAGAAAGCCCCCCTGGGCCGTGGCCCAACTGGGCCAACCCAATCGGCCCAGCCGGCCACCCCACCAGGCCGGCCCAAACCCCACCCCATATCCACTCCCCTCACCCCCCGCAACCCTAGCCGCCACCCACCACCTCGCACTTCCCCACCCGCTCTCTCCCTCCTTCCCCTCCCGATCCGATCCAGATCGGGGGCTTGGACCTCGTCGTCGCCCGGTGCCACATCGGTCCCGCCTCGACCGCCAGAGCTCCTCCGCCCCAACCACGTCGCCCCTGTTGCGGCCGCCTCCTCCCCTGCGTCATCTCGTCCCCATCCCCCACCCCGAGCATCCCCGAGCACGCTGCCCCGTCCCTACAGCCCTCTCGTGAGCTCCCTGCCTTCCCGCTGTCATCGGCGCCGTCCACGACACGCACGCGCGCTCCGCCCCATACGCACGCCGGGCCGCGCCCCGAACGCCGCGCCCGACGCCCTTCGCCGCTTCCTGGCAGTCCCAGCGCTCGCCGTCACTGGCCACGGCCGCCGCCGAAGCCTCCTGCTGCCCTGTGCCTCCCGCTCGTCGGTCCGGTCCCCGCCACCGGCCGCGCCCTTGGCCGCTGACGCCCCGCACAGCCGGGCGCTTGCGACCCACCCCCGCGTCGTCCATCGCAGCCACCTGCGCCTGCCTCCGACGCGTCTCCTCCGCTCGTTCTTGCGGCTGTACGTACTCCACCCGCTCCGCCGCTGACACTGCCTGTTGCTGCTTCGGCTGGCGAGCCTCGTCGTGGCTGGCCTGGGCTAGTGCCCACCGGCCAGCGCGCGTGCCCCGACTCGCCGTGCCTCCCCTCCCCGTTGGCCGCGCCGGAGACAGCGGTCGGGTGCCGCTATGCCACATCGGGCTGCGCCCGTGCCCGCTATGGCCTCTGGGTCACCGGCCAGTGGGCCCCCCCTCACGCCCCAGCAACCGTGCGGGCTGGTGCCCGCACCCGTTTGACAGCGCCCGTTTGGCCCCAATGGCCCTATGACTAACGGGGCCCGGCCCCAGAACGTTTAATAAAAAATATATTAAATAATAATAATAATAAATACTTAATAAAAATAACTAATTAATTAATTGATTAATTAATTGATTAATTAACCTAATTAACTATGATTAAATTAACCAATTACGATTAATTAACCTAATGTTTAATTAACCTAATCAACTACTGTTAATTAGTTAATTAACTAGTATGACAGTGGGGCCCACCCTCTTAATTAATTTTGATTAGTTTAATTAATCTGTTTAATTAAAATGAGTCACTGACCAGTGGGACCCACTGGTCAGGTTGACCAGTCAACTCTGTTGACTGCTGACATCAGCATGACATCATGCTGATGTCATTAATTCATTTTCGAATTAATTAAATAATTAATTAGATTTCAGAAATTAATAAAATCTTTAGAAAATCATATCTTTTAATCCGTAACTCGGATTAAAATACTTTCTACATGAAAGTTGCAAAGAACAACGAGACGTATCCGGATACGCAGCCCGTTTATCCACCACGCATCCCTAGCATAGCAAACTCGCAACTTTCCCCCTCCGGTCCTTTGCCCGAAAACGCAAAACACCGGGGATTCTTTCCCGGATGTCATCCCCCTTCACCGGTATCACCTACTACCGCGTTAGGGCACCTCTAACGCCGTTACTTGTCATGTCATGCATCACTATGCATATGCTTGCTTAAATATTTATTGTTTCTCCCCCCTCTTCTCTCGATAGACACCGAGACCGACGCCGCTGCTACCCAGTACGACTACGGAGTTGACGACCCCTCTCTCTTGCCAGAGCAACCAGGCAAGCCCCCCCTTGATCACCAGATATCGCCTACTCTTCTCTATACTGCTTGCATTAGAGTAGTGTAGCATGTTACTGCTTCCCGTTAATCCTATCCTGATGCATAGCCTGTCCTTGCTACTACTGTTGTTACCTTTACCTGCAAACCTAATGCTTATTATAGGATGCTAGTTTATCATTAGTGGCCCTACATTCTTGTCCGTCTGCCATGCTATACTATCGGGCTGTGATCACTTGGGAGGTGATCACGGGTATATACTATGTACTTTATACATGATACATGTGATGAACAAAGTCGGGTTGGCTCGAGGAGTACCCGCAGTTGATTCACGAATTGGGGGCTGGAAGGACATACTTTCCCGACGGCCCTCTGTGTGGATCTTTGTGGCGAAGCGACAGGGCAGGTTCTGACCACCTAGGAGAGAGGTGGGCCTGGCCCTGGTCGGCGTTCGCGGATACTTAACACGCTTAACGAGATCTGGGTATTTGATCTGAGTCTGGCCATTTGGTCTATACGCACTAACCATCTACGCGGGAGTAGTTATGGGTATCCCGGCGTCGTGGTATCAGCCGAAGCCTTCGTGACATCAGTGACTGAGTGGCGCGCGCCGGATTGGACCGTAAGCCTGCTCTTGTATTAAGGGGGCTAGTTCTGCTTCCGGCCGCGTTCGCAACATGCAGGTGTGCAAAGGGCGATGGGCCCAGACCCCTGCGCCATAGGATTTAGACCGGCGTGCTGACCTCTCTGTTGTGCCTAGGTAGGGCTGCGACGTGTTGATCTTCCGAGGCCGGGCATGACCCAGGAAAGTGTGTCCGGCCAAATGGGATCGAGCGTGTTGGGGTATGTGGTGCACCCCTGCAGGGAAGTTTATCTATTCGAATAGCCGTGTCCCTCGGTAAAAGGATGACCCGGAGTTGTACCTTGACCTTATGACAACTAGAACCGGATACTTAATAAAACACACCCTTCCAAGTGCCAGAGACAACCGGTGATCGCTCTCTCACAGGGCGAAGAGGAGAGGATCATCGGGTAGGATTATGCTATACGATGCTACTTGGAGGACTTCAGTCTACTCTCTTCTACATGCTGCAAGACGGAGGCTGCCAGAAGCGTAGTCTTCGACAGGATTAGTTATGCCCCTCTTATTCTGGCATTCTGCAGTTCAGTCCACATATGATACCCTTATTCCATTTGATACCCATGCATATGTAGTATAGCTCCTTGCTTGCGAGTACTTTGGATGAGTACTCACGGTTGCTTTCTCCCTCTTTTCCCTCTATCCCTTCTACCTGGTTGTTGCAACCAGATGTTGGAGCCCAGGAGCCAGACGCCATCGTCGACGACGACTCCTACTACACCGGAGGTGCCTACTACTACGTGCTGCCCGCTGACGACGACCAGGAGTAGTTTAGGAGGATCCCAGGCAGGAGGCCTGCGCCTCTTTCGATCTGTATCCCAGTTTGTGCTAGCCTTCTTAAGGCAAACTTGTTTCACTTATGTCTGTACTCAGATATTGTTGCTTCCGCTGACTCGTCTATGATCGAGCTCTTGTATTCGAGCCTTCGAGGCCCCTGGCTTGTAATATGATGCTTGTATGACTTATTTTATTTGTAGAGTTGTGTTGTGATATCTTCCCGTGAGTCCCTGATCTTGATCGTACACGTTTGCATGTATGATTAGTGTACAATTGAATCGGGGGCGTAACAAGAACACCAATATATGTATATACCAATATGATACCAAATCAACATTGTGAAGATAAACATGAAGTCAAATCAATGTTGAAGACAAACCAAATGCGAAGACTTTGCAAATGTGGCATCTAACGAAACACCTTAAGCAAGAGTTTGGTGGTGGTGTTACCCACTGTCGGTGTCAAAACCGGCGGATCTCGGGTAGGGGGTCCCGAACTGTGCGTCTAGGCCGGATGGTAACAGGAGACAGGGAACACGATGTTTTACCCAGGTTCGGGCCCTCTTGATGGAGGAAAAACCCTATGTCCTGCTTGATTAATATTGATGATATGGGTAGTACAAGAGTAGATCTACTACGAGATCAAGGAGGCTAAACCCTAGAAGCTAGCCTATGGTATGATTGTTATCTATGGAGTTGATGAAGTTGTCCTACGGACTAAAACCCTCCGGTTTATATAGACACCGGATAGGGTTAGGGTTACATAGAGTCGGTTACAATGACAGGAGATCTTGAATATCCGCATCACCAAGCTTGCCTTCCACGCCAAGGAAAGTCCCATCCGGACACAAGACGAAGTCTTCAATCTTGTATCTTCATAGTCCAGGAGTCCGGCTGAAGGTATGGTTCGGCTACCCGAACACCCCCTAATCCAGGACTCCCTCAGCAGCCCCCAAACCAGGCTTCAATGACGATGAGTCCGGCGCGCAGATTGTCTTCGGGATTGCAAGGCGGGTTCTCCTCCAAATTCCGTGTACCTGTTGAATAAAGTCCGGTTTCTTGTAAATGTTGCGCTCCTTGGCTTCTATGCCCAATAATGGCTGCCTTCCACGTGTCAAACGAATGCGAAAAGCCGGGGTGTTTTTACATCCACACCCCTAGCCATATAAACGAGCCGCCTATTTAACTGGATGGGAATTCAGGTTCAAACCACATCTTCTCCTCTCCGCGAGTTATCATCAGAGCGCTTCCAGCAAAGGTCCATTCCAACATGTCCAGCCGTCGCAGCTCCTCCCCTCGCCCCTCCGGTCCCAAACCTGGGGACTGGGAGAGTTGCACCATCCCGCACAACGAGTTAGTGTCGCTTCAGGCCAAGGGATTTCTTCCCCTGGCATACATGGTCCCGGTCCAAGCCGGTCTCGCCACCTACAATGGCGGAAAACAGGCGGAGAGCACCCCCAATCCTTCTAAAGGAGAGTGGGTGTGCCTTGTCCCCTATCTAATAAGGGGACTGGGATTTCCAATTCATCCATTTCTCCGCGGGCTTCTGAAGTTTTACGGCCTCCAGCTGCACAATCTCATGCCCGCTTCCATATTACATATCGCGGGTTTCGTCGCCCTTTGCGAGCTATTTTTAGGCGTTGAGGCTCATTTCGCGCTATGGAAGAGATTATTCTGCCTGGTGCCCTGTTCTCAAGAGGGGTCTATCTATCAAGTGGGCGGAGCCGAAGTATGGCGCATCGCCGGGACCGGATACCTATCCGGAACCCCGAAGAAGGTGTCCGAGGACTGGCCTTCGAAATGGTTTTACGTAGATGACGTCCCGCTACCAGACCCTGTCTGGGTTGGTCTCCCTGAGTTCAACAATGCCCCATTGAAGAAACACTTGAGCTGGCGTCCACGGAGCTCTCAGAGAGAAAGCGATGGAGACGTCCTTTACCTGATGGGCCGGATAAGACTGTTAGCTCACTCTGGACTAACCATGATTGGAGTCATGGCCGCATGCATTATGTGGGGGGTGCAGCCGCTTCAATATAGAGGCCACCCCATGTGGGATTTCAACGGGGAGGATGATGCCACCCGTTACGGTCGTAAGGGGCCGGCCTCAGCCGCCGCCTTAGTAAAGATCTTATCCTCTTTGTACAAGGGAGAAAAGGAGGAATTCCTCCGCGTCAATCCGCAGGCCGGATTCAGTATGTACGATCCTCCAAGTTGGGTAAGTGAACAATTGCGCTTGCCCGTTTGCTTTACACTCCCACGGTTAGATAGGTAGTCTAATGATTTCAATGCAGGAACTGCGACAGGAGGTAAAGGATATAAACAGCCGTCCTCCACAGCCCGAGGACCCAGAACGGTCCCTCAATCCGGACTCCGAAGAGGATCCGGACATATCGGTGGAGCTTATTGACGGGGTGTTCTATCAGCTAAGCAAGGACGATACCTTGGTGGCCATTACGGCGGATTACCCAGGGTTAATCCCGGCCTCCCAGGTGAAGGAAACCGGAGTCCCATTCCCTTGAAAGAGATTCCATTCTCATGTATCCCGGTGTTTCTAATGACAACCGTGTTTTGCAGGGGAGATTTCCGAGGCAGGAGGCCGAACCTACGGAGGCTAGCCAACGAGGGGCCGCAGGGCCCCGTGGGGCAAAAAGGAATGTAGTCCGGACTGAGATGTCGGCGCAAAGGTATAGCGCGCCCTCTGTTTCCCTGGAGTTATTCTGTCAGGGCATATTAACGTTCGTGCTATCTTCAGAACGAAGAGGCCTCGCCGGACTACATCTGGAGAGGTTGCCAATCGCGCCTCCACCAGCCAGGCTCCAACGTCTGGCCAGGAAGCGGAGGCGAGCACAAGGCGCGCACCAGACGCTCCTCCGACAGAGGATGAGGACATGCTGTCTGCCACAAATTCCAAAGTGGAGAGTGCCATGAACCACAGGCGTCGCCGGACCGTTCTGCGCGACGGTTGTTTCTCCCAAGAGGCTTTAGATGCCTTTAATTTGGGAGATGCGTACCTCCGTGCCGCTCAAAATGGTTTAGCCAGAGCCACGGAGCAGTATGTGAAAGACATACGGGTAAGAAAATTTTGATTAAATAAATAAATATATATATATATATATATATATATATATATATATATATATATATATATATCCCAGTAGCCCCCGAGACTTGAAGCAGTTAGAGAAACTGATTTAAGGATCATTTAATATGCAGGTTCTTACAAAGAAGAATGCCGTACTGTCCCAGGAGCTGGAAAAGTGCAAGACCCAACTAGAGGCCGCACTAGCCGCAGCAGGGGGGCCCCAAGAGACCCCCTCAGGTAAGATACACTTCAAAAGATTAGTATTGTGCGGTGTGGGTGCAAATCTGACAGATCATATTGCAGATGGCGCCGGACTAGATCCGGACAAACAACAACTCTTTCGCCGGTTAAAGGCCGGTGAGAGTATGTTGACAAGGGTGAGGCTGGAGAAGAATGATCTTCAGGATGCCAACACCAAGCTGGACGTCGAACTTAAAGATGTTCGTGGCCAGCTGTCGGACTCCATGAAGGAGAATCAGCGGCTTCGACGCGGCATATTTAGTAAGTGCTTGAACGAACTTTGAAAAAAGAGTTCGGCAAGGAAGCCGACTAATAGAGTAATGTCTGTAGGTATGCTCACAGGTCGTCCTGTAGAGTAGATGCCCGGTTCTACGGGTGACCTTCTTCCCGAACTCTTGCAACTGCACGAGCGAATTCGGCAGGCAATGCGAGGTGTTGCCCAAGCCTTATGGCCTGCCCACCCCGTGCCCGAGGGCCTTGGAGAGCTTGCGGAGAAGCTGAAGGGAGCTCCGCGGCGCTTCCGGTTGTGGAAGATATCGGCCTGTCGACAAGGCGCTAGGGAGGCCTGGGCCATGGTGAAGACCCGTTTTATGAAGTCTGACCCAAACCACATGGCCGAGGTCGGACCAGTGGGGCCTGACGGGAAGGAGATCCCTGTAAGCTTAGTGTACGGCCAAGTAGAGTTGGCCGCGAAGTATTCCCAGCAGGACTGTAAATTAGACAGCCTGTTAGACGGTATAGAAGAGGAATACAATCAGTCGGAATGACTGTGTAATTTTGAATTGACATGTGTAATGCCTTCTAGCCGGATTGTAGATCGTTTGTCGTTGTCGACCTTTTCGCTTCAACCTCGGGACCTGACGGTCCGGAGTGTGTCCGAATACCCTAGTGGTTATATAAGAACCGGGGTATGTGTGGAGACCAGGCGTAGGGGTCATCAGTGCTTTATCAGACAAGTGCCCAACTAGTTATGTTATATTACATGGTTAGTAAGAAACATCTTCCAGAGAAAATAGTTCCATTAAGGGTTCCTTTCGCTGGGAGGCATGCCCTAATGTGCATGTCCGGACTGCGTGAAGAGACGCAGAAAAAGCATCTGGGGGCACATAAAATGAGTAAAAAAGATCATCTTTTATTTCATCGATCGAATATTCCCTTAAGAACGCTAGCTTTCGGCTTCACCCAGTCTGAGGTACACATCCGGCTGACCCGACAGTAACAATCGCAGAGGTGCTCCCTTTACCGCCTAGCCGAACGATCGGGAATGTAGGGGTAAGCACAGGAGCCAGGCAACCCAGCTTGGCCAAAATTTAAGTCATATCGATGCATATAATGGTGAAGAAAAAGGTACATGCGGAAGTTTGACGCATGTGTTGGGCGTGAAGCCCGTATAAATAAGTTTCTGTTAAAGAAGCCCCCAGGTTTAATGAGCGCGAGTGGCGCGTCACTATATGAGCCTGTAGGATCTAGAAGAAGGAGTGTCTAGAGGGGGGTGAATAGACACTTAATGCTAAAGTTGCACTTTTTAAGCTTTTTCGGTTTAAGTGGAGTTCGGGCACAATTTTAACATACACAGTACATATCAAGCAAGCATGCAAAGAGTATATAGGCAGCGGAAAGCAAAGCATGCAACTTGCAAGAATGTAACGAGAAGGGTTTGGAGGATTCAAACGCAATTGGAGACACAGATGTTTTTCCCGTGGTTCGGATAGGTGGTGCTATCCTACATCCACGTTGATGGAGACTTCAACCCACGAAGGGTAACGGTTGCGCGAGTCCACGGAGGGCTCCACCCACGAAGGGTCCACGAAGAAGCAACCTTGTCTATTCCACCATGGCCATCGCCCACGAAGGACTTGCCTCACTAGCGGTAGATCTTCACGAAGTAGGCGATCTCCTTGCCCTTACAAACTCCTTGGTTCAACTGCACAATCTTGTCGGAGGCTCCCAAGTGACACCTAGCCAATCTAGGAGACACCACTCTCCAAGAAGTAACAAATGGTGTGTTGATGATGAACTCCTTGCTCTTGTGCTTCAAATGATAGTCTCCCCAACACTCAACTCTCTCTCATAGGATTTGGATCTTGTGGAAAGAAGATTTGAGTGGAAAGCAACTTGGGGAAGGCTAGAGATCAAGATTCATATGGTAGGAATGGAATATCTTGGTCTCAACACATGAGTAGGTGGTTCTTTCTTAGAACATATGAGTAGGAATGCTGTATGTGTTCTGATGGCTCTCTCTCCGAATGAAGAGGAGGTGGAGGGGTATATATAGCCTCCACACAAAATCCAACCGTTACACACAGTTTTCCAATCTCGGTGGGACCGAATCATGAAACTCGGTCGGACCGAAATGGTAAACCTAGTGACCCTTAGAGATTTTGGTGGGACCGACTGGAACAACTCGGTGGGACCGATGTGCTAGGGTTAGGGAAAATCCAAAACTCGATTTGACCGATTACTCAAACTCGGTGGGACCGATTTTGGTAATAAGTGAAACAGAGAGTTGGCCAAGCAAACTCGGTGGGACCGATTGCATATCTCGGTGGGACCGAAGATATTGCAACAGGTAACAGAGAGTTTGCAAGCCCATCTCGGTGAGACCGAGATCCGTATCGGTAGGACCGAATTGCTAGGGTTTGGTAGTGGCAAATGACAAGTGAAACTCGGTGGCGCCGGATTGACAGAATCGGTATGACCGAGTTTGGCTTAGGGTTTAGGTCATTTGTGGAAGTGGGAAAGTAGCTGAGGATTTTGGAGCATATCATTAAGCACATAAAGCAAGAGGCTCATTAAGCAACACCTCATCCCTTCTTGATAGTATTGGCTTTTCCTAAAGACTCAATGTGATCTTGCATCACTAAAATATATAAAAAGAAGAGTCTTGAGCTTGAAGCTTTAGCCAATCCTTTGTCCTTAGCATCTTGAAGAGGTTCCCACAACCTTTAGTCCATGCCACTCCATTGTTGAACTTATCTGAAATATACTAGGTAAAGGTATTAGTCCAACAAGAGATATGTTGTCATCAATTACCAAAACCACCTAGGGAGCACTTGTGCTTTCAATCTCCCCCTTTTTGGTAATTGATGGCAACATACATCAAAGCTTTAGATAAAGATATAAAGAACAGCAAGTAAAGCTTTGGAAGGACATGTAACAAGCATAGGCTCCCCCTACATGTATGCACTCATGTGAATATGAAATATAGAGGCATGCGAGGGCATAACCATGACAGAGTGGGCAATGTGTTACATGTATCTTGGCCATATGCATCAGAGTAAAAGATTGTTAAGGAAAATACCTTCATGCTCATGAGTCCTTCTTGCAAACAGTATGTACATAAGCAAGAACTTCTCATACTCATGATTTTGATGCATACACTTACCTTGTAGTCTTTGGTTGACTTAGGACGGAATGAACCTACACAAACAAGGTTAGATAACACAGGTACATCCACTAGCCAGAGTAAACTGAAGAAACCACAAGAATACCAAGACTAGGATGACATGTAGAGAGTAAGTACTAGGTACTGCATTGAATTCAACATGTCCCCAAGAGTAAAGATATGCAATGAATTTGACTGATTTCTTTCCCATAGGTGTCTTGCTCCCCCTGAATCTTATATGGGATATTGGGAGAAGATAGGGAATAGAAAATCAGAGCTAAAAGAAACAAAACAAATGAACATGTCTTTCCCCCTAAAAACACATGTGACATCTCTCCTCTTGATCATCAAGCATCTGGGATCCTTGAGTATTGTCTCTCCCCCTAGGGATCTCTTTCCCCCCCTTAATACATTATCTGGGACATCTGGGATCCTTGAGATGTTCTCTCCCCCTTTAGTGCTTTGATGTGATCTCTTTCTCCCCGAAGATAAGCTTTGATGTGATCTCTCTCTCCCCCTTTGACATCAATTTCCAAGAAGGTTCTTCTGGAATCCGTCCAAAAGGTTTGGTCCTTGAGACTCAGCATAAGCAAAGAATAAAATTGGGATGCTTGTAGAGGACAAGATTCATTGAGTGGAGCTGGATCGGAAGAATTATAGGTTATGTGACAAACTGTTTTTCCTGTTGCGAAGTCGGTGGCACCGAGTGGTATGATTCGGTGGTACCGAAGGAATTCGGTTGGACCGAAAATTACAATTCGGTGAGACCGAGTTCACACAGAGAAAAACACTTGTCACCTCAGCTCACTAGACATGCAGGATCTCACAAAGATTTGCAATGAATTGAATGCGGAAAATGCAGCATAAAAAGAAAAGAAAAGAAACTGAAGGATCTAGATGAAGTAGAAGGAAACAAATAAACAAGCATGAGACAAATGCAGTAACACAGAAAGAAACACAAGAGAACTTCATCTAGAGTTGGGCGGTGACATAGTCACCTATGTTAGAGTATATTGACTTAGGAGTCAAGTGAGAACACTTGATCATAGGTCATACTCATCGTTTAAGCTCAAAATGGGGTTGCCATTTTTCGTTTAAGCATCTTGATGTATTCGCATCTTGTTGAGTTGCTTTGACTCATGTCTTGGAGTAAAGCTTCTCTAAGATGGGATAACATACCTTGGGTGGTGGAGTGGTTCTTGCTGATGTAGTTGAACTTGTGTGGGTGCTCAAGGTTGATGTAGTCCATCAAGAATTTGGAGAACCACTTGGAGTTTGAGTTCATCTACCTACATGGGTTATTTCTTGCAAGGAAGAGCACTTGTGTATCCAAAAATGACAATCATGAAGCTCAACATAGAATTTGTCAAAGGATATGTTTGAATGGTTTTGTGCTTCCTTGTCTTCAACCACCATTGTGTAGAGACTTGGTGATGTAAAGATTGCTCAAGATGTGAGTGAGTCGCAATCCCATGGAATTAGTTTCAACCAAGTACCTACATGGGTTAGACAACATGCAAGGTACAAATATATCCAAGACATAAGATAGTCATCATAAGAGATATATAATGGATTAGTCATAAGCTCATGTCTTGCATGTGTCCAATGGAGTTCCTACTCCACGTTTGAAGCATCAATGATGTTCAATTCTCCTCTTAGCCTGCAAAATACTTTCTCATCAAGTGGTTTAGTGAATATATCCACTAATTGCTTGTCAGTGCGAACATGCTTAAGATTAATGTCACCCTTAGCAACATGATCTCGAATGAAATGATGATGAACTTCAATATGCTTAGTTCGAGAATGTTGTACGGGATTATGACCAATTTTGATAGCACTTTCATTGTCACAAAGCAGTGGAACATGTTTCACATAAATTCCATAATCTTTAAGAGTTTGGGTCATCCAAAGTAATTGAGCACAACATGAACCAGCGGCAATGTATTCCGCTTCGGCGGTGGATAAGGATACCGAGTTTTGTTTCTTGGAGGACCAAGACACAAGAGATCTGCCAAGAAATTGACAGGTACCCGAAGTGGACTTCCTATCAACCTTATCTCCGGCATAATCCGAGTCAGAATAGCCAACAAGATCAAAAGAAGACCTCTTAGGATACCAAATGCCAAAGTTTGGTGTGTGAATTAAGTATCTCACTATCCTTTTCACAGCCTTAAGATGACATTCTTTAGGAGCAGCTTGATATCGTTCACACATGCATACACTTAGCATAATATCGGGACGTGAAGCACATAGGTATAGTAATGAACCAATCATAGAACGATAAACCTTTTGATCAACCGGTTCACCACCTTTGGTCAAATCATTATGTCCACTAGTGGGCATGGGTGTAGACATACCTTTGCACTCTTGCATATTGAACTTCTTGAATAAGTCCTTGGTGTACTTCGTTTGAGAGACAAATGTACCTTCCTTAGTTTGCTTGATTTGCAAACCAAGAAAGAATTTGAGTTCACTCATCATAGACATCTCATACTTCTCTGACATTAGCTTTCCAAACTTTTCACTAAAGAGAGGGTTAGTTGAACCAAATATGATATCATCAACATAGATTTGACATACAAATAGTTCTCCATTAACCCTTTTAGTGAAGAGAGTAGAATCAATTTTACCAATTTCAAAACCACTTGCAATAAGGAACTTGGTCAAGCATTTATACCATGCTCTAGGAGCTTGTTTAAGACCATAAAGAGCTTTGTGAAGTTTGTAAACATGATTAGGTTTCTTAGGATTGACAAAGCTGGGAGGTTGTTTGACATAAACTTCCTCCTCTATTTCACCATTTAGAAAAGCACTCTTAATGTCCATTTGGTACAAGGTGATATTATGGTGATTAGCATAGGCAAGTAAGATGCGAATGGACTCAAGTCTAGCAACGGGAGCATATGTCTCACCATAGTCCATACCTTCGACTTGTGTGTACCCTTGGGCGACGAGACGTGCTTTGTTGCGGACCACTTGTCCATTTTCATCTTGCTTGTTGCGAAACACCCATTTGGTACCAATGATGTTGTGGTTGTTGTCGGGCTTCTCAACCAATGTCCAAACTTAGTTTGTCTCAAAATTGTGTAGCTCTTCATGCATAGCGTTTATCCAATCCGAATCTTCCAATGCTTCTTCAACCTTCATAGGTTCAATGCTAGAGATGAATGAATAGTTTTCACAAAAGTTAGCTAAACGAGTTGTTGAGCGAGTGATTCTCCCGGTTTGTATATCATTGAGGATTTGCTCGATGGGGTGATCTTTGGCAATTCTTGCTCGAACTCGTGAGAGCTTTTGCTTGGGTCTTTGGTGAGCATCTTCTTCATCTTGTTCTTCTTCTTGGCCTTCTTCATTGTTGACGTTGTCATTCTCTTGTCGTGGTGGGGAAGGAGGTTGTTGATGTTCGTCTTGATGTACTCCCTCGTCTTCTTCATCTTGGTGTGTCCCACTTGTGGATGCTTCCGTGTCGATTCTTGGTTCACCTTGTCGTGAAGTAGAAGCTTCCACTTGGACGGATGACGTACTCTCCTTCATCTCTGTTGGACGAACTTTGCCAATGGACAAGTCTTGGATTGCTTCTGAAGGGTCTTTGTCTCCTACATCAATTGGCAATTGCTCTACTTGCGAGCCATTAGATTCATCAAACTTCACATCTACCGTCTCTTCAACTTTTCGGGTGAAATTGTTGTAGACATGGTAAGTGTGAGAGTTTGAGCCATAACCGAGTAGGAAGCCTTCATGAGATTTAGGAGCAAACTTTGAACGATGATGCTTATCAAGAATGTAGCACTTTGAGCCGAATACTCGAAAGTATCCAACTTGGGGTTTGTTACCGGTGAGGAGCTCGTATGCTGTCTTGCCGAGTAGCTTGTGAAGATACAAGCGATTTGTTGCGTGACAAGCTGTCTCAACCGCTTCTGCCCAAAAGTGCTTTGGCGTCTTGTATTCATCAAGCATCGTTCTTGCCATTTCAATGAGCATCCAGTTCTTCCTCTCAACAACTCCATTTTGTTGAGGTGTGTACGTAGCCGAGAACTTGTGTGAAATCCCTTCTTCGTCAAGAAAGGTGTCCACATTTGCGTTCTTGAACTCCGTTCCGTTGTCACTCCGAACCTTCTTGATCTTCACTTCAAACTAATTTTGGGCTTTCCTAGCGAAGTTTTTGAAGATCTTTTGGACCTGCGACTTGTCATTAAGAAAGAACACCCACGTAAATCTTGAAAAATCATCAACTATAACTAGACCAAAAGAATTTCCACCGAGACTTTTGTAGGCGTTGGGACCAAAAAGATCCATATGAAGTAGCTCGAGTGGCCTCCTTGTGGTCATGATGTTCTTCACAGGATGCCTTCCTCCAACCTGTTTACCTGCTTGACAAGCACTGCAAAGTCTATCCTTATCAAATATGACATCGTTAACTCCAAGGATATGATTTCCTTTAATAAGCTTGTCAAGATTTCTCATGCCAACGTGACCTAGTCGTTTATGCCACAACCAACCTTTTGAGGATTTAGCAATGAAGCAAGTTTTAGGTTGTGCCTTTTTAGAGAAATCGACAATGTAAAGATCACCTCTACGCATACCGGTAAAGACCATTTTATGATTGTCTCGACAAAACACTTGGCAATCTACCTCAGTAAATAGAACATTTAGGCCAAAATCAGCAAGTCTAGATACTGAAAGTAAATTGTACCTGAGAGATTCAACGAGCATGACATTTTGAATGGAACTATCATGTGAGATGGCCACCTTACCAAGGCCAACTACTTTACCCTTTGAATTATCACCAAAGGTGACATATTTTCGAGGGCCGTCATTTTCAGCAAGCTCACAGAACATCTCTTCATCTCCGGTAATATGATCAGTACATCCACTATCAAGAACCCATTCCTTTCCACCTGACGCATATCCCCGAAGATTTGCCGTAAGACCAAAATGTCTCATTGCATCATCAAGATCGAAGTCACTATCATCATCATCATAGTATCCATGTTCATCATGATCTTGTGACTCATCATTTCCTAGAGAGGGTAATTCATTAGATAAATGGTCATCAAAGTGGTAACTTTTATGAATTCTTATAGCTTCAAATATAATATCACTAATGATTCCAACATCTCCTTTAGCATGCTTGAGATTGGTAAGCTCAAATAGACAATCACCAAACTTAGTATCACTAGAGTTCATCTTACTCAAGGCAATAGATTTATGGAGAATTTTATCCAAATTTTTCAAGGAATGATCGGGAAATCGTTCCTCAAGAAATTTCCATATAGTATAGGCACAATTAAGAGTAGGCAAACTAGCAATCAAATTTTTGGGCAATCCTCTAATGATGAGCTCAATGGTTCTAAGATTGCGAATCATGTCAATATCTTCATCTAGGGTAGGATGTAAAGGATCAATATGAGGTGCACAAGGGCTAGCAATATACTTGTTTAAATGATATTGATTGAAGATTACAAGCATCTCATTTTTCCATTCATGAAAGTACTCTCCATCAAGAAAAGACACTCTATGTCTAAGACTCCCTAAAGTAGACACATCCATCTTCCTCCAATGATGATTAAACCTAGGCAATGGAGACCAAAGTTCTGATACCACTTGTAGGATCTAAAAGGAGTGTCTAGAGGGGGGTGAATAGACACTTAATGCTAAAGTTGCACTTTTTAAGCTTTTTCGGTTTAAGTGGAGTTCGGGCACAATTTTAACATACACAATACATATCAAGCAAGCATGCAAAGAGTATATAGGCAGCGGAAAGTAAAGCATGCAACTTGCAAGAATGTAACGGGAAGGGTTTGGAGGATTCAAATGCAATTGGAGACACAGATGTTTTTCCCGTGGTTCGGATAGGTGGTGCTATCCTACATCCACGTTGATGGAGACTTCAACCCACGAAGGGTAACGGTTGCGCGAGTCCACGGAGGGCTCCACCCACGAAGGGTCCACGAAGAAGCAACCTTGTCTATTCCACCATGGCCATCGCCCACGAAGGACTTGCCTCACTAGGGGTAGATCTTCACGAAGTAGGCGATCTCCTTGCCCTTACAAACTCCTTGGTTCAACTCCACAATCTTGTCGGAGGCTCCCAAGTGACACCTAGCCAATCTAGGAGACACCACTCTCCAAGAAGTAACAAATGGTGTGTTGATGATGAACTCCTTGCTCTTGTGCTTCAAATGATAGTCTCCCCAACACTCAACTCTCTCTGATAGGATTTGGATCTGGTGGAAAGAAGATTTGAGTGGAAAGCAACTTGGGGAAGGCTAGAGATCAAGATTCATATGGTAGGAATGGAATATCTTGGTCTCAACACATGAGTAGGTGGTTCTTTCTCAGAACATATGAGTAGGAATGCTGTATGTGTTCTGATGGCTCTCTCTCCGAATGAAGAGGAGGTGGAGGGGTATATATAGCCTCCACACAAAATCCAACCGTTACACACAGTTTTCCAATCTCGGTGGGACCGAATCATGAAACTCGGTCGGACCGAAATGGTAAACCTAGTGACCGTTAGAGATTTTGGTGGGACCGACTGGAACAACTCGGTGGGACCGATGTGCTAGGGTTAGGGAAAATCCAAAACTCGGTTTGACCGATTACTCAAACTCGGTGGGACCGATTTTGGTAATAAGTGAACCAGAGAGTTGGCCAAGCAAACTCGGTGGGACCGATTGCATATCTCGGTGGGACCGAAGATATTGCAACAGGTAATAGCCCATCTCGGTGAGACCGAGATCCATATCGGTAGGACCGAATTGCTAGGGTTTGGCAGTGGCAAATGACAAGTGAAACTCGGTGGCGCCGGATTGACAGAATCGGTATGACCGAGTTTGGCTTAGGGTTTAGGTCATTTGTGGAAGTGGGAAAGTAGCTGAGGATTTTGGAGCATATCATTAAGCACATAAAGCAAGAGGCTCATTAAGCAACACCTCATCCCTTCTTGATAGTATTGGCTTTTCCTAAAGACTCAATGTGATCTTGGATCACTAAAATATATAAAAAGAAGAGTCTTGAGCTTGAAGCTTTAGCCAATCCTTTGTCCTTAGCATCTTGAAGAGGTTCCCACAACCTTTAGTCCATGCCAATCCATTGTTGAACTTATCTGAAATATACTAGGTAAAGGTATTAGTCCAACAAGAGATATGTTGTCATCAATTACCAAAACCACATAGGGAGCACTTGTGCTTTCAGAGCCTTTAAGGGCTATAGAAGAAAGAATGGGAAGGAGAGAAATGTAAGACAGAAAAATTCAAAAAGGAATGCACAGAGGAAGGAGACGAACACAGAGTCCGGCGCTAGGCATAGAATCTTCGGAGACGGGTGGCGTTCCACGGGTTCGGCTCGAGTCGGTTGTTCGACGCGTCTCGCAGGCGGTACGCCCCACTAGTTAGGACTTGGTCGATTATGAATGGACCTTCCCACTTGGGCTTGAGTTTGTCCTTTTTCTTATCCGGCAGGCATAAAACTAGTTCGCCAACATTGTAATTTTTGGCCCGTACCTCTCTGCTTTGATATCTTTGGGCCTGCTGTTGATAGAATGCGGAATGGGCTTTTGCCACGTCACGCTCCTCCTCCAAGGCGTTCAAGTTGTCCTGCCGATCGAGCTCGGCTTCTCTTTCTTCGTACATGCGCACTCTAGGTGAGTCATGAATTATGTCGCAGGGCAAAACTGCTTCTGCACCGTACACCATAAAAAATGGTGTGTATCTGGTGGTGCAATTTGGCGTGGTCCGCAACCCCCATAGCACGGAGTCGAGCTCCTCTACCCAGTGCGTGTTAGATTCCTTGAGGGACCGCACTAGTCTGGGTTTAAGGCCGCTCATGATAAGACCATTTGCACGTTCAACCTGGCCGTTGGTTTGTGGGTGATAGATGGAAGCATAATCGAGCTTGATGCCCATGTTTTTGCACCAGAGTTTAACCTCGTCGGCGATAAAGTTTGTACCATTATCAGTTATGATGCTGCGGGGGACGCCATAACGGTGTACAACCCCAGATATGAAGTCTATCACAGGTTCGAATTCGGCCGTTTTAACAGGCTTGGCTTCTATCCATTTGGTGAACTTATCCACCATGACCAGTAAGTATTTTTTCTTATGGGTTCCACCTTTGAGGGGTCCGACCATGTCAAGCCCCCAGACCGCAAAAGGCCAGGTGATGGGTATAGTTTGGAGTGCGGTGGGTGGCATATGGCTTTGGTTGGCAAAAAGTTGACAACCAGCGCATCGTTGGACTAGGTCCTGAGCGTCTGCCCGGGCCATCGGCCAATAAAAGCCTGTACAGAAAGCCTTGCTAACAAGGGACCGAGCAGTGGCGTGGTGACCACCGAGTCCGGCATGAATTTCAGCCAGAAGGTTCCGCCCTTCCTCTTCAGAGATGCACCTTTGAAGGACTCCGGTAGTGCTTTTCTTATAAAGCTCTCCCTCATGGACTCTGTAGGCTTTAGATCGCCGCACTATGCAGCGGGCCTCGTTTTGGTCCTCCGGGAGTTCCTGCCTAATAAGGTAGGCTAGGAATTCTTCTGTCCACGGGACGATAACCGCTATTATTACGTGGGCTGAAGGTGTAATTTCGTTGGCAGAGCCTCCAATTGTGTCAGATTGTTCGGCGTCGAGTGGTGCGGCTGGGTTCGGGCTGTTGTTTGCAGGTTCCCCCTCCCATGCTACGGATGGCTTGAACAATCTTTCCAAAAAGATGTTGGGGGGGGGGACTGCATCGCGTTTTGCTCCGGTGCGTGCTAGGACATCCGCCGCTTGATTGTTTTCCCGGGCTATATGGTGAAACTCCAGCCCTTCGAACCGAGCTGACATTTTTAGGACGGCGTTGCGGTAAGCTACCATTTTTGGGTCCTTGGCGTCGAGGTCTCCATTTATTTGGGATATCGCGAGGTTTGAATCCCTGCGTACCTCTAGGCGCTGGATACCCATGGATACTGCTATCCGGAGGCCATGTAGGAGGGCCTCATATTCGGCTGCGTTGTTGGAATCTGTGTACATGATCTGGAGCACATATTGGACTATGTCTACTGTGGGGGATGTCAGGACGATGCCTGCCCCCAGTCCGGCCAACATTTTGGAGCCGTCAAAATGCATAATCTAGTTTGAATATGTGCCGTACTCTTTAGGGAGCTCGGCCTCCGTCCATTCTGCGACGAAGTCGGCCAAAACTTGCGATTTAATAGCTCACCGTGGCTTATAGGTTATATTGAACGGGAGAAGCTCGATGGCCCATTTTGCAATCCGGCCCGTTGCATTGCGGTTGTTGATAATATCGTTGAGTGGTACTTCCGAGGCTATTGTTATGGAACACTCTTGAAAGTAGTGTCGTAGCTTCCGGGATGCCATGAATACCGCGTATGCAATCTTTTGATAATGCGGGTATCGTGATTTGCATGGAGTGAGGACTGTGGACATGTAGTAGACCGGCCTTTGAAGGGGAAATTTGTGTCCATTCGTTTCCCGCTCGACAACGAGCACCGCGCTGACAACTTGGTGTGTTGCTGCAATGTACAATAACATTGGCTCGCCGGTGTTTGGCGCGACCAGGACTGGGTTTGTTGCCAATATGGCTTTTATTTCATCAAGTCCGGCCGTGGCGGCATCCGTCCACTCAAAGTGTTCGGTGCGCCGAAGGAGGCGATAGAGGGGTAGTGCCTTTTCTCCCAAGCGGGAGATGAAGCGGCTTAAAGCCGCCACGCATCTGGTTAATTTTTGTATTTGTTTAAGGTGCTTTGGGACATCCAATTGTGACAAAGCTCAGATCTTGGCTGGATTTGTTTCAATTCCTCTACCGGATACAATGAAGCCCAAGAGCTTTCCGGCTGGAACGCCAAAGAAGCATTTTTCCGGATTGAGCTTGATGTCATATTTTCGGAGGTTATCGAATGTAAGCCTCAAGTCGTCTACTAGAGATTCGACATGTCTTGATTTGACGACCACATCATCCACGTACGCCTCCACTGTTTTGCTGATTTGGTTTGCCAGACATGTCTGGATCATGCGCTGATATGTTGCGCCGGTGTTTTTCAGCCCGAAGGGCATTGTGTTGAAGCAGAATGGGCCGTATGGTGTGATGAATGTTGTTGCAGCTTGGTCTGATTCTGCCATCTTGATTTGATGGTAACCGGAGTATGCGTCGAGGAAACACAACGAATCGTGTCCTGCGGTGGCATCGATAATTTGATCGATACGGGGGAGGGGGAAGGGATCCTTTGGGCAAGCCTTGTTAAGGTCTTTGAAATCGACACACAGGCGCCAGGATTTGTCCTTCTTTGGTACCATCACCAGGTTTGCTAGCCAGTCCGGATGTTTTATGTCTCTGATGAATCCGGCCTCCAATAGCTTGGCTAGCTCCTCTCCCATAGCCTGTCTCTTGGGTTCGAAAAAACGCCGAAGGGCTTGTTTGACAGGTTTAAATCCTTTTTGGATATTTAAGCTGTGTTCGGCCAGCCTGCGTGGGATCCCTGGCATGTCTGAAGGGTGCCAGGCGAAGATGTCCCAGTTCTCTTGTAGGAACTCTCGCAGTGCGGCGTCTACATCAGGGTTCAATCGTGCCCCGATGGAAGCTGTTTTATTGGGGTCCGTTGGATGGACCTGAAATTTGACTATTTCGTCAGCTGGCTTGAAGGATGTGGATTTGGATCTCTTGCCGAGTATCACATCATCCCTGTTAACCATGGAGCGCAGCGCAGTCAGTTCCTCGGCCGCTAAGGCTTCAGATAGCGCCTCAAGGGCTAATGCGGCTGTCTTGTTTTCGGCGCGGAGTGCTATGTCCGGGTCACTAGCTAGAGTGATGATTCCATTCGGCCCGGGCATCTTAAGCTTCATGTACCCGTAATGGGGTATTGCTTGGAAGATTGTGAATGTTTCCCGCTCTAGTAAAGCGTGATATCCGCTCTTAAACGAGGCCACCTGGAACGTGACTTCTTCGGACCTGTAATTATCTGGCGTGCCGAACACCACATCTAGTGTGATTTTTCCTGTGCAGCGCGCTTCCCGACTGGGGATTATTCCTCTAAAGGATGTGCTGCTTCGCTCGACGCGGTTCCAGTCTATTTCCATTTTTAAGGGTTTCCTCGTAAATGAGGTTCAGTCCGCTGCCTCCATCCATGAGCACCTTGGTGAGGCAAAAGCCGTCCACTATGGGACTGAGGACCAATGTGGCTGGTGCTCGGGCTGTTCGGAATCTAGGTTCATCACTTGCGTTGAAGCTAATGGCAGTGTCGCTCCATGGATTTATTGTTGCAACTTGATAGACTTCAGCGAGGCTGCGGAGTGTTCTTTTTCGCACATTGTTTGATGCGAAAGTCTCGAAGACTGTGAGAACGGTACTGGTGTCTTTGGGCTGGCTTTCTGCGGCCTTCGGAATTAAGAGGTCCTCGCCGATTTTGGCCACCTGCCGGAGTATCCAACATGCTCTAAGGCTGTGAGTTGGTGTGGCTTCCTCTGTACTATGAATTCTACAGGCTCCATCAAGCCATCTTTCCAGTATGGTTCCATGCCCTGTAGAGGGTTTTGGCTTTTTTGGTGTTTATCTCGGGTGTCCTATAATGATGCACCCTCTTAGTTCGGACGGGATTACTACTTAAGGCCGGATTATCCCAAAATTTTATTTCGGTTTTCCATGCGCTTTCCATCACACAGTATTTTTGTACTATGGACGCCAGTCAGCGAAGCGTGTAATATCACGACGACTTATGGCATTGAGGATTCCCTTGTCTGTGCAATTACTGCAAAAAATTGAAATTGCGTCTCCCTCGCGGCAATCCTTTATCCTGTTCATAACCAGGAGGAATCTGGCCCAGTAATGATGTACTGTTTCCTCGGGCCTCTGCCTGATTTGGGAGAGATCGCTTATGATCGGGTGGGCGGGTGTCGTTGAATCTGAAACCTCACCCAATCCAGGATTCGGAGGCCGAAGAGTTTCCGAACTTTCAAGTTCGGATTCTTGGGTGTTGTCCAATGAATCTGGCCCATTGCCTAATCCTAAGCTCAGGTCTTGAGTTACATCCTTCCCTCCGCGGGTATCCGGTTTGGAGGGGTCGGGAATCTGGACGTAGCTAGTCCTTAGAATAGATGAAGGGTCGCCGCACTGCGCCTCTACCACGACAACGTGGTGGGTGACTTGGGGAGAGTTAATTTCTCTTAGATCGGGTTTAAGCCCAACCTGGTCGTAATCCATAGCGACCCCCAGGGCGGCGATGCGATCCAAGAGCTCGTTTAGGGAAGAGATCTCCATTGGATCTAGCTGCTCGACGAACTCCGAGCTGACGTGTAGGTTGCTTTTGATGACCCGAGAGGTCACCGTCGGTGCAACAGCCGAACGGGCGGTCATGAGGAAACCACCTAACCGGAGGGTTTGGCCGACAGCCAAGGCTCCCTTAGCAATGGCGCGGTCTTTAAAGACGGGAGGAGGCATCCTTCCTGATTGCGACGACACAGAGGAACTCTCAATGAAAGCACCAATGTCGGTGTCAAAACCGGCGGATCTCGGGTAGGGGGTCCCAAACTGTGCGTCTAGGCCAGATGGTAATAGGAGACAGGGAACACGATGTTTTACCCAGGTTCGGGCCCTCTTGATGGAGGTAAAACCCTACGTCCTGCTTGATTAATATTGATGATATGGGTAGTACAAGAGTAGATCTACCACGAGATCAAGGAGGCTAAACCCTAGAAGCTAGCCTATGGTATGATTGTTGTCTATGGAGTTGATGAAGTTGTCCTACGGACTAAAACCCTCCGGTTTATATAGACATCGGATAGGGTTAGGGTTACATAGAGTCGGTTACAATGACAGGAGATCTTGAATATCCGCATCGCCAAGCTTGCCTTCCACGCCAAGGAAAGTCCCATCTGGACACGGGACGAAGTCTTCAATCTTGTATCTTCATAGTCCAGGAGTCCGGCTGAAGGTATGGTCCGGCTACCCGAACACCCCCTAATCCAGGACTCCCTCACCCACCGTATAGGAAGTATTAAGCCTAGACACGGCGCACAATTATCATGGTGCTCCAAAGTCAAATTCCACATTAATGTTTTCACACTTAGAGTGTATGTCTTTATTGATTGAAGATATACGTTACTTCGTGTGTTGCACATCTAAGTCACCAACATGCATAAGCGTTAGGACGTGTGTCCAGTTACAGGACATTCGAGGATTCTAAGATATTTAGCTCACACCGCAACTTGCAAAACCTTTTCTCATCAAAGGGCTTTGTGAAGATATCTGCCAATTGCTCTTCAGTGTTGACGTGAATGATATCAATATCTTCCTTCATAACATGATCTCTGAGAAAGTGATGACGGGTCTGAATGTGCTTTGTCTTCGAATGCTGAACTGGGTTGTTGGCAATCTTGATGGCGCTTTCATTGTCGCAGTAGAGTGGCACTTGCTTCAGATGGATGCCATAGTCCTTGAGAGTTTGCTTCATCCACAGAAGCTGAGCGCAGCAAGATCCAGCAGCAATGTATTCAGATTCAGCAGTGGAGAGAGACATACAGTTCTGCTTCTTTGAAGACCAACAGACAAGAGATCATACAAGAAAGTGACATGTGCCTGATGTAGACTTGCGATCAACCTTGTCACTAGCATAATTAGCATATGAGAGTCCAACTAGATCAAACTCTGAGCCCTTTGGATACTGACGGTGTCCTGGACTAGGGGGTACTCACCACGTCGTCTCTCGACCAGCTGGATCGGGCCAAGGACCCCCATGGTGGCTCACTCATGGACCACTTCGGGCAGCCCATGCCGCACACGAGGAATATTCCACAAGACTTGATGATCAAGACAATAACTCCTCTCCACCAATGTATTCAACTAGGACTCTTGTTATCGTAGGCCTCCGGTACATTATATAAGCCGAGGCCAGGCTAGTCGCTAGATTATTATGACATTATTCATCATACCCTTAGGTTTTAGACCACAACATATGATCTCGAGGTAGATCAACTCTGTACTTGATACTCCATCAATATAAACAAGGGCAAGACGTAGGGTTTTACCTCCATCAAGAGGGCCCGAACCTGGGTAAAACATCGTCTCATTCATTCTTGTTACTATTGATCCGAGAATCCATAGCTCGGGACCCCCTACCCCGAGATCTGCCGGTTTTGACACTGACAATGGTGCTTTCGTTGAGAGTTCCACTGTGAGATCAACAAAGGATCAATGGCTCGCCTGCAGATCAACTGCGACGTCGGCGTCTTCGTCGCCGGCTCGACTGGTCACCTTGGTTTGACCAAGGGCTATGCCCCGCCTCCAATCATCATTTTTGGATGAGGGCCTTCATCAAACATCAACTCCGATCTCTATCATGATCATGGAGGAATCATCCTTGGAGCTCGGGGGCTCAACGTCAACATTGCCCTTGAGCGACCGTGTTGTTCTTCCGGAAAGCAAACTTGTATCCGCTGCCACCACCTCCTCGAGCATCACTTTGACGATTAATTCGGTGGAATTGTGCGGAATTGAGTCTATACCCACCCTATAAAATTTCTTCATGTTCCGATGGAGCAATCTCCGCCGATCTCCGATATACCGGATCCCTGTCGAGTCTGGATGGGAATCAGGACGAGTTTAGGGCGTGGTCTCTAGAGCCCAGCTCTAAGGTTATTTGGAAGAGCCAACCGTTCATCTGCTGCGGAATTTTCATATCTACCACCTCTCAAAATTTCAGCTCGATCCGACCGTTCAAACTCCGGGAACCTTCCGATTAGTGCATCACTTTTCGGATCTGTTTTCTGTGTGAATATGAATCCGACCTGAGATCATCTCTCTTCATGAATGAGATATTGGACAACCTTTTTGGAAGAATCTATTTCTAGGGTATTATGTTTAACACATGCTCACGAATTTTGCTCCTTTTCGGAGGTAATCTTCACCGTCATGCTGGTGTTAAACCAGTCCGGCAATATTGCTTCACGGCTGCCGACCTGCACTAGACACGTCGTCGCTTTGTTGAACCGAGCTCAACTTCTTCGGATCATCATCTCGGTGAGCCGAACAAAGAATTCGGAATCGCAAAGGATAAATCATCACCAACATCGCCACCCTACAGATCACATGGAGCGGGCACACCGGCATCGCCGCATGGTCACTTTATCAAGCCAGCATTGACCGCGTCACAAGTTACGACCTGCGTCGGCATGGCCGCACTGTTGCTTCTTTAAGCCGATGTCCATCACGCCGAACTACTTCAACACCTCAGCTGACACGGCAGCTGCAACGTCACCTTACTGACCCGCTCCGTCACCTCGACTGGACCAGGGGCTTCATCATATCTTCATCAAACCTACTCCGATGACTTCGGCGTCACCAGCCGACCTGCTTCGACTCATCGGCTGACATGGAGGCTTCGACACCTCGGCTAGATCAGGGACTTTGCTCTTTCTTCATCAACATACTCCGGTTACTCTGGCGTCACTAGCCGACCAGCTTCGTCACGTTAGCTGGACCGAGGGCTTTGCCTCGGCGAGCCAACCTTTGCCAGCGTCGCCATGCTGTCGCTTTATCGCCCATCAGGCAATGGGTGTGCGGATCAAGTCCCAATTTTGGGAGTCACCTTTCTTTGGATTGCTACAACAAATAAACCAGGTGCTATTAATCCTAGTAATTTTTGCTTGTTTGGGTTTATTTTTCCCGAGGAATTATTACTCTGGTTTGTTCCATCATCTGTACACATGTCTATCAAATGGTGGCCGCATTAACGACGGTCGTGTGGTGGTTCGGCTTTGCCACACCTTTACCGCATCATGCCGACGCCCTGCATCGACATTGACTTTGGCACCAGGCCACACATCTTTAAATAAATTATTTTGTGTAAATTAATTACGTGAAGATTTTTATATATTTATATTATTATTGTTGGACTACACTATTTTACATGTGCAGGTAATTGACTTTGACTGCTTGATACGTCTCCGTTGTATCTATAATTTTTGATTGTTCCATGCCAATATTCTGCATCTTTCATATACTTTTGGCAACTTTTTATACTATTTTTGGGACTAACATATTGATCCATGCCCAGTGCCAGTCCCTGTTTGTTGCATGTTTTTTGTTTGGCAAAATATCCATATCAAATGGAGTCCAAACGGGATAAAAACTGACGGAGATTTTTTTGGAATATATGTGATTTTGGGGAAGAAGAATCAACGCGAGACGATGCCCGAGGGGGACACGAGGTAGGGGGCACGCCCCAGGGGGTTAGGCGCGTCCTGGGCCCTCGTGGACACCCAGTAAGGCGGTTGATGCCCTTCTTTCGCCACAAGAAAACTAATATTCGGATAAAAAATGTGTCCAAAATTCAGCCCAATCGGAGTTACGGATCTTCGGGAATTTAAGAAATGGTGAAAGGGCAGAATCAGGGAACGCAGAAACAGAGAGAGACAGAGAGACAGATCCAATCTCGGAGGGGCTATCGGCCCTCCGCCGCCATGGAGGCCATGGAACAGAGGGGAAACCCTTCTCCCATCTAGGGGGAAGAAGGAAGAAGAAGAAGAATAAGAAGAAGAAGAAGAAGAAGGGGGGCTCTCTCCCCCTCTCTTCCGGTGGCGCCGGAACACCGCTGGGGCCATCATCATCACCGCAATCTATGATACATCTCCAATGTATCTATAATTTTTGATTGCTCCATGCTATATTATCTACTGTTTTAGACATTATTGGGCTTTATTATCCACTTTTATATTATTTTTGGGACTAACCTATTAACCGGAGGCCCAGCCCAGAATTGTTGTTTTTGCCCGTTTTAGGGTTTCGAAGAAAAGGAATATCAAACGGAGTCCAAACGGAATGAAACCTTCGGAAACGTGATTTTCTCATCAGATAAGATCCAGGAGACTTGGACCCTCCGTCAAGAAAGCCACGAGGTGGTCACGAGGGTGGAGGGCGCGCCCCCCCAGGGCGCGCCCCCTGCCTCGTGGGCCCCTCGAAGCTCTACCGACGTACTTCTTCCTCCTATATATATCTACATACCCCCAAACATGTTGGGGAACGTAGTAATTTCAAAAAATTTCCTACGCACACGCAAGATCATGGTGATGCATAGCAACGAGAGGGGAGAGTATTGTCCACGTACCCTCGTAGACCGAAAGCGAAAGCGTTATGACAACGCGGTTGATGTAGTCGTACGTCTTCATGGCCCGACCGATCAAGCACCGAAACTATGTCACCTCTGAGTTCTAGCACACGTTCAGCTCGATGACGATCCCCGGACTCCGATCCAGCAAAGTGTCGGGGAAGAGTTCCGTCAGCACGACGGCGTGGTGACGATCTTGATGTTCTACTGTCGCAGGGCTTCACCTAAGCACCGCTACAATATTATCAAGGATTATGGTGGAGGGGGGCACCGCACACGGCTAAGAGAACGATCACGAAGATCAACTTGTGTGTCTAGAGGTGCCCCCCTGCCCCTGTATATAAAGGAGCAAGGGGGAGAGGCCGGCCGGCCCTTGGGGTGCGCCAAGGAGGGGGGAGTCCTCCTCCTAGTAGGAGTAGGACTCCCCTTTCCTAGTCCAACTAGGAAGAGAGAAGGGGGAAGGAAAGAGAGGGAGAGGGAGAGGGAAAGAGGGGCCGCGCCCCCCTCCCCTAGTCCAATTCGGACTCCCCATGGGAGGGGGCGCGCCACCTCCTGGGCTGCTGCCCTCCCTCTCCCTTCAGGCCCACTAAGGCCCAATACTTCCTCGGGGGGTTCCGGTAACCCTTCTGGCACTCCGCTTTTCTCCGAAATCACCTGAAACACTTCCGATGTCCGAATATAGCCATCCAATATATCGATCTTTATGTCTCGACCATTTCGAGACTCCTCGTCATGTCCCTAATCTCATCTGAGACTCCGAACTCCTTCGGTACATCAAAACTCATAATATAATTGTCATCGAAACCTTAAGTGTGTGGACCCTACGGGTTCGAGAACAATGTAGACATGACCGAGACACATCTCCGGTCAATAACCAATAACGGAACCTGGATGCTCATATTGGCTCCCACATATTCTACAAAGATCTTTATCGGTCAGACCGCATAACAACATACGTTGTTCCCTTTGTCATCGGTATGTTACTTGCCCGAGATTCGATCGTCGGTATCTCAATACCTAGTTCAATCTCATTACCGGCAAGTCTCTTTACTCATTCCATAATACATCATCTCACAACTAACTCATTAGTTGCATTGCTTGCAAGGCTTAAGTGATGTGCATTATCGAGAGGGCCCAGAGATACCTCTCCGACAATTGGAGTGACAAATCCTAATCTCGAAATACGCCAACCCAACATGTACCTTTGGAGACACCTGTAGAGCACCTTTATAATCACCCAGTTACGTTGTGACGTTTGGTACCACACAAAGTGTTCCTCTGGCAAACGGGAGTTGCATAATCTCATAGTCACAAGAACATGTATAAGTCATGAAGAAAGCAATAGCAACATACTAAACGATCGGGTGCTAAGCTAATGGAATGGGTCATGTCAATCACAATGATGTGATCTCGTTAATCAAATGACAACACATGTCTATGGTTAGGAAACATAACCATCTTCGATCAACGAGCTAGTCAAGTAGAGGCATACTAGTGACGTTTAGTTTGTCTATGTATTCACACAAGTATTATGTTTCCGGTTAATACAATTCTAGCATGAATAATAAACATTTATCATGATATAAGGAAATAAATAATAACTTTATTATTACCTCTAGGGCATATTTCCTTCAGTCTCCCACTTGCACTAGAGTCAATAATCTAGTTCACATTGCCATGTGATTTAACACCAATAGTTCACATCACCATGTGATTAACACCCATAGTTCACATCATCATGTGACCAACACCCAAAGGGTTTACTAGAGTCAATAATCTAGTTCACATCGATATGTGATTAACACCCAAAAAGTACCAAGGTGTGATCATGTTTTGCTTGTGAGATAATTTTAGTCAACGGGTCTGTCACATTCAGATCCATAAGTATTTTGCAAATTCTATGTCTACAATGCTCTGCACGGAGCTACTCTAGCTAATAGCTCCCACTTTCAATATGTATCCAGTTTGAGACTTAGAGTCATCTGGATCAGTGTCAAAAACTTGCATCAACGTAACCCTTTACGATGAACTTTTTGTCACCTCCGTAATTGAGAAACATATCCTTATTCCACTAAGGATAATTTTGACCGCTGTTTAGTGATCTACTCCTATATCACTATTGTACTCCCTTGCCAAAATTAGTGTAGGGTATACAATAGATCTGGTACATAGCATGGCATACTTTATAGAACCTATGGCCAAGGCATAGGGAATGACTTTCATTCTTTTTCTATCTTCTGCCGTGGTCAGGCTTTGAGTCTTACTCAATTTTACACCTTGTAACACAGGCAAGAACTCTTTCTTTGACTGTTCCATTTTGAACTACTTCAAAATCTTGTCAAGGTATGTACTCATTGAAAAACTTATCAAGCGTCTTGATCTATCTCTATAGATCTTGATGCTCAGTATGTAAGCAGCTTCTCCGAGGTATTTGTTTGAAAAACTTCTTTCAAACACTCCTTTATGCTTTGCAGAATAATTCTACATTATTTCCGATCAACAATATGTCATTCACATATACTTATCAGAAATGTTGTAGTACTCCTACTCACTTTCTTGTAAATACAGGCTTCACAACAAGTCTGTATAAAACTATATGCTTTGATCAATTCATCAAAGTGTATATTCCAACTCTGAGATGCTTGTACCAGTCCATAGATGGATCGCTGGAGTTTGCACATTTTGTTAACACCTTTAGGATTGACAAAACCTTCTGTTTGCATCATATACAACTCTTCTTTAAGAAATCCATTAAGTATTGCAGTTTTGTTATCCATTTGCCAGATTTCATAAAATGTGGCAATTTGCTAACATGATTTGGACAGACTTAAGCATCGCTACGAGTGAGAAGGTCTCATTGTAGTCAACTCCTTGAACTTTGTCAAAAACCTTTTTCGACAAGTCTAGCTTTGTAGATAGTAACACTACTATAAGCGTCCGTCTTCCTCTTGAAGATCCATTTAATTTCAGTGGCTTGCCGATCATCGGGCAAGTCAACCAAAGTCCATACTTTGTTCTCATACATGGATCCTATCTCAGATTTCATGGCCTCAAACCATTTCGCGGAATCTGGGCTCATCATCGCTTCCTCATAGTTCGCAAGTTTGTCATGGTCTAGCAACATGACTTCCAGAACAGGATTACCGTACCACTCTGGTGCGGATCTCACTCTGGTTTACCTACGAGATTCGGTAGTAACTTGATCTGAAGTTACATGATCATCATCATTAGCTTCCTCACTAGTTGGTGTAGTAGTCACATGAACAGATTTCTGTGATGAACTACTTTCCAATAAGGGAGCAAGTAAAGTTACCTCATCAAGTTCTACTTTCCTCCCACTCACTTCTTTCGAGAGAAACTCCTTCTCTAGAAAGGATCCATTCTTAGCAATGAATGTCTTGCCTTCGGATCTATGATAGAAGGTGTACCCAACAGTCTCCTTTGGGTATCCTATGAAGACATATTTCTCCGATTTGGGTTTGAGCTTATCAGGATGAAACTTTTTCATATAAGCATCACAACCCCAAACTTTAAGAAACGACAACTTTGGTTTCTTGCCAAACCACAGTTCAGATTGTGTCGTCTCAACGGACTTAGATGGTGCCCTTTTTAACGTGAATGCAGCTGTCTTTAATGCATAACCCCGAAAAATGATAGTGGTAAATCAGTAAGAAACATCATAGATTGCACTATATCCAATAAAGTACGGTTATGACGTTCGGACACACCATTATGCTGTGCTGTTCCAGGTGGCGTGAGTAGTGAAACTATTTCACATTGTTTTAATTGAAGACCAAACTCGTAACTCAAATATTTGTCTCCGCGATCAGATCGTAGAAACTTTATTTTCTTGTCACGATGATTTTCCACTTCACTCTGAAATTCTTTGAACTTTTCAAATGTTTCAGACTTATGTTTCATCAAGTAGATATACCCATATCTGCTAAAATCATCTGTGAAGAAAATAACGATACCCGCCGCGAGCCTTAACACTCATCGGATCGCATACATCCGTATGTATTATTTCCAATAAGTCAGTTGCTCGCTCCATTGTTCCGGAGAACGGAGTCTTAGTCATCTTGCCCATGAGGCATGGTTCGCAAGCATCAAGGGATTCATAATCAAGTGATTCCAAAAGCCCATCAGCATGGAGTTTCTTCATGCGCTTTACACCAATATGACCTAAACCGCAGTGCCACAAATAAGTTGCACTATCATTATTAACTTTGCATCTTTTGGTTTTAATATTATGAATATGTGTATCACTACGATCGAGATCCAACGAACCATTTTCATTGGGTGTGTAACCATATAAGGTTTTATTCATGTAAACAGAACAACAATTTATTCTCTTACTTAAATGAATAACCGTATTGCAATAAACATGATCAAATCATATTCATGCTCAACGCAAACACCAAATAACACTTATTTAGGTTCAACACTAATCCCGAAGTATAGGGAGTGTGCGATGATGATCATATCAATCTTGGAACTACTTCCAACACACATCATCACTTCACCCTTAATTAGTCTCTATTCATTCTGCAACTCTCGTTTCGAGTTACTACTCTTAGCAATTGAGTATCAAATACTGAGGGGTTGCTATAAATACTAGTAAAGTACACATCAATAACATGTATATCAAATATACTTATGTTCACTTTGCCATCCTTCTTATCCGCCAATCACTTGGGGTAGTTCCGCTTCCAGTGACCAGTCCCTTTGCAGTAGAAGCACTTAGTCTCAGGCTTAGGACCAAACTTGGGCTTCTTCACTTGAGCAGCAACTTGCTTGCTATTCTTCTTGAAGTTCCCCTTTTTCCCCTTGCCCTTTTCTTGAAACTAGTGGTCTTGTCTACCATCAACACTTGATGTTTTTCTCAATTTCTACCTTCGTCAATCTCAGCATTACGAAGAGCTTGGGAATTGTTTCCATTATCCCTTGCATATCATAGTTCATCACGAAGTTCTACTAACTTGGTGATGGTGACTAGAGAATTCTGTCAATCACTATTTTATCTGGAAGATTAACTCCCACTTGATTCAAGCGATTGTAGTACCCAGACAATCTGAGCATATGCTCACTAGTTGAGCGATTCTCCTCCATCTTTTAGCTATAGAACTTGTTGGAGACTTCATATCTCTCAACTCGGGTATTTGCTTGAAATATTAACTTCAACTCCGGGAACATCTCATATGGTCCATGATGTTCAAAACGTCTTTGAAGTCCCGATTCTAAGCCGTTAAGCATGGTGCACTAAACTATCAAGTAGTCATCATATTGAGCTATCCAAACGTTCATAACGTGTGCATCTGCTCCTGCAATAGGTCTGTCACCTAGCGGTGCATCAAGGACATAATTCTTCTGTGCAGCAATGAGGATAGACCTCAGATCACGGATCCAATCCGCATCATTGCTGCTAACATTTTTCAACTTAGTTTTCTCTAGGAACATATCAAAATAAAACAGGGGAGCTAAACACGAGCTATTGATCTACAACATAGATATGCTAATACCACCAGGACTAAGTTCATGATAAATTAAAGTTCAATTAATCATATTACTTAAGAACTCCCACTTAGACAGACATCCCTCTAATCTTCTAAGTGATCACATGATCCATATCAACTAAACCATAACCGATCATCACGTGAAATGGAGTAGTTTTCAATGGTGAACATCATTATGTTGATCATATCTACTATATGATTCACGCTGGACCTTTCGGTCTCTAGTGTTCTGAGGCCATATCTGCATATGCTAGGCTCGTCAAGTTTAACCCAAGTATTTCTGCGTGTGCAAAACTGGCTTGCACCCGTTGTAGATGGACGTAGAGCTTATCACACCCGATCATCACGTGGTGTCTGGGCACGACGAACTTTGGCAACGGTGCATACTCAGGGAGAACACTTTTATCTTGAAATTTAGTGAGAGATAATCTTATAATGCTACCATCATAACTAAGCAAAGTAAGATGTATAAAAGATAAACATCACATGCAATCAAAATATGTGACATGATATGGCCATCATCATCTTGTGCCTTTGATCTCCATCTCCAAAGCATCGTCATGATTTCCATCGTCACCGGCATGACACCATGATCTCCATCATCTTGATCTATATCAATGTGTCGTCACATGGTCGTCTCGCCAACTATTTCTCTTGCAACTATTTCTATCGCATAGCGATAAAGTAAAGCAATTATTTGGCTCTTGCATCTTATGCAATAAAGAGACAACCATAAGGCTTCTGCCAGTTGCCGATAACTTCAACAAAACATGATCATCTTATACAATAACTTATATCTCATCACGTCTTGACCATATCACATCACAACATGCCCTGCAAAAACAAGTTAGACGTCCTCTACTTTGTTGTTGCAAGTTTTTTACGTGGCTGCTACGGGCTGAGCAAGAACCGTTCTTACCTACGCATCAAAACCACAACGATAGTTTGTCAAGTTGGTGCTGTTTTAACCTTCGCAAGGAACGGGCGTAGCCACACTCGGTTCAACTAAAGTTGGAGAAACTGACACCCGCCAGCCACCTGTGTGCAAAGCACGTCGGTAGAACCAGTCTCGCGTAAGCGTACGCGTAATGTCGGTCCGGGCCGCTTCATCCAACAATACCGCCGAACCAAAGTGTGACATGCTGGTAAGCAGTATGACTTATATCGCCCACAACTCACTTGTGTTCTACTCGTGCACAACATCAACGCATAAAACCTGGCTCGGATGCCACTGTTGGGGAACATAGTAATTTCAAAAATTTTCCTACGCACACGCAAGATCATGGTGATGCATAGCAACGAGAGGGGAGAGTATTGTCCACGTACCCTCGTAGACCGAAAGCGGAAGCGTTATGACAACGCGGTTGATGTAATCGTACGTCTTCACGGCCCGACCGATCAAGCACCGAAACTACGGCACCTCCGAGTTCTAGCACACGTTCAGCTCGATGACGATCCCCGGACTCCGATCCAGCAAAGTGTCAGGGAAGAGTTCCGTTAGCACGACGGCATGGTGATGATCTTGATGTTCTACTGTCGCAGGGCTTCGCCTAAGCACCGCTACAATGTTATCGAGGATTATGGTGGAGGGGGCACCGCACACGGCTAAGAGAACGATCACGAAGATCAACTTGTGTGTCTAGAGGTGCCCCCTGCCCCTGTATATAAAGGAGCAAGGGGGAGAGGCCGGCCAGCTCTTGGGGCATGCCAAGGAGGTGGGAGTCCTCCTCCTAGTAGGAGTAGGACTCCCCTTTCCTAGTGCAACTAGGAAGAGAGAAGGGGGAAGGAAAGAGAGGGAGAGGGAGAGGGAAAGAGGGGCCACGCCCCCCTCCCCTAGTCCAATTCGGACTCCCCATGGGAGGGGGCGCGCCACCTCCTGGGCTGCTGCCCTCTCTCTCCCTTCAGGCCCACTAAGGCCCAATACTTCCCCGGGGGGTTCCGGTAACCCTTCCAGCACTCTAGTTTTCTCTGAAATCACCCGAAACACTTTCGGTGTCTGAATAAAGCCGTTCAATATATCGATCTTTATGTATCGTCCATTTTGAGACTCCTCGTCATGTCCTCATTCTCATCCGGTACTCCGAACTCCTTCGGTACATCAAAACTCATAAACTCATAATATAATTATCATTGAAACCTTAAGCGTGCGGACCCTACGGGTTCGAGAACAATGTAGACATGAACGAGACACATCTCCGGTCAATAACCAATAGCGGAACCTGGATGCTCATATTGGCTCCCACATATTCTACGAAGATCTTTATCGGTCAGACCGCATAACAACATACGTTGTTCCCTTTGTCATCGGTATGTTACTTGCCCGAGATTCGATCATCGGTATCTCAATACCTAGTTCAATCTCGTTACCGGCAAGTCTCTTTACTCGATCCATAATACATCATCTTGCAACTAACTCATTAGTTGCATTTCTTGCAAGGCTTAAGTGACGTGCATTACTGAGAGGGCCCAGAGATACCTCTCCGACAATCGGACTCACAAATCCTAATATCAAAATACGCCAACCCAATTTGTACCTTTGGAGACACCTGTAGAGCACCTTCATAATCACCCAGTTACGTTGTGACGTTTGGTAGCACACAAAGTGTTCCTCCGGCAAACGGGAGTTGCATAATCTCATAGTCACAGGAACATGTATAAGTCATGAAGAAAGCAATAGCAACATACTAAACGATCGGGTGCTAAGCTAATGGAATGGGTCATGTCAATCACATCATTCTCCTAATGATGTGATCTCGTTAATCGAATGACAACACATGTCTATGGTTAGGAAACATAACCATCTTCGATCAACGAGCTAGTCAAGTAGAGGCATACTAGTGACGTTTAGTTTGTCTATGTATTCACACAAGTATTATGTTTCCGGTTAATACAATTCTAGCATGAATAATAAAGATTTATCATGATATAAGGAAATAAATAATAACTTTATTATTGCCTCTAGGGCATATTTCCTTCAAAACGATCGGGGACGGAGCCAAAAACCTAATTCCACCGCCGCAACTTTCTGTATCCACGAGATCCCATCTTGGGGCCTGTTCCGGAGCTCCGCCGGAGGGGGCATCGATCACGGAGGGCTTCTACATCATCATCCAAGCCCCTCCGATGAAGCGTGAGTAGTTTACTTCAGACCTATGGGTCCATAGCTAGTAGCTAGATGGCTTCTTTTCTCTTTTTGGATCTCAATACAATGTTCCCCCCCTCTCTCGTGGAGATCTATTCAATGTAATCTTCTTTTTGTGGTGTGTTTGTTGAGACCGATGAATTGTGGGTTCATTATCCAGTCTATCTATGAATAATATTTGAATCTTCTCTGAATTCTTTTATGTATGATTGGTTATCTTTGCAAGTCTCTTCGAATTATCAGTTTGGTTTGGCCTACTAGATTGGTTTTTCTTGCCATGGGAGAAGTGCTTAGCTTTGGGTTCAATCTTGCGGTGTCCTTTCCCAGTGATAAAAGGGGTAGCAAGGCACGTATTGTATTGTTGCCATCGAGGAAAACAAGATGGTTTTTTTTATCATATTGCATGAAACTATCCATCTACATCATGTCATCTTGCTTAAGGCGTTACTCCGTTCTTAACTTAATACTCTAGATGCATGCTGGATAGCGGTCGATGAGTGGGGTAATAGTAGTAGATGCAGAATCGTTTCGGTCTACTTGTCTCGGACGTGATGCCTATATACATGATCATACCTAGATATTCTCATAACTATGCTTAATTCTGTCAATTGATCAACAGTAATTTGTTCACCCACCGTAGAATACTGCTCTTGAGAGAAGCCACTAGTGAAACCTATGGCCCCCGGGTCTCTTTCTCATCATATCAATCTCCATCACTTTATTATTGCTTTGCTCTTACTTTTCTTTTACCTTTTACTTTGCATCTCTATACCAAAAATACCAAAAATATTATTTATCATCTCTATCAGATCTCACTTTTGTAAGTGACCGTGAAGGGATTGACAACCCCTAAGCGCGTTGGTTGCGTTGAGCTATTGTTTTTGTGTAGGTACGAGGGACTCGAGCATAGCCTCCTACTGGATTGATACCTTGGTTCTCAAAAACTAAGGGAAATACTTACGCTACTTTGCCGCATCATCCCTTCCTCTTTGGGGAAATCCAACGCAGTGCTCAAGAGGTAGCAAGAAGAATTTCTGGCGCCGTTGCCGGGGAGTCTGCGCAAAAGTCAACATACCAAGTACCCATCACAATCCCTATCTCCCGCATTATATTATTTGCCATTTGCCTCTCGTTTTCCTCTCCCCCACTTCACCCTTGCCATTTTATTCACCCTCTCTCTCTCTCTCTATTTGCCTCTTTTGCCTTTTTGCCTTTTTGTTTGCTCGTGTGTTGGATTGCTTGTTTGTCGCGATGGCTCAAGATAATACTAAATTGTGTGAATTCACCAATACCAACAACAATGATTTCCTTAGCACTCCGATTGCTCCTCTTACCGATGCTGAATCTTGTGAAATTAATATTGCTTTGTTGAATCTTGTCATGAAAGATCCGTTCTCCGGCCTTCCTAGTGAAGATGCCTCTACCCATCTTAATAGCTTCGTTGATTTGTGTGACATGCAAAAGAAGAAAGATGTCGATAATGATATTGTTAAATTGAAGCTATTTCCTTTTTTGCTTAGAGATCGTGCTAAATCTTGGTTTTCATCTTTGCTTAAAAATAGTATTGATTCATGGAACAAGTGCAAAGATGCTTTTATCTCTAAGTATTTTCCTCCCGCTAAGATCATCTCTCTTAGAAACGATATTATGAATTTTAAACAACTTGATCATGAACATGTTGCACAAGCTTGGGAGAGAATGAAATTAATGATACGTAATTGCCCTACTCATGGTTTAAATTTGTGGATGATTATACAAATTTTTTATGCCGGATTGAATTTTGCTTCTAGAAATCTTTTAGATTCGGCCGCGGGAGGCACTTTTATGGAAATCACTTTAGGAGAAGCTACTAAACTCCTAGATAATATTATGGTTAATTATTCTCAATGGCATACTGAAAGATCTACTAAAAAGGTGCATGCGATAGAAGAAATTAATGTTTTGAGTGGAAAGATGGATGAACTTATGAAATTATTTGCTAATAAGAGTGTTTCTTCTGATCCTAATGATGTGCCCTTGTCTACTTTGATTGAGAATAATAATGAATCTATGGATGTGAATTTTGTTGGTAGGAACAATTTTGGTAACAACGCGTATAGAGGAAATTTTAATCCTAGGCCTTATCCTAGTAATCCCTCTAATAATTATGGTAATTCCTACAACAATTCTTATGGAAATTATAATAAGATGCCCTCTGATTTTGAATCTAATATTAAAGAATTTATTTCTCCGCAAAAGAATTTTAATGCTATGATTGAAGAAAAATTGCTTAAGATTGATGATTTGGCTAGGAACGTTGATAGAATTGCTCTTGATGTTGATTCTTTGAAACTTAGATCTATTCCACCTAAGCATGATATCAATGAGTCTGTCAAAGCCGTGAGAATTTCCATTGACGAGTGCAAAGAAAGAACCACTAGGATGCGTGCTAAGAAAGATGCCTTTATAAAAGCGTGTTCTTCTAGTTCCTATGAAAATAATGATGAAGATCTAAAAGTTATTGACGTGCCCCCTATTAAATCTTTGTTTTGCAATATGAATCTTGATAATGATGGGACTGAATATGATCCACCTTTACCTAGAAGGCGTTCTAAGAATTCAGAATTTGTTGATCTTGATGCTAAATTTGATAAAAGTGGGATTGAAGAAATGAAAACCCTAGATGTTGCTAAACCCACTATTATGGATTTCAAGTAATTTAACTATGAAAATTGCTCTTTGATTGATTGTATTTCCTTGTTGCAATCCGTGCTAAAATCTCCTCACGCTTATAGTCAAAATAAAGCGTTCACTAAACATATCATTTATGCCTTAATGCAATCTTATGAAGAAAAACTTGAATTGGAAGTTTCTATGCCTAGAAAATTTTATGATGAGTGGGAACCTACTATTAAAATTAAAATTAAAAATTATGAGTTTTATGCTTTGTGTGATTTGGGTGCTAGTGTCTCTACTATTCCCAAAACTTTGTGTGATTTGCTAGATTTCCGTGATTTTGATGATTGCTCTCTAAACTTGCATCTTGCGGATTCCACTATTAAGAAACCTATGGGAAGAATTAATGATGTTCTTGTTGTTGCTAATAGGAATTATGTGCCCGTAGATTTTATCGTTCTTGATATAGATTGCAATCCTTCTTGCCCTATTATTCTCGGTAGACCTTTCCTTAGAACGGTCGGTGCAATTATTGATACGAAGGAAGGGAATATTAGATTTCAATTTCCATTAAAAAGGGGCATGGAACACTTTCCTAGAAAGAAAATAAAATTACCATGTGAATCTATCATGATAGCCACTTATGGATTGCCTACCAAAGATGGCAATACCTAGATCTATTCTTGCTTGTTATGCCTAGCCAGGGGCGTTAAACGATAGCGCTTGTTGGGAGGCAACCCAATTTTATTTTTATTCCTTGATTTTTGTTCCTGTTTAGTAATAAATAAATTATTTAGCCTCTGTTTTGGTTGTGTTTTTTGTGTTTAATTAGTGTTTGTGCCAAGTAGACCCGTTGGGAAGACTTGTGGAAAGTCTTGTTGGACTTGCTGTAAAAAACAGAAAGTTTAGCGCTCACGAGAACTGCTGTAATTCTTATTTGGAAAGTGATATTTAGTTAATTCTTTTTGAAGATTATTAATAGATAAATTCCTCATGTCCATAAATTTATTTTATAATTTTTGGAGTTCCAGATCTTGCGCTAGCTACAGATTACTACAGACTGTTCTGTTTTTGACAGATTCTGTTATTCGTGTGTTGTTTGCTTATTTTGATGAATCTATGGCTAGTAAAATAGTTTATATTCCATAGAGAAGTTGTAATACAGTAGGTATAACACCAATATAAATAAAGAATGAATTCATTACAGTACCTTGAAGTGGTCTTTTGTTTTCTTTCGCTAACGGAGGTCACGAAATTTTCTACTTTAAATTTTGTGTTGTGAAGTTTTCAAGTTTTGGGTAAAGATTTGATGGATTATGGAACAAGGAGTGGCAAGAGCCTAAGCTTGGGGATGCCCATGTCACCCCAAGATAATCTAAGGACACCTAAAAGCCAAAGCTTGGGGATGCCCCGGAAGGCATCCCCTCTTTCGTCTACTTCTATCGGTAACTTTACTTGGAGCTATATTTTTATTCACCACATGATATGTGTTTTGCTTGGAGCATCTTTTATGATTAGAATCTTTGCTTGTTAGTCTACCACAATCATACTTGCTGTACACACCTTTTGAGAGAGCCATACATGATTTGGAATTTGATAGAATACTCTATGTGCTTCACTTATATCTTTTGAGCTTTATAATTTTGCTCTAGTGCTTCACTTATATCTTTTAGAGCACGGTGGCGGATTTGTTTAATAGAAACTATTGATATCTCACGCTTCACTTAGATTATTTTGTGAGTCTTAATAGCATGGTAATTTGCTTAAAATCCTAATATGCTTGGTATGCAAGATTAATAATAAAACTTTCGTATGAGTGTGTTGAATACTAAGAAAAGTTTGATGCTTGATGATTGCTTTGAGATATGGAGGTAATAATACCAAAGTCATGCTAGTTGAGTAGTTGTGAAATTGATAAATACTTGTGTTGAAGTTTGCAAGTCCCGTAGCATGCACGTATGGTACATGTTATGCAACAAATTTGAAGCATGAGGTGTTATTTGTTTGTCTTCCTTATGAGTGGCGGTCGGGGATGAGCGATGGTCTTTTCCTACCAATCTATCCCCCCCTAGGAGCATGCGCGTAGTGCCGAGGTTTTTGATGACTTGTAGATTTTTGCAATAAGTATGTGAGTTCTTTATGACTAATGTTGAGTCCATGGATTATACGCACTCTCACCCTTCCATCCTTGCTAGCCTCTTCGGTACCGTGCATTGCCCTTTCTCACATTGAGAGTTGGCGCAAACTTCGCCGGTGCATCCAAACCCCGTGATATGATACACTCTTTCACACATAAACCTCCTTATATCTTCCTCAAAACAGCCACCATACCTACCTATTATGGCATTTCCATAGCCATTCCGAGATATATTGCCATGCAACTTTCCATCATTCTGTTCATCATGACACATTCATCATTGTCATATTGCTTAGCATGATCATGTAGTTGACATAGTATTTGTGGCAAAGCCACCGTTCATAATTCTTTCATACATGTCACTCTTGATTCATTGCATATCCCGGTACACCGCCAGAGGCATTCATATAGAGTCATCTTTGTTCTAGTATCGAGTTGTAATCATTGAGTTGTAAATAAATAGAAGTGTGATGATCATCATTATTAGAGCATTGTCCCAAGTGAGGTATAAAAAAGGCCATAAAAAAGAGAAGGCCCAAAAAAATGAGAGAAAAAGAGAGAAGGGACAATGTTACTATCCTTTTACCACACTTGTGCTTCAAAGTAGCACCATGATCTTCATAGTAGAGAGTCTCTCATATTATCACTTTCATATACTAGTGGGAATTTTTCATTATAGAACTTGGCTTGTATATACCAATAATGGGCCTTCTCAAGTGCCCTAGGTCTTCATGAGCAAGCAAGTTGGATGCACACCCACTAGTTTCTTTTGTTGAGCTTTCATACATTTATAGCTCTAGTGCATCCGTTGCATGGCAATCCCTACTCCTTGCATTAACATCAATCGGTGGGCATCTCCATAGCCCATTGATTAGCCTCGTTGATGTGAGACTTTCTCCTTTTCTGTCTTCTCCACATAACCCCCTCATTATTCTATTCCACCCATAGTGCTATATCCATGGCTCACGCTCATGTATTGCGTGAAAGTTTATAGGTTTGAGATTACTAAAGTATGAAACAATTGCTTGGCTTGTCATCGGGGTTGTGCATGATGATAGCATTCTTGTGTGACGAAAATGAAACATGACTAAACCATATGATTTTGTAGGGATGAACTTTCTTTGGCCATGTTATTTTGAGAAGACATAATTTCTTAGTTAGTATGCTTGAAGTATTATCATTTTTATGTCAATATGAACTTTTGTCTTGAATCTTTCGGATCTGAATATTCATACCACAATTAAGAAGAATTACATTAAAATTATGCCAAGTAGCACTCCACATAAAAAATTCTGTTTTTATCATTTACCTACTCGAGGACGAGCAGGAATTAAGCTTGGGGATGCTTGATGCGTCTCCAACGTATCTATAATTTTTTGATTGCTCCATGCTATATTATCTACTGTTTTAGACATTATTGGGCTTTATTATCCACTTTTATATTATTTTTGGGACTAACCTATTAACCGGAGGCCTAGCCCAGAATTGCTATTTTTTTGCCTGTTTTAGGGTTTCGAAGAAAAGGAATATCAAACGTAGTCCAAACGGAATGAAACCTTCGGAAACGTGATTTTCTCATCGGATAAGATCCAGGAGACTTGACCCTTCGTCAATAAAGCCACGAGGTGGTCACGAGGGTGGAGGGCGTGCCCCCCCTAGGGTGTGCCCCTGCCTTGTGGGCCCCTTGAAGCTCCACCGACGTACTTCTTCCTCCTATATATATATCCACATACCCCCAAACAATCAGGGACGGAGCCAAAAACCTAATTCCACCGCCGCAACTTTCTGTATCCACGAGATCCCATCTTGGGGCCTGTTCCGGAGCTCCGCCGGAAGGGGCATCGATCACGGAGGGCTTCTACATCATCATCCAAGCCCCTCCGATGAAGTGTGAGTAGTTTACTTCAGACCTACGGGTCCATAGCTAGTAGCTAGATGGCTTCTTCTCTCTTTTTGGATCTCAATACAATGTTCTCCCCCTCTCTCGTGGAGATCTATTCGATGTAATCTTCTTTTTGCGGTGTGTTTGTTGAGACCGATGATTTGTGGGTTTATGATCCAATCTATCTATGAATAATATTTGAATCTTCTCTGAATTCTTTTATGTATGATTGGTTATCTTTGCAAGTCTCTTCGAATTATCAATTTGGTTTGGCCTACTAGATTGGTTTTTCCTGCCATGGGAGAAGTGCTTAGCTTTGGGTTCGATCTTGCGGTGTCCTTTCCCAGTGACAGAAGGGGCAGCTAGGCACGTATTGTATTGTTGCCATCGAGGATAACAAGATGGGGTTTTTATCATATTGCATGAAACTATCCCTCTACATCATGTCATCTTGCTTAAGGTGTTACTCTGTTCTTAACTTAATACTCTATGTAGCGACCAGACCTCAGACGGTCCAATCTCTGTGCTCCGGTGTCATCCCTGGATCAGTAATGCTGACACCACACAGTACTTGAAGGATTTATAACAGAGTAGCAATCACACACTTATTACATCGAGCGTCTCAAAAGAGAACTTATTACAATAAATATGGCTTAAGGCCATCTAATAACGATAACATCAGAAGGCTTGGAAGATAAGTGAGTCCATCAACTCCAATGACATCACTGAGTACAGAACCATGACCTAAAAGCACCTTACTCGCCGTCTAAAAAGTCTGCAACATGAACGTTGCAGCCCGAAATGGGTCAGCACATGGAATATGCTGGCAATGTAACACATAGAGAGCAATGAAAGGATAAAACTATACTACATGCATATTTGGCTGGTGGAAAGCTCTATGGTTACCGTTTTGCATAAAGCCAATTTTTCCCTACTGCAAAGGAATAAATTTTAATTAACTATGGGTGTGTTTGGTTGCAGTAATGGACCAGAATGTCACGGGTCCAACCCGTTTCTGGGCCTCGTTCGCATGTTCGGTATAGAGGTGGAACGGTCACCAACTGGTTCCCGTGGAACGAATATTCGGCCCAGATCCGGAATGGGGTGATACCTCCAAATTGGGCGGACGATGCGGAACCGCTCCTCTCCTCGCGCTGCCGCAGCCCTATCCTCTGTCGTGCCGCTCGTCTCTCTTGTTTCCCCCTCCCGTGATTTGCACCGCCCGCCCTCCTCCTCTGGTCTGCGCCGCCGGCCCTCTTCCTTTGATCTGCAACGCCGGTTCCCTTGTCTCGTCTTCCTCCAAAGGAGCAGGTGCATGGCGGTCTTGCGGTGGGGCAACAGCGGCGGCACACGGCGGGGAACGACGAAGCAGCCGCTCCAAGCGCCGGCTGTTGACCGCGCCTGAGGCCTGAGCTCGCACCGCCATGAGCCAAGGCCAAGCTGCATATCTAGTCGGACGCCATGCTCAGCTGTCGCATTCTGTTCTTGTAGCTGCTGTTTATCTCATGGTTGAGTCCGGTCCTTGTCGCTCGCACCTCTGTATGTTGCCTGGATGTATGGATTCGATTCATTGATGCTCAAAACAGAATTCCTTGAGTCCGATTTGGTGATGCTCACAACTCTATTCTGCAAATTAATTTTACTGGATCCGAGGAAAATCTGTTATAATAATCAGAGCTATCTTCTCTGTTTAGTTAACACTGAAATATGTATTGTCTGCATTGGGAGAGACTTTGTCGCTCTGAATCTTTCTTGTCCGGTTTAGTTCAGCGAGGCAGACTGCAGTTGTAGGAACTTACAAATCCATTCCATTCCATGTACCAAACCATCAAACCAAACATCAAAACGTAACCATTCCGTTCCTTGAAACTACTCCTACCAAACACAAGGATGGAACCGGCCCATTCTAGTGGAACGGAACCATGACATTCCATTCCACTTCGTTCCCGAACCAAACACACCCTATCATGCTGGTTGTTAAACATTGAGAATGGTTGACAGCATTCTCAATCCCAATTAAGTAACATCATTAAAACCCAACAAAATTAATTAGAGTAACATGATGAGATTCACATGATAATCCAAGTACTAGATACTCAAGATGTCCATAACCGGGGACACAGCTAACCATGATTAGTTTATACACTCTACAGAGGTTTGCGCACTTTTCCCCACAAGACTTGATCTCCTCCATTGGGATTCTCGCACTACATGATGTTTGAGAAACGGATAACCGAGACATAGTCTTTCAAAAGCGCTTACACCTTACGAACGTGTAAATCGTACCAACCTACATCCCCTACATCTGCTAGTCTACCACTTTAAGAGTTCGCACGACTTAGTCAACTATGCTAGAGCCCATAGTAGCTTGTGGCTGCACACGGAAGTTTCTAGTATGAATAATCTCATGATCCCTTTGAGCCTGGGTGGCGGTCCAAAAGAAAAACAGGCAATCGCTGGAATACCCAGGTGCCTCAATCCACCCAGATGTGTATTTAAGTTGCCACCTTAGATAAACCATTAATTTAACACTCTCACATCTGTCATGGATACACTCACCGAATCCACGTCTACTAGCATAGCATGGTGTCGGGGGTGCTGATCCCTCGGACACCTATGGGACCACGGCGGACCGGGGCCCCTTTCGGTTCGGCAGGGGGGCGGAGAGTGCACGAAGAGCAGATCGAGGCGAACGCACAAACGACGCAATCAGTTTACCCAGGTTCGGGCCGCACGGATGCGTAAAACCCTACTCCTGCTTTGATTTGTATTGTGTTCTTGCTCAGGAGCAACGGATGCTACAGTACACTTGGGTGGCTAGCGAGACCGAGCGTGAGAATGATCGTCCCCCCTGTTGCGCATGAGCCTCCTTTTATATGTCTAAGGGGTCACCGACAGGTGGCAACAGAGATGAGGGTAAAAAGGTAAAAGAGGTGGTAGTTGGCGCCACCGCTTACTACAGTTGTATCATACCTAACCCTGATGGCAGGGGACAAAGGCATTAAATGCCTATCTGTGTCGCCTAGACGGGGCGGAAAGGGACCGTCAGGGGCGCCACCGTTTGCCACGATGGCTATCTTGTCAGCGCCTGCTTGCCACCGCATGCCTCTGGCTGCACAGCCTCCCGCCACGTGCGCCAGGAACGGTCCCAGAGCGACACGTTGGTGGGTGAGCTGGAGCGCGAGCTGCGGAGTAGTAGCTTGCCGCGGATGTTGTCTTGTCGCGTCCGGGAGCTTGTCGCTCACCGGGTCTTGTCGGGACGCGCAGCGCGTCGCAGCAAGCTTCTCGAGGCGTCTTGGTTGGTCTTCCCGGCAAGCTCCTCTTGCCGGGGTCTTGTCTCCTTCCCGACAAGCTCCTCTTGCCGGGGCCTTGGATACTTTGTTCTTGAATGGCTCCAAAGGAACCACGGAGGGTCTTGGCGGTCGCCCGACAAGCCTTGCCGCGGGATGCCGCGACTGCCCGTGCACAAGTTCGGGATACTAAGGTACCCCTACTTTAGTACACCGACAGGAGCCCCCGGGCCTGGGCCATACACGGTGCCGAGCGCTGTTGGGCCAGGCCCAAAACAGTGCACGGGCACGCGCGGCCTGGGTTACGCCATAACTCACTCCGCATCCACCGCGCCCTCTCCGCACGGCACGCGTCAAACGCGGCATCGTGGGAGAGATCGTGGGCGGTTTTCGAGGTGTCCACTCCCCACGATCACGGGGTGGGGAGAGGCCGGGTCATCCGTCGCCTCGGTTCCGCACGCCTGCCACGCGGCTCCCATGCACTTGGGGTCGCGGACGGTGGAGGCGGGAAACTGGGCCGTCGCGGGTCGAGGCAGCGGGTCGGCCCCAGCTCCCTGCTCTTCCCGTGTCTTGATTCGCTGAGCGGGGCGGCCGAGCCCCCACCTCGCTCCTTTATAAAGAGCGGGAGGGGAGGATGGAAGCCCGCATTCTCTCATATCCTCCTTCCTTCAGCTTCTGCTCCCCTTTCTCTCATTCGCCATGGAGAAAGGGAATCCTGGTCCTTCATCGGTGGCGGCGAGGGTTGCCGCCAGACAGCGCATCCCTCCCTCTCCCGCACCCGTGGTGGCAGAGCCAGCCGTAAGGGGAAGAGGGAGGGGGCGAGGTCGTGGACGAGGTTGAGGACGAGGTTGAGGCGCTCGGGGAAGAGGTGGACGGGGCGGCGCGCCGGCTTCGCCTCCGCCGGCGGTTCCTCTTCCCAGGGGGTCCATATTGGGGACGACCCTTGCGAGTTCTTCGTCAGGCTGCGCCGGGCGCCTTGTCGTCGCCTCCGGCTCCCAGCTTTGTTCGCGAGCGTGATGGAGCCGGACCCGCCCGAGACACTGAGACTGCACATGAGGGGATGTGGGATCAGCGGCACGCGAGTCCGCATTGAATCCCCAGCCCCTGATGTGATGTATCTTGGTCGAGGGTGGAAGACGTTCGCCCGTATCCATAGCTTGACGGCGGGGCTCACCCTCCATTTTAAGTTGATGGAGGGCGATCTCCTCTCCGTCAAGGTCTTCGGGTGCTTCGGCACTCGGGCGAAGTGCTGCGTGGACAGCTCCTCCGATAGCGAAGGCTCCTCCTCGAACGAGAGTGACAAGGAGGAGAGCGACAGCGGCGACGAGGGTAGCGGGTGGCAGGATGACGGGTCCGACTAGGTGTCGGGCGCCGCTCCGTGCGGTACCGGCGACCCCATCATCCATGTCGCCGGCTCCTTGAACTCCCCGGGGTCGTCTCCATGGGCGGCTGGCGTAGGGAGGCTGCGGAAGAGGAAGAGGGCTGGCGGCAAGGCCGTCAAGTCGGAGTACGAGGGTGTGGTGCCCTCGACAGCATGCTGACGTCCTGCCGCCTCGTCTTCGAGCCCTGCTTCCGGCGCCGCCATCACCGTCCAGCCTTCGGACGGCCCCCGGGAAGTTCTCTTGGTGTCTTCTGGCACCCGTAGCTCGCCTAGGCGCCCCTTTTGCCCTTCTCGCCTCCTTGACCTACCTCCTGAAGAGAGGGACAAGAAAGGGATTACGGGCATCTTATATTTTTAATTTGTAAGCCTTCGGGCCTTAGTTGCATTTAAAACTTGTAATCCTCTCTTTCATGTTTTTCATCCTCTATGGACTGTACCTGAGTGGAATGTTTTTTTAATGAAAAGGGGATGCTTGCCGGATCATCTGTCTCGCGGGTAGAACCCACATCAAGGAGCAAATCCTTGGTATCTTTCAGATAGACACTTCTTCCCCGGCAACAGGCCCTGCCGTCTTCCCACGTCGCTCGACCTTTCTCACGCTTTTGATGGAGGCAGGGACGAGGCGGGTGCGGCCCCTCGTTTCATCCCTTTGCTGCCGCGACTACGACCAAACTTGGCCCCAGGAACGAGCCCCAGGGCCTAGAGTTAAGGGAGCACGGCAGTTTTCAGGAAGAAACGAGGTTTTGTATTCCCCAGTCCATAAGAGAATGCATGATGAGGGATGAAAGACTTATCTGAGATTGCAGCCCCCGGCAACTCTGGCTTGCCGTGGGTGAACCTTGGTACTTGCAGCCCCCGGCAACACTGGCTTGCCGGGGTCCAGATGCCGGTACGTCCTTCTTCTCCTTTTCGTCCTCAGGCGGTCCGGCAAGGATATGCGAGCCCTGCGAACCAAGGGAAACGAAAGAAAGGCAAAGGGACGCACACTCGACCTCTAAGTTAGGGGTTAGCCGCTGTTAAGCACTATCAACCCTAACCAAGGACGAGACTCGACCTAGCATGCATGCTATAACTCTGGGCGCCAGCGCTTCATTTACTTGTGCTCAGGGTCTGCGCCTGGCTTTGTACAAAGGATTACATGCAACAACGGCAAGACTTGTACAAAAGGGTGTTTGCCGGATGGGGTCCGACAACCGCGCCTTACGGGTAAAACTTACGAAGATGCTCGATATTCCAGGAGTTGCTCACCGGAATGCCATCTTCGGTCTCAAGGCGGACAGCGCCAGGCCTAGTGACTCGTTTCACCCGGTAAGGGCCTTCCCACTTCAGCGTCAACTTGTTGGAATTCTTGGCGGACTGAACGCGCCGAAGAACAAGGTCGCCTTCCTCGAGACTTCTAGCGTTAACTTTGCGGCTATGATAGCGGCGCAAAGCTTGCTGGTAGCGAGCGGCTCGCACAGCGGCCTGAAGACGATCTTCCTCAAGGAGCAGCGCGTCATCTTGCCGCAGCTGCTCTTGCTCAAGCTCATCATAAGCGAGCACTCGAGGTGACCCGTATACGAGTTCCGTGGGGATAACTGCCTCCGCTCCATAGACTAGAGCGAAGGGTGTCTGGCCAGTGGCTCGATTTGGCGTCGTCCTGATCGACCAAAGAACCACCGGCAACTCCTCGATCTAGTTTCTTCCGCACTTGTGCAGCCTGTCGAAAGTTCTGGTCTTGAGCCCGCGCAGCACTTCAGCATTTGCCCTTTCAGCTTGACCGTTGCTTCTCGGGTGAGCAACAGAAGCGAAGCAGACCTTGGCACCAAGATCTCGGACGTACTGCATGAAGGTGCGACTCGTAAATTGTGTACCGTTGTCGGTGATTATCCTGTTAGGGATCCCAAAACGGCAAACAATCGACCTGAAGAACTTGACTGCTGACTGTGCTATCACCTTCCTCACTGGTTCCACTTCTGGCCACTTTGTGAACTTGTCGATTGCAACGTACAAGTACTCAAAGCCCCCGACAGCTCGGGGGAAGGGGCCGAGGATATCAAGCCCCCAGACCGAAAATGGCCAGGATAAAGGGATCGTCTGGAGAGCTTGAGCTGGCTGGTGTATCTGCTTGGAATGGAACTGGCACGCTTCACACTTGGTTACTTGTGCAGTCGCATCCTGGAGGGCTATCGGCCAGAAGAAGCCTTGCCGGAATGCTTTTCCGACAAGGGCTCTTGCGCCAATGTATCCATGTATCTCTGCCAACAGCTTCTGTCCATCTTCCCGGGGAATACACTTCAATTTCACACCGTTGAGTCTTCTTCTGCATAGTGTGTTGTCGACAAACTGGTACATACTAGACTGTCGTGCTACTCTTTCTGCTTCTTCCTGCTCTTCGGGAAGTTCTCCTGTCTGAAGGAAACGGACAATCTGCTGCACCCATGTTGGAGCCTGTGGCTCGACAACAAGGACTAAAGGCGATGCTGCTGCTGCGGGAACATCTGCTTCCTCGGCAAGAACCTGCGGCTCTGCCAGAGCTCGACGTTCCCCGGCAAGCTTGCCAGAGCAAGACTTGTCGGGAGCGTCTGCTTCAACGGAACAAACCCTGGGGCTTGCCGGAGCAGACTGCTCCTCAGCACTGTTGGTGTTGATCTTGGGGACTTTCTTGGCGGCGGCTTCGGGAAGCTCTGCCGGAAAATAGTCGCCAGAAACCAACTTCCTCTTCCTGCTTTGTCTAGTTGGTGGTGTTACGGACGGCTGAGTCAGCTTGAGCACAAAAATCCCTGGTTCCATAGGTAATTTAAGCGCAGCGCACTTCGACAGGCCATCAGCAATTTCATTCTGAGCTCTTGGGACATGCTCCATTTGTAGGCCGTCAAAGTGTTCTTCTAGCTTTCTCACCTCGTCAACGTAAGCTTCCATCAAAGGACTCTGGTAATTCTTGTTCACTTGGCAGACGACAAGCTGTGAGTCACCCCTGACAATAAGCTTCTTAATCCCAAGTTCTGCCGCGATCCTGAGACCGACAAGCAAGCCTTCATACTCTGCAGTATTGTTTATCGCTTGCTCCTTGGGAAAGTGCATCTGGACTATGTACTTGAGGTGCTCTCCGGTGGGCGCGACAAGCAGCACGCCAGCACCGGCGCCTTGCAGCGAGAAGACACCGTCAAAGTACATGAGCCACTCTTTGCTTGCTTCCTTGGCGGGGATGCTTGTCTCCGGAATTTCTTCACCTGGAGTTGGCGTCCACTCTGCTATGAACTCTGCCAATGCTCTGCTTTGGATTGTTGATGTACTCTCAAATTTAAGGCCAAAGCTTGACAGTTCCAGTGCCCACTCGACAATCCTGCCTGTTGCTTCTGGGTTCTGCAGTATCCTCTTCAGCGGAAAGTGAGTGACAACTGTTATCTCATGTGCTTGAAAGTAATGGCGCAGCTTTCTCGAGGCCATGAGAAGGCCGAAAAGCAACTTCTGCACACCAGAGTACCTTGACCTAGCCCCCTGTAAAAGGGAGCTGACAAAGTAAACTGGGCGCTGCACCATTTTCTTCTATATCTCCTCTTGCATCTGCGCAGATCCTTGCTTGTCGGGGAAGCCCCCTGCTTGTCGCTAGATGTGCTTGCCGCGGTTGCTGGCTTGTCATCTGCCTCCCTCTCTGCCACTAACGCAGCACTAACCACTTGATTGGTTGCCGCTATGTACAACAGCAACTTCTCTTGTGGTTTAGGTGCGACAAGTGTTGGAGTGGAGGACAGGTATCTCTTCAAGTCCTGTAGCGCAGCCTCCGCTTCCGGAGTCCATTTCATGGGACCTGCCTTTTTCAAAATTTTGAAAAATGGCAGGGCGCGCTCAGCAGACCGAGAGATAAACCTGCTGAGGGCAGCCACGCAACCGGAAAGCTTCCGTACATCCTTGACGCGTTTTGGTGCTTCGATCTGCTCAATGGCCTTGATCTTGTCGGGATTGGCTTCGATTCCCCGCTGAGACACAAAGAACCCGAGAAGCTTGCCGGAAGGGACTCCAAACACACACTTCTCGGGGTTGAGCTTGAGGTTGACCTTGCGCAGATTTGCAAAAGTCTCTTCTAAATCTTGGATCAGAGTTGCCCCGTCCTTGCTCTTGACCACTATATCATCCATGTAAGCTTCTACATTTCTGTGTATCTGTGGCTTCAAAGCGATATGGACTACTCTGGCAAATGTTGAACCAGCATTCTTTAATCCAAAAGGCATCCGTATGAAACAGTACGTGCCACATGGAGTAATGAATGCGGTTTTCTCCTCATCCTCTTCTGCCATGAAGATCTGATGGTATCCTGAATATGCATCAAGAAATGAAAGCAACTCACATCCGGCTGTGGAGTCAACAATCTGGTCAATGCGCGGCAAGGGAAATGGATCTTTGGGACAAGCTTTATTAACATCAGTAAAGTCAATACAAAGCCTCCATTTCCCATTCGCCTTGCGCACTACAACCGGATTGGCCAACCACGTGGGATGGAGCACCCCTCTGACAAGGTCTGCTGCTTCCAATTTCTTGATTTCTTCTGCTATGAATTCTTGGCGCTCCACTGCTTGTTTTCTGACCTTCTGCTTGACGGACTGCGCATGAGGACAAACGGCAAGATGGTGCTCAATTACCTTCCTGGGAACACCGAGGATATCAGACGGTTGCCATGCAAACACGTCGACATTCGCCCGCAGGAAAGTAATGAGCGCGCTTTCCTATTTAGGGTCAAGCGTGGCACTGATGGTGAAGGTACTACCAGTGCTGTCCTCCTTGGTGGACACCTTCTTGGTATGTGGTGGAGCTGCCATTGCCTTCTTACACTTGCCGGTGGAGCTCGATGGTGCGTCCTCGACGGCAGCGCAACACTCCGAGGAGGTGCGCTTGCCGGAGTGGGCATCAAAGCTCTTGCCGGTCTTGGTCTTCTTCTTCCCCCCGGGAGCTTCAGCGGCAAGTGCCTTGCGGTCTGTCGCAGCAGCTGCTTCCCGGTAGATCTTGTTGGCGCAGATAAGGGCATCCTTCTTGTCGCCAGGGACAGAGATGACGCTTATCGGGCCTGGCATCTTGAGCATGTTGTATGCATAGTGAGAGGCTGCCATGAACTTGGCGAGTGCTGGACGGCCAAGTATCCCATTGTAAGGCAATGGGAAATCGGCAATGTTAAAAGTGACCCTCTCCGTTCTGAAATTCATCTCGCTGCCAAATGTCACCGGCAACGTGACCTTCCCCTTCGGCTTGCTCCTTCCCGGGTTAATTCCTTGGAATGTACCGGTCTCTTCGAGCTCGCTGTCCGGGATCTGGAGTTTCTGGAGCACAGCGGAGGAGATCAGATTTAAGCCGGCCCCGCCGTCAACTAGCATCTTAGTGACTTTGAGGTTGCGGATTGTTGGCGAAACCAACAACGGCAAGCACCCGACCGCAATTGTGCGATCAGGGTGGTCCTCAATGTCAAAGATGATAGGCGTGCTGGACCACTTTAGAAGCTTGCGTGATTCGACAGGTGGCTCTGCCGCATTAACTTCCCGCAGCCACTGTTTGAGTTGGCGGTGGGAGGTATGCAGAGAAGCACCGCCGTCAACACACAAAACGTCAGTAGCTTTCTGAAACTCCTGCTCACTGTTCTCGACATCATCCATGTCCTCATCTTCGTCTTCGTCTTCATCCTTGTCGCGGCCACGGGGAGGCCTGTCTCCTTGCCGCTGTTTAGCCTTGCCGCGGCATCCTCCCTGGCCAGCGCGCTTCTTGCCGGCCTCTCCACCGCCTCCTTGGGCCCTCTCCTTGTCGCGCCGCTCATACTCAGCTTTTTGTTGCTGGACAAGCTGCTCAACCTTCTTGCAGCTCTGGAGATCATGGCCTTTGGTGCGGTGGATCTTGCAGTACTGCTTGTCGGAGCCGTCCTGCTTGTCGGCGGCTGCCACAGCCTGGCAGTTGGTGCACGCGGCAACCTCCTTGCCGGAGCTGCCAACTTGGGCTTGCTTGGCGCCACCATCATTGCCGGACTGCTCAACGACTAGTACCTCCTTGCCGTTCTTCTTCCTGTTGCACCTCCGGTTTTTCCTTGCCGGGGCGGAATCCTCACTGTCAGATCCCCCTGTTCCAGTAGTCTCTCCGGGGAGTTTCCTCCCTTCCTCAGCGCGTGCGCACTTGTCGGCCAGGGCGTATAGCTCACTGACGTCTCTGATCCTGCTCATCGCCATTTCCTCCTGCATCCTGCGATTACGCACGTTCTGATGGAACGCACTGATAACCGCGGCAGGGTGGATGTCTGGGATGTTGCGCTGCACACGGCTGAATCTCTGGATATACTTGCGCAGGGGCTCTCCTTCCTTCTGGGCAAGCAGGTGGAGGTCACTCTCTTGGCCATGTGGTTTGTGGCCGCCTGTAAAGGCGCCGACAAACTGATGGCAAAGGTCTGCCCAAGAGGATATGGAGTTGTCCGGCAAGTGCATGAGCCAGGATCTGACTTCGGGCTTGAGCACGAGCGGGAAGTAGTTGGCAAGGACCTTGTCGTCTCGCCCCCCGGCAGCTTGCACCGCAATGGTGTAGATGCTGAGGAACGCAGACGGGTGCGACTTGCCGTCGTACTTCTCCGGCACGTCTGGCTTGAAATGCTTCTGGCTGGGCCACTGGACTTGCCGCAGCTCACGGGTAAACGCAGGGCAACCTACCGCGTACGGCAAGTCGCCTGGTTCTCCGGGCGCATGCATGTCAACAGAGGGCCCAGCGCGCAGGTCTAACAGAACTTGGCGCTGATCGCGACGAGCTCGCGGATCTGATGACGCGGTAGAGCCGCTGTCGAGGTGGATCTGGCGAGTCGGCGATCTTGGCCTTCGGGGCGGAGAGTGCATAGTGGTTGCACCCTCGCCGGTCTTGTCGCCACCGGCTCGCGCCTGGCTGACTTGCCGCGGCAGCGATACGCTCGGCTGTCGTGGGTTGTCACCGTTGGCGAAGCCGATGAGGCTCTGGATAGTGGCCCTCCAGTCATCGATCTTCTCTGGCACTGGAGGGTAATCTAGGAGCAGTTGGGCACGTGCCAACGCTTCCGCTGGAGTGGCGGGCGGCGGCAGCGAACGGTGCGAGGAGCGAGATATGCTCGGACTTCTAACTGCGTTAGAAGGAGCAGTACCTCGTCCAGGCGACCGTGCCCTGCTCGTGCCAGCATGCTGGCGCGCATGCTGGTCTTGAGCGCTCCGGGATCCACCAGCTTGGTCTTGGCCCAGCAATCGTATGGTACCGTGAGTACCATGACGCTGCTGGTCCTGCGCCTCCTGGGACGGGCGCGGAGCATGCACGGACGCCGAGGTCTTGGAGTGCGCTCGGTCGTTGTGGGAGCCGACCGCGCCGCCGACGTGCAGCGCAGTCTTGTCCTTGGACCTGGTAGCACCATGAGTCCCCTCGTCGGCGCCCGCTCTTCCGCCGACGCCTACTCCACCAGCCGTTCGCTTCGGCGATGGTGGGCTCGGCGCAGACGGAGCAGCTGCCTCCGAAATCTTCTTTTTCAGTGGCATGTTGATGAAGATGACGAAAGTTCGGCTCGTGCGAACGCCAGATCAGGTTCACACAACCTCGACGCACCCCTACCTGGCGCGCCAAAGATGTCGGGGGTGCTGATCCCTCGGACACCTATGGGACCACGGCGGACTGGGGCCCCTTTCGGTTCGGCAGGGGGGCGGAGAGTGCATGAAGAGCAGATCGAGGCGAACGCACAAACGACGCAATCAGTTTACCCAGGTTCGGGCCGCACGGATGCGTAAAACCCTACTCCTGCTTTGATTTGTATTGTGTTCTTGCTCGGGAGCAATGGATGCTATAGTACACTTGGGTGGCTAGCGAGACCGAGCGTGAGAATGATCGTCCCCCCTGTTGCGCATGAGCCTCCTTTTATATGTCTAAGGGGTCACTGACAGGTGGCAACAGAGATGAGGGTAAAAAGGTAAAAGAGGTGGTAGTTCGCGCCACCGCTTACTACAGTTGTATCATACCTAACCCTGACGGCAGGGGACAAAGGCATTAAATGCCTATCTGTGTCGCCTAGACGGGGCGGAAAGGGACCGTCAGGGGCGCCACCGTTTGCCACGATGGCTATCTTGTCAGCGCCTGCTTGCCACCGCATGCCTCTGGCTGCACAGCCTCCCGCCACGTGCGCCAGGAACGGTCCCAGAGCGACACGTTGGTGGGTGAGCTGGAGCGCGGGCTGCGGAGTAGTAGCTTGCCGCGGATGTTGTCTTGTCGCGTCCGGGAGCTTGTCGCTCACCGGGTCTTGCCGGGACGCGCAGCGCGTCGCAGCAAGCTTCTCGAGGCGTCTTGGTTGGTTTTCCCGGCAAGCTCCTCTTGCTGGGGTCTTGTCTCCTTCCCGGCAAGCTCCTCTTGCCGGGGCCTTGGATACTTTGTTCTTGAATGGCTCCAAAGGAACCACGGAGGGTCTTGGCGGTCGCCCGGCAAGCCTTGCTGCGGGATGCTGCGACTGCCCGTGCACAAGTTCGGGATACTAAGGTACCCCTACTTTAGTACACCGACACATGGCATAATAAGCAAACGTAGAAATAACTCCCAAAGGTTTGAATATAAAACAGGTAATAGGTGCTACCTCATCTACTTCCCAAACCCACAATTTAATTAGATCCTAATCATGCCATGTGTGAGGGTTGATCTAATGCAATAAAAACTGGGTAGTAGGAGGTATGATCAAAGTGTTACTTGCCTTGCCGATGATCCGCAAAACCTAGCGATTCGAAGTAGCAAGCGGCGCACTCCGGGTACTCTATCGCAAACAAACAAGCACACAATAAGTACTCAACTAATGCACATGTAAAACTCCAATAAGAGATATAACCAGAAAGTTCAACTTAAGAACTCCGGTTGGCAAAAAGAATCAAATCGAACGAAGCAACAAAAGACAAACGACAAAAGAAACAAGCTTCGTTTACTATTCTGGATCCAGGTCAAATTTTACAGAGGCAAAAACTTGTTTGAGTTGGTTAAACGGAAAGAGGGCTTCGAGAGGAAACTCCAGGCGCTTGAATCGCCTGATTTCGATAAACGAGCAAGAAGTTATACTAGAACGAAAATCGGATCAGAAATCGCGATCAGAAAAATCGCGGATTTAATCCGAGAAAAAGAAAAACGACGAATAGATTAACGAACGAACGTTCGTTATCTGGATCTAAACGATAAACGCGTTCGTTAAAATGAACGAACGAGAGAACGCTCGCTAATTAACTAAACCAAGGAAAAACCGATATATAAAAAAACGAAATCTAAAAAAACAAAAAAAACCCGGTGAAAACCAACGGTTTTCTAAAAAAAAACCGGCGGGCGGCGGCGGTTTCGACCTCGTCGGCGGCGAGCTAAGGTGGCGGCGGCGGCTGTGGGGCGCGGGCGGCTAGGGTTTGCGGGGCGCGGCGGCTTGGGCTGGAGGCGGCCCGGGTGCTCGCTATATAAAGCCTCCCCCGGAGGAGTCCGGGCCGGATACGGCCCGTAGGCCGGTTCGCATTTTTTTTAAAAAGATTACGCTCAGAAAAAAAACAAAAGGAATACTAAACGGACTCCAAAAATCCGGAAATAAATTTTCCCCGGCTTCTAAAATCAAGACGCACATGATGAACATTTATTTGGGGCCTAAATGCAATTTTTAAAAAACACACATTTTTCCTAAATTCAAATAAAATAGCCAATAAAACCAAAATAAAATCTTATTTGATTTTATTATTAAATCCTCAATATTTCTTTATCTTGGGAAAGTCATTTTATTCCCTCTCTCGTACTTTTATGATAGAAATAATTGAAGATAAAATAAATAAAATCAAATGATCCTATTTTCAAAATTTGAGGAAAACTCAAATATGATAATAACAAAACCCCCAACTCTCTCCGAGGGTCCTTGAGTTGCGTGAAATTTCTGGATCAACCAAAATGCAATAAGATATGATATGCAATGATGATCTAGTGTATAACATTCCAAATTGAAAATTTGGGATGTTACACTCTAGATGCATGCTGGATAGCGGTCGATGAGTGGAGTAATAGTAGTAGATGCAGAATCGTTTCGGTCTACTTGTCTCAGACGTGATGCCTATATAAATGATCATACCTAGATATTCTCATAACTATGCTCAATTCTGTCAATTGCTCAACAGTAATTTGTTCACCCACCGTAGAATACTTATGCTCTTGAGAGAAGCCACTAGTGAAACCTATGGCCCCCGGGTCTCTTTCTCATCATATCAATCTCCATCACTTTATTATTGCTTTGCTTTTACTTTTTTACTTTACATCTCTATACCAAAAATACCAAAAATATTATTTATCATCTCTATCAGATCTCACTTTCATAAGTGACCGTGAAGGGATTGACAACCCCTAAGCGCGTTGGTTGCGTTGAGCTATTGTTTTTGTGTAGGTACGATGGACTCAAGCGTAGTCTCCTACTGGATTGATACCTTGGTTCTCAAAAACTGAGGGAAATACTTACGCTACTTTGTTGCATCATCCCTTCCTCTTCGGGGAAATCCAACGCAGTGCTCAAGAGGTAGCAATCTACACCAACAACTTCACCGCCATCATCACCAACTCTCCCCCTCTATGCAGCGGCGTAACCCCTCTTTTACCCGTTGTAATCTCTACTTAAACATGGTGCTCAACGCTATATATTATTTCCCAATGATGTATGGCTATCCTATGATGTTTGAGTAGATATATTTTGTCCTATGGGTTAATTGATGATCGTGATTGGTTTGAGTTGCATGTTTTATTATTGTGCTATCCTATGGTGCTCTCCGTGTCGTGCAATCATGAGGATTCCCCGCTGTAGGTTTTGCAATATGTTCATGATTTTCTTATGGTGGGTGGCGTGAGTGATAGAAACACAGACCCGAGTAAGTAGGTTGTTTGCATATGGGAATAAAGAGGACTTGATGCCTTATAATGCTATGGTTGGGTTTTACCTTAATGATCTTTAGTAGTTGCGGATGCTTGCTAGAGTTCCAATCATATGTGCATACAATCCAAGAAGAGAAAGTATGTTAGCTTATGCCTCTCCCTCAAATAAAATTGCAATAATGATTACCGGTCTAGTTATCGATTGCCTAGGGACAAATAGCTTTCTCGTGACAAAAGGCTCTCTACTAAAACTAACTTAGTTGTGTCTTTATCTAAACAGCCCCTAGCTTTTATTTACGCGCTCTTTATTATCTTGCAAACCTATCCAAAAACACCTACAAAGTACTTCTACTTTCATACTTGTTCTAGGTAAAGCAAACGTTAAGCGTGCGTAGAGTTGTATCGGTGGTCGATAGAACTTGAGGGAATATTTGTTCTACCTTTAGCTCCTCATTGGGTTCGACACTCTTACTTATCGAAGGAGGCTACAATTGATCCCCTATACTTGTGGGTTATCAAGACCTTTTTCTGGCGCCGTTGCCGGGGAGTTATAGCGTAGGGTGAATATTCTTGTGTGTGCTTGTTTGCTTTATCACTAAGTAATTTTTATTTGGTGTTATAAGTTGTTCTCTATCTTTAGTTATGGATATGGAACACGAAATACCGAAAACATTAGGTTTACTTGGTACTCATGGAGATGGGGAACCTCCTAAAACCCTCGATGCTCATTGTGTGAAAGATATTATGTACTACTTTGATAATCCTGAGAAAACCCCATTCAACTTTATAATGGGAGTAACGTTGGATCAATGTGAATACTTTAGGGATTATCGCTTAACTCAAAAAGGGAAACTATTATGGGATCAAATTTATATGTTGCATTGGTATGCTCGGCAACTATGCTTGAGATATGATTATACCTGTTGCTCTAGGATGAAGGCTCCACACCTTCCCTTTTTATGTGAATTTAATGATGATGAAACCTTGGCTTCTTATGCTAATGGCATATATGATTATTATGATGTGGAACAAATAGAAGAATTCGTTGCTTTTATGGGTGCTTATGAAATTGAATCTTTGTTTAAAGAGTTTGAAGATTTTGATGATTCAGTTTATAGACCTGAAAATTTAGCTATCCTTAAATATTTCTATGAGAAATATAAATACAATTATGATATTGAAGAATTTATTGAGAAATTCTCCGCTGTCGGAAAAGAGACTAATATTTTGCAGGAGTCTATGGAAGAAGAAATTTGATGAAGCTGTGAGCTCATTGGATGAAAAAGATGATGAGGAGAGCGAAGAACAAAAGGAGGAAGAGCGGATTAGCTACCCGTGCCCACCTTCTAATGAGAGTAACTCTTCAACTCATACATTGTTTAATTTCCCTTCATGCTTACCGAAGGATGATTGCTATGATGATTGTTATGACCCCGTTGATTCTTTTGAAATATCCCTTTTTGATGATGCTTGCTATGCTTGTGGCCAAGATGCCAATATGAATTATGCTTATGGAGATGAACTTGATATAGTTCCTTATGTTAAACATGAAATTGTTTCTATTGCACCCATGCATGATAGTCCTATTATCTTTTTGAATTCTCCCGACTACACTATATCGGAGAAGTTTGCCCTTATTAAGGATTATATTGATGGGTTGCGTTTTACTACTACACATGATAATTTTGATGACTATAATATTCATGTGCTTGCTGCTCCTACTTGCAATTATTATGAGAGAGTAACTACATCTCCGCCTCTTTATGTTTCCAACACGATAGAATTGCAAGAAACTGCTTATACTATGCATTGGCCTTTACTATGTGTGCATGAATTGTTCTTTTATGACATGTCGATGCATAGGAAGAGAGTTAGACTTTGTCATTACACATTATATATTGCTTCGTGCTCACTACTAAATCACAAATCATTGTTAATTAAAATTGTCTTTGATATACCTTGGGATCCGGGTGGATTCATTACTTGAGCACCTTATACCTAGCTTAATGGCTTTAAAGAAAGCGCTGCCAGGGAGACAACCCGGAAGTTTTAGAGAGTCATTTATTTCTGTTGAGTGCTTTTATATAGTTTAAAAACAAAAAAATAAAGAGGGGAACCCAAAACTTTTCAAAAAAGGAAAGTGAAAGTGAGAGAGACAAGCATTGTTGAAGTGGGGGAGCTCCTTGAACTTTGTTCATGCTCACGAAAACTTTGTGAATCTTGATTACAGAAACTTTTAAACAAAAATAATTATCCCCTTTTACAATTCCATTGTATTATAAAAATAATGTGCCAAGATTTGCCTTTAGGATGTTTACATTGCTTGTTGGTTTGTGCGGTGCAGAACAGAAACTTTGGCTGCAGTGCGCGATTTTACATTTTTTACTGGAATGTCAAACAGTTCTGAAACTTTTTGCAATGTCTTTATATACAAATTTTTTATTTTTCCTAATTTTGGCAGAATTTTTGGAGTACCAGAGATATGGTGAATGTTCAGATTACTACAGACTGTCCTGTTTAAGACAGATTCTGTGTTGATTCATAGTTTGCTTGTTTTGATGAAACTATCAATTTCTATCAGTGGATTAAGCCATGAAAAATTTATATTATAGTAGCTACAATGCAAAAACAAAATATGAACTGGTTTTCAATAATACTTAGAGTAGTGATTTGCTTTATTATACTAACAGATCTTACCGAGCTTTCTGTTGAGTTTTGTGTGATTGAAGTTTTCAAGTTTTGGGAGAGATCATGATGGATGAAGGAATAAGGAGTGGCAAGAGCCTAAGCTTGGGGATGCCCGAGTCACCCCAAGGAAATATTCAAGGACTCCCAAGCAACCAAGCTTGGGGATGCCCCGGAAGGCATCCCCTCTTTCTTCTAACAATCATCGATAATTTTACTTGGAGCTATATTTTTATTCGTCACATGACATACGTAAATCTTGGAGCGTCTTTTGCATTTAGTTTTCACTTTTATTTTATGCACCATGCTGGTATGAGATAGTCCTTGGTTGATTTATGGAATGCTCATTGCACTTCACTTATATCTTTTGAGTATGGATTTATAGAATGCTTCATGTGCTTCACTTTTATCTTTTGACGTTTGGATTGCCTGTTTCTCTTCACATAGAAAACCGCCATTTGTAGAATGCTCTTTTGCTTCACTTATATTTGTTAGAGCGTGGGCATATCTTTTGTAGAAAGGATTAAACTCTCTTGCTTCACTTATATCTATTTAGAGAGATGACAGGAACTGGTCATTCACATGGTTAGTCATAAAATCCTACGTAAAACTTGTAGATCACTGAATATGATATGTTTGATTCCTTGCAATAGTTTGGCGATATAAAGATGGTGATATTAGAGTCATGCTAGTGGGTAGTTGTGTATTGTAGAAATACTTGTGTTGAAGTTTGTGATTCCTGTAGCATGCACGTATGGTGAACCATTATGTAACGAAGTTGGAGCATGAGGTATTTATTGATTGTCTTCCTTATGAGTGGCTGTCGGGGACGAGCGATGGTCTTTCCTACCAATCTATCCCCCCTAGGAGCATGCGTGTAGTACTTTGTTTCGATGACTAATAGATTTTTGCAATAAGTATGTGAGTTCTTTATGACTAATGTTGAGTCCATGGATTATGCGCACTCTCACCCTTCCATCGTTGCTAGCCTCTTCGGTACCGTGCATTGCCCTTTCTCACCTCAAGAGTTGGTGCAAACTTCGCCGGTGCATCCAAACCCCGTGATATGATACGCTCTATCACACATAAGCCTCCTTATAGCTTCCTCAAAACAGCCACCATACCTACCTATTATGGCATTTCCATAGCCATTCCGAGATATATTGCCATGCAACTTCCATCATCATCATATACATGACTTGAGCATTTATTGTCATATTGCTTTGCATGATCGTAAGATAGCTAGCATGATGTTTTCATGGCTTGTCCATTTTTTGATGTCATTGCTATGGTAGATCATTGCACATCCCGGTACACCGCCGGAGGCATTCATATAGAGTCATATCTGTGTTCTAGTATCGAGTTGTAATATTGAGTTGTAAGTAAATAAAAGTGTGATGATCATAATTATTAGAACATTGTCCCATGTGAGGTTATCAAAATAAAAGTGGCCAAAGAAGCCCCAAAAAAACAGAGAGAGGCCAAAGAAGCCTACAAAAAAAGAAAAAACGAGAAAATAATGAGAGAAAAGAGAGAAGGGACAATGTTACTATCCTTTTACCACACTTGTGCTTCAGAATAACACCATGTTCTTCATATAGAGAGTTTCTTGAGTTATCACTTTCATATACTAGTGGGAATTTTCATTATAGAACTTGGCTTGTATATTCCGATGATGGGTTCCTCAAATGCCCGAGGTCTTCATGAGCAAGAAAGTTGGATGCACACCCACTTAGTTTCTAGTTTGATCTTTCATACACTTATAGCTCGTAGTGCATCCGTTGCATGGCAATCCATACTCCTCGCATTGACGTCAATTGATGGGCATCTCCATGGCCCGTTGATTAGCCGCGTTGATGTGAGACTTTCTCCCTTTTGTCTTCTCCACACAACCTCCACCATCATATTCTATTCCACCTATAGTGCTATATCCATGGCTCACGCTCATGTATTGCGTGAAAGTTGAAAAGGTTTGAGAACATCAAAAGTATGAAACAATTGCTTGGCCTGTCATTGGGGTTGTGCATGATTTGAATGCTTTGTGTGGTGAAGATGGACCATAGCCAGACCATATGATTTTGTAGGGATAACTTTCTTTGGCCATGTTATTTTGAAAAGACATGATTGCTTTATTAGTATGCTTGAAGTATTATTGTCTTAATGTCAAATGATAGACTATTGCTTTGAATCACTCGTGTCTTAATATTCATGCCATGATTAGATTACATGATCAAGATTATGCTAGGTAGCATTCCACATCAAAAATTATCTTTTTTATCATTTACCTACTCGAGGACGAGGAGGAATTAAGCTTGGGGATGCTGATACGTCTTCATCGTATCTATAATTTTTGATAGTTCCATGCCAATATTCTACATCTTTCATATACTTTTGGCAACTTTTTATACTCTTTTTGGGACTAACATATTGATCCAGTGCCCAGTGCCAGTTCCTGTTTGTTGCATGTTTTTTGTTTTGTAGAAAATCCATATCAAACGGAGTCCAAAAGGGATAAAACTGATGGAGTTTTTTTGGAATTTATGTGATTTTTGGGAAGAAGAATCAACGCGAGACGATGCCCGAGGGGGCCACGAGGTAGGGGGCACGCCCCAGGGGGTCTGGCGCACCCTGTGCCCTCGTGGACACCCCGTAAGGCGGTTTATGCCCTTCTTTCGCCGCAAGAAAGCTAATATCCGGATAAAAATCGTGTCCAAAATTCAGCCCAATCGGAGTTATGGATCTCCAGGAATTTAAGAAACGGTGAAAGGGCAGAATCAGGGAACGCAGAAACAGAGAGAGACAGAGAGACAGATCTAATCTCGGAGGGGCTCTCGCCCCTCCACCACCATGGAGGCCATGGACCAGAGGGGAAACCCTTATCCCATCTAGGGGAAGGTCAAGGAAGAAGAAGAATAAGAAGGAGGGCTCTCTCCCCCTCTCTTCTGGTGGCACCAGAACGCCGCCGGGGCCATCATCATCACCGCAATCTACACCAACAACTTCACCGCCATCATCACCAAGTCTTCCCCCCTCTATGCAGCGGTGTAACCCCTCTTTTACCCGCTGTAATATCTACTTAAACATGGTTATCAACGCTATATATTATTTCCCAATGATGTATGGCCATCCTATGATGTTTGAGTAGATCCGTTTTGTCCTATGGGTTAATTGATGATCGTGATTGGTTTGAGTTGCATGTTTTATTATTGGTGTTGTCCTATGGTGCTCTCCGTGTTGCGCAACCGTGAGGGATCCCCACTGTAGGGTTTGCAATATGTTCATGATTTGCTTATGGTGGGTGGCGTGAGTGATAGAAGCACAGACCCGAGTAAGTAGGTTGTTTGCGTATGGTAATAAAGAGGACTTGATGCCTTATAATGCTATGGTTGTGTTTTACCTTAATGATCTTTAGTAGTTGCGGATGCTTGCTAGAGTTCCAATCATAAGTGCATACGATCCAAGAAGAGAAAGTATGTTAGCTTATGCCTCTCCCTCAAATAAAATTGCAATAATGATTACCGGTCTAGTTATCGATTGCCTAGGGACAAATAACTTTCTCGTGACAAAAGGCTCTCTACTAAAACTAACTTAGTTGTGTCTTTATCTAAACAGCCCCTAGCTTTTATTTACGCGCTCTTTATTATCTTGCAAACCTATCCAAAAACACCTACAAAGTACTTCTAGTTTCATACTTGTTCTAGGTAAAGCAAACATTAAGCGTGCGTAGAGCTGTATCGGTGGTCGATAGAACTTGAGGGAATATTTGTTCTACCTTTAGCTCCTCATTGGGTTCGACACTCTTACTTATTGAAAGGGGCTACAATTGATCCCCTATACTTGTGGGTTATCACTACGTCACGGGGTCACTTCGGCAAGCTGACATCATCGTCCCAATCGGCCTAAATCAGCTCGCGTGATCACCTTGTTGGTCGAATCGCCATACTGACATGTTCAGTTGCCTCGGGACTTTGGCATCGCTGAGGGAGCTCTACCTCATCGAGTGTTCGGCACACAGGCCATATTTCTTTTATTACTCATTTTGCATAAATTATTAATCATGCATCCTTTAAAAAGATATTATTATTATTACTATTATCCTCGGCTTGCACTATCTTCTGTGCACAGGTAAATGATCCGGATTGGGCAGCGCTGTCACCTCGGCGCCACGTCACATCGGCTGGACCGGGGGCTTCGTCATCACTTCATTAACCCACGCCGGGTACTTCGGCGTCACACTGCCGGCCTGCATCGGCCGTGCTATGTCGCCACTTCGGAGCGTCGAGCTCTTTGCTCTGCCACCTCGAGACCCGCTTGGGGGCTGGGAGCTCATCCCGCCGTAAGCTCGGACCGCGTCATCAATACAGAGCACATTAACCAGCTAAGTCGCTTTCATGCTCAAAAACTTTTAGTTTTCAATTTCGTTCGGTTCGACCAAGCATTATACTTTTTTGTCAAAAAGTTGTTTGTGAAAAACTTTCTTGTCAAAACTTTGTTTGTGACACACAAATTCAAATACCTCGTTTACTTGGGGGCCTCCTTTGTGAAGTCTTTCCTCTTGCATATGATTATACTTGTATGGCTTAGTTCCTTGTTCGTGTATTACGCCACAATATGCACCATGTTGACTTCAGTGTTCCGCAAGCTGGGTTGCCTTGCTCCTGTGTTTACCCCTACATTCCTGATTGTTCGGCTAGGGAGTAAAGGGAGCACCTCTGCGATTGTCACGATCGGGTCATCCGAGCTCGGACCTCAGACTGGGTGAAGCCGAAAGCTAGCACTCTTATTGTTTTCAATCATGGTCGGCACACAACGGAACTCATGAGTACAAAAATCTATTGCACAAGTCTCATAGTAACAATGAGCAACCGAAGAAAGGTATCGATGGGGGTACTATTTTCTTCGAAGATGCTTCTTACACTTCGTCAGTAATATAGCATAAGTTCCCTGAGCGCGCTTTGTCTGTTACAGCCTTATGGCCTGATTGCCTGGTTATCGGAAGCACTGTCGATATTCTCGAAAGGTGGAGTACATAAGACTTTTCGGCCCTTGAATGAAGAGGGAGAAGACGACGGTCAGTTAAGACACGTTTAGAAGTTTGGGTGAACACATATATGATATAAGTACTTCGGTACATACAATCATTCTACATTAAATTATTTTACCCAAGTTTACTGGGGGCTCTTAAATTTATATGAGCCGTTTTATAGTAAATGTGTTTACTTCCTAGTCATTGCAAAATCTTTTTCTATCACTCCTTTTTCGACGCGAGTATGTGGTCAATAGTCGGATAGCCCATTTTCTCTCTAGTGACCGCTCGGGTTTAGTTCGCTAAACTAGTCTAACGAGCAGTACTCTGCTTTCGGGATAGGAGGTTGCAGCCGCCGGCTGACCCACTTGAAGTCTTGAGATCGGATGTGTCATATTAATGCATGACAGAAGCACAAAAGCAAGACCAATTTTCGGATTCGCACCAAATGACTTGATTTAGTTCGGGCATAAAGTTTTTACTGAAGTTTTTTGGTTTTTCAAGCCTATGGAACTTTTAAACTATTTGTTTGTTTCTAGCATAAGTCTCGTAGTGCAGCGCTAGACACCTTTAGAGATTCGCACAAAAATTCTCGGATATTGCTATATATGCATCGGTTTTGAATTGTGTCTTTGGTCAATAGTTGGGTTTCCCGTCTCCTGTGCTTGCCTCCTACGTTTCGCTTTGTTCGGCTAGGTGTGCAAAGGGAGAGCCAATGCGATTGTGCTTCCAGCTCGAATGGTTAAGCACCTCAGTGGAGAAAGCCAAAAAACTGACTGTCACAATGGGCGTAAACTAGTCCGCGATCCGATGACGGTATCAAACTATAGATCGATACCGATTACCCCGTGTTAAACGATGGGTGTCGGTGTCTATCGGCGTTCTGGGAACGGGGGTCCCCAGACTTGCCTGCCTGCGGCCTGCGGCGTGGCTCAAAAGGGGGGCCCAGCACGGCTCATCCTCACCAACACAAACTCAAGACCCTCGCGAGGGGCCAAGCCTCGCGGGGCGGACGACGCGGAGCTTCCTCAAGCACGGCCTCATCAGGCTGGCTCACAAGGAGGCGGAGAGATCAAGGCAGGGTACCTCGCGAGGTGCCCGTGACGCAAGCCATGACGACTCAGGGCGCCAGGCGGGTGCCAGCCCGCGCAGCGTCCTCCTTTCCTCTTTGGTGCAAAGGGGGCAAGCGCAGCCGCGGAGTACCGAGGCATCAGGCAAAGGTTGCCATTTCAGTGCAACGAGACCAAGACCAGGAGGACTACGAGATGGAGGTCACCGTGGAGCCCAAGACGGCGTCATCACCAGAGCTTTCCGCAGACGAAGACTACTTTTGTCAGGATAGCTGATACTTGCTGTCCCCCTTCAAATTAGCCCGCCATTGTTGTCTCCCTTCCCGCTCGATATTTGGGAAGAGGACCAGGGCCTCTATAAATAGGACCAGCCACCCACAGAGCAAGGGGGTTGGGAGGTTGAAAGGAAGAGGCTCGTTAGAGGGGGTTCGATCAGTCGGTTGGTTGGAAGCAGAGAGAGAGAGAGAGAGAGAGAGAGAGAAAGGTGACTGAACTCCATCCAGCAGTTCATCGCCCCAGCCAAGAATAGGCCCTCGCGAGACTGTTCTTCCTTGTATTGTTCATCATCATCAGCCCAAGAGGCAATCCACACACCACACACTGGAGTAGGGTATTACACCACAACGGTGGCCCGAACCAGTATAAACCCTGTGTCTCTTGTGTTGTTCTTTCGATAGTTTAGATCCTAGCAAGGCAGAGGGGTGCAGGTCGGTAGGAGGCGGAATCTCCGCACGCACCCCAATGTTCGAACCTCAAGGGTCTGCTGAAACCCGAAATCCGACATTTGGCGCGCTAGGTAGGGGTGCGCCGGAATTCGTCTCCCACCACCCCGTTCTCCTCCGACCATCACGCTCATGTCTGACGCTCGTCGGACCCGCGCGGAGCGCCGGGCCGCCCTCGCTTCCCGCGTCGCCCAGACGGCCCCTGTCGGCAGGCGTCCTTGCCGTTCCCCGTCACCTGCCGTCAACGCCGCCACCGGCCCGGCGGGGGACGAGTAGCAAGCATCGTCCCAGCATCCGTCCGTGCGGCAAGACGGCCGCACCGCAACTCCCTCGCTCGCCCCAGTTGGATCTTCTTCCCGCGCGCTCCGCGTGCCCATGGAGGCTCGGGTTGCACTCATCGCGGCAAACGAGCTCCTGCGCTACTGTCCCGTCGACGACGTCTATGAAGAATGGCTCGACCGCGTCGCCGAGCTCGTCCGTGCCGCAGGGGGCTCTTCCACGCCGTCCGTTCCGCTGCACCGCACCCCGCCCCGTGCGGGCGAAGAGGCTCCGGTGGTGCCCCGGATGCCTCCTCCTCAAGAAGATGCCATGGCTCCAAGGCGCGTGGCCCCTGGGCGGAACCCGCTCCGTCAGGTGCCAGTGCAGCAAGAACAGAGCTTCCAAGAAGTCACTCGCCTGCAAGAAGCTGCCCGAGCGCTCCCTGCTCCAGCACGTCACGACCATGCTCCTGCTCCCGCGCGTCGAGACCCCGCGCTTCTCTCAGCTGCAGCGCGCGTGGACATGCAAGACCAAGCTCTCCGTCACCCAAGGCCTCCCGTGGCCACAGCAGGCTGCCGCACCTTCACCAATGAACTACGCAGCGTCGCGTGGCCCGGCAAGTTCAAGCCAGACCTGCCTCCTCGCTACGACGGCACGGCCGACCCTACGGAGTTCCTCCAGCTCTACGAGCTGGGCATCGAAGCTGCCAACGGAGACGAGAAGTTCATGGTGAACTGGTTTCCCATGGCGCTCAAGGACGGGGCCCGCACCTGGCTCCTGAACCTGGCTCCAGGCACAATCTCCTCCTGGGACGAGATGCGTACCCGCTCCATCGCCAACTTCCAAGGCACTCGCGACCGGCCACCCGCCGTGAGCGACATGCACCGCATCAAGCAACAACCCCGGGAGACCCTGCAGAAGTACATCCAGCGCTTCAACAACGCACGCCTCAAGATCCCCAAGGTGACTGAGGAGGCCATCATCTCAGCTTTCTCCGACGGCGTGCGCGACGTAAAGATGAAGGAGGAGCTGGCGATGCATGAAGACCTGTGCACTTCCTTGGAGCTGTTCAACTTGGCAAACAAGTGCACCAGGGCTGAGGAGGGGCGTCTCTCCCTCCTCGAGCTGCCTGCCGCAGACCCAGAAGAGAAGAAGCTCGCGGCAGAACCAGACACCAAGCGGGGCAGAGATCAGCCCGAACCTCCCAAGGGCAGCCGGTACTGCGTGTACCACGACCTCCACACCCACAACACCAACGAATGCCAAGAGCTCCGAGCCGTGCGAGAAGGAAGGATCGGCCATCGTCCCGACCGCGGTGTCCGGGGCTACGGTCGAGGAGGAGGAAGGAACGCAGGACGCTGGGAAGACCGTGGCTCGCGCCAGGGGTGGCGCGACCAACCTCGCGAGGATCGCTGGTAAGACCCGCCTCGCAAGGGAGGCTCGAGGGATCAGCCTCGCGAGGATCGCCCGCAAGGCAACGTAGGCCTCCCACCGCTGCCGCCGCAGCCAAGGAGAAACGAGGACCGCCACCAGGACGAGGAGGCTGGGGCTTCCAGGAGCCGCGCGCGATCGCCTGCATCCTGGGCGGAGCGCAAGCCCCAGCCTCTCAACGCATCTTCAAGCAGTTCGCCCGCGAAGTGAACGCAGTCCTCCCCAAGCTCGAAGCCACGCGCCCTCTTAGGTGGTCGGCGTGCGCCATCACGTTCAGTTTAGCAGATCAGCTCAAGTGTGCAGCAACAGCCGGAGTCCTCCCGATGCTTTGTTCCCCAATCATCAACAACGTGGTGGTCACCAAGACCCTCATCGATGGCGGGGCAGGGCTCAACGTCCTGTCCGTGGAGACATTCAACAACCTCCAAGTGCCCTACAGCCAGCTTCAGCCAACCAAGCCCTTCTCCGGTATCACCGACGGTTCCACGGTCCCAATCGGGCAGGTCCGCCTCCCTGTCACCTTTGGGGCACGCGACAACTACCGCACCGAGCTCATCGACTTCGACGTCGCTCACATTCGCCTGCCATACAACGCCATCCTTGGGTACCCAACGCTGGCCAAGTTCATGGCCGTAACTCACCACGGCTACAACATCCTCAAGATGCCAGGAAGCGGCGGAGTGATCACGGTGCCCTGTGAAGAGAAGGACGCGGTGTGTTCCCTGGAACGAGCCTTTCAGGCCGCATCACTGGAAGACCCGGATCGCGGAAGCAAGAGGCTTCCCGAGGCCGCCCCCAAGAAGAAGAAGACATCGTCCGGCCTGGCCCCTCAGGAGGCAGGCCCCTCTGGGCCCGTGCCTGCCCAGGGGGAACCTCCTTCCATCGCATAGGAAAGCGTGCCCGATGCCCTCCTCAGGCAAGGCTCGGGGGCTCTCCCCTGGAGGGCCACCGACCTAGCTAGGGTCACGAGGGAGGCGCTTGGGCACCACATGGAGGCGTGTTTCGAAGCACGTTTCCCTCAAGAAGGAGCAAGGTAAGGAGATCCGGACCCTCAGGAGTTCGTCAGCAAGGCCATCCAGGAGTTACATGAGTCAAGAGTCATGAAAGGCGGCCGCCGCCTACCAGCGGTGGCTCCCCATCCAGGCAAGGATGGCAAGCTGCGCGTCTGCATTGACGTACCAGGGCTCAACCGAGTCGCCTCCCTGGAGCGCCTCTGGCCCTCGCGAGTGGGGTGCTGTGGAGGTCCGCCCCACAGCTATGGTCGCATGCCTTACGGCTTGCCGAGCACGGCTGACACGTACCAGCGCCTCATGAGGGGCACCACGGAGGCACAAGAGGCCAGGCGCTCCGCAGCCCTGGCAGGGATGGAGATGGTCCGCGAGGAGCCGCTAGCGCCTCCGGAGCCTCCCGAGGCCCCTGGGCCTGGGGGCTCATGAGGATCAGCTTCCGCAGCCCACCGAGTCTGCTACACCAACACCCCTTCGTCTTCAGCATCATCAGGTGACATCTTTCAAGTTTCATTTCCAGCTGGGAGCGCCCCCAGGGCTGCATTATTCCCAGGCCGCGTGGGTCCGTCCCTGCGGCGTGTATCCCTTTTACTTCGCGTCGTTAGCTTACCTTGTCGTGGGCGCCCCTCGGGCAGCATCACCCCCAAGTCGCTTGGGCCTGACCCAGTGATCTCCGCATTCCCAGCATCTATTTGAATGAATCCACTCCTTCGCGGCTAATGTGTTTTACCTAGTTGCCTGCTCAGCTGACACCAACTAACGGAGCTGCTCCCAAACAGCACGATGCTTGCGCATGGGTCCGTCCCTGCAATGTCGACAAACCTGGATGGCTGAGCTCTGGCCCGGCAGCCCCGCATAGCGTCACCTCGTCAAGCCTTCAGTGCCTCACTACCCCTCGGAAGCAACCAATGGCTGACCGTCAATTGTTTTGGCAACCCCTTGCTTTTTCTATGATGGACCTGCAGGACCTCCTGAAGGAGCTGCGTCAGGCGAGGATCTTGCTGTGCCTCCTTCGCTCTCGTCCACGCGAATCACTTGCACGTTAAAGGGGGGGGTGCCTGAGCATCGCGACTCAGGGCTCCTACTGTTGGGGAACGTAGTAATTTCAAAATTTTCCTACGCACACGCAAGATCATGGTGATGCATAGCAACGAGGGGGAGAGTGTTGCCTACGTACCAACGCAGACCGACTGCGGAAGCGATCACACAATGTAGAGGAAGTAGTCGTACGTCTTCCCGATCCGACCGATCCAAGCACCGTTACTCCGGTACCTCCGAGTTCTTAGCACACGTTCATCTCGATGAAGATCCTCGGGCTCCGATCCAGCAAAGCATCGAGGAAGAGTTCCGTCAGCATGACGGCGTGGTGACGATCTTGATGTACTAGCGACGCAGGGCTTCGCCTAAGCACTGCAACAATATGATCGAGGTGGAATTTGGTGGCAGGGGGCACAGCACACGGCTAAGGAACGATCACCAAGGATCAACTTGTGTGTCTAGAGGTGCCCCCTGCCCCCGTATATAAAGGATCCAAGGGGAGGGGATGGCCGGCCAAGGTGGGAGGCGCAGGAGGAGTCCTACTCCTACCGGGAGTAGGACTCCCCCCTCCAATCCTAGTCCAACTAGGTTTTCTCAAGTGGGAAAGAGAGAGGGGGTGGCCGGCCACCTTCCCTAGTCCTAATAGGACTAGGGGAAGGGGGGGAGGCGCGCAGCCCATGGGGCAGCCCTTTCACCTTTCTACCAAGGCCCATGTTGGCCCATTTGGCTCCCGGGGGGTTCCGGTAACCCTCCCGGTAATCCGGTAAAATCCCGATTTCACCCGGAACACTTTCGATGTCCAAACATAGGCTTCCAATATATCAATCTTTATGTCTCGACCATTTCGAGACTCCTCGTCATGTCCGTGATCACATCCGGGACTCCGAACAACCTTCGGTACATCAAAATGCATAAACTCATAATAACTGTCATCGTAACGTTAAGCGTGCGGACCCTACGGTTCGAGAACAATGTAGACATGACCGAGACACGTCTCCGGTCAATAACCAATAGCGGGACCTGGATGCCCATATTGGCTCCTACATATTCTACGAAGATCTTTATCGGCCAGACCGCATAACAACATATGTTGTTCCCTTTGTCATCGGTATGTTACTTGCCCGAGATTCGATCATCGGTATCCCAATACCTAGTTCAATCTCGTTACCGGCAAGTCTCTTTACTCGTTCCGTAATACATCATCTCACAACTAACATATTAGTTGCAATGCTTGCAAGGCTTAGGTGATGTGCATTACCGAGAGGGCCCAGAGATACCTCTCCGACATTCGGAGTGACAAATCCTATTCTTGAAATACGCCAACCCAACATCTACCATTGGAGACACTTGTAGTCCACCATTATAATCACCCAGTTACGTTGTGACGTTTGGTAGCACCCAAAGTGTTCCTCCGGCAAACGGGAGTTGCATAATCTCATAGTCATAGGAACATGTATAAGTCATGAAGAAAGCAATAGCAACATACTAAACGATCGGGTGCTAAGCTAATGGAATGGGTCATGTCAATCAGATCATTCAACTAATGATGTGACCTCGTTAATCAAATAACAACTCTTTGTTCATGGTTAGGAAACATAACCATCTTTGATTAACGAGCTAGTCAAGTAGAGGCATACTAGTGACACTCTGTTTGTCTATGTATTCACACATGTATTATGTTTCCGGTTAATACAATTCTAGCATGAATAATAAACATTTATCATGATATAAGGAAATAAATAATAACTTTATTATTGCCTCTAGGGCATATTTCCTTCACCTACTGGCTCTCCAGCCCTCACCCTCTGGCCTTGACCACGGCATCGCGACCTGGCATACCAACGACGGCTGAGATTCGCTCGAGGGCCGGGACCCGAGGACGTAGAGCAGAAAGGGGAGAAAAGGCGAGAGGGGAGAGACCTCGCCGAGCAACCCCGTGCCTGCCGATGCACGGACCCGGCCACACACCAGAGAGCGGCCCCTGATCCTCGAGATAAGTTATCACCCGGAAGCGCCAGCTACCGTGGCACCATCCCCGCACCTAATGCTATCCCTTGTTAGCGATGCCACTCCCCTTTCTCACCAAACGACGGCTGCTTGGGCGCCAAAGGGGACCTCCTGAGCATCGCGACTCAGGGGCTCTTACCGGACTCCGGGTCGCTCACCCCTGGCCTTGACCACGGCATCGCGACCTGGCATACCAGCGAGGCTGAAGCCGCCTTGGGACTGGGACCTGTCGGCGCAGAGCACCAAGCCCTCGTGAGGTTCGAAAGGGAGGACCGAGCTAAGACGGGATGAGCAACTTGCACAATTCTACGACAAGGGTTATATTAACAAAACAGGATCACAGGCACCTTACAAGCCCCCGCGGGGTGCGTTTTTGGTTCCTCGCAGGGAACAGATCCTAAAGAGACGCAAACTACGCGCATCCCTACAAAAGACGCCATCATCAACAATGGGCCGTCAAGCATCGACGCCAACCCCATCCAGATCAGAGTCGGCGGCGGCCTGACGAGCCCACCCTGCTCCAGGAGCGGCGCCGGCTCGGGGGCTCGTAGCTGTCGTCGCTCGTCTCCGGAGCCGCGAAGGGCTCGCCGGAGTCGCTGGAACCTCCGACGTCTCCACCGCCTGAGGAGCCGCCAAGGGAGCGGTTGGCGAGCCCAGTCCTCGTCGCAGCAGGGCCCTGACCGCCTTCACCGGGGCAGCACTCCAGCCGGCGCCCGCTCACATCGAAGACCGTGAAGAGCATCACCGAAGCACCATCGTAGTCCAAGTGGATCGCGAAGACGCCCCTTGTCCTGCGAACCCGGGCGATCTCTCTCCAGCCTCGAGTCATGTAGACCTCGCCCGGGGCGACGACCGCGACCTCTGCCTTGGTCGCGAGGGTGCTGTAGCCGGCGTGCTGCAGCCAGAGCTCCAGGGGCTCCCCCTGCGAGATGATGGAGGCGAAGAAGGGAGGCAGGCGGATCCAAGACTGAAGAGGAATGGCGACGTGGAGCACGAACTCTTGGGAGGAGCCCTCGGTGTGGACCCCAGGGGGACGACCCACACCTTCGTGACCCGTCAGCGTCGACGGCGGCGCCGCTCGTGGCGGTCAGCATCAGCTCCTTCGGGGCCCTCGACGTGGACGTACAATGGAAGCGGGAACCCCGGCGGCGCCCGCTCGCCCCAAGGCCTCGACACCACCTGAAGGGCCCCCTCGTCCGGGCCACGGTGGACAAGCCGTTTCTTCGACGGGAGTGGGTCTGGTCCCTCTCAGGGAGCCTTTCCCTTCTCTGCCGTCGAGAACCAGCGGATCGTAGCCATCACGGCAAGACGGAGCAAGAATCGGGAAGAAGGAGAAGCAAGGAGGGATGGACTGGAAGGGCACATGACATTCCGTACTTATAGCCGGCGGAGGCCAACCGCCGACCTCCACGATCGCAGGTAATCATGACCCATTTTGCATGCAGGGACTTGTCCAATCCGTGCAGTTGCCGAGGCGCCATAGGGAAGTGGAGACGCCCACGTCCAATCAACTGCCACGCGGCGCCCAAGGCCGCAGGTTGTTAGGGCCCGCGACGCTTCACTTTTGCCCTTCCGCCTCCCTGCACGGCCATGTCCGGGCGCGCCTTGGGCCCGGGGGCTACTGTCGGCGTTCTGGGAACGGGGTTCCCCAGACTTGCCTGCCTGCAGCCTGCGGCGTGGCTCAAAAGGGGGGCCCAGCATGGCTCATCCTCACCAACACAAACTCAAGACTCTCGCGAGGGGCCAAGCCTCGCAGGGCGAACAACGCGGAGCTTCCTCAAGCACGGCCTCATCAGGCTGGCTCACGAGGAGGCGGAGAGATCAAGGCGGGGTACCTCGTGAGGTGCCCGTGACGCAAGCCATGACGACTCAGGGCGCTAGACGGGTGCCAGCCCGCGCAGCGTCCTCCTTTCCTCTTTGGTGCAAAGGGGGCAAGCGCATCCGCGGAGTACCGAGGCATCAGGCAAAGGTTGCCATTTCAGTGCAAGGAGACCAAGACTAGGAGGACTATGAGACGGAGGTCACCGTGGAGCCCAAGACGGCGTCATCACTAGAGCTTTGCGCAGACGAAGACTACTTTTGTCAGGATAGCTGATACTTGCTATCCCCCTTCAAATTAGCCCGCCATTGTTGGCTCCCTTCCCGCTCGATATTTGGGAAGAGGACCAGGGCCTCTATAAATAGGACCAGCCACCCACAGAGCAAGGGGGTTGGGAGGTTGGAAGGAAGAGGCTCGTTAGAGGGGGTTCGATCAGTCGGTTGGTTGGAAGCAGAGAGAGAGAGAGAAAGGTGACTGAACTCCATCCATCAGTTCATCGCCCCAGCCAAGAACAGGCCCTCGCGAGACTGTTCTTCCTTGTATTTTTCATCATCATCAGCCCAAGAGGCAATTGACACACCACACACTGGAGTAGGGTATTACACCACAACGGTGGCCCGAACCAGTATAAACCCTGTGTCTCTTGTGTTGTTCTTTCGATAGTTTAGATCCTAGCAAGGCGGAGGGGTGCAGGTAGGTAGGAGGCGGAATCTCCGTGCGCACCCAGTGTTCGAACCTCAAGGGTCTGCCGGAACCCGAAATCCGACAGTGTCAAAACCAGCGGATCTCGGGTAGGGGGTCCCGAACTATGAGTCTAGGCCGGATGGTAACAGGAGGCAAGGGACACGAAGTTTTACCCAGGTTCGGGCCCTCTCGATGGAGGTAAAACCCTACATCCTGCTTGATTAATATTGATGATATGGGTAGTACAAGAGTAGATCTACCATGAGATTGAAGAGGCTAAACCCTAGAAGCTAGCCTATGGTATGATTGTTGATGTGTACGTTGTCCTATGGACTAAAACCCTGCGGTTTATATAGACATCGGATAGGGTTAGGGTTACATAGAGTCGGTTACAATGGTAGGAGATCTACATATCCGTATCACCAAGCTTGCCTTCCACGCCAAGGAAAGTCCCTTCCGGACACGGGACGAAGTCTTCAATCTTGTATCTTCATAGTCCAGGAGTCCGGCTGAAGGTATAGTCCGGCCATCCGGACACCCCTTAATCCAGGACTCCCTCAGTAGCCCCTGAACCAGGCTTCAATGACGACGAGTCCGGCGCGCAGATTGTCTTCGGCATTGCAAGGCGGGTTCCTCCTCCAAGTACTTCGTAGAAGATTTTGAACACAAAGGTAGTGTCCGGCTCTGCAAAATAAGTTTCCACATATTGCCATAGAGAGAATAATATTTACACAAATCTAATCTGCTGACGTATTTCGTAGCATGACACACCACAGCCAAGCCTTTATCCGAGTCGTTTCATTATCCCACCTCAGCGCGTTATGCGAGGCGGTTTCCTTGGCCTGTCTTGTTAAAGCAGAGACCGTGTCCCCTTATCCCGGGATTCTCATCAATATGGGCGTGGGTAACCCAACCGTGCCATTGATTACAGCGCTTGGAGATAAGCGAGTCTTACCAGGCTGGTGGGGACATGTAGTTGCGTCCACCCATCTAAGGGGATAAAGATCCACCTTTTCACCTACGCCTTCTTCCTCCTTCGCCTATCCATTCTTGCACACTCGAGCTCTAGCGCCCAAGTCCGCACTCCCCACCTCAACCTTCTCTAGCCATGTCCAGAGTGGGAGGCAAGTGGATGGTCTCCTCTGTCACGGAGGGACACATCAAAAAGCTGAGGAAGGCCGGATTCCTGTCTAACGACATCGCGTACCGGCTTCCCGAAAAGGGGCAGCTCATCCCCACCCCTAGGCCTCATGAGAGGGTGGTGTTCCTCCCCCATTTCCTCCACGGACTAGGCTTCCCTCTCCACCCATTTATCCGGGGGCTCATGTTCTACTACGGCCTGGATTTCCATGATCTGGCCCCGAACTTCGTCCTCAACATCTCGGCGTTTATCATCGTGTGCAAGGCCTTCCTCCGCATCCGCCCCCATTTCGGCCTATGGCTCAAGACTTTCAACGTCAAGCCAAAGGTGGTGCGCGGCAACCAGGCGGAATGCGGAGGCGCCATGGTGGGCAAGATGGCCAATGTCCTATGGCTCGAGGGCTCCTTTGTGGAGACCCTGAAGGGGTGGAAATCGGGGTGGTTTTACATCACCGAGCCGCGCGATGCCGAATGGGTCGCACCCCCCGAGTTTCGATCCGGACCCCCCATGCGGCTCACCTCCTGGAAGGAGACGGGCCTGTCTTGGGGTAAAAAGGGAGAGTTGACCGGACTCCAAACATGCATCCAAACCCTGGCGGACAAGAAGCTCAAACTTGTCAACGTAGTCCAGGTGATGCTCATCCGCCTGATCGTCCCGTGTCAACAACGGGCTTTCAACCTATGGGAGTTCGACCCGGCGCGACACCAAACTCTGAGCAGGCTCTTCGACACGATGTACGAAGATGCCTGGAAGGTGCTTTTCAAAGGCGCTGAGGCTCCCGCATCCACTACCGAGGATCGCGGATTCAGTGCGCAGCGTCACGCTCTCGCGGTAAGCTATTTTTTCCTTTTACAGGGTATCAGTTTTTCATAGTTTGACTCCATGCCAGATCTAAGCTCCCTTACCTTTGACAGGATTGGCAGGTGACGTCCGGACAGATCAACTGTCCGGCTCCTTTGCCCGAAGGCCCAACGGACGCTCGCTTGGCGAAGCTGCTGGTTCCGGCACCCTATGTGGTGCCGGAGAAGAAGGCCGTGAAAAAGGCCGCGGGGTCTCAAAAGAGTGCCCGGCGCCAGGAGGTGTCGGATCCATCATCCGATGGTTCCGAGGCTCATTCCTCCCGTGAAGACAAGGAGGAAGAAGAGGAGAACTCTCCCCCTCCAGCGGGAGGAGAGAAGAAAAGGAAGGCCGCCCTCTCTGGGGAGACCGGAGGGTCCAAGAAGGGGAAAACCCTTCCTCCGGACTACTCCACCGACGCCGATGGCGGAGAGGAGTGGCAGCCCAGGGCCAAGCCCCTAGCAAAATCGTAAGTATCCGGATACCAGAGTAATTCATAGTATTCGTTTATTGCACAGCTTTCCCTTACATCGAATATGTTTATGCAGCCCACCCAAAGACCGGCTCGACGCGTCGTCGAGCGGCTCACTGGACTCGTGGATGTGAACTCGCTTCCGACGGCTTCCTCCCCCCGCCCTACGGACGGCACCGAAGTGTTGTCCCAACAGGTTCCAAGCCGGGAGGAGGTGGTCCTGGAGGCATCGCAAGGCGACCTCCCGAACTCTAGGAGTAAAGGGGATGAAACCCCTCAGGGCTCCAAGTGCGGCTCTAGGCCGAACACCGCTCCGGAACCTTCAAAGGTTCCAGAGTCCGGCGGGGGACCTCCTTCCAAGAGGAGCAAGTCCACTATGCCGGTGGCCCCCGTCCAACCGGAGGCACCGGACAATATGTTGGAGGCACTTCAAGGCGCCTCCATCGATGAGGAGCACCGCACTATTATGAGTGCGGTGGTCCAGAAGGTTCAGTCTGCCAAGAGCGGACTGACTGAAGCTTGTACTAGCCTTTTGACATGCTTTGAGGTAAGTAAAGAGTGTGTAAATAATAGTACCGCATAGACAGTAGCCCCTGATGCTCTGTTTGGCATTCGGGAAGAAAAGCCGAATAGAGGATCAAATAGAATTTGCAGGAGTCTAACAAAAATGAGTCAATATGCATATGCAGGCTTCCCTGCTTGCGTCCACCGCACTGACTGCAGAAGTGGACACGCTAAAGCAGAACCTTGAGCGATCCGAGCAAGAGCTCGTGCGTGCCAAGAAGCAGCTCGAGGACAATGAAGGTAAGAAATACCTTGTTTTTAAATATATATAAAAATGTGCAATTGCAAAGAATGACAGGATTATCATGGCTATTTTAGGGGCCACATCTGAAGTGGCGACCCTTAAGCAAGCGCTGGTCGAGGCCGAGAAGAGGGCAGCCTCGGAGCGCACCGAGCGGGAGAAGTATGAGGCCGAGGTTGGCAAGGTGCGGCAAGAGCTCCAGGCTCTTATGGAAAAACATGAGAGCTTGGAGCTTGACTCAAAGACACGAGCGTCCGAGCTCGCGGTGGCTATTGAAAATGCCAAGTCAGCCAAGGCCGAGTCCTAGAAGGCCCTCCAGGAGTTGGATGAGGTGAAGAAGATAGCGGCGGGTAAGGCATTCTTTATGCAAAGCAAACACATAAACGTGAGTTACTTATTACTTACCCGAATCCGGAGCTCTCCAAGAGCGTTCGCAGATCTTCCCCGGAGTGTGTCCGATGCCGCCGCATTCTATCAAGCCGAGGAGGGCAGCTCGACAGAGAAGGTGTTCTAGTCTCAGTATACTTAGGCCGGACACCCCGTGCCCCTGAGCGACCAGCTGAAGCAACTGGTCGAGCTCCACAAGGCGGCCGAACAGGCCATGAAGGGCCTCATTGTTCAGCTGTGGCCTGGAGGGGCTCTGCCTGGGAGCTATTTTGGGCTGGTGCGGTGGTTGGTGGAGGCCTGTCCAAGGCTTGAAGTCATCAAGCGCTCCGTCTGCATTGAAGGTGCCCGTAGGGCCCTTGCCCGTGCTAAGGTGCACTGGGGCAAGCTAGATGCTGAGAAGCTGGTGAAGGACGGGCCACCGCCGGGGAAAGAGCATCGCAAGCCCGAGAATTACTATAAGGATGTTCTGAAGGGTGCCTGCCTTGCAGCGGATGAATGTTCTAGGGATGTAATTTTTGAGTGAAACATGCTCGTTTGGTCCTGTGCACTGAAAACTTGTTTATATGCACTAAACAATGCTGTTGGAATTTAAAATATTACCTTCTGTGCGGCTGTTTATCAATTCTGAGAGATGGCAAGTCGTCGGCTTCTACCCCCGTGCCGCTAGTGCTGGGGTGTTCGGGGATAAACCTGAGCGCTCTTTTTCCCATGTTTGGGTCCTTCGAGGGAGGCGCTCAGCCCAACGAACAAGGCAATCGGACTATAATGCATGAACACTCTCACTTAGCCATAGAATTCTATACTTTTAAATTTCGGCGAAGCCCCTGGTATTCGGAAGACCGAGTTCGGGGCGCTATCCACGCCTTGGCCGGACAGAGCCGGCTCCTCGCCCTAAGCGGCATAAGTCTTTAGGGACTCGAAAAAACCTCTCGAACAGCGACCAGCTCTCGCTTCATCATGACAGTCAGTTTTAGCTTTCTCCACTGAGGTGCTCGACCCAGCTCAACTGGGGCACAACCGCAGTGGTTCTCCTAGTGCTACCTTAGCCGATATAGCGGAACGTAAAGAACCAAAACATAGGAGCCGGGCAAACCCAACTATTGACCCAAGACATGATTCGGAGCCGATGCATATAATGCTATAAGTTCGAGGTGCCGCACTTGTGAAAGTGTTCGGACTTCTCGCACCATATTGAGGGGTACTAAAGCCCCTGGCGTATTTTGGCTGTACCAACGTGTACGGGTGCAACATGTCGTTAAGGAACATATATAAAGAAAAAAAGGTAATGCAAAAATAGATGAAAGCTATGCATTGTTTATTAAAAAGGGCTGCGATCAAAGCATAACGATACAAATAATGCGATAAGTGGAAGGTTGGACTAGTTAACATGTCCGTTCCAGGGGCAAGCTGTAGAATAGTATGCGGAACAGGTATACTGCTCGTGATAGAGACCACCTGGGAGTTCCGTACTGCGGCGTGGCTTGTCTGCTTCCCTGGTTCTTGCATCGTTTGTGCGGCAATTGAACTGCCGAACAGGCCTTCCGAAGGATGGAGTCCTGAAAGTAAGAGAAAATTAAAAAAATCGGCAGCCCCTGGTACGGTTTAAGCCGTATTTTTGGGCGTGCCGTGATGGTGCCCCTCCCCCTGTACCCATGGTATCTCTAGAGTGTAGTTATGTACGCGAAGTACTGGTGTCGCCTTTTTGCGAGGGTTGGGGTTGGGGCCACATTGCTATGCCTGCTCGGATCATGCCAGGCGGTCTTGTTGTAGGTTACTCCGGGCGCGCTTGACCGTGTCTGGTCGTTTAGTGGCCGGACTGGAGAACTGCTTGGAGAGGCTGCTTTGTACTTCCGCTGCAAGGGCCACCGTGTGCTCCTCCGTTCGAAGGGAGCGTTCGATGTTTCCATTGACCGTACTTACTCCTCGAGGGCCTGGCATCTTGAGCTTAAGGTATGCGTAGTGCGGTACTACATTGAACTTAGCGAATGCAGTTCGCCCGAGCAGTGCGTCATAACCACTGCGAAACGGGACTATGTCGAAGATTAACTCCTCGCTTCGGAAATTATCCGGAGATCCGAAGACCACTTCAAGTGTGACTGAGCCTGTACAGTTGGCCTCTACACCTGGTATTACGCCTTTAAAGGTTGTTTTGGTGGGCTTAATCCTCGAGGGATCTATGCCCATTTTTCGCACTTTATCCTGGTAAAGCAGGTTCAGGCTGCTGCCGCCGTCCATAAGGACTCTAGTGAGATGAAATCCATCAATAATTGGGTCTAGGACCAATGCGGCGAATCCGCCATGACGGATGCTAGTGGGATGGTATCTTCAATCAAAGGTGATCGGGCAGGAGGACCATGGGTTGAACTTTGGGGCGACTGGCTCTACCGCGTATACGTCCCTTAACGTGCGCTTCCGCTCCCTTTTGGGGACGTGGGTTGTGTATATCATGTTCACCATCCGCACTTGTGGGGGAAAACCCTTCTGTCCACTATTGTTCGGCGGCTGGGGCTCCTTGTCGTCATCGCTATGCAGCCCCTTGTCTTCATTTTCGGTGTTTAACTTGCCTGCCTGCTTGAACACCCAAATCCTTGTTGGTGTGATTAGCCGGCTTTTCGGGGTGCCATGTATCTGGCACAAGCGGTCGAGTATTCGGTCCAAACTGGACGGGCCCCTAGGATTCCTTTTGAATGGCTTTTTCCGTTGACTGGATTTAGAGCCTCTGAATCCGGCATTAACTGCCATATCCTCAGCATTGTCGCCGTTAATGCGGCACTTTTGCTTGTTGCAACGCAACCTGCCACTACTGTCCCTGGTGTCTGAATTACCAGGGTTCTTCATCATATTGTTGCTACGAGCAAGCCAGCTGTCTTCTCCCGCGCAAACGCGGGTCATGAGTGTCGTGAGTGCTGCCATAGATTTCGGCTTTTCCTGTCCAAGGTGCCGGGCCAGCCACTCGTCACGGATATTGTGCTTGAAGGCTGCTAGGGCCTCAGCGTCCGGACAGTCGACTATTTGATTTTTCTTTGTCAGGAACCGTGTCCAGAATTGCCTGGCCGATTCCTCTAGCTGCTGAATTACGTGACTTAGGTCATCGGCGTCTGGGGGTCGCACATAAGTGCCCTGGAAATTGTCGAGGAATGCGGCTTCCAGGTCCTCCCAACAACTGATTGATCCTGTTGGCAAGCTGTTAAGCCAATGCCGAGCTGGTCCTTTAAGCTTGAGTGGGAGGTATTTGATGGTGTGGAAATCATCGCCGCGGGCCATGTGGATATGAAGGAGATAATCCTCGATCCATACCGCAGGATCTGTTGTGCCATCATATGATTCGATGTTTACGGGTTTGAAACCCTCGGGGATTTGATGATCCATTATTTCGTCTCTAAAGCAGAGTGGGTGTGCGGCGCCTCTGTACTGGGCTATATCATGACGTAGCTCCAATGAGCCTTGTCTACTGTGTTCGGCCCTGCCGAATTTGTGGCCGGCGTGACGGTTACCGTCTCGAGCCGTGGGGCGCGCACGCGATCCGTAGATCGATCTTGTTTGCCTTGCCTTGTCCTCCAACATGTCTCGTAAGTCCGGCACATATTCTCGTGCCTTGGTACGGGGTGCGGCTTGAGTGGAGGGCTGAGAGGCCTCTCTGTCGCGGCCACGAGGTGGTCGGTCGGCCGCATCAAGTGCTTCCTCCTCTAATCGGGGTAGCAACATGCGCTTTGGGTAGCTCTTGGAGGGGCGTTCGAGTTTATGCTCTTCGGCCGCAAGGACTTCAGTCCATCTGTCGACTAGCAAATCTTGATCAGCTCTAAGCTGTTGCTGTTTTTTCTTGAGGCTTCTTGCCGTGGCCATAAGCCTGCGTTGAAAATGCTCTTGCTCGACGGGATCCTCTGGCACGGCGAATTCGTCGTCGTCGAGGCTTGCCTCGTCTTTGGAGGGAGGCATATAATTATCGTCCTCGACCTCTCTGTCTGCCGCTCTCTCATGAGGGCTAGTTTCTCCATCCTCCTGTGTTAAATCTTGCTGGAGGGGGTCTTCTTCGGTGCTTTTCGGAGTATTATTATCTCCCGTGCTGGAATCACCTTGTTTGTTTTGGCAGGATTTTGAGCGGCACCGCTGACGCCGGCGCTTAGGCTGTTTCTTGGAGGGGTCATCCTCCGCTGTTTCATCGCCATCTCCCTCTTTTGGGGTGTCCACCATGTATATGTCATACGATGAGGTGGCTTTCCAGGGCCTAGTAGGCGCTGGTTCTTCATCATCTCCTTCATCGGCGTCCATACCATTGATGTCTCCGAAGTCGAAGTCGAGTATGTCGGTTAAGTCGTCGGCAGTGGCTACAAAGTGGGTGGTGGGTGGGCTTTGAATTTCTTCATCGTCTGTACCCCAACCTTGCTGACCATAGTCCGGCCAGGGCTCTCCTGATAAAGAGAGAGACTTCAGTGACTTCAGGATATCGCCAAGAGGCGAGTGCTAAAAGATGTCCGCGGCAGTGAACTCCATGATCGGCGCCCAATCGGATTGGATCGGCAGGGGCGCGGAGGGTTCAAAGTCCGGAGAGGAGTCCGGCTCCCTGGAGTCACGAGTCTTGCAGAGTACGGGGCTGGTGTTCGGCTCAATCGCTGTTAGGGTCGCAGCCCCTGAGGTGGCGTCCAACCGCCCATCCTCGATCGGCGCAGTTGGCTCCGAATTAGGGGTCGGAGCTGACGCGGGTGCGGCCTCCAGGGCACTGTTCAGCGGCAGAGCTAAATCATGTTTGTCGTGACAGAGTGGCGCGCTCGGCAGTGGCTCGAATCCGTCGAAGATCAAGTCTCCACGGATGTCAGCCGTGTTGTTTTCGATCTGCTCCAGACGGCCAAGCGAATTGGCCTGCAGTGTGAAGCCGTCGAAGACGAAGATCTGTCTGGGGAGGAAGGTCTCACCCCGGACTGCATCGCTATCGATGATCGTAGGAGCCATCGAGCCTGACGGCAATGACACAGAGGAACTCTCAATGAAAGCACCAATGTCGGTGTCAAAACCGGCAGATCTCGGGTAGGGGGTCCCGAACTGTGCGTCTAGGCAGGATGGTAACAGGAGGCAAGGGACACGAAGATTTGCCTAGGTTCGGGCCCTCTCGATGGAGGTAAAACCCTACGTCCTGCTTGATTAATATTGATGATATGGGTAGTATAAGAGTAGATCTACCACGAGATTGAAGAGGCTAAACCCTAGAAGCTAGCCTATGGTATGATTGTTGATGTGTACGTTGTCCTACGGAGTAAAACCCTCCGGTTTATATAGACACCAGGTAGGGTTAGGGCTACATAGAGTCGGTTACAATGGTAGGAGATCTACAAATCCGTATCGCCAAGCTTGCCTTCCACCCCAAGGAAAGTCCCTTCCAGACACAGGATGAAGTCTTCAACCTTGTATCTTCATAGTCCAGGAGTCCAGCTGAAGGTATAGTCCGGCCATCCGGACACCCCCTAATCCAGGACTCCCTCAGTAGCCTCTGAACCAGGCTTCAATGACGACGAGTTGGTGCTCGGATACAAAAGATACCTCAAATGCAGTCCGGCGTTGGAGCTCGGAAGCGAGAGGACACCGCCGCATGGGAAACACTTCAAACCCGAGGTGGGCGTACAAATAACAAGGCATTGATAACAGCTGATAACTTAAAGGGGCTCCTCAGGATACCCGACGTGTAAACTCTTTGGATTTACTTCGGCAATCCTCAAGATCGAAGATAAGAAGATTTGTTGAACCAGTTTTCAAGACCGATGGCCAAAGATGAAGAACAATTCGGAAGAATCGAGGAGCGTACCCAACTTGAAGACCAGTTCAGGGGGCTACTGACGGTGTCCTAGACTAGGGGTGGGGGGGGTACTTAACACGTCGTCTCTCAACCAGCTGGATCGGGCCGAGGAACCCCATGGCGGTTCACTCATGGGCCACTTCGGGCAGCCCATGCCGCACACGAGGAAGATTCCACAAGACTTGATGATCAAGACAAGGACTCCTCTCCACCAATGTATTCAACTAGGACTCTTGTTATCCTAGGCCTCCAGTACATTATATAAGCCAAGGCCAGGCTAGTCACTAGATTATTATGACATTATTCATCATACCCTCAGGTTTTGGACCACAACATATGATCTCGAGGTTGATCAACTCTGTACTTGATACTCCATCAATATAAACAAGAGCATGACATAGGGTTTTACCTCCAACAAGAGGGCCCAAACCTAGGTAAAACATCGTCTCCTTCATTCATGTTACCATTGATCCGAGAATCCACAGCTCGGGACCCCCTACCCCGAGATCTGCCGGTTTTGACACCGACAGATACCATAATCCTAGTGTTGGGGTGTAAGCCCAATATCGAAGAGTTCGCTTCACAGCTAGGTGATGTGACTCCTTTGGTGCCGCTTGGAATCGGGCACACATGCAAACACTAAGCATGATATCTGGCCTAGATGCACATAAATAGAGTAAAGAATCAATCATGGAGCGTTATACCTTTTGATCAAACTCTTTACCATTGTCGTCAGGGCCTAGATGACTTTTGGTTGGCATTGGCGTCGTGTATCCCTTGCAGTCTTGCATTCCAAACTTCTTCAGGCAATCTTTGAGGTATTTCTCTTGAGATATGAAGATGTCGTTGCTTTGCTGACAGATTTGAAGACCAAGGAAGAACTTCAGCTCACCCATCATGGACATCTGATATTGCTCTTGCATCATGTGTCCAAACTCATCACTGTATCTTTTGTCAGTGCAGCCGAACATAATGTCATCCACATAGATCTGGCACACAAACAGTTCACCATTGTATGTCTTCGTGAAGAGAGTGGGATCCAGGGAACTAGGTTTGAAGCCTTTGCTCTTCAGGAAGTCTTTGAGTGTGTCATACCAAGCACGAGGGGCTTGTTTGAGGCCATACATTGCCTTGTTGAGCTTGTAAACCATATCAGGATGTTTTGGATCTTCAAAGGTGGTTGTGCAACATACACTTCTTCTTCAATCTTGCCATTGAGAAAGGCACTCTTCACATCCATTTGATACAGGAGGATGTTGTGATGGTTGGCGTAGGCTAGCAGAATGCGAATGGCTTTAAGCCTAGCCACCGGAGCAAACGTTTCATCAAAGTCAATCCCTTCAACTTGGGTGTATCCTTGAGCAACGAGACGAGCCTTGTTTCTGACAACTTGACCCTGCTCATCTTGTTTGTTGTGATAGATCCATTTGGTGCCTATGATATTGTGCTTGCGAGGATCAAGACGCTTGACCAGTTCCCATACATTGTTTAGCTCGAACTGTCGAAGCTCTTCTTGCATAGCTTGAATCCACTCAGGTTCCATGAAGGCTTCAACAACTTTCTTGGGTTCAGATATAGAGACAAATGCAAAGTACCCACAGAAATTTGCTAGCTGTGTTGCTCTTGAACGAGTGAGTGGACCAGGTGCATTGATGCTATCAATTATCTTCTCAATCTGTACTTCATTTGCAACACGAGGATGAACTGGATGAAGATTTTGCCCTTGCTGATCATTGTCTTCATCTTCAGCATTGGCTTCAGGCTGAGCAGAGTCTTCAAGTTGATTTGGAGCAAAAATGATAAGTTCCTCTTTAGCCTGTGCCTCTGAAGGTATGATTTCTCCAGTCCCCATAAGCTTGATGGATTCACTTGGTGAGACTACATCTAGCACATTTGGCAGATGCTCTCTTTGCGAGCCGCTAGTTTCATCAAACCGCACATCCACAGTTTCAACCACTTTATAGTGAAAGAGGTTGAAGACTCTGTAGGAGTGCGAATCCTTTCCGTAACCATGCATAAAACCTTCATGTGCTTTCAGTGCAAATTTTGAAGTGTGATGCGGATCTTTGATCCAGCACCTAGCACCAAATACTCTAAAGTAGCTTACGCTTGGCTTCTTACCAGTCAGCAGCTCATATGATGTATTCTTTAGAAGCTTGTGAAGATAGACATGGTTGATGACATGGCATCCAGTATCAATAGCTTCAGGCCAGAACTTCCTTGGAGTCTTGTACTCATCAAGCATCGTCCGAGCCATCTAATGAGTGTCCTGTTCTTGCGCTCCATGATGTCATTCTGCTGAGGTGTGTATGGAGCAGAGAACTCATGAGTGATGCCCAATGTATCAAGATAGGTGTCGAGGCCGATGTTCTTGAACTCTGTGCCATTTTCACTTCTGATGTGCTTGATCTTGCTGCCATAGTTTGTCATGACACAATTGGCAAAATGTCTAAAGACATCCTGCACTTCAATCTTGTAGAGAATTATATGCACCCAAGTATATCTAGAGTAATCATCAACAATGATGAAACCATAGAGACAAGCGGTGGTAGTAAGTGTGGAGTAATGAGTAGGGCCGAATAGGTCCATGTGAAGCATCTCGAAGGGACGTGATGTCGTCATGATTGTCTTCGAAGGATGCTTGGCCCTAGTCATCTTCCCAGCTTCGCAGGCACCACACAGATGATCCTTTTTGAACTTTACGCCCTCGATGCCTATGACATGCTTCTTCTTCATGAGAGTGTACAAGTTCCTCATGCTAGCATGCCCTAGCCTCCGATGCCAGAGCCAACGCTCTGAAGCTTTTGCTAGAAGACATACGGCCAACTATGGTCCTGCTGAGAAATCTACCATGTACAAATCACCTTTTTGGTACCCTTCAAAGACTAGAGACTTGTCAGATTCCATTAGAACAAGGCAACGATATTTTCCAAATATCACAATCATGTTCAAGTCACAAAGCATTGAGACAGACATTAAGTTGAAACCTAGGGATTCAACAAGCATCACTTTATCCATGTGATGATCCTTTGAGATTGCAACTCTACCTAGACCCAATACCTTGCTTTTACTAGGGTCAGCAAATGTGATGTGACTCTTGTCAGATGGACGTAAGGTTGAGTCGATGAGAAGACTTTGATCACCAGTCATGTGGTTAGTGCATCCACTGTCCATAATCCACTCAGAAGCCTTTGGTATCGTACCCTACAGTGCAGTTAGGGGGATAGGCTTCACCAAGGGAAATGTGAAGCATAAACATTTGACGAACAAGCATATTATCAAAGTTCAGATCCTGGTTGGGCCAGATGGGATGATTGTCAAGGAATCTAGGAACAAAATACATAGTAAGACAATTTGGGCATTTTATCTTGTGCCCACAAGATGTTTTAGGTCCCCAGCATAAGCATCAGACGCAAAAGAGAGTTAATTCTTCTTAACCACCCACATCTTCAGGGTTGGCTTAGAAGCAATGAGTCTAAGTGCAACATCTGAGAACTTTGGCTTTGGAGCCCTAGCAAATAGCCCTGGAGGAGGAGAATAATACTCATAAGAATACGCAGAATAGTTCTTGGTCTTATGAACATAGCGGCTTGATGAAACACGCTCATATTCATAAGTCTAAGTATGGTTTCCCTGCAAAACATTGGCGTTAGGGTGACTCTAGTGAGTCCTCTGTATGTAAGAAGCCTTTGGTCTGGGGTTTGTCTTCTTCCCAGGTGGTGTCATGATGACATTCATCTAAAGATTTTCAAGACAACTCTTGGGCACCCAGATCTTCTTCAAAGGGGGTCCATTCCTGCAGTTAGTACCAATATACCTGGCAAACACTTCACCATTCTGATTCTTAAACAGTTTATAGTTTGCATCAAAGGATTCATCATTGATAATAGGGTTAGCACAAGTGAAGCCAGATAAGGTAGATGGATCCACTGAAGGTCCCTTTGCAGCGACCCATGTGGTTTTGGGGTACTGCTCAAGCTTCCAATAGGAACCATCAACATTCATTTTCCTCTTGAACCCAACACCCTCTTTCCTAGGGTTTCGGTTCAGAATCTGTTTCTTGAGGACATCGCACAGTGTCTTATGCCCTTTGAGGCTTTTGTACATCCCTGTTTCAAGCAATGTCTTCAACCTGCATTCTCATCAGAAATAGTAGTGGTATCCTCAGAAGAGGGGTTAGTTTCCACATCAGTAGTTGAATACATAGCAACAGTAGTAGCAGTAGAACATCCAGCAACAGAAGTAGCATTATCACGCTCAAGACATTTTAAACATGGTGGCTCAAAGTCTTCCTGAGTGGAACTTATCTGTTGAGCGTGGAGTGACTCGTTCTCCTTTTGAAGAACTTCATGAGCCGATCTCAAGTTCTCAAGATCTTGCTTCCTTTGAAGATAATCATAGGAGAGCTTTTCATGAGTAGTTGAGAGCATTTCATGACGACTTTCAAGTTCCTCGTACTTAACATGAAGACTTTTAATGTCTTCAATTAAGGACTAAGTTCGAGTCATTTCCGTGTCCAACAGGTCATCGCTTTTGTCTAGCAACTTTTGAATATGTTCCATAGCATTTTGTTGTTCTGTTGCAATTTTAGCAAGTGTTTTGTAGCTAGGTTTAGATTCACATTCAGAATCATCTTCACTTGAAGTTTGAAAGTAAGCATCGCGTGAGTTTACCTTGGCACCACGTGCCATGAAGCAGTAGGTAGGAGCAGATTCATCCTCATTATTAGCATCAGTGTTGGTGACGAAGCCATTTCTTCAGTGTCGAAGATGGACTTGGCGACATACGCTGAAGCTAGAGCCAGGCTTGCCACTCCTCAATCAGATTCCTCTTCAGACTCCACATCTACCTCCTCAGATGCAGACACCTCCTATGAATCCATCTCCTTGCCGACAAACGCACGAGCCTTGCTGGATGAGATCTTCCTGTGTGATGAAGACCTAGACGAAGACTTGGAAGAAGACTTTGAGGGTTTCTTCTTCTTCTTGTCATCAGAATCATATTCCTTTCTCTTCTTCTTCTTCTTGGTCTCATTATCTGTAACGCCCTGAGACCGATGCTCGAGAAGACTTCCATATTTTCGTGTTCACCGTGTGTTTCTTTTGTGCTTGCTCTTTTATTTTTCTTCTTGCATCATGTTCATCATTTGGTTAGATTGCATTGCCATGCCCATCTTTGTCATGTTGCATTTGTGCCTCTTGTCATTTTACATTCTCATAATCATCATGTGCATTGTCATATTCATGCCTGTTACATTGTTGCATGCTCCACGTATGATCATGCATCATCACTTCCTCCTTCCTTCTTCATTCCTTCATTTTGGCAAGTGACCTTTTCCCCTCCTCCATAAATGTTCATTCTTTCCCTATTAATCTTAAACCATGCCTACACCCTCTCTGACAATTTTCAGCTCATTGGAAGATGTTTTGGTTGGGTTCAAAAATGACTCAAGTTTGAATTAAATTCAAACTTGAATTATTTTTCTATCTCTAAAAATGTCCAGACCATTTTATTCTAATTGTGCATAAATCCAGGATCTTATAAATATTTCCATCCCAGCCTACTTCCTTCCTGATCTCCCTGTGCATTTCTGCTCTTGTTATTCTACCTGAAGAACTAAGGAAAAGAAATGAGGAGAGAAAGGAAGAGCAGCCCAGCAGCGGACCCCACAGCCCACATCTTTCTCTCCCCAGCCGGCCCAGCCCAATGCCACATGTTTCCCCTCCGTCTCCCTCGCTCCAGACACAGAGCGCTCGCGCCGTGAGCTCACGGACGTCGAGGCTAGCGACGCTCGTGCCCCTTTATAAGTAGAGCCCTCGCCCTAGGGTTCCTCGTCCTCCCTCTTTTTCCCTCTGTGCCACCGCCATAGGTAAGGGGCACCCACGCGCCAGCTTCCTCGCCTCCAGGAGCCATTGCCGGCTCGGGTACGACCTCGCCGCCGGCCTAACCCTCCGCCGTGGCCTCCCCTCCGTCGCCTACTCAATCGAGAACACTGCCCGGACTCATTCCGACGACGAGCCGCGCCCAGGGATCGCCAAGTCCGGCTACCTCCCCGTCGTCCTCTTCCTCCCTTGCTTCCTTCTTCCTCGGACAAGAACCGCGTCGGGTTCAGAGCTCGTCCACGTCACCGACGACCTTCTTCTTCCTCCGGAGCGACCCCCTCGCACGACCTCCTTGAGCTGGATCGCCAAGTCCAGCGCCCGGTCGCCTCCCCTGCTTCCTCTGCTTCATGGTCCGAGCACCATCACCCGATCAGATCCTCGCCATGCCTCGGATCGGCCTCCTTGCACCCAACCGAGCTCACCTTCCGCACCCCCTTGGTGATCCGCGTCGAATCCCCTCCTTTGCCGCTTCTTTGCATGCATGTAGTCACCAATCCTGTTGTGTCCGAGCTGCTGTTGCCGTGCTATCGCCATGGCCGTTTTGAGCAAGTCGATGCCTTGTTTGTCGCTCCCCCACTTGCCTTTGCACTAGCACACCTTGCCAGACGCCGCTTCTATCCACACTCACACAGCCGCCCCACTCATGCTTTGCCCCGCGCTTAAGCACATCGCCGCTATAGCTGCAGCCTCGACGCGTGACCGAGATATGCTCGTTCTCGAGCCCCTGCTGCACCCACACACACACACCTTCACTCCAGCAGCTGCTCCGCTTGCACCCGCCGCACTTGCGTCCAAACCCGCACCCCCGCTGATGTTCTGCTGCACCCACATCCGCCACTTTGCTCGTCGTCATCGCCGGCAAGTTGCTGCGTGCTCATGGTGTTTCCAAGACCAGGCGTTTGTGTTGGGGAACGTAGTAATTTCAAAAAATTTCCTACGCGCACGCAAGACAATGGTGATGCATAGCAACGAGGGGGAGAGTGTTGTCTACGTACCAACGCAGACCGACTGCGGAAGCGATCACACAACGTAGAGGAAGTAGTCATACGTCTTCTTCCTGATCCAACCGATCCAAGCACCGTTACTCCGGCACCTCCGAGTTCTTAGCACACGTTCAGCTCGACGACGATCCTCGGGCTCCGATCCAGCAAAGCGTTGAGGAAGAGTTCCGTCAGCACGACGGCGTGGTGCGATCTTGATGTACTACCGACGTAGGGCTTCGCCTAAGCACTACAACGATATGATCGAGGTGGAATTTGGTGGCAGGGGGCACCGCGCACGGCTAAGGAACGATCTCAAGGATCAACTTGTGTGTCTATGGGGTGCCCCCTGCCCCCGTATATAAAGGAGCAGGGGGAGGGGTTCGGCCGGCTATGGAGAGGGGCGCAGGAGGAGTCCTACTCCTACCGGGAGTAGGACTCCCCCCCCCCAATCCTATTCCTAATAGGAGTCTCCAAAGAGAAGAGGGAAAGAGGGGGGGCCGGCCCCTTCTCCTAGTCCTAATAGGACTAGGGAAGGGGGGGAGGCGCGCAGCCCTTGTGGGCAGCCCCTTTCACTTTTCCACTAAGGCCCAATAGGCCCATTTGCCTCCCGGGGGGTTCCGGTAACCCTCCCGGTATTCCGGTAAAATCCCGATTTCACCCGGAACACTTCCGGTGTCCAAACATAGGCTTCCAATATATAAATCTTTACGTCTCGACCATTTCGAGACTCCTCGTCATGTCCGTGATCACATCTGGGACTCCGAACAACCTTCGGTACATCAAAATGCATAAACTCATAATAACTGTCATCGTAACATTAAGCGTGCGGACCCTACGGTTCGAGAACAATGTAGACATGACCGAGACACGTCTTCGGTAAATAACCAATAGCGGGACCTGGATGCCCATATTGGCTCCTACATATTCTACGAAGATCTTTATCGGTCAGACCGCATAACAACATACGTTGTTCCCTTTGTCATCGGTATGTTACTTGCCCGAGATTCGATCGTCGGTATCCAATACCTAGTTCAATCTCGTTACTGGCAAGTCTCTTTACTCATTCCGTAATACATCATCTCACAACTAACATCTTAGTTATAATGCTTGCAAGGCTTATGTGATGTGTATTACCGAGAGGGCCCAGAGATACCTCTCCGACAATCGGAGTGACAAACCCTAATCTCGAAATACGCCAACCCAACATCTACCATTGGAGACACCTGTAGTACTCCTTTATAATCACCCAGTTACGTTGTGACGTTTGGTAGTACCCAAAGTGTTCCTCCGGTAAACGGGAGTTGCATAATCTCATAGTTATAGGAACATGTATAAGTCATGAAGAAAGCAATAGCAACATACTAAACGATCGGGTGCTAAGCTAATGGAATGGGTCATGTCAATCAGATCATTCAACTAATGATGTGACCTCGTTAATCAAATAACAACTCTTTGTTCATGGTTAGGAAACATAACCATCTTTGATTAACGAGCTAGTCAAGTAGAGGCATACTAGTGACACTCTGTTTGTCTATGTATTCACACATGTATTATGTTTCCGGTTAATACAATTCTAGCATGAATAATAAACATTTATCATGATATAAGGAAATAAATAATAACTTTATTATTGCCTCTAGGTCATATTTCCTTCAGTCTCCCACTTGCACTAGAGTCAATAATCTAGTTCACATCGCCATGTGATTTAACAGCAATAGTTCACATCACCATGTGATTAACACCCATAGTTCACATCGTCATGTGACCAACACTCAAAGGGTTTACTAGAGTCAGTAATCTAGTTCACATCTCTATGTGATTAACTGAAGGAAATATGCCCTAGAGGCAATAATAAAGTTATTATTTATTTCCTTATATCATGATAAATGTTTATTATGCATGCTAGAATTGTATTAACCGGAAACATAATACATGTGTGAATACATAGACCAACAGAGTGTCACTAGTATGCCTCTACTAGACTAGCTCGTTAATCAAAGATGGTTATGTTTCCTAACCATGAACAAAGAGTTGTTATTTGATTAACGAGGTCACATCATTAGTTGAATGATCTGATTGACATGACCCATTTCATTAGCTTAGCACCCGATCGTGTAGTATGTTGCTATTGCTTTTTTCATGACTTATACATGTTCCTATAACTATGATATTATGCAACTCCCGTTTACCGGAGGAACACTTTGGGTACTACCAAATGTCACAACGTAACTGGGTGATTATAAAGGAGTACTACAGGTGTCTCCAATGGTAGATGTTGGGTTGGCGTATTTCGAGATTAGGATTTGTCACTCTGATTGTCGGAGAGGTATCTCTGGGCCCTCTCGGTAATACACATCACATAAGCCTTGCAAGCATAATAACTAAGATGTTAGTTATGAGAGGATGTATTACGGAACGAGTAAAGAGACTTGCCAGTAACGAGATTGAACTAGGTATTGGATACCGACGATCGAATCTCGGGCAAGTAACATACCGATGACAAAGGGAACAACGTATGTTGTTATGCGGTCTGACCGATAAAGATCTTCGTAGAATATGTAGGAGCCAATATGGGCATCCAGGTCCCGCTATTAGTTATTGACCGGAGACGTGTCTCGGTAATGTCTACATTGTTCTCGAACCGTAGGGTCCGCACGCTTAACGTTACGATGACAGTTATTATGAGTTTATGCATTTTGATGTACCGAAGGTTGTTCGGAGTCCCGGATGAGATCACGGACATGACGAGGAGTCTCGAAAAGGTCGAGACGTAAAGATTGATATATTGGAAGCCTATGTTTGGGCACCGGAAGCGTTCCGGGTGAAATCGGGATTTTTCCGGATTACCGGGAGGGTTACCGGAACCCCCCGGGAGGTAAATGGGCCTATTGGGCCTTAGTGGAAAAGAGAGAAGAGGCAGCCCACACCTGGCCGGCGCCCCCCCCTTTCCCAAGTCCTAATAGGACTAGGAAAGGTGGGCCGGCCCCCTCTTTCTCCTTCCCCCAAGAATCCTAGTTGGAATAGGATTGGAGGGGAGGAGTCCTACTCCCACCGGGAGTAGGACTCCTCCCTGCGCCTCCCTCCTAGCCGGCCGAACCCCCTGCCCCTGGCCTTTATATACGGGGGCAGGGGGCACCCCAAGACAGACAAGTTAATCGTTCCTTAGCCGTGTGCGGTGCCCCCTGCCACCAAATTCCACCTCGATCATACCGTTACAGTGCTTAGGCGAAGCCCTGCGTCGGTAGTACATCAAGATCGTCACCACGCCATCGTGCTGACGGAACTCTTCCTCGACGCTTTGCTGGATCGGAGCCCGAGGAACGTCATCGAGCTGAACGTGTGCTAAGAACTCGGAGGTGCCGGAGTAACGGTGCTTGGATCGGTCGGATCGGGAAGAAGACGTACGACTACTTCCTTTACGTTGTGTGATCGCTTCCGCAGTCGGTCTGCGTTGGTACGTAGACAACACTCTCCCCTCTTGTTGCTGTGCATCACCGTGATCTTGCGTGTGCGTAGGAATTTTTTTGAAATTACTGCGTTCCCCAACAGTGGCATCCGAGCCTAGGTTTTTATGGTTTGATGCTATTTGCACGAGTAGAACACAAGTGAGTTGTGGGCGATACAAGTCATACTGCCTACCAGCATGTCATACTTTGGTTCGGCGGTATTGTTGGACGAGACGATCCGGACCAACCTTACGCGTACTCTTACGCGAGACCGGTTCCCTCGACGTGCTATGCACACAGATGGCTTGCGGAAGACTGTCTCTCCAACTTTAGTTGAACCAAGTGTGACTACGCCCGGTCCTTGAGAAGGTTAAAACGGAGTCTATTTGACGAACTATCGTTGTGGTTTTGATGCGTAGGTGAGATGAGTTCTTACTTAAGCCCGTAGCAGCCACGTAAAACTTGCAACAACAAAGTAGAGGACGTCTAACTTGTTTTTGCAGGGCATGTTGTGATGTGATATGGTCAAGGCATGATGCTGATTTTATTGTATGAGATGATCATGTTTTGTAACCGAGTTATCGGCAACTGGCAGGAGCCATATGGTTGTCGCTTTATTGTATGCAATGCAATCGCGATGTAATGCTTTACTTTATTACTAAGCGGTAGTGATAGTCGTGGAAGCATAAGATTGGCGAGACGACAACGATGCTACGATGGAGATCAAGGTGTCGCGCCGGTGACGATGATGATCATGACGATGCTTCGGAGATGGAGATCACAAAGCACAAGATGATGATGGCCATATCATATCACTTATATTGATTGCATGTGATGTTTATCCTTTTATGCATCTTATCTTGCTTTGATTGACGGTAGCATTATAAGATGATCTCTCACTAAATTATCAAGAAGTGTTCTCCCTGAGTATGCACCATTGCAAAAGTTCTTCGTGCTGAGACACCACGTGATGATCGGGTGTGATAGGCTCTACGTTCAAATACAACGGGTGCAAAACAGTTGCACACGCGGAATACTCAGGTTATACTTGACGAGCCAAGCATATACAGATATGGCCTCGGAACACGGAGACCGAAAGGTCGAGCGTGAATCATATAGTAGATATGATCAACATATTGATGTTCACCATTGAAAACTACTCCATCTCACGTGATGATCGGTTATGGTTTAGTTGATTTGGATCACGTAATCACTTAGAGGATTAGAGGGATGTCTATCTAAGTGGGAGTTCTTAAGTAAATTAACTGAACTTAAAAATTATCATGAACTTAGTACCTGATAGTATCTTGCTTGTTTATGTTGATTGTAGATAGATGGGTCGTGCTGTTGTTCCGTTAAATTTTAATGCGTTCCTTGAGAAAGCTAAGTTGAAAGATGATGGTAGCAATTACACGGACTGGGTCCGTAACCTGAGGATTATCCTCATTGCTGCACAGAAGAATTACGTCCTGGAAGCACCGCTGAGTGCCAGGCCTGCTGCAAGAGCAACACCAGAAGTTATGAACGTCTGGCAGAGCAAAGCTGATGACTACTCAATAGTTCAGTGTGCCATGCTTTACGGCTTAGAACCGGGACTTCAACGACGTTTTGAACGTCATGGAGCATATGAGATGTTCCAGGAGTTGAAGTTAATATTTCAAGCAAATGCCCGGATTGAGAGATATGAAGTCTCCAATAAGTTCTATAGCTGCAAGATGGAGGAGAACAGTTCTGTCAGTGAGCATATACTCAAAATGTCTGGGTATAATAATCACTTGATTCAATTGGGAGTTACACTTCCGGATGATTGCGTCATTGACAGAATTCTCCAATCACTGCCACCAAGCTACAAGAGCTTTGTGATGAACTATAATATGCAAGGGATGAACAAGACTATTCCCGAGCTCTTCGCTATGCTGAAAGCTGCGGAGGTAGAAATCAAGAAGGAGCATCAAGTGTTGATGGTTAACAAAACCACTAGTTTCAAGAAAAAGGGCAAAGGGAAGAAGAAAGGGAACTTCAAGAAGAACGGCAAGCAAGTTGCTGCTCAAGAGAAGAAACCCAAGTCTGGACCTAAGCCTGAAACTGAGTGCTTCTACTGCAAGCAGACTGGTCACTGGAAGCCGAACTGCCCCAAGTATTTGGCGGATAAGAAGGATGGCAAGGTGAACAAAGGTATATGTGATATACATGTTATTGATGTGTACCTTGCTAATGCTCGCAGTAGCACCTGGGTATTTGATAGTGGTTCTGTTGCTAATATTTGCAACTCGAAACAGGGACTACAGAATAAGCGGACACTAGCAAAGGACGAGGTGACGATGCGCGTGGGAAACGGTTCCAAAGTCGATGTGATCGCGGTCGGCACGCTACCTCTACATCTACCTTCGGGATTAATATTAGACCTAAATAATTGTTATTTGGTGCCAGCGTTGAGCATGAACATTATATCTGGATCTTGTTTGATGCGAGACGGTTATTCATTTAAATCAGAGAATAATGGTTGTTCTATTTATATGAGTAATATCTTTTATGGTCATGCACCCTTGAAAAGTGGTCTATTCTTATTGAATCTCGATAGTAGTAATACACATATTCATAATGTTGAAGCCAAAAGATGCAGAGTTGATAATGATAGTGCAACTTATTTGTGGCACTGCCGTTTAGGTCATATCGGTGTAAAGCGCATGAAGAAACTCCATACTGATGGGCTTTTGGAACCACTTGATTATGAATCACTTGGTACTTGCGAACCGTGCCTCATGGGCAAGATGACTAAAACACCGTTCTCCGGTACTATGGAGAGAGCAACAGATTTATTGGAAATCATACATACCGATGTATGTGGTCCGATGAATATTGAGGCTCGTGGCGGATATCGTTATTTTCTCACCTTCACAGATGATTTAAGCAGATATGGGTATATCTACTTAATGAAACATAAGTCTGAAACATTTGAAAAGTTCAAGGAATTTCAGAGTGAAGTTGAAAATCATCGTAACAAGAAAATAAAGTTTCTACGATCTGATCGTGGAGGAGAATATTTGAGTTACGAGTTTGATGTACATTTGAAAAATTGTGGAATAGTTTCGCAACTCACGCCACCCGGAACACCACAACGTAATGGTGTGTCCGAACGTCGTAATCGTACTTTACTAGATATGGTGCGATCTATGATGTCTCTTACTGATTTACCGCTATCATTTTGGGGTTATGCTTTAGAGACGGCCGCATTCACGTTAAATAGGGCACCATCTAAATCCGTTGAGACGACGCCTTATGAACTATGGTTTGGCAAGAAACCAAAGTTGTCGTTTCTTAAAAGTTTGGGGCTGCGATGCTTATGTGAAAAAGCTTCAACCTGATAAGCTCGAACCCAAATCGGAGAAGTGTGTCTTCATAGGATATCCAAAGGAAACTATTGGATACACCTTCTATCACAGATCCGAAGGCAAGACTTTTGTTGCTAAATTCGGAAACTTTCTTGAGAAGGAGTTTCTCTCGAAAGAAGTGAGTGGGAGGAAAGTAGAACTTGACGAGGTAACTGTACCTACTCCGTTATTGGGAAATAGTACATCACAGAAAACTGTTTCTGTGAGACCTACACCAATAAGAGAGGAAGTTAATGATGATGATCATGAAACTTTAGATCAAGATACTACTGTACCTCGTAGATCAACCAGAGTAAGATCCGCACCAGAGTGGTACGGTAATCCTGTTCTGGAAGTCATGCTACTAGATCATGATGAACCTACGAACTATGAAGAAGCGATGGTGAGCAAGATTCCGCAAAGTGGCTTGAAGCCATGAAATCTGAGATGGGATCCATGTATGAGAACAAAGTTTGGACTTTGGTTGACTTGCCCGATGATCGGCAAGCAATAGAAAATAAATGGATTTTTAAGAAAAAGACTGACGCTGATGGTAATGTTACTGTCTACAAAGCTCGACTTGTCGCAAAAGGTTTTCGACAAGTTCAAGGAGTTGACTACGATGAGACCTTCTCACCCGTAGCGATGCTTAAGTCTGTCAGAATCATGTTAGCAATTGCCGCATTTTATGATTATGAAATTTGGCAAATGGATGTAAAAACCGCATTCCTGAATGGATTTCTGGAAGAAGAGTTGTATATGATGCAACCAGAAGGTTTTGTCGATCCAAAAGGAGCTAACAAAGTGTGCAAACTCCAGCGATCCATTTATGGACTGGTGCAAGCATCTCGGAGTTGGAATAAACGCTTTGATAGTGTGATCAAAGCATTTGGGTTTATGCAGACTTTTGGAGAAGCCTGTATTTACAAGAAAGTGAGTGGGAGCTCTGTAGCATTTCTGATATTATATGTGGATGACATATTACTCATTGGAAATGATATAGAATTTCTGGATAGCATAAAGGGATACTTGAATAAAAGTTTTTCGATGAAAGACCTCGGGGAAGCTGCTTACATATTAGGCATAAAGATCTATAGAGATAGATCAAAACGCTTAATTGGACTTTCACAAAGCACATACCTTGACAAGATTTTGAAGAAGTTCAAAATGTGATCAAGCAAAGAAAGGGTTCTTGCCTGTATTGCAAGGTGTGAAGTTGAGTCAGACTCAATGCCCGACCACTGCAGAAGATAGAGAGAAAATGAAAGATGTTCCCTATGCTTCAGCCATAGGCTCTATCATGTATGCAATGCTGTGTACCAGACCTGATGTATGCCTTGCTATAAGTTTAGCAGGGAGGTACTAAAGTAATCCAGGGGTGGATCACTGGACAGCGGTCAAGAACATCCTGAAATACCTGAAAAGGACTAAGGATATGTTTCTCGTATATGGAGGTGACAAAGAGCTCACCGTAAGAGGTTATGTTGATGCAAGCTTTGACACTGATCCGGACGATTCTAAATCGCAAACCGGATACGTGTTTACTTTAAACGGTGGAGCTGTCAGTTGGTGCAGTTCTAAACAAAGCGTCGTAGCGGGATCTACATGTGAAGCGGAGTACATAGCTGCTTCGGAAGCAGCGAACGAAGGAGTTTGGATGAAGGAGTTCATATCCGATCTAGGTGTCATACCTAGTGCATCGGGTCCAATGAAAATCTTCTGTGACAATACTGGTGCAATTGCCTTGGCAAAGGAATCCAGATTTCACAAAAGAACCAAACACATCAAGAGACGCTTCAACTCCATCCGGGATTTAGTCCAGGTGGGAGACATAGAGATTTGCAAGATACATACGGATCTGAATGTTGCAGACCCGTTGACTAAGCCTCTTCCACGAGCAAAACATGATCAGCACCAAGGCTCCATGGGTGTTAGAATCATTACTATGTAATCTAGATTATTGACTCTAGTGCAAGTGGGAGACTGAAGGAAATATGCCCTAGAGGCAATAATAAAGTTATTATTTATTTCCTTATATCATGATAAATGTTTATTATTCATGCTAGAATTGTATTAACCGGAAACATAATACATGTGTGAATACATAGACCAACAGAGTGTCACTAGTATGCCTCTACTAGACTAGCTCGTTAATCAAACATGGTTATGTTTCCTAACCATGAACAAAGAGTTGTTATTTGATTAACGAGGTCACATCATTAGTTGAATGATCTGATTGACATGACCCATTTCATTAGCTTAGCACCCGATCGTTTAGTATGTTGCTATTGCTTTTTTCATGACTTATACATGTTCCTATAACTATGAGATTATGCAACTCCCGTTTACCGGAGGAACACTTTGGGTACTACCAAACGTCACAACGTAACTGGGTGATTATAAAGGAGTACTACAGGTGTCTCCAATGGTAGATGTTGGGTTGGCGTATTTCGAGATTAGGATTTGTCACTCTGATTGTCGGAGAGGTATCTCTGGGCCCTCTCGGTAATACACATCACATAAGCCTTGCAAGCATAATAACTAAGATGTTAGTTATGAGAGGATGTATTACGGAACGAGTAAAGAGACTTGCCAGTAACGAGATTGAACTAGGTATTGGATACCGACGATCGAATCTCGGGCAAGTAACATACCGATGACAAAGGGAACAACGTATGTTGTTATGCGGTCTGACCGATAAAGATCTTCGTAGAATATGTAGGAGCCAATATGGGCATCCAGGTCCCGCTATTGGTTATTGACCGGAGACGTGTCTCGGTAATGTCTACATTGTTCTCGAACCGTAGGGTCCGCACGCTTAACGTTACGATGACAGTTATTATGAGTTTATGCATTTTGATGTACCGAAGGTTGTTCGGAGTCCCGGATGAGATCACGGACATGACGAGGAGTCTCGAAAAGGTCGAGACATAAAGATTGATATATTGGAAGCCTATGTTTGGGCACCGGAAGAGTTCCGGGTGAAATCGGGATTTTTCCGGATTACCGGGAGGGTTACCGGAACCCCCCGGGAGGTAAATGGGCCTATTGGGCCTTAGTGGAAAAGAGAGAAGAGGCAGCCCACACCTGGCCGGCGCCCCCCCCCTTTCCCAAGTCCTAATAGGACTAGGAAAGGTGGGCCGGCCCCCTCTTTCTCCTTCCCCCAAGAATCCTAGTTGGAATAGGATTGGAGGGGAGGAGTCCTACTCCCGGTGGGAGTAGGACTCCTCCCTGCGCCTCCCTCCTAGCCGGCCGAACCCCCTGCCCCTGGCCTTTATATACGGGGGCAGGGGCACCCCAAGACACACAAGTTAATCGTTCCTTAGCCATGTGCGGTGCCCCCTGCCACCAAATTCCACCTCGATCATACCGTTACAGTGCTTAGGCGAAGCCCTGCGTCGGTAGTACATCAAGATCGTCACCACGCCGTCGTGCTGACGGAACTCTTCCTCGACGCTTTGCTGGATCGGAGCCCGAGGAACGTCATCGAGCTGAACGTGTGCTAAGAACTCGGAGGTGCCGGAGTAACGGTGCTTGGATCGGTCGGATCGGGAAGAAGACGTACGACTACTTCCTTTACGTTGTGTGATCGCTTCCGCAGTCGGTCTGCGTTGGTACGTAGACAACACTCTCCCCTCTCGTTGCTGTGCATCACCGTGATCTTGCGTGTGCGTAGGAAATTTGTTGAAATTACTGCGTTCCCCAACATTAACACCCAAAGAGTACTAAGGTGTGATCATGTTTTGCTTGTGAGATAATTTTAGTCAACGGGTCTGTCACATTCAGATCCGTAAGTATTTTGCAAGTTCTATGTCTACAATGCTCTACACGGAGCTACTCTAGCTAATTGCTCCCACTTTCAATATGTATCCAGATTGAGACTTTAGATTCATCTGGATCAGTGTCAAAAACTTGCATCAACGTAACCCTTTACGATGAACCTTTTTGTCACGTCCATAATCGAGAAACATATCCTTATTTCACCAAGGATAATTCTGACCTCTGTCCAGTGATCTACTCCTAGATCACTATTGTACTCCCTTGCCAAATCAATGCAGGGTATACAATAGATCTGGTATACAGCATGACATACTTTATAGAACCTATGGCCAAGGCATAGGGAATGACTTTCATTCTCTTTCTATCTTCTGCCGTGGTCGGGCTTTGAGTCTTTACTCAACTTCACACCTTGTAACACAAGCAAGAAACTTTTTCTTTGACTGTTCCGTTTTTGAACTACTTCAAAATCTTGTCAAGGTATGTACTTATTGAAAAACTTATCAAGCGTCTTGATCTATCTCTATAGATCTTGAAGCTCAATATGTAAGCAGCTTTACCGAAGTCTTTCTTTGAAAAACTCCTTTCAAACACTCCTTTTATGCTTTACAGAATAATTCTACATTATTTCCGATCAACAATATGGCATTCACATATACTTATCAGAAATGCTGTAGTGCTCCCACTCAGTTTCTTGTAAATACAGGCTTCACCGCAAGTCTGTATAAAACCATATGCTTTGATCAACTCATCAAAGCGTATATTCCAACTCCGAGATGTTTGCACCAGTCCACAGATAGATTGCTGGAGCTTGCACATTTTGTTAGCACCTTTCGGATTGACAAAACCTTCTAGTTGCATCACATACAACTCTTCTTTAATGAATCCATTAAGAAATGCAGTTTTGTTTATCCATTTGCCAGATTTCATAAAATGCGGCAATTGCCAACATGATTCGGACAGACTTAAGCATAGATACGAGTGAGAAAAACTCATCGTAGTCAACACCTTGAACTTGTCGAAAACATTTTTCGACAATTCTAGCTTTGTAGATAGTAACACTACTATCAGCGTCCGTCTTCCTCTTGAAGATCCATTTATTTTCCATGGTTTGCCGATCATTGGGCAAATCCATCAAAGTCCATAGTTTGTTCTCATACATGGATCATATCTCAGATTTCATGGCCTCAAACCATTTCGCGGAATCTGGGCTCATCATCGCTTCCTCATAGTTCATAGGTTCATCATGATCTAGTAGCATGACTTCCAGAAAAGGATTACCGTACCACTCTGGTGCGGATCTTACTCTGGTTGATCTACGAGGTTCAGTAGTATCTTGTTCTGAAGTTTCATGATCATCATCATTAGCTTCCTCACTAACTGGTGTAGGTGTCACAGAAACAGTTTTCTGTGATGTACTACTTTCCAATAAGGGAGCAGGTACAGTTACCTCGTCAAGTTCTACTTTCCTCCCACTCACTTCTTTCGAGAGAAACTCCTTCTCCAGAAAGTTTCCAAATTTTAGCAACAAAAGTCTTGCCTTCGGATCTGTGATAGAAGGTGTATCCAATAGTTTCCTTTGGATATCCTATGAAGACGCACTTCTTCGATTTGAGTTTGAGCTTATCAGGATGAAACTTTTTCATATAAGCATCGCAACCCCAAACTTTAAGAAACGACAGCTTAGGTTTCTTGCCAAACCATAGTTCACATGGTGTCGTCTCAACGGATTTAGATGGTGCCCTTTTTAACGTGAATGCAGCTGTCTCTAATGCATAACCCCAAAACGATAGTGGTATATCGGTAAGAAACATCATAGATTGCACTATATCCAATAAAGTACGGTTATGACGTTCGGACACACCATTATGCTGTGGTGTTCCAGGTGGCGTGAGTAGTGAAACTATTTCACATTGTTTTAACTAAAGACCAAACTCGTAACTCAAACATTTTACCTCTGCGATCATATCGTAGAAACTTTTATTTTCTTGTCACGATGGTTTTTCCACTTCACTCTGAAATTCTTTGAACTTTTCAAATGTTTCAGACTTATGTTTCATCAAGTAGATATACTCATATCTGCTCAAATCATTTGTGAAGATCAGAAAATAATGATACCTATCGCGAGCCTCAATATTCATCAGACCACATACATCAGTATGTATGATTTCCAACAAATCTTTTCTCGCTCCATTGTTCCGGAGAACGGCGTGTTAGTCATCTTGCCCAAAAGGCATGGTTCACAAGCATCAAGTGATTCATAATCAAGTGATTCCGAAAGCCCATCAGCATGGAGTTTCTTCATGCGCTTTATACCAATATGACCTAAACAGCAGTGCCACAAATAAGTTGCACTATCATTATCAACTCTGCATCTTTTGGTTTCAACATTATGAATATGTGTATTATTAAGATCGAGATCCAATGAACTATTTTCATTGGGTGTGTAACCATATAAGGTTTTATTCATGTAAACAGAACAACAATTTATTCTTTTACTTAAATGAATAACCGTATTACAATAAACATGATCAAATCATATTCATGCTCAACACAAACACCAAATAACACTTATTTAGGTTCAACACTAATCCCGAAAGTATAGGGGAGTGTGCGATGATGATCATATCAATCTTGGAACTACTTCCAACACACATCGTCACTTCACCCTTAACTAGTCTCTGTTTATTCTGCAACTCCCATTTCGAGTTACTACTCTTAGCAACTGAACTAGCATCAAATACTAAGGGGTTGCTATAAACACTAGTAAAGTACACATCAATAACATGTATATCGAATATACTTATGTTCACTTTGCCATCCTTCTTATCCGCCAATCACTTGGGGAAGTTCCGCTTCCAGTGACCAGTCCCTTTGCAGTAGAAGCACTTAGTCTCAGGCTTAGGATCAGACTTGGGCTTCTTCACTTGAGCAGCAACTTGCTTGCCGTTCTTCTTGAAGTTCCCCTTCTTCCCTTTGCCCTTTTCTTGAAACTAGTGGTCTTGTCAACCATCAACACTTGATGTTTTTCTTGATTTCTACCTTCGTTGATTTCAGCATCATGAAGAGCTTGGGAGTTGTTTCTGTTATCCCTTGCATATTATAGTTCATCACGAAGTTCTACTAACTTGGTGATGGTGACTAGAGAATTCTGTCAATCACTATCTTATCTAGAAGATTAACTCCCACTTGATTCAAGCGATTGTAGTACCCAGACAATCTGAGCACATGCTCACTAGTTGAGCGATTCTCCTCCATCTTTTAGCTATAGAACTTGTTGGAGACTTCATATCTCTCAACTCGGGTATTTGCTTGAAATATTAACTTCAACTCCTGGAACATCTCATATGGTCCATGACGTTCACAACGTCTTTGAAGTCCCGATTCTAAGCCATCAAGCATGGTGCACTAAACTATCAAGTAGTCATCATATTGAGCTAGCCAAACGTTCATAACGTCTGCATCTGCTCCTGCAATAGATCTTTCACCTAGCGGTGCATCAAGGACATAATTCTTCTGTGCAGCAATGAGGATAAACCTCTGATCACGGATCCAATCCGCATCTTTGCTACTAACATCTTTCAACACAATTTTCTCTAGGAACATATCAAAATAAACACAGGGAAGCAACAACGCGAGCTATTGATCTATAACATAATTTGCAAAATACTACCAGGACTAAGTTCATGATAAATTTAAGTTCAATTTAATCATATTACTTAAGAACTCCCACTTAGATAGACATCCCTCTAATCCTCTAAGTGATCACGTGATCCAAATCAACTAAACCATAACCGATCATCACGTGAGATGGAGTAGTTTTCAATGGTGAACATCGTTATGTTGATCATATCTACTATATGATTCACGCTCGACCTTTCGGTCTCCGTGTTCCGAGGCCATATCTGCATATGCTTGGCTCGTCAAGTATAACCTGAGTATTCTGCGTGTGCAAAACTGGCTTGCACCCGTTGTAGATGGACGCAGAGCTTATCACACCCGATCATCACGTGGTGTCTGGGCACGATGAACTTTGGCAACGGTGCATACTCAGGGAGAACACTTCTTGATAATTTAGTGAGAGATCATCTTATAATGCTACCGTCAATCAAAGCAAGATAAGATGCATAAAAGGATAAACATCACATGCAATCAATATAAGTGATATGATATGGCCATCATCATCTTGTGCTTGTGATCTCCATCTCCGAAGCACCGTCATGATCACCATCGTCACCGGCGCGACACCTTGATCTCCATCGTAGCATCGTTGTCGTCTCGCCAATCTTATGCTTCCACGACTATCACTACCGCTTAGTAATAAAGTAAAGCATTACATCGTGATTGCATTGCATACAATAAAGCGACAACCATATGGCTCCTGCCAGTTGCCGATAACTTGGTTACAAAACATGATCATCTCATACAATAAAATCAGCATCATGCATTGACCATATCACATCACAACATGCCCTGCAAAAACAAGTTAGACGTCCTCTACTTTGTTGTTGCAAGTTTTACGTGGCTGCTACGGGCTTAATTAAGAACTCATCTCACCTATGCATCAAAACCACAACGATAGTTTGTCAAATAGACTCCGTTTTAACCTTCTCAAGGACCGGGCGTAGCCACACTTGGTTCAACTGAAGTTGGAGAGACAGTCTTCCGCAAGCCATCTATGTGCAAAGCACGTCGAGGGAACCGGTCTCGCGTAAGAGTACGCGTAAGGTTGGTCCGGATCGTCTCGTCCAACAATACCGCCGAACCAAAGTATGACATGCTGGTAGGCAGTATGACTTGTATCGCCCACAACTCACTTGTGTTCTACTCGTGCAAATAACATCAAACCATACAAACCTAGGCTCGGATGCCACTGTTGGGGAACGTAGTAATTTCAAAAAATTTCCTACGCGCACGCAAGATCATGGTGATGCATAGCAATGAGGGGGAGAGTGTTGTCTACGTACCAACGCAGACCGACTGTGGAAGCGATCACACAACGTAGAGGAAGTAGTCGTACGTCTTCTTCCCGATCCAACCGATCCAAGCACCGTTACTCCGGCACCTCCGAGTTCTTAGCACACGTTCAGCTCGATGACGATCCTCGGGCTCCGATCCAGCAAAGCGTTGAGGAAGAGTTCCGTCAGCACAGCGGCGTGGTGACGATCTTGATGTACTACCGACGTAGGGCTTCGCCTAAGCACTACAACGATATGATCGAGGTGGAATTTGGTGGCAGGGGGCACCGCACACGGCTAAGGAACGATCTCAAGGATCAACTTGTGTGTCTATGGGGTGCCCCCTGCCCCCGTATATAAAGGAGCAGGGGGAGGGGTTCGGCCGGCTAGGGAGAGGGGCGCAGGAGGAGTCCTACTCCTACCGGGAGTAGGACTCCCCCCCCCAATCCTATTCCTAATAGGAGTCTCCAAAGAGAAGAGGGAAAGAGGGGGGGGGGGCCCTTCTCCTAGTCCTAATAGGACTAGGGAAGGGGGGAGGCGCGCAGCCCTTGTGGGCAGCCCCTTTCACTTTTCCACTAAGGTCCAATAGGCCCATTTGCCTCCCGGGGGGTTCCGGTAACCCTCCCGGTATTCCGGTAAAATCCCGATTTCACCCGGAACACTTCCGGTGTCCAAACATAGGCTTCCAATATATCAATCTTTACGTCTCGACCATTTCGAGACTCCTCGTCATGTCCGTGATCACATCTGGGACTCCGAACAACCTTCGGTACATCAAAATGCATAAACTCATAATAACTGTCATCGTAACGTTAAGCGTGCGGACCCTACGGTTCGAGAACAATGTAGACATGACCGAGACACGTCTCCGGTCAATAACCAATAGCGGGACCTGGATGCCTATATTGGCTCCTACATATTCTACGAAGATCTTTATCGGTCAGACCGCATAACAACATACGTTGTTTCCTTTGTCATCGGTATGTTACTTGCCCGAGATTCGATCGTCGGTATCCAATACCTAGTTCAATCTCGTTACTGGCAAGTCTCTTTACTCGTTCCGTAATACATCATCTCACAACTAACATCTTAGTTATAATTCTTGGAAGGCTTATGTGATGTGTATTACCGAGAGGGCCCAGAGATACCTCTCCGACAATCGGAGTGACAAACCCTAATCTCGAAATACGCCAACCCAACATCTACCATTGGAGACACCTGTAGTACTCCTTTATAATCACCCAGTTACGTTGTGACGTTTGGTAGTACCCAAAGTGTTCCTCCGGTAAACGGGAGTTGCATAATCTCATAGTTATAGGAACATGTATAAGTCATGAAGAAAGCAATAGCAACATACTAAACGATCGGGTGCTAAGCTAATGGAATGGGTCATGTCAATCAGATCATTCAACTAATGATGTGACCTCGTTAATCAAATAACAACTCTTTGTTCATGGTTAGGAAACATAACCATCTTTGATTAACGAGCTAGTCAAGTAGAGGCATACTAGTGACACTCTGTTTGTCTATGTATTCACACATGTATTATGCTTCCGGTTAATACAATTCTAGCATGAATAATAAACATTTATCATGATATAAGGAAATAAATAATAACTTTATTATTGCCTCTAGGGCATATTTCCTTCAGTTTGCCTGTTCAAAAGGATCTATGGCCCTCTAGTAATCAAAACACCTAGTTAGGCCAGTTGGTCAGCGCTTTGCTCCTCTATGGAGGAGGTCAAGGGATGGACTCCCTGTCGGCCCCATTTTAGCTCTGTTTTCCTTTTTTTTGCACACTCAACCGCCGGGCCAAATCTCCTCGTGGGTCGCTGCACTGTGTTGCAATCCGGCCCATGTATGTTTTTTTCCTTCTCTGGTTTTAGTATTTTTCCAGTGCATGCATAATTACAGGAATGCCACTCTTTTGTTTTGTTAATAACTAAATATGCATGCACTCAAATTAGACAAACTTTATATGTAAAATGCTTAGAATTTTGTGTAGATGAATAATTTCCAACTTTCATGCATAAATGTTTAAAAGGCTGTTTGTGTAATTTTGCTCATATGCCATGTTAAAATGATTTGTTTCATAACTATTTAACCATAGCTCCAAATTTAATAAACTTTATATGTAAATGGCGTAGAATAATGCCTAGTTTAACATGGTGGCATCACTTTTCATGTTTAACAACTATAAAATACGGTTTAGGTCAGAACAGTACCAAACCTAATATATGCATATGAGGATTTTCCGGAATTGTTGTTCGTTGTTTCCGGCCTCATTTAAACTTGACTAGATAGTTAGTTTACTTATGCTTCACCCTCTTGCCATGTTTAACAACATTTAATATTGTTGGGGTACATAACCGAGAGAGAACTAAATAAGTCATTTGGTGTTCCGTCAATATGCAACTCGTTGCATATTGAGCTCCACTTAATTTGTAGTGTTGTTTGATGCACTTTGCCTTGCCATGCTTCATTAAACCGGACATGCATCATACTTGGTTGTGCATCATGCCATGTTTATGTGGTGGTTGTTTAGTATGTTGGTTGCTTCTTTCCGGTGATGCTTCTTCGGGTTAGTTTCAATAACGTTGCGTTTGTGAGGATTCGTTCGACTTCGTCTGTTTGTCTTCTTCATGGACTCGTTCCTCTTCCGTGCGGGATCTCAGGCAAGATGACCATACCCTCGAAATCACTTCTATCTTTGCTTGCTAGATGCTCGCTCTTTTGCTATGCCTATGCTACGATACCTACCACTTGCTATATCATGCCTCCCATATTGCCATGTCAAGCCTCTAACCCACCTTTCCTAGCAAACCGTTGTTTGGCTATGTTACCTCTTTGCTCAGCCCCTCTTATTAGCGTTGTTAGTTGCAGGTGAAGTTTGGAGTTTGTTCCTTGTTGGAACATGTTTATTGTTGGGATATCACACTATCTCTTATTATATTAATGCATCTATATACTTGGTAAAGGGTGGAAGGCTCGGCCTTATACCTGGTGTTTTGTTCCACTCTTGCCGCCCTAGTTTCCGTCATACCGGTGTTATGTTCCTTGATTTTGTGTTCCTTACACGGTTGGGTTATAATGGGAACCCCTTGATAGTTCGCTTTGAATAAAACTCCTGCAGCAAGGCCCAACCTTGGTTTTACCATTTGCACTAACAACCTACCACCTCCCCTTGGGTTCTGCAGACTCAAGGGTCATCTTTATTTTAACCCCCCCAGGCCAGTGCTTCTCTAAGTGTTGGTCCGAAATGAGTAGACTGCGGGGCCACCTCGGGGAAACTTGAGGGTTGGTTTTACTCGTAGGATGTCTCATCCGGTGTTGCCCTGAGAACGAGATATGTGCAGCTCCTATCGGGATTGTCGGCGCATCGGGTCGCTTTGCTGGTTTAGTTTTACCATTGTCGAGATGTCTTGTAACCGGGATTCCGAGTCTGATCGAATTGTCTTGGGAGAAGGAATATCCTTCATTAACCGTGAGAGCTTGTGATGGGCTAAGTTGGGACACCCCTGCAGGGATTTGAACTTTCGAAAGCCGTGCCCACGGTTATGGGCATATGGGAATTTGTTAATGTCCGGTTGTAGAAAACCTTGAACTTAACTTAATTAAAATGCATCAACCGCGTGTGTAGCCGTGATGGTCTCTTTCCGGTGGAGTCCGGGAAGTGAACACAGTGTTGGAGTTATGCTTGAACGTAAGTAGTCTAGGATCACTTCTTGATCACTTATAGTTCTCGAACGTGCTTTGCCTTCTCTTCTCGCTCTCATTTGCGTATGTTAGTCACCATATATGCTAGTGCTTGCTGCAACTCCACCTCATACCTTTTACCCTACCTATAAGCTTAAATAGTCTTGATCGCGAGGGTGTGAGTTTGCTGAGTCCCCGTGACTCACAGATACTTCCAAAACCAGCTTGCAGGTGCCGATGATATCGTGCAGGTGACGCAACCAAGCTCAAGGAGGAGCTCGATGAAGTCCGTGTTTGCTATGTGTTGCATTTCCAGTTGATTAGTAGTGGAGCCCAGTTGGGATGATCGGGGATCTGTAGCATCAGGGGTAGTCTTCTTTTATTTTGGTTCCGTAGTCAGACTTTGATTGTATCTGGTTGATGTAATGCTATATTTATGTATTGTGTGAAGTGGCGATTGTAAGCCAACTATGTATCTCTTTCCCTTATGTATTTACATGAGTTGTGTGAAGATTACCTCACTTGCGACATTTCTTACAATGCAGTTATGCCTCTAAGTCATGCTTCTACACGTGGGAGATATAGCCGCATCATGGGCGTAACAAGTTGGTATCAGAGCCTTCCCCGAACTTAGGAGCCCCCTGCTTGATCGAATCGTTGGCGTTGTTGAGTCTAGAAAAATGTTTTGAGTCATTTAGGTTTATATATATCAATGAGTAGGAATTCTTTTTACTCCTCAGTCCCTTCGTCGCTCTGGTGAGGCATCCTGACGTAGAGTTTTGACTCTTCTCTTCTCAAATTTCACTAATTTTGTTTTTAGGATCACGCGAGTGTCTTGGAATCGTTCTGATGGTTTTGTGACGAGAACATTGTTCTTGGTGCCTCCTGACATTTAGGGGTTGTGGCAGTGTCCCGGGGAGTTGAGCTCCGAGGTGTTGTCGTCACAATTTTATCGTTGCAGTTCTGGAATACCTGAGTTTCGCTGACATCGAAAATCTCTTTTATGTAGTTGTTGGTGAGATAACCTCAACGCCACCCAGTACTGGGGCGGGAGTTCGGGAGTATTGCCATAACTCGTATAACGGATGCTTTTCGATGGTTGAGGTAAACAATTTCCGAAGGTTTCTTGGTTATGTGTTGAAGGATGGATACAACTGGATGTAGGATTTGTTAGTTTTGGGTGAGATATTATGCTTCCCCTGTATCCCCAACACCTGATTGCATAACCAGAAAATTTCGGGAGTTTATAAGTGGGAATTCATGTAGCTCTTAGGATATCTTTCCGATAGATGTATGATATGAAATTGGGGTTCGACGTCTAGTGGTCCGCCTATCCATGGTTGGTTTTATAGTGGTCTCGTTGTGTCCTAAAGAGTCCTTGGCTATGCTAACTCGGGGACGCGTCGTATGTCATGTGCACTGCCTTGTACATGATGGTGCTGTACTATCCAGCCTGTGTAGGCCCCACCACGAAAACTTTGGACGAAATCTCTATCATATGTTTGTTCCGCCTTATTCTGCAAGCCAATCCTTTGTTTTGTTTTGTTGTGGTATTCGAGTTGCTTCGAAGTCAAATGTTGATTCCATACCTTTTCCTAAGCGGTGTTCCCATACTCCTATGTGAATACCAATCCTTCAGGATCATCGAGTTGGTTATGTCAATCCTTTTCAATCGGTGTGTTTTCTCTTCAAGTGGATCCGATCATTTCAACATCCGCAAAATCAATTATCAGTTCTCCTCAACGGTGCTCATTTTATTTGTCCCAAGTTGCCTTTGTTTTCCCGCCCTCCCACCCTTTTTCTTGAAGGATTCAGATTGCTTTATCGAGTATCCATCTTATTTATGTGAAGTCTCTCCATTCTTTTTCGTCAATATTCTAATCTGATGATTCTCATGAAGATCCTAACGGAGCCTCAAGTTCATCTTTATTCGTTCTTTTTCTTCTCCGGTGGATTCAATTCAAGTTTTTGGTGTTGATCATATCCTTTAACTTGTTTCAAATGTTTTCCATGCCGGTGCACCTTATTATAATTCCACTTCTCGCTATTCTTTTGGTCCGGAGTGCTGAAGTGATCTCGAAGATTCGTGTTTCCACTCTGCTTTCATTCTAGCTCTTTCGAGGATGTTATCTCATTCAAGCCATTTAATTAAATCGGGGCAATCTCTCCTTCAAATCCTTCAACGGTGCTTTTCTTTTGAGTGGGCCCTAACCCACAGGTCTTTTCCCAGGATCTTACCCGACTCTTCTTATTTTACCAGAGCTTTTCTCAAATCTTTCATAGTTTGACATAAGAATGATTCATCATCAGTCAGATGGTTTCTCCAAGATCTTTCAAATTCTTTTCATCGTCGGTTCAACATTCTAATTTTCATTCCGGAGTGCCTCAACAATTTGGTGGTGTTTCTCGTCGTAATTCTCAGATTCTGAAGACCGAAGAAGAGTTCCTCTCTAATCCTTACCCGTTCTCTTGAAGATTCATGATGCTAGCTTATCACCATCCTCTCATAATTGTTTTGATTGTGAGTATTCTTTTCACCTATCCGGAGAATTTCATGAGTTGTGTCCATTTCTTTACTCCGAAGGCCATCTTTTCAAATATTATTCATTCCAGCTTTCAGCTATTGTTCTCCAAATCTTATAGGTGCTTCATTCAAGTATTATCTAATCAGCTCGTGATCTCTTCATTCTCTTGTATCTAAATTTCCCCAAGTATCTTTGTTCGTTTTCAAATTCTTACCGGTGATTCATTCCTTTACTTCGTTCGTTTTTCAATTCTTACGGTGGTTCAGTCAAGAGTTCTCTTCATTCGTTATCATATCAATTCATTCGTTGTTTCAATCCTACCGGTGGATCATTGGAGACCTTTCTCAAGTTTGCGCTATTTCTATCTTAATCCTTTCTATGAGAATAAGTTGTATTCAATCCATTGCTTGTCATCAATTTAATTGGTGAAGGATATGCATAACATAATTCATATTCTTGTTTCATCGAGTAAATTCAAATTCCTGCTTTCCGGAGTGATTCATCATATCACATTCTCGGTTCGAGATGCTTTATCTTTTCTTTTCCAAGAGTTCCAAGCTTTCATAATAATATCACCATGGAGATTCATCTAAATTATTACAAGGATTCACCTTGTGTTTTCAACTTCTCCTTCCTTTCATTTGATCATTCTTTTATTACCGACATTTTCCATGGAGGTTCTACATGATGGTTCATAAAGGATTTAATTCCTTCTCGAAGTGTTCATCAAGATTCTTTTCAGAGGAGCTCAAGGAGGTGGTGTTATGTCATTGTTGATAATTTCCCTTCGTGTTTCATGGATCACAAGGTTTTCAAGAGTGACATATCTAAATCCATCATTTTCTCTTCACTCAAGACATCCTTTCCAATACATTAACCTCTTCGTTGCGGTTATCTTGTGTCATTTTTCACCTATAGCATTCCCTAAGGATCGTTGCTAATTATGGTGCTTATAAATGATCCAAGTTTTTCATTCATCCTCCCAGTGAGATAATTTTCTCGCCTCCTTGTTCTTATCATTCCAATCTATCATTTCGTTAGTGGCAGAATTTCACCTTAAGTTTTGAGATGTTTTCATAGGCCCACAAGTAGCCTTTTGTTTTCGTTGGTGATTTTCCAACAACTCCGTTCTAGCTTTTGTTATAAGCGTGCTCTCTCGAGACCTTGTGCTTCTCCTCCGTTCATTCCATTTCTTTCTCTCATTTCTTCCGGAGGCATTGTGGTGTTGCTCTCTTCAACCCATCTTCTTGTTTTGTCAGGATCGTGTTCTTTTCGTGCTTATCCATTTATCCGGAGTGTTGTGTCCTCTACTCAAGTTCTTTTCGCCTTTTCAAGTCTTGCGTCTCTTTTCAACCGGAGTGATGTCCGAATTTGTTCTCCCTTGTTCCTCTGTCCTAACGGAGTGCTTTCAACTTCGTTCATCTCCGCTGTGATCTTTTCTCGAAATGGCTTAACCTTTTCAAGGTTCTTTGGTTTCACTCGTTTGTCAAAGAAGCAACTTAGTTTTACCGCTTATCTTCCTCTTTCGTTTCTCTCTAGTGCCATTCTAGATCTCGGGGCGAGATCTTCTTGTAGTGGTGGAGTGTTGTAACGCCCCGAGACTGATGCTCGAGAAGACTTCCATATTTTCGTGTTCACCGTGTGTTTCTTTTGTGCTTGCTCTTTTATTTTGCTTCCTGCATCATGTTCATCATTTGGTTAGATTGCATTGCCATGCCCATCTTTGTCATGTTGCATTTGTGCCTCTTGTCATTTTGCATTCTCATAATAATCATGTGCATTGTCATATTCATGCATGTTACATTGTTGCATGCTCCACGTATGATCATGCATCATCACTTCTTCCTTCCTTCTTCATTCCTTCATTTTGGCAAGTGACCTTTTCCCCTCCTCCATAAAAGTTCATTCTTTCCCTATTAATCTTAAACCATGCCTACACCCTCTCTGACGATTTTCAGCTCATTGGAAGATGTTTTGGTTGGGTTCAAAAATGACTCAAGTTTGAATTAAATTCAAACTTGAATTATTTTTCTATCTCTAAAAATGTCCAGAACATTTTATTCTAATTGTGCATAAATCCAGGATCTTATAAATATTTCCGTCCCAGCCTACTTCCTTCCTGGTCTCCCTGTGCATTTCTGCTCTTGCTATTCTGCCTGAAGAACTAAGGAAAAGAAATGAGGAGAGAAAGGAAGAGCAGCCCAACAGCGGACCCCGCGGCCCACATGTTTCTCTCCCTAGCCGGCCCAGCCCAATGCCGCCAAACGGCCACCTGCTCCGTTTCCCCTCCGTCTCCCTCACTCCAGACACAAAGCGCTCACGCCATCGCGCTATAAGCTCACGGACGTCGAGGCCAGCGACGCTCGTGCCCCTTTATCAGCAGAGCCCTTGCCCTAGGGTTCCTCCTCCTCCCTCTTTTTCCCTCCGCGCTGCCGCCACAGGTAAGGAGCACCCACGCGCCAGCTTCCCCGCCCCCAGGAGACATTGCTGGCTTGGGTACGACCTCGCCGCCGGCCTAACCCTCCGCCATGGCCTCCCCTCCGTCGCCTACTCGATCGAGAATATTGCCCGGACTCATTCGACGATGAGCCGCGCCCAGGGATCGCCAAGTCCGGCTACCTCCCCGTCATCCTCTTCCTCCCCTGCCTCCTTCTCCCTCGGACAGGAACCACGTCGGGTTCAGAGCTCGTCCACGTCGCCGGCGGCCTTCTTCTTCCTCCAGAGCGACCCCCTCACACGACCTCCCTGAGCCGGATTGCCATGTCCAGTGCCTGGTCGCCTCCCCTGCTTCCGCTGCTTCATGGTCCGAGCACCATCACCCGATCAAATCCTCGCCACGCCTCGGATCGGCCTCCTCGCACCCAACCGAGCTCACCTTCCGCACCCCCTCGGTGAGCCGCGTCGAATCCCCTCCTTTTGCCGCTTCTTTGCATGCATGCAGTCACCGATCCCGTTGTGTCCGAGCTGCTATTGCCGTGCTATCGCCATGGCCGTTTTGAGCAAGTCAATGCCTTGTTTGTCGCTCCCCCGCTTGCCTTTGCACTAGCACACCTTGCCAGACGCCGCTTCTGTCCACACTCACACAGCCGCCCCACTCATGCTTTGCCCCGTGCTCAAGCACATCGCCGCTATAGCTACAGCCTCGGCGCGCGGCCGAGATACGCTCGTTCTCGAGCCCCTGCTGCACCCACGCACACACGCACCTTCACTCCAGCAGCTGCTCCGCTTGCACCCACTGCACCTGCATCCAAACCCGCACCCCCGCTGGTGTTCTGCTGTACCCACAGCCGCCACTTTGCTTGTCATCATCGCCGGCATGTTGCTGCGCGTTCACGGTGTTTCCAAGACCGGGCGTTTGCCTGTTCAAAAGGATCTATGGCCCTCTAGTAATCAAAACACACAGTTAGGCCAGTTGGTCAGCGCTTTGCTCCTCTATACAGTAGGTTAAGGGATCGACTCCCAGTCGGCCCCATTTTAGCTCTGTTTTCCTTTTTTTGCACACTCAACCGCCGGGCCAAATCTCCTCGTGGGCCGCTGCACTGTGTTGCAATCCGGCCCACGTATGTTTTTTCCCTTCTCTGGTTTTAGTATTTTTCCAGTGCATGCATAATTATAGGAGTGCCACTCTTTTGTTTTGTTAATAACTAAATATGCATGCACTCAAATTAGACAAACTTATATGTAAAATGCTTAGAATTTTGTGTAGATTAATAATTTCCAACTTTCATGCATGTTTAAAAAATGTTTAAAAGGCAGTTTGTGTAATTTTGCTCATATGCCATGTTAAAATGATTTGTTTCATAACTATTTAACTGTAGCTCCAAATTTAATAAACTTTATATGTAAATAGGGTAGAATAATGCCTAGTTTAACATGGTGGCATCACTTTGCATGTTTAACAACTATAAAATACGGTTTAGGGCAGAATAGTACCAAACCTAATATATGCATATGAGGATTTTCTGGAATTGTTGTTCGTTGTTTTCGGCCTCATTTAAACTTGACTAGATAGTTAGTTTACTTATGCTTCACCCTCTTGCCATGTTTAACAACATTTAATATTGTTGGGGTACATAACCGAGAGAGAACTAAATAAGTCATGTGGTGTTCCGTCAATATGCAACTCGTTGCATATTGAGCTCCACTTAATTTGTAGTGTTGTTTGATGCACTTTGCCTTGCCATGCTTCATTTAACCGGACATGCATCATACTTGGTTGTGCATCATGCACTACAAAAAAATACACTTCCGTGATGATACGTGTTTGTCACAGTAGGTCGCTTTTTTGTCATGCATGTACATCCATGACACATTTATGACAGAATCAAGATAGTCATACATGTGCTGTCGTAGAAGTGTTCCATGACATTACCAAAATTATCATCACGGAAGTGTCCACTTCCATGATGATAAATCACGCGTCACAGAAGTGCTTTCGTCAAGGGTGACCGACCCATGGCATCCACCATAACGGAACGCCGTTAAGCTACCGGGTCGGGTTTTGGATCCGATAACCCATTAACAGCCCCGACCAATGGGGATTTTCCACGTGTAAAATCATCATTGGCTAGAGGAAACACGTGTCGGCTCATCGTCGAGACAGATGTCATCCACTCACTGGACAGAATGCGCCTATCATACGTCGACACGTGGCATGACCCAACAAGTTTAAATGGGCCGGCCCAACTAAAGGCCCACAAGATTTTGCGGACCATAATGGGCTGGCCCAGCTAAAGGCCCATGAGATTTTGTGGACCATAATGGGCTGGCCCAGCTAAAGGCCCACAAGATTTCGAGGGCCATAATGGGCCGACCCAGGTACAGGCCCATAAGATTTTTGTGTGCCATAATAGGCCGGCCCAGGTAAAGGCCCACAAAATTCTTCCGGATCATAATGGGCCGGCCCAGCTAAAGGCCCACGAGATTTTGCCGACATTAATGGGACGGCCCAGCTGTAGGCCCACAAGATTTTGAGGACCCTAGTAGGCCGGCCCGTTAACTGGTTGCCATGTTTTGGGCGAAATGCCGGCCCATATTTGATACGGTCTATTAATGGCCTTCCATGCTCCGGGCCTAATAGTGGCCCATATGAGATCCGGCCCGTTAAAAGCCTACCACGTTTTGGGCCAAATTACGGCCTAGATCAGGTCCGACCCTTTAAGAGGTTTTGGGCCTAATTATGGCCCATATCAGATTTGGCCCGTCAACTGGACACTATGCTTTTGGGGCCCACTTGCTAAAGGCCCACTTAGTAATTCGACCTGATATTAGTTTTGGCCTGTTAAGGGCCCATTTAACATTTCAGCCCTATATTAATTTCAGCCTGTTAAAAGCCTGTCATATAGTTGGGCCTAACTACGGCCCGCTTTGCATCCGGCCTGCTCGCAGCCGATATTTGATTGGGCCAAACAAGGACCGAGACAATTTTTCGGCCTGTTAAAAGCCCGTGATTTGATTCGCACAATCATGGGCCGGGGTTCATTTCGGGCTGCTGCCGGCCCGTGAGTTGATGGGCACGTTTCAGGCCCAACCTACATCGTGATTGCACGACGACCCGATTATGTACCGTAATTTTACAGTTTGGCCGGTTTACTGCGAAGACAGGATATATATACAGTAAAATAAATGCAGCATCGTGAATAAGAAAAAACCTATACTATACAATAAAGAAATTACGGCATATTACATCCACTGGGCATCAAAGTTCGCCACTATGATAATAAAGCACAAGCAGACATCAGATTACATACACTGGGCATCAAAGATCGCCACCAGTGCAAATAAACACGCCGACAAAATAATATACAAAACCGACAGCAATTCAATAGAGTTCAAGAAAGGTTAGCCCTGCTGGGGAGCTGCAGCGCAAGCAGCTGAGCAAGATGATGAGACTGCGCTTGTTCAACACTTATATCTTCCTCACTCTGAAAGATAAACAAGCAGACCTATGACATGTTTTGCACATAAAAGTATCAGTGCTGACAATTCATCACATTTCTTACTGACGAATAAAGTGACACAGTTTAAATTTGCATTAACACAATATGGTATTGTTCAGGTCAAGACATGGTAGGAGATGACATTGTGAAGGAGTTGGCAGCTTCATGACACCACTGGATTATAGATCAAGAACTCATAAGTATCAATGGTTAGTGTGCTGTCAATTTATACCATTTCAAATTGGCAAATAAAGAGACGGTTTAAATAATAGTAGAATGATATGACATTTTTCATAGTTAGGACATTGCAGAATATGACATTGTGCTGTAGTGGGTAGGTTCACCACACCACTGGATTACAGATGAAGAACAGAAGCATACATGCAGTGCAAAAGAAGATCACTTGCTCTGTATAGTTTAATTCACATGGTATGAAGAAGGAACTTGGTTGTACAACTGAAAACTTAAATTGAGAAAGGACGAACTTTTATTTATGAACTACATATAATAAACTTTAAACAAGCAATTTGATGCAAACACCAAAAATAAACAGCTGTTGCAGTCATGCCTAACCAAATATATACAACAAAGTTTGAAGGCTTGAGATGGACAAACTTACATTATTGGTGAAGACAGGCTCTATAAAGGCCTTGTCCATGCTGATGGGGGGGGGGCAATTCAAGAAGTTTACCATAGAATCTTCTTCAAAAGCATTGCCTTTATTCTACATTTTGTTAAGAGTAAATATAGATGTGATAATATACGAAAAAATGGAGAATATTTAAGATAAGATGAAGAGTGATGCTACATAACCAAGTAGCTATAAATGTAAGTGCAGCGATACATGCAAAAGGTACAGCCAAGAGCAATGCACATCTAAACTTCTTCAGTACCAACCTTATGGTAAGAGTAAATATAGATCTGATGTGTAGAAAATGGAGGGAAAAGGAAAATAAGCTGCAGAGTGATGGTACATGAACAACTACCTATCATTATAAGTACACTGATAAATTAAGGACAGCATGTACTTACAAGAACAATGCAGAGCTAAAAAAACATTGGCATTGGATATATTCTACACTAATGTAACCATTCATACAGATCAGATAATTTGGAGTGAACAATTGATAAGCAAGCTATCATGCATACTGCTGTCACATAATGAACCAGGTATGTATGCAAGTACAGTGATACAGGACAACAGGTACTAACAAGAGCAAACCAGCGGGCAGCATATTTGAGATATCCTGTCGTTCTTGTCAAACCGGAATTCTTCTTCGAGCAGATTTCCTGCAAAAAAGATCCGTAAGGCACATGCAGAAAAGTAGAAGTTCAAATTGTCATGTGATTTCGTAGACAGTACCTCATCTTGGGAACAAGACCAGTGCATAACAAGGCTTTTCCATTCAATGTATTCTAAATTTAGCACAGGAGACTTCACCAGGAATTCATTTATAGACTTGCCATCAAAGTGTGATTTCCTCAGGTAACACCGATACTGCTGCAATGCTTCCTTGAAAAGCACAAGCAAGCTTTGCTCATCATGACTATCCAGATTGACCCTCGCCTAGTTACAGCAATGTAATGTAAATCATTGATGTGTTCAATCAGCAGAAAACAGGAAAATAATAGCCGTGAGTAATAGCACTTACATGTAAGTTGGACAGGAAGATGTGAAAATGGTGTTTGTCTCCACAATAATCTTCCCATGATGGGAATATATGCATGTAGTCCCTAACAATATTGAAAGCATTGTCTTTTAAACTAGGAATGAATGGAATGGGGTTCCAATCTGCAGGAATTGGCCATCTCTGCAGTTGGGATAGGTCTTCGGCCGGTGGACTTGCTGTACTTTTTGCTAGAGTGGGATTTTTCTGTGGTACAACTGGTGCTATGGCAAATGAAATCGGTATACCTTTTGCTGGAGTGCAGGTCCTATGTGGTGGGGCTAGTAGTGTGGCCAGTGAAGTATGGGTACAGTCTGCTAGAGTCGGTCCTATGTTTTGTGTCACTGGTTGTACAGCCAATATAAGTGGGGTGCTGTCTGATTTCTCCGGCACCACCACGTTTTCAAGGACTTTGCTGGTGCTCCTTCAGGTTCGGCAATCACCCTCTTCATTTTTGATGTCTGATGCACAAGAACAACATTTGAGTGGAAAAACATGGTATGATGACAGATGGAATATGTATTGATAATGGATGGGCATGGCATCTCGACATATATGATGAGTAAACTAAGCAGATGGCGGTGCAACAAAGTAGAAGAAATGCAAGACAACATATGCAAGATACCCACAATCAATAAAACATTGCCAAATTAGAACAGGCACCTTGATGGGTGAACAGGACGGGCCATATGCCTTTGACTCCTCGAGGTTAGAATAGTCACTAGGATCATATTCTGAACAAGAATCAACAGGTGGGGAGCGTATGAGTTTCATTGCATCCAGAATGGCACTCAATGCCTTGGTGCCAATTTTGTAAGTCATTGCAGTGTTTAGCTTCAAGAGTGGACCGCTGCTAGTGAGACACAAAGCAGCTACACAGATCATAGTGTAGATATAACAGAAAAACCTTAAGCATCAGAGTAAAATCAGCAAAGTGGAACTTGCTGGAATATATGTGCTAGTATTGCCGGTACGGCTACCAATGCTTCGGATACTAGCTCTCTTCAAATGAAGGTGCGGTACTGTTAATATCAATGTAACTCTCAAAGGCGACACAGCTCCCCGCATTTCCTTGCTATTCTTATAGGATTCAAGTGGGCAGGCCACTACAAATCCTATTCCTATGTTTACAAGATCCTACGAATCAAAGAGGCTCAAAGTGTCCATCACAACCGACCGTATAGACCTCTACACTGCAAATGTCCCTGCTCATCTTCAGTACAAGGAACATACTGTACTACTATCATACTCCCTCCGTTCCAAAATATAAGTCTTGGTAGAGATTTCCACTATGGATCACATACAGATGTATCCAGGTACATTTTAGAGTGTAGATTCACTCATTTTGCTCTATATGTAGTCCATGGTGGAATCTATACAAAGACTTCTATTTACGAACGGAGAGAGTACATATTAAAGAAGAACGGAAGAGGAACATGGTAAAGAAGAGCAAGCAGATTTTGGATAATAAAATGTTGGTTGCGCAGTGCCCACACATGATGAACCAGAGTGCATTAAGAATGCAACTCCTAGCTGTCTCTCGACCATTTCGGGCGGTTGGATGAAGATCCTACGTCTCCTAACCCTTCTTCTTCCTCGTCTCTGATTCTTCCCATACAGAACACCGCACGGGCCGCCAGCCGGACCACCGCCCCCACCGCCTGTGTTCCTCCGCCACCCCCAGCCCCACCCCCGCCCCAACCCCCACCCGTGTCGAGTTTACTTCGTTCGGTGAGGCCCCACAACCACCTGAGCTCCTTCGATCGCACCGGTGAACTCCGGCGAGCTCTGAAAAATCGACTGACCCAATTTTGAAATTTAGTCTACTGTGATTTATCTAGTGTGGAATATAAAAGGGGAAAACCATAAGCATTGCGAGTATGGTGTTGAGCATGCCATGGCGGATTTGAAGGTGCAAACCGGACAAAGGCAACTTCGCAACCAAGACAAGAAATCAGAGTAAAGCAGTGGCGATCTATTTTCTTGCTGCGATAAATAAGTTGAGCAGATACGAAAGAGTACCGCCTCTGGTGCAGCGCCGTGTACGCATCTGCTTTGAATTTGACGGTGTTGCGGTAGCGATGGCTGTGGGCGGCGTGGAAGCAGATCTAGGAGGGTAGACGGTGGCGGCGGGGCGCGGTGGACGAGACGGTCGTAGGAGCAGCACCGGCAAGGTGGACGACGGCGAGGATGAAGCGAGAGGACGGGATGCAAGGATCCCGGTCCGAAGCCGTGGATGAGAGAGGTCGATCTCTTGTAATGGATGGCGGCGTCGGGGTATCAGCTCCGGCATGGTGGAGGAGGACGGCGGTGGATGGGGTGGCGGACGGCGGCGGACGGAGGAGGGTGGGGTGGAGAGGGTGTTTTGGCGCCCGCGGAGTACGAATGGGGAAAAGGGAGGTAGAGCGGAAGGGGGGAACCATGTATTCAGGGCGCGCTTGTCTCAAATGTGAGGAAATTTACAAACTTAGCCCCCATTTCAAATTTCTACTACATCACAGCAACACTAGTCGGTTGGGGATAGGACGATAATCTCGCATACACCGAATATTTGCCGACCAGAGTTTGTTTTTGGCGCCCACCGTGTATGAATATGAATCGGGGAGGGAGTCGATTTCGGCCGAGGACACACTGTGTTTTGGCGCCCACCGTGTATGAATCCAGGTGAGAGGCGGTTACGTCACGTTTGGGTGAAATTACAAGCCGACCCCTATCGAAACCTATAGAAATCCAGTAGATAGGCTTTGTGTGGTAGGGATAGGTAGTAGTGATTTCCATCTCACAGATTTTGGTTTCGGGCGGTTACTGCGACTTTCCCCGCTTCGTTCAAAATGTGCAGAGTGCACGTTTACCGTGCCAACTCAATTCGAATCCCGTTTGTATTCTATTTTTTTCGGGCGGGATCCATTTTCAATTGGAATTACATTCTATATACATCATTTTTTATATATACTTTCAAAAGCACAACACCATTTATACATAAATATGGTTTACAAATGGCATGATCTCAGATTCATAAGGTTGTATCCATCAATTTGGATTTTCAAATATTTGAAACCACTTTATGTTGAAATCCAATGTATGCATTCCTCGCTAACTGTCTCCAATTAATGTGTGTTTCATGCAGGGTTTTTTACTTCTCAAACATGTATAATGTGTTTCACACACGCAACATATAGTGTAATCCTGTTTAGACATTAATTGCATATAAACCATGCATTGTTTGTAATTGAAGAATCTATGGATCACCAATATTGATAAACTATATAACATTACACGTGTGCCCAAATTCAAAAGAATATGCATGTTTGATACACCAATTTGCGTTATGATATTATCGATGTCGTGATCTTCAGTTTAAATATTTGAATCCCCTTTAATCCAGATATTCATCTTATATAGCTATCACACTCATGCTTATATAGGATGATCTCTCTGGACGTATACGCGTTCATCGTCTCTCAGGTATCTGTCATGCTACCTGTATGTCGACAATGATCTTTTATCTTCGTAACACACTGATGGCACTCTCTCCCTCGACCTTCATCACTCTATCTCTCTCTAAGTATATCTCGCTCCCTGCTATGTGTCTCTAACTATGGTTCTCCATGTGGAATCTCTTTATCTCACACAAACACAAAACTTTGTCTCCCGGGGTCTCATTTCTCTCTACTATTCCCATGTGTGCCACTCGCACACCCCTCATACAGAGATGTCTTTCGCTCCTTAGATATGAGAACGTACGACTCTTCCTCATCAATATCTCTTTCTCACACACAAACACAAACTCTATCTCCCAGGGTCTCATATTTCTCCATTGTTCTCTTGTATGTCGCTCACACACACCCTCTCTCCCTAGAGATATCTTGCGTTCCCTCGTATGTCTCTCTATCTATCACTCTCGTTGTGAAATATCTTTCTATCTTGCAGACACAAAACTCTGTCTCTCTGCATCTCATTTCTCTCTGATACCTGTTTGTATGTGACTAACACGCACCCTCTCTCTATCTCTCTCACACCCACACACATAACCCAGCCTTCTGATCCACTCGACTCCTATCTCTAACGCACACTAGCTAGCATCTTTATCTTTCTATTTATCTGTTTCTTCATCAACCTTCTTTCTCGCCCTCACTCTTGATTCCTATCACGCACACTACATATGTTTCTCTCTACATGCAATCAAGTGCCCTCTCACACACATATATAACTTCACCCTTTGAACCACCCGACGGTCATCTCCAACATCCAAACTAGCGGATGTCCCTCTAGCTAGCATCCCAATCTCTGTATCTATCGGTAGTTTCTCCGTCAACATTTCTTTCTCGCATGGAGTCTTGCTTCCTATCACCCACACTATATATGTCTCTCCATACATATGCATTTATAGGTTGGTCTCTTTTGCACAATCATTGCGCCTCACTCCCTCTGCTCGCCATAGATGCATGCTCCAGCCCACGCCACTATCTCTTAAAGACAAAAACACATGCTCAATTGTCGGGACTTCTTCCATGCATTCTCACATGCATGCATATTGTCATACCGATCCATCTCTCCCATGTCGTTGATCTTATGACTTATGTCTTCTTTCTTTTATCTCGATCATGCGCGTGCGCACACACACACATCCCACGTATACATGTATACCTCTCACACATGCATGTTCAAGGTCTCTATGTCTCCATACGTAGTTAATTACCCTCAATCCTAACGCCAGATCGAATCTTTCTCCTCTTTTGTGCACATAACTTCCGCTTGGATGGGTAAAACACACACTCACACTTAACAATCTCCTTCTAGCTACCCCCGCCTCTCACTCTTCCCCTATATCCCTGAAACCAATAAGACCATCCCTTAGTTTAATTCCCGCCTACATGCACCATCGACATATAGTAGTCTTCCTCGCTGTCTCTCGAACAAACACGTTCTCTTGAAGTCGACTCCTCTCACGCGCACACACCTTCTCTTCCCTCTCTACGGGCATGTTCTCTCTCTCGCACCCCATCGTTGGTGGCCTCTGCCATACACATCACCTCTCTATGATGAAAGCCATGCACACTTAAATTACATCCACCACAGAGGACCCCGCGACACACACACACACACACCCCCCAACACACACACACTAAGACTCCATCTCTCTCTCTCTCTCTCACAAACACACACACACGCAAGCACGCACGCTCGCCCCACACACACACACACACACTAAGACTCCATCTCTCTCTCTCTCTCACTCACACACAAACTAAGACTCCATCTCTCTCTATCCTCTCTCTCTCTCTCTCACACACACACTAAGACTCCATCTCACACACACATGCTCTAGGCGGAGCATTTGTTCCTACCACCCTTCATCCAACCTTACCCGTATGATAAACAATCACCTTTATTTACTTGCATAACATGGACAAATTCCACTTTACTTTAGTAGTCAACAAACTTATTATCCGTACCCTTATAAAAAAACGAGTTGGTGGTGATGGTGTGCTTGCCATCTTGTAATACAGACCGTATGATCTATATCTGAGGATAGAAAGGAAACTATGATAATTTTACAAAACATACCGGCACGTCTCTCCACATCATTATCGCTCGCAACCTCATTGCTCAACAATTAAAAAAGGAATAAGTCTCTGGAGCAATCTAGCATGCATGGTGGCCGCTGCCGCCTGCCGGCGCCGTCCATCCCCATGCCTCCGCCCATTCCGACCACCAGTCACCACCACGCTCCACTCCTCCTCGCCTTATCTCTCATCTTTCATTTTTTCGATGACATTCTCGAGATACCAGTTTTCCGATAAAATTCTTGAGATATCACTAGTTTTTACACATGGGATTACTCCTGCATGGGTCAATCACAATAGGTGTTCTGTAAAAAAATGCATATTGATGTTCCATGCAATGCATGAGAATCTTGCTTATAATTATATAACACAAATCACGAGCAGGAAGTGACATTTTTTGACACAACCACATTAACATGGCCACGTAAATCACTAGCTAAAGTAAATACCATTATACTTGTATCCCGATGCAAAAGGTTGAGTACATGTCCGAAGAGTAGAGTCGCACACACGCACTCTGTCTCTCAGAATCTCTCTCACACACACACCAGTTACGTGACGCCCACTTAAGCAGACACGTATGTTACAATTTGTGCACCCGCGGGTACACGTGATGCTGCACATTTATTTAAGCCAGAAGGCGATCCCAAACAGTAGCTGCATTCATTCCCCTCCCGCTGCCTCTTCTCTGGTCGCTGTCGCCTGGTAGTCATGGGTCGGCCGAAGGTAACAACATACGCCATACTCCCGCCGGAGCGGCGCTTTAATATGGAAATTTTAGTGGTCATGCATCCATCTTTTTGTGCTAGCACTCCTATATAAGGGTTGACCGGTCGCTTCCCGCGGACATGCGCGGGCGGTGGAAGAGGAAGGAGAAGGGAAGCAGGTTGTGGAGTAACGTTTTTTTACCACAATTTCTTAGGAAACTGAGTGCAATAATTGAGTAGTTTTGCAAACTACCAGTACTACACCTGAAACGGTTCAAAACCTATACTCCCTTGCCAGCGCGCGCTTCCCGCGTGAAACGGTCAGTGTCCCCCTGGAGCGTCAGTGCCGCATTAATGTCCGGCCAGAGCGGAGGCGACCTCTCACTGGCGCCGGCTTTGAAGTGGCGCGATGGCCGAGAGAGAGACGCTTTTCGGTGCACGCGACTGCTCCGCGTTGAGACTAGCCATAGGCCCTGTTTGGATCCATGGGTTAGAGTTAGTTTGAGCTAGTTGGGGCTGAAATAGCCCTAAACTATCCAAGCATGGGGGTTTAAATTGGAGCAAGTTGCATCGAACCCACCAAAAAAAACTATCCCACCCAAGAGGTGCTAACTTGAGATAGTTCTCATTGGGACCACTAAAAAATCACTTTTCTCTCTCCATGAAGTGCATTTATTGTCAATCTAACCCTGTCACCCAAACACCTCTTTGGCTACAGTTTGTTCAGGGTTAGTCATGAGTTAGTCTAACCTCTAGCTAAGTTAGAGTATTAAACAGGAGCAGTATAGGACATGCAATTTGCTCAAAGCATACAGGCAAATTCGTACGTGAAAGGATTTTTTTATTTTTGAAAATGGAACGTGAAAGGAATTTTTTTAGAATGCTCTTGGCATGTCGCTAACATGTGATAGTTAACCGACCTCAATAGACGGCAGAAACGCCAGCCCGCCGCACTTTGACAGAGATAAGGAGGGAGAAGCGATACAGGCTGCTGGATTACTAGAGATAGGTGTCGCACGGAAGCCAAGAAATATGGTGATAGCGTGGGTTAGCCATGTACTAGTATGATACTACTACATTGGGCTGCCGTGTTTCGTACTCTTCCAGTCCGCTGTGGAGATGATTGGTTAATTTTATATCGCTGAATAATATTAAATATTATGAGTGCAGACGCTCCACCACGAGGTTCCTTGCTCCTTCTCGGTCGTCCGGAATCTATGTTCTTCCACTCTATTTTTTTACGTGAGCTTTGTTCATCCTTTTGCCAACACGCGAGACATCTAGCATCAAGGTGCACGTGTTATGCAAGGATCGTTCCATCTATATGAAGAACACGTGGGACTGGAACTACGAGACGAACATGTACCCAGGAGTGGACGTACGAACTTGAGTAATGTAGCGCAGTAAGTGAAGTAGAAAGGCACAAATGGTATGAACATGCGTGTCATATAGGGTGTGTTTGGTTGCGTTCTCGTCTCAGCATAGTTGTTCCCTCTTCATGCATGCTCAACTCAACACCCCTCTTCATGCATGCTCTCTTCATGCATGCTTCTAGTGTATTTGTGCTAAACTAGTGTGGACTCATGCACCCTCCATACACTCTACCAAACACCCAAAAGTAGGTCGAGAAGGGAACTCTTGGGCGGCATTTGTCTCTTACTACGTCCTACCACTAAATGTTGTACGTGCAATGCACGGTGATGTTATGGAGTACGTGCCTAAGTACTCTACTACTACTATATTAGTTGGAGGCACATATTAACTTTTATATTTGTTTTCGTGTATGCCCCGAGACCTTCCAACTAGACGTGTCTTTGTCTCCAGGTCGCACTTTGTATCGTTCATACCACTAAGTACTACTACGTGTGGTCTCCGACCCAGAAGTTGAAGAAGTGGAGACGCTCTACCATGCTATTTTTTTACGATGGGCTCTACCACGTTGTTCATGTCCCACTCCTTCCGCTGACGTGTGGGACATCTAGCACGTGCCGTGTTTGGCACCCTTCGCCGTAAGAGTTGAAACGCTAGCATTCATCAGAAATAAAAAAATAATTATAAGTCGGCAGTGATACTATTTTTTTGCGAACCAATCAGCAGTGATACTATACCACGTGGTTTCCTTGCTCCTCGATATCGGAAAGAATACTTCCGTTCGCCAACATGTGGGACGTCGACCATCCTGGTCCACTTGCCATGCACGCAGAACTCCAAGGGAGTCACCTACGTCGTCGCGCGCAGTAACAATGACTAATGAGCCGTCAAATCACAGCCCCACTTCCCACTTTGAAGTTGCTTGGACGAAGGAACCATCATGACTTTGTTGAATTCCGCTTCTTGAAGAAAACTACTGTACCAGCAGTACTACTAGCTACAGTAGTTACTCCAACAAAGGCCTCCTTTCGTTCATAGGATAGGAATATGAAAATCATAGGAAGTGAGATGACATGCATCTCAATTTCTATAGAGAAAGAGATGCCATTTGATGCTTAGGATAGGAATTTTTTCATTTAGTCTAGGCTAATGTACTGGTAATTTGCTCTAAAAACTACAGTAGTAACTAGTAGTACTGGTACATGCTCGTACTCAGACACACACACACACACACTAACTACTAGTACTACTACTTCTCACATGATGGCCAGACGCCGTCGTTCTCCTTCCCGGCTTTGTCGGCGACACCCCACCGTGCTTGGATCTCCGCCGACCTCTCCGCAGCAGCGCGTGCGTCCTTTTCTTTCTTGCGGTGGCGGGCCTCTCTTTTCTTGAGTGCTTTCTGACTTTTCCGCTCCCTCTGTGCGGCTTTGGCCACCTCTTGCTCTACCGCCCATTCGGCCTTGGCATCTTCAAATTCCTCCCACATAGTTGTGAGGTCGCGAGCGGCGATGAACTCGGCACGGCGGGATGCCAACGCTTCCCTACCATTTTGTGTGCGGTCGTGGGTGGCGAGGAACTTGGCACGGCGGGATGCCATCGCTACCTTACCGGTTAGTGTGCGGCGCGGTGGCATGAACGACGCTTGGTGAGAGCTCTGGGGTGGAGTGGCCGGACAACCGTATAGTGCATTGGTTTGTCAAGAGCTCAAGGACAGAAGACGAAGGAAATTTGGATTCCCCTTCAATCATGGTCATTTATTACCGAGTAAAATGCATTGGCGGTCATCGAACTTGTCTTGATAGCTCACTTTGATCATTGTATACGAGATATGGTGATTATACGGTCACTGGCTCAGCGTATAGCTCCGTATTTGTCTGGTTGACCAGTCAAACAGTCTGCATGCGCCTCATCAGCTCGTGTTCTTTATCTATCTACGCGGGCCTACCTGTCAATGGAGAAAGAAATACTGTAAAAACCAAAATTATGCTAGAGTCCGGACCGCTACCGGAGCCCGCTCTCACCGCCCTGGCCCCTCAAGACGCCAGCTGCCCGCTGCATGCATGCATAGCAAGTAGTACTCCTTATGTGGAGGAGAGAGAGGCATTGACAAAGTCAAGGAGTGGGCTCTGCAAGAGCCCGTCTCTACACATGCTCCTAGGTATAAAAAAATAATTCTAAAAAAGGCATAAAAACAATTGTGTCTTAGAAAAAGAAAGGTAAAAACATTTGAGAGGAAATAGATAGAGAGAAAGTGAGAAAAAGCTGTAAACTGGGCATTACATGAGGAAGGAGGGAGTGGTGCACATGCCAAGTTCACTGGGCTGCCGTGTTTCACACTCCTCCGTCGTAACAGTGGAGACAATAGCTTTCATCAAAAATAAACAATGAATACTCGTTGCTCGTCCTCTATATCGGAAAGAATACTTTCATTCGCCGACATGTGGGACGTCGACCATCCTAGTCCACCTGCCATGCACAAAATTATCTTGGTATACCCCGGTCGTATCGCAGGCCCAACCTTTCCCACTGTAAGTTGTTCAGACGAAGGAACCATCATGACTTCGTTGAATTCTGCTTCTTCAAGAAAACTTAATGTGCCCGCAATACTGCTACCACACGCGAAGACTGGACGGCACTGTACCACGTCATATCACTAAAACCCACTAGGGCAAACTAGCCCGCCTAGGTCATCTATTTTGTAATGGAGGGAGTACATCTCTACACTGCTATGATTTTGTGTTGCATGTCATATCATTGAAACCCACTAGGCCAAACTAGCCCGCCTAGGTCATCGATCGCTAAGCCTACAATTTTAGGAGCTAGGGCTATTGGTCGATCGACGAGGGATAAGTATAAGCCTACCACGAGCTCATCAGCCCCAACGATTCTCTTTGGTGAGTGTTTTGCAAGTACTATAGCTCGCACAGTAGCTAGCCTACTAACACCAAGGATCATCAAACAAGCCCTGCTGATATGATAAACAGTTCAAACTTACATCTAATCATGCCATATATTACATCAAAAGCTGGTGAGGATACATCTGTTTCCATAACTCGGAGAGGGTTCACATGATTCATCGCATGATTCACTATTAAACAAAAGTAGCAAGATCCGCCCACACAAGACAATGCACTAGCCCTAAGATGGTTTGATAACATGCATCGTTCTGGTAATTAAAAACAGGGCAATGCAAACTACCCTGAAGGATTAGCCCGACCAACTATTTCTTGTCATCGATCTCTCGGGAAATGACCACAGCACGGACAGCGGCATGGGAATCGATTTCTGGGGTGATGTCCGCAGGACTGACCGCAACATCGGAATCAATCTCTGGGGCGATGTCCACAGGATGGACAGCGGCATCGGAATCGATCTCCGGGGCGATGCCAACAGGACGGGCCACGACATCAGAATCATCAAGGACGTCCATCGGCACCTGCACAACCCTAACATATTAGCAAGCACATTGCAAATAATCAAAAACCACAACTATGGTAATAAGCCATTATTTTTTACCTTGCACAGCTCACTGGAGGATCTCATCCCTCCGGGGGCCATCTCCTCGTCCTCGATGGGGGCCATCACCTTGCTAGGGGAATACTGCTTCTCAACGGCGACTATCTCCTCAAACTCGGTCTTGAGCCTCACATAGGTGGCAATCAGAGTTCCCGGGGTAGGCACAGTGGGGCCCTTGCCATTATTCCAACTTCCTTTGAGGAGTTCGTCCACCAACGTCCTCAACTCTTTGGCCAATGCTTCTTTCTTGGAGTTCTTTGTCTCCATGGGTTGGCCCGCCCACATGGTCAACTCGTTGGTTGGTGCTCGCTTCCTAGAGATCGCTGTCTCCAGTGGGTTGTCCGCCGGCAACTCTTTGCCTAGTGCTCCAGGATCCATCAATGAACTGAAACAAAAAGCAATCGAAAGGAAACCACAATCGCAATGAAAATGGGAAAAGAATAGGATGTGAGAATCGGTCGGTGCTTCGCAAAAAGAAGATTCTTGGAATGAAAATATAGCAACATAACTGATTCGCCCACCTTTCCTTCATCGATATAGAAGAAAAATGGTAGAAGTGAGTAGCCTGGAGTGAGGTTTTCTTCAAGAAAGGGAAGAAAGGGCTTGAACGAGCGTTCCAGTGAAATGATGGTTGCTTCGTTCAATCCAACTTGGAGGCCACCATACCACTACTGGTAAAGGTGTGAGTTTTTTGATATGACGGGTCATGACGGCCACACCGGGGTTACAGGTGCGTCTCGACTGTAGCACCTCGCTGTGATTTGGTGGATGGCACGCGGGCCCGGATGCTTTGAAATGTCCTGCATGTAGATAGAGCGGCTAGTCATATAGGAGTGCTCAATATTGTGCACCGCGACCAAGGCGGAGAGGAAAAAGAGAGAACTATGTAATTAATGCATGAGTTTAATTAGGGCAGTTTTTTAAAGTACGAGATACATTCCTCCAATCGCAAAATGCCTTGGTTCATGAGATTTGAGATTTGAGCCCTATAAACCGGAAGGGAGGGAGTACTGCACACGGTGTAGTCTAGTCACTTGTTGAAATATCTAGAAAGGCAAATAATCCTTTCCGGTTTACAGGGCTATACTACTCCCTCCGTCTAGGTGTGTAAGTCATCTTAGGCTAGCCATAGTGGGAGTAACTTAGCTAGTAACATAGCGCACTCCAAGAATTTTTTGCTTATGTGGCAAGTAATTAATGAGAGGTGGTAACATAATATGTTACTGTAACATAGCACTTTTCAAGATAAGATGAGTCTACAAGCTAATAAATGAAGCCATCTAAAATACTACTATTACTTTACTTTGCATTATGAAGGTAGTAATTTAGGCTAGTGTCATATGCATGACACTAGTCTAAGTTACTCCCCACTATGACCAGCCTTACGAAAACCAAATAGTCCCAAAACACTTAGGCGCGGTGCATTAACTTCTACCTTGTTTCTTGTTTCTTGACATATCAACCAATAAGAGATGAGAGGTGTGCATGCTTTTAATGACTTGCAATGGCTATTTCATTGCATGCAATGCTATTAATTAGCAAATAAACATTGGTGACCCTAGGAGGAAACGGTGCTAAGCGCATGGACCTATGCAGAATGAGTATCAACCAATGGATAATGGAGTTTAATTGTTAAACAATAGCAATTTTGTCTCATGCAAGAGCCTGGCTAGTACTCCAAGGAACCGCACCACGCGAGCGTTCGCAACTGCCATGTTCGGGTTGCGCTTGGCTCTTCGCCTCCTCGAGAAGACGAACAATAATGATTACTCCTACTTCTACAATATCGAATCCACTGCTGCATGTCCGTCCACCTCGTGCGGGAGGGATAGCGAAAGCTTCAACTTGCTGCTCCTGCGTTTGCGTCCATGACAGGTGGGCCCAACAGGTGGTTGGCCCTCCTATCATGCAGCCAAAGGCAGGTGTAGTTAAGGCACCGGAGCTCAGTCCGCGAGGGAGAGGGCGTTGTAGTAATGAAATTTCTCGGTCTTGTATGAGTTGACGAAGATAGGAGTTGCTTGCTTGCTAGGGTTGCTCACTATGTATATATAGGCCGGAGCCTCCGCGCTTGCTTGCTAGGGTTGCTCTATTCACACACTCTCATACTCTCCAGATTTAAATAAGATAGGGGTAGTAACACTGTCTTTCTCCCTTAAAAAAACACTGGCTTTCTATCCTCACCGTTGGTTACAGATCCAGACGTATCCCCCTCCACCGGTGAAGGGGAGGAGGGGCAGCGTTTAGGCCATCATCGACAGCGAGGGAGGAGACCCACTGCCGGCCGCACCGTTATCTCTGGCCGAGCGCCAGCACGGGAGGACCTCCGATCCCTTCGTCGTTGCCTGTGGGCGGATCCAGCCTCCCGCCGCCCACCTATCCACATCCCGACGACCTTTAGGTATATCTTCGTTCGAAACCGCCTTAGCTCTACTTCCCCAGCTCGCTACATCGCTGCATGTGCATCATTTTCTACCTCCCAGCCCCTCTTGATCGGATGGTCCAACGTCACATTTTTTTCTTCTATTGTTAGAGGTAAAGCTACTTCATGGAGTCGAATCTTGTACTCCCTCCGTCCAAAAATACTTTTCATTGAAATGGATGTATCTAGATGTATTTTAGTTCTAGACACATCCATTTTGATGACAAGTAATTCCGAACGGACGGAGTACTTGGTTCAAACAAGAAATAAAGTGGGGGTGGGGGAATTTAGTATGTACATCGGACTTGGTACAAACAGGAAGGAAAGGGGGTGAAAGTAGTACAGACTGGTCATCCAACCGGTCTCTTGGTCGAAAAGGGAAATATAGGGGTAACGCTGTACACAGTGGTATGACCAGGACTAGATTTGCTATCCACACATAGGAGTAGGTGGCTAGAGTGAACAAAAATGGGACCAACCCAGATATGTTTCTTGGATGTTTGTTTCTTGGGGCAACAAACTATGAATCACCACTTTATGCCCCTGTTTACGTACATGGTGCTGGGCTGCTGGTGCACCCACTGTTATAAGCCATGACAAGTTTAGCCAAATGTTTTTGCCTGTAATTGTTTGAGACTCTGACTGTTTCCTCTGTGCCTTTTTGTGCAAATAGGGATATCCAATTCACCTGGTTGCTGTTGTGACCTTTTGGTGCACTACACAAAACTCTTCTTAAAAAAGTGACTTTTGTGCTGTTTAACTAGAATGTCAGAATGGAACAGTTGGTTCATTTTGGTGGAACTGCACAAAGGGAGATCTACGTTCCAATCCTCATCATCCATATTGGCGCCATAACCTTCCTTTAGGTAAGAATGATATTTAATGCATGTGTTCATCTCTATTTTCCGACTGCCATGAGAAAATAATGCTATTTTTTACTAGTACACTTGTACTCCCTCACTGACAAAACCAATTCTGAATTAGAAGGCCAATCATATACTTGGTTTCACCAACTGGGAGGAGAAAGAGAAACATAGCATGAAGAGGAAGAAGAAGAAGAATAAACAGTGCCAAGGCGATCTTGCTGAAGCCAGAGGCCTCAGTCGAGGCCATTCAAGGGCTCCGGCAACGACTACCTTACATGTGAGACGATCCTCCAGGGAGCCCTTCCACTTCTACTGTCTCACTTAATTAATTAGGAGTACTTAAGTACCACTAATTTATTACTGCCTAATTTTCCTGTTGGAGTTAAACAAATCTTTAGTAGGACCCTATGCTGAATCATGTACGTGTGTATGTTTGTCTATGGAGGTGAATCATGTGGTGGAGCAGGGAGGGAATATTATTAGTGTCATGACATAATACTGATATTGTTTTGCATGTCAATTTATTGCCATTGGTTCAATGAGGCAATGTTTTGCGTATTGTCCATCATGAATTTGATGCTACTGGTTGAGTAATATGCTAATGTCTTCCTATCCTTTCTCACTAAGCTAATGAAGGTTTCACCTTGTTCCTACTTGTGCAAACAGGGATCATGTTGTGCCAATCATACATTAAATGGAACTACACAAGACAATAGAATGAACTGTATCCCAGCCAGTGCTTTAACTTTGCTGGAAGTTCTTGATAATCTTTCGATATAGTCTCAGCACTGGTAAACAAGAGTGATTTCAACCATACATTTGAACTGCACAAAAATATATACTATTGTGTGATTCCAGTGAGTGCTTTATCATCTCTTATGGGACTACATGAATAAGCTTTTTTTCTCAGGTTGGTACGGGCCTAAGGCCTTCATCCATATTAGTTTGTTGTCATCTCTATTTGTATTGTGCTACTGTCATGAGAAACTCCTTTATCTTTGCATGTTAAAGTTTTGCAACCTATGATAAATGGCAATGCTTTGAGTGTTGAGTTGAGCTAATTGGCACTGATTAAATAAACTAATACCTCTCTTTAAGCAAGACTACTATGTTGCTAACTTTACCCATTAAGATAATGAGGGTGCTTCTATTTGTTAGTGTATGTTTCATAAACTAGTCCCACTATTACAGTAATATCACTCTCTCAACATATGTGCCAATAGGGATGCTCGATTTTGGTGGAACTGCACAAAAACTTTGGGTGCTTCATTGCCTCGACAGCTTCCGTCCTTTCTTGTCAGTTGCTAAACTCCGCATGCTTTCTTCCTTTGCTGTCAGTTGCTTGGCTTATCTCGGCTTCCAGTCAAAGGAAATAGTAATTGATATGCTACCTCACACAGGTTGGTACTGGTCTTTATCCTGATTATTATGCCTGTCATATGTATTGGTAATTTGGTATTGTGCTACTGTTTGCCGATTTCATAAAGGAGTAATTTGGAGCCTGAACTCACAGGCAAATCATTACATCGGGTGATTTCAGTAGAACTGCACAAAATGATCAGATAGACAGGTACTTATGCTGCTGCTATGTACTCCAAAGTTCACTCAAACAAGCATCGATGTTGACAATAAGTGCCTATATTCATTCGAGTATCAACCGGCGTCAACCAATTGTCAAACTCCAAGTGTTAGGAGAGTGAACGTCAAAAATATTGCTTGGTGCATAGCCCAGAAAAACGCAGTCCAGTCTTTGGTCCCAACTTGTGCCTTTTGGTTATCGGCACATATGGTAGCGAACTATATGGCATGGAATCTAAAGATTCCAGACAAGTTGGCTGACGCGTATATTCATCTAGCACTTAATCAGTCTACACGCCAAGGATGCTCCATTTCAGTTGAACTGCACAAAAAATTTGGGTGTTTCATTTTCTCAACCGCGTCCTTTCTTGTATTCAATGTAGAATTTTGGCGAGATACAGGACCAAGATGACCCAGTAAACTGATTGGATGAAAGTAGTGGCCAAGTTGCTCAAACCTCCCTGGGCACGAGGCCACTATTTGAGGATAAACCTACAAGCAAAGTTCAGATTGTCTGTGCTGCCTCTTATGTACTCGAAAGTTTACTCGTACAAGAACTAATTTTAGCAAGAAGTACCTCCGATTGAACACCGTTTACCAGTCTGTACCCTAGGTAATTAAAGTTCGTCCATGGATCATATTGGCTGTGATCTCAATCATTTGGATGCATAAACATACTGAACATGCGGATATCTGAATCTTTTTGTAAATTATGTATGAATATTGTCATGTGATATATCAATCATTTGGATGCATAGATATGCTGAGCTTGTGTATATATGAATCTTTTGAGTTGTTGATTGTGAATGTTGGCTATGGATATGAACGTGTCCTGTGAACCTGAGTTTGATATGAATGTTTACCTTTTCTGTTGTATTTGTGTGTGAACTTGTTAGTATGCCTACTGTGGGGTATAAAACGCAGGTATCTTATAAAAGTAATGCCGTGTCCAATTTATGTTTTCCCTTCTAACCACCGCGGCTGTGCTGCCGCGCACCCGAACCAGTGAAGTTTCCCACTCCTCTCCATCTACGACTCCACTGCATCTTAATAAATAGTAACGTCTTCGGTTTTAGCCTGGTTTTCCGTAGATTAACCAGGAAATTCTCTTCTTCTTAATTAATCGACGAGGCAATTCTTTTGCCTCCGTTTTGAAAAAAAATTAGTAACATCTAACTGAGCCAGTTAGTTAGATGCGTACACTTGGTGTAGTAGGATCTTTATTTAGTTTGATGCATACACTTGTTCTTTTTTTTGGTAGCCCTTTTGTAATGATGGCTGATGTTTGGTTTGGAAGAGAGAGCTGCGTCTTCACTCTTCTTACCTGCTTACTGCTTCTATTGCACCCCCAGCCCTGGTTGTTGCTGCTGCTGCTGTTTTCAATGTACAATCAGTAGTATATTTTGTCTGTTGGTTGAATAAATGTGTTGTTAGAACGACAAACACATTGTTTTGGAAGTCGTTGCATAGTTTGATCCTTTAGTGCCCCGTACCGTACGTAGCGCATACTATTTATCATATGGAACACATTTTTTTGAAACTCGGAACACATTTTCCACTTGTTGATAACATGCAGCCCACTGATGAAGGCCCAATAGAGAAGCCCATAATTAACTGGAAGGGAGGCTCTCACATGAATCCGGCCCAGGTACATGCTCATGGTCCCCTAAACATAAATAAGTAAATAAATAAATAAAGCTAAATGCTCATGCACCAGTTCTTTGGGAAAATAGGCAGCCCAGTATTTCTTATTGAAGAATACCCAAGCTAGGCCTATTTGTTTTCTTTGAATTACTGGGCTGCAAATCTTTCAAGACGAGGAGGGATGCATTCCGGCCTGGCTTAAGAGTATGGCCAATGTCTGTTAAAAGTAATATCAAAAGGGGTTGAAAATTCCAAAAAATTTATAGCAAATGGGATATAAGTTTCTTTTTTTGTTTTTGTTCTTCACTGATATCTTATACGTATTTCATTGGATTTAACATGACATAGTACTAATTTATTTTTAAATTTATTTTAGTATGGCTATTAATTTTGGATTAAGAATATTTCGTTCCCCAGCAAAAATTTGCGAATTTTCAAAATTTCCCACATATTTAGTTAATTTTTTGTCCCTGGTACTTACCAGAAAATGGCCAGCAATTCTAAAAATGGAAAACGGGCTGCAATAAATTCCATATGAATTAGAAAATGAGTAAAAATTATAAAAATAATAGCAAATGGGTTGTACACGCCACTGATTTCGAGGCTGACTTGTTTACGCAAGGATTTGTTAGTGAACACATGATTCTAGCAGCAGTTAGTGTTGGATGTCCATCCAACAGCCGACGTGCTTCTTCAATCTCTGATATTCCTGCTCCAGCTGCCTAAACTAGCGCCGGCAGGACTGCCTACTCCCTCCTCTTGTGGCCCTCTATGATGCCGCGCAGGCTTCCCCGGCCCACCCTACTCCCTCCGCTGGCCTGGCCGCACGCAATCAACTGCCTCCTTATTACGCGAAAAAATGATTCCTCCCACTGACATCTGGGGTGCACCAATTGGGAGGCTGACCTGTGGGCCTATTAAGTTGACGCGTACGCAGGGCTTGTCAACTTAGTCAACAAACGATTCTAGCAGCAGTAACCGTTGGATTTGAATCGAACGGTCCTGCTTCTTCTTCAATCGCTGCTCTTCTTGCACCAGCCGCCCAAACCAACGCCGGGGAGACCGCCTACTCCTGCCTCCAGTGGCCGACTGTGCTGCCGATGAGTCCTTATCGCCCCCTACTACTCCCACCACTAGCCAGGCCCTGTGGCGACGGCAGCCTCACACCACAGCCGAACCAGTGAACCCTCATACTCCTCTCTGCGTGGGCATCCACTGCCGCGTCTTCCCTGGCTCCGCGTCGTCCCCTTCCTAGGCCTTGCCGTCGTCCACCGCCTTGGTGCTCTCGGTGCGGCGTGGTCAACGTGGTCAACGACATTCCATCGGAAGAGTACTGTACATGGAGAGGCTGACAGCTGGGTCCATGACCACAACCCTGTTTTTTTGTAATTTGCCAAGTAAGTCACTTTGTCAAGCCTGTTGGGCTGCAAATCTTTCAAGACGAGGAGAGCTTTCATTCGGCTGACCGAGAAAATGGCCCATTAGTAATGAGAAATGGGTTGTACATTTGTAAAACACATCAAACCGGCAATTAGTTTCAAATATCTTTTCTTCATTTCGAGATTTGAAATTACATTAATTTTTATGCATGGATAATTTGTTGGATTTTATATTGATATACATTTATTTTTAAATTCAGTTTGAATGTGAGTCGAAATTTCGGGATTAAAAACTGTTCGGACCGCACCGAAATATGCAAAATTTCATATAATTTTTTAACCATGGCCACAATATGGGCTGTAATGCTAACAAAAAGAATATGGGCTCCAAAAAAACCTTAATAATTAGCAAATGGGCTGTAAATTATTAGAAATAATGGTAGATGGGTTGTATGCTGTTTTCCACAGATTTGAGTCTTTCCTAAAAAAAAGGTTAACGCACAAGCAGTGACTATTGGATGGCCATCCAACGGCCGCTCAAACAGGCGCTGGCGGGACTGCCTGCTCCCTGCTCCAACCGCTCAAACAGGCGCCGGCGGGACTGCCTGCTCCCTCCTCCTGGCCGCCCCTCTCTCTCCACTAGGGCCCATAAGGCCCACCACTTCTCCGGGGGGGGGGGGGGGGGTCCGGTAACCCTCCGGCACTCCGGTTTTCTCCGAAATCACCCGGAACACTTCCTGTGTCCGAATATAGCCGTCCAATATATCAATCTTTATGTCTCGACCATTTCGAGACTCCTCGTCATGTCCGTGATCACATCCGGGACTCCGAACAAACTTCGGTACATCAAAATATACAAACTCATAATGAAACAGTCATCGTAACGTTAAGCGTGCGGACCCTACGGGTTCGAGAACAATGTAGACATGACCGAGACATGTCTCTGGTCAATAACCAATAGCGGAACCTGGATGCTCATATTGGCTCCCACATATTCTACGAAGATCTTTATCGGTCAGACCGCATAACAACATACGTTGTTCCCTTTATCATCGGTATGTTACTTGCCTGAGATTCGATCGTCGGTATCTCAATACCTAGTTCAATCTCGTTACCAGCAAGTCTCTTTACTCATTCCGTAACACATCATCCCGCAACTAACTCATTAGTTGCAATGCTTGCAAGGCTTATAGTGATGTGCATTACTGAGTGGGCCCAGAGATACCTCTCCGACAATCGGAGTGACAAATCCTAATATCGAAATACGCCAACCCAACAAGTACCTTCAGAGACACCTGTAGAGCACCTTTATAATCACCCAGTTACGTTGTGACGTTTGGTAGCACACAAAGTGTTCCTCCGGTAAACGGGAGTTGCATAACCTCATAGTCATAGGAACATGTATAATTCATGAAGAAAGCAATAGCAACAAACTAAACGATCAAGTGCTATGCTAACAGAATGGGTCAAGTCAATCACATCATTCTCCTAATGATGTGATCCCGTTAATCAAATGACAACTCATGTCTATGGTTAGGAAACATAACCATCTTTGATCAACGAGCTAGTCAAGTAGAGGCATACTAGTGACATACTGTTTGTCTATGTATTTTCACATGTATTATGTTTCCGGTTAATACAATTCTAGCATGAATAATAAACATTTATCATGATATAAGGAAATAAATAATAACTTTATTATTGCCTCTAGGGCATATTTCCTTCAGAAAAGAGCAGGACCCAAAATTGAGGCGGTAGTAGAGCGGTACTATGGCTGAGAGCTCCAAGCGGTACTACCGCTTGGGCTCACGGTACTACCGCTGGGACCAGACAAAAGCTACTTCCAAGAAAACAAGCATACTCCACGGAAAACAAGAACTGCCATAACTTCTGCATATGAGCTCCGAATTGAGCAAACTCAAGCTTGTTGGAAACAAGACGATGAGTAGCATCAAAACAGCGGCTGGTTATAGTAAGAAGAGGTAGGGGAGGTATGCCTAACAAATAGAGGAGTGAAACCTCCAACCAAGAAGAACCGGCAAAACCTCCAACATCGAAAACATCATAGAAGATGCATGTGAACTCCGTTTTCGATGAACTCGAGCTTGTCATCAAGATGACCATAAGCTCTAAGACTCACAAAGAGAACCAAACAAGAACCAAGAAAGATGATGCAAGGATGCAATGGTTTGAGCTCTCAACGAACGATACGATCAAGCTATCGAGAGCCCCCCTTGATAGTACGGTAATCGATCCTATAACCCGGTCTCCCAACTACCATCATGAGACCGGTAAAATAGAAAACCTATCAAGGGCAAACCTTTGCCTTGCACATGGCCCACTTGAGCTAGATGATGACGATCTTGACTTCCTCAAGTTTGACCACCTTTCTTGATTGTGTTGGCTTGATGAAGACTAGTTGATTGCTCCCCCATACTCCACTATGGGTGAGCCGCTCTTCCGCATATCTTCACATGTCCATTGTCACCAAAATGGACGGCAAGCTTCAAGCATTAGATCTCTTCATGATGCTCCACTTGAACTTGCACACCGCAACCTAACCCCACAAAGAACTCTCACGAAGACCATGGGTTAGTACACAAAGCAAAATTGACAATGCTTACCATACCATGGGATCACTTGATCCCTCTCGGTACATCTTCTGCGCTTTGTGAGTTGATCAACTTGATTCATTCTTGACTTAATCTTGATCAGCCTTGAATCTTTCCAATTCTCTTCATTTGGATGATGTCTCGAAGGTAGACATGAATGATCACACAATCTTCTTCTTCTTCAAGACACGCTTGCAATAAGCTTGACACTCACATGACCAATCTTTGGATAATTCCTTGAATGGCACCTTGGTCGACACAAACTCTCCTTGAAATCAACACATGTACTCCAAGAAAAGCCAATGGAGAAAACCTTTAAATATAACTCAAGGCAACCATTAGTCCATAGAGATTGTCATCAATTGCCAAAACCAAACATGGGGGCACTGCATGTTCTTTCACCTGGTCCACTCACTCGTTCAAGGGCAACACAACTAGCAAATTTCTGTGGGCACTTTGCATTCATCTCAATATCTGAACCCAAGAAAGTTGATGAAGCCTTCATGGAACCTGAATAGATTCAAGCTATGCAAGAAGAGCTTCAACAGTTCGAGCTGAATAATGTATGGGAAATGGTCAAGCGTCCTGATCCTCGTAAACACAATATCATAGGCACTAAATGGATATATCACAACAAGCAAGATGAGCATGGTCAAGTTGTTAGAAACAAGGCGCGTCTCGTTGCTCAAGGATACACTCAAGTTGAAGGAATTGACTTTGATGAAACATTTGCTCCTATGGCTAGGCTTGAAGCTATACGCATAGTGCTAGCCTATGTGAAAGTGCTAGTGATCGACTAGAGGGGGGTGAATAGGCGATTTTTATGAAAGTCTCCAAAACATGAAAGTTTCGAAGACAAACGATAGAAATAAACCTATTACCATGCAGCGGAAGGTAGACTACACTAAGCAAGCCATAGTCAAGTATTCAATGAAGTGAAAGCACAATGACTAATAGCAGCTAGGCAGTATAGATCAGGTAGGAAGATAGTGTGAAGCCAATCAGAACAATCAGTTACTCAGTGAAGACAAAAGATAATGCAATCATACAATGACTTCACCAGGGCCAACGGTAAGTAAAGGAATGGGAAGGACGAAACCAGTGACTCGTTGAAGACAATGATTTGTTGGACCAGTTCCAGTTGCTGTGACAACTGTACGTCTGGTTAGGGAGGCTGAGATTCAACTCAGAAGACCGCGTCTTCACCTTATTCCCCTTGAACTAAGGACACCCAGTCCTCGCCCAATCACTCTGGTAAGTCTTCAAGGTAGAATCCCAAACCTTCACAGACTTCGTTCACCGGCGATCCACAATGACTCTTGGATGCTCAGAACGCGACGCCTAACCGGCTGGGGGATTCACAGTCCTCAAGTGTAATAAGTCTTCAAATCACACATACAGGAAGACTTAAGTGATGCCTAACACTCTTTGGATCTGGGTGTTTAGGGCTTTATCCTCGCAAGGAATTCACTCTCAAAGGCTTCGAGGTGGGTTGCTCTCAAACGACAAAAGCCGTACACTAACTCTAAGCAGCCAACCATTTATGGGTTTAGGGGGTGGGCTATTTATAGCCACTAGGCAACCCGACCTGTTTTGTCCGAAATGACCCTGGGTCACTAAGGAACTGACACGTGTTCCAACAGTCAGATTTCAAACACACGCGACAAGTTTACTTGGGCTACAAGCAAAGCTGACTCATCCAGCTCTGGATAAGATTTGCTCTCATTGTCTTCGCTCAAAGACATAGGATTTTGGTTGAGCATCATTCAGTCACTCTGAATTTGTTCACTTGGACCCCACTTAACAGTACGGTGGTTCCTATGACTCAACAAAGAAGAAAAGGAGACAACGAAACAGCTAAGTCTTCGTGCCCCATAGTCTTCACGCAATGTCTTCTCTTGTCATAGTCTTCAATGTGAATATCTTCACATACCACCATTGTCTTCAATGTCTTCATACATTTTTAGGGGTCATCTCCGGTAGATAAACCGAATCAATGAGGGACTACTACCTGTGTTATCCTCTAATTCTCACAAACTCATTAGTCCCTCAACCAGGTTTGTCGTCAATACTCCAAAACCAACTAGGGGTGGCACTAGATGCACTTACAATCTCCCCCTTTTTGGTGATTGATGACAAACTGGTTGAAGTTTTCAACGGGGATAAAAGTATGTGAAATGTAAAGGATTTATGTATTGTCTTCATAAGTGGAAAAGGCTCCCCCTGAAGATGTGCATATAAGTAATTTGCTTTTGGAATGCAAATGCACATGGCAGGTTGTACTTGTGGAGATCCTCCTCAACTTATGACGACAATTCATCATGCATGAAAAGTATGCGAAGATAATGACATGCATAATGAAAAATGGACATCTGCAGAATGACCTAAGTGCGGAAGTTATCATCGCATCACAGAATAGCAAATAAGTAGCAGACGACCATCGAGTTTAAGTGTTACAACTCAAAGAACCAAATTTATCAAAAAGTGAGAGTTGTAAACACTAGGCAAAATATAAAACCATCGCCCATATGGACCCGCTTGAAGACTATCAAACTCATATGATTCTCCCCCTTTTGTCAGTAAGGACCAAAAAGGTTTGAAGACATAGAGAACCTACTCGTTCCCCTGTGGAGTTGGTGAAGCAGCAGGGTCGTCGGTGTTGGTTGGCGGTGGAGACGAACTTGGTGCAGTGTCGATTCGCGCTGAAGGTGGTGAAGTAGCATTGTCTTCATCATCGATGACACGTGCATTCACTGTTGCAGCAGAGGAGGAGAACTCAGAGTCTTCAAGAGACGGAGTACGCCGTAGCACAGTCCTTCTCGGAGGTGTTGAGTCAAACTTGAAGCGTTCAGAGAAGCGATCATCTTGAAGATCATCTTCAGAACACATAAGCATCAGCCCTTTCCATGTACGCCGACAAGTTTCATGCGCGACAAAGGCATTGTTGGTGGCAAGGTTGCGAATCCTGTTTACGTCCACCAAGAGGCTTTTCATTTGGCACTTCAGCCAGTCATGATGCTTATCCTGTTTCTGATGAAGGGAAACCAGAAGCTCTCGGTCATTGAGAACACGCGATCGCTTCTTAGGCCGTTGTGCAATGGTGCTTTCAGTGGCTTCAGTGAGGGCATGATGAGGTGCACGGGTAGTACCAGCCAGAGGATAAACACGAGTGACTGCTTGGACTCCTTCAATGTGTTGTGAGAAGCTTTGATTATCAGCATTTTGAAGACTAAGGGGCTCCTTGGCAGGCTCTGGATAGATGGCTTCAACTGACATATCGATGTCAGGCAGAAAAATCAGATGATTGCGAGCAGAGGGCTGATAGGTGGCAGCTGAGTGTAGTTTGATCAGACGCATAATCCATGGAGCGTAAAACTTCAAGCCAAAGAGATCAGATCCTTATGCAACAAGTTGGCGGATGAAGAAGTCTTGTGCATTAAAGCTTTTGCCGTGAAGAATATGGAAGACCAAAGTCTTCATTGCACCTTCAAGCTTTGCATGTGGAGAATGTCCTTTGATGGGCCAGAGAGTTCGCCTTATAATGTGATAGATAGTACGTGGCAGATACTCAAGGTCTTCAACAAAGAACGCCTTAGGATATTCAGCATCGGGAGGCAAAGGCTTCATCATGCTAAGCATCTGACTCATGTTGGGTTCAGGCTTGTGAAAAATGCTTTCCATAGCAGCACCGTGAAGCTGACAACCAGGTTCATAAAGATCACCTGGAGTGGGCAGGCTAGTGAGCTCAATGACATCAAAAGCTTTGGCTTCATGATGAACATTGCCTGTCATCCACTCAAGGACCCAAGTCTTCGGATCCCTGTTGTAGCCACGAATATGAAGAGTGGCATAGAATTGGAGCAGCAATTCTTTGTTCCAGTGCTCCTTGTCAATGACGAACTGCAACAAGCCAGACTCTCTGAAGCAATCCAGCGCTTCTTCCAAACAGGGCAGACCAGTTATGGCTTCAGTGTCAAGACGCATATGTGGGAAAAATGCGACCTTGATTGTATAAGATGCATGAGTAATAACTGTGCTGATGATAGTGAAGAAAATATGCCCTAGAGGCAATAATAAAGTTATTATTTATTTCCTTATATCATGATAAATGTTTATTATTCATGCTAGAATTGTATTAACCGGAAACATAATACATGTGTGAATACGTAGACAAACTTAGTGTCACTAGTATGCCTCTACTTGACTAGCTCGTTAATCAATGATGGTTATGTTTCCTAACCATGAACAAGGTGTTGTTATTTGATTAACAAGGTCACATCATTAGTTGAATGATCTGATTGACATGACCCATTTCATTAGCTTAGCACCCGATCGTTTAGTATGTTGCTATTGCTTTCTTCATGACTTATACATGTTCCTATGACTATGAGATTATGCAACTCCTGTTTACCGGAGGAACACTTTGTGTGCTACCAAACGTCACAACGTAACTGGGTGATTATAAAGGAGCTCTACAGGTGTCTCCAAAGGTAGATGTTGGGTTGGCGTATTTCGAAATTAGGATCTGTCACTCCGATTGTCGGAGAGGTATCTCTGGGCCCTCTCGGTAATGCACATCACATGAGCCTTGCAAGCATTGCGACTAATGAGTTAGTTGCGAGATGATGTATTATGGAATGAGTAAAGAGACTTGCCGGTAACGAGATTGAACTAGGTATTGGATACCGACGATCGAATCTCGGGCAAGTAACATACCGATGACAAAGGGAACAACGTATGTTGTTATGCGGTCTGACCGATAAAGATCTTCGTAGAATATGTAGGAGCCATTATGGGCATCCAGGTCCCGCTATTGGTTATTGACCGGAGATGAGTCTCAGTCATGTCTACATTGTTCTCGAACCGTAGGGTCCGCACGCTTAACGTTACGATGACAATTATTATGAGTTTATGCATTTTGATGTACCAAAGTAGGTCGGAGTCCCGGATGTGATCACGGACATGACGAGGAGTCTCGAAATGGTCGAGACATAAAGATTGATATATTGGAAGCCTATATTTGGATATCGGAAGTGTTCCGGGTGAAATCGGGATTTTACCGGAGTACCGGGAGGTTACCGGAACCCCCCGGGAGCCATATGGGCCTTAATGGGCTTTAGTGGAAAGGAGAAAGGGGCAGCCCAAGGTGGCCGCGCGCCTCCCCCCTCCCCTAGTCCTATTAGGACTAGGAGAGGTGGCCGGCCCCCCTCTCTCTCTTTCCCCCTCGGGGAATCCTAGTCCAACTAGGATTGGGGGGTAGTCCTACTCCCGGTAGGAGTAGGACTCCTCTTGCGCCCTCCTCCTGGCCGGCGGCCCCCTCCCCCTTGGCTCCTTTATATACGGAGGCAGGGGGAACCTCTAGACACACAAGTTGATCATTGAGATCGTTCCTTAGCCGTGTGCGGTGCCCCCTGCCACCATATTCCACCTCGATCATATTGTTGTAGTGCTTAGGCGAAGCCCTGCGTCGGTAGAACATCAAGATCGTCACCATGCCGTCGTGCTGACGGAAATCCTCCCCGACGCTTTGCTGGATCGGAGCCCGGGGATCATCATCGAGCTGTACGTGTGCTAAGAACTCGGAGGCGCCGGAGTAACGGTGCTTGGATCGGTCCGATCGGGAAGACGTATGACTACTTCCTCTATGTTGTGTCAACGCTTCCGCAGTCGGTCTGCGTGGGTACGTAGACAACACTCTCCCCTCTCGTTGCTGTGCATCACCATGATCTTGCGTGTGCGTAGGAAATTTTTTGAAATTACCACATTCCCCAACAGTGGCATCCGAGCCTAGGTTTTATGGTTTGATGTTATTTGCACGAGTAGAACACAAGTGAGTTGTGGGCGATATAAGTCATACTGCCTACCAACATGTCATACTTTGGTTCGGCGGTATTGTTGGACGAGACGACCCGAACCAACATTACGCGTACGCTTACGCGAGACCGGTTCCCCCGACGTGCTTTGCACACAGGTGGCTTGCGGGCGACTGTCTCTCCAACTTTAGTTGAACCGAGTGTGGCTACGCCCGGTCCTTGCGAAGGTTAAAACGGAGTCTATTTGACAAACTATCGTTGTGGTTTTGATGCGTAGGTGAGATTGGTTCTTCCTTAAGCCCGTAGCAGCCACGTAAAACTTGCAACAACAAAGTAGAGGACGTCTAACTTGTTTTTGCAGGGCATGTTGTGATGTGATATGGTCAAGACATGATGCTAAATTTTATTGTATGAGATGATCATGTTTTGTAACAGAGTTATCGGCAACTGGCAGGAGCCATATGGTTGTCGCTTTTATTGTATGCAATGCAATCGCGATGTAATGCTTTACTTTATCACTAAGCGGTAGCGATAGTCGTGGAAGCATAAGATTGGCGAGACGACAACGATGCTACGATGGATATCAAGGTGTCGCGCCGGTGACGATGGTGATCATGGCGGTGCTTCGGAGATGGAGATCACAGGCACAAGATGATGATGGCCATATCATATCACTTTTATTGATTGCATGTGATGTTTATCTTTTATGCATCTTATCTTGCTTTGATTGATGGTAGCATTATAAGATGATCTCTCACTAAATTATCAAGAAGTGTTCTCCCTGAGTATGCACCGTTGCGAAAGTTCTTCGTGCTGAGACACCACGTGATGATCGGGTGTGATAGGCTCTACGTTCAATTACAACGGGTGAAAAATAGTTGCACACGCGGAATACTCAGGTTATACTTGACGAGCCAAGCATATACAGATATGGCCTCGGAACACGGAGACCGAAAGGTCGAGCGTGAATCATATAGTAGATATGATCAACATAGTGATGTTCACCAATGAAACTACTCCATCTCACGTGATGATCGGACATGGTTTAGTTGATTTGGATCACGTGATCACTTAGAGGATTAGAGGGATGTCTATCTAAGTGGGAGTTCTTAAGTAATTTGATTAATTGAACTTAAACTTATCATGAACTTAGTACCTGATAGTATCTTGCTTGTTTATGTTTGATTGTAGGTAGATGCCTTGTGCTGTTGTTCCGTTGAATTTTAATGTGTTCCTTGAGAAAGCAAAGTTGAAAGATGATGGTAGAAATTACACGGACTTGGTCCGTAACTTGAGGATTATCCTCATTGCTGCTCAGAAGAATTACGTCCTGGAAGCACCGCTGGGTGCCAGGCCTGCTGCTGGAGCAACACCAGATGTTATGAACGTCTGGCAGAGCAAAGCTGATGACTACTCGATAGTTCAGTGTGCCATGCTTTACGGCTTAGAATCGGGACTTCAATGACGTTTTGAACGTCATGGAGCATATGAGATGTTTCAGGAGTTGAAGTTAATATTTCAAGCAAATGCCCGGATTGAGAGATATGAAGTCTCCAATAAGTTCTATAGCTGCAAGATGGAGGAGAATAGTTCTGTTAGTGAGCATATACTCAAAATGTCTGGGTATAATAATCACTTGATTCAGATGGGAGTTAATCTCCCAGATGATTGCGTCATTGACAGAATTCTCCAATCACTGCCACCAAGCTACAAGAGCTTCGTGATGAACTATAATATGCAAGGGATGAACAAGACTATTCCCGAGCTCTTCGCAATGCTGAAAGCTGCGGAGGTAGAAATCAAGAAGGAGCATCAAGTGTTGATGGTTAACAAAACCACTAGTTTCAAGAAAAAGGGCAAAGGGAAGAAGAAGGGGAACTTCAAGAAGAACGGCAAGCAAGTTGCTGCTCAGGAGAAGAAACCCAAGTCTGGACCTAAGCCTGAAACTGAGTGCTTCTACTGCAAGCAGACTGGTCACTGGAAGCGGAACTGCCCCAAGTATTTGGCGGGTAAGAAGGATGGCAAGGTGAACAAAGGTATATGTGATATACATGTTATTGATGTGTACCTTACTAATGCTCGCAGTAGCACCTGGGTATTTGATACTGGTTCTGTTGCTAATATTTGCAACTCGAAACAGGGACTACGGATTAAGCGAAGATTGGCTAAGGCGAGGTGATGATGCGCGTGGGAAACGGTTCCAAAGTCGATGTGATCGCAGTCGGCACGCTACCTCTACATCTACCTTCGGGATTAGTATAAGACCTAAATAATTGTTATTTGGTGCCAGCGTTGAGCATGAACATTATATCTGGATCTTGTTTAATGCGAGACGATTATTCATTTAAATCAGAGAATAATGGTTGTTCTATTTATATGAGTAATATCTTTTATGGTCATGCACCCTTGAAGAGTGGTCTATTCTTGTTGAATCTCGATAGTAGTGGTACACATATTCATAATGTAGAAGCCAAAAGATGCAGAGTTGATAATGATAGTGCAACTTATTTGTGGCACTGCCATTTAGGTCATATCGGTGTAAAGCGCATGAAGAAACTCCATACTGATGGACTTTTGGAACCACTTGATTATGAATCACTTGGTACTTGCGAACCATGCCTCATGGGCAAGATGACTAAAACACCGTTCTTCGGTACTATGGAGAGAGCAACAGATTTGTTGGAAATCATACATACAGATATATGTGGTCCGATGAATGTTGAGGCTCGTGGCGGATATCGTTATTTTCTCACCTTCATAGATGACTTAAGCAGATATGGGTATATCTACTTAATGAAACATAAGTCTGAAACGTTTGAAAAGTTCAAATAATTTCAGAGTGAAGTTGAAAATCATCGTAACAAGAAAATAAAGTTTCTACGATCCGATCGTGGAGGAGAATATTTCAGTTACGAGTTTGGTGTACATTTGAAAAATTGTGGAATAGTTTCGCAACTCACGCCACCCGGAAGACCACAGCGTAATGGTGTGTCCGAACGTCGTAATTGTACTTTACTAGATATGGTGCGATCTATGATGTCTCTTACTGATTTACCACTATCGTTTTGGGGATACGCTCTAGAGACAGCCGCATTCACGTTAAATAGGGCACCATCAAAATCCGTTGAGACGACGCCTTATGAACTATGGTTTGGCAAGAAACCAAAGTTGTCGTTTCTGAAAGTTTGGGGCTCCAATGCTTATGTGAAAAAGCTTCAACCTGATAAGCTCGAACCCAAATAGGAGAAATGTGTCTTCATAGGATATCCAAAGGAAACTATTGGATACACCTTCTATCACAGATCCGAAGGCAAGACTTTTGTTGCTAAATTCGGAAACTTTCTTGAGAAGGAGTTTCTCTCGAAAGAAGTGAGTGGGAGGAAAGTAGAACTTAACGAGGTAACTGTACCTGCTCCCTTGTTGGAAAGTAGTACATCACAGAAAACTGTTTCTGCGACACCTACACCAATAAGTGAGGAAGTTAATGATAATGATCATGAAACTTCAGAACAAGATACTACTGAACCTCGTGGATCAACCAGAGTAAGATCCGCGCCAGAGTGGTACGGTAATCCAGTTCTGGAAGTCATGCTACTAGATCATGATGAACCTACGAACTCTGAAGAAGTGATGGTGAGCCCAGATTCCGCAAAGTGGCTTGAAGCCATGAAATCTGAGATGGGATCCATGTATGAGAACAAAGTATGGACTTTGGTTGACTTGCCCGATGATCGGCAAGCAATTGAGAATAAATGGATCTTCAAGAAAAAGACTGACGCTGACGGTAATGTTACTGTCTATAAAGCTCGACTTGTCGCAAAAGGTTTTCGACAAGTTCAAGGGGTTGACTACGATGAGACCTTCTCACCCATAGCGATGCTTAAGTCTGTCCGAATCATGTTAGCAATTGCCGCGTTTTATGATTATGAAATTTGGCAGATGGATGTCAAAACTGCATTCCTGAATGGATTTCTGGAAGAAGAGTTGTATATGATGCAACCGGAAGGTTTTGTCGATCCAAAGGGAGCTAACAAAGTGTGCAAGCTCCAGCGATCCATTTATGGACTGGTGCAAGCCTCTCGGAGTTGGAATAAAAACTTTGATAGTGTGATCAAAGCATTTGGTTTTATACAGACTTTCGGAGAAGCCTGTATTTACAAGAAAGTGAGTGGGAGCTCTGTAGCATTTCTGATATTATATGTGGATGACATATTGCTGATTGGAAATGATATAGAATTTCTGGATAGCATAAAGGGATACTTGAATAAGAGTTTTTCAATGAAAGACCTCGGTGAAGCTGCTTACATATTAGGCATAAAGATCTATAGAGATAGATCAAGACGCTTAATTGGACTTTCACAAAGCACATACCTTGACACGATTTTGAAGAAGTTCAAAATGGATCAAGCAAAGAAAGGGCTCTTGCCTGTGTTACAAGGTGTGAAGTTGAGTCAGACTCAATGCCCGACCACTACAGAAGATAGAGAGAAAATGAAAGATGTTCCCTATGCTTCAGCTATAGGCTCTATCATGTATGCAATGCTGTGTACCAGACCTAATGTGTGCCTTGCTATAAGTTTAGCAGGGAGGTACCAAAGTAATCCAGGAGTGGATCACTGGACAGCGGTCAAGAACATCCTGAAATACCTGAAAAGGACTAAGGATATGTTTCTCGTATATGGAGGTGACAAAGAGCTCACCGTAAAAGGTTACGTTGACGCAAGCTTTGACACTGATCCGGATGATTCTAAATCGCAAACCGGATACGTGTTTACATTAAACGGTGGAGCTGTCGGTTGGTGCAGTTCTAAACAAAGCGTCGTAGCGGGATCTACATGTGAAGCGGAGTACATAGCTGCTTCGGAAGCAGCGAACGAAGGAGTCTGGATGAAGGAGTTCATATCTGATCTAGGTGTCATACCTAGTGCATCAGGTCCAATGAAAATCTTTTGTGACAATACTGGTGCAATTGCCTTGGCAAAGGAATCCAGATTTCACAAGAGGACCAAGCACATCAAGAGACGCTTCAATTCCATCCGGGATCTAGTCCAGGTGGGAGACATAGAGATTTGCAAGATACATACGGATCTAAATGTTGCAGACCCGTTGACTAAGCCTCTTCCACGAGCAAAACATGATCATCACCAAGGCTCCATGGGTGTTAGAATCATTACTGTGTAATCTAGATTATTGACTCTAGTGCAAGTGGGAGACTGAAGGAAATATGCCCTAGAGGCAATAATAAAGTTATTATTTATTTCCTTATATCATGATAAATGTTTATTATTCATGCTAGAATTGTATTAACCGGAAACATAATACATGTGTGAATACATAGACAAACTTAGTGCCACTAGTATGCCTCTACTTGACTAGCTCGTTAATCAATGATGGTTATGTTTCCTAACCATGAACAAGGTGTTGTTATTTGATTAACGAGGTGACATCATTAGTTGAATGATCTGATTGACATGACCCATTTCATTAGCTTAGCACCCGATCGTTTAGTATGTTGCTATTGCTTTCTTCATGACTTATACATGTTCCTATGACTATGAGATTATGCAACTCCCGTTTACCGGAGGAACACTTTGTGTGCTACCAAACGTCACGACGTAACTGGGTGATTATAAAGGAGCTCTACAGGTGTCTCCAAAGGTAGAGGTTGGGTGGGCGTATTTCGAGATTAGGATTTGTCACTCCGATTGTCGGAGAGGTATCTCTAGGCCCTCTCGGTAATGCACATCACATAAGCCTTGCAAGCATTGCGACTAATGAGTTAGTTGCGAGATGATGTATTACGGAACGAGTAAAGAGACATGCCGGTAACGAGATTGAACTAGGTATTGGATACCGACGGTCTAATCTCGGGCAAGTAACATACCGATGACAAAGGGAACAACGTATGTTGTTATGCGGTCTGACCGATAAAGATCTTCGTAGAATATGTAGGAGCCAGTATGTGCATCCAGGTCCCGCTATTGGTTATTGACCGGAGATGTGTCTCAGTCATGTCTACATTGTTCTCGAACCGTAGGGTCCGCACGCTTAACGTTATGATGACAATTATTATGAGTTTATGCATTTTGATGTACCGAATTTAGTTCAGAGTCCCGGATGTGATCACGGACATGACGAGGAGTCTCGAAATGGTCGAGACATAAAGATTGATATATTGGAAGCCTATATTTGGATATCGGAAGTGTTCCGAGTGAAATCGGGATTTTACCTGAGTACCGGGAGGTTACCGGAACCCCCCGGGAGCCATATGGGCCTTAATGGGCTTTAGTGGAAAGGAGAAAGGGGCAGCCCAAGGTGGCTGCCCACCTCCCCCTCCCCTAGTCCTATTAGGACTAGGAGAGGTGGCCGGGCCCCCTCTCTCTCTTTCCCCCTCGTGGAATCCTAGTCCAACTAGGATTGGGGGGGGGAGTCGTACTCCCGGTAGGAGTAGGACTCCTCCTGCGCCCTCCTCCTGGCCGGCGGCCCCCTCCCCCTTGGATCCTTTATATACGGAGGCAGGGGGCACCTCTAGACACACAAGTTGATCATTGAGATTGTTCCTTAGCCGTCTGCGGTGCCCCCTGCCACCATATTCCACCTCGATCATATCGTTGTAGTGCTTAGGCGAAGACCTGCGTCGGTAGAACATCAAGATCGTCACCATGCCGTCGTGCTGACGGAAATCCTCCCCGACGCTTTGCTGGATCGGAGCCCGGGGATCATCATTGAGCTGTACGTGTGCTAAGAACTCGGAGGCGCCGGAGTAACGGTGCTTGGATCGGTCCGATCGGGAAGACGTATGACTACTTCCTCTATGTTGTGTCAACGCTTCCGCAGTCGGTCTGCGTGGGTACGTAGACAACACTCTCCCCTCTCGTTGCTGTGCATCACCATGATCTTGCGTGTGCGTAGGAAATTTTTTGAAATTACCACGTTCCCCAACAGATAGCTCCAGAACCGATCAGAAGATATTCTTGCCTTAGAGTAGGGGTTCTTGGCGCTATCAAATAAGGTGTTGTGTGCTTTGAAGCCATTGATATTGAATGATTCGGGTGCAGATGCAGTGCCTGGAAACCTAGGCAGCCTTGGCATTGGCTTCTGAACCTGAGGCCTGCGCTCGACGTGATAGTCAAATTGGGGACCAGCAGCAGGTGGAGGAACAAGAAGAGGCCATTTGACAGTGATAAGCTGGCAATAGTTGTATGCTTGCTTGATAGTATGTGGCCTTGGTGGCGGAACAAGAGCGGTGATATCAACAGAGGCGTCAGGCTGCACATCTGTTGCAGGTGCATCATTGGCTTCATTGGCTTCTGGCACAGTGTTTGGTGCAGGCTCCACATATTCTTCAGCCATGACTACGTCATTGGCTTCAGTGGTGTTAGTGGTGGCAGCCTCAGGATTCTCAACCTCCACTTGAGGAGCTGGAGGGTCGGGCACCGACACGTTCACTTCAGGAACAACTTCTTCAGTGATGGGGGGAGTAGGGACACATTCTTCTACTTGTTTTTCTTCGGCTGATGCAGCCGGATTGTCTTCAGCAACTTTAGCTTCAGACTCGGAAACATTCACAGTAGGAGTGGCTTCTGGGAACACCTGACGTGCAACAGATTGGTGGTGCACTTCTCCTTCTGGAACGCTCGAAAGAGGGACTTGGGGCCTTGGTCCTTTGCGAATCCTGCGTAACGCTGGTGACTCTTATGGAGATGGAGTTGGCTGGGCCTCAAAGTCATCTTCTTCTTCTTGCACTGGTGGGATGACTTGTTTTTGGGGAGTACTCGGGGTGTCTTGTTGTTGTGGGTGATCAGCCCATGATGCATCCTGAGCAATTGGCGTCAGATGACGATCAATGCTGATGAGTTCGCTGTTCGTGAGAACAGGCGATGATACCAAGTTGTGCTCGATCTGAGGAAGAACTACATCATCTTCAACATTGTCATGGTGACCAATGTCTTCAGCAGCGGTGGGGTCAACTGCTGGAATGTCTTCAGCTTTAGGAGACTCTGTGGAAGCAGGCTCATGAGCTACCATCCATCGTTCTTGATGCGAAGAGTCAGGACGAGCAACCAAGATGGGCTCGACAACAAGGGGCTCTGTGGGAGCAGCCCGATCTTTCTTGGTTTTGCGCTTCTTCTTGGAGGGAGAGACATCAGAAGCTTCAAGATTTTTCCTCTTTCTGGCTTCAGCCTCGGCAGCCCTTGTCTTCTTCAGTTCTGAAATGGTTGACTTGACCTTTGGCTTCGAGCCGGACATGCTGCTTGGGAAGACAATGCGAGGTTCTTCCCGCCTTGAAGGTGCAGATTTGTCAGTCGATGGCTTCTTCTTCTTTGCAGCCATTCTGGGGTCGATGCCAGGACGCCTAAGAGCCTTGCACTTCTCAGCTTCATTGTAGGCTTGCACGCACTTGTCAGCCAGACTCTTCATGCGCTCACGAGAACCTTTAGCTTCTTCTCATTTCTTGAGAAAAGATTCCTTGAGCTCGTGCAGCATAACCTTGAAGTTTCTAACATCTTGCACGCTGAGCTTTGCGATGTGCTTCTTGAACTGAGCTTTCTCATAGTCGATCTTGTGCTTCAGTTCAATGATGCGCTGAGCTAGAGCTAGCTCAGAAGCAATGGCGCCAGTGAAAGAGACGCTGAGGCCAATTGGAAGTTGCAGATCTTCAAAGCTGAGATTGGGGGTTTCAAACCACTCATCAATGAAGTTGTGGATGATTGCCATGTCAAAGAGAGGCAAATCATTGAAGATTTCTGCTTCTTCCTTGCTCTTAATCAGTTGCTCAAGAGCGTCATCTGCAAGATCTTCATCACTGGACAGATCAATGTGTTCGTCTCGCAGAATGGCAGCATGGGTCAATGCCTGATCAGTATTATTTTTAATCTCCGTCTTCTTGGAGATACGTGATAGATCTTCAGACTGCACACTATCTTCAGGAGGTGCAGTAGCCAGTGGCTTCGCACGTGAAGCTTTTGGAGGAGCAGCTGACTTTGAAGCTTTAGCCTTCATTTGCTTCTGCAGCTTTGGAGTAGGGGCTGGGGCTTCATCAGTGTCGGCATCATCATCAGAATGATCCACTTTGGCACCTTGAACAGAAATGTGAGTGATAAGGCCATCACGGTTGTAGAAAGGTCCGATGATATTGGGTTCAGCGTCGCGTGTGCCGTCAGCCCGAGGAGCAGAAGGACCGAGGTTGAAGTCTAGTCCCAATGACTTCTTGTTTTCCTTGGCTGATGCCTTTGCGTGCTGGAAGTTGCGCTTGAAGAGATTATCGTCACGACACCAGAGCAGTGATGATGGGTCGGCATTTTCAGGCTATGGTCCACGAACCATACATGGATAGAAACCCTGAGCAATAGCTTCAGCTCTGGTCTTGGGTGGAAGGCTTCGGAATAGAATGTCACCCCAAGGACTCTTGATGGCATTCTTCTCAGCATACTCTAGGGTCACAAACTTGTATTTAAACCATTGTTCAGCCCAATATCTTCGAATCCATTGGATTCGTGTCTTGCGCTGATTGTAATCCTCTTCTGGATCTGTCTTGTACAGCTCTGAGAGGTCATCAGGCAGATCTCTTGATGTTCCCCCTCGACGCTGTCTGCAACCCTTCCTTGCTGATTTCTCTATAGCCATGAACTTCAAACTGAATGGCTTCAACACGTTCAAAGGCTTCAAAGGCTTCCGCTTGCTGGTCAAACAGGAACTGGCTTCGGGAGAGTTAATGTGATGTTGTAAGAATTTCGCAAACGAATGCAGACTATGAGAACCAAGGGATTCTCCCACGGACATGTACCTGTGATAGCATTAGAGATGCGAGGGAAGGGGCGAGGTCATATGCATTCTCAGAAGATTTTGAAGATAAATCAGTTTGAAGACATTGACCTCATGGTGTGAAGACATTCACTTATGTGTTTGAAGTTGGTTCCAGATTTTTATGAATCCAGGAATAGGTACAAGTGAGGAATCTAACTCGTTATGAAGCTTAAGTGAATATACTAGGCATTATATGAGATGCAGACAGGATAGATCTAACATTGAGTAGGCAGAAACCACTTTTGGTAAATAGGATGAATCTTTTAGGATCAAAAAGATGGTAAATAGAGAGTTTTATTTACCACACGATGAACTGCTAGATGGGAAGAGTAGGAGACCGAGCAGTTCAATCCACCGTGCCCTAACTAGGCGACGGATGATACCTACGGCCGCGGCGGAGAGGACGATGACCACGACCGGCGTGAGGATGGCGTCGGTGAAGTCGCGACAGCTAAGCGCTTCGTCGCTGGCATCGTCGAGAGCTAGCGGTGGCGCTAGGGTTTTGACGAGGTGGAGAGGTGGAAGAAGGTTTTCTTGACCGCAGGGGACATGTATTTATAAGGAAGTATGCGGCACAGTGTAATTACGCAGGTGCCCTTGGTGGTTGACATCTGAGGGACACGTGGCAAGCATGCAACATACTCGGAGTTGTCCCACGTTCCCACGCCCGCCCGAACTGTCGGATGGTCGGTCTGGCTTCTCCGGATTTCAGGCAATAAGGATAGAGCATTTAAAATAGACTTAATGTTTGTCTCTGTATCTTCTGCTGACAAGGACGCAGAGAAGACATTCAATAGTTTCAATAGAATGCATATGATTTGGACAGATAGAGTTTGAGATAGAAAGCATAGAGAGATTAGGGTCCGATCACATTCACTTAGTTCAAAAGATTCAACAAGGAAGACATAGCTATAAGTGAATGCTGTAGAGGACAGAATACTAATATGTATATATATCAGAAGACAATCAAATCAACATAGTGAAGATAATCATGAAGACAAGTTGAAATTGAAGACAAACCAAATGTGAAGACATAGCAAATGTAACGCCCTGAGTAAAACACTTCAAACAGAAGAATTTGGTGGTGGCGTTACCCACCGTATAGGAAGTATTAGACCCAGACACGGCGCACAATTATCGTGGCGCTCCAAAGTCAAATTCCATGTTAATGTCTTCACACTCAGAATGTAAGTCTTCATTGATTGAAGATATACTTTACTTCGTGTGTTGCACATCTATGTCATCAACATAGCTATAAGTGTTAGGATGTGTGCCTGATCACAGGACATTTGAGGATTCCAAGATATTTAGCTCACACCGTAACTTGCAAAACCTCTTCTCATCCAAGGGCTTGGTGAAGATATCTCGCAATTGCTCTTCAGTGTTGACGTGTATGATATCAATATCTTCCTTCATAACATGATCTCTGAGAAAGTGATGACGAATTTCAATGTGCTTTGTCTTCAAGTGCTGAACTTGGTTGTTGGCAATCTTGATGGCGCTTTCGTTGTCGCAGTAGACTGGCACTTGCTTCAGATGAATTCCATAGTCTTTGAGTGTTTGCTTCATCCATAGAAGCTGAGCGCAGCAAGATCCAGCAGCAATGTATTCAGATTCAGCAGTGGAGAGAGATACACAGTTCTGCTTCTTTGAAGACCAACATACAAGTGATCGTCCCAGAAAATGACATGTGCCTGATGTAGACTTGCGATCCACCTTGTCACCAGCATAATCAGCATCCGAGAATCCAACTAGATCAAACTCTGAGCCCTTTGGATACCATAATCCTAGTGTTGGGGTGTGAGCCAAATATCCGAGAATTCGCTTCACAGCTAAGTGATGTGATTCCTTTGGTGCCGCTTGGAACCGGGCACACATGCAAACACTAAGCATGATATCTGGCCTAGATGCACATAAATAAAGCAAGGAACCAATCATGGAGTGGTATACCTTTTGATCAAACTCTTTACCATTGTCGTCGGGACCCAGATGATGTTTGGCTGGCATTGGCATCGTGAAGCCTTTGCAATCTTCCATCCCAAATTTCTTCAGGAAATCTTTGAGGTATTTCTCTTGAGATATAAAGATGTCGTTGCGTTGCTGACGTATTTGAAGACCAAGGAAGAACTTCAGCTCACCCATCATGGACATCTGACATTGCTCTTGCATCATATATCCAAACACTTCACTGTATTTCTGATTGGTGCAGCCGAAGATAATGTCATCCACATATATTTGGCACACAAACAGTTCACCATCATATGTCTTCGTGAAGAGAGTGGGACCGAGGGAACCAGGTTTGAAGCCTTTGCTCTTCAAGAAGTCTTTGAGTGTGTCATACCAAGCCCGAGGGGCTTGTTTGAGGCCATACAATGCCTTGCTGAGCTTGTACACCATGTCAGGATGTTTTGGATTTTCAAAGCCAGGCGGTTGTGCAACATACACTTCTTCTTCAATCTTGCCATTGAGAAAAGCGCTCTTCACATCCATTTGATACAGAAGAATGTTATGATGATTTGCATAGGCCAGCAGTATGCGTATGGCTTCAAGCCTAGCCACAGGAGCAAATGTTTCATAGAAGTCAATCCCTTCAACTTGAGTGTATCCTTGAGCAACGAGACGAGCTTTGTTTCTGACAACTTGACCATGCTCATCTTGCTTGTTGTGATATGTCCATTTAGTGCCTATTATATTGTGCTTAGGAGGATCAGGACGCTTAACCAGTTCCCATACATTATTCAGCTTATACTGTCGAAGCTCTTCTTGCATAGCTTGAATCCATTCAGGTTCCATGAAGGCTTCATCAACTTTATTGGGTTCAGATATTGAGACGAATGCGAAGTGCCCACAGAAATTTGCTAGTTGTGTTGCCCTTGAGCGAGTGAGTGGACCTGGTGCATTGATGCTATCAATTATTCTCTCAATCTGTACTTCATTTGCAACACGAGGATGTACAGGACGAAGATTTTGCTCTTGCTGATCATTGTCATCGTTAGAAGGATTGTCTTCAGGCTGAGCATTGTCTTCAAGTTGATCAGGTGTGGAGATGATAATTTCCTCTTCAGGCTGAGCTTCAGATGGTATGATTTCTCCAGTTCCCATAAGTTTGATTGATTCACTGGATGGAACTTCATCTAGCACATTTGGCAGGTGCTCTCTTTGTGAGCCGTTAGTCCCATCAAACCACACATCCACAGTTTCAATCACTTTATAGTGAAAGAGGTTGAAGACTCCGTAGGAGTGCAAATCTTTTCCATATCCAAGCATGAAACCTTCATGTGCTTTCGGTGCAAATTTTGAAGTGTGATGTGGATCCTTGATCCAGCACCTAGCACCAAATACTCTGAAGTAACTGACATTTGGCTTCTTGCCAGTTAGGAGCTCATAGGATGTCTTGTTAAGAAGCTTGTGAAGATAAACACGATTGATGATATGGCATGCAGTATCAATGGCTTCAGGCCAAAATTTTCTTGGAGTCTTGTATACATCAAGCATCGTCCGAGCCATCTCAATAAGTGTTCTGTTCTTGCGTTCCACGACGCCATTCTGCTGCGGCGTGTACGGAGCTGAGAATTCATGTGTGATGCCCAAGGTATCAAGATACGTATCTAGGCCAGTGTTCTTGAATTCAGTGCCATTGTCACTTCTGATGTGCTTTACCTTGACGCCATAGTTGTTCATGGCTCGATTGGCGAAGCGTCTGAAGACATCCTGCACTTCAGTCTTGTAGAGGATTATATGCACCCAAGTATATCTTGAATAATCATCAACAATGACAAAGCCATAGAGACAAGCAGTAGTAGTAAGACTTGAATAATGAGTGGGACCGAAAAGGTCCATGTGGAGCAGTTCGAAGCGTTGAGTAGTTGTCATGATTGTCTTTGAGGGATGCTTGGCCCTCGTCATCTTTCCTGCTTCATAGGCACCGCATAATTGATCCTTCTTGAACTTGACGCCCTCGATGCCTATGACATGCTTATTTCTTGCAAGAGTGTGCAAGTTCCTCATGCCAGCATGCCCTAGCCTCTGATGCCAGAGTCAGCATTCTGAAGCTTTTGCTAGAAGACATACGGCAAGTTGTGGTCCTGCTGAGAAATCTACCATGTACAAATCATCTTTCCGATACCCTTCAAAAATAGTGTCAGCAAATGTGATGTGACTTTTGTCAGATGGACGTAAGGTTGACTCCATAAGAAGACTTCGCTTGCCAGTCATGTGATTAGTACACCCACTATCAATAATCCATTCTAAAGCAGCTGGTGTCGTACCCTACAGGGCAGTTAGGGGGATATGCTTCACGAAGAGAATTGTGAAGCATAAACATTTGACGAGCAAGTGGATTATGAAAGCTTAGATCAAGGATAGGACTGATAGGGCAAGTAGCAAGTGACTCAGGAACAAAATACATAATAAGACCATTTGGGCATTTGATCTTGCGCCCTACAAGATGTTTAAGGTCCCCAGCAATAGCTTCAGACGATTTTGGTTTTCGGCTGGAGACCTTTCCCTGTAAAAGGGAGTTAAGCTTTCTTAGCCACCCACATCTTCAAGGGTGGTTCGAAGCAATGAGTCTAAGTGCAGCATCTGAGAACTTTGGCTTTGGAGCCCTAGCAAAAAGTCTTGCAGGTGGACAATAGTACTCATAAGAATAGCAGGGTAGTTATTGGTCTTATGAACATGGCGGTTTGATGAAACACGCTCATATTCATAGGCCTGAGTAAGTTTTCCCTGCAAAACATTTGCGTTAGTGCGACTCAGGTGAGTCCTCTGACTGTATGAAGCCTGTGGTCTCGTGAGGGAGTCCTGGATTAGGGGGTGTTCGGGTAGCCGGACTATACCTTCAGCCGGACTCCTGGACTATGAAGATACAACATTGAAGACTTCGTCCCATGTCCAGATGGGACTTTCCTTGGCGTGGAAGGCAAGCTTGGCGATGCGGATATTCAAGATCTCCTACCATTGTAACCGACTCTATGTAACCCTAACCCTATCCGGTGTCTATATAAACCGGAGGGTTCTAGTCCGTAGGACAACTTCATCAACTCCATAGACAACAATCATACCATAGGCTAGCTTCTAGGGTTTAGCCTCCTTGATCTCGTGGTAGATCTACTCTTGTACTACCCATATCATCAATATTAATCAAGCATGACGTAGGGTTTTACCTCCATCAAGAGGGCCCGAACCTGGGTAAAATATCGTGTTCCCTGCCTCCTGTTACCATCCGGCCTAGACGCACAGTTCGGGACCCCCTACCCGACCGACATCTGGGGTTTGTCTTCTTCATGTGTGGTGTCATGACAACAATCACAAGAAGATTCTCCAAACATCTTTTCGGTACCCAGACTTTCTTCATAGGCGGCCCATTCCTGCAGTTAGTACCAATATACCTCGCAAACACTTCACCATTCTGATTCTTAAACAGTTTATAGTTTGCACCAAAGGATTCATCAATAACAATGGGATTAGCACAAGTGAAGCCGGATAGGGTGGATGGATCCGCTGAAGGTTCCTTTGCAGCAACCCATGTGGTTTTGGGGTACTGCTCAGGTTTCAGTAAGAGCCATTAGCATTCATTTTCCTTTCGAACACAACACCCTCTTTCCTAGGGTTTCGGTTCAGGATCTGCCTTTTGAGGACATCACATAGTGTCTGATGCCCTTTGAGACTTTTGAACATCCCTATTTCAAGCAATGTCTTCAACCTAGCATTCTCGTCAGCAATAGCAGTGGCAACCTCAGCAGAGGGGTTAGTTGCCACATCAGTAGTTGAAGATATTGCAACAGTAGCAGCAGTAGAACATTCAGCAACAGAAGTAGCGTTATCACGCTCAATGCATTTAAGACATGGTGGTTCAAATCCTTCCTGAGCGAAACTGATCTATTTGGCGCGAAGTGACTCGTTTTCCTTTTGAAGATCTTCATGAGCCGCTCTCAATTTCTCAAGATCTTGCTTCCTTTGAACATAATCATAGGGAAGCTTTTCATGAGTTGTTGAGAGCGTTTGACGACTTTCAAGTTCCTCATACTTAACATGAAGATTTTTTATGTCTTCAATTAAGGACTGAGATTGAGTCATTTCAGCATCTAACAGGTCATCGCTTTTGTCTAATAGTTTTTGAATATGTTCCATAGCTTTCTGTTGTTCAGTTGCAATTTTAGCAAGTGTTTTGTAGTTGGGTTTGGAACCACAATCAGAGTCATCTTCACTTGATGTTTGATAGTGAGTGGAGCATGAGTTTACCTTGGCACCGCGTGCCATGAAGCAGTAGGTGGGAGTGGAGTTGTCCTTGTCATTAGCATCGGCGTTGGTGACGGAGTCATTGTCTTCAGTGTTGAAGATGGACTTGGCAACGTAGGCTGTGGCCAGACTTGCAACGCCAGAATCGGACTCCTCCTCAGACTCCACCTCTGCCTCCTCAGAAGTAGACTCCTCCTCTGAATCCATTTCCTTGCCGACAAACGCGCGGGCCTTGCCAAATGAGCTCTTCTTTTGTGATGAAGACTTTGAGGAAGACTTGGAAGAAGACCATGAGTATTTCTTCTTCTTCTTGTCGTCAGAATCATACTCCTTGCTCTTCTTCTTCTTCTTCTTCTCATTGTCCCACTGCGGACACTCAGAGATGTAGTGACCAGGTTTCTTGCACTTGTGGCATGTTCTCTTCTTGTAGTCATGAGCAGAAGCTTCATCATTTCTTGAGCTGGATCGTGAAGACTTTCTGAAGTCTTTCTTCTTGGTGAATCTCTGGAAATTCTTCACAAGCATAGCAAGCCCCCTTCCAATGTCTTCAGGATCATCACAACTGTAGTCAGATTCTTCATCAGATGAGGAAACAACTTTTTCCTTCAAGGCGCGAGTTCGCCCATAGTTGGGACTGTAGATGTCTCATTTCTCAGAAAGCTGAAACTCATGTGTGTTGAGCCTTTCAAGTATGTCAGACGGATCGAGTGTCTTGAAGTCAGGACGTTCATGAAACATCAGGGCTAGGGTGTCAAACGAGGTGTCAAGTGATCTCAAGAGTGTCTTGACGATTTCATGCTTGGTGATCTCAGTAGCGCCGAGAGCTCGAAGCTCATTTGTGATGTCAGTGAGGCGGTCAAACATGAGCTGGACATTCTCATTGTCGTTTCTCTTGAAGCGGTTGAAGAGGTTGCGAAGGACACTAATTCTTTGATCTCTCTGGGTTGAGTAGCCTTCGTTGACCTTGGAGAGCCAGTCCTAGACTTGCTTGGATGTTTCCAGAGCACTCACACGGCCATACTGTCCTTTGGTCAGATGACCACAGATGATGTTCTTGGCAGTGGAATCCAGTTGAACGAACTTCTTGACATCAGCAGCGGTGACACCTTCACCAGCCTTGGGAACACCATTCTTGGCAACATACCAGAGGTCGACATCAATGGCTTCAAGATGCATGTGCATTTTATTCTTCCAGTAGGGATATTCAGTTCCATCGAAGACGGGGCATGCAGTGGAGACTTTAATTATCCCTGCAGTCGACATAGCTAAAACTCCAGGTGGTTAAACCGAATCACACAAAACAAGGGAGTACCTTGCTCTGATACCAATTGAAAGTGCTAGTGATCGACTAGAGGGGGGTGAATAGGCGATTTTTATGAAAGTATTCAAAACATGAAAGTTTCGAAGACAAACGATAGAAATAAACCTATTACCATGCAGCGGAAGGTAGACTACACTAAGCAAGCCATAGTCAAGTATTCAATGAAGTGAAAGAACAATGACTAATAGCAGCTAGGCAGTATAGATCAGGTAGGAAGATAGTGTGAAGCCAATCAGAACAATCAGTTACTTAGTGAAGACAAAAGATAATGCAATCATACAATGACTTCACCAGGGCCAACAGTAAGTAAAGGAATGGGAAGGACGAAACCAGTGACTCGTTGAAGACAATGATTTGTTGGACCAGTTCCAGTTGCTGTGACAACTGTACGTCTGGTTAGGGAGGCTGAGATTCAACTCACAAGACCGCGTCTTCACCTTATTCCCCTTGAGCTAAGGACACCCAGTCCTCACCCAATCACTCTGGTAAGTCTTCAAGGTAGACTCCCAAACCTTCACAGACTTCGTTCACCGGCGATCCACAATGACTCTTGGATGCTCAGAACACGACGCCTAACCGGCTGGAGGATTCACAGTCCTCAAGTGTAATAAGTGTAGGATCGAAAGTATGTCTAGAGGGGGGTGATTAGACTACTTGACCAAATAAAAACTTAACCTTTTCCCAATTTTAGTTCTTGGCAGATTATAGCTATTTTAGGACAAGTCAAGCAATCATCACACAATTCAAGCAAGCATGCAAAGAGTATATTGGCAGCGGAAAGTAAAGCATGCAACTTGCTAGAATGTAAAGGGAAGGGTTTGGAGAATTCAAACGCAATTGGAGACACGGATGTTTTTCCCATGGTTTGGATAGGTGGTGCTATCCTACATCCACGTTGATGGAGACTTCAACCCACGAAGGGTAACGGTTGCGCGAGTCCATGGAGGGCTCCACCCATGAAGGGTCCACGAAGAAGCAACCTTGTCTATCCCACCATGGCCATCGCCCACGAAGGACTTGCCTCACTAGCGGTAGATCTTCACAAAGTAGGCGATCTCCTTGCCCTTACAAACTCCTTGGTTCAACTCCACAATCTTGTCGGAGGCTCCCAAGTGACACCTAGCCAATCTAGGAGACACCACTCTCCAAGAAGTAACAAATGGTGTGTTGATGATGAACTCCTTGCTCTTGTGCTTCAAATGATAGTCTCCCCAACACTCAACTCTCTCTCATAGGATTTGGATCTGGTGGAAAGAAGATTTGAGTGGAAAGCAACTTGGGGAAGGCTAGAGATCAAGATTCATATGGTAGGAATGGAATATCTTGGTCTCAACACATGAGTAGGTGGTTCTCTCTCAGAACATATGAGTTGGAAGTGTAGATGTGTTCTGATGGCTCTCTCCACGAATGAAGAGGAGGTGGAGGGGTATATATAGCCTCCACACAAAATCCAACCGTTACACACAATTTACCAATCTCGGTGGGACCGAATCAACAAACTCGGTCGGACCGAAAAGGTAAACCTAGTGACCATTAGAGATTTTCGGTGGGACTGACATGCAACTCGGTAGGACCGATTTTGTTAGGGTTGGGGCATAACGTAATCTTGGTGAGACCGATTACACAAACTCTGTGAGACCGATTTTGGTAATAATCTAACCAGAGAGTTGGTCAGGTAAACTCAGTGGGACCGATTTGCTCTTTCGGTGAGACCGAAAAGTTACAAAAAGGAAACAGAGAGTTTACATTGCAATCTCGGTGGGACCGATCCGCTCTTTCGGTGAGACCGAAAAGTTACGAAAGGGAAACAGAGAGTTTGCAATCCCATCTCGGTGAGACCGAGATCCCTATCGGTAGAACCGAATTGCTAGGGTTTGGCAGTGGCTTATGACAAGTGAAACTCGGTGGCGCCGGATAGGAAGAATCGGTAGGACCGAGTTTGGCTTAGGGTTTAGGTCATATGTGGATATGGGAAAGTAGTTGAGGGTTTTGGAGCATATCACTAAGCACATGAAGCAAGAGGCTCATTAAGCAACACCTCATCCCTCCTTGATAGTATTGGCTTTTCCTAAAGACTCAATGTGATCTTGGATCATTAAAATATAAAATGACGAGTCTTGAGCTTTTGAGCTTGAGCCAATCCTTTGTCCTTAGCATTTTGAGGGTTCCACTTTCACCATCCATGCCATGCCAATCATTGAGCTTTCCTGAAATAATCATCTTGGAATAGCATTAGCTCAATGGGCTATATGTTGTTATGAATTACCAAAACCACCTAGGGATAGTTGCACTTTCAATAAGTCTTCAGATCACACAGACAGGAAGACTTCAGTGATGCCTAACACTCTTTGGCTCTGGGTGGTTAGGGCTTTATCCTCGCAAGGAATTCTCTCTCAAAGGCTTCGAGGTGGGTTGCTCTCAAACGACAAAAGCCGTACACTAACTCTGAGCAGCCAACCGTTTATGGTTGTAGGGGCTGGGCTATTTATAGCCACTAGGCAACCCGACCTGATTTGTCTAAAATGACCCTAGGTCACTAAGGAACTGACATGTGTTCCAACGGTCAGATTTCTAACACACGTGGCAACTTTACTTGGGCTACAAGCAAAGCTGACTCATCCAGCTCTGGATAAGATTTTCTCTCATTGTCTTCGCTCGAAGACATAGGATTTTGGTTGAGCATCACTTCAGTCACTCCGACTTTGTTCACTTGGACCCCACTTAACAGTACGGTGGTTCCTATGACTCAACAAAGAAGAAAAGGAGACAACGAAACAACTAAGTCTTCGCACCCCATAGTCTTCATGCAATGTCTTCTCTTGTCATAGTCTTCAATGTGAATATCTTCACATACCACCATTGTCTTCAATGTCTTCATACATTTTTAGGGGTCATCTCCGGTAGATAAACCAAATCAATGAGGGACTACTACCTGTGTTATCCTATAATTCTCACAAACACATTAGTCCCTCAACCAGGTTTGTCGTCAATACTCCAAAACCAAATAGGGGTGGCACTAGATGCACTTACAGCAAATCATCATAACATCCTTCTGTATCAAATGGATGTGAAGAGTGCCTTTCTCAATGGCAAGATTGAAGAAGAAGTGTATGTTGCACAACCGCCTGGTTTTGAAGATCCAAAACATCCTGATATGGTTTACAAGCTCAACAAGGCACTGTATGGCCTCAAACAAGCCCCTCATGCTTGGTATGACACACTAAAAGACTTCCTGAAGAGCAAAGGCTTCAAACCTGGTTCCCTGGATCCCACACTCTTCATGAAGACATATGATGGTGAACTGTTTGTGTGCCAATATATGTGGATGACATTATCTTCGGCTGCACTAATCAAAAATATAGTGATGAGTTTGGACACATGATGCAAGAGCAATACCAGATGTCCATGATGGGTGAGCTGAAGTTCTTCCTTGGTCTTCAAATACGGCAGCAACGCAATGGCATCTTCATATCTCAAGAGAAATACCTCAAAGATTGCCTGAAGAAGTTTGGAATGCAAGACTGCAAAGGTTATACGACGCCCATGCCAACCAAAAGTCATCTGGGTCCTGACGCTAATGGTAAAGAGTTCGATCAAAAGGTATACCACTCCATGATTGGTTCTTTGCTTTATTTATGTGCATCTAGGCCAGATATCATGCTTAGTGTTTGCATGTGTGCCCGATTCCAAGTGGCACCAAAGGAATCGCATCACTTAGCTGTGAAGCGAATTCTTCGATATTTGGCTTACACCCCAACACTAGGATTGTGGTATCCAAAGGGCTCAGAGTTTGATCTAGTTTGTCAGGACCCCGATTCCAAGTCACATCGATCTAGCCGGTAACACCTCATATCACTTTGCGGCCTCACGCACGGTATCCCACGGGTGTCGCCTTACCATGGCCCGGGACCGTTTGTGCCTTTTGGCTCACGTATATGATAGTGTCGCTAGCATCCATATGACAGAGAACCCGGGCCGACATGGCTAGTCGTGAACCCAAAGCGGCACTAACCTATGGGGACAGGCATACATGATTCACATCGAGCGTGTCGGTCAGCAGCGTGTGAATCCGAGCTGTAGCACTGGGCTAACAGGACTCCGGTAACCCGGGCTGTAGCAGGCTAGGCAGGACTCCGTATGTCACCGCGTGACATTTCCCCGAAGGGACAGAGACAGGAACAAAGTGAAACACATGCCGGCCAGTCAAGTGTCCCGAGCAGTAGTGCTGGGCTAGCAGGACTCCGGTGAACCGGGCTGTAGCGGACTACTATGGCTCATGGAAGCACTAGACCACATTTCCCCATAAGAGAGGCTGCCAAGGATAAACAACTAGATTGTCGGATCCTACACATACCAAGCATTTCAATCATGCACACAATATGCTCGATATGTGTAAATACAACATGGCATCACAACAAGACTCTACGACTCAAGTATTAATTCATTAGGCTCCGAAGAGATAGATATTACAAGCATGGGTCTCATGACCCAACAATCATAGCACACAATGCAAAACGCATGCGGAAGCTTAACATGTCTGAGTACAGACATGTATAAATGAAAATGCTAAGAAGCCTAACTATCTACCGGATCCTGTCGAGGGCACAAGATCGTAGCTGAGGTATCAAGCTAAACATCGAAGTCCACGCGGAACTACTAGCGAGACTGAAATCTCTCTACAAAACATAAATTAAGCAAACGTGAGTACAAAGGTACTCAGCAAGACTTACATCAGATCTAAACTACATATGCATCGGTATCATCAAGGGGGGTGGAGTCTAACTGCAGCAAGCCAGTTTTGACTCAGTGGCTAACCTGAACTACGACTGCAAGCAACTCTTTTGAGGTGGCGCACATGAGTACACACATTCACCATTCAATACACCACTATGGATCCGCTCCCGTCTCCCTACGAGAAGGCCATCCATAGCACTCATGCTTATCTTGCGAGTATTAGGGTATCCACTTCCACTTGTCTATGAACTGTTATAGGCAACCCAGAAGTCCATTATCGCGGACGCGGCTATTCGGATAGATGATGTTAACCCTGCAGGGGTGTACTTCTTCACACACGCTCTCACCACTTACCGCCGTTTACACGACATGTACTCGGCAACCTTCAAGCGGAAGCCCAACGAGGGTGTCGGCCACGGCCTACCTAAACACTCAAGTCTCTAGTCCAGGTTTATCGCCTATCCAGGTTCCATCCGCAGGGAGTCCGGCCGAGGTTTCCACATACAGCCCGAACGATGTGAATAGGGTTCCCGAGACACCAAACGGGCGCCCGGTACACCGTGCCACGGTGTATCTACCGGAACATAACCCACCCCTAGGGTCAGCGCTATGCACGGCCGCCAACACATAACCTACAAACACCAGAAACTAGTTGCAACTCCTGGACAGAGTACTAGGGTGAATAAGAAGCCAAGAGGGTCCATTGGTTTCGGGCCCAATGCGTGGTAGTAACTGTTTCATGGATCACAAACACAGAACTCAGTTCCTGAGGGCGGCTTCAATGAGACAACCCACCATGTACTCCTACATGGCCTCTCACCGCTACCTTTACCAAAACGTGTTCACACACTTAGCTCACACACAGTAGGACATGTTCACACACCTCTGGTTCATCCCCGATGAACCAGACCTGACATGACTCTATGCAATAGCAGGCATGACAAACAAGCATGAATGAGTAGGCACATCAGGGCTCAAACAACTCCTACTCATGCTAGTGGGTTTCATCTATTTACTGTGGCAATGACAGGTCATGCAGAGGATAAGGGGTTCAACTACCACAACAAGTAACAGATGAATCATTGTTGTCCTAATGCAATAAAAGAGAGCAGGAGCGAGAGAGTGGGCTTGTATCAGAATGAACAAGGGGGTTGTGCTTGCCTGGCACTTCTGAAGATAACATTGAGTCTTCATCAGTGTCAATGATCACGTCGTCGGAAACATCGTTGTCTGAGAGGGGACGGTTACCGGCAAACAGGGAAGGACACAATCAATGCGATGCAACAATATTATGCATGATCATGACATGGAAAATATGCTGTTGATTGAGCTAATGCAACTAACAACAAGTTAAATGGAGTTGGTTTGAACACTAGGTTCAAATTCAAATTCAAACTATGAATTCAAATAGTGCATTATCATGTTTTGGTCTAAACAGTGAGGTTAAGTTGTTCAAACATGCATGATAATGCCATATTCAGATTCCTTGGATTTTCCTGATAATTTTACATATATAATTTATTTCATTTGGAGTTACGGTTGAATTTCTATGATTTTTGGAAGTTTAGGATATTTTTTGAAATAAATAAATCATTTAAGATTTATTTAAATTCCAAAAAAAGGATTACTGCGTCAGCCTAACGTCATGATGATGTCACCAAGTCAACAGGGCTGGTCCGGGTCAAACCTGACCACTGGGGCCCACTGGTCAGTGACCCAGGGCTGGTTTCTGTAGCTGACGTGTGGGACCAGGTCAATGGTGACGTGGCCAGGTCAAACTGACTCGTGGGGCCATGGTCATTAGCTTAAATTAAACATGGTATAACCCTATGGTTAACTAACGGGTGGGACCCATCTGTCAGCGTCTGTTAGGGAGGGATTAGTGGCGATTAGTCTTAATTAAGCGACCACGTCAGCGGTCGACGCCGGCGACCAAAAGCACGGCGGTGGCTCGCCGGAGATGCTCGGGACGGAGCTACAGAGCATCGTTTCGCTCGTGGTTTGCGGCTACGGCGAGCTAGGAGACTCGCGCATCTAGCGGTGGCAACACCTCGCGCCGGGGTTGACTAAATCGACGGCGGCGACAACTTTTGCGGTGGCCGGAGTTCGGGCAAGCTCGGGGACGCGGTTGCAGTGGCCGTGGTGATGTGTGTTTAGCACCTACGGCGTCTATGGGTTGCAGTGAGTGCGATGGGCGCATGCCCGGGACCAAATGGTCACCGGAGCATCACCGGCGACGAGCGCGGCGGCGGCGGTTTTCGGTTAACAAGGGGGCGACGGCTACGGCGTGTGAGAGCGAGAACGGAGAGGGGGAGAAGGGGCAGGAGCTCACAAGGGGTCAGGAGAGAAACTCAGCGGGCTCGGGGACGACCTGGAGACGGAGAATCGGGGCCGGCGATCTTCGGTGCCCGTCGGTGAAGACGACGGCGATGGCGTCACTGCAAGGCTCCCGGCGTCGCTTGGAGCGGTGAGGAGGAAGAGTAGGTCGAGGCGGAGCTTTAGGAGGCGTCGGGGAGGCAAGGTGGTGGCTGTGGCCACGGCGAACGGCTTCGGTGGCGACGGGCACGTTCGGACGAACGCGCGCGAGAGGGGAGCAGAGGAGGGGATGGGGTCCAGCGGGAGAGAGGAGAGGTGCAGGGGGCGAGGGGGAGTGCGTGGCGTTCAGGAAGTCGAGGGGGGGGGCACGCAGGCAGGGAGGAGCGAGCGCGGCTCGCCGGCCATCGGGCACGCAGCTGCTTCTCCTCCTGGCAGGAGGAAGAAGACAGTGCTGCCCCTGATGGGCCGGGCTGGCTTTGGCCAGTTGGGCTGCTACAGAGGTGGGCCAGTTGGGGCGCCAGGTAAGCCCAGGTAGCTCCTCTGTCTCTCTCTATTTTCTGTTTGCTTTCTGTTTCAGTTTTTTTCTATTTTGTTCTGTTTTGTTTTGGTTTAGTAAAAATACTAAACCATTTAATAAAATCCTGAAAATAATTATGTGGCTAGAACTAAAATATAACAAACCACATAAAATGTTCTAGAATTATTGGACATATATTAATTATATATAAAATATATATCCTATGCAAATAGTTATTGAATGAATTCAAAGGCCCAAAATAAATATTTCTGAGACTCCAAAAATATTGGTTTGAGTTTTACCTCTTGACAATATTTTTATAGCTTGACAGGAACATTTTCTTGGGTTTATTTGAAACAATTTTTAATGTTGATTATTTTTGAAGTGATTTATGAGGGTTTCAACTAACCTCAATTCAACTTTCAGAATTTAGACATGATGCATGATGCTCACTCAGGTAAATAGCTACAAGCAAATTCTAGGTCTGGTGACAACTCACCCCCACTAAACAAGAATCTCGTCCCGAGATTCAAGACGTGAGGTAAGAAGACAGAGGGAACACCAATAAAGAATCTTCACGATCCGATTGCCCTTCTCGAAGATGTTGATTCATTGCATCATGTCGATCTTGACATCCTTGCTTTTGAGATCTTCATCCACGTGATGACGACGGAAAGAAACTCAACTAGGATTGATCTTCTCGAAGATCGAGCTAAACAATATCAACTCGCAGAATGAGATGTTGAAACATCTCAAGTTGAGACACAAAACACATCGAGAGGGATGGAAGAACAACGACGGGGTTTGATTTGTGGGCAGCAATTCCACGCTTAGAAAGATGGTGGATGGTGTCAAGGTCGCGAGGAAATAGTTGCCATGATACCATAACGAGACATCTTAAGGCAGGTGACTCGCAGAAATATTCCCTTAAGTGGCAAAAAGAATTACTTTTGATTCATAGATCATTGAAACTCTTTATACCAGCCTAAGGCAATCACAATCGATCTTTTGAAGGAGTTTGAAAGAATGACATACTCGGACTAGAATGGATGATGTGGACTACCTTGTTGAAGACAACGCAATGGATGATTTTTGCTTATCATCAGAAATGGATGAGACCCATGGTAAGTCCACTTTTGAAGATGATCCTGAACAACAGCTACTAAGGTGTAAGCTGGGAACAAAATGCAAATGTTGGGAATGATTCTAGTAACTGGGGAGAAGGTTCACCAGCAAAGGTGATTCCACCAATTGGATGGCTATCGAACAAATGAGAGGACGGAGGCACATTCCAGTTAATGACAACATCAGAACCTAGTGCCTGAGCGTGCTCTCAAGAACTTGAGAATTTCTGTATTCATCAAGGTTCTGCCAATATCCGTGTCAAGGATCCTGGCAACACAACATGCTACCATGATGAATAATGGTGGGAGATGCAGATGCAAAGGAAGATAACACTTTCTCAGATTTCACCTTAGCGAGGCCAAGGAAAAGAAATCTGGATGATCGACCGAGAGACATTTAGCTCTCCACTTCTAATGTTCTCCTTGATGTACTGGTTACCACGATCATGCTTTAAGCATCGGCATAGCCACCAAGTAGTGGTCGGACTTCGGAATACAATAGATCCATAAGAAACAACTTCTGGAGTAAATCCTACGAAATCCTTATGGGTAGGTGACCAGCTTTCTTCAATCGAGATACTACAACAATAGGTCTTCTGGCTGGATGTGCTGGCCACGACATCCACTTTACCGGTTATCGAGAGACCAATATTATAGTTCTTGGAAAAAAACTCCAAACATCATATCTGCCTGAGATTCAGATCTGGTTGGTGTCAGGATATTCCAGACTCATCGAGTCTAGAAAGGAAAAGGAAGGTTTGCAACACAAATCGACGAGATGACATTGCGAGATTCTCAGGAAATGGACTATGGTAGTAAGCTCCAAAACATGAGCTGGTGCTGCTAAACACATGTGAACACGCTGTCCCAGACAAGCATGACCACATGGTGGTCTTACAATGAAACACTACCGAGTCCTGGTTGGGAACCATCATCAAGGATATCGAAGTCCTTGCATAAGTCATATGATTAGCTCTTATGGAGAACTTCTTCTCCCTGAACAAGTCAATCAGTGGCTTGGTGTGCTAGGGATACGTATGGAATGAAGATGATCAGTCTATCAGACCATAGAGTACTTCGCACATGCATGACTGACTTGGGACGATTCCAAAGGAAGCAAAAACAATCTTTCTCGAATTCACGACGGCAACTTGCACCTAATGCACATGAACTTGGAGAAAGTCACTTCTTACACCAAACATGTATTTCATGAACGGGACATGAAGATAATTCTTACAAAAGTTTCCAACACTAACTTAGATGTTCAATCATGAATCATGGGGGAGACAACATGCTGTTGATGGGCTCAACAGCAACTCATCGAAATTTCCATATCACTGGACTTCCACCATCATGTGAACACGGTGATAGCATTGGTCAGACCAAAAGATGTAATGGTGTATTCTCGAGGGATCAACCATGAGTAAGACAACACTACGAACATCGTTGGTTCTGATTTGACTCGACAATAGCCCATACTCAAGTCAAAGTTTTGACAAGACAACAGATCCAACAACTGATCACGAGGACCAATTGGTGAAGATATCATCTTTCTTCAACACACACACAAGGATATCCCTTAAGAGTGAACTAAGTAGATTAAGCTTTTATCTTCCAACTCTCCAAGTTGTTGTTTAGCTTAACCAACCAGCTCAGGGGGTAACCGACATAGATTTCTTGGAGAATGGCTGGTTTACAAGAAACCAACTCGATCACGAGCTCAACATAGCAGTCAGGTGACAACCTGGTAATACTTCCGAGAAGATATTCGGAAAATCACGAACCACCGATAAGTTATTAAGCTCGAGAACAATCTTGCTTTTCAGGGCAAGATGATATGATCAAAAGAGTGAGGGATTGACACAATCCTAACTCATTGATCGAAGAGTGCACCAGGAAAAGTGGACTAGGTAGCACGATCAATCTTAGGATGATGATTTGATAACCATCACACTAAGAATGAGAATATTGTCCATTAACTACCAAGCAACACGGTTGCTAGGAATATAAATTTCACACATCATGGTTCACTTGTCGGCATTCCGGTTGCAACAACACGGGACCAAGGAATGAATAATGATAGCGAGAAGTATCACTGCGTCAAGAATTCATAAGAGGTGGTGCAATTCTCACGATAGTCCTGACATACAAGGGGTAATACTCCAGGGTAGAACAGAGCAAAAGCTGGATGGCATTTGATCTGCAGAACACAACTACTTTGACACAATCCTGGATATGGATGAGGTACTGGAGTTTGTTTCTCCTAGTCATTCTGGAATAGAATGGCTTGACGGAACACATGAATAACAGGCATCGATAACATCAATGCACAACTACTCCTGACTATCAATTGATAGACGGGGGTCAGAATACAACTAGAGAGGAACAACTCAAAGGAACATATAATTTTTCTGAGTTATGGATGCATGGATTAGCATGTTATTTCTTCCGGATAACCCATGCAGAAAGGTAGGACTGGCAGATTCACAATGAAGAATGGAGAACTCATCAAGAGCACTCTGGTTGTGATCTTATGGTTCAAAGAACTTCTGCCATAGGCGGTTCATAGTATTTGGAAGAAGGACATACCACGGACCTCGAGGACTAATGCAAAGGTTACTAATATCCTAAAGGAACTAGCAACACTATCAACAAGAGTAAAGTAGAGTGAATCTCGGGTTCAAGAACCCATGAATAGAATACCTACCACTACATGGCATCACGGGATGCTTTTGAGAATAATGGCCAGAATCATCACATCGGAAACACAAAACACGGCTAGATTACTAGGTGACTCCCTAAACACCTAGGGTCATAATAATAGCTCCAACATATATGTCAAGGCAATAGAGTACCTCAACTGACATGTAGTGTGATTAATCTGGCCCAAAAGGACATCAGGAACAGGAGGAAGGGATTTGCAAATGCATCAGACTATTTAGAAACCTGGGATGACTCGGACAGCATAACGGCTGTAAATGCTCAAAACGATTTGAGTCATCCTGCAAAATGGTGGAATAACCACTCAACAACACAATATCAAGGTTCCGAGATCAACTGACAACATATGGAAGTAGTAGGAACAGAACTGAGGCTTGAAACTATCAATTCTATAAGTCTATGGATTAGTAACACGTCATCCTGATAGATAGATGAGAAGGCCTAGCTCTTAATTCCCGTAGAAAAGAAGAGGATGACTCAGATCAGAGGGCATGAGGTATAAGGAGTAAAAAGAACCTTACGTTCCCTTCCACAATCAATTCCCCTACATAACTAAAGCATTTCTAGACACAACTTCGACCAGTTTGGCTTGGTAATCCTACAGGCAGTCAGGCTCTGATACCAACGCTGTCAGGACCCCGATTCCAAGTCACATCGATCTAGCCGGTAACACCTCATATCACTTTGCGGCCTCATGCACGGTATCCCACGGGTGTCGCCTTACCATGGCCCGGGACCGTTTGCGCCTTTTGGTTCACGTATATGATAGTGTCGCTAGCATCCATATGACAAAGAACCTGGGCCGACATGGCTAGTCATGAACCCAAAGCGGCACTAACCTATGGGGACAGGCATACATGATTCACATCGAGCGTGTCGGTCAGCAGCGTGTGAATCCGGGCTGTAGCACTGGGCTAACAGGACTCCGGTAACCCGGGTTGTAGCAGGCTAGGCAGGACTCCGGATGTCACCGCGTGACATTTCCCCGAAGGGACAAACACAGGAACGAAGTGAAACACATGCTGGCCAGTCAAGTGTCCTGAGCAGTAGTGCTGGGCTAGCAGGACTCCGGTGAACCGGGCTGTAGCGGACTACTATGGCTCATGGAAGCACTAGACCACATTTCCCCATAAGAGAGGCTGCCAAGGATAAACAACTAGATTGTCGGATCCTACACATACCAAGCATTTCAATCATGCACACAATATGCTCGATATGTGTAAATACAACATGGCATCACAACAAGACTCTACGACTCAAGTATTAATTCATTAGGCTCCAAAGAGACAGATATTACAAGCATGGGTCTCATGACCCAACAATCATAGCATACAATGCAAAACACATGCGGAAGCTTAACATGTCTGAGTACAGACATGTATAAATGAAAAGGCTAAGAAGCCTGACTATCTACCAGATCCTGTCGAGGGCACAAGATCGTAGCTGAGGTATCAAGCTAAACGTCGAAGTCCACGCGGAACTACTAGCGAGACTGAAATCTCTCTACAAAACATAAATTAAGCAAACGTGAGTACAAAGGTACTCAGCAGGACTTACATCAGATCTAAACTACATATGCATCGGTATCATCAAGGGGGGGTGGAGTTTAACTGCAGCAAGCCAGCTTTGACTCAATGGCTAACCTGAACTACGACTGCAAGCAACTCTTTTGAGGTGGCGCACATGAGTCCACACATTCACCATTCAATACACCACTATGGATCCGCTCCCGTCTCCCTACGAGAAGGCCATCCATAGCACTCACGCTTATCTTGCGAGTTTTAGGGTATCCACTTCCACTTGTCTATGAACTGTTATAGGCAACCCAGAAGTCCATTACCGCGGACGCGGCTATTCGAATAGATGATGTTAACCCTGCATGGGTGTACTTCTTCACACACGCTCTCACCACTTACCGCCGTTTACACGACATGTACTCGGCAACCTTCAAGCGGAAGCCCAACGAGGGTGTCGGCCACGGCCTACCTAAACACTCAAGTCTCTAGTCCAGGTTTATCGCCTATCCAGGTTCCATCCGCAGGGAGTCCGGCCGAGGTTTCCACATACGGCCCCGAACGATGTGAACAGGGTTCCCGAGACACCAAACGGGCGCCCGGTACACCGTGCCACGGTGTATCTACCGCAACATAGCCCACCCCTAGGGTCAGCGCTACGCATGGCCGCCAACACATAACCTACAAACACCAGAAAATAGTTGCAACTCCTGGACAGAGTACTAGGGTGAATAAGAAGCCGAGAGGGTCCATTGGTTTCGGGCCCAATGCGTGGTAGTAACTGTTTCATGGATCACAAACACAAAACTCAGTTCCTGAGGGTGGCTTCAATGAGACAACCCACCATGTACTCCTACATGGCCTCTCACCGCTACCTTTACCAAAACGTGTTCACACACTTAGCTCACACACAGTAGGACATGTTCACACACCTCTGGTTCATCCCCGATGAACCAGACCTGACACGACTCTATGCAATAGCAGGCATGACAAACAAGCATGAATGAGTAGGCACATCAGGGCTCAAACAACTCCTACTCATGCTAGTGGGTTTCATCTATTTACTGTGGCAATGACAGGTCATGCAGAGGATAAGGGGTTCAACTACCACAACAAGTAACAGATGAATCGTTGTTGTCCTAATGCAGTAAAAGAGAGCAGGAGCGAGAGAGTGGGCTTGTATCGGAATGAACAAGGGGGTTGTGCTTGCCTGGCACTTCTGAAGATAACATTGTGTCTTCATTAGTGTCAATGATCACGTCGTCGGAAACATCGTCGTCTGAGAGGGGACGGTTACCGGCAAACAGGGAAGGACACAATCAATGCGATGCAACAATATGATGCATGATCATGACATGGAAAATATGCTGTTGATTGAGCTAATGCAACTAACAACAAGTTAAATGGAGTTGGTTTGAACACTAGGTTCAAATTCAAATTCAAACTATGAATTCAAATAGTGCATTATCATGTTTTGGTCTAAACAGTGAGGTTAAGTTGTTCAAACATGCATGAAAATGCCATATTCAGATTCCTTGGATTTTCCTGATAATTTTACATATATAATTTATTTCATTTGGAGTTACGGTTGAATTTCTATGATTTTTGGAAGTTTAGGATATTTTCTGAAATAAATAAATCATTTAAGATTTATTTAAATTCCAAAAAAAGGATTACTGCATCAGCCTAACGTCATGATGATGTCACCAAGTCAACAGGGCTGGTCCGGGTCAAACCTGACCAGTGGGGCCCACTGGTCAGTGACCCAGGGCTGGTTTCTGTAGCTGACGTGTGGGACCAGGTCAACGGTGACGTGGCCAGGTCAAACTGACTCGTGGGGCCAGGGTCATTAGCTTAAATTAAACCGGGTATAACCCTGTGGTTAACTAACGGGTGGGGCCCGTCTGTTAGTGTCTGTTAGGGAGGGATTAGTGGCGATTAGTCTTAATTAAGCGACCACGTCAGCGGTCGACGCCGGCGACCAAAAGCACGGCGGTGGCTCGCCGGAGATGCTCGGGGCGGAGCTACAGAGCATCGTTTCGCTTGTGGTTTGCGGCTACGGCGAGCTGGGAGACTCGCGCATCTAGTGGTGGCAACACCTCGCGCCGGAGTTGACTAAATCGACGGCGGCGACAACTTTTGCGGCGGCCGGAGTTCGGGCGAGCTCGGGGACGCGGTTGCAGTGGCCGTGGTGATGTGTGTTTAGCACCTACGGCGTCTACGGGGTGCAGTGAGTGCGATGGGCGCATGCCCGGGACCAAATGGTCACCGGAGCATCACCGGCGACGAGTGCGGCGGCGGCGGTTTTCGGGTAACAAGGGGGCGACGGCTATGGCGTGTGAGAGCGAGAACGGAGAGGGGGAGAAGGGGCAGGAGCTCACAAGGGGTCGGGAGAGAAACTCAGCGGGCTCGGGGACGACCTGGAGACGGAGAATCGGGGCCGGCGATCTTCGGTGCCCGTCGGTGAAGACGACGGTGATGGCGTCACTGCAGGGCTCCCGACGTCGCTTGGAGCGGTGAGGAGGAAGAGTAGGTCGAGGCGGAGCTTTAGGAGGCGTCGGGGAGGCAAGGCGGTGGCTGTGGCCGCGGCGAACGGCGTCGGTGGCGACGGGCGCGTTCGGACGAATGTGCGTGAGAGGGGAGCAGAGGAGGGGATGGGGTCCAGGGGGAGAGAGGAGAGGTGCAGGGGGGCGAGGGGGAGTGCATGGCGTCCAGGAAGTCGAGGGGGGCACGCAGGTAGGGAGGAGCCAGCGCGGCTCGCTGGCCATCGGGCACGCAGCTGCTTCTCCTCCTGGCAGGAGGAAGAAGACAGTGCTGCCCCTGATGGGCCGGGCTGGCTTTGGCCAGTTGGGCTGCTACAGAGGTGGGCTAGTTGGGGCGCCAGGTAAGCCCAGGTAGCTCCTCTGTCTCTCTCTATTTTCTGTTTGCTTTCTGTTTCAGTTTTTTTTCTATTTTGTTCTGTTTTGTTTTGGTTTAGTAAAATACTAAACCATTTAATAAAATCCTGAAAATAATTATGTGGCTAGAACTAAAATATAACAAACCACATAAAATGTTCTAGAATTATTGGACATATATTAATTATATATAAAATATATATCCTATGCAAATAGTTATTGAATTAATTCAAAGGCCCAAAATAAATATTTCTGAGACTCCAAAAATATTGGTTTGAGTTTTACCTCTTGACAATATTTTTATAGCTTGACAGGAACATTTTCTTGGGTTTATTTGAAACAATTTTTAATGTTGATTACTTTTGAAGTGATTTATGAGGGTTTCAACTAACCTCAATTCAACTTTCAGAATTTAGACATGATGCATGATGCTCACTCAGGTAAATAGCTACAAGCAAATTCTAGGGCTAGTGACATAGTTGGATTCTCGGATGCTGATTACGCTGGTGACAAGGTGGATCGCAAGTCTACATCAGGCACATCTCACTTTCTGGGATGATCACTTGTGTGTTGGTCTTCAAAGAAGCAGAACTGTGTATCTCTCTCCAATGCTGAATCTGAATACATTGCTGCTGGATCTTGCTGCGCCCAGCTTCTATGGATGAAGCAAACACTCAAAGGCTATGGCATTCATCTAAAGCAAGTGCCACTCTACTGCGACAATGAAAGCGCCCTCAAGATTGCCAACAATCCAGTTCAGCACTCGAAGACAAAGCACACTTAGATCCGTCATCACTTTCTCAGAGATCATGTCATGAAGGAAGACATTGATATCATTCACGTCAACACTAAAGAACAACTGGCAGATATCTTCACAAAGCCCTTGGATGAGAAAAGGTTTTGCAAGTTGCGGTGTGAGCTAAATATCTTGGAATCCTCAAATGTCCTGTGATCATGCACACATCCTAACACTTATGCATGTTGATGACTTAGATGTGCAACACACGAAATAATGTATATCTTCAATTAATGAAGACTTACACTTTGAGTGTGAATACATTAACGCAGAATTTGACTTCGGAGCGCCACGATAATTGTACGCCGTGCCTGGGTCTAATACTTCCTATACGGTGGGTAACGCCACCACCAAACTTTTGTTTGGAGTGTTTTCTGTTGGCGTTACATTTGCTATGTCTTCACATTTGGTTTGTCTTCAAATTTCAACATGTCCTCATGTTTATCTTCACTATTGAGTCAGTCTTATTCGGATATATTCATATATTAGCGTTCTGTCCTCTACAGCATTCACTTATAGCTAAGTCTTCTCGTTTTGAATCTTTTGAACTAAGTGAATGTGATCGGACCCTAACCTTTATGTGCTCCCATCTCAAATCTATCTATCCAAATCATATGCATTCTATTGAAACTGTCAAATGTCTTCTCTGCGTCCTTGTCAGCAGAAGACACAGAGACAAACATTAAATCTCATTTAAATGCTCTATCCTTTTGCCTGAAACTCGGAGAAGCGGGAATGACCACCCGACAATCCAGGCGTGCGTGGGAACGTGGAACAACCTCCAATGTGTTGCATGTTCGCCACGTGTCCTTCAGATGTGAACCGCCAGGGGCACCTGCGTAATAACGCTGCACCGTCCCTGACCTTATAAATACATGCCACACCCCAGTCATTATCTCTTCTTCCACTTCTCCTTCTTGCATAAACCGTAGCGCCACCGCTAGCCCTCGACGACGCTGGCGATGAAGCGCTTAGCTACCGTGACCTCACCGACGCCGTCCTCACGCCGGCCGTGGACATCGTCTTCTCCGCCGTCGCCGTAGCTGTCCTCCATCGCCAAGTTAGGCTATGGAAGATCGAACTACTTGGCCTCATTTACTACTCCGTCTAGCAGTTCCTCGAGTGGTAAATAAAAACTCTTTTTACAGTCCTTTTTGATCCGATAGATTCATCTTTTTCAACCAGAAGTGGTTTCTGTCCCAACAAATTGAATCTATCCTTTTCCAAATCTCATAACATGCCAAGTATGTTCACTTATGCTTCACAAAGTAGTTAGATTCCTCACTTGTACTTATTTGTGGATTCATAAAAATCTGGAACCAACTCTCTACATATGAGTGAATGTCTTCGCACTATGAGGTCAATGTCTTCTAAACTGATTTATCTTCAAAATCTTCTGAGAATGCATATGACCTCTTCCCCTTCCCTCGCATCTCTAATGCTGTCACAGGTACATGTCCGTGGGAGAATCCCTTGGTTTTCATAGTCTGCATTCATTTGCACAGTTCTTACAGCATCACATCAATTCTCCCGAAGCTAATTCCTGTCTGACCAGCCGAAGGAAGCCTTTGCAAGTTCTGAAGCCATTCAGTCTGAACTTCATGGCGATAGAAAAATCAGTCAGGAAGGGCGGCAGACAGCACCATGAAAACACTGCCAAGGACCTGCCACCGGATCCCTATGAGCTATACAAGTCAGATCCAGAAGAGACCTATGGAGAACGCAAGAACCGAATCCAATGGATTCGAGGACATTGGACAGGGGAATGGTTCAAGTACAAATTTGTCACTGACGAATATGCTAAAAAGAATGCCATCAAGGGCCCCTGGGGAGATATTATATACAAAGGTCTTCAGCCCAAGTCGAAGTCTGAAGCTATTGCTCAAGGCTTCTACCCCTACATGATCCGTGGACCTCAGCCTACTAATGCCGACCCATCCTCTCTGTTATGGTGTCGTGAAGACAATCTCTTTAAGCGCAACTTCCAGTTTACCAAAACTTCTGCCAAAGAGAACAAGAAGTCACTAGGGTTAGACTTCAACCCCGGTCCCTCTGCTCCTCGTGCCGATGGCACACGCGATGTTGAACCCAATATTGTTGGGCCCTTCTAAAACCTTGAAGGTCTCATCACTCACATTCAGGTTCAAGGGGCAGCCGTGGATCACTCTGCAGATGACGCTGATTCTGACAAAGCGCCTGCACCACCGAAGCCCGTGAAGCAAAAGAAACCAAAGGCTTCAAAGCCCTCCTCCGTACCAAAGGTCTCGTGGGCGATGCCTCTGGCCACTGCACCTCCTGAAGCCAGTGTGCAGTCTGAAGATCTCTCTCGCATCTCCAAGTCTGACAAGATGAAGAAGCCCATGCAACCAACTAGTCAAGCATTGGCCCCTGCTGCCGTTCTGAGGAATGAGAACGAAGCCATTGATCTGTCTAGCGACGATGATCTTGGTGATGATGCTCTTGAGCTGCTTATAAAGAGCAAGCAAGAGGTGGAAATCTTCAATGATCTTCCCCTCTTTGATGTGGAGATCCTGTACAAGTTTATTGATGAGTGGTTTGACAGCCCAGACCTCAATTTTGATGATCTTCAGCTCCCAATTGGCCTCAGCGTCTCTTTCCATGGAGCCATTGCTCCTGAGCTGGCTCTTGTACAAAAAATTGTTGAGCTGAAGCACAAGATTTATTATGAAAAGGCTCAGTTCAAGAAGCACATGGCCAAGCTCAACGTGGAAGACGTCCAAAACTGCATGAGCTCAAGGAGGCGTTCGACAAGAAATGTGAAGAAGCTAAAGGTTATCGAGAGCTGTAAGTGCATCTAGTGCCACCCCTAGTTGGTTTTGGAGTATTGACGACAAACCTAGTTGAGGGACTAATGTGTTTGTGAGAATTGCAGGATAACACAGGTAGAAGTCCCTCATTGATTCAGTTTTCCTACTAGAGATGACCCCTAAAAATGAATGAAGACATTGAAGTTAAAGGTGGTATGTGAAGACATTCACATTGAAGACTATAACAAGAGAAGACATCGCATGAAGACTATGGAGCGCGAAGACTTAGTTGTTTCGTCGTTCTTTTTCCTCCATGTTGAGTCATAGGAACCACCGTACTGTTAAGTGGGGTCCAAGAGAACTAGTCAGAATGACTGAAGTGATGCTTAACCAAAATCCTATGTCTTTGAGTGAAGACTATGAGAGCAAATCTTGTCCAGAGTTGGATAAGTCAGCTTTGCTTGTAGCCCAAGTAAAGTTGCCATGTGTGTTTGAAATCACTTCCTTAGTGACCAAGGGTCATTTCAGACAAATCAGGTCGGGTTGCCTAGTGGCTATAAATAGCCCACCCCCTACAACCATAAACGGTTGGCTGCTCAGAGTTAGAGTACGGCTTTTGTCGTTTGAGAGTAACCCACCTCGAAGCCTTTGAGAGAGAATTCCTTGTGAGGATAAAGCCCTAAACACCCAGAGCCAAAGAGTCTTAGGCGTCACTTAAGTCTTCCTGTCTATGTGATCTGAAGACTTATTACACTTGAGGACTGTGAATCCTCCAGCCGGTTAGGCGCCGCATTCTGAGCATCCAAGAGTCATTGTGGATCGTTGATGAACGAAGTCTGTGAAGGTTTGGAAGTCTACCTTGAAGACTTACCAGAGTGATTGGGCGAGGACTAGGTGTCCTTAGCTCAAGGGGAATAAGGTGAAGACGAGGTCTTCTGAGTTGAATCTCAGCCTCCCCAACCAGACGTACAGTTGTCACAGCAACTGGAACTGGTCCAACAAATCATTGTCTTCAACGAGTCACTGGTTTCATCCTTCCCTTCCCTTTGCTTACTGTTGCTCCTTGTGAAGTCATTGTATGATTACATTATCTTTTGTCTTCACTGAGTGACTACTTGTTCTGATTGGCTTCACAATATCTTCCTACCTGATCTTACTGCCTAGCTGCTATTAGTCATTATGCTTTCACTTCATTGAATACTTGACTATGGTTTGCCTAGTGTAGTCTAGCTTCCGCTGCATGGTAATAGGTTTATTTCTATCATTTGTCTTTGAAACTTCCATGTTTTGAACACTTTCATAAAAATCGCCTATTCACCCCCCTCTAGTCGATCACTAGCACTTTCAATTGGTATCAGAGCAAGGTACTCCCTTGTTCTGTGTGATTCGGTTTAACCACCTGGAGTTTTAGCTATGTCGACTGCAGGGATAATTAAGGTCTCCGCTGCTTGCCCCGTCTTCGATGGAACTGAATATCCCTAACTGGAAGAATAAGATGCTCATGCATCTTGAAGCCATTGATGTCGACCTATGGTATGTCGTCAAGAATGGCGTTCCCAAGGCTGGTGAAGGTGTCACCGCTGCTGATGTCAAGAAGTTCGTTCAACTGGACTCCACTGCCAAGAATATCATCTGTGGTCATCTGACCAAAGGACAGTATGGCCGCGTGAGTGCTTTGGAAACATCTAAGCTAGTCTGGGACTAGCTCTCAAAGGTCAATGAAGGCGTCTCAACCCAGAGAGATCAGAGAATCAGTGTCCTTCGCAACCTCTTCAACCGCTTCAAGAGAAATGACAATGAGAACGTCCAGCTCACGTTTGATCGACTCACTGACATCACAAAGGACCTTCAAGCTCTCGGCGCCATTGAGATCACCAAGCATTAGGTCGTCAAGACACTCCTGAGATCACTTGACAGCTCGTTTGACACCCTAGCCCTGATGATTCAAGAACGTCTTGATTTCAAGACACTCGATCCGTCTGACATACTTGAGAGGCTCAACACACATGAGTTTCAACTTTCTGAGAAAAGAGAGATCTACGGTCCTAACTATGGGCGAACTCGTGCCTTGAAGGCAAAAGTTGTCTCCTCATCTGAAGAAGAATCTGACGGCAGTTCTGATGATCCTGAAGACATTGGAAACGAGCTTGCTATGCTTGTGAAGAAGTTCCCAAAATTCACCAATAAGAAAGGCTTCAGAATGTCTTCACGATCAAGCTCAAGGAATGATGAAGCTTCTTCTCATGACTACAAGAAGAGAACATGCCACAAGTGCAAGAAACCTGGCCACTACATCTCTGAGTGTCCGCAGTGGGACAATGAGAACAACAACAAGAAGAAGAAGAAGAAGAAGAAGAAGAGCAAGGAATATGACTCTGACGACAAGAAGAAGAAGAAATACTCAAAGTCTTCTTCCAAGTCTTCCTCAAAGTCTTCATCACACAAGAAGAGCTCATCTGGCAAGGCACGTGCGTTTGTTGGCAAGGAAATGGATTCAGAGGAGGAGTCCGCTTCTGAGGAGGCGGAGGTGGAGTCTGAGGAGGAGTCCGATTCTGGCGTTGCGAGTCTGGCTACAGCATACGTTGCCAAGTCCATCTTCAACACTGAAGACAATGACTTCACCGCCGCCACCGATGCAAATGACAAGGACTACTCCGCTCCTACCTACTGCTTCATGGCACGCGGTGCCAAGGTAAACACACACACTACTCACTATCAAACATCTAGTGAAGATGACTTTGATTGTGGTTCCAAACCCAGCTACAAAACACTTGCTAAAATTGCAACTGAACAACAGAAAGCTATGGAACATATTCAAAAACTGTTAGACAAAAGCGATGATCTGTTAGATGCTGAAATGACTCGATCTCAGTCCTGAATTGAAGACATAAAAAATCTTCACGTTAAGTATGAGGAACTTGAAAGTCGTCATGAAACGCTCTCAACAACTCATGAAAAGCTTTCGTATGATTATCTTCAAAGGAAGAAAGATCTTGAGAAATTGAGAGCGGCTCATGAAGATCTTCAAAAAGGAAAATGAGTCACTTCGCGCCGAACAGATCAGTTCCGCTCAGGAAGGATTTGAACCACCATGTCTTAAATGCATTGAGCGTGACAATGCTACTTCTGTTGCTTAGTGTTCTACTGCTGCTACTGTTGCAATATCTTCAACTGCTGATGTGGTAACTAATCCCTCTGCTGAGGATACCACTGCTATTGCTGATGAGAATGCTAGGTTGAAGACATTGCTTGAAACAGGGATGTACAAAAGTCTCAAAGGGCATCAGACACTATGTGATGTCCTCAAAGGGCAGATCCTGAACCGAAACCCTAGGAAAGAGGGTGTTGGGTTCAAAAGGAAAATGAATGCTGATGGCTCTTCCTGGAAACCTGAGCAGTACCCCAAAACCACATGGGTTGCTGCAAAGGAACCTTCAGCGGATCCATCCACCCTATCTGGCTTCACTTGTGCTAAACCCATTGTTATTGATGAATCCTTTGATGCAAACTATAAACTGTTTAAGAATCAGAATGGTGAAGTGTTTGCCAGGTATATTGGTACTAACTGCAGGAATGGACCGCCTATGAAGAAGATCTGGGTGCCGAAAAGGTGTTTGGAGAATCTTCCTGTGAATGTCATCATGACACCACAGGTGAAGAAGACAAACCCCAGACCACAGGCTTCATACAGTCCAAAGGCTTCATACAGACAGAGGACTCACTTGAGTCGCACTAACACAAATGTTTTGCAGGGAAACCATACTCAGGCCTGTGAATATGAGCGTGTTTCATCAAACTGCCATGCTCATAAGACCAAGAACTATTCTGCTTATTCTTATGAGTACTATTGTCCACCTGCAAGACTTTTTGCTAGGGCTCCAAAGCCAAAGTTCTCAGATGCTGCACTTAGACTCATTGCTTCTAAGCCACCCTTGAAGATGTGGGTGGCTAAGAAAGCTTAACTCTCTTTTGCAGGGAAAGGTCTCCAGCCGAAAACCAAAATTGTCTGACGCTATTGCTGGGGACCTTAAACATCTTGTAGGGCGCAAGATCAAATGCCCAAATGGTCTTATTATGTACTTTGTTCCTGAATCGCTTGCTACTCACCCTATCAGTCCAAATCTCGATCTAAGCTTTCATAATCCACTGGTTCGTCAAATGTTTTTGCTTCACAATTCTCTTCGTGAAGCCTATCCCCCTAACCGCACTGTAGGGTACGACACCAGCTGCTTCAGAATGGATTATTGATAGTGGGTGTACCAATCACATGACTGGCAAGCAAAGCCTTCTTATGGACTCAACACTACGTCCATCTGACAAAAGTCACATCACATTTGCTGACACTGGTAAAAGCAAGGTATTGGGTCTAGGTAGAGTTGCAATCTCAAAGGATCAACACATGGATAAAGTCATGCTTGTTGAATCCCTTGGTTTCAACTTAATGTCTGTTTCAATGCTTTGCGATTTAAACATGATTGTGATGTTTGGAAAGTATCGTTGCCTTGTACTAATGGAATCTGACAAGTCTCTAGTGTTTGAAGGGTATCGGAAAGATGATTTGTACATGGTAGATTTCTCAGCAGGACCACAACTTTCCGTATGTCTTCTAGCAAAAGCTTCTGAATGCTAGCTCTGGCATCGGAGGCTAGGACATGCTGGCATGAGGAACCTCCACACCCTTGCAAGGAAGAAGCATGTCATAGGCATCGAGGGCGTCAAGTTCAAGAAGGATCACTTATGTGGTGCCTGTGAAGCAGGAAAGATGACGAGGGCCAAGCATCCCTCGAAGACAATCATGACAACGACTCAACCCTTCGAACTGCTCCACATGGATCTTTTCGGCCCCACTCATTATTCAACTCTTACTACTACTGCTTGTCTCTATGGCTTTGTCATTGTTGATGATTATTCAAGATATACTTGGGTGCATATAATCCTCTACAAGACTGAAGTGCAGGATGTCTTCAGACGCTTCGCCAATCGAGCCATGAACAACTATGGCGTCAAGATCAAGCACATCAGAAGTGACAATGGCACTAAATTCAAGAACACTGGTCTAGACACTTATCTTGATACATTGGGCATCACACATGAATTCTCAGCTCCGTACACACCACAGCAGAATGGCGTCGTGGAACGCAAGAACAGAACACTCATTGAGATGGCCCGGACAATGCTTGATGAATACAAGACTCCAAGAAAGTTCAGGCCTGAAGCCATTGATACTGCATGCCATATCATCAACCGTGTGTATCTTCACAAACTTCTCAACAAGACATCCTATGAGCTCCTTACTGGCAAGAAGCCAAATGTCAGTTACTTCAGAGTTTTTGGTGCCAGGTGCTGGATCAAGGATCCACATCACACTTCAAAATTTGCACCGAAAGCACACGAAGGTTTTATGCTTGGATATGGAAAGGATTCGCACTCCTATAGAGTCTTCAACCTTTTCACTATAAAGTGGTTGAAACAGTGGATGTGCGGTTCGATGAGACTAACGGCTCACAAAGAGAGCACCTGCCAAATGTGCTAGATGAAGTTCCATCCAGTGAATCAATCAAACTTATGGGAACTGGAGAAATCATACCTTCTGAAGCTCAGCCTGAAGAGGAACTTATCATCTCCGCACCTGATCGACCTGAAGACAATGGTCAAACTGAAGACAATGCTTAGCCTGAAGACAATCCTTCTAACGATGAGAATGATCAGCAAGGGCAAAATCTTCGTCCTGTACATCCTCGTGTCGCAAATGAAGTACAGATTGAGAGAATAATTGATAGCATCAATGCACCAGGTCCACTCACTCGTTCAAGGGCAATACAGTTAGCAAATTTCTGGGGGCACTTCGCATTTGTCTCAATATCTGAACCCAAGAAAGTTGAAGAAGCCTTCATGGAACCTGAATGGATTCAAGCTATGCAAGAAGAGCTTCAACAGTTTGAGCTGAATAATGTATGGGAACTGGTTAAGCGTCCCGATCCTCGCAAGCACAATATAATAGGCACCAAATGGATATATCGCAACAAGCAAGATGAGCATGGTCAAGTTGTCAGAAACAAAGCTCGTCTCGTTGCTCAAGGTTACACTCAAGTTGAAGGGATTGACTTCGATGAAACATTTGCTCCTGTGGCTAGACTTGAAGCCATACGCATACTGCTGGCCTATGCAAATCATCATAACATTCTTCTATATCAAATGGATGTGAAGAGCGCTTTTCTCAATGGCAAGATTGAAGAAGAAGTGTATGTTGCACAACCGCCTGGATTTGAAGATCCAAAACATCCTGACATGGTGTACAACCTCAACAAGGCACTGTATGGCCTCAAACAAGCCCCTCAGGCTTGGTATGACACACTCAAATACTTCCTGAAGAGCAAAGGCTTCAAACCTGGTTCCCTCGACCCCACTCTCTTCACGAAGACATATGATGGTGAACTGTTTGTGTGCCAAATATATGTGGATGATATTATCTTCGGCTGCACCAATCAGAAATACACTGACGAGTTTGGATATATGATGCAAGAGCAATATCGGATGTCCATGATGGGTGAGCTGAAGTTCTTCCTTGGTCTTCAAATACGTCAGCAACACAATGGCATCTTCATATCTCAAGAGAAGTACCTCAAAGATTGCCTGAAGAAATTGGGGATGCAAGACTGCAAAGCCTTCACGACTCCAATGCCAGCCAAACATCATCTGGGTCCCGACGACAATGGTAAAGAGTTTGATCAAAAGGTATACCGCTCCATGATTGGTTCTTTACTGTATCTATGTGCATCTAGGCCAGATATTATGCTTAGTGTTTGCATGTGTGCTCGATTCCAAGCGGCACCAAAGGAATCACATCACTTAGCTGTGAAGCAAATTCTCAGATAGTTGGCTCACACCCCAACATTAGGATTATGGTATCCAAAGGGCTCAGAGTTTGATCTAGTTGGATTCTCGGATGCTGATTATGCTGGTGACAAGGTGGATCGCAAGTCTACATCAGGCACATGTCATTTTCTGGGACGATCACTTGTATGTTGGTCTTCAAAGAAGCAGAACTGTGTCTTTCTCTCCACTGTTGAATCTGAATACATTGCTGCTGGATCTTGCTGCGCTCACCTTCTGTGGATGAAGCAAACACTCAAAGATTATGGCATTCATCTGAAGCAAGTGCCACTCTACTGCGACAACGAAAGCGCCATCAAGATTGCCAACAACCCAGTTCAGCACTCGAAGACAAAGCACATTGAAATTGGTCATCACTTTCTCAGAGATCATGTTGTGAAGGAAGATATTGATATCATACACGTCAACACTGAAGAGCAATTGGCAGATATCTGCACCAAGCCCTTGGATGAGAAGAGGTTTTGCAAGTTATGGTGTGAGCTAAATATCTTGGAATCCTCAAATGTCATGTGATCAGGCACACATCCTAACACTTATGCATACTGATGACTTAGATGTGCAACACACGAAGTAAAGTATATCTTCAATCAATGAAGACTTACATTCTAAGTGTGAATACAGTAATGTGGAATTTGACTTCGGAGCGCCACGATAATTGTGCACCATGTCTGGGTCTAATACTTCCTATACGGTGGGTAAAGCCACCACTAAATTTTTCTGTTTGAAGTGACCCATGGTGTTACGTTTGGTATGTCTTCACATTTGGTTTGGCTTCAATCATCAACTTGTCTTCATGATTATCTTCACGATGTTGATTTGATTGTCTTTCTTATATATACATATATATACTAGTGTTCTGTCCTCTACAGCATTCACTTATAGCTATGTCTTCTTGTTGAATCTTTTGAACTAAGTGAATGTGATCAGACCCTAACCTCTCTATGCTTTCTATCTCAAACTCTATCTCTCCAAATCATATGCATTCTATTGAAACTGTCGAATATCTTCTCTGTGTCCTTGTCAGCAGAAGATACAGAGACAAACATTAACTCCATTTTCAATGCTAATTCCTTCACCTGAAACCCAGAGAAGTGGGAACGACCACCCGACAATCCAGATGTGCGTGGGAACATGGAACAACCTCCGATATGTTGCATGATGGCCACGTGTCCTTCAGATGTGAATCGTGAGGGGCACCTGTGTAATAACATTGTGCCGTCCCTATCCCTATAAATACACGCCTCACCACAGTCATTATCCTTTCTTCCACCCTCGCACAAACCCTAGCACCACCGCTAGCCCTCGACGACGCCGGCGACGAAGCGCATAGCTGCCTCGACCTCACCGATGCTGTCTTCATGCCGGCCGCGGACATCGTCTTCTCCGCCGTCGCCGTAGGTGTCCTCCATCGCCAAGTTAGGGCACAGACGATCGATATGCTCGGCCTCCTCTCCCACTCCGTCTAGAAGTTCTTTGTGTGGTAAATAAAACTTCCTTTTTACGGCCCCTTTGATCCTATAGATTAATCACTTTCTACCACAAGCAGTTTCTGTTCACACAAGTTGGATCTATTTCATACTGCGTCTCATAATATGCCTAGTATGTTTACTTATGCTTCACAAAGTAGTTAGATTCCTCACTTGTACTTATTCGTGGATTCGTACAAATCTGCAACCAACTCTCTATCTATGAGTGAATGTCTTCGCACTATGAGGTCAATGTCGTCTAAACTGATTTATCTTCAAAATCTTCTGAGAATGCATATGACCTTTTCCCCTTCCCTCGCACCTTAATGCTATCACAGGTACATGTCCATGGGAGAATCCCTTGGTTCTCATAGTCTGCATTCATTTGCAGAATTCTTACAGCATCATATAAATTCTCCCGAAGCCTGTTCCTACTTGACCAACAAGCGAAAGCTTTTGAAACCTTTGAACGTGTTGAAGCCATTCAGTTTGAAGATCATGGCTACAGAGAAATCAGCAAGGAAGGGTGGTAGAGAGCATCGAGGTGGAACATCAAGAGATCTGCCCGGTGACCTCTCAGAGCTGTACCAGACAGATCCAGAAGAGGATTACACTCAGCGCAAGACACGAATCCAATGGATTCGACGATATTGGGCAGAACAGTGGTTCAAGTACAGGTTTGTGACCAAGGAATATGCTGAGAAGAATGCCATCAAGTGACCATGGGGAGACATCCTATACATAAATCTTCAACCCAGGTCCAGAGATGAAGCCATTGAACAAGGCTTCTATCCCTGCATGGTCCGTGGACCACAGCCCGCGGATGCAGACCCATCATCATTGCAATGGTGTTGTGACGACAATCTGTTCAAGCACTACTTCCAGTTTGCCACGAATTCGGTGAAGCAGAACAAGAAGTCATTGGGACTAGACTTCAACCCTGGTCCCTCTGCTCCCGGTGCCGATGGCACCTGCGAAGCTGAACCCAATCTTGTTGGGCCCTTCTACAACCTGGAAGGTCTCATCACTCATATCATGGTTCAAGGGACAGCCGTGGATGAGCCTGCAGATGACGCTGAATCTGATGAAGCACCTGCACCGCCGAAGCCAAAGAAACTGAAGAAGCCTAAAGCTTCAACGTCTGCTTCAGCACCAAAAATCTCACGTGCGAAGCCACTGGCTACTGCACCTCCTGAAGACAGTGTGCAGTCTGAAGATCTATCACGCATCTCCAAGAAGACTGAGATGAGAAAGAGTATTGATCAGGCACTGACTGCTGCTGCTATTCTGGGAAATGATGCCATTGATCTGTCAAGCGATGAAGATCTTGCAGATGATGCTCTTGAGCAACTGATCAAGAGCAAGGAAGAAGCAGAGATCTTCAATGATTTGCCTCTCTTTGATGTGGCAATCATCCATAACTTCATCGATGAGTGGTTTGACACGCCCAACCTCAGCTTTGAAGACCTGCAACTTCCAATTGGCCTTAGTGTCGCCTTCACTGGTGCCATTGCTTCTGAGCTAGCTCTAGCTCAGCGCATCGTTGAACTGAAGCAAAAGATCGACTATGAGAAAGCTCAGTTCAAGAAGCACATGGCCAAGCTCAGGGTGCAAGATGTGAAAAACTTCAAGATTATGCCGCACGAGCTCAAGGAAGCCTTTCTTAAGAAGCGTGAAGAAGCTCAAGGTTCTCGTGAGCGCATGAAGAGCCTGGCTGACAAGTGCGTGCAAGCCTACAATGAGGCTGAGAAGCGCAAGGCTCTTGGTCGTCCTGGCATCGACCCAAGAATGGCTGCAAAGAAGAAGAAGCCCTCAACTGACCAATCTGCACCTTCGAGGCAGGAAGAACCTCGCATAGTCTTGCCAAGCAGCATGACTGGCTCGAAGCCAAAGGTCAGGTCAACCGCTTCAGAGCTGAAGAAGACGAGGACTGCCGAGGCTGAAGCCAGAAAAAGGAAAAATCCTGAAGCCTCTGATGTCGCTCCCTCTAAGAAGAAGCGTAAAACCAAGAAGGATCGGGCTGCTCCCATAGAGCCCCTAGTTGTTGAACCTATCTCAATGGTTCGCCCTGCATCTGAACACCACGAGCACCAACTGGTTGTTCATGAGCCTGCTTCCACAGAGGCTCATGAAGCTGAAGACATTCCAACAGTTGATCCCACCGCTGCTGAAGACATTGGTCATCATGACAATGTTGAAGATGATGTAGTTCTTCCTCAGATCGAAAACCAACTGGTATCATCGCCTGTGCTCACGCACAGCAAACTCATCAGCATTGGTCGTCCTCTGACGCCAATTGCTCAGGATGCATCGTGGGTTGATCACCCACAACAACAAGACACCCCAAGTACTCCCCAACAACAACAAGTCACCCCAGACGAAGAAAACGACTTTGAGGCCCAGCCAACTCCATCTCCACAGGCGTCGCCAGCGCTACGCAGGCTTCGCAAAGGACCAAGGCCTCAAGTCCCCCTTTCGAGCGTTCCAGAAGGAGAAGTGCCCCAATCTGTTGCACGTCAAGTGTTCCCAGAAGCCACTCCGACTGTGAATGTCTCCATGTCTGAAGCCAAAGGTGCTGAAGACAATCTGGCTGCATCAGCCAATGACAAACAAGAAGAAGAACTTGTCCCTACTTCCCCCATTACTGAAGAAGTTGTTCTCGAGGAGAACGTGTCTGTGCCCGACCCTCCAGATCATCAAGTGGAGGTTGGGAATCTTGAGGCTGCCACCACCAACACAAATGAAGCCAATGACGTAGTCATGGCTGAAGCAAATGTGGAGCCTGCACCAACCAATGTGCCAGAGGCCAATGAAGCCAATGATGCACCTGCACCAACCAATGTGCAGCCTAAAGCCTCCGTTGATGCCACTGCTCCTGTTTCGCCACCAAGGCCACACACTATCGAGCAAGCATTCAATTATGGCCAACTTGTCACTGTCAAATGGCCTATTCTGACTCCTCTGCCTGCTGCCGGTCCTCAGTTTGACTATCACATTGAGCACAGGCCTCAGGTTCAGAAGCCAATACCAAGGTTGCCCAGGTTTCCAGGCACTGCATCTGCACCCGGATCGTTCAATGTCAATGGCTTCAAGGCACACAACACCTTCTTTAATAGCGCCAAGAACCCCTACACCAAGGCAAGAATATCTTCTGATCGGTTCTGGAGCTATCAGTAGTGCAGTTATTACTCATGCATTATGTACAATCAAGGCTGCATTTTCCCACATATGCGTCTTGACACTGAAGCCATAACTGGTCTGCCCTGTTTGGAAGAAGCTCTGGATTGCTTTAGAGAGTCTGGTCTGCTGCAGTTTGTCACTGATAAGGAGCACTGGAATGAAGAATTGCTACTCCAATTCTATGCCACTCTTCATATCCGTGGCTACAACAGGGATCCGAAGACTTGGGTCCTTGAGTGGATGACAGGCAATGTTCATCATGAAGCCAAAGCCATTAATATCATTGAGCTTACTGGCCTGCCCACTCCAGGAGATCTGTATGAACCTGGTTGTCAGCTTCACCATGCTGCTATGGAAAGCATCTTCCACGAAAGCATCTTCCACAAGCCTGACCCCAATATGAGTTAGATGCTTAGCATGATGAAGCCTTTGCCTCTAGATGCTGAGTATCCTAAGGAGTTCTTTGTTGAAGACCTTGAGTATCTGCCACGTACTATCTATCACATCATAAGGCGAACTCTTTGGCCCATCAAAGGACATTCTCCACATGCCAAGCTAGAAGGCGCAATGAAGACGTTGGTCTTTCATATTCTTCATGGCAAAAGCTTCAATGCATAAGACTTCTTTATTCGCCAGCTTGCTGCATCAGGATCTGACATTTTTGGCTTGAAGTTTTAAGCTCCATGGATCATGCGGCTCATCAAACTACACTCAGCTGTCACCTATCAGCCCTCTACTCGCAATCATCGGATCTTTCTGCCTGACATTGGTATGTCAGTTGAAGCCATCTATCCAAAGCCTGCCAAGGAGCCCCTTAGTCTTCAGAATGCTGAAAATCAAAGCTTCTCTCAAAACATTGAAGGAGTTCAAGCAGTCACGCATGTTTATCCTCTGGCTGGAACTACACTTGCACCTCATCGTGCCCACACTTAAGCCACTGAAAGCACCATTGCTCAACGGCCCAAGAAGCGCTCCCGTGTTCTCAATGACCGAGAGCTTCTGTTTGCCCTTCATCAGAAACAGGATAGGCATCATGACTGGCTAAAGCGCCAAATGCAAAGCCTCTTGGTGGATGTAAACAGGATTCGCAATCTTGCCACCAAGAATGCCTTTGTTGCCCATGAAACATGCCGGCGTACATGGAAATGGCTAATGCTTATGTGCTGTGAGGATGATCTTAAAGAGGATGGCTTCTCTGAACGCTTCAAATTTGACTCCACACCTCCAAGAAGGACTGTGCTGCGACGAACTCCGTCTCTTGAAGACTCTGAGTTCTCCTCCTCTGCTGCAACTGTGAATGCCAGAGTGATCGATGATGAAGACGATGCTACTTCATCGCCTCCTACTTCTACACGCATCGACACTGCCCCGAGTTCGTCTGCACCGCCTAACAACACCGACGACACTGCCCCGAATTCGTCTGCACTGCCGGAGCCTCTTCGCCCGCGCGGCGCGGGGTGCGGTGCAGCGGAACGGACGGCGCGGAAGAGCCCCTGCGGCGTGGACGAGCACGGCGACGCGGTCGAGCCATTCTTCATAGACGTCGTCGACAGGACGGTAGCGCAGGAGCTCGTTTGCCGCGATGAGTGCAGCCCGAGCCTCCAAGGGCGCGCGGAGCGCGCGGGACGAAGATCCAGCTGGGGCGAGCAAGGGAGTTGCGGTGCGGCCGTCTTGCCGCATGAACGGATGCTGGGATGATGCTTGCTGCTCGTCCCCCGCCGGGCCGGTGGCGGCGTTGACGACAGGTGATGGGGAACGGCGAGGACGCCCGCCGACAGGGGCCGTCTGGGCGACGCCGGAAGCGAGGGCTGCCCGGCGCTCCGCGCGGGCCCGACAAGCGTCAGACATGAGCATGTTGGTCGGAGGAGAACGGGGTGGTGGGCGACGAATTCCGGAGCACCCCTACCTGGCGCGCCAAATGTCGGATTTCGGGTTCCGGCAGACCCTTGAGGTTCGAACACTGGGGTGCGCGCGGAGATTTCGCCTCCTACCTACCTGCACCCCTCCGCCTTGCTGGGATCTAAAACTACCGAAAGAACAACACAAGAGACACAGGGTTTATACTGGTTCGGGCCACCGTTGTGGTGTAATACCCTACTCCAGTGTGTGGTATGTGGATTGCCTCTTGGGCTGATGATGAAGAACAATACAAGGAAGAACAGTCTCGCGAGGGCCTGTTCTTGGCTGGGGCGATGAACTGCTGGATGGAGTTCAGTCACCTTTCTCTCTCTCTCTCTCTCTCTCTCTCTCTCTCTCTCTCTCTCTCTCTCTGCTTCCAACCAACCGACTGATCGAACCCCCTCTAACGAGCCTCTTCCTTCCAACCTCCCAACCCCTTGCTCTGTGGGTGGGTGGTCCTATTTATAGAGGCCCTGGTCCTCTTCCCAAATATCGAGCGGGAAGGGAGCCAACAATGGCGGGCTAATTTGAAGGGGGACAGCAAGTATCAACTATCCTAACAAAAGTAGTCTTCGCCTGCGCAAAGCTCTGGTGATGACGTTGTCTTGGGCTCCACGGTGACATCCGTCTCGTAGTCCTTCTGGTCTTGGTCTCGTTGCACCGAAATGGCAACCTTTGCCCGATGCCTCGGTACTCCGCGGCTGCGCTTGCCCCCTTTGCACCAAAGAGGAAAGGAGGACGCTGCGCGGGCTGGCACCCGCCTGGCGCCCTGAGCCGTCATGGCTTGCGTCACGGCCACCTCGTGAGGTGCCCCGCCTTGATCTCTCCGCCTCCTTGTGAGCCAGCCTGATGAGGTCGTGCCTGAGGAAGCTCCGCACCGTCCGCCCCGTGAGGCTTGGCCCCTCGCGAGGGTCTTGAGTTTGTGTTGGTGAAGATGGGCCATGCTGGGCCCCCCTTTTGAGCCACGCCGCAGGCCGCAGGCAGGCAAGTCTGGGGACCCCCGTTCCCAGAACACCGATAGTAGCCCCCGGGCCCAAGGCGCGCTCGGACTTGGCCGTGCAGGGAGGCGGAAGGGCAAGAGGGAAGCGCCGCGGGCCCTAACAGCCTGCGGCCTTGGGCGCCGCGTGGCGGTTGATTGGACGTGGGCGTCTTAGCAACCGCACGAGTTGATAAGGGAGTGGCATCCGCCTAGGCCCTGCTTCTTTCTTTCCCCGGTTGCTGCTCAGATCCCCTTTCTTACGCCTCTCCTTCCTTCCTCCGAAATCTCCAGATCTGCCCTGATCGTGCGACCTAGGAAGCCATGGCGCCTCGCCAGCCCCCGGCCGCAGCGTGGTACTCGTCTGCCCTGGACCCGCCAAACGTGTCGGAGGCGGGCCTTGCCCGGTTGCGCCGGATGGCGACGGCGCAAGGCATCGACGGGGCGAAGGTGTTCAAGGCCGGCTCCGCCACCCCTGAGGGTCAGAGGAGCACCTTCTATCCGCTCTTCGTAAGTGCCATTGTTGCTGGCCTGGTGCCTCCCTTCTCCGAGATCTTCTTCTCTGTCCTCAGCCATTACAAGCTATAGGCTCTGCATCTCCATCCCAACTCTGTCCTTCTCCTCTCAATCTTTGCTTATTATTGTGAGGCCCACGTTGGGGTGCAGCCCTCAGTGGCCTTGCTGCGCCACTACTTCTACCTCCGGACCTCTCGCGGTCCTGCTTCCGCGTGCGCGAGCTTCATCGCGTACGGTGGCACCATTGCCATCTCGAACCCTGGGAAGAGGATTGAGGGCTTCAGGAGCAAGTGGATCTTGGTGGATGCTGAGCGCATCCACCCTCGGCTGATCTTGCCCACGGAGCAGCCCACGAGCTCCAGCGAATGGGGTCGAGCGGAGCTCACGGATCCCCGCGCGAAGATGGTGTTGGGGAAGATGGACGCGGATCTGAGGCCGACCGACATGGCGGCGGCGAAGCTGACCGGCGCGTCGCTACTGAGGGAGTTCCTGGAGCACCAGCTGGCTCTGCTTCGGCAGTACTCGCTGTCGGCGTTCTGGGAACGGGGGTCCCCAGACTTGCCTACCTGCGGCCTGCGGCGTGGCTCAAAGGAGGCCCAGCATGGCCCATCTTCATCAACACAAGACTCAAGACCCTCGCGAGGGGCCAAGCCTCGCGGGGCGGACGACACGGCGCATCCTCACGCGCAGCCTCCTCGGGCTGGCTCGCGAGGAGGCGGAGAAATCAAGGCGGGGTACCTCGCGAGGTGCCCATGACGCAAGCCATGACGACTCAGGGCGCCAGGCGGGCGCCAGCACGTGCAGCATCCTTCTTTCCTCTTTCGTGCAAAGGGGGCAAGCGCAGCCGCGGAGTACCGAGGCATCAGGAAAAGGTTGCCATTTCGGTGCAACGAGACCAAGACCAAGCGGCCTACGAGACGGAGGTCACCATGGAGCCCAGCACGGCGTCACCACTGAGCCTTTGGCAGGCGAAGACCAACTTTAGTCAGGATAAGTGTACTAGATGTTCCCCTTTGAATTGGCCAATTGTTGGCGCCCTTCCCGCTCAATATTTGGGGAGAGGCCCAGGGCCTTTGCCTATAAATAGGACCGGCCACCCACGTAGCAAGGGGGGGTTCGTTCGGTTCGCAATCAGAGAGAGAGAGAGAGAGAGAGAGAGAGAGAGAGAAGGGCGACTGAGCTCCTCCTAGCAGTTCATCGCCCCAGCCAAGAACAGACCCTCGCGAGGCTGTTCTTCCCTGTATTGTTCACCATCACCAGCCCAGGAGGCAATCCACAAACCATACACTGGAGTAGGGTATTACACCACAATGGTGGCCCGAACCAGTATAAACCCGGTGTCTGAAAGTGCAACTATCCCTATGTGGTTTTGGTAATTCATAACAACATATAGCTCATTGAGCTAATGCTATTCCAAGATGATTATTTCAGGAAAGCTCAATGATTGGCATGGCATGGATGTGAAAGTGGAACCCTCAAAATTCTAAGGACAAAGAATTGGCTCAAGCTCAAAAGTTTAAGACTCCTCATTTTATATTTTAGTGATCCAAGATCACATTGAGTCTTTAGGAAAAGCCAATACTATTAAGGAGGGATGAGGTGTTGCTTAATGAGCCTCTTGCTTTATGTGCTTAGTGATATGCTCCAAAATCCTCAACCACCTTTCCATATCCACAAATGACCTAAACCCTAAGCCAAACTCGGTCATACCGATTCTGCCAATCCGGCGCCACCGAGTTTCACTTGTCATTTGCCACTGCCAAACCCTAGCAATTCGGTCCTACTGATAAGGTTCTCGGTCTCACCAAGATGGGCTTGCAAACTCTCTGTTTCCCTTTCATAACTTTTCGGTCTCACCGAAAGAGCGAATCGGTCCCACCGAGAATGCAAGGTAAACTCTATGTCTCCTTCTTGTAACGTTTCGGTCTCATTGAAAGAGCAAGTCGGTCACACCGAGTTTGCCTGACCAACTCTCTGGTTAGCTAATTGCCGAGCTCGGTCTCACCGAGTTTGTGCGATTGGTCTCACCGAGATTATGTTATGCCCAAACCCTAACCAAATCGGTCCTACCGAGTTGCATCTCAGTCCCACCGAAATTCCTAACGGTCACTAGGTTTACTATTTCGGTCAGACCGAGTTTTCTGATTCGGTCCCACCGAGATTGGTAGATTGTGTGTAACGGTTGGATTTTGTGTGGAGGCTATATATACCCCTCCACCACCTCTTCATTCGAGGAGAGAGCCATCAGAACACATATTCCATTCCTACTCGTATGTTCTGAGAAAGAACCACCTACTCATGTGTTGAGACCAAGATATTCCATTCCTACCATATGAATCTTGATCTCTAGCCTTCCCCAAGTTGCTTTCCACTCAAATCTTCTTTCCACCAGATCCAAATCCTATGAGAGAGAGTTGAGTGTTGGGGAGACTATCATTTGAAGCACAAGAGCAAGGAGTTCATCATCAACACACCATTTGTTACTTCTTGGAGAGTGGTGTCTCCTAGATTGGCTAGGTGTCACTTGGGAGCCTCCGACAAGATTGTGGAGTTGAACCAAGGAGTTTGTAAGGGCAAGGAGATCGCCTACTTCGTGAAGATCTACCGCTAGTGAGGCAAGTCCTTCGTGGGCGATGGCCATGGTGGAATAGACAAGGTTGCTTCTTCGTGGACCCTTCATGGGTGGAGCCCTCCGTGGACTCGCGCAACCGTTACCCTCCATGGGTTGAAGTCTCCATCAACGTGGATGTAGGATAGCACCACCTATCCGAACCACGGGAAAACATCCGTGTCTCCAATTGCGTTTGAATCGTCCAAACCCTTCCCTTTACATTCTTGCAAGTTGCATGCTTTACTTTCCGCTGCCAATAAACTCTTTGCATGCTCGCTTGAATTGTGTGATGGTTGCTTGACTTGCTCTAAGGTAGCTAAAATCTGCCAAGAACTAAAATTGGGAAAAGGCTAAGTTTTTAATTGGTCAAGTAGTCTAATCACCCCCCTCTAGACATACTTTCGATCCTATAAGTGGTATCAGAGCTTTGGTCTCCATTTGCCTTGATCTCCATAGCTTTTGGTGGTCATAGCCTTGGTTTCACAACCTAGGAGAGTATGGCGTCTAGCGAGGGAAATTATCACCGTAGAGGTCCTTACTTTGATGGCACTAATTTTGCTAGTTGGAAGCATAAAATGAAAATGCATATTCTTGGACATAACCCCGCCGTATGGGCTATTGTTTGTGTTGCCTTGCAAGGTGAGTTCTTTGATGGAAGGGAACCAAACCGTGAAGCTACCGCGGATGAGTTGAAGATGTTGCAATACAATGCTCAAGCTTGTGATATTCTCTTCAACGGATTGTGCCCCGAAGAATTCAACAAAATCAGCCGCCTTGAGAATGCAAAGGAGATTTGGGATACTTTGATTGATATGCACGAAGGTACCGACTCCATCAAGGAATCCAAGTTGGATGTGCTCCAAAGTCAACTTGACAAGTTCAAGATGAAGGATGGTGAAGGTGTCGCTGAAATGTACTCTAGGCTTGCTCTCATCACAAATAAGATTGCCGGCTTAGGAAGTGAAGAGATGACCGATAGATTCATCATCAAGAAGATCCTAAGAGCCTTGTATGGGAAATATGATACCGTGTGCACATTAATCCAAATGATGCCCAACTACAAAGATCTCAAGCCAACGGAAGTAATTGGAAGGATTGTTGCTCATGAGATGTCACTCAAGGATAAAGAGGAACTTCACAATAAATCAAGTGGTGCCTACAAAGCGTCATGTGAAGCCCCCACATCATCAAGTGAGAAACAAAACTTTAATGAAGAATTGAGCTTAATGGTGAAGAACTTCAACAAGTTCTACAAGAATAGAAGCAAAGATAGAAGCTTCAAGTCCAGGTCCTACAATGACAAAAGATCTTCTAGTCGAGAGCGAAACTGCTATAATTGTGGAAGACCCGGACACTATTCCAATGAGTGTACGGCTCCCTACAAGAGAAGAGAAGATTCTCCAAAAAGAAGAAGCAAAGAATCTCCACCAAGAGAGAGAAGGAGTAGAGATGGCTGTCGGACTCGGAAAGGAAGGAAAAATCATCAAGGAGCTATACAAAACGAAGACATCAAGCTCATGTTGGTGAATGGGTATCCGGCTCCGACTCCGACAGCCACTCCGAGAGAAGTTATCACTCCGACTCCGAAGATACTCAAGATGAAGGTGTTGCCGGTCTAGCACTTGTGTCAACCAACTCCTACGACATATTTGACTCCCCAAATGAAGGAATTGGAAGATGCTTCATGGCCAAAGGTCCTAAGGTAACACACCCCGAGTATGTTGACTTTAATAGTGATGAAGATGACTTGTTAGGTGATGATGATTTGCTTGGTGACAACTCTAGTGAAGAATATTATGGTGAAATATCAATTAATCATGCTAAAACGAATGACAATGATAAGGAGAAGATTGAGGCTCTAACTAAAGAACTAAACACTCTTAAGTTAGCTCATGAAACTATCTTCAAAGATCATCGAGAACTTTTAGGAGCTCATGAGAAATTACGCTTTGAAAAGCTCAATCTTGAGCAAGAGCATGAGTTCTTAAAAGCAATCAATGATGATCTCTGCAAGAATAGTTCTTCTTACATTGCCAAGCGTTTACTATTATCCACTTACATGCCTCAAGTCAAGACTAGTAACAAGAATAAGAAAGATTCTTCCTCTAGTAGTAACAATGATCATGCTAAATCCAATATTGTTGCTTCTAGTAGTTCTCTTGATTCCACTAATGATTCTCTTAGCCAAGTTACACTTGAGCAAGAAAATAGCTTATTGAAGGGAATTATAGAGAAAGGTGTTCACAAGAGCCTTGCCGGAAGTAAGCAATTCGAGGAAATTGTGCGCAAGCAAGGAATGCACTGGAAGAATTAAGGTGTTGGTTTTGAACGAAAGTTCAATGCCAATGGAGTTGAATGGGAAGAAGATCAATACCCCAAGACAAAGTTTGTTCCTCAACAAGAGAAGTATGACACTTCTTTCAAGGGGACACAAGCTCAAGATGATCTTCCACCACAAGACTACAAGCAAAAAGGCAAGGACAAGCTTCAAGAGGAGATTGATGCATTTGAAGAAGCTCCCAAGACCTTAGTCAAGTGGATTCCCAAGACTACTTCAAGTTCCACTACATCAAGTACGACTACAACTCCAAGGGTTCCCATCAAGATGGTGTGGATCCAAAAGAAGAAGAACTAGAGAGTTCTTGAGGGTGACTCCGCCAACATACTTCACTCTTATCATATTGGCAAGAACAAGTGCAATCAACTTCCACATCTTGCACTAGTTCAAGGAGTCACAAACCCTCTTGTTGGTAAGACAAGGGACAAGGTAACCTAAAGTTTTCATGCACATCATCTTGTGTGTGCATCACTCTATGTCTATGGATATCCGTGTTTGTTCCTTGTGGGACTAACCCATGTAGGTATTGAAAGTGCAATTCACTCAAATGGATAGCTCCAAGTGATCTACATCAACATTGAGCATCCACATCTTCAACATCTACATGAAGTCATCATCGACAAAACCCAAGGTTAGTTCATCCCTCTTAGGGGGGATATCACATCTAGGGGGAGCTTTACTCTAAGACTTGAGCTAAAGCAACTCTAAAGATGTGAATACAACAATGCTTTATGTAAAAGTGTTAACCCCACTTGAGCTTAAACGATGAGTATGACCTATGATCAAGTGTTCTCACTTGACTCCTAAGTCAATATACTCATATATAGATGACCTAGTCATCGCAAATTGCTTGATAGATGCTAGAATTGGTTGTGCATGCTTTGCCACATATTTCTTTTGCCATCTTATTGTGTGAGCATGTTGGTTGCATATTTTACTCATTCGAGGACATCCACTTGTTGTTTTGATTGTTTGGCTTTCTTCTTTTGCCAAGTGGATGGACAAGAATGCCTAAGAACCTCCTCTAGCTATCTATGCTTTTCTCGTCTCAAACTCTATTCATGTTGCATCACAAAACTTGATCAAGTCAGATTCGAACCACTCTGTGTGAGGAGCGCTCGGAGTCCCCGATTCGTCATAGACTTAAACTTCCAAAACCTCTTTATGAATCTCGGTCTGACCGATACTCCATTTTCGGTCCTACCGAGTTCATTGAGTTGATCTAGGTTTTCGATCTCGGTGCGACCGATTTGAACTTTTCGGTCACACCGAGTTGCAATAACTGCACACAGTTTTGCATCTCGGTGCCACCGAGTTGTTCCACACGGTCACACCGATAGGGTCGGGCTATATATAGTGACGGGCAAAATTTTGGAAATTTCTCCGAAACCTCTTCGCCCGCGCGATAGCCTGCTCTGCCTTCGTGGTCTCCGGATCGTCTTCTCGCCACCAGCAGCCTCCAGTCGTTGGTCTCCTCCGCCGTCAACGGATTTCTGCCCCGCCGTTGCCGCCGTAGCGAGTCTCCGCCGAACTAGGGTATGGACTCGATCTTTGTGCTATTCTCCACTCCGATTCCTAGCACATTGTGATCATTATGATTCTTGCCACGATTGAAACACTCCTATCCAGTCAATAATCTCGTAGAATAGGTTTAATTCGAAAATTTTAGGGTTAGGTTTCCACCAAAACCATCTCGGACCCACCGAGTTGAAAAACTCGGTCCCACCGATCTGGCTTTTGCCATTGCACAAGTGAAACTCGGTCCGACCGAGAATAACTTATAGGCGCGACCAATTTTGGAATTTTGTGAAACCCTAGCAGTCTCGGTGCCACCGAACTGTGACTCGGTTTGACCGAGTTCACCAGTTCTGGTGCCAAAACTGCTTCGGTGTCACCGAGTTTGAAAATCGGTAGATCCGAGATGCTTTCTGTGGAAAACTAAAACTAAGTTTTTGAATTAATCTTTTGCAAAAATCTCTGCTTTTTGTGATGCTCATCCACTCTATCATATCCATAATCTATTCACAGGGTCAGCAGTCATTGTGCAACATGTCTGATCAAAGTGACAGCCACAATGTGTCTGAGCAGCAAGTTGTGATGAGTGAGGGCACTAGCCCCTCAAGCTCTTCTGATGATGGCAGCAGGAGCACCCCCAGCAACCTGCCTAAGGCTGCCACACGTCAAAGGAAGAAGAGAACGTCTGATTCTGAGGATGAAGACTATGTGGCAGAGGAAGAGGCCACATCAAAGAGAGCTGAACCAGCTCAAGTAACCAAGCCAGGGCTGAAGATCAAAAGGCCAGCAGGCAGGCAGCCCATGTCAAAGGCTAGGGCTTCAACTATGAAGCCTGCTCCCACTGAGCCCATTGCTGCTGAGGGCAAGAAAAGGAAAGAGAGGGTGAAAAAGACTGTAGCCAGAGTGCTTGGGAAGGCCTCCATCATGGTCGATGAGGAGGAAGAAGAAGAAGAGGTTGCTGCACCAGCACCCAAGGCAGCCAAACTCATGGGAGATGCTATAAGGTCAGGAACAGCTGCATCCAAGCCCAAGGATGCACCTAAGGCTGCATCTAAGCCTAAGGGTGCACCAAAGAGAAATACACGAAGCATCCCAGCTGCAGAAAAGAACAAGGCCCCAATGCCTGAAGCTATCGAAGAAGAGGAAGAGAGTGTCCTTAGGAAGCTCAAGCCCAAGATCCTAGACCACAACGATGCTCATCCTGTGGCTAGGGATATGAAGCTCAGGAGGGATTCAGGGCTAAGGAAATGGAGATAAGCAGATCCGTATGCTTCTAGGAGAAGGACTGCTGTGGATTACAGATTTCATACCAAGGAACAACAAGATTTCTATGAGACTGTTTTGCTTGACAAGAAGCCAATCGTTTGTGACATGAGATGGGTCGACTGGACCTACATCAAGGACAATGAAGAGCACTACCCCGGTGTATTTGACAGCTTTAGTGCATGTGGAGTTGCAGACTTTGTTGGGTAGAAGCTCACAAAGTGGAACGAGGAGCTGATCATGCAATTCTACTCCACAGCACACTTTTATCCAGATGGCAGAATCACATGGATGTCTGAGGGTACAAGCTACCAATCCACTATGGAAGAATGGGCGAAGTTGATCAATGCCCCAGAGGAGCAAGCTGATGACTTGGACATCTATGCCAAGAAAAAGATGGATCACAACTCCATGTCCAACATGTACAAGGAGATCCCGAATGAAGCGCTTGACACGTTCAAGTTTGGCTCCATGCACTATCTGCTCTCAGGACTGCCTACGATCAACTGGATCCTTAGGCACACCCTTCTGCCCAAATGTGGAGATCACAAGATGATCAGAGGTCACGCGATCAACCTGCTTCATGTCTTTGACGTGCCTCAGAAATTCAAGGTCATGAGTCTCATTGTGGAAACAATCAAGAGGACAGCTGCAAACCAGAAGAGGAGTTGTGGGTATGCCCCACAGATTCAGGAGCTCATCAACTCCAAGATGGGCACGGGCGTGTATTTATTGGATAAGGAACACCTGCCCATCCGCCCAGATTTTGAGGATAACCAAGTGGTTATGACTGAAAATGAACCCTCATCTGCACATGCACAAGCTCAGAAGGAGAAGGCGAGGAAGGAAAAAGCTGCCAGGATGCCTACTCAAGCAGAGGCATCTGATTACTTCTTGAAGACCAAACAAGAGCAGCTCGGTTACCTGATAGCGTCCACCCTGCATATTGAGCAAGGACTTGCCACCCTGACTCAGAACCAGGTGAGCCTAGAGAGGATCATGGAACAGAGATTCTATGACATGGACATCAAGGTGACATAAATACAGACCGCCGTGGAGCAGCTTCAGGAGGACATGAATGAGAGGAGAGGCAGGACCACAACTGATGCTTTTGCCAGGGTGCCACGAGGTCCGAGGTCGTCTGCACTGCCAGTTGCTGACACCAGAGCCACAACATCTGCACCAGCTACAGCCTCCGTTCCACCAGCTCCAGCATCCACTTCAGCCTCGACTCCGACCACTTCTACTGAAGGCTTCGTCCTTGGCGTGCTCCGGACTCCACCACCACCTGAAGATCAAGCCTGAGCGTCGACTTAGCACTATGCATTTTCTAGGAACTTTTTGTTAACTTGTTGCCAAAGGGGGAGAAGATGTATAGATCATAGGCTTCGAGAGAGAGAGAGAGTGTTGCTTTTCTCTCTTGCTTTATTTGGTGGTTTTTCGAACTTTGTTTGCTTGGTGTGTGAGATACTACGTCCTTATGCTTGTGAGACATCGATGATCATGTGTTTGATTGTAAGCTACACTTAATGTTTGCTTAATGCTTTCTTAAATATTATCATTCTATCTATCGTTTGTGATCATTCACTATTCTTGGTGATGAGTGCATGTATTTCAATCTTATCATTTTTTAGCGCTCCACCAAGATGTATGTGACATGGAAGAGTAACCCATGATTCTAACTCCATGTGCATTTGCAGTCCAAAGCAAATTTTAAATATGCACAAATTTAGGGGGAGCTCTTATTTGTCACATACTTCTCAAAGCGACGATGTATTTCATGATTATTATCATTTGTCGAAGCTTTGATCTATATGTTGTCATCATTTACCAAAAAGGGGGAGATTGAAAGTGCAACTATCCCTAGGTGGTTTTGGTAATTCATAACAACATATAGCTCATTGAGCTAATGCTATTCCAAGATGATTATTTCGGGAAAGCTCAATGATTGGCATGGCATGGATGTGAAAGTGGAACCCTCAAAATGCTAAGGACAAAGAATTGGCTCAAGCTCAAAAGTTCAAGACTCCTCATTTTATATTTTAGTGATCCAAGATCACATGGAGTCTTTAGGAAAAGCCAATACTATTAAGGAGGGATGAGGTGTTGCTTAATGAGCCTCTTGCTTTATGTGCTTAGTGATATGCTCCAAAATCCTCAACCACCTTTCCATATCCACAAATGACCTAAACCCTAAACCAAACTCGGTCATACCGATTCTGCCAATCCGGCGCCACCGAGTTTCACTTGTCATTTGCCACTGCCAAACCCTAGCAATTTGGTCCTACTGATAAGGTTCTCGGTCTCACCGAGATGGGCTTGCAAACTCTCTGTTTCCCTTTCGTAACTTTTCGGTCTCACCGAAAGAGCGAATCGGTCCCACCGAGAATGCAAGGTAAACTCTATGTTTCCTTCTTGTAACGTTTCGGTCTCACCGAAAGAGCAAGTCGGTCCCACCGAGTTTGCCTGACCAACTCTCTGGTTAGCTAATTGCCGAACTCGGTCTCACCGAGTTTGTGCGATCGGTCTCACCGAGATTACGTTATGCCCAAACCCTAACCGAATCGGTCCTACCGAGTTGCATCTCAGTCCCACCGAAATTCCTAACGGTCACTAGGTTTACTATTTCGGTCAGACCGAGTTTTCTGATTCGGTCCCACCGAGATTGGTAGATTGTGTGTAACGGTTGGATTTTGTGTGGAGGCTATATATACCCCTCCACCACCTCTTCATTTGAGGAGAGAGCCATCAGAACACATATTCCATTCCTACTCATATGTTCTGAGAAAGAACCACCTACTCATGTGTTGAGACCAAGATATTCCATTCCTACCATATGAATCTTGATCTCTAGCCTTCCCCAAGTTGCTTTCCACTCAAATCTTCTTTCCACCAGATCCAAATCCTATGAGAGAGAGTTGAGTGTTGGGGAGACTATCATTTGAAGCACAAGAGCAAGGAGTTCATCATCAACACACCATTTGTTACTTCTTGGAGAGTGGTGTCTCCTAGATTGGCTAGGTGTCACTTGGGAGCCTCCGACAAGATTGTGGAGTTGAACCAAGGAGTTTGTAAGGGCAAGGAGATCGCCTACTTCGTGAAGATCTACCGCTAGTGAGGCAAGTCCTTCGTGGGCGATGGCCATGGTGGAATAGACAAGGTTGCTTCTTCGTGGACCCTTCATGGGTGGAGCCCTCCGTGGACTCGCGCAACCGTTACCCTCCGTGGGTTGAAGTCTCCATCAATGTGGATGTAGGATAGCACCACCTATCCGAACCACGGGAAAACATCCGTGTCTCCAATTGCGTTTGAATCCTCCAAACCCTTCCCTTTACATTCTTGCAAGTTGCATCCTTTACTTTCCGCTACCAATAAACTCTTTGCATGCTTGCTTGAATTGTGTGATGGTTGCTTGACTTGCTCTAAGGTAGCTAAAATCTGCCAAGAACTAAAATTGGGAAAAGGCTAAGTTTTTAATTGGTCAAGTAGTCTAATCACCCCCCCTCTAGACATACTTTCGATCCTACAGTGTCTCTTGTGCAGTTCTTTCAGTAGTTTAGATCTTTGTGAGATTGGGAGGTAGAAGGCGTGATCTCCGCGCGCACCCCAGTGTTCGAACCTTAAGGGTCTGCCGGAACCCGTGAATCCGACACTCGCTTCCAATGTGGAGGCCCCGTCCGAGCCCCGCGGCCTGGGCCGACGGAGACCTGGCTGCGGTTCTCCAATCTCTGGTCAGGGGCAATGTGGCGAGGTTGGAGGGCGCTCCTATGCCCTTGTTCCTCCGTGACGACTAGGAGCGGGTAGTGAAGTACATGCCCGTCTTCAACGGGGATGGGCCTGTGCCCATGGAAACTCTCGAGGAACCAGTGGACGTGCCCTCCGACGGCTCCAGCGAAGAGGAGGAAGGAGGGGAGCGGGGAAAAGGGCCTGACTCCGAGGCTACTGGCGGAGAGTCGAGGGCTCCCCACCCCCGGCGCAGGTCCCGCGTTCTCCGCCTCCCTCCGAGCGATGACGACTTGGATGACGACGAAGACGATGACGAGCAGGACGGTGGGAGCTCGCCCCCGATCCCGAAGAAGGATAGGACCGGGCTGATCTCCCGCGGGTCAGCCCCAGCCCCGGGGCGGACCGCAGACACACTTTCCGCCTCCAAGCTTCCCGAGGTGGACCCTTCTAGCCGGCTTTCATTCTTCAGATTTGGCCGGAGGCCGCTTGAGCTCACTGGCAGCGACCCGTAAGCGTTCGATTCTTGTCTTTATTTCTTGCTCTGCTTCTAAGGTTTCACGTTTGCATCCCCTGGATAGGCTGGCGCACGCGGCAAAGAAGTCAAAAGGGGCTCCTGAGGTTCCATCCATGGCAGCGCCCACGCTTGCGAAGGAGGGTGACCGCGACGCACAGGCTTCTCCTGCCCGGTCGTCCTCGCGAGGCCTGGCTGAGCCGGCTAGGGCAAGCTCAGCCCCCCCGGCCCGAGTGGCTCCCGAGGTGCTCTCGCCTGTCGCCGCCACTACAGCTGTCGGGGCGCGGCAGACTCCGCCTCAGGATGCTGCGGCCGCGCTGCCGCCTTCTCCTCCTACTCCATCGGCTGCCGTCTCTCCGACCCCTTCTGCCGTTCTGGATCGTGCTGTTGCTGAGCTGGATGGACTGCGGCAGGATCTTCTTAGTGCCGACCCTTGCTTGGTGGCCGGGCGCTTGGAGCTGGCTTCTGGATGGGTTCGCTCCGACGCTTTGATTCGGGCGGCGCTGGTCCAGACCTCGACGACATGCGACGAGGAGAAGCAGGCCGTCCTTGAGGCGAAGGCTGCTCGTGATGCAGCCCTGGGGGAGGTGGTCGACGTCCGTGGTCACTGCAAGGCTTGCGGGATCAGCTCACGAAAGAGGTCCGCCTCCGCCAAGAGCAGGAAGAAGGCGTGAAGGCTCGGCGAGGCGGCCGTCGAGGGCCGGGAGGCCAAGCTCAAGAAGCGTCGCGACCGCCTAGGCGCGCTGGAGCAGGAGTTGGGGACGAGGAAGGCCGAGCTGGACGAGGAGGCCCTGGTTCTTGCCGAGGACCGCGCGGCCTTCACGGAGTTGGAGGCGAAGGCGCACTCCTCGCTGAGGATGCTTTATGACAGCGGCCTAGAGAGCCCGTTGGCTGGCGCCGAGGACGGCCCTGCCAAGCTGCTTCCCTTCCTGGTTCATGCTCTTGAGGATGTTGCCCTTGGCCTTGGCCCCACGGCCAAGGCCGAGGCGCGTGTCCTGTCTTCTGCAGCGCTGACGCGGGTCCTTACCCACATCTACCTTCGCGATCCCGGAGTCGACCTTGACAGCCTGCTGGAGCCAGTGAGCGGTGAGCGTGCCGCTACCGCTGCCGAGGCCGTGAAGGGTCGCGCAGAAGCTCTGCTGGGGAAGTTCCGGGCCTTCAGCACCAAGCCAGAGCAAGGCGTTGCCGACTCCGTTGCTCCGTGAGGCGAACCCACTCCGCGCTGCTCCCCCACCGCCAAGTGACTCCATCGTGACTCCTGTCCTGCTTTGAATTCCTACACATGTATCATGCCTCGGGGAGGCGTTTAAACTTGCGTTTGATATTGGGATAACAGTGTGGACTGTAATATTTGCTTTTGAATTCCTTGAAATTTGCGCTTTTCCTTCCTACTTGCTTATGTTCTACGCCAGCAGAGCCCGGCCCCGTGCGTACCTCACCCAGCAATAGTCCCGACCGGAAACTAGGACGGGACCAAGGAGTGAGGGGCTACGTGACAAGTTAGGCTCCTGAGTCGCGATGCTCAGGAGTCCCCCTTGGCGCACGAACAGCAAGTAGGGAGGCATGATATAGGAGGATCTATCGTTCTACGCCTGCAGAGCCCGGCCACGCGCGTGCCTCACCCAGCGATGGTCCCGACCGGAAACCAGGACGGGGCCACGGAGTGAGGGGCTATGCGACCAGTTAGGCTCCTGAATCGCGATGCTCAGGAGTCCCCCTTGACGCTCAAACGGTCTTCATACCTTGGCTTCGCTCGGGGAGAGGTGCGCGATGAACCAGGCCCGGGGGGCCTGGCTGGGCGGCGTGCGTCTGGGCGTGACCCAGGCGCAGCCCCCGTGCCCAGCCCCCTCGCGCGGCACTCCCGAGGGGAGGCGTTACGATGAGGCTAGACACTGAGCTCTGGGCTCCCTGAGGTTGATGCGGCCCGGGGGCCACCCTCAGTTGTTTACCACCAACGCGGAGCATAGCGCTTCCGTATGTGTACGGGCATAGCCGCTCCTCGGCAGTGTCGTCAGCCAGCGCGGAGCATGGTGCTTCCACTGGTACGTGGGAGGGGCCCCCCCTCCGGGAGGAGCCCCCGGGGCGTGTACAGCCCCGCCCTGACACGTGGTTGGCACGGTAGGGCCTGGCGAGGTGTATCTGGGCACCCGTGAGCCAGCGCGGGACTCACGGGGCCCTACCTCTAGGCGGGTTGCGCCTGGCACTGGGCCTTATCTTGTGATGTGTCCCTGCAAATTTGGTTAGATGCCTGCACTCTACGTCCTCGGGTCCCGGCCCTCGAGCTGGTCTCAGCCGTCGCTGGTATGCCAGGTCGCGATGCCGTGGTCAAGGCCAGAGGGTGAGGGCTGGAGAGCCAGTAAGTGCCCTGAGTCACGATGCTCAGGTACCCCCACCCCCTTTAATGTGCAAGTGGTCAGCATGGAGAAGAAGAGGTGCCGTGGACCGACATCAAATAATCAAGCATGGTGGTTCTAACGCATAACCAGAAATAAACGCAAATGGGATACATGCCGCTGGGCCTAGACCGAGCGGCTTGGGGGTCATGCTGCCCGAGGGGCGCCCCCAACAAGGTAAGCTAACAACGCGAAGTAAAAGGGATACACGCCGCATGGACGGACCCACGCGGCCTGGGAATAATGCAGCCCTGGGGGCGCTCCCAGTTGGAAATGAAACTTGAAAGATGTCACCTGATGATGCTGAAGACGAAGGGGTGTTGGTGTAGCAGACTCGGTGGGCTGCGGAAGCTGATCCTCATGAGCCCCCAGGCCCAGGGGCCTCGGGAGGCGCTGGCGGCTCCTCGCGGACCATCTCCATCCCCGCCAGGGCTGCGGAGCGCCTGGCCTCTTGTGCCTCCATGTGTTGGGGAACGTAGTAATTTCGAAAATTTTCCTACGCACACGCAAGATCATGGTGATGCATAGCAACGAGAGGGGAGAGTGTTGTCTACGTACCAACGCAGACCGACTGCGGAAGCGATCACACAACATAGAGGAAGTAGTCATACGTCTTCTTCCCGATCCAACCGATCCAAGCACCGTTACTCCGGCACCTCCGAGTTCTTAGCACACGTTCAGCTCGATGACGTTCCTCGGGCGCCGATCCAGCAAAGCGTCGAGGAAGAGTTCCGTCAGCACGACGGCGTGATGACGATCTTGATGTACTACCGACACAGGGCTTCTCCTAAGCACTGTAACGGTATGATCGAGGTGGAATTTGGTGGCAGGGGGCACCGCACACGGCTAAGGAACGATCTCAAGGATCAACTTGTGTGTCTTGGGGTGCCCCCTGCCCCCGTATATAAAGGTTGGAGGAGGGGAGGCCGGCCGGCCAGGGAGAGGAGGCGCAGGGGAGTCCTACTCCCACCGGGAGTAGGACTCCTCCCTCCAATCCTAATCCAATTAGGACTCTCGGGGGGAAAGGAGAGAGAGGGGAGGCCGGCCCCTTCTCCTAGTCCTACTAGGACTTGGGGAAGGGGGGGCGCGCGGCTAGGCTATGGGCTGCCCCTTCTCTCTTTTCTACTAAGGCCCAATAGGCCCATTAGTCTCCCGGGGGGTTCCGGTAACCCTCCCGGTATTCCGGTAAAATCCCGATTTCACCCGGAACACTTCCTATGTCCAAACATAGGCTTCCAATATATCAATCTTTACGTCTCGACCATTTCGAGACTCCTCGTCATGTCCGTGATCTCATCCGGGACTCCGAACAACCTTCGGTACATCAAAATGCATAAACTCATAATAACTGTCATCGTAACGTTAAGCGTGCGGACCCTACGGTTCGAGAACAATGTAGACATGACCGAGACACGTCTCTGGTCAATAACCAATAGCGGGACCTGGATGCCCATATTGGCTCCTACATATTCTACGAAGATCTTTATCGGTCAGACCGCATAACAACATACGTTGTTCCCTTTGTCATCGGTATGTTACTTGCCCGAGATTCGATCATCGGTATCCAATACCTAGTTCAATCTCGTTACCGGCAAGTCTCTTTACTCGTTCCGTAATACATCATCTCACAACTAACATATTAGTTGCAGTGCTTGCAAGGCTTATGTGATGTGCATTACCGAGAGGGCCCAGAGATACCTCTCCGACAATCGGAGTGACAAACCCTAATCTCGAAATACGCCAACCCAACATCTACCATTGGAGACACCTGTAGTACTCCTTTATAATCACCCAGTTACGTTGTGACGTTTGGTAGTACCCAAAGTGTTCCTCCGGTAAACGGGAGTTGCATAATCTCATAGTTATAGGAACATGTATAAGCCATGAAGAAAGCAATAGCAACATACTAAACGATCGGGTGCTAAGCTAATGGAATGGGTCATGTCAATCAGATCATTCTACTAATGATGTGACCTCGTTAATCAAATAACAACTCTTTGTTCATGGTTAGGAAACATAACCATCTTTGATCAACGAGCTAGTCAAGTAGAGGCATACTAGTGACACTTTGTTGGTCTATGTATTCACACATGTATTATGTTTCCGGTTAATACAATTCTAGCATGAATAATAAACATTTATCATGATATAAGGAAATAAATAATAACTTTATTATTGCCTCTAGGGCATATTTCCTTCAGTCTCCCACTTGCACTAGAGTCAATAATCTAGATTACACAGTAATGATTCTAACACCCATGGAGCCTTGGTGCTGATCATGTTTTGCTCGTGGAAGAGGCTTAGTCAACGGGTCTGCAACATTCAGATCCGTATGTATCTTGCAAATCTCTATGTCTCCCACCTGGACTAAATCTCGGATGGAGTTGAAGCGTCTCTTGATGTGTTTGGTTCTTTTGTGAAATCTGGATTCCTTTGCCAAGGCAATTGCACCAGTATTGTCACAGAAGATTTTCATTGGACCCGATGCACTAGGTATGACACCTAGATCAGATATGAACTCCTTCATCCAGACTCCTTCGTTTGCTGCTTCCGAAGCAGCTATGTACTCCGCTTCACATGTAGATCCCGCTACGACGCTTTGTTTAGAACTGCACCAACTGACAGCTCCACCGTTTAAAGTAAACACGTATCCGGTTTGCGATTTAGAATCGTCCGGATCAGTGTCAAAGCTTGCATCAACGTAACCTCTTACGGTGAGCTCTTTGTCACCTCCATATACGAGAAACATATCCTTAGTCCTTTTCAGGTATTTCAGGATATTCTTGACCGCTGTCCAGTGATCCATTCCTGGATTACTTTGGTACCTCCCTGCTAAACTTATAGCAAGGCACACATCAGGTCTGGTACACAGCATTGCATACATGATAGAGCCTATGGCTGAAGCATAGGGAACATCTTTCATTTTCTCTCTATCTTCTGCAGTGGTCGGGCATTGAGTCTGACTCAACTTCACACCTTGTAACACAGGCAAGAACCCTTTCTTTGCTTGATCCATTTTGAACTTCTTCAAAATCTTGTCAAGGTATGTGCTCTGTGAAAGTCCAATTAAGCGTTTTGATCTATCTCTATAGATCTTTATGCCTAATATGTAAGCAGCTTCCCCGAGGTCTTTCATCGAAAAACTTTTATTCAAGTATCCCTTTATGCTATCCAGAAATTCTATATCATTTCCAATCAGCAATATGTCATCCACATATAATATCAGAAATGCTACAGAGCTCCCACTCACTTTCTTGTAAATACAGGCTTCTCCAAAAGTCTGTATAAAGCCAAATGCTTTGATCACACTATCAAAGCGTTTATTCCAACTCCGAGATGCTTGCACCAGTCCATAAATGGATCGCTGGAGTTTGCATACTTTGTTAGCTCCTTTTGGATCGACAAAACCTTCTGGTTGTATCATATACAACTCTTCTTCCAGAAATCCATTCAGGAATGCAGTTTTGACATCCATCTGCCATATTTCATAATCATAAAATGCGGCAATTGCTAACATAATTCTGACGGACTTAAGCATCGCTACGGGTGAGAAGGTCTCATCGTAGTCAACCCCTTGAACTTGTCGAAAACCTTTCGCGACAAGTCGAGCTTTATAGACAGTAATATTACCTTCAGCGTCAGTCTTTTTCTTGAAGATCCATTTATTCTCAATTGCTTGCCGATCATCGGGCAAGTCAACCAAAGTCCATACTTTGTTTTCATACATGGATCCCATCTCAGATTTCATGGCCTCAAGCCACTTTGCGGAATCTGGGCTCACCATCGCTTCTTCATAGTTCGTAGGTTCATCATGATCTAGTAGCATGACTTCCAGAACTGGATTACCGTACCACTCTGGTGCGGATCTCACTCTGGTTGATCTACGTGGTTCAGTAGTATCTTGTCCTGAAGTTTCATGATCATCATCATTAGCTTCCTCACTGATTGGTATAGGTGTCGCAGAAACAGTTTTCTGTGATGTACTATTTTCCAATAAGGGAGCAGGTACAGTTACCTCGTCAAGTTCTACTTTCCTCCCACTCACTTCTTTCGAGAGAAACTCCTTCTCTAGAAAGTTTCCGAATTTAGCAACAAAAGTATTGCCTTCGGATCTGTGATAGAAGGTGTATCCAATAGTTTCCTTTGGATATCCTATGAAGACACATTTCTCCGATTTGGGTTCGAGCTTATCAGGTTGAAGCTTTTTCACATAAGCATCGCAGCCCCAAACTTTAAGAAACGACAACTTTGGTTTCTTGCCAAACCATAGTTCATAAGGTGTCGTCTCAACGGATTTTGATGGTGCCCTATTTAACGTGAATGCGGCCGTCTCTAAAGCATAACCCCAAAACGATAGCGGTAAATCAGTAAGAGACATCATAGATCGCACCATGTCTAGTAAAGTACGATTACGACATTCGTACACACCATTACGCTGTGGTGTTCTGGGTGGCGTGAGTTGCGAAACTATTCCACAATTTTTCAAATGTACACCAAACTCGTAACTCAAATATTCTCCTCCACGATCAGATCGTAGAAATTTTATTTTCTTGTTACGATGATTTTCAACCTCACTCTGAAATTCTTTGAACTTTTCAAATGTTTCAGAGTTATGTTTCATTAAGTAGATATACCCATATCTGCTTAAATCATCTGTGAAGGTGAGAAAATAACGATATCCGCCACGAGCCTCAATATTCATCGGACCACATACATCGGTATGTATGATTTCCAATAAATCTGTTGCTCTCTCCATAGTACCGGAGAACGGTGTTTTAGTCATCTTGCCTATGAGGCACGGTTCGCAAGTACCAAGTGATTCATAATCAAGTGGTTCCAAAAGCCCATCAGTATGGAGTTTCTTCATGCGCTTTACACCGATATGACCCAAACAGCAGTGCCACAAATAAGTTGCACTATCATTATTAACTTTGCATCTTTTGGCTTCTACATTATGAATATGTGTATCACTATCATCGAGATTCAACAAGAATAGACCATTCTTTAAAGGTGCATGACCATAAAAGATATTATTCATATAAATAGAACAACCATTATTCTCTGATTTAAATGAATAACCGTCTCGCATTAAACAAGATCCAGATATAATGTTCATGCTCAACGCTGGCACCAAATAAAAATTATTTAGGTCTAATATTAATCCCAAAGGTAGATGTAGAGGTAGCGTGCCGACCGCGATCACATCGACTTTGGAACCGTTTCCCACGCGCATCGTCACCTCGTCCTTTGCTAGCGTCCGCTTATTCCGTAGTCCCTGTTTCGAGTTGCAAATATTAGCAACAGAACCAGTATCAAATACCCAGGTGCTACTGCGAGCTCTAGTAAGGTACACATCAATAACATGTATATCACATATATCTTTGCTCACTTTGCCATCCTTCTTATCCGCCAAATACTTGGGGCAGTTCCGCTTCCAGTGACCAGTCTGCTTGCAGTAGAAGCACTCAGTTTCAGGCTTAGGTCCAGACTTGGGTTTCTTCTCCTGAGCAGCAACTTGCTTGTTGTTCTTCTTGAAGTTTCCCTTCTTCTTCCCTTTGCCCTTTTTCTTGAAACTAGTGGTTTTGTTAACCATCAACACTTGATGCTCCTTCTTGATTTCTACCTCCGCAGCTTTCAGCATTGCGAAGAGCTCGGGAATAGTCTTGTTCATCCCTTGCATATTGTAGTTCATCACGAAGCTCTTGTAGCTTGGTGGCAGTGATTGGAGAATTCTGTCAATGACGCAGTCATCTGGAAGATTAACTCCCATCTGAATCAAGTGATTATTATACCCAGACATTTTGAGTATATGCTCACTGACAGAACTGTTCTCCTCCATCTTGCAGCTATAGAACTTATTGGAGACTTCATATCTCTCAATTCGGGCATTTGCTTGAAATATTAACTTCAACTCCTGGAACATCTCATATGCACCATGACGTTCAAAACGTTGTTGAAGTCCCGATTCTAAGCCGTAAAGCATGGCACACTGAACTATTGAGTAGTCATCAGCTTTGCTCTGCCAGACGTTCATAACATCTGGCGTTGCTCCAGCAGCAGGCCTGTCACCCAGCGGTGCTTCCAGGACGTAATTCTTCTGTGCAGCAATGAGGATAATCCTCAGGTTACGGACCCAGTCCGTGTAATTGCTACCATCATCTTTCAACTTTGCTTTCTCAAGGAACGCATTAAAATTCAACGGAACAATAGCACGAGCCATCTATCTACAATCAACATAAACAAGCAAGATACTATCAGGTACTAAGTTCATGATAAGTTTAAGTTCAGTTAATCAAATTACTTAGGAACTCCCACTTAGATAGACATCCCTCTAATCCTCTAAGTGATCACGTGATCCAAATCAACTAAACCATAACCGATCATCACGTGAGATGGAGTAGTTTTCAATGGTGAACATCGTTATGTTGATCATATCTACTATATGATTCACGCTCGACCTTTCGGTCTCCGTGTTCCGAGGCCATATCTGTATATGCTTGGCTCGTCAAGTATAACCCGAGTATTCTGCGTGTGCAACTGTTTTGCACCCGTTGTATTTGGACGTAGAGCTTATCACACCCGATCATCACGTGGTGTCTGGGCACGACGAACTTTGGCAACGGTGCATACTCGGGGAGAAAACTTCTTGATAATTTAGTGAGAGATCATCTTATAATGCTACCGTCAATCAAAGCAAGATAAGATGCATAAAAGGATAAACATCACATGCAATCAATATAAGTGATATGATATGGCCATCATCATCTTGTGCTTGTGATCTCCATCTCCGAAGCACCGTCATGATCACCATCGTCACCGGCGCGACACCTTGATCTCCATCGTAGCATCGTTGTCGTCTCGCCGATCTTATGCTTCCACGACTATCACTACCGTTTAGTTTGCATTGCATACAATAAAGCGACAACCATATGGCTCCTGCCAGTTGCCGATAACTCGGTTACAAAACATGATCATCTCATACAATAAAATCAGCATCATGCCTTGACCATATCACATCACAACATACCCTGCAAAAACAAGTTACACGTCCTCTACTTTGTTGTTGCAAGTTTTACGTGGCTGCTACGGGCTTAAGTAAGAACTCATCTCACCTACGCATCAAAACCACAACGATAGTTCGTCAAATAGACTCCGTTTTAACCTTCTCAAGGACCGGGCGTAGTCACACTTGGTTCAACTAAAGTTGGAGAGACAGTCTTCCGCAAGCCATCTATGTGCAAAGCACGTCAAGGGAACCGGTCTCGCGTAAGAGTACGCGTAAGGTTGGTCCGGATCGTCTCACCCAACAATACCGCCGAACCAAAGTATGACATGCTGGTAGGCAGTATGACTTGTATCGCCCACAACTCACTTGTGTTCTACTCGTGCAAATAACATCAAACCATAAAACCTAGGCTCTGATACCACTGTTGGGGAACGTAGTAATTTCGAAAAATTTCCTACGCACACGCAAGATCATGGTGATGCATAGCAACGAGAGGGGAGAGTGTTGTCTACGTACCAACGCAGACCGACTGCGGAAGCGATCACACAACGTAGAGGAAGTACTCGTACGTCTTCTTCCCGATCCAACCGATCCAAGCACCGTTACTCCGGCACCTCCGAGTTCTTAGCACACGTTCAGCTCGATGACGTTCCTCGGGCTCCGATCCAGCAAAGCGTCGAGGAAGAGTTCCGTCAGCACGACGGCGTGATGACGATCTTGATGTACTACCGACGCAGGGCTTCGCCTAAGCACTGTAACGGTATGATCGAGGTGGAATTTGGTGGCAGGGGGCACCGCACACGGCTAAGGAATGATCTCAAGGATCAACTTGTGTGTCTTGGGGTGCCCCCTGCCCCCGTATATAAAGGTTGGAGGAGGGGAGGCCGGCCGGCCAGGGAGAGGAGGCGCAGGGGAGTCCTACTCCCACCGGGAGTAGGACTCCTCCCTCCAATCCTAATCCAATTAGGACTCTCGGGGGGAAAGGAGAGAGAGGGGAGGCCGGCCCCTTCTCCTAGTACTACTAGGACTTGGGGAAGGGGGGGCGCGCGGCTAGGCTGTGGGCTGCCCCTTCTCTCTTTTCCACTAAGGCCCAATAGGCCCATTAGTCTCCCGGGGGGTTCCGGTAACCCTCCCGGTATTCCGGTAAAATCCAGATTTCACCCGGAACACTTCCTATGTCCAAACATAGGCTTCCAATATATCAATCTTTACGTCTCGACCATTTCGAGACTCCTCGTCATGTCCGTGATCTCATCCGGGACTCCGAACAACCTTCGGTACATCAAAATGCATAAACTCATAATAACTGTCATCGTAACGTTAAGCGTGCGGACCCTATGGTTCGAGAACAATGTAGACATGACCGAGACACGTCTCTGGTCAATAACCAATAGCGGGACCTGGATGCCCATATTGGCTCCTACATATTCTACGAAGATCTTTATCGGTCAGACCGCATAACAACATACGTTGTTCCCTTTGTCATCGGTATGTTACTTGCCCGAGATTCGATCGTCGGTATCCAATACCTAGTTCAATCTCGTTACCGGCAAGTCTCTTTACTCGTTCCGTAATACATCATCTCACAACTAACATATTAGTTGCAGTGCTTGCAAGGCTTATGTGATGTGCATTACCGAGAGGGCCCAGAGATACCTCTCCGACAATCGGAGTGACAAACCCTAATCTCGAAATACGCCAACCCAACATCTACCATTGGAGACACCTGTAGTACTCCTTTATAATCACCCAGTTACGTTGTGACGTTTGGTAGTACCCTAAGTGTTCCTCCGGTAAACGGGAGTTGCATAATCTCATAGTTATAGGAACATGTATAAGTCATGAAGAAAGCAATAGCAACATACTAAACGATCGGGTGCTAAGCTAATGGAATGGGTCATGTCAATCAGATCATTCTACTAATGATGTGACCTCGTTAATCAAATAACAACTCTTTGTTCATGGTTAGGAAACATAACCATCTTTGATCAACGAGCTAGTCAAGTAGAGGCATACTAGTGACACTTTGTTGGTCTATGTATTCACACATGTATTATGTTTCTGGTTAATACAATTCTAGCATGAATAATAAACATTTATCATGATATAAGGAAATAAATAATAACTTTATTATTGCCTCTAGGGCATATTTCCTTCACCATGGTGCCACTTATGAGGCGCTGGTACGTGTCAGCCGCGCTTGGCAAGCCGTAAGGCATGCGAACATAGCTGTGGGGCGGACCTTCGCAGCGCCCCACTCACGAGGGCCAGAGGCGCTCCAGGGAGGCGACTCGGTTGAGCCCTAGTACGTCGATGCAGACGTGCAACCTGCCATCCTTGCCTGGATGGGGAGCCACTGCTGGTAGGTGGCGGCCGCCTTTCATGACTCTTGACTCCTGTAACTCCTGGATGGCCTTGCTGACGAACTCCTGAGGGTCCAGATCTCCTTGCCTTGCTCCTTCTTGAGGGAAACGTGCTTTGAAACACGCCTCCATGTGGTGCCCAAGCGCCTCCCTCGTGACCCTAGCTAGGTCGGTGGCCCTCCAGGGGAGAGCCCCCGAGCCCTGCCTGAGGAGGGCGCCAGGCGCGCTTTCCTATGTGATGGAAGGAGGTTCCCCTGGGCAGGCATGGGCCCAGAGGGGCCTGCCTCCTGAGGGGCCAGGCCAGACGATGTCTTCTTCTTCTTGGGCGCGGCCTCGGGAAGCCTCCTGCTTCCGTGATCCGGGTCTTTCAGTGATGCGGCTTGAAAGGCTCGTTCCAGGGAACACACCGCGTCCTTCTCTTCATAGGGCACCGTGATGACTCCGCCGCTTCCTGGCATCTTGAGGACGTTGTAGCCGTGGTGAGTTACAGCCATGAACTTGGCCAGCGCTGGGTACCCAAGAATGGCGTTGTATGGCAGGCGAATGTGAGCGACGTCGAAGTCGATGAGCTCGGTGCGGTAGTGGTCGCGTGCCCCGAAGGTGGCAGGGAGGCGGACCTGCCCGATCGGGACCGTGGAACCGTCGGTGATACCGGAGAAGGGCTTGGATGGCTGAAGCTGGCTGTAGGGCACTTGGAGGTTGTTGAATGTCTCCACGGACAGGACGTTGAGCCCTGCCCCGCCATCGATGAGGGTCTTGGTGACCACCACGTTGCTGATGATTGGGGAACAAAGCATCGGGAGGACTCCGGCTGTTGCCGCACACTTGAGCTGATCTGCTGAACAGAACGTGATGGCGCACGCCGACCACCTGAGAGGGCGCGTGGCTTCGAGCCTAGGGAGGACTGCGTTCACTTCGCAGGCGAACTGCTTGAAGATGCGTTGAGAGGCTGGGGCTTGAGCTCCGCCCAGGATGCAGGCGATCGCGCGCGGCTCCTGGAAGCCCCAGCCTCCTCGTCCTGGTGGCGGTCCTCGTTTCTCCTTGGCTGCAGCGGCAGCGGTGGGAGGCCTGCGTTGCCTTGCGGGCGATCCTCGCGAGGCTGATCCCTCCAGCCTCCCTCGCGAGGCGGGTCTTGCCAGCGATCCACGCGAGGTTGGTCGCGCCACCCCTGGCGTGGGCCGCGGTCTTCCCAGTGTCCTGCGTTCCTTCCTCCTCCTCGACCGTAGCCCCGGTCACCGCGGTCAAGGCGACGGCCGATCCTTGCTTCACACACGGCTCGGAGTTCTTGACATTCGTTGGTGTTGTGGGTGTGGAGGTCGTGGTACACACAGTACCGGCTGCCCTTGGAAGGTTCGGGCTGATCTCTGCCCCGCTTGATGTCTGGTTCTGCCGCGAGCACTGCAGCCCCCTTGCGCTTCACATCCTTGGCCTTGAGCTTCTTCTCTTCTGGGTTTGCGGCAGGCAGCTCGAGGAGGGAGAGACGCCCCTCCTCAGCCCTGGCGCACTTGTTTGCCAAGTTGAACAGTTCCAACGAAGTGCACAGGTCTTCATGCATCACCAGCTCCTCCTTCATCTTGACGTCGCGCACGCCGTCGGAGAAAGCTGAGATGATGGCCTCCTCAGTCACCTTGGGGATCTTGAGGCGTGCGTTGTTGAAGCGTTGGATGTACTTCTGCAGGGTCTCCCCGGGTTGTTGCTTGATGCGGCGCATGTCGCTCACGGCGGGTGGCCGGTCGCGAGTACCTTGGAAGTTGGCGATGAAGCGGGTGCGCATCTCTTCCCAGGAGGAGATTGTGCCTGGAGCCAGGTTCAGGAGCCAGGTGCACGCCCCGTCCTTGAGCGCCATGGGAAACCAGTTCACCATGACCTTCTCGTCTCCGTTGGCAGCTTCGATGCCCAGCTCATAGAGCTGGAGGAACTCCGCAGGGTCGGTCGTACCGTCGTAGCGAGGAGGCAGGTCTGGCTTGAACTTGCCGGGCCACGCAATGCTGCGTAGTTCGGTGGTGAAGGCGTGGCAGCCTGCTGTGGCCATGGGAGCCCTTGGGTGACGGAGAGCCTAGTCTTGCATGTCCCCACGTGCTAGAGCAGGAGGATGGTCGCGACGTGCTGGAGCAGGGAGCGCCCGGGCGGCTTTTGGCGGGCGAGGGACTTCTTGGCAGCTCTGTTCTTGCTGCGCTGGCACCTGACGGAGCGGGTTCCGCCCAAGGGCCACGCGCCTTGGAGCCGTGGCGTCTTCTGGAGGAGGAGGCGGCCGGGGCGTCGCTGGAGCATCTTCGCCCACGCGGGGCGGGGTGCGGTGGAGCGGAACGGATGGCACGGAAGAGCCCCCTGCGGCGCGGACGAGCTCGGCGACGCGGTCGAGCCATTCTTCATAGACGTCGTCGACGGGACGGTAGCGCAGGAGCTCATTTGCCGCGATGAGTGCAGCCTGAGCCTCCATGGGCGCGCGGAGTGCGCGGGACGAAGATCCAGCTGGGGCGAGCGAAGGAGTTGAGGTGCGGTTGTCTTGCCGCACGGACGGATGCTGGGACGATGCTTGCTGCTCGTCCCCCGCCGGGCCGGTGGCGGCGTTGACGGCAGGTGACGGGGAACGACGAGGACGCCCGCCGACAGGGGCCGTCTGGGCGACGCGGGAAGCGAGGGCGGCCCGGCGCTCCGCGCGGGCCCGACGAGCGTCAGACATGGGCGTGATGGTCGGAGGAGAACGGGGTGGTGGGAGACGAATTCCGGAGCACCCCTACCTGGCGCGCCAAATGTCGGATATCGGGTTCCGGCAGACCCTTGAGGTTCGAACACTGGGGTGCGCGCGGAGATTTCGCCTCCTACCTACCTGCACCCCTCCGCCTTGCTGGGATCTAGAACTAACGAAAGAACAACACAAGAGACACATGGTTTATACTGGTTCGGGCCACCGTTGTGGTGTAATACCCTACTCCAGTGTGTGGTGTGTGGATTGCCTCTTGGGCTGATGATGATGAACAATACAAGGAAGGACAGTCTCGCGAGGGCCTGTTCTTGGCTGGGGCGATCAACTGCTGGATGGAGTTCAGTCACCTTTCTCTCTCTCTCTCTCTCTCTCTCTCTCTCTCTGCTTCCAACCAACCGACTGATCGAACCCCCCTCTAACGAGCCTCTTCCTTCCAACCTCCCAACCCCTTGCTCTGTGGGTGGCTGGTCCTATTTATAGAGGCCCTGGTCCTCTTCCCAAATATCGAGCGGGAAGGGAGCCAACAATGGCGGGCTAATTTGAAGGGGGACAACAAGTATCAGCTATCCTGACAAAAGTAGTCTTCGCCTGCGCAAAGCTCTGGTGATGACGCATCTTGGGCTCCATGGTGACCTCCGTTCGTAGTCCTCCTGGTCTTGGTCTCGTTGCACCGAAATGGCAACCTTTGCCCGATGCCTCGGTACTCCGCGGCTGCGCTTGCCCCCTTTGCACCAAAGAGGAAAGGAGGACGCTGCGCGGGCTGGCACCTGCCTAGCGCCCTGAGCCGTCATGGCTTGCGTCACGGGCACCTCGTGACGTGCCCCGCCTTGATCTCTCCGCCTCCTTGTGAGCCAGCCTGATGAGGCCGTGCCTGAGGAAGCTCCGCGCCGTCCGCCCCGCGAGGCTTGGCCCCTCGCGAGGATCTTGAGTTTGGGTTGGTGAAGATGGGCCGTGTTGGGCCCCCCTTTTGAGCCATGCCGCAGGCCGCAGGCAGGCAAGTCTGGGGACCCTCGTTCCCAGAACGCCGACAGTTGGATAAGTCAGCTTTTCTTGTAGCCCAAGTAAAGTTGTCGTGTGTGTTTGAAATCTGACCATTGGAACACGTGTCAGTTCCTTAGTGACCAAGGGTCATTTCGGACAAATCGGTCGGGTTGCCTAGTGGCTATAAATAGCCCACCCCCTACAACCATAAACGGTTGGCTGCTTAGAGTTAGTGTACGGCTTTTGTCGTTTGAGAGCAACCCACCTTGAAGCCTTTGAGAGAGAATTCCTTGCAAGGATAAAGCCCTAAACACCCAGAGCCAAAGAGTGTTAGGCATCACTCAAGTCTTCCTGTTTGTGTGATCCGAAGACTTATTACACTTGAGGACTGTGAATCCTCCAGCCGGTTAGGCATCACGTTCTGAGCATCCAAGAGTCATTGTGGATCGCCCGTGAACAAAGTCTGTGAAGGTTTGGAAGTCTACCTTGAAGACTTACCAGAGTGATTGGGCGAGGACTGGGTGTCCTTAGCTCAAGGGGAATAAGGTGAATACGAGGTCTTCTGAGTTGAATCTCAGCCTCCCCAACCGGACGTATAGTTGTCACAGCAACTGGAACTGGTCCAACAAATCATTGTCTTCAACGAGTCACTGGTTTCATCCTTCCCTTCCCTTTGCTTACTGTTGCTCCTTGTGAAGTCATTGTATGATTACATTAGCTTTTGTCTTCACTGAGTGACTACTTGTTCTGATTGGCTTCACAATATCTTCCTACCTGATCTTACTACCTAGCTGCTATTAGTCATTATGCTTTCACTTCATTGAATACTTGACTATGGTTTGCCTAGTGTAGTCTAGCTTCCGCTGCATGGTAATAGGTTTATTTCTATCGTTTGTCTTCGAAACTTCCATGTTTTGAAGACTTTCATAAAAATCGGCTATTCACTCCCCTCTAGTCGATCACTACCACTTTCAAGAGCGCATGAAACACCTGGATGCCTGTAGCGACCAGACCTCAAACAGTCTGATCTCTGTGCTCCGGTGTCATCCCTAGATCAGTAATGCTGACACCACACAGTACTCGGAGGATTTATAGCAGAGTAGCAATCACACACTTATTACATCGAGTGTCTCAAAAGAGAACTTATTACAATAAATATGGCTTAAGGCCATCTAATAACGATAACAGCGGAAGGCTTGAAGGATAAGTGAGTCCATCAACTCCAACGGCATCACTGAGTATAGAACCACGACCTAAAAACTCCTTAATTGTCGTCTGAAAAGTCTGCAACGTTAACGTTGCAGCCCGAAAATGGGTCAGCACATGGAATATGCTGGCAAGGTAACACATAGAGAGTAATGGAATGAAACAGCTATACTATATGCATATTTGGCTGGTGGAATGCTCTATGGTTACAGTTTTGCGTAAAGCCAATTTTTCCCTACTTCAAAGGAATAATTTTATTTAACTATCTTGGTGGTTGTTAAACATTGAGAATGGTTGATAGCATTCTCAATCCCAATTAAGCATCATCATAACCCAACAAAATTAATTTAGAGTAACATGTTGAGATTCACATGATAATCCAAGTACTAGATACTTAAGATATCCATAATCGGGGACACGGCTAACCATGATTAGTTTATACACTCTGCAGAGGTTTGCGCACTTTTCCCCACAAGACTCGATCGCCTTCGTTTGGTTTCTTGCACTACAGGGTGTTTGAGAAGACGGATGACCGAGACATAGTCTTTCAGAAGCGCCAGCACTTTACAATCGGGTAGACCGTACCACCTACATCCGCTACATCTGGTAGTCTACCACTGTAAGAGTTCGCACAACTTAGTCAACTATGCTAGAGCCCATAATAGCTTGTGGCTGCACACGGAAGTTTCTAGTATGAATAGTCTCATGATCCCTTTGAGCCTGGGTGGCGGTCCAAAAGAAACAGGCTAGTCCTGGAATACCCAAGTGCCTCAATCCACCCAGATGTGTGTTTAAGTTGCCACCTTAGATAAACCATTAATTATTAAAAATCACATCTGCCATGGATATCACTCACACAATCCACGTCTACTAGCATAGCATGGCATAATAAGCAAACGTAGAAGTAACTCCCAAAGGTTTGATAATAACAGGTAATAGGTACTACCTCATCTACTTCCCATCCCACAATTTAATTAGATCCTAATCATGCAATGTGTGAGGATTGATCTAATGCAATAAAACTGGGTAGTAGAAAAGGTATGATAAAAGTGTTACTTGCCTTGCTGATGATCCGCGAAACCTAGCGATTCAAAGTAACAGGCAGCGCACTCCGGGTATTCTATCACAGACAAACAAACAAGCATACAATAAGTACTCATCTAATGCATAGGTAAAACTCAAATAAGAGATCTAACCAGAAGGTTCAACTTAAGAACTCTGGTTGGCAAAAAGAACCAAATCAAATGAAGCAACCAAAGTCAAATGGTGAAAGAAAACAACTTCATTCTAGTAATCTGGATCTAGGGCAAATTTTACAGTGGCAAAATCTTGTTTAAGTTGGTTAAACGAATAGAGGGTTTCGAGACGAAACTCTAGGCGCTTGAATCGCCTGATTCCGATAAATGAGCGAAAAGTTAAACTAAAATGAAAATCGGATCAGGAATCGCGATCAGAAAAATCGCGGATTTAATTCGAGAAAAAGAAAAACGACGAACGCCGATATTTTTTTAGGCACGGAAAACAAGGCGCGACGAACCTCGGGCTGCGGGATTGTCGACGGCGGCAGCGGCGGCTCCGGTGGTGCGCGTGGATCGAGGCGGGGCTGATGGGCTGGGGCGGCTCGGGGCGGCGCTATTTAAAGGTTGCCCCCGGGCGGTGTCCCGCTCGGGTACGGCCCGAAGTCGGTTCGTTTTTTTAAATTATTCCGCTCGAAAGAAAAATAAAAAGAAATACTAAACGGACTCCAAAAGTTCCGAAATAAATTTTCACGGGCTTCTAAAATCAAGCCGCACAAGGTGAACATTTATTTGGGCCCTAAGTGCAATTTTGAAAAACGCACATTTTTCCTAAATTCAAATAAAACACCGAAAAACTCGAAAATAAAATCTTATTTGATTTTATTATTAAATCCTCAATATTTCTTTATTTTGGGAAAGTCATTTTATTCCCTCTCTCATATTTTTGTAATAGAAATAATTGACGATAAAATAAATAAAATCTAATGATCCTATTCTCAAAATTTGAGAAAACTCAAATATGAAAATAACGAAATCCCCAACTCTCTCCGTGGGTCCCTGAGCTGCGTAGAATTTTCTAGGATCAACCAAAATGCAAAATAACATATCATATGCATGATGATCTAATGTATAACATTCCAAATTGAAAATTTGGGATGTTACAAACCTACCCCCTTAAGATGAATCTCGCCCTCGAGATTCGATTTGGCTAGAAAATAGGTGAGGGTGGTCCTTGAGCAAATCTTCCTCTCGCTCCCAGGTGGCTTCATCCTTCGTGTGGTGGCTCCACTGAACTTTGCAAAACTTGATAAACTTGCTGCGGGTAACTCGGCTAGCAAACTCTAGAATCTTAACTGGTTTCTCCTCGTAGGTCAAATCGTTATCCAACTGAATAGTTTCCAAAGGCACTGTGTCTCTCAACGGTATGTCAACCATCTCCGCATGACATTTCTTTAGCTGGGAAACGTGGAACGCATCATGAACGCCTGACAATCCTTCAGGCAATTCCAACTTGTAGGCCACTTCTCCCATACGCTCCAAAACTCGATATGGTCCTACAAATCGTGGCGCTAACTTCCCTTTAACTCCAAAACGCTTTTTTCCCCGAAGTGAAGATACTCGAAGATAAGCTCTATCTCCGACTTCGTAAACTGTCTCCTTGCATTTAGAATCTGCATAACTCTTCTGCCTAGACTGGGCTATCTTGAGCCTATCGCGAATCAACTTCACCTTCTGTTCAGACTCTTTAATCAAGTCAGGACCAAACAACTGGCGGTCTCCAACTTCGTCCCATGACAACGGTGTCCTGCACCTCCTTCCGTACAAAGCTTCGAAAGGGGCCATCTTTAAACTGGTTTGATAACTGTTGTTGTAAGAGAACTCTGCATATGGCAAATTATCGTCCCAACTAGATCCGTAATCTAGCGCACAAGCTCTCAGCATATCCTCCAAAATCTGATTTACTCTCTCGGTCTGTCCATCTGTTTGTGGATGAAAAGCTGTACTAAATTCTAGCCTGGTTCCCAAAGTTTCGTGCAACTGCTTCCAGAACTTTGAGGTAAACTGGGTTCCTCTATCCGATACGATACTCCTTGGAACTCCATGCAGACATACGATCCTGGTCATGTATATCTTTGCCAACTTAGCACTGGTGTAAGTGGTCTTTACTGGGATGAAATGAGCTACTTTCATCAATCGATCGACTACAACCCAAATCGAGTCATAGCCTGAACGAGTCCAAGGTAATCCCATGATAAAATCCTTGCCTAGCTTATCCCACTTCCATTCGGGTATAGGCAATGGTTGTAACAATCCTACTGGCTTCTGATGCTCTGGCTTTACTCTCTGACATACATCACAAACTGCTACATACTCCGCAATATCCTTCTTCATTCTGGTCCACCAGAAAATATCCTTCAAATCTAGATACATCTTGGTATTTCCTGGGTGAATTGAATACGGTGAATCGTGTGCCTCTTGCAAATCAACTTCCTGATCTCCGGGTCATTAGGCACGTAAACGCGGTCTTCAAACCATAGGGTGTCGTGCTCATCCTCACGAAATCCTTTAGCTTTTCCTTTACTAAGTTTCTCCTTTATAGCGGCAATCTCCTTGTCAGCTTTCTGAGCTTCCCTGGTTCTATCCATCAAAGTTGATTGAATCTCCAATGCTGCTACATAGCCTCTCGGAACTATTTCCAAACATAGTTCACGAAGATTTTCGGCTAACTCCCTTGGTATTCCTCCCATCATTAACGTATTGACATGGCTCTTACGGCTTAATGCGTCAACTACTACATTAGCCTTTCCGGGGTGATAATGCAATTTCATATCATAATCCTTGATAAGCTCCAACCATCTCCTTTGTCTGAGATTCAACTCCTTCTGTGTGAAAATGTACTTCAAACTCTTATGATCCGTGTACACCTCACAATGATTTCCAATGAGGAAATGTCTCCATGTTTTCAATGCATGCACTACGGCTGCTAACTCCAAATCATGCGTAGCATAATTCAACTCATGAGGCTTCAGTTGTCTTGAGGCATATGAAACAACTATCCCTTCTTGCATAAGCACTGCTCCAAGTCCTCGACGTGAAGCGTCGCAATACACCTCATAATCTTTGGTCTGGTCTGGCAAAATCAACACTCGTGAGGTAACCAAGTGTTTCTTCAACTCCTGAAAACTATCCTCACATTCCTCCGTCCATATGAACTTGGTATCTTTCTTCAACAACTCTGTCATAGGCTTCGCAATCTTTGAGAAATTCTCAATAAATCTCCGGTAGTATCCTGCGAGTCCAAGGAAACTCCGGATCTCTCCAACTGTTGTTGGGGCTTCCCACTTGGTCACGGTTTCAACTTTAGCGGGATCAACTGCTATACCTTCTCCAGATATAACGTGTCCGAGGAATCCAACTTCCTTCAACCAAAACTCACATTTGCTGAACTTGGCATATAGTTGATGTTCTCTGAGCTTTCCAAGTACCAAACGCAAATGCTCCTTATGCTCCTCCTCATTCTTTGAATAAACCAGGATATCATCAATGAACACTATGACGAACTTATCCAAGAACTCCATAAACACTTTGTTCATCATGTTCATAAAATATGTAGGTGCGTTAGTCAGACCAAATGACATAACGGTATACTCGTACAGCCCATACCTGGTGGTAAAAGCTGTCTTCGGAATATCCTGTTCTCTAATCTTCAACTGGTGGTATCCTGATCGCAGATCGATCTTGGAAAATACCTTAGCTCCTTGCAATCGATCAAACAGATCATTAATCATTGGTAGTGGGTACTTGTTCTTGATCTTTACTTCAGTCAATCCTTGATAATCAACAACCATCCTTAACGATCCATCCTTGTTCTCCACTAGTAGTACTGGCGATCCCCAAGGTGAAGAACTTGGGCGAATATATCCCTTATCCAGTAACTCCTTAATCTACTTCTTAATTTCCACAAAATCCTTTGCTGGCATCCTATATGGTCTCTTTGATATTGGCCTTGTGCCTGGCAATAGCTCAATCAAAAACTCAATATCTCTATCCAGTGGCATGCCGGGCAACTCCTCTGGAAATACATCAGGAAAATCCCTTACCACTGGTACTTCCTCCTGCACAACTCCTGTTAAGCAATTTACTTGAGTCCTCTTTGGCACATGTCGGGATACATACTTGATCCTTCTCCCTTCTGGTGTGGTAAGCAAAATTGACTTGCTAGCACATTCAATATTCCCTTCATACTTTGATAACCAATCCATGCCTAATATCACATCCAATCCTTGAGATTCCAATACTATTAGGTCTGAAGGAAAAGCATAGTTACCAATCCTTAATGGTAACCGATCACACCATAGACGAGCCACATACTCTCCTCCAGGCAAGGTTACTAACATGGGTGACCTAAGGGCTTAGGTTGGTAGGTTATACTTATCCACAAATCCCCTTGAGATGTATGAATGCGATGCACCGGTATCAAAAAGAACGAGTGCAGTAAATGACTTAACCAAAAACTTACCTATTACTACATCGGGCTGAGCTTCAACCTCCTCCACGCTAACGTGGTTCACCTGTCCCCTATTGAAAGGGTTCGGCTTCTTCCCAGAACTTCCATTGCCATTTTGGCCTTCAGGACATTCATTGGCATAATGTCCGGTCTTCTGACACTTAAAACAAGTGACTTGGCTCAGGTCCTTAGCTGGGGTGGATGGGTTGGTGCGGTTCTGGCCGTTGCTTCCTCCATTGCCATTTCCATTCTTGGTGCCATTGTGATTGTGCGAGCTACCTCCTCCATGGGTATGCTGAAAATGTCCTCCCGGTCTAGGGGTAAAACGCGGCTTCTGCTGAGCTCCTGAATTGTACTTCCCTTGTCCATACTTCCTCTTGCGATTCTCAATTTGCTGTTGCTTCCCTTCAATCATAAGAGCATGATCTACCAACTCCTGGTAGTTGTTGAAGGTGGCTACCATCAACTGCATGCTCAACTCATCATTCAGTCCTTCCAGAAACTTCTCCTGCTTAGCTGCATCCGTAGCGATGTCATCTGGGGCATAACGTGCTAACTTACTAAACTCCTCCACGTACTGGCCAACCGTCCGTCCTCCTTGGCGCAAGTTGCGAAACTCACCCTTCTTCATGGCCATAGCTCTTGCTGAAACATGGGCAGTACAAAAAGCCTGCTGAAACTGGTCCCATGTGACAGTGTCTACAGGGAAAGTGGCTGTGAAATTCTCCCACCAGGATGCTGCAGGTCCTTCTAGCTGATGCGCGGCAAACTTCACCTTCTCCGCATCTGTGCATCCTGCTGTGGTCAACTCCCTAGCTGTCTTGCGGAGCCAATCATCTGCTACTATCGGCTCGGTGCTACTAGAAAACACCGGCGGATTCAGCCTAAGAAAACAGGCTAAGTGGTCAACAGGTGGTGGTGGTGGTGGGTTGTTGTTATTGTTCCCCTGATTTTGATTCTGGACTAGCAACTGCATCAATGTATTCTGCTGCTGGATCAACTGGGTGAGCTCCGGGGGAAAGGTAAATCCGGGGTCACGTCTCGGAGGCATCTGAGGGTTTAGAAAAGATGAGATATAAGAATAGAGGGGGTCTAAAGAGATAACACTACCCATATGCACATGAGGCAAAAGCAAACAATTCACTTCACTCAATCAAACAAGGCATACAATCGATCTAACTATCGCAAAAGTGCTCAGACTACTATATTTACATGGTGGACTACTACTACTGATGAGGTGGTCTACTAGAAATATTCTACGGTCGTTGACTCCATAATATCTGCTCCAGCTTCATTAACATAGTCATCATCGCTACTATCTGGTTCCGAGTCGGTGCCGTTGATGATGATGTAGTCTTCCGGGCTAATCTCCTGGGGTTCTTCGTCTTCATCTACTGGCGTAGGCCTCCCATAAAAATTCCAATCTTCTTGATCAGGTCGTCATTCTTCTCCACCAATACTTCAATTTCTTCTTCATAATCTTCACGTGTAGCCTTGAGTTCTTCCTCCAGTTCCTTGATTCTAGTCTTAGCCTTCTTCAGATCTATCATGTCGGCGCACATCTGGTTCTCCTGTCGTCGAATGTGATGGTTTAACTCCTAGATAAAAGCTGCAATTGATCTATCCTTCCTGGTGCTGATCATCTCCCAGTGTTCATCTCGGCGCCCACAAATCTGGTAGATAGTATCCTTAAGATCCTTGCGGTAGACTTCTCCAATGCGTCCCATGGCGATGTGAGCTGCCATGCTCTTTCCTAGACTCCAAGTTGGTGCATCAAAAGAAAATTCTATGGGCTCAGTGACTGGTATGAACGTCCTTCCTGGTACTTGAACTTGAATCATCCATCGCTCTTCTTCAGGTAAAGTGGTGTTGTAGGTTCCCGTGAAGCTTGGTACTCCTATGTTCAGGTATCTAGTGACTTCCTTCAAGTGACGTCCAAAGGGTGTATCTTCATCCGGTTGCGTGAACTTATTCCTTGCATTCGCCATCCTAAAGAGTAGAAAGGATGAGAAGTCAGAAGAGAAGAGAGTGAATAGTGATATAGGTCTTTAGCTTAGTGGTCGTGTCCTACAGTCAGCGTGTGCTCTGATACCATCTCTGTAGCGACCAGACCTCAAACAGTCTGATCTCTGCGCTCCGGTGTCATCCCTGGATCAGTAATGCTGACACCACACAGTACTCGGAGGATTTATAGCAGAGTAGCAATCACACACTTATTACATCGAGTGTCTCAAAAGAGAACTTATTACAATAAATATGGCTTAAGGCCATCTAATAACGATAACAGCGGAACGCTTGGAAGATAAGTGAGTCCATCAACTCCAACAACATCACTGAGTATAGAACCACGACCTAAAAACTCCTTAATCGTCGTTTGAAAAGTCTGCAACATTAATGTTGCTGCCCAAAAACGGGTCAGCACATGGAATATGCTGGCAAGGTAACAATAGAGAGTAATGGAATGAAACAGCTATACTATATGCATATTTGGCTGGTGGAAAGCTCTATGGTTACAGTTTTGCGTAAAGCCAATTTTTCCCTACTTCAAAGGAATAATTTTATTTAACTATCATGGTGGTTGTTAAACATTGAGAATGGTTGACAGCATTCTCAATCCCAATTAAGCATCATCATAACCCAACAAAATTAATTTAGAGTAACATGTTGAGATTCACATGATAATCCAAGTGCTAGATACTCAAGATGTCCATAACCGGGGACACGGCTAACCATGATTAGTTTATACACTCTGCAGACGTTTGCGCACTTTTCCCCACAAGACTCGATCGCCTCCGTTTGGTTTCTCCCACTACAGGGTGTTTGAGAAGACGGATGACTGAGACATAGTCTTTCAGAAGTGCTAGCACCTTACGATCGGGTAGACCGTACCACCTACATACCCTACATCTGCTAGTCTACCACTGTAAGAGTTCGCACAACTTAGTCAACTATGCTAGAGCCCATAATAGCTTGTGGCTGCACACGGAAGTTTCTAGTATGAATAGTCTCATGATCCCTTTGAGCCTGGGTGGCGATCCAAAAGAAACAGGCAAGTCCTGGAATACCCAGGTGCCTCAATCCACCCAGATGTGTGTTTAAGTTGCCACCTTAGATAAACCATTAATTAATAAAACTCACATCTGTCATGGATATCACTCACCCAATCCACGTCTACTAGCATAGCATGGCATAATAAGCAAACGTAGAAGTAACTCCCAAAGGTTTGATAATAACAGGTAATAGGTACTACCTCATCTACTTCCCATCCCACAATTTAATTAGATCCTAATCATGCAATGTGTGAGGATTGATCTAATGCAATAAAACTGGGTAGTAGAAAAGGTATGATCAAAGTGTTACTTGCCTTGCTGATGATCCGCGAAACCTAGCGATTCGAAGTAACAGGCGGCGCACTTCGGGTATTCTATCGCAGACAAACAAATAAGCATACAATAAGTACTCATCTAATGCACAGGTAAAACTCAAATAAGAGATCTAACCAGAAGGTTCAACTTAAGAACTCCGGTTGGCAAAAAGAACCAAATCGAACGAAGCAACGAAAGTCAAACGGCGAAAGAAAACAACTTCGTTCTAGTAATTTGGATCTAGGGCAAATTTTACAGTGGCAAAATCTTGTTTAAGTTGGTTAAACGAATAGAGGGTTTTGAGACGAAACTCTAGGCGCTTGAATCGCCTAATTCCGATAAATGAGCGAAAAGTCAAACTAAAACGAAAATCGGATCAGGAATCGCGATCAGAAAAATCGTGGATTTAATCTGAGAAAAAGAAAAACGACGAACGCTGATATTTTTTTCGGCACGGAAAACGAGGCGCGACAAACCTCGGGCGGCGGGATCGTCGGCGGCGGCGGCGGTGGCGGCTTCGGCGGCGCGTGCGGATTGAGGCGGGGCTAATGGGCTGGGCGGCTCGGGGCAGCGCTATTTAAAGGCTGCCCCCGGGCGGTGTCCCGCTCGGGTACGGCCCGAAGTCGGTTCGTTTTTTTAATTATTCTGCCCGGAATAAAAATAAAAAGAAATACTAAACGGACTCCAAAAATTCTGAAATAAATTTTCACGGGCTTTTAAAATCAAGCCGCACAAGGTGAACATTTATTTGGGCCCTAAATGCAATTTTGGAAAACGCACATTTTTCCTAAATTCAAATAAAACACCGAAAAACTCCAAAATAAAATCTTATTTGATTTTATTATTAAATCCTCAATATTTCTTTATTTTGGGAAAGTCATTTTATTCCCTCTCTCATATTTTTGTAATAGAAATAATTGACGGTAAAATAAATAAAATCAAATGATCCTATTCTCAAAATTTGAGAAAACTCAAATATGAAAAGAACGAAATCCCCAACTCTCTCCGTGGGTCCTTGAGTTGCGTAGAATTTTCTAGGATCAACCAAAATGCAAAATATGATATGATATGCATGATGATCTAATGTATAACATTCCAAATTGAAAATTTGGGATGTTACAATGCCAAATGTGTTCAAGGCTACCATGAAGCTGAAAAGCGCAAGGCTTTGGGGCGACCTGACATCGACCCCAGAATGGCTGCCAAGAAGAAGAAGAAGCCTGTTGTGGCCCAACCAAACTCATCAAGGCAGGAAGAACCTCGCATTGTCTTTCCGGCCAGTATGACAGGCTCTAAGCCTAAAGTCCCCACAGTGGCTTCGGAGCTCAAGAAAACTAGGGTAGCTGAAGCTGAAGCCCGAAAGGGCAAGACCAAGGCCACCACTGATGATGCTCCACCGACGAAAAAGAGAAAGACAAGGAAGAAAGACCGGGCTGCTCCCACACAACCCCATGTTGTCGAGCCGATCTCAGTGGCTCATCCTGCATCTGAACATAGTGAGCACCGGTTGATAGTTCATGAGCCTGCTTCCACAGAGGCTCCAGAAGTTGAAGACATTCCAGCTGTTGACCCCACCACAGTTGAAGACATTGGTCATCAAGACACTATTGAAGATGATGAAGTCCTTCCTCAGATCGAACACAATGTGGTATCATCGCCTGTTCTCACAAATAGCGAACCCATCAGCATTGGTCGTCCATTGACGCCAATTGCTCAGGATGACTCATGGGCTAATCACCCACAAGACTCCCCCCGTCAAGAAGGATCCCCGAGCACTCCCCCACCTCAAGTCACCACTTCGGTGCTTGAAGACAATGACTTTGTGGCCCAACCAACTCCCTCTCCAAAGGCGTCGCCCGCACTCCGCAGGCTTCGCAAAGGACCAAGGCCACAGGTCACTCTGTCATGTGTTCCAGAAGGAGAAGAGCGCCAATCTGTTTCACGCCAAGTCTTTCCTGAAGCCTCTCCTACTACGAACATCCCTGAGTCTGAAGCCAAAGTGGCTGAAGATATTCCGGCTGCATCAGCCGATGAACAAGAAGAGCCAAGACATGAAGAAGAACGTGTTGCTACACCCCCAACTAACCCTGAAGTTCTTCTCGAGGAGAATGTGTCCGACCCTCCAGCTACTTGAGTGGAGGTTGATAACATTGAGGCAACCACCAACACCCATACTGAAGCCAATGACGTTGTCATGGCTGAAGCTACTGTGGCGCCTGAAGTTAATGTGGTGCCTGAAGTGATTGCACCTGCCAATGCTGCTCCTGTACCACCTCCACGGCCACACACCCTTGAGCAAGCATTCTATCAAGGCCTACTTACCACCGTCCGCTGGCCCATTCTGGTTCCTCCACCTTCTGCGGGTCCACAGTTTGACTATCATGTGGAGCACAGGCCTCAGGTCCAGAAGCCAAAGCCAAGGCTACTAAGGTTTCCAGGTACTGCAACTTCACCAGGATCGTTTAATCTGAATGGCTTCAAGGCACACAACACATTCTTTGATAGTGCCAAGAACCCCTACACAAGGCTAAGAATCTCCTTAGATCGATTCTGGAGTTATCAGCAGCACAACTACTACTCCTGCGTCTTATACAATCAGGGGCGCATTTTCCCTCATATGCGTCTAGACAGCAAAGCCATGGTTGGCCTGCCCTGCCTAGAAGAAGCCCTTGACTGCTTCAGAGATGCTGGCCTTCTACAGTTTGTGACTACTAAAGAACATTGGAATGAAGAGCTTCTGCTACAATTCTACACTACCCTTCACATTCGCGGCTACAACAGGGATCCAAAGACTTGGATCCTTGAGTGGATGACAGGCGATGTACACCATGAAGCTAAAGCCCAAGACATCATTGAGCTTACTGCCCTGCCCACTCCTGGCGAACATTATGAACCAGGTTGTCGGCTACACCAGAATGCATTGGAAAGCATCTTCCAGAAGCCATAGCCAAATATGAGCCAAATGCTGAGCATGATGAAGCCACTACCACAAGATGCTGACTATCCTAAGGAGTTCTTTGTTGAAGACCTAGAGTATCTGCCCCGCACTATTTACCATATTATCAGGCGAACTCTCTGGCCAGTCAAAGGACATTCTCCTATAGCGAAGCTTGAAGGAGCAATGAAGACATTGGTTTTCTACATCTTCAATGACATCAGCTTCAATGCTCAAGACTTATTCATCAGACAATTGGCTGCATCTGGCTCCGATATCTTTGGTCTGAAGTTCTATGCTCCATGGGTAATGCACCTCATTAAGCTTCACTATGCTATCAACTATCAGCCGTCTGCGCACAATCATCTTATATTCTTGCCAGAGGTTGATCTGTCTGTCAAAGCCATTTACCCAGAGCCTGCAAAGGAGAAAATTTATCTTCACAATGTCGATCATCAAAGCTTCACCCAACCCATTGAAGGAGTTCAGGCCGTTTCTCGTGTTTATCCCTTGGCTGGCAATACGCGTGCTCCTCGCACCCATACTGAAGCCACTGCAAGTGCCATCGCCTAAAGACCTCGGAAGCGATCGTGTTCTCAATGATGGAGAGCTTCTTGTCACTCTACATCAGAAACAAGATAAGCATCATGACTGGCTTAAGCGTCAGATGCAGAGCCTCTTGGTGGACGTCAATCACATTCGCAATCTTCCCACCAAGAATGCCTTTGTTACACATGAAACCTGTCGGAGGTCATGGAAGAGCTTGACATTGCTCAGTGCTGAAGCTGATCTTCAAGACGACGGCTTCATAGAGAGATTCAAGTTTGACTCAACTCCTCCAAGGAATGCTCACTTGCGTCGGACTCCCTCACTTGAAGACTCTGACTATTCTTCCTCAGCTACAACAGTTAATGCCAGAGTCATAGATGATCAAGATGATGCTACCTCACCACCTCCAACTTCGGCGCGTATTGACACTGCACCAAGTTCGTCTGCACCACCAAACCTCAACGACGACCCTGCTGCTTCGCCTACTCCTCATGGGAACGAGTAGCAAGCTCTATGTCTTCAAGCCTTTTCGGTCATTACTGACAAAAGGGGGAGAAGCATATGAGTTGATAGTCTTCAAGCGGGTCCATATGGGTGGTTGATATACCTTTGCTACATTTGCCAAGTGCTTACAACTCTCGCTTTTGATACATTTGGTTCTTTTGAGTTGTAACACTTAAACTTGATGGTCATCTGCTACCTTTTCGTCAACTATGTGATGTGATGATAAATTCCGCATGTGCGACTATAAATTCCACACGAAGTCATTTTGCAGACGTCCATTTTTCATTATGCATGTCATTATCTTCATTATATCCTTTCATGCATGATGAATTGTCTTCATAAGTAGAAGAGGAGCTCCGCAAGTACAACCTGCCATGTGCATTTGCATTCAAAAGCAAAATACTTATATGCACATCTTCAGGGGGAGCCTTTCTGCTACTTACGAAGACAATACCAAAATCCTTTACAATTTCACATACTTTTATCCCCGTTGAAAACTTCAACCAGTTTGTCATCAATCACCAAAAAGGGGGAGATTGTAAGTGCATCTAGTGCCACGCCTAGTTGGTTTTGGAGTATTGATGACAAACCCGGTTGAGGGACTAATGTGTTTGTGAGAATTGCAGGATAACACAGGTAGTAGTCCCTCATTGATTCGGTTTATCTACCGGAGATGACCCCTAAAAATGTATGAAGACATTGAAGACAAAGGTGGTATGTGAAGATATTCACATTGAAGACTATGACAAGAGAAGACATCGCGTGAAGACTATGGAGCGTGAAGACTTAGTTGTTTCGTTGTTTCCTTTTCTTCTTTGTTGTGTCATAGGAACCACCATACTGTTAAGTGGGGTCAAAGTGAACATAGTCAGAATGACTAAAGTGATGTTTAACCAAATCCTAAGTCTTTGAGCGAAGACAATGAGAGAAAATCTTATCCAGAGGTGGATAAGTTAGCTTTACTTGTAGCCCAAGTTAAGCTGCCGTGTGTGTTTGAAATTTGGCCGTTGGAACACGTGTCAGTTCCTTAGTGACCTAGGGTCATTTCGGACAAATCAGGTCAGGTTGCCTAGTGGCTATAAATAGCCCACCCCCTACACCATAAATTGGTGGCTGCTCAGAGTTAGTGCATGGCTTTTGTCGTTTGAGAGCAACCCACCTTGAAGCCTTTGAGAGAGAAATCCTTGCGAGGACAAAGCCCTAAACACCCAGAGCCAAAGAGTGTTAGGCATCACTAAAGTCTTCCTATCTATGTGATCTGAAGACTTGTTACACTTAAGGACTGTGAATCCTCCAGCCGGTTAGGCGTCGCGTTCTGAGCATCCAAGAGTCATTGTGGATCGCCGGTGAACGAAGTCTGTGAAGGTTTGGTAGTCTACCTTGAAGACTTACCTAAGTGATTGGGCGAGGACTGTGTGTCCTTAGCTCAAGGGGAATGTAACATCCCAAATTTTCAATTTGGAATGTTATACACTAGATCATCATGCATATCATATTTTCTTGCATTTTGTCGATCCTAGAAATTTCACGCAACTCAAGGACCCTCGGAGAGAGTTGGAGATTTCGTCATCTTCATATTTGAGTTCTTCTCAAATTTTGAAAAGAGGACCATTGGATTTGTCGGAGTTTCATTTGCCTTTTATTGGATAGGGAAAAATGCATGTTTTCAAAAAATTGCATTCTAGGTCCCGAGAAAAGTTCATTTTGTTCGACTCAATTTTAGGAGTCGGGGAAAATTTACTTTAGAAGTTTTGGAGTTCGTTTGGTTCTCTTTTCTTTTGTTTTTCTGCGCGCGTAACCGATTTAAAAAAAATCCTGCAGCGCCCTGGGCCAAGGCCCAGCCAGCAGGCCGGCCAGCCAGGCCTTAGCCGCGCCGCGCGCCTGGCGCAGGAGGGAGCCGCCGCCGCCTAGAGTCCTAGTAGGACTCGGGTTGCCTTTTTTTTAGGATTGCTTCTCCTACTCTTTTTCTTGCCCCCTACCCCAAGCAATCTCTCCCCGTCACCTATATAAATACCCCCACACCCCCCCTCTAAACCCACACCAAACCCCAAGCCCCAAGCTCCCCAAGCCGCGCCCCACCCCACGCCCTTGCACCCCGCGCCGCCCCTAGCGCCGCCGCCGCCCCTAGTGCCCCGCCGCCGCCGCCCTACACCACCGCCGCCGGAGCCCCGTTCGCCGGAGCCTCGCCAAGGTTGCGCCGCGTCTCTCTTCTTTTCCTCAGATCGGTTTTCTTCTAAATCTTTCTGATTCTTTTCTTCTCTAAACCGTTCCGGTTTTCTAGATCGGTTTTTCTTTCGGTTTTATTTTCTCGAAACCCTAGATCGGATCAGTTCTCTTTTCCGATTTAGTTGCCTAGAGACCGTTCGCTGGACTGTTCGTCCTAACGAAGGTGATCACCGGATTATCCTAGGTTATCGAACGTCCATTCGTTCAACCGTTCTTCTTTTTCCTTTTCGCCGGATTTATTCCGCGATCGCGATCTCAGATCCGATCTTCTTTCTAGTCTATCTTCTCGCTCGTTTATCGGAATCAGGTGATTCAAGCGCCTGGAGTTTTGTTTCAACTTGCTAGAACCGAGCTGTTTTCTTCCGCCTTTTGTTTTCGGTTTCTTTGTTCGGTTCTTTCTCACTTTGCAACCGGAGTTCTTAAGTTGAACTATCTGGTTCGATCTCTTGTTCGAGTTTTACCTGTGCATTAGATGAGTACTTATTGTATGCTTGTTGTTTGTCTGCGATAGATTACCCGGATTGCGCCGCCTGTTACTTCGAATCTCTAGGACTCGCGGATCATCAGCAAGGCAAGTAACACTTTGATCATACCTTTTTCTACAACCCAGTTTTATTGCATTAGATCAATCCTCACACATTGCATGATTAGGATCTAATTAAATTGTGGGATGGGAAGTAGATGAGGTAGTACCTATTACCTGTTTATTATGAAACCCTTGGGAGTTACTTCTACGTTTGCTTATTATGCCATGCTATGCTAGTAGACGTGGATTGGGTGAGTGATATCCATGACAGATGTGAGATTGATAATTTTAAGGGTTTATCTAAGGTGGCAACTTAAACACACATCTGGGTGGATTGAGGCACCTGATGTCTATCAGGACTTGCCTGTTTTATTTTGGACCGCCACCCAGGCTCAAAGGGATCATAAGATCTTTCATGCTAAATACTTACGTGTGCAGCCACAAGCCATTATGGGCTCTGGCATAGTTGACTAAGTCGTGCGAACTCTTACAGGGTAGACTAGCAGATGTAGGGGAAGTAGGTGTACCGGTCTATCCATCGTAAGGTGCAAGCGCTTCTGAAAGACTGTGTCTCGGTCATCCGTTTCTCAAACACCAGTAGTGCGAGAAATCCAACGGAGGCGATCGAGTCTTGTGGGGAAAAGTGCGCAAACCTCTGTAGAGTCTAACAAACTAATCATGATTAGCCGTGTCCCCGGCTATGGACAATCTTGAGTATCTAGTACTTGAATATCATGTGAATCTCATCATGTTACTTCTAATTAATATTGTTGGGTTTTAATGACTACTTTTAATTGGGATTGAGAATGCTGTCAACCATTCTCAATGTTTAACAACCACCATGATAGTTAAATAAATTTATTCCTTTGTAGTAGGGAAAAACTGGCTTTACGCAAAACTATAACCATAGAGCTTTCCACCAGCCAAATATGCATATAGTATAGCTGTTTCATTCCATTATTCTCTATGTGTTACCTTGCCAGCATATTCCATGTGCTGACCCGTTTCGGGCTGCAACGTTAATGTTGCAGACTTTTCAGACGATGATTAAAGTGCTTTTAGGTCGTGGTTCTATACTCAGTGATGCCGTTGGAGTTGATGGACCCATTTATCTTCCAAGTCTTCCGCTGTTATCGATATTAGATGGCCTTAAGCCATATTATTGTAATAAGTTCTCTTCGGAGACATCGATGTAATAAGTGTGTGATTGCCACTCTGCTATAAATCCTTCGATGTACTATGTGGTGTCAGCATTACTGATCCAGGGATGACACCGGAGCACAGTAGACTTGATCCATTCGGGTTGGGTCGCTACAGAGATGGTATCAGAGCACACGCTGACTGTAGGACACGACCACTAAGTTAAAGCCATAGATCACTATTCTCTCCTCATTTTCTTACTCCTCATCTTTTCTACTCTTTAGGATGAAGGACGCGAAGATTAAGTACGCTCAACCGGATGAAGGCACACCTTTTGGATTTCACTTGAAGGAAGTCACCAAGTACCTAAACATTGGATTACCAAGCTTCACAGGAACCTTCAACGCCACTTTGCCTGAAGAGGAGCGCTGGAAGATTCAAGCTCACGTTCCGGGAAGAACATTCGCGCCAATCACGAAGCCCATAGATAGTGTTTTCAATGCACCAACTTGGAGTCTAGGAAGGAGCATGGCAGCCCATATCACCATAGGACGCATTGGAGAAGTTTATCAAGAAGACCTCAAGGACACTATCTACCAGATTTGCGGACGCCGAGATGAACAATGGGAGTTAGCCAAGAAGGATAGATCCATTGCAGCTTTCATCCAGGAGTTAAACCAGCACATTCGACGCCACGAGAACCAGATGTGCAATGATATGATCGAGTTGAAGAATGCGAAGGCAAGGATTATCGAGCTAGAAGGGGAACTGAAGGCTACACGCAAGGACTACATGGACGAGATCGTAGCTCTAGCAAGACACAACGTCGATCTTAAGCAAGAGATTGAAGAACTCAAGAGGGAGTTAGCCTCCAGGAAGGAAGACATGTACGTCGCATGTCCGGATAACTACATCATCATCGACGACACCGATTCGGATCCAAGCGAACCCGACTTTGAAGACGAAGCTGGAGCGGACATCATGGAGTCTTCCACCGGTTCAAATTTTCAGATGACCACCAAATATTAGTAGTATTTCCCCCATGTATACATTATAGTTTGAGCACTTTTGCGATAGCTAGATCGATTGTAAGCCCTTGTTTGATTGAATGAAGTCATTTTGTGTGAATTTGCTCATGTGCATTGGGGTAGTGTTTTCTCTTTAGACCTCATTCTATTCTGATTTCTCTTCTTTTCTAAACCCTCAGATGCCTCCGAGACGTGACAATGGATTTCCACCGGAGCTCACTCAGTTGATCCAACAACAGAATCAGTTGATGCAGATGTTAGTTCAGAATCAGCAGAACAACAACAACAACAAACCCACCACCACCACCCCCCCCCTGTTGACCACTTAGACCGTTTCCTTAGGCTAAATCCGCTGGTGTTTTCTAGTAGCATCGAGCTGATAGTAGCAGACGATTGGCTCCGCAAGATAGGAAGGGAGTTGACCACTGCAGGATGCACGGATGGTGAGAAGGTGAAGTTTGCCGCACATCAGTTAGAAGGACCCGCGGCAGCATGGTGGGAGAATTTCACAGCCACCTTCCCAGTTGACACTATCACATGGGATCAATTTCAGCAAGCTTTCCGCACTGCACATGTTTCAGCAGGAGCTATGGCCATGAAGAAGCATGAGTTTCGCAACTTACGCCAAGGAGGAAGGACAGTTGGCCAGTATGTTGATGACTTCAGCAAGCTAGCACGTTATGCCCCAGATGACGTTGCTACAGATGCCACTAAGCAGGAGAAGTTTCTGGAAGGATTGAATGATGAGTTGAGTATGTAGCTGATGGTAGGAAGTTTCAGCAACTACCAGGAGTTGGTAGACCATGCCATCATGATTGAAGGGAAGCAACAGCAGATTGAGAACTGCAGGAGGAAGTATGGACAGGGGAAGTATAACTCTGGAGCCCAGCAGAAGCCCCGTTTTACCCCTAAATCGGGATTTCAGTTTCAGCATACCTATGGAGGAGGTAGTTCGCACAACCACAACGGCCACAAGAATGGTAATGGGAATGGAGGAAGCAACGGCCAGAACCGTACCACCCCATCAATCCTGTCCAAGAGAGACCTGAGTCAAGTCACCTGTTTCAAGTGTTCCAAGACCGGACATTATGCCAATGAATGTCCTGAAGGCCAGAATGGAAATGGCAATGGAAGCTCAGGGAAGAAGCCGAACCCTTTCAATAGGGGACAGGTGAACCACGTTAGCGTGGAGGAGGTTGAAGATCAGCCTGATGCAGTAATCGGTAAGTTTTTGGTTAAGTCATTTACCGCACTCGTTCTTTTTGATACTGGTGCATCGCATTCATACATATCAAGGGGATTTGTGGAAAAATATAGCCTGCCCACTAGATTTCTTAAAACACCTATGCTAGTAAGTTCGCCAGGAGCAGAATACATGGCCAGTCAAGGATGTTTTCAAGTGCCATTAAGCATAGGAAGGCATGTTTTCCCAACAGATTTGATTATTCTAGAATCCCAAGGTTTGGATGTAATTCTTGGTATGGATTGGTTGTCGATGTATGGAGGAAACATCGATTGTGCCAGTAAGACAATTTTGCTCACAACGCCAGAAGGAAGAAGGATCAAGTATGTATCCCGGCATGTGCCAAATAGGACCCAAGTAAATTGCCTAACAGGAGTTGTGCAGGAGGAAGTACCAGTGGTAAAGGATTTTCCTGATGTATTTCCTGAAGAGCTGCCAGGCATGCCACCGGATAGAGACATTGAGTTTTTGATTGAGTTATTGCCAGGTACAGGCCCAATATCAAAGAGACCGTACCGGATGCCTGCAAAGGATTTGGTAGAAATTAAGAATCAGATTAAGGAGTTATTGGAGAAAGGTTACATTCGCCCAAGTTCTTCGCCTTGGGGATCACCCGTACTTCTAGTGGAGAAGAAGGATGGATCATTAAGGATGGTTGTTGATTATCGTGGATTGAATGAAGTAACCATCAAGAACAAGTACCCACTGCCAATGATAAATGATCTGTTTGATCGTTTGCAAGGAGCTAAAGTGTTTTCCAAGATCAATTTGCGATCAGGGTACCACCAGTTGAAGATTCAAGAGCAGGACATACCTAAGACAGCATTCACCACAAGATATGGACTGTATGAGTATACCGTTATGTCATTTGGATTGACTAACGCACCTGCCTATTTTATGAACCTGATGAACAAAGTGTTTATGGAGTTTTTGGATAAGTTCGTCGTAGTGTTCATTGATGATATCCTGGTTTATTCAAGGAATGAAGAAGAGCATAAGGAACATTTGCATTTGGTTTTGGAGAAACTAAGGGAACATCAATTATATGCCAAATTTAGCAAATGTGAGTTTTGGTTGAAGGAAGTAGGATTCCTTGGACACGTTATATCCGGAGAAGGGATAGCAGTTGACCCCGCCAAGGTTGAGACCGTAACCGAATGGGAAGCACCAACGACAGTTGGAGAGATCCGGAGTTTTCTTGGACTCGCAGGATACTACCGGACATTCATTGAGAACTTTTCAAAGATTGCGAAGCCTATGACGGAGTTGTTGAAGAAGGATACCAAGTTTAATTGGACTGAGGAGTGTGAGGCTAGTTTCCAGGAGTTGAAGAAACCATTGGTTACCTCACCAGTGTTGATTTTGCCAGATCAGACCAAGGATTATGAGGTGTATTGCGACGCTTCACGTCGAGGACTTGGAGCAGTGCTTATGCAGGAAGGTAGAGTTGTTTCATATGCTTCACGACAACTGAAACCGCATGAGTTGAATTACGCCACGCATGATTTGGAGTTAGCAGCCGTAGTGCATGTATTGAAGACATGGAGACATTTCCTCATTGGAAATCATTGTGAGGTGTACACGGATCACAAGAGTTTGAAGTACATTTTCACGCAGAAGGAGTTGAATCTCAGACAAAGGAGATGGTTGGAGCTCATCAAGGATTATGATATGAGATTGCATTACCATCCCGGTAAAGCTAATGTAGTAGCTGATGCATTGAGCCGTAAGAGCCATGTCAATACGTTAATAATGGGAGAAATACCCAAGGAGTTAGCAGAAAACCTTCGTGAACTAAGTTTAGAGATAGTTCCGAAAGGCTATGTAGCAACATTGGAGATTCAGTCAGCATTGATGGATAAAATCAGAGAAGCTCAGAAATCTGACAAGAAGATTGCTGCTATAACGGAGAAACTAACAAAGGAAAAGCAAAGGGATTTCGTGAGGATGAGCACGATACCCTATGGTTTGAGGACCGTGTTTATGTGCCAAATGACCCGGAGATCAGGAAGTTGATTCTACAAGAGGCACATGATTCACCCTATTCGATTCACCCAGGAAATACCAAGATGTATTTGGATTTGAAGGAGACATTCTGGTGGACTGGAATGAAGAAGGATATTGCAGCATATGTAGCAGTTTGTGACGTATGTCATAGAGTAAAGGCAGAGCATCAGAAGCCAGCCGGATTGTTGCAACCATTGCCGATACCCGAATGGAAGTGGGATAAGATAGGCATGGATTTTATCACAGGACTACCCAGGACGAAGGCAGGATATGATTCGATATGGGTAGTAGTTGATCGTTTGACGAAGGTAGCACATTTCATTCCAGTTAAGACCACTTACACCAGTGCTAAGTTGGCAAAGATATACATGACTAGGATCATTTTTTTGCATGGAGTTCCAAGGAGTATTGTATCAGACAGAGGAACCCAATTTACCTCAAAGTTTTGGAATCAGTTGCATGAAACTTTGGGAACCAGGCTAGAGTTCAGCACCGCTTTTCATCCGTAGACAGATGGACAGACCGAGAGAGTCAATCAGATTTTGGAAGATATGCTGAGAGCTTGTGCACTAGATTATGGATCTAGTTGGGACGATAATTTGTCGTATGCGGACTTTTCTTATAACAACAGTTACCAAACCAGTTTGAAGATGGCACCTTTCGAAGCTTTGTACGGAAGGAGGTGTAGGACACCGTTGTCATGGGACGAAGTTGGAGACCGTCAATTCTTTAGACCAGATTTGATTAAGGAGTCTGGACGGAAAGTTAAGTTGATTCGCGATAGGCTCAAGGTAGCCCAGTCCAGGCAGAAGAGCTACGCAGATTCTAAACGCAAGGAGACAGTTTACGAAACCGGAGACAGGGTGTATCTCCGAGTATCCCCACTACGAGGAGTTAAGCGTTTTGGAGTTAAGGGAAAATTAGCACCACGTTTCGTTGGACCATATAAGATCTTGCAACGTATGGGAGAAGTCGCTTATAAGTTGGAATTACCAGAGGGACTGTCAGGAGTTCATGATGTATTCCATGTTTCTCAGCTGAAGAAATGTCACGCCGAGATGGCGGAGGTACCGTTAAGAGATACAGTGCCGCTTGAAGCGATTCAGTTGAAGGACGACTTAACGTATGAAGAGAAACCAGTCAAGATTCTCGAGTTTGCCAGTAGAGTAACCCGCAGCAAGGTTATCAAGTTTTGCAAAGTTCAGTGGAACCACCACTCAGAAGATGAAGCCACCTGGAGAGAGAAGAAGATTTGCTCAAGGACCACCCTCACCTATTTTCTAGCCAACCCGAATCTCAAGGGCGAGATTCATCTTAAGGGGGGTAGGTTTGTAACATCCCAAATTTTCAATTTGGAATGTTATACACTAGATCATCATGCATATCATACTTTCTTCCATTTTGTCGATCCTAGAAATTTCACGCAACTCAAGGACCCTCGGAGAGAGTTGGAGATTTCGTCATTTTCATATTTGAGTTCTTATCAAATTTTGAAAAGAGGACCATTGGATTTGTCAGAGTTTCATTTGCCTTTTATTGGATAGGGAAAAATGCGTGTTTTCAAAAAATTGCATTCTAGGTCCCGAGAAAAGTTCATTTTGTTCGACTCAATTTTAGGAGTCGGGGAAAATTTACTTTAGAAGTTTTGGAGTTCGTTTGGTTCTCTTTTCTTTTGTTTTTCTGCGCACGTAACCGATTTAAAAAAAATCCTGCAGCGCCCTGGGCCAAGGCCCAGCCAGCAGGCCGGCCAGCCAGGCCTTAGCCGCGCCGCGCGCCTGGCGCGGGAGGGAGCCGCCGCCGCCTAGAGTCCTAGTAGGACTCGGGTTGCCTTTTTTTAGGATTCCTTCTCCTACTCTTTTTCTTGCCCCCTACCCCAAGCAATCTCTCCCCATCACCTATATAAATACCCCCACACCCCCCCTCTAAACCCACACCAAACCCCAAGCCCCAAGCTCCCCAAGCCGCGCCCACCCCGCGCCCTTGCACCCCGCGCCGCCCCTAGCGCCGCCGCCGCCCCTAGTGCCCCGCCGCCGCCGCCCTACACCACCGCCGCTGGAGCCCCGTTCGCCGGAGCCTCGCCAAGGTTGCGCCGCGTCTCTCTTCTTTTCCTCAGATCGGTTTTCTTCTAAATCTTTCTGATTCTTTTCTTCTCTAAACCGTTCCGGTTTTCTAGATCGGTTTTTCTTTCGGTTTTCTTTTCTCGAAACCCTAGATCGGATCCGTTCTCTTTTCCGATTTAGTTGCCTAGAGGCCGTTCGCCTGACTATTCGTCCTAACGAACGTGATCACCGGATTATCCTAGGTTAACGAACGTCCATTCGTTCAACCGTTCTTCTTTTTCCTTTTCGCCGGATTTATTCCGCGATCGCGATCTCAGATCCGATCTTCTTTCTAGTCTATCTTCTCGCTCGTTTATCGGAATCAGGTGATTCAAGCGCCTGGAGTTTTGTTTCAACTTGCTAGAACCGAGTTGTTTTCTTCCGCCGTTTGTTTTCGGTTTCTTTGTTCGGTTCTTTCTCTCTTTGCAACCGGAGTTCTTAAGTTGAACTATCTGGTTCGATCTCTTGTTCGAGTTTTACCTGTGCATTAGATGAGTACTTATTGTATGCTTGTTGTTTGTCTGCGATAGATTACCCGGATTGCGCCGCCTGTTACTTCGAATCTCTAGGACTCGCGGATCATCAGCAAGGCAAGTAACACTTTGATCATACCTTTTTCTACAACCCAGTTTTATTGCATTAGATCAATCCTCACACATTGCATGATTAGGATCTAATTAAATTGTGGGATGGGAAGTAGATGAGGTAGTACCTATTACCTGTTTATTATGAAACCCTTGGGAGTTACTTCTACGTTTGCTTATTATGCCATGCTATGCTAGTAGACGTGGATTGGGTGAGTGATATCCATGACAGATGTGAGATTGATAATTTTAAGGGTTTATCTAAGGTGGCAACTTAAACACACATCTGGGTGGATTGAGGCACCTGATGTCTATCAGGACTTGCCTGTTTTATTTTGGACCGCCACCCAGGCTCAAAGGGATCATAAGATCTTTCATGCTAAATACTTACGTGTGCAGCCACAAGCCATTATGGGCTCTGGCATAGTTGACTAAGTCGTGCGAACTCTTACAGGGTAGACTAGCAGATGTAGGGGAAGTAGGTGTACCGGTCTATCCATCGTAAGGTGCTAGCGCTTCTGAAAGACTGTGTCTCGGTCATCCGTTTCTCAAACACCAGTAGTGCGAGAAATCCAACGGAGGCGATCGAGTCTTGTGGGGAAAAGTGCGCAAACCTCTGTAGAGTGTAACAAACTAATCATGATTAGCCGTGTCCCCGGTTATGGACAATCTTGAGTATCTAGTACTTGAATATCATGTGAATCTCATCATGTTACTTCTAATTAATATTGTTGGGTTTTAATGACTACTTTTAATTGGGATTGAGAATGCTGTCAACCATTCTCAATGTTTAACAACCACCATGATAGTTAAATAAATTTATTCCTTTGCAGTAGGGAAAAACTGCCTTTACGCAAAACTGTAACCATAGAGCTTTCCACCAGCCAAATATGCATATAGGTATAGCTGTTTCATTCCATTATTCTCTATGTGTTACCTTGCCAGCATATTCCATGTGCTGACCCGTTTCGGGCTGCAACGTTAATGTTGCAGACTTTTCAGACGATGATTAAAGTGCTTTTAGGTCGTGGTTCTATACTCAGTGATGCCGTTGGAGTTGATGGACCCATTTATCTTCCAAGTCTTCCGCTGTTATCGATATTAGATGGCCTTAAGCCATATTATTGTAATAAGTTCTCTTCGGAGACATCGATGTAGTAAGTGTGTGATTGCCACTCTGCTATAAATCCTTCGATGTACTATGTGGTGTCAGCATTACTGATCCAGGGATGACATCGGAGCACAGTAGACTTGATCCATTCGGGTCGGGTTGCTATAGGGAATAAGGTGAAGACACGGTCTTCTGAGTTAAATCTCAGCCTCCCTAACCAGACGTACAGTTGTCACAGCAACTGGAACTGGTCCAACAAATCATTGTCTTCAACAAGCAACTGGTTCTATCCATCCCTTCTCTTTATTTATAGTTGGTACTTGTGAAGTCATTGTCTGTTTGCATTATCTTTTTATCTTCACTGTGTGACTGTTTGTTCTGATTAGCTTCATACTATCTTCCATCCTGATCCGTACTGCCTAGGTGCTATTAGTCTTCGTGCTCTCACTTCATTGAATACTTGACTATGGTTAGCCTAGTGTAGTCTACCTTCCGCTGCATGTTTATAGGTTCATTTCTATCGTTTGTCTTCGAAACTACCATGTTTTGAAGACTTTCATAAAAATTGCCTATTCACCCCCCCCCCTCTAGTCGATAACTAGCACTTTCAGAACCTCTTGACATCAGCAGCAGTGACACCTTCACCGACCTTGGGGATGCCGTTCTTGACGACATACCAGAGATCGACGTCAATGGCTTCAAGATGCATGCGCATCTTATTCTTCCAGTAGGGGTAATTGGTGCCATCGAAGACAGGGCATGCAGCAGAGACTTTGATTATCCCTGCAGTCGACATAGCTAAGACTCCAGGTGGTTAAACCGAATCACACAGAACAAGGGAGCACCTTGCTCTGATACCAATTGAAAGTGCTAGTTATTGACTAGAGGGGGGTGAATAGGTGATTTTTATGAAAGTCTTCAAAACCCAGGGGCTTTGAAGACGAATGATAGAAATGAACCTATCGATATGCAGCGGAAGGTAGACTACACTAGATAAGCCATAGTCAAGTAAGCAATGAAGTGAAAACATGAAGACTATCAGCAGCTAGGTAGTATGGATCAGGATGGAAGATAGTATGAAGCCAAACAGTAAAGAATCTTCACTTAGTGAAGTCAATCAGATCATACAGGCATGCAATGACTCCACGAAGACAAAGTAAAGGGAAGTGAAGGATAGAACCAGTAGCTTGATGAAGACAAGGATTTGGTAGGCCAGTTCTAGTTGTTGTGACAACTGCACGTTTGGTTAGGGAGGCTGAGACTCAACTCAGAAGACTGCGTCTTCACCTTATTCCCCTTGAGCTAAGGACACACAGTCCTCGCCCAATCACTCTGGTAAGTCTTCAAGGTAGACTTCCAAATCTTCACAGACTTCGTTCACTGGCGATCCACAATGACTCTTGGACACTCAGAACGCGACGCCTAACCGGCTGGAGGATTCACAGTCCTCAAGTGTAACAAGTCTTCAGGTCACGCAGACAGAAAGACTTCAGTGATGCCTAACACTCTTTGGCTCTGGGTGTTTTGGGCTTTGTCCCCGCAAGGATCTCTCTCTTTCAAAAGCTTCAGAGGTGGGTTGCTCTCAAACGACAAATGCCGTGCACTAACTTTGAGCAGCCACCAATTTATGTTGTAGGGGTGGGCTATTTATATCTAGGAGGCAACCCGACCTGATTCGTCCAAAATGACCCTGGGTCACTAAGGAACTGACACGTGTCCAATGGTCAGATTTCAAACACACGCAACAACTTGACTTGGGCTACAAGTTAAGATGACTTATCCAGCTCTGGATAAGATTTGCTCTCATTTTCTTCGCTCGAAGACATAGGATTTGGTTGAGCATCACATCAGTCACTCTGACTTTGTTCACTTGGACCCCACTTAATAGTGCGGTGGTTCCTATGACTCAACAAAGAAGAAAAGGAAACTACGAAACAACTATGTCTTCGCTCTCCATAGTCTTCATGTCTTCTCATGTCATAGTCTTCAATGTGAATATCTTCACAGACCACCATTATCTTCAATGTCTTCACACATTTTTAGGGGTCATCTCTGGTAGGTAAACCGAACCAGTACGGGACTACTACCTCTGTTATCCTGCAATTCTCACAAACACATTAGTCCCTCAACCAAGTTTGTTGTCAATACTCCAAAATCAACTAGGGGTGGCACTAGATGCACTTACAATGGTTAGGGTCTCTAGCTGGTTTGACACAGCTACCCACATTGCCGTAGAAGAACTCCAAGTTCATTCCTCTCTCATCTTCGAGAATCATATTGTAAAGGATAACACGACATGTCATGATATTTTTTTAAGGTCCTCTTGTCCCAAAAATGAGCAGGACCACGAACAATGGCAAACCTAGATTGCAAAACCCCGAATGCTCTTTCAATGTCTTTTTGGGCTGCCTCTTGCACCCTTGCGAATTCACAATGTTTTCTAGTTTTGGGATCTTTGATGCTCTTGACAAATGTGCACCAAGGAAGGTATATACCATTTGCAAGATAGTACCCTTTTGTGTATTCATGCCCACTGATAGTGTAGTTGCAAGCAGGAGCATCACCACCAGCAAGCCTGGCAAACAAATGAGACCGTTGCAACACATTGATATCATTGAGAGTGCCCGATATACCGACGAAGCAATGCCAAATCCGTAAATCCTTAGATGCTGCGGCCTCTAGCACAATTGTTGCATCACGAGACTTGCCACAATACATTCCCTGCCATGCCTTCGGGCAATTTTTTCCAAGTCCAATGCATACAATCAATGCTACCTAGCATGCCAGGCCAACCTCTCCTCTCATTAGATGCCATCAATTTCTTTGTGTCATCCTTGATGGGTGCCCGAAGATATTCAGGACCAAAGACACGGATGATCACTTTGGCAAATCTACGCACTGACTCAATTGTGGTATCTTCACCAATGGGAAGGTACTCATCGGCATAGTCAGCCGGAATGCCATATGCAATCACCCGCATAGCTGCGGAGATTTTTTGATATGCACTAAATCCCTTTAAGCCTGCAACATTTCTTCTTTGAGTAAAATACCGACAATTTGCCTCGCAAGCTTGAACAATTTTTACAAAGAGGGATCGGCGCATTCAGTACCTTCTCCAGAAGATGTGCAGTGGATATGTTGGATTCTCCATGAAGTAGTCTTGCATATACATCTCGTTCCCAAGATGGTGATTCCGAGGAATGCAAAGACGCCCGAGGGTCGATCCTCGCTGCCTCTTCCGGTTCTCATCTTCGTGCTCCTTCACGGCAAGTGCCATCACTAATGTCTGCTGGCGAAAGGTTGCAAGCATCGTCTCAACATCCGAGTCGTCCGAATCGGACGAATCGGAGAGCAAGAACTTCTCGCACGGGCTCAATTCCATCTACATGAACAAGAATCGCACGCCACGTCAATCAACTATGCAAACTGCTTGGCACAAAGCACAAACAAACACTAACCAGCGGCTCGTGGGGCGGGGTGATCCCGAGCGGTGCCGAGGGGCGGGCTCAAGGGCGGGTGATCCCTGGCGGTGACGAGGGGCGGACTCGATCTCCGGCGGCGACAACGATGAGGGGCGACTCTTCTCGCCAGATCAGGGGAGGGGGTGATGCAGCGTACCGATGCTGGAGGGTGGGGGACGCCCCCGCAACGCAATTTCGTCCGCAGATTTGGCCAGATTCGTCGACGGCGGACGGGCGGAGCCAAGGGCGGGTGACGGCGGAAGGAGATGGGTAAAGGGCACAGGCTGAAATGTCCCTCCCGCCAACCGCTTGACTGCAATACAGGGTGATGTGGAATGCTGCCTAACATGTCATCTCATTTTTTTTCTTTATAGCATGGACATTTGGACTTTTATGTGATTCAAAGCAATAGTCTAGTTTTGACATGATAACTTAAATACTCAAGCATACCAACAAGCAACCATGTCTTTCAAAATATCAACGCTAAAATAAGCTATTCCTAGCCCATTATGCTCAATCATTGATCCATTCATGAAACACACTCGCATATTAACTACACCCAATGCTCAAGTACGATCATAGTGCCTCCTAGTTGGTGCTTTATAAGACAAGATGGAGACTCAAATTCAAAATAAAAATTGCATAAAGTAAAAGAAGGGCCCTTTGCAAAGGGAAGTATGGATTTGTAGAGGTGCCAGATCTCAAAGTGAAAAACTTAGAGGTAAAACCATTCTGGGAGGTGTGTCTTTCCCACCAACAAAAATGACTTAGAGTTCCCAAAACTTTCCATGCTAGATATATCATAGGCGGTTCCCAAACAGAAATTAAAGTTTATTCATTTTCCACCATACTTTCACTTTCCATGGCTAACCGTATCCATGGGTGCCTTCCATACCAACACTTTCCAAGGAATTTATTATTTGACAACATAAAGTAAATTCATTTTTCATTTCGGGACTGGGCATCCCTAATACATTTGCCTTACTCTCATGCAATGACAATTGAATAACCACTCATCGTGAGAATACCACATCTAGCATGGAAAATATTAGCCACCCCTCACCGCTCCGCGAGCGGTACGAACACACAAAAGAGAAGTTTATTTTGAAAATTAGAGATGGCACATACAAATTTTCTTAGAATGGCAAAAGAATACCACATACAGGTAGATATAGTGGACTCATATGGAAAAAACTAGTTTAAAGGTTTTTGGATGCACAAGTAGTGATCATACTTAGTGCAAAATGAAGGCTAGCAAAAGATTGAGAAGCGACCAACCAAGAAACAGATAATCTCATAAGCAAGCATTAAGCATAAATAACACCGAATAATGCACCACAAGTAGGATGTAATTTTGTTGCATGACTATTGACTTTCATACTTCCATAGGGAATCACAAACCTTAACACCAATATTCTTACTAAAGCATAATTACTCACAAACATAACTCACATATCACATCATCATATCTCAAAACTATTGCTAAGAATCACGTTTATTTTGTCCAACGATCTTCATGAAGTTTTTATTATATCCTTCTTGGATATCTATCACTTTGGGACTAATTTTCATGTGTTGCTTCTGACAAGATCCAACAAATATAAGTGAAGATCATGAGCATAATAAAATTTTCTTTCTCTCAAATTAATTTAAGTGAAGCTAGAGGTAATTTCTCGAAATTTTTACTAACACTCAAATAAATCTAAGTGAAGCAAGATAGCATTTCTTCAAAAATACTAAAGCACACCGTGCTCAAAAAAATATAAGTGAAGCACTAGAGCAAATCCATAGCCCATAAAAATTTAAGTGAAGCATAGAGAGCAATTCTAACAAGTCATGGCATTTTGGCTCTCTCAAATAGGTGTGTCCAGCAAGGGATCAAGACTTAAAACACAAAATAAAACAAGCAAAGACTCATATCACACAAGACACTCCAAGCAAAACACATAGTATGTGACGAATAAAGATATAGTTTCGAGTAAAATACCGATGGTCGTTAGAAGAAAGAGGGGATGCCACTCGGGGCATCCCCAAGCTTAGTTGCTTGCTCTCTTTTGGATACTAGCTTGGGATGCCAGGGCATCCCCAAGCTTAGGCTCTTATTACTCCTTATTCCTTCATCCATTGTAAGATAACCCAAAACTTGAAAACTTCAATCACACAAAACTAAACAAAACCTTCTTGAGATCCATTAGTATAAGAAAGCAAATCACTACTATAAGTACTATAGCAAACTAATTCATATTTTTTTGCATTATATCTACTGTATTCCAAATTTTCTATGGAAAACACTCATCAAAGAAAACCATAGAGCCATCAAAACAAGCACACAAAGCAAAGAAAACAGAATCTGTCAAAAACAGAACAGTCTATAGTAATTTGGATAATTCGAATACTTCTGTAACTCCAAAAACTCTAAAAATTAGGACGACCTGGGCAATTTTTATATTAATGTTCTACAAAACGATTTGGTATTTTATCGCTCTCTGGTTAAAAAGGAATTGTTTTCGTCAGCATAAAAGTTTTTGTTTTTTCAGCAAGATCAAACAACTATCACCCAAGAAGATCCTAAAGGCTTTACTTGGCACAAACACTAATTAAAACACAAAAAACATAATCATAACAGTAGCATAATTGTGCTAACACTCAAGAACAGAAAGCAAAAAGCAAAAATAAATTTTATTCATTGGGTTGCCTCCCGACAAGCTCTATAGTTTTACGCCCTTAGCTAGGCATAAAGCAAGGATCTAAGTTTTGTCATCTCCCCCCTTTTGATAGCAAAGAGAAAATTTCTTATCAATGGCATCAATCTTTTTATTTTGCGAAAGCACATGACCATTAATAGTAGAAGAAAGATTAAGCATGTTCCGAAAATTCATATCTAAACTAGCCTTCATCTCTTTAATTATTTCATTTTGATAAAAACATAACAGGGTAGTTGATTCAACATTTTCTCCCTTGGGGTGCCCAAATATAGTGTTCATCTTTTCATAAGTATCAACGACATCCCCTTCATGAAAACCGTTTTCAAATATAGAATCCAAAACTTGCTTAAAGGAAGAAGGTAAACCAGCATAGAAACTTTTCAGGTATATCTTTAGCTTGAATCCTCGACAGCCTATCCCAAGCATCTTTCAAAGCTTTATCAAGAAAATAATGAAAAATTCCGGGATCATCTTCATCAAAATTGTTAGAGTTTTCCTTAACAACCCCGGTAAGTCTTTCCATAGCATCATTATTTATGAGCTTAGAGAGCACAGAGGGGTTATCCAAAGCATTAAAACTAGGGAGAAAACCCTTAGCTTCTCTATGGTCAGCCATGGTGACAGAGAAGAGAGTTTACGAAAAATAGCGAGTGAAAAAGAGGGTGAATAAAAAGGCAAATTTGTGTGAAGTGGGGGAGAGGAAAATGAGAGGTAAATGGCAAATAATGTAAATTGCAAGGAGATGAGATTTGTGATTAGGAACCTGGTATATGTCAAAGATCCTCCCTAGAAACGGCGCTAGAAATTGGCACGTGACCGGGAGACTATCTTGACGTGATCCTCCCCGGCAACGGCGCTAGAAATTCCTTTTGATGCGGCTTGAAGCTACATCGGTATTTCCCCAAAGAGGAAGGGATGATGCAGCACAGCAGCGGTAGGTATTTCCCTTGGATATGAAACCAAGGTTATCGAACCAGTAGGAGGACCAAACACCAACACGTAAACAACACCTACACACAAATAACAAATACTCGCAACCCGATGTGTAAAAGGGGTTGTCAATCCCTTTCGGGTAGCGGCACCCCAAGATAGGCAAACGGACATGAAATAAATTGTAGTAGATTGATAGATCGAATGCCAAATAAAATAAATAAGGATAAAATGCAACAAGGTATTTTTCTATTTTTGGTTTAATAGATATGAAAATAAAAGCAAAGAAAAGTAGATCGCAAAGGCAAATAATATGAGAAAGAGGCCAGGGGACTGTAGGTTTCACTAGTGGCTTCTCTCGAGAAAAATAGCAAATGGTGGGTAAACGAATTACTGTTGGGAAATTGATAGAACTTCAATTAATCATGACGATATCAAGGCAATTATCATTATGTAGGCATCACGTCCAAGATTAGTAGACCGACTCCTGCCTGCATCTACTACTATTACTCCACACATCGACCGCTATCCAGCATGCATCTAGTGTATTAAGTTCATGGGGAAATGGAGTAATGCAATAAGAACGCTGACATGATGTAGACAAGATGTACCTATGTAGAGATAGACCCCATCGTTTTATCCTTAGTAGCAATGATACATACGTATTGGTTCCCCTTCTGTCACTGGGATCAAGCACCGTAAGATCGAACCCACTATAAAGCACCTCTTCCGATTGCAAGATAAATAAATCAAGTTGGACAAACAAAACCCAAATATCAGAGAAGAAATGCGAGTCTATAAGCAATCATGCATATAAGAGATCAAAGAAACTCAAATAACTTTCATGGATATAAAAAGATAGATCAGATCATAAACTCAAAGTTCATCAGATCCCAACAAACACACCGCAAAAGAGTTACATCATATGGATCTCCAAGAGACCATTGTACTGAGAATCAAACAAGAGAGTGGAAGCCATCTAGCTACTAACTACGGACCCCGAAGGTCTACAAAGAACTACTCACGCATCATCGAAGAGGCACCAATGGGAGTGGTGAACCCCTCCGTGATGGTGTCTAGATTGGATCTGGTGGTTCTAGACTCTGCGGCGACTAGAATTTATTTTTCATCGACGCCCCTAGGGTTTCTGGAATATTGGGGTATTTATAGAGCAAAGCGGAGGTCTAAGGGGCACCCGAGTTGGGTACAACCCACCAGGGCACGCCTGGGCCTCTTGGCGCGCCCTGGTGGGTTGTGCTCCCCTCGGAGCACCCCCAGGCGCTGCCTTGGTCCATTGGGTGTCTTCTGGTCCATAAAAAATCTCCGTAAAGTTCCGTTGCATCTGGACTCCGTTTGGTATAGATTTCCTGCAATGTAAAAAACATGCAGAAAACAGCAACTGGCACTTGGAACTATGTTAATAGGTTAGTACCAAAAAATGATATAAAATGACTATAAAATGATTATAAAACATCTGGGATTGATAATATAACAATAAAAAAATACACATTGGGGACGTATCACGCGGCACCGTAGCGGCGAGGCGGAAACTCGCGTATTCGTGGGTTGTGGCCGAGATTTTGCCGCGCCCCTCAAAAATTTTTGCAGGCCGGCCGCGTTTGTGGGGTCCGTTCGGGCGGGATTTTCCGCGCCGACCCGCATTTTGACGGTTATTTTGTGGGGTCTTCTAGAGATGTTCTTAGACCCGCAAACTGATCTCGAACTTTTAGCAAAACTGTTTTTGATTCCACAATCCTAAAGATCAACCGCCCGAACTAGTGTTTGATGAAGCCACAGATACCTATATGACCCCTTTTTGTGAGTGGTTGAGCCTTTGCAACAAATATCGGGTTAGAGCATCTCTAGCAGACCCCGCATCCCACCCCGACCGCAAAATAACTGCCAAAATGCGGGTCAGGGCGGGAAAGCCTGCCCGATCAGACACCGCATTCGCGGCCGACTGATGACCCACAAGTATAGGGGATCTATCATAGTCCTTTCAATAATTAAGAGTGTCGAACCCAACGAGGAGCAGAAGGAAATGATAAGCAGTTTTCAGTAAGGTATTCTCTGCAAGCACTGAAATTATCGGTAACAGATAGTTTTGTGATAAGGTAATTGGTAATGGGTAACAAGTAATAAAAGTAAATCAGGTGCAGCAAGATGGCCCAATCCTTTTTGTAGAAAAGGACAAGCCTGGACAAACTCTTATATAAAAGAAAGCGCTCCCGAGGACACATGGGAATTATCGTCAAGCTAGTTTTCATCACGCTCATATGATTCGCGTTCGATACTTTGATAATTTGATATGTGGGTGGACCGGTGCTTGGGTACTGCCCTTCCTTGGACAAGCATCCCACTTATTATTAACCCCTCTCGCAAGCATCCGCAACTACAAAAGAAGTATTAAGGTAAACCTAACCATAGCATGAAACATATGGATCCAAATCAGCCCCTTACGAAGCAATGCATAAACTAGGGTTTAAGCTTCTGTCACTCTAGCAACCCACCATCTACTTATTACTTCCCAATGCCTTCCCCTAGGCCCAAACAATGGTGAAGTGTCATGTAGTCGACGTTCACATGACACCACTAGAGGAAAGACAACATACATCTCATCAAATCATCGAACGAATACCAAATTCACATGACTACTTATAGCAAGACTTCTTCCATGTCCTCGGGAACAAACATAACTACTCACAAATCATATTCATGTTCATAATCAGAGGGGTATGAGTATGCATAAAGGATTTGAACATATGATCTTCCACCAAATAAACCAACTAACATCAACTACAAGGAGTAATCAACACTACTAGCAACCCACAAGTACCAATCTGAGGTTTTGGGACAAAGATTGGATACAAGAGATGAACTAGGGTTTGAGATGAGATGGTGCTGGTGAAGATGTTGATGGAGATTGATCGCTTCCTGATGAGAGGATCGATGGTGATGACGATGGTGATGATTTCCCCCTCCCGGAGGGATGTTTCCCCGGCAGAACAGCTTCGCCGGAGCCCTAGATTGGTTCTACCTCGTGGTGGTGGTGTTTCGTCCCGAAAGCTTGCTTATGGTTTTTTTCCAGGGCAAAAGACTTCATATAGCCAAAGGTGGGCACCGGAGGCCTGCCAGGGGGCCCACGAGACAGGGGGGCGCGCCCCCACCCTCGTGGATGCTGGGTGGCCCCCCTCTGGTGCTTCCTTCATGCAATATTTTTATATATTCTAAAACCGACTTCCGTGAAGTTTCAAGACTTTTGGAGTTGTGCAGAAGAGGTCTCTAATATTTGCTCCTTTTCCAGCCCAGAATTCCAGCTGCCGGCATTCTCCCTCTTCGTGCAAACCTTGTAAAATGAGAGAGAATAGGCATAAGTATTGTGACATCATGTGTAATGACAGCCCATAATGCAATAAATGTCGATATAAAAGCATGATGCAAAATGGATGTATCAACTCCCCCAATCTTAGACCTCGCTTGTCCTCAAGCGGAAGCCGATACCGAAAAATATGTCCACATGTTTAGAGATAGAGGTGTCGATAAAATAAAATACAAACATGAGGGCATCATGATCATTCTTAGAACAGCAACATATATATATATATATATATATATTGTCATATGATTTCTTATGCTAAAGTAACAATTCATTCACAATTTGAAGTATGAATCAGAAACTTCATTGAAAACTAACAAACTATAATCTCAGTCATTGAAGCAATTGCAATTTATCATAACATCGGAAAGAGTCAATATAAGAGCTTTTCATCTAGTCCACATACTCAACTATCATTTAGTCTTTCACAATTGCTAACACTCACACAATACTTCTGGGTATGAAGTTTTAATCGGACACAGAGAAAGATAGGGGCTTATAGTTTTGCCTCCCAACCTTTTACCTCAAGGGTAATGTCGACAATAATAGTTCATGAAAACTCACATCCAATTAGCTATATACATCAGGATCTTTCCAACACACAGTGCTTGCCAAATGATAAAATGTAAAAAGTAAAGGTGAAGATCACCATGACTCTTGTATGAAGTATAAGACAAGAATAAAAGATAGGCTCTTCGCAGAGGGAAGCACAGGTTGTCATGTGTTTTTATGGTTGGATGCACGAAATCTTAATGCAAAAGAATGTCACTTTATATTGCCACTTGTGATATGGACCTTTATTATGCAGTCTGTCACTTTTATCTCTTCCACATCACAAGATCGTATAAAGCTTATTTTCTCCACACTAATAAATCATACATATTTAGAGAGTAGTTTTTATTGCTTGTAATAATGACAACTTACTTGAAGGATCTTACTCAATCCATAGATATGTTAGACTCTCATGGCAAAACTAGGTTTGAGGATATTTGGAAGCACAAGTAGTATCTCTAATTGGTGCAAAGAATTTGGCTAGCATGAGGGGGAAAGGCAAGCTCAACATGTTGGATGATCCATGACAATATAATTTATTTCAGATGTAAGACAACATAACCCATTACGTTGTCTTCCTTGTCCAACATCAACTTTTTAGCATGTTATATTTTAATGAGTGCTCACAATCATAAAATATGTCCAAGATAGTATATTTATATGTGAAAACCTCTCTTTCTTTATTACTTCCTATTAATTGCAACGATGACCAAAACTATGTTTGTCAACTCTCAACAACTTTTATTCATCATACTCTTTATATGTGAAGTCATTACTCTCCATAAGATCCTTATGATCTCTTTAATTCTTTTTATTCTTTCTCTTATTCCCTCAAGATCATAGCAAGATAACCAAGCCCTTGACTCAAAACTAATCTTTATTATATATAGCTCACGGACTCGATTACATAGAAGGATCATAAAGCAAAACTCAAAACTAAATCATACTAAAACTTTATTCTACTAGATAAAGATATTACCAAAAGGATCGAACTAGAAAAACGGTGAAGATAAAAGTGTGATGGTGATACGATACTGGGGCACTCCCCCAAGCTTGGCAGTTGCCAAGGGGAGTGCCCATACCCAATAATCAGTTCTCCTTTGGTGGTAGTGATTATGGAGTTGTTGATGATGTAGGCTTGTCGTCCAACATCGAGCGTAGGAGGTGCTCCAACTTACGAATAATGCCCTTGAGTGCGGTGATATGCTCTTGCAACAGAATATTTTCATGAGTTAGATACTTGTTCTGCACCCGAACTATTTCAATCATCTTGAAAGCTTCAATTTCAGTAGGGGTAAGAGGATTGTAATGAGGTTGAAGGATGTCTTCTTCTTCTTCTACTGCCGGAGCGTGATCCGTTGTGGCCTTCTTGGTCCCATCATCCTTGTTGATCTCCCCGGGTACTTCTCTCTTCAACTCTATCTTCATTAGCCAAGCATCGTCGCCCTCATTGTTGGAGGAGGGGGACGACATGATGCCTGGCCTTGAAAACTCTGGTACAAAACAGCTCGAAACAAAAACAGAGGATAATTGCGTGGTTTGGTGGTCAAAACCTTTGGGAGATTATATAATGAATTTTTACCGATCGAAAGAAGTATCGTGCAAGAAAACGGAGTCCGGAGGGCACACGAGGTGCCCACGAGGCAGGGGGCACGCCCACGGGGTAGGGCACGCCCTCCACCCTCGTGGATGCCTCGTGTCCTTTCTGGACTGCTTCTTATTTTCCTATTTTCTTAAATATTCCAAAACAGAGAAAAATTGCTATTAGAACTATTTTGGAGTCGGCTTACTTACTGTACCATATACCTCTTCCTTTTCGGAGGCTGAAACATTCTGGAAGGTGTCCCTTATATACTCCTCTGGGGTTATGGTTTCAATAACATTAGTTTCAACATTTATAGGATTACCTAAGATATAATGTTTGATTCTTTGACCGTTCGCCACCCTCGGATTTGTGCCTTCGAAGTTGTTGATTTTTATGGCACCGACACGATTGACCTCCTCGATAACGTAAGGACCTTCCCATTTAGAGAGGAGTTTTCCTGCAAAAAATCTTAAACGAGAGTTGTATAACAATACATAATCACCTACATTAAACTCACGTTTATGTATCCTTTTGTCATGCCATCTTTTAACTTTTTCTTTAAACAGCTTGGCATTCTCATAGGTCTGGGTTCTCCACTCATCAAGTGAGCTAATGTCAAATAGTCTTTTTTCACCGGCAAGTTTGAAGTCATAGTTGAGCTCTTTAATGGCCCAATATGCCTTATGTTCTAATTCGAGAGGTAAGTGACATGCTTTTCCATAAACCATTTTATATGGAGACATACCCATAGGATTTTTGTATGCAGTTCTATAGGCCCATAATGCATCATCAAGTTTCTTGGACCAATTCTTTCTATACCTATTAACAGTCTTTTGCAAAATTAATTTAATCTCTCTATTGCTCAGTTCTACTTGACCACTAGACTGTGGATGATATGGAGATGCAATTCTATGATTAACATCATACTTAGCAAGCACACTACAACAACCCCCCTATAACAACGCATGTCTACCAACGAAACATACCTATGTGTTGTTTGGGACAATGTCCCACCTCCCACCTCCCATGATTTGCTAACCTCTCGAACCCACCTTCACATTATCCACAGAAAGAAATCTACACATTACCTCTGCCTCCTCCGTCCAAGGAGTATGCGGCCAAGCCAAATCTCTTCTCTCCATGACCACAACGCCGCCGCCGCCACCAGTGATTCTGGCTAGCTCCGGCACTTCTACGCCGCTGCTTATAGGAGCAGCTACCCCTCACTACCCTTCCTCGATCCCTCGCCATGGCGACTTCCTCCATGCCCCTACATGCGGCCCGCAGCAACCCTAGTTACCACAGGTCTCCAATGCCCCGCGCCTCCTCTGGTTTGTCGACCTACTGCCCCGTGCCTCCTCTGGTTTGCGACCTACTGCCCCGCGCCACATCTCCGCACGTGCCGCTCTCAGCTCGGCCTTGGTGGTTCTGGTCCACCTCAGCAATCTCGACTCTGACGCCGCTCACGGTTCAGAAAGTCACTCCTCCTCTGACCCGCTCTTCTCTTACACTATTTGGTTCTTTTTGTGGCAGGCCAGGGTGGATTCTTTGCCGGCCATCGTGACGACAATCGATGCTACCTTGACTGCTCATCCTGATCCACCGCCACCGGCACTGGCTTGCACCAGCGTCAATGTCACTACACTCCGTAAATCAGAGGATGCCTAACATCACACCGTTTGTCTCTTTTCCTTCCTTCCTTTGAGATTGTATCACTGAGCGCTTACTTGTGTACCTCTATCCTTCTCGTGTAGTGCTGCCACCATGTATGACTCTGATTGAAACCATGACAATGCGAAACACGGCGTGTATGCGTTGTTCATGTCCATGCATCTTATTATATAATATATACAACAATGTTCATTATATGTACAGCTCACATCGTTTTCCCTTGTTAATTAATTTCAATGTATGATTATTTTTTATGTGGCTTGGCGTTTTTCATTGGTCCCCTAGAAAATATAACCGATGAGATGGCTATATCTTTCAGGTAATGATCTACCCACGGTGTTTTCAAGTGGGGAGGCGGATGATTTAAAGTGCTAGTATCAGAATATTAGATCACTAGTGGCGTGTTGTCTGCTGGAAGCAATTCGCCTAGAGGGGAAAGGGTGGCCATTGTACCGGGGGTGAGTATGGTCAAGGGCGAGGCACACGTGGTTGGGGAGGAAACACTTGGTGCTAGGTTAAAGGAAGGTTTGAGTATGATTAGTCCAGTGTAGTTATAGTTGTTGGCCTCTAGCTTGCTATCAAAAATGTGCTCTTGCAGAGGACCAGAGAAATGCTTTAATTCCCGCCATAGATTTCGAGTCACTCGACTAGTCACGACTAGTCTATGAGTCGCAAAAATATGGTCGACTCAGCTTAGTGTCGACTCGCAACTCTGAGTCGCGACTAGTCACAACGTAGGCTCGACTTTTTCCGAGTCGCGACTCGAAAACCATGATTTGCACCAATGCATCAATGCAAGGTATGTTGTGCTTGAAACTTTCATGGAGCGTTCACTACATAGTAGCGTTAATGCTTTCCCATGTTCTTTCAAACCATATATACTTCAACCTGCTAATGTGCATGCTTCAATATACTCCATTTGAGAATAGTTTGTCGGGATATGAGGATGAGTCAAGTTAGTCCGTTTGGACTGATCTGTATAGAACCAAATATGTTGCAAACCCTGACCTTATTTCTTATACTGTATGGTATCTATTTTAGACTCTGGACCAGTTTTTTCCTAATAAATAAAGAACAGTTTGCTCAAGCGGCGGGCAAAAATTTATAATTCCCTTTATTATATATGAAAATATGGCTACTTTTTTGTTGTGGGGGATGGTTAGCTTATTTTTTTATCTAAATCATATATAACTTAAATGTAAGGTGAACAGTGAGAACAGTTAAAATGTTAATATAAGTAAGATAGCAGGCCATAGTTTAAGATTTACAAGAACACCAGATTGGTTATTTCCTCCCCTACAAAAAAGATTGGTTATTTCCTCATATATATAGTTCTGAAAACGAAAGTCATCACGTCAAAAATTATGAACTATTTATTTTTATTGCTCAGAGTATTGTCCTATAGGTAGCGAGTTCGATGTTGAACTATAAACTTAGAAGAAAAAGTTCACTGAAAGGTAGAAACAAATATCACACAAAATATAGATTACTGGTAAAGATTTCTACATAGAAAGTTAAGAGATGAAAAGCTACAATGCCACACAAGATAAACACTAGCCCCTCAAATATGGTAATTTCACCAATCTTTTTGCACATGGATGTTTCAGATAAAGAGCTACCTGGAGTTCAAGCTCCATTTTGCATTTCTAGTTTAACCTTTTTCAAAAGGTGCTTATAATACAGGAAACACTTTAGATATAAATTCTCCCTTTAGCTGTTCATTATCTGACACTTCTGCTGAACTTATCGTAGGATACCAGAATATGGGTTGCTTTAGGCTTGCCTTGAGGAACTGGTGACAAAATACACAGAAACCAAGTTTGTTAAAATTATCTCCACTAACTATATTCCCAACTACCCATATAGGATGTTGCCAAAGGGATTTTTGTTGGTCTGCAGCAGCTTTGTGGGATGAAATGCACACCTGAATGTAAGTTATATGACACAATCAGTTTCCATTATCTTAGTTCAAGTACTATTTTTTTGAGGTTAATTGAAGTTACTCTTCTTTATTTAGTTGGCTGGACAAAAAATAACAGTGTGTGTGGCTATGTTAAAGTTGCAATTGCCCAATCGTAGTATACTGATGTGAGCTTTCCTTCGATAAATGATCAATCCCAGAATATTTAAGTATTACATGCGGCTTCCATCTCCTCATGCTGAATTTTCATTCTGTTTATTTAGTCTGTTGCAGTGGCGCATTGCCAGTCAGTTCTAGTACTAAACCATGGACAGGGTGGCGGTAATTCATCCTATAACAATGTCATAGAAGGCATCCACAGGAAGTTCACAGAGAAGCTTTTCATCTAGCATGAAGGCGATGAAGACTGAATGTGCTAGTTATCGACTAGAGGGGGGTGAATAGGCGATTTTTATGAAAGTCTTCAAAACACGAGGGCTTTGAAGACAAACAATAGAACTGAACCTATTGATATGCAGCGGAAGGTAGACTACACTAGACAAGCCATAGTCAAGTAAGCAATGAAGTGAAAGCATGAATACTATCAGCAGCTAGGTAGAGTGGATCAGGATGGAAGATAGTACGAAGCCAAACAACAACAGTCTTCACTCAGTGAAGTCAATCAGATCACGCAAGCAGGCAATGACTTCATGAAGACAAACAGTAAGTAAAGAGAGGTAAAGGATAGAACCAGTTGCTTGGTGAGGACAATGATTTGTTGGACCAGTTCCAGTTGCTGTGACAACTGTACATCTGGTTAGGGAGGCTGAGATTCAACTCATAAGACCGCGTCTTCACCTTATTCCCCTTGAGTTAAGGACACACGGTCCTCGCCCAATCACTCTAGTAAGTCTTCAAGGTAGACTTCCAAACCTTCACAGACTTCGTTCACCGGCGATCCCCAATGACTCTTGGATGCTCAGAACATGACGCCTAACTGGCTGGAGGATTCACAGTCCTCAAGTGTAACAAGTCTTCAGATCACTCAGACAGAAAGACTTCAGTGATGCCTAACACTCTTTGGCTCTGGGTGTTTAGGGCTTTGTCCTTGCAAGGATTTCTCTCTCAAAGGTTTCGGAGGTGGGTTGCTCTCAAACGACAAAAGCCGTGTACTAACTCTGAGCAGCCACCAATTTATGGTGTAGGGGTGGGCTATTTATAACCAGGAGGCAACCCGACCTGATTTGTCTGAAATGACCCTGGGTCACTAAGGAACTGACACGTGTCCAACGGTCAGATTTCAAACACACGCGGTAGCTTGACTTGGGCTCCAAGTAAAGCTGACTTATCTAGCTTTGGATAAGATTTTCTCTCATTGTGTTCGCTCGAAGACATAGGATTTGGTTGAGCATCACTTCAGTCACACTGACTTTGTTCACTTGGACCCCACTTAACAGTATGGTGGTTCCTATGACAACAAAGAAGAAAAGGAATCTACGAAACAACTATGTCTTCGCACTCCATAGTCTTCACGTGAATATCTTCTCGAGTCATAATCTTCGTCGTGAATATCTTCACATACCACTATTGTCTTCAATGTCTTCACACATTTTTAGGGGTCATCTCTGGTAGGTAAACCGAATCAACGAGTGACTACTACCTGTGTTATCCCGCAATTCTCACAAACACATTAGTCCCTCAACCAAGTTTGTTGTCAATACTCCAAAACCAACTAGGGGTGGCACTAGATGCATTTACAATCTCCCCCTTTTTGGTGACTGATGACAAACTAGTTGAGGTTTTCAATGGGGATAAAAGTATGTGAAAGTTTAGAGATTTAAGGCATTGTCTTCATAAGTAGCAAAAGGCTCCCCCTGAAGATGTGCATATAAGTAGTTTGCTCTTGAATGCAAATGCACATGGCAGGTTTTACTTGTGGAGATGCTCTTCAACCTATGAAGACAATTCATCATGCATATAAATATATAACGAAGATAATGGCATGCATAATGAAAAATGGACGTCTGCGGAATGACTTCATGCGGAATTTATCATCGCATCACAAAGTGGCAGACGACCATCAATTTTAAGTGTTACAACCCAAAGAACCAAATGTATCAAAAACGAGAGTTGTAACCACTTAGCAGAAAAAATAGCAACCACCCATATGGACCCGCTTGAAGAATATTAACTCATATGCTTCTCCCCCTTTTGTCAGTAAGGACCAAAAAGGTTTGAAGACATAGAGCATCTACTCGTTCCCACCAGGAGTAGATGAAGGTGCAGGGTCGATGTTGGAGTTCGGTGGTGCAGAGGGGCCTGATGCAGTGGCGAGACATAGTGAAGCCATGGCTGGTGAAGTGGCATCGTCTTCTTCTTCGACAACTCTTGCAACAACAGTTGCAGCCGGAGATGAATACTCAGAATCTTCAATGGGTGGAGTTCGAAGCCAGCTTGCATTACAAGGAGGACTGGATTCAAATTTGAAACCCTCAGTGAAGTCATCTTTGCGAAGATCATCTTCAGAGCAGAGAAGTGTGAGACTCTTCCAGGACCTCCTACAGGCTTCATGAGCAACAAATGAGTTTTTGGTGGCCAAGTTTCTGATGTGGTTGACGTCCACCAAGATGCTCTGCATCTGATGCTTTAGCCAGTCATGATGCCTATCTTGTTTCTGATGCAAGGCAACGGGAAGCTCTCAATCATTGAGCACACGAGATCACTTCCGAGGCCTTTGAGCAATGGTGCTTTCCTTCAGTAGTTGCACGTCGAGGTGCATGTGTAGTGCCAGCCAGAGGATAGACACGAGTAGCAGCAAGGAATCCCTCAATTAGTTGCATGAAGCTTTGGTGATCAATGTTATGAAGATAAAGTGGCTCCTTGGCAGGCTTAGGGTAGATGGCTTCGACAAACATATCAACCTCACGCAAGAAGATAAGATGGTTGCGCGCAGAGGGCTGATAGTTGACAGAAGAGTGAAGCTTGATCAAGCGCATCACCCATGGAGCATAAAAATTCAGGCCAAATAGATCAATTCCAGATGCGGCAAGTTGCCTGATGAAGAAATCTTGAGCATTGAAACTGATGCCATTCAGAATATAGAACACCAATGTCTTCATCGTGCGTTCAAGCTTGGCTGCAGGAGAATGTCCTTTGACGGGCCATAGAGTTTGCCTTAGAATGTGATAAATGATTCAGGGTAGATACTCAAGGTCTTTGAGAAAGAATTCCTTAGGATATTCAGCATCTTGTGGCAGTGGCTTCATCATGCTGAGCATCTGACTCATGTTTGGCTCAGGCTTCTGAAAGATGCTCTCCAATGCATTCCTGTGTAGCTGACAACCAGGTTCATAGTATTCACCTATAGTGGGCAGGGAAGTAAGCTCAATGATATCTTGAGCTTTGGCTTCATGGTGCACATCACTTGTCATCCACTCAAGGACCCAAGTCTTCGGATCCCTTTTGTAGCCACAAATGTGAGGAGTAGCATAGAACTGCAAGAGAAGCTCTTCGTTCCAATGCTCTTTGTCAGTAACAAACTGCAGAAGGCCAAAATCTCTGAAGCAATCTAGAGCTTCCTCCAAGCAGGGCAGTCCAATAATGGCTTCACAATCCAGACGCATGTGAGGAAAGATCCGCCCTTGATTGTATAAGATACATGAGTAATAGTTGCGCTGCTCAAATCTCCAGAAGCGATCAGATGAGATCTTTGGCTTGGTGTACAGATTCTTGGCACTATCAAAGAATGTGTTATGTGCCCTGAAGCTGTTCACATAGAACGATCCTGGCGAAGTTGCAGCACCGGGAAACCTTGACAGTCTGGGCTTTGGCTTCTGTACCTGAGGCCCGTGCTCCACATGGTATTCATATTGTGGTCGGGGAGCAGTGGGAGGAACCAGAACAGGCCATTTGACAGTGACAAGTTGGTCGCGATCAAATGCCTGCTCAACAGTGTGGGGCCTTGGGGTGGAACTGCAACTTTGGTATGGACTGTGGCTTCAGGTTGCACACTAGCTACAGGTGTAGCATTAGCTTCAGGCGCCACAGTATTGTCAGTCATGAAAATGTCATTGGCTTCAGCAGTGTTGGTTGTGGCTGCCTCAATGTTTTCAACCTCCTCTTCAGTAGCAGGAGGGTCGGGCACTGACACGTTCTCCTCGAGAATGACTTCTTAAGTGAAAGGGGGTGTGGCAACTCTTTCTTTGTAAGACCCTCGATGCGGCTATATCTCCTACGTGTCGAAGCACGACTTAGAGGCATAACCGCATTGAAAGCAATGTCACAAGTAAGGTAATCTTCACAATAACCCATGTAAATAGATAAAAGGGGAAAGGTACATAGTTGGCTTACACTCGCCACGTCACACAAATACATGAATAACATTACAATCATCCAATACACTCATGGTCCGACTACGGTACCAAAATAAAGATCAACCCCCACATGCGACACGGTCCTCGATCGCCCCAACTGGGCACCACTACTGATCATCTGGGAAAGACACATAGTAACGGCGAGAGTCTTCATCGAACTCCCACTTGAGCTCAAGCGCATCGTCTGGAGCGGTATCATCGGTCCCTGCAACTGGTTTTGGAAGTAATCTGTGAGTCACGGGGACTCAGCAATCTCGCACCCTAGCGATCAAGACTATTCAAGCTTATAGGTAAGATAAGGTATGATGTGGAGCTGCAGCAAGCGACTAGCATATATGGTGGCTAACCTATTCGCAAAAGAGAGCGAGAAGAGAAGGCAAAGCACGGACGAACAACTATGATCAAGAAGTGATCCTAGAACAACCTACGTCAAGCATTACTCCAACACCGTGTTCACTTCCCGGACTCCGCCGAGAAGAGACCATCACGGTAACACACGCGGTTGATTCATTTTAATTAAGTTAAGTTTCAAGTTATCTACAACCAGACATTAACAAATTCCCATCTGCCCATAACCGCGGGCACGGCTTTCGAAAGTTCAAATCCCTGCAGGGGTGTCCCAACTTAGCCCATCACAAGCTCTCATGGTCAACGAAGGATATTCCTTCTCCCGAGACATTCCGATCAGACTCGGCATCCCGGTTTTACAAGACATCCTCGACAATGGTAAAACAAGTCCAGCAACACCGCCTGAATGTGCCGACAAATCCCGATAGGAGCTGCACATATCTCGTTCTCAGGGCACACTTAGATAGGTCAAGCTACGAGTAAAACCAACCCTCAAGTTTCCCCAAGGTGGCCCCGCAGGCTGCCTAGTTCAGACCAACACTCAGAGGAGCACTGGCCCAGGGGGGTTTAAATAAAGATGACCCTCGGGCTCCGGAAACCCAAGGGAAAAAATGCTAGGTGGAAAATGGTAAAACCAAGGTTGGGCATTGCTGGAGGAGTTTTATTGAAGGCGAACTATCAGGGGGTTCCCATTATAACCCAACCGTGTAACGAACGCAAAATCCGGGAACATAACATCGATATGACGGAAACTAGGGCGGCAAGAGTGGAACAAAATACTAGGCAAAAGGCCGAGCCTTCCACCCATTACCAAGTATATAGGTGCATTAAGATAACAAGATAATAAGGTGATATCCCAACAATAAACAATGTTCCAACAAGGAACGATCTCCAATCTTCACCTGCAACTAGCAACGCTATAAGAGGGGCTGAGCAAAGCGGTAACATAGCCAATCAATGGTTTGCTAGGACATGGTGGGTTAGAGGTTTGACATGGCAATTTGGGAGGCATGATAAGAAAGTGGTAGGTATCATAGCATAGGCATAGCAAAAGAGCGAGCATCTAGCAAGCAAAGATAGAAGTGATTTCGAGGGTATGATCATCTTGCCTGCAAAGTTGTCAGAGTTGACTTGTTCCTCGTAAGCGAACTCAATGGGCTCCTCATTCACGAACTCGTCTCCCGGCTCTACCCAAACAAGAACAACAAGCAAATGGAACATAATCAACCACGAGCAATGCTCAAACAACATGATGCAAACATGGTATGATATGCGGGATGCGGTATGTGATGCATATGCATGATTTGACAAGGAATGATTGAACCTGGCCTCAACTTGGAAATCCAAGAGTGCCACTGGAAAGGTGAGGTGATTTCGGTTGAAATCGATATAAAGATCACCGGAATCAGATGCACGGTTTAGAAATGGCAAGCAAAACAAATATGGCACCGGTCTGTGATAATCAGCAAGTGACCAACTAAATGCATCAAGATAAATATGCTACAGCACTCAAACATGACAACAAAATACATGGCAGGGATGCACTCATGATGCTTGACAAAAGATGAACATTGAGCTACGGCTAATTCATCCATTAACAGGTTCAAACAAGCATGGCAAAAGTGCAAATGATAACAGGTTTCAGACTTGGTGAAATTAACACAAGTCTGAAATTTATCATCAGGAAGCACACTTTAGAGCATGAAAACTACAAGCTACAGGAACTTAACATGGCAAAGCAAGGCATGGCATGAATCTACTCAAAGCACTTAACAAAAGTCCCTTAGTGACCTTGAGCCAAAAGGGATCATAAAATACAATTGCAAGCATGTGAACATGGCAAAAACATAAACAGATCTCAGACTTAGTGAAGAACTGGAGTATGCAAATCAGTTAACGAGTAGGCATGTTTACGAGCTCGTTGCACTCACTACAGAGCATGGCATGACAAACTAAGCATACACCCATCAAGAATACATATCATAGAAGCTAGACATGGCAAGAACAATAACATAGCATGCACGGATCAATAGCAACATCCTCGGCAAAATCGCTAAACATGTCAACAATCTGCCAGGATTCACTTAATAGCAAAAGTAGAGCTCGATTGACTCAAGCTAGGGTGCTCCATAAATGCAAACAAAGACATTGATGGATAGAGCACCATAATAGTAACAAATCATCCTTACTGATCATCCTCAAAATAGGCACGAATCACTAGGAAACAACATGAACATATGGCATAACGACAAAATCAAGACAAAGACTTAAAGACATTCTAAGTCCCTGAAATCAGCATTATAGATTATGCTACTTTGCAAGCTTGTGCTAGTTACCACAAATGTCACAAAAATACATGGTAAGCACCTTTGTAAAGATTGCATGGCATATAACAAAACACATGTAGAGCTCAGGAGCATAGCATGCACACATTAATCATGGCAAAAATGATAAAATGCCATTTGCTGAAACAGATCTGCCAAATTCACCACATATCCCTCTTCCAACAGCATTTCGGGCATCAAGATGATCTCAAATGAAAATGATGCAATGAGATGAAATGATGTACTCGTCGAGACGAACATTTTGATATGCTACAGGCACGAATCGGAGCTACGGATGCAGAGTTACGACATGATGAATATTGCATAAAAATTACTGAGAGGAGGCAAAAGTCAACCCGAGAATTAGGGTTTACTGTAGCGCGGATCGGATCTGGGAGCGCGCGGACTTTGAGGCGGCGGCGGACCTTGCCGGAATCGGCACCGGAGTGGACGAAGGTGGTCCGAGAGGACGGGGCCGGCCGGATCTGGAGTCGGCGCGGCGAGGCGGCGAGGAAGGGAGTCGCGGGCGTGGCGGAGCTTCTCGGCAGCGGCGACGTTGCACGGTGGCGGCGGAGCAAAGCGCGGCGGCGGAGGAGCAGCGGCGCGGCGGTGGAGAGCAGTGGCGCGGCGGCGGAGATCCGGTGGCGGCGCGCGGCGTCGCCGGGCGACGGGAAGGAGGCGGCGGCGTCGGGTGCGGGGGCGCGGCCCAGGAGGCGACGGGGAGGGCCGGTCGCGGGCCGGGACGGGCCGCGGCGGCGGAGGTCGGCGGGCCACGTGGCAGGCAGAGATAGGCGCGGAGGCGGTGGCAGACGCGTCCGGTCCACTCCGGACGTGTCCGGCGGCGCGGGGAGCGAAAATTTAGGGTTTCGTCCGTGATTTCGAATGGGGGCTCTTTATATAGAGGTAGAGGGAGCTAGGGAGCTCCAAATGGAGCGCGGTTTTCGGCCACGCGATCGTGATCGAACGCTCTAGGTGATGGAGAGGGTTTTGGTGGGTTTTGGGCCAAATTGGAAGGGTGTTGGGATGCAACACAAATGAGGCCTTTTCGGTCCCTTGGTTAACCGTTGGAGTATCAAACAAAGTCCAAATGGCACGAAACTTCACAGGCGGTCTACCGGTAGTAAACCGAGGCCGCATGGCAAGTCTTGGTCCAATCCGGAAATGTTTAACCCCCACACACGAAAAGAGGTAGAAAGGGGCACCAGAGGAGATAGGAGCGCCGGAATGCAAAACGGACAACGGGGAAAATGCTCGGATGCATGAGACGAACACGTATGCAAATGCAATGCACATGATGACATGATATGAGATGCATGACAAAGGCAACAACACACGAAGACAAAAACCTGACACCGAGGAAAATAAAATAACTTAGGCTGGAAACGGCAAGAGTTGGAGTACAGATAAGGTAAATTACATCCGGGGTGTTACATTCTTCTTCTTGTCTTGGTTCTTGATTGTCTTCGGCTGATGGAGCCGGAATGTCTTTAGCGGCTTTGGCTTCAGACTCCGAGACATTCACAGTAGGAGTGCCTTCAGGAAACACTTCATGTGTGACTGAGATTTGTTGCACTTCTCCTTTTGGAATGCTCGACATTGTGACCTGTGGCCTAGGGCCTTTGCGAAGCCTGCGGAATGCGGACGATGCCTGTGGTGATGGAGTGGTCTGGACCATGTAGTCATCGTCAAGCACCGGAGTCGTGACTTGAGGTGGTGGAGTACTGGGTTTATATTCATTACTTGGGGTCTATTGTTGAGGGCGATCATCCCACGAAGCATCTTGAGCAATTGGCGTCAAAGGACGACGAATGCTGACGAGTTCTCTGTTCGTGAGAACAGGCGATGATACCGGTTGGTGCTCGATCTGAGGGAGGACTTCATCATCTTCTACATTGTCTTCACGACCAATGTCTTCAGTTCTGATGGGGTTAACAACTAGTACTTCTTCATCTTCAGGAGCCTCTGTGGGATGATAACCCACAAGTAAAGGGGATCGCAACAGTTTTCGAGGGTAGAGTATTCATCCCAAATTTATTGATTCGACACAAGGGGAGCCAAAGAATATTCCCAAGTATTAGTAGCTGAGTTGTCCATTCAACCACACCTGGAAACTTAATATTTGCAACAAAGTATTTAGTAGCAAAGTAATATGATAGTAGCGGTGATGGTAGCAAAAGTAATAGTTTTGGTTTTATAGTGATTGTAATAGTTGCAATGGAAAAGTAAATAAGGGAAGAACAATATGGGAAAAGCTCGTAGGCAATGGATCAGTGATGGATAATTATGTTGGATGTGATTCCTCATGCAATGGTTATAACATAGGGTGACACAGAACTAGCTCTGGTTCATCAATGTAATGTAGGCATGTATTTCGAATATAGTCATACGTGCTTATGGAAAAGAACTTGCATGACATCTTTTGTCCTACCCTCCCATGGCAGCGGGGTCCTATTGGAAACTAAGGATATTAAGGCCTCCTTTTAATGGAGTACCGGACCAAAGCATTAACACATAGTGAATACATGAACTCCTCAAACTACGGTCATCACTGGTAAGTATCCTGATTATTGTCACTTCGGGGTTAACGGATCATAACACATAATAGGTGACTATAGACTTGCAAGATAGGATCTAGAACTCACATATATTCATGAAAACATAATAGGTTCAGATCTGGAATCATGGCACTCGGGCCCTAGTGACAAGCATTAAGCATAGCAAAGTCATAGCAACATCAATCTCATAACATAATGGATACTGGGGATCAAACCCTAACAAAACTAACTTGATTACATGATAAATCTCATCCAACACATCACTGTCCAGCAAGCCTACGATGGAATTACTCACGCGCGGTGGTGAGCATCATGAAATTGGTGATGGAGGAAGGTTGATGATGACGATGGTGACGGATTCCCCTCTCTGGAGCCCCGAACGGACTCCAGATCAGCCCTCCCAAGAGAGATTAGGGATTGGCGGCGGCCCCGTATCGTAAAACGTGATGAATCCTTCTCTCCAATTTTTCTCCCTGAACACGAATATATAGAGTTGGAGTTGAGGTCGGAGAAGCGTCAAGGGGCCCATGAGGCAGGGGGCGTGCCCAGGGGGTAGGCGCGCCCCCACCCTCATGGACAGGGTGTGGTCCCCCTAGCCTTGATTCTTTTGCCAATATTTTTTATATGTTCCAAAAATAATCTCCGTTGATTTTCAGGTCATTCCAAGAATTTTATTTCTGCACAAAAATAACACCATGGCAATTCTACTGAAAACGGCGTCAGTCCGAGTTAGTTCCATTCAAATCATGCAAGTTAGAGTCCAGAACAAGGGCAAAAGTGTTTGGAAAAGTAGATACGATGGAGACGTATCAACTCCCCCAAGCTTAAACCTTTGCTTGTCCACAAGCAATTCAGTTGATAAACTGAAAGTGATAAAGAAAAACTTTTACAAACTCTGTTTGCTCTTGTTGTTGTAAATATGTAAAGCCAACATTCAAGTTTTCAGCAAAGATTACGAACTAACCATATTCAGAATAACATTCAGGTCTCATGTTTACTCATATCAATGGCATAATCGACTAGCGAGCAATAATAATAAATCTTGGATGACAACACTTTCTCAAAACAATCATAATATGATATAACAAGATGGTATCTCGCTAGCCCTTTCTGAGACCGCAAAACATAAATACAGAGCACCCCTGAAGATCAAGGGCTGACTGGAAATTCTAACTCATGGTAAAAGAGATCCAGTCAAGTCATACTCAGTGTAAACTAATAGTAATACATGCAAATGACAGCGGTGCTCTCCAACTGGTGCTTTTTAATAAGAGGATGATGACTCAGCATAAAAGTAAATAGATAGGCCCTTCGTAGAGGGAAGCAGGGATTTGTAGAGGTGCCAGAGCTCGGTTTTGAAGTAGAGGTGAATAATATTTTGAGCGGTATACTTTCATTGTCAACATAACAACCAAGAGATCTTGATGTCTTCCATGCTACACACATTATAGGTGGTTCCCAAGCAGAATGGTAAAGTTTATACTCCCCCACCACCAACAAGCATCAATCCATGGCTTGCCCGAAACAACGGGTGCCTCCAACTAACAACAATCCTAGGGGAGTTTTGTTTGCAATTATTTTGATTTGATTTGAGCATGGGACTGGGCATCCCGGTGACCAGCCATTTTCCCGTGAGTGAGGAGCGGAGTCCACTCCTCTTGAGAATAACCCGCCTAGCATGGAAGATACAGATAGCCCTAGTTGATACATGAGCTATTTGAGCATACAAAACAGAATGTTTATTTGAAGGTTTAGAGTTTGGCACATACAAATTTACTTGGAACGACGGGTAGATACCGTATATAGGAAGGTATGGTGGACTCATATGGAATAACTTTGTGGTTTATGGAGTTGGATGCACAAGCAGTATTCCCGCTTAGTACAAGTGAAGGCTAGAAAGAGACTGGGAAGCGACCAGCTAGAGAGCGACAACAGTCATGAACATGCATTAAAATTAATCAACACCGAATGCAAGCATGAGTAGGATATAATTCACCATGAACATAAATATCGTGGAGGCTATGTTGATTTTATTTCAACTAATGCGTGAACATGTGCCAAGTCAAGCCACTCGAATCGTTCAAAGGAGGATACCACCCTATCATACCACATCACAACATTTTAACAACATGTTGGCACGCAAGGTGAACCATTATAAACTCCTAGCAAATTAAGCATGGGATAAGCAACTATAATCTCTAATTGTCATTGCAAACATGTTTCATTCATAATAGGCTGAATCAGGAACGATGGACTAATCATATTTACAAAAACAAGAAAGGTCGAGTTCATACCAGCTTTTCTCATCTCAATCAGTTCATCATATATTGTCATTATTGCCTTTCACTTGCACGACCGAATAGTGTGGATAATAATAATAGTGCACGTGCATTGGACTAAGCTGGAATCTGCAAGCATTCAATTCAATGGGAGAAGACAAGGTAATATGGGCTCTTTGTTAGATCAACAATAATGCATATGAGAGCCACTCAATATTTTCATTAAGGTCTTCTCCTCTCGACCCCCAAAGAAAATGAAAAGGAACAAAACTATTTACACAGGAAAGCTCCCAACAAGCAAACAAAGAACGAGAAATCTTTTTGGGTTTTCTTTTTAATTACTACTACTACAGGCATGGGAAGTAAACTACCTAAAGGCTACAACTAATTTTTTGGTTTTTCTTAAGGTTTTTCAAACACACAAGAAGAAAGCTTAAAAGGAAAATAAACTAGCATGGATGATACAATGAAAAAGTATGAGCACCGACAACTGGCATGAGTGTGTGACCCTGAATGTAATGTTGGTGAGGAATACATACTCCCCCAAGCTTAGGCTTTTGGCCTAAGTTGGTCTATGCCCACGGATCAAAACTGCACTCTCCGGTGTACTGAGGAGGGTCTTCGGGGTGCCACTGGTTGGCGATCTCCTCCAGATCCCACTAAAATAGACTGACGATGAGGATCAGATTGTGGCTTTGGCTCTAGAGCTGATGTCAGGCTCTGGTATGCGTGAACGGCCTCCGGCAAAACAAGGTACGTGCCTAAAAATATGTTGAACAAAGAGGGAGTAGGCAAGGTAATAGTCTCAAAGTGTTTCTTACCAAATATCAGTCTATACCTAAGCATCTTGTAGGATCGAAAGTATGTCTAGAGGGGGGGTGATTAGACTACTTGACCAAATAAAAACTTAACCTTTTCCCAATTTTAGTTCTTGGCAGATTTTAGCTATTTTAGGACAAGTCAAGCAATCATCACACAATTCAAGCAAGCATGCAAATAGTATATTGGCAGCGGAAAGTAAAGCATGCAACTTGCAAGAATGTAAAGGGAAGGGTTTGGAGAATTCAAACGCAATTGGAGACACGGATGTTTTTCCCGTGGTTCAGATAGGTGGTGCTATCCTACATCCACGTTGATGGAGACTTCAACCCACGAAGCGTAACGGTTGCGTGAGTCCACGGAGGGCTCCACCCATGAAGGGTCCACGAAGAAGCAACCTTGTCTATCCCACCATGGCCATCGCCCACGAAGGACTTGCCTCACTAGCGGTAGATCTTCACGAAGTAGGCGATCTCCTTGCCCTTACAAACTCCTTGGTTCAACTCCACAATCTTGTCGGAGGCTCCCAAGTGACACCTAGCCAATCTAGGAGACACCACTCTCCAAGAGGTAACAAATGGTGTGTTGATGATGAACTCCTTGCTCTTGTGCTTCAAATGATAGTCTCCCCAACACTCAACTCTCTCTCACAGGATTTGGATTTGGTGGAAAGAAGATTCGAGTGGAAAGCAACTTGGGGAAGGCTAGAGATCAAGATTCATATGGTAGGAATGGAATATCTTGGCCTCAACACATGAGTAGGTGGTTCTCTCTCAGAACATATGATTTGGAAGTGTAGATGTGTTCTGATGGCTCTCTCCACGAATGAAGAGGAGGTGGAGGGGTATATATAGCCTCCACACAAAATCCAACCGTTACACACAATTTACCAATCTCGGTGGGACCGAATCAACAAACTCGGTCGGACCCAAATAGTAAACCTAGTGACCGTTAGATATTTTCGGTGGGACTGGCATGCAACTCGGTAGGACCGATATGGTTAGGGTTAGGGCATAACGTAATCTCGGTGAGACCGATTACACAAACTCGGTGAGACCGATTTGGTAATAAGCTAACCAGAGAGTTGGTCAGGCAAACTCGGTGGGACCAATTTGCTCTTTTGGTGAGACCGAAAAGTTACAAAAAGGAAACAAAGAGTTTGCATTGCAATCTAGGTGGGACCGATCCGCTCTTTCGGTGAGACCGAAAAGTTACGAAAAGGAAACAGAGAAATTGCAATCCCATCTCGGTGAGACCGAGATCCCTATCGGTAGAACCGATTTGCTTAGGGTTTGGCAGTGGCTATGACAAGTGGAACTTGGTGGCGCCGGATTGAAAGAATCGGTATGACCGAGTTTGGCTTTGGGTTTAGGTCAAGAGTGGATATGAGAAAGTAGTTGAGGGTTTTGGAGCATATCATTAAGCACTTGAAGCAAGAGGCTCATTAAGCAACACCTCATCCCTCCTTGATAGTATTGGCTTTTCCTAAAGACTCAATGTGATCTTGGATCACTAAATGTAAAATGAAGAGTCTTGAGCATATGAGCTAGAGCCAATCCTTTGTCCTTAGCATTTTGAGGGTTCCACTTTCACCATCCATGCCATGCCAATCATTGAGCTTTCCTGAAATGATCATCTTGGAATAGCATTAGCTCAGTGAGCTATATGTTGTTATGAATTACCAAAACCACCTAGGGATAGTTGCACTTTCAATCTCCCCTTTTTGGTAATTGATGACAACATATAGATCAAAGCTTCGACAAATAATAATAGGAGTGAAATATATCGTTGCTTTGAGAAGTATGTGATAAGTAAGAGCTCCCCGTAAATTTGTGCATATTTAAAATTTGCTTTGGACTGCAAATGCACAAAGAGTTAGAATCATGGGTTACTCTTCCATGTCACATACATCTTGGTGGAGCGCTCAAAATGATAAGAATTAAATACATGCACTCATCACCAAAAGTGAATGATCACATAAGATGATAGGATAATATCAAGCATGCATAAGTGTAGCTTATGATCAAACACATGATCATCAATGTCTCACAAGCATATCAAAGTATCTCACACAAAAGCAAACAAAGTTTGAAAAACACCAAATAAAGTAAGAGAGAATAAAAGCAACACTCTCTCTCTCGAAGCCTATGATCTATACATTTTTCTCCCCCTTTGGCAACAAGTTACCAAAAAGTTCCTAGAAAATGCATAGTGCTAGATCGACTCTCAGGCTTGATCTTCTGGTGGTGGTGGAGTCTGGATCACTCCAAGGACGAAGCCTTCTGTAGACATGGTTGGAGTTGAAGCTGAAGTAGATGCTGGAGCTGGTTGGGCTGGTGCTGTAGCTGGAGCTGAGGTGGTGGCTCTGGTGTCAGGAACTGGCACTACAGTCGACCTCGGAGCTCGTGGCACTCTGGCAAATGCATCAGTTGTAGTCTTCCCTCTCCTCTCCTGCATGTCATCTTGAAGTTGCTCCACTGCAGACTAAATCTCTGTTACTTTGGCATCCATGTCATAGAACTTTTGTTCTATGATCCTCTCTAAGCTCTGCTAATTCTGAGTGAGGGTGGCTAGTCCTTTCTCAATCCTCGATGTGGATGCAATCAAGTAACCAAGCTGCTCTTGTTTGGTTTCCAAGAAATACTCAGATGCCTCCTCTTGAGTTGGCATCTTGGCAGCTTTCTCCTTCCTTGCCTTCTCCTTCTTTGCTTGTGCTTGAACTGATGATGGTTCATTCTCATTCATCACAACTTGATTGTCTTCAAAATCTGGATGAATGGGCAAATGTTCCTTGTCCAACAAGTATGTGCATGTGCCCATCTTTGAGTTGATTAACTCCTGAATTTGTGGGGCATATCCACAGCTCCTCTTCTGATCAGTTGATGTCCTCTTAATGGTCTCTACCATGAGGCTCATCACCTTGAACTTCTGTGGCACATCAAATATATGAAGCAAATTTATTGCATGGCCTCTGGTCATCTTGTGATCACCTGACTTGGGCAATAGAGTGTGCCTTAGGATCCAGTTGATAGTTGGCAGCCCTAATAGAGTGTGCCAAACTTGAAAGTTTCAAGAGCTTCATTTGGGATCTCCTTGTACATGTTTGACATGGAATTGTGATCAATCTTCTTCTTGGCATAGATATCCAAGTCATCTTCCTGCTCTTCTGGGGCATTGATCAGCTGAGCCCATTCAGCAACTGTAGATTGGTATCTAGTGCCTTCAGACATCCACACTATCCTGCCATCTGGATAGAAGTGTGTTGTGGAGTAGAACTGCATGATCAGCTCTTCATTCCACTTTGTGAGCTTCTGCCCAACAAAGTCTGCTACTCCACAAGCTTTGAAGCTGTCTTGCACTCCAGGATAGTGCTCTTCATTATCCTTGATGTACTCCCAACCAACCCATCTCATGTCACAAACAATGGGCTTCTTATCAAGCAAAACTGTCTCATAGAAGTCCTGTTGTTCCTTTGTGTGGAACCTGTAGTCAATAGCAGTTCTTCTCCTTGAAGCATATGGATTTGCTTCTCTCCACTTCCTGAGCCCTGAATCTCTTCTGATTTTCATGTCCTCAGCCACAGGATGAGCATCATTGTGGTCTGGGATCTTGGGCTTAAGCTTCCTGAGCACTTGACCTTCTTCTTCCTCAGCAATGTCAGGCACTGGGGCCTTGTTCTTCTCAGCAGCTGGTATGCTCCTTGTATTTCTCTTTGGAGTTGACTTGGGCTTGGAGGCAGCTTTGGGTGCTTCTTTGGGCTTTGATGCAGCAGCCCCTGTCCTGATAGCATCACCCATGAGCTTAGGTGCCTTAGGTGCTGGTGCAGCAACCTCTTCTTCCTCTTCCTCTCCAGAGTCTCTCATGATTGAGGATCTCCCAAGCACTCTAGCAGTGGTATTCTTGATCCTCTCCTTCCTCTTCTTCCCTTCTGCAGCAACCTCGTTGGGTTCAGGCTTTTTGGGAATCTGAGTTGAGGCTCTGTCCTTTGGCATAGGCTGTCTACCTACTGGCCTTTTGATTTTCATCCCTGGCTTTGTGCTCTGTGCTGGGCCATATTCCTTCTTGAGCACAACTCTCTTGGAAGTTGCTTCCTCTTCTGCCACATAGTCTTCATCCTCTGAGTCTGAGGTTCTCTTCTTCCTTTGTCTGGTGGCAGCTTTTGGCAGGTTGCTAGGGGTGCTCCTGCTGCCTTCATCTGAAGAACTGGAGGGACTAGTGCCCTCACTCATGTGCAATTGTTGTTCTGACACATTCTAGCTGTCACTTTGATCAGACATGATGTAAAAGCTAACTACTGACCCTGTGAATAGTTTATAGATGAGCTAGAGTAGATGAGCATCACAAAATACAGAGATTTTTGCAAAAGAATGATTCAAAATCTTAGTTTTAGTTTCCCACAGAAATCATTTCGGATCTACCGATTTTTAAACTCGGTGATACCGAAGCAGTTTCGGAACCAAAACTAGTGAACTCGGTCAGATCGAGTCATAGTTTGGTGGCACCGAGACTGCTAGGGTTTCACAAAGTTCCAAAATCGGTCACACCGATTAGTAATTCTCGGTCAGACCGAGTCTTACTTGTGCAATGGCATGAGCCAAATCGGTGGGACCGAGTTTTTCAACTCGGTGGGTCCGAGATGGTTTCAGCGGAAACCTAACCCTAAAATTTTCTAATCAATCCTATTCTACGAACGTATTGACTGGATAGGAGTGTTTCAATCGTGGCTAGAAGCAATAAGATCACAATGTGCTAGGAATCAGATTGGGGATAGCACAAAGATCGAGTCCATACCCTAGTTCGGCGGAGACTCGCTACGGCGGCAACGGCGGGGTTGAATTCCGTTGACAGCGATGGAGACCAACGACTGGAGGCGGCTGGCGGCGAGGAGACGATCCGGAGACCACGTTGGCAGAGCGAGCTATCGCGCGGGCGAAGGGGTTCGGAGAAATTTCCAAATTTTTGCCTGTGACTATATATAGCCCGACCCTGTCGGTGTGACCGAGTGGAATAACTCGGTGGCACCGAGATGCAAAACTGTATACAGTTATTGCATGTCGGTGTACTAGAGTAGGGGTACCCTAGTATCCCGAACTTGTGCACGGGCAGTCGCAGCGTCCCGCGGCAAGGCTTGCCGGGTGACCGCTTGGAGCCATTCAAGAACAAAGTATCCAAGACCCCGGCAAGAGCAGCTTGCCGGGAAGGAGACAAGACCCCGGCAAGAGAAGCCTGCCGGGAAGGCCAACCAAGGCATCTCAAGGAACTTGCCGCAACGCACCACGCGTCCCGGCAAGGCCCGGTGAGCGACAAGCTCCCGGGCGCGACAAGACAACAACCGCGGCAAGGCGCTTGCCGCGGCAAGCCCCCACTCTGTACCTGCGCTCCAGCACATCCACCAACGTGTCGCTCTGGGACCCTTCCAGGCGTACGTGGCGGGAAGCTGTGCAGCTAGCGGTACACGGTGGCAAGCGGCGCTGACAAGATTGCCATCGTGGCAAGCGGTGGCGTCCCTGGCGGTCCCTTTCTGCACCGTCTAGGCGATGTAGACAGGCATTTAATGCCCTTGTCCCCTGCCGTCAGAGTTAGGTAGGATACACTATAGTAGGCGGCGGTGCCAATCGCCACACCTTTTCCATTTTTACCCTCATCTATGTTGCCACCTGTCGGTGACCCCTTGAGCATATAAAAGGAGGCCCATGCGCAACGTAGAGGGGGGGACAATCATTCTCACGCTCGGTCTCGCTAGCTGCTGGTGTGTACAGTAGCACTCGGCGCTCCCGAGCAAGAACACAATACAAATCAAAGCAGGAGTAGGGTTTTACGCATCCGTGCGGCCCGAACCTGGGTAAACTGATCGCGTGCTCATGCGCTCCGCCTCGATCTGCTCTTCGTGCTCTCTCCGCCCCCTGCCGAACCAAAAGGGGCTCGGTCCGCCGGTCCATAGGTGTTCGTGGGATTAGCACCCCCGACATCTCTGTCGGCGTACTAGAGTAGGGGTACCCTAGTATCCCGAACTTGTGCACGGGCAGTCGCAGCATCCCGCGGCAAGGCTTGCCGGGTGACCGCCAAGGTCCTCCGTGGTTCCTTTGGAGCCATTCAAGAACAAAGTATCCAAGACCCCGGCAAGAGGAGCTTGCCGAGAAGGAGACAAGACCCCGGCAAGAGAAGCCTGCCGGGCAGGCCAACCAAGGCATCTCAAGGAACTTGCCGCAACGCACCACGCGTCCCGGCAAGGCCCGGTGAGCGACAAGCTCCCGGGCGCGACAAGACAACAACCGCGGCAAGGCGCTTGCCGCGGCAAGCCCCCGCTCTGTACCTGCGCTCCAGCACATCCACCAACGTGTCGCTCTGGGACCCTTCCAGGCGTACGTGGCGGGAAGCTGTGCAGCTAGCGGTACACGGTGGCAAGCGGCGCTGACAAGATTGCCATTGTGGCAAGCGGTGGCGTCCCTGGCGGTCCCTTTTTGCACCGTCTAGGCGATGTAGACAGGCATTTAATGCCCTTGTCCCCTGCCGTCATAGTTAGGTAGGATACACTGTAGTAGGCGGCGGTGCCAACCGCCACACCTTTTCCATTTTTACCCTCATCTATGTTGCCACCTGTCGGTGACCCCTTGATCATATAAAAGGAGGCCCATGCGCAACGTAGAGGGGGGGCGATCATTCTCACGCCCGGTCTCGCTAGCTGGTGGTGTGTACTGTAGCACTCGGCGCTCCCGAGCAAGAACACAATACAAATCAAAGCAGGAGTAGGGTTTTACGCATCCATGCGGCCCGAACCTGGGTAAACTGATCGCGTGCTCGTGCGCTCCGCCTCGATCTGCTCTTCGTGCTCTCTCCACCCCCTGCCGAACCAAAAGGGGCTCGGTCCGCCGGTCCCATAGGTGTCCGTGGGATTAGCACCCTCGACATCTTTGGCGCGCCAGGTAGGGGGTTTTGATGCCCACTCCGGCAAGCACACCTCTTTGGAGTGCTGCGCTACCATCGAGGACGCACCATCAAGCTCCACCGGCAAGTGTAAGAAGGCAATGGCAGCTCCGCCAGAGACCAAGAAAGTGTCCGCCAAGGAGAACGGCACTGGTGGTACCTTCACCATCAGTGCCACTCTCGACCCTAAATAGGAAAGCGCGCTCATTGCTTTCCTGCGGGCGAACGTCGACGTGTTTGTGTGGCAACCGTCTGACATCCCCGGTGTTCCCAGGAAAGTAATTGAGCACCACCTTGCCGTTTGTCCTCATGCGCGGCCCGTCAAGCTGAAGGTCAGGAAATAAGCAGTGGAGCGCCAAGAATTCATCGCAGAAGAAATCAAGAAATTGGAAGCAGCAGGCCTTGTCAGAGGAGTGCTCCATCCTATGTGGTTGGCCAATCCTGTAGTCGTGCGCAAGGCAAACGGGAAATGGAGGCTTTGTATCGACTTTACAGATGTTAATAAAGCTTGTCCCAAAGACCCATTTCCTTTGCCGCGCATTGACCAGATTGTTGACTCCACGGCCAGATGTGACTTGCTTTCATTTCTTGACGCTTACTCAAGATACCATCAAATCTTCATGGCAGAAGAGGATGAGGAGAAGACCGCATTCATTACTCCATGTGGCACGTACTGTTTCATACGGATGCCTTTCGGTTTAAAGAATGCTGGTTCAACATTTGCAAGGGTAGTTCATCTCGCTCTTGAGCCGCAAATGCACAGAAATGTGGAAGCCTACATGGATGATATAGTGGTCAAGAGCAAGGACAGAGCAACCCTAATTCAAGATTTAGACGAGACCTTTGCAAATCTGCGCAAGATCAACCTCAAGCTCAACCCCGAGAAGTGTGTGTTCGGAGTCCCTTCCGGCAAGCTTCTCGGGTTCTTTGTGTCTCAGCGGGGAATTGAAGCCAATCCCGACAAGATTAAGGCCATTGAGCAGATCGAAGCACCAAAGCGCGTCAAGGATGTACGAAGACTTGCCGGTTGTGTGGCTACTCTCAGCAGGTTTATCTCTCGGTCTGCTGAGCGCGCCCTGCCATTTTTCAAAATTTTGAAAAAGGCAGGTCCAATGAAATGGACTCCGGAAGCAGAGGCTGCGCTGCAGGACTTGAAGAGATACCTGTCCTCCACTCCAACACTTTTCGCACCTAAGCCGCAAGAGAAGTTGCTGATGTACATAGCGGCAACCAATCAAGTGGTTAGTGCTGCGTTAGTGGCAGAGAGGGAGGCAGATGACGAGCCAGCAACCGCGGCAAGAGCATCCAGCGACAAGCAGGGGTTTCCCCGACAAGCTCTGGTCCCAACAAGGATGGATTTGCGTAGGTGCGCGAAGAGGTGCAGAAGAGAATGGTGCAGCGCCCAGTTTACTTTGTCAGTTCCCTTCTGCAGGGGGCTAGGTCAAGGTACTCTGGTGTGCAAAAATTGCTTTTCGGCCTTCTCATGGCCTCGAGAAAGTTGCGCCATTACTTCCAAGCACATGAGATCACAGTTGTCACTCGCTTTCCGCTGAAGAGGATACTGTAGAATCCAGAAGTGACAGGCAGGAATGTCGAGTGGGCACTGGAACTGTCAAGCTTTGGCCTCAAGTTTGAGAGTACTTCAACTATCCAAAGTAGAGCATTGGCAAAATTCATAGCAGAGTGGACGCCAACACCAGATGAAGAAATTCCAGAAACGAGCATCCCCGTCAAGGAAGCAAGCAAAGAGTGGCTCATGTACTTTGACGGTGCCTTCTCACTGCAAGGCGCCGGCGCTGGCGTGCTGCTTGTCGCACCCACCGGAGAGCACCTCAAGTACGTAGTCCAGATGCACTTTCCCAAGGAGCAAGCGACAAACAATACTGTAGAGTATGAAGGCTTGCTTGCCGGTCTCAGGATCGCGGCAGACCTTGGGATCAAGAAGCTCATTGTCAGGGGTGACTCGCAGCTTGTCGTCCGCCAAGTAAACAAGAATTATCAGAGTCCATTGATGGAAGCTTACGTTGACGAAGTGAGAAAGCTAGAAGAGCACTTTGACGACCTACAGATGGAGCATGTCCCAAGAGCTCAGAACGACATTGCCGATGGCCTGTCAAAGTGCGCCGCACTTAAGTTACCTGTGCAACCAGGGATCTTTGTGCTCAAGCTGACTCAACCGTCCGTAACGCCATCAACTGGACAGAGCAAGAAGAGGAAGTTGATTTCTGGTGACTATTTTCCGGCAGAGCTTCCCGAAGCCGCCGCCAAGAAGGTCCCCAAGATCAATACCAAGAGTGCTGAGGAGCAGTCTGCTCCGGCAAGCCCTAGGGTTTGTTCCGTTGAAGCAGACGCTCCCGACAAGTTTTGCTCCGGCAAGCTTGCCGGGGAACGTCAAGCTCCGGCAGAGCCGCAGGCCCTTGCCGTAGAAGCGGATGTTCCCGCAGCAGCAGCTATACCTTTAGTCCTTGTTGTCGAGCCGCAAGCTCCAGCATGGGCACAACAGATTGTCCGTTTCCTTCAGATAGGAGAACTTCCCGAAGAGCAAGAAGAAGCAGAAAGAGTAGCCCGGCAGTCAAGCATGTACCAGTTTGTCGACAGCACACTGTACAGAAGAAGACTCAACGGTGTGAAATTGAAGTGTATTTGTCGGGAAGATGGACAAAAGCTGTTGGCAAAGATACATGGAGGCATATGTGGTCACCACATTGGCGCAAGAGCACTTGCCGGCAAAGTATTCCGGCAAGGTTTCTCCTGGCCAACAGCCCTCCAGGATGCAACTGCACAAGTAACCAAGTGTGAAGCGTGCCAGTTCCATTCCAAGCAGATACACCAGCCAGCTCAAGCTCTCTAGACGATCCCTTTATCCTGGCCATTTTCGGTCTGGGGGCTCGACATCCTCGGCCCCTTTCCCCGAGCAGTCGGGGTTGAGTACTTGTACGTTGCAATCGACAAGTTCACAAAGTGGCCGGAAGTGGAACCAGTGAGAAAGGTGACAACACAGTCAGCAGTCAAGTTCTTCGGGTCGATTGTTTGCCGCTTCGGGATCCCTAACAGGATAATCACCGACAATGGTACGCAATTTACGAGCCGCACCTTCATGCAATACGTCCAAGATCTTGGCGCCAAGGTCTGCTTCGCTTCTGTTGCTCACCCGAGAAGCAACGGTCAAGCGGAGAGGGCAAATGCTAAAGTGTTGCGTGGGCTCAAGACCAGAACTTTCGACAGGCTGCACAAGTGCGGAAGAAACTGGATTGAGGAGCTGCTAGTGGTTCTTTGGTCGATCAGGACGACGCCAAATCGAGCCACTGGCCAGACACCTTTCGCTCTAGTCTATGGAGCAGAGGCAGTTCTCCCCACGGAACTCGTATACGGGTCGCCTCCAGTGCTCGCTTATGATGAGCTCGAGCAAGAGCAGCTGCGACAAGATGACGCGCTGCTCCTTGAGGAAGACCGTCTTCAGGCTGTTGTGCGAGCTGCTCGCTACCAGCAAGCTTTGCGCCGCTACCATAGCCGCAAAGTTAATGCCAGAAGTCTCGAGGAAGGCGACCTTGTTCTTCGGCGTGTTCAGTCCGCCAAGAATTCCAACAAGTTGACGCCGAAGTGGGAAGGCCCTTACCGGGTGAAACGAGTCACTAGGCCTGGCGCTGTCCGCCTTGAAACCGAAGATGGCATACCAGTGAGCAACTCCTGGAACATTGAGCATCTTCGTAAGTTTTACCCGTAGGGCGCGGTTGCCGGAACCCGTTCCGGCAACCACCTTTTGTACAAGTCTTGTCGCTGTTGCACGTAATCCTTTGTACAAAGCCGGGCGCAGACCCCGTGCATAAAGCTTATATGTGCTCCGCACACCTTGTCGATTTCATGCTTTTTACTTTTTGCATGCGTTATCTGACAATTTGTGCATCACTTACCCCCGGTAAGCAACAAAGAGCCATAAGGCTCCATTTCTTTATTTTCTCCTCTCTCTTTTTTCTCAAGGAAAGGAAGGGTCCCTCGCGCACAAGTTTGCCGGGGGGAAGGAGAAGATAATGGTGTGGACCAGGCGTCGTTCAAGAAAATCTAGCCTTGCCGGGAAGCAAACAACAGAAAAGATAAGTTGCCAAAGTTTGAGCAATCAGATTTTTTAATTTTTAAGTTATCCTCCTTGAACGATCGCACTTTGTATGGAAAACCTGTGCACGGAGGAACCAACTCGTAGCTAGTTGCGCCCTTATTTTGTTTTGAGTCCGCCCAACAACTTAAGTGAGATGCGACTAGCTGTGACAAGGTTTCTTGCCGGCAGCAGCACCGCCAGCAGGCTGCTGACGTCCCGCACTCAGCGCTCGCGGCCAAGGTGCCTGCACCGGCAAGTTCCCTAAAAGCGTAGGGCAAAAACATACAAAGGAAGGAATCAAGTAAAGGAAATAACATTGCAATTAGTACCCAAAATAAAGTTATATTACAAGATAGCTTGTCGCAGCTCTAACAGATTGTTCTCATAACATGACTAGTAGCGACAAGGAAAGAAGAAAACAGGCGGCCTAGTCTATGCGGTCGCCCTCAACCCTCTTGATCCCGCTCACCTTGTCCACAATGGGTGCGACAAGGGTCTTGAGTGCCTCCAGATCAGCATCCGGCGGCAAGGACCTGAGGACGTTGGTGAGGTTAAGGCCCGGGTTGCGGAACGCCACCTTCACCAGCACATTCTGAAGAGCTCCTGCGCAGATCTTGCGCGACTCGTCGGCCAGCTGCTTTGGGATCCTCTCCCGGAGTCGCCGGAGGGCCGTCGCCACGCCCTTGAAGAACGAAGTGAGCTTGGCGCTGGGTTGGAGGTTCTCGTCGTAGGGATACCTGAGATCCTCCATCCCTAGCTGCGCCAGCTCCTTGTCAATATCTCCGGCAACATCCACGAGACCCTCCGTCCAGTGCTCCACATTCTCCCGGAATGTGCTCTAGGCGGCGGCAGCACTCGCCAGCAGCGCCTTGCCGACCTTGATCTCCTCCTTCAGGGCCGTCTCCTGCTCCTTGGCGTTGTCCGGTGTCTTGGTCAAAGTGATCAGCTTCAACTCAAGATTGGCGTTGGAGTCCTTGGCGGCGCTGAGCTCCTAGCCCTTCTCGGCGAGACGAGCCTGCAACTCTGACTGGCTGTGAGCGTCCTTCTCACGCTCGAGCTTAAGCGCGGCAAGCTCTTCGCCGCTCGCCTTGAGATCGGCCTCCAGCTGCGCCACCTTCGTCTCCAGCTCCTTCTTGGCGGCCTCGGCAGCTGCGGCAGCGTCTTCTGCTTGCTTGAGGGCTCCGCCAACTGTTCGCTCGCGCGCGGCAAGCTCCTCCTCGTGGCTGTCAAGATGGACCTTCCGCTGCACCAGCTCGCCTTCTTGCATAGCCAGCTTCTCAGCGGCAAGCCTTTGTTGCTCTTCGGCTTCGGCCTTCTCGAGGAGGAAGGCCTCTCGCTCCTCGGCAAGTCGCGCCCGCTCCACTGCCAGAGACCGGAGAGCTTCTTGATTGTGACCCCGGAGCTCCTCCGCACGTTTCTCGATGTCGACTCCCGCCTTCGCGACAAGCGCCTCGCAGGATTACAGCTTGGCTTGCCGGGCGCGGTAGAGTGACACCAGTTTCCGCAGCATCCGCTCCTCCTCAGCCTCGCCGCTGCTGCTGCTTGGCGCGTCAACCAGCGCCAGCCCGGCGGAGGCGAGCACCTCTCCGTCGAAGTTCTCTCCTTCGATCGGCGCCCTGGAGCTTGACGCCCAGGGGAGGTTGATGAAGATGTCGTCGCCGGCCTTCAAGTAGACGCCAGGCTGGGGCTCTTCGGAGCCTGGCACTGCGGCAGCGGCGGAGGGATCGGCGGTCGGTGCAGCGCCTGGCGCTCCTGCAGCCTTAGGGTCGTCAGTGCGATCGCCAGATCTCCCGCCTGCTTCTACGGCGGCAGCCTTGGCGGTCTCTACGCCGGCGGGCTCGTCAGCGCCGGCTGTTTCCTCGGCGGCAGCAGCATCTTCGGCGGCATCCTCGGTCTCCATCGGCTCCGCAGCAGATGGATCTGACAGCCGGAAGGGGGAGACAAATCAAGCAAATATCCAAAAAAGAAGATCAAAAGAAGAACCCAAGGGAAGTTTCGAAGCAAGGAGAGTACCTGTGCCAGGTTCTGCAGTTGTGGTCTCCGCCGCCAGGGGGCCACTGGTGCTGTCCCTTGCCGGGGAACCCTCCCTTGCCGGAGACGTCTCCCTTGCCGGAGAGCTCTCCCTTGCCGGGGACCTCTCCCTTGCCGGAGGACTCTCCCTTGGCGTTTCGGGGGCGGCCTCCGGGCGTTCCTGGTGGGGCTGCTCTGCTCCTGCACAAGTCAATAGTCAGATATCAGCAAAGCAAGAACCTCCATGCGCGCCCAACAGCGGAAAGCAAACCATATACTTACGCTGGGGGCTGCTCTGGAGAACAGTTGCCGGGTCCGGCAGGGTTGTCTCGGGCGCATCCCCTGCCGACGCGGTGGGTTCGTCCTCGATGACAATCACCGGGGCCTTGGCTCTCTTCGCCGCTCTCTGGGCCAGAGTCCTAAGAAAGAAAAGGTTCAGAGTAAAGCAAATGAGATGCAAGACAAAAACAGCAAGGATTGAAGCACTGCAAGTATAACAAGAAAATCTTACTCTTCTTCTTCTTCCTCGTCGGAGCTGAACGCGGAGAAGTCGAAGTCCGGCTCGCGTCCGGCACGGGAAGGCGGAGGAGTAGGTTCCCTTGGCCGCTTGGCGGGAGCAGAAGCAGTGGTCCGGGAAGACCCCGCTCCAGTTGCCGCAGCAGCGTGGGGCGCTCCCGCGGCAACAGTGCTTGCCGCGGTGGAGCGTGTCGCGCGGCGCGGCGACTGTCGACTCGCCTGCCGCCTCGCTACGTCCCTGGCCTTACGAAGACGCCTTCTTGGTGGAGATGGAGGCTCTGCTTGCGGCGAGCTGTCTGGGGATGAGGAGGAAGAGGAGTTGATCTCCAACGAGCCGCTCATATCCTCGGCAGGCTCGCTCGGCTCGGCGTCACGCCCGGCAAGATCTTTCTTGCCGGCAAGCTCCTCTTGCCGGGCAAGCTCTTTCTTGCCGGCAAGATCCTCTCGCTCAGCACGGTTTGCCGCCTCTGCTGCCTCTGCCTCCTCCAAGGTGAATCCAAACTCGCCCGCAGCTGCGGCTGCCGCCGCCTCTTCCAGCCTGGTGGCGATGCGCTTCAACTCCGCATCGGTGGTGTCGCGAGTGAGGCCATTCTTCTCGTCGGGGCGGATCGACACTTCTACCAGGTTGTCGAAGAATTCCTGCACGACCTCGTCTACAGGCTCTTGCCAAGTTGGCACAAGTCCATGCGAGTCGCACAGCGGCATCATTGCCCGGATGCGGTCAAGCGCGGAATTGTTGCACAACGGAACGACGCCCTGCGGCAACCTAAATACTTCGGGATGATCAGGATCATACTTGAAGAGCTCCTGAAGCATTGCGTTGAGCTCCAAGACAGTGAAGTTGTAGTTGAGGCATGGACGCAGCCTCATGATATCCGCCGCATTCTTGAACTCCCAGGCGGGCCTCCTCCGTTCCTGCAGGGGGGCGATGCGGCGGCGAAGGAAATCTGCGCCAACGGCGCCTACAGTAAGTCCGGCAAGCCTGAGGCGTTGGATCCTGGTGACGGCAATCCTCAGCCTATAGTCTTCCGGGGCCACGTCACTCCAATCGCTGCCACGTACTGCTACGGTTTGTTGCCGGGTGGTAAATGGCTGCGGGTTCTCCTCGACAATCCAGCACCAATCTGCTCTCCACTCCTCCCACTTGCCGCGGAACTCGCCCTCCAGATAAGAGTCCTTCTTGCCGGTCCTTGAGACCCAGGCGATTCCGCCGGATAAGGGCTCTCCTCTCTCTACTCGGGGCATGAAGAAGTGGCGGAAAAGGGCTACATTTGGGTGGACTCCGAGAAAGTTTTTGCAAAGATGTGCGAAAACTGCCATGGTCAAAACAGCATTGGGGGTGAAATCAAGGAGGCAGAGGCCGTAGGTGTTCATGATGTCACAGAAAAATTCAGAGAAGGGCGGGCAGAGCCCGCAGTAGAAGAACACAGCGAAGAAAGGGTATCCGTTTGGAGCCATTTTATGGGCGGCAGCTGGGAGTACCTTCGTGCCCGGGTGCGCTCGCGTCTCCGTCGACCAAAAGAGGTAGTAGTACTCCCTCAGCTCCTTCGCGGCGAGCTTGGGGGGGAAGATGGCCCGCTCCTTCCACAGCGCCGCAAGCCGCTGCACCTCGGTCGACTTCACCGCCTTCCCCTTGTCGGCTTTCGGAGCCATGGCGGAGGTGGTGGAGGAGGTCGACGGTGTTGGTGGTGCTAGTGGCGACGGGGGGCAGAGCGATGTTCTCTCTCTCTGCTTTGGGAAGAAGGGGGAGCGGCGGAGGTTTCCGAGATTGAAGTAGCAAGGGGGCGAGTGGGCGCACTACCCCTGCTTCCCCTGCTTATAAAGGGGGAGGGGCGGACGTTCCGCCTTTCCTAATAAAGAAACCACCCACGATCTCTCCCACGACGCCGCGTTCGACGCGTGCCGCTCGGGGAGGGCGCGGTGGATGCGGAGTGAGATACGGCGTAACCCAGGCCGCGCGTGCCCGTGCCATGTTTTGGGCCTGGCCCAATAGCGCTCGGCACCGTGTATGGCCCAGGCCCGGGGGCACCTGTCGGTGTACTAGAGTAGGGGTACCCTAGTATCCCGAACTTGTGCACGGGCAGTCGCAGCGTCCCGCGGCAAGGCTTGCCGGGTGACCGCCAAGGTCCTCCGTGGTTCCTTTGGAGCCATTCAACAAACAAAGTATCCAAGACCCCGGCAAGAGGAGCTTGCCAGGAAGGAGACAAGACCCTGGCAAGAGAAGCCTGCCGGGAAGGCCAACCAAGGCATCTCAAGGAACTTGCCGCAACGCACCACGCGTCTCGGCAAGGCCCGGTGAGCGACAAGCTCCCGGGCGCGACAAGACAACAATCGCGGCAAGGCGCTTGCCGCGGCAAGCCCCCGCTCTGTACCTGCGCTCCAGCACATCCACCAACGTGTCGCTCTGGGACCCTTCCAGGCATACGTGGCAGGAAGCTGTGCAGCTAGCAGTACACAGTGGCAAGCGGCGCTGACAAGATTGCCATCGTGGCAAGTGGTGGCGTCCCTGGCGGTCCCTTTCTGCACTGTCTAGGCGATGCAGACAGGCATTTAATGCCCTTGTCCCCTGCCGTCAGAGTTAGGTAGGATACACTGTAGTAGGCGGTGGTGCCAACCGCCACACCTTTTCCATTTTTACCCTCATCTATGTTGCCACCTGTCGGTGACCCCTTGAGCATATAAAAGGAGGCCCATGCGCAATGTAGAGGGGGGGACGATCATTCTCACGCTCGGTCTCGCTAGCTGCCGGTGTGTACTATAGCACTCGGCGCTCCCGAGCAAGAACACAATACAAATCAAAGCAGGAGTAGGGTTTTACGCATCCGTGCGGCCTGAACCTGGGTAAACTGATCGCGTGCTCGTGCGCTCCGCCTCGATCTGCTCTTTGTGCTCTCTCCGCCCCCTGCCGAACCAAAAGGGGCTCGGTCCGCCGGTCCCATAGGTGTCCGTGGGATTAGCACCCCCGACACTGGCAGCCACAAACCTCATGGACAAGAGAGTGACCTTCACCTGCTCGCCCAGAAGGAAGGAGAGCCCTTGCGCAAGTACATTCAAAGATTCAGCCGTGTACAGGACAACATCCTAGATGTCCACCCTATCGCGGTTATCAACGCGTTCCATCAGAACGTGCGTAACCGCAGGATGCGGGAGGAGATGGCGATGTGCAAGATCAGAGACGTCAGTGAGCTATATGCCCTGGCCGACAAGTGTGCACGTGCTGAGGAAGGGAGGAAACTCCCCGGAGAGACTACAGGAGCGGGAGGATCTGATAGTGAGGATGCTGCCCTGGCAAAGAAAAACCGGCGGCGGAACAATAGGAAGAAGAAAGGCAAAGATGTGGTAGTCGTTGAGCAGTCCGGCAATGACGGTGGCGCCAAGAAAGCCAAAGTTGGTAGCTCCGGCAAGGAAATCGCCGCATGCACCAACTGCCAGGCTGTGGCGGTCGCCGACAAGTAGGACGGCACCGACAAGCAGTATTGCAAGATCCACCGCACCAAGGGCCATGACCTCCAGAGCTGCAAGAAGGTCAAGCAGCTTGTCCAGCAGCAAAAAGCTGAATACGAGCGACGCGACAAGGAGAGGGCCCAAGGAGGCACTGGAGAAACCGGCAAGAAGCGCGCCGGCCGGGGAGGACGCCGCGGCAAGGCCAAGCAGCGGCAAGGAGACGGACCTCCCCGCGGCCGCGACAAGGATGAAGACGACGACGACGACGACGAAGACATGGAGGATGTCGAGACCAGTGAGCAGGAGTTTCAGAAATCCACAGAGGTCTTGTGCGTTGACGATGGTGCTTCTCTGCATACTTCCCACCGCCAACTCAAGCAGTGGGCGCGGGAAGTCAATGCGGCGGAACCACCTGTCGAATCACGCAAGCTTCTGAAATGGTCCAGCACGCCTATCATCTTTGATATTGAGGACCACCCTGATCGCACAACTGCGGTCGGGTGCTTGCCGCTGTTGGTTTCACCAACTATCCGCAACCTCAAGGTCACTAAGATGCTAGTTGACGGCGGGGCCGGCTTGAACCTGATCTCCTCCGCTGTACTCCAAAAACTCCAGATCCCTGACAGCGAGCTCGAAGAGACAGGCACATTCCAAGGAATTAACCCGGGAAGGAGCAAGCCGAAGGGGAAGGTCACGTTGCCGGTAACATTTGGCAGCGAGATGAACTTCAAGACTGAGAGGGTCACTTTTGACGTTGCCAATTTTCCATTGCCTTATAATGGAATACTCGGCCGTCCAGCACTCACCAAGTTTATGGCAGCCTCTCACTACGCATACAACATGCACAAGATGCCAGACCCGATAAGCGTCATCTTTGTCCCTGGCGACAAGAAGGATGCTCTTATCTGCGCCGACAAGATCTACCGGGAAGCAGCAGCCGCAACAGATCGCAAATCACTTGCCGCTGAAGCTCCCGAGGGGAAGAAGAAGGCCAAGTCCGGCAGGAGTTCTGATGCCCACTCCGGCAAGCGCACCTCTTTGGAGTGCTGCACTACCGTCGAGGGACGCACCATCAAGCTCCACCGGCAAGTGTAAGAAGGCAATGGCAGCTCCGCCAGAGACCAAGAAAGTGTCCGCCAAGGAGGACGGCACTGGTGGTACCTTCACCATCAGTGCCACTCTCGACCCTAAATAGGAAAGCGCGCTCATTGCTCTCCTGCGGGCGAACGTTGACGTGTTTGTGTGGCAACCGTCTGACATCCCCGGTGTTCCCAGGAAAGTAATTGAGCACCACCTTGCCATTTGTCCTCATGCGCGGCCCGTCAAGCAGAAGGTCAGGAAACAAGCAGTGGAGCGCCAAGAATTCATCATAGAAGAAATCAAGAAATTGGAAGCAGCAGGCCTTGTTAGAGGAGTGCTCCATCCTACGTGGTTGGCCAATCCTATAGTCGTGCGCAAGGCAAACAGGAAATGGAGGCTTTGTATCGACTTTACAGATGTTAATAAAGCTTGTCCCGAAGACCCATTTCCTTTGCCGCGCATTGACCAGATTGTTGACTCCACGGCCGGATGTGACTTGCTTTCATTTCTCGACGCTTACTCAGGATACCATCAAATCTTCATGGCAGAAGAGGATGAGGAGAAGACCGCATTCATTACTCCATGTGGCACGTACTGTTTCATACGGATGCCTTTCGGTTTAAAGAATGCTGGTTCAACATTTGCAAGGGTAGTTCATGTCGCTCTTGAGCCGCAAATGCACAGAAATGTGGAAGCCTACATGGATGATATAGTGGTCAAGAGCAAGGACAGAGCAACCCTAATTCAAGATTTAGACGAGACCTTTGCAAATCTGTGCAAGATCAACCTCAAGCTCAACCCCGAGAAGTGTGTGTTCGGAGTCCCTTCCGGCAAGCTTCTCGGGTTCTTTGTGTCTCAGCGGGGAATTGAAGCCAATCCCGACAAGATTAAGGCCATTGAGCAGATCGAAGCACCAAAGCGCGTCAAGAATGTACGAAGACTTGCCGGTTGCATGGCTGCTCTCAGCATTGCAACTCGGTGTGATCGAATGGATCAAATCGGTTGCACCGAGATCGAAAATTTAGATCAACTTAATGATCTCGGTAGGACCGAAGTAGGATATCGGTTAGACCAAGAGTCACAAAGAGGTTTTGGAAGTTTAAGTCTATGACGAATTGGGGACTCCGAGTGCTCCTCACACAGAGTGGTTCGAATCTGACTTGATCAAATTTTGTGATGTAGCATGAATAGAGTTTAAGATGAGAAAAGCATAGATAGCTAGAGGATGTTCTTAGGCATTCTTGTCCATCCACTTGGCAAAAGGAAATAAAACCAAACAATCAAAACAACAAGTGGATGTCCTCGAATGAGTGAAATATGCAACCAACATGCTCACATAATAAAATGGCAATTGAAATATGTGACAAAGCATGCACAACCAATTCTAGCATCTATCAAGCAATTGGCGATGACTAGGTCATCTATATATGAGTATATTGACTTAGGAGTCAAGTGAGAACACTTGATCATAGGTCATACTCATCGTTTAAGCTCAAGTGGGGTTACCACTTTTACATAAAGCATTGTTGTGTTCACATCTTTAGAGTTGCTTTAGCTCAAGTCTTAGAGTAAAGCTCCCCCTAGATGTGATATCCCCCCTAAGAGGGATGAACTAACCATGGGTTTTGTCGATGATGACTTCATGTAGATGTTGAAGATGTGGATGCTCAATGTTGATGTAGATCACTTGGAGCTATCCATTTGAGTGAATTGCACTTTCAATACCTACATGGGTTAGTCCCACAAGGAACAAACAAGGATATCCATAGACATAGAGTGATGCACACACAAGATGATGTCCATGAAAAATTTTAGGTTACCTTGTCCCTTGTCTTACCAACAAGAGGGTTTGTGACTCCTTGAACTAGTGCAAGATGTGGAAGTTGATTGCACTTGTTCTTGCCAAAATGATAAGAGTGAAGTATGTTGGCGGAGTCACCCTCAAGAACTCTCTAGTTCTTCTTCTTTTGGATCCACACCATCTTGATGGGAATCCTTGGAGTTGTGGTCGTACTTGATGAAGTGGAACTTGAAGTGGTCTTGGGAATCCACTTGACTAAGGGTTAGGAGCTTCTTCAAATGCATCAATTTCCTCTTGAAGCTTGTCCTTGCCTTTTTGCTTGTAGTCTTGTGGTGGAAGATCATCTTGAGCTTGTGTCCCCTTGAAGGAAGTATCATACTTCTCTTGTTGAGGAACAAACTTTGTCTTGGGGTATTGATCTTCTTCCCACTCAACTCCATTGGCATTGAACTTTCGTTCAAAACCAACACATTGATTCTTCCGATGCCTTCCTTGCTTGCGCACAATTTCCTCGAATTGCTTACTCCCGGCAAGGCTTTTGTACACTCCTTTCTCTATAATTCCCTTCAATAAGCTATTTTCTTGCTCAAGTGTAACTTGGCTAAGAGAATCATTAGTGGAATCAAGAGAACTACTAGAAGCAACAATGTTGGATTTAGCATGATCATTGTTACTACTAGAGGAAGAATCTTTCTTGTTCTTGTTACTAGACTTGACTTGAGGCATGTAAGTGGATAAAAGTAAACGCTTGGCAATGTAAGAAGAACTTTTCTTGCGGAGATCATCATTGATTGCCTTTAAAAACTCATGCTCTTGCTCAAGATTGAGCTTTTCAAAGCGTAACTTCTCATGAGCTTTTAAAAGTTCTTGATGATCTTCAAAGATAGTTTCATGAGCTAACTTAAGAGTGTTTAGTTGTTTAGTTAGAGCCTCAATATTCTCCTTATCATTGTCATTCGTTTTATCTTGATTAGCATGATTAATTGACGTTTCATCATAGTATTCATCACTAGAGTTGTCAACAAGTAAATCATCATCACCTAACAAGTCATGTTCATCACTATTAAAATCGACATACTCGGGGTGTGTTACCTTAGGACCTTTGGCCATGAAGCATCTTCCAACTCCTTCATTGGGTGAGTCAAATATGTCGTAGGAGTTGGTTGACATAAGTGCTAGACCGGCAACACCTTCATCTTGAGTATATTCGGAATCGGAGTGATAACTTCTCTCGGAGTGGTTGTCGGAGTCGGAGCCGGATACCCATTCACCAACATAAGCTTGATGTCTTCGTTTTGTGTAGCTCCTTGATGATTTTTCCTTCCTTTCTGAATCCTTGCTTCTATGTGAGTATCCTCATTCATAACGATCATCTCTACTCCTTCTCTCTCTTGGTGGTGATTCTTCTCTTTTGCTTCTTCTTTTTGGAGAGTCTTCTCCTCTCTTGTAGGGAGCCGTACACTCATTGGAATAGTGTCCGGGTCTTCCACAATTGTAGCAGTTTCGCTCTCGACTAGAAGATCTTTTGTCATTGTAGGACCTTGACTTAGAGCTTCTATCTTTGCTTCTACTCTTGTAGAACTTGTTGAAGTTTTTCACCATTAAGCTCAATTCTTCATTGAAGTTTTGTTTCTCACTTGATGATGTAGGGGCTTCACATGAGGCTTTGTAGGCACCACTTGATTTGTTGTGAAGTTCCTCTTTATCCTTGAGTGACATCTCATGAGCAACAATTCTTCCAATTACTTCCGTTGGCTTGAGATCTTTGTAATTGGGCATCATTTGGATCAATGTGCACACGGTATCATATTTTCCATCCAAGGCTCTTAGAATCTTCTTGATGATGAATCTATCGGTCATCTCTTCACTTCCTAAGCCGGCAATCTCATTTGTGATGAGAGCAAGCCTAGAGTACATTTCAGCGACACCTTCACCATCCTTCATTTTGAACTTGTCAAGTTGACTTTGAAGCACATCCAATTTGGATTCCTTGACGGAGTCGGTACCTTCGTGCATATCAATCAAAGTGTCCCAAATTTCCTTTGCATTCTCAAGACGGCTGATTTTGTTGAATTCTTCGGGGCACAATCCGTTGAAGAGAATATCACAAGCTTGAGCATTGTATTGCAACATCTTCAACTCATCCGCGGTAGCTTCACGGTTTGGTTCTCTCCCATCAAAGAAGTCACCTTGCAAACCAACACACACAATAGCCCAAACGGCGGGGTTATGTCCAAGAATACGCATTTTCATTTTATGCTTCCAACTAGCAAAATTAGTACCATCAAAGTAAGGACTTCTATGGTGATAATTTCCCTCGCTAGACGCCATACTCTCCTAGGTTGTGAAACCAAGGCTATGACCACCAAAAGCTATGGAAATCAAAGCAAATGGAGACCAAAGCTCTGATACCACTTGTAGGATCGAAAGTATGTCTAGAGGGGGGGTGATTAGACTACTTGACCAAATAAAAACTTAACCTTTTCCCAATTTTAGTTCTTGGCAGATTTTAGCTATTTTAGGACAAGTCAAGCAATCATCACACAATTCAAGTAAGCATGCAAAGAGTATATTGGCAGCGGAAAGTAAAGCATGCAACTTGCAAGAATGTAAAGGGAAGGGTTTGGAGAATTCAAACGCAATTGGAGACACGGATGTTTTTCCCGTGGTTCGGATAGGTGGTGCTATCCTACATCCACGTTGATGGAGACTTCAACCCACGAAGCGTAACGGTTGCGCGAGTCCACGGAGGGATCCACCCACGAAGGGTCCACGAAGAAGCAACCTTGTCTATCCCTGTTGGGGAACGTTGCAGAAAACAAAAATTTTCCTACTCGTTTCACCAAGATCATCTAGGAGTTCATCTAGCAACGAGTCACGAGATGCATCTACATACCTTTGTAGATCGCGAGCGGAAGCGTTCGTTAGAACGTGGTTGATGTTGTCGAACACGTCGTGATCCAAATCACCGATGACCAGCGCCGAACGGACGGCACCTCCGCGTTCAACACACGTACGGGACGGGAGACGTCTCCTCCTTCTTGATCCAGCAAGGGGGAAGGAGAGGTTGATGAAGATCCAGCAGCACGACGGCGTGGTGGTGGATGCAGGGCGTCACGACGACAGGGCTTCACCGTGTACTACGATGGAGAGAGATGTAACAGGGAGAGAGGGAAGCACCAAAGGCGTGGGCAGCAAGTCCCTCCTCTCCCCACATATATATAGGGGTGCCGGGGGGGGGGGGCGCCGGCCCTGGTAGATGGGATCTACCAGGGGGGCGGCGGCCAAGGGGTGGGGGGCTTGCCCCCCAAGCAAGGGGGCGCCCCCCTTAGGGTTTCCCCCCCCCCCACCAACCCTAGGCGCATGGGCCTTGGGGGGGATGGCGCCCCAGCCCACTATGGGCTGGGTTCCCACCTATTTCAGCCCAAGGGACCCTCCGGGATAGGTGGCCCCACCCGGTGGACCCCCGGGACCCTTCCGGTGGTCCCGATACAATACCGGGTACCCCGAAACTTGTCCCGATGGCCGAAACTGCACATCCTATATATAATTCTTTACCTCCGGACCATTCCGGAACTCCTCGTGACGTCCGGGATCTCATCCGGGACCCCGAATAACATTCGGGTTACTGCATATACTTATCTTCACAACCCTAGCGTCACCGAACCTTAAGTGTGTAGACCCTACGGGTTCGGGAGACAAGCAGACATGACCGAGATGACTCTCCGGTCAATAACCAACAGCGGGATCTGGATACCCATGTTGGCTCCCACATGCTCCACGATGATTTCATCGGATGAACCACGATGTCGAGGATTCAATCAACCCCGTATGCAATTCCCTTTGTCTATCGATATTTTACTTGCCCGAGATTCGATCGTCGGTATCCCAATACCTCGTTCAATCTCGTTACCGGCAAGTCACTTTACTCGTACCGTAACGCATGATCCCGTGACCAGACACTTGGTCACTTTGAGCTCATTATGATGATGCATTACCGAGTGGGCCCAGTGATATCTCTCCGTCACATGGAGTGACAAATCCCAGTCTTGATCCGTGTCAACCCAACAGATACTTTCAGAGATACCCGTAGTCTACCTTTATAGTCACCCAGTTACGTTGTGACGTTTGGTATACCCAAAGCACTCCTACGGTATCCGGGAGTTACACGATCTCATGGTCTAAGGAAAAGATACTTGACATTGCAAAACTCTAGCAAAACGAACTACACGATCTTTATGCTATGTTTAGGATTGGGTCTTGTCCATCACATCATTCTCCTAATGATGTGATCTCGTTATCAATGACATCCAATGTCCATAGTCAGGAAACCATGACTATCTGTTGATCAACGGGCTAGTCAACTAGAGGCTTACTAGGGACATGTTGGTGTCTGTTATTCACACATGTATTACGATTTCCGGATAACACAATTATAGCATGAATAAAGACAATTACCATGAACAAGGAAATATAATAATAATGCTTTTATTATTGCCTCTAGGGCATATTTCCAACAGTCTCCCACTTGCACTAGAGTCAATAATCTAGTTACATTGTGATGAATCGAACACCCATGAAATTCTGGTGTTGATCATGTTTTGCCCTAGGGAGAGGTTTAGTCAACGGATCTGCTACATTCAGGTCCGTATGTACTTTACAAATTTCTATGTCTCCATCTTGAACATTTTCACGAATGGAGTTGAAGCGACGCTTGATGTGCCTTGTCTTCTTGTGAAACCTGGGCTCCTTGGCAAGTGCAATAGCTCCAGTGTTGTCACAGAAGAGTTTGATCGGCCCCGACGCATTGGGTATGACTCCGAGGTCGGTGATGAACTCCTTCACCCATATTGCTTCATGTGCTGCCTCCGAGGCTGCCATGTACTCTGCTTCACATGTAGATCCCGCCACGACGCTTTGCTTGCAACTGCACCAGCTTACTGCCCCTCCATTCAAAATATACACGTATCCGGTTTGTGACTTAGAGTCATCCAGATCTGTGTCGAAGCTAGCGTCGACGTAACCCTTTACGACGAGCTCTTCGTCACCTCCATAAACGAGAAACATCTCCTTAGTCCTTTTCAGGTACTTCAGGATATTCTTGACCGCTGTCCAGTGTTCCTTGCCGGGATTACTCTGGTATCTTCCTACCAAACTTACGGCAAGGTTTACATCAGATCTGGTACACAGCATGGCATACATAATAGAACCTATGGCTGAGGCATAGGGGATGACACTCATCTCTTCTATTTCTTCTGCCGTGGTCGGACTTTGAGCTGAGCTCAATTTCATACCTTGTAACACAGGCAAGAACCCCTTCTTAGACTGATCCATATTGAACTTCTTCAATATCTTATCAAGGTATGTACTTTGTGAAATACCTATGAGGAGTCTCGATCTATCTCTATAGATTTTGATGCCTAATATATAAGCAGCTTCTCCAAGGTCCTTCATTGAAAAACTCTTATTCAAGTAGGCCTTAATGCTGTCCAAGAGTTCTATATCATTTCCCATCAAAAGTATGTCATCTACATATAATATGAGAAATGCTACAGAGCTCCCACTCACTTTCTTGTAAACGCAGGCTTCTCCATAAGTCTGCGTAAACCCAAACGCTTTGATCATCTCATCAAAGCGAATGTTCCAACTCCGAGATGCTTGCACCAGCCCATAAATCGAGCGTTGGAGCTTGCACACTTTGTCAGCATTCTTAGGATCGACAAAACCCTCCGGTTGCATCATATACAATTCTTCCTTAAGGAAACCATTAAGGAAAGCCGTTTTGACGTCCATTTGCCATATTTCATAATCGTAAAACGCGGCAATTGCTAACATGATTCGGACGGACTTTAGCTTCGCTACCGGTGAGAAAGTCTCATCGTAGTCAACCCCTTGAACTTGTCGATAACCCTTAGCGACAAGCCGAGCTTTATAGATGGTCACATTACCATCCGCGTCTGTCTTCTTCTTAAAGATCCATTTATTTTCTATGGCTCGCCGTTCAACGGGCAAGTCAGTCAAAGTCCATACTTCGTTTTCATACATGGATCCTATCTCGGATTTCATGGCTTCTAGCCATTTGTCGGAATCCGGGCCCGCCATTGCTTCTTCATAGTTCGAAGGTTCACCGTTGTCTAACAACATGATTTCTAGGACAGGGTTGCCGTACCACTCTGGTGCGGAACGTGTCCTTGTGGACCTTCGAATTTCAGTAGAAGCTAGATCAGAAGTATCTTGATCATTATCATTAACATCCTCTCTAGTCGGTGCTGGCACCTCAGGAACATTTTCTTGAGTTGCGCCATTTTCCGGTACAAGAGGCAATACTTCATCTAGTTCTACTTTCCTCCCACTTACTTCTTTCGAGAGAAACTCCTTCTCTAGAAAGGATCCATTCTTGGCAACAAAGACCTTGCCTTCGGATCTGAGGTAGAAGGTATACCCAACAGTTTCTTTAGGGTATCCTATGAAGACGCATTTTTCCGACTTGGGTTCGAGCTTTTCAGGTTGAAGTTTCTTGACATAAGCATCGCATCCCCAAACTTTTAGAAATGACAGCTTAGGTTTCTTCCCAAACCATAATTCATACGGTGTCACCTCAACGGATTTTGACGGAGCCCTATTTAAAGTGAACGCGGCAGTCTCTAAAGCATAGCCCCAAAAAGATAGCGGTAAATCGGTAAGAGACATCATAGACCGCACCATATCTAATAAAGTGCGATTACGACGTTCGGACACACCGTTACGCTGAGGTGTTCCAGGCGGCGTTAGTTGTGAAACTATTCCACATTTTCTTAAGTGTGTGCCAAATTCGTGACTCAAGTATTCTCCTCCACGATCTGATCGTAGAAACTTGATTTTCCTGTCACGTTGATTCTCGACCTCACTCTGAAATTCCTTAAACTTTTCAAAGGTTTCAGACTTGTGTTTCATTAAGTAGATATACCCATATCTACTCAAGTCATCAGTGAGAGTGAGAACATAACGATAGCCACCGCGTGCCTCAACACTCATTGGACCGCACACATCAGTATGTATGATTTCCAATAAGTTGGTTGCTCGCTCCATTGTTCCTGAGAACGGAGTCTTGGTCATTTTACCCATAAGGCATGGTTCGCACGTGTCAAATGATTCATAGTCAAGAGACTCTAAAAGTCCATCTTTATGGAGCTTCTTCATGTGTTTGACACCTATGTGACCAAGGCGGCAGTGCCACAAGTATGTGGGACTATCGTTATTAATCTTACATCTTTTGGTATTCACACTATGAATATGTGTAGCATTACGCTCGAGATTCATTAAGAATAAACCATTCACCACAGGAGCATGACCATAAAACATATCTCTCATATAAATAGAACAACCATTATTCTCGGATTTAAATGAGTAGCCATCTCGAATTAAACGAGATCCTGATACAATGTTCATGCTCAAAGCTGGCACTAAATAACAATTATTGAGGTTTAAAACTAATCCCGTAGGTAAATGAAGAGGTAGCGTGCCGACGGCGATCACATCGACTTTGGAACCATTCCCGACGCGCATCGTCACCTCGTCCTTTGCCAGTCTCCGCCTATTCCGTAGTTCCTGCTGTGAGTTACATATGTGAGCAACTGCACCGGTATCAAATACCCAAGAGCTACTACGATTACTGGTAAGGTACACATCAATTACATGTATATCACATATACCTTTTGTTTTGCCGGCCTTCTTGTCTGCTAAGTATTTGGGGCAGTTCCGCTTCCAGTGTCCGCTTCCCTTGCAATAAAAGCACTCAGTCTCGGGCTTGGGTCCATTCTTTGGCTTCTTCCCGGCAGCTTGCTTGCCGGGCGCGGCAACTTCCTTGCCGTCCTTCTTGAAGGCTTTCTTACCCTTTCCCTTCTTGAACTTAGTGGTTTTATTGACCATCAACACTTGATGTTCCTTCTTGACTTCTACCTCTGCTGATTTCAGCATTGCAAACACCTCAGGAATGGTCTTTTGCATCCCTTGCATGTTGAAATTCATCACAAAGCTCTTGTAGCTTGGTGGAAGCGACTGGAGGATTCTGTCAATGACCGCATCGTCCGGGAGATTGACTCCCAGCTGAGACAAGCGGTTATGTAATCCAGACATAGTGAGTATGTGCTCACTGACAGAACTATTTTCCTCCATCTTACAGCTGAAGAACTTATCGGAGACTTCATATCTCTCGATTCGGGCATGAGCTTGGAAAACCATTTTCAGCTCTTCGAACATCTCATATGCTCCATGTCTCTCAAAACGCTTTTGGAGCCCCGGTTCTAAACTGTAAAGCATGCCGCACTTAACGAGGGAGTAGTCGTCAACACGTGTCTGCCAGGCGTTCATAACGTCCAGGTTCTGTGGGACGGGAGCTTCACCTAGCGGTGCTTGTAGGACGTAATCTTTCTTGGCAGCTATGAGGATGATCCTCAGGTTCCGGACCCAGTCCGTATAGTTGCTGCCATCGTCTTTCAGCTTGGTTTTCTCTAGGAACGCGTTGAAGTTGAGGACTACGTGGGCCATTTGATCTACAAGACATATTGTAAAATGTTTTAGACTAATGTTCATGATAATAAAGTTCATCTTAATCAAATTATATAATGAACTCCCACTTAGATTAGACATCCCTCTAGTCCTCTAAGTATTACATGATCCGAGTTAACTAGGCCGTGTCCGATCATCACGTGAGACGGACTAGCCAACGTCGGTGAACATCTTCATGTTGATCGCATCTTCTATACGACTCATGCTCGACCTTTCGGTCTTCTGTGTTCCGAGGCCATGTCTGTACATGCTAGGCTCGTCAAGTTAACCCTAAGTGTTTTGCATGTGTAAAACTGTCTTACACCCGTTGTATGTGAACGTAAGAATCTATCACACCCGATCATCACGTGGTGCTTCGAAACGACGAACTTTAGCAACGGTGCACAGTTAGGGGAGAACACTTCTTGAAATTGTTATGAGGGATCATCTTATTTACTACCGTCGTTCTAAGTAAACAAGATGCAAAACATGATAAACATCACATGCAATCAAATAATAAACGTGACATGATATGGCCATTATCACATAGCTCCTTTGATCTCCATCTTGGGGCTCCATGATCATCCTGTCACCGGCATGACACCATGATCTCCATCATCATGATCTCCATCATTGTGCCTCCATGAAGTTGCTCGCCAACTATTACTTCTACTACTATGGCTAACGCGTTTAGCAATAAAGTAAAGTAATTTACATGGCGTTTCTTGATGACACGCAGGTCATATAAAAGAATAAAGACAACTCCTATGGCTCCTGCCGGTTGTCATACTCATCGACATGCAAGTCGTGATTCCTATTACAATAGCATGAACATCTCATACATCACATATAGATCATTCATCATTCATCACAACTTTGGCCATATCATATCACAAACCACTTGCTGCAAAAACAAGTTAGACGTCCTCTAATTGTTGTTGCAAGTTTTACGTGGCTGAATTAGGGTTCTAGCAAGAACGTTTTCTTACCTACGTGAAAGCCACAACGTGATTTGTCAACTTCTATTTACCCTTCATAAGGACCCTGTTCATCGAATCCGCTCCAGCTAAAGTGGGAGAGACAGACACCCGCCAGCCACCTTATGCAACTAGTGCATGTTAGTCGGTGGAACCGGTCTCACGTAAGCGTACGTGTAAGGTTGGTCCGGGCCGCTTCATCCCACAATACCGCTGAAGCAAGAAAAGACTAGTAGCGGCAAGAAGGTTGACAAATCCACGCCCACAACGAATTGTGTTCTACTCGCGCAAGAAGAACTACGCATAGACCTAGCTCATGATGCCACTGTTGGGGAACGTTGCAGAAAACAAAAATTTTCCTACTCGTTTCACCAAGATCATCTAGGAGTTCATCTAGCAACGAGTCACGAGATGCATCTACATACCTTTGTAGATCGCGAGCGGAAGCGTTCGTTAGAACGTGGTTGATGTTGTCGAACACGTCGTGATCCAAATCACCGATGACCAGCGCCGAACGGACGGCACCTCCGCGTTCAACACACGTACGGGACGGGAGACGTCTCCTCCTTCTTGATCCAGCAAGGGGGAAGGAGAGGTTGATGAAGATCCAGCAGCACGACGGCGTGGTGGTGGATGCAGGGCGTCACGACGACAGGGCTTCACCGTGTACTACGATGGAGAGAGATGTAACAGGGAGAGAGGGAAGCACCAAAGGCGTGGGCAGCAAGTCCCTCCTCTCCCCACATATATATAGGGGTGCCGGGGGGGGCGCCGGCCCTGGTAGATGGGATCTACCAGGGGGGCGGCGGCCAAGGGGTGGGGGGCTTGCCCCCCAAGCAAGGGGGCGCCCCCCTTAGGGTTTCCCCCCCCCCACCAACCCTAGGCGCATGGGCCTTGGGGGGGATGGCGCCCCAGCCCACTATGGGCTGGGTTCCCACCTATTTCAGCCCAAGGGACCCTCCGGGATAGGTGGCCCCACCCGGTGGACCCCCGGGACCCTTCCGGTGGTCCCGATACAATACCGGGTACCCCGAAACTTGTCCCGATGGCCGAAACTGCACATCCTATATATAATTCTTTACCTCCGGACCATTCCGGAACTCCTCGTGACGTCCGGGATCTCATCCGGGACCCCGAATAACATTCGGGTTACTGCATATACTTATCTTCACAACCCTAGCGTCACCGAACCTTAAGTGTGTAGACCCTACGGGTTCGGGAGACAAGCAGACATGACCGAGATGACTCTCCGGTCAATAACCAACAGCGGGATCTGAATACCCATGTTGGCTCCCACATGCTCCACGATGATTTCATCGGATGAACCACGATGTCGAGGATTCAATCAACCCCGTATGCAATTCCCTTTGTCTATCGATATTTTACTTGCCCGAGATTCGATCGTCGGTATCCCAATACCTCGTTCAATCTCGTTACCGGCAAGTCACTTTACTCGTACCGTAACGCATGATCCCGTGACCAGACACTTGGTCACTTTGAGCTCATTATGATGATGCATTACCGAGTGGGCCCAGTGATATCTCTCCGTCACATGGAGTGACAAATCCCAGTCTTGATCCGTGTCAACCCAACAGATACTTTCAGAGATACCCGTAGTCTACCTTTATAGTCACCCAGTTACGTTGTGACGTTTGGTATACCCAAAGCACTCCTACGGTATCCGGGAGTTACACGATCTCATGGTCTAAGGAAAAGATACTTGACATTGCAAAACTCTAGCAAAACGAACTACACGATCTTTATGCTATGTTTAGGATTGGGTCTTGTCCATCACATCATTCTCCTAATGATGTGATCTCGTTATCAATGACATCCAATGTCCATAGTCAGGAAACCATGACTATCTGTTGATCAACGGGCTAGTCAACTAGAGGCTTACTAGGGACATGTTGGTGTCTGTTATTCACACATGTATTACGATTTCCGGATAACACAATTATAGCATGAATAAAGACAATTACCATGAACAAGGAAATATAATAATAATGCTTTTATTATTGCCTCTAGGGCATATTTCCAACAATCCCACCATGGCCATTGCCCACGAAGGACTTGCCTCACTAGCGGTAGATCTTCATGAAGTAGGCGATCTCCTTGCCCTTACAAACTCCTTGGTTCAACTCCACAATATTGTCGGAGGCTCCCAAGTGACACCTAGCCAATCTAGGAGACACCACTCTCCAAGAGGTAACAAATGGTGTGTTGATGATGAACTCCTTGCTCTTGTGCTTCAAACGATAGTCTCCCCAACACTCAACTCTCTCTCACGGGATTTGGATTTGGTGGAAAGAATATTTGAGTGGAAAGCAACTTGGGGAAGGCTAGAGATCAAGATTGATATGGTAGGAATGGAATATCTTGGCCTCAACACATGAGTAGGTGGTTCTCTCTCAGAACATATGAGTTGGAAGTGTAGATGTGTTCTGATGGCTCTCTCCACGAGTGAAGAGGAGGTGGAGGGGTATATATAGCCTCCACACAAAATCCAACCGTTACACACAATTTACCAATCTTGGTGGGACCGAATCAACAAACTCGGTCGGACCCAAATAGTAAACCTAGTGACCGTTAGAGATTTTTGGTGGGACTGACATGCAACTCGGTAGGACCGATATGGTTAGGGTTAGGGCATAACGTAATCTCGGTGAGACCGATTACACAAACTCGGTGAGACCGATTTGGTAATAAGCTAACCAGAGAGTTGGTCAGGCAAACTCGGTGGGACCGATTTGCTCTTTCGGTGAGACCGAAAAGTTACAAAAAGGAAACAGAGAGTTTGCATTGCAATCTCGGTGGGACCGATCCGCTCTTTCGGTGAGACCGAAAAGTTATGAAAAGGAAACAGAGAAATTGCAATCCCATCTCGGTGAGACCGAGATCCCTATTGGTAGAATCGATTTGCTTAGGGTTTGGCAGTGGCTATGACAAGTGAAACTCGGTGGCGCCGGATTGAAAGAATCGGTATGACCGAGTTTGGCTTTGGGTTTAGGTCAAGAGTGGATATGAGAAAGTAGTTGAGGGTTTTGGAGCATATCATTAAGCACTTGAAGCAAGAGGCTCATTAAGCAACACCTCATCCCTCCTTGATAGTATTGGCTTTTCCTAAAGACTCAATGTGATCTTGGATCACTAAATGTAAAATGAAGAGTCTTGAGCATATGAGCTAGAGCCAATCCTTTGTCCTTAGCATTTTGAGGGTTCCACTTTCACCATCCATGCCATGCCAATCATTGAGCTTTCCTGAAATGATCATCTTGGAATAGCATTAGCTCAATGAGCTATATGTTGTTATGAATTACCAAAACCACCTAGGGATAGTTGCACTTTCACATCTTCTTCTTATGCTTAACAATAAAATCATGTGCTACCATGCTCTTATAATCTAGAAAAATATGAGGCAGCAACTTTTCCTCTTTCTCATAATGCCTAATAGGTATATTAAAGTGTGCAGCAAGGCGCGAGGCGAAGATGCCTGCCAACCCTTTGTACGGTTCAGATTTAACCGTTTAGCAACAATAGTGCCTAAACTAAAAGTGGTATCACGAAACAAAGCATGGCACAAAATAACAATATCGGGGGCACTAAGATTTCCACAGTTCCACAACCAATTAAGCATCTACTAGCAAATATTGCAAAGTAGCATTGAGGGAGTCCTGGATTAGGGGGTCTCCGGACAGCCGGACTATCTCCATTGGCCGGACTGTTAGACTATGAAGATACAGGATTGAAGACTTCGTCTCTTGTCCGGATGGGACTCTATTTGGTGTGGAAGGCAAGCTAGGGAATACGGATATGTGTATCTCCTCCTTTGTAACCGACCTTGTGTAACCCTAACCCTCTCCGGTGTCTATATAAACCGGAGGGTTTTAGTCCGTAGGACACAACAACTACAACATATACAATCATACCATAGGCTAGCTTCTAGGGTTTAGCCTCTCTGATCTCGTGGTAGATCTACTCTTGTACTACCCATATCATCAATATTAATCAAGCAGGACGTAGGGTTTTACCTCCATCAAGAGGGCCTGAACCTGGGTAAAACATTCTGTCCCCTGCCTCCTGTTACCATCCACCTTAGACGCACAGTTCGGGACCCCTACCCGAGATCCGCCGGTTTTGACACCGACATTGGTGCTTTCATTGAGAGTTCCTCTGTGTCGTCGCCGTTAGGCTTGATGGCTCCTACTATCATCAATAGCGATGTAGTATAGGGTGAGACTTTTTCCCCGGACAGATCTTTGTGTTCGGCGGCTTTGCACTGCGGGCCAATTCGCTTGGCCATCTGGAGCAGATTGAAAGTTACGCACCTGGCCACCAGGTCAGGTTTGGAGGCTTAAACTACACAGCCGATATCCATGGAGACTTGATCTTTGACGGATTCGAGCCTCTGCCTTGTGTGTCACGCGGTCACGATGAGTACGATTTAGCTCTACCATCAGACAGTGTTTAGGAGATCGCACAGGCAGCCGCTCCGACCCTCAATTCGGAGCCAGTTGCGCCGTCCATGGACGGGTGGATGGACCCCGCCACGGAGGCCTTACCCTCAGCGGCGATCGAGCCAAACATCGACCTTGCCTTACACGAGAGCCGTGTTGTTAAATTGCCGGATCCTTCTCCGGCCACGGACTCTGAGCCGCCTGCGCCCGTTCCTATCGAATCTGATTGGGCGCCGATCATGGAGTTTACCTCTACGGATATTTTTCAGCACTCGCCCTTTGGTGACGTACTGAACTCATTAAGGTCTCTCTCCTTGTCAGGAGGATCCTGGCCAAACTATGTCCGGCAGGACTGGGATACGGACGACGAAGAAATTCGTGGCCCACCCACCACCCACTTAATAGCCACTGTCGATGACTTAACCGACATGCTCGACCTCAACTGCGAAGACATCAACGGTATGGACGACGATGCAGGAGACGAACAGGAACCACTTCCCACAGGGCACTGGACGCCCACTTCACCACATGACGTATACATGGTGAACACACCAAAAGAAAACGACGACGAGGAACGGAAGGACGCAACGAAGGGTTGTCCCCTCGAGAAGCAGTCAAAGCGGCGGCGTAAGCGCCGCTCCAAATCCCGCCTCGACAGAAACAACGATCATATAGACCCAGCATTAGAGCAGGGTGAACCATCGCTGGATCACGGCAATACGGAGAATCAAGCCGAACAACCTGACACTGTCAAAGATAATAGTCCGGACAACCTCACACCGGACAGACACCCGGAGCAACAGAATGCTCGTCAAAGGCTTGTTGCCACCGCGAGGAGTCTAAAAAAGTAGAAGCAAAGACTCAAGGCTGCACAAGACACACTCGGAATCAGATGGAGCCAAGTACTCAACGCAGCAGCGAAGTACGGCGGTAATCGCCCCACCAAGAGCTACCCGAAGTGGAAGTTGCTACCCGAATTCGATGAGGAGGCCTTAGATCCCCCGCAACCAAAAATCAAAACGGACACCTGGCCGGATAGACGGCCTCACGGCCAACATAGAGTGGTAAACAACGCCACACATAAGCCAATACGCGATCCACGCGAGGGCTCGCACCAAAAGGACGGCGCAACCAGATCCATCTATGGACCACGCAAACGCGCTCCAGCACACGATGCAACACAACAAACATCCGAACAATGCGGTACACCCAGATACAGGGGTGCCGCACACCCCCTATGTTTCACCGATGAGGTGTTGGACCATGAATTTCCAGAGGGATTCAAACCCGTAAACATAGAGGCATACGACGGAACAACAGACCCTGGGGTCTGGATCGAGGACTATATCCTCCATATCCATATGGCTCGAGGAAATGATATCCACGCCATCAAGTACTTACCCCTTAAGCTCAAAGGGCCAGCTCGGCACTGGCTTAAAAGCCTCCCCGAAAACTCCATTGGAAGCTGGGAAGAGCTCGGAGATGCTTTTCGGGCAAATTTTCAAGGGACTTATGTCCGACCTCCGGATGCGGACGATTTGAGTCATATAACTCAACAGCCCAGAGAGTCAGCCCGAAAGCTTTGGAACAGGTTTCTTACTAAAAAGAACCAAATAGTCGACTATTCGGACGCCGAAGCCTTGGCAGCTTTTAAGCATAGCGTCCGCGACGAATGGCTTGCCAGACACCTCGGCCAAGAAAAGCCGAGAACAATGGCAGCATTAACAAGCCTCATGACCCGCTTTTGCGCGGGTGAGGACAGTTGGCTAGCCAGATGCAGCAACAGCGACCCAAGTACATCTGAAGTTAGAGATGAAAACGGGAAATCACGATCCAGCAAAAATAATAAGCGTCCGTATAAAGAAGACAGCACGAAGAGCACGGCAGTAAACGCCGGATTCAAAAGCTCTCGGCCAAGTCAGCAAAAGCCGCCTTCTAAAGGCACCAGAGACGAACTGTCCAGCCTAAATAAAATTCTGGACCAAGTATGTCAGATCCTTAGCACCCCTGGTAAACCCGCTAATCATACCCATAGAGAATGTTGGGTCTTCAAGCAGTCCGGCAAGCTCAACGCCATACACAAGTGGGAAGATACACCAAGCGAAGACGAGGATGAGCCTCCCAAGCAAGACACTGGGGAACAAAAGAAGTTTCCACCAGAAGTCAAGACTGTCAACGTGTTACACGTGATCAAGGGGAGAAACAAAGCGGCACTCCCAGAAAAATATGCCCAAGGGCCTATCACCGCGGAGTCCTGCCACTGGTCGTATCAACCGGTCGCTTTCGACCATCATGATTACTCAGCAAGTATCTGGCATGCAGGATGGGCTGCCCTGGTATTAGACCCAATAATTGACGGATACCACTTTACACGAGTCCTGATGGACGGTGGCAGCAGTTTAAACCTGATATACCAGGATACAATCCGCAAAATGGGGATAGACCCAACGAAAATTTTCCACAGCAACACTACCCTTAAAGGAGTAACGCTAGGCCCAGGGGCTCATTGCACGGGCTCCCTGCTACTAGAGGTTATATTCGGCTTCCCCGATAACTTCCGTAGCGAAAATTTAACATTCCACATTGCTCCGTTTTGAAGTGGCTATCAAGCACTACTTGGGCGCAAAGCTTTCGCTCGCTTTAATGCAATACCGCATTATGCTTCCCTTACGCTTAAAATGCCCGAAGAGAGTGCGACTGCCTTGGCAGCCTCACACTAAAACGGCCTCACCAGCTAAAGTACTCAATAGGTCGTCAAGACCACGGACACGGTTAGACGAGTCTGGCGTAGCTATATGAAATTCGTACAGGTTTGATGGCCACACCCCTCTCATAAACACAAGGGGCTCAACGCACGCAGACAATTGGCAATTTTTACTCATCTTGAAATTTACATGGTTTCTTTAAAACCTACCTTTTTGCACGACAACTTTTCACCTAAGTTCCTCTCTTTTACAAATGACCACCGTGCTACACCCATCCAGGATATGGCACAACGGAGACATAGGCGCATGCGTGCAGCAGGGACCCGTCCCAAGGATTCTTTTTAGATTAAGACCCTGCGTCAACCTTTTTTACTGTCTCTTGTTGATACACATCCCTCGGGTTCTCAGTACAATTGAGAAGGATGCTAGTGTCTTGGCATGTGGCCACGTCAGAATAATGCATGTACCTGGATACCAGGGGCTTCTTACAATGGGCACTATTTAGGCCCGGTTTATACCATAAAGACCGAATACCTTAGGGAGTGTTCGGCATCGCAAGTTTGGCCTTATATGCATCAGCTCCGAATCATGTCTTTGGTCAAATGTTGGGTTTGCCCGGCTCCTATGTTTTGGTACCTTACGTTCCGCTCTATCGGCTAAGGTAGCACTAGGAGAACTACTGTGATTGTGCCCCGGGTCATCCGGACGAGCACCTTAGTAGAGAAAGCCGAAAACTGACTGTCATGATATAGCATGAGACTGGTCAACCACTTGATGACCTATCGGAATGTTAGAATTCCTCTGCCTTAACGAAGGGACGTTTCCCGTCCAGGCATGTACGCACCCCGAATTCGGGAGAATGCGGAGCCAACAGGGGCTATATAGTAGCCCCACCGTCAAACTCCTATGGCTAAGTAAAAGTGTTAAAGCATTATAGTCCGGTTGCCTCGTTTGCTGCGCTATCACCTCCTTAATAGGACCAAGACGTTGGGTTAAGTGTGAACATGCGTCTTCTGTGAACACCTCCACATTCTATGCGTGGGGGCTGAAGCCGACGACTGCAATCTTTCAGGTTATACACATGTATACATAAACGGCCGCACAGGAGGCATCATATTACTTTCAGGCAAAAGTATAAACACGGCCTTAATAAATTTCATAAAAACATTGTGTTTACAATGGGAATACATATCACTCAAACATAATATTCTTCGAGCACTGGGCCTCTATCAAACGAGCACCCTTGAGAACCTCTTCGAAATAGTGCTCGGCAGCCACTCAGCCTATGGCTGAACCCTGCGCCGCAATAGTGGTAGCATCCATCTCCGCCCAGTATGCTTTAACACGGGCAAGGGCCATCCGCGAGCCTTCTATGCACGCTGACCTCTTCATCGCATTGATGCGCGGCACCGCACCAAGGAACTGCTGCACTAAGCTGAAATAGTTGTTCGGCTTCGGCTTTTCCGGCCACAGCTGATCCACGACAGACCTCATGGCGAGTCCGGACAACCTATTTAGTTCGGCCCATTCGGCTAGCTGATCAGTCAATGGAAGCGGACGCTCTGTAACGTTGAATTGCGACCAGAACAGCTTGTCCACTTCACGATCTGTTTGACCTTGAAAGTATTTGGCCGCATCGGCAGCACTCGCCGCCAAGTCAACATATGCGTCTGCCGAACTCCACAGCCGATCCAGAGGGGCACACCGTGGATCTCCGAATTTTATCCGTAGCATGAAGGGCTTCCCAGACGCAATATCCCCAGCTTCACGCAGCTCCCCCTTCTTCGCTCTCATAGCAGAGCGGGTGTCTTTGTTCGCCATCGTGGCCTTTTCAAGGCCCGTTGCCTTCGCTCGGTTTTCTTTTTCAAGGAACTGGCAACGATCGGCAGTGTCTTTTAACTTTACGGCCATCTTGGCCATCTTCTCTTTGCTCTCGCAATGCGCAGCCTTCTCGGCTTTCAACTCTTCGGCTGCCTTCAAAGCAGCTGCATTACTAATCCTTGCTTGTTCTTTGGCTCGGGCAAGTTCCGCCCGCAAGGTTTCCACGGTGGCAGCTCCATCTGCAGTCACAACATATTAAAGATATTGGCATCATGCTGCTCTTACTATGTGGCATTCACCAGAAAATACCACTTACCCTGTGCCTCGTCAAGCCTCTTGTTAACAAGCTCGATGTCGGCATCTGCCGCATCCAGTTGTCGTGTCAGTTCGGCAAACTCATGAGGCCGGCTAGCCATCGGAGCTCCCACTACCTGCACATTAAAGCGGTATGGTTATTGCCTGGGACTACGATCCTCTGTTTGCCACCGTTCTCGGTGACAACCAGAGTCTCAGGGGCTACTATCTACACAGGGCACACCTAAAAATGTGCGGTACCATCACAAATGTACATCATTTTACGTACCTCAAAGCCCGTCAGTCGACTCATGAAGGCATCATGCAACCCGCTTTCGGTGGATGAAATCCTTTACATCACCGTACCCATCAATGTACGGTGTTCTTCTGAGATGGCCGCTCGCTCCAACAGCTCTCTCAGTACGTCCGACCGCATACCAGACGGTGACGGACTCTTCTGTTTGCTCTCTTCGAGAGCCGAACGCTGGGGACTTCGGGTGACTATAGGATTATCTTCTGGCCTCACCGGATCCGGAGAGGCCCTCCGTGATGACACTTCAAGGTCGCCTGCTTCTTGAGCGGAGTAGTCCGGGAGAGGCGTTTCGCTCTCCATCATCTTCGGAAGAAGATCCTCCGAAGACGAGCTCTGTTGAGAAGGGCAAAGATCCGAACTGCAAGATAAATACTTCGGTTATTTTCCTCAGAGGTAAGGTAATATATCTTCACTATTAAAGTACTTTTTAATTACTTACAGCTCGTTAGAGGGCTGATCCCCTCGCGGACTTTATGCGGCAAGAGCGCCCTCCAAGGCAGGACCCTCTAGTGGAGATTTCTTCTCCCGCTTGGAAACCATGGTTTCCGGATCTTCAGAGGTAGTCCTCTTCCTCCCCCGGGGTGAGAGAACGTCCGGTTCCTCCCCTCGGTTATCCTCCCTCACGGAGGCGTTCGTTCCCTCGGTCGGAATAGGTAGCGATGGAGTCCCGCTTTCGCCCTTGTTATTCCCCCCTTTGTCTTCCTTTGAGGGCTCCGGGCAAGGTGCTAGCTCGAGCATCTTTTCCAGTACTGGATTTTCCAAACCCTCGGGAAGGGGGGCCGAACACCGAATCATCTTCGCCTTTGTTATCCAGTCCTAGTCAAAGAGCGATTTCTCAGAATAACGTCATGATAAATGAAAGACGGTGTGTTCGGCTAGAGGATAACTTACTTGGTCGGCGGTGCGGTTGCTGCTCAGGCCCACGTCCTCGGTAGTATCCGGACACTCTATCTGGGGTCCGAAGAATGATCTATACATCTCCTCGTGCGTCAGGCCGAGGAAATCCTGAATAGCGCGTGGTCCTTCTGGGTTGAACTCCCACATGCAAAGAGGCCGGCGTTTGCATGGCTGGATTCGTCGAACCAGCATGACTTGCATTACCATAATCAAACTAAAATCTCCTTCGAAGAGATTTTGAATGCGGCTTTGCAGTACATGCACGTCCTTGGTGGGGCCCCAGCTCAGCCCTCTGCTAATCCATGACATCAGTTGTGGTGGAGGGCCTGAGCGGAAAGTAGGGGCAGCCACCCACTTGGCACTTCTGGGAGCTGTGATGTAAAACCACTCCCATTGCCATAATCCGGACACCTCTGGAATAGAACCCTTTGGCCATGGAGCTCCGGCAATCCTGCTTATTAATGCGCCTCCGCACGCTACATGTTGCCCCTCGACCATCTTCGGCTTCACGTCGAAGGTCTTAAGCCATAGGCCGAAGTGAGGGGTAATGCGGAGGAAGGCCTCACATACAACAATAAATGATGATATGTGGAGAAAGGAGTCCGGGGCCAGATCGTGGAAATCTAGCCCGTAATAAAACATCAGCCCCCTAACGAAGGGATCCAGAGTGAGGCCTAGACCTCGGAGGAAGTGGGAGATGAACATGATGTCTTTGTTGGGTTCAGGAGTAGGGACGACCTGCCCTCGAGCAGGCAGCCAATGCGAAACCTCAGCGGTCAGGTATCTGGCCTCCCTCAACTTCTTGATGTCTTCTTCCGTAACGGAGGAGGGCATCCACCGGCCTTGAAGGCTAGATCCGGACATGATTGAAGATCCGGAACACCTGACCTGGGCTTTGGGTGTTAGAACTCGGGGCGGGGGAAGGATTCGATTGAGCACGGGAGGGCAAAAAGTAAAAGCCTTGTCCCTTTATAAAGAGGGTGAATATCAAGCGTCCTCTCCGTAGCCGTTTGGGACTTGCCTATAATCTAGGAGTCCTAGATACGGTTGGGTTACCCACGACCGTATTGATGAGAATACCGTAATTAGGGGAGCACGATCTCTGCTTTGAAAAGATGTGTCAAGAAACCGCCTCGTGTTATGTGTGAGGCTGGTTGAAGAAAAACGATTCGAATAATTACCGGGCCCTGGCATAATGTCGTGTTGCCGAAACATGTCAGTAGATTAGATTTGTGGAAATATTATTCTCTCTACGGTGGTATGTGGAACTTATTTTGCAAGGTCGGACACTATCCTTGTATTCAAATCCTTCTGTGATGTATTCGGAGGAGGAACCCGCCTTGCAATGCCAAAGACAATACTGCGCGACGGACTCATCGTCATTGAAGCCTGGTTTAGGGGCTACTGAGGGAGTCCTGGATTAGGGGGTCTCCGGACAGCCGGACTATCTCCATTGGCCGGACTGTTAGACTATGAAGATACAGGATTGAAGACTTCGTCTAGTGTCCGGATGGGACTCTACTTGGCGTGGAAGGCAAGCTAGGGAATACAGATATGTGTATCTCCTCCTTTGTAACCGACCTCGTGTAACCCTAACCCTCTCCGGTGTCTATATAAACCGGAGGGTTTTAGTCCATAGGACACAACAACTACAACATATACAATCATACCATAGGCTAGCTCCTAGGGTTTAGCCTCTCTGATCTCGTGGTAGATCTACTCTTGTACTACCCATATCATCAATATTAATCAAGCAGGACATAGGGTTTTACCTCCACCAAGAGGGCCCGAACCTGGGTAAAACATTGTGTCCCCTGCCTCCTATTACCATCCGCCTTAGACACACAGTTCGGGACCCCCTACCCGAGATCCGCCAGTTTTAACACCGACAAGCGTAGAACAGGAAAATGTATGCTAGTGATTCTTGCATTGGAAACTTTCCTCGTTTCCCCTACAGCAATTGCACCAATAAATCCCTCCACATCATTATGATGTGGTTCCTCCATGTTGCCCTCAAAGGGTATCCTACAAACCCGGCAAAATCATAATGACATCTCCATCTGCTCATCATATAAATAAAATTCCACCGAAGGTGGTGATCTCCTAGCATGGAAATGAAAATTTTGCATAAAAATATTGGTGAGTAAGAGATACTGTTCGCGCTGGTTGTGGAGGAAGTTGGTGAGGCCTGCATTCTCAGCCAAATAATAAAAATCTTCATAAATCCCAGCCTCTTTCAAGAACTCATCACAAGGCCATTCACATGGCCGAACCTCCGCAGTACGAGGAAGATTATACTTGGGCTTCTTATTTTCTTCACTTTGCTTATCCTTAGAGCTTTGGCTCGATAAGCCCCTCAAGAATCTCTTCATCTTTTTCTGAAAATTTCTGAAATTTTTAGTAACTCAAAATAAAAGTGAATCAAACTCAACGAAATTGATAGCAACTACTCCTACAAGTGTCTAGAGGCTATATCATGCATTAAAACTACTTTTGACCATATAAATTTGACATGCAATCTCAAGAATAGGGTCACCTAAGCAGCAAAAATTTGCAATAAATAAAGCACTAGAACAAAAACTAATTGGACCATTGGAGGAGTCACATACCGAAGAACAATCCCCCAATACAGTTTTGTGAATGGAGCTTTGAGCAAGGAGATCGAAAATGGCAGCAAGATGAGCTAGAACATGGGTTTGAGCTGGTGGGTGATTTTTTATGGAGCAACACGAAGTGTGTGGGTGCAAGGATAGGTGGAGGGGACCCACATGGGGTCCATGAGGTAGGGGGCGCCCAGGGTGTGGGCGCGCCCTCCACCCTCGTGGGCATGTGGTGAGACCCCCCCTGGTGTGTTCTCGGTGCCAATAATTCTTAAATATTCTGCAAAAATCATATTTCATTTTCAGGGCATTTGGAGAACTTTTATTTTCGGGGTATTTTTTTATTGCAAGGATAATTCAGAAAATAGACAAAAAAATACTATTTTTGCTTTATTTAAGATAAATAACATAAAGTAAAAGGAGGGTACAGAAGGTTGTGCTTTCTAACTTCATCCATCTCATGCTCATCCAAATGAATCCACTAACAAGGTTGAACAAGTCTTGTTAACAAACTCATTCTGGATCGCATGAAACCGGAGAAATTTCGAATAACACTAGGTTACCTCAACGGGGATATGCACATCCCCAACAATAAGAATATCATATTTCTTCTTGATAGTAGGACGAGGAAATTCAAAACCTCCAATAGTAATCGTTGAGATTTTTCCAATGGAATTTATACTGTGGACTTGAGGTTGTTTCCTTGAAAAGTTACCGTATGCTCATTACCATTAACATGAAAAGTGACATTGCCTTTGTTGCAATCAATAACAGGCCCTGCAGTATTCAAAAAGGGTCTTCCAAGAATAATAGACATGCTATCGTCCTCGAGAATATCAAGAATAACAAAGTCCGTTAAAATAGTAATGTTTGCAACCACAACAGGCACATCTTCACAAATATCGACAGGTATAGCAGTTGATTTATCAGCCATTTGCAAAGATATTTCAGTAGGTGTCAACTTATTCAAATCAACTCTACGATATAAAGAGATAGGCATAACACTAACACCGGCTCCAAGATCACATAAAGTAGTTTTAACATAGTTTCTTTTACTGGAGCATGGTATAGTAGGTACTCCTGGATCTCCTAGTTTCTTTGGTATTCCATCTTTAAAAGTATAATTAGCAAGCATGCTGGAAATTTCAGCTTCCGGTATCTTTATTTTATTATTAACAATATCTTTCATATACTTAGCATAAGGATTCATTTTAAGCATATCATTCAAACGCATACGCAAAAAGATAGGTCTAATCATTTCAGCAAAGCGCTCAAAATCCTCATCATCCTTTTTCTTGGATGGTTTAGGAGGAAAAGGCATGGGTTTATGAACCCATGGTTCTCTTTCTTTACCGTGCTTTCTAGCAACAAAGTCGCTCTTATCATAACGTTGATTCTTTGATTGTGGGTTATCAAGGTCAACATCAGGTTCAATATCTACATCATTATCATTGCTAGGTTGAGCATCAACATGAACATCATCATTAACATTATCACTAGGTTCATGTTCATTACCAGATTGTGTTTCAGCATCAGAAATAGAAATATCATTGGGATTCTTAGGTGTGTCAACGACGGGTTCGCTAGAAGCATGCAAAGTCCTATCATTTTTCTTCTTCTTCTTCTTAGAAGAACTAGGTGCATCAACATTAGTTCTCTGAGAATCTTGCTCAATTTTCTTAGGGTGGCCCTCGGGATACAAAGGTTCCTGAGTCATTTTACCCCCTCTAGTCATAACTCTAACAACATTATCATTTTTCTTATTATTTAATTCATTGAGAAAATCATTCCGAGCCTTAAGTACTTGTTCTACTTGAGTGGTAACCATAGAAGCATGTTTACTAATAAGTTTAAGTTCACCTTTAACTCTAGACATATAATCATTCAAGTGTTCTAGCATATCAGCATTGCGGTTCAATTGTCTACCAACATAAGCATTGAATTTTTCTTGTTTAACAATAAAGTTATCAAACTCATCAAAGCATTGGCTAGCAGACTTATTATAAGGAATATCACCTTCATCAAATCTATAGAGAGAAATTACCTTTACTACCTGTGTCGGGTTATCAAGACCATGTATTTCTTCAATAGGTGGTAAATTCTTAACATCTTCAGCTTTAATTCCTTTTTCTTTCATAGATTTCTTTGCCTCTTGCATATCTTTGGGACTGAAAAATAGAATACCCATTTTCTTCAGAGTTGGCTTAGGAGTTGGTTTAGGAAATGTCCAATCATTTTCATTACTCAACATATTATTCAATAAGAATTCAGCTTGATCAATAGTTCTTTCCCTGAAAACACAACCAGCACAACTATCCAGGTAGTCTCTGGAAGCATTGGTTAGTCCATTATAAAAGATATCAAGTATTTCATTTTTCTTGAGAGGATGATCAAGCAAAGCATTAAGTAATCGGAGAAGCCTCCCCCAAGCTTGTGGGAGACTCTCTTCTTCAATTTGCACAAAATTATATATTTCCCTTAAGGCAGCTTATTCCTTATGAGCGGGGAAATATTTAGCAGAGAAGTAATAAATCATATCCTGGGGACTACACACACAACCAGGATCAAGAGAATTAAACCATGTTTTAGCATCACCCTTTAATGAGAACGGAAATAACTTAAGGATAAAGTAATAGCGAGTTTTCTCATCATTAGTGAACAGGGTGGCTATATCATTTAATTTAGTAAGATGTTCCACAACAGTTTCAGATTCATAGACATAAAAAGGATCAGATTCAACCAAAGTAATTAACTCAGGATCGACAGAGAAATCATAATCCTTATCAGTAATAAAGATAGGTGAAGTAGCAAAAGCATGGTCATGTTTCATTCTAGCATTCAAAGACTTTTCTTTAAGCTTAGCTAATAATTTCTTAAGATCAGATCTATCATTGCAAGCTAAGAAGTCTCTAGCAGTTTCTTCATCCATAACATAACCCTCGGGAACAACAGGCAATTCATATCTAGGGGGAGAGTCTTCATCATCACTTTGATCAATATTATCAGTTTCAATAATATCATTCTCTCTAACCCTAGCAAGTTGTTCATCAAGAAATTCACCTAGTGGCACATTGTTATCAAGCATAGAAGTAGTTTCATCATAAGTATCATGCAAAGCAGAAGTGGCATCATCAATAACATGCGACATATCAGAATGAATAACATGAGTGGGTGTCACAAGTTTACTCAAAACAGAAGGTCAATCAAGTGCAGAGCTAGATGGCAGTTCCTTGCCTCCCCTCGTAGTTGAGGGAAAAATCTTGGTTCTTTGATCTTTCAAGTTCTTCATAGTGACCAGCAGATATAAATCCCAAGTGACTCAAAGAATAGAGCTATGCTCCCCGGCAACGGCGCCAGAAAATAGTCTTGATAACCCACAAGTATAGGGGATCGCAACAGTTTTCGAGGGTAGAGTATTCATCCCAAATTTATTGATTCGACACAAGGGGAGCCAAAGAATATTCTCAAGTATTAGCAGCTGAGTTGTCAATTCAACCACACCTGGAAACTTAATATCTGCAGCAAAGTATTTAGTAGCAAAGAAATATGATAGTAGCGGTGACGGTAGCAAAAGTAATAGTTTTGGTTTTATAGTGATTGTAATAGTTGCATCGGAAAAGTAAATAAGCGAAGAACAATATGTGAAAAGCTTGTAGGCAATGGATCAGTGATGGATAATTATGTTGGATGCGATTCCTCATGCAATGGTTATAACATAGGGTGACACAGAACTAGCTCTAGTTCATCAATGTAATGTAGACATGTATTCCGAATATAGTCATACATGCTTATGGAAAAGAACTTGCATGACATATTTTGTCCTACCCTCCCGTGGCAGCGGGGTCCTATTGGAAACTAAGGGATATTAAGGCCTCCTTTTAATAGAGTACGGGACCAAAGCATTAACACATAGTGAATACATGAACTCCTCAAACTACGGTCATCACCGTAAGTATCCCGATTATTGTCACTTCAGGGTTAACGGATCATAACACATAATAGGTGACTATAGACTTGCAAGATAGGGTCAAGAACTCACATATATTCATGAAAACATAATAGGTTCAGATCTGAAATCATGGCACTCGGGCCCTAGTGACAAGCATTAAGCATAGCAAAGTCATATCAACATCAATCTCAGAACATAATGGATACTAGGGATCAAACCCTAACAAAACTAACTTGATTACATGATAAATATCATCCAACCCATCACCGTCCAGCAAGCCTACAATGGAATTACTCATGCACGGCAGTGAGCATCATGAAATTGGTGATGGAGGAAGGTTGATGATGACTATGGCGACGGATTCCCCTCTCTGGAGCCCCGATTGGACTCCAAATCAGCCCTCCCAAGAGAGATTAGGGCTTGGCGGCGGCTCTGTATCGTAAAACGCGATAAATCCTTCTCTACGATTTTTTTCACCCTGAACACGAACATATAGAGTTGGAGTTGAGGTCGGAGGAGCGTCAGGAGGCCCACAAGGCAGGGGACGCGCCCCCGCCCTCGTGGACATGGTGTGGGCCCCCTGGCCTTGATTCTTTCGCCAGTATTTTTTATATATTCCAAAAATAATCTCCGTTGATTTTCAGGTCATTCCAAGAACTTTTATTTCTGCACAAAAATAACACCATGGAAATTCTGCTGAAATCAGCGTCATTCCGGGTTAGTTCCATTTAAATCATGCAAGTTAGAGTCCAAAACAAGGGCCAAAGTGTTTGGAAAAGTAGATACGATGGAGACGTATCATGGGAGCAGGCTCGTGAACCACAAGTTGACGCTCTAGGTTGGAGGAGGCAGGACGGGCAACTGAGATGAGCTCCACAACAAGTGGCTCTATGGCAGCATCACGCTCTTTCAGCGAAGACTTTGTCTTCGGCTTCTTGGTTGATGGAGCACCATCAGAGGCATTCTTGTGCTTGCGCTTCTTGGCATCAGCGTCAGCTGCCCTTGTCTTCTTCAGTTCTGAAGCTGCTGAGGGGACCTTAGGCTTCGAGCCTGTCATGCCGGCAGGGAAGACAATGCTAGGTGCTTCCTGCCTTGGTGCTTCAGTGCGTGTCGCAGCAGACTTCTTCTTCTATTTGGAAGCCATTCTGGGGTCGATACCAGGACGCCCCGGAGCCTTGCGCTTCTCACCCTCGTTGTGTGCTTGAACACATTTCTCAGTGAAGTATTTCATCCGCTCTCTTGAACCTTTGGCTTCCTCGCGTTTCTTGTGAAACTGCTCCTTGAGCTCATGCAACATCTTCTTAAAGTTTTGAACATCAGCCACACTGAGCTTTGCCATGTGCTTCTTGAACTGTGCCTTCTCAAAGTCAATCTTGTTCTTTAGCTCGACGATCTTCTAATCCAAGGCCAATTCATTTGCAATGGCTCCATGGAAAGTGACACTGATGTCCACTGGCAGCTGAAGATCATCGATGCTTATGCTCTGGTCGTTGAACCATTCATCAATGAAGGTGTTCAAAATGTCAACGTCAAAGAGGGGTAGATCGTTGAAGATGTCCGCCTCTTGCTTTCTCTTGATTAGAAGCTCAAGAGCATCATCACCAAAGTCTTCGTCGCTTGATAGATCAACGGTTTCATCTTCGTTCCTCAGAATGGCAGCTGGTGTCAGTTCATGCCAAAAAATCTTCATGGGCTTCTTCTTGGGCTTCTCCTTCTTCTTGGAGACACGAGAAAGATCTTCAGATTGCACACTGGGTTAGGAGGGCTTTGAAGCCTTTGATTTCTGCTTCTGCTTTGGTGGAGCTGGCACATCTTCAGAATCTGCATCGTCAGCTGAGTGGTCCACCGTAGCCCCCTGTGAAGCAATATGAGAGATGAGGCCTTCGAGGTTGTAGAAGGGGCTGATTTCATTGGGATTGGCATCACGTGTGCCATCAGTCCTTGGAGCAGATGGACCAGGGTTGAAGTCAAGGCCAAGATGCTTCTTGTTCTTCTTGGCAGACTCTTTGGCAAACTGAAAGTTGCGCTTGAAGAGATTGTCATCACGACACCATAGCAAAGTAGATGGGTCGGCATTTTCAGGCTGTGGTCCTCGGACCATGCAAGGATAGAAGCCTTGAGCAATAGCTTCGGGCTTGGACTTGGGCTATAGATTTCGGTACAAAATGTCTCCCCATGGACGCTTGATAGCGTTCTTTTCAGCATATTCAGCAGTCACAAATCTGTACTTGAACCATTCTTCGGCCCAGTATCTTCGAATACATTGGATTCGGGTCTTGCGCTCTCCATAGGTTTCTTCAGGGTCTGACTTGTACATTTCAAAGAGATCTGGTGGCAGGTCCTTGGCTGTATCCCCACGGTGCTGCCTGCCGCCCTTTCTAGCTGATTTCTCAGTGGCCATAGTATTCAAGCTGAAAGGCTTCAAGACTGTGAATGGCTTCCGTCTGCTGGTCAAACAGGAACTGGCTTCAGGAGAATTGATGTGTCGTTGTAAGAATTCTACAAACGAATGCAGACTATGAGAACCAAGGGATTCTCCCACGGACATGTACGTGTGACAGCATTAAAGGTGTGAGGGAAGGGGAAGAGGTCATATGCATTCTTAGAAGATTTTGAAGATAAATCGGTTTGAAGACATTGACCTCATAGTGCAAAGACATTCACTTATTTCATGAGAGTTGGTTCCAGATTTGTACGAATCCAAGAATAAGTACAAGTGAGGAATCTAACTAGTAGTGAAGCATAAGTGAATATACTTAGCATGATATGAGATGTAGACATGGACAGATCCAGATATGAAAGTGAAGAAACTACTTTTGGTTGAAGTGGATGGATTTGTCGGATGAAACGAGAGCAGTAAAAGTAAGATTTAATTACCACATGAAGAACTTCTAGACGAAGTAGAAAAGGAGGCTGAGCAGTTCAATCTCCCGTGCCCTAACTTGGCGGCGGAAGACACCTACGGCAGCGGCGGAGAGGACGAGGTCCGTAGCCGGCATGAGGACGACGTCGAAGAAGTCGCGGCAACTAAGCGCTTCGTCTCCGGCATCGTCGCGAGCTAGCGGAGGCGCTAGGGTTTTGGTGCGAGGAGAAGAGGTGGAAGAAAAGATAATGACCACGGTGAGGTGTGTATTTATAAGGACAGGGATGGCACAACGTTATTACGCAGGTGCCCCTGGCGGTTCACATCTGAAGGACACGTGGCATGCATGCAACATATTGGAAGTTGTTCCATGTTCCCATGCACGCCTGGATTGTCGGGTGGTCATTCCCGCTTCTCCGGGTTTTAGGCAATAAGGATATAGCATTAAAACAGATTCAATTTTTGTCTCTGTGTCTTCTGCTGACAAGGACTCAGAGAAGACAATCGACAGTTTCAATAGAATGCATATGATTTGGATAGATAGAATCTGAGGTACAAGCATAGAGGGGGTTAGGGTCCGATCACATTCACTTAGGTCAAAAGATTCAAACATGAAGTCATAGCTATAAGTGAATGTTGTAGAGGACAGAACACCAACATATGTATATACCAATATGATACCAAATCAACATTTTGAAGATAAACATGAAGTCGAATCAATGTTGAAGACAAATCAAATGTGAAGACTTTGCAAATGTGACGTCTAACGAAACACTTTGAACCAGAGTTTGGTGGTGGTGTTACCCACCGTATAGGAAGTATTAAGCCTAGACACGGCGCACAATTACCGTGGTGCTCCGAAGTCAAATTCCACGTTAATTTTTTCACACTAAGAGTGTATGTCTTCATTGATTGAAGATATACGTTACTTCATGTGTTGCACATCTAAGTCATCAACATGCATAAGCGTTAGGACGTGTGTCCGGTTACAGGACATTCGAGGATTCTAAGATATTTAGCTCACACCGCAACTTGCAGAACCTTTTCTCATCCAAGGGCTTTGTGAAGATATCTGCCAATTACTCTTCAGTGCTGACATGAATGATATCAAAATATTCCTTCATGACATGATCTCTGAGAAAGTGATGATGAATTTCAATGTGCTTTGTCTTCAAGTGCTGAACTGGGTTGTTAGCGATCTTGATGGTGCTTTTATTGTCGCAGTAGAGTGGTACTTGCTTTAGATGAATGCCATAGTCCTTGAGAGTTTGGTTCATCCAAAGAAGCTGAGCGCAGCAAGATCCAGCAGCAATGTATTCAGATTCAGCAGTGGAGAGAGACACACAGTTCTGCTTCTTTGAAGACCAACAGACAAGTGATCGTCCAAGAAAGTGACATGTGCCTAATGTAGACTTGCGATCAACCTTGTCACCAGCATACTCAGCATCTGAGAATCCAACTAGATCAAACTCTGAGCCCTTTGGATACCATAATCCTAGTGTTGGGGTGTAAGCCAAATATCAAAGAATTCGCTTCACAGCTAAGTGATGCGACTCCTTTGGTGCCGCTTGGAATCGGGCACACATGCAAACGCTAAGCATGATATCTGGCCTAGATGCACATAAATAGAGTAAAGAACCAATCATGGAGCGGTATACCTTTTGATCAAACTCTTTACCATTGTCGTTGGGACCGAGATGACTTTTGGTTGGCATTGGCGTCGTGTATCCCTTGCAGCCTTGCATTCCAAACTTCTTCACGCAATCTTTGAGGTATTTCTCTTGAGATATGAAGATGTCGTTGCTTTGCTGACGGATTTGAAGACCAAGGAAGAACTTCAGCTCACCCATCATGGACATCTGATATTGCTCTTGCATCATGTGTCCAAACTCATCACTGTATCTTTTGTCAGTGCAGCCGAAGATAATGTCATCCACATAGATCTGGCACACAAACAGTTCACCATCATATGTCTTCGTGAAGAGAGTGGGATCCAGGGAACCAGGTTTGAAGCCTTTGCTCTTCAGGAAGTATTTGAGTGTGTCATACCAAGCACGAGGGGCTTGTTTGAGACCATGCAGTGCCTTGTTGAGCTTGTAAACCATATCAGGATGTTTTGGATCTTCAAAGCCAGGTGGTTGTGCAACATACACTTCTTCTTCAATCTTGCCATTGAGAAAGGCACTCTTCACATCCATTTGATATAGGAGGATGTTGTGATGGTTGGCATAGGCTAGCAGAATGCGAATGGATTCAAGCCTAGCCACCAGAGCAAATTTTTCATCGAAGTCAATCCCTTCAACCTGAGTGTGTCCTTGAGCAATGAGACGAGCCTTGTTTCTGACAACTTGACCATGCTCATCTTGTTTGTTGCGATAGATCCATTTGGTTCCAATGATATTATGCTTCCGTGGGTCAGGACGCTTGACCAATTCCCACACATTGTTCAGCTCGAACTGTTGAAGCTCTTCTTGCATAGCTTGAATCCATTCAGGTTCCATGAAGGCTTCAGCAACTTTCTTGGGTTCAGATATAGAGACAAATGCAAAGTGCCCACAGAAATTTGCTGGCTATGTTGTTCTTGAATGAGTGAGTGGACCAGGTGCATTGATGCTATCAATTATCTTCTCAATTTGTACTTCATTTACAACACGAGGATGAAGTGGACGAAGATTTTTCCCTTGCTGATCATTTTCTTCATCTTCAGCATTGGCTTCAGGCTGAGAAGAGTCTTCAGGTTGATTTGGCGCAAAAATGATAAGTTCCTCTTCAGCCTGTGCCTCTGAAGGTATGATTTCTCCAGTCCCCATAAGCTTGATGGATTCGCTTGGTGAGACTTCATCTAAAACATTTGGTAGGTGCTCTCTTTGTGAGCCGTTAGTTTCATTGCTAGTTGTGTTGCCCTTGAACGAGTGAGTGGACCAGGTGCATTGATGCTATCAATTATCTTCTCAATCTATACTTCATTTGCAACATGAGGATGAACTGGACGAAGATTTTGCTCTTGCTGATCATTGTCATTGTTTGAAGGATTGTCTTCAAGCTGAGCATTGTCTTCAGGTTGATTAGGTGCAGAAATGATAAGTTCCTCTTCAGGCTGTACTTCATACGAAATGATTTCTCCAGTTCCCATAAGCTTGATGGATTCACCGGGTGGAATTTCATCTAGCAGATTTGGCAGGTGCTCTCTTTGCGAGCTGTTAGTCTCATCGAACCGCACATCCACAGTTTCAACCACTTTATAGTGAAAGTGGTTGAAGACTCTGTAGGAGTGCGAATCCTTTCCGTAACCAAGCATAAAACCTTCATGTGCTTTCGGTGCAAATTTTGAAGTGTGATGCGGATCTTTGATCCAGCACCTAGCACCAAATACTCTGAAGTAGTTTACGTTCGGCTTCTTACCAGTCAGTAGCTCATATGATGTATTCTTTATAAGCTTGTGAAGATAAACACGGTTAATGACATGGCATGCAGTATCAATAGCTTCAGGCCAGAACTTCCTTGGAGTCTTGTACTCATCAAGCATCATCTGAGCCATCTCAATGAGTGTCCTGTTCTTGCACTCCATGATGCCATTCTGCTGAGGTGTGTATGGAGCTGAGAACTCATGAGTGATGCGCAATGTATCAAGATAGGTGTCGAGGCCGGTGTTCTTGAACTCTGTGCCATTGTCACTTCTGATGTGCTTGATCTTGATGCCATAGTTCATCATGGCACGATTGGAAAATCGTCTGAAGACATCATGCACTTCAGTCTTGTAGAGAATTATATGCACCCAGGTATATGTTGAATAATCATCAACAATAACGAAGCCATAGATACAAGCAGTGGTAGTGAGAGTAGAGTAATGAGTAGGGCCGAATAGGTCCATGTGAAACAGCTCGAAAGGATGTGATGTCGTCATGATTGTCTTCAAGGGATGCTTGGCCCTAGTCATCTTCCCAGCTTCGCAGGCACCACACAGATGATCCTTTTTGAACTTGACGCCCTCGATGCCTGCGACATGCTTCTTCTTCGCGAGAGTGTACAAGTTCCTCATACCAGCATGCCCTAGCCTCCGATGCCAGAGCCAACACTCTGAAGCTTTTGCTAGAAGACATATGGCCAGCTGTGGTCCTGCTGAGAAATCTACCATGTACAGATCATCTTTTTGGTACCCTTCAAAGACTAGAGACTTGTCTGATTCCATTAGAACAAGGCAACGATATTTTCCAAATATCACAATCATGTTCAAGTCACAAAGTATTGAGACAAACATTAAGTTGAAACCAAGTGGATTCAACAAGCATCACTTTATCCATGTGCTGATCCTTTGAGATTGCAACTCTACCTAGACCCAATACCTTGCTTTTACCAGTGTGAGCTAATGTGATGTGACTCTTGTCAGATGGACGTAAGGTTGAGTCCATGAGAAGACTTCGATCACCAGTCATGTGGTTAGTGCATCCACTGTCAATAATCCATTCTGAAGCCTTTGGTATCATACCCTTGGCACCACGTGCCATGAAGCAATAGGTGGGTGCAGAGTCGTCCTCATCATTAGCATCAGCGTTGGTGACGAGGTCACTGTCTTCAATGTTGAAGATGGACTTGGCGACGTATGCTGAAGCTAGAGCCAGGCTTGCCACGCCTGAATCAGATTCCTCATCAGACTCCACCTCCACCTCCTCAGATGTGGACTCCTCCTCCGAATCCATCTCCTTGCCCACAAACGCACGAGCCTTGCTGGATGAGCTCTTCTTGTGTGATGAAGACTTCGACGAAGACTTGGAGGAAGACTTTGAGGATTTCTTCTTCTTCTTGTCATCAGAATCATATTCCTTGCTCTTATTCTTCTTGTTGTTCTCATTGTCCCACTGAGGACATTCAGAGATGTAGTGACCAGGTTTCTTGCACTTGTGGCGCGTTCTTTTCTTGTAGTATGGGAGGAAGCTTCATCATTTCTTGAGCTGGATCTTGAAGATTGTTTGGAGCCTTTCTTCTTGGTGAACCTCTGGAACTTCTTCACTAGCATGGCAAGTTCCCTTCCAATGTCTTCAGGATCCTCAGAACTGCAGTCAGATTCTTCTTCAGATGAGGAAACAACCTTTGCCTTCAAAGCACGAGTTCGTCCATAGTTGGGACCATAGATATCTCTTTTCTCAGATAACTGGAACTCATGTGTGTTGAGCCTCTCAAGTACGTCAGACGGATCGAGAGTCTTGAAGTCAGGGCATTCTTGAATCATCAGGGCCAGGGTGTTAAATGAGCTATTGAGTGATCTTAAGAGTGTCTTGATGATTTCATGCTTGGTGATCTCAATGGTGCCAAGTGCATGAAGCTCATTTGTGATGTCAGTGAGGCAATCAAACGTCAGCTGACCATTATCATTGTCATTTCTCTTGAAGCGGTTGAAGAGGTTGCATAGAACACTAATCCTTGAGTCTCTCTGGGTTGAGACGCCTTCGTTGACCTTGGAGAGCCAGTCCCAGACTAGCTTCGCAGTTTCCAGAGCACTCACATGACCATACTATCCTTTGGTCAAATGACCACAGATGATGTTGTTGGCAGTAGAATCCAGTTGAATGAACTTCTTGACATTAGCAGGGGTGACACCTTCACCGGCCTTGGGAACGCCGTTCTTGATGACATACCAGAGGTCGACATCAATGGCTTCAAGATGCATGCGCATCTTATTCTTCCAGTAGGGGTAATTAGTGCCATTGAAGATAGGGCACGCAGCTGAGACTCTGATTATCCCTGCAGTCGACATAGCTAAAACTCCAGGTGGTTAAACCGAATCACACAAAACAAGGGAGTACCTTGCTCTGATACCAACTGAAAGTGCTAGTTATCGACTAGAGGGGGTGAATAGGCGATCTTTATGAAAGTCTTCAAAACACGGGGGCTTTGAAGACAAACAGTAGAACTAAACCTATTGATATGCAGCAGAAGGTAGACTACACTAGACAAGCCATAGTCAAGTAAGCAATGAAGTGAAAGCACAAAGACTATCAGCAGCTAGGTAGAATGGATCAGGATGGAAGATAGTATGAAGTCAAACAACAACAGTCTTCACTCAGTGAAGTCAATCAGATCATGCAAGCAGGCAATGACTTCATGAAGACAAACAGTAAGTAAAGAGAGGTAAAGGATAGAACCAGTTGCTTGGTGAGGACAAGGATTTGTTGGACCAGTTCCAGTTGTTGTGACAATTGTACATCTGGTTAGGGAGGCTGAGATTCAACTCAGAAGACCGCGTCTTCACCTTATTCCCCTTGAGCTAAGGACACACAGTCCTTGCCCAATCACTCAGGTAAGTCTTCAAGGTAGACTTCCAAACCTTCACAGACTTCGTTCACCGGTGATCCACAATGACTCTTGGATGCTCAGAACACGACGCCTAACCGGCTGGAGGATTCACAGTCCTCAAGTGTAACAAGTCTTCAGATCACTCAGACAGAAAGACTTCAGTGATGCCTAACACTCTTTGGCTCTGGGTGTTTAGGGCTTTGTCCTCGCAAGGATTTCTCTCTCAAAGGTTTCGGAGGTGGGTTGCTCTCAAACGACAAAAGCCGTGTACGAACTCTGAGCAGCCACCAATTTATGGTGTAGGGGGTGGGCTATTTATAGCCAGAAGGCTACCCAGCCTGATTTGTCCAAAATGACCCTGGGTCACTAAGGAACTAACACGTGTCCAACGGTCAGATTTCAAACACACGTGACAGCTTGACTTGGGCTCCAAGTAAAGCTGACTTATTCAGCTCTGGATAAGATTTGCTCTCATTGTGTTCGCTCGAAGACATAGGATTTGGTTGAGCATCACTTCAGTCACACTGACTTTGTTCACTTGGACCCCACTTAACAGTACGGTGGTTCCTATGACTCAACAAAGAATAAAAGGAAACTACAAAACAACTATGTCTTCGCACTCCATAGTCTTCACGTGAATGTCTTCTCGAGTCATAATCTTCGTCGTGAATATCTTCACATGCCACCATTGTCTTCAATGTCTTCACACATTTTTAGGGGTCATCTCTGGTAGGTAAACCGAATCAATGAGGGACTACTACCTGTGTTATCCTACAATTCTCACAAACACATTAGTCCCTCAACCAAGTTTGTCGTCAATACTCCAAAACCAACTAGGGGTGGCACTAGATGCACTTACAAAGACGAAGATGATGCATGGCTAAGTTGTTGATAGAAAGGTGGAGGATGGGGCTACTACAAGATAGTTTTACATTTACGTTTACAATGTCAGTTTCATGGTTAATATATAGGAGATCATGTAATATCTTTATCAGATTGTGTTCCATCATTCCATGTAATGCAACCGATTTGATTAAATATATAAAATCTTTCTATTTAGTGGATTGTTGCTCCTTACTCTATTGTTCATAATACATAAAATACTAGCAATTGTTCAAGCTATGCACAGATGCATGGAAGTGCTGCACTAGTTTGTAATGTGAAAATTGGTTTGTGTAGGGTAATCAGCAACGTATACAAAGTGTTGTTTCGGTGTAGATATATATGTTACTATCGTGCAACGCTTTTACGTGCCGATTACCAACACAACTATATGTGTTGTTGTAGACCCTTCCAACGCCACCAATGGCAACGGATACTAATCCGTTGGTGTAGACCTTAGCAACACATATATGGACATTAGGCAACGCAACGATGCATTGCTAAAGGGGGGTTCCTATTGTAGTGGCATTTTACGAAAAGCACCATGAATAAAGTGTGAACCACCATCAGTCATTAAACATCTAGGGACTCCAAACCTCGGAAAAATAACTTCTTTAAGCATCTTACTAGAGGTGTTATGATCAGCACTACTAGTTGGAATAGCTTCTACCCACTTAGTAACGTAGTCAACAACAACTAAAATATGTGTATACCCATTAAAGGAAGGAAACGGTCCCATATAATCAAAGCCCCAAACATCAAATGGTTCAATAACAAGTAACTAATTCATAGGCATTTCTTGATGTCTACTAATATTACCAATTCTTTGACATTCATCATAAGACAAGACAAACTTATGGGCATCCTTGAAGAGAGTAGGCCAATAAAAATCCGATTGCAATACCTTATGTGTAGTTTATCTCCAGCATGGTGTCCTCCATAAGCCTCAGAGTGACACTTGCATAGGATCGGTTCATGTTCATGCTCAGCTACACAACGTCTAATAACCCCATATACTCCTTCTTTATAAAGGTGTGGGTCATCCCAAAAGTAATGTCTTAAATCATAGAAAAACTTTTTTCTTTTGCTGGTATGTGAAACTAGGTGGTATAAATTTAGCAACAATGTAATTGGCATAATCAGCATACCATGGAGCAGTACGAGAAGCATTTATGACAGTTAGTTGTTCATCAGGAAAGCTATCATCAATAGGTAGTGGGTCATCAAGGACATTCTCTAACCCAGACAAGTTGTCTACAACGGGGTTCTCAGCTCATTTTCTATCAATAATATGCAAATCAAATTCTTGTAGTAGGAGAACCCATCTAATAAGTCTCGGTTTAGCATCTTTATTTTCCATAAGGTATTTAATAGCAGCATAATTAATGTGAACAATTACTTTAGAATCAACAATATAAGGTCTGAACTTATCACAAGCAAATACAACTACTAAAAATTCCTTTTCAATAGTAGCATAATTTCTCTCGGCACTGTCTAGAGTTTTACTAGCATATTGGATAACATTTAATTTCTTATCAACTCTTTGTCCTAGAACAGCACCTACAACATAATCACTAGCATTACACATAATTTCAAAGGGTAAATTCCAATCAGGAGGTTGAACAATAGGTGCAGAAATCAAGGCTTTCTTAAGTATTTCAAATGCTTCTACACAACATCATAAAAGACAAAAGGAACATCTTTTTGTAAGAGATTAGTTAGATGCCTAGACATTTTTGAGAAGTCGTTAATGAACCTCCTATAAAAACCGGCATGACCGAGGAAACTTCTTATACCTTTAATGTCCTTAGGACACGGCATCTTTTCAATAGCATCAACTTTAGCTTTATCAACTTCAATACCTCTTTCAAAAAATTTATGCCCCAAGACAATACCTTCATTAACCATAAAGTGGCACTTCTCCCAATTCAAGACAAGATTAGTTTCTTCACATCTCTGCAAAACTCGATCACGGTTGCTTAAGTAAACATCAAAATAAGTTCCATATAAAGAAAAATCATTCAGGCAAACCTCAACAATCTTTTCAGAAAAGTCAGAGAATATAGTAGTCATACATCTTTGAAAGATAGCAGGTGCATTACATAAACTAAAAGGCATACGTCTATAAGCAAAGGTACCGAAAGGGCAAGTAAAGGTAGTCTTTTCTTTGACACAGGTATTTGAGAGAAACTAGAATAACCATCTAGAAAGCAAAAATGTGTATGTTTAGATAATCTTTCTAGCATTTGATCAATAAAAGGCAAAGGGTAATGATCCTTTTTAGTCACTTTATTTAATTTGCGGAAGTCAATTACCATTCTATAACCTGTAACAATTCTTTGTGGGGTCAATTCATCTTTATCATTAGAAACAACAATAATACCTCCCTTCTTAGGGACACAATGGACAGGACTTACCCACTGACTATCAGCAACGGGATAAATTATACCTGCCTCTAGAAGCTTTAATATTTCTTTTCTTACCACTTCTTTCATCTTAGGATTTAACAGTCATTGGTGATCAACAACCAGTTTAGCGTCTTTCTCTAATTTTATTTTGTGCTGTCGTAGAGTGGGACTAATGCCCTTAAGATCATCAAGAGTATATCCAATAGCAGCACGGTGCTTCTTCAGAGTTTTCAATAATTTCTCCTCTTCTTGCTTTGAAAGGTTAGCACTAATAATAACAGGATATTTCTTCTTTTCATCAAGATAAGCATATTTAAGAGTATCGGGTAATGGTTTAAGCTCAAACACAGGATCACCCTTGGGTGGAGGAGGATCCCCTAGAATTTCGACAGGCAAGTTGTGTTTCAAAATAGGTCCCTGTTTAAAGAATACTTCATCTATTTCCCTTCTCTTATTCATAAACATATCATTTTCATGGTCTAGTAAATATTGTTCTAAAGGATCATTAGGAGGCACGGCAATAGAAGCAAGACCAATAATTTCATCTTTACTAGGCAATTCTTTATCATGGGGTTGTCTATGAAATTTAGCAAAATTAAAATCATGAGACATATCCCCTAAACCAACAGAAACAATATCCTTTTATAGTCTATCTTAGCATTAACAGTATTCAAGAAGGGTCTACCAAATATGATGGGACAAAAGTCATCTTGTGGGGAACCAAGAACAAGAAAATCAGCAAGATATTTAACTTTCCCACACAAGACTTCAACATCTCTAACAATCCCAATTGGTGAAATGGTATCTCTATTGGCAAGCTTAATTTTAACGTCAATACCTTCTAACTCAGCAGGTGCAATATCATGCATAATTTCTTTATATAAAGAATGAGGTATTGCACTCGCACTAGCACCCATATCACATAAGCCATGATAGCAATGATCTCCTATTTTAACAGAAATAACAGGCATGCCTACAATAGGTCTATGTTTATTTTTAGTATCGGGTCTAGCAATTCTAGCAGCTTCATCACAAAAGTAAATAAAATGCCCATCAATATTATAGGACAAGAGATCCTTAACCATAGCAATACTAGGTCAACTTTAATTTGCTCAGAGGGTGTAGGTGTTCTAGTATTACTCTTATGAACCACAGTTGAAGCTTTAGCATGATCCTTTATTCCAGTAGGGAAAGGTGGTTTCTCAATATAGGCGGTAGGAACAATAGGATCGACATTATAATTGATAGTCTTTTCTTCAATTTTAATAGGTTCAACTACTTTTGCTTCAATGGGAGGATGATATTTAATCCACTTATCCTTACGGAGATCAGCATGAGTAGCAAATGATTCACAGAAATAAGCTAATATCTCAGAGTCAAGTCCATATTTAATGCTAAATTCACGAAAAGATCGGTATCCATAAAAGATTTAACACAATCAAACTTAGGTGTTATACCTGACTCCTTACCTTCATCGAGCTCCTAATCTTCAGAGTTGCATTTAATTCTTTCCAATAAATCCCATCTGAATTCAGTAGTCTTCATCATAAAAGATCCAGTATAAGAAGTATCGAGCATGGAGCGATTATTGAGAGAATGCCGAGCATAAATTTTTTGAATAATAATTTCTTTTGAGAGCTCATGATTGGGTCATGAATATAACATTGAATTAAGCCTCCCCCAAGCTTGAGCGATGCTTTCTCCTTTGCGAGGCCAAAAATTATATATATAATTACGATCACGATGAACTAGATGCATAGGATAAAACTTCTGATGAAATTCCAATTCCAAGCGGTTGTAGTTCCATGATCCAATATCATCACATAGCCTAAACCATGTCAGTGCCTTTTCCTTCAAAGATAAAGGGAATACCTTCTTCTTGATATCATCCTCGGGCATACCTGCAAGCTTCAATAATCCACAAACTTCATCCACATAGATTAGGTGCAAGTCGGGATGCAATGTTCCATCTCCTGTAAAAGGGTTAGCTAGCGGTTTCTGTATCATACCCAAAGGAATTTCAAAGAAACATTTTTAGTAGGTTCAGTCGGTTGAGGAGAAACTCTTTTCTCTATTGGTCGGGGCAAAGATACCCCGAACAAGCTCCTCAAAGGATTACTTTCCATAGTAACAAATGATAGTAAATTTCAGCACACTATATAATTTTTTTTCCTTACCAAATTCCACCTACCAAAGGCGCTTCACTCCCCGGCAACGATGCCAGAAAAGAGTCTTGATGACCCACAAGTATAGGGGATCTATCGTAGTCCTTTCGATAAGTAAGAGTGTCGAACCCAACGAGGAGCAGAAGGAAATGATAAGCAGATTTCACTAAGGTATTCTCTGCAAGCACTGAAATTATCGACAACAGATAGTTTTGTGATAAGGTAATTGGTAACGGGTAACAAGTAATAAAAGTAAATAAGGTGCAGCAAGATGTCCCAATCCTTTTTGTAGCAAAGGACAAGCCTGGACAAACTCTTATATAAAGGAAAGCGCTCCCGAGGACACATGGGAATTAACGTCAAGCTAGTTTTCATCACGCTCATATGATTCGTGTTCGGTACTTTGATAATTTGATATGTGGGTGGACCGGTGCTTGGGTACTGCCCTTCCTTGGACAAGCATCCCACTTATGATTAACCCCTCTAGCAAGCATCCGCAACTACAAAAGAAGTATTGAGGTAAACCTAACCATATCATGAAACATATGGATCCAAATCAACCTCTTACGAAGCAACACATAAACTAGGGTTTAAGCTTCTATCACTCTAGCAACCCATCATCTACTTATTACTTCCCAATGCCTTCCCCTAGGCCCAAACAATGGTGAAGTGTCATGTAGTCGACGTTCACATGACACCACTAGAGGAAAGACAACATACATCTCATCAAAATATCGAATGAATACCAAATTCACATGACTACTTATAGCAAGACTTCTCCCATGTACTCAGGAACAAACATAACTACTCACAAATCATATTCATGTTCATAATCAAAGGGGTATTAATATGCATAAAGGATCTGAACATATGATATTCCACCAAATAAACCAACTAGCATCAACTACAAGGAGTAATCAACACTACTAGCAACCCACAGGTACCAATCTGAGGTTTTGGGACAAGGATTGGATACAAGAGATGAACTAGGGTTTGAGATGAGATGGTGCTGGTGAAGATGTTGATGGAGATTGGCCCCCTCCCGATGAGAGGATCGATGGTGATGATGATGGTGATGATTCCCCCTCCCGGGGGATGTTTCCCCGGCAGAATAGCTCCGTTGGAGCCCTAGATTGGTTCTGCCAAGGTTTCGCCTTGTGGCGGCGGTGTTTCATCCCAAAAGCTTGCTTATGATTTTTTTTCTAGGGTGAAAGACTTCATATAGCCAAATATGGACACCGGAGGCCTGCCAGGGGGCCCACAAGATAGGGGGCGCGCCGCCCACCCTCGTGGATGGTGGGTGGCCCCCCTCTAGTGCTTCCTTCGCCCAATATTTTTTATATATTCTAAAAATGAATTCCGTGAAGTTTCAGGACTTTTGGAGTTGTGCAGAAGAGGTCTCTAATATTTGCTCCTTTTCCAGCCCAGAATTCTAGCTGCCGGCATTCTCCCTCTTCGTGCAAACCTTGTAAAATAAGAGAGAATAGGCATAAGTATTGTGACATAATGTGTAATGACAGCCCATAATGCAATAAATATCGATATAAAAGCATGATGCAAAATGGACGTATCACCGACCCGTAAAAGTTTTTGCGGGGCGCGGCAAAAGATCTCCCCGACCTCTGGATTCACGGGCTGGGGGGACGACCCGAGCTCAACCCCTATCTGCATCGAGATTTGGCGAGAGGGACATTTCCGCGCGGCCATTCCCGCTCCCCCCACCCTCCGCCACCTCACGCATCTTTCCCGGCCGTCCTTTGCCGCCATGGATGACTCCCCGCTGTCCCCCGTCACCGTCGAGATCGCGCACGCTCAATCCCCTCGGGCGGATCTCGTCGCTGGCCATGTTGGCCCCGCCGTCGCCCAAGGTACTGACGCGCCTGCCCACAAGCGGCAGGGCAATGTGGTCGTGCAGGGAGGGAATCCGGCTGCCCCCGCCGCGAAGGCCCGCGCTCCGAACGCCAACTCTGCTGCGCGATCCTGGCCGGCGGCGGAGAAGGTCGCCAAGGCCACCGGCGTAAGGAGGAAGAGGATTCTGGCTACAAAGAAGCTGCCTCCTTCATCCACTCCCTCCGCCCCGAAAAGAGGTTCCCCGGTGATGCCCCTCAACGATGATGCTCCCACTGCAAACAAGGTGTTTGACGAAATGGTTGGAAGGTATGCGTCTTTGGTCATGGCAATTTTCTTTGCTTTTCGCCATTTGTGATAGCTCGTGACTTGTTGTCGTTCACTACAGCGGTGGTTCGAACAATGCAACTACCGAGTTCGTGAACTTGTTGGACACCAACGCTGTTGACATCGATCAAACCCCGTTTACCGCATTCGACAACAATGAAATGGAGGGCGGCGTGTATGATCATGGTGGTGAGGAAGAAGTGGAGGAGAAGATGAGGTAGCGTATGAGCAATTGCAAATAAAAACTGGGAAAAGCCAGAGATCGAAGAACTACACGATCTTCGAAGATCAAATCCTGATCAGGGCATGGAGTGTGGTGTCTCTTGATGCATGCACGGGTACTTCTCAAACCGCCAAGAGGTATTGGCAAAGGATCAAAGGTAAATACTTCTGCATTATGGCAAAGTACCCTGTAACGCCCGGATATTTATGCTACAGTAATCCCATGCTAATGATGCCACATCACCACGTTTACTATTGTTAACCTCACGATGATTCAAACACGCTCAAATTCTAGGTTTGAAGTTAAGTAAAATGGCAAAAGTAGATAAAAGAAAAGGAGAAAGCAAACTAATAAAAAACAAAAGAAGACCCCCTGGCCCAACTGGGCCAATCAGCCCAGTCGGCCGGCCCACACCTGCTGCCCCCTGGCCTATTAGGCCACTCCCTCCCGTGACCTAATCCACCCCACACACCCCCACACACACCCCCCACTATCTCCCTTGCTCCTTCCCCACTCCCTTGCCCTCCTCTGCCCCCCGATTGGGTCAGGGGGGATCGAGCCACGCCCCGCCGCCTAGACGCCGCTGCCCCCTGGCGCCGCCCCGCTGCCGCTGCGGCTCATGGCCTTGACGCGCCGGCCTCATCATCGCCACCACCCCGCGTGCCACGACCTCCTCCTCACCTCTTCCCCGTCGGCCCCCGCTCCCCGCCGTCGTGTTCCCCTGCATCAGGCCTCCCCTTCAACGTGGGTGAGCAACCCCGGTCGTCCTCCTCTCTCCCATCTGCCTGATGCGGCCACCGCATCCCGTGCCTCACCCCGTCAAGGCCACGCCTTGGTTGTGCCCGTGCCGCGCCGACCACGCCCGACGCGTGCGCCCGCGCATCGCCTCCCTCCCCGGCGCGCTCACCGCGTCCCCACAGGTCCTCGCTCGCCTGCTGAAAGTGCAACTATCCCTAGGTGGTTTTGGTAATTCATAACAACATATAGCTCATTGAGCTAATGCTATTTCAAGATGATTATTTCAGGAAAGCTCAATGATTGGCATGGCATGGATGTGAAAGTGGAACCCTCAAAATGCTAAGGACAAAGAATTGGCTCAAGCTCAAAAGTTCAAGACTCTTCATTTTATATTTTAGTGATCCAAGATCACATTGAGTCTTTAGGAAAAGCCAATACTATCAAGGAGGGATGAGGTGTTGCTTAATGAGCCTCTTGCTCTATGTGCTTAATGATATGCTCCAAAATCCTCAGCTACTTTCCCATATCCACAAATGACCTAAACCCTAAGCCAAACTCGGTCATACCGATTCTTTCAATCCGGCGCCACCGAGTTTCACTTGTCATTTGCGACTGCCAAACCCTAGCAATTCGGTCCTACCGATAAGGATCTCGGTCTCACCGAGATGGGCTTGCAAACTCTCTGTTTCCCTTTCGTAACTTTTCGGTCTCACCGAAAGAGCGAATCGGTCCCACCGAGAATGCAAGGTAAACTCTATGTTTCCTTCTTGTAACTTTTCGGTCTCACTGAAAGAGCAAGTCGGTCCCACCGAGTTTGCCTGACCAACTCTCTGGTTAGCTTATTGCCAAACTCGGTCTCATCGAGTTTGTGCAATCGGTCTCACCGAGATTACGTTATGCCCAAATTCTAACCGAATCGGTCCTACCGAGTTGCATGTCAGTCCCACCGAAATTCCTAACGGTCACTAGGTTTACTATTTCGGTTCAACCGAGTTTTCTGATTCGGTCCCACCGAGATTGGTAAATTGTGTGTAACGGTTGGATTTTGTGTGGAGGCTATAAATACCCCTCCACCTCCTCTTCACTCGTGGAGAGAGCAATCAGAACACATACATCATTCCAACTCATATGTTCTGAGAGAGAACCACCTACTCATGTGTTGAGACCAAGATATTCCATTCAAACAATATGAATCTTGATCTCTAGCCTTCCCCAAGTTGCTTTCCACTCAAATCTTCTTTCCACCAGATCCAAATCCCATGAAAGAGAGTTGAGTGTTGGGGAGACTATCATTTGAAGCACAAGAGCAAGGAGTTCGTCATCAACACACCATTTGTTACTTCTTGGAGAGTGGTGTCTCCTAGATTGGCTAGGTGTCACTTGGGAGCCTCCGACAAGATTGTGGAGTTGAACCAAGGAGTTTGTAAGGGCAAGGAGATCGCCTACTTCGTGAAGATCTACCGCTAGTGAGTCAAGTCCTTCGTGGGCGATGGCCATGGTGGGCTAGACAAGGTTGCTTCTTCGTGGACCCTTCGTGGGTGGAGCCCTCCGTGGACTCGCGCAACTGTTACCCTTCGTGGGTTGAAGTCTCCATCAACGTGGATGTAGGATAGCACCACCTATCCGGACCACGGGAAAAACATCCGTGTCTCCAATAGCGTTTGAATTCTCCAAACCCTTCCCTTTATATTCTTGCAAGTTGCATGCTTTACTTTCCGCTGCCAATACACTCTTTGCATGCTTGCTTGAATTGTGTAATGATTGCTTGACTTGTCCTAAGATAGCTAAAAACTGCCAAGAACTAAAATTGGAAAAGGTTAAGTTTTTATTTGGTCAAGTAGTCTAATCACCCCCCCTCTAGACATACTTTCGATCCTACACCCGCGCCATCCGTCGTCTGTCGTGCCGTCGCGGCCACCCTCTCGCTTGCCCGCTCGCTGCCTCGCGGCCCCGCTCGCTGCCTCCTCCTGCCGCCCGCCAGTGGCGACGTGCTGCTCCCCGGTGGCCTCGCCCTGTTCCCCCGGTCGGGCTTGGCGCCGCAAGGGTTGCGCCCAGCACCCGCACCCGGCGTCCGATATGGCCCCTTGGGCCTATGACAAGGGGGGCCACCCCCAAAATGTTTAAAAAATGTTTCAAAATGAAAATAATAATTAATGTAATTAAAATAATTAATTAACTAATTATGTTAATTAACATGATTAACTATTTAACTAATTAAACTGTTAATTAGTATCAGTCTATGACAAAATGGACCCACCTGTCAGTTTGACTGGTCAATAGGTCAACGTTGACTGCTGACATCACTCTGACTTCATGCTGACATCATTATTCGTTTTCTACCGATTTAAACAATTTTAGAAATTCTAGAGAATCTTTTAAAACATTAAAAATTCATAGAAAATAAATCGTAGCTCAGATGAAAAAGTTTTATACATGAAAGTTACTCAGAACGACGAGACGAATCCGAACATGGAACTTTCCCCCTCCGGTCATTTGTCTGACACAGGTCCGGAACCGGGAAAACATTCCCAGTTGATTGCCCCCTTCATTGGTATCATGTAGCACTGCGTTAGAACACCCCTAGCACCACTTATCGTCTTGTCATGCATCTGTTTGCTCTATATTTACTGTTTCTTCCCCATCTTGTTCTCCGGTAGACCCCGAGACCGCTGCTGATGCACCTATGATCGACTACGTCGATGACGACCCCTCCTTCTCGTCTGAGCAACCAGGCAAGCCTCCCCTTTGATCATTCCGATATCGCCCATTCCATTCTCTCATGCTTGCATTAGATTTTGCTACTATAATTGATTGCTCCTATTCTGATGCATAGCCTATTTTTGTACCTGCTGTTGTACCTTACCTGCTTATCCTAAACTACTTAGTATAGGTTGGTTAGTGATCCATCAGTGACCCCACCTTGTCCTTGTTGCCCTTGCTTCATCATCGATGACTCGATCAACGTGATCGATGACCAGAGCCCGACACCTCACATCATGTCACGCCCCTTTTATTGCTCGACTCTGCAGAGTTACCATCGAGTGCCGATGGTGGAACCTCATACATCACTCCTGATGAGATCTTTGTAGTGTAGCTATTCGGTCGTGGTCAACGAGGGTGGTTCCTCCTTTACCATTCTCGATACGACTCTGTCGTGCAACCCCTCAAGTGTGAACCTCGAGGGTGGTTCCTCTTACGTTCACCTTGATGATTACATCGAGTGGAATCCTTCGAGGGTGGTTCCTCGGGTTTTCCCCTTGATGTTTGGACACACGGTTACCTTGACTTTACTTGAGACCTTTGTTGAAGTCGGGTCGGCCCTGAGGGGTACCCGCGAGTTGATGTGAAAGTCAGGCAGGCCCGGAGAGCACCTGCAAGTTAATTACGTGGCACGGCCGGGCATTCTGGGCCCTTGCCGTAAGTCCACGAGACGGGGCGACCGGGTCACATTATCGTGAGTCTTTGTTCGTCTCCGCAAGCTAATAATGCACTATGGTTTGGGTATTTGTTCTGAGTTGGCCTTTGGCCTTTACGCACTAACAACCACGCGAGAATAGTTATGGGCCTCGACGTCGCAGTATCAGCCGAAGCTTTGTCAGACGTCCAGTTTAGCATTGTGGGCCTGTTGGGCCAGTGCCATCCAGTATGAGGTGGTGCTCATCCCGGCTCGTCGCACAACGACCCGGAGTGCAACGGGCGATGGGCCCAGACCCCGGAGTGCTTAGGATGTAGACCGGCAGGGACCTCTCTGCTGAGCCTAGGTAGGGCTACGACATGTTGATCTTCCGAGGCCGGGCATTGACCCAGAAAAGTGTGTCCGGCCAGAGTAATCAAGCGTGTTGGAAAACGTGGTGCACCCCTGCAGGGAAGATTATCTATTAATAGTCATGTCCACTGTAACAGATGTTCAGACTTATATCCTGATCTATTACAACTAGAAATGGATACTTGAGATATGTGGCTCCGGGATTGCTTTCTCGCAGGGAGTCGAGGAAGGATCTCTAGGCATTAATGCTACAACATGTTTGTTATATATAAATTGCTATTCTTTACTCTTCCACATGCTGCAAGATGCTTGGAGCTGCTTGAAGATGCTAGTCTTTGATAGGCTAGGCCTTCCCCTCTATTCTGGCATTCTGCAGTTCAGTCCACATATACAACCCTTCCTTTTGATACCAATGCATACTTATTATAGATCTGATGCTTGCGAGTACTTTGGATGAGTACTCACGGTTGCTTTGCTACCCCTTTTCCCCCCTTCTTTCTTCTTTCCGGTTGTTGCAACCATATGGTGGATCCTTGGAGCCAGATGCCACCGTTGTCGTCTACTACTACTACCCGATGGTTCTTGCTGCTACGTGGAGACCTCCAACGACCAGGAGTAGTTAGGAGGTCCCAGGCAGGAGGCCTTGCCTCTTCGATCATTGATGCTTTTGTGTTTGCCTTATTAAGGCAGTCTTGTTTAACTTATGTCTGTTCTCAGATATTGTTGCTTCCGCTGACTCTTGTGTTTCAAGTTATGTATTCGAGCTCTCGAGGTCCCTGGCTTGTAATATAAAGCTTGTACTATTTTATTTGTGTCTAGAGTTGTGTTGTGATATCTTCCCATGAGTCCCTGATCTTGATCATACACATTTGCCTGTATGATTAGTGTACGATTGAATCGGGGGCGTCACACCCCAATAGGACTCCACGCACATTTCGGTCGCTTCAAGGGCGTTGGGATGTGATCAAGCCTATGTGCAGCTTGCTTGGAGCAAGTACGCAATGCACCTCCAAGTGGAACTGTGGTATCCGACTATGTGAGTTTGTTTTGCCTTTGTTCAAGTTGTGCACATCATATTGCATCATATGAAATGATTGCATCATTTCACTTTGTTCAAATTGTGTAGGACAAAATTGCCCAACATAGATGCAAAGACATGGAAGCTTCGGAAGGCAAATTCTTCAAACTAGAGCATTGTTGGGACTTGCTCAAAGAGTGCGAGAAGTGGAAGTTGATCGACAAAGAATCCCCACCGAAGAGAGGTTCACTTACAAACATGGACGAAGATGAGGATGATGATGGCCCAAGAAATTTGAACAAGCCCGATGGTGACAAGAAGACTAAGGAGAAGATGAAGAGAGAGCACGAAGCATCGAGCTTGAGGAAGAAGATTGATGCCATGGTGCAATCAAATGAGTTGATGTTGTTGAAGTCGTTGGAGATCAAGAAAGAGTTGGCCGAGAAGAAGGCAAGGGAGAAGCAAGAAAAGTGGCAATTGCTCAAGGAAGAGGGGCTGCGCAAAGTGGCCATTGAGGAGAGAAGAGCACGTGTCGTTGAAAACAAAGCCATGTCCAAGTTGCTCGCCGAAGATAACAAGATCATGACAATGAACCGCAATGACATGGACGACCTCACCAAAGAATGGCATGATATGGCAAGGAGAGAAATTTTGTAGAGGAGAATGGTTGCGTCGGCCAATGTGTGTTACAGTGCCGGAGATGTTTTCTCTGCTCCATATGGTGCCAATGTCGGTAATTTCGGTGCGGGAGTTGGAACAAGCGCCGGAGGTGGATTTGGTGGTGGCGATGAACTTCAAGATGGACTCGCTGGCGCAGAGTGAAGATCGACCAAGATGATGCCGGACATGGTCGTCACTTTTGCAAGACCCTCTTTTGCATCTGTCCTACTAAACTGAAGCTTTTATTTGCGCGTAAATTGTGTTATGTTGCTTGAATTTGAACTTATTTGTCGAAACCGATGTCAAATTCAAGAATTGGGCGTCTTTGGTTTGCGGGTCGATGCGGCGGTGCCCGAGCAGACCCCGCAAAAAGCCGACCCGTAAAAAAGTATATTCCACGAATATCCTTTTATACGAGTCCGTTGAGGGGGGTCTGCCTCTACGGCCGTCCGCGCCAGCCCGCAAAGCTTTTTTTCCGCGAACTGCAAACGCGTTTTGCGGGCCGGCGGGATGCGGGGTCTGCTAGAGATGCTCTTAGGCTTAGATAGTAGCCGAGGCAGGGGCACCCCTATGACCATGGTTTTCTTTGTATTATGTGTATGAATAGTAAGGTCTAGTTTGGCAAAACCATTTTTTCAAAATCAATAGTATTTCAAAACCTCAGTATTTCAATACATGGGCAATAAATAAATACTTCGATTACTAAAAATCATAGTACCCAACATTTCTCGGTTTTCATTAAAGACGTTTGTGCCTCTTTTTTATATACCACAGAAATACCACACTTTTAGATGTACCATGAATTGTTAAACTACAGTATTCTTTTCATCCAGACACCTTAAAGTATTGAATACCAAGATATTGTCACAAACCACAGTCTTCCTAAGAAACTACAGCAATACTTTGCTCCCAAACGCACTCTAGGACTTCTGATTTCTTCCCTTGCCCCTCGCCCCTAATATCAATTTCTGGGCAATTTTGCATCTGCCACTGCGCTCGGTGGTTTGCAACACGAGACTTATTGCAACCTTTGATTTTTTTTCCAGATGAAACAGTAGTATGATCTCGTGGAGCGTTTCCAACAAGCCTTGTGTTGGACTCATCGCTTTGCAATATGAGTCATGTTTCTATGCCCCGAATATTATTTTCTAGTGTCCAATCTGCTCGCTAAGCCTTTGCAACAAGTCTCATTTTGCGCTTAGCGCTTCACAACAGGAGCCTTGTTGCAATCCCTAAATATTTTTTACCGTGTCTGATCTACTCACTGAGCCTTTGCAATAAACTTCGTGTTGTGCTCATTGATTTGCAACACGAGCCTTATTGCAATCCCCTCAAATAGTTTTTTTCACCTTTTTCTTCCACAAGTTCGTGTTGCGCTTTCACTTCTTGCAACAAGGGTCATGTTGCATATGGCTTAGTTAGGGGCACATGACGCGTGGACAATGCAGTGGACGTTTTGTGTCCAACCGACCAATTAATGGAAACGTTTTTTATATATGTTTGCTCGAATGCATCAATAAAAGTAATTGTTCCAGCATTTGCTTCTTACTTTCACACGTTGCAAGCCCTTTTCCCTAACCTAGAGTAGTTAGGTCACGAAAGATAAGACTAACAACATCAACGGAGGAAGGCATGACACTATCGTTTGGGCACGAGCGTGAAAGTGGTGCCGCATGTTCCACTCAATTGCATCATGACACTACCCCTTAGATTGTACAAAAAATGATGGCTTTCGAAACTGTCTGGGCCTGGTACGAGCAACCACGGTCGTACCAAAGGCAGTCTTTTGCTCTGTTTATGGGAACGGTTGTCATTTCTTCATATGAACCGAAAATTTGACGTTTTGGGGCTCATTGGATCGTAGGAACGACGACGATGCACGTGAGGTATTAGATCTTCATTTTGAGCAATTTGAAAAATGAATTTTTTACACTCTCAAATTGCCTAAGTCTAGTGCCTAGAACTTCTCCTTAACCCCAACTTGGACCCTTTCATGTGCCAAGTCCACGGACATGCCGACATACCTAGAAAGAACCCAAAACAAAGGGAAACTAATAAAAACTAAATAGAAATTAAAGTTGTGCAACGAACTTAGTTAAACGAGCAGAAACTAGAAAGTATGCATTGGGGACAAGAATAAGTGTTGGATGGATATGGCATGAGGGATTTTGGCACTAAAATGTACTCTAAAAAGTGTGCATAAAATCCACTCATCAACCGCATATCCAGATCGCGGGATTCGTGGTCCCATCGTACTTGTCACAATCCATGAGCTTAAAGTTTGACGGGCCACCCAGATATTGGAGAGCATCAATGGTATAACTTGCATTGTTGAGGCCGACCCCCGGCCTACACCTGTCCCATGGCGACACAGGTGACGTGGTATGTCCCGTTTGGACTGACACACCCTCTGGGGAGAGTTATCCACGGCCAGTGCACGGCACCGCTCCTTGGTGCGGGAACCTGATGTGCAACTTCCAACGTTGCAAGATGCCTCGGCGTGGTTCTTCGTGCGATGTATCACCATCTCTGGAATGCGCTTGTCGGTAATGGTTGGTCCAACCATCAGGGGGAGGTCCATCTGTTGCACTAGGGTGTAGTTCTTTAGCCCACATACATTTAGAATCCGCACTGTGGTCCGCGACGACATCCAAGTCCTTAATCAGATTCCTGCCATGCTTGAATGGATTCTTCTTGGCCATCAACTGCTTCTTTTTTGTTTTTCAGGCCCTCCTAGTATTGGAGGACCTGCTACCAGTGTTTTTTGACAACCTAAGCCTGTGCGAGCAGCTATTCTTTATCCCTGATGACCTTCTGGGCCAACCTGGTCAGCCTCTCCCGACATCCGTCATGGTTCGGGCTGCCAGGTGTTTCATTCAAGATGTCCTCATCATTTGGGACCTAACTCGTTGTTGGGCCCCCTTCGTGTACTGACATTGTCGGGTGGAGGACTCTTGGGGCCATCGTTGTTGTTGTTGTTGTTATCGCCACAACCATTGTTGATGGCATTTGGCGTGTACACCATGTAGATGTCGTAGGTCGAGGTTGCCTTCCAATTGCCTCTAGCTATTGGTCCGCTGTCAGCAGACTCGTCGATCTCCTCGTCCTCGTCTTCTACTTCCTCGCCCCCCCCCCCTCAAGGACATCAGCGAGATCTTTAACGTTGGCAACATTATAAGTGGTGGGTGGGTCGAAAAAGTTGACTCCTTTCGACGTCTTCAGGATCCGATCTGATATCGAGATTGAGAGAGCTGACTTCACGAGTTCCTGAATCCGGTTTAACATCAAGTCCATGAGTAGTTTTGCACTCCCCTCCTGGGTCTGATCTGACACTAGGCATAGGGGAAGCGGCTTCAAAATCTGACGTGACATCGAATCCGGCAAAGACTCCTGATGCTCCTTCAGAGCCTGATCTGACATCACGTCCGAGGAGAATGGTTTCGAGATCCGACCCGACATTAACCCCGTCGCCGGATTCTCACGCTCCTCCAGGGTCTAGTCTGAAATCGTGTCTGGGGAGAGCGACTCATGTTGTTCCCTGATTTGGCAAGACACCAAACCCATGAAGATCAGCTCTCTGCGGCAATCCCTGGTGTATTCCAGCAGTCAATAAAGTTGGTAACTTGATTAAGACCCTGATAAGTGCCACATGTGTGGCACGAGCACATGGCAACTCCGAACGTTTTTTATGGCAAGTTTAGTGACACGAAGATGGCAACTTTAGTTATCAAGCATGACAACATCTTTTCAGATGGCAAGTTTCAGTTTTTTTGGTTTGTTTTTTTCTTTTCAGATGACATCTTTTTTTTTGAGAAAAAGGCCAACATGGCTAGCTTTATTAACTCAAGTACCAATACATCATTTGCCAGAACTGGTATAATCCATACTGGAGGATCATCGGACCACGAGCAAAGAAGTTTTACTAAGATAGGTATGCTTTGCTAGCCCATGAGCCATACTATTTGCTTCTCTTCTACAGTGCATGAATTTAACCTCACCTATTAAGGTAGCTAAATCTAAACATTCCGCGTAGATAGTTGCCGCCTCGTCCCACCATTGCATTGCACCATTACAGAAATTGATTACCTCTGCAGAGTCAGATTCTGCTTCCATCACATTGCAACCAAGAGAGTTAGCAAGCATCAAACCATCTTGCATCGCCATTGCCTCCGAGGTACTAGCATCTGCTGCATATGATATATAAGAGCATGTCGCTACAAGAAATTTCCCATTGTGATCATGAATAACAGCTGCTGTAGCTCCATCACCTTCATCAACATGAAACGACACACCCTTGCGAGTTGGTAAATTTCCCAACATTTGCAGTGATTGCTAGGATAGAAACGACGCTCCTCCCTAGATGATAAAAACGTTAGGGTTGGAGTGCTTTGTGTCACATGTGTCAGGGATTAATCCCGTTCCAAGAACCTAGGATCAAAATCTGTTTTGTTTTCCTATTCATATCGATTGATAGGTGGATCGTGTTCCACTCCCTACTACTCCCTTGGTATCACAAACACAGAACATTTTGGAAACGCTTTGAGTCAAACTTTTAAAACTTTGACTACAATTTTCCTTTTAATTACAGTCTTGCTAAAGCACATCTTGATGTGCCCTAAGTATTACATATCTAATTTCTATACCATTGATTTTACGTGAAGATTCGTGCAAGTATTTTTATTACCAGTCTTTATTTTTCTTTCTAGTTTGATTGAGTTAATTAAATGTGCAATAATTAGAGCACATCTAAATGTGCCCTAGACAGATTGGTCTATCTCCAAAAAAAATCTTTCTAGAATCCTATAGGTTTTATGGTTTTAGTCTCATACTATTAGAAAAAAAAATGAACAGATACAGTATAAGGTAACCAGTTTTGGAGGAACTGAGTGATCCGCTCAACAAAATGGCAAGTCGCATCGTTACCTTTTCATGATGCATGATCTCTACCTAACGCTAACGCCCAAGAAAAAGTATGTGTTCGTCCTAAAGCCATCGACACTCTTACAAAAACTCATACAGATAACCAAAGCATTCATATCAACAGCAGTCCACTACATCGACCAGACTCAAATCACACACCGAAAATAAAAGCCAAGAGGCAGATCGGCCACTAGGGAAGGTGGCGGAACACGACCGCGGTCACGGCGGGTCCGAGCACGGAGCAGGTAGTAGTAGAGCTCGCGGAAGGCTTCAAACGCTGCCCGGCGGATGAGCAGCCCATGCATCATCACCACCGGCCCCCAGAAGCAGGCGCACACGGCCACGACCACCGCCAGGATCCATATGGAATCATCTACCTGTTGCTGTTGGAGTGTTTCTTTTGCGCTCCTTATGGAGTAGTAGGATGCAGAGGAACAAAGTGAACGATGCAGGTGTGGTTTCCCTGGGGGATACGATCAGATCATTCACATAAGGCCATCCATGTGGATTCAGTCTACAACGGAATCCAGACCACCTTACAGAAAGATTTGAAAATGACCATCACTGCTACTCCCTCCGTTCTCAATTACTTGTCGCAGGTATGGATGTATCTAGATGTATTTTAGTTCTAGATACATCCATTTCCGCGGCGAGTAATTTGGAACGGAGGAAGTAGCTGCTAGGCAGAGAAAATGCCCATCACTGGAATAGTAATGGGAACTAACAAGTTAAACAGTTCGTCCCGCAGGCGTACTTCACGCTTGATAAGTACAGTACACACTACAACGGATCAATTTTCAGATGGGAATGGATCATCGATAAGCCATTCCCGCGACTTCGCAATACCTTATATAAACAACAATACAATCAGTAACATAGTGCTTTTATGCACGACTGGCAAATACTGCAACTGTCTAGAATATCACGGCATGTGCAGTATAATGCAAGTATCGTCGGGGAAATAAATAGCAAAACAACAGAAAGAAAAAAGATCCAGCTTAGTTATAAGCATAGTATACTTCTTATAAACTGAAGTAGAACTACTCACAAGAGAACTAGTATTAGCAGATACTTTATCAGCTAATAAAATAGTAGCATTCTTTCAGCCTAAAATGGATGACATTTTAACCTTTGCATGACATTAGAAGTCAGATCAGAGCTTTATGCCTTTGACCACCATTTTTGCTACCGTAGAAAGTTCACAAACTACAACCTCCGTCCGGAATTAACTGTCGCTGAAATGAGTGTATCTAGATGCGTTTCACTCATTTCAGCGATAGTTAATTCCGGACGGAGGGAGTATATAACATCATTATATAAAATTAAAAAATTACATAACCTGAAAATGTTTTTATTTATGAACCTAGTCAATGCGACAATATATAAACTATTGATTTACTAGTGATCAAGTTGGGAAATTGACTTTCATATAAAACAAAAGCAACATCTGACTTGACTGGAGATACTTAGCAGTGTGTACTAACGTGAACTGTACTAACTAGTATTCTGAATTACTCATGTTCCGGTATATATAGTTCTCGATTATTTAGGCAAAGTACCGGATGCCTTACAAATTACAAATGGAGTTAATACTTTCATAAGAAAACATCATCAGCCAAGCCCATGCAGCAATAAATTGTAAAATAGCATAGATGTCCTAATGGACATGTCTAGGAGATAAAGTTACATCACCCTTTCAGTCATCACATCATACTAGCATGTCTCACCAAACAACCATCTCACATATTGTTCAAGACTTCATTTCCATCATGTCCATCAACAATGCCCGTACCTACGAGCATAATAAGTCAGGAACAAATGACAATTCCAATGGAAAGCCATCGATAGAAGAGCGAACTACAATGGGATATCTAGATGAACTGAGAGGTGCATAGTTATGTAATCTGAGAAAAATAACACTGAGCTATGAAGAAAATTATTTAATCTCTAGTGCAAACGGACTCCTCGCTTCAGGAAGATATTCAACAAAACAAGAACTTAAATTTATTCAATTGGTTTCAGCTTCCAAATGAAAGAGTGTAACTAGCTTTAAGCTCCGAAAAGTGTCGATGGAGTTGCATATTCGGTTGTTTGGGTCTCAACTTCCATTAAGTTATCTTCCAATTTTAACTGTTATGTGTCACATTGTCAAGAGAACTGCGGTCTAGTGCTGAATATTACCATAACATTATTCCTGCAAGAGAAAAAAATACTTTCTAGAAATCATCTTTGGTAAACTTGATTCCTCGTCAGACCAAGCGGGGCAAATTAAGACATGCCAAAACCAAAAGCTGACAAGAAACATAATAGGTTCGACCTATTAGATGTTTTCCAGTTGTACATCTAAACTAGCTAATCACAGCAAGGCTCTTCCACAAGTGACAAATAACTATTTCATTGATTTCCAACTGTTATGCTTCCGATGCTGAAAAGATATATACTTCAGATAGGCACATAAGATGATAAGACTACATCTGAAACACAATTTATGCATACAACCAAAGAACAGTGGCCTTGAGTAGTATTTTCTTTTAAAGAACTCATCAGGCGGCAAAAGAAAAAATTGATGTGATTTGAACTTCAATCATCAGCATAACACTCAAGGATATGACATTCATTTGAGCAACTAATTGCTGAAAATATATTTATATTATAATACCGCGAAGTAATAAATTATATAAAGGCTTGCTGTTACCTGCAGGATAGAAACATGCAAATGGATAATGGTGACAGAAGGACTTTGGATCAGAAAGTTTCTTGAACTCCATTGACTGGAGGTAGACCATGAAGACACCAGAAGCTGTCAGCACAAGGATTGCATTACTCTCCTCGTCAAACCCAACCAAAGTGAGGAAGTCGCCCTTGCAAGTTGATCTAAGTTCCCCGAATTCAACAGCTCTGTCGGGCACCCATACAGGAAAACCATCAGAATCAGGCTCTCTCTTCCATAATTGGGCGTGGAATTGTGAGAGATGGATGAAGCCAAGCCCACCACCCTGGGAGGGCATAATCCATAACTTGTGAAAGTCGGCTTCCATATCTGTGTGTGGTGGCAGCTCTGTCACAGCTAGGCTCTGCCTATCAAGATCAAACTCAAGTATGACACAGCCATGACCCACGGTAAATAACCAGCAAAAGGAATTCCCAATCAAAGTGCTGGGCTGTGGCATAGACTGAATCGATTGCAGCTGCAGCGAGTTGATGTTGCCCCATGCCCCGGTCTCTGATGAGTAAAGCCATACCGAAACTCTTGCGCATAGTGTGTCACGGGCTATGAGGGCCACCTGGAAATGCCATCCTTGGCGGCGGGCAGGGCGACGCACCGCCCCGTTGAAGAAGAACATCTGGGCGTTGTCCAGCTCCGGCGGGAAGATCAGCCGGCGCTGCTCGCGCGCGACGGGGTTCCATAAAACCAAGCGGCGCATCATCCTGTGGGCGAGGAAAAGGACGAGCCCGTCGCGACAGTCGATGATGCGGTAGCTCTCGAGGGGAGGCATGGAGAAGCGAGCTTCGGGGATGCGGTCTGGTGGATCCAGAATCGGAACAAACGGACGGGAATCGAGGAAGAAGCCAAGGAGAGGAGGCTTGCCGTGGTGGTCGCGGAAGCGGCACTGGAATTGGGGATCGGCGACGAGGCTGCGCCAACGCTTGCAGACGAGGGAGGCCCGGGGCAGAGAGGAAGGCCGCGGGGGCAGGCGGAGGAGAACCTCCCGGAGCATGTCGTCGTCGTCTGGCAGAGAGGCAGGCGGCGGGGAGGTGCGGCGGCAGCCAGGGGGAGACATCTCCCCTCTCGTGCTCATGGTAGGCTTAGCAGCGCAACTCCTCCCAGTGTTTTTTTGATGGGTGATTTGGTCGGTTGGGAGGACTAGTCTGGGGCAGATCAACTAGTCGGCGGGGAGAATGGCGTTGCCTACGCCGCCGGCGAGATGCGGCAACGGCGAGGCGTGCTCATGGTAGCGACCGGGGGCAGCGAGGGGATTGCTTTGGGGATTGGGCAATGTTTGACTAACTTTTTTTTAATACAGTACGATCGCATACGCTCATATACACGCACATACAATCATACACGCATATACAATCACCTCTATAAAAGCACACATGTACATTCTATCTCTATGAGCATCTCTAAAAGACCGAATCGGCATATCATCTTGAAATTTACGAAGTCACCGTAGACACCTCGTTATCGATGGGAACGTCTCCTCCCCTGAATACGCATCGCCATAAATGCTAAAATAAATCTAGAAATAAATGCGAACACATGAACTTAAACTCTGATGGGCTGGGATACCATATTCTCTCTAATCATTCAACTACGGATTGGTTTACCTTGACTAACTATTTTAGAGGGTAGAAAGTAGAGGAGTATCCGACCAATTAATCCTATATCTATATTCCTGATTTCAATTCTCTATCATACACACATGTCACCTTAGACATGCTACCTCATCACCTCACCCCACTAATTATTTCTCTGAACATGTATGGAAAATGCTACTCCCTCTGTTTCATAATATAAGAACATTTTTAACATTAGTGTTGTGTCAACACTCTTATATTATGGGACGGAGATAATATTTATACTTTACTCATCACACATGCCACCTAATCAATTCACACTGGAAAAATTTCTCTTAGCATGCATGAAAAATGTTGGGGAACGTAGTAATTTCAAAAAAATTTCTACGCACACGCAAGATCATGGTGATGCATAGCAACGAGGGGGAAAGTCTGATCTACGTACCCTTGTAGATCGCAAGCGGAAGCGTTATATCAACGCGGTTGATGTAGTCGAACGTCTTCACGATCCGATCGATCCAAGTACCGAAAGCACGGCACCTCCGAGTTCTGCACACGTACGGCTCGGTGACGTCCTCGCCTTCTCGATCCAGCAAGAGGGGCGAAGTAGTAGATGAGTTCCGGCAGCACGACGGCGTGGTGACGGTGTTGGTGAAGAACAATCTCCGCAGGGCTTCGCCTAAGCACTACGAAAACTATGACGGAGGATAAACTAGAGAGAACAGGGTTGCCGGCACACGGCTTCGTGTTTCTTGATGTGTCTTTGGTGCTAGCCCTGCCCCTCTATTTATATGTTGAGCCCTGGGGTCGAAATTGGAGCAAAAGCCTCCTCAAAGTCGGTTTTGCCCGAAAGGCAAGAGTTCCACTCGGACTCCAGGACCAAACGCCATAAACCTTGGCGTCTGGCCCAGGGCCAGACGGCAGGGTCTCTGGCGTTTGGCCCCCTGGCCTCCGCAAAACTCCTTTTGCACCGACTTATAGCCCTGTGGGCTTGATCCCTTGGCCTAACCATATCATCCAATATATGAATCTTTACCTCCGGACCATTCCGGAGCTCCTCGTCATGTCCGTGATCTCATCCGGGACTCCAAACAACATTTGGTCACCAACATACATAACTCATAGTACTATATCGTCAACGAACGTTAAGCGTGTGGACCCTACGGGTTCGAGAACTATGTAGACATGACCGAGACACCTCTCTGGTCAATAACCAATAGCGGGACCTGGATGCCCATATTGGCTCCTACATATTCTACGAAGATCTTTATCGGTCAGACCGCATAACAACATACGTTGTTCCCTTTGTCATCGGTATGTTACTCGCCCGAGATTCGATCGTCGGTATCCAATACCTAGTTCAATCTCGTTACCGGCAAGTCTCTTTACTCGTTCCGTAATACATCATCTTGCAACTAACTCATTAGTTGTAATGCTTGCAAGGCTTATGTGATGTGCATTACCGAGAGGGCCCGGAGATACCTCTCCGACAATCGGAGTGACAAATCCTAATCTCGAAATACGCCAACCCAGCATCTACCTTTGGAGACACCTGTAATGCTCCTTTATAATCACCCAGTTATGTCGTGACGTTTGGTAGCACCCAAAGTGTTCCTCCGGCAAACGGGAGTTGCATAATCTCATAGTCATAGGAACATGTATAAGTCATGAAGAAAGTAATAGCAACATACTAAACGATCGGGTGCTAAGCTAATGGAATGGGTCATGTCAATCAGATCATTCAACCAATGATGTGACCTCGTTAATCAAATAACAACACCTTGTTCATGGTTAGGAAACATAACCATCTTTGATTAACGAGCTAGTCAAGTAGAGGCATACTAGTGACACTAAGTTTGTCTATGTATTCACACATGTATTATGTTTCCGGTTAATATAATTCTAGCATGAATAATAAACATTTATCATGATATAAGGAAATAAATAATAACTTTATTATTGCCTCTAGGGCATATTTCCTTCAGTCTCCCACTTGCACTAGAGTCAATAATCTAGATCACATCACCATGTGATTAACATCGATAGTTCACATCATCATGTGATCAACACCCATAATTCACATCGCCATGTGACCAATATCCAAAGGGTTTACTAGATTCAGTAATCTATTTCACATCGCTATGTGATTAACACCCAAAGAGTACTAAGGTGTGATCATGTTTTGCTTGTGAGAGAATCTTAGTCAACGGGTCTGCCATATTCAGATCCACATGTATTTTGCAAATTTCTATGTCAACAATGCTCTGCATGGAGCTACTCTAGCTAATTGCTCCCAATTTCAATATGTATCTAGACCGAGACTTAGAGTCATCTAGATTAGTGTCAAAACTTGCATCGGCGTAACCCTTTACGACGAACCTTTTGTCACGTCCATAATCGAGAAACATATCCTTATTTCACTAAAGGATAATTCTGACCGCTGTCCAGTGATCTATTCCTAGATCACTATTGTACTCCCTTACCAAATTCAGTGCAGGGTATACAATAGATCTAGTATACAACATGACATACTTTATAGAACCTATGGCCAAGGCATAGGGAATGACTTTCATTCTCTTTCTATCTTCTGCCGTGGTCGGGCTTTGAGTCTTACTCAACTTCACACCTTGTAATACAGGCAAGAACTCTTTCTTTGACTGCTCCATTTTGAACTACTTTAAAATCTTGTCAAGGTATGTACTCATTGAAAAAACTTATCAAGCGTCTTGATCTATCTCTATAGATCTTGGAGCTCAATATGTAAGCAGCGTCACCGAAGTCTTTCTTTGAAAACTCCTTTCAAACACTCCTTTATGCTTTACAGAATAATTTTACATTATTTCCGATCAACAATATGTCATTCACATATACTTATCAGAAATGCTGTAGTGCTCCCACTCACTTTCTTATAAATACAGGCTTCACCGCAAGTCTGTATAAAACTATATCCTTTGATCAACTTATCAAAGTGTATATTCCGACTCCGAGATGCTTGCACCAGTCCATAGATGGATCGCTGGAGCTTGCATGTTTTGTTAGCACCTTTAGGATTGACAAAACCTTCTGGTTGCATCATATACAACTCTTCTTTAATAAATCCATTAAGGAATACAGTTTTATTTATCCATTTGCCAGATTTCATAAAATGCGACAATTGCTAACATGATTCGGACAGACTTAAGCATAGATACGAGTGAGAAACTCTCATCGTAGTCAACACCTTGAACTTGTCGAAAACCTTTTGCGACAATTCTAGCTTTGTAGATAGTAACACTAGTATCAGTGTCCGTCTTCCTCTTGAAGATCCATTTATTTTCTATGTCTTGCCGATCATCGGGCAAGTCAACCAAAGTCCACACTTTGTTCTCATACATGGATCCCATCTCAGATTTCATGGCTTCAAGCCACTTTGCGGAATCTGGGCTCACCATCGCTTCTTCATAGTTCGTAGGTTCATCATGATCTAGTAGCATGACTTCCAGAACTGGATTACCGTACCACTCTGGTGCGGATCTCACTCTGGTTGATCTACGAGGTTCAGTAGTATCTTGTCCTGAAATTTCATGATCATCATCATTAGCTTCCTCACTAATTGGTATAGGTGTCGCAGAAACAGTTTTCTGTGATGTACTACTTTCCAATAAGGGAGCAGGTACAGTTGCCTCGTCAAGTTCTACTTTCCTCCCACTCACTTCTTTCGAGAGAAACTCCTTCTCTAGAAAGGATCCATTCTTAGCAACGAATGTCTTGCCTTCGGATCTGTGATAGAAGGTGTACCCAACTGTCTCCTTTGGGTATCCTATGAAGACACATTTTTTCTGATTTGAGTTTGAGCTTATCGAGATGAAACTTTTTCACATAAGCATCACAACTCCAAACTTTAAGAAACGACAGCTTAGGTTTCTTGCGAAACCATAGTTCACACGGTGTCGTCTCAACGGATTTAGATGGTGCCCTATTTAACGTGAATGCAGCTGTCTCTAATGCATAACCCCAAAACGATAGTGGTAGATCGGTAAGATACATCATAGATTGCACTATATCCAATAAAGTACGGTTATGACGTTCGGACACACCATTGCTGTGGTGTTCCAGGTGGCGTGCGTAGTGAAACTATTTTACATTGTTTTAACTGAAGACCAAACTCGTAGCTCAAATATTTTACCTCTGCGATCATATCGTAGAAACTTTTATTTTCTTGTCACAATGATTTTCCACTTCACTCTGAAATTCTTTGAACTGTTCAAATGTTTCAGACTTATGTTTCATCAAGTAGATATCCCCATATCTGCTCAAATCATCTTGTGAAGGTCAGAAAATAATGATACCTGCTATAAGCCTTAATATTCATCGGACCACATACATCAGTATGTATGATTTCCAACAAATCTGTTGCTTGCTTCATTGTTCCGGAGAACGACGTTTTAGTCATCTTGCCCATAAGGCATGGTTCGCAAGCATCAAGTGATTCATAATCAAGTGATTCCAAAATCCCATCAGCATGGAGTTTCTTCATGCGCTTTACACCAATATGACCTAAACGGCAGTGCCACAAATAAGTTGCACTATCATTATTAACTTCGCATCTTTTGGTTTCAATATTATGAATATGTGTATCACTAAGATCGAGATCCAATGAACTATTTTCATTGGGTGTGTAACCATATAAGGTTTTATTCATGTAAACAGAACAACAATTTATTCTTTTACTTAAATGAATAACCGTATTACAATAAACATGATCAAATCATATTAATGCTCAACGCAAACACCAAATAACACTTATTTAGGTTCAACACTAATCCCGAAAGTATAGGGAGTGTGCGATGATGATCATATCAATCTTGGAACCACTTCCAACACACATCGTCACTTCACCCTTAACTAGTCTCTGTTCATTCTGCAACTCCCGTTTCGAGTTACTACTATTAGCAACTGAACTAGCATCAAATACTGAGGGGTTGCTATAAACACTAGTAAAGTACACATCAATAACATGTATATCAAATATACTTATGTTCACTTTGCCATCCTTCTTATCCGCCAATCACTTGGGGTAGTTCTGCTTCCAGTGACCAGTCCCTTTGCAGTAGAAGCACTTAGTCTCAGGCTTAGGATCAGACTTGGGCCTCTTCACTTGAGAAGCAACTTGCTTGCCGTTCTTCTTGAAGTTCCCCTTCTTCCCTTTGCCCTTTTCTTGAAACTAGTGGTCTTGTCAACCATCAACACTTGATGTTTTTCTTGATTTCTACCTTCGTTGATTTCAGCATCACGAAGAGCTTGGGAGTTGTTTCCGTTATCCCTTGCATATTATAGTTCATCACGAAGTTCTACTAACTTGGTGATGGTGACCAGAGAATTCTGTCAATCACTATCTTATCTGGAAGATTAACTCCCACTTGATTCAAGCAATTGTAGTACCCAGACAATCTGAGCACATGCTCACTAGTTGAGCGATTCTCCTCCATCTTTTAGCCATAGAACTTGCTGGAGACTTCATATCTCTCAACTCGGGTATTTGCTTGAAATATTAACTTCAACTCCTGGAACATCTCATATGGTCCATGACGTTCAAAACGTCTTTGAAGTCCCGATTCTAAGCCATTAAGCATGGTGCACTAAACTATCAAGTAGTCATCATATTGAGCTAGCCAAACGTTCATAACGTCTGCATCTGCTACTGCAATAGGTCTGTCACCTAGCGGTACATCAAGGGCATAATTCTTCTGTGCAGCAATGAGGATAAACCTCAGATCACAGATCCAATCCGCATCATTGCTACTAACATCTTTCAACACAATTTTCTCTAGGAACATATCAAAAATAAATACAGGGAAGCAACAACGCGAGCTATTGATCTACAACATAATTTGCAAAATACTACCAGGACTAAGTTCATGATAAATTTAAGTTCAATTTAATCATATTACTTAAGAACTCCCACTTAGATAGACATCCCTCTAATCCTCTAAGTGATCACGTGATCCAAATCAACTAAACCATAACTGATCATCACGTGAAATGGATTAGTTTTCAATGGCGAACATCATTATGTTGATCATATCTACTATATGATTCACGCTCGACCTTTCGGTCTCCGTGTTCCGAGGCCATATCTGCATATGCTAGGCTCGTCAAGTTTAACCTGAGTATTCTGCGTGTGCAAAACTGGCTTGCACCCGTTGTAGATGGACGTAGAGCTTATCACACCCGATCATCACGTGGTGTCTGGGCACGACGAACTTTGGCAACGGTGCATACTCAGGGAGAACACTTCTTGATAATTTAGTGAGAGATCTGTTGGGGAACGTAGTAATTTTGAAAATTTTCCTACGCACACGCAAGATCATGGTGATGCATAGCAACGAGGGGGAGAGTGTTGTCTACGTACCAACGCAGACCGACTGCGGAAGCAATCACACAACGTAGAGGAAGTAGTCGTTCGTCTTCTTCCCGATCCGACCGATCCAAGCACCGTTACTCCGGCACCTCCGAGTTCTTAGCACACGTTCAGCTCGATGACGATCCTCGGGCTCCGATCCAGCAAAGCGTCGAGGAAGAGTTCCGTCAGCACGACGGCGTGGTGACGATCTTGATGTACTACCGATGCAGGGCTTTGCCTAAGCACTACAACGGTATGATCGAGGTGGAATTTGGTGGCAGGGGGCACCGCACACGGCTAAGGAACGATCTCAAGGATCAACTTGTGTGTCTTGGGGTGTCCCCTGCCCCCGTATATAAAGGATGGAGGGAGGGAGGCTGGCCGGCCAAAGAGAGGGAGGCGCAGGAGGAGTCCTACTCCTACCGGGAGTAGGACTCCCCCCTCCAATCCTAGTCCAACTAGGAATCCTTAAAGGGGAGAGAGAGAGAGAGAGGTGGCCGGCCCCTCTCCTAGTTCTAATAGGACTAGGGAGAGGGGGGGAGGTGCAGCCCTATGTGGGCTGCCCTCTCACCTTTCCACTAAGGCCCATGTTGGCCCATTTGGCTCCCGGGGGGTTCCGGTAACCCTCCCGGTAATCCGGTAAAATCCCGATTTCACCCGGAACACTTCCGGTGTCCAAACATAGGCTTCCAATATATCAATCTTTACGTCTCGACCATTTCGAGACTCCTCGTCATGTCCGTGATCACATCCGGGACTCCGAACAACCTTCGGTACATCAAAATGCATAAACTCATAATAACTGTCATCGTAACGTTAAGCGTGCGGACCCTACGGTTCGAGAACAATGTAGACATGATCGAGACACGTCTCCGGTCAATAACCAATAGCGGGACCTGGATGCCCATATTGGCTCCTACATATTCTACGAAGATCTTTATCGGTCAGACCGCATAACAACATACGTTGTTCCCTTTGTCATCGGTATGTTACTTGCCCGAGATTCGATCGTCGGTATCCAATACCTAGTTCAATCTCGTTACTGGCAAGTCTCTTTACTCGTTCCGTAATACATCATCTCATAACTAACATCTTAGTTATTATGCTTGCAAGGCTTATGTGATGTGTATTACCGAGAGGGCCCAGAGATACCTCTCCGACAATCGGAGTGACAAACCCTAATCTCGAAATACGCCAACCCAACATCTACCATTGGAGACACATGTAGTACTCCTTTATAATCACCCAGTTACGTTGTGACGTTTGGTAGTACCCAAAGTGTTCCTCCGGTAAACGGGAGTTGCATAATCTCATAGTTATAGGAACATGTATAAGTCATGAAGAAAGCAATAGCAACATACTAAATGATCGGGTGCTAAGCTAATGGAATGGGTCATGTCAATCAGATCATTCAACTAATGATGTGACCTCGTTAATCAAATAACAACTCTTTGTTCATGGTTAGGAAACATAACCATCTTTGATTAACAAGCTAGTCAAGTAGAGGCATACTAGTGACACTCTGTTGGTCTATGTATTCACACATGTATTATGTTTCCGGTTAATACAATTCTAGCATGAATAATAAACATTTATCATGATATAAGGAAATAAATAATAACTTTATTATTGCCTCTAGGGCATATTTCCTTCAGTCTCCCACTTGCACTAGAGTCAATAATCTAGATTACACAGCAATGATTCTAACACCCATGGAGCCTTGGTGCTGATCATGTTTTGCTCGTGGAAGAGGCTTAGTCAACGGGTCTGCAACATTCAGATCCGTATGTATCTTGCAAATCTCTATGTCTCCCACCTGGACTAAATCCCGGATGGAGTTGAAGCGTCTCTTGATGTGTTTGGTTCTTTTGTGAAATCTGGATTCCTTTGCCAAAGCAATTGCACCAGTATTGTCACAAAAGATTTTCATTGGACCCGATGCACTAGGTATGACACCTAGATCGGATATGAACTCCTTCATCCAGACTCCTTTGTTCGCTGCTTCCGAAGCAGCTATGTACTCCGCTTCACATGTAGATCCCGCCACAACGCTTTGTTTAGAACTGCACCAACTGACAACTCCACCATTTAATGTAAATACGTATCCGGTTTGCGATTTAGAATTGTCCGGATCAGTGTCAAAGCTTGCATCAACGTAACCTCTTACGGTGAGCTCTTTGTCACCTCCATATACGAGAAACATATCCCTAGTCCTTTTCAGGTATTTCAGGATGTTCTTGACCGCTGTCCAGTGATCCACTCCTGGATTACTTTGGTACCTCCCTGCTAAACTTATAGCAAGGCACACATCAGGTCTGGTACACAATATTGCATACATGATAGAGCCTATGGCTGAAGCATAGGGAACATCTTTCATTTTCTCTCTATCTTCTGCATTGGTCGGGCATTGAGTCTGACTCAACTTCACACCTTGTAACACAGGCAAGAACCCTTTCTTTGCTTGATCCATTTTGAACTTCTTCAAAATCTTGTCAAGGTATGTGCTTTGTGAAAGTCCAATTAAGCGTCTTGATCTATCTCTATAGATCTTTATGCCTAATATGTAAGCAGCTTCTCCGAGGTCTTTCATCGAAAAACTTTTATTCAAGTATCCCTTTATGCTATCCAGAAATTCTATATCATTTCCAATCAGCAATATGTCATCCACATATAATATCAGAAATGCTACAGAGCTCCCACTCACTTTCTTGTAAATACAGGCTTCTCCAAAAGTCTGTATAAAGCCAAATGCTTTGATCACACTATCAAAGCGTTTATTCCAACTCCGAGATGCTTGCACCAGTCCATAAATGGATCGCTGGAGTTTGCACACTTTGTTAGCTCCCTTTGGATCGACAAAACCTTCCGGTTGCATCATATACAACTCTTCTTCCAGAAATCCATTCAGGAATGCAGTTTTGACATCCATTTGCCATATTTCATAATCATAAAACGCAGCAATTGCTAACATAATTCTGACGGACTTAAGCATCGCTACGGGTGAGAAGGTCTCATCGTAGTCAACCCCTTGAACTTGTCGAAAACCTTTTGCGACAAGTCGAGCTTTATAGACAGTAATATTACCGTCAGCGTCAGTCTTTTTCTTGAAGATCCATTTATTCTCAATTGCTTGCCGATCATCGGGCAAGTCAACCAAAGTCCATACTTTGTTCTCATACATGGATCCCATCTCAGATTTCATGGCCTCAAGCCACTTTGCGGAATCTGGGCTCACCATCGCTTCTTCATAGTTCGTAGGTTCATCATGATCTAGTAGCATGACTTCCAGAACTGGATTACCGTACCACTCTGGTGCGGATCTCACTCTGGTTGATCTACGTGGTTCAGTAGCATCTTGCCCTGAAGTTTCATGATCATCATCATTAGCTTCCTCACTAATTGGTATAGTGAAGGAAATATGCCCTAGAGGCAATAATAAAGTTATTATTTATTTCCTTATATCATGATAAAAGTTTATTATTCATGCTAGAATTGTATTAACCGGAAACATAATACATGTGTGAATACATAGACCAAACAGAATTGTATTAACCGGAAACATAATACATGTGTGAATACATAGACCAAACACTCTGTTGGTCTATGTATTCACACATGTATTATGTTTCCGGTTAATACAATTCTAGCATGAATAATAAACTTTTATCATGATATAAGGAAATAAATAATAACTTTATTATTGCCTCTAGGGCATATTTCCTTCAAGATCATCTTATAATGCTATCGTCAATCAAAGCAAGATAAGATGCATAAAAGATAAACATCACATGCAATCAAAATATGTGACATGATATGGCCATCATCATCTTGTGCCTTTGATCTCCATCTCCAAAGCATCGTCATGATTTCCATCGTCACCGGCATGACACCATGATCTCCATCATCTTGATCTATATCAATATGTCGTCACATGGTCGTCTCGCCAACTATTGCTCTTGCAACTATTGCTATCGCATAGCGATAAAGTAAAGCAATTATTTGGCGCTTGCATCTTATGCAATAAAGAGACAACCATAAGGCTTTTGCCAGTTGCCGATAACTTCAACAAAACATGATCATCTTATACAACAACTTATATCTCATCACGTTTTGACCATATCACATCACAACATGCCCCACAAAAACAAGTTAGACGTCCTCTGCTTTGTTGTTGCAAGTTTTACGTGGCTGCTACGGGCTTAAGCAAGAACCAATCTCACCTACGCATCAAAACCACAACGATAGTTTGTCAAATAGACTCCGTTTTAACCTTCGCAAGGACCGGGCATAGCCATACTCGGTTCAACTAAAGTTGGAGAGACAGTCGCCCGCAAGCCACCTGTGTGCAAAGCACGTCGGGGGAACCGGTCTCGCATAAGCGTACGCGTAAGGTTGGTCCGGGTCGTCTCGTCCAACAATACCGCCGAACCAAAGTATGACATGCTGGTAGGCAGTATGACTTGTATCGCCCACAACTCACTTGTGTTCTACTCGTGCATATAACATCAAACCATAAAACCTAGGCTCGGATGCCATTGTTGGGGAACGTAGTAATTTCAAAAAATTTCCTACGCACATGCAAGATCATGGTGATGCATAGCAACGAGGGGGAGAGTCTGATCTACGTACCCTTGTAGATCGCAAGCGGAAGCGTTATATCAACGCGGTTGATGTAGTCGAACGTCTTCATGATCCGATCGATCCAAGTACCGAAAGCACGGCACCTCCGAGTTCTGCACACGTACGGCTCGGTGACGTCCTCGCCTTCTCGATCCAACAAGAGGGGCGAAGTAGTAGATGAGTTCCGGCAGCACGACGGCGTGGTGACGGTGTTGGTGAAGAACAATCTCCGCAGGGCTTCGCCTAAGCACTACGAAAACTATGACGGAGGATAAACTAGAGGGAACAGGGTTGCCGACACACGGCTTGGTGTTTCTTGATGTGTCTTTGGTGCTAGCCCTGCCCCTCTATTTATATGTTGAGCCCTGGGTCGAAACTTGGAGCAAAAGCCTCCTCAAAGTCGATTTTGCCTGAAAGGCAAGAGTCCCACTCGGACTCCAGGACCAAACGCCACAAACCTTGGCGTCTGGCCCAGGGCCAGACGCCAGGGTCTCCGGCGTTTGGCCCCCTGGCCTCCGCAAAACTCCTTTTGCACCGACTTATAGCCCTGTGGGCTTGACCCCTTGGCCTAACCATATCATCCAATATATGAATCTTTACCTCCGGACCATTCCGGAGCTCCTCGTCATGTCCGTGATCTCATCCGGGACTCCGAACAACATTCGGTCACCAATATACATAACTCATAGTACTATATCGTCAACGAACGTTAAGCGTGCGGACCCTACGGGTTCGAGAACTATGTAGACATGACCGAGACACCTCTCTGGTCAATAACCAATAGCGGGACCTGGATGCCCATATTGGCTCCTACATATTCTACGAAGATCTTTATCGGTCAGACCGCATAACAACATACGTTGTTCCCTTTGTCATCGGTATGTTACTCGCCCGAGATTCGATCGTCGGTATCCAATACCTAGTTCAATCTCGTTACCGGCAAGTCTCTTTACTCGTTCCGTAATACATCATCTTGCAACTAACTCATTAGTTGTAATGCTTGCAAGGCTTATGTGATGTGCATTACCGAGAGGGCCCGGAGATACCTCTCCGACAATCGGAGTGACAAATCCTAATCTCGAAATACGCCAACCCAACATCTACCTTTGGAGACACCTGTAATGCTCCTTTATAATCACCCAGTTACGTTGTGACGTTTGGTAGCACCCAAAGTGTTCCTCCGGCAAACGGGAGTTACATAATCTCATAGTCATAGGAACATGTATAAGTCATGAAGAAAGTAATAGCAACATACTAAACGATCGGGTGCTAAGCTAATGGAATGGGTCATGTCAATCAGATCATTCAACCAATGATGTGACCTCGTTAATCAAATAACAACACCTTGTTCATGGTTAGGAAACATAACCATCTTTGATTAATGAGCTAGTCAAGTAGAGGCATACTAGTGACACTAAGTTTGTCTATGTATTCACACATGTATTATGTTTCCGGTTAATACAATTCTAGCATGAATAATAAACATTTATCATGATATAAGGAAATAAATAATAACTTTATTATTGCCTCTAGGGCATATTTCCTTCAAAAATTACTACTTATGTTCTATATGTACTTCCGTCATTTTTGTTTACTATGTATCCTGTATTTTGTATATTAGGTTTGTCTAAAATCAAACTTTATATACTTTAAAAAGTTCATAGAAAAATAAATTAACATACACACTATCAAATCAATACCATTGGATTCATCATTGCATATATTTTCACATCGTATAAATTTGTTACTATAAATATTTATACTATTTTCTATAAACTTGGTCAAACTTTATAAAGTTTGACTTTAGTCAAAGCTAACATAGTTTTTTCTTGAGACATGTCAAAGCTAACAAATTGGTGATGGAGGATTGGTGATGGAGGATGGTTGATGATGACGACGACGACGAATCCCCCTCTCCGGAGCTTCTAACGGTCTCCAGATCAGCCTTCCCGAGAGATTTTAGGGCTTGGCGGCGGTTCCGTATCGTAAAACGCGATGATTTCTTCTCCCTGATTTTTTCTCATCAAAACTTAATATATGGAGATGAAGTTGGAGTCGGAGACGCAACAGGGGGCCCACGAGGTAGGGGGACGAGCCCTAAGGGGGGGGGGGGGCGCCCCCCACCCTCGTGAAAGGGGTGTGGGCCCCCTGGTCTTCATCTTTGGCGAGGATTTTTTATTGTTTTTTCTAAGATGTTTCGTGGAGTTTCAGGTTATTTCGAGAATATTTGTTTTCTGCACATAAAACAACACCATGGTAATTCTGCTGAAAACAACGTCAGTCCGGGTTAGTTCCATTCAAATCATACAAGTTCGAGTCCAAAACAAGGCCAAAAGTGTTTGGAAAAAGTAGATACGACGGAGACGTATCACTGATTTCTGTTTGGCAACAATGATGGCGTCGAGAGGAGCTTTGGTCGCGGCTCGGGCTTCGGTAGTCGGATCTTCCCGGCGTGTCCGAGGTGCTCTTCCGTTGGTCGCTTGGTTGCTTTGAAGTCGGAGCTGCGGTGGAGTGTGTCCATGCGGTGATGATGACAGGCGCTCGGTGGTCGGCTATGGCGGGCACGGTCGGCGCAAGTCCTGCATATTTCCCTTGTGATGATCGTCGTCAGAGTTGGAGCTGTCAGTTGTTCGCGCGTGTGGCCTTCTGTTGGTCGGTGGTACCCATGTTATATGGGTTGGATTGTACCGGTTTTAGCCTGGTTTTCCGTCAATTAACCGGGCAATTCTCATTCCTTCTTAATCAATGAAAATGGCAAGTCTTTTGCCTCGTTTCAAAAACATTCACAAATCGATATCATTAGATGCGTCATGACTTCAATTTTCATATAGTACAACTTTAGCATTGTAGATGTTGATATTTGTTCATATAAATATGGTCAAACTTTACAAAGTTTGACTTCGGACAATTCTTATATGCAGAGTAAAAAGAACCGGAGGAAGTATTATGGGACGGAGATAGTATTTATATACTTAACTCATCACACATGCCACCTCATCAATTCACACCAACTATATTTCTCCCAGCATGCATGAAAAATACTACTTATGTTCTATATGTACTCCCTTTATTTTTATTTACTTTGTATTATATATATTAGGTTTGTCTAAAATCGAACTTTATATACTTTCAAAACTTTATAGAAAAATATATTAACATATTTTCACATCATATAAATTTGTTACTATAAATATTGATACTATTTTCTATAAACTTGGTCAAACTTTATAAAGTTTGACTTCAGTCAAAGCTAACATATATTTTTTTGAGACATGTCAAAGCTAACATATTGTCACGGGGTAGCCTTTTCTTTTCGAGCACTGTCGCGGGGTAGCCAATTATTTCCTAGATTCTCGTCGAGAGCCCATTGTGCCTGATCAGGCCCTGCTTCAACACTAAGATTCCTTACCAGATCATGGCCCGACCCAACCGGTTGAAAGCCTGGCCCATCGCGCAACCTCGGTTTTCCACATCTCCACGAGACCACTCCCATCTCTAGAACTTTCTTCCTCGCCTCCGCCTCCACCTCCGCCCCCCTTCCTCCTCCCAGCTCCAAACCCAGGAAACCCTCGCCTCCCCTCCCCTCCCCTCGCGGCGTCCTCTTCCCGCCGCCCGAATCCCACCCCAGCCGGGCCCGAGCTAGAAGGAGCAGCAGAGCAAGATGCCCCCGAAGAAGGCGGCCGCGTCGAAGGCCGACGTCGCGAAGAAGCAGAAGGTCGTGGAGGACAAGACCTTCGGGCTCAAGAACAAGAACAAGAGCAAGAACGTCCAGAAGTACGTCCAGTCGCTGCACCAGTCCGTCCAGCCCAAGCCCGACCCGACCAAGACCGCCGCCAAGGCACGGGGGAACACTCAGATCGAAGCTGTCAATTCCCTCATCCGATTTGTATGCTCTTCTGATGTTTTTTTTCTTCTTCTTGTTTGGGGATGCGGATGCGCAGAAGAAGAAGGAGGAGGAGAAGGCGCGCGAGAAGGAGCTCAACGATCTGTTCAAGGTCGCCGTCAGCCAGCCCAAGGTCCCCGTTGGTATGGCCTCCTCCCTTTGTCACCCAGTTTTGAGTGTATAGGTCTCTTCTAGTGGATTTATCAAGAATCCCTTGCTGTGGATATGAAGTTGTTGTGAATTGATATGTGGTGTATACGGTAGTATGGAAGTGCTTCTGATAATACTGGTGATTGGTGTTGATTTGTTCTAATGTAGGAAGGGTTTGGTCAGTTCTTTCTATGTAAACATGTTAGCTCTTTCAAGTCCTGCAGATTGCAAATTGAAATTGCAATGTTTCATTAGGACATCTTGGTACTGGTAGTTTGTTCAAAAGATTGCTATTCTTGTGATTAATGCTCATGCTTTGGTTGTGTGCTATTGTGCAGGTGTCGATCCCAAGTCGATACTTTGTGAGTTCTTCAAGGTTGGACAATGTCAGAAGGGTTTTAAATGCAAGTTCTCACACGACCTGAATGTCCAAAGGAAGGGTGAGAAGATTGATATTTACAGCGACAAGCGCGATGGAGGTAAATAAATCATTGTTACTTCTTTCGTATTGGAGTCATTCAATTTTCTCGGTAGAAATTCACATGTTCCTCTGTCATGTACAGAGGAAGAAGATACAATGGATGACTGGGATCAGGAGACCCTTGAGAAAGTTATTGCATCAAAAAACGCAGAGTACCAGCAGAACAAACCTACTGATATTGTATGCACTATTCCGAAACTGTTATACACATTTTTCAAGCATTTCTCATTATATGATGTGTCACTTTCAACTTTCATTTTGCTGTACTAATGTTCTCGTTGGTAATATTTGAGCTAGATGATACTATATTGGTTCTATTTTACTATTTATATTTTGTCTTCAATTCATGTTTTGCGCTCTTATTTTAGGAGGAATATATGCATTTCAAATATAAAGCAGTAATGCTTTTTACACCCATTATCATGCATTTTCCTGTGATGCCAATAAGCCATTTTTCCACTGTATATGATTTCCAGTTGATTTTCTTTAATCTGGATGCAGATGCAATTTCTTTTGGCCAATCACATCAATTAGTAGTTATTTTAGTTGCTAGAGCCCATGGATTATGAGTCCAAGGACTAGTCGATAGACTAGTCTGTGAGTCTCAACTCCAGGGCCGACTACACTTCAGTGTCGACTAGTCTATGAGTCGCAACTTCAGTGTTGACTAGTGTCATCTAGTTATGCCTAAGTCTATGATTCTCAACCTCGGAATGACTCGTAAACCTTGCTAGAGCCACTATGGGCGCACCTAGTCTATTTTCACAAGTGATCAGATTGATATAATCTAATTTATAGGCATGTTGTAACTTCTGTAGGCCGCAGTGTGGTTAAGATTTGTTGTTATCAAGGATTCCGAGTAGAATTCTGTGACACATTGATTATACACAATCATAATCTCCAGAAGGCAGCAACATTATCACGTAGTAACTAAACACACTTGCCATACTAAAACTCATTAAAGAGGTTCTGTTATTTGTGGATAGCGGATTTACTCACTTATATTGAATAAGAATACATTGATACTGATAATAATTCTTCAGTTCTATGCTAATTAACATTTTTCATCGTGTTTGCATTGTAACCCTGTTATGACGACATAATCAGTTTCTCCATTTCTTTTTTTGTTGTTGTTTAACTTGGTTGTTATAAACTTGCATTGTCTCACTATGCTTAAAGGACAACACTCATAGGGCACCATCCCGAGTTAAAACAAAAATACAGTGCTGAGCACAGCATTAAACACTACTTCTTTTCCTATTTATCAGATTCTGGTCTGCCCCATTGATATGTACTACTAAGTGAAATTAGGAATGCTATCTTTGTTTTCCCATCCTCAAAGCATTCATGTTTTTTAGCAGGATGATGATTTTGCTAATTATTTTCTTCTGTAGGTTTGCAAGCACTTCCTTGATGCTGTGGAGAAGAAGCAGTATGGGTGGTTTTGGGTTTGTCCAAATGGCGGCAAGGAGTGCCGCTACAGGCATGCCCTTCCGCCTGGTTATGTACTAAAGTCTCAGATGAAAGCCTTACTAGAGGAAGAGAGTAAAAAGGTTGCAATTGAAGATGAGATTGAAGACCAGGTAAAATGAAGATTAGCATAAATCCTTCCTGTCTGCAACAGTGAAACTCTTGTTCCTTGTCTGTTGTCTAAATGACTTTTTTGGCATTGCCGTGACATTCTCTACTTCTTGTTCATTTAACAGCGCAGAAAGGTTCAAACCACAACCCCTATGACTACAGAATTGTTCATGGAATGGAAAAGGAGGAAGGCAGAAGAAAAGGAAGCTGGTCTGGCCGCCTTGAGGGCAGATAGGGCTAAGAATGACCGTATGAGGTAATAACCTTATCTTCTTTTAGTGACATGTTTTTGAGCCCATGTGGTACTTAATGTAACTGTGCTTGTTCTTGTATCCAGTGGTCGCGAGTTGTTCATGGCCGATGCAAGTGTGTTTATTGATGATGCTGAAGCATATGAAGTTTATGAAAGACGTGAAGAGCCACAAGCCAACCAGGAACAGGTTAAAATTTCCCTCCTTTACTAAATCGGCTGTTTATTCACTAGTGTGATGATCAATTACAAATATCCTAGCATGATCTGATTGTGAGAGCAGAATGCGTCTTGGCCTTTAGAAAAAGAAAGCTACGATATAATTTCTGTTAAAAGTACCTGGGGGCAGCCGCTCCCACATTTTGTCATAGTTTCTGCTGCCCCAGAAACTTCCAAAGTAGTTCCCTTGAAGTTGTATGTTATGGACTAGATTTTCAGTTGAGGGAGGGCCATTTGCCTGCAAGGTGAGGTGTAGAAGGAGAATTCTTTCTATTTTCTTGCTGAACAAATTTTCTTGGCTATTCCTTTTATAGAACATGGTCTGACTAGTTTAGCCTTTCCTAGTCTACTAGGACTCCTCTTTTTTTTAATGTAACGACCTAAATCATCTTAACTTGAATTTTGAAGTTGCTTACTGCACATACCGTGTGGTATCAACTAGGACTCCTCTAATTTAGCAATCCTGTCACAGCTAAATTAGACTCCAACAGGTTCCCTCGCGTGCACATGCTCTTTTTAACTACTTTAGCCTATCCTGTGCCCTTGTGCAGTCCTGGAAAAAATAGTTTGAATGGTCATACTCGGCATATTTTCAAAGAAACTAATAAAAGAAGAAATATGTGAAGCACCACTCCTGATGTGATTTGCACTTTTTGTTACTTTAAAATTTTAAAATGCCTAAAACATAATTTGGCATATCTACACATGTGTGCGATGTGGGATGTGTGTTTGGTTTGAGCCCAAGCAAGCTACCCATTTGTCCTCTTGCTAGCCCAAATTTTGGTTAAGGGTTTTGTTGCCCATAAGGTTTGCCCAGTAGGGATGAGGTGGTGTTATTCTTTTGTTGTTTGAATTTGAATTGGTTCTTAGTTGATTTGATTTGAGAATTTAATAAGATGTCAGAAATCTTGGTATTCAAAAGGGGTGTTTGTTTTTAAAATCTAAGGTTCAAGAAGGGGCTCCATGAAGAAATATCGAGACTTCTAATTGTCATTCCATTTTTATCTTGCATCTTATGTTACCTTCATACACTAAAGAAAAGGCTACTTATTCTAGTGAGAATCAGAATGAATAGGCTGACCAGAAATCAATTTGGCTAGGGGAAAGGCCTGAAGGGCAGTGTTAGGGGGGTGGGTAATGGTGTAGATCCATCAACATCATGTCTGGTCAGCAATTCCCGTGAGGTGATAGCGTGCATTATGCATGCTTGTCAAGAAATAAATTAATAGACAAAACTGTAAGGACGGATCAAAGAAGTAATCTGTCATCACACTAAGATTTTGTTTGTGTTACATACACACCTGGGATTATACTGTTTGAGATTCATCTTGCATTTAATTTGGTACCATAATTTTAACTAGCTATATGATTTCTTGAAAAAATAGTTAACTTGCTATATCTCTTAGCCTTACGTATGTAAAAAAGGAAATAAGCAGGCCTGGAATCTAGTGGTAAGAATGAATTGTACGTGTGTTATGGATTCAATGCTGCAAAGTTTTTGTTATACAATAGTGCTAGTTTAAAGTGATTTGCTTTAGTGCATACATTTGTATGGAATTTAACATAGTATAACCAAAATGCAGGCTGATCTACTCAAATGTTATTCAATAAGTTAGTCTCTATTGATGTATATGTTTTAAACTTGCTTCCACAGGGCAAGAAAAGTCAGGATGACGGTCCAAGCTCATCAACCTCTAATGGCAAGGAGGCCGATGAGGAGCCGGATGATGAAGATCTAGATGATGACGATGACCTAGACCTTGACGAATTAAATGAACTCGAAGCAAGCCTGTCAAGAACTTCCATTCAAATTCGGGAACCAGGTGAGGGGACATCATCTTGAACAGGGAGGTCATTGAGAAGTCGTACTCCATTTTTGCTCTCCAAATCGGCCTACTTGCTTTATTAGACACAAAAGGGTGGAGCATAGATGCAAGTGGACATTAGTTTCAAGTGACTATGATCATCATCTGTTTTGAGGGAGCAATGATTAACTGATGATGCCCAGTGTTAAGATCGCATGACATTTGATGTTTCCTGTGTTGCCTTTGTTGTCTTTGTGGGAGTTATTTTGCTACTTGTGAATAACAGCACCAAAGTTTTTCTAGCCTTGTGCAAAACCTACAAGGAAAACCTTGGTGCGGACCTATTTATAAGTGGTGGCCCAGGATTGTAGTCTTTTTACCCCCTTTGTTTAAGAGAATTTGTGGATCTTTGATCACCTTGGGGTGTGTGTGCATCGAGAATCAGCACATTTCTGTTGGTTTCTTTTTTGTTCATTCCATTTTGCTTTTTTATTTTTTTATTTTCCCACGATTTACTCAATGACGGGATACGTTAATGTGGCGTATCTTGGAGAACCAGGGCTTACTCAGATGTCAGAATGCAAGAGCTTTGCAACTTGCTGCCTCAAGATCGTCTCGTGACTCGTCCAAAGCCCTACTATTGCTACGAGGCACCCCTTCCCTATCGCTGCAGGTCCGACGAGCATAACGGGTAGCAGCGTGTCAGCATACACATACTGTAACTTAAGCCCTAGGCAGAGTGACAGATGCATTCTTCCTGGCTCAGCTCAACTTTTGTCGAGTGTACTTTTGATGAGTGAGTGAGTACATCGGCCATTGTCAGTTGTAACTGAGAGGACACAGGTGCCATTCCGCAATGTACTGTACATAGTTTATTCTTAAATAAAAAATCCCAAAGTTTGGTAAGTTTATTAAGAAAAATATCAACAGCAATAATACAGAATCAATGTAATTTGAAAGTCTATCTTCTGTTTTATGTAGTGATATGAATTTGTTAATGGGGGTTGCTACGCGTCGGCCGGTGAACCTTTTTTGGGCCATGGGATTTGAATAATCTAGTGGCTGAACGTCTTCCTCTACCTTGCAACAAGGATCTTGTTGCAGAAACATTTGCAAACATAGGTTGCATTGCAGGACTTTTTTTTGCAACATAGGTTAGGTTGCGAGATAATTTTTTTTGCAACATAGGTTGTGTCATGAGATGTTTTGTTGCAATTCTTTTCCTGCCTTCACTTTTTTCCTGCAACAAGGGTGGTGTTGTGAAAGTACTTTTGCAACATAGGTAATGTTGCAAAAAAGACCATCTAAAGATCAATGGAAGTGTGACGCCCCCGATTCAATCGTACACTAATCATACACGCAAACGTGTACGATCAAGATCAGGGACTCACGGGAAGATATCACAACACAACTTTACAAATAAAAAGGTCATACAAGCATCATATTACAAGCCAGGGGCCTCGAGGGCTAAAATACAAGAGCTCGATCATAGACGAGTCAGCGGAAGCAACACTATCTGAGTACAGACATAAGTTAAACAAGTTGCCTTAAGAAGGCTAGCACAAACTGGGATACAAATCGGAAGAGGCGCAGGCCTCCTGCCTGGGATCCTCCTAACTACTCCTGGTCGTTGTCAGCGGGCAGCACGTAGTAGTAGGCACCTCCGGTGTAGTAGGAGTCGTCGTCGACGGTGGCGTCTGGATCCTGGGCTCCAACATCTGGTTGTGACAACCAGGTAGAAGGGATAGAGGGAAAAGAAGGAGAAGCAACCGTGAGTACTCATCCAAAGTACCCGCAAGCAAGGAGCTACACTACATATGCATGGGTATATGTGTAAAGGCCATATCGGTGGACTGAACTGCAGAATGCCAGAATAAGAGGGGGATAGCTAATCCTGTCGAAGACTACGCTTCTGGTAGCCTCCGTCTTGCAGCATGTAGAAGAGAGTAGACTGAAGTCCTCCAAGTAGCATCGCATAGCATAACCCTAACCGATGATCCTCCCCTCGTCGCCCTGTGAGAGAGCGACCACCGGTTGTATCTGGCACTTGGAAGGGTGTGTTTTATTAAGTATCCGGTTCTAGTTGTCATAAGGTCAAGGTACAACTCCAAGTCGTCCTGTTACCGAAGATCACGGCTATTCGAATAGATTAACTTCCCTGCAGGGGTGCACCACATAACCCAACACGCTCGATCCCATTTGGCCGGACACACTTTCCTGGGTCATGCCCGGCCTCGGAAGATCAACACGTCGCAGCCCTACCTAGGCACAACAGAGAGGTCAGCACGCCGGTCTAAATCCTATGGCACAGGGGTCTGGGCCCATCGCCCTTTGCACACCTGCACGTTGTGAACGCGGCCGGAAGCAGAACTAGCCCCCTTAATACAAGAGCAGGCTTACGGTCCAATCCGGCGCACGCCACTCAGTCGCTGACGTCACGAAGGCTTCGGCTGATACCACGACGTCGAGTGCCCATAACTGTCCCCGCGTAGATGGTTAGTGCGTATAAGCCAGATGGCCAGACTCAAATCAAATACCCAGATCTCGTTAAGCGTGTTAAGTATCCGCGAACGCCGACCAGGCCCAGGCCCACCTCTCTCCTAGGTGGTTTGAACCTGCCCCGTCGCTCCGCCTCAAAGATCCACTCGCGGGTGCTCCTCAAGCCGACCCATCTTTAGTCACCACATGTATCCTGTATAAAGTATACAGTATATACCCGTGATCACCTCCCGAGTGATCACGACCCGATAATATAGCATGGCAGACGGACAAGAATGTATGGCCACTGATGATAAACTAGCATCCTATACTAAGCATTAGGATTGCAGGTAAATGTATCAACAGTAGTGGCAAGGACAGGCTATGCATCAGAATAGGATTAATGGAAAGCAGTAACATGTTACACTACTCTAATGCAAGCAGTATAGAGGGGAGTAGGCGATATCTGGTGATCAAGGGGGGGGGGGGTTGCCTGGTTGCTCTGGCAAGAGAGAGGGGTCGTCAACTCCGTAGTCGTACTGGGTAGCAGCGGCGTCGGTCTCGGTGTCTATCAAGAGAAGAGGGGGGAGAAACAATAAATATTTAAGCAAGCAGATGCATAGTGATGCATGACATGACAAGTAACGGCGTTAGAGGTGCCCTAACGCGGTACGTGATGATACCGGTGAAGGGGGGAAACATCCGGGAAAGTATCCTCGGTGTTCTGTGTTTTCGGGCAAAGGAGCCGGAGGGGGAAAGTTGCGAGTTTGACATGTTAGGGGTGCGTGGCGGACGAACGGGTTGCGTATCCAGGTTTGTCTCGTCGTTCTGAGCAACTTTCATGTAGAAAGTATTTTCATCCGAGTTACGGATTAAAAGATATGATTTTCTAAAGATTTAAATCATTTTCTGATATTTAATTAATTATTTAATTTAATTCAAAAATGGATATATGACATCAGCATGATGTCATGCTGACGTCAGCAGTCAACAGGGGTTGACTGGTCAACCTGACGTGTGGGGCCGGTCAGTGCCTAGTCAGCAGTACAGTCAGCGTTGACTGGGTCAAAGTTGACCAGTCAACAGGGCCAATGGGGCCATCTGTCAGTGTCACATATTTTAAAAAGGGGGGTTTAAATTAAGCTAACTAGGGGTGGGGCCCCACTGTCATTGACTGTTAACTAACCTAACAAATTAATTAACTAAACTAAGTGATTAGGTTAATCTAATCAGGATTAATTAAACTAATTAATTCTTCAATTAATTAATATTTTAATTAGTATTTATTAAATCTTTTTTTATTTTCGTTCTGGGCATGGGCTGTTGGGGAATGTTGCAGAAAACAAAAATTTTCCTACTCGTTTCACCAAGATCCATCTAGGAGTTCATCTAGCAACGAGTCATCAGATGCATCTACATACCTTTGTAGATCGCGTGCGGAAGCGTTCAAAGAACGGGGATGATGTAGTCGAACACGACGTGATCCAAATCACCGATGACCAAGCGCCGAACGGACGACACCTCCGCGTTCAACACACGTACGGGTCGGGAGACGTCTCCTCCTTCTTGATCCAGCAAGGGGGAAGGAGAGGTTGATGATGATTCAGCAGCACGACGGCGTGGTGGTGGATGCAGGGCGTCATAGTAGCAGGGCTTCGCCAATACTACGAGAGAGAGACGTAACGGGGAGAGAGGGAGGCACCAAAGGCTGTTGTATCAAGTCCCTCCTCTCCCCCACTATATATAGGGGTGCCTAGGGGGGGCGCCGGCCCTAGGAGATGGGATCTCCTAGGGGGGGCGGCGGCCTAGGGGTGGGGGGCTTGCCCCCCCAAGCAAGGGGCGCCCCCTTTAGGGTTTCCCCTCAACTCTAGCCGCATGGGCCCTAGGGGAGTGGCGCCCCAGCCCACTTTGGGCTGGGTCCCTTCCCACTTCAGCCCATGGGGCCCTCCGGGATAGGTGGCCCCACCCGATGGACCCCCGGGACCCTTCCGGTGGTCCCGGTACAGTACCGGTGACCCCGAAACTTGTCCCGATGGCCGAAATAGCACTTCCTATATATAATTATTTACCTCCGGACCATTCCGGAACTCGTGACGTCCGGGATCTCATCCGGGACTCCGAACAACATTCGGGTTACTGCATATACATATCTTCACAACCCTAGCGTCACCGAACCTTAAGTGTGTAGACCCTACGGGTTCGGGAGACATGTAGACATGACCGAGACGACTCTCCGGTCAATAACCAACAACGGGATCTGGATACCCATGTTGGCTCCCACATGCTCCACGATGATCTCATCGGATGAACCACGATGTCGATGTTGGGGAACGTAGTAATTTCAAAATTTTTCCTACGCACACACAAGATCATGGTGATGCATAGCAACGAGAGGGGAGAGTGTTGTCTACGTACCAACGCAGACCGACTGCGGAAGCGATCACACAACGTGGAGGAAGTAGTCGTACGTCTTCTTCCGATCCGACCTATCCAAGCACCGTTACTCCGGCACCTCCGAGTTCTTAGCACACGTTCTGCTCGATGACGATCCTCGGGCTCCGATCCAGCAAAGCGTCGAGGAAGAGTTCCGTCAGCACAACGGCGTGGTGACGATCTTGATGAACTACAGCAGCAGGGCTTCGCCTAAACTCTGCTACAGTATTATCGAGGATTATGGTGGCAGAGGGCACCGCAAACGGCTAAGGAATAGATCACGTGGATCAACTTGTGTGTCTATGGGGTGCCCCCTGCCCCCGTATATAAAGGAGCAAGGGGAGGAGGCGGCCGGCCAAGGTGTGGCGTGCCAAGGGGAGTCCTACTCCCACCGGGAGTAGGACTCCTAGTTGGACTAGGAGAGAAGGGGGAGAATAGGAGGAAGAGAGGAAGGAAAGGGGGGGGGGGGCGCCGGCCCCCTTCCCTTGTCCTATTCGGACTAGGAAGGGGAGGGGAGCGCGGCCACCTCTTGCCTCCTCTCCTCTTCTCCCTTAAGGCCCATGTTGGCCCAATAACCCCCCGGGGGGTTCCGGTAACCCCCCCGGTACTCCGGTAAAATGCCGATTTCACCCGGAACAATTCCGATGTCCAAATATAGGCTTCCAATATATCAATCTTTATGTCTTGACCATTTCGAGACTCCTCGTCATGTCCGTGATCACATCCGGGACTCCGAACTAACTTCGGTACATCAAAATGCATAAACTCATAATTACTGTCATCGTAACGTTAAGCGTGCGGACCCTACGGTTCGAGAACAATGCAGACATGACCGAGACACGTCTCCGGTCAATAACCAATAGCGGGACCTGGATGCCCATATTGGCTCCTACATATTCTACGAAGATCTTTATCGGTCAGACCGCATAACAACATACGTTGTTCCCTTTGTCATCGGTATGTTACTTGCCCGAGATTCGATCGTCGGTATCCAATACCTAGTTCAATCTCGTTACTGGCAAGTCTCTTTACTCGTTCCATAATACATCATCTAACAACTAACATATTAGTTGCAGTGCTTGCAAGGCTTATGTGATGTGCATTACCGAGAGGGCCCAGAGATACCTCTCCGACACTCGGAGTGACAAACCCTAATCTCGAAATACGCCAACCCAACATCTACCATTGGAGACACCTGTAGTACTCCTTTATAATCACCCAGTTACGTTGTGACGTTTGGTAGTACCCAAAGTGTTCCTCCGGTAAACGGGAGTTGCATAATCTCATAGTTATAGGAACATGTATAAGTCATGAAGAAAGCAATAGCAACATACTAAACGATCGGGTGCTAAGCTAATGGAATGGGTCATGTCAATCAGATCATTCAAATAATGATGTGACCTCGTTAATCAAATAACAACTCTTTGTTCATGGTTAGGAAACATAACCATCTTTGATTAACGAGCTAGTCAAGTAGAGGCATACTAGTGACACTCTGTTTGTCTATGTATTCACACATGTATTATGTTTCCGGTTAATACAATTCTAGCATGAATAATAAACATTTATCATGATATAAGGAAATAAATAATAACTTTATTATTGCCTCTAGGGCATATTTCCTTCAGTCTCCCACTTGCACTAGAGTCAATAATCTAGATTACACAGTAATGATTCTAACACCCATGGAGCCTTGGTGCTGATCATGTTTTGCTCGTGGAAGAGGCTTAGTCAACGGGTCTGCAACATTCAGATCCGTATGTATCTTGCAAATCTCTATGTCTCCCACCTGGACAAGATCCCGGATGGAGTTGAAGCGTCTCTTGATGTGTTTGGTCCTTTTGTGAAATCTGGATTCCTTTGCCAAAGCAATTGCACCAGTATTGTCACAAAAGATTTTCATTGGACCCGATGCACTAGGTATGACACCTAGATCGGATATGAACTCCTTCATCCAGACTCCTTTGTTCGCTGCTTCCGAAGCAGCTATGTACTCCGCTTCACATGTAGATCCCGCTACGACGCTTTGTTTAGAACTGCACCAACTGACAGCTCCACTGTTTAAAGTAAACACGTATCCGGTTTGCGATTTAGAATCGTCCGGATCAGTGTCAAAGCTTGCATCAACATAACCTCTTACGGTGAGCTCTTTGTCACCTCCATATACGAGAAACATATCCTTAGTCCTTTTCAGGTATTTCAGGATGTTCTTGACCGCTGTCCAGTGATCCACTCCTGGATTACTTTGGTACCTCCCTGCTAAACTTATAGCAAGGCACACATCAGGTCTGGTACACAGCATTGCATACATGATAGAGCCTATGGCTGAAGCATAGGTAACATCTTTCATTTTCTCTCTATCTTCTGCAGTGGTCGGGCATTGAGTCTGACTCAACTTCACACCTTGTAACACAGGCAAGAACCCTTTCTTTGCTTGATCCATTTTGAACTTCTTCAAAATCTTGTCAAGGTATGTGCTTTGTGAAAGTCCAATTAAGCGTCTTGATCTATATCTATAGATCTTTATGCCTAATATGTAAGCAGCTTCTCCGAGGTCTTTCATCGAAAAACTTTTATTCAAGTATCCCTTTATGCTATCCAGAAATTCTATATCATTTCCAATCAGCAATATGTCATCCACATATAATATCAGAAATGCTACAGAGCTCCCACTCACTTTCTTGTGTATAAAGCCAAATGCTTTGATCACACTATCAAAGCGTTTATTCCAACTCCGAGATGCTTGCACCAGTCCATAAATGGATCGCTGGAGTTTGCATACTTTGTTAGCTCCCTTTGGATCGACAAAACCTTCTGGTTGCATCATATACAACTCTTCTTCCAGAAATCCATTCAGGAATGCAGTTTTGACATCCATCTGCCATATTTCATAATCATAAAATGCGGCAATTGCTAACATGATTCTGACGGACTTAAGCATCGCTACGGGTGAGAAGGTCTCATCGTAGTCAACCCCTTGAACTTGTCAAAAACCTTTTACGACAAGTCGAGCTTTATAGACAGTAATATTACCGTCAGCGTCGGTCTTTTTCTTGAAAATCCATTTATTCTCAATTGCTTGCCGACCATCGGGCAAGTCAACCAAAGTCCATACTTTGTTCTCATACATGGATCCCATCTCAGATTTCATGGCCTCAAGCCACTTTGCGGAATCTGGGCTCACCATCGCTTCTTCATAGTTCGTAGGTTCATCATGATCTAGTAGCATGACTTCTAGAATTGGATTACCGTACCACTCTGGTGCGGATCTTACTCTGGTTGATCTACGTGGTTCAGTAGTATCTTGTCCTGAAGTTTCATGATCATCATCATTAGCTTCCTCACTAATTGGTATAGGTGTCGCAGAAACAGTTTTCTGTGATGTACTACTTTCCAATAAGGGAGCAGGTACAGTTACCTCATCAAGTTCTACTTTCCTCCCACTCACTTCTTTCGAGAGAAACTCCTTCTCTAGAAAGTTTCCAAACTTAGCAACAAAAGTCTTGCCTTCAGATCTGTGATAGAAGGTGTATCCAATAGTTTCCTTTGGATATCCTATGAAGACACATTTCTCCGATTTGGGTTCGAGCTTATCAGGTTGAAGCTTTTTCACATAAGCATCGCAGTCCCAAACCTTAAGAAACGACAACTTTGGTTTTTTGCCAAACCATAGTTCATAAGGCGTCGTCTCAACGGATTTTGATGGTGCCCTATTTAACGTGAATGCGGCCATCTCTAAAGCATAACCCCAAAACGATAGCGGTAAATCAGTAAGAGACATCATAGATCGCACCATATCTAGTAAAGTACGATCACGATGTTCGGACACACCATTACGCTGTGGTGTTCCGGGTGGCGTGAGTTGCGAAACTATTCCACTATTTTTCAAATGTACACCAAACTCGTAACTCAAATATTCTCCTCCACGATCAGATCGTAGAAACTTTATTTTCTTGTTACGATGATTTTCAACTTCACTCTGAAATTCCTTGAACTTTTCAAATGTTTCAGACTTATGTTTCATTAAGTAGATATACCCATATCTGCTTAAATCATCTGTGAAGGTGAGAAAATAACGATATCCGCCACGAGCTTCAATATTCATCGGACCACATACATCGGTATGTATGATCTCCAATAAATCTGTTGCTCTCTCCATAGTACCAAAGAACGGTGTTTTAGTCATCTTGCCTATGAGGCACGGTTCGCAAGTACCAAGTGATTCATAATCAAGTGGTTCCAAAAGCCCATCAGTATGGAGTTTCTTCATGCGCTTTACACCGATATGACCTAAACGGCAGTGCCACAAATAAGTTGCACTATCATTATCAACTCTGCATCTTTTGGCTTCTACATTATGAATATATGTATCACTACTATCGAGATTCAACAAGAATAGACCACTCTTCAAAGGTGCATGACCATAAAAGATATTACTCATATAAATAGAACAACCATTATTCTCTGATTTAAATGAATAACCGTCTCGCATTAAACAAGATCCAGATATAATGTTCATGCTCAACGCTGGCACCAAATAACAATTATTTAGGTCTAATATTAATCCCGAAGGTAGATGTAGAGGTAGCGTGCCGACCGCAATCACATCGACTTTGGAACCGTTTCCCACGCGCATCGTCACCTCGTCCTTTGCTAGCGTCCGCTTATTCTGTAGTCCCTGTTTCGAGTTGCAAATATTAGCAACAGAACCAGTATCAAATACCCAGGTGCTACTGCGAGCTCTAGTAAGGTACACATCAATAACATGTATATCACATATACCTTTGTTCACCTTGCCATCCTTCTTATCCGCCAAATACTTGGGGCAGTTCCGCTTCCAGTGACCAGTCTGCTTGCAGTAGAAGCACTCAGTTTCAGGCTTAGGTCCAGACTTGGGTTTCTTCTCCTGAGCAGCAACTTGCTTGCTGTTCTTCGTGAAGTTCCCCTTCTTCTTCCCTTTGCCCTTTTTCTTGAAACTAGTGGTCTTGTTGACCATCAACACTTGATGCTCCTTCTTGATTTCTACCTCCGCAGCTTTCAGCATTGCGAAGAGCTCGGGAATAGTCTTGTTCATCCCTTGCATATTATAGTTCATCACGAAGCTCTTGTAGCTTGGTGGCAGTGATTGGAGAATTCTGTCAATGACGCAATCATCTGGAAGATTAACTCCCATCTAAATCAAGTGATTATTATACCCAGACATTTTGAGTATATGCTCACTGACAGAACTGTTCTCCTCCATCTTGCAGCTATAGAACTTATTGGAGACTTCATATCTCTCAATTTGGGCATTTGCTTGAAATATCAACTTCAACTCCTGGAACATCTCATATGCTCCATGACGTTCAAAACGTCGTTGAAGTCCCGATTCTAAGCCGTAAAGCATGGCACACTGAACTATCGAGTAGTCATCAGCTTTGCTCTGCCAGACGTTCATAACATCTGGCGTTGCTCCAGCAGCAGGCCTGGCACCCAGCGGTGCTTCCAGGACGTAATTCTTCTGTGCAGCAATGAGGATAATCCTCAAGTTACGGACCCAGTCCGTGTAATTGCTACCATCATCTTTCAACTTTGCTTTCTCAAGGAACGCATTAAAATTCAACGAAACAACAGCACGAGCCATCTATCTACAATCAACATAAACAAGCAAGATACTATCAGGTACTAAGTTCATGGTAAGTTTAAGTTCAGTTAATCAAATTACTTAAGAACTCCCACTTAGATAGACATCCCTCTAATCCTCTAAGTGATCACGTGATCCAAATCAACTAAACCATAACCGATCATCACGTGAGATGGAGTAGTTTTCAACGGTGAACATCGTTATTTTGATCATATCTACTATATGATTCACGCTCGACCTTTCGGTCTCCGTATTCCGAGGCCATATCTGTATATGCTTGGCTCGTCAAGTATAACCTGAGTATTCTGCGTGTGCAACTGTTTTGCACCCGTTGTATTTGGACGTAGAGCTTATCACACCCGATCATCACGTGGTGTCTGGGCACGACGAACTTTGGCAACGGTGCATACTCAGGGAGAACACTTCTTGATAATTTAGTGAGAGATCATCTTATAATGCTACCGTCAATCAAAGCAAAATAAGATGTATAAAAGATAAACATCATATGAAATCATAATATGTGACATGATTTGGCCATCATCATCTTGCTTCTTTGATCTCCATCTCCAAAGTACTGTCATGATCTATATCGTCACTGGCATGACACCATGATCTCCATCATCTTGATCTATATCAATGTGTCGTCACGTGGTCGTCTCGCCAACACTTGCTCTTGCAACTATTGCTATCGCATAGCGATAAAGTAAAGCAATTATTGGGTGCTTGCATCTTATGCAATAGACAGACAACCATAAGGCTTTTGCCAGTTGCCGATAACTTCAACAAAACATGATCATCTTATACAACAACTTATAACTCATCACGTTTTGACCATATCACATCACAACATGCCCTGCAAAAACAAGTTAGACGTCCTCTACTTTGTTGTTGCAAGTTTTACGTGGCTGCTACGGGCTTTAAGCAAGAACTCATCTCACCTACGCATCAAAACCACAATGATAGTTCGTCAAATAGACTCCGTTTTAACCTTCTCAAGGACCGGGCGTAGCCACACTCGGTTCAACTAAAGTTGGAGAGACAGTCGCCTGCAAGCCATCTATGTGCAAAGCACGTCGAGGGAACCGGTCTCGCGTAAGCGTACGCGTAAGGTTGGTCCGGGTCGTCTCGTCCAACAATACCGCCGAACCAAAGTATGACATGCTGGTAGGCAGTATGACTTGTATCGCCCACAACTCACTTGTGTTCTACTCGTGCAAATAACATCAAACCATAAAACCTAGGCTCTGATACCACTGTTGGGGAACGTAGTAATTTCAAAAAATTTCCTACGCACACACAAGATCATGGTGATGCATAGCAACGAGAGGGGAGAGTGTTGTCTACGTACCAACGCAGACCGACTGCGGAAGCGATCACACAACATGGAGGAAGTAGTCGTACGTCTTCTTCCGATCCGACCGATCCAAGCACCGTTACTCCGGCACCTCCGAGTTCTTAGCACACGTTCCGCTCGATGACGATCCTCGGGCTCCGATCCAGCAAAGCGTCGAGGAAGAGTTCCGTCAGCACGACGGCGTGGTGACGATCTTGATGAACTACAGCAGCAGGGCTTCGCCTAAACTCTGCTACAGTATTATCGAGGATTATGGTGGCAGGGGGCACCGCACACGGCTAAGGAATAGATCACGTGGATCAACTTGTGTGTCTATGGGGTGCCCCCTGCCCCCGTATATAAAGGAGCAAGGGGAGGAGGCGGCCGGCCAAGGTGTGGCGCGCCAAGGGGAGTCCTACTCCCACCGGGAGTAGGACTCCTAGTTGGACTAGGAGAGAAGGGGGAGAATAGGAGGAAGAGAGGAAGGAAAGGGGGGGGCGCCGGCCCCCTTCCCTTGTCCTATTCGGACTAGGAAGGAGAGGGGCGTGCGGCCACCTCTTGCCTCCTCTCCTCTTCTCCCTTAAGGCCCATGTTGGCCCAATAACCCCCCGGGGGGTTCCGGTAACCCCCCCGGTACTCCGGTAAAATGCCGATTTCACCCGGAACAATTCCGATGTCCAAATATAGGCTTCCAATATATCAATCTTTATGTCTCGACCATTTCGAGACTCCTCGTCATGTCCGTGATCACATCCGGGACTCCAAACTAACTTCGGTACATCAAAATGCATAAACTCATAATTACTGTCATCGTAACGTTAAGCGTGCGGACCCTACGGTTCGAGAACAATGCAGACATGACCGAGACACGTCTCCGGTCAATAACCAATAGCGGGACCTGGATGCCCATATTGGCTCCTACATATTCTACGAAGATCTTTATCGGTCAGACCGCATAACAACATACGTTGTTCCCTTTGTCATCGGTATGTTACTTGCCCGAGATTCGATCGTCGGTATCCAATACCTAGTTCAATCTCGTTACTGGCAAGTCTCTTTACTCGTTCCGTAATACATCATCTAACAACTAACATATTAGTTGCAGTGCTTGCAAGGCTTATGTGATGTGCATTACCGAGAGGGCCCAGAGATACCTCTCCGACACTCGGAGTGACAAACCCTAATCTCGAAATACGCCAACCCAACATCTACCGTTGGAGACACCTGTAGTACTCCTTTATAATCACCCAGTTACGTTGTGACGTTTGGTAGTACCCAAAGTGTTCCTCCGGTAAACGGGAGTTGCATAATCTCATAGTTATAGGAACATGTATAAGTCATGAAGAAAGCAATAGCAACATACTAAACGATCGGGTGCTAAGCTAATGGAATGGGTCATGTCAATCAGATCATTCAACTAATGATGTGACCTCGTTAATCAAATAACAACTCTTTGTTCATGGTTAGGAAACATAACCATCTTTGATTAACGAGCTAGTCAAGTAGAGGCATACTAGTGACACTCTGTTTGTCTATGTATTCACACATGTATTATGTTTCCGGTTAATACAATTCTAGCATGAATAATAAACATTTATCATGATATAAGGAAATAAATAATAACTTTATTATTGCCTCTAGGGCATATTTCCTTCAGTCGAGGATTCAATCAACCCCGTATGCAATTCCCTTTGTCAATCGATATATTACTTGCCCGAGATTCGATCGTCGGTATCCCAATACCTCGTTCAATCTCGTTACTGGCAAGTTACTTTACTCGTACCGTAATGCATGATCCCGTGACCAGACACTTGGTCACTTTGAGCTCATTATGGTGATGCATTACCGAGTGGGCCCAGTGATACCTCTCCGTCATACGGAGTGACAAATCCCAGTCTTTTTCCGTGTCAACCCAACAGACACTTTCGGAGATACCCGTAGTCTACCTTTATAGTCACCCAGTTACGTTGTGACATTTGGTACACCCAAAGCACCCCTACGGTATCCGGGAGTTACACGATCTCATGGTCTAAGGAAAAGATACTTGACATTGGAAAAACTCTAGCAAATGAACTATACGATCTTTATGCTATGTTTAGGATTGGGTCTTGTCCATCACATCATTCTCCTAATGATGTGATCTCGTTATCAATGACATCCAATGTCCATAGTCAGGAAACCATGACTATCTGTTGATCAACGAGCTAGTCAACTAGAGGCTTACTAGGGACATGTTGGTGTCTGTTATTCATACATGTATTACGATTTCCAGATAACACAATTATAGCATGAATAAAGACAATTATCATGAACAAGGAAATATAATAATAATGCTTTTGTTATTGCCTCTAGGGCATATTTCCAACATGGGCCCCGTTTGCCATAGGCACCAGGGGCTTAGCGGGCGTGCGGGCAGCGGGTTACGGGTGCTGGCGCAGCCAAGCGAACCCGGGCAACGACGACCCTGGCGGGCGTAGCCGCAGTTGCCAAGGCGGCGGAGTGGCGCGGCCGGGCCGGCGAGTGGCCAAGCGGGCGCGGGTCAGTACGCGAGCGGGCGCCGGCGGCTGCAAAGCGGCACGAGCGGGGCGGGGCGGCAAGCCGGAGCGGTTAGCGCAGCGGGGAACGGTGCAGGGCTCGTGGCGAAGGACGCGGGGCCTCCGAGCGGCGCCGCGGTGCAGTGGCCGGAGTCGGGCGGCGGGTGCAGCGAGCAGGAGGGCGCGGGGCCGTGGGCGGGCACTGACCGGTCGGGAACGCGGCGCGGGCGCGGCCAGAGGTCGCCGGGCGCGGGCCAAGTGAGCGGGGGAGACGCGGCCGGTCGGAGTGAGACGAAGCGGAGCGGGGAGCTACGAGTGGCGGGGAACGTAGGGGCGGCGGCGCGGGCGCCGCGGGGACGCGCAGAAGCAGCGGCAAGCAGCAGCACGTGGACGCGGCGGGGGTGTGCAGGGGGGCAGGCCACGACAGTTATAGGAGGCGTAGGCAGGGAAGCGCGCGCGGTCGCAGCGCGACCCAGGGCCGCGATGGATGGCGTACGCGTGCGCGCGCACGGCCAGGGCGCGGCCAGGGGCGAGGGAGAGAGAAGGAGAGGTGGGGGCTCACGGAGCGGAGTAGGGACTGGGCAACGTGCTCGGTGGAGGTCGGGGAGGACGACGGGGACGAGCGGCGGAGAGGAGCAGCCCGGTGGGGAAGAGGGAGCAGGCCGGCGAGGGAGCTCCGGTCGCCGGCGCGTCCAGGCGGCGACGGGCGCGCGAGGGAGAAGGGCGAGGGGATCGGGATCTCCTCCCGATCCAGATCCAAACGAGGGGAGTGGGGGGGAGCGAGTGGGGCGACGGGATGGTTAGGGTTTCGGGGATGAGTGGATAAGGGGGAGTGGGGGGAGGCCGGTTGGGCCTGCGGCCGAATGGGCCGGCCTGCTGGGCCGAAGCCCAGTGGGGGCCTTTCTCTTTTTTTTTTCTGTTTGTTTTTCCCCTTTGTATTTTCTTTTACCATTTCTTTTCTGTTTTAATTCATTTAAAAGCATTTAGGCATTTTATAAAAATGTGTTTACTGCACCATAATTACCTTTGTAATATTTGGCGTCCGCCGAACATTTTTGTTTCAATTTTGAAAACTTTATTGTCGGCTTTAATTTTAAGTTTGAATTTGATGCGTTTTCGAATTATCCCGAGATTAGTAACAGTAATCGCAGATGACATGGCATCATTAGGAGATTTTTACTGTAGCCAAATTATCCGGGCGTTACAAATCTCCTCCACTACAAGAAATCTCGTCCCGAGATTTAGGAGGTAGAAGAAAACAGTGCGGGGTATTCATCACGAAGATGATCCTCACGTTCCCAGGTGGCTTCGTCTTCAGAGTGATTCGACCACTGGACCTTGAGGAACTTGATCGCCTTCTGATGTGTGCGACGTTCAGCTTGGTCAAGAATGCGGACCGGATGCTCTTTATAAGAGAGGTCTTGTTGCAATTCGAGCACTTCATGATCCACCGCTCGGATTGGATCCTTGAAGCAACGGCGGAGTTGTGACACGTGGAACACATCATGAACCTGAGAAAGGTTCGGCGAAAGCTCCAGTTGATATGCCACTTTTCCACGCCTTTCGAGAATAGTGAAGGGACCGATATAGCGAGGAGCTAGCTTGCCCTTGATCCCGAAGCGGTGAGCACCCTTCATTGGTGTAACTCGAAGATAAGCCTTTTCGCCAGGTTGATAGACCATGTCTTGGTGATGACGGTCATACTGACTTTTCTGACGTGACTGAGCAGTCTTGAGATTCTTGCGAATAATGCGAACTTGCTCTTCGGCCTGTTAGATAATATCCGGACCGAAGAGTGGATGTTCCCCCGTTTCTGACCAGTTCAGAGGGGTTCGACACTTTCGTCCATATAGCACTTCGAAGGGGGACATCCTCAGACTAGCTTGATAGCTATTATTATAAGAGAACTCGGCATATGGAAGAGATTCCTCCCATTTCTTGCCGAATGATATTACACAAGCTCAAAGCATGTCTTCGAGAACTTGGTTGACACGTTCAACCTGTCCTTGCGACTGAGGATGAAACGCAGTACTGAACGACAGATGAGTTCCCATAGCTTCTTGGAAACTCGCCCAAAACCTTGAAGTGAATAAGCTGCCACGGTCTGAACTGATAACCAGTAGAATACCGTGAAGTGAAACAATTCTGGCCATGTAGAGAGTAGTAAGCTGACTAGCAGTGATTGTCTCTTTGACCGCCAGAAAATGGGCAACTTTGGAAAGCCGGTCAATGACGACAAGAATAGCATCATTACCTTTCTGCGATTTGGGAAATCCAGTGATTAAGTCCATTTCAACATGGTCCCATTTCCATTCAGGAATAGAGATAGGTTGTAGAGTTCCAGCAGGCCTTTGATGGTCTGCTTTGATTCGGCGACAAACGTCACACTCAGCAACATAACGAGCAATGTCCTGCTTCATATTAGACCACCAGAATCTTTAACGAATATCCTGGTACATCTTTGTACTACCAGGATGGATGGACAGAGGCGTATCATGAGCTTCTTGCATAACCCTTTTAGTCTTATCCAGGTTTTTCTTCGAACATGGTACCACTAGGCGACCTTTGAAATACAAGGCGCCATCGTCGGCGATAGTGAAGAATGAGGGCTTTCCTTCTGCTAGATGGCGTTTAATCTTATGGACTTCAGAGTCATAACCTTGAATAGTCTTTATACCAGCTACCAGATCTGGTATGAGAGCCAGGGTATTTAGAGAACCCTTAGTAACAACAAGAAGATTCATCTTGCAGAACTCCGGGGGAGGGGGAGCGAGTGCTCCAGGAGGAACAATATGGAGGTTCAGCTTTCTAAATTCTTCGACAAGCGAGGGCTGAACTTTGTGAACCTGGAGGTGGTTGCAGTAAGACTTGCGGCTCAAGGCATCAGCCATTACATTAGCCTTGCCGGGGGTATAGGATATACCCACGTCAAAGTCTGCAACAGTCTCCATCCATCTTTGCTGACGTAGGTTCAAATCTGGCTGAGTAAACAGATACTTCAGACTTTGATGGTCGGTGAAGATCTCGCAACGATTACCGAGAAGGTAATGTCGCCACTGCTTCAGTGCATGAATGACAGCAGCAAGCTCGAGGTCGTGAACTGGGTAGTTTTCTTCGTGAGGGCGCAGTTGACGAGAGGCATAAGCAATCACTCTGCACTCTTGCATTAGGACACAGCCTAATCCTTGACGGGAAGCGTCGTAGTAAATGACGAAGTCCTTCTTAGTATCAGGTGGAGCAAGTACGGGGGCAGAAGTCAACTTGTCTTTGAGCGCCTGGAAACTTTCCTCACACTTGTCTGTCCAGTCAAACTTGACACCCTTATGCAACATATTAGTCAGAGGCCTGGCAATCTTGGAGAAGTTCTTGACGAATCGACGGCAATAGCTGGCGAGACCGAGAAAACTTCGGACTTGCTTGACGTTCTTCGGAGGAGTCCAATCGAGAATAGCCTGAACTCGTTCAGGGTTGACGGCAATACCATCCTTGGAGATGACATGCCCAAGATAGGTTACTTCGGGGAGCCAGAATTCACACTTGGAATACTTAGCATACAGTTGATGTTCTCGAAGCTTCTCCAGCACCAGACGCAGATGTCCATCATGTTCTTCCTCGTTCTTGGAAAATACAAGGATATCGTCCAGATAAACCACGACGAACTTGTCGAGGTAATCCATGAATATATAATTCATCAGACGAGAGAAGGTGGCGGGAGCATTCGGTAAGCCGAATGACATGACGGTGTACTCGTATGACCCATACCGAGTCACGAAGGCGGTTTTTGGGATGTCCTCTTCACGAACACGGATCTGTGTAACCCAACCTCAAGTCGAGTTTGGAGAACACTGATGAGCCAGCCAGTTGATCATAAAGATCATTGATCCGAGGAAGAGGATATTTATTCTGAATGGTAGCTTGGTTTATAGGACGGTAGTCTTGGACTAATCGGTTTGTCCCATCCTTCTTCTTAACAAAGAGAGAAGGTGCTCCCCAAGGAGAGCAACTTGGACGAATGAAACCTTTGACAAGAGATTTGTCGATTTCCTCCTTAAGCTCAATGAGTTCATGCGGCGGCATCTTGTAGGGTCGTTTAGCTATAAAGGTGGTGCCGGGTTTCAAGTCGATGATGAATTCGACAGCTCTAGCAGGAGGAATCCCTGGAAGTTCTTCTGGGAAGACGTCTTGGAATTCACGAACGAGGGGAATGTTTTCAATGCCCTCGAGTGGTGTAGCGTTCAACGCATTCAAGGCATAAAGACGTGCCTCGGCGTTCTGAACTAGATGAGCTTGGTAAGCAATTATTTCATCAGAAGGGTGTAACAGATGAACGACCTTAGTGGCGCAAACTATAGAAGCGGTATGCGCTTTCAACCAATCCATTCCCAGAATGAGGTCGATGCTACAAGACTTCAGTACAATGGGAGAGGCAAGGAATTCTAGTCCTTCGATTTCAACGGGAACGTTGTGACTAACCATGGAGGTTTGACACTGGCCCGCAGGAGTGTGTACCACAATCGCAGTGTTCATCTCTTCGTATTTAATGCCATGCATGAATGCAAACTCAGCTGATATGAATGAATGTGATGCTCCTGTATCAAATAAAACAGATGCTGGTACTGAATTTACGAGGAGTGTACCCATCACGGTAGCAGGCTGGTCTAGAACTTCATTGAGATCAACATGGTTGGCATGAACATGACCATAAGACTTGGCACTGTTGTTGCGAGGCTGGTTGCTTCCACGGCCAGTTGCTGGGAGGGCCAGTTGATTCTGGTTCTAATTGCAATCCCTAGCACGGTGACCTGGCTGACCACACTTGTAGCAGAGACCATTATTGGGAGTGGGAACAGGAGCTTGTGGTGGTGGAGCTGGAAGTCTTGGCTGTCTAGTTGGAGGAGCAGGCAGACGAGGTGCAGCATAGGTCTGCCTTGGGGCAGGTGCATTCGGCTGGTACATGCTGTTGGGAATCCATATCTTGCGCTTCTGCGAAGACGGGCCTGAAGATGAGCCCGTGTCACGGCTGCGCCTGTGAGAGCTCTGGTATTCCTGCAGACCAGTTTCGACATTGATGGCCTTGTTCACCAAGGTGGCGAAATCAGTAAAGTCGTGCACTAGAAGTGCGAGCTTGATGTCAGCTTGAAGGCCATCACGGAACTTCTCCTGTCTGCGTGCATCAGTTGCAATGTCTTCTTTAGCATAGCGGGACAAGTCAAGAAAGTCCCGCTGATAAGCTTCAACAGTCTTGCTGCCTTTGGTGAGGTTGCGAAACTCACGCTTCTTCCGATCCATGACTCCCTGAGGAATGAAGCGAGCACGGAAGGCAGCTTGGAAGTCTGGCCAGGTGATGATTGTTCCAGCTGGTAGAGTACGCCTGTGGCTGTCCCACCATTGAGCTGCGGGTCCTTTCAGGAAGAAGGAAGCAAAGGTGACGTAGCTGGCAAGGGCTACATCAGTAGACTCCATCTCATAGGTGATGTCACGGAGCCAGTCATCAGCATCCAGAGGCTGAGTTGAGCTGCGGTACACGGTTGGGTTGAGGCACATGAAATCCTGCAGAGTCACTTGGGTTGGCTGCTGGTTCATATTGGGGCGAGGAAACTGAGCCATAATATTCTCCATGAACTGACGATTCAGCTCAAACTGTTGCATCATCCCAGCCATGTACTCAGGAGGTGGTGGGGCGTTGCCACCACGACCACGACCACCTGGTCTAACCATCCTGCTAATATATAACAGGGGTAGTTCAGCATCGAGAAATTTGCAAAGGCAAGAATCATTCATGATGAAACATGCACAATGAAAGCAGCACGATAGATACTACATAGTAGGTCGGCATATCTTACAGAAGAGATCATGCTTAGAGTTCGTTACACAGAGTTCGGTACATAGGCTAAGACATCATAGGCGGCACACAGGCTCGCGGCGAATGCATCTAACACTAACAAGCAAGTCTACATTAGTCCCACGCGATACTGCAGAGGTAGGTGTAGCCCGACAGCTGGTAGTGACGCGAAGGGAAGACCTCCACACGAGTAGCCTGGGGTCCACGGATACTCTGGTGCGGAACCCGATGCGCAGGTGGCAGGAGAGGACCAAGTGCAGGAGAGTAGCCTCCCACATCTGGCCAGCCGATCCCCTGGGGCATCACAGTCCTGGCAGGGTAGATCGCAGAACGCGACAGATCACCAGATCGGACAAAGGGGTGCAACAGCGTCAGAGCACGATACAGGTGCTGATGGGTGGTGTACAACTCGTGGTGAAGAGCTCGGTTAGCTCTATCCAGCCCATCAGCATGCAGAACCAGGTTCTGATGGTAGAAGGGCTCTCGGGTGACGGTGGAGTAGGCTACAGTGTAGTAATCCTCCGCACCAACATCGGATGCGATAGCAATGTGCCTTAAGGGGGAGGTGTCCAACTCTTGATACTCTCCACGAAGACGTGTCAGAGCAGCATAAGCAGCATCGTGGACCGCCATATCGATAGTCACTCCAACACCATGAGCAGTGTGCAGCACAGTAGTGGAGTCATACTCCCGAGAGTAGAGGTGGACGATGGCACGATACTGCTGCTGGTTGAAGTCCTGATACTCCTCATAGACGGTGTACTCAGGGTGCCAGCGATAACCCAGATAGGTCATCATCTCAACCAACACAACAGGTGATCCTGAGGCACCAATGGCCGTCGTGTGGCGCACGACCTGCCTCGTGGGTTCCATTTGAAAACAAAGATGTTTTCCAGGAGTCAAATGACAATGTGGATAATGTTCAAATACTACTCTACAGAATAACTAGGGCTTATCCAACTTTGGGGCGAACATGGTCATGGGATCCTAGTGTTAGAGTTAGTAAAATCGTTTAACCCGAGTAGGAGAGAGTTCAGAGTCCCAGAGTAAGGATCGAGGAGTAAAAGATCCTAATACCACCCAGATGGCGACGTGGGCCCATAAGGCAAATATCCATGTTAGTAAAAGTTTTTATAATGTCTAGACTCAACTTCGGCCAAGGAGTGTGGAAGGGGGATTCCTACAGGCAGTCGGCTCTGATACCAACTTGTGACGCCCCTGATTCAATCGTACACTAATCATACACGCAAACGTGTACGATCAAGATCAGGGACTCACGGGAAGATATCACAACACAACTCTACAAATAAAAAGGTCATACAAGCATCATATTACAAGCCAGGGGCCTCGAGGGCTCGAATACAAGAGCTCGATCATAGACGAGTCAGCGGAAGCAACACTATCTGAGTACAGACATAAGTTAAACAAGTTGCCTTAAGAAGGCTAGCACAAACTGGGATACAGATCGGAAGAGGCGCAGGCCTCCTGCCTGGGATCCTCCTAACTACTCCTGGTCGTTGTTAGCGGACAGCACGTAGTAGTAGGCACCTCCGGTGTAGTAGGAGTCGTCGTCGATGGTGGCGTCTGGATCCTGGGCTCCAACATCTGGTTGCGACAACCAGGTAGAAGGGATAGAGGGAAAAGAAGGAGAAGCAACCATGAGTACTCATCCAAAGTACCTGCAAGCAAGGAGCTACACTACATATGCATGGGTATATGTGTAAAGGCCATATCGGTGGATTGAACTGCAGAATGCCAGAATAAGAGGGGGATAGCTAATCCTGTCGAAGACTACGCTTCTGGTAGCCTCCGTCTTGCAGCATGTAGAAGAGAGTAGACTGAAGTCCTCCAAGTAGCATCGCATAGCATTACCCTAACCGATGATCCTCCCCTCGTCGCCCTGTGAGAGAGCGACCACCGATTGTATCTGGCACTTGGAAGGGTGTGTTTTATTAAGTATCTGGTTCTAGTTGTCATACGGTCAAGGTACAACTCCAAGTCGTCCTGTTACCGAAGATCACGGCTATTCGAATAGATTAACTTCCCTGCAGGGGTGCACCACATAACCCAACACGCTCGATCCCATTTGGCCGGACACACTTTCTTGGGTCATGCCCGGCCTCGGAAGATCAACACGTCACAACCCTACCTAGGCACAACAGAGAGGTCAGCACGCCGGTCTAAATCCTATGGCGCAGGGGTCTGGGCCCATCGCCCTTTGCACACCTGCACGTTGCGAACGCGGCCGGAAGCAGAACTAGCCCCCTTAATACAAGAGCAGGCTTACGGTCCAATCCGGCGCGCGCCACTCAGTCGCTGACGTCACGAAGGCTTCGGCTGATACCACGACATCGAGTACCCATAACTGTCCCCACGTAGATGGTTAGTGCGTATAAGCCAGATGGCCAGACTCAGATCAAATACCCAGATCTCGTTAAGCGTGTTAAGTATCTGCGAACGCCGACCAGGGCCAGGCCCACCTCTCTCCTAGGTGGTCTGAACCTGCCCTGTCGCTCCGCCACAAAGATCCACTCGCGGGTGCTCCTCAAGCCGACCCGTCTTTAGTCACCACATGTATCCTGTATAAAGTATATAGTATATACCCGTGATCACCTCCCGAGTGATCACGGCCCGATAATATAGCATGGCAGATGGACAAGAATGTATGGCCACTGATGATAAACTAGCATCCTATACTAAGCATTAGGATTGCAGGTAAAGGTATTAACAGTAGTGGCAAGGACAGGCTATGCATCAGAATAGGATTAACGGAAAGCAGTAACATGTTACACTACTCTAATGCAAGCAGTATAGAGGGGAGTAGGCGATATCTGGTGATCAAGGGGGGGGGGGCTTGCCTGGTTGCTCTGGCAAGAGAGAGGGGTCGTCAACTCCGTAGTCGTACTGGGTAGCAGCGACGTCAGTCTCGGTGTCTATCGAGAGAAGAGGAGGGAGAAACAATAAATATTTAAGCAAGCATATGCATAGCGATGCATGACATGACAAGTAACGGTGTTAGAGGTGCCCTAACGCGGTACGTGATGATACCGGTGAAGGGGGGAAACATCCGGGAAAGTATCCCCGGTGTTCCGTGTTTTTGGGTAGAGGAGCCGGAGGGGGAAAGTTGCGAGTTTGACATGTTAGGGGTGCATGACGGACGAACAGGCTGCGTATCCAGGTTCGTCTCGTCGTTCTGAGCAACTTTCATGTAGAAAGTATTTTCATCCGAGTTACGGATTAAAAGATATGATTTTCTAAAGATTTAAATCATTTTCTAATATTTAATTAATTATTTAATTTAATTCAAAAATGGATATATGACATCAGCATGATGTCATGCTGACGTCAGCAGTCAACAGGGGTTGACTAGTCAACCTGACGTGTGGGGCCGGTCAGTGCCTAGCCAGCAGTACAGTGAGCGTTGACTGGGTCAAAGTTGACCAATCAACAGGGCCAATGGGGCCCATCTGTCAGTGTGAGATATTTTAAAAAGGGGGGTTTAAATTAAGCTAACTAGGGGTGGGTCCCCACTGTCATTGACTGTTAACTAACCTAACAGATTAATTAACTAAACTAAGTGATTAGGTTAATCTAATCAGGATTAATTAAACTAATTAATTCTTCAATTAATTAATATTTTAATTAGTATTTATTAATTTATTTATTAAATCTTTTTTTATTTTCGTTCTGGGCATGGGCCCCGTTTGCCATAGGCACCAGGGGCTTAGCGGGCATGCGGGCAGCGGGTTACGGGCGCTGGCGCAGCCAAGCGAACCCGGGCAACGGCGACCCTGGCGGGCGCAGCCGCAGTTGCCAAGGCGGCGGGGTGGCGCGGCCGGGCCGGCGAGTGGCCAAGCGGGCGCGGGTCAGTACGCGAGCGGGCGCCGGCGGCTGCAAAGCGGCACGAGCGGGGCGGGGCGGAAGCCGGAGCGGTCAGCGCAGCGGGGAATGGTGCAGGGCTCGTGGCGAAGGACGCGGGGCCTCCGAGCGGCGCCGCAGTGCAGTGGTCGGAGTCGGGCGGCGGGTGCAGCGAGCAGGAGGGCACGGGGCCGTGGGCGGGCACTGGCCGGTCGGGAACGCGGCGCGGGTGCGGCTAGAGGTCGCCGGGCGCGGGCTAGGTGAGCGGGGGAGGCGCGGCCGGTCGGAGTGAGACGAAGCAGAGCAGGGAGCTGCGAGTGGCGGGGAACGTAGGGGCGGCGGCGCGGGCGCCGCGGGGACGCGCAGAAGCAGCGGCAAGCAGCAGCACGTGGACGCGGCGGGGGTATGCAGGGAGGCAGGCCACGACAGTTATAGGAGCCGTAGGCAGGGAAGCGCGCGCGGTCGCAGCACGACCCGGGGCCGCGATGGATGGCGTACGCGTGCGCGCGCACGGCCAGGGCATGGCCAGGGGCGAGGGAGAGAGAAGTGTTGGGGAACGAAGTAATTTCAAAAAATTTCCTACGCACACACAAGATCATGGTGATGCATAGCAACGAGAGGGGAGAGTGTTGTCTACGTACCAACGCAGACCGACTGCGGAAGCGATCACACAACGTGGAGGAAGTAGTCGTACGTCTTCTTCCGATCCGACCGATCCAAGCACCGTTACTCCAGCACCTCCGAGTTCTTAGCACACGTTCCGCTCGATGACGATCCTCGGGCTCCGATCCAGCAAAGCGTCGAGGAAGAGTTCCGTCAGCACGACGGCGTGGTGATGATCTTGATGAACTACAGCAGTAGGGCTTCGCCTAAACTCTGCTACAGTATTATCGAGGAATATGGTGGCAGGGGGCACCGCACACGGCTAAGGAATAGATCACGTGGATCAACTTGTGTGTCTATGGGGTGCCCCTGCCCCCGTATATAAAGGAGCAAGGGGAGGAGGCGGCCGGCCAAGGTGTGGTGCGCCAAGGGGAGTCCTACTCCCACCGGGAGTAGGACTCCTAGTTGGACTAGGAGAGAAGGCGGAGAATAGGAGGAAGAGAGGAAGGAAAGGGGGGGGTGCCGGCCCCCTTCCCTTGTTCTATTCGGACTAGGAAGGGGAGGGGCGCGCGGCCACCTCTTGCCTCCTCTCCTCTTCTCCCTTAAGGCCCATGTTGGCCCAATAACCCCCCGGGGGGTTCCGGTAACCCCCCCCGGTACTCCGGTAAAATGTCGATTTCACCCGGAACAATTCCGATGTCCAAATATAGGCTTCCAATATATCAATCTTTATATCTCGACCATTTCGAGACTCCTCGTCATGTCCGTGATCACATCTGGGACTCCGAACTAACTTCGGTACATCAAAATGCATAAACTCATAATTAATGTCATCGTAACGTTAAGCGTGCGGACCCTACGGTTCGAGAACAATGCAGACATGACCGAGACACGTCTCCGGTCAATAACCAATAGCGGGACCTGGATGCCCATATTGGCTCCTACATATTCTGCGAAGATCTTTATCGGTCAGACCGCATAACAACATACGTTGTTCCCTTTGTCATCGGTATGTTACTTGCCCGAGATTCGATCGTCGGTATCCAATACCTAGTTCAATCTCGTTACTGGCAAGTCTCTTTATTCGTTCCGTAATACATCATCTAACAACTAACATATTAGTTGCAGTGCTTGCAAGGCTTATGTGATGTGCATTACCGAGAGGGCCCAGAGATACCTCTCCGACACTCGGAGTGACAAACCCTAATCTCGAAATACGCCAACGCAACATCTACCATTGGAGACACCTGTAGTAATCCTTTATAATCACCCAGTTACGTTGTGACGTTTGGTAGTACCCAAAGTGTTCCTCCGGTAAACGGGAGTTGCATAATCTCATAGTTATAGGAACATGTATAAGTCATGAAGAAAGCAATAGCAACATACTAAACGATCGGGTGCTAAGCTAATGGAATGGGTCATGTCAATCAAATCATTCAACTAATGATGTGACCTCGTTAATCAAATAACAACTCTTTGTTCATGGTTAGGAAACATAACCATCTTTGATTAATGAGCTAGTCAAGTAGAGGCATACTAGTGACACTCTGTTTGTCTATGTATTCACACATGTATTATGTTTCCGGTTAATACAATTCTAGCATGAATAATAAACATTTATCATGATATAAGGAAATAAATAATAACTTTATTATTGCCTCTAGGGCATATTTCCTTCAGTCTCCCACTTGCACTAGAGTCAATAATCTAGATTACACAGTAATGATTCTAACACCCATGGAGCCTTGGTGCTGATCATGTTTTGCTCATGGAAGAGGCTTAGTCAACGGGTCTGCAACATTCAGATCCGTATGTATCTTGCAAATCTCTATGTCTCCCACCTGGACTAGATCCCGGATGGAGTTGAAGCGTCTCTTGATGTGTTTGGTCCTTTTGTGAAATCTGGATTCCTTTGCCAAAGCAATTGCACCAGTATTGTCACAAAAGATTTTCATTGGACCCGATGCACTAGGTATGACACCTAGATCGGATATGAACTCCTTCATCCAGACTCCTTCGTTCGCTGCTTCCGAAGTAGCTATGTACTCCGCTTCACATGTAGATCCCGCTACGACACTTTGTTTAGAACTGCACCAACTGACAGCTCCACCGTTTAAAGTAAACACGTATCCGGTTTGCGATTTAGAATCGTCTGGATCAGTGTCAAAGCTTGCATCAACGTAACCTCTTACGGTGAGCTCTTTGTCACCTCCATATACGAGAAACATATCCTTAGTCCTTTTCAGGTATTTCAGGATGTTCTTGACCGCTGTCCAGTGATCCACTCCTGGATTACTTTGGTACCTCCCTGCTAAACTTATAGCAAGGCACACATCAGGTCTGGTACACAGCATTGCATACATGATAGAGCCTATGGCTGAAGCATAGGGAACATCTTTCATTTTCTCTCTATCTTCTGCAGTGGTCGGGCATTGAGTCTGACTCAACTTCACACCTTGTAACACAGGCAAGAACCCTTTCTTTGCTTGATCCATTTTGAACTTCTTCAAAATCTTGTCAAGGTATGTGCTTTGTGAAAGTCCAATTAAGCGTCTTGATCTATCTCTATAGATCTTTATGCCTAATATGTAAGCAGCTTCCCCGAGGTCTTTCATCGAAAAACTTTTATTCAAGTATCCCTTTATGCTATCCAGAAATTCTATATCATTTCCAATCAGCAATATGTCATCCACATATAATATCAGAAATGCTACAGAGCTCCCACTCACTTTCTTGTAAATACAGGCATCTCCAAAAGTCTGTATAAAGCCAAATGCTTTGATCACACTATCAAAGCGTTTATTCCAACTCCGAGATGCTTGCACCAGTCCATAAATGGATCGCTGGAGTTTGCATACTTTGTTAGCTCCCTTTGGATCGACAAAACCTTCTGGTTGCATCATATACAACTCTTCTTCCAGAAATCCATTCAGGAATGCAGTTTTGACATCCATCTGCCATATTTCATAATCATAAAATGCGGCAATTGCTAACATGATTCTGACGGACTTAAGCATCGCTACGGGTGAGAAGGTCTCATCGTAGTCAACCCCTTGAACTTGTCGAAAACCTTTTGCGACAAGTCGAGCTTTATAGATAGTAATATTACCGTCAGCGTCAGTCTTTTTCTTGACGATCCATTTATTCTCAATTGCTTGCCGACCATCGGGCAAGTCAACCAAAGTCCATACTTTGTTCTCATACATGGATCCCATCTCAGATTTCATGGCCTCAAGCCACTTTACGGAATCTGGGCTCACCATCGCTTCTTCATAGTTCGTAGGTTCATCATGATCTAGTAGCATGACTTCCAGAATTGGATTACCGTACCACTCTGGTGCGGATCTTACTCTGGTTGATCTACGTGGTTCAATAGTATCTTGTCCTGAAGTTTCATGATCATCATCATTAGCTTCCTCACTAATTGGTATAGGTGTCGCAGAAACAGTTTTCTGTGATGTACTACTTTCCAATAAGGGAGCAGGTACAGTTACCTCGTCAAGTTCTACTTTCCTCCCACTCACTTCTTTCGAGAGAAACTCCTTCTCTAGAAAGTTTCCGAACTTAGCAACAAAAGTCTTGCCTTCAGATCTGTGATAGAAGGTGTATCCAATAGTTTCCTTTGGATATCCTATGAAGACACATTTCTCCGATTTGGGTTCGAGCTTATCAGGTTGAAGCTTTTTCACATAAGCATTGCAGCCCCAAACCTTAAGAAACGACAACTTTGGTTTCTTGCCAAACCATACTTCATAAGGCGTCGTCTCAACGGATTTTGATGGTGCCCTATTTAACGTGAATGCAGCCGTCTCTAAAGCATAACCCCAAAACGATAGCGGTAAATCAGTAAGAGACATCATAGATCGCACCATATCTAGTAAAGTACGATTACGACGTTCGGACACACCATTACGCTGTGGTATTTCGGGTGGCGTGAGTTGCGAAACTATTCCACAATTTTTCAAATGTACACCAAACTCGTAACTCAAATATTCTCCTCCACGATCAGATCGTAGAAACTTTATTTTCTTGTTACGATGATTTTCAACTTCACTCTGAAATTCCTTGAACTTTTCAAATGTTTCAGACTTATGTTTCATTAAGTAGATATACCCATATCTGCTTAAATCATCTGTGAAGGTGAGAAAATAACGATATCCGCCACGAGCTTCAATATTCATCGGACCACATACATCGGTATGTATGATCTCCAATAAATCTGTTGCTCTCTCCATAGTACCGGAGAACGGTGTTTTAGTCATCTTGCCTATGAGGCACGGTTCGCAAGTACCAAGTGATTCATAATCAAGTGGTTCCAAAAGCCCATCAGTATGGAGTTTCTTCATGCGCTTTACACCGATATGACCTAAACGGCAGTGCCACAAATAAGTTGCACTATCATTATCAACTCTGCATCTTTTGGCTTCTACATTATGAATATGTGTATCACTACTATCGAGATTCAACAAGAATAGACCACTCTTCAAAGGTGCATGACCATAAAAGATATTACTCATATAAATAGAACAACCATTATTCTCTGATTTAAATGAATAACCGTCTCGCATTAAACAAGATCCAGATATAATGTTCATGCTCAACGCTGGCACCAAATAACAATTATTTAGGTCTAATATTAATCCCGAAGGTAGATGTAGAGGTATCGTGCCGACCGCGATCACATCGACTTTGGAACCGTTTCCCACGCGCATCGTCATCTCGTCCTTTGCTAGCGTCCGCTTATTCTATAGTCCCTGTTTCGAGTTGCAAATATTAGCAACAGAACCAGTATCAAATACCCAGGTGCTACTGCGAGCTCTAGTAAGGTACACATCAATAACATGTATATCACATATACCTTTGTTCACCTTGCCATCCTTCTTATCCGCCAAATACTTGGGGCAGTTCCGCTTCCAGTGACCAGTCTGCTTGCAGTAGAAGCACTCAGTTTCAGGCTTAGGTCCAGACTTGGGTTTCTTCTCCTGAGCAGCAACTTGCTTGCTGTTCTTCTTGAAGTTCCCCTTCTTCTTCCCTTTGCCCTTCTTCTTGAAACTAGTGGTCTTGTTGACCATCAACACTTGATGCTCCTTCTTGATTTCTACCTCCGCAGCTTTCAGCATTGCGAAGAGCTCGGGAATAGTCTTGTTCATCCCTTGCATATTATAGTTCATCACGAAGCTCTTGTAGCTTGGTGGCAGTGATTGGAGAATTCACTCAATGACGCAATCATTTGGAAGATTAACTCCCATCTAAATCAAGTGATTATTATACCCAGACATTTTGAGTATATGCTCACTGACAGAACTGTTCTCCTCCATCTTGCAGCTATAGAACTTATTGGAGACTTCATATCTCTCAATTCGGGCATTTGCTTGAAATATCAACTTCAACTCCTGGAACATCTCATATGCTCCATGACGTTCAAAACGTCGTTGAAGTCCCGATTCTAAGCCGTAAAGCATGGCACACTGAACTATAGAGTAGTCATCAGCTTTGCTCTGCCAAACGTTCATAACATCTGGCGTTGTTGCAGCAGCAGGCCTGGCACCCAGCGATGCTTCCAGGACGTAATTCTTCTGTGAAGCAATGAGGATAATCCTCAAGTTACGGACCCAGTCCGTGTAATTGCTACCATCATCTTTCAACTTTGCTTTCTCAAGGAACGCATTAAAATTCAACGGAACAACAGCACGAGCCATCTATCTACAATCAACATAAACAAGCAAGATACTATCAGGTACTAAGTTCATGATAAGTTTAAGTTCAGTTAATCAAATTACTTAAGAACTCCCACTTAGATAGACATCCCTCTAATCCTCTAAGTGATTACGTGATCCAAATCAACTAAACCATAACCGATCATCATGTGAGATGGAGTAGTTTTCAATGGTGAACATCGTTATGTTGATCATATCTACTATATGATTCACGCTCGACCTTTCGGTCTCCGTGTTCCGAGGCCATATCTGTATATGCTTGGCTCGTCAAGTATAACCTGAGCATTCTGCGTGTGCAACTGTTTTGCCCCCGTTGTATTTGGACGTAGAGCTTATCACACCCGATCATCACGTGGTGTCTGGGCACGACAAACTTTGGCAACGGTGCATACTCAGGGAGAACACTTCTTGATAATTTAGTGAGAGATCATCTTATAATGCTACCGTCAATCAAAGCAAGATAAGATGCATAAAAGATAAACATCACATGCAATCAATATAAGTGATATGATATGGCCATCATCTTGTGCTTGTGATCTCCATCTCCGAAGCACCGTCATGATCACCATCGTCACCGGCGCGACACCTTGATCTCCATCGTAGCATCGTTGTCGTCTCGCCAATCTTATGCTTCCACGACTATCACTACCGCTTAGTAATAAAGTAAAGCATTACATCGCGATTGCATTGCATACAATAAAGCGACAACCATATGGCTCCTGCCAGTTGCCGATAACTCGGTTACAAAACATGATCATCTCATACAATAAAATTTAGCATCATGCCTTGACCATATCACATCACAACATGCCCTGCAAAAACAAGTTAGACGTCCTCTACTTTGTTGTTGCAAGTTTTACGTGGCTGCTATGGGCTTTAAGCAAGAACTCATCTCACCTACGCATCAAAACCACAACGATAGTTCGTCAAATAGACTCCGTTTTAACCTTCTCAAGGACCGGGCGTAGCCACACTCGGTTCAACTAAAGTTGGAGAGACAGTCGCCCGCAAGCCATCTATGTGCAAAGCACGTCGAGGGAACCGGTCTCGCGTAAGCGTACGCGTAAGGTTGGTCCGGGTCGTCTCGTCCAACAATACCGCCGAACCAAAGTATGACATGCTGATAGGCAGTATGACTTGTATCGCCCACAACTCACTTGTGTTCTACTCGTGCAAATAACATCAAACCATAAAACCTAGGCTCTGATACCACTGTTGGGGAACGTAGTAATTTCAAAAAATTTCCTACGCACACACAAGATCATGGTGATGCATAGCAACGAGAGGGGAGAGTGTTGTCTACGTACCAACGCAGACCGACTGCGGAAGCGATAACACAACATGGAGGAAGTAGTCGTACGTCTTCTTCCGATCCGACCGATCCAAGCACCGTTACTCCGGCACCTCCGAGTTCTTAGCACACGTTCCGCTCGATGACGATCCTCGGGCTCCGATCCAGCAAAGCGTCGAGGAAGAGTTCCGTCAGCACGACGGCGTGGTGACGATCTTGATGAACTATAGCAGCAGGGCTTCGCCTAAACTCTGCTACAGTATTATCGAGGAATATGGTGGCAGGGGGCACCGCACACGGCTAAGGAATAGATCACGTGGATCAACTTGTGTGTCTATGGGGTGCCCCCTGCCCCCGTATATAAAGGAGCAAGGGGAGGAGGCGGCCGGCCAAGGTGTGGCGCGCCAAGGGGAGTCCTACTCCCACCGGGAGTAGGACTCCTAGTTGGACTAGGAGAGAAGGGGGAGAATAGGAGGAAGAGAGGAAGGAAAGGGGGGGCGCCGGCCCCCTTCCCTTGTCCTATTCGGACTAGGAAGGGGAGGGGCGCGCGGCCACCTCTTGCCTCCTCTCCTCTTCTCCCTTAAGGCCCATGTTGGCCCAATAACCCCCCGGGGGGTTCCGGTAACACCCCCCCGGGATACTCCGGTAAAATGCCGATTTCACCCGGAACAATTCCGATGTCCAAATATAGGCTTCCAATATATCAATCTTTATGTCTCGACCATTTTGAGACTCCTCGTCATGTCCGTGATCACATCCGGGACTCCGAACTAACTTCGGTACATCAAAATGCATAAACTCATAATTACTGTCATCGTAACGTTAAGCGTGCGGACCCTACGGTTCGAGAACAATGCAGACATGACCGAGACACGTCTCCGGTCAATAACCAATAGCGGGACCTGGATGCCCATATTGGCTCCTACATATTCTACGAAGATCTTTATCGGTCAGACCGCATAACAACATAAGTTGTTCCCTTTGTCATCGGTATGTTATTTGCCCGAGATTCGATCGTCGGTATCCAATACCTAGTTCAATCTCGTTACTGGCAAGTCTCTTTACTCGTTCCGTAATACATCATCTAACAACTAACATATTAGTTGCAGTGCTTGCAAGGCTTATGTGATGTGCATTACCGAGAGGGCCCAGAGATACCTCTCCGACACTCGGAGTGACAAACCCTAATCTCGAAATACGCCAACCCAACATCTACCATTGGAGACACCTGTAGTACTCCTTTATAATCACCCAGTTACGTTGTGATGTTTGGTAGTACCCAAAGTGTTCCTTCGGTAAACGGGAGTTGCATAATCTCATAGTTATAGGAACATGTATAAGTCATGAAGAAAGCAATAGCAACATACTAAACGATCGGGTGCTAAGCTAATGGAATGGGTCATGTCAATCAAATCATTCAACTAATGATGTGACCTCGTTAATCAAATAACAACTCTTTGTTCATGGTTAGGAAACATAACCATCTTTGATTAACGAGCTAGTCAAGTAGAGGCATACTAGTGACACTCTGTTTGTCTATGTATTCACACATGTATTATGTTTCCGGTTAATACAATTCTAGCATGAATAATAAACATTTATCATGATATAAGGAAATAAATAATAACTTTATTATTGCCTCTAGGGCATATTTCCTTCAAGAAGGAGAGGTGGGGGCTCACGGAGCGGAGTAGGGACTGGGCAACGTGCTCGGTGGAGGTCGGGGAGGACGACGGGGACGAGCGGCGGAGAGGAGCAGCCCGGTGGGGAAGTGGGAGCAGGCCGGCGAGGGAGCTCCGGTCGCCGGCTTGTCCAGGCGGCGACGGGCGCGCGAGGGAGAAGCGAGAGGGGATCGGGATCTCCTCCCGATTCAGATCCGAACGAGGGGAGTGGGGGAGTGAGTGGGGCGACGGGGTGGTTAGGGTTTCGGGGATGAGTGGATAAGGGGGAGTGGGGGGAGGCCGGTTGGGCCTGCGGCCGAATGGGCCGGCCTGCTGGGCCGAAGCCCAGTGGGGGCCTTTCTCTTTCTTTCTTTTTTCTGTTTGTTTTTCCCCTTTGTATTTTCTTTTACTATTTCTTTTCTGTTTTAATTCATTTAAAAGCATTTAGGCATTTTATAAAAATGTGTTTACTGCACCATAATTACCTTTGTAATATTTGGCGTCCATCAAACATTTTTGTTTCAATTTTGAAAACTTTTATTGTCGACTTTAATTTTAAGTTTGAATTTGACACGTTTTCGAATTATCCCGAGATTAGTAACAGTAATCGCAGATGACATGGCATCATTAGGAGAGTTTTACTGTAGCCAAATTATCCGGGCGTTACAGGAAGGAGACAGAAAGACCTTATTCACCGTCTTAAAAATGGACATGGCTGGGTTACAAATCATGACCATAAGAAGACCATTATCCAGGAGCATTTATATAATATGATTAAAAGGAGCGCCCCGCGCACTAAGACCATCAACTGGGTCTCGATTTCTTCTACTGGTCATGACCTCTCCCATCTCGGAGGAAGAGGTTAGGGCTGCCATCTTCGCCCTTCTTAGCGATAAAGCTCCGGGACTCGACGGCTTCACGGGGAAGTTCTTCAAAGTCTGTTGGGATATTATTAAGGACAATGTCATGCTCGCAGTCAATCACTTCTCGGACCTTCATGCGGACAACTTCCATTTGCTGAACTCGGCGAATATTGCACTCATCACCAGAAAGATGGTGCCGAGGACATCACAGATTTCTGACCTATCAGCCTCATTCATGTTGTGGCCAAGCTCATTGCAAAAATTCTTGCCAATCGACTAGCTCCACACATGAACGACATTAAAGCGCCTTCATAAAAAAACGAAACATACACAATAACTTCCTGTTCGTCCGTAACATGGCCAGAAGATTCCACCGCATCAAAAAGCCAATGCTCCTTCTCAAGCTTGACATCAAAAAGGCCTTCGACTCCGTTAGGTGGGACTACCTCATGGACATGCTCAATCACCACGGCTTCCCTACTCGCTTCGGCGGATGAATATCGGCCCTTCTCTCACCGGCATCCTCTCGGGTGTTGCTAAATGGGATTGTGGGGGACCCGATTAAGCATGGATGTGGCCTTAAGCAGGGAAACCCGCTATCCCCGCTTCTATTCGTCCTAGCCATCGACCCACTGCACCACATTCTTAACAAGGCTTCTGATCAGGGGAAACTTCACCCGCTGGGAGGACGACAGACGACCATTAGAGCTTCTCTCTACGCTGACGATGCAGCTGTTTTCTGCGCCCCTATCAAGGAGGATGTTCAATTCCTCGTCGCCACACTTGCCTCCTTTGGGGAAGCTACACGCCTAGTCACATACTGCGCCAAGAGTCTGGTTGCTCCTATTAGATGTGGGAATATTGACCTCTGTAGGATCGAAAGTATGTCTAGAGAGGGGGTGATTAAACTACTTGACCACATAAAAATCTAGCCTTTTTCCAATTTTAGTTCTAGGCAGATTTTAGCAACTTAGCACAAGTCAAGCAATCAACCTACACATGCAATTCTAAGAGTATAGCAGCGGAAAGTAAAACAATTGCATATGAAGGTAAAGGGAGGAGTTTGGAGTGTGCAAACGCAATTGGAGACACACAGATTTTTGGCGTGGTTCCGATAGGTGGTGCTATCGTACATCCACGTTGATGGAGACTTCAACCCACGAAGGGTAACGGTTGCGCGAGTCCACGAAGGGATCCACCCACGAAGGGTCCACGAAGAAGCAACCTTGTCTATCCCACCATGGCCGTCGTCCACGAAGGACTTGCCTCACTCGGGTAGATCTTCAAGAAGTACGCGATCTCCTTGCCCTTACAAACTCCTTGGTTCAACTCCACAATCTTGACGGAGGCTCCCAAGTGACACCTAACCAATCTAGGAGACACCACTCTCCAAAAGGTAACAAATGGTGTGTTGATGATGAACTCCTTGCTCTTGTGCTTCAAATGATAGTCTCCCCAACACTCAACTCTCTCTCACATGATTTGGATTTGGTGGAAAGATGATTTGAGTGGAAAGCAACTTGGGGAAGGCTATAGATCAAGATTTATGTGGTTGGAATGGAATATCTTGGCCTCAACACAAGTGTAGGTGGTTCTCTCTCAGAAAATGTATGTTGGAAGTGTAGGCATGTTCTGATGGCTCTCTCCACGAATGAAGAGTGGGTGGAGGGGTATAAATAGCCTCCACACAAAATCTAACCGTTACACACAAATCACCAAACTCGGTGGGACCGAATCATGAAACTCGGTCAGACCAATTTAATTCAAAATGTGAACGTTAGGATTTTCGGTGGGACCGACATGTCAACTCGGTGGGACCGATTTTGTTAGGGTTAGGGCATAACGTAACCTCGGTGAGACCGATTACACAAACTCGGTGATACCGATTTTGGTAATGGACTAACAGAGAGTTGGTCAGGCAAACTCGGTGGGACCGATTCACTCATCTCGGTTGGACCGAAACGTTACAAAAGGGAAACAGAGAGTTTACATTGCAATCTCGGTGGGACCGATCACTCATCTCGGTTTGACAGAAATGTTACGAAGGGAAACAAAGAGATTACAATCCCATCTCGGTGAGACCGATATCCCTATCGGTAGGACCGAAAAGACTAGGGTTTCTGGCAATGGCTATGTCAACTGAACTCGGTGGCGCTGGATAGGAAGTTTCGGTGGAGCCAAGTTTGACTTTTGGTTTGGGACATATGTGGATGTGAGAAAGTAGTTGAGGACTTTGGAGCATATCACTAAGCACTTTGAGCAAGAAAGCCATGAGGCAACACCTCATCCCCTCTTAATAGTATTGGCCTTTCCTATGGACTCAATGTGATCTTGGATCACTTAAAATGAAAAGATGTAGAGTCCTGAGCTTTGAGCTTGATCCAATTCTCTGTCCTTAGAATTTTGAGGGATCCACTTTTCTCATCCATGCCATGCCAATCATTGAGCTTTCCTGAAATGTTTATCTTTAAGTAGCATTAGCTCAATGAGTTATATGTTGTTAGGAATTACCAAAACCACCCAGGGATAGTTGCACTTTCAATCTCCCCCTTTTTGGTAATTGATGACAACATATAGATCAAAGCTTTGACAAATGATAAGTAAGATTGAAAAAAAACATCGTCGCTTTGAGAAGTATGTGATAAGCAAGAGCTCCCCCTAAATTTGTGCATTATTTAAAATTTGCTTTTGAATGCAAATGCACAATCGATTAGGATCATGGGTTACTCTTCCATGTCACATACATCTTGGTGGAGCGCTCAAAATGATAGAGATTAAAAGCATGCACTCATCACCAAGCTAGTGAATGTTCATATAAGGATATAAGAGATGATATCATCCAACAAGCATTAAGGGTAGCATATGATCAAACACATGATCAAACAAGTATCTCACAAGGACATAATAAAGTATCTCACACAAGCACTCAATAAAGAAGTTCAACCAAAATAGCAAGAGAGATAAAAAGAGCAACACTCTCTCTCAAAGCCTATGATCTATACATTTTTCTCCCCCTTTGGCAACAAGTTACCCAAAAGTTCAAAAATGCATAGTGCTAAACGACTCTCAGGCTTGATCTTCGGGAGGTGGTGTAGAGAGAACTCCAAGGATGAAGGCTTCCGATGAAGTAGTTGGAGCTAATGGAGTGGCTGCTGGAGGTGGCACTGGAGCTGTGGCTGCTAGAGCTGATGCTGTAGCTCTAGTATCTGTGACTGGCACTGCAGCAGACCTCTGGCTTCGGGGCACTCTAGCAAAAGCATATGTAGTTGACTTGCCCTTCTTCTGCTCCACTTCCTCCTGAAGTTGCTCAACTGTTGACTGAATCTCAATTACTTTGACATCAAGATCATAGGATTTTTGCTCAACGATCCTTTCCAAGCTCTTTTGGTTTTGAGTCAGGGTGGCCAAGCCCTTCTCAATCCTCAAGGTGGATTGGATCAGATATCCAAGCTGATCTTGCTTGCTCTTTAGGAAAACCTGAGATGCCTCCTCAACACTTGGCATCTTTGCAGCTTTCTCTGCCCTTGCTTTCTCTCTCTTCTCATGTGCTTGAGCTGATGATGGTTTATTTTCATCCATGACAACAGTGTTGTCTTCAAATTCAGGGTAGATGGGCAGGTGCTCCTTATCCAAAAGATATTTTCCTGTGCCCATCTTTGAGTTGATGAGCTCCTGAATTTGTGGGGCATACCCACAACTCCTCTTCTGATCAGCTGTTGTCCTTTTGATTGTCTCCATAATCAGACTCATGACTTTGAATTTTTGAGGCACATCAAACAAATGTAGCAAGTTGATGGCATGTCCTCTGATCATCTTGTGATCACCTGGCTTGGGTAGCAATGTGTGTCTGAGGATCCAATTTATAGTAGGCAGACCAGACGATAAGAAGTGGACAGATCCAAACTTGTGAGTATCCAAAGCAGCATCTGGGATCTCTTTGTACATGTTGGCCATTGTGTTGTGGTCTTTCTTCTTCTCAGCATAAACGTCCAAGTCATCTTCATGCTCTGCAAGGGCATTGATCAGCCTAGCCCATTCATCAACTGTGGACTGGTACCTGGTACCCTCAGACATCCAAACTATTCTCCCATCTGGATAGAAGTGGGCAGTGGAGTAGAACTGCATGATCAGCTCATCGTTCCACTTGGTGAGCTTCTGGGCCACAAAGGTATCAACTCTACATGCCTTGAAGCTGTCATATACACCTGGACAGTGATCCTTGATGTACTCCCAGTCAACCCATCTCATGTCACACACAATGGGCTTCTTGTCAAGTAGGACTGTCTCATAAAAGTCTTGCTGTTCCTTGGTGTGAAATCTGTAGTCCACAGCAGTCCTCCTCCTGACAGCATATGGATCAGACTGTCTCCATAACCTCAGTCCTGCATCCTTCCTGATTTTCATGTTTTTTGCCACAGGGTGTGTATCATTGTGGTCAAGAATCTTGGGCTTCAGCTTCCTCAACACAATTGAGTCATCATCTTCTTCTTCAGCAGCTTTAGGCATTGGGGCCTTGTTTTTCTCCTCAGCAGGAATGTTTCTAGTGCTTCTCTTGGGTTTAGGCTTCTGAGCTGGAGCAGTAGCCTTGGGAGCAGCTTTGGGCTTAGATGGAGTAGCCCCTGATCTGATTACATCTCCCATGAGCTTTTGTGCTTTGGGTGCTGGTGCAGCATCCTCTTCCTCTTCATCTGAGCCTCTCATTATTGATGATCTGCCAAGCACTCTGGCAGTGGTCTTCTTGACCCTTTCCTTCCTTTTCTTCCCTTCTCCAACTGCCTCTTCAATTGGCTTGGAGGTTTCAGCAGTGGAAGCTCTGGCCTTGGACATAGGAACTCTCTTTGCTGGTGCCTTCTTATGCATCCCTGGCTTAACTGTGGCAGCTAAGCCATACTCCTTTTTGTGGAAGCTCATGAATGTAGGGGAATACTGTGCATCGTCGGCTTACAAAGCCCAGTTTGCAGGTCTTGTGCGCTCGAACTTACATGACTTGGTTTGGAAGGTTTGGGCACCCCCAAAATGCAAATTCTTTGCCCGGCTTGTCACCCAAAAGAGAATCTGGACGGCGGACATGAAGGAAATATGCCCTAGAGGCAATAATAAAGTTGTTATTTATATTTCCTTATATCATGATAAATGTTTATTATTTATGCTAGAATTGTATTAACCAGAAACTAGTACATGTGTGAATACATAGACAAACAGAGTGTCACTAGTTTGCCTCTACTTGACTAGCTCGTTGAATCAATGATGGTTATGTTTCCTAACCATAGACATGAGTTGTCATTTGATTAACGGGATCACATCATTAGAGAATGATGTGATTGACTTGATGCATCCGTTAGCTTAGCATGATGATTGTTTAGTTTGTTGCTATTGCTTTCTTCATGACTTATACATGTTCCTATGACTATGAGATTATGCAACTCCCTAGTACCGGAGGAACACTTTGTGTGCTACCAAACGTCACAACGTAACTGGGTGATTATAAAGGTGCTCTACAGGTGTCTCTGATGGTACTTATTGAGTTGGCATAGATCGAGATTAGGATTTATCACTCCGATTGTCGGAGAGGTATCTCTGGGCCCTCTCGGTAATGCACATCACTATAAGCCTTGCAAGCATTGTGACTAATGATTTAGTTGCGGGATGATGCATACGGAACGAGTAAAGAGACTTGCCGGTAACGAGATTGAACTAGGTATAAGGATACCGACGATCGAATCTCGGGCAAGTAACATACCGATGACAAAGGGAACAACGTATGTTGTTATGCGGTTTGACCGACAAAGATCTTCGTAGAATATGTAGGAACCAATATGAGCATCCAGGTTCCGCTATTGGTTATTGACCGGAGACGAGTCTCGGTCATGTCTACATAGTTCTCGAACCCGTAGGGTCCGCACACTTAAAGTTCGGTGACGATCGGTAATATGAGTTTATGTGTTTTGATGTACCAAAGGTAGTTCGGAGTTCCGGATATGATCACAGACATGACGAGGAGTCTCGAAATGGCCGAGACATAAAGATCGATATATTGGAAGCCTATATTTGGACATCGGAATAGTTTCGGGTGAAATCGGGATTTTACCGGAGTATCGGGAGGTTACCGGACCCCCCCCCCCCGGTAAATGTATGGGCCTTATTGGGCCATAGTGGAGAGAGAGAGAGGAGACCAGGGCAGGCCGCGCACCCCCTCTCCCTCTGGTCTGAATTGGACTGGGAGGGGGGGCGCCCCCCTTTCCTTCCTTCCTCCTTCCCCTTCCTTCTCTCCTAGTCCAACTAGGAAAGGGGGGGATCCTACTTTCGGTGGGAGTAGGACTCCTCCTGGCGCGCCCTGCTAGGGCTGGCCGGCCTCCCCCCTTGCTCCTTTATATACGGGGGCAGGGGGGCACCCAAAACACACAAGTTGATCAGTTGATCTTTTAGCCGTGTACGGTGCCCCCCTCCACCATAATCCACCTCGGTCATATCTTAGCGGTGCTTAGGCGAAGCCTTGCGCCGGTAGCATTATCATCACCGTCATCACGCCGTCGTGCTGACGGAACTCTCCCTCGAAACTCTGCTGGATCAGAGTTCATGGGACGTCACCGAGCTGAACGTGTGCTGAACTCAGAGGTGCCGTACGTTCGGTACTTGGATCGGTCGGACCATGAAGACGTACGACTACATCAAACACGTTCTCATAACGCTTCCGCTTACGGTCTACGAGGGTACATGAACAACACTCTCCCCTCTCGTTGCTATACATCACCATGATCTTGCGTGTGCGTAGGATTTTTTTTGAAATTACTATGTTCCCAAATAGGACAGACTACAACGATGAGGGTGGCCCAACTATGATCGATGCCCCCTTTGCAGGAAACGGCGGCCCACATCCTTTTCAAGTGTTGATTTTCTCTGAGAGTTTGGAACGGAATTTTCGCTTGGATGGATCTCAATGCCAACATGGCAGCCTGGAATGGCTTCCAAATAGTCCGAGAATGATGGGAAGGGGTCATTACTCTAGCTCATCAAAAGAAGGCTTGTTCCTCCACGATCCATCTTGTGGTTTGGGAAATCAGGAAGGAAAGAAATGCTTGGGTTTTTAGAAATAAAGTGTCGACGGTGGCGATGCTGTCGAGGACTATTCAAGAGGGGGCGTCGCTTTGGGTCCTGGCGGGTGTTAAGAATTTGAGTAATGTAATGCCATGAGAGTAGTCTCCTATATTGTACCGCCAAGGCGGTGTCTGTAACCAAACTCTCTTCTTAATTAATGAAATGGCAAATCTTTTGCCTCGTTTAAAAAAAGTTGCAGAAAAGATACGGATGAGAGACAAAGAGAGGAACACGATATTTCTGGACGAAGAGATAAGTATCGTGTTTCCTTGAGTGGGCCCTTGAGGGCACATGGTGCTTAAAGAAGGCGACAGACGCGTCGATTGTTTTCGGCCAGTTGACGCTGAACTTTTCCGTTTGATAATATATATGTAGATACTTTTCTCTATACATTTCATCAAAAATCTATACATATTACATTATGAAACGGCGGGAGTAATAGTTTGGGTTATACTTTTCGGACGGGCCGAGATCTTGTTTTGTGCCATGGCGTTGATAGCTGACAAATTCACCCCAAACAAGTTTGATATCCACTACTTGAAGATGAAGATCAAGCATGCATGCTTTGATTATGGAGATCATGGGAACCACCGAAAACACTTAATTCATAATAGCACAGTATGATGCACCACACATTACATATACTAACATGGAAAGATCAGGCGACAATACTTGCCGACCTCTCCCTGGTAGGGGTACATCCCCGTCCCGACGAGTGACACGGAACAACACAGCTACGTACTACCGACGAGTGCGGCGAGGAAGCGAAACCCCGCATGCACGCACAAGACAGTGATAGACGTCGATCACGTCAAGGTGATCACTAGGCCAACAAACCTTAACAAGACAGCCAACTCTAGAGTTGGCTGCCGGCCGGTGCATCTGCTGGATGCACAGGGATCGACCGGCTAGTGCTAGCTAGGTACGCAATGATACCATATTATGCCGGACACGCGAGTACGTAGGTAGGTAGAATTTGCACTTCGCTGCGGCGATCGGCTTCTCATTTCTTCTTCTTGGCACCGGCGGGCGCGGCGGGCGGCTTGGCCCCGCCTTTCTTGCCGCCGGCATCGCAGACGAGCACCGACGCCGTGGCCACGGCGGCTGCCACGATGTGCTTGGCGATGTTCTCCTTGACCTGGCCCCGCCGCGGCAGGGGGTTCCCCGACGGCGTCTTGCAGATGGAGCGGTTGGCCGGAGCGCGGCAGCTAGTGGACATTGCGGACTTGCAGCCGAGGTATGCCTACTAGCTGCTTGCTGGCCCCCTGCGGCTGCGCTCTGTCTGGCCTGGTGAACTGAGTTGGCGAGGGAGGAGTGTGTGATTTTGGGACCAGCCGGCCGGGGTATGAATAGTGAAACAAAACGGGTAGCCAAGGATGGATGGATGGACGCATGAGCCTGGTGCACGATGAGGAGAAAAGCCGATGAGGACCCGGGAGGGGGGGGGGGGGGGGGGGATGGGGGGGATGGAGTGTGGAGTGGAGGCGGTCAGGCAGTCAAGGCCGGTCCAGCGTTTTGGCTCCCGGGGGGATGGGGATGACTTGGAGTGTGGAGTGGAGGCGGTCAGCAAGGCCACGCATGCTCAAAGTGTGTGCTTGGGAAGGTCTGTGGCGCTTCTCAGTGCCCTTTGGTCCGATCCGCGTAGGAGATTGTATGTGGAAGCAGCGTTTTGGCTCCCGGGCTCATATGAGCCCGGAAGTGACTAGTAACGTCATTTAAAATACTAAACAAATTCTAAAAATTCTAATTTTTTTGTGCTGAAAAATGCCTAAGCGCGTGATGTCCGTGCCAAATTTGATGATATTTGAACATTCAAGGAGCTCGTGACAACATAAATTCGGGTAAGAGAGAAACATTTGAAAAGCAGCACTGTTTATGCCTGGATTCGTCTTTTTTGCCGCACTCTTCTGGAATGTCGAAACATCACCAAATTTTACACGAACATTACACGTATGCACATCTTGCTTGCAAAAAGAGCGGAAGTTTTTGATTTTTTTTATTTTTAATTGGGTTATTGTTCACCGGGCTCATCTGAGCCTCAACACTGAATTGGATATCCGACCTTTAGTGACCTACTGATCGCAGGTTTCATTTGAAAACCCAACGCCATTCACATTTCATGGTGGTTGGTAACGTCGTTGAATTAACAGAAACGGAGAGGGATTCAAAGCTTCCTTAAATAAAAGCCTACATATATAGCAGTTCGATCCTATCAAATCACATCATCTCGACCAAATAGCTGAGAGCAGAGAAGCGACAGAGAGGTTCTAGCACCCGCGAAAGCTCACACAGCCCGTGCCCCGTGCATAAACTTGATTAATAGCGGTTGGGCTGCAATGAAAAATGACAGTACCTTGGTGCTGCTCTTTTTTTTCTTCACGAATACGCATAGCAGCCTATCATTGCATTGATAGGGAGTGAATAGAGTACAGGGTAGCGCCACATCACTGTACACAAGAATGGCAAGGCCATGGCGCCGGAATGAGCAGAAGACAGGGGTTGCTCTAAAAGTTCAGGTTACAGGGATACATGTGGTGCTGCTCTTCTCCATGCTTATCTTCTTTTTACCATAAAAAAAGTCATACACTCTTAAAGTATCTATAGCCGGACCTCTCATATCCGTCTCATATGTCTGGGCAGGCCGTCATCACTGACCCGTCACGATTTGTAGACCCAGACGGGCCTCTCAAACGCCCGGACTGACCGACATCCCTCATATTCAGCCCAAATATGAGGCGAATATGGGGGGCGCCCGGTCACGCCCGCCACGTCGGACTGACGAAGGGGTCCTAGCCGGAAACACCCTCAAATCTGGCGGTCCGAAACTCGTCTCCTCCATCGGACCGATGGCGCAGCTCTGTCAGGCCCGTAATGCATTTCCTGGCTATTTAAGTCGACCGGCGGCACCAAAACCCTACCATCCATTCACATTTTCCTCCTCCTGTCCGCCGCCGTCGCCACTTTCCACTCCACCCATCCGCCTAATAGCCATGCCCCTACGCCGCCGGTGAGGAGCGAGCCCGTTCTGACGCCAGAGCGCCGACTCAAGTTCCTTGAGCAGTTCCGGGCTAGGCGCGAAGTTCGGATCGCCGCGGGGCTACCTCCGGATGCAGTGGATTCGTAGGAGGAGTTGTAGAAGGAGGAAGAGGTGGAGGAGGAGGACGAGGAAGAGGAAGAGGACTTTGAGGAAGAGGAGGATGTGCTGGAGAAGGAGGATGTGGGGGACGCTGGCGACGGGGATCTGCAGGCGGAGAAGCAGGCCATCCTCGATTTCCACCGATCGGAGTCGGCTGCAGAGGCAAGACGCCGTCGTCGGCAGAAGATTGAGGCGCCGCGGAGGTGGCGGAGATGTTCGCCTACATGGATGAGCTCGAGCAGGAGGAGGATGAGCCGAAGCTCTCCTGCCCGCCCGTCCAGCCGGCGCCTGGCACTGTCACCGTGGATATGTCCGAAGAGTAGCTAGGGTACGTAGTACGGAGATGTAGTGCGTATGATTCCTTTTGCATGCTTTGTATGAATCTATGGGATAAAATATAAGAGAAATGGATGCAAAGTGACTAATTTGAGACGTGCCCGATCAGTGTCAGACACGCCTGCGAGTATTTGAGAGCAACTCCAAAGGGCCGACCCATTTCATCCGCCTGCGTCCGTTTGGGTCGGCGCGGACAAAAGTGGCCGCCCAACACGCCGACCCAAACCCAAATCACATCCGAGTCGCGTCCGCGCCGATGCATTTACGGCCCAAATTTACGTCCCAAATGCGTCGGCGCGGACGCCGAACGGACGCTTCGCGCGCCTTCTCGCTATCCGCCGTGTCCCACATGGCGGCCGTCCAACTACCCGTTGCCCACACGGTCAGCTTAATTTATGACGACGGGCCCACGCGTCAGCGACAACGCTCGTCCTTTTTTAAGCCGCCCGTGTGGCGGGGCCGTCCTCGTCCAAACTCGTCGTCCACATCTGCCCACCTTTGCTCCCTCGTCGCCGGCAAACCCTAGCCACCACAACCACAACGAGATGGGCCTCTTCTCCGACGCTAGCGGCAGCAAGGCCAAGGGCAAGTCCCCCGCCACCCCTTTCCTCCCACCTCCGCCGACGCCGGCGCCTCGCCGGCAGAGGCAGTGCGTGAACGTGCCAGTGCACCAGGCGGAGTGGCACTGGCAGCACCCCCAGCCTCTGCCGTATCCCGACGTGACGCTGCCGCATGACTGGCATCTGGATCCAGATAGGATCCTAGTGCCGGCGGCGCCGCGGTCGGCTCATGCTCATGCGAAGGAGGTGCGGCGCCGGCGGGCCCTGCTGACACCGGAGCAGCGCAGCGACCCCACCTACGCAACCGACTCGCCCAACTGGGCGAGGTGGTTCGGCTTCGAGCACGAGGAGGCGAGGCGACGGGGCGTGCGCGAGGTCGACCGGAGGTCGCCGCCACCGGCGCTCATCGTCCGCGAGGAGGACCATGCGGCGGAGGACGCCTACCAGGCGGCCCTTGCGGCCGTCTGCCGGGAGAGCGAGGAGGACGAGCGGCGCAGAGCGGAGGCGGCGGAGGCGGAAGAGGAGGCCCGGTACGAGGCGGCAATGGCGCAGGCCCTTGCCCTCTCCGCGGCGTGCGACCGCGTGGTGCCGCCGGTGGCCCCGCCGTCCCCCATCAAGCCGGAGCCGCAACCGGAGCCCGAGCCCGAGCCCATCGCGCTCTTCTCCTGGAGGCGAGTGGTGCGCGAGTGGGTGTCCGCGCCACCGGTTTGGCTGGGGGCGACGCCGGCACAGGTGCAGGCGTACCTCGAGATGTGGCGCCAGTGCCGGCTGGCAGAGGAGCGCCGTCGCGGCGAGTACGAGGAGATGCTCGAGCGCGACCTCGAGAAGGAGCAGCGCGAGGCCGAGGAGGAGGCGCGCCAGGCCGCGACTGCACAGGCGGCCGCACACCCCCCGCCCCGACACTGCCTGCGCTGGTACAACCCGACATGACGGCGCTCTGAAACACGGCGTTCGCCTTGGCCGGGCCGGCGCCGACGCTCATCGATCTCACGAACCCCGAGGACGACGACGACGATGCCTAGGGCAGTGCGCCGCCTCGTAGTTTAGGCTGTTTTTTTTAAAATGCAAATGTGGATGCGTGGACTCTCGCCAGCCTTCGTGGCCGACTTTAATGTTTAATTAATGATGTTTCTCTTTTTTAATATACATGCATTCATTTTTTTGACGTCGTCAAAATGGGTCGCGGGTCAGCGTTGGGCGCACATGCCGATCCAAATGCGGAAGCGGACATCCGTGTCCGTCTGGCCGATCTAAATAGACAAAAAGCGGACGAAATCGCCGTCCGTTTGAATCGGCCCGTTGGAGTTGCTATGAGGGGCCAGATTTGCAAACTCCAGCAGTAGATGCTCTTACTTCGCAAACCTAGTTTCTACGGGAGAGCGCCAGCCTGGCATCATGCATGCACCCACGCACGCATCCGAATCAACTTACCACTGCTTCTTTGCTTCGTGCCCAGGCTTTAGAGTATGAACGCTGGCGCTGTCTAGATGGTGACTCGAACGTCTACTGCAGGTCGCCGGGAGAAGGGGTGAAGGGCGAAAGCAACTGGTCCGACGCGGCCGGGATGGACGACGGGGGAAACCAACAGCCGAGTAGCAGAGGATGCGATTTGAGCAATCCAAGTCGGGGTGCGGGGGCAGGCGGCGACTGCCTGACCTCCCCGATCTCGTTACTTCAAGGAAGTTTTCCCGCTCGCTCCCGTTGCTTGCAAAGGACGGCTGCAGTGGCAGTGGGGCGCCCTCGATCGCCTTTCTGGTTGATGCCATTTTAGAGCATCCCAATCCCGCATGAGATGCCAGGTTCAGCACGCCCGAAAGCTCAACGCACGGCTCCGGACAAGAGAATACATGAGGTTGTGGATTCCAGTCCATTGGATCGGCCACTCTCCCGGCGTCCGTAGTCCAAACACGGGCCCGTCCAGCGTTCGATAGAGTCTGGTGCGCGCTTGGGTGGCAGCAGGCTGGCACTGTCGCGTAGAAACTTGACTTAGATTTTGATAAAGTGGAGCCACAAGAACCGGAGTGCACACATACATATATATTCCGGCATCCTGCTGCTCAACTTAGCATCTCTTTCCGGGTAAATCTGGCTTTGACCGATCCACATTAGACATTAGTCGGAGCATCTGAAAGACCAGGAACGAGCCGAAAGGCGGGAAAGCCCTGCTACTTTTCGGCAGCACTATTAACTGTGCGGCGCATGCATGTGTGAGCTCATCGAGGCCGCGTCACTACTCACTTTGCCGTGTCGGGAGTTGCACAAATTTAAGTAGCTCCTTTTCTCTCCTGTTCAGAAACTCTGGACAGTCAGGCTACGATATCTACGATGCTACTCCCTTTGTCTCAATCGTCTCAAAATAAGTGTCTTAACTTTATATTAACTCCAGTACAAAGTTATATTAAAATTGCAAAACTTAATTTGGGACAGAGGGAGTATTACCATTCGATTGGCCACGTTGAGGTGATGATGGAGAATGCGGATCTATACATGCGTTCGGGTATGCTCGCACGCAACGTCAAAATGTGTGGCTGAATGAGTCATGCATGTCTGGACTGGACTACAAGTTAGCTTTCAGATGATTCTATGTCATCTTCAGTCAGTTGTCTAGCTCTGTAATGTCTACATGGAAGGCACATCTGAGATGCCACTTTACAGTAATTGACAAGTGGAGCATCTTTCGAGCTTTTGAAGGGGCGGTAGTTTGGTACCGAGCTTCTCTGCGGATCACGCAGCATTATTATCATCATTACCGCTGCTCAAACTAACTTCCAGCCTAACTCGTGATCCTAATCATCGCGCGTATCGCCCCAAAGATCTAGCTAAATTTCACTAATCGCCGATTACTTTCGCCAGGTTATCTGTAGTGGTATTCCTATGTGGCGATGTGATGCAGCTTAGTGATGTGCAAACAAATTATGCTTGCTGGTATGCTAGCCAGTCCGTAAACGCCTCCCGTTAGTGGCCTGTTTAGGATCTAGTTCTGAATTTTTAATGACTCATGCTATCCACATTTGATAGCACGGCTATTATTAAATCTGGTGCAACTTCGAGATCTTATTCTTGGTTGTTGAGATGCATGATATCTCGTACTTATTGATGCTTCGTAGCTGAAGGTGGAACCTGGAGTAGATTGATTAGCATTCTTATTCTTGGTTGTTGAGATGCATGATACTATCTTGTACTTACTGATGCTTCGTAGTTGAAGGTGGAATCTAGAGTAGATTGATTAGCATCACGGAAAGCCATCGGGGAAAAGATACATCGATCTACTTCGGAAACAGTTATCCCGTTTCCTCAAAAATAAAAAAACAGTTAGTGTGTCCATTAGTGGTATCACTGTCACTTGGCAAACCCGACTCGTGTCAGTGTGTCTCTAGCTCTTCTACCAAAGATAAAACAGGCGAGGGGACATCATCTTGAACATGGAGGTCATTGAGAAGTCGTACTCCATTTTTGGGCTCCAAATCAGCCTACTTGCTTTATTTATTAGATACAAAAGGGTGGAGCATAGATGCAAGTGGATATAAGTTTCAAGTGACTATATATGATCATCATCTATTTTGTGGGAGCGATGATTAACTGATGATGCCCAGTGTTGGTATCACATGACAATTGATTATTCCTTGTGTTGCCTTGTTGTCTTTGTGGGAGTTATTTTGTTGCTCACCAAGGTTTTTCTAGCCTTGTGCAAAACCTGTGAGGAAAACTTTGGTGCGGACCTAACCTATTTATAAATGGTGACTCAGGATTGTAGTCTTTTTTACCCCCTTTAAGAAAATTTGTGGATCTTAGATAACCTTAGGGTGTGTGTGTGTGTGTGTGTGTGTGTGTGTGCATCAAGAATCAGTATATATCTGTTGGTGTTCTTTTTTTGTTCATTCCTTTTTTATTATTTTATTTACAAAATCCGAGCATCCTTGGTTATACATGACGGGATACGTTAATGTTGCCTATCTTGGAGAACCAGTGCTTACTCAAATCATCTTTGCAACTTGTTGTCTCAAGATTGTCACGTAGCAACTGTAACTTAGGTCCTAGGCATGTTAGGAATGAACCTATACGAGTTCGCCGGTTGATGCTTTTCTGGAGATTATGGCACGTTAGGAATGAAATCGTGCATGCTAAACCGGCCCTCTTATTAATGTTTCGGTCAAATTCTTATCTAGCTATCTAGAATCGCTACTCTCTGGAGATGGATCCTAACGCAGACTTTGTGAAGGGCAAAATGGTTGCCAGCCCTTGCTTTCCTCTGCTGCAGCCCACATACAATAACACGGTTGTGGCTGACTCAGGGCCCCTCGTGCCAGGTTCTTGTTGGCGTTGTTCTGGCTCTGGTGGCTTAAGGCCCTCGTCTTTCCGGTGTCCTTCGCTGGCGGGGTCATCCACCGGGCAGCTCCGGCCCGACGACCAGGTAGCTGTGCCCCTTCCAGCTTACTTGACTTGCCGATGTCCCGACGTTTAAGGCCATGGCAACTTGGATCTGCGTCTTCCAGTCCTTGCTTGCCGGCGTTGCTAGACGCTGTCGCGCCAAGACCCCCACGTGGTTCGCATCGTCGCCCCCCATACCCTATATGCCTCAAAGTCCCTTCCCTTTTGTCAGATCCAATGCTCGTGGGTTCGGACGCGGTGCCACCCTCCAATGGCAGGTGCAGCCCCGCCAAATCCCTTTGACATGATGGTTCCGACCGAGGTTGGCCTCCCCATCTATGATCTCAGATTTGGCGGCTTTGGGATCGCTCAGCTTCAGGCAAGGGAGAGATCCCTTCTCGGCTCGTCGGTGCTGGCAGCGACGGCGCCTGCGGGTGTCCATTTCCTTCTTGGAGGCACTGCCAAGGCCTTCAGCTGCATCCCTCCTCAAGCTCAAGGAAAACCCTAGGTCCGGGTCTCCTGGACTGGATAGTGACGTAGTCTTGGCTTCGTCTTCCTTCTTGAAGGCACTGTCTTGCTTGCTCGCGGTGTCTCCGATGTTGGCTCGGACGATGTTGGAGTTCTCCTTGGTTTGGCATCACCGTTCTTGGCTCGGGTTTGGTAGGTTTAGCTGTGTTGTATTCTCTGTTTGGGCCGAGCATCCCTTGTTTCTCTGCTCGGGGCACCATGTTCACGCCTACCTGCGTTCATGTCCTGTTTTGTACCCCATGCACGCATTCTACTCCTTCTATCAATGAAATGATACGCGAGCTTTGCGTATTCGTGAAAAAAATCACAGAGATCAAGCAAAGTATGAAGGAACGTAACTCTATTATTACTCATATGCGTTGTAGTGGCAATAGTGCTAGCCATTCCATGGCTAACTTTGGTATAATTCACGGATGCATTCTCCCTACCTCCTCTACTTTTATTGAGTACACTTTTGATGAGTGAATGAGTACATCGGCCATTGTCAGTTGTCACTGCGTAGACAAAGGCGGTTCAGTTTTAAAAGGCTCCGTAAAATCTTTGTAAACGTCCGTCGGTGTAGCATTTTTGCTAGTTGTTTGGGGTTACTTTCAGCCGAGCAATGCTACATCGACGGACCTTCCCGAGCTTATTATGGGGTGGATTTCAGGTGTCAAACTGTGATTGGATTAAGGTGAAGGGCTGGGCCCCACCCAGCTAATTTTTTTGGGGAGAGGGGTGGGGGAGAGGGGGGGGGGGGGCGGCAGCTTTAATTAGCAGGAAGGAGCCTGTGTAATTCTATGTAGAACCCCGTGTGTGTACCATTTTCGCTTTCAGCCATGGGTGAGATCTTGTTTTGGGTTTGTTATGTCCGGATCGAGAGGTACTACCTCCATCTCGGTGTATAAGTCATTCGTGTAGTTCTAAATCGTCGATTTGATGGATTAAATATGTATTATATGTCATGAAAAGTATATCACTATATTTCTACATGGATGTAGTTTCTATATATATATTTTTTGTCACATATAATACATATTTAAATAGTTAAATTGTCAACCTAGAACTACGTGAATGACTTATCCACCGAGATGGAGGTAGTATAAATTACTATGTTGAAACACATGTGGGCCGAGACACTATCGGACTAGCCCCCTATGTCGTCGGCCGTCGGCATAGGCCCCTTGCCGTCGGCTTAGAGCTATGCCGAGGGCCACCGTCAGCGTACTTGTGCCAGACCGTCGGCATAGGCATATATGCTGACAGCGTCCGTATGGCCGTCGGCATAGAAACACCATCAGCGCAGATTATCATCAGACGGCAACAGACGGCGCCGTCACACACGCTGACCAACCAGGAGCTGCCGCTGAGCGCTCCTGGCAGCAGTGATATGCCGACGGCCTGGCCGTCGGCATAGATTTTCATCTATGCGATGGCTAGGCCGTCGGCATACCACTGCCACACGGCAGCTCATGGTTCCTCCTGGGCATGTCTATGCCAGAGGCAAGATCTGTTCTGTTTTTTTATTTTCTCTGTTTTCTCTATTTTCATTCAACTTGACAACATTTAAATCGAGAAAATATGACAATATCCATATATACACATAAATAAGACATATCACCATCTGATACTCAAGATCATCATCAAGTTCATCATCTAAAGATACTCAAGTTCATCATCTAAAGATCATCAACATCATCATCGTCGAAACTTCATGAACATAACTAATGCAAGACATGGAACATCATCATCGTCATCTAAAGGAACTAAGAAGTACGAAGCATGAAAAGTATTGCAACACAAAAGGAACACAACATCAGCCAAGCTAGGACCATCGTCGTGAGCACCGCCAAAACCAACACCACTTTGCCAGATCGGAGTGACTGGGGTCGACGAAGCAGGAGTCGAGCCACCGGTGACCTGCATGTTTGAAAAGAGATTGTAAGGGTAAATATGATATGATAGTGTTGAATGAACGAGAGTTAGTTTGTCAATAGTTAGGCAAATGTACTAACCGGAGTCTGATTGCCTAGTGCCACCCATTCATCGAACGTGGGCATGTGTGGGGGTTCTCTAGCAGGTGGTGGTGGGGGTCCCATTTGTGGTGGATCCGTGCGGTTAGTTCAAGACGTCAACATAGCCCGGATGTTGGTTAACCAAGCAAACTAGAAGGTCAGAAAGAATGAAAGTGTAAATTTTAGCTTGGTTTTAAGAGGGCAAAACTAACCGTCATCATCTGATGGTTGTAATCATCGTTTGCCTTCACTCATTGCAAGTACTTCCGCACCTCGAGATTCCTATGATCGACAAAGGCCTTATATGCCTACAAAATTTATGTTGTTTCTAAGTGGGTAATGCTGAAAATAAACTAAGAACGTGAGAGAGAAAGAAGATACGGGGGAAGTACTTACATCATGCTGGCCGGCTAACGAAGGCTGCGAACGCCCCGTACTCTCTAACGGGCTCAGGTTGGTAGCCCGAAGCCGTGTGTATGAGACAGAAAGAGTGATCAAGCTATCGAAACACGGATACCGGCCATGGGACTTCGGCTAGATGGCCACCACCGCCGTGTCGTGATCTGAGACTGGACGACGTTAGGAGCATCCGGACCAGGCAGATGCAATCTCTCAAACTGCTCCTTGTAAGACTCCAATGCATCGATCGTCTGTACTTTTCGTCAACATGTCGGTCAACTCATGTTTTATACTCCCGTACCTTTCACGAGATCTTTCATAACAACCCACATATCTTTCCCAAAGTCTTTTAAGTGATCGCATGGATAACTTCTTTACAAAAGTAGTAAGAGCAGCCTATTGCAAGTAGACACTGTAACTTTCTGTGTGATGTGCCATCGCGTCGATAGCTGACAAATTAACCCCAAACAGCAAGATCATGCATGCATGTATTGATTAGGGAGATCAGGGGAACCACCAGAAACACTTAATCCACACCAGCACTGTATGTGTAGTACACATTTACATATAACAGGAGAGATCAGGCGATAATACGTGCTGACCTCTCCCTAGTAGGAGTACGTACATCCCTGACGACGGAAGAACACAAAACATAGCTGAGCCCCGTGCTACATACAGACAAGTGCCGCAAGGAAGGAAGTGAGACCTATCCTCGATCGCATGCACGCACGAGACAGCGATAGACGTCACGTAAAGAGGTGGTGATCACTACACGAACAAACCTTTAACAAAAGTAGGAGTAGAGTTGGCTGCCGGCCGGTGCATCTGCTGGACGAGTGCACATGAACCAGCGCGCTAGCTAAGGTGGTGTGCAAGCATACCATATACTATGTCGGACACGCAATAACACATACGCACATAGAATTTGCACTTTGCTGCGGCGATCGGCTTCTCACTTCTTCATGACACCGGCGGGCGCGGCGGGCGGTTTGGCGGCCCGGCCTTTCTTGCCGCCCGCATCGCAGACGAGCACCGACGCCGTGGCCACGGCGGCCGCCACGATGTGCTTGGCGATGCTCTCCTTGACCTGGCCCCGCCGCGTCAGTGGGTTCCCTGACGGCGTCTTGGAGATGCAGCGGTTGGCCGGAGCGCGGCAGCTAGTCGACATTGCGGACTCGCAGAGGTGTACCAGCTGCTTTCTCGCCCTCTGTGGCTGGCTGGCTGCTCTCTCTCTCTCTCTAGCCCGGTGAGGAATTGAGTGTGTGTTTTGAGGATGAAGCTGGCACCAGCCGGTTGGGTATAAATAGTGAAGCAAAAGGGGTAGCCAAGGATGGATGGATGCATGAGCCGCCCACTGCACCAACCGGGCGTAGCCAGGGATGAGGAGAAGCCAGGGAGGACCGGGGGTGACTTGGACTTGGGAGTGTAGACTGCCAGTCAAGGCCGTGGTGGTACTCTCTTGTTTTACTCGAGTGACAAGCCGGGGCCGGGCCGGGGGCAGGTGGTGACTGGCGAGGAGCGAGTGTGCCGTGGTGTTCTCACTAGATGGAAAGGTCGGTAGGAGATGGGAGGCAGCGAGGTTCCAGCAGGCGGGAAAGCTCAACACGCAGATCGTGGCCCATGCCATCCGTTGAGGGTTAAATTTGGTGTTTTGATCTTTTTCTCAAACCTATTCGTGATCTGACTCTAGTTTGAAATTTTTTCGAGATCTGACCTTTTTGCTACCGCCAGGGATCATGGCGGTAAGGTATAACAGCCTATCACCAGGGACCCTGGCGGTAGGGTTGCATGCCCTATCGTCAAAAACCTCATAAGTATTGAACACAGTGCGTGCTCGTGCCTACCGCCAAGCACCTTGACGGTAGGGTTTGTGCAGGTTACCGCCAGCCCTACCGCCATGAACTCTGGCGATAGCAAAAGGGTCAGATCTCGAAAAAAATTCAACCTAGGGTCAGATCTCGAATAGGTTTCAGAAAAGAATCAAAACACGAGATCTTGCCTCCGCTGAGCAGCACATGTGAGATTCTCCGCACACACCACTGTAGAGAAAGCCTCGTTGAGATAACACATTGATGTCATCGTCATAATTTTTTCCCTAACAAGCATCATCTCATCCCTTCTCTCTGAGCAAGCGATCCCGACTTGGCCGGAGGTGATCACCGACTCAGTCCACACCGAAGAGGCCATGTTTGTTTTTTTTACTACAGACTACAGACTACTACACGCCACAAAGGCTTATCTTTCTGCTTTACCACAATCGTAGTTTTACGCGAGGGTGCCAACCAGCTTCCGGCCTGGCATCATGCACGCACGCACTCGAATCCACTGAGCACTGCTCGTTTGCTTCGTGACGCCGTGACGGGGTTTAGACTTTAGGGTATGAACGCTGGCAGGCAAATCTCTAGCTGATGATTCGTGTGTCTTCTGGTCTGGTCGCCAAGGAAAGGGAGTGAAAGGCGAAAGCAACTGGCCGATGGATGAGGAGAAGCCGAGCGAGTAGCAGAGGATAAGATGGAGCATGGATAACGGAACGACCCGAGCCGGGGTGCGGGGCAGGTGGTGGCCGCCTGACCGGCGCCTAGCAGCCTACCGTGTCGGTCTTTTCTCAGCCCGACTCACGAATCTGGGGCACGCGACGACGCCCCGGCCGGCGGGTCTGGCGTCCGTCCTACGCAGTGTACGCACCGCCCAAAGGACAAAGGAGTCGTCGCCCGCGTGAGCGGAGACCCGAGGTGCATGCATGCATGCATGCGCATCCACCGCATCGCACCGTCCGTCTCCCGTGTGGCATGCAGATGCTGTGCACAAACGTTAGACTGACTCAAGGCACCGATGATACATCGGGTAGATTGAACGAAGCACATTGCACAGGCCTGGCAACATATTCTGCTGCTCAACTTGGCGTTTCTTTCCGGGTGAACTGCTTTTCATCAACAGTGGTCTGGAAGGGAACATCTGAAAGACCGGGAACGAACTGAAAGGCGGGACAGCCCTGCTAGTTTTCGGCAGCATCATTAATTGTTGTGCGATGCACGTATGTATGTCCCCATTGAGGCTGCGTCACGTACTCACGTTGATAGTTTTATTTTTACGAATAAGGATTTCCCCGCTTTGTATTACAAAGCAACCATCCATATATCCAACGATAGAAGCTGGGGCCGCAACACAAACAAGCCTAAAAAAACAAAGAAAAAAGAAAGAGAAACAACGGCAGATCAACGAAACGAAGACGACCGGTGACCGCTGCACCCTTCGGAGAAGTACCATCGGGCTCCCAGCATTCTGAAGCGCGGCGTACCAAGCAACACCTTCAAGAAGAGGCGACGACGACGCCGCTGTTGTCTGAACTAGTCCTAGGGTTTCCTCCGATACGCAGGGGGTAGTGGGGGGAGGGTGTGCCCGACGCCCTTCAGGAAGGTCCGTCGCCACCCATAGGCGTCGCTGCGTCGGGGCCAGCCGAGCCGCCACAGATTTCTCCCAACCCAACCCCCCCCCCCCCCCAACCACCACCACAGACGAATCATAGTGTACCGCCCATCACGCCGCCCACCAACATGTGCCACCACGGTCATCGAATCAACTTCGCCGTCTCCCTGAGGTCACCGACACGAGACCTGGAGGACGGGAGAAGATAAAGTGGCCTCGGGGGCATCGGTAGCATCGCCGACGTGAGGGGACAACCACCACCCCCGCCGCGGAGCCGACCGGATGCACGGACAAGGGGCCTGCCAGGCACCGACGCCCAGTCGGACCCCAAAGGGGTCCGGACAGCCCCTGCCGTCACGCTGCAGCTCGCCGGTCGACGAAGCCGCCACCGCCCGCAAACCACCGCCTCCTCGCCACCCAACCAGGGAGCAACGTCGCCGCGCACCGAGTCGCCGGCCTGCCCTAGCCCAGATGGAGCCCGAAAGGGCCCAGATCTGGGCCGCACGGGCGCCGCCGGCTACCAGGACCGCCACGCCGCCCCGCGGCCAGCCGCCGCACCAAGGACCTCGAAGCCCGCCGGAATCCCGCCGCCGAGCCACACCGCCGTCATCGGGAGGCCCTCCCCCCACCCCCATGAGCGAGTGGGGAAGGGACGGCCCCCCGCCGGCGGCGCCGTGCGGGCAAGGCTCGGCGGACCCAGCCGGCGGCGCCGCGCGGGCAAGGCTCGGCGGACCCAGCCGACAGCGGCGGGTAGGGAGAGAGATGGGGAGGGGGGCGGAGGAGAAGGAGCGGCAGGGGAACCCTAGCCTAGCTCGTGAGGCGGCTTCTCTAAATTTACCACGGCAGGTTTTTCCGTAAGGTTTTAGTTCCGTTGATAGTTTTATTTACTGGGAGATGCCTAATGAACATGAATGTACGTAGTATTAAGTTGCTCCTTTTCTCTGTCGAGTTCTGAACTTTTTTCTTCTTTTGTATCCTCTGTTCAGAGATGGTGCACAGTTAGGCTAGGATATATATCTAGGATGGTGTTACCATTTGATCGGCAACGGTTGAGTTGATGATGGAGAATGCCGATCTTCGGTATGCTCGAACCCAATGTCAAAATGTGCGGTTGAATATTGCATAGTATGCTACTCCCTTTATTCATTAATATAAGACATTTTGGCAGTTTAAAGGTAGTAGCTTAGAATTTCTCTCACGTTGTTGGTCACTCTTCTAATACAGACTACAGAACTAGTGTTGTAATGTCTTTACATGAGTATCCTAATTAGCTCAATTCAAACCTCTTCCTGCAAGGCACATATATATGAGATGCCACTTACTTAACTGACAAGTGGATCATCTTCCGAGCTTTTCAAGTGGCGCTAGTTTGGTACGAGATACTCTACCGAGCTTCTCCGCGGATCACGCAGCATTATTATTATTACCGCTGATCGAGCTAACCTTCAGCCTAACTCGTGATCCTAATCATCACGCGTATCACCCCAAAGATCTAGCTTCACTTTACTAACAGGCGATTGGTTTCACCCGGTTATCTGTAGTGGTATTCCTATGTGGCGATGTGATGCGGCGTAGTGATCTGCTAACAAATTATGCTTGCGGGAATGTTAGTCTGTAAACGCCCTATGTTACTGGCTTGCTTAAGTAGCTCCGGATTTTTAACTCTTGCATTCCACATTTGATAGCACTACCGTAATATTAAACAAATTTGGAAAGAGCAACTTTGGGATCTTATTTTGTTGTGAGATGCATGATATCTCGTACTTACTGATAGTTCGCTACTGAAGGCAGAATCTGGAGTAGATTGATTAGCATCACGCAAAGCAATCTAAAAAATGATACATCCCTTTGCTTTTGACAAACAGTTATCTCGCGGCACCAGTTGTGATGTACTCTCTCCGTCCGAAAAACCATGTCTCAAACTTGTCCTTTAAATGGATGTATCTAACACTAACTTGGTGCTAGATACATTTATTTGAGTGACAAACTTTCCCAGACGGATGGAGTATTCATCAGTGGTATCACTAACACTTGACAAACTTGGCTCGTGCTAGCGTGTCACGGCTGTGCGTCTTGAAGCATCTCTAATTCGTCTACTAAAGATGAACTACTCATACAACCACTTAAATACTTAACCCCTCGGATTTTGATGAGTTATAGACTTTTTACACCTGGTCAGTTTTTTCAAATTCTAACTTCTCAAAGCAAAAAGTTTGCACAAATGGTCATTTCAAACTAGATTAGGATAACTCGGTGATTATTTATACATAACACTTCCATGTTAAATACAAAAATACTGAAACTAAACTAACTATCACTTTGTGTTAACATAAAGAGGGAAATCCATATTACAACGCTGGGTCTTCAGAAACAAAGGCGCGCCGCCATCGATCCTTCTCGGTAACATTATGAAGGATGCCTCACTTTGGGTGCCTGCAGGCGCTAAAAGAAGTCAGGGACAATTATGTTGGGAGAGTAATTCGTTTGTCGTATTAATGGGTGTAGTTTTATAACACAAATTCTTCTCCTTTCTTAAGTAATATACGAGGCAAACCTTTTATTTCCGTTTCAAAAATATATACTACAACGCTGAATTGTCATCAAAATCTAAGAAACAACCCCGAACCTCAAAACCGTTTACTTTACAACCTCAAACTTTCAAAACAAGACAAAAATCAACCTTGTCTCCGGTCAAACAGGTTTCATCCATGTTTGGAAGTTTTAACCACTCAAAACTCTATTCAGCATCCCAATCACCCCACCAACACACCCGAAATATGAAAGTGCCCTTAAGTATTTGAAAACATTTTTAAAAAATGGACACTATCATTATATTCAATTTGGGAAAGTTTCAAAACATTTCGCCAAACAAAGGAAAAACGGAAGGAGAATATGTATGCGGTCAAAATTTAACCAAAAAATAGAAGTTTTCAGAAAAAATGATAAAATTCTCACAAATGAGCACTAATATGATTTTCAATCTCGGAAAGTTTCAAAACCTTTCTAAATTAGGTATGTCTGACTTGACTATTTGCACTACAGAAGTCGGTTTCCATCTCCTCAGAGAAGCCGACCCAACAAGTGAAGGAACAAACACGCGCCAGACAAAGTGAGAATTATGCTTGCGGGAATGTTAGTCTGTAAACGCCCTATTCAGTTCAGAGTTGGACAATACAAATGAAATGAGAGACCCATTGTTCTATTCTCATAACAGAACAACTAATAGATATCTCAGTTACAGATTCCATTACCATTATCAGAGTGGGGTGCATTACACATTTCTAGCTACTTCGAAGTCCGAACACGAAGCTCCGATCCCCGTTCCTTATCCCGTGAACAACATAATTGCCGAGGAAGGGCTTCTAAGCAGAAAGGGGGTGGGAAGGGGGAAACTCGAACAGAACCAGCAAGCACCTAACTAAAACCACTCTGCTTCAACTTGCACACAATCCCTATGTATGCATATCAAGCACCCACACCACACTTCTAGCTAAATTGGTCGAGAAGCTGCTGCTCGGCCTGGCTGGCCATCTCATCTCTTGAAGCTGTTCCTGGCGACTGGCACAACAAGGCTGCCCAGGGTCTTGGCTATTTGCACAACATCTTCGTAGCTTGCTGCCTCAAGATCGTGTCGTGACTCCCGTCCAAAGCCCATACTACCCGGCCGATGCTACGAGGCACCCCGCCCCTATCGCCACAGGTCCAACGAGCAGAACGAGTAGCAGCATCCACAAGCTGTAACTTAAGTCCTAGGCAGAGTGGCAGACGCCTTCTCCCTGGTTCAACTTTTGTCGAGTACACTTTTGACGAGTGAGTGAGTTCATCGGCCGTTGTCAAGTTGTCACCGAGAGCACACAGGTGATTCCAGGTTTTCCAGTGGTATGATTGATCGATGGCATGTCCCGGTGGCTTGCTTCGAGCTCGAGGTACTAGTAGTTTGGGTTACTTTCGGGCAGTGGTGAGACCTTGTTTTGGCTTGTAAATATTCGGATCGGAAGATATAAATTATGTTGAATCACATGCGGACTGAGAGCTAATTCTTAACGTAAAGCTTGAGCGCCAATGCATTGTTTCTACTTTAATTTCGGCAACACGTCGGTCAACTCATGTTTTATGCTCACATACCTTTCACGAGATCTTTCTTAACAACCCCCATACCTTTCCGCAAGTTCTTTATGTGTTGGCATGGATAACTTCTTTACAGAAGTAGTAACAGCAGCCTGTCGCAAGCATACACTGTAACTTTCTGTGTGATGTGCCATATGGCGTCCATAGCTGACAAATTCACCCCAAACAGCAAGATCATGCATGCGTGCTTTGATTAAGGAGATTAGGGCGCCACCAAAAACACTTAATCCACACTAGCACTGTATATGTAGTAGTACACATTACATATAACAGGGAAAGGTCAGGCCATAATACTTGCCAACCTCTCCCTAGTACGTACATCTCTGACGACGAAACAACAAGAACAAAACATAGCAGAAGAACAAGACAAGTGCGGCCAGGAAGTGAAACTTATCCTCGCATGCGCGTTACAAGACAGCGATAGACTTACAAGACAGCGATAGACGTCACATCAAGGTGAGCACTACACGAACAAACCTTAGCAAAAGTAGTAGAGCTGGCTGGCGGCCGGTTCATCTGCTGTGGGCGAGTGCACATGAACCAGCGCGCTAGCTAGGTGGTGTGCAAGCATACCATAAATTATTGGACACCCGGACAAGCAATTCGGCTTCTCATTTCTTCTTGGCACCGGCGGGCGGGGCGGGCGGCTTGGCCCCGCCTTTCTTGCCGCCCGCGCCGGCGTCGCAGACGACCACCGACGCTGTGGCCACGGCGGCCGCCACGATCTGCTTGGCGATGCTCTCCTTGACCTGGCCCCGCCGCGGCAGCGGGTTCCCCGACGGCGTCTTGCAGATGCAGCGGTTGGCCGGAGCGCGGCAGCTAGTCGACATTGCGGACTCACAGCAGAGGTGTACTAGCTGCTTGATCGCCCTCTGCGGCCCGGTGACTTGGTGAGGGAGCAGGGAGGAGTGTGTGTGTGTTTTGAGGATGGAGTTGGTACCAGCTGGTCGGGGTATAAATAGGAAATGAAGCAAAAGGGATAGCCAAGGAGGGAGGGTGGAGGCGTGGACGGGGCCGGGGCCGGGAAATGGCCGAACGGGCGGTACGTGCCGGAGCCCACTGCAGCAACCGGTCACGGCCGGATGGATGAGAAGGAGAAGCGGAGGAGGACCGGGGCGATGACTTGGACTTGGGAGTGTGGACTGGAGGCGGTCAGGCGGTCAAGGCCGTGGTGTTGGTACTCTCTTGTTTTACTCGAGTGGCAAGACGGGGCCGGGCCGGGGGCAGGTGGTGACCGGCGAGGAGCGATTGAGCCGTGGTGGGGGATGCATGCACGCTCGCGCGCGTTCTCACTACATGGAAAGGACGGTGGAGGTAGAGCCGCCCGGTGCAGGGTGGTTCAACTTTGGTGGGAGATGGGAGGCAGCGAGGTTCCAGCACGTAGGAAAGCTCACCAAACAGCTCGTGGCCCGTGCATAAAACTTTGATTAATACTCCACACCACATAGGCTTCTTTCTGCTGTACCACAATCGTAGTACTTCGAATCAAGTTTCTACGAATCCCTCAAAAAAAAGTCTCTACGAGCTGCATCCAGCCTGGCATCATGCATGCATGCACGCACACGAATCCACTGACCACTGCCCGTTTGCTTCGTGCCGATGTTCAGAGTATGAATGCCGGCAATCTGACTCGTGTGTCCTCTGCAGGTCGCCAGGACGGACAGTGGGTGAATGGCGAAAGCGACTGGACCTCCCGTTGGTGAGAAGCCGAGCAGTAGAGGACAAAACGGATAACGGAGCAATCCAAGCGCGGGTGCGGGCGGCAGGTGGTGACTGGTGATGTGGCCGGCACCGCGCGCTGGTCGGGCACGTATAGTATATGCTGAAAGTTTTCCCGCTCGCTCGCGTTGCTTGGGAAGGACGGCGGCCATGGCAGTGGTGCGCCCTCGATGGCCTTTCTCGATGCGCTTTTTCCCCATCTTCCGAATCCCGCAGGACATGCGAGGCAGCCAGGTTCCAGCACGCGCGAAAGCTCAACGCACAGGCTGTGCTTGGCCAGTCCCATGCGTAAACCCGATCAACAGAATCCACGTATGAGTACGTATAGCTGGCGACAGGAAAATAAAAAATAAAATCAAAGATATACAAAAGAATAAATGAAAAAGAAAACAAACAAAAAATTAGAATTACAGCCCAAAAAGGTAAAGCTCACAACGAAGAAACCCCAACCCTGTCCAACGTACAGGGCAAACCCCAACCACGACACGAAAGCAAATGGACAGAAATAGAGCTGTCCAATCCCGATCTTCATTCATGGGCCGTTTCCATGAAACATCATTGCTGAACGCATCTTAAAGCAGCAAATAAATCGAACAGGCAGGGGCGTGGACTGATCAAAAAAGGCTTTCGCCCCGCTTTAGATTATAAAGCAACTGTCCAAGTCATACATTCAACAAGGTTCACACACGCACACACACAACAGACAAGTATTCACAGGGTACATGCTAAGGCACAACTCAGACAAGCCCTGAGGAAACAAAAAAAGCACGCACACGCGGGGTGCGGCAAAGCATCTAGTCGGGCTCGGGGGAGGGGGAGGGAGGGGGAGGGAGCGGAGGCGCTAGGCGGAAGCCCATCGATCGAAGGTCGTCGAGGAGGTTGTTGATGATGTCCCGATCTTGGGGGCGGCTAAGCGGCCGCCAGAGCTGCAAGTATCCACATATTTTAAAGATGGCGTTAGTAGCACGCCGAAGAGGGACCTTCTGTATGACAAGCTTATTGCGAACGGTCCAAAGCGTGCAGGTAAGGACCCCAACACAAAGCCATCTAATATGGCGGTAGCGGGGGGGGGGGGGGGGAGGCGTGAATTTCCGCAAGCAGGTCGGGGAAATTGGTGTTGCACCATTGACCCCCACCGTCTCCCGGAAACAGGACCAAAGGAACTGAGCCATGGAGCACGAGAAGAAGATGTGGTTAGCATCCTCCACCGTGCCGCACAAGGGGCACATCCCATCCCCAGGTCCATTACGCTTGAGGATCTCCACGCCGGACGGGAGGCGGCCTCGGATCCATTGTCACAGGAAGATCCTGATCTTCAGGGGCAGGCGGATGTCCCAAATCAAACTAAAGGGCTCGGGGGCCGCCGAGGGGGCGATGGCCGCGTAGAGGGATTTGGTGGAGAAGCAGCCGGAAGGTTCCAGACGCCAAGAGGTAGCATCCGGAGAGTCGATGCCGTCCATAGGAAGGAGGGCGATGTCCTGAAGGAGCGCATCCCAAGCGGCAACTTCGGGTGAGCCAAAGGGGTGGCGGAAAGCGAGGCGCCCTAAGTCAACAAGGGCCATCTCGACGAAGACATGAGGGTCAACGGCAATGACGAAGAGCTCCGAAAATCGTGGGGCCAGGGGGGGGGGGGTGTCGCCAATCCACCGATCAAACCAGAACAGGGTCGAGGACCCGGTACCAACTGAGATGGATGTGCCAATGCAAAGCACAGGTAGCAGTTGTACGACGGCCTGCCAAAACTGGGAGCCGCCCGAGCGCTAACAGAATGCAAGAGGCTGTCCTCGAAGGTTCTTGTTCTGGATGATGGTGAGCCCAAGACCTCCATCGCCATTGGCAATACGCCAGAGCCAACGGGTCAGGAGGGCAATGTTCATGCCGGGAGGACAAGATCCCAAGACCGCCCTGGTCCTTGGGTTTGCAGATATCGGGCCAGCTTACCATATGGTACTTCTGCTTATCCCCCTCCCCAACCCAGAAAAATCTGGATTGATACTTGGCGATCTCATGATGCAGGGTCTTATGGAGGCTATAGAAGCTCATAAGGAACCAAAGAAGTCTGGCAAGCAAAGAGTTGATAAGGATCACGCGAGCCGCCTTCGACAACCAGCGCCCTTTTCAAGGCTCAACCCGGTGTTGCATACGGGTCACCGTGAGGCGAAGATCCGTCACAGCGAGGCGCGAATCACTAATGGGGATCCCCAGGTAGGTCGTGGGGAAAGAACCCAGCCGACAATTCAGTCGGTCCGCAATAGCCTGTGCTTGCATGGTGGAATACCCAAGAACCATCACTTCGCTCTTATCGAAATTGATGGTTAGCCTGGACATCTGCTGGAAGCACAGGAGGAGGAACTTCAGGTTAGCTATGTCCTGAACAGATCCCTCCACCATTATTGTGGTATCATCCGCATATTGCAGGAGGGAGACCCCTCCCCCTCCGACTAGGTGTGGAACGATGCCATGGATATGGCCGGCATCCTTGGCCTTGTCAAGGATGGAGGCCAGGGCATCAACTACCATGTTGAATAAGAACGGCGAGAACGGGTCACCCTGACGAACCCCGCAAAGGGTGGGGAAATAGGGCCCAATATCTCCGTTAATGTTCACCGCGGTCCGGCCGCAGGAGACAAGTTGCATGACTCGAGTCACCCAACGATCGTCAAAACCCTTGCGAAGTAGCACTTCCCGCAAGAAGGGCCCGTGGACCGTGTCGTACGCTTTAGCTTCAGGAAGATTGTCTGATGGTGTTTCATCCAGACTTCATGAAGGACTTCGTGGAATATCAGCACCCCATCCAGGATAAATCGGCTGAGACATTGCGAAATCTCAGTTGACTGAGATTTAGCAGCGCCCTTGTTTGTATTATGGACGCTCCAAATTCTTTCAGTTCCACTTCACGAAAATCTCTCAAAGTTCTTCTAGTTCCACTTTACGAAAATCTCTCAAAGTCAAGTTTCTACGCGGAAGTGCCAGCCAGGCATCATGCATGCACGCGCCAGAGTCGATCGAACGCTGGACGTTTCTGGACTTGGACTATGGACGCTGGACGTGCCCGTGCTTGTGTATCGTTCCAATGGACGGACTCCAATGCCCCAGGTATTCTTTTGTCCGCGCCAAGCGGCCTACCGTGTACGGCTCTGGGCAACGCGACGACGCCCCCGGCCCCGGGGGAAAATTCTACACTTACGGAAAGAATGCCACGGACTGATTTTACAGGGAGATGTGTCCTCCTCTCCACCACAAATTCGGGTCCAGCATCCGACCTACGCACAGCCCACAGGAGTCGTCGGTCGCGTGGGCGGAGACGCGAGGTGCATGCATGCGCATCTACCGCCCCGCACCGGCTGTCGTGTACCAGCTCACTGCGGATAAAATTGATATGAATGGAACGATGCACAAACCTAACAACATATTCTGCTGCTCAACTTAGCATCTCTTTCCGGGTAAACTGCTTTTGATCGACAGTGGTCTTGAACGGAACATATATAACATCTGAAAAGACCGGGAACGAACCGAAAGGCGGGAAAGCCCTGCCACTTTTCGGCAGCATTGTTGTGCCGTGCACGTATGCATGACCTCATTGAGGCCACGTCACGTACTCAGGTCTCGTTACTGCAACGTCTGTACACTACTTATCCCCGTTAGTTCAACTTGAACCTATTCATGTAAGAGCGTCTCCAACATACGTCCAAAAAAAGCTCCGCGCATTAAAAGTTTAGTTTTTTGGGTGCCGGGCAACTCCATCAGAAGCTGTAGCGCTAAAAGTTTTTGGGCGCGCGCTGAAAAACGCTATCGCGCGCATCATATTTTGGGCGCCGAATTGCACGCGCTTCACAATTTGCACTGCCTGCTTTTTGAGCGCGCGTTTTTATGTGCCTGCCAAAGCAAAGTTGGTACCGGCTCATTAAAAATGCTACAGTGGCGTGCTATAATGTTTATTGGGCGCGGAATTTTTGTGCGGCCGTTGGAGATACTCTAACGCGCATCTGAGATCCCACTCGCTTAATTAACAAGTGGAGCATCTTCTGATCACAAACTTAAGCAGACCAGAAATAGGATCTAAGTTAACGATCAAATGCCAGAGGGTTTGTGCCTCTCGCCGGCTCCGCCGCAGGTCCGCCTCGTCTCCGGTGGCCCTAGGGCCATGAGGCACGGTGGATTCTGGCAAAGAGCCGGCGGGAGGATTCCGTTGTTAGTCGTTTTTTTAAGATTTGTCAGGGTTTGTGTCCTATTCAGAAAGATGAGACGCCGGCGGCTTCCACAAGATGGACTAAATGTCTCCCTGTCTAGTCCCCATTTCAATGGTGCGTCTAGCATCGTTGGTGGGCATGTGGAGGTGTGTCTCCGGCGGATCTATTCTCGGTGGATTTGCTCGGATCTCGCTGTTGTACGTCTATGTTCGTGTGTCTTCGGGTTGGATCCTTTCGATCTACATTATTCTTCATCGGCGGCGGTTGCTGTTCTGGTGTGCTGGTCCTATGGGGTCTTAACACGACGACTTTCTGACTGTCTACTACTCCCTTCGTTCCAAATTACTCATCGCAGAAATAGATGTATCTAGAATTAAAATACATCTAGATACATTCATACTTGCGACAAGTAATTCGGAACGGAGGGAGTGCAACAAGATGTGCCCAACTCCGGCAAGGGATGGGCGATGACGGCGGCGCGTCTTCAGCTTGCTTCAGTGTTTGTAGTCGTCGCTAGGTAGTCTACAAATCTGGATGTAATGTTAATTATTTTTGATGTTCGTCGTACTATCATGATTGACGATGAATAGATCGAAAGTTTTTTTTCAAAAAGAAAGTGAAGCATCTTTCGAGTTTTTCAAGCGACGGTGGTTTGGTACGAGATACTCTACGGAGCTTCTCTGCAGATATTATTAACTTTCAGCCAAACCCGTGATCCTAATCATCGTGCGTATCATCCCAAAGATCTAGCTACACTTTGTTGGTCACCAATTACGTTCACCAGGTTATCTGTAGTAGCATTATGTGGCGATGTGATGTGGCTTAGTGGTCTGCTAACAAATTATGCTTGCGGGGATGGATGCTCGTCTGTAAACGCCCCGTGTTACTGGCTTGTTCGAGATCTAGCTCCGATTTTTTAATGACTCGTGCATTCCACATTAGATAGCACGACTATAATATTGAACAAATCTGGAAAGAGCAACCAACTTAGGGATCTTATTCTGGTTGTTGAGATGCATGATATCTTGTACTTACTGATAGTTCGCTACTGAAGGCAGGATCTGGAGTAGATTGATTAGCATCACGCAAAGCCATCTTAAAAATGATACATCCATCTGCTTTTGACAAACAATTATCTCGTGGCAGCAGTGGTGTTGTATCCGTCAGTGGTATCACTGTCACTTGGCAAACTCTGCCCGTGACACACTGTCACGGCTCTACGTCTTGGAGCATCTCTAGCTCTTCTACTAAAGCTGAACAACTCAAAAAGAAAAAAACCTTAACCCCTCAAGTTTTGACGAGTTATAGACTTTTCAAACCTAGTCATCTTTTTCCAAATTCTAAGTTCTCAAAACAAAAAAGTTTGCACAAATAGCCATTTCAAACTAGATTTGATAACTCCGTGATTATTTACACATAATACTTCCACACTAAACATAAAAAGATACTGAAATAAAACTATAAATAGCTATTCCTCGGTTGAAGATGTCGATGACTGGGGTTCCATGCCAAAGTCGTGTTGTTGGCGGTGTCCTCATGCTCAGACTTGATGAGTTCAGCCTTTTCGTTTAGCCTGCATCACGCCCGCACCAGGCACATTCATGCACCCGCGAGGTGCCGGAAACAGATGCTGCTGAACTGCAGGCTAGGCTACTCATGTACGTGCCGAGGCCCGAATTAGCCGTGGTTAGTTGGCGGCCGAGCCTGTGACTATTACCACGGTAGACAAAGTGACAATGGCACATGTACAGTCCTTCTCCCTAATGTATTCAGTTCAGAGTTGGACAATACAAATGAAATGAGAGACCCGTCGATTTCAGCAACAGAACAGGTAATAGATATCTCAGTTACAAATTCCATTAGCATCATCAAAGTGGAGCGTATTACACATTGCTAGCTACTCTGAACACGAAACTCCATCTCCGTCTCTTCAGTTTAACTGCCGAGCAAGCGAGATCTAAGCAGCAAACCCGCAGAGCTACATACCTCAAAAACAAGCAGAAAGTGGGACTGGGAAGGGGAAAACTCGAACGAAACCAGCAAGCACCTAACTAAAACCACACAATACCTATGCATATCAAGCACCACACCACACTTCTAGCTAGATTGATTGAGAAACTGCTGCTCGGCCTTGCCGGCCATGGCCACCTCATCTTCTGAAGCTGTTCCTGACGCCCGGCACCACGAGGCTGCCCAGCGTCTTGGCTATTTGCACCTTGAGCTGGCCCCTCTTGAGCGGAGGCCTCTTCTCCTTGTTGCTGGAGCTGTTGCAGGGGTGCCCGTACTCCATTGCTGCTCTCTTCCTCCTCCTCTCCGCGCTTGAGATTATGGTGGTTTGCGTTGCTGGGGAGGCGAGAGAGCTGGTTTGAGGATGGAGTGTGTGAGGTCGAGCTTATTTATAGCGCAAGTTTTCAGGCACGTTCTGCTAGATTGCGCCGCGTTCTTCTTTACTAGGAGTAATTTAACTCCCTATCTCTGCTGGGGTTCGGGAATAAGTTGACTCGCTTTAGTTGGAGTCACACGTGGGTTAGTATTTGCTTCTGATGTGAGTGGGATTAGAGTCACTTGTTCTCACTCCGGCTCTCACTATCACACTCATTGAGGAGGGGAGAGGGTACCTTGGACGCATCCGTGAAAGAGAGACTTGCAATGATAGCCTGAACAGCAAGATTAGTGACAGTTTAATCTCGTGACACTGGTGATCTAGATTTACTACTAACCCCGGTCCAAAAAGTAGGTCTCTTAGTAATTTTTTTTCTAGTTATATATTTCTAAGTTTATAACCATTTACAACAAAAAATTATTAGCAAAGCAAACATAAAGTTGATTACCAGAATTACCCTGACATATGTTTTTATTTGAGACCTTCAGAAAATTGACAAGTTATGTAGGAACTTTCTATGGTATAAGAGCAAGGATCAACCAAGAGCTGACTGTTTTGTGGCTTGAGAACAAGTTATTTTGCCAAAGGAGAATTGGGCCTTGGTATTCGTGATCAATGCTTTGTATGCTGGCTGAAGTTTCTGACCAAGGTTATGCAAGGTTCTTCGGTTCTGTGCTTCAAATGGCTTCAGTCCAGGTATTTTGCCAGGAGTGTCACTCAATAATCAAGGACTTTTGACACTGCTTTGTGGCGCTCGCTTCTACCGTTCATGCCTGTAAACATTCCACCAGAGCTCTTTTATGGTACCAAGGGTTGTTAGATATCTGTACCGGTGAAAACGGATCAGCGGTATCGCTTGTACTGCGTGTCTCCCGTCCATCGGTATACGCGCTTGCAGTTCATTATTCGGCGACTCTGCATCTCCGGCAGACGTCCCCGGACGCTCGTCTCGACCGTCTGCCTGCCGGCCGGGCCACCTCCCATTAATCCGTCGTGATCGTGGACTGATGCTTCTGCGGTTATGACGTTATGGCCCGTCGCCGTGCGCCCCATCCTCAACCTAGCATCACGCTTATTGTGCCTCGTGCATGGCGACAGCGCATGCCAAACCACCCTGCGCCGCGGACGAGCTCGCCGCCGTCGACAACGAGGCCAGGATGTGCAAGATGTGCCAGTCTTCTGACGCCCGAAGAGCTGCATCTAGGTGAGTGCCGGAGCGTGGCGGAATCTCTACTTCGGCCGCATCTCGCGGGACGTGGAGCTGCTCATCTGCCTTTGCTGTGAGGTCGACAACCACGTCGTGTGCTAGAATGCTCACCCAAGCATGGCTCAACCTGCTTGTGTCCTGGTCGTTCAGAAGTATTGGCCCTCCAGAGCAATTCCCTTTATGATCAACGGTGGGATCACACATATACTGCTCCCTACCCAGTAGCAGTATAGGGTACCGTAAAAACCCTCTTCCACTGTCTGCACATTGGGGCATTGGGCAATGGGCGTTTGATTTCTTTCTGGTCCGATTCTTGGTACCCTTTGGGCAGATGGCTTCTCCAAGTCTGGTAACATTTGCTTTGGATAAATGCTTCTCTGTGGCATCGCGATTTGATTATGGCTGAAACGGAAAAAGGAGAGCTCTCGCGATCACATCCTCCTCCCCCTCCCTTGGGCGACCGGCCGCACCCTGGCCCGTCCTCCTCCAGCTCTTCCCCTTCCCTCCCTCCCCACCGTCGGGCCTGGCCCGGGTGCGGAGCGGAGCGGCGCCGGGAGGTGTTCCTACGCAGCGGCGGTCTGGCCTGGTGGCGGGGTTTCCTGGCGCGGCGCGGGAGATCGGCTGGGCGGTGGGATGGCCACGCGGCGCCCGCTCGACCCAGATCTGGGCCCTTTGGGCCCCATCTAGGTCTGGGCGGGGTGACGATGGAGCGGGCCTGCGGCGTGACTTCCGGGAGGCGAGGGAGTGGCGATGGACAGTGGGGCGCTGGCGCGGCCCTGCTCCAGCGTGGCTGGCGGGGCTTAGCGGGCCCGATTCAGGCCTAGCCGGGCCAGGGGTGGCCTGGTATGCCTTGCTGCTGCGTCCGGACGGCGACCGCGACGGTGCTGGAGGCATGGACTTCCCGCTCGACGGCGGTGGAGGTGGTTCCCTCCCACGCGGCTTTGATGCTGCTACTCCTGTCGCCCAGTGCTCCTCTCCTCGTCCTCTTAGGCTCGTGATGGTGATCTCGGTGAGGCGGCGTGGGTGGCGTCGTGAGTGTGGTGGCGCATGCTGGTGGGCGGCAAGTTGGCTGGTTGGCTCCGGTCCGGTTGGGCGGTGGGGTATGGAGTGCGGGAGAAATCCTTGCCGGTTCTTCCGGCTCCAACGCGGTGACGCCTGCGGGTGCCACCATTCCTTCCTGGAGGGTGTCGGTGGTCTCCATCTCCCACTCTCCTTCGCGTGCCGGGGGAAACCCTAGTACACGTCCGGGCAGCAGCGTCGTCAGCGTCGCATTCCTTCTTGAAGGTGGTGCTTGGTATGCGGAGGATCAGAGTCTTGGATCGTGGTGGGTCGATTTCGAAGGGCGCGGCGGTAGCGGATCATCCGCTCTTTGTCAAGCTGCCAGTGCTGGCATTGTTTCTTTTTTTTTTTGCCGCTGCCAGAGTAAATATGAAATGGGAAACCCATCGATCTCAGAAACAGAACAGGCAATAGATATGTCAGTTACAAAATTCATTATCATCATCAAAGTGATGCACATTGCTGGCTACTCCGAATACGAAGCTCCATGTCCGTTTCTTCTCCCGTGAACAGCATAATTGCCGAGGATGCGAGATCTAAGCAGCAGCAAACCCTGTTAGAATAAATCCGAGGCATACCGTCAATCATCCGAGGACCAAGCAATCACACGAGGCATGACACCGAGATTTGTTAACGAGGTTCACCGATATGGCTACATCCCCGGGGCTTGACTACGGGCGCTCCTCCCCGTGACACCGTCACAATACCGCACCCGGTCGCCCTGGACACCGGCACATGCCGCCGGCTTCCCCTGCGTTCCGGTGCTATTATGTTGGCATAGGTTACATCGTGTGTCTAGCCCCGCTATATATGAGAGGCCTAGGATACAAGTGTCCTACTAGAACACGATTCCATATCCTATCTAAACACAATACAACTACAAGTCCAACTGTAACCTAACTCGTACACTATATTCGACACAACTCTAACAAACTCCACCTTGGCGAATATTCTCCACCACCTTGAATTCGTCAATGCGTCAAACTTCCATGTACATTGGACTTGAGCTTATCCCATGAGTACCGCCGCTACTCCAAAGACTCCATGTGACTCCACCTCCAACTTGTAGTCCCTTCTTTTCTTGACCATAGTCAACACTCGAGCAAAATTAAGTTCCTTGTTACTCTAGTTTGTGCTCCAACTTCCAGAGTATCAGTCCAACGCCATCACACACTGATCACTGACCTGCGTGAAAGTGAACAACTCACATATTAGGTGTCACACATAAGAGTTACCTGAACTCAACATCACCGCTCCTTTCTTGACCGTCTGTCTGAAACTTGAAGGAATTTCACCATTGCTTGTAGTCACCCCGAGTCAAATTCGCAGTTGTCTCACCACATGTATGACCACCAGAGCCCTGGCCCGTCTCCATGTCCCGTGCATACCGCACGCCTCGCCGCTATTACCGCGTCGAGCCTCCGCTGTCCCGGTCGAGTCTCAAGGGTCGCAAACCCACACCACTCAACCCCCATTGCAGAGTACCACCAATCATCACCGACCGATGACGAGTTTCACGCTTCCATCAGACCATTGGGCTCCAGTCCAAACTGCATGTCACTCGCTTTTCTCACATGCTGAATAGGCTTCGACCCTGTCGACTTACGCCGTAGCCCCTCAATCCAGCTCCACCTTCAACATGACTCCATGGTAGATGATCAATCCAACCCTCACGCCCCGTCGACTTCAAGCTCCGTGTGTACATCACCTTGAATCAACCCCGCGCCATAGTCTTGTCGAAGCCACACAAGTCCTCAGACCTGCGCCACGTGTTTCCACGCCTCAGAAGTCGGTCACCATCAGCATCACGCTCCTATGTCGCTGTCGCCGATCTCATCACCGTCTTCTGTACCAACCGACTCACGTCGATCCGTCAGACTATCTAGTCCAACCAAGCCGAACTTCTCTGACTGCATGACACGCTCGAGGCTCCCAAATCGTCTTCCGAGAATTTACATCCATCACATGATAATTCCATCTTAGCTGACATGATTTTCCGCAACGCTTTCAAGCATCCCCATTGTACCAACAAATCTTTCACCCTTGTCTGCCATAACCCAAAATTTCCAGTTCCGATGAACTTCTCCACTTCAAACCTGGCACCCATTGACGCCATGGTTCTTTGTATAGCTGACCTTGCAAAAAATTATCTGAGCTATTCCCGTGACGCCGAAGTACACCAGCAAAACCTCTGTGTGCTACTAGCAATCAAACCAAATTTTTTTTTGGCCTTCACGTGTAACTGCTTCAGACACAACTCCAATACTAGCAATTGCCTTGTCAATGCCTCTCTTGCTAATTTCGGATGGATGTATCAATCAATATTTCCTTCACTCGATTTGATCTGCCTCTCGCCACGTCCACAAGGACTCGGTCCTCCTTTTTTTTCTTCAAACAAATCTCGTACTGCCACAACATCCATACGCTCCGCAGCCTTCCACAGACACGCGTGCGTGCAACAGCCCAACATCGGCCTTGGCAGCCCAACACAGTGCGCTTTAAGCCTCCAGCACAAACAGCCTGACTAGGCACCAGACCATCATGCCAAGGCCTGCCCTCAAGTGCCATGCCCCATCACGCTACACCCCTGATGGGCATCCGCTTAGTCCAACGCTCCTGTGATCCGATTATGTTGAGCCTGCTGCACCTTCCGTCGCTAGTACGCTCGCCCGATCGATCTATCCCAGATCTTTCGCCGCACGTCTAGCGCTTGCATGTTCGATCCGATCTGCGCGAGTCGCCGTGATGACCTATCGCCTTGACGTCTTCCGATCAAATCCCAACCGTGCTTATCACGATATCGATCGAAACATCAAATCTTCCTCTAGATCACCGATCCATAGCCTCTTCGAACCTAGCTCTGATACCACTTGTTAGAATAAATCCGAGGCATACCGTCAATCATCCGAGGACCAAGCAATCACACGAGGCATGACACCGAGATTTGTTAACGAGGTTCACCGATATGGCTACATCCCCGGGGCTTGACTACGGGCGCTCCTCCCCGTGACACCGTCACAATACCGCACCCGGTCGCCCTGGACACCGGCACATGCCGCCGGCTTCCCCTGCGTTCCGGTGCTATTATGTTGGCATAGGTTACATCGTGTGTCTAGCCCCGCTATATATGAGAGGCCTAGGATACAAGTGTCCTACTAGAACACGACTCCATATCCTATCTAAACACAATACAACTACAAGTCCAACTGTAACCTAACTCGTACACTATATTCGACACAACTCTAACAAACCCACCGAGCTACATACCTCAAAAGCGAGCAGACATGAGGCTGGGAAGGGGAAAACTCGAACGAAACCAGCAAGCACCTAACTAAAACCACTCTGCTTCAACTTGCACACAATACCTATGCATATCAAGCACCACACCACACTTCTAGCTTGGCTGGCCATCAGCCATCTCATCTTCTGAAGCTGTTCCTGGCGATCGGCACCACGAGGCTGCCCAGGGTCTTGGCTATTTGCACCTTGAGCTGGCCCCTCTTGAGAGGAGGCCTCTTCTCCTTGTTGCTGGAGCTGTTGCAAGGGTGCCCGTACTCCATTGCTCCTCCTCTCTGCGCTTGAGTTTCAATTCGAGTGGTGGTTTGTGTTGGTGGGAAGGCGAGAGAGCTGGTTTGAGGATGGAGTGTGCAAGGCCGAGCTTATTTATAGCGCAAGTTTTCTGGCCCGTTCTGCTAGATTGCGCCGCGTTCTTCTTCATTAATAAACTCGCCATGGGGTCCGGGAACAAGTTGACTCGCTTTATTTGGAGTCACACGTGAGGTTAGTATTTGCTTCTGATGTGAGTGGGAGCGGAGCAGAGTCACTTTCACTCTTGGCTCTCACTATCACACTCATTGAGGAGGGGAGGGGATAGCTTGGAAGCATCCGTGAAAGAGAGACTTGCAATGATAGGGGCAGTTTAATCTCGTGCTCGTGGACAGTTCCATCTAGATTTACTACCAACCCCGGTCCAAAACGTAGGTTTTTCAGTAAAAAAAAATATCTAGTTCGATTTTTCTAAGTGTAACCAATTATAACAAAATATTATTAGCATAGCAAAAGTCGAAGTGATTACCATAATTACCCAAAAATATACGTATATTTATTTGAGACAAACGTTTGCATATAACTTGATGGTCAAAGTGGACAAAAGGAGACCGCAAGAAAATTGACAAGTCGCGTAGAAACTTTCTATGGCACAAGAGCAGGATCAACTAAGAGCCGACTCTTTGTTTGGTCTTGAGAAAGTTATTTTGCCAAAGGAGAATGGGGCCTTGGCATTCGTGACCAGTGTATTGTCCACGATGCTTTCTTTGCTGGCTCAAGTTTCTGATCCAGGTTATGCAAGGCTCTTGGTTTCTGAGCTTCAAATGGCTTCAGTCAAGGTATTTTGCCACGAGTATCACTCAAAATCCAGGACTTGTGAGACTGCTTTGTGGCGCTCGCTTCTGCTGTTCATACATTACCTGTAAACATTCCACTGTCTGCACAGCACATCGGGGCATTGGGTAATGGGCGCTAGATTTCTTTCTGGTCCTGTTCTTGGTGCCCTCTGGGCAGACTTGAGGTTGCCATTTTCTTTGAATAAATGCTGCTCTGTGGCGCAGTTTGATTATGGGATATTTCCACTGCTGCAACAACTGAGCTTCAGATTTCGAACAATGCACTCGACAGTTATGTAGTTCCCTCTGACAAGAATGGAGACTGCAGAGCTGCTCGCCCTTCAGAGGTAGTATAATCTGCCAGCCTTCGAAGTGGATTTGGTCTTCTGTCATCCCTATCTTTTTTTGGTCGGCCTTCAAACATCGTCTCAACACCAGAGAATATATGTTTAAGAATTAAGAAGCACCTAGGAACATCAAATCTTCTCCCCGTGATGATGCCGGCCGGTCTTACCTTGTAGCACTCTCAGGATAACGTATGGATCTATTGTTAATTTGTTATCGCTAGGCCTTTGATCGGTAACCACTGCCGGACGCACGCGCGAGGCTGGTAACTCTTCCGCGCCATGGTGGAATAGCTGAGACCAAGGAACACGCGTCAGGCAAACTGACAGTGTGGCATGTACAGTCCGCAGTACACCCATTATGCCAGTCTATTCATTCAGTTGAGAGACTTCGGAGTTGGACAAATCAAATGGAGAGAGAGCGGGGAGACGCATCAATCTCAGAATCAGAACTGTAATTCCCATTAGAAGCTACATTCTGAACAAGCATGAAGCTCCAATCTCCGTACATGTCTTCGCCCGTTGACAACGTTAAAAGTTGTCGAGGAAGGGGGGAAACTGGACACAAATTAGAAGCACACCTAACTAAAACAACCCTTCTTCAACCTGCGCAAACCCTACACTGTGCACATCAACCACCAGAATCACACCATGCTGCTAGATTGGTCGAGAAGGTGCTTGCTTGCTTGTCGCGGCCGGTCAAGCCATCATCTTCTGAAGATGAAGCCGCTCTTGGCTCCCGGCAGCACGAGGCTGCCGAGAGTCCTGGCGATCTGCAGCTTGAGCTGGCCTCTCTTGAGCGGAGGCCTCTTCTCCCTTTTGTTGCTGCTGCAGGGGTACCCGTACTCCATTGCTCCTCTCTTTGCTTGAGATTCAAGTGGTGGCTTGTGTTGCAGCAGGGAAGGCGAGAGCTGGTGTGTGGATGGAGAGTGTGCCAGGCGGAGCTGATTTATAGTGCGAGTTTTTTAGGCACGTTTCGTTAGTTAGGTTGCGCGTGCTTCTTTGTTTACTGGTACTCCCTGCATCTGCATCTGCTGGGGGGCCGGGAGTAATAAGTTTGCTTTGTTTGTAGTCGTGTGGGGTAAAACTTGCTCCTGTGGTGGGTGCGTGCAGAGTCACTTGTCACTCTCGGCTCTCACTATAACACTCATTGAGGAGGGAGGGAAGCATCCGTGAAGGGATTAGGAGCGGTTAATCTCGTGGCAATTAGATTAGATGGCCGGCTGCATGTGGAGCCAGATGCACGCTAGATTCTGCAGCGCGTCTTTCCCGGACTAAATCCATTGTTTAGTGCTAAGTGGACGTGCTTTTGGGTTAAGTAATGCAACTGTGCCGTTAGGTGGAGCTGAAGAATCTCAAGCAGATCTAGCATTATTGTGCTACCAGTGGTTACACGAAACTAAAGTGATGGGAACGATGTATCTGGCCAAGGGTTTTTTGCTGGTGACAAAACAAAACATGTCAAGGGAAACAGAAATCCAGATTAATCATCGACTTCGACCGTGTCACGTGGTTGGTAGTACGGCCTCTTTTGACAGTACGTCGAGGAAACCTAAGATCTTACATTTAAATTTGGGTACATGAGTTTTAGATTTGTTTACATAGGGAGTACCTGCGTTTTATATATGACATAATAAGTGTAAAAGGTATGAATGTGGGTAAGGCTGGGCTGAGTCTCGGTCTCCTGTTCTGACAATGTGCTGGGATAGATTAGGGATGTGTTTTTTTTTTTGGCTCGGGGGTGCTCCAACCCATTATATGATTAATTCAAAAAAATATAGAAAACTCAAAAATAAATCTAGGATTTTGGGATATCAAAGCCGGGTGCCCAATCTACTTCTTGCGAAGTTCCGCGAAAAAATGAGATCACAATACTCTCTGTAAAAAATACAAAAAAAAAATCTATGTACAAAAAGGAAATCATTTGGGTAGAACGTAGGTTGGATTGTATTTTATTGGTCATAGATACATTTCGCGGTATTTTTTCACGACACGTCACACGGGAATAGATTGGGCACCTATGTTTGATACCCAACAGTCCAGTTTTTTTTTAATTTTCCTGGCATCTTTTGAATTTGATATTCATATAGGGGGGTGGAGCACCAAAGAGCTCCTGTGCATTTTATGGTAGATTAGATTTTACTAAACTGCTTTTGCTTGCTTTGCTCCCGTGTAAAGACACAATATCCACACTAAGAAAGGCTGGAACATGGGGAAAAAACTTAGAACCCATTCGTCTGGTCAAGCAATCGAGAATGCAATAGCAATTTGGACATAATTACTTTCATAGAGCCCCAATAAACATTCTTCAAATAGTTCGCATGTTGATACGTTGCATGCTATTATCATACCACTTTTGAACATTTTTTTACTGTTTTCGGGACTAACCTTAATTTAGTGCCCAAAGCCAGTTGATGTTTTCTGCATGTTTTTTAACATTTCAGAAAACCATTATTTCGAACCTCCAAAAGTCACCAAGATTTTGACGATTTTTTTCGGAGGAAGAAGAGTCCATAAAGCAATGAAAGCTGTCGGGGGCACCCGTGGGCCGCGCGTGGCCAGGTGGCGCGGCAAGGGGCAGGCCACACCGTCCTACCGCGTGGGCCCCAGGGGCACCACCTTACTCCCCAAGCTATATAAATTCCAAATATTCTGGAACCTTTTGTACCATTTTTTCCCAAATTTTCTGCCGCCATAAGTTCCTGTTCCGCGGAGATCTAATCTGGAGGCTTGTTCCGACGATCTGCTGGATGGGAATCGATGCCCGGAGCCATCTTCATCAACCTCACCACCAACATGACCATGTATGACTAGTTCCATTGGACTATGGGTCCATAGCAGTAGCTAGATGGCATCCTCTCTCCCTTGTGATTCAATACAAAGTTCCCATCAACTACCTCATATGATCGGGATCAATCTGATATAATAGTATTGTGTTTGTTCGGATATGATGAATTGTCACTTTATGATCAAATTTATTCTTGAATATTATTACAAAAATTATTGTTTGTCCGTTGCATAATTAATAGTCATACATGCTTTTCGAATCTGTGTGTTGTTCTTTGGCAAAGTTTGATGCTTAGGTCTTCTATCTGAGTGACAAAAAGGGAACATACATGTATTGAGTTGTTGCTACTAAGGATAAAGCGATAGAGAGTCGCTGCCACCGGCGGTGGCGGCGCCGGTCCCGCTGAAGGTGGAGGGCAGTGGAGGCGCGCATCGGCTGTGCCTCAAAACAGAGATGTGCAATGTCGGGCGCGCACGAGATGGTATTTGGAGGAGAAGATGAGGTGGTGAAGCGGCGGAGTTGGGCTAGTGCGCCGCGGACAAGGCGACGTCCCTCGGCGGTCTCCAACGCGCTACGGCCGAGGCATGGGCGACGGCGGCGTGGTCTTCCTAGGCCCGATCTGGGCTTACAGGTCGCGGTCGTTGCTGCTTCAATCAGTCGTGGCTCACGACACGTCGGTGCGTGGGACTAAGCCAACGCGACGACGAAGTGGCGCTATGGAGGCAGCAGCCCGGGCCCAGCATACTGAGTGCCTCGGGCGTCTTTGCTGGCAGTCCCTTGCGGCTCCGTCGTGGATGTTGCTTGGCAGGCGCTAGTCTGGGTCTTCACTCGAGTGTGCTCCATTTTGAAAGCACAAGTGCTCCATAGGTGGTTTTGGTAATTGATGACAACATATCTCTTGTTGCACTAATACCTTTACCTAGTATATTTCAGATAAGTTCAACAATGGAGTGGCATGGACTAAAGGTTGTGGGAACCTCTTCAAGATGCTAAGGACAAAGGATTGGCTAAAGCTTCAAGCTCAAGACTCTTCATTTTATATTTTAGTGATCCAAGATCACATTGAGTCTTTAGGAAAAGCCAATACTATCAAGAAGGGATGAGGTGTTGCTTAATGAGCCTCTTGCTTTATGTGCTTAATGATATGCTCCAAAATTCTCAGCTACTTTCCCACTTCCACAAATGACCTAAACCCTAAGCCAAACTCGGTCATACCGATTCTGTCAATCCGGCGCCACCGAGTTTCACTTGTCATTTGCCACTGCCAAACCCTAGCAATTCGGTCCTACCGATACGGATCTTGGTCTCACTGAGATGGGCTTGCAAACTCTCTGTTACCTGTTGCAATATCTTCGGTCTCACCGAGATATGCAATCGGTCCCACCGAGTTTGCTTGGCCAACTCTCTGTTTCACTTATTACCAAAATCGGTCCCACCGAGTTTGAGTAATCGGTCAAACCGAGTTTTGGATTTTCCCTAACCCTAGCACATCGGTCCCACCGAGTTGTTCCAGTCGGTCCCACCGAAATCTCTAACGGTCACTAGGTTTACCATTTCGGTCCGACCGAGTTTGATGATTCGGTCCCACCGAGATTGGAAAACTGTGTAACGGTTGGATTTTGTGTGGAGGCTATATATACCCCTCCACCACCTCTTCATTCGAAGAGAGAGCCATCAGAACACATACACCATTCCTACTCATATGTTCTGAGAAAGAACCACCTACTCATGTATTGAGACCAAGATATTCCATTCCTACCATATGAATCTTGATCTCTAGCCTTCCCCAAGTTGCTTTCCACTCAAATCTTCTTTCCACCAGATCCAAATCCTATGAAAGAGAGTTGAGTGTTGGGGAGACTATCATTTGAAGCACAAGAGCAAGGAGTTCATCATCAACACACCATTTGTTACTTCTTGGAGAGTGGTGTCTCCTAGATTGGCTAGGTATCACTTGGGAGCCTCCGACAAGATTCTGGAGTTGAACCAAGGAGTTTGTAAGGGCAAGGAGATCGCCTACTTCGTGAAGATCTACCGCTAGTGAGGCAAGTCCTTCGTGGGCGATGGCCATGGTGGAATAGACAAGGTTGCTTCTTCGTGGACCCTTCGTGGGTGGAGCCCTCCGTGGACTCGCGCAACCGTTACCCTCCGTGGGTTGAAGTCTCCATCAACGTGGATGTAGGATAGCACCACCTATCCGAACCACGGGAAAAACATCCGTGTCTCCAATTACGTTTGAATCCTCCAAACCCTTCCCGTTACATTCTTGCAAGTTGCATGCTTTACTTTCCGCTGCCTATATACTCTTTGCATGCTTTCTTGATATGTATTGTGTATGTTAAAATTGTGCCCGAACTCCACTTAAACCGAAAAAGCTTAAAAAGTGCAACTTTAGCATGAAGTGTCTATTCACCCCCCCCCCCTCTAGACACTCCTTCTTCTAGATCCTACAAGTGGTATCAGAGCTTTGGTCTCCATTGCCTTGGTTTAATCACCATTGGAGGAAGATGGATGTGTCTACTTTAGGGAGTCTTAGACATAGAGTGCCTATTCTTGATGGAGAGTACTTTCATGAGTGGAAAAATGAGATGCTTGTAATCTTCAATCAATATCATTTAAACAAGTATATTGCTAGCCCTTGTGCACCTCATATTGATCCTTTGCATCCTACCCTAGATGAAGATATTGACATGATTCGCAATCTTAGAACCATTGAGCTCATCATTAGAGGATTGCCCAAAAATTTGATTGCTAGTTTGCCTACTCTTAATTGTGCCTATACTATATGGAAATTTCTTGAGGAACGATTTCCCGATCATTCCTTGAAAAATTTAGATAAAATTCTTCATAAATCTATTGCCTTGAGTAAGATGAACTCTAGTGATACTAAGTTTGGTGATTGTCTATTTGAGCTTACCAATCTCAAGCATGCTAAAGGAGATGTTGGAATCATTAGTGATATTATATTTGAAGCTATAAGAATTCATAAAAGTGACCACTTTGATGACCATTTATCTAATGAATTACCCTCTCTAGGAAATGATGAGTCACAAGATCATGATGAACATGGATACTATGATGATGATGATAGTGACTTCGATCTTGATGATGCAATGAGACATTTTGGTCTTACGGCAAATCTTCGGGGATATGCGTCAGGTGGAAAGGAATGGGTTCTTGATAGTGGATGTACTGATCATATGACCGGAGATGAAGAGATGTTTCGTGAGCTTGCTGAAAATGATGGCCCTCGAAAATATATCACCTTTGGTGATAATTCAAAGGGTAAAGTAGTTGGCCTTGGTAAGGTGGCCATCTCACATGATAGTTCCATTCAAAATGTCATGCTCGTTGAATCTCTCGGTTACAATTTACTTTCAGTATCTAGACTTGCTGATTTTGGCCTAAATGTTCTATTTACTGAGGTAGATTGCCAAGTGTTTCGTTGAGACAATCATAAAATAGTCTTTACCGGTATGCGTAGAGGTGATCTTTACATTGTCGATTTCTCTAAAAAGGCACAACCTAAAACTTGCTTCATTGCTAAATCCTCAAAAGGTTGGTTGTGGCATAGACGACTAGGTCACGTTGGCATGAGAAATCTTGACAAGCTTATTAAAGGAAATCATATCCTTGGAGTTAACGATGTCATATTTGATAAGGATAGACTTTGCAGTGCTTGTCAAGCAGGTAAACAGGTTGGAGGAAGGCATCCTGTGAAGAACATCATGACCACAAGGAGGCCACTCGAGCTACTTCATATGGATCTTTTTGGTCCCAACGCCTACAAAAGTCTCGGTGGAAATTCTTTTGGTCTTGTTATAGTTGATGATTTTTCAAGATTTACGTGGGTGTTCTTTCTTAATGACAAATCGCAGGTCCAGAAGATCTTCAAAAACTTCGCTAGGAAAGCCCAAAATCAGTTTGAAGTGAAGATCAAGAAGGTTCGGAGTGACAACGGAACGGAGTTCAAGAACGCAAATGTGGACACATTTCTTGATGAAGAAGGGATTTCACACTAGTTCTCGGCTACGTACACACCTCAACAAAATGGAGTTGTTGAGAGGAAGAACCGGACGCTCATCGAAATGGCAAGAACGATGCTTGATGAATACAAGACGCCAAAGCACTTTTGGGCAGAAGCAGTTGAGATAGCTTGTCACGCAACAAATCGCTTGTATCTTCACAAGCTACTCGGCAAGACAGCATACGAGCTCCTCACCGGTAACAAACCCCAAGTTGGATACTTTTGAGTATTCGGCTCAAAGTGCTACATTCTTGATAAGCATCGTTGTTCAAAGTTTGCTCCTAAATCTCATGAAGGCTTCCTACTCGGTTATGGCTCAAACTCTCACACTTACCATGTCTACAACAATTTCACCCGAAAAGTTGAAGAGACGGTAGATGTGAAGTTTGATGAATCTAATGGCTCGCAAGTAGAGCAATTGCCAATTGATGTAGGGTACAAAGACCCTTCAGAAGCAATCCAAGACTTGTCCATTGGCAAAGTTCGTCCAACGGAGGTGAAGGAGAGTACGTCATCCGTCCAAGTGGAAGCTTCTACTTCACGACAAGGTGAACCAAGAATCGACACGGAAGCATCCACAAGTGGGACACACCAAGATGAAGAAGACGAGGAAGTACATCAAGCCGAACATCAACAACCTCCTTCCCCACCACGACAAGAGAATGACAACGTCAACAATGAAGAAGGCCAAGAAGAAGAACAAGATGAAGAAGATGCTCAACGAAGACCCAAGCAAAAGCTCTCACGAGTTCGAGAAAGAATTGCCAAAGATCATCCCGTTGAGCAAATCCTCAATGATATACAAACCGGGAGAATCACTCGCTCAAAAACTCGTTTAGCTAACTTTTGTGAAAACTATTCATTCATCTCTAGCATTGAACCTATGAAGGTTGAAGAAGCATTGGAAGATCCGGATTGGATAAACGCTATGCATGAAGAGCTACACAATTTTGAGAGAAACCAAGTTTGGACATTGGTTGAGAAGCCCGACAACAACCACAACATCATTGGTACCAAATGGGTGTTTCGCAACAAGCAAGATGAAGATGGACAAGTGGTCCGCAACAAAGCACGTCTCGTCGCCCAAGGGTACACACAAGTCGAAGGTATGGACTATGGTGAGACATATGCTCCCGTTGCTAGACTTGAGTCCATCGCATCTTACTTGCCTATGCTAATCACCGTAATATCACCTTGTACCAAATGGACATTAAGAGTGCTTTTCTAAATGGTGAAATAGAGGAGGAAGTTTATGTCAAACAACCTCCCGGCTTTGTCAATCCTAAGAAACCTAATCATGTTTACAAACTTCACAAAGCTCTTTATGGTCTTAAACAAGCTCCTAGAGCATGGTATAAATGCTTGACCAAGTTCCTTATTGCAAGTGGTTTTGAAATTGGTAAAATTGATTCTACTCTCTTCACTAAAAGGGTTAATGGTGAACTATTTGTATGTCAAATCTATGTTGATGATATCATATTTGGTTCAACTAACCCTCTCTTTAGTGAAAAGTTTGGAAAGCTAATGTCAGAGAAATTTGAGATGTCTATGATGAGTGAACTCAAATTCTTTCTCGGTTTGCAAATCAAGCAAACTAAGGAAGGTACATTTGTCTCTCAAATGAAGTACACCAAGGACTTATTCAAGAAGTTCAATATGCAAGAATGCAAAGGTATGTCTACACCCATGCCCACTAGTGGACATAATGATTTGACCAAAGGTGGTGAACCGGTTGATCAAAAGGTTTATCGTTCTATGATTGGTTCATTACTATACCTATGTGCTTCACGTCCCGATATTATGCTAAGTGCACGATATCAAGCTGCTCCTAAAGAATGTCATCTTAAGGCTGTGAAAAGGATAGTGAGATACTTAATTCACACACCAAACTTTGGCATTTGGTATCCTAAGAGGTCTTCTTTTGATCTTATTGGCTATTCTGACTCAGATTATGCCGGAGACAAGGTTGATAGGAAGTCCACTTCGGGTACCTGTCAATTTCTTGGCAGATCTCTTGTGTCTTGGTCCTCCAAGAAACAAAACTCGGTATCCTTATCCACCGCCGAAGCGGAATACGTTGCCGCTGGTTCATGTTGTGCTCAATTACTTTGGATGACCCAAACTCTTAAAGATTATGGAATTTATGTGAAACATGTTCCACTGCTTTGTGACAATGAAAGTGCTATCAAAATTGGTCATAATCCCGTACAACATTCTCGAACTAAGCATATTGAAGTTCGTCATCATTTCATTCGAGATCATGTTGCTAAGGGTGACATTAATCTTAAGCATGTTCGCACTGACAAGCAATTAGCGGATATTTTCACTAAACCACTTGATGAGAAAGTATTTTGCAGGCTAAGAGGAGAATTGAACATCATTGATGCTTCAAACGTGGAGTAGGAACTCCATTAGACACATGCAAGACATGAGCTTATGACTAACCCATGATATATCTCTTATGATGACTATCTTATGTCTTGGATATATTTGTACCTTGCATGTTGTCTAACCCATGTAGGTACTTGGTTGAAACTAATTCCATGGGATTGCGACTCACTCACATCTTGAGCAATCTTTACATCACCAAGTCTCTACACAATGGTGGTTGAAGACAAGGAAGCACAAAACCATTTAAACATATCCTTTGACAAATTCTATGTTAAGCTTCATGATTGTCATTTTTGGATACACAAGTGCTCTTTCTTGCAAGAACTAACCCATGTAGGTAGATGAACTCAAACTCCAAGTGGTGCTCCAAATTCTTGATGGAATACATCAACCTTGAGCACCCACACAAGTTCAACTACATCAGCAAGAACCACTCCACCACCCAAGGTATGTTATCCCATCTTAGAGAAGCTTTACTCCAAGACATGAGTCAAAGCAACTCAAAAAGATGTGAATACATCAAGATGCTTAAACGAAAAATGGCAACCCCATTTTGAGCTTAAACGATGAGTATGACCTATGATCAAGTGTTCTCACTTGACTCCTAAGTCAATATACTCTAACGTAGGTGACTATGTCACCGCCCAACTCTAGATGAAGTTCTCTTGTGTTTCTTTCTGTGTTACTGCATTTGTCTCATGCTTGTTTATTTTTTTCCTTCTACTTCATCTAGATCCTTCAGTTTCTTTTCTTTTCTTTTTATTCTGCATTTTCCGCATTCAATTCATTGCAAATCTTTGTGAGATCCTGCATGTCTAGTGAGCTGAGGTGACAAGTGTTTTTCTCTGTGTGAACTCGGTCTCACCGAATTGTAATTTTTGGTCCAACCGAATTCCTTCGGTACCACCGAATCATACCACTCGGTGCCACGGACTTCGCAACAGGAAAAACAGTTTGTCACATAACCTATAATTCTTCTGATCCAGCTCCACTCAATGAATCTTGTCCTCTACAAGCATCCCAATTTTATTCTTTGCTTTATGCTGAGTCTCAAGGACCAAACCTTTTGGACGGATTCCAGAAGAACCTTCTTGGAAATTGATGTCAAAGGGGGAGAGAGAGATCACATCAAAGCTTATCTTCGGGGAGAAAGAGATCACATCAAAGCACTAAAGGGGGAGAGAACATCTCAAGGATCCCAGATGTCCCAGATAATGTATTAAGGGGGGAAAGAGATCCCTAGGGGGAGAGACAATACTCAGGGATCCCAGATGCTTGATGATCAAGAGGAGAGATGTCACATGTCTTTTTAGGGGGAAAGACATGTTCATTTGTTTTGTTTCTTTCAGCTCTGATTTTCTATTCCCTATCTTCTCCCAATATCCCATATAAGATTTAGGGGGAGCAAGACACCTATGGGAAAGAAATCAGTCAAATTCATTGCATATCTTTACTCTTGGGGACATGTTGAATTCAATGCAGTACCTAGTACTTACTCTCTACATGTCATCCCAGTCTTGGTATTCTTGTGGTTTCTTCAGTTTACTCTGGCTAGTGGATGTACCTGTGTTATCTAACCTTGTTTGTGCAGGTTCATTCCGTCCTAAGTCAACCAAAGACTACAAGGTAAGTGTATGCATCAAAATCATGAGTATGAGAAGTTATTGCTTATGTACATACTGTTTGCAAGAAGGACTCATGAGCATGAAGGTATTTTCCTTAACAATCTTTTACTCTGATGCATATGGCCAAGATACATGTAACACATTGCCCACTCTGTCATGGTTATGCCCTCACATGCCTCCATATTTCATATTCACATGAGTGCATACATGTAGGGGGAGCCTATGCTTGTTACATGTCCTTCCAAAGCTTTACTTGCTGTTCTTTATATCTTTATCTAAAGCTTTGATGTATGTTGCCATCAATTACCAAAAAGGGGGAGATTGAAAGCACAAGTGCTCCCTAGGTGGTTTTGGTAATTTATGACAACATATCTCTTGTTGGACCAATACATTTACCTAGTATATTTCAGATAAGTTCAACAATGGAGTGGCATGGACTAAAGGTTGTGGGAACCTCTTCAAGATGCTAAGGACAAAGGATTGGCTAAAGCTTCAAGCTCAAGACTCTTCATTTTATATTTTAGTGATCCAAGATCACATTGAGTCTTTAGGAAAAGCCAATACTATCAAGAAGGGATGAGGTGTTGCTTAATGAGCCTCTTGCTTTATGTGCTTAATGATATGCTCCAAAATCCTCAGCTACTTTCCCACTTCCACAAATGACCTAAACCCTAAGCCAAACTCGATCATACCGATTCTGTCAATCCGGCGCCACCGAGTTTCACTTGTCATTTGCCACTGCCAAACCCTAGCAATTCGGTCCTACCGATACGGATCTTGGTCTCACCGAGATGGGCTTGCAAACTCTCTGTTACCTGTTGCAATATCTTCGGTCTCACCGAGATATGCAATCGGTCCCACCGAGTTTGCTTGGCCAACTCTCTATTTCACTTATTACCAAAATCGGTCCCACCGAGTTTGAGTAATCGGTCAAACCGAGTTTTGGATTTTCCCTAACCCTAGCACATCGGTCCCACCGAGTTGTTCCAGTCGGTCCCACCGAAATCTCTAACAGTCACTAGGTTTACCATTTCGGTCCGACCGAGTTTGATGATTCGGTCCCACCGAGATTGGAAAACTGTGTAACGGTTGGATTTTGTGTGGAGGCTATATATACCCCTCCACCACCTCTTCATTCGAAGAGAGAGCCATCAGAACACATACACCATTCCTACTCATATGTTCTGAGAAAGAACCACCTACTCATGTGTTGAGACCAAGATATTCCATTCCTACCATATGAATCTTGATCTCTAGCCTTCCCCAAGTTGCTTTCCACTCAAATCTTCTTTCCACCAGATCCAAATCCTATGAGAGAGAGTTGAGTGTTGGGGAGACTATCATTTGAAGCACAAGAGCAAGGAGTTCATCATTGAAAGAACATGCGGTGCCCCCATGTTTGGTTTTGGTAATTGATGACAATCTCTATGGACTAATGGTTGCCTTGAGTTATATTTGAAGGTTTTGTCCATATGCTTTTCTTGGAGTACATGTGTTGACTTCAAGGAGAGTTTGTGTCGACCAAGGTGTTATTCAAGGAATTATCCAAAGATTGGTCATGTGAGAGTTGAGCTTATTGCAAGCATGTCTTGAAGAAGAAGATTGTGTGATCATTCATGTCTACCTTCAAGACATCATCCAAATGAAGAGAATTGGAAGGTTCAAGGTTGATCAAGACTAAGTCAAGAGTGAATCAAGTTGATCAACTCACAAAGCGCAGAAGATGTACCGAGAGGGATCAAGTGATCCCATGGTATGGTAACAATTGTCAATTACGCTTTGTGTACTAACCCATGGTCTTCGTGAGAGTTCTTTGTGGGGTTAGGTTGCGGTGTGCAAGTTCAAGTGGAGCACCACGAAGAGATCAAATGCTTGATGTGTGCTATACTTTGTGGTGACAATGGACTCGTGAAGATGTGCGGAAGAAAGGCTCACCCATAGTGGAGTATGGGGGAGCAATCAACTAGTCTTCATCAAGCCAACACAATCAAGAAAGGTGGTCCAACTTGAGGGGGAGTCAAGATCGTCATCATCTAGCTCAAGTGGACCATGTGCAAGGCAAAGGTTTGCCCTTGGTAGGTTTTCTATTTTACCGGTCTCATGATGGTAGTTGGGAGACCGGGTTATAGGATCGATTGCCGTACTATCAAGGGGGGCCCTCGATGAGTAGCTTGATCGTATCGTTCGTTGAGAGCTCAAACCTTTGCATCCTTGCATCATCTTTCTTGGTTCTTGTTTGATTCTCTTTGTGAGTCTTAGAGCTTATGGTCATCTTGATGACAAGCTTGAGTTCATCGAAAACGGAGTTCGCATGCATCTTCTATGATGTTTTCGATGTTGGAGGTTTTGCCGGTTCTTCTCGGTTGGAGGTTTCACTCCTCTATTTGTTGGCATACCTCCCCTGCCTCTTCTTACTATAACCAGTCGCTGTTTTGATGCTACTCGTCGTCTTGTTTTCAACAAGCTTGAGTTTGCTCAATTCGGAGCTCATATGCAGAAGTTATGGCAGTTCTGGTTTTCTGGAGTGTGGTTTTTCTCCTAGACCCAGCGGTAGTACCGCGGGCCACAGCGGTAGTGCGGCTGAGACTCCCTAAGCGACAGTACCGCTCCCGGAGCGGTAGTACCGTTCCCTGGAGCGGTAGTACCGCTCCCCGGAGCGGTAGTACCGCTGGGTGGCCTCAGCGGCAGTACCTCTACGGTTCCGTGCTACTACCGTCCTGTCACTGCGTCTGTAGCGGTAGTACCGCTCCTCGGAGCGGTAGTACCGCTTGCTGGGCTCAGCCGCAGTACCGTGGTGGCATGGTGCTCCTTCCGCTTCGATTCTTGCGCGCATTTTCTCGTGTCGGGTTTTGCGGTACTAGTTGCGGTAGTAGTGGCGGTAGTGCTGCTTGTGAGCGGTAGTACCGCCCTACCTCCGCGGTAGTACCGCTCTGGGTCCCAGCCCCAGCCCTTTTCTTCTGGCGCGGCAGTACCGCTGAGGGGGAGCGGTAGTACCGCTTATGAGCGGTAGTACCGCCCTGCCTCCGCGGTAGTACCGTTCTTTGCGGGGCTGAGTGGGGGGTTAACGGTTGGATTTTCCCCCTCCTATAAAAGGGGGTCTTCTTCCCCGTTGAACCCTAATCCTATGAGCTCGTGTTCTTCCCCCATTGTTGACCTTCTTCGAGCTTGCTAACTCTCAATCCCTCCATGGATTCTTGCTAGTTTTTGAGGGAAAAGAGAGAGGAGATCTAGATCCACATTTCCACCAATCACTTTCTCCTCTATGTGAGGGGAACCCCTTGGATCTAGATCTTGGAGTTCTTGGTGTTCTCTTTCTTGTTCTTCCTCTCATTTTCCTCCCTAGCATTAGTTGCTTCGGTGGGATTTGAGAGAGAAGGACTTGGGCACTCCGTGTGCCCTTGCCATTGCATTTGGTGCATCGGTTTGAGTTCTCCACATGATACGTGGAAGTTACAAGTTGAGAAGCTTATTACTCTTGGGTGCTTGGTACCCTTGAGCTTGTTCCTCTTGGGTGCTTGGGCGCCCTAGACGGTTGTTGGTGTTCGGAGCTCAATCATTGTGGTGCAAAGCTCCGGGCAAGCGTCGGGGTCTCCAATTAGGTTGTGGAGATCGCCCCGAGCAATTTGACAGGTACCGGTGACCGCCCCCAAGGGTTGCCAAAGTGTACGGGTTCGGTGACCGCCCCCAAGGGTTGCCATTTGTACGGGTTCGGTGACCGCCCTCAAGGGTCCCTTAGTGGAATCACGGCGTCTTGCATTGTGCGAGGGCATGAGGAGATTACGGTGGCCCTAGTGGCTTCTTGGGGAGCATTGTGCCTCCACACCGCTCCAAACGGAGATTAGCATCCGCAAGGGTGTGAACTTCGGGATACATCGTCGTCTCCGCGTGCCTCAGTTATCTCTTACCCGAGCCCCTTTACTTATGCACTTTACTTTGTGATAGCCATATTGTTTCTTGTCATATATCTTGCTATCACATAGTTGCTTATCTTGCTTAGCATAAGTTGTTGGTGCACATAGGTGAGCCTAGTTGTTTTAGGTTTTGTGCTTGACAAATTAACCGCTAGGTTTATTCCGCATTTGTTCAAGCCTAAACCGTAATTATTTTAAAACGCCTATTCACCCCCCCCCCTCTAGGCGACATCCACGATCTTTCAATCATCAACACACCATTTGTTACTTCTTGGAGAGTGGTGTCTCCTAGATTGGCTAGGTATCACTTGGGAGCCTCCGACAAGATTGTGGAGTTGAACCAAGGAGTTTGTAAGGGCAAGGAGATCGCCTACTTCGTGAAGATCTACCGCTAGTGAGGCAAGTCCTTCGTGGGCGATGGCCATGGTGGAATAGACAAGGTTGCTTCTTCGTGGACCCTTCGTGGGTGGAGCCCTCCATGGACTCACGCAACCGTTACCCTCCATGGGTTGAAGTCTCCATCAACGTGGATGTAGGATAGCACCACCTATCCGAACCATGGGAAAAACATCCGTGTCTCTAATTGCGTTTGAATCCTCCAAACCCTTCCCGTTACATTCTTGCAAGTTGCATGCTTTACTTTCCGCTGCCTATATACTCTTTGCATGCTTGCTTGATATGTATTGTGTATGTTAAAATTGTGCCCGAACTCCACTTAAACCGAAAAAGCTTAAAAAGTGCAACTTTAGCATGAAGTGTCTATTCACCCCCCCTCTAGACACTCCTTCTTCTAGATCCTACACATTTGTACAGTGCCGAAAGGGACTAGTGGCGGTCTGGGTCGTCTTCTCCCCCACAACCGGCTGGTGGCGTGGGGGCTGCTGGCTCGAACCAAATATAGGTGGTTTGGTTGTGCTGGTCTTCTTGCGCCAGGTCGCCGATCTGCTTGTTTTTGGCCTCCTCGTTCTAGCCGCTGACGAGTAATTCCGGTCTTCTTGTAGGTGATCTCCGACGTTTGGCGCATGACACCACTGGATATCTAGAGCCAGAGAGGCTTCATTTGGGCGTGGTGCGAAGCTTTGCCTTCTTGTCGGTGCCATGGGATATGTCCTAATATAGATTTGCCTGAAGCTGATTGAGGTGGAGAAAGTCATGGTGGCTTCGATCAGAGATTAGTAATGGCGGAGAGCGTACTGGTTGCGAAGACAACTATGCGGCATAGGTTCTCCATGTGTGTGTCCAATGTTTGGCGACTTGCAGTAGCAGCCTTGGCAACCAGGGGTGGCAGAACAGGTGGACTGCATTCTTGATGGTGCTCCTCGAGTATCGAGTCGCAATTTTCAAGGTGAAAACCCAAGGTGTGGCCTTCATTGATTGTACATGGCAATGGCCTTCCTGAAGGCATTGCTTCGGAAACTCGGACTTTCTCCAGGATGAAAACCCAAGATCTTCCATCAGGCGACGACAAAGTTTGCTCATTGTTTCCTTCTTGGAGGCGTTGCTTTTGGAGAATATCTTTTGTAGTTCGGGTGTTGTCTTCGGTGATGGTTAGAGTGCTATTGCGAGTGGTTCATCGTCGCGATGGGTCTTGTTTTCTTTTTCTCTTTTTTTCTTGGTAGTGTGCATCCCTGATGTCTTTGGACATCTTTTGGTGCAGAGACTAGGTGTAATTGATATCTTCGCGATATCAATATATTCCCTTTATCGAAAATCACACTTGAATGATAGCTTTATTGTCTACATTATTCATCATGCTTACTATCACTAGTAGAAAAGGGGGCAAAGGTCCAGGCCGGGTCAGCCCATTAGCCCCGGTTCAGTCACGAACCGGGACTAATGTGAGCATTGGTCCCGGTTCGTGCGGCTAAGGCATTAGTCCCGTTTCACCTGAGCCCTTTAGTCCCGGTTTGAGGCACGAACCGAGACTAAAGGGTGCGATGCCCTTTAGTCCCGGTTTGTGTCTCAAACCGGGACTAAAGATCCCATTTTCAAACTCTACCCCCCCTGGATCGCCTTTTTTATTTCAAAAAAATCAAAAGAAAATGATAAAAACTTCAAAAAATAAAATCCTTCGAGAGGTAGTTATATTACTACATCTACTAGTTAGGAAAATTTAAAAACTTAAATTTGGACATGTTTTGCAAAAAATGTAGGGAAAATGTAAAACGGCTATAACTTTTGCATACGATGTCGGAAAAAACGTATAATATATCAAAATGTTCAGAACGAAAATCCGATTCCGATTTTGACAGCCTACGGCCTGTTTGTAAATTTTTAGAATCCTCAAATTCTAAAAGGAAAAAAAGTTATGCTCAAATTTCAGTTTTTTTTAATGTTTGTTAAATCTGGTCAAACTATGGTCAAAATACTTATTCAAGAAGTACTAGTGTTACTAGATAATTATTCAAGAATATCAGTGTTACTAAATAATTATTTCAGTTTTTTGAATTTTGGTCAAATATGGTCAAACTGTGGTCAAACCATGGTCAAACTACTTATTCAAGAAATATTAGTGTTACTAAATAAGTATTTCAGTTTTTTTTGAATTTTGGTCAAATCTGGTCAAACTATGGTCAAACTAGGGTCAAACTACTTATTCAAGAAATATTAGTGTTACTAAATAATTATTGTTTTTTAGAACAATAGTTTCAAACTCAAACAGTGAAATGTGTGACTTCATGCTCAAGCTAAATTCCTGAGGGTTAATAGGATTGACATCTTACTATTGTCAGAAAAACAACAAGTGCAGACTTGGAAACGATGGAGAATAGAACCCAGAAGTTAAGCGTGCTCAGGCTGGAGTAGTGAGAGGAAGGGTGACCGTTCGGGAAGTTAGATGATTTGGAATGATGAGGGGTGATTAAAGATTAAAGGTTAAATTGAGCAGTGATGAGGGGTGATTAGAGATTAGAGGTTAAAATAATTCAGAAATTTGAAAATTCAAAAAAATCATAAAATTTCCTTTAGTACCGGTTGGTGTTACCAACCGGGACTAAAGGTGGACATCCAAACAGCGGCCACGTGGAGGGACTTTAGTCCCGGTTCGTATAAGAACCGGGACTAAAGGGGGAGGCTTTAGTACCGACCCTTTAGTCCCGGTTCCAGAACCGGGACTAAGCCTTTTATCAACTAGTGTATGTTTGTTATGAACTTAATACCTCAAGATGCATACTCGATAGCAGTATTTAGGGGGAGTATTAGTGGTACATGAAGTTGGATAACGGTTTACATATCACGGACATAATGTCTAGGTTGAATTATGCCATGACTTATCATACTCATAAAAATTGCAATTTAAACGCTGCCCAGCTATAATTTTTTCACCATACCATATCTATCTTGCTTGGAGGGATGCCTCTAGTAAAATTATGGTCCTCACATCCTTCCCTTTATGACCGCAAATGATGATTGGGATAATCTCAACACTTTGTTCAACGGCGATGAGTTTGCCATGAATGAAGATGATACCTTCGAAGAGCTCTACCGTAGGTTGACGACATTTGCCATCTCTCAAAAGGATCATCAATGCAAAGACATAGATGACAGTTGGATCAAGCGCAAGTTTCTTAAAGTGATCGTGCCTTTCAACAAGAGCACTTCTTTCGTGATTCGTCAAAGACCGTATTTTTTGACAAATCTAGCCCCTTTGCACAACTTGAGGCACGTCTGGCCCTTGAGCAAAACTAATTTAAAATCTGGCCCCTGGACTCGGCGCCACACTATACGGAGCCGACATGCACAAGTTCGGCGCCTTGCTACGTGGAGCCGACCTCAGATAGGCCCACAGAAACCCTAAGGGCCAGATTTGCTCGGCTCCACATAGCATGGCACCGAACTTGTACATCTCGGCGCCATGTAGTGTGGCGCCAACATGTACAACTTCAACGCCATGCTCTGTGGTGCCGACCCCACGGGCCAGATTTTAAATTAGTTTTGCCCAAGGGCCAGATATGTCTCAAGTCACTTAAAGGGGCCAGATTTGTCAAAAAATACTCAAAGACCGGACTTTCACTCCATTCCCTTCAACGATGTGTTGAATGACTTCATCTTCATGGGAATCTTGAGCAAGACCACCAACAATGCTCTAGCTCGTGCTCGTTGGGTCAAGAAGCCCAACCTTGCGTTGAATTCCAAAGTGGTCGAAGAAGAAGAGGAAGGAGGAGGAGAAGAAGAAAATGTAGCGCACAAGATGGGCGACACGAAGGCTGTTTTTTTAAGAGATGGGCAAAATCCAAATTATTTACTTTTGATCACAAAAATAGCGTTCTCTGACATCCTGCAAATTATTTTTTGCAAGATTATCTTCGATAACAAGTATCATGCGACGAGGTTACTGTCCGGTACCTCGCTTAGTTTTTTTAGGTTTTTTTAGAACTTGTAAGTATCGTCCGCTCATCATCCCAGTGTATTCAGTTCAGAGACTTCACAGTTGGACATGCACCGTGGTACATCATCCCAGTGTATTCAGTTGAGAGACTTCAGAGCTGGACAAATCCAATGAAAGGACAGTGGGGGAGACGCATCAATCTCGGAATCAGAACTGTAATTCCCATTACCATCTCCAATCACCGTACATTTCTTCACTCGTGGACAACGTAAAAATTGTCAATCGAGGAAGCGAGATCTAATCGGCGAACCTCAAGGCACGCAGGGATACTACAAAGAAGCACACCTAACTAAAACAACTCTTCTTCAACCTGCACAATCCCGGCACACATCAACCACCAGACCATACTCCTAGATTGGCTGAGTGGCTGCTCAAGTGGTCATCTTCTGAAGCTGAAGCCGGTCTTGGCGCCCGGCGCCACGAGGCTGCCGAGGGTCCTGGCGATCTGCAGCTTGAGCTGGCCTCTCTTGAGCGGCGGCCTCTTCTCCTTGCTGCTGCTGCAGCTGCTGCAGGGGTGCCCGTACTCCATTGCTCCTCTCTTCCTCCTCCTCCTCTCCGCGCTTGAGATTCAAAGTGGTGGCCTGTGTTGCTGAGGATGGCGAGAGCTGGTTTGTGGATGGAGAGTGTGCAAGGCGGAGCTGATTTATAGCGCGAGTTTTTTGGGCACGTTCCGTTGGTTAAGTTGCGCGTGCTCCTTTGCTTGTTTATTTGTAGCGGTGTGGGGTAAAACTTGCTCCTGTTGTGGGTGCGTGCGGAGTCACTTGTCACTGACACTCGTCGAGGAGCGAGGGAGGGAAGCATCCGTGAAGGGCATGCGTACTGCCTAATGATGGATCACGAGCCAGATACGGGAGCAGTTTAATCTCGTGGCAATCAGATTAGATTAGGCGGCCGGCTGCCTGTGGAGCCAGATGCACGCTACTAGATTCTTGAGCGCGTCTTTCCCGGACTAAATCTATCGTTAGTGCTAAGTGGATGTGCTTTTGAGTTAGGTAAATGCAGCTGTGCCGTTAGGTGGAACTGAAGAATCTAAAGCAGATCTAGCATTATTGCGCTACCAGGGTTTATCGCTGGTGACAAAACCTGTCTGTCGAGAGAGAGAGAGATTGAGATTAACGCCCTCGACCGTGTCACGTGGTTGGTGGTACGGCCTCTTTTGGCGCACCCGCAGGCAGCCTAGCACGAGGGAGTGGCAGTGGGTGCCGGCCTGCCGGGGGAGAAAGCATGTATCACATGCCAGAAATGGATGGGTTCGAGGAGTAGTGACCGGTGGCCTGCTTTTGGTTGGAGCGTGAGCCCCGCCGGGCGCGACGGTGAGCCGCAGCCGCGTCGGGAAGTCCGCAACTCCATCGATCAGTGCGGTTCGGTGGAGCTTGAAGTTCTCGTCTGTCCGGCAGCTCGGGGATGCTTTGAGTGTGTGACTACTACGACCGATTTTAATACAGTCCTCGTGATGCATCAATCGTCGTAATAATAACCATGGCATACAGTGATTCCCACCAGAATTGTCATAATTTATGACATGTCCTCCATATCTGACCCCTCAACTTTTATATTTGGCGTTTCCGGACCAAGTTTTAGAGCGCCCTTCATATCTAACCTCTCAGGCTTCATATTTTGCATCTGGACCAACTTTCGAAGCGCCTCCAATGCAGGGCCGGTCCTGAGATTTTGAGGCTCGGGGCAAGACAACATGGAGGGGCCCTAAAGCCACATAAACATATGCATATTTTTCTGTTTATTTCAATTGCAAATAAATATTCGGCAGACTATAATATATGGTGCCTTGTCTTCTTGACTATTAAGAAACCGGGGTCACAAACATTCACAGTAAAAGTTGATCGATCTTGTCAATCTACCCTTGTACTGTATATATTTCTATTACTAGGTGAACTAGTAGCACTATCATGCCTACTAATTTTTTATCTTCCTATAGTTTTCACTAGTTGTTCTTGAACAACAACTAAAGCTAACTCCTTGGAGTTCCTAGCAGTAGAAATATTGTTTTATTTTTGCAGGGAATCCGTAGAGGACTTGTATCTGCTCTAAAAAAATGCCAACAACTCATGTGGGACTCAACTAACTCATATGCATATTTTCCCTCAACTATCAGATGGATTCTTTCTGGATAGCATCTTGCTAATCAGCACACAACATATGATACAAGAAATTAAGAGTACTGCTAATTAAATAAAAGTGCTAAGAAAGGCATGGAACAAGGTATCTGGATGACTAGAAAAATCAAAATCACAAGATTTTGCTGCTGCGTCACGAACAAAAGTCCAAGTTTCTGTTTTCTAATCCCAATCAATACAAGAAACTGGAGTGTGAGAAAGAGAGATGTACGAGGATAATCTTCAGGAAACGAACGATCTAACAAGAATAGAAAGAAAAAAATTGCGTTGAAGAGAAAATTGATGGGAATCTGGAAACCGCATTACCTTCTTTCACTAATGGCGCCTAGCAGCCAGAAATTACAATTAGACGAGTGGGTGGGGCGCCGTCATTCATGGCATGGCTGATTTGTTGCCAATTGGGTAGAAAGAGTACTAAGCGGAGAAGACTGCACCGCGTGCTGATCCATCAATTAATTTTTGTTTTCTTTTGAAGAATCAATCGACCGCTAAACAATCACACGTATATAGGGAAACCAAATCAATCAAGGGGCCCCTTCCTACTCGGGGGCCCGGGGCGGCCGACCCCCCCCCCCCCCCCCCCCTCAGGGCCGGCCCTGCTCCAATGATAGCATGAGGATGGCAGAGAAATTGGGGGAAAAGAATGCCCCATTGGCGAGTGGGTCTCACGATATGAAGGCTACCAATATAAAGACTCTAAGTTTGTGCATCACCTTTGGCATCCTCCATAGTGCATATGAATCACGCTCAATATATATGTGAGGCTGCCAATGTAGCACTCTGCTAGAGTTGATCTAAGAGCATCTCCACGTAGAAGATCAAACATCCCTCACTTGTTCACCGAAAGGTTTACGGACATATTTAGCACAAAGCCTCATCTCTAACATGGACCCCATTTGTCTGTGGACAGTCCGTGAAAATCTCATATAAAATTAGACCCAATTGTGTGAGGGAGAAACGGATATAACACCATGTCCATCGGCACAGTATCCTGGCTCCATGTTGACCTGACCTTGTGCCCCACAAAACCTCCTTTTCTCATTCTCCATGTGTGTCGTCTCTTTCTCTCACCGACCAAAACTCCAATGCACAACCCCATCGCCACCGACCAAAATGGTGCGCCACCACACCCGCGAGGAGCTACCCGAGGCCTCCCTCACCGCCTGGTTACTCCCGAGGTGCCGGCGCCGGCCCCTCCCGTCATCATGGAGTTCTAGTGGATGGCATTAACTCCCTCCGCCGCCGCCTATCTCCACCACCAGATGAAGTAGGGTCATCGTACGCACCACGCTTTTGTTGCTTGGTGCGTCCACCTCACACCGGCCCGTGTTGCCACCCCTCACAGTGAAGCTGTAACGCCCTCGATGCGGCTATATCTCCCACGTGTCGAGGCACGACTTAGAGGCATAGCCGCATTGAAAGCAATGTCGCAAGTTAGGAAATCATCACACATCCCATGTACATAAATAATTTAAAGGGGAGGAACATAGTTGGCTTACACTCGCCACGTCACATCAAAGTACATAAATAACATCCATCATACAAATCACTCATGGCCCGACTACGGCGCCAAAATAGAAAAGACCCCCAACATGCGACAAGGCCCTGAATCTAACCCCGACTGGGCACCACTACTGATCATCAGGAAAAGACACATAGTAACACTGAGAGTCCTCGTCGTACTCCCACTTGAGCTCGAGCGCGCCATCTGGAGCTGTATCATCTGTCCCTGCATCTGGTGTAATAGTAATCTGTGAGCCACAGGGACTCAGCAATCTCGCACCCTCGCGATCAAGACTATTTAAGCTTAATAGATAGGAAAGGGGTAATGTATAAGTGGAGCTGCAGCAAGCGACTAGCATATATGGTGGCTAACTTATTCGCAAAAGAGAGCGAGAAGAGAGAGGCAAAGCACGAGCGAGAGACTAGAGAGCAACCTGCGCAAACATAACTCCAACACCGTGTCCACTTCCCGGACTCCGCCGAGAAGAGGCCATCACGGCAACACACTCAGTTGATTCATTTTAATTAATTGAGGTTCAAGTTATCTACAACCGGACATTAACAAATTCCCATCTGCCCATAACCGCGGGCACGGCTTTCGAAAGATCAATCCCTGCAGGGGGGGGGTCCCAACTTAGCCCATAACAAGCTCTCACGGTCAACGAAGGAATAGACCTCCACCCAAGACACACCGATCAGACTCGGTATCTCGGTACAATAAGACGATTCGACAGGTCAAAACAAGTCCAGCAACACCGCCCGAATGTGCCGACAAATCCCGATAGGAGCTGCACATATCTCGTTCTCAGGGCACACTCAGATGAGACATCCTACGAGTAAAACCAACCTTCAAGTTGCCCCGAGGTGGCCCCGCAGTCTACTCGGTCGGGCCAACACTCAGAGGAGCACTGGCCCGTGGGGGGGCTAAAATAAAGATGACCCTCGGGCTCCGGAAACCCAAGGGAAAAAGAGGCTAGGTGGCAAATGGTAAAACCAATGTTGGGCATTGCTGGAAAAGCTTTAATCAAGGCGAACTATCAAGGGGTTCCCATTATAGCCCAACCGCGTAAGGGACGCAACAATTCGGGAACATAACACCGATATGACGGAAACTAGGGCGGCAAGAGTGGAACAAAACATTAGGCGAGAGGCCGAGCCTTCCACCCTTTACCAAGTATATAGATGCATTAAGATAACATGGCAATATAATGATATCCCAACAAGTAAATAAATGTTCCAGCAAGGAACGGCTCCAATCTTCACCTGCAACTAGCAACGCTATAAGAAGGGGCTGAGCAAAGCGGTAACATAGCCAATCAACGGTTTGCTAGGACAAAGGTGGGTTAGAGGCTTAATCATGGCAATTGGGAGGCTGACAAGCAAGTGGTAGGCATCGTAGCATTGGCAAAGCAAAAGAGCGAGCAAACTAGCATAGCAAAGATAGTAGTGATTTCGAGGGTATGATCATCTTGCCTGCACAGTTGTCAGAGTTGACTGGGTCCTCAAAAGCAAACTCAACGGGCTCCTCGTTAGCGAACTCGTCTCCCGGCTCTACCCAACAACACAAACAAGCAACAAGAATACAATCAACCACGTGCAAGGGCAACCAATAATATGCCAAGATGGTATGCTATGCGGGATGCGATGCGGGATGCAAAATGCAAGACGTGACAGGAAATGCATGAACCTGGCCTCAACTTGGAAAACCAAGTGTACCACTGGATAGAGGGGATGAAATCACCTGAAAACGATATAAAGATCATAGGAATCGGAGCTACGGTTTGGAAATGGCAAGCGTTTTACGAAACGAACCGATCTGCGATTTACAGCAAGTAGGCTCTTAAATGCAACGAGATGAACATGCTACAGCCACCAAACATGAAAACAAAATACATGGCAGGGATGTACACAAGATGCTTAACAAATCATTAGGACTGAGCCATAGTCAAATTCATCCATTAAGGGGTTCAAACAAGCATGGCAAAACTGATTAAGCAAAACAGGTTTCAGACTTAGTGAAATTAACACTAGCCTGAAATTTCAGACCACGATGCTCTCTTCGGAGCAGCAAAACAACATAAAACATAATCTGAACATGACAAGTAAGAGCATGGCATGGAGCTACTCAACAAGCTTAACAAAACACCCAAAGTGACCTGGGGCCAAAAGGGTTCACAAGATACTCTAACGAGCACACGAACATAGATGAAACACAATCAGTTTTCAGACTTAGTGAAAACTGAGACATGCTGAAATTATAACTCATGAAGGCATGTAAACGAGCTCGATGCACTCACTACGGTGCAAGTCATAGCAAGGCAAGAATATATCCATAAAGAAGGCACAAAATGCTAGCTAGACATGGCAAGAACAATGTCATAGCATGCATGGATCACTAACAATAGCACCGGCAAAATCGCAAAAGAGTTAACGATCTGCCCAAATTAACAACGATGCAAAAGTTGAGCTCGATTGACTCAACCTAGAGCACTCCACATATGCAAACAAGGACATGGATGGATAGAGCATAACAAGATTAACAAATGTCCCTTACTGATCATGCTCAAAAGAGGCACGGATCACTAGGAAACAAGCCGAACATATGGCATCATGAACTAAAACATCCCAGACTTAGTGAAAATCACTAAGTCCCTAAAAACAGATTACTCAGGTGCCCCTCTTTGCAAGCTTGCACAAGTCACCACATACATCCTAAAAATGCATGGGTGGCACCTCTGGAAAAAAGACAAAATGCTTAACAATTCATCCCAAAGAGTCACAGGCATGTCATGCACACAATAATCATGGCAAAAATGACAAAAGTCTATGATGAGCTAACGGATCTGCAATTTAACTCACGATGCCTCCTCCTAACAGCATTTTGGGCATCAAGATGACCTCAAATGCAAATGATGCAATGGAATGAAATGATGTACTCGTCGAGACGAAGATTTTGATATATCATATGTCCAAAACGGAGCTACGGATGCGGAGATATGAGCAGTCAAAGAATGCATAAGAATTAGGGTTTCGGGGATGAAAAGTCAACCCTAGCAAATTCCAAATCCAGATCCGGCCGGGCACGCGGACCGAGGTGGCGGCGGCTCGCCGGAGACGAAGCGGAAGACGGCGGCCGGGGTCGGCGGCGGCAGATCCGGCCCTCCCGCGGCCGGATCCGGCCGGCGGCGAGGCGGGGAGGCGGCGGAGCGGGGCGGCGCGTCCGGCCACCGGCGACGGGGCGGCAAGGGCGGCGCTGGGCGCTCGCCGGCGAGGTCGGGGCGGCCGACGGCGGCTGGGCGGCGATGGCGGCAAGGGGCGGCGTCGGGCGGAGAGGCGCCGGCCGCGGGGACGGCGGGAGGCGCGGGGAGGCTCCGGGCGGCGCGCGGGCAGCGGGAGCCCCGGGCGGCGGCGGTTGGTGGCGTTGACGGGCTCGCGGGGCCCCCTCCTGGGTCTCCCGGGCCGGCGGCGGGGATGTGGGCGCGGGGCCACGTGGCGGCGTCCGATTGGCGGCGGTGGTGGCGGACGTTGTCCGGCTCCGCCCGGACACGTCCGTCGGTGGCGGATCTCTATTTTTTTTAGGGTTGGACGGGGAGAAGAAGAGATCCGAATGGAGGGGGGTTTAAATAGGCATAGAGGGAGCTAGGAAAGTCCAAATGAGGCACGGTTTTTGGCCACGCGATCGTGATCGAACGCTCTAGGACATGGAGCAGAGTTTGGTGGGTTTTGGGCCAAATTGGAGGGGTGTTGGGCTGCAACATACATGAGGCCTTTTCGGTCCCTCGGTTAACCGTTGGAGTATCAAACGAAGTCCAAATGGTACGAAACTTGACAGGCGGTCTACCGGTAGTAAACCAAGGCCGCATGGCAAGTCTCGATCCAATCCGGAAATGTTTAACCCCCCACACACGAAAAAAAGCTAGAAATGGCCACCGGAGGAGAACGAAGCGCCGGAATGCAAAACGGACAACGAGGAAAATGCTCGAATACATGAGATGAACATGTATGCAAATGCAATGCACGTGATGACATGATATGAGATGCACGAAAACGAAAACAACACACGGAGACAAAGACCCGAACCCGAGAAATAAATATAACTAATGCCGGAAACGGCAAGAGTTGGAGTACAAATTGGGAAAGTTATATCTGGGGCGTTACAGAAGCGGCCATGACCTCGAGTGGCTGGTGCTCTAGGCCGACTCTGGCGGCTCAGACAATGGTCGGCCGGTGCAAAACTCCATCTTGCAAGATTAAAAGAAAAACTATGGTACGAGATTATCAAAATAAGTAAATAAATAAACTATTAAAGGAAACTCTTTTCGCCGTAGGGCAGCGGGCCGACCCTGGCTGGCCACTGCGTTAACAGTTGTAGATTCAAGGGCGAGAGTGTTAAAACTTCGAGTTTTTAATGGCAAGGTATAAGTTGGAGTTAAATTTGCATCAAAAGGGATAAAGAGCAATGCTACACGTACGGGTAATTACGGGCAAAGATTAATTACGGGCTGAGTTGGCTTAACAGAATTGTATTGAAGGACAGTAAGGCGGGACCACCCCGGATAGAAATGGAGGGGGGAGGGGGCGAAGAGATTTAAGGGAAGGCCCCGTAAATGCCTGTTAAGGACCCGTATGTCTAGGATTATTGAGAGATAAATGTGCAGAATTACATGAGCAGAACCACCGACCAGTTTTTACTCTCACGACAACATATTTGTACAAGGTAGGTTACAGTTGGACTCTAAGTCGTATGGTGTGTAGATAGGATAGGAAGTCGTGTCCTATTAGAACACCTGTATCCTAAATCTCATATATGTGGGGTAGACACATGATGTAATCTATGCTAACATAATAGCACATACACGCAGGGGGAGCTGGCGGCGTGTCCTGGGTGGCCGGTGTACGGTATTGTGACGGTGTTATGAGGAGGAGCGCCCGTACTCATGTCCTGAAAATGTAACCATATAGGTGAACCCCATTAACAAATCTCGGTGTGTGATTGCTTGTTCCTAGATAGATTGAGCCTTGGATTAATTCTAACAAATTAACTGAACAGAACCACCGTATCAGGCTTTACTCTCACGACATCATAGTTTACATGCATCACATATTCCTTCGGATATTGATAGCTGCCACGGTGATTGTGTAGCTTTTTTCGCCGTTTTGACATTTTTCTTTTAGTACAAGACACATTGTGGCCATGTTTGAAGAAAACAATTCCTTCGGATATGTTACAGATGTCCTACAAAAATTGCACTTCTCATTCACATCGTGCGTCTTTCATGTATATATCATAACTTACACTCTTACACCATCTTACAATGAACAAGAAAAACATAACTTATTATCTTTTGGAAAGGTTGAATCTATGAACCTAAACGAAGTGACACAAGCTGGACACGGGGAAGAAAAGGGGGGGAACTATAACAATACATGATTTAAAAATTGGAGCCGAATGTTGCGACTTCAGCTTCCGTTCAAAATCAGAAGGCACTATCTAGCACCAAATGTGATCGGCCGACGGATCAATCCAGTTTTACTTCTTCTAAATGTTCTTCCTGCCCGTTCATTTTATCCATGGTCGTCTCGATAGTTGGCACATCGCTGTCCATCTTGGCCATCTCCAATGTGGGTTCATCCCTCCTGGGTGTCTCCACTCGCTGTTCACCCTCTTTAGGCGTGGCCTCCTGGTTTCCGTGGTCTGTCTTTGGTGTCTCAACACTTTGCTCAGTGTTGTTATTAAGCTTGCCGTTTGTTGACTCGTCTTGTTTACCCTGTAAAGGATCCATGGCACCAGTAACATTAATATAAGAAAAGGATCCATGGCACCAGTAACATTAATATAAGAAAAGGGAGAACTTTCATATTGATCGTATATAGCTAGTCGAACCTACCAAAAGTGAGGAAAAGCACAAGGGTGTTATAAAACCCAAGAACAAGAAACCTTGTAAATTGCTAGTGAATGTGCGCTTTGAATATAAGTAAAAATAAAGAAGGCAAAACGCCAGGTGTCCCTTCAATCGCACGCATTTATCAGCCCTATTCAGGATATATTTAAAGAATATAAATCGTTTAAGCACCCTTGTAGGCCATGGAACTAAGATTATCATGTCTTCCCCGTCAGCATCCCCCTAAATCTAAATGGCAGAGATGAATGCCCACTTGTAATTACAACTAGCAGAAGAGCATTTATTAGAATATATTTTTTTATCACTGATAAGGACCTTGAATGAATCAGAATGTTCTCTCAGGTAACAAGCTAGCAAAATATTTTCCTGCTATTGCAGTAAGATGGAAGCTAAGAGCAAACAAAAACCCTGCAGGGTCGAATCTTTCAAAATGCACTTGGTGGGTGTTTATGCAAAAAAAGGGCCTATTTGCAAAACATGTGGGGTCAGTCAGATACGAGCTATGGCAAAAAAAGTACTTCCTCCGTAAACTAATATAAGAGTGTTTAGATTACTATTTTAATGATCTAAACGCTCTTATACTTGTTTACAGAGGGAGTACTAGAGCATCCCGTTGACCCCTCAGATGTAGGTTGAGAGAGAAGCTGCTTATAGGTTATAACATTCTTAAACTACACTCAACCCACCAGCTGCGTGGACATGGCAAAATTTCCCAACACGAATATGCATAAAAGAAACAATATTGTGTTATCCCTATTTTGGAATTTGGGAGAAGAAGCTAGTACCCTAGTATTACTACTAAGAAAAAAGGATTGCAGCTCGAACCTACAATTCATTTGCCAGAAGAAAGTACCTTGTTCTTGTCACGCCAACTGAGCGAAAATGGGGCAAGCAAACTTATTTTTCTAGGCTGAAACTCCTGTGATGAATCTTGGTTCACTTGGCCAGGAGATGCATCTCGCGTTGGTGTCCTAGAGGAGAAGGGGCAAGGCATGATATCAGATTAGCACCGGAATACTACAACAACAAATGGCTGTAATTTTTCGCTCTTTGCTTCTGAATTATGCAATAGGACACTACCAGTCTCAAGGCATAATTCATGGGTCACTAGATATACCATAGTAACAACAAGATTAGTATACTCTTTCCTTGCCACTGTGTGTAGTTATCTGGTCTAATATCATCAAACAAGACTACTATACCTTGGAGAAGGGGAAGGGGATGGTAGTTGTGCTTTCTGATGGCTGGATTGGTATTGAAGTGTTGCCTCCAACATTGTTTCTGCCATGACTGCTCTGTTCTCCATTTGCGTGAGTGAAGCCATAGCTTCATCATACTTTTCCTGCATGGAGAGTTGAATGTATAACACATATAGCATAAATTGAGCAAGCAGAAACATATTTGGTTTAGTTGCATGCAAATCCCAGACAGGTGACCAGTGATGACAAATAATCATGACCCAATACTAACAGTATGAAATTGGAGTTTCACATTTTTGCCATTTTCCAGATTTCAAACAATAGGACACTAGCATATAAAATAAAGGTGCATTCAAGATAGTCATCACTCATCACTAATATTAATAACTAAGTACTGGAGTAAAAGGTAAGTGCATGTACTCCCTCCGTTCCTAAATATTTGTCTTTCTAGAGATTTCAACAAGTGACTACATACGGAGCAAAATGAGTGAATCTACACTCTAAAATATGTCTATATACATCTGTATGTGGTAGTCCATTTGAAATCTCTAAAAAGACAAATATTTTGGAACGGAGGGAGTACATTGCAATGCATGTTTTATGAACAATATCCAGCTGACCAGCGGGAAATATTTACTGTGCAGATAATTACAAACATAATGCTGTCCTCAAGCAGATAAGTATCAGCAGGCAATGGTTGTTTTATATGTGAATATGATTTTCAAATGAACAAAAAAAATGTGCAGAAAGACTACTTCCATTCGATATTGCAGGCTCCCAATTTGATCGACAAATTTAGAGGGCCAAAACTTAATTGCTCATACTGAATCAGCTGCTAATCATTCGTTGGGCTGTAGTTTCGGTGAGACGTGAGAGAGGTACGAACTGAACTAACCTGAAGGACATGTGAAGCAAATTTCTGAGCAGCTGCATCCTGCTCAGCAAAGATGCGGGCATCCTCTGTAACCTTCTGTTCTTGCTCTACACGCATGAGGACCTACAGTGAAGTAAATTCATGGTTTAGTAGATATACTTTAGTAAGAACAAAGTTAATTGAGAAGAACGCATAAATACCAACTTTACCTGAAGCATTGCTTGTTCCTGTTCCTCCTTGTCTGATAGAGATTGCCTTAGCTCGGATAATTCTTGTTCTAACTGCTCTACCTGAGAAGTGAAACTAGAAATGTTAAGAATTATCGCATTTCAAGTCTTCAAAACAGAAATTCCCAGCTCGCAGGACTAGCTTAATTTATATAGCATTTTCTAGTTCATAAACTGGTTATCAAATAGAAGGTACTATCAAAATTCAGGCCCAGTATGCAAGATGAACAACACATAGCTGAATAATGGTAATGGTGGGTGACAGTATAAGAAAGTCACCAAAAATGTCCAAATGTTTACCTTTGCACTTAATTCACGTCGATTATCTTGCTTAACCATCTCCATTAGTGCTGTCTCTAGTTCATCAGCCCTGGATATGGATGAAAAGAAATAATCAGAAGGATACTTCAACTGTTCGAGAAACCCAGAAGAAACAATTCCACTGACTAAATGTATTCCAAACTACGAGAACATTTTCTATAAAGAAACATCTTTTGCTCAACAGTACACTAACAATACCTCCGATAGTAGGAAATTTTTCTCCACCAGATAATAGTTTGCTTACATATAGCTTTTGCAGTATTAATATTGGTCAGCAGCTAAAACATGAGAATACTAAGCACGGCTGAAACAATTACTAGAAGGTTCAGGGTCACTTCTGAAATTGGACTAAATTTTGGTCGATAATTTGATCGATTTTGAACAAGCTAGTAGTTGACGTTTCTTCTTAAAGAGATTGTCCAGATTTAGTGACTTTTTGTCCATGATAACTGTTAGGTCTGGTTGGGTTCATCATGAAATAAAGTAGAGTTGACTAGCTGCAGAATAATATGTTCCATCCAGTGAGTGGTCAATAGAACCGAAGCAGCTATGTTACAAAGTTTAACACATCTTCGTTTACAAGTGTGTGGATATGCAAATTAATGGCTCAAACTGGTGACGATCTTGGATATTTCAAACAAACAGACCTCAGAACAGCTGATCTTCTCTCCTCTAGCAATCGACATAGCTCAACCTTCAGCCAGATAACCTGAAATAATACGACCAAACTTAAATGTTGTAAGCAATCGGGTTTGGTGACCACTCAAGACTTACATAAGCATAAGTCTTTTAATGGTGGAAAGTATCAAGGTTGCAGTGCTTGTTAAAACAGATAGCCATACAAATTATAACACCTACTCCCTCTGTAAAGAAATATAAGATCGTTAAACGATCTTATATTTCTTTACAGAGGGAGTACATAATATTTTGGATCAGGAGCTCAATGGTTCCCAGGGATTGAAGATTCTGTCTATGCTATTTGTATAGATCATCATAGTGAAAAGTACATGTAAATTATTGGACCTCAAGCACAATGCTTTCGTAAATCCAGTTATTGTGCTTCAGAAAGCAATTTATTTGGGGCTTGGGGGGGAGCTAGTCATTTGCAGGGATGGAACATTCGGGCTTTTAACATTTGTATAAATCATCATAATGAGAGATATTGAAGTAAAGACTAAGAGATCCAACAGAAGCTACTCTTTGGTGAATATGTAAATTATTGGACCTTAAGATGATCTACTCCAGAAAATAATTTGCTTTAACAAGAGGTTGAAGATACGTAGGGATAACATTCCATGATTTTTGTGGCTGATCATTCACTCCTTCAAATTATGTTTGCACAAAATAGAGAGCTGCTTTAATACAGGAAAAAAGATGATGCAGGCACCTTCCTGAAACAGAACTCCTTACAAATGACGGTTTACTCATTTTGTGAGTTTGTGTAAATTGACTGGAAAACATGCTAACTATGATATTTATACATGATTAATTTATATTTATCTTTGTTCAATAGTTCTTCAATTGAGTAGTTTTGCAAATATCATTTTGAATTTGGAGACAAAGGAAAAAAATTGATGAGTATATCAAGAATGATACCTGATCTTTGGGATCAGGCATAGAATCAATCTCAGTGTTGACAGTCAAGCCATGATACATATCATCAATATTTCCAGAACTGGTTTCTTGGTTAGCATCCCCATCTGTTGACTCATTCAACTGTTCTGTTGATATTGACACCAATGGTTCAGTGTCACGCTTGAAATTGTATAGCTTTGATGCAAGACCGTTGGTGCTCCTCCAGGCAAGAAGACCTTTTGCTCTGTTTTCCATTGAAGACAAAACAGATGGTCGGTGTTTATTTCTCAGATCTTGAAGCCTTGCTTCATCTACAGCTTGATATCCCATGCAAGCTGTTAAAACAAGCTGGCTGCTGTCAAAAGTGGAACCAGCTAAAGACTGTAAGAGAGTTACGGCATCCCCAGCATCTTTCGTTGTCACGAGTGCAGGACCTGCAATCAGCAGTAGTGTTAAGTCTATATGCAGTCACCTGAGATGAACTATAATGTATTCAGACTCCATATAAAGTTATATGGCTTTGTCGTTTCTGGATGAAAATAAAGGTGGAGTGACCCCAGTACCATACAACTCCATAAGTGCAAGGGCTGTCCGGAAGAGCATCACACGATTTCCATCAAACAGAAGCACATCCCACACACGAAGAACTGAAATGTTCAAATAACACTAAAATGGTAAGTATATTATGGCATAAGCTAATAAGAGATTAGAAGTGTTAGTCTCTTACATCAAGTCCCTGTCAAACCATTTTAAAAAGAAAAGGACAAGATTTTTTGCTGTGCATTTGATTCTACAACCAATATTTGATGCAAAATCCAAAAAGGCCACACATATGTTTTTTCCATTATTGGTACGCCGTGCTCGTAGCTTTGATAGCAAAAGCATATTCAGTCAACATATTTTATATTATGACAAGTAACTGAAAATGATATATGTTTCTGCCACTCACTTCACTTGCATTTGCCTTAGCATCACCTCCCATCGTATTGCTAATCATCCCCTTTATTGTCAAAAGGTAATAACATATAGTTTCCCACAGAAAGATAATAGAAAAATTAAATTACAAGCCACTCTAAATTCTGTGATTCAGGGAAAAACACTATCTGATGTATGGCAAGTGAACCATGGGGCTGCGTTTGAATGAGACATTACGTGGCATTTTAGTGAACTAACAACTTCATGTATTTTTTGCGCAAGTGAACCATGGGGCTGCGTTTGAATGAGACATTACGTAGCATTTTAGTGAACTAACAACTTCATGTATTTTTTGCGCAAAAAGAACAACTTCATGTATTTAAAGCCCGTGGAGATCACTATGCAGATCTAACAATATCAACAGCAAATTGATGCTAAAGATAGCTTTGGTCCCATCATTGAGGAAACAAACTGAATTAGCTAACATAGGAGTTAAGAGAATGTATTTCGCAAACAATAACACCATCTTATTTCTAATATTTAACCGTAGACTGACCAGTTTCCCAGGGAAGCATGTTCATGTATATAGATAGGAACCATGGTCCAGCAACCCATGCAACTTGTACACCAAGGTAATCCAAGTGATTTACTGCACACAAGAAAATTGCAACTCCTCAATTGTCAAACTTGGGCAGTTAATATGCCTGATGAAGTCATGTGATTTTATATATAAAGGAATATAACAAACCTAACTTGGGGAATTTCTCCCTGACCAACTCCTCTAAAACAAGCTGATCCACCTAGAACCAAGATGCAGAACTTTTAATAACAAACAGACCAGCTTGGAGTTCTAAGTATCCAACAATCAGTATGCATAAAAGACAATAAAATGAAGGGAAAAAAAAAGTAATACCTGAGACTCGATCATTTCTTCAGAGAAGTAACCCTCAAAATAGTCATCCATAATGCCTGTCAATGCCCTGTGGACCCATAACACATTTATCACATTATTTAGTTCAACTGTTCTACTACGCAATCAACTGACGTAAGTTGAACGAATGCAGGTACTTGATGTTATGCCGCAAAACCTACCAGAATGCGTTCTCCTCAGACATCAATAGAAGTAACAGACCAGCAAAGAAGTTCATTGCCTGCATTACTCATACGATTAATCTTAGCTAAGAGTCTCTTGGAACATGCAAGTGTGAATGTTCGAAAACAATATTACTGTGCACAATAGAATCATAACCATGAAATACCAAAGTTTTTTTTCTGTGTCCAAATTTGGTTTTACAGTTCCTATAACCCTGAAACAATGTTTGGGGACATGGATTTATTGCACCCGAGCTTCTGTGCTCCGTTTACAACCAATTTACAATAAATGCCATTGTAATTCGTTATACACCACTGTCATAGTGGCATTTACTTAATCATCTGAGTGTTTGTAGTGGTATTTTTCGTAAGTTCTTCTTTCTCTGCATTGGCTTTTTGAATACAGGAAGTCAGCAATCGCCTATATCTAATTGACCCTATCATCTACCGCCTTATGTTGAGCCAACTGTTATGAGATAGTACTAGGGTTAATTTCACTTACAGGAAGCTTCAAGGGGAATATTTGAGTACTGGGCAATCGTTTGTGTTTCCAAAAATTAATATTCAATTGAAATACATTTTAAAGGTGCTTGTAACGCCCAATATACGGTCCTATCCTCGAGGAACTTGGAAGTCCTGCCAAGGATTGAAGCGCAAGTCCCGCCAAGGATAGAAGCACATACCGGGCGTTACAGTGCAACAGAGTGGTCTATGTGCAAGACCTTCCAAGAAGGAAATGAGATGTAGTGCAATGAAAAATCAATATGAATCAGCATTAAGAAAAAAGTTGTACCTGGCAGTAACCGACTGATGGATTATGTCTAGCATAAGCTGTGAGCAAGCGTCTTAAAGCATTTCTGCCATCCTCGTCTAGAGCTGGATGGCCAGGAAACGTTCTAGGCAAATCCTAAAAGGGACAATGTAAAAGAAGACGTCTTAGCACCACACTCTTAGAAACACAAAATTTTATCAACATAACAGGATATTGAAACCCAGTAATGAAAGTTCGTATCGCCTATCTACCTTCTCTATTTGCCCTTTCCACTTTTCTGAAGAAAGATCTTGAGATGCTTTTGGTTTTCCGTCGCCACATTCCTTAGTCGGAGAATCGGAACCTTTGCTGTCTCCGCCTCCATCAACCACCCCAAGGAGACTCTCGTAGTACCCTTTCACTCGGCGAGCTCCAATACCAACAAAAGCTTGCCATAGCTGTCCTTACAAAGCAAATGGACCATCAGTTTCATTGAACCAAAATTATCATTTTAACAGAAATGTAAATCTTACCTCTCCTCTCAGAGCCATTGGCAACCCACCACGAACTAAGCACTCCAATTCTTCTTTCCAAGGAAAATACCCTTCTTGACTTGCAGCTCTATTCGTTCCTGAATCCGCATTGGCGCTGTCAGCAACAGGCCCTTCGCTGGGATCAACCTTCTCTACATCATAGAACTCATCATCAGAGTCCTCCGAGGGCTTGATATCTTCAGTGTTCTCCTCGTCAGCAGAAGATTGCTTCTTCTTCTTCTTGACACGCAAGCTCATCAGCTCCCCAATGTGGCCCAGTGAAGGCCTGATTTCAGACCATATTTGGATCTTATGTGGTCTCTGCTGTTTGGCTGTCTTCTCATCGGGCAGGTCGGTCCTGCCAGCATCGCCGATAGCTCCTTCATCCTCAATGGACGGCGCAATCTTAGCATCTTCTCCAGATGATTCATCGTCCTCTGCCTGTCTATCCAGAAAGTTCTTCCATCTATCAGACCGCTCCTCTTCCTCCTCCTGCAAATGGAGCACCGCCACACATGCAACTCAGTAAGATCAAACAACATGGTGTAAAAATGGAGGCACCACTAGGGTGGCTTTTCTACCTGGTAGATGTTGGCATACTCTCTGTACCGTTGCAAGTGTTGTGGCCGCACAGCGAAACCATAGGCGTCCCTGTTCCAATCCCCGAGGCATCAGAAACAGAAAGGGTAAAATACCACTAAAAGCGCACCATCAGGGCAATACGTAAAATCAGTTCTACAAAAAGCCTGGGACCAATCCATGTTCATGCGATCATATCAACGACTTGGTTTTGCTAATACTTGCGATGTCCACTACAATTTGGTCTAACAAATCATGCCTAGCAACAGCCCGACATTTTCGCATCGCTCGAGTAGACTTGACAAAATGCAAAAAAGTGGAGGCATAGCTCCAACTGCAGTAGTGCAGTGTACTGTGTACATACAGAACCCGGATCCTTCGACGTGCAAGCGTCAATCAAAAAACAGAATTCAGACGTACTCCAATGTCGGCTGCATCTCGCATTGATACTTGATAGAATTAGCCCATCTCGCATGAGCAACGCGGAGATCTAGCGGCCGCATTGCCCAAATTTCGGCCACAATGTCGCGCAACGGATCGAGATCCCCGGGCGTAAAAAAATAAATACCATAACTGCCCCGAGAAAAAAGGCCGAGTAAACAGCACGCATGCGGAAGCCTCGCGCGGCAGCAGGCGCATCGGAAACTCCGGCAGAAACACCCGAGCCAGCGCAGAAGGAGTAGAACCCAGCACGAAGCCGAGATGCGCACGCGCGCGCGCGGCACAGCAGTAGGAGCAGAGGTCACGAACCGCTTGTGCTCGAAGGCGATGAAGGGGAGGCTCTTGGCCTTCATCTCCCGCCGCGGCGTCGAGCCGCCGCCGCCGCCAACCCCCTGCCCTGCTCCTCCCGCTGCCTTAGCTCGCCGGCGGCGAGGCGAGGCGGGGCGTACGGGGAGCGAGCGGGCGCTGCGCTGGGGAGTGAAGTGGGGCGCGATTCAGGGTACGGGTGGTTGGGGGGCTTGGGAAGGGGGGCAGCGGTGATCCGATCCGACTATACTTCTGGAGTGCTAGCTACTACTCCTGCTGGCTGCTGGCTGCTGGCTGCTGCTGAGATTTGAGATTTGATCTGCGTGGAAGCGGCTTACTGGGGGGTTGGGAAATCGGAGGAGGTTCGATTTTCCATTTGTTTCGGGGGGTTTTCTTTCTGGGGCGTATGCGACGCCGCATGGAGATTGGGGAGACGAGAACGAGACCCCCCGCGCGCGCGCGTGTCGTGCGTTCTTCGTCTCTTTTTCTTTGGACGTGGGGGAGTTGGGCGGGCTCGGCGGCACCCAGATCCCGATTCTCCGTGTCCACGGGGCCTGTACGCGCCTCTGTGTGCTCGTCTCTCAGGCCTGAACTCTTGCTTGGTGTTACATACGTGGGTTGACGTGAGAGGGTAAACATTGCGTTGCGTCAGTAGAGGAGTGCAGAACATGCACTTGCGTACAGTATTTTAGATTCAGATATAGAAAGCATAGACGACGGTGAACTGCGCAGAGGAGGATACCTGTATGTATGATGTTATTAGTTTCTTGTGTAGTGCTTTGACCACCGACACCTCTGTCTCGGTATATGGTGAACAGGTGTAGCTGGCGATCTCATCAGATTTCTAAAGAAAATGTAGTCAGCATAAGCAATTTCCGACCTACTTGCACGAGCTAGATTTCCCTACCTTCGCACGGAAAGCTTTGTGTTGCAGCCTGACAAAAAGAGATCAAGAGAACGATGGAGACTAAACAAAACCGCAGAGCATCCGAGGGAGCTAAAATGATGCGTGCGTGCCACCCGCGTACCGAGGGAGAGTACGGTCCGGTCCCACGAGGGAGACATCCGCAGGGTGCATCGCAACCAACAGAAGCGCAGCTTTCTCCGCCACCTCTGCGGCGGTCGAATTGCAGGATCGGCTGCCGTCCTTGTAGATAGACCAGCGTTTCTCGCCCTCACGACCCAACAATTTCCTTGTAAACAAACTACGCCGTACGCCCCGGGCTTATTATCTATCCGTTTCCAGCCACTGCCCGACTATCTTATCCTGCACGAGTTTGTTCGTGCAACGATCCGTTTGTTACCGATATACTCCTTCTGTCCGAAAATATTTGTCATTAAAATGGATAAAAGAAAATGTATCTAGATGTATTTTAGTTCTAGAGACATCTTCTTTTATCTATTTTGATGACAAGTATTTTTGAACGGAAAGAGTATATGTGACCTTCCTATTTCTTTTTGTATTTGTATGCAGCTGGGATGCTGAAGAAAATGTCGCTGCATACGCACCGGCTCCTCCCGTTCGTCCTTTTGTACATCAACTGCTCTGCCTAACCTTTCTCCCATGCCCCCGTCCGTCTCCGTAGGCGTAGCTCACGCGCCAACTGCCCGCCTCGCCCAAGCAGCGCGCTGGCTCGCATTCAGAGCGGAGCCGGCCGTCTCCATCTGATCACCCAAATGTCGCCGCACCAACTGTGGAACTCATCTCAACTGACTCACGTCCCAGTAGAAAATGACGCGAGGCGACCGACGAGGAGCGCAAATAATGGAGGATGCCAGGCGAGCCGGCAGGACTGCACTGGCCGTCCAGCAGGCAGGGGACAGGGGCCTGCCTGCGGCCGTCCTGGCGAGAAAGTGAGCGCTTGCCTCGGCACGCTTTGATCCATAGACACGAGGTTTGGGTATCATAACGTTTGCCTTGGCAGACAGTTTGCCCGGCGCTTGTTTATTTAGGGCATCTCCAGCCGTTGGCCCTTCAGGAGGGACAAAAAATCGTTCTTTGGAGGCGCGCCGGCGCTTAACCGCGCACTGGGGGCGTGATGCCCCCCAGTCGCGGCGCCCACGTTTTTTTTTAAATTCAAATACGGCGCAAACACGACTGAAATTTAACGCAAACATTGACAAGTTCGTTCAAACTTAAACGTATTTTACAAAAAAAGAAAAAAAACTTCCGCGAGCTACCCCACCGTCTCCCTCGCCGCCCGCCTCGCCGCCTACATGCCGAGGAGGCGGTAGAATCGCGTGTAGTCGTCGCCATCGTCGCCGGCCCCGCCTGCGCCTCCGCCGTCCCTGCTGCATCCCTCCCCCGGTTGGCGCGGCGGGTTGGACGGTCCGGGGGCGTCGTCGTCGTCGTCGCTGTCGAGGACCACAACGCCGTGCTCGTCCTCGCGCCCACGCTTGCGGGCGGCTATCTCCTCCAGGGCCCGGCGCTGCCGGACCATCTCGTCGCGGAGGTAGTCGTCCCGCGCCCATCGCAGGGCGTCCTCGTCGGAGATGCCGCGCCGGGCTATCTCCTCGTACTTCGCGGGAAGGCCGCGCTCCGGCTTGGGCTTGACGAGGACGAAGCGGCCGGTTGGCGGGGAGGCGCTGGCGCCGATGTGGACGCCGGAGCTGCGCGTGCGGGCACTGACCGGCGTGCCCTGGGGCTCCGGCTTGGCGGGGCGGAGGCAGGGCGAGCCGCCGGACGACGAGGAGGACCCCCCGGTCTCCATGCGCCTCGGGGTCCAGGAGTTTCCCCGGCGGCGTGAGAAGGATGGGGGATCGGGGTACTCGAGGCGCGGCGTGTTGCCGCCCTCGATGTACTCGAGGACGGCCTCCAACGTGCGCCCGGGCACGCCCCACCACCGGCGCCGGCCATTGGAGTTGAGCCTGCCGGAGGGCACGACGCCGTTGGTGGCCTCGAGCTGCTCGACGTGACGGCGGCGGAAGTACGGCTCCCAGAGAGGGCTGTCGGGGACGTACCGTGGCCCCTCCCTCGCCGCCCGCGGCAGGGACGCGCGGATGCGTGTGATCTCCGCACGCCGCGCCGCCCCGGTGGGTGGTGGTGGCACCGGCACGCCGCCGGCGCTGATCCTTCATGCGCCGGGCACCCGCATGTCCGGCGGGACAGGGTACCCGGCCTCGTAAAGGAGGCGAGCCTCGTCTTCGTGGAGATGGCGGCGGCCGAAGCCGTTCGCCGCCGCGCCGTCACCAGGGAAGCGCTCGGTCATGGGTGGAGACGGCGAGAGAGAGGAGAGGGAGGAACGACGACGGCGAGAGAGAGGAGAGGGAGGGACGGCGGCGAGAGAGTGTGATCACCGAGCACGCTGGTGCGCGTCTTATATAGGCCGAGACGCCGCCCGTACGCGTGGCCGCCGTGTGTACGCGTGGCGGGCGAGGGAGGGCGAGGGACGCGCGTCGTCCGGCCTTCACTGCGCCACCCGTGAGGCATCAATGGCGCAGGCTGACCGGCGCGGCAGCGCGGCAGCTTTGGTATTGATTCGCCGCGGGAAATGAGGCGATGAGGACGACGAAGGGGCGAGAAGAGAGCCGTGTCGCTGACGCGGCAGGCCCGCGGCTTTTTTGCGCCAAAAAAGTTCGCTCGGCGTCCCCGGGCGTCCCCTAGCGCGCCGGGTTCGACCTGGGTCCGCCGGCGCTATTTTTGGCTCAGGCCGGCGAAAATCGGACTCCTGGAGACGTGACTGGGCCGATTTTTCAGCGCCGGCGCAAGAAAAATGCTTGGGGAGGCCTTCCTGTGGCGCGGCTGAAGATGCCCTTGGGCGCGGGATTCCGCTCAAGGAAAAGATGGCGCGTCTGAGTAGCTGACCCGTGTGCGTGTCGATGCCACAGAGCAAAGAATGCACTAGTTCTGCACCGTATCCGCGTATTGCATAGGGACAGTCCGGTATGTAGCAGGGGCACAGATCACATGGTATGGTGCCCGCAAAAAAAAGGATCACATGGTATGGTTGTTTCGGTGCATCATTTATGTCCACGGTCCGCTCAGAGCGCAGGTTCAGGCTACACTCGCCAGGTACATATGCGCATCAGTAGTTCAGTACCATGTGCGTGCGCCCACGACGTACGCGCAGGTACACCGTACACTCGAGTACGAGTTGTTGAATGCTTCCAACAAAGGAAGGACCTGCCTGACTGCCTACGGTACGCCTCGTGAGGCGGGCCCGGGCGGTTTCCTCGCCGGATGGATAGATGAGTGCGTCCTCCTGGCCGGTGCCTCGTGAGATGTCGGCGCCGGGCTGGGGCGGTGAGACCGGGCTTGGCGCTCGAGTATGCATGCAATGCATCTGGAGTTTGGCCAGCATGGGCTTTGGCTTTGCCTGTTCCAACAACACACAAGGTTAGGCCAGCGGCCAAGCCGCACTAATTTTGCCGAGCGAGAAGCCGAGAACCGTCGGTGGTGGGGCATCCAACATGCGAGCGGGCATGAAGGGGACGCTTCAGGCCGGAGACAAAAACGTCTGACAGGGAAAATAAAAAGATTCCGTCGCCGGGACTTGAACCCGGGTCTCTCGGGTGAGAGACGAGTATCCTAACCACCTAGACTACGACGGAGGCGCTGGTAGCAGGTTGCAACGAACATTTCAAGAGCGGAGCGAGCAGGAGCATTCGGCATGGAACGTGGGTGGATGCGCCGATCGGTGTGAACCGTCCATCATTTCACTTAGGCTAGCTTCACCGTGCGACCCTATACTGTCTGTTCCTATCTGTTTGAGATAACAGAGACAAACGAGATGGCCCAGCGCGCGGTCGTAAACGGACTTTTATCCGTTTTGTGTCTGCTTTCGACCCATCCGCGACTCAAGTTTGCGTCGCTTTTGGGGTAAAATGGACACCACGCGGACGCGCGGGTCGTCTGCGTGTGTCCTTCTCTGGCCCGTCCGTCGGTGGCACAACGCAGGCCTTTTTCTATCCGCCCCCTCCCTCCCTCCGGCCGCACCCCCTCCACTCTTCCCCACTCTTCCCCTCGCCGCCGCCACTGCTGCCATTGCAGCGGTGCAGTTCGGACGCGAGCTCGCCCATCCCCTTTCCCTCGGCGCCGCCGAGCTACCCAACCACGGCCATCCTGATTTGCGCACCCGCCGCCCGGTTTTGGGACGGATCCGGTCGGTCTTGAGCTCGGCCGGCTGTGGGAGGCCGGGCCGCGCCATGGACTGGCCGGGCACCTCGCCGGAAGGCCCTGGCAGGGCCGCAGGGCCACATGCACGCAGTGGCTCCTCATCTAGCCGCTCGGATCTGCACCGTCGGTGGTCCGCCGGCAGATACACGAATCGCGGCCGGCCGGGCTCGGTGCTTGCTCAAAAGCTCGCCGGCGCACCGGTGCCACTCATTAAGTACGACCACTGCCCAAGAATGGTCGTGCGCCATGTGTCTACAACGCCGGAACATCCCGGATGGGTGTTCATCAAGTGCTTAAACGATGGGGTATGCGTTTTTTTAGCTTCGGTTTGTGCTCTAAATTTGACTAGTTGTGCTAACTTCAAATTTTGTTGTGTAGAATGGATGCAAGTTTTGATATTGGGAACAAGAGTACATCGATATATTGATAGAGCGAAATTTAGTACATGTTCGTGCACTTTTAGCTAGCATAGAGGCTGTAAATGAGACAAGTGCACTTATTGCTAGATTAGAGGCTAGACACGAGATTAGGTGTGAGAAGGAAGCAACATCGACTTCTGGCTTGAAGAAGAAAGGAGGATGCCAGATCGAGCTTCCTCCTCCACAGATCAACAACGAGTGCATCGAGAAGGCCCTAACCCAACTCAAGGGAGCAGTTATGGAAGTTGGGTATCTTTTAAAATGTATTCTTGTGGTTCTTGTTTTCTTTGGTCTTGCTTTACTAGTCAAAATGTGATGATGTTATTTTCATGTATCAAAAATGAATGATGAAATAAAGTTAAGAATTTGCAAAGAAATAATACGCGGACAGGATGCGGTCGAGATGCGTCCGCGCGCTAGGCGCACGACCACCGCATCCCAGAACACGCCCGGACACGACCCCAAATCCTTACCAAAATAGACAAAATGAACGTCCATTTGGGGTCGCGCGATGAAGTTGGCCTTAACGCGCGTCACGCAGTTGGGCCGAACAACTCCAACTCTCACAGTTCAGCAACTCTGAGCTTCTCGGGACATCGCTGAAAGCAAGACAGCTCTCACGGGAGAGCAGATTTTGCGGACCCTGTTGCTCCAGCCGGATGCTTTCCGTTGTGAAATGGATGCTTCCGAGATCTGTGCCGGGAGGTACGTTTAGCACGGAGGTTTAGGTGCTTCATCTTGTTGATTTTGTAGAAAAGAGTTGCTACAAATGGCTGGTTAAGCCTTTTTGACTATACTCTCTTCGTTCTTAAATATAAGTTTTTTAGACATTTTAAATAGACTAGAACATATGGATATATATAGACGTAATTTAGAGTATAGATTCACTCATTTTGCTTTATATATAGTCCCTTGTTAAAATCTCTAAAAAAGACTTATATTGGGAACGGAGGGAGTATACTGCATGAACAATCACAGCCCCTTTCTTACAGCTTTCCCCTTCACAAGCCTTTCCGTTTTCAGACCGCGGCCAAAAACAATGCACATATGCATTACCACATATAACCCCACAAACCAACCACAAGAGTAAACAAGCTAAGCCACATTGGTACTTTGTGCCATGGGCAGAAAAACATGCAGTTTTTCCATTTGGTAAAACAGTAAAGCCCAGAATTCCCCATAGCAGCAGCACTGGGTTTTAACAGCACACCAAGCGGGTAGCGAAACGCTTATTATTGTGTTTATTCCCAAGAGATAGTTTAACACTGGAACTCGCTACTGTACAGATTAACATCCAGGTTTCAATAAAGGTACAAGGTTATAATACAGGCAAACAATTCGATGAGCGAAACAGAAGCATGTTGTATGAACAGTTTTGATCTGGGGAAAAATGGAACATTTAAAACTGAAGCTGCTTGCACTGCGAAGCCACCGCCTCCGAGGGGCAGTAGGGGCACTTGAAAGGCCTGGAGCTGCTCTTTGATAGCTTCATGATCGACTGCTTCGATACAGCATGCCCACAGGGCATCAGCATCGGAGGGTTATCCTCACTCGACTGCTCTCTGAGCACCGGGCATATGAAAACAGAGTGGTACTGGAACTCTGGTCCGATGTCTATGGGGACCGGAAGCTGTTTCATGGTCTGCCACTCCTGCTTTTTGGCGGCCATTACCGTGCTTAGCTTCAGCAAGGTTGGTAGTCCTTGAAAACCAGCTGATATGGCTACACCAAGTGGGCTGTCACGAGACTGTCCTAGGAGGCTACAGAACTGATGTATTAGCTCCTCAGCCAGCTTCTCCCAGTGTGTCGACGACACAAACTCGGCATATGGGGACTGATCAAGCCGGTCAGCCCAGATAAGGCAAGCCATTAGCTTCTGGATCTCTGCTGTGTGCACGGAGGCAAAGGGCACAAAGTGAGTCCTTGCATATTGTAAAGCATCATCTCTACTTCTTTTAGTAAGTATCTCAATAAACTGAAGAGAATGGAGCTTCATCTCAAGCATTGAGCTATTCTGCAACAAGTGATCATGGTTCTTAGCAGCCCAACCGAGCGCAGGCTCAAGGTTCCTTGCTTGCATCGCTTCAAGTATTCCATACATCTCCTGAAATGATAATTTCAGGTGAGTCCCATCTGATTCACCACACTCATGGACAAAGGAGTCTCCAAGATCAAAGAGGCCCTGGCGGTAGAAATGATTAGTTATTATGTTGTTTACTGTGCAGGCATCATAATCCACATTTCTATATGCCTTCGCTATATCTGGACTAAAAGACTTCTCTAGGAGCTTGAGATATTTGCTCAGGGCAACATTCAATTCCTTTTGACATCCTTCAAGTTGGATCAATGGCACCATTTCATTTAGCTTGGCCTTCAGTTCTGCAAGGATGGATGAGTGGTCACAACTGTCCATGGTATCTGTATTCATCATCTGCATCTTCGATATTGCCTGCTCAACTTCATTCACTATCTGACCAATAGCTTCTTGAACTTTAGCAGAAGATAACACACGCTTTTCAACAACTCGGTCAAATGCCTCTCTCAAACTGTCAATCTCCATTTTCATGCACCCAACTAAGCAGCACGGTTTTGGCACTGCATGTACAAGATAAAAATCACATATACATAAATAATTTGTTGAGAAAACTACCATGAAGCAAAACAAATTGAAAGGCACGTAACATGTCTAATTCCTAATAAATCAAAACAATGAAATTTAAGGTAGGTTTATAACTACAATATTGTGAGTAACCTATACTAGTGATCAAGAAGCAACAAGAAAAAATACACAATCAGTATCACTATTCACTGCTAACCTTTTACGGCTTTAGTGTGGTACATCATGAGTGAGATAATTGAATGTTGGATAGCGTTTTAATTTTTTCGTCAAATTAAAACGCCATCCAACATTCAATTATCTAACTCATAATGTACCACACTAAAGCCGTAAAAGGTTAGCCGTATACTAACAGTATTCATATTATCTTAGGAACTCGCCATCAAGACACATACAAAATATGTGGTAAAATGATCACAGTTCTCCTTAGACTGCAACACTAGAGTAAATAGATGGCAACAACATGTTATCAACTTATCATCATCTAACAACTCACAAAAAACTAATAATGCCTAGGCTTACCACCTGAGAGCAGCGTGCAGCTTTTTTCATCATGAATCGACATTCAAAACTGTATAACTATGTTGCCCATAATAATAAAGTGGGTTCCATGAAATCAATTTGTTAAGGTGCCACATGCATAAGAAAATGTATGTATTGGCTCTGGATAGCATGGTTGCAAACACAATATTTTATACATAGAAGGAAGAATTTTATTGCTCTCTCCCACACAGCAAAATAGGTTAAAGTTGATAAGTGATAAAACTCCACGACAAAACTCAGCTGAACACCAAGCACCAAATAAAAGGAACGCACAAGGACCTTATACAAAGCAACAAAGACGGCAAACCATGCACTCGGGAAAAGAATACCCCGGGGGTGGCTAGATGACACCTCACGCAGCTCACTATTAAGATATATTAAATATAATAAATCATATGTACATTACATCTAGCCGCGCAATTCACACAGGTCACTCTGCTAGTCAGTAGCTATAATAGTGGCAGTATGCTATTTTTTCCTAGTTACGTAATTGGATTTGTGATGATCACCGAATTCACTCTTAATTAACTAACCCAGAGTTAGAAAAAGATTAACCTGTTGTTAAACCAAAGGACGGAACCAAGAAACATGGAGGAAATGCAGGCACACAAAAATAACCTGACTCTCCCGAATCCACCACCCAAACCAGCCATGGAGCGAAACCTTAAGGCATCACGCGCACATTCAACAAAACGCTACAAAGTTCCTCACGAACCACAAGATCCCAATCATCAGCACCACAGGGTCGACCAGATCTACAGCCCTAACCACGACGGCTCGACCAAAACCCTAGAAGTAAGCCAGATCGGTTAAGACCAGTGCAACAGGATCGATCCGGCAACCAGAGAACGAGGAACCTAATGGAGGAGGGAGGGGAGAGGGGAGGCGGCGCACCGTCGCGGTTCTTGTCGGAGATGCCCCGGGAAGGGAAGGTAGAGGTCGGGCGTTGCTGCTCGGGGCTCGTGGTGGAGGAAAGGGGCGGCTAAGGGAGGATGCCAGCGTTGGGGCTCGTGGGTCAGCGACGGGAGATCGCCGGCGCGCTGCTCGGTGCTCGCGCTGGAGAGAAGGACCGGGACGAGGAGGGAGAAGGCGGCGTGCGGTGTTGTCGTTGGATAAACTGAACCTCAACTTTCTTTTTCTTTTTCCTATTTTGCGACGAAAGGAACGTCTGCTTGAAGTTGAGGGGGAATAATCACATCACAACGCAACCAAATCGCCATCGCAATAACAATCAATATTACAATGATTTAGGTCGAAATTACCACTCCATAAATTATGGGTATTTTATATTGAACCCGTGAGATTTCATATTTAAAAATTATGGGTGTTGCCCCCGCTCCATCGCAAATCGCTCATGCGGAAGAGAAGTTTCACCCGTCGTCATCCTCACGTGCGGCTACCTCTCCTTCATACTAGTGGCGTAGATAATCAAACGTCCATTGCACCGCGAAGCGTCAATTAATGGTGACCGTCGTGTGCAAGTACCCACGCGTCTTCCTGTCATGTTTTTCCCTCTGATTGCATTTTTCCCCATCCTTTTCCAGGCATGTTTTCTCGCCGTCCAACGCCCGCCGCGTATTTACGCCGCCCGCGGATATAAAAACTCGTCCCTCTTCACTTTCATCATGCCAAATAGAGCTTCTCTTTCTTTCTACTTTCCTCTTCACTTTCATTATCTCGCTTCCCCTTCGGCCGGATTGGGTTCCGCTGTCAGAAGAGGAGGAACAACTGCTCAAGGAGGAGGAAGCGGCGGAGGAGGTTGTCGGCATCGTGGAGGAGGAGGAGTGGGATCGCCGTGATGCGGAGAAAACTGCGCCAGAGGATCCTTCCCTCCTTAATGAGTGACCGGATTGGGATCCCAAAACACACGTCATTGATTGGGATCTCGACCATGGCTATACGCATACCCCGTATGGGAAGAAGAGGCCTCGCCCACACTGCGTCCCAGCACGGGCTCCCCGCCGCCTCACTATTAAGGCCGCCTCACTATTAAGGAGGCGTGGGATGAGTGGTACACCGTCTCACGTCGGCCTTCTGCCTCGGCATCTTTGAGCAGACTGCCACTAGGAAGATGCTTGCATCTGATAGAAACATTGTAGTATGACACCTTTATGATGAGACACAGACGAATTTCACAGTGGAGTGGGAGCATGTCAGATGTTGCCAATTCGATGCCAATATGGTAAGTTTTGAGGAGATGAATCGCTCCATGTTGGGCCTTGTCCCGTTTAGGAACCCGTCTTCGACCTCGACAACTACACACGGAAGGAATGGGACGAAGATGAGGTCGCTAGACTGTCATATCGCTGCACATAACTTGTCTCATATACGTTGCATATGCCTCGTGCATAACATTCCCCATCGATGTGGTAGGGAGCGGTATATGGCTTTATCCATTCCTTCTCTCGAGAGGTCAAAAGCCATGGTGCCGGTGCTAAAACCGATGGATCTCGGGCTGGGAGCCCCGAGCTGGTGGTCTCAGCTAGATGGTAATAGGAAGTAGAGAAAGACACGATGTTTACCCAGGTTCGGGCCCTCTAGAAGAGGTAAAACCCTATGTAATGCTCTTGTTATATTGACTGCGATGGGGTACAAAGTGCAGGATGATCTACCTCGAGATCATATGAATAAGTTCTAACCTACCTCTAGGGATAAACATGCCGATCATTTGAAAATGCCTTGACTATACGTCAAGTCTTAGGACTCCATCTTGAGTACGCCGAGGGCCACGACTTGCATGGTCCATTCTTTTGTCGTCGGTGGGTCCTTGGCGTGACCCATTAATGGTAGACCCATGTGGTGAGCACCCTCTAATTCAGGACACCGTCATTAGCCCCTGAACTAGTCTTCAAGCCAAGGACACTTGTTCCTTCCTCGAAGTAGTTATCTTTTGGTCTTCGGCTTCGTATGTGAGTTCCATTTCCACGTGGGATCCTAGATCTGAGGACTCATTGGGATTGGAAGTCCTTCTTATGTTCCTTCATCGGCTTCTCCTTCGATTGTGGCCGTGCGAGAGTTTGCGAAATGATTTATTCCAGGCAAATAAAGGGCATCTTCTAATAAAGCCCTCCTATGTATAGTTTATTTTTTTACTGGGTCCGACGACCCCCTTAGCTTAACCGTGAAGGCTAGACTCGTGGGCATAGTAGGCCTCATTGGGCCGAGCCCTAACAACTTTCGGCTGAAAACCGAACTGTCACCACTTACCGCGAAACCGGGCATTCTCACCAATAGTCATTACCCTCATTATATCGTGGCCCAAGGCAGTTTCTATTGGCACATCCCGTCCATAAAGATATCGTGCTCTGGATTTTTGGTGATATCATTAACGAAATCCCTTAAACCTCGCGCACATATATTGCACGTCGTATTGGGAACAGGCGGATTGTAACACCCATGATGCGGCTATATCTCCCACATGTCGAGGCACGACTTAGAGGCATAACCGCATGGTAGTTTAGTCGCAAGTGGGGTAATCTTCACACAATCCCATGTACTGAATAAGAATGGGATAAAGAGTTGGCTTACAATCGCCACTTCACAAAAAAACAAGTTAAACATACATCAACCAGAATACAAACAAGGTCTGACTACGGAACCAAAATAAAAGAAGACAACCCCAAATGCTAGATCCCCGATCGTCCCAACCGGGCTCCACTACTAATCAAAAGGAAACAAAACAAAACAACGACCAAGATCTTCATCGAGCTCCCACTTGAGCGTGGTTGCGCCACCTGCACTGGTATCATCGACACCTGCAAATGTTTGGAAGTATCTGTGAGTCAGGAGGACTCAGCAATCTCACACCCGCAAGATCAAGACTATTTTAGCTTATGGGTAGGATAAGGTAGTGAGATGGAGCTGCAGCAAGGACTAAGCAAATATGGTGGCTAACATACGCAAATAAGAGCGAGAAGAGAAGCGACGCAACGGTCATGAAGGTAGAAGTGATCAAGAAGTGATCCTGAAACTACTTGCGCACAACCATAACACAAGAACCGTGTTCACTTCCCGGACTCCGCCGAAAAGAGACCATCATGGCTAAACACGCGGTTGATGTATTTTAGTTAAGTCAAGTGTCAAGTTCTCTACAACCGGACATTAACAAATTCCCACCTGCCACATAACCATGGGTACGACTCTCAAAAGTTTATACCCTGCAGGGGTGTCCCAACTTAGCCCATCACAAGCTCTCACGGTCAACGAAGTATATTCCTTCTCCCGGGAAGGCCCGATCAGTCTCGGAATCCCGGTTACAAGACATTTTGACAATGGTAAAACAAGACCAGCAAAGCCGCCCGATGTGCCGACAATCCCGATAGGAGCTGCACATATCTCGTTGTCAGGGCAACACTGGATGAGACATCCTACGAGTAAAATCAAACCTCAAGTTTCCCCGGGGTGGCCCCACGGTCTACTCGGTTCGGACCAACACTTAGAGAAGCACTAGTCCGGGGGGGGGGGGGGGGTAAATAAAGATGACCCTCGGGTTGGCCGACCCAAGGGAAGGGTAATAGATTGTTAGGCAAAGGTAAAACCAAGGTTGGGCCTTACTGGAGGATTTTTATTCAAAGCGAACTGTCAAGGGGTTTCCATAACACCCAACCGCGTAAAGAATGCAAAATCAAGGAAAATAACATCGGTATGACGGAAACTAGGGCGGCAAGACAAAACACCATGCATAAGGCCGAGCCTTCCACCCTTTACCAAGTATATAGATGCATTAATTAAATAAGAGATATTGTGATATCCCAACATATCCATGTTCCAACATGGAACAAACTTCAACTTCACCTGCAACTAACAACGCTATAAGAGGGGCTGAGCAAAAGCGGTAACTTAGCCAAACAACGGTTTGCTAGGAAGGTGGGTTAGAGGCTTGACATGGCAACATGGGAGGCATGATATAACAAGTGGTAGGTAGCACGACATAGCGATAGAACAGACAACTAGCAAGCAAAGATATAAGTGATTTCGAGGGTATGGTCATCTTGCCTGAAATCCCGCAAGGAAGAAGAACGAGTCCAAGAAGTAGACGACCCAACGCAATTGAACGAATCCTCACAACTCCGGAACGAAACCGAAGCTAACGAGAGAAGCAACCCGAAAAGAAGCAAGCAATATAGTAAACAACCATCACATAAACATGGCATGATGCGCAACCAAGGATGATGCATGTTCGGTTAATGAGGCATGGCATGGCAAAGTGCACAAACAATACTACAAATTAAGTGGAGCTCAATATGCAACGAGTTGCGTATTGACGAAACACCACATGACTTATTTAGTTTTCTCTCGGTTATGTACTCAACAATATTAAATGTTGTTAAACAAGGAAAGGGGTGAAGCATAAGTAAACTAACTATCTATTCAAGTTTAAATGAGGTCGGAAACAACAAACAACAATTCCGGAAAATCCCCATGTGCATATTTTAAGGTTGGTACTGTTCTGTCCTAAAGCATATTTTATAGTTGTTAAACATGCAAAGTAATGCCACCAAGTTAATCTATGCATCTTTCTACCCCATTTACATATAAAGTTTATTTAAAATGGAGCTACAATTATTTAGTTATGAAATAAAGCATTTTAGCATGGCAATAGGCAAATTTAAACAAACAACATTTTAAATATTTTTAACATGGATGAAAGTTAGATATTATGAAACTAGACAAGATTCTAAACATTTTTCATATAAGGTTTGTTTAATTCCGATGCATTGTTGTAGAGTTTTTATATGCATGAAGTTTGAGGGGTTTTCTGCAAAATAGGTGTTCTCTGGAATAATTAGCTAAATCGTTCAGGGAAAAACATGCGTTGGGCCGAAATAGAGGCTGGCCCAACAGTGGAAAAGGTCAGGAGGCTGCTCACCCAACGGCTAGATCTGGTTGGGTCCTGGTTGCTGGGTCCTGGCGCCCTAGCGAATGAGCGAGCCAGAGGTGAGCTGGGTCCTGGCGCTTGTCCACGCTTGATCGGATCGAGGCCGCGGTCAACGCGAGGTAGGGACGCGAGCTTCAGGTCGTGGCGCTCATCTCCCTCGAAAAGAAGGCGCAGCAGCGACACCGGTCAACTGGCACGACGACGCACGGGACTCCGGCGACGAGGCCTGGCGATGATGCAGGGAAGGGAAGCGGCGGGACTCCAGCGCGGCAGGGAGCTCGGCAGACGGGGTCGAGCTGGAGGAGGGGCATCGTGGTGCGGGTGGAGAAGCTCGGAATCCATGGCGGGACGGCGGCACGAAGCAGGCTCAGCGGGAGGAAGGGCATCTCAGGCGCGCTTGGGGCCGCCGACAACGACCACGGGCGGAGCGAGCGGGACTCGTCCTCGAGACAAACAGAGGGACGCAGCTGCTTGACGAAGAGGCTCAGCGGCAGCGGCTTGCGGAGGTGCTGGTGGTCAAGGTCATCGGCGGGAAGGCGGGAAGGCGAGGAAGCAGCTTGGCGGCGATGAGATCCGGGTGAAGAAGGCCCTGGCGCAACGCGGGTGACACGGCGACGTGGACGGGGCGACTTGGCGCTGGAACGGGTCAACGCAGGGGCGGCAATGCTCGCTCGTTCGCTCGAACCGGATGAAACAGAGGCGACGGCAGACGGCAGGACGACCACCGGAGGCGGGGCAAGGTCGAAGGGAACTGATTCCAAGCGGTGGGAGGCGGATCCGGCGAGGCAAGGTCTTGGCGGCGGCGAACGATGCAGGAAGCAGCCGAAGCAAGGAGGCCCGGGACGACGCGGGGACGGACTTGAGGCGTAGGCGAGGAAATGGGACTTGGCGCGACAACGGATGCAGGAGATGGTAGCGTCGGGATCTCGAGGCCGAACTCAAGCCATGACGCTAGAGCTCCTGTTGAGGTACAGAGAGATGAAGGGGTTAGGGAGAGAGAGTTGCAGGGACGAGGGAACGGAAGGAGAGGGTCGCGAGGAGCTAGCCTGGTGGTTCCGGTAGAGCTCCGACGAGGTCGTCGGCCGGTGGTGGCGCGCGGGGTCAAGCGAGGCTCTCGGGCGGAGGCGGTTGGATGGATGGATCGATGGAATTGGAAGTTTTTGGTGGTGGCTGGTTGGTGCGAAGGGGATCCCGAGGTGGGAGAAAGACAGTGGCGGCGGCGGCAGAGGATTTGATGGATGGGACATTGTCCAATTTAGGGTTAGTAGTATATCTGCTATACATAGTAGGTAGGAATTGGGTAAGACTATATCGTCCCTTCGATCATAATCGGATGGTCAAGAATAAAATGCTTTGGGAGACCAAACAAAGAATCGGAGATGTTTTAGGGATGTTTGGTGATGATCTGGATCCAACGGTAACGATTGCCCGGGTCGGGTCCGGGGAAGTTTCGGACACGCGCGAGGGGTCGATGCACTGTGCAAAGAGGGGCTAGGCGAACGAGGTCAAGTGTGTGGTTGGGCTGAGAAGAGAGAGGAGGAATGCAACCCGCCAACCGTTTTCGGAGACCAAAACCGTCCGACGATAGACCGGCTATACTGCCGCTATAGTTAACCGTTGGGGCGTCAAACGGACTTCGAATGCGATGAAACTTGGCAGGCGACCTACTGACAACATAACAACACCGCATGCCAAATTTCAACCCATTCCGAGAACATTTTCCGGCCACTTATAGAATACTATTTCGGACGTGCCGCGGGCGCGTGCAAGTGTGTCTGGGCTCAGAACGGACAACAGAGAGAACTATGAGACTCGGACGAATGCAAGTTTTGAAAACATGATGATGCAATGCACATGATGACATGGCAAGATGCAACACGCAAGCAAATGACAAGACAACAATGGCGAAAAACTGGAAGACACCTGGCGCATCGGTCTCGGGGCGTTACAACACTCCACAACTACAAGAGGATCTCGACCCGAGATCCTAGGGATGGCACCAGAGAGAAATGAAAAAGGAAGAGGAGAGGTGAAACTAAGTTGCTTCTTTGACAAATGAGTGAAACCAAAGAACCTTGAGAGGTTGAACAAATTGAAAGAAAGAATGCAATGAAGATTAACAAAGTTGAAAACACTCCGTTGGAAAAGAGGAACACGGAACATTACTAGAACCTTGTAGGTTGAAAGACATAATAAAAGGGTTGCAATGGACAAGAAGTACATGCAAGCACTCCGGTTGAAACGAGATAAACAAAGAATAAGGAAGAACAAATTCGAACAACACTCTGGTTGAAAAGAGATGCAAGACTTGATAAGATTAAAAGACCTTGAGCAGAGGACACAACACTCATGTTAAATGGATAAGCATGAAAAAACATGATCCTCACAAATCGAGATAATGAGTGAAGAGAGAAACATCACAATGCCTCCAGGAGAAAGAATAGAAGACAAATCATTGGAATGAAAGAATGGAGAAGAAAATGCCAACTTCTGCCACAAAAGAGCTTGGAGAGCACCCTTCCAAGAAGGTTATAACGGAGTTGTTGGAAAACCAACAACGAAACGAATAAACTTGTAGTGGGCTTATGGAGAACATCTCAAATCTATGAGGTGAAATTCTGCCACTAATGGAAATAATAGATTGGATTGATATCAACAAGGAGGCGAAAAATTTATTTCAGCAGGAGGATAAGTGGAGAACTGTTGGGGATCGTAGCAGAAATTTAAAATTTTCTACGCATCACCAAGATCAATCTATGGAGTAATCTAGCAACGAGGGGAAGGGGAGTGCATCTACATAACCTTGTAGATCGCTAAGCGGAAGCGTTGCAAGAACGCGGATGAAGGAGTCGTACTCGCAGCGATTCAGATCGCGGTTGATTCCGATCTAAGCGCCGAACAATGGCACCTCCGCGTTCAACACACGTGCAGCCCGGTGACGTCTCCCACACCTTGATCCAGCAAGGGGAGAAGGAGAGGTTGGGGAAGACTCCGTCCAGCAGCAGCACGACGGCATGGTGGTGGTGGAGGAGTGCGGGACTCCAGCAGGGCTTCGCCAAGCACTACGAGAGACGAGGAGTGAGAGGGGTAGGGCTGCGCCAACAGGGGAAGAACTTCGTGTGTTGGGCTACCCCTTTGCCTCCACTATATATAGGGGGAGAGGGAGGGCTGCGCCCCCACCTAGGGTTCCCACCCCAAGGGGTGCAGCAGCCCTAGATCCCATCTAGGGTGGCGGCCACAAGGGAAGAGGGGGAGGCGCACCTGGGGTGGGCCTTAGGGCCCATCTGCCCTAGGGTTTGCCCCCACCCCTCTTGGAGGTGCCTTGGGCTTTGGTGAGAGGCGCCCCAGCCCACCTAGGGGCTGGTCCCTTCCCACTATTGGCCCATGTAGGCCTCCGGGGCCGGTGGCCCCTCCCGGTGGACCCCCGGACCCCTCCAGTGGTCCCGGTACACTACCTGTGATGCCCGGAACACTTCCGATGGCCAAAACCATACTTCCTATATACCAATCTTTACCTCCGGACCATTCCGGAACTCCTCGTGACGTCCGGGATCTCATTCGGGACTCCGAACAACATTCGGTAACCGTGTACATACTTTCCCTATAACCCTAGCGTCATCGAACCTTAAGTGTGTAGACCCTACGGGCTCGGGAGTCATGCAGACATGGCCGAGACAACTCTCCGGTCAATAACCAACAGCAGGATCTGGATACCCATGTTGGCTCCAACATGCTCCACGATGATCTCATCGGATGAACCACGATGTCAAGGATTCAATCAATCCCGTATACAATTCTCTTTGTCTTTCGGTATGATACTTGCCCGAGATTCGATCGTCGGTATCCCGATACCTTGTTCAATCTCGTTACCGGCAAGTCTTTTTACTCGTTTCGTAACACATCATCCCGTGATCAACTCCTTGATCACATTGTGCACATTATGATGATGTCCTACCGAGTGGCCCTAGAGATACCTCTCCGTTTACACGGAGTGACAAATCCCAGTCTCGATTCATGCCAACCCAACAGACACTTTCAGAGATACCCGTAGTGCACCTTTATAGCCACCCAGTTACATTGTGATGTTTGGTACACCCAAAGCACTCCTACGGTATCCGGGAGTTGCACAATCTCATGGTCTAAGGAAATGATACTTGACATTAGAAAAGCTTTAGCATACGAACTACACGATCTTTGTGCTAGGCTTAGGATTGGGTCTTGTCCATCACATCATTCTCCTAATGATGTGATCCCGTTATCAACGGCATCCAATGTCCATGGTCAGGAAACTGTAACCATCTATTGATCAACGAGCTAGTCAACTAGAGGCTTACTAGGGACATGGTGTTGTCTATGTATCCACACATGTATCTGAGTTTCCTATCAATACAATTCTAGCATAGATAATAAACGATTATCATGAACAATGAAATATAATAATAACTAATTTATTATTGCCTCTAGGGCATATTTCCAACAAGAACTTGGGTCATTTATAAGCACCATAAATAGCAACAATCTTTAGGTAAAACTTTAGGTGAAATATAACCGAAGAGTCAGGTAAGATCCTGGGAAAAGACCCGTGGGTTAGGGCCCACTAAAATATACACCGTTGGAATGATTTCTTGAAAGAGAGATTGTGCCAGTTGAATTAAATAGCTTGTATGAGATAACATCCTCGAAATAGCTTGAACGGATTTGGAGTGAAAACATGAATCTTCTGCGATATCTTCGACACTCCGAAACAAATGAATAGTGAGAGGTGAATGATAAAGAGGTGCACCGGCATGATAAAACATTTGAAATGAGGAAAAAGGGATATGATCAACACCAAAAGCTTGCATTGAATCCAACAAAGAAGAAAAGAGAACGAAGAATGATGAACTTGAAGCCCCGTTAGTATCTTCCTGAGAATCACCGGATAAAAACATTGACGGAAAAGAATGGAGAGACTTCCCATTAATAAAAGGATACTTGATTAAGACATCTGATTCCTTGAAGGAAAAGGGTGGGAGGGCGGGAAAACAAAGGAAACTTGGGACAGATGAAACAAATAACGTTGAGAAGACTTTGAGTTGATCTTGCGGATGGGAAAAATGATAAGATCATCTTGAAGAGAATCACACCGGTTGGAAAGAATCGACATGACAACCTCGATGGTCAAGAAGGATTGGTATTGACATAGAAGTGTGAGAACACCACTTAGGGAAGGTATGGAATCAACACTTGACATTGAAGAAACTAGAATACCACAACTCAAAACAAAAACAAAGGATTTGGCTCGCAGAATAAGCCGGAACAAACATATGATAGAGATTTCGTCTGAAGTTTTCATGGTGGGGCCCACATGGGCTCGATCGTACAACACCATCATGTACAAGGCAGTGCACATGACATACGGAGCGTCCCCGAGTCAGCATAGCCAAGGACTCTTTAAGACACAACAAGAACACTGTAAAACCAACTGTGGATAGGCGGACCACTAGACGTCGAACCCCAATCTCATATCATGCAGTTGTCGGAAAGATATTCTAGGAGCTACTTGAATTCCCACCTATAAACTCCCGAAACTTTTTGGTTATGCAATCAGGTGTTGGGGATACATGGGAAGCATAATATCTCACCTAAACTAACAATCCCAACATCCAGTTGTGTCCATCCGTCAACACATAACCAAGAAACCTTCGGAAATCGTGTACCTCAAACTTCGAAAAGCATCCGTTATACAAGTTATGGCAATACTCCCGAACTCCCGCCCCAGTACTGGGTGGCATCGAGGTTATCTCACCAACAACTGCATAAAAGAGATTTTTGATGTCGGCGAACTCAGGTATTCTAGAACTGCAACGATAAAATTGTGACGACAACACCTCGGAGCTCAACTCCCCGGGACACTGCCACAACCCCTAAATGTCAGGAGGCACCGATAACAATGTTCTCGTCACAAGACTATCGGAACGATTCCAAGATACCCACGTGATCCTAAAAAAAATCTATGAAATTTGAGGAAAGGAGAGTCAAAACTTCTACGTCATGAGGCCTCACTAGAGCGACGAAGGGACTGAGGAGTAAAAAGAATCCTACTCTCCGATATATATAATCCTAAGACTCAAAACATTTTGTTCTAGACTCAACAACGTCAGTGATTCAATCAAGCAGGGGGCTCCTAAGTCGGGGATGGCTCTGATTACCAACTTGTAACACCCACGATGCGGCTATATCTCCCACGTGTCGAGGCACAACTTAGAGGCATAACCGCATGGTAGTTTAGTCGCAAGTGGGGTAATCTTCACACAATCCATGTACTGAATAAGAATGGGATAAAGAGTTGGCTTAGTATCTCCACTTCACACAAATAACAAGTTAAACATACATCATCCAGAATACAAACAAGGTCCGACTATGGAACAAAAATAAAAGAAGACAAACCCAAATGCTAGATCCCCGATCGTACCAACTGGGCTCCACTATTGATCAAAAGGAAACAAAACAAAACAACGACCAAGATCTTCATCGAGCTCCCACTTGAGCGTGGTTGCGCCACCTGCGCTGGTATCATCGGCACCTGCAACCGTTTGGAAGTATCTGTGAGTCACGAGGACTCAGCAATCTCACACCCGCGAGATCAAGACTATTTAATCGTATGGGTAGGATAAGGTAGTGAGGTGGAGCTGCAACAAGCACTAAGCAAATATGGTGGCTAACTTACGCAAATAAGAGCGAGAAGAGAAGCAACGCAACGGTCGTGAAGCTAGAAGTGATCCTGAAACTACTTGCGCACAACCATAACACAAGACCCGCGTTCACTTCCCGAACTTCCTGAAAAGAGAACATCACGGCTACACACGCGGTTGATGTATTTTAGTTAAGTCAAATGTCAAGTTCTCTACAACCGTACATTAACAAATTCCCATCTGCCACATAACCGCAGACACGGCTCTCGAAAATTTATACCCTACAGGGGTGTCCCAACTTAGCTCATCACAAGCTCTCACGGTCAACGAAGGATATTCCTTCTCCCCGGAAGACCTGATCAGTCTCGGAATCCCGGTTACAAGACATTTCGACAATGGTAAACAAGACCAGCAAAGCCGCCCGATGTGCCGACAATCCCGATAGGAGCTGCACATATCTCGTTCTCAGGGCAACACCAAATGAGACATCCTACGAGTAAAACCAAACCTCAAGTTTCCCCGAGGTGGCCCCACGGTCTACTCGGTTCGGACCAACACTTAGAGAAGCATTGGTCCGGGGGGGGTTAAATAAAGATGACCCTTGGGTTGGCCGACCCAAGGGAAGGGTAATAGGTTGTTAGGCAAATGTAAAACCAAGGTTGGGCCTTGTTGGAGGAGTTTTATTCAAAGCAAACTGTCAAGGGGTTCCCATAACACCCAACCGCATAAGGAACGCAAAATCAAGCAACATAACACCAGTATGACGGAAACTAGGGCGGCAAGAGTGGAACAGAACACCTGGCATAAGGCCGAGCCTTCCACCCTTTACCAAGTATATAGATGCATTAATTAAATAAGATATATTGTGATATCCCAACATATCCATGTTCCAACATGGAACAAACTTCAACTCACCTGCAACTATCAATGCTATAAGAGGGGTTGAGCAAAAGCGGTAACTTAGCCAAACAATGTTTTTCTAGGAAGGTGGGTTAGAGGCTTGACATGGCAACATGGGAGGCATGATATAACAAGTGGTAGGTAGCGCGACATAGTGATAGAACGGACAACTAGCAAGCAAAGATAGAAGTGATTTCGAGGGTATGGTCATCTTGCCTGAAATCCCGCAAGGAAGAAGAACAAGTCCAAGAAGTAGATGACCCAACGCAGTCGAATGAATCCTCAAAACTCCGGAACGAAACCGAAGCTAACGAGAGAAGAAACCTAGAAAGAAGCAAGCAACATAGTAAACAACCATCACATAAACATGGCATGATGCGCAACCAAGGATGATGCATGTCTGGTTAATGAGGCATGGCATGGCAAAGTGCACAAACAATACTACAAATTAAGTGGAGATCAATATGCAGCGAGCTGCGTATTGACGAAACACCACATGACTTATTTAGTTTTCTCTCGGTTATGTACTCAACAATATTAAATGTTGTTAAACAAGGCAAGGGGTGAAGCATAAGTAAACTAACTATCTAGTCAAGTTTAAATGAGGCCGGAAACAACAAACAACAATTCCGGAAAATCCCCATGTGCATATTTTAAGGTTGGTGTTGTTCTGTCCTAAAGCATATTTTATAGTTGTTAAACATGCAAAGTAATGCCACCAAGTTAATCTATGCATCTTTCTACCCCATTTACATATAAAGTTTATTTAAAATGGAGCTAAAGTTATTTAGTTATGAAATAAAGAATTTTAGCATGTCAATATGCAAATTTAAACAAATAACATTTTAAATATTCTTCACATGGATGAAAGTTGGATATTGTGAAACTAGACAAGATTCTAAGCATTTTTCATATAAGCTTTGTTTAATTCTGATGCATGGTTGTAGAGTTTTTATATGCATGAAGTTTGAGGGTTTTTTTGCAAAACTGGTGTTCTCTGGAATAATTAGCTAAATCGTTCAGGAAAAAAACATGCGTTGGGCCAAAACAGAGGCTGGCCCAACAGTGCAAAAGGCCGGGAGGCTGCTCACCCAACGGCTAGATCTGGCTGGGCCGAACAAGGAGGAGGCCCGTGGGCGAGGCAGAGGTGAGCTGGGTCCTGGCGCTCATGCACGCTGGCTCGGATCGAGGCCACGGTTAACGCGAGGTAGGGATGCGGGCTTCAGGTTGTGGCGCTCATCTCCCTCGAAAAGAAGGCACAGCAGCGGAACCGGTCAACTGGCACGACGACGCACGGGACTCCGGCGACGAGGCCTGGCGGCGATGTAGGGAAGGGAAGCGGCGAGACTCCGGCGCGGCTGGGAGCTCGGCGGATGTGGTCGATCCGGAGGAGGGGCGTCGTGGTGCGGGTGGAGAATCTCGGAATCCATGGCGGCACGAAGCAGGCTCAACGAGAGGAAGGGCATCTCAGGCGCGCTTGGGGTCGCCGACAACGACCACGGGCGGAGCAAGCGGGACTCGTGCTCGAGATGAACAGAGGGACATAGCGGCTCGATGAAGAGGCTCAGTGGTAGCGGCTTGCGGAGGTGCTAGTGGTCGTGGTCGTCGGCGGGAAGGCGGGAAGGCGAGGAAGCAGCTTGGCGGCGATGAGATCCGGGCGAAGAAGGCCCTGGCGCGACACGGGTGACACGATGGCGTGGACGGGGTAACTTGGCTCTGGAACGGGTCAACGCAGGGGCGGCAATGCTCGCTCGTTCGCTTGAACCGGATGAAACAAAGGCGATGGCAGATGGCAGGATGACCACCGGAGGCGGGGCGAGGTCGAAGGGAACCGATTCCAAGCGGTGGGAGGCGGATCCGGCGAGGCAAGGTCTTGGCGGCGGCGAACGATGCAGGAAGCAGCTGAAGCAGGGAGGCCCGGGACGACGCGGGGGCGGACTTGAGGCGTAGGCGAGGAAACGGCACTTGGCACGGCAACGGATGCAGGAGACGGCGGCGTCGGGACCTCGAGGCCGAATTCAAGCCATGGCGCTGGAGCTCTTGTTGAGGTACAGAGAGATGAAGGGGTTAGGGAGAGAGAGTTGCAGGGACGAGGGAACGGAAGGAGAGGGTCGCGAGGAGCTGGCCTGGTGGTTCCGGTAGAGCTCCGGCGAGGTCGCCGGCCGGTGATGGCGCGTGGGGTCGAGCGAGGCTCTCGGGCGGAGGCGGTTGGATGGATGGATCGATGGAATTGGAAGTTTTTGGTGGTGGCTGGTTGGTGTGAAGGGGATCCCGAGGTGGGAGAAAGACAGTGGCGGCGGTAGCGGAGGATTTGATGGATGGGACATTGTCCAATTTAGAGTTAGGAGTATATCTGCTATGTATAGTAGGTAGGAATTGGGTAAGACTATATCGTCCCTCCGATCATAATCGGATGGTCAAGAATAAAATGCTTTGGGAGACCAAACAAAGAATCGGAGATGTTTCAGGGATGTTTGGAGATGATCCGAATCCAATGGTAATGACTGCCCGGGTCGGGTCCGGGGAAGTTTCAGACACACGCGAGGGGTCGATGCACTGTGCAAAGAGGGGTTAGGCGAACGAGGTCAAGTGTGTGGTTGGGCTAAGAAGAGAGAGGAGGAATGCAACCCGGCAACCATTTCCGGAGACCGAAAACGTCCGATGATAGACCGGCTATACTGCCACTATAGTTAACCGTTGGGGCATCAAACGGACTCCGAATGCGATGAAACTTGGCAGGCGACCTACTGACAACATAACAACACCGCATGCCAACTTTTAACCCATTCCGAGAACACTTTCCGACCACTTATAAAATAACATTTCGGACGTGTCATGGGCGCGTGCAAGTGTGTCTGGGCTCAGAACGGACAACAGAGAGAATTGGGAGACCCGGACGAATGCAAGTTTTGAAAACAAGATGTTGCAATGCACATGATGACATGGCAAGATGCAACACGCAAGCAAATGATAAGACAACAACAACGAAAACTGAAAGACACCTGGCGCATCAGTCTCGGGGCATTACATGGATTTACTACTTGATGTTGTGCCCCTTAATCTTTTAGTAATCTATAAAAGGGAAACAATGAACCTAATTCACCCCATGCTCCCATTCCCGCTCTATTGTGAAGAACTCTCTCAAGCTCAAGCGCCGCGAGATATGCTTTTCAAGCTCCACCTTCGCCCCCTCATCCTTCTACCTTTCTTCACCGTAGAGAGATGGTCGGCAAAGGGAAAGGCATCACCACTCCGACGTCTGAGGAGAAAGATGCCAGCAAGAGGGAGCACTGGATGCCCTCCATCGTCACCGCTGGTACCATCGCCGAGCTTCAAGCCGACGGGTACCTTCTCATACGTCTCCATCGTATCTATATTTTTTGATTGTTTCATGCCAATATTCTACAACTTTCATATACTTTTGGCAACATTTTATATTATTTTTGGGACTAACATATTGATCCAGTGTCCAGTGCTAGTTCCTATTTTTTGCATGTTTTTAGTTTCACAAAAAATCCATATCAAACAAAATCCAAATGTGATAAAATTTTACTGAGATTTATTTTGGAATATATGTGATTTTTAGAAGAAGAATCAACGCAAGACGGTGCCTGAGGTGGCCACAAGGCAACAAGGCGTGACCAAGGGTAGCCGCGCCATTTTGCCTTGTGACTCCCTCATAAGTCGGTTGGTGCCCTTCTTTCGCCGCAAGAAAGATAAGTTTTGGATAAAAATCTCCTCAAAATTTCAGCCCAATCGGAGTAGCGGATCTCCGGGAATTTAAAAAACGGTGAAGGGCCAGAAAACATGAACGCGAAACAGAAAAGAACAAAGAGATAGATCCAATCTCGGAGGGGCTCCTGCCCTCTGGGAGCCATGGAAGCCATGGCCTAGAGGGGAAACTCTCCTCCAATCTAGGGGGAGGCCAAGGAAGAACAATAATGATGTAGGGTAGAACCCTAGTGGCCTGATCTTTCACGAAAGGAGTGGATCCCTACGAGGAACACGAAGAACACGCGGGGGAAAACGAGGGGAAACACAAGAGAACACACTCAACCAACAAGAAATAGATCACACATGTGCTAGATCCTCGAAACACAAAGAGAGATACAAGATCCAAAGTCAACAATGGACGATACACGGTAACCGGTTCTTCTCCGTGAGGAGGTCTTGATGGGGCCACCCAAGAGGGGGTCTTGAATCCAAGGGGATCTTCTCCGTAGAGGGGCCGCGGTCTCTCTCGTGGAGTAGATCCGTAATGGATGAGCATAGCTCTATCTCTCAAATGAGCTATCACAACGCTACCCTAGAAAGGAGGAGGTGGAGGAGTATATATAGTGCTAGCCCACGAAGGGGTAAGTGAGAGGGGGGATACATGGGCCCTTGGCCCGAGTCTTTGCACGCAGGCAGGCCGGAAGTTCCGGGTGGGGCCGGAAGTTCCGGGCTCCGGAAGTTCCGGGCAGGTTCCGGTGTAAGCCGAGAGTTGGCGCGGTGCAGGCTGTGCTGGAGTGGCGAGGGCCGGAGGTTCCGGCTGTGGCCGGAAGGTCCGGGCCTGGCAGAAACTCTGCACAAGTCTTGATGCCGGTTGTTTCTTCTCCTTGAGTCCTTGATTCCTGAGAACATGTAGTGTCTTGGCATTAGGTAGCAACCATGTCTCGGAAGAATGGAAAGGGAAAGGACTTAGGAACGAGTTCACCTTGTGTCCAATGGCGTATGCTCGAGGTCGAGGTCTCGTCGTAGTGTACATGGGGATGATCGTAGGATGCTCCGCATCATCTCCCCTCCCTTGGGAAAGATCCGACCTCGGATCGTGATCCTCATCACCATGGAAACGGTTGTTGTGGATGGACTTGTAGTTGGGCGGAGTTGAAGACATTGCGCAATCCAAGTGCTCCAAGGTGTCTCCGGAGTGGTGTACATGCAAAAAGAGCAAACACAAGGGACACTCGGAAATATAATGGTTAGTGCACACAAAGTGGCCATCATGTACGAATGAGTCCGTGCAACAAGATTGTTCGTGACAAAGCGCATGAAGCTTATCAAGATGATCTAGAGTGATATGCAAATCATTCGTGGGAGAAAATGCAATCAATGTGCACACAAATGTGTTGTGAATATGATCAATACAACCACGGTGCAAAATGATGTCATAGAGAGATGGTTTATCACTAGCATGAATATGGCAATGGTTGCTCAAGATGAGTATGTGATCATGCAATTGATGATGGGTAATATGATCATGATGTATGAATATGCCATCAAGAAATATCACAACAAATTTGCGAAGGAAATGCACAAGCTCATATATCATGGATGACATGGGAATACAAGATGCAACAAGGCAATCATAATGTGAGTCAATCCATGCATAAGATGCAAATTTGTCATGTGTATGATATGTCCATCGAGCATGACATGTGTGAACACAATCAAAAAATATGGAGGTGTTGGTATACCAATGCTCGATATTGTGGCATGAGTGGAGATTTGAAGGTGCATCCAATAAATCCGAGCGCTCCTCAACTTGAAGGTCCATGGGTTCCATCTCCAATGTCGGTCCTCCATCCAATAGATGTAATATGTAGACAAGAAGAACGAAACAACAATGAAAGAGTGACCCATCCAATATGCATATTTGAGGATGGCTCAAAGGGAAGGAGTTCACCTTTAGGAGATTCTCGCAAATGTTGGTGTTGCACATCGTGTATGCCTCCACATGACCAAATTGTGTCATGACGGTATCGCCTTGTGAATTCTTCAACATGAAAGAACATGACAAACACTCAGAAAAACAAATGAGGTTAGCGGAAAACCTATCATTCGTGCGGTAAAATACCCAACAAGTGGATGCATCATGCTCATTAAAAGAAAGGACAAGGGAGCTTTTCATAGTATGGAGGCATATGACGCGAGAACAACCAAATACAATAGGCCTAATGAAGCAAGCATGCATCACAAGTAAGGTGTCCAAGTCTCCAAGATCAATAATCATAGATGCAACAATTGGAGGCAAGCGACAATGAACAAAATATATCATGTGAGAGGCACGAGCATATATGTCATCAACCCAAGAAAGCGAGTAAGAGTTGAACATGGGTGATGCGACAAAGCAAGCAATCATGGTGATCAAGTCAAGCAAGCTAGTAGTGTGAAGATGCAACATACTAGAAGGAATCATGGCAAGCATGTCATGGGTGCAAATAGTGTGCATGAATAATTCACATGACATAGCACAAGCATGAAAGGAGGATATGAGCAAAATAGCATCAATAGCATGAGGCACATGATAAACATGGTAATAGCAACAAGGATCTCCACCAAGCATGCAAATACACATAGGAGTAGCATAATGATGAATCATGGGTAAATGCAAGCAAGGGTCACAATTGCATGGCAAAGGCATAGAAGCAAGCATAGCATGCAAAGTGAACACGGTAAAATGAGCATGAAGTGACAAGCGGTATATAGCCCATAGCCGTGTGAGAGCCAAGTGAACGAAATGCGCGTAGTCGCTGCGCGAAGAGAGTGGTGGAAAGGATAGTTCACGGGATCCCAAGTCATCTATGCTCTCAAGAGCTCGTTTCGTCAACTCTTGGGATTGAGAGGTTGACGAGTATACGTGTGTACCTACACAAAACAAAGACAAATGGAAAATTGTGTGTGCGTGGTGGATGTACACATCATCCATCTGTTGGGGAACGCAGTAATTTCGAAAATTTTCCTACGCACACGCAAGATCATGGTGATGCACAGCAACGAGAGGGGAGAGTGTTGTCTACGTACCAACGCAGACCGACTGCGGAAGCGATCACACAACGTAGAGGAAGTAGTCGTACGTCTTCTTCCCGATCCGACCGATCCAAGCACCGTTACTCCGGCACCTCCGAGTTCTTAGCACACGTACAGCTCGATGACGTTCCTCGGGCTCCGATCCAGCAAAGCGTCGAGGAAGAGTTCCGTCAGCACGACGGCGTGATGACGATCTTGATGTACTACCGATGCAGGGCTTCGCCTAAGCACTACAACGGTACGATCGAGGTGGAATTTGGTGGCAGGGGGCACCGCACACGGCTAAGGAACGATCTCAAGGATCAAGTTGTGTGTCTTGGGGTGTCCCCTGCCCCCGTATATAAAGGTTGGAGGGAGGGGGGCTGGCCGGCCAGAGAGAGGGAGGCGCAGGAGGAGTCCTACTCCTACCGGGAGTAGGACTCCCCCCTCCAATCCTAGTCCAACTAGGAATCCTTAAAGGGGAGAGAAAGAGAGGTGGCCGGCCCCTCTCCTAGTCCTAATAGGACTAGGGAGAGGGGTGGAGGCGCAGCCCTATGTGGGCTGCCCTCTCACCTTTCCACTAAGGCCCATGTTGGCCCATTTGGCTCCCGGGGGGTTCCAGTAACCCTCCCGGTAATCCGGTAAAATCCCGATTTCACCCGGAACACTTCCGATGTCCAAACATAGGCTTCCAATATATCAATCTTTACGTCTCGACCATTTCGAGACTCCTCGTCATGTCCGTGATCACATCCGGGACTCCGAACAACCTTCGGTACATCAAAATGCATAAACTCATAATAACTGTCATCGTAACGTTAAGCGTGCGGACCCTACGGTTCGAGAACAATGTATACATGACCGAGACACGTCTCCGGTCAATAACCAATAGCGGGACCTGGATGCCCATATTGGCTCCTACATATTCTACGAAGATCTTTATCGGTCAGACCGCATAACAACATACGTTGTTCCCTTTGTCATCGGTATGTTACTTGCCCGAGATTCGATCGTCGGTATCCAATACCTAGTTCAATCTCGTTACTGGCAAGTCTCTTTACTCGTTCCGTAATACATCATCTCACAACTAACATATTAGTTGCAGTGCTTGCAAGGCTTATGTGATGTGCATTACCGAGAGGGCCCAGAGATACCTCTCCGACACTCGGAGTGACAAACCCTAATCTCGAAATACGCCAACCCAACATCTACCATTGGAGACACCTGTAGTACTCCTTTATAATCACCCAGTTACGTTGTGCCGTTTGGTAGTACCCAAAGTGTTCCTCCGGTAAACGGGAGTTGCATAATCTCATAGTTATAGGAACATGTATAAGTCATGAAGAAAGCAATAGCAACATACTAAACGATCGGGTGCTAAGCTAATGGAATGGGTCATGTCAATCAGATCATTCAACTAATGATGTGACCTCATTAATCAAATAACAACTCTTTGTTCATGGTTAGGAAACATAACCATCTTTGATTAACGAGCTAGTCAAGTAGAGGCATACTAGTGACACTCTGTTGGTCTATGTATTCAGACATGTATTATGTTTCCGGTTAATACAATTCTAGCATGAATAATAAACATTTATCATGATATAAGGAAATAAATAATAACTTTATTATTGCCTCTAGGGCATATTTCCTTCAGTCTCCCACTTGCACTAGAGTCAATAATCTAGTTCACATCGCCATGTGATTTAGCAGCAATGGTTCACATCACCATGTGATTAACACCCATGGTTCACATCGTCATGTGACCAACACTCAAAGGGTTTACTAGAGTCAGTAATCTAGTTCACATATCTATGTGATTAACACCCAAAGAGTACTAAGGTGTGATCATGTTTTTCTTGTGAGATAATTTTAGTCAACGGGTCTGTCACTTTCAGATCCGTAAGTATTTTGCAAGTTCTATGTCTACAATGCTCTACACGGAGCTACTCTAGCTAATTGCTCCCACTTTCAATATGTATCCAGATTTAGAATCATCTGGATCAGTGTCAAAAACTTGCATCGACGTAACCCTTTATGACGAACCTTTTTGTCACGTCCATAATCGAGAAACATTTCCTTATTTTACTAAGGATAATTCTGACCGCTGTCCAGTGATCTACTCCTAGATCACTATTGTACTCCCTTGCCAAATCAGTGCAGGGTATACAATAGATCTGGTACACAGCATGGCATACTTTATAGAACCTATGAATGAGGCATAGGGAATGACTTTCATTCTCTTTCTATCTTCTGCCGTGGTCGGGCTTTGAGTCTTTACTCAACTTCACACCTTGTAACACAGGCAAGAAACTTTTTCTTTGACTGTTCCATTTTGAACTACTTCAAAATCTTGTCAAGGTATGTACTTATTGAAAAACTTATCAAGCGTCTTGATCTATCTTTATAGATCTTGAAGCTCAATATGTAAGCAGCTTTACCGAAGTCTTTATTTGAAAAACTCTTTTCAAACACTCCTTTTATGCTTTACAGAATAATTCTACATTATTTCTGATCAACAATATGTCATTCACATATACTTATCAGAAATGTTGTAGTGCTCCCACTCACTTTCTCGTAAATACAGGCTTCACCGCAAGTCTGTATAAAACTATATGCTTTGATCAACTCATCAAAGCGTATATTCCAACTCCGAGATGCTTGCACCAGTCCACAGATGGATCGCTGGTGCTTGCACATTTTGTTAGCACCTTTTGGATTGACAAAACCTTCTGGTTGCATCATATACAACTCTTCTTTAATGAATCCATTAAGGAATGCAGTTTGTTTATCTGTTTGCCAGATTTCATAAAATGCGGCAATTACTAACATGATTCGGACAGACTTAAGCATAGATACGAGTGAGAAAATCTCATCGTAGTCAACACCTTGAACTTGTCGAAAACCTTTTGCGACAATTCTAGATTTGTAGATAGTAACACTACTATCAGCGTCCGTCTTCCTCTTGAAGATCCATTTATTTTCTATGGCGTGCCGATCATCGGGCAAGTCAACTAAAGTCCATACTTTGTTCTCATACATGGATCATATCTCAGATTTCATGGCTTCAAGCCACTTTGCGGAATCTGGGCTCACCATCGCTTCTTCATAGTTCGTAGGTTCATCATGATCTAGTAGCATGATTTCCAGAATTGGATTACCGTACCACTCTGGCGCGGATCTTGCTCTGGTTGATCTACGAGGTTCAGTAGTATCTTGTTCTGAAGTTTCATGATCATCATCATTAGCTTCCTCACTAACTGGTGTAGGTGTCACAGAAACATTTTTCTGTGATCTATTACTTTCCAATAAGGGAGCAGGTACAGTTACCTCGTCAAGTTCTACTTTCCTCCCACTCACTTCTTTCGAGAGAAACTCCTTCTCCAGAAAGTTTCCGAATTTAGCAACAAAAGTCTTGCCTTCGGATCTGTGATAGAAGGTGTATCCAATAGTTTCCTTTGGATATCTTATGAAGATGCACTTCTCCGATTTGAGTTATGAGCTTATCAGGATGAAACTTTTTCATATAAGCATCGCAACCCCAAACTTTAAGAAACGACAACTTTGGTTTCTTTGCCAAACCATAGTTCACACAGTGTCGTCTCAACGGATTTAGATGGCGCCCTATTTAACGTGAATGCAGCTGTCTCTAATGCATAACCCCAAAACGATAGTGGTAGATCGGTAAGATACATCATAGATTGCACTATATCCAATAAAGTACGGTTATGACGTTCGGACACACCATTATGCTGTGGTGTTCCATGTGGCATGATTTTGTGAAACTATTCCACATTGTTTTAATTGAAGACCAAACTCGTAACTCAAATATTTTACCTCTGCGATCATATCGTAGAAACTTTTATTTTCTTGTCACGATGATTTTCCACTTCACTCTGAAATTCTTTGAACTTTTCAAATGTTTCAGACTTATGTTTCATCAAGTAGATATACTCATATCTGCTCAAATCATTTGTGAAGATCAGAAAATAATGATATCTGTCGCGAGCCTCAATATTCATCGGACCACATACATCAGTATGTATGATTTCCAACAAATCTTTTCTCGCTCCATTGTTTCGGAAAACGGCGTTTTAGTCATCTTGCCCAAAAGGCATGGTTCGCAAGCATCAAGTGATTCCGAAAGCCCATCAGCATGGAGTTTCTTCATGCGCTTTATACCAATATGACCTAAACAGCAGTGCCACAAATAAGTTGCACTATCATTATTAACTTTGCATCTTTTGGTTTCAATATTATGAATATGTGTATTGTTAAGATCGAGATCCAATGGACTATTTTCATTGGGTATGAAACCATGTTAGGTTTTATTCATGTAAACAGAACAACAATTTATTCTCTTACTTAAATGAATAATCGTATTACAATAAACATGATCAAATCATATTCATGTTCAACGCAAACACCAAATAACACTTATTTAGGTTCAACAATAATCTCGAAATTATAGGGAGTGTGCGATGATGATCATATCAATCTTGGAACCACTTCCAACACACATCGTCACTTCACCCTTAACTAGTCTCTGTTTATTCTGCAACTCCCGTTTCGAGTTACTACTCTTAGCAACTGAACTAGCATCAAATACTAAGGGGTTGCTATAAACACTAGTAAAGTACACATCAATAACATGTATATCAAATATACTTATGTTCACTTTGCCATCCTTCTTATCCGCCAATCACTTGGGGTAGTTCCGCTTCCAGTGACCAGTCCCTTTGCAGTAGAAGCACTTAGTCTCAGGCTTAGGTCCAGACTTGGGCTTCTTCACTTGAGTAGCAACTTGCTTGCCGTTCTTCTTGAAGTTCCCCTTCTTCCCTTTGCCCTTTTCTTGAAACTAGTGGTCTTGTCTACCATCAACACTTGATGTTTTTCTTGATTTCTACCTTCATCGATTTCATCATCATGAAAAGCTCGGGAGTCGTTTTCGTCATCCCTTGCATACTATAGTTCATCACGAAGTTCTACTAACTTGGTCATGGTGACTTGAGAATTCTGTCAATCACTATCTTATCTGGAAGATTAACTCCCACTTGATTCAAGCGATTGTAGTACCCAGACAATCTGAGCACATGCTCACTAGTTGAGCGATTCTCCTCCATCTTTTAGCTATAGAACTTGCTGGAGACTTCATGTCTCTCAACTCGGGTATTTGCTTGAAATATTAACTTCAACTCCTGGAACATCTCATATGGTCCATGACGTTCAAAACGTCTTTGAAGTCCCGATTCTAAGCCGTTAAGCATGGTGCACTAAACTATCAAGTAGTCATCATATTGAGGTAGCCAAACGTTCATAACGTCTGCATCTGCTCCTGCAATAGGTCTGTCACCTAGCGGTGCATCAAGGACATAATTCTTCTGTGCATCAATGAGGATAAACCTCAGATCACGGATCCAATATGCCTTGACCATATCACATCACAACATACCCTGCAAAAACAAGTTAGACGTTCTCTACTTTGTTGTTGCAAGTTTTACGTGGCTGCTACGGGCTTAAGTAAGAACTCATCTCACCTACGCATCAAAACCACAACGATAGTTCGTCAAATAGACTCCGTTTTAACCTTCTCAAGGACCGGGCGTAGTCACACTTGGTTCAACTAAAGTTGGAGAGACAGTCTTCCGCAAGCCATCTATGTGCAAAGCACGTCGAGGGAACCGGTCTCGCGTAAGAGTACGCGTAAGGTTGGTCCGGATCGTCTCACCCAACAATACCGCCGAACCAAAGTATGACATGCTGGTAGGCAGTATGACTTGTATCGCCCACAACTCACTTGTGTTCTACTCGTGCATATAACATCAAACCATAAAACCTAGGCTCGGATGCCACTGTTGGGGAACGCAGTAATTTCGAAAATTTTCCTACGCACACGCAAGATCATGGTGATGCACAACAACGAGAGGGGAGAGTGTTGTCTACGTACCAACGCAGACCGACTGCGGAAGCGATCACACAACGTAGAGGAAGTAGTCGTACGTCTTCTTCCCGATCCGACCGATCCAAGCACCGTTACTCCGGCACCTCCGAGTTCTTAGCACACGTACAGCTCGATGACGTTCCTCGGGCTCCGATCCAGCAAAGCGTCGAGGAAGAGTTCCGTCAGCACGACGGCGTGATGACGATCTTGATGTACTACCGACGCAGGGCTTCGCCTAAGCACTACAACGGTACGATCGAGGTGGAATTTGGTGGCAGGGGGCACCGCACACGGCTAAGGAACGATCTCAAGGATCAAGTTGTGTGTCTTGGGGTGTCCCCTGCCCCCGTATATAAAGGTTGGAGGGAGGGGGGCTGGCCGGCCAGAGAGAGGGAGGCGCAGGAGGAGTCCTACTCCTACCGGGAGTAGGACTCCCCCCTCCAATCCTAGTCCAACTAGGAATCCTTAAAGGGGAGAGAAAGAGAGGTGGCCGGCCCCTCTCCTAGTCCTAATAGGACTAGGGAGAGGGGGGGAGGCGCAGCCCTATGTGGGCTGCCCTCTCACCTTTCCACTAAGGCCCATGTTGGCCCATTTGGCTCCCGGGGGGTTCCGGTAACCCTCCCGGTAATCCGGTAAAATCCCGATTTCACCCGGAACACTTCCGATGTCCAAACACAGGCTTCCAATATATCAATCTTTACGTCTCGACCATTTCGAGACTCCTCGTCATGTCCGTGATCACATCCGGGACTCCGAACAACCTTCGGTACATCAAAATGCATAAACTCATAATAACTGTCATCGTAACGTTAAGCGTGCGGACCCTACAGTTCGAGAACAATGTAGACATGACCGAGACACGTCTCCGGTCAATAACCAATAGTGGGACCTGGATGCCCATATTGGCTCCTACATATTCTACGAAGATCTTTATCGGTCAGACCGCATAACAACATACGTTGTTCCCTTTGTCATCGGTATGTTACTTGCCCGAGATTCGATCGTCAGTATCCAATACCTAGTTCAATCTCGTTACTGGCAAGTCTCTTTACTCGTTCCGTAATACATCATCTCACAACTAACATATTAGTTGCAGTGCTTGCAAGGCTTATGTGATGTGCATTACCGAGAGGGCCCAGAGATACCTCTCCGACACTCGGAGTGACAAACCCTAATCTCGAAATACGCCAACCCAACATCTACCATTGGAGACACCTGTAGTACTCCTTTATAATCACCCAGTTACGTTGTGACGTTTGGTAGTACCCAAAAGTGTTCCTCCGGTAAACGGGAGTTGCATAATCTCATAGTTATAGGAACATGTATAAGTCATGAAGAAAGCAATAGCAACATACTAAACGACCGGGTGCTAAGCTAATGGAATGGGTCATGTCAATCAGATCATTCAACTAATGATGTGACCTCGTTAATCAAATAACAACTCTTTGTTCATGGTTAGGAAACATAACCATCTTTGATTAACGAGCTAGTCAAGTAGAGGCATACTAGTGACACTCTGTTGGTCTATGTATTCACACATGTATTATGTTTCCGGTTAATACAATTCTAGCATGAATAATAAACATTTATCATGATATAAGGAAATAAATAATAACTTTATTATTGCCTCTAGGGCATATTTCCTTCACCATCATGATGCGCACGTGCTTGTGTTGGTTAGCACAAAATATTCAATGCTCAAATAAATGAGATGCGTGATATAGAAACATGTCATCCATCATGAGAGGTTTGTTGTTATGTATAGCATAATGGAGACTCAAATTGTGTAATGCATCACAAGAAATATGTAGAGCATTGTTGTTCATGGAATGCATATGGTGCAAGCAATTATGGGAATCATGCAATGTATGGAATGCATCAAAATCTCCTAATACGCATGAGGAAACTATGGGGGTCTCCTCGTGATCATTAGTGGAAACATCACACGGAGAATATTGACAACATCCAAAACAATGCATATTTGGAACAATGTGATCATGGCATGGCATGTAAAGGAAGCATGTCAATATCATCACAAGAAAAACAAAAGCCAATGACCATCATCTCGTCATCTATGCCATAAGTGCAAATGGGATTTATTGTAACGGGGCATGCATAGTCACTATGTTGAGCTTGAAATGATGCAATATGGGATATCTCACTCATAGCATATGACAAGGTTAATGGATTGTCAAACATGATGTGACCAATAGAATTTTCACATGATATCCTATGGAGCATAGCATCACAACTAGGCAAATCAACATGATCATCATCATAGTCATCATAAATTGGTAAGTCATGACATGAAGAAGTCGCACTAGCATGAAGCATGGCAATCGGTGGATCAACATCATGCAAGCAATCATTGGTAAGATAGTCCACTAGTGGGACAAGAGAAGAACCATCACCTATGTTGCCTTTGGAGCATTGCTCATGTGTTGTAGGTGTGGTGTAGAAAACCAAGTCGTGGTCATCTTCATCGTGATGGAACCATGTGGGGGGTGTAGCATCGTCCACCATGGCCATCATCATCTCCATTGGAGGTATGGACTCGTCGAGGATAGGCGTGTCGTCATGTAGGAGACCTAGCACCAAAGAATAAAACACACTAGGAGTAGAGGTTAAGTCGTTAGAAATCAAAGTGGCCTCACATGCCGTGTCAATTACCTCACTCACTAAGTGTTGTGGCTCACTCACTCCCTCTCGGATGCTCTCACTCATATGGTTGGTGGAGTCACTAAAATGGCTCTCAACCTCACATAGGATGTGTGGCATGCTCTCAAGTGTGGGGCTAGTGGTGGTCACACTCATCCTCTCATAGGAACTGCTCTCAATGTCACGTGTGGTGGAGTCACTCATGTCACTCATGTGGTGGTGGCTCTCCTCACATGGCAATTGGGGCATCTCGTCACATGTCGTTGTCGGAGAGATGTTGGTGCAAATGTCTCCATGCTCAATCATGTCGTGGTCGTAGCCGTGGATGAAGGCCGAAGATGGCACATCATCACTCTCCTCGAAGACCAAAGAGAAGGTCTCATGAGCGGTCTCGTAGCTTGACTCGGAGTATGAGTCCAATATGGGCGCCGTCTTCATGTTGTTGAAGAGGTTCGTGCTCGTCTCTGTGGTCGAAGGGGATGGCCCTTGTTCGACCTTTTTGTCGCCGTCTTGTTGTTGGAGGCCCATATTATGTGGCACCTCATAGCTCGTCTCCATGACCGAAGGGAATGTCCCATGCTCGGCCATCTTCCTTGAGGGGATTCCGAAGATGGAAGTGTCGCCCTCGCTCGTAGGTGGTCGCCTCATTGTTGAAGATGTCGATGTAGGCGAACTCATGGGGTGTAGGCGAAGATGCCGTACGTCCAAAGGCGAAGATGCCTTGATAGCACTTGGCGAAAATGCCGAAGTGGTTGTTGTAGCCGTAGCTCCGTCTTGGTGGTGCTCGTCTCGCGGTCTTCTCTTTTGCTCATGAAGCTTGGACTTGGCGTGAAGTAGTGCTTGTTGGGACTTGTAAGTTTGCGCTTGTGGAGCATCCTCATGTTGATGGTGTCGTTTTCGCACTTGAGCTCATTGTAGATGTCGTTCGTCCTTGTCGTGCACATGTTGCTTGGAGGTGACTTGCTCTTCATGACAATGTGGATCACGAATGTGATGGTGGTCGCCATGGAGATGTGGACGTGGACGACTTGCGCTTGCATCTTATTTGCGCTCCGAAGATGATCAAGTTGCTCGCCGCCGCCTTGAAGATGACGAAGGGGAAGTAGACTTGATCAAGGCTCGAATCTCCTCCATCCTTGCATCTTGCTCCTCCTTTTGTGCGGAAAGCTTATTGTCGATGTAGTCCCTTTTCCTTGCTCCGGAGAGATGAATGTCGATGGAGAGGTTCTCAATGCGCTCTTGTAAGGTAGAATGTGCGCCTTGCATTTGTCGTTGTAGATCGAAGATTGACGCTTTGGTTATGTAGTTGTTCGCACCATCGTTGTTGTGGAAGACCGGAGATGAAATGCCTTGCCTATCCATCACAAGATTCGAGCCAATATGAGTGGAGAAAGAGAAGAACGAATAACAAATGTACCTTGACCGAAGTTGAAAGTGGATCAATGATCACTCCAATGTGGACAAGGAAATAGCACAATTGGTACCAATTCTTGTCGGTTTCTCACACCTACACAAATAAGGCTTATGGTGTGAGCTCGGTGAGGATAGTGGCACAAATTTTTTTATGCAAAATGTTAGCAAGAGTCAATAGTGTTGAAAGAGATTCACAAATTCGCAAGTGAAACAAGTAGACCAATAGCAATATGTGGCACACGGAAACACACACACGGATAGATAAATGGGGTCGTGCAACCAAGGAATGAGCTCAAAATGTGGAATCCACGGAAAATGCTCTTGTTGCACAACTCTAGAGAGACGCTAGCACGATTGCTCAATAGGCGGATACGACACTTGTGCACAACCTATAGGAGACAAAAATGCAATGACTTCTATCCCAAGTATGCTATGTATATATGGTTCCCGGTGTTATGATCCAAGATGATCTTATATGACAATGTGGTATGATGCTATGGCACTTGCTTACAAGCTCTTTGTTCACTCTTTTTCTTTGCTTAAAAGCTTTATTCTCTTTTTTTCTTTTGTATGGCCACTTTTGCACAATGCACAAACCAAGATAGTTATTATGTATATGCGGGAACAAACTTGAGGCACACGAGATGATATGATAACAAGATGATACCGATATGGTATGGTATGTATGGAATGTATGGTGTAGATCACTAATGTGCACAAGTAACGTTGCCGGCAATACTCAAATGGCTAGTCTTGATAGGCAAGTGACGCAAAATGGGCTAGGGGTTATCAATGCAATTGCAATGGAATATACAATGGAGGGATACCACGATACCAAGATGATATGGAGGTTACCGTACTTGTCGATGATGAGTGGCGGTGATCTTGATGGAGATACCAAGATGATGGAGACTCGTCCCTAAGTAGCCGAAACACCTTAGGAAATGGAAAAACCGCGAACTCAAAATCTCAAATGTCAAAATGGTGGTAGCGGGATGCGGTGGTGTTGCACTAGGCAATGCAGAAGTGGAGGTTATGCTGGTGGACTATACACGGTGTCGGAGTTGAAAGCACGGTCCCTAAGTAGCCGAAGCACCTTAGGAGACACAACTCACAACACTAACAAAATTGGGTTAAGTCGGGGTGGCGGAAGTGTATAGTGGTCAAGCCTATGCGGAAGTGGTGGTGGTGGTTGATGAAGAAGCAATCGTCCCTAAGTAGCCTAGACACCTTAGGAGACTCAAATCACTGCTCAAGCAACCACTAATGCGATGGGGAACAAAATTGGTTAGGTTGCGGAGGTCTGCGGTGGTGTAGCGGATGATGTGATGGAAGCCCTAGGCAAAGATGCCAAAATGCACAAAATTTGATGGTGTCAAAAGGTGGTGAAACTAAGGTGAGGTCCTCGGGCACGTCGATAGCTTCAAAACGAGCCAAAGAACACTCAAATCGGAGTTCAGAGTGAAAAGTTGTGATGAAAACGGTGAAGAAGGCTGATGCTGAAATTATGTGTAATGTTTCGGGTTAGGCCGGAAGTTCCGGGCTCCGGAAGTTCCGGGGGGTGGCCGGAAGTTCCGGGGGTCGCGGAAAAACTGCGGGGAGTCTGGGGATTTTTGGGGTAAACTTTCTGCTTAGCCCGGAAGTTCCGGGGCTGGGACGGAAGTTCCGGGGGAGTCCGGAAGTTTCGGGGGTCGTGGAATTTCTTCCGGGACGAACCCTAAATTCCAGATCTGAGAACGGGGGCGGAAAAACTCGATTTTCAGGGTCAAAATTGAGAAGATTTCATGGATAGAAATGGGGGAAAAGATGGGGAATGCTAGATCCACTTAAGACACAGCGAATCCATGGATCAAAATCAACAAAACATCGTCAAAACCAACAAATCACAAAAAAAATTGGGGGCTATTTTTGGTGGGGATTTTCAAAATTGGGGAAGAACACAACAAAATTAGGCTAGAAAACGAAGAGGGGAGGCTCCGAAATCATGATCAACGTGTCTCTAGATACCAAGATGATGTAGGGTAGAACCCTAGTGGCCTGATCTTTCACGAAAGGAGTGGATCCCTACGAGGAACACGAAGAACACGAGGGGGAAAATGAGGGGAAACACAAGAGAAACACTCAACCAACAAGAAATAGATCACACTTGTGCTAGATCCTCGAAACACAAAGAGAGATACAAGATCCAAAGTCAACAACGGAGGATACACGGTAACCGGTTCTTCTCCGTGAGGAGGTCTTGATGGGGCCACCCAAGAGGGGGTCTTGAATCCAAGGGGATCTTCTCCATAGAGGGGCCGCGGTCTCTCTCGTGGAGTAGATCCGTAATGGATGAGCGTAGCTCTATCTCTCAAATGAGCTATCACAACGCTACCCTAGAAAGGAGGAGGTGGAGGAGTATATATAGTGCTAGCCCACGAAGGGGTAAGTGAGAGGGGGGATACATGGGCCCTTGGCCCGAATCTTTGCACACACGCAGGCCAGAAGTTCCGGGTGGGGCCGGAAGTTCCGGGCTCTGGAAGTTCCGGGCAGGTTCCGGTGTAAGCCGAGAGTTGGCGCGGCGCAGGCTGTGCTGGAGTGGCGAGGGCCGGAGGTTCCGGGCTGGCCGGTAGGTCCGGAGGCCGGAGGTTCCGGCTGTGGCCGGAAGGTCCGGGCCTGGCAGAAACTCTGCACAAGTCTTGATGCCGGCTGTTGCTTCTCCTTGAGTCCTTGATTCCTGAGAACATGTAGTGTCTTGGCATTAGGTAGCAACCATGTCTCGGAAGAATGGAAAGGGAAAGGACTTAGGAACGAGTTCACCTTGTGTCCAATGGCGTATGCTCGAGGTCGAGGTCTCGTCGTAGTGTACATGGGGATGATCGTAGGATGCTCCGCATCAAATAAGGAGGGGGGCCCTCTCCCCCCTCTCTCCCGATGGCGCCGGAACACCGCCGGGGCCATCATCGTGACGGCAATCTACACCAACAACTTTGCCGCTGTCATCACCAACTCTCTCCCCCTGACAGTGCGTTAAGTCGACTAGAGGGGGGTGAATAGGCGATTTTTACGAATTCTTCACTGAGCAATTTTAGGGTGAGGAAATTCCTAAGTGAAGAACTACTTGCAGCGGAATAAGTACTCAGATGCATACATGACATAACATAAGTACGGACATCATGATGAATTGGAAACAAACATAGAGTAGAAAGCGTAAGCACATGATACCACAGGGTGAAGACAAACAGACTGAAGAAATTGAACTGAGGAAATTGAGAAAGTATTTGGTCAAAGCCTTCAAACAGATATGAACAAGCACACAACATAGTAATGAGGAAATGAAAGGGTTGAGGAAATAGAACCAATTAGCTCAGTGAAGACAATGATTTGGTAGACCAGTTCCAACTGTTGTGACAGTTGTACGTCTGGTTGGAGCGACTAGGTATTTAAACTTGAGGACACCTAGTCCCGGACACACAGTCCTCACCGTATTCTCCTTGAGCTAAGGTCACACAGACCTCGCCCAATCACTCGTGGTAAGTCTTCAGGTGACTTCCAAACCTTCATAGACTCAGTCACTCGGCGATCCACAATTTCCTCTTGGATGCTCTAGACCATGACGCCTAACGGTCTGGAGGATGCACAGTCCTCAAAGGTAACAAGCGTCAGTTCCACACAGGAACAATCTCTTCAGTGATGCTCAATCACTTTGGGTTTTTAGGTGTTTGGGTTTGGGTTTTCCTCACTTGATGATTTCCGCTCAAAGTCCTCGAAGGATGAGATGCTCTCAATGACAAGTGTCAGTTTCTCGCGGAGCAGCCAACCAGCTAGCGGTTGTAGGGGACGGCTATTTATAGCCTAGGGAGCAGCCCGACATGATAAGGCATAAATGCCCTCCAATGATATGACCGTTAGGTGGGTGAATATTTTGGGACAGCTGGTGCGTAGCACAACAACGGTCGGAAATTTGGTTATCAAATTCCTTAGGGCTATCATGTTCCTCACTTGTAGGCAATCCGCACTAGCGAATTCCTAACTCCTCAGTCAGGACAAATTCCTTCGAGACCAGAAGAACTTCATCTCTGTCACTAAAGAAATTGACTGAACTGTATGAGATTTCCAATGGCTTCACTCGAAGGGATTGGTAGGTGTAGGATATTGAGTTGAGCATCACCTGGAAACTTTTCCTTAGTTTTACCTCAACCCCCTTTAATAGTATGGTGTTTCCTATGACTCAAGAAAGCGAAAATGAAACTCCAAAAACAAAAGTATTCACGCTTCATGTTCCTCACATGAATATCAAGTCTTCACGGTCAGACCAATTTCTTCACTTTCAAAGTCTTCAGAAATCCAAAGTCTTCAGTTGAAGACATTCATTTTTAGAGGTCAACTTTCTCTATAAATTTCAAACTCCTCATAGACTTATAGACCTGTGTACACTCACAAACGCATTAGTCCCTTAACCTATAATTCTTCAATACACCAAAATCACTAAGGGGCACTAGATGAACTTACAATCTCCCCCTTTTTGGTGATTGATGACAATATATGTTAAGTTTTCAACGGGGATAAACATATGAAGTGTAAATATTGATATTGAGGAATTTGATTGCAAGATATAGAAGAACTCCCCCTGAAGATGTGCATAGTGAGGAATTTGCTTTTGAAGCAATGCACATTTGAAGAGTAGAATCATGGAGATCTCCCCCTATATCTTGTAATTCATACACGCATTTAACATATGATATGAAGAATTTGAAATGCATGATGAAATATGGTGACTGATGTAATTCAGCATGCGTGCATTATCATACATGAGGAAATAGCATGCATAAGAACATAGCAAAGAGTATCAGAGCACCATCAGACTTAAGTTTACAACTCGATCCAATAAATCTTTAGAAGAACGAGAGTTGTAATTTAGCAAAAAAAATGCCCATATAAATAGACCCGCTTGAAGACTAACTCAAATTTCTCCCCCTTTGTCTTCGAATGACCAAAAGGGACGAAAAATGAGGACTAACGCCCCTGAAGAATATCATCACTGAGTCGATGGAGGAGCGCCAACGTTGTTGGGGTCGGTTGTTGAAGTAGGGTCTACCGCAGTGCCGTCCAAATCTTCATTTTCATCAGTGTCGCATGATGAAGAATAAGAGCTGGCCACCAAGTGAGGAACTTTAACCTTCTTGAATTTCTTCGAAGGTGGCTGAGACCAGTCAAAGTCCTGCTTGTAGCCCATCTTCTTGAGGTCATCTTCTCCGTAGAGATGAGTTAGAATAGCCCAGGTGCGATCAAATACTTCATGGAGGTAGTAATGGTTCTTCTTCACTGAATTCTGATTGATGGTCATGTTCTGAAGAATTGAACCAAACTGACGCTTGACACATTTATGGTTGCGATCGACCTTGTGGTGAAGACTGAGGAGAAGATCACGATCAGTCAACACCCTTGGAGCTGTGCCTTGAGGATTTTGCTTGGAAGCATTGGCGGCAGTCATGAGTGGCAGAGTCATCATTGGTGGAATAAGATGCAGCTTTGCAGAACTGACCATCCAATGGATGAATGCCTTCATCGATAATAGTAGTTGCCTTGCCCTTCTCATCAGATGAGGAAATAGGTCATTTGAAGACTTCAAAAAGGCGACAAAGCAACATTTGACAGAGTCCTCATGAAGAAATCATGGTAGTTGATTGGGATGCCATGAATGATGTTGAACAACAAATTCTTCATGATGCCAACGACTTCTTCTTCATTTGAGTCGTGGCCTTTGATTGGACTCAATGTCTTGGTTAGAATGCGATAGACAGTCTGTGGCACATATAACAATTCCCTCACGAGGAATTTGTTTCTGGGGGCTTGACCAGGCTTCAGCGGTTTCATCAACACTTGCATGTAGTGATCTGAAAGCTCAGGTTCATGGTAGATCAGCTGCGCACCTTCAAGGGGAGGACTGACAGGTAGGGCATGAAGCAATTCAGAGGCCGGTGCTTTGAAGTTAGTGTTATCTGTCATCCAGTCCAACACCCAAGAATTCACATCTTTGGCATTTCCTTTGATGTGCAGCGTCGCGTAGAACTGAAGGATTAGTTCTTCATTCCAGTCTATGATGTCGGTGCAGAAGTTTAGTGATACGTCTCCAACGTATCTATAATTTTTTATTGTTCCATGCTATTATATTATCAACCTTGGATGTTTTATATGCATTTAGATGCTATTTTATATGATTTTTGGGACTAACCTATTAACCCAGAGCCCAGTGCCAGTTTCTGTTTTTACCTTGTTTTAAAATATCGCAGAAAAGGAAAACCAAACAGAGTCCAATTGACCTGAAACTTCACGGAACTTATTTTTGGATCAGAAGCAACCTGGGAGACTTGGAGTCCACGTCAAGGAAGCTTCGAGGAGGCCACGAGGTAGGGGGTGCGCCCACCCCCTAGGGCGCGCCCTCCACCCTCGTGGGCCCCTCGTGGCCCCCCTGACGTACTTCTTCCGCCTATATATATATCTCCATATACCCAAAAACGATCGGGGAGCATAATAGATCGGGAGTTCCGCCGCCAGAAGCCTCCATCGCCACCGAAAGCCAATCTAGACCCGTTCCGGCACCCTGCCGGAGGTGGAATCCCTCTCCGGTGGCCATCTTCATCATCCCGGTGCTCTCCATGACGAGGAGGGAGTAGTTCTCCCTCGGGGTTGAGGGTATGTACCAGTAGCTATGTGTTTGATCTCTCTCTCTCTCTCTCTCTCTCTCTCTCTCTCTCTCTCTCGTGTTCTTGAGGTGACATGATCTTGATGTATCGCGAGCTTTGCTATTATAGTTGGATCTTATGATGTTTCTCCCCCTCTACTCTCTTGTAATGGATTGAGTTTCCCCTTTGAAGTTATCTTATCGGATTGAGTCTTTAAAGATTTGAGAACACTTGATGTATGTCTTGCCGTGCGTATGTGGTGACAATGGGATATCACGTGATTCACTTGATGTAGGTTTTGGTGATCAACTTGCGGGTTCCGCCCATGAACCTATGCATATGGGTTGGCACACGTTTTCGTCGTGATTCTCCGGTAGGAACTTTGGGGAACTCTTTGAGGTTCTATGTGTTGGTTGAATAGATGAATCTGAGATTGTGTGATGCATATCGTATAATCATACCCACGGATACTTGAGGTGACATTGGAGTATCTAGGTGACATTAGGATTTTGGTTGATTTGTGTCTTAAGGTGTTATTCTAGTACGAACTCTAGGGCTGTTTGTGACACTTATAGGAATAGCCCAACGGATTGATTGGAAAGAATAACTTTGAGGTGGTTTCGTACCCTACCATAATCTCTTCGTTCGTTCTCCGCTATTAGTGACTTTGGAGTGACTTTTTGTTGCATGTTGAGGGATAGTTATGTGATCCAATTATGTTATTATTGTTGAGAGAACTTGCACTAGTGAAAGTATGAACCCTAGGCCTTGTTTCAACACATTGCAATACCATTTACACTCACTTTTATCATTAGTTACCTTGCTGTTTTTATAATTTCAGATTACAAATATTCATATCTATTATCCATATACCACTTGTATCACCATCTCTTCGCCAAACTAGTGCACCTATACAATTTACCATTGTATTGGGTGTGTTGGGGACACAAGAGACTCTTTGTTATTTGGTTGCAGGGTTGCTTGAGAGAGACCATCTTCATCCTACGCCTCCTATGGATTGATAAACCTTAGGTTATCCACTTGAGGGAAATTTGCTACTGTCCTACAAACCTCTGCACTTGGAGGCCCAACAACGTCTACAAGAAGAAGGTTGTGTAGTAGACATCATTTAGCATCCCAGCGTCATGAAGAACACTGAGGACTGGTGTGAAGCAAGGCAGTGATTCCATCTCCACATGAGGAATATGTGCATGATCAAATACTTTGTCCTTATCGAAAAGCAGTGAAGAATAGAAGTTGGCTTGGCTTGCGGTCCAGAAACGCTTCCTTCGCAGACGAGCGGAGTCATAAGGATCGTAGTCTGTGAAGAATACATTCTCATGGAAGAAGTCACCAGCCTTGAATTTTTGCTTCTTGGAGAAGGGATTCTTCGGCTTGGGCTGAGGAGTGTCAGTCAAAGTCATCACAGCCTTAGGAATCACATTCCCAAGAACCATAGGCTGAGGAATTTCAGTTTCTGCTTCAGTGGCAGCCCGAGTCTTCAATTCTTCATCAACATTAACATCAACACTAGTGGCTGGAATTTCTTTGGGAATGGAAGGTGTGGTGCATGATCTTCAGAACCCATTTGAACTTCAGTGTGCACTGGGGCTGAGGAATTTGTTGAAGTGGCGTGAACATGGGAGAGTTGGGGTGCTGACTATCCCAATAATCATCATTCAACACTGGAGTGGAGCACCCAATGTCCACGTTTGCATCTTCTTCATTCAATTCTTCAACGCCTGCCTCTTCAGCTGTGAACTGAGGCATAGGCGATGAGATGACTGGGGTTGAAGGGATATTATCCACTTCAATTTCTTCGTCCAACTGCTCTGAAGAAGCAGCAGAATGAACATCTTCATCAGATCCGCTTGGGATCTCATATTTTTCACCAAAGGGAACGAGTTCCTTTGATGGCATACTGGAGAGAGGAACAATAACAATAGGATTCTCAAAAGAGCTGATTAATGTCTTCATCTTCTTCGGGGCTGAAGAATCTGATGAAGCAGATGCTTTCCTTTTCTTTACTGCTACTCGCTCCACAACCTTGGTTTTCTTCACTTCTGATGTAGAAGGAAGAACTGGACTAGGTGTTGGTGAAGGAGGAGCAGAGGAAATTCATTCAGTTTCCTCAGGCGCAATTGATGCAGTTGCCCTGGCAATTTCCGTTTCTTCAGGCACATCAGTTGATGCTTGAGCTGGTCTGGCTTGTTCCTTAGGCGCAACACTGGTGGTTGCCCAGGTAATTTCTTCAGTGGCTGGAATAGATGCATCAGCCCTGGTACTTTCATTTTCATCAGCAGCCTGATTTTCATTAGCGGTGCTGGCATGTTCTTCAGTCGACTGAGCAGAAGCCTCACCTGAGGAGATTCATGTTGCGTTGGGGCTGCAACATTGGTGGTGAATCCTTTAGCCAGCTTGACGAATCTGACTTTGGCTCCAAGCCAATCAACGCGGTACGTGTCAAATTCATCACTGAGGTTTTTGATTTCAGGTTGAATAGCCACAAGTTCATCAGTTGTCATTTTGACAACGTTCTTCTTCAGAAAGCGCTCCTTTTTGTACTGCGCTTTCTTCAGCTGCCTGGACTTTTCAAATTTCCATTTTTCCTCGCCTATGAGGGCGGTCAGCATGTGACTTTGGCCAGGAGTGAGGTTGAAGTCAGGCATAGGGGTGTTTGGATCCTTGTGCCAGAGATAAATGAAATCGAGAATCAACTTTGGATTCAGCATCAATGGCACATTAGTGCCTTTGGCTCTAGTGGCCCTTTGCTATCTGTCTCTGATGATTTCGGCGAGTTCCTCATCATCAGATTCATCATAACTGGACGGTACTTGGAAGGCGACATGCTTCTTATGAGGACTTGGTCTAGTGCCTCGTCTAGCAGTGGCCTTTGTCTTCAGCAGAGTGGGGCCGATTGAGGATTGCGGAGGACCTGAAGAACTTGCTGAGGCTCCTAGGGCAATTGATTTGCATGTGGTCCTTTGACACGAGGCAAGGTGCACAGGTGCTGAGGACATTGCCGGAGGAGCTAAGGACTTTGGAGGAGCTGGAGCAGCATGAGGAATTTTCTGTGATGGCTTTGAAGGACTGGGCCGTGAGGCATTGCTGAGGTGCTTGGCCGTGAGGGCATTGAATAAGAAGCACTGGGCTCATGTGCGGGCTTCTTAGACATAGCCTTCTTGGGCTTGCTAGCAGAGGCCTCAGCAGTGGCAGCAACAGCAGAGTCTTCATTGAATTTCTTCACCGTCTCTTTTGTTATCTTGGCCAGTTTAGCTTGGCGCATGGCCCATTCATCAGCATAGTGCTACCTCTTGAGCACTGCGTTGGTTTTCCCTTGAAGAGGAAAGGGTGATGCAGCAAAGTAGCTTAAGTATTTCCCTCAGTTTTTGAGAACCAAGGTATCAATCCAGTAGGAGGCCACGCTCAAGTCCCTTGCACCTACACAAACAAATAAGAACCTTGCAAGCAAAGCGATAAATGGGTTGTCAATCCCTTCACGGCCACATGCAAAAGTGAGATATGATAGAGAAGATAAGATAATGTTTTTGGTATTTTAATGATAAAGACTAAAAGTAAAGAAAGCAAAATAAACGGTGCAAGAAATAGCTTGTTGATGGGAGATTAATATGATGGAAAATAGACCTGGGGGCCATAGGTTTCACTAGTGGCTTCTCTCAAGATAGCATAAGTATTATGGTGGGTAAACAAATTACTGTCGAGCAATTGATAGAATTGAGCATAGTTATGAGAATATCTAGGTATGATAATGTATATAGGCATCACGTCCGTGACAAGTAGACCGACTCCTGCCTGCATCTACTACTATTACTCCACACATCGACCGCTATCCAGCATGCATCTAGAGTATTAAGTTCATAAGAACGGAGTAACGCTTTAAGCAAGATGACATGATGTAGAGGGATAAACTCATGCAATGTGATATAAACCCCATCTTTTTATCCTCGATGGAAACAATACAATACGTGTCGTTTCCCCTACTGTCACTGGGATCGAGCACCGCAAGATTGAACCCAAAGCTAAGCACTTCTCCCATTGCAAGAAAGATCAATCTAGCAGGCCAAACCAAAATGATAATTCGAAGAGACTTGCAAAGATAACCAATCATACATAAAAGAATTCAGAGAAGATCCAAATATTGTTCATAGATAATCTTGATCATAAACCCACAATTCATCGGATCTCGACAAACACACCGCAAAAGAAGATTACATCGAATAGATCTCCAAGAGAATCGAGGAGAACTTTGTATTGACATCCAAAGAGAGAGAAGAAGCCATCTAGCTAATAATTATGGACCTGAAGGTCTGAGGTAAACTACTCACACATCATCAGAGAGGCTATGGTGTTGATGTAGAAGCCCTCCGTGATCAATGCCCCCTCCGACGGAGCGCCGGAAAAGGCCCCAAGATGGGATCTCACGGGTACAGAAGGTTGCGGCGGTGGAATTAGGTTTTCATGGTGCTCCCCGATGGTTTGGGGGTACGTAGGTATATATAGGAGGAAGAAGTAGTTCGGTGGAGCCACGAGGGGCCCATGAGGGTGGAGGGCGTGCCCAGGGGGTAGGCGCGCCCCCTTGCCTCGTGGCCTCCTCATTGATTGCTTGGCGTGCACTCCAAGTCCTCTGGATCACGTGTGTTCCAAAAATCATGCTCCCGAAGGTTTCATTCCGTTTGGACTCCATTTGATATTCTTTTTCGGTGAAACACTGAAATAGGCAAAAAAACAGCAATTTGGGTTGTGCCTCTAGTCAATAGTGTTAGTCCCAAAAATAATATAAAAGTGTATAAATAAGCCCATTAAATTTCCAAAATAGAATATATAATAGCATGGAACAATCAAAAATTATAGATATGTTGGAGACGTATCAAGCATCCCCAAGCTTAATTTCCGCTCGTCCTCGAGTAGGTAAATGATAAAAGCAGAATTTTTGATGTGGAATGCTTCTTAGCATAATTTTCAATGTAATTCTTTTTAATGTGGCATGCATATTTAGATCCGAAAGATTCAAGATAAAAGTTTAATGTTGACATAAAAACAATAATACTTCAAACATGCTAACCAAGCAATTATGTCTTATTGAAATAACATAGCCAAAGAAAGCTTATCCCTACAAAATCATATAGTTAGGCTATGTTTCAATTTCATCACACAAAATGTTCTCATCATGCATAACCCCGATGACAAGCCAAACAATTGGTTCATAGTTTTTAACGCGCTTCAGCCTTTTCAACCCTTACGCAATACATGAGCGCAAGCCATGGGTATAGCACTATGGGTGGAATAAAGTATAATGATGGGGGTTATGAGAATACAAAAAGGTAGAAAGTCTCACATTGACGCGACTAATCAATAGGCTATGGAGATGCCCATCAATTGATGTCAATGAGGGGAGTAGGGATTGCCATGCAACGGATGCACTAGAGCTATAAATGTATGAAAGCTCAACAAAAGAAACTAAGTGGGTGTGCATCCAACTTGCTTGCTCAGGAAGACCTTGGGCATTTTGAGGAAGCCCATCATTGGAATATACAAGCCAAGTTCTATAATGAAAAATTCCCACTAGTATATGAAAGTGACAACATAGGAGACTCTCTATCATGAAGATCACGGTGCTACTTTGAAGCACAAGTGTGGAAAAAAGATAGTAACGTTGTCCCTTCTCTCTTTTTCTCTCATTTTTTGGGCCTTCTCTTTTTTGGCCTCTTTTTCTTATTTAGTCTGGAATCTCATCCCGACTTGTGGGGGAATCATAGTCTCCATCATCCTTTCCTCACATGGGACAATGCTCTAATAATGACGATCATCACACTTTTATTACTTACAACTCGAGAATTACAACTCAATACTTAGAACAAAATATGACTCTATGTGAATGCCTCCGGCGGTGTAATGGGATATGCAATGAATCAAGAGTGACATGTATGAAAAATTATGAATGGTGGCTTTGCCACAAATACAATGTCAACTACATGATTATGCAAAGCAATATGACAATGATGGAGCATGTCATAATAAACAAAATGGTGGAAAGTTGCATGGCAATATATATCAGAATGGCTATGGAAATGGCATGATAGGTAGGTATGGTGGCTGTTTTGAGGAAGATATAAGGAGGTTTATGTGTGATAGAGCGTATCATATCACGGGGATTAGATGCACCGGCGAAGTTTGTACCAACTCTCAAGGCGAGAAAGGGCAATGCACGGTACCGTAGAGGCTAGAAAATTGTGGATGGTTGAGAGTGTGTATAATCCATGGACTCACATTAGTCATAAAGAACTCATATACTTATTGCAAAAGTTTATTAGCCCTCGAAGCAAAGTACTAGTACGCATGCCCCTAGATGGATAGATTGGTAGGAAAGGACCATCGCTCGTCCCCGGCCACCACTCATAAGGAAAGCAATAAAAGAACACCTTATGTGTCAAAATTGTCACACAACTTTTACCATATGTGCATGCTATGGGAATTGCCAACCTTATAGTGAGGTGGAGCTGCAGCAAGCACTAGCATATATGGTGGCTAACTTACGCAAATGAGAGTGAGAAGAGAAGCAAAGCACGGTCGTGAACTAGAAGTGATCAAGAAGTGATCCTGAAACTACTTACGTTCAAACATAACACCAAAACCGTGTTCACTTCCCGGACTCCGCCAGAAAGAGACCATCACGGCTACACACGCGGTTGATGCATTTTCATTAAGTTAAGTGTCAAGTTCTCTACAACCGGACATTAACAAATTCCCATCTGCCCATAAGGCGGGCACGGCTTTCGAAAGTTCAAAACCCTGCAGGGGTGTCCCAACTTAGCCCATCACAAGCTCTCACGGTCAACGAAGGATATTCCTTCTCCCAGGAAGACCCGATCAGGCTCGGAATCCTGGTTACAAGACATTTCGACAATGGTAAAACAAGACCAGCAAAGCCGCCCGAATGTGCCGACAAATCCCAATAGGAGCTGCACATATCTCGTTCGCAGGGCACACCAGATGAGCAATCCGTACAACTAAAACCAACCCTCAAGTTTCCCCGAGGTGGCGCTGCAAGGGGCTCTAGTTTGGACCAACACTCAGAGGAGCACTGGCCTAGGGGGGGGGGGTTAAAATAAAGATGACCCTCGGGCTCCGGAAACCCAAGGGAAAAAGGCTAGGTTGTTAGTGCAAATGTAAAACCAAGGTTGGGCCTTGCTGGAGGAGTTTTATTCAAGGCGAACTGTCAAGGGGTTTCCATTATAACCCAACCGCGTAAGGAACGCAAAATCAAGGAACATAACACCGGTATGACGGAAACTAGGGCGGCAAGAGTGGAACAAAACACCAGGCATAAGGCCGAGCCTTCCACCCTTTACCAAGTATATAGGTGCATTAATTAAATAAGAGATATTGTGATATGCCAACAAAATATCCATGTTCCAACAAGGAACAAACTCCATCTTCACCAGCAACTAGCAACGCTATAAGAGGGGCTGAGCAAAGCGGTAACATAGCCAAACAACGGTTTGCTAGGACAAGGTGGGTTAGAGGCTTGACATGGCAATATGGGAGGCATGATAAAGCAAGTGGTAGGTATCGCGGCATAGGCATAGCAATAGAGCGAGCAACTAGCAAGCAAAGATAGAAGTGATTTCGAGGGTATGGTCATCTTGCCTGCAAAGTTCTCCGAGTTGACGTAAGCTTGATCCTCGTAAGCGTACTCAACGGGTTCCTCGATCACGTACCCGTCTCCCAGCTCTACCCAAGGCAAGAACACAAGCAAGGGAAAACACAATCAACCACGGTGCAATGCACAAGCAACATGATGCAAAACATGGTAGGATATGCGGGACGTAATATGCAATGCATATGCGTGCTCCGGAAGGAAAAGATTGAACCAGGCCCCAACTTGGCGAACCAAGAGTGCCGCTGGAAAGATGAGTTGATTTCGGTCGAAATCGATATAAAGATCACCGGAATCAGATGCACGGTTTGCAAATGGCAAGCGAAACAATAATGGCACGATTCTGCGATTAACAGCACGATGCCATCTAGAATGCAACAAGAAACTAAGCTACTGCACTCTAACATAACAACAAAGCACATGCCAGTGATCTACTAAAGATGCTTGACAAAAGATGAACACTAAGCTATGGCTAAATCACACAATAGCAGGTTCAAACAAGCATGGAAAAAGTGCAAAAGATAACAGCATCACAGACTTAGTGAAAATAACAACATGTCAGGATTTAACATCAGGAAGCAAGGTTTAGAGAAAGATATTAGCATGCTACAGGAACATATCATGGCAAAGCAAGGCATGGCATGAAACTAATCAAAGCATATAACAAAAGTCCCTTATTAACCATAAGTCAAAAGGGCACAGAAAACATGATGGCACCCATGTAAACATAGCAAGTTTCGTTAAAAGATTCAGACTTAGCAGAAAACTGGACATGGCAAAACAGAGTTACGAAGGCCTCTTTGCGAGCTCGATGCACTCAACACAAGGCATTGCATGACAAGCTAAGTATACACCCAGCAAGAAAACATGATCAAGAAGCTAAAAATGGCAAGAACAATCTCATAGCATGCATGGATCAACTACAACAACCTTGGCAAAATTGATTAACACGTAAACAATCTGCCAGGAACATTTTATAGCAAAAGTAGAGCAAGATTGAGTCATGCTAGGGCACTCCGTAAATGCAAACAAAGACATGGATTGATAGAGCATAACAATATCTCAAAATTATCCTTACTGAACATACTCGAAAGAAGCATGGATCTCTCTGTAGCAACATGAATACATGGCATAAAAATAACAGAAGACAAAGACTTAGTGAAAATCCTGAGATCCTGAAATCAGCAATATCACGAGAGCTACTTTGCATGCTTGTGCTAGTCAACACATTGATCACAAAAATACATGGCATTCACCCCTGTAAAGATGGCATGGCATAGCTCAAAACACATGTAGAGTTCATGCCCATATGCAGCACACAATAATCATGACAAAAATGACAAATGCTCATAAACTGATAAGAAACAGGAACTAACATTTTATAGCACTCTTGAATCAACCATTAGGGCATCAAGATGGACTCAAACAAGCATGGCACAATGGAATGAAATGTAGAGCAGCTCATGATGAACATTTTGATATCTCATGCACGCAAAACGGACCAGCGAGCACAAAGTTATGACATGATGAAGGTAGCCACAAAATATTGGAAACTTCGGGGACTTAGAGAAATTTAGACCTCGCGGGAATTGGGACGGAGTGGTGCGGGATGGAGAGATCCGGGGACGGGGGCGCGTTTGGAAGGAGGGATTGGTGGATCTCATCCCGATCCGGTTCAACGCCAGCTCCGGCGAACCCTAGGGTTCCGGCGATCGCCGGAGAGGGCGGAGGAGGAAGCGGGTGGCTGGATCCGGTCCGACCCGACCGGATCCGCGGCAAGGCGGTGCGGTAACCGGTGACGAGGGGCGGCTCTGGTGGAGGAGCGTGGAAGCCGAGACGGCGGCACGGGTCTCCGGCGAAGGGCGCGGCGGCGGCGAGGAGTGGCGGGCACGACGCACGATGTGGCGGGCGGCGATGGTGCGAGGGGCGTCGGCGAGGTGGCGCAGCGCGGCGGAGGTCGGCGGCGAGCACGCGGTGCGGTGGCGGCGGCCGGACGGCGAGGGCGGCGGCGGCGTACGACAGGCGGCCGGGCGCGGGCGCGTGCGGGCCGGGCTCGCGCGGGCCCGATCCGGGTCCCGCGGGCTGCGCGGTGGAGGGAGGAGAGAGAGGGTGAGGTGGCGGCCGGTGAGTGGGCGAGGCGGAGGCGCTGCCGACATGGCGCGCGGTGATTGGCCCGGAGGACGTGTCCGGCGGACATGTCCGGCGCGGTTGGACATGTCCGGCGGCGTGAGGAGGAAGACAATTAGGGTTTCATCCGCGAATTTTCGGAGGGAGACAAATATTTATAGGTAGAGGGAGCTAGGAGAGTCCAAATGGAGTGCGGTTTTCGGCCACGCGATCGTGATCGACCGACCGAGAGGATGGAGGAGGTTTGGATGGGTTATGGGCCACTTTGGAGGGGTGTTGGGCTGCAACACACACGAGGTCTTTACGGTTCCCCGGTTAGCCATTCGAGTATCAAACGGACTCCAAATGGCACGGAACTTGACAGGCGGTCTACCAGTGGTGAACCAAGGCCGCTTGGCAAATCTCGGTCCAATCTGAGAACGTTTAACACCCGCACACGAAAAGAGTTAAAAGGGGGCGTCGGAGGACATATGAGTGTTGGATTGCAAAACGGACAACGGGGAAAATGCTCGGATGCATGAGACGAACACGTATGCAAATGCGATACACATGATGGCATGATATGAAATGCATGACACACAAACAAAAGACAAGGCAACAAAAACAGCGAATAACTGGAAGACACCTGGCGCAACGGTCTCGGGGCGTTACAACCCAACACCCCTAGCGGGATCTAGACTGGCCCCACAGATCAATACTAGTCTTTTCTGCACACTTTGTCCCCACTCGTGCGCACCTGGGAGCAACTTCCCGATCGGCCACCCATCCTGACACTACTCCAAGCTGAGCACGCTTAACTTTGGAGTTCTGTCCGAATGGGCTCCCGAAAAAGAAGGAATTCCTTATTGATATGAGTAGTCTATCATCCCTAATAAGCCAGGCCATTACATACACCCCACTCAGAGGAACCGACGTCCTCGTCGGGCCACAGGAACGTTCCCTCTTGGCACATACGTCTGTGCATCTATTCCAGTACATGTACCATGCCGTGTGCCACGACGGGTCACAAATGTCATGAACAACATGACCGCGCACCTGTCCGCAAACATCCGTGTAACCACGAGAACCTGGCTCTGATACCAACTTGTAACGCCCCGGACACACCCGCCGATGGTCGTTACTCCTGGCGGGATCTAGACTGGCCCCATAGATCAATACTAGTCTTTTCTACGCACTTTGTCCTCACTCATGCGCACCCAGGAGCAACTTTCCGGTCGGTCACCCATCCTGACAGTACTCCAAGCTGAGCATGCTTAACTTTGGAGTTCTGTCCGAATGGGCTCCCGGAAAAGAAGGAATTACTTATTGATACGAGTAGTCTATCATCCCTAATAAGCCAGGCCATTACACCTTAACACAAGTATTTCTCAATTTCACAATTACTCAACTAGCACACTCTAATATTACCACCTTTATATCTCAAAACACTTATCAAGTATCAAACTTCTCTTGATATTCAATGAAGTCAATATGGAAGTTTTTATTATGCTCATCTTAGATTCCTATCATCTTTGGATTAATTTCAAAATTAAAGCAAATTACCATGCTGTTTAAGACTCTCAAAATAATATAAGTGAAGCATGAGAGATCAATAATTTCTATAAAATAAAACCACCACCGTGCTCTAAAAGATATAAGTGAAGCACTAGAGCAAAAACTATATAGCTCAAAAGATATAAGTGAAGCACATAGAGTATTCTAACAAATTCTGAATCATGTGTGTCTCTCTCAAAAGGTGTGTACAGCAAGGATGATTGTGATAAACTAAAAAGCAAAGGCTCAAATCATACAAGACGCTCCAAGCAAAACACATATCATGTTGTGAATAAAAATATAGCCCCAAGTAAAGTTACCGATAGATGAAGACGAAAGAGGGGATGCCTTCCGGGGCATCCCCAAGCTTAAGCTTTTAGTTGTCCTTGAATTTTACCTTGGGGTGCCTTGGGCATCCCCAAGCTTAGGCTCTTGCCAATCCTTGTTCCATAATCCATCAAATCTTTATCCAAAACTTGAAAACTTCACAACACAAAACTTAAAAGAAAATCTCGCGAGCTCCGTTAGTAAAAGAAAACAAACCACCACTTCAAGGTACTGTAATGAACTCATTCTTTATTTATATTGGTGTTAAACCTAATGTATTCCAACTTTTATATGGTTCATAAACTCTATTACTAGCCATAGATTCATCAAAATAAGCAAACAACACACGAAAAACAGAATCTGTCAAAAACAGATCAGTCTGTGGTAATCTGTAGGTTTAGAATACTTATGGAACCCGAAAAATTCTAAAATAAATTTCTGGACGTGAGTAATTTATCTATTAATCATCTGAAAAAAGAATTAACTAAATAGCACTCTCCAATAAAAAATGGCAGCAATTCTCGCGAGCGCTAAAGTTTCTGTTTTTTACAGCAAGATCGCAAAGACTTTCCCCAAGTCTTCCCAAAGGTTCTACTTGGCACAAACACTAATTAAAAGGATAAAACCACATCTAAACAGAGGCTAGATGAATTATTTTTTACTAAACAGAATCAAAAAGCAAGAAACAAAAATAAAATTGGGTTGCCTCCCAACAAGTGCTATCGTTTAACGCCCCTAGCTAGGTATAAAAGCGAAGATAGATCTAGGTGTTGCCATAATAATGGTAAGGTATCGTGAAAACTCCTTTCATATTCTCTATGTTCAGCAGCAAGTTTCATTTGTGGCAAGCAAAAGTAATCAAAGGGGTTAAATTTAATAGGACAAAAGTCCCCAAGATCAAGCTCGGCAGGTATGGGTTCCTCCCTTGGCCCCTTATATTGCACAACCAATTCATCATTACAAGCATTCTTTTGACAAAAAGTCACGAGTCTTTGCTCAAGAGAAAAACCTAACCCATTATTCTGAATAGCAAAATCATCATTAAGTTCAGAAATTCTATCAACTAGAACATCGGTAGGAACCTTTTTTCTAAGGTTTTCATTATAAGCAACATGATCCAAAGATTGTAAACGCATTAAGTCTTCTTGGTTAAAAAGGATAGCTTATATGGGAGGATGACCAGCATCCACCCTATAATGCGCAAAAATTTCTTTAGCTTCTTTCATTATAAATCTGAACTCATGAGCCAAAAAGATAGTAGTGACACGCTTAACAGAAGAGTACTCAATATTAGAAAATTCTAGGAAAATTCTTTCTATGCAAGGATGCATATGAAGAAATTGCCTTTCAAGTTTAACTATGAGCAAGGATATTGCATCCGAAAGACTACTAGTTCTATGAAGAATAGAACCACCCATAATGGGCAAAGTAGCAGCACAAGTAAAGAAATCTTGAATAACTCCCTTCCCAATAATATTACCACTACCGACTCGAAACTTTTTTGTATGCAAGATAGTAGGTTCCTCAGGAGGATCATTGAAAGCATCAAAATTTTCCATGTTATTATTATCACTCTTATCAACGATAACCTCCTCAGATTCATACATAACAGCAGCAAACACAAGGAACACGAGAAACGAGGGAACGAAAAGAGAGGGCGAATAAAACGGCAAGGGTGAAGTGGGGGAGAGGAAAACGAGAGTCAAATGGCAAATAATGTAATGCGACGGATAAGAGTTTGTGATGGGTACTTGGTATGTCTTGACTTGTGCGTAGATTCCCCAGCAACGGCGCCAGAAATCCTTCTTGCTACCTCTTGAGCACTGCATTAGTTTTCCCTTGAAGAGGAAAGGGTGATGCAGCAAAGTAGCATAAGTATTTCCCTCGGTTTTTGAGAACCAAGGTATCAATCCAGTAGGAGGCCACGCTCAAGTCCCTTGCACCTACACAAACAAATAAGAACCTTGCAACCGACGCGATAAAGGGGTTGTCAATCCCTTCACGACCACTTGCAAAAGTGAGATCTGATAGAGAAGATAAGATAATATTTTTGGTATTTTTGTCATAAAGACTAAAAGTAAAGAAAGCAAAATAAACGACGCAAGAAATAGCTTGTTGACGGGAGATTAATATGATGAAAAATAGACCTGGGGCCATAGGTTTCACTAGTGGCTTCTCTCTAGATAGCATAAGTATTACAGTGGGTAAACAAATTACTGTCGAGCAATTGATAGAATTGAGCATATTCATGAGAATATCTAGGTATGATCATGTATATAGGAATCACGTCTGTGACAAGTAGACCGACTCCTGCCTGCATCTACTACTATTACTCCACACATCGACCGCTATCCAGCATGCATATAGAGTATTAAGTTCATAAGAACGGACTAACGCTTTAAGCAAGATGACATGATGTAGAGGGATAAACTCATGCAATGTGATATAAATCCCATCTTTTTATCCTTGATGGCAATAATACAATACGTGTCGTTTCCCTTACTGTCACTAGGATCGAGCACCGCAAGATTGAACCCAAAGCTAAGCACTTCTCCCATTGCAAGAAAGATCAATCTAGTAGGCCAAACCAAACTGATAATTCGAAGAGACTTGCAAATATAACCAATCATACATAAAAGAACTCAGAGAAGATTCAAATATTGTTCATAGACAATCTTGATCATAAACCCACAATTCATCGGATCTCGACAAATACACCACAAAAGAAGATTACATCGAATAGATCTCCAAGATAATCGAGGAGAACTTTGTATTGAGATCCAAAGAGAGAGAAGAAGCCATCTAGCTAATAATTATGGACCCGAAGGTCTGAGGTAAACTACTCACACATAATCGGAGAGGCTATGGTGTTGATGTAGAAGCCCTCCATGATCAATGCCCCCTCCGGCGGAGCACCAGAAAACGCCCCAAGATGGGATCTCACGGGTACAGAAGGTTGCGGCAGTGGAATTAGGTTTTCGTGGTGCTCCCCGATGGTTTGGGGGTACGTAGGTATATATAGGAGGAAGAAGTAGTTCGGTGGAGCCACGAGGGGCCCACGATGGTGGAGGGCGCGCCTAGGGGGGTAGGCACGCCCCCTTGCCTCGTGGACTCCTTGTTGATTGCTTGACGTGCACTCCAAGTCCTCTGGATCACGTTTGTTCCAAAAATCACCCTCCCGAAGGTTTCATTCCGTTTAGACTCCGTTTGATATTCTTTTTCTATGAAGCACTGAAATAGGCAAAAAACAACAACAATTTGGGCTGGGCCTCCGCTTAATAGGTTAGTCCCAAAAACAATATAAAATGTATAAATAAGCCCATTAAATATCCAAAACAGAATATATAATAGCATGGAACAATCAAAAATTATAGATACGTTGGAGACGTATCAGATAGTCCTCACCGCGCTTGAGGCTGGTGGGATCTGCAATTTGGCCAGGTGCCAAAGAAGGTCTTGGACAAGGAGGGTGAAGAGCGAATTTCTTCATGTACTTTGGAGTTACATACTTGTAATCCCTCCATTTGTGTGCCCATCTCCTCTCAATTTTCTGAATGTGCACTTTGCACTCATTCTTGGTTTCCTCAGGGGGTGTGTAGTACCCAGCATAGATGTCTTCAGAGATTTCAAATGCAGTGTTGACTTCCAGTCTCTTGCCTCCCTTCTAAGGTTTCTTGCTATCTGCCATTTTCTTCAGCTGAGGATTTTGAACTATTGAGTTCTCTGAAGAGGTATGCAGTTTTTCTTCGAGGAACGTTGCAAATGAGTTAAGTTGATGAGAACCTAGTGATTCAGCAGCAGACATGAGTACCTGTGAACAGAGTATAGGTGCGAAGAATTTGGAGAGGTCATATGCGTTCTCAGAAGTTTTTGCAAAAAGAACAAGTTTGAGGAATTTGACCAGAGGTGTCTTGAGGAATTTCACTAAAGCGTTCTTTGTCTTAGGTTCCAGAGTTGTATAGATTGAAAATCCACACAGTTGAGGAATCTTGAAGAAAAACATTGCTTAGGGAAACATATCAAGAACAGATATTTATGTGAGGTGTTTAGTGTGTGAAGATTGAAGAATAAACACCTTTTGAAGATTTTCACTACAAAAAAAAAAGACACATCAGTGACATTTTGGGCCAAACGAATTTTTTTCTATCATACCTATGACACTTCTATGACGATAATTGTGACAAAACCCGGTATCATCATAGATGTGGTGGGGTCCTACTTCTATGACAAAAAATCATGACAGAAAATGGGCTTTTCGTCCTAGGCGGGTCGGAGACGTAGCTGCATGACATTCTTTGGGCCGTCCATGACGGAAAAAACCGTGGTAGAAGCGAGGGCAAGGAAAATATCGGGGTGTTCCCGGTTACGGTGGGTGGTCGGGGCCGAGCGATGCGCGTTTCTCTTGTACACACACGCGCGTGGGTGCGAGGCGTTGGGCTCTAACTGAACTCGAGCGAGGCGTTGGGCTCTAACTGAACCCGAACGATTGCACTGCAGGCTACGCATTACTGAACCCGAGCGGTCGATCGATGGTTGTTAACTGAACCCGATCGAGCGATTCCTTCACTACTGCTGCTAAATGAAGCCGGTCGATGCTGCCTTTGGATGAACAGTGAGCGTTGCTGGGGGGATTTGGATGAAAATTTCCCGCTGGGGGTGGATGAACAGGACCCCGTGGTGTTGCCTCTGGATGAATAGGACCCCAATCGATCGAGCCGGTTGGGGCTGGATGAACAGGACCCCGTGGAGGGTAGGATGAACAGGACCACCCTGTCGAGGGCAGGATGAACAGTAGACTGTGGAGGGCTGGATGAACAGTAGCCCGTGGAGGGGTGGTTGAACAGGAGCCCGTGGAGAGGGCTGGTTGAACAGTATCCGGTGGAGTAGCGCGCGGTGGAGGCTGGATGAACAGGAGCCCGTGGATGAACAGTCGCATGTGGAGGCTGGAGGAGGTCGACGGTGGATGAATAGTAGCCCGTGGAGGCTGGAGGGGGTCGACGGTGGAGATGAATAGTATCCCATGGAGTTCCGTTTTGTGGTACGCCACACCCCTCCCGATGAACAGGACCCCCATTTCGACCATAGCACTCCAACACAAGTCTGTTTCCTCCGTTTTACGTTACGCCACACCACTCCCGATCAACAGGATGCCCGTTTCGACCGTAGGAGGTCCGTTTTCTTCGTTTTGCGGTACACCAGACCCCTCCCGATGAACAGGATCCCATTTCGAATGTGGCCGGTCGAACACAAGGACGTTTCCTCCGTTCAACGGTACGCCAGGCCGCGTTTCCATCGGCTGTTCCGTCCAAGCCCTCCCTATGAACACGACGACGCATTCCATTCCGACCCAGCCGGTTGGCTCCCCATGAACACGACGAAGACGCTGTTTCTCCGTTCTGACCCAGCCATGTACACAAGCCCTGGCCGTATATATGCGTGAGTAGGCATTCGAGACCCCGCCCGTATGTACGTATGTGGCCGTATTTTCTTTCTTGAACATTGGCCGCTGTACGTACATGTACATGCTACGTGTGCGCCTCTACTACGACGCGTGCGCGCCTCTACATCGACCAGTATGTACGTACACATTCGCGACCAGAATGACAATGTTATGTACGCTTCGACCAGGTGGGTCCCGACTGTCAGGCACTTCCTTGCGTGCGAAGATGTAGCTGGTGGGTCCCAACAGTCAGGGGGGCGAATCGTTTTTTTTGCTCGGATGCACTTCCTTGCGTGCGAAGATGTAGCTGGTGGGTCCCAGCAGTCAGGGGGAAACATTTTCTTCACGAAATACGGTGGCCCGTCTGGTGGGTCCCTGCTGTCAGGTGGAGGAATAATTATTTTGCACGTAATAAGGAGGCACTTCCTTGCTGCGGCCATGGACCCAGCTGTCAGCCTCTCCACATATAGTCCATGTCCGATGGAAGCCGTTCCTTGACGATGTTGACCACACCACGCCAAGAGCACCAGGGCGGTGGATGACGGCGAGGCCTAGGAAGGGGACGACGCGGAGCCGGGGAGGACGCGGCAGTGGATGCCCACGTAGAGGAGTATGAGGGTTCACTGGTTTGATGTGGTGTGAGGCTGCCGTCGCCGCAGAATAACAAGGGGTGTGGTGTTGGGGAACGTAGTAATTTCAAAAAAATTCCTACGCACACGCAAGATCATGGTGATGCATAGCAACGAGAGGGGAGAGTGTTGTCTACGTACCAACGCAGACCGACTGCGGAAGCGATCACACAACGTAGAGGAAGTAGTCGTACGTCTTCTTCCCGATCCGACCGATCCAAGCACCGTTACTCCGGCACCTCCGAGTTCTTGGCACACGTACAGCTCGATGACACTTCCCGGGCTCCGATCCAGCAAAGCTTCGGGGAGGAGTTCCGTCAGCACGACGGCGTGGTGACGATCTTGATGTTTTACTGTCGCAGGGCTTCGCCTAAGCACCGCTACAATATGATCGAGGTGGAATATGGTGGCAGGGGGCACCGCACATGGCTAAGGAACGATCTCAAGGATCAACTTGTGTGTCTATGGGGTGCCCCCTGCCTCAGTATATAAAGGATGGAGGAGGAGGAGGCCGGCCAAGGCTATTGGTGCGGCCAGGATGGGAATCCTACGAGTCCATCAAGAGGGGAGGAAGGGAGAAGGAATAGGAGGAGAAGGAGAGGTGGCCGGCCCCCTTTTCCCTAGTCCAATTCGGACCAAAGGGGAGGGGGGGCGCAGCAGCCTTTTTCCTCTTCCCACTAAAGCCCATCAAGGCCCATTACTTCTCCCGTAACTACCCGGTACTCCGAAAAATACCCGAATCACTCGGAACCTTTCCGATGTCCGAATATAGTCATCCAATATATCGATCTTTACGTCTCGACCATTACAAGACTCCTCATCATGTCCCCGATCTCATCCGGGACTCCGAACTCCTTCAGTACATCAAAACTCATAAACTCATAATATAACTGTCATCGAAACCTTAAGCGTGCGGACCCTACGGTTCGAGAACAATGTAGACATGACCGAGACACGTCTCCGGTCAATAACCAATAGCGGGACCTGGATGCCCATATTGGCTCCTACATATTCTACGAAGATCTTTATCGGTCAGACCGCATAACAACATACGTTGTTCCCTTTGTCATCGGTATGTTACTTGCCCGAGATTCGATCGTCGGTATCCAATACCTAGTTCAATCTCGTTACCGGCAAGTCTCTTTACTCGTTCTGTAATACATCATCTCACAACTAACTCATTAGTTGCAATGCTTGCAAGGCTTATGTGATGTGCATTACCGAGAGGGCCCAGAGATACCTCTCCGACAATCGGAGTGACAAATCCTAATCTCGAAATACGCCAACCCAACATGTACCTTTGGAGACACCTGTAATGCTCCTTTATAATCACCCAGTTACGTTGTGACGTTTGGTAGCACCCAAAGTGTTCCTCCGGCAAACGGGAGTTGCATAATCTCATAGTCATAGGAACATGTATAAGTCATGAAGAAAAGCAATAGCAACATACTAAACGATCGGGTGCTAAGCTAATGGAATGGGTCATGTCAATCAGATCATTCAACTAATGATGTGACCTCGTTAATCAAATAACAACTCTTTGTTCATGGTTAGGAAACATAACCATCTTTGATTAACGAGCTAGTCTAGTAGAGGCATACTAGTGACACTCTGTTTGTCTATGTATTCACACATGTATTATGTTTCCGGTTAATACAATTCTAGCATGAATAATAAACATTTATCATGATATAAGGAAATAAATAATAACTTTATTATTGCCTCTAGGGCATATTTCCTTCATGTGGGTGAGTAGAGGGATGGCCTGGCCATCGGTGGGAGTAGTAGGGGGCAGTGAGGCCTCCGCCGCATCGCAACCGGCCACGGGAGGCAGGAGCACGGCACGACTGGCGCTGATTTGGGCGGCTGGAGCAAGAAGACCAGAGGTTGAAGAAGCACTACGGCCATTGGATGGACATCGTACGGTCAGTGGAGCTAGAATCATGCATATTGACTAAGTTGACAAAGCCCTCCGTCCCCGTCAACTTAGTGGGCCCACAAGTCAACCTGCCACTATACTGGGTCCCAGCTAGTAGGGGGAGTATTCATTTTTTTGTGCATAATAAGGAGGCACTTCCTTGCGTGCAAAGATATAGCTGGTGGGTCCAAGCTGTTAGCGGCGGTAACGTTTTTTTCGCAAATTATAGAGGCCCTTTCGGTGGGTCCCAGATGTCAGGTGGAGGTGTGACGCCCCCGATTCAATCGTACACTAATCATACACGCAAATGTGTACGATCAAGATCAGGGACTCACGGGAAGATATCACAACACAACTCTACAAATAAAATAAGTCATACAAGCATCATATTACAAGCCAGGGGCCTCGAAGGCTCGAATACAAGAGCTCGATCATAGACGAGTCAGCGGAAGCAACAATATCTGAGTACAGAGATAAGTTAAACAAGTTTGCCTTAAGAAGGCTAGCACAAACTGGGATACAGATCGAAAGAGGCGCAGGCCTCCTGCCTGGGATCCTCCTACACTACTCCTGGTCGTTGTCAGCGGGCAACACGTAGTAGTAGGCACCTCCGGTGTAGTAGGAGTCGTCATCGACGGTGGCGTCTGGCTCCTGAGCTCCAACATCTGGTTGCGACAACCAGGTAGAAGGGATAGGGGGAAAAGAGGGAGAAAGCAACCGTGAGTACTCATCCAAAGTACTCGCAATCAAGGAGCTATACTACATATGTATGCATTGGTATCAACTGGAATAAGGCTATCATATGTGGACTAAACTGCAGAATGCCGGAATAAGAGGGGGATAGCTAGTCCTGTCGAGGACTACGCTTCTGGCAGCCTCCGACTTGCAGCATGTAGAAGAGAGTAGACTGAAGTCCTCCAAGAAGCATCGCATAGCATAATCCTAACCGATGATCCTCCCCTCGTCGCCCTATGAGAGAGCGATCACCGGTTGTATCTGGCACTTGGAAGGGTGTGTTTTATTAAGTATCCGGTTCTAGTTGTCATAAGGTCAAGGTACAACTCCGGGTCGTCCTTTTACCGAGGGACACGGCTATTCGAATAGATAAACTTCCCTGCAGGGGTGCACCACATACCCCAACACGCTCGATCCCATTTGGCCGGACACACTTTCGTGGGTCATGCCCGGCCTCGGAAGATCAACACGTTGCAGCCCTACCTAGGCCCAACAGAGAGGTCAGCACGCCGGTCTAAATCCTATGGCGCAGGGGTCTGGGCCCATCGCCCTTTGCACACCTGCACGTTGCGAACGCGGCCGGAAGCAGAACTAGCCCCCTTAATACAAGAGCAGGCTTACGGTCCAATCCGGCGCGCGCCACTCAGTCGCTGACATCACGAAGGCTTCGGCTGATACCACGACGCCGGGATACCCATAACTACTCCCGCATAGATGGTTAGTGCGTATAGACCAAATGGCCAGACTCAGATCAAATACCCAGATCTCGTTAAGCGTGTTAAGTATCCGCGAACGCCGACCAGGGCCAGGCCCACCTCTCTCCTAGGTGGTCTGAACCTGCCCTGTCGCTCCGCCACAAAGTAACAGTCGGGGGCCGTCGGGAACCCAGGCCCACCACTACCTGGGTGGAACCACCTGCCCCTTCAGCCCCCATCTCCGAACAGTATCATAAGTAATGTAACTGTGTAAAGTATATAGTATATGCCCGTGATCACCTCCCGAAGTGATCACGGCCTAGTAGTATAGCATGGCAGACGGACAAGAGTGTAGGGCCACTGATGGAACACTAGCATCCTATACTAGGCATGTAGGATTGCAGGTAAAGGTAACAACAGTAATAACAAGGACAGGCTATGCATCAGGATAGGAATAACGGAAAGCAGTATCATGCTACACTACTCTAATGCAAGCAGTATAGAGAAGAGTAGGCGATATCTGGTGATCAAAAGGGGGGCTTGCCTGGTTGCTCTGGCAAGAGAGAGGGGTCGTCAACTCCGCAGTCGTACTGGGTAGCAGCGGCGTCGGTCTCGGTGTCTAGCGGAAGAAGAGGGGGGAAGAAACAATGAATACAATGCAAACAGATGCATAACGATGCATGATAAGACAAGTAGGTGCTTTAACGCGGTATGAGGTGATACCGGTGAAGGGGGGGGGGGGACATTCGGGAAAGTATCCCGGTGTTTCGCGTTTTCGGGCAGAGGAGCCGGAGGGGGAAAGTTGCGAGTTTGATAGGTTAGGGATGCGTGGCGGACGAACGGGCTGCGTATCCGGGTTCGTCTCGTCGTTCTGAGCAGCTTTCATGTACAAAGTTTTTCCATCCGAGCTACGGTTTATTTTATATTAATTTTAAAAGATTTAAATCATTTTTAGGATTTATTTAATTAATTTAATCAGCATTATCTAGAACAGTGCATGCTGACGTCAGCATGACGTCAGCAGTCAACAGAGGAGTTGACTGGCCAAATGACATGTGGGTCCCGTTCGTCATTGACTAGACTAACTAATCATGATTAATTTGTTTAATTTGTTGTTTAGTTTAATTAATCATAATTAATAAAGTTAATTAATTAATTAATTTTATTATTATTATTTTAAATTCTTTTTTTATCATTTCATTTCTGGGGCTGGGCCCCACTAGTCATAGGCACAGGGGAAGAAACGGGGCGGGTTAGCGGGCGCCGGGGCAACGAAGCCCCGAAGTGACCCAGCGCGGCTAACTTGCGCAAGGGCGTGTACGCCCGGCAGGGCGACGACGCAGTGCCGAGGGGAGGCGGGGCTGTGGCTGGCGGCATGGCGCGACAGTAGTGGCGGAGGCGGGGCGACACAGCAGCAGCGATGGGGTGCGGCAGGCGCCGGGCGATGCAGGTGAGGGGCGCGGCCGGCGCGAGCGGCATTCGGGGGGAGGCCAGGGGGAGCGCGGGCCGGTGGCGCTAAGCACGAACTCGGGTTGCTGGGCGCGGGCGCGGCGGAGCCAACGCGTCTGAGTGTTGGCCGGCGCGTTCGGGGCACGGCGAAGCGCCTGGGCATGGTGAACGCGAGCGGGTTCGGCAGTGGGCAAGCGAGCTCGTGGGGCGGCGCTACGTCGAGGAAAACGAAAGGAGGAAGAGGGGGATCGATGGAGGGGCTCACATCGGAGCACATGGAAGGCTCGACGAGCACAGGGAGGCGCCGGAGACGACGAAGCAACGACGGCGGTCTCCGAGTCCGAGGTGGAAGACGACGGCAAACAGCTTGACGCAGGGGTGAGGAACTCGAGTTGGTCCATGTAGGCGATGTAGGGGAGGGTGACAAGGCTTCTGCCCAACCTGGTGCAACTCGGGGTGGCGCCGGCGCGCGAAAACGGCGAAGGCGCGGCGGCGGCGGCGGGTCGGGCGCCCCGATCCAGAATGGGGAGGGAGAGGGAGGAGTGGATCGAGGGGGGAGTGGGGATCATGGGGGTAGTGGGCTCTAGGGTTAGTGGGGTGGGGTTATACACGGGCACCGGGTGGGCCGGCCTCACTGGTTTCGACCAGCTAGGCCGTGGTCTGGCAGGGGGGGGGGGTTCCTTCTCCTTTTGGTTTTGTTGTTTTTTTCCTTTCCTATTTTCTTTTATTCTGTTTTATTTTACTTTTAGTTTCTTTAGTTTTGTAAAATAGGACAATAGTTCCTAAAATAATGTCTCTAAATAACTCACCGCCTTAAAAGTTTGGCCATAAATAAAATGCTTAAATAATTTGTAATTTATAAAAGGCATTTAATTAAATGTTTTAGCTACTGTTTTAATTACATTACTGCATTAAATTATTTAATAAAAATGTGGTTTCTCCACCAACATTACCTAGGGATTATGTGTCACATGCAGAACATTTTAGTTTTAATATTTGAAAACTTTTATGGTTTGCTTGATTTTGAATTTGAATTTGAATCGGTTTCGAACCATCACGAGATTATCAACAGTAACCATGGTGACGTGGCAACATTAGTAGAGGGTTACTGTAGCTTAATTATCCGGGCGTCACAATTCTCCTCCACTACAAGAAATCTCGTCCCGAGATTTAGGAGGGGAGTAACGGAAAGACGTGGCTACGAAATTCTATCAAGTCTTCTCGGTCTTGGTTGCTCTTCTCGAAGAGGTCGACCCATTACATTGACGTCTTCATTTCTCTGCTTCAGGTCATCATGGTGATGTCGTCCTTTTCTCGGGAACTCCAACGTACTTACGAATAGGTAAGGGGCAGCTCGGGTACGACAGAATGCTTATGAGGGAAACAATCTGGGGGTTAACCCATGAATGAGCGTAAGATTATCTCTCGAGCTGAACATATCGAATACACCAAGAGTAACGTACGAAGGTACAATAAGAGGTTCCAAGTGGATAGATAGTTGCTCGAAGTCTGAACCAGAGTGAGAAAGGGTTTCAGAGCAGCGAGAGTAAGTATTGCGTCTGATACTAGAATAGAGCACTAGGAAGGTGGCCCGTGAATTAAATAGGAAGCCAAGCGCGAGGATTAACTTCGACAACAGGGTGTATAGGAGAGTCAGGTTTCGATCCTGTGGAACTGTGGGTTATGGGCCCACCATGTGGGTTAAAACTAGGAAGGGCGTTGACATCTTGCATGGTCATGTAGGCAAGGCATGTTAGAGGTTAGTCTGTCGGTTATGTCGACAATAGCATCGGTACCAAGAGCGAGGGACGAAGAGAACCATTTTCCTGCTCGTTGAACGAGGCGGACCAATAGGCAAAGTTCTCGTCCATCGGGGGTGTCCGGAATGCTATCGACAATTTCAACAGGGTCTTACTGACACGGTTGTACACCAAGGTGTTTACATAAGCAGAAGAATATTACTGCTTAGATCCTATGGATCACAAGGTAGGTTAAACAAATCAATGTAAAGGAAGATGTGATCATCAGATCAGACAGAACAATGGAAAGGAAAATGTGTTTTAAACACATAATTCAGGGGTATATCTTTCCCAAGGACAAACAGAGCATGATATCCGTGGCAGGATATCATGTAGAAAACCCTTTAAGTAAGGGGAGAGAAATTTCATGACAGTACCCATACAACGGTGTTTGGATAATGGTTAAAGAAAACTTAGCATTGCGCTTTCAATGCTCTTATTGAAAATCGGAGTACCACAAACATGCTTCAAGAAGCATTGACATGGTATTAAAGCAAAGGTCAGATTTTGGAAACACAAAGGATCCATCAGGAATAACTTGTGAAATAAGTCTTACAATTTCCTCATGGAAGAATGGCTAAACTTGCTAAAAAGGATACTACAACAATAGGTCCTCCGGCCAGGTGTGCTAGGCCTGACATAACCTTACCGGGTCATATATAAAGACCAACATTATAACTCTTGGAAATAAGTTCCAACCATCATATCTGACCGAGATTCAGATCTGATTGGTGTCACGATACCTCAGCCTTAGGATGCCTGAGAAGAAAAGGTGCGGCACAATTTGACGAGATGACATTGTAAGATTCTCAGGAAATGAACTATGGAAGCGAGTTCCGAAACAAGAGTTCATCAGTAAACCAAGGAGAGGATGAGGAGGTGGCTGATAGGCTCAGCAACAAATCATCGCGATTTCCAAAGGATTGATTTCCACAATTATGTGAACAAGGAAATATCATTTGTCGGATCAAATGTCATAATGATGTATGCTCAAGGGAAACATACACAACTGAACAATGATAGAAGGGTGCAACCAGGAATCTGGACTAGGTAGCACGATCAATGTTTGAATGATGATTCAATAATCAATAGACTTAGAATGAAACTGTAGACCAATAACTTCAAGCAATAGGGTTGCTAGAAGTTTAGAATTTGCACAACACAGACCATTAGTCGGTATTCCGGTTAGAAACAATACGGAGACCAAGAAATGAACGCAAAAGGCGAGAGATATTACTATATCAAGAATTCTCAAGAGGTGGTAAAATTACCACGATATTCTTGACATAAAAGGTGGTAACATTCCAAGATAAAGAAGAACAAATGCTGTATAGCAAGGATCTCAAGGTATAACTCAAAACACGAATAAGTTTGTGTTGAACGGAAGGCAATAAAGTGGTCGGTGATAACACAAACTATTGAGGGGCGATGATGGTATTTCTCATCAAGAATTTGATATATATCTTGGAAGAGCTCAGGATGTTGATGATGACCACGACACATTTGTCGATAAATTTCATGAAGATGTAATCGGTTGGCGATGACATCAAGTCAAATGATGACGCAGCGAAAGTCAAATAATACTTGAAGAAGAACTCATAAGAAGTTATGCAGTTCCATGCTAATCTCGAGATACCAGAGGGGGTAATACTCGATGACGGATCAAAGTAGAGGTTGGAGTGGGGTATTGCTCTACAAAAGACAAGCACTTAAACTTGCACGCGAAATGGTATTTAAAAGAGATCATGGTCGGAACCTTGATCGCAAAAGGCCAGATCCGAGATATAAGATGAACTTATACCAAGGAATAATTAATTTGAGAGAAGCTTTAATGATAAGATCTACATCATGTCCATGGGCATGAACACAAAGTTCAAGGTCGACTCCCACTTCTCCAATGCATAACCTTTCATTCACTTCTCACTTTCGAAGAAGTTGTAGTGTTTGAAATTTTATCTGGCAAAATACCAGAGGTGTATGACTCGTGAAAGCTTTTGAGTTCACACAGTTTAGAGAAGGCATATGTTCAACCCATAGGGGCTTCTTAGAAACATATACCACAAGTTTCAAGAATAAATAACACCAGCTCGATAGTAGAGCATGTTTGAGAAAGCAGAGGATACAATTTACCAAAGGTATTATGTATCCGAGGAAAGGCTCACAGACTTATTGAATATGAAGGATGTTGTCGGATAAAATCCCGCAAATGATCTGGTGGTTCTCAAGGGATCTGGTGCGAGCATCGGTACTCAACCAGAGGGAGAAACTATGCAAGGAGATCAGACTTTAGAAACAACTGACTAATTCAAGGCTCAAATGCAAAGGAATTATCAATTCCAAGACAAGGGATCAGAAGCAATGCTCTGATCAGGGATGGATAAGTTGAATAGCCTTAAGGGTACAATCGACAGCAATTTGATTGGTCGAGATCCAGCTCATGTTTTAAAATAATGTCTCAGCCGGAAAGATAATTTAAAAGGATCAACTGATGATTGCGTGCATTCGTACTCAAGTTGAATCAATAGGATCAAAAGACGATGCCTAAGGATACTAATGAATATCGCCAGACATATGGAAAGCATCCATAATGCAAGCAGGCAAGTATTGCAGAGCAATAAGCTACTAAGGATTTTGGAGGATCAAATAGTATTTCAAAGACCATTGTGAAACACATGAACAACTGGGGATGAGTGGGTACTCGACAAGTGCGAGGATTTAATTGAAGGGGTATTCATGTGGCAAGGAACTGCTAGGCAGTAGGCACAAAGTATTCTCGGAACAATAGAGAAGACTCCGTGGTATCTTGTAATAACAAGATCAATGGGGGATGATCGTATGAATGGCAAGTGTAAGTAGCTATCCATAAGGATTTATCGGTGGTCGGGAATAGCAAAAGTGATGGGCACAAAGTCTCGAGAGGAATAGCAAAGAGTATCTTCGGAATCTTCTGGTGAAGCAGGCCATCGTCTGGAATGAAGGGGCTCTCCGGGAGAAAGTATTTACGAGATCCTAGAGTCAGAGTTAGTTAATTCATTTTAACCCGAATAGAAGAGAGATCAGAGCCCCAGAGTAAGGATCGAGGAGTAAAAGATCCTAATACCACCCAAATGGCGACGTGGGCCCGTAAGGCACACAGCCATGTTAGTAAAAGTTTTAGTAATGTCTAGACTCAACTTCGGCCAAGGAGTGTGGAAGGGGGATTCCTACAGGCAGTCGGCTCTGATACCAACTTGTGACGCCCCCGATTCAATCGTACACTAATCATACACGCAAATGTGTACGATCAAGATCAGGGACTCACGGGAAGATATCACAACACAACTCTACAAATAAAATAAGTCATACAAGCATCATATTACAAGCCAGGGGCCTCGAAGGCTCGAATACAAGAGCTCGATCATAGACGAGTCAGCGGAAGCAACAATATCTGAGTACAGACATAAGTTAAACAAGTTTGCCTTAAGAAGGCTAGCACAAACTGGGATACAGATCGAAAGAGGCGCAGGCCTCCTGCCTGGGATCCTCCTACACTACTCCTGGTCGTCGTCAGCGGGCAGCACGTAGTAGTAGGCACCTCCGGTGTAGTAGGAGTCGTCATCGACGGTGGCGTCTGGCTCCTGAGCTCCAACATCTGGTTGCGACAACCAGGTAGAAGGGATAGGGGGAAAAGAGGGAGAAAGCAACCATGAGTACTCATCCAAAGTACTCGCAATCAAGGAGCTATACTACATATGTATGCATTGGTATCAACTGGAATAAGGCTATCATATGTGGACTAAACTACAGAATGCCGGAATAAGAGGGGGATAGCTAGTCCTGTCGAGGACTACGCTTCTGGCAGCCTCCGACTTGCAGCATGTAGAAGAGAGTAGACTGAAGTCCTCCAAGAAGCATCGCATAGCATAATCCTAACCGATGATCCTCCCCTCGTCGCCCTGTGAGAGAGCGATCACCGGTTGTATCTGGCACTTGGAAGGGTGTGTTTTATTAAGTATCCGGTTCTAGTTGTCATAAGGTCAAGGTACAACTCCGGGTCATCCTTTTACCGAGGGACACGGCTATTCGAATAGATAAACTTCCCTGCAGGGGTGCACCACATACCCCAACACGCTCGATCCCATTTGGCCGGACACACTTTCGTGGGTCATGCCCGGCCTCGGAAGATCAACACGTTGCAGCCCTACCTAGGCCCAACAGAGAGGTCAGCACGCCGGTCTAAATCCTATGGCGCAGGGGTCTGGGCCCATCGCCCTTTGCACACCTGCACGTTGCGAACGCGGCCGGAAGCAGAACTAGCCCCCTTAATACAAGAGCAGGCTTACGGTCCAATCCGGCGCGCGCCACTCAGTCGCTGACGTCACTAAGGCTTCGGCTGATACCACGATGCCGGGATACCCATAACTACTCCCGCATAGATGGTTAGTGCGTATAGACCAAATGGCCAGACTCAGATCAAATACCCAGATCTCGTTAAGCGTGTTAAGTATCCGCGAACGCCGACCAGGGCCAGGCCCACCTCTCTCCTAGGTGGTCTGAACCTGCCCTGTCGCTCCGCCACAAAGTAACAGTCGGGGGCCGTCGGGAACCCAGGCCCACCACTACCTGGGTGGAACCACCTGCCCCTTCAGCCCCCATCTCCGAACAGTATCATAAGTAATGTAACTGTGTAAAGTATATAGTATATGCCCGTGATCACCTCCCGAAGTGATCATAGCCCAGTAGTATAGCATGGCAGACGGACAAGAGTGTAGGGCCACTGATGGAACACTAGCATCCTATACTAGGCATGTAGGATTGCAGGTAAAGGTAACAACAGTAATAACAAGGACAGGCTATGCATCAGGATAGGAATAACGGAAAGCAGTATCATGCTACACTACTCTAATGCAAGCAGTATAGAGAAGAGTAGGCGATATCTGGTGATCAAAAGGGGGGCTTGCCTGGTTGCTCTGGCAAGAGAGAGGGGTCGTCAACTCCGCAGTCGTACTGGGTAGCAGCGGCGTCGGTCTCGGTGTCTAGCGGAAGAAGAGGGGGGAAGAAACAATGAATACAATGCAAACAGATGCATAACGATGCATGACAAGACAAGTATCGGTGCTAGAGGTGCTTTAACGCGGTATGAGGTGATACCGGTGAAGGGGGGAAACATCCGGGAAAGTATCCCGGTGTTTCGCGTTTTCGGGCAAAGGAGCCGGAGGGGGAAAGTTGCGAGTTTGATAGGTTAGGGATGCGTGGCGGACGAACGGGCTGCGCATCCGGGTTCGTCTCGTCGTTCTGAGCAACTTTCATGTACAAAGTTTTTCCATCCGAGCTACGGTTTATTTTATATTAATTTTAAAAGATTTAAATCATTTTTAGGATTTATTTAATTAATTTAATCAGCATTATCCAGAACAGTGCATGCTGATGTCAGCATGACGTCAGCAGTCAACAGAGGAGTTGACTGGTCAAATGACATGTGGGTCCCGTTCGTCATTGACTAGACTAACTAATCATGATTAATTAGTTTAATTTGTTGTTAAGTTTAATTAATCATAATTAATAAAGTTAATTAATTAATTAATTAATTTTATTATTATTATTTTAAATTCTTTTTTTATCATTTCATTTCTGGGGCTGGGCCCCACTAGTCATAGGCACAGGGGAAGAAACGGGGCGGGTTAGCGGGCGCCGGGGCAACGAAGCCCCGAAGTGACCCAGCGCGGCTAACTGGCGCAAGGGCGCGTACGCCCGGCAGGGCGACGGCGCAGTGCCGAGGGGAGGCGGGGCTGTGGCTGGCGGCATGGCGCGACAGTAGTGGCGGAGGCGGGGCGACACAGCAGCAGCGATGGGGTGCGGCAGGCGCCGGGCGATGCAGGTGAGGGGCGCGGCCGGCGCGAGCGGCGTCCGGGGGGAGGCCAGGGGGAGCGCGGGCCGGTGGCGCTAAGCACGAACTCGGGTTGCTGGGCGCGGGCGCGGCGGAGCCAACGCGTCTGAGTGTTGGCCGGCGCGTTCGGGGCACGGCGAAGCGCCTGGGCATGGTGAACGCGAGCGGGTTCGGCAGTGGGCAAGCGAGCTCGTGGGGCGGCGCTACGTCGAGGAAAACGAAAGGAGGAAGAGGGGGATCGATGGAGGGGCTCACATCGGAGCACATGGAAGGCTCGGCGAGCACAGGGAGGCGCCGGAGACGACGAAGCAACGACGGCGGTCTCCGAGTCCGAGGTGGAAGACGACGGCGAACAGCTTGACGCAGGGGTGAGGAACTCGAGCTGGTCCATGTAGGCGATGTAGGGGAGGGTGACAAGGCTTCTGCCCAACCTGGTGCAGCTCGGGGTGGCGCCGGCGCACGAAAACGGCGAAGGTGCGGCGGCGGCGGCGGCGGGTCGGGCGCCCCGATCCAGAATGGGGAGGGAGAGGGAGGAGTGGATCGAGGGGGGAGTGGGGATCGTGGTGGTAGTGGACTCTAGGGTTAGTGGGGTGGGGTTATACACGGGCACCGGGTGGGCCGGCCTCACTGGTTTCGGCCAGCTAGGCCGTGGCCTGGCAGGGGGGGGGGGGTTCCTTCTCCTTTTGGTTTTGTTGTTGTTTTTTTTCCTTTCCTATTTTCTTTTATTCTGTTTTATTTTACTTTTAGTTTATTTAGTTTTGTAAAATAGGACAATAGTTCCTAAAATAATGTCTCTAAATAACTCACCGCCTTAAAAGTTTGGCCATAAATAAAATGCTTAAATAATTTATAATTTATAAAAGGCATTTAATTAAATGTTTTAGCTACTATTTTAATTACATTACTGCATTAAATTATTTAATAAAAATGTGGTTTCTCCACCAACATTACCTAGGGATTATGTGTCACATGCAGAACATTTTAGTTTTAATATTTGAAAACTTTTATGGTTTGCTTGATTTTGAATCTGAATTTGAATCGGTTTCGAACCATCGCGAGATTATCAACAGTAACCGTGGTGACGTGGCAACATTAGTAGAGGGTTACTGTAGCTTAATTATCCGGGCGTCACAGGAGGAATCATTATTTTGCGCATAATAAGGAGGCATTTCTTTGTGTGCGGCCGTGGACCCAGCTATCAGCCTCTCCACATACAATCCACTTCAGATGCATGTCGATCGTTGACCATGTTGACCAGGCCGCGCCGAGAGCACCATGGCGGTGGACGATGGTGAGGCCTAGGAAGAGAATGACACGGAAGCACGAAAGACTCGACAGTTGTTTCCCACGCGGAGGGGAGTACGACTGTACGAGGGTTTACTGGTTCGTCTGCCATCGCCGGAGAATAACAGCAGGTGTGGGTGAGTAGAGGGATGGCTAGGCCAGCGATGGGAGTACGGTGGGGCGGTGAGGCCTTCGCGGCAGCACAACCGACCGCGGGGAGGAGGGAGCAGGCAGTCCCGCCGGCGATTATTTGAGCGGCTGGAGCAGGAAGAGCAGAGATTGAAGAAGCACGACGGCCGTTGGATGGAAATCCAACAGTCACTGCTTGTGCGTCAACCTTTTTTTAGGAAAGCCTCAAATCTGTGGAAAATAGCATACAACCCATCTGCCATTATTTCTAATAATTTACAGCCCATTTGCTAATTCTTAAGGTTTTTTATGGAGCCCATATTCTTTTTGTTAGCATTACAGCCCATATTGTGGCCATGGTTAAAAATTTATACGAAATTTTGCATATTTTGGTGCGGTCCGGACTGTTTTTAATCCCGAAATTTCGAGTCACATTCAAACTGATTTTAAAAATAGATGTATATTAATATAAAATCCAAAAAATTGTCCAGGCATAAAAATCAATGCAATTTAAAATATTGAAATGAAAAAAAAGAAATTTGAAACTAATTGTCGGTTTGATGTGTTTTAAAAATGTACAACCCATTTCTCATTACTGATAGGCCATTTTCTCGGCCAGCCGAATGAAGCTCTCCTCGTCTGGAAAGATTTTCAGCCCAACAGGCCTGACAAAGCAATTTACTTGGCAAATCACAAAAAACTGGGCTGTGGCCATGGACCCAGTTGTCAGCCTCTCCACGTACAGTACTCTTCCGATGGAAGTCGGTCGTTGACCTCATTGACCACGCCGCGCCGAGAGCACCAAGGCAGTGGACGAAGGCGACGCCTAGGAAGGGGACGACGCGGAGCCGGGGAAGACGCAACAGTGGATGCCCACGCGGAGAGGAGTACGAGGGTTCACTGGTTCGGCTGCGGTGTGAGGCTGCCGTCGCCGCAGAATAACAGGGGGTGTGGGTGAGTGCAGGGATGGCCTGGCCAGCGGTGGGAGTAGTATGGGGGCGGTGAGGCCTCCGCGGCAGCACAGCCGGTCATGGGAGGCAGGAGCAGGCGGCATGACCGGCGCTGCTTTGGGCGGCTGGAGCAACAAGATGAAAGGTTGAAGAAGCACTACGGCCGTTGGATGGACATCGTACGGTCACTAGAGCTAGAACCGTTAATATTGACTAAGTTGACAAAGCACTCCGTCCCCATCAACTTAGTAGGCCCACAAGTCAGCCTCCCTGTAAGGTGGGTCCCAACTAGCAGGGGGAGTATTCATTTTTTGTGCATAATAAGGAGGCACTGATACGTCTCCAACGTATCTATAATTTTTGGTTGTTCCATGCTATTATATTATCTGTTTTGGATGTTCTATTGATTCACGAGCATGAGTCTGAAATACTAATTTCAACTCTTGGAACATCTCATATGCTCCATGGCGTTTAAAACATTTTGAAGTCCCGGTTTTAAGCCGTAAAGCATGGTGCACTAAACTATCAAGTAGTCATCATATCGAGCTTGCCAAACATTCATAACGTCTGCATCTGCTCCTGCAATAGGCCTGTCACCCAGCGGTGCATCAAGGACATAATTCGTCTATGCAACAATGAGGATAATCCTCCGATCATGGATCCAGACTGCATAATTGCTTCTGACATCTTTCAACTTAGTTTTCTCTAGGAACATAAAAAAATAGGGGAGCTATACGCGAGCTATTGATCTACAACATAGATTGCAAATACTATTAGGACTAAGTTCATGATAAATTAAGTTCAATTAATCATATTACTTAAGAACTCCCACTTAGATTGACATCCCTCTAGTCATCTAAATGATCACGTGATCCATATCAACTAAACCATGTCCGATCATCATGTGAGATGGAGTAGTGTTCAATGGTGAACATCATTATGTTGATCATATCTACTATATGATTCACGTTCAACCTTTCAGTCTCAGTGTTTTGAGGCCATATCTGCATATGCTAGGCTCGTCAAGTTTAACCCGAGTATTCTGCATGTGCAAAACTGTCTTACACCCGTTGTATGTGAATGTAGAGCTTATCACACCTGATCATCACGTGGTGTCTCGGCACGACGAACTGTCGCAACAGTGCATACTCAGGGAGAACACTTTGATACGTCTCCAATGTATCTATAATTTTTGATTGTTCCATGCTATTATATTATCCATCTAGGATGTTTTATATGCATTTATATGTTGTTTTATATGATTTTTTGGACTAACCTATTAACCTAGAGCCCAGTGCCAGTTTTTGTTTTTTCCCTGTTTTTGAGTATCGCAGAAAAGCTAAACCAAACGGAGTCCAATTGACCTGAAATTTCACGGAGATTGTTTTTGGACCGGAAGAAGCCCATGGAGTACCGGATATGCACCAGAGGAGTCCCGAGGCCACCACGATTGTGGGGGGCGCGCCCCCTATCTCGTGGCCACCTCGGGGACCCCCTGACTTGTTCCCGACTCCAACACCTCTTATATATACCCAAGCTTCTAGAAAGAAACCTAGATCGGGAGTTCCGCCACCGCAAGCCTCTGTAGCCACCAAAAACCAATCGGGTCCCTGTTCTGGCACCCTGTCGGAGGGGGGAATCCCTCTCCGGTGGCCATCCTCATCATCCCTACGCTCTCCATGATGAGGAGGGAGTAGTTCACCCTTGGGGATGAGGGTATGTACCAGTAGCTATGTGTTTGATCTCTCTCTCTCTCTCTCTCTCTCGTGTTCTTGATTTGGCACGATCTTGATGTATCGCGAGATTTGCTATTATAGTTGGATCTTATGATGTTTCTCCCTCTCTACTCTCTTGTGATGAATTGAGTTTTCGTTTTGAAGTTATCTTATCGGATTGAGTCTTTAAGGATTTGAGAACACTTGATGTATGTCTTGCATGTGCTTATCTGTGGTGACAATGGGATATCACGTGATCCACTTGATGTATGTTTTGTTGATCAACTTTCGAGTTCCGTAACCTCATGAACTTATGCATAGGGGTTGGCACATGTTTTCGTCTTGACTCTCCGGTAGAAACTTTGGGGCACTCTTTGAAGTTCTTTGTGTTGGTTGAATAGATGAATCTGAGATTGTGTCATACATATCATATAATCATACCCACGGATACTTGAGGTGACATTGGAGTATCTAGGTGACATTAGGGTTTTGGTTAATTTGTGTCTTAAGGTGTTATTCTAGTACGAACTCTAGGATAGATTGAACGGAAAGAATAGCTTCGTGTTATTTTACTATAGACTGTTGAATAGATCGATCGGAAAGGATAACTTTGAGGTGGTTTCGTACCCTACAATAATCTCTTCGTTTGTTCTCCGCTATTAGTGACTCTGGAGTGACTCTTTGTTGCATGTTGAGGGATATTTATATGATCCAATTATGTTATTATTGTTGAGCGAACTTGCACTAGTGAAAGTATGAACCCTAGGCCTTGTTTCCTAGCATTGCAATACCGTTTACGCTCACTTTTACCACTTGCTACCTTGCTGTTTTTATATTATCAGATTACAAAAACCTATGTCTACCATCCATATTGCACTTGTATCACCATCTCTTTGCCGAATTAATGCACCTATACAATTTACCATTGTATTGGATGTGTTGGGGACACACGAGACTCTTTGTTATTTGGTTGCAGGGTTGCTAGAGAGAGACAATCTTCATCCTACGCCTCCCATGGATTGATAAACCTTAGGTAATCCACTTGAGGGAAATTTTCTACTGTCCTACAAACCTCTGCACTTGGAGGCCCAACAACGTCTACAAGAAGAAGGTTGTGCAATAGACATCAAGCACTTTTCGGGCACCATTGCCGGGGAGGTTAGCGCTTGAAGGTATATCTTTAGATCTTGCAATTGAATCTTTTAGTTTCTTGTTTTATCACTAGTTTAGTCTATAAAAGAAAACTACAAAAAATGGAATTAAGGTTACCTCATATGCTTCATCTTTTTAATGTCTTTCGTGAAAATAAGGATTCCGATAATTGTGCCAAAGTGTTAGAAGAAGAATGCATTAAAATGTTTGGCACTGAATCTTTGAATGATGAGCATGATTGAAATGTTATTAGTATGAACTCTTTGAATATCCATACTACTAATGATGATTGCACTAGTCATGATGAGAATGTCTCTTATAAGCATGTCGATTTTTGTGGAGTGCATAGAGCTTGCAAGTACACATCAATTAGGGAAGATAGATTTTGCAAGAGGCATATGTACTTAGAAACTAAATGGTTGCAAGAAAGGCTAGATGTTTGTGCTGAAAATTTAAATTTTCCTGGCTGTCGTGGTTTTGTCACGGCAGATGTCCTAGAGAAAGGACTTAGTCGTGGAGCCATCGCGACGGGTTAGCTTGAAGGGGTTAAAGCGGACACAGGGACACAAGAGAGTTTATACTAGTTCGGCCCCTTCAATGAAGGTAAAAGCCTATGTCTAGTTGTGATGGAATTGATGGGGTTTCGATGACTAGGGAGCAAACAAGCTTCGCCTATGTCTCGAGTTGTTGTCTGTTGTTCCTGGACCGCCGCCGGGTCGTCCCCTTATATACACGGGTGACACCCGTCGGTTCACAGAGTCCCAACACCGGTCGATATTCGTATCTGGGTTGGTCTCTCCTTATTCTTAACTTACAATAGAAGTTTATATACAAATCCCGGTTTACAGCTACAAGTCTTGAACCGACTACGGGCCTTAGGCCCTCATCTGCCTTCTTGGGCTTTATCACTTCTGGAACTACTGATGAAGTTGACCCGGCCCAGATAGGCCGGTTTACGCCCAGCAGTAATATCCCCAACATTAGGCCCCAGATTGATTTGAACGGGTTCATGTCAATCCTTTAACAAAAACTTCATCTTCAACGTCTTCTCATAAATCGGTAAACCGCCATGATGTCATCTTCTCTGATTACTGTAAACCGGAGTGACGTCACCTGTCATAATGAAGATATCCATTATGCTTCTTTGTTTAATATATCTGCGGAAATCGAGGCGACAGCTCCGTTTCGTGGCCCCTTGATTGTCGCGCCTGACACGTGTCTTTTTGCCTTATAAATAGGACCGAAGGGTCATTTCCTTTCTCTTTCCCTTCTTCCCCTTCTACTTCGTCTTCCTCGCGTCGCCAGCCTCGGAGATCCGCCGCCGCCGTCAACCTCTGCACCAACCTTGGCTGCTGCATCAACCTGAACGCACCAGAGCACCGCGGCAACCTTCCGCGTCTTCCTTAACTCTGGTAAACCTTCTGCTCTTCTCAACTCAGATCTGTTCTAGGGTTTCATGTTCTTGCAGTGTTCATCACCTATTCGTGTTCATACACGAACCCTGGATGCATCTGCGAACCTCTGCTCTGTATAACGGTAGCTGTTAGTATCCGCTTTTAGTTTCATGCCCAAGACCATATATCTCACATATATTTCTGCCCATTGATTCAATGCTGTTCTGCCTTGAGCTTTTGAATATTTTTCTTATTTGTGAACTTGCTTCAGATCCAATGCTGTAAAGAAATCGTGTGAAATCTGTTTCTGCACACTTATCCATCCGCCATCTCAGCTATCTCCATGCGTAGATGAGGCGGTTTAACCTTGTAGAAAAAATTTACCAACCCGGTATATATCATTGGTCCCCTAGTTGAATCGCTAGATGTTGTTGCTTCATAAACTCCGTTTTAGATAGATATGTCCCGGGTTTAACATTACGCATACCAATGTACCTTGATCAATCCATTTTTAAACCGGGATCTTCTACTTTGTAGATTTCCTTCTGGCCAAGCAAGTATATGAGTGCAATTGGGTTCCTTCTCGCGTCACAGAGGCTCAACTTGACGATCTAGTCCTAATTGGCGCTTTAGGCAGCAAAGATACCATCCATTGGAGGGCTCCTGGCAAAGAATGCCCTCCCACACCTCAAGAAGGAGAGGTCGTTGTTTTCGTAGATCACCTAGCCCGGGGCTTTAAGCTGCTTGGTTCTAAATTTTACCGGGATGTTTTAGCCGATTTCCAACTCCATCCGCAAGACACTGGCCCCAACTCTGTTACAAATATGTGTCACTTCCAAGTGCTCTATGAGGTGTTCTTTCAAGAGGAGCCCACACTGGAATTGTTCAGAGACCTTTTCCATCTAAACCGCCGTACTGACTTTATTGATGGCTCTAATACGGAGTTGGGTGGCGTGGCGATTTAGAAAAGGAAAGAGGTCACATACCCTCACGCCAAACTGCACAGCCACCCCAAAGAGTGGAATCAGACATGGTTCTACTGCAAAGACACCTCCCCTGCTGGTGAGAATCCCTTGCCTGGCTTTTGTCCAGAGCGGCTCAGCAATACACACCCTTTTCCTCAAAGATTGACTGCCCAGGAGAGAAGCAAATATGCTCCTCAACTGTCAAAGCTCAGAGCCTTTATGGCCAACGGTTTAACAGGGCTTGATCTCGCTCGCTGTTGGATATCATGGAGCATACTGCCCCTTAGTCGGTGCTCCGGTTTGATGTGCGAGTATACTGACAGTGTTGATGACCCACTGCGACATTCCAAAATCCAGCTTTCCAATGAAGAAATCACAGAGGCTGTGAATAAGATGTTGAATGAACCGGAACACGTCTGCGCTAGAACTGGCCTGCTTCCCTGCTGTACCACCAACAAACTGCCAGCTGTAATACTTTGATTTTTCTCTTTGCTGAATCTGTTGTTGATATGTCTGGTCATTGTTTAATATCAGTGTCTGTGCAATCAGGGCAATGATCCGTTTTGGAGCAAGAAACTACCGCAGGAGAAACCAGAAAAACCAGACAAACCGGAGAGAGTAACTCGGCAAAAGACTAAAGCTGTAAAGAAGACTGCCCACAGGAAAAGAACCACTTCATCTTCTAATCCGGTCCCTGATGATGATGTGGATAATCCGGACTTTGAGGTAGAACTTGACTCACTTGGTTTATTTTTCATACGTCTTATTGATGATGATACTTGTCAGGATGGTGCCGAAGCCAGCCACGCGGATGTTGCAGAGGTAATTATTCTCTCTTCCGATTCAGAAACTTTTCCTTCACAAAAAATCCGTCAGGCAAACCGGAAAGTTAAATTTTCTCATCCCCTTGCTTATTTGGATCCTAAATTTCTTATGAAGACCCAACAACACGAAGCTCGTCGCACAACCCGGCACAGCGGCCAGGTAGTTACCTCTGCCGGTTTACCGAACAGCCTGGTTCGGAAACGCCATTCAGAGGTCTCTAATTTGCTTGTCAGTGCTTGTCCTGAAGCGGGCTGCTTTCGTCAACCTCTTAATCCGTTTGACTCCGATTACCAGGTTACTTCCCACTCATCTTCTGGCGAGTCATCGGCTACTCAGCTCCCACCGCTCAAAATGGTGCTCGGGTAAGCTATACTTATTGTGATATTTACAGTACACCGCCTTAGAACATATGCTGTATTTGATTTTGTTACTATTCTCAGAGCCAAACCTAGGCCAAGCAAGAAGGCCCGCCTGGATAAAGCGGCCGAAGAAGATGTCGTTCTTGAAACAGGCAAGACACCCAATCTTGAAGCGGCTATTCCTGAGGATATACCCAACGATCAACCGCAGCAAGACGATGATTTTATTGCTGAAGAGAGACCCACTGATGCCTTAGGTCCTGTCAATCAGCCCGCAGGTTCCATCCGGATTGAAAGCTCCACCGGTCCAGCAAAACCTACTAACAAGCCAACAGCCCCAGTGCAAACCGGCGGTACCCAGGATGATGAAGTTTTCATTACTGGCACTAGCCATACCGAGCCAATCAATACTGTCTCTTTGTCCAAACATTCTGCTAAGGAAGAATTTGCTGCCTTTGGCAAAGGCAAGTGGAACGCTGATCTGACGACTTACGCTGCTCTGAACGCCCAAGATATCCATTCCGGCTATCTGAACCGGTTGTATACCAGTCGCGACTATGAAGCCGGTCTGGTTAATATGATGAAAGATAAATATGAGGTAACTTCCATATGCTCCTTCCTGCTTGTATACTTCCATTCTCGCTGACTCTCCTAGCCCCCAAGGGCCAGTTTGTCATATTCCTTCAAACCGGGACTTACTAATATAAATCTTGATGCTTTGACATTCGCTGATGTAGCCCCCAAGGGCCGGTTCAACTTAGCGTAGTTAAACCGGTACTTTAAGTGACTGAAATTGCCGCATCAGAATATATAGGAGCAAATAGCAATTAGCCCCCAAGTGCCAAGTTGAATACTTGTATTGATCTTGGGACTTTGTAAGCAATTGAAAGATGAAGATCGAATATGCATTAGCCCCCAAGTGCCAAGTGCATAACTTGTTATGTGGTTGGTACTTCAATCCTTGTACCGTTTTGTTGAAGCATATAACTGTCTGCATGCAGGCTGAGCTGAAGACGAAAGAAAACCAAATCGCCGACCTCCAAGAAAACCTGAAAACCCAACAATCTGAAACCTCCAAAGCAAAAGAGGAATTAGCCGGTGCTTTAAGCGCCATGGAGCAGCTTAAGGAGAGCTTCAAGAAGAAGCAGGCGGATTCGGCCACTGAAAAGTCCACTTTAATCAAACAAGCAGAGGATGCCGAGGCTGCACTCAAACCGGTGGCGGATGAATTGACCAGTATAAAGCAGCACGTGCATACTATGACTACTGCTATCTTTGGTAAGCCAGTTTGACTTCTGAATTGACTCGGCCTTCTTACAGAGCTCCCGGTTTAACCCTTATGATATTTCAGGGACACGCACTGGTCACTTGGGTTCAGATGTGCGGAAAAAATTGAAAGCCGTCTACACGTTGGTCAAATAGCTGTATACTGGCGCGCAGTGGATCATCTGTACTGCATCTCACAACAAACCGGTGCCCACTTTGATTCAAGATACCCTGATGAAGCTGTTGGTGCTTCCCGCCCGGGTTGAAGAGCTGAAGAAATCTGCTGCTCGAACCGGTGCGATCAATGCCTTAATGCGGGCAGAAGCCTGGGTGCCGGATTTTGATCCTATTGAAGCGGCTTAGGGCTATCCCAGCTTGAAAGAAGATGGGTCAGAATTTAGTGAAGCGGATCAGCGAGCCATAAACCGGGAGGTGCGTCCGCTAGCTTGTCAACTGGCTAAACAAGCAGACTTGTCTCGTTATCAAGCTCAATATGATAATCAGAACAAGCGAATAGCTGCCCCAATTCATGAGTCGGGAAATCTTATCCCTCCAATCCGTAAGCACACTTACGCTCCCGATATTGACCCGTCATTGCTGATCCACGATGAAGATGTTTTTCAAGCATTAATGGGAATCGTCTGGACAACTGTTGATTTCCAGCCACTGGGTAGAGAAACGGAGGCTGAAGCGACGCAAGGTGACCCACAACCATCAGGCCAGGCTGGTGACCAAGCTTGAACCGGAAGCCGGTTTTGAAACTGCCTCCCATTTGTGAAAAATAATGATATTATTATGGGCACCGTGTTGTCTTGTAATAGGCTAGCTGATACTTTTGATGTTGATATGCCTTCGTGCATAATTTGTTCTTCCTGTGGTGATGAACTTTCCAAAGCACCTTCTGCCATAAAAAAACTCTTCAAGTGCCACCGCGGTTGTACCGTCCGGCGGAATATGATGTCTGCATATATGAAGTCAAAACATCCAAAAAATTAAGTATATGACCAAATTTTTGCGATACATAATACCTGCCATCGTTGAGCATGAAGTTGGCTTGGCCAATCTTGAAGCAGAGTTTTGCAAACCCACACTGTTGGAGGAGATAACAGCTCCTGTATATATATGACACTGGTTTACCAAGTAAACCGTGCCGGGTTATAATAAACACCGTGTTACTCCATAAGAGGATGTTAACAACAAGGATCAAACCGGGTAAATAGTCTCCAGATTGACGTGAACTGTGTTTCATCAATTGATTGGTTAAAAAACTTTGTCAGTTTAAAAAACGTAATAAAAAGCAAAAACCCCCCTTCAAAGAAAAGTATAAAGAAAAGGCAAAGACAAAACCGTTGCAAAAAAAGGTTTATTTGAGCTGATCAGATGGTGTTACCATGGCCGAACACGACCAAGCTCCCGTTAGGTGTAACTATGGTTCTAGTCAGCCAGGTCCCTAAATGAAACCGTGGCATTTATGCCGATCAAGTGGCATGGTCATGGTTCGGGTTCGACCAAGCGCCCAAGTGATTCTGTGGCCTTAGGCCGACCAAGAGGCATGACTGGTTCAGACGTGACCAAGTTCCCAAGTGATCTGGTGGCTCTCGCCTATCAAGAGGCATGGTATTGGTTCGGACACGACCAATCCTCCAAGTGATATGATGCTTTTGTAAAGCTAACTCAAGGGGTAAACTGGAGGCCGCTTTAGAGCAACTCCGTGTAACCTCACATGATGTAAAAGAATAGATACCCCGCTTTAGCTGAGGCTCCGGTTTATTATATTTAATCATAATATATACATTGTCGTAATATGTACATAAGTATAGCCAATGGCTCAAGTATAGTAAGGCCGAAGATGAGCTATGTTCCACGGCCTGTTGGTCTCCTCCTCTGATGTGCGTGAGTCTTTATGCTCTCGAATATCGATCAGATAGTACGACCCGTTGTGCAGATTCTTGCTGACCACGAAAGGCCCCTCCCAAGGTGGGGATAGCTTATGCATATCAGTCTGATCTTGGATGAGCCGAAGCACCAAGTCTCCTTCCTGAAAGGTTCTGGTTCTGACTCGGCGGCTGTGATAATGACGAAGATCCTGCTGGTAAATCACCAATCGGGCGGCTGCGATGTCACGCTCTTCATCCAACCGGTCCAAAGCATCTTGCCGTGCCGTCTCGTTGTCCGCTTCAATATAAGATGTCACACGAGGTGAATCATGACGGATATCACTAGGGAGAACCGCCTCTGCTCCATAAACCATGAAGAACGGTGTGTATCCTGTTGATCTATTGGGTGTTGTATTGATGCTCCATAACACAGATGGTAATTCTTCTACCCAACAACCCGGCGTTCTCTGCAAAGGAACCATGAGCCGGGGCTTGATGCCTCTCAAGATCTCTTGGTTAGCTCTTTCTGCTTGACCATTGGACTGTGGATGTGCCACTGATGAAACGTCGAGCCGGATGTGCTCCCGTTCGTAGAACTCTTTCATAGCACCTTTGGACAAATTGGTACCATTATCTGTGATAATACTGTGCGGAAAGCCAAACCGGAAAATCACCTTTTTGATGAACTGAACCGCCGTGGCCGCATCACACTTGCTAACAGGTTCTGCCTCCACCCACTTTGTAAACTTGTCAACCGCCACCAGGAGGTGGGTCTTCTTATCTTTGGACCTTTCGAAAGGCCCAACCATATCCAGCCCCCAAGTCGCAAACGGCCAAGTAATTGGAATCATTCTCAATTCTTGAGCCGGTACATGAGCACGTCTTGAAAACCTTTGGCAACCATCACATCATCTGACCAGATCCTCCGCATCAGCATGAGCAGTTAACCAATAGAAGCCATGGCGAAACGCTTTGGCCACCAGAGACTTTGAACCGGCGTGGTGATCACAATCTCCTTCGTGGATCTCACGCAAAATTTCACGGCCTTCTTCAGGAGACATGCAGCGTTGAAAAGCTCCTGACACACTGCAATGATGTAACTCACCGTTGATAATAGCCATGGACTTGGATCGCCGGATTACCTGCCGGGCCAGAATCTCATCCTCTGGCAACTCGCCCCGGTTCTTGTACGCCAGGTAAGGAAGCATCCAATCCGGAATAACATGAAGAGCTGCCACCAATTGAGCCTTTGGATCAGGAATAGCCAAATCCTCTTCACCAGGGATCTTGACCGGCGGGTTGTGCAACACATCCAGAAAAACATTGGGCAGGACCGGTTTGCGCTGAGAACCCAGCCGGCTTAAAGCGTCCGCCGCTTCATTTTTCCGCCGGTCCACGTAGTCCACCTGGTAACCTCTGAAATAACCTGCAACAATATCCACCTCACGAGGATATGCTGCCATGAGTGGGTCCTTGGAGTCCCAAGTGCCAGACACTTGCTGAGCCACAAGGTCCGAGTCACCGAAGCACTTAACTCGACTTAGATTCATCTCCTTAGCTATCCGGAGACCATGGAGCAAGGCTTCATACTCAGCTGCATTGTTAGTACAAGGGAACATTAAGCGGAGAACATAACAAAACTTATCACCTCGTGGGGAAGTTAATACGACTCCAGCCCCCGAGCCTTCCAATTGCCTGGATCCGTCAAAATGAATGGTCCAATACGTGTGATCCGGCTTTTCTTCAGGTGCTTGCATTTTCGTCCAATCATTGATGAAATCAACAAGTGCTTGAGATTTAACCGCTGTCCGAGGCACATACTTCAAACCGTACGGCCCAGCTCTATAGCCCACTTCGCAATCCGGCCACTTGCTTCCCGGTTCTAGATGATATCTCCCAAAGGAGCAGAACTAACCACCGTAATTGGGTGCCCTTGGAAGTATTGTTTAAGCTTCCGGCTTGCCATAAAAACTCCATAGACCAGCTTTTGCCAATGCGGATACCTTTGCTTGGACTCGATTAGTACCTCGCTGATATAATAAACCGGACGTTGAACCAGATGCTCCTTACCTGCCTCCTTTCGTTCCACGACAATAGCCACGCTGACCGCCCGAACATTGGCAGCAACATATAGCAGCAACGGCTCCTTGTCACTGGGAGCGGCGAGCACCGGCAGATTGGCCAATTGCCGCTTTAAGTCCTCAAATGCTTCATCAGCGGCGGAACTCCAGACAAACGGATCCGTCTTTTTCAACATCTGATACAAAGGGATTGCCTTCTCACCAAGACGACTGATAAACCGGCTTAATGCCGCAATCTGGCCGGCCAGTCGTTGAACATCATTGATACACTTTGGTTTAGCCAGGGAGGTGATGGCCATGATCTTCTCCGGATTAGCCTCAATTCCCCTGTTGGACACCAGAAAACCCAATAGCTTGCCCGCCGGTACACCAAAAACACACTTGTCCGGATTAAGCATCATCTTGTATGTCCTCAGGTTATCAAAAGTTTCCTTCAAATCATCAATCAAAGTCTCCTTCTCCCTAGACTTAACCATGATATCATCCACATAAGCATGTACATTACGGCCAATCTGCTTGTGAAGACAATTTTGTACACACCGTTGATAAGTTGCCTGGGCACTCTTGAGCCCGAAGGGCATAGACACATAGCAGAAGGCTCCAAAGGGAGTTATAAATGCCGTCTTCTCCTGGTCCTTAACTGCCATTTTGATCTGATGATAGCCAGAATATGCATCCAAAAAACTTAAACGCTCACAACCCGCCGTAGCATCAATAATTTGATCAATACGGGGGAGGGCAAAAGGATCTGCTGGACAAGCTTTATTAAGATCTGTGTAATCCACACACATGCGCCAGGTGCCATTTTTCTTGAGGACCAGTACCGGATTGGCAAGCCACTCTGGGTGAAAAACTTCGACAATAAAGCCAGCTGCTAAGAGCCTGGCTACCTCTTCTCCAATCGCCTTGCGTCTTTCTTCGTTAAACTGGCGGAGGAACTGTTTCACCGGTTTATATTTAGGATCCACATTAAGGGTGTGCTCAGCGAGTTGCCTCGGTACACCTGGCATGTCAGAGGGCTTCCATGCAAAAATGTCCCGATTCTCACGGATGAACTCGATGAGCGCGCTTTCCTATTTTGGATCCAAGTTGGCACTGATGCTGAACTGCTTGGACGAATTGCCAGGTACGAAGTCAACAAGCTTACTTTCTGTTGCCGATTTGAACTTCAGGGCCGGATCATGCTCCGTAGTTAGCTTTTTTAACGGAGTCATGTCCGCCGGATCAACATTGTCCTTATAGTACTTTAACTCCTCGGTGGCACAAACCGACTCTGCATAAGCCGCATCTCCTTCCTCGCACTCCAAAGCGATTTTGCGGCTTCCGTGAACCGTTATTGTCCCCCTGTGACCCAGCATCTTGAGCTGCAAATACACATAACAGGGCCGTGCCATAAACTTGGCGTAAGCCGGTCGCCCAAACAGGGCGTGATATGGACTCTGGATTTTCACCACTTCAAACGTCAATGTCTCCGACCTGGAATCATGGTCATCCCCAAAGGCCACTTCCAGAGCTATCTTACCAACGGGATACGCTGATCTGCCAGGCACTACACCGTGGAATACTGTATTAGACGGTTTGAGATTCTTATCTGTTAGTCCCATACGACGGAAGGTCTCATAGTACAGGATGTTAATGCTGCTCCCTCCATCCATGAGCACCTTGGTGAACTTGTAACCTCCCACCTCAGGCGCCACCACCAGAGCCAACTGACCCGGATTATCGACCTGGGGAGGGTGATCCTCTCTGCTCCATATAATGGGTTGTTCAGACCAACGTAGATAACGGGGTATGGCCGGTTCAACAGAGTTGACCGCCCGCCTCTGAACCTTCCGGTCTCGCTTGTCCAAGCTAGTGGTGAAGACATGGTACTGCCCACTACTCAGCTGCTTTGGGTTGCTCTGGTAACCTGACTGTTGCTGCTGTTGGTTGTAACCACCCTGGTTGTTCTGACTATTTTGACCATTATGTCTGCCGAGATTACCATTGAATCCTGAACCGGAACTTCCTCCACCGTAACCCGGCCCGGATCCTGAGCCACCGCCAGATTCATGATCATACTAGAAATTATTAGAATTCTTGAACTCCTGCATAATAAAGCAATCCTCCCAAAGGTGGTTTGCTGGCGCCTCCTTCGTCCCATGTCTTGGACAGGGCTGGCTTAGCAGATAGTTTAGGCGGTTTGGGTTAGGGTTGGGTGCTCCATTACAATTTTTCGGTCTACCATTGCGTCGCTGGCCATTGTCCTGTGCGTTGGTATTAGCCACAAGGTCCATGTTACCATCCGCTTTACGCTTGCCTCCACCACCATTGCCTGCCCAGTGATGCTGCTGACCTTTGGAGCTGCTATCCTTTTTCCCTTTTCCTGTCTTGTCATCATCAGATTCGGCATCCTTGGTACTATCAGAATCAGCATATTTCACCAAAGCAGCCATGAGGGTCCCCATGTTGGTGCAATGACGCTTCATCCGTCCCAACTTTAGCTTCAGGGGCCCAAACCGGTAATTGCCTTCTAGGGTTAATACTGCGGTGTCGGCGTTGATGCGGTCTGAGGAGTGCAACACTTGTGAAACCCGGCGCACCCAATGAGTCGTTGATTCTCCTTCCTCCTGGACGCATGCAGCTAAGTCTACTATCGACATAGGCTGTTTACAGGTATCATTGAAATTGCTGATAAACTGGGCTCGTAACTGGGCCCATGAACTGATAGAATTAGCCGGCAAGCTTTTTAACCAAGTACGGGCCGTTCCTTCAAGCATCATGGTGAAGTATTTCGCACACGCCGCGTCATCCACATCAAGCATCTCTATGGCCATCTCATAGCTCTCCACCCATGTCTCTAGAGGTTGATCCGCCATGCAATTCGGTACCTTGCGCGGGCCTTTGAAATCCTTGGGCAGGCGCACGTTGCGTAAAGCGAGGATAAGGCAAGGCACCCCCAAACAACTAGAAGTAACACCAGGTTCAGTCAAGGTGGTTGGACAAACCGGCGTGAGCTGCCGAGCCTGATGTTGTGCGGCTAACTCGGCCTCCCTGCACACGCGGGCCCGGTCCACCACTCCCTGAGCGTTATCAGCACCACCCGCCGGGTTGTTGTCACGGGGTGCTCCCCGTCGTTCATTACTCGACACTGCCGGTTCATCAATATGTCTGCTATAGCTCCGGCTTGGATGGGGGGTCGAGTGGATCCGGTCGCGGCTGTACGAGTACGCTTCCTGTTGGACCAAAGCTGTCCTCAGAAGTTCCTTGACCCGTCGCGTCTCTATTGCCTGCGGCGAGTCACCTTCAATTGGAATGGCCTCCAGCCGTGCAGCAGCGGCGACAAGATTGTCCATTGGGTTGGAGTAGTGGCCCAGAGGTGTTAAAGCAGCCTGAGGTATAACGGTGTTTTGACGAGGCGGGTCCATCTAACGAGGCTGAACCGGTGCACCGGTCCCAGGGGCTTCTGCCCGGTTTCTCTCCAACGGATTGCCGGCTCTTGGTCCTGGAGTGTTGAAAAGGTCTCTGGCCTCGAAAACCGGAGGTAAACGGGATCGGTGCTTCCTCCTCATGACTTCATGCGACGCGCTCTGGTCCAACATAAGCCGGTAGGCCTGTGCGTCTAAAGCGGCCCGCTCTGCGGCCATCCTGGCGTCCTCAGCCGCCAGATCTGCCTTGGCCTGGGTGATCTGTTCCTTTACCTTTGCAATCTCTGCATTGTGAACATCCTGATCCGGCGGATTAACCTCCGCCACAAGCACAGCCAACGCATCAAATAGTTCTGATAGAACCTGAGCTGGCGGGCGCACAGGGCCTCCTGCCCCGGCAGCCATCACCGCTGCTGAGCCGGAGATACTTGCCGCAGCTGTCGAAGAATGAAGCGCTGCTTGTGTTCCGGCCATGAATATTCCAACCCGGTTGGGCAGATCAAAAGGATCCGGAATACTGTCGCCATCGGAACAGCTCCCAATCCGGCCATCTTGTAGCTGATAAAGAGATTCGGTTTCTCCGGTCGAAGACTCGTCACCGGAACAAACAACGGACGCACCGCGAAATTCCAATCCATCCTCATAACTTCCTCATGGATGACTCCCACGAAGGCACGCTTCATGGCCGGTTTAACCCGGGCGGATCGCGCCCGCTGAGCCTTCTCGACGAGGTCGGTGCAGATGTCCGGCTCAGGGCCCGGTTCACCGATCTTGCCAATGAAAACGTGAATGCTACCAAAGGGGACCCGGTACCCGTACTCAATTGAGCCGGCCTCGGGGCCCCAGCTTGCGTCGTCGATGTAGAGCTTGCCGCGACGACTCTTAGTCATCCGGCCTACAGCATAGCCCTCAAGTCCTTCAAAGCGGCCCTCCAAGAACCGGAAACCATTGTGCAATAGCCCCACGGTGGGCGCCAACTGTCATGCTTTTGTCACGGCAGATGTCCTAGAGAAAGGACTTAGTCATGGAGCCATCATGACGGGTTAGCTTGAAGGGGTTAAAGCGGACACAGGGACGCAAGAGAGTTTATACTAGTTTGGCCCCTTCAATGAAGGTAAAAGCCTACGTCTAGTTGTGATGGAATTGATGGGGTTTCGATGACTAGGGAGCCAACAAGCTTCGCCTATGTCTCGAGTTGTTGTCTGTTGTTCCTGAACCGCCGCTGGGTCGTCCCCTTATATACACGGGTGACACCCGTCGGTTCACAGAGTCCCAACACCGGTCGATATTCGTATCCAGGTTGGTCTCTCCTTATTCTTAACTTACAATACAAGTTTATATACAAATCCCGGTTTACAGCTACAAGTCTTGAACCGACTACGAGCCTTAGGCCCTCATCTGCCTTCTTGGGCTTTATCACTTCTGGAACTACTGATGAAGTTGACCCGGCCCAGATAGGCCGGTTTACGCCCAGCAGTAATATCCCCAACACTGGCCGTACTTGTGAACTTTGCAATGAACGCGGTCATTTAACCATCCGATGCAAAAAAATTCATGATCTAATCATTTCCAAAAAGTGTGATGACTTTATTTCTCTTGCACATCATAATGAACTTAGTTTGCTTATGGGTTATGAAGAAATGAAACGTATAACTAACTATCTTCCAGTATTTGCCCGTGATAAACTTCTTGGTTTTTATCTAGAGGAAATTTATATGTATTGTGCGGTGAATTGTATTGAAAATCCTTATATTGACAATTACATAAAGAAAAGAGAACAAACAGAAGATGAAGAGAATACTAATGAAAGGGAAGAGACTTCCCAATATCCTCCTATTATTTCTTATGATGAATCAGGTAACGAGGAGGAGCCTTCTATTCAACCAATCTCATTAATAAGGAGCTCCAAAAAGAGGGTTGAACCCACACATGATGTGAAAAAAAAAAGATGGAGAAGCAAAGGTAAAAAGGTATCTCTCCCAAATGATGTTGCTCCTATTACTCCTTGTGATTATGATAACTGCTATACTATTGGTGCCATCCATACTATTAATGATGAGAGTGATTATGCTTATGATATGAAAAGGCCCAAGCTTGGGGATGCTATGTTTGATGAAGATGATGTTTTCGAGAATATATTTGCTGCAATTAATGTTTGTCCCAAGCTTGGGGATGCTACATTTAATGAAGATGATATTTGTAGTCTCCCAAGTTTTGATATGCAAATTTATTATGATGATAGCATGCCTCCTACTTATGATGATTATATTGATGAAAGTGGGTTTGGAAGAGTGTCGTCTTTAGGAAGTAATGATCCCACTATTTTGGAGGATCTTGAATCTTATTATGATAATTACGAAAGTGGATTTGGAGAGGTCATGACTTTATTTAGTGATGATTCCACTATCTTGGAAGAGGTTTCAATTGATTATGATGAGAACAAAGTTGCTACTTATGATGATTATTGTGATGATACTTATGCTATAAAAATTAGTGATGATTATATTTATAAAACTTGTCATGATTATGATTACCCCTTTTCTGAACATTACTCTTTTAATATGGAAACAATTTATAGTATTCGAGTTTCTTATGATACTCCCACTATTCTAAATGAGAAGAATTTTGCTTATATGGAGAGTAATAAAATTTCTATGCTTGTAGATCATGAAAAGAAAGCTTTATGTGATAGTTATATTGTTTCATTCATGATGCTACTGAAAATTATTATGAGGGAGGAACATATGCTTGTAGGAATTGCAATAATATCAAGTTTCCCCTCTATGTGCTTAAAATTTTGAAGTTATGCTTGTTCTGCCTTCCTATGCTAGTTGATTATTGTTCCCATAAGATGTTTGCTCACAAAATCCCTATGCATAAGAAGTGGGTTAGACTTAAATTTGCTAGTCATATTCTTCATGATGCTCTCTTTATGTTTCAATTCTTATCTTTTATGTGAGCATCATTGAAACCATCATGCCTAGCTAGGGGCGTCAAACGATAGCGCTTGTTGGGAGGCAACCCAACTTTATTTTTGTTCCTTGCTTTTTGTTCCTGTTTAGTAATAAATAATTCATCTAGACTTTGTTTAGATGTAGTTTTATTTTAGTGTTTGTGCCAAGTAGAACCTTTGGGAAGACTTGGGGAAAGTCTTTGCGATCATGCTGTAAAAAATAGAAACTTTAGCGCTCACGAGAATTACTGCCATTTTTATTTGGATAGTGTTATTTAGTTAATTATTTTTTCAGATGATTAATAGATAAATTCCTCAGGTCCAGCAATTTATTTTAGAATTTTTGGGGTTCCATAAGTATACGTTTGATCCAGATTACTACAGACTGTTCTGTTTTTGACAGATTCTATTTTCTATGTGTTGTTAGCTTATTTTGATGAATCTATGGCTAGTATAAGAGTTTATGAACCATAGAAAGTTGGAATACAGTAGGTTTAACACCAATATAAATCAAGAATGAGTTAATTATAGTATCTAAGTGGTGATTTATTTTCTTATACTAACGGAGCTTACGAGTTTTCTATTAAGTTTTTGTTGTGAAGTTTTCAAGTTTTGGGTAAAGATTCGATGGACTATGGAATAAGGAGTGGCAAGAGCCTAATCTTGGGGATTCCCACCCCAAGGTAATATTCAAGGACAACAAAGAGCCTAAGCTTGGGGATGCGCCGGAAGGCATCCCCTCTTTCGTCTTCGTTTAAGTTCACCTTTAACATTAGCCATATAATCACCCAAGTGTTCAAGCATATTTGAATTGTATTTCAATTGTCTACCAAAATAAGCATTAAAGTCTTCTTGCTCAGCCATAAATTTATCAAACTCATCTAAGCATGGGCAAGGAAATTTAGTAAATGGGATTTCAGCTTTATCATATATATAGAGAGAGAATTTACCTTTACTACCTGTGTCGGGTTATCAAGACCATGAGTTTCTTCAATAGGTAATGGATTAAGATCATATGTTTCTTCAACATGCGGTAAATTAAGACCATGTATTTCTTCAATAGGAGGTAAATTATTAACATCTTCAGCTTTAATACCTTTTTCTTTCATACATTTCTTTGGCTCTTGCATACCTTCAGGACTGAGAAATAGAATACCTCTCTTTTTCGGAGTTGGTTTAGGAATAGGCTCAGGAACTAGCTCAGGAGGTGTCCAATTGTTTTCATTTGTCAACATATTATTCAATAGAATTCCAGCTTCATCCGGTGTTCTTTCCCTGAAAACAGAACCAACACAACTATCCAGGTAATCTCTGGAGGCATCGGTTAGTCCATTATAAAAGATATCAAGTATTTCATTTTTCTTAAGAGGATGATCAGGCAAAGCATTAATTAACTTGAGAAGCCTCCCCCAAGCTTGTGGGAGACTCTCTTCTTCAATTTGCACAAAATTATATATATCCCTTAAGGAAGCTTGTTTCTCATGGGCAGGGAAATATTTAGCAGAGAAGTAATAAATCATATCATGGGGACTACGCACACAACCAAGATCAAGAGAATTAAACCATATCTTAGCATCACCCTTTAATGAGAAAGGAAATATTTTAAGGATATAAAAGTAACGAGTTCTCTCATCATTAGTGAACAGGGTAGCTATATCCTTTAATTTAGTAAGATGTGCGACAATAGTTTCAGATTCATAGCCATGAAAAGGATCAGATTCAACCAAAGTAATTATATCAGGATCAACAGAGAATTCATAATCCTTATCAGTAACACAGATAGGTGAAGCAGCAAAAGCAGGGTCAGGTTTCATCCTAGCATTTAGAGATTGTTGCTTCCATTTAGCTAATAACCTCTTGAGTTCATATCTATCTTTGCAAGATAAAATAGCTAAAGAAGCTTCTTCATAAAAAACATAACCCTTAGGAATAACAGGCAAGTCTTCATCATCACTTTCATCAGTATTATCAGATTCAATATTTTCACTCTCTATAACTCTAGCAAGTTGTTCATCAAGAAATTCACCAAGTGGCACAGTAGTGTCAAGCATAGAAGTAGTTTCATCATAAGTATCATGCATAGAAGAAGTGGCATCATCAATAACATGCGACATATCAGAACGAATAGCAGAAGTAGGTTTAGGTGTCGCAAGCTTACTTAAAAGAGAAGGTGAATCAAGTGCAGAGCTAGATGCCAGTTCCTTACCTCCCCTCGTAGTTGAGGGATAGATCTTGGTTTTTGGATCTCTCAAGTTCTTCATAATGATAAGCAGATATAAATCCCAAGTGACTCAAAGAATAGAGCTATGCTACCCGGCAACAGCGCCAGAAAATAGTATTGATAACCCACAAGTATAGGGGATTGCAACAGTTTTCGAGGGTAGAGTATTCAACCCAAATTTATTGATTCGACACAAGGGGAGCCAAAGAATATTCTGAAGTATTAGCAACTGAGTTGTCAATTCAACCACACCTGGAAACTTAATATCTACAACAAAGTATTTAGTAGCAAAGTAATATGATAACGGTGGTAGCGATAGCAAAAGGTAATGACAGCAAAAGTAATGTTTTTGGTATTTTGTAGTGATGATAGCAATAGCAACGGAAAAGTAAATAAGCAAAGAACAATATATGGATAACTCATAGGCAATGGATCAGTGATGGAGAATTATGCCGGATGCGGTTCATTATGTAACAGTCATAACCTAGGGTGACACAGAACTAGCTCCAATTCATCAATGTAATGTAGGCATGTATTCCGAATATAGTCATACGTGCTTATGGAAAAGAACTTGCATGACATCTTTTGTCCTACCCTCCTGTGGCAGCGGGGTCCTTACAGAAACTAAGGGATATTAAGGCCTCCTTTTAATAGAGTACCGGAACAAAGCATTAACACATAGTGAATACATGAACTCCTCAAACTATGGTCGTCACCGGTAAGTATCCCGATTATTGTCACTTCGGGGTTAACGGATCATAACACATAATAGGTGACTATAGACTTGCAAGATAGGATCAAGAACTCTCATATATTGATGAAAACATAATAGTTTCAGATCTGAAATCATGGCACTCGGGCCCTAGTGACAAGCATTAAGCATAGCAAAGCCATAGCAACATCAATCTCAGAACATAGTGGATACTAGGGATTAAACCCTAACAAAACTAACTCGATTACATGATAGATCCCATCCAACCCATCACCGTCCAACAAGCCTACGATGGAATTACTCACGCACGGCGGTGAGCATCATGAAATTGGTGATGGGGGATGGTTGATGATGACGATGGCGACGGATTCCCCTCTCCGGAGCCCCGAACGGACTCCAGATCAGCCCTCCCGAGAGGTTTTAGGGCTTGGCGGCGGCTCCATATCATAAAATGCGATGATTTATTCTCTCTGATTTTTTTCTCCCCAAAAGCAAATATATAGAGTTGGGGTTGAGGTCGGAGGAGCTCCAGGGGGCCCACGAGGTAGGTGGCGCGCCCTAGGGGGGCAGGCGCCCCCCACCCTCATGGACAGGGGGTGGGCCCCCTGGTCTTCATCTTTTGCAAGGATTTCTTATTATTTTTGAATAGATGTTCCATGAAGTTTCATGTCATTCCGAGAATTTTTGTTTCTGCACATAAATAACACCATAGCAATTCTGCTGAAAACAACATCAGTCCGGGTTAGTTCCATTCAAATCATGCAAGTTAGAGTCCAAAACAAGGGCAAAAGTGTTTGGAAAAGTAGATACGACGGAGACGTATCACAACACAATCAAGAAAGGTGGTCCAACTTGAGGAAGTCAAGATCGTCATCATCTAGCTCAAGTGGACTATGTGCAAGACAAAGGTTTGCCCTTGATAGGTTTTCTATTTTACTGGTCTCATAGTGGTGGTTGGGAGACCAGGTTATAGGATCGATTGCCGTACTATCAAGGGGGGCTCTCGATGAGTAGCTTGATCGTATCGTTTGTAGAGAGCTCAAACCATTACATCCTTGCATCATCCTTCTTGGTTCTTGTTTGGTTCTCTTTGAGAGCTTTGGAGCCTAAGGTCATCTTATTGACAAGCTCGAGTTCATCGAAAACGTAGTTCACATGCATCTTCTATGATGTTTTCGATGTTGGAGGTTTTCCTGGTTCTTCTCGGTTGGAGGTTCACAAGCTTGAGTTTGCACAATTCGTAGCTCATATGCAGAAGTTATGGCAGTTCTGGTTTTCCGTGGAGTATACTTGCTTTCGTGGAAGTGGCATAAGGATGGCACCAGCGGTAGTACCGCTGGGCCGGAGCGGCAGTACCATTTATTGCCACAAACGATAGTACCGCTGTCCCACAGTGGTAGTACCGCCCATGGCCAAAAGCGGTAGTATGGCTTCGGTTCCACGCTGGTACCGCCTCGACTCGAGACGTGGTTTTCTCGTGTCGGGTTCAGCGGCAGTAGGAGCGGCAGTAGGAGCGGTAGTACCGCTCATGTGCGGTAGTACCGCGGCTACCACCGCCCCTAGTGCCGCTCAATGGCCCTCCTCCCTGTTCCTTCTCCTTGTGCTTGTGGTAGGCGTTGTGCGCGGTCCCAGCGGTAGTACCGCTGGGCCAAGCGGCAGTACCACTGGTTCCAGCGGTAGTGCCGCTCATACGGCTCTGCCTCACACTCTGTTTTGCTCCGCTCTCCGTGTTCTACCGCCTGGGCGGTAGTACCGCTCCCCTGAGCGGCAGTACCGCTCGTGTGTGGACTGAGCACATAACGGTTGGATTCGGGAGCTTCTATAAAAGGGGGTCTTCTTCACCGTTCAACCTTATCCTTTCAGCTCGTGTTCTTCCCCCATTGTTGACCTTCTTCGAGCTTGCTAACTCTCAACCCCTCCATGGATTCTTGCTAGTTTTTGAGGGAAAAGAGAGAGGAGATCTAGATCCACATTTCCACCAATCACTTTGTCCTCTATGTGAGGGGAACCCCTTGGATCTAGATCTTGGAGTTCTTCGTGTTCTCTTCTTTGTTCTTCCTCTCATTTTCCTCCCTAGCATTTGTTGCTTCGGTGGGATTTGGGAGAGAAGGACTTGGGCACTCCGTGTGCCCTTGCCATTGCATTTGGTGCATCGGTTTGAGTTCACCATGGTGATACGTGGAAGTTACAAGTTGAGAAGCTTATTACTCTTGGGTGCCTGGTACCCTTGAGCTTGTTCCTGTTGGGTGCCCTAGACGGTTGAGGTCACCTCGGAGCCATATTCCATTGTGGTGAAGCTTGATGGTGTCGTTGGGGAGTTAACCCCAACTTTTGTGGTGTTCAGAGGTCAATCATTGTGGTATAAAGCTCCGGGCAAGCGTTGGGGTCTCCAATTAGGTTGTGGAGATCGCCCAGAGCAATTTGACGGGTTCCGGTGACCGCCCCCAAGGGTTGCCAAAGTGTATAGGTTCAGTAACCGCCCCTAAGGGTTGCCATTTGTACGGGTCCGGTGACCGCCCTCAAGGGTCCCTTAGTGGAATCACGACATCTTGCATTGTGCGAGGGCGTGAGGAGATTACGGTGTCCCTAGTGGCTTCTTGGGGAGCATTGTGCCTCCACACCGCTCTAAACGGAGATTAGCATCTGCAAGGGTGTGAACTTCGGGATACATCATCGTCTCCGTGTGCCTCGGTTATCTCTTACCCGAGACCCTTTACTTATGCACTTTACTTTGTGATAGCCATATTGTTTCTTGTCATATATCTTTCTATCGGATAGTTGCTTATCTTGCTTAGCTTAAGTTGTTGGTCCACATAGGTGAGCCTAGTTGTTTTAGGTTTTGTGATTGACAAATTAATCGCTAGGTTTATTCTGCATTTGTTCAAGCCTAAATCGTAATTATTTTAAAACACCTATTCACCCTCCTCTAAGCGACATCCTCGATCTTTCACATAGGCCGGTCGATACATGACGGCCCTCAAGAAAATACAAACAGCCTTATGGACCTCCCATCCAAGGTCGTGGGCTGCGCACCTTAAAAAAGAAAGCCTAGACGGGGCAGCCCAATACCTAGCTGATACTTGCTGCCCCAGTGATAATAAATGATATGTGACAACTCCCCGGCTTCGTTGTGAATTTATCTCCTATAGTAACTACGTTGAAGCACCTAAAAAATGTAACTATGTTGACAAACCCGTGGGCCCCAACGTCAGTATTGCATTAGGAGGAAGTATTTTTTCGATGAGGCACTTGCTTGCGTACGGCCATAGACCTGGTGGGTCCCGACTGTCTGCCTCTCCACGTAAAGTCCTCTCCAGATTCCTCTCGTTTGTTCAACATGTTCACAACGGCAGACAGCGGCGTCGCGGCGAGCGCACAAAGGCGCAGGAGGAGATCCGACAACCTGAGGAAGTGCCTTATTAGTAACGAAACAACTGAACTAGCCCAGTGGCCGAGTGACACTACCCGACAGCTGTTCCGCCCGGGTTCGATTCCACCTGTGCAGAGAAAATATCTCCAAATTTTTTGCCTCTGCCTTTATTGACATGTGGGTCCCAATTGTCATCTACGCACACCACGTCCTACACTTGCCAAAACTTCGTCCCTCATTTTCTCTGTTTTTTCGCACACTCGACATTGTGTGGGCATTTTGAAAATAGCATATCTTTTTGATTGTGCATCATATGAATATGAGCTATGCATGAATGTTGATCAGCATGATGTTAACTGGCGAGTAGTTCCAGTTTCGACCATGAATAAAACTTCTAGCATGATGTTAATACTGTTTGAAAAGGCCGTGTTAATATAAATGCTCTGCCTCTGAAAGTTGCAGTTTCTTATCTGAAACTGAACTTGGAGTTTCTTATCTGAAACTTAAACTTGCAGTTTCTTCTCTGAGAATCACATTGTCTGCACTTTTATACTCCTATGAAACTACATTTTTTTAATTGCTAAAAATAGATCTCTAGAATTAGTGCTTCTTTCAGAAAAGAGTACACCCCTAGAAAACTGCCAATATAAGCTACTAGTATTTTTTTAAGTCTAAGCTACTAGTATTTGGTTAGAGGATTTGTTGCCGAGAAAGATCCGTCCATAGTGAGCGCCACACATCCCACTGATGGCGGGGGATGCCAATGCTTAGATGAAGCAGGGTTGGTGTCGGTAATTTTTACTTGGCACCTCGCACTCTGCATATATGCCGGTTCCATCCGTACATTTGTGTAGTCCCACCAAAATGCAGCTAAATAACCCTGTTTGCACATATAATGAAAAGGCGTGATTAGATTATAGTGTAACTAGTTGATGAAACATACACTAATAAATAGAAGAAAATATTGCATCATACTGGAAATCGACCCAAGTGTCCCCAATACACCTTCTGCCAGTGATGAACATTAGTGTACAACGGTAGTACGAGGAGGGGCCTTGAGACATTCAAATATCTATTCTTATGCAGATCAACTAAAATTAAGCACCCCAGTTTGCAGAAACACTTAAACATTAACAATGGGACTAGTTGATGAAACATACATTAACAAAGAGAAGAACATTTTCTTTATCTACATTGGAAATGAAATGATAGAGAGGACACTCGCTCTATTTTAACTGTATTATTACTTCATTTTATCAGTGACACGAGGGTCGAGCAGGTGGCAAATGAGGTGTACCGTGCATCGCAAGGATGAAGGCGGGGGGTGCTTAGACTGGGATGCTGAAGCTGGCTCTTTCAGTCCCTATCTTCCCCCTGATGTTTCTGTGGTATCATTTGGGTTGTAATCCAAACTTGGTCGAGCTAGTGCTGCGTCCCCCTACCCGCCTAGCTTATGTGGCGAACTTGTCTCCTGCTAGTACTCAGTCCGTTCAAGTAATAGTTGCATAACTGCCCATTTACACTGAGATGTTGTCGGATAATGGTTCTCTATGGTTGGGTTTCTTTAATGAAATCGGAGGGAACCCCCTCTTTCGATATATAAAAAAACAGTGGCACTAGCGATGCCAAAACATTGCCTCAAATTAATAGTGCCACTAGATTAAGGTGCGAAATAATAACATTACTGCTTTATCATGGCAGTGCCAAAACAGTAGCACAAGAGCAGGATCAACATGCAGGATCTTTGGCAAACGGTCAGACCAAAAAGGAACATACCTCATGATGGGAACCATATCTGCAGTCAACGCCATCGTAGAAGGGATGACACCAGTCACCAACATGGATGATTCAATTCATGGGACCTTTTGGTGCAGTTCACCTAAAATGAAGCAATGTCCCATGAGCTAGCAACTTCTTCTTATTTTTTAAGAAAAGGGCTCCAGCCCCGGTTCCATTTCCATCAGAAAACGAAACCCACAGAGCTTCTTCATTAGTTGCAATAAAATTTAGCAACATGGAGGTTGGTCGTGAAGCTCCTAGAGAGTAGGCGGACCAGGACAGTTGCATCTCTAACGAAAAGAAACAACTTATCATAATGGGAAATTTAGCAGGACATGAAAAAAAGTGCCATTGATTCATATTACTGGATGCATTACATTGGAAACAACATTGGTTTAACGTGTCCTTACTTTTAATAGTGCGACTGCTACATTTTACCAGTGGCATTACATAAGAGCAGCTCGGGGCAACAAACATCAAAACAGGATAACTGGGTTGGTCCCATTTTTGTTCGGTACATAGCCACCTTATACTGTGTGAGGCTAGCAAATCTAGTGTTGGACTTACTCTGTTGACTTGTCCCCCAGTCCCCACTTTCTTTCCTTTTTCAACCAATAGATCGGGTCTATAGTGAGTTTGTATTGCGTTCCCTTTATTTCCCTATTAGACTTAGAGACCGGTTGGATAGCCACTCTTGCTACTTTTTGCCCCCATTATTTCCTCTTTCGACCAAGTCCTAGATTCAGGTAACAAATCTTCCCCCACCCCCACCCCTTTTCTTCCTTGTTTGAACCAAGTACTACTAGATTCGAGTGCATGAACTAGTTTTACCTCTTAACAGTAAAAAAAATTAGGTGGTTTTCGAACAGCCGATCGATCCTATCTACACGAGGGGTCCTGAGAAATAGTAAAAGATACAAATGCAACGACGTCAGGAGCTCGGGAAGTAGAGCAAGGCCGGTTTCGAAGGAAGTTATACCCGAGGGTCGTTGGGATGTCGCTAGGTGGGCGGTGGGAGGCGGGATCTGCCCACACTACGGCAGCGAGGAAGAAGGGGTGGGAGGCCCTCCCTCGCCAACAATGCTTGGGAGAGAACAGCAAGGCATGCTGATCGGGATGCACCGGCAGTGGGTAAGAGCCGTCGCCGAGGACGACCGCGTGAATGTTGCACCTTCTCACCTTCCCCGACGGAGAGGATCCGGCTGGATCTGTGACCAGCGGTGAGTAGAGAGAGTGTGTGTGTGGCCACCGCTGTCGTGTTTAGATCTGGAGAGGGCGAGACAGTGTGAAGAGAGCAACACTAGCAAGCAAGCGAGGAGGCTCCTGCCTATATAGTGGAGTACTAATTTTCTTTTGTCTACCGGTCGGAGCCGGCTTGACCTCGGCAATGACTAACGAGAAGTCGTCATGCACGTGCCCCAGAGGCGCAGTTGTTGTCATTTTGATCTGAAGCACCAGATTATAACAGATAACACGAAAAATGCCACATGACAAGAAATCGTAACCTCACTGCCCAAAGGAGACAAGATGAATCCCGACGGACAAACTAGACGAGGATCAAAGCTCAAATTAAAGATAAACTCATAGAAAAGGGGTCCGTCGATAGATGTCCTAATTAACATAGCCAGCTTGACCTAGATGGCAGCCGAGTAGTCTTCATGCATGTCTGGTGGAGTATGGTCACATGCATGGACGAACTGATCTTCTGTGTCTTGCCGGGATCGTCCAGGTACCAACGTATGTACTACTTCTATTAACTCAGCCGACTTGTAGGGCCAGGGAGTGTGCCTATGGTCGGTTCTCAATTGCGGTCCCACATGTGTGTGCAAACGCAATATGACGCGTGTTCCATTCGGAGAGCAGCGTGCCAGACCGACTGACCGTCTGGGGTGCGACGCGAAAACGATGGGCATGCTGTATACTCTGTACATGTGTATCGCCGTTTTCTTAAGGCTTTGCTCCATGGCACAATCCATGGATACAAAATTAGTATAATGTACTATTTAAAAGTCGAGGGCGGGGCTTTTCCCACGCGGTAGGCGGGGCAGTTCCGCCTAGTCGGTTCGACTGAGACACGAGAAGACGAGGGAGTAGGCTGCTACAAACGTAGGGCTGCGTGATTTGACAGTGAGTTACTGCTGGACAGGTGGGGCCCGGTGATTTGACTTGCCATTATCATTTTAACTACGGTGGTACGACCGGCTTGAGTATCCCGATTCCTGACCACTGGGACCCACCTTTCCATCAGGTCCCAATGCTTGATGTCTACTACACAACCTTCTTCTTGTAGACATTGTTGGGCCTCCAAGTGCAGAGGTTTGTAGGACAGTAGCAAATTTCCCTCAAGTGGATGATCTAAGGTTTATCAATCCGTAGGAGGCGTAGGATGAAGATGGTCTCTCTCAAGCAACCCTGCAACCAAATAACAAAGAGTCTCTTGTGTCCCCAACACACCCAATACAATGGTAAATTGTATAGGTGCACTAGTTCGGCGAAGAGATGGTGATACAAGTGGTATATGGATAGTAGATAATGGTTTTTGTAATCTGGAATTATAAAAACAGCAAGGTAACAAATGATAAAAGTGAGCGTAAACGGTATTGCAATGATAGGAAATAAGGCCTAGGGTTCATACTTTCGCTAGTGTAAGTTCCCTCAACGATACTAACATAATTGGATCACATAACTATCCCTCAACATGCAACAAAGAGTCACTCCAAAGTCACTAATAGCAGAGAACGAACGAAGAGATTATGGTAGGGTATGAAGCCACCTCAAAGTTATTCTTTCCAATCAATCCGTTGGGCTATTCCTATAAGTGTCACAAACAACCCTAGAGTTCATACTAGAATAACACCTTAAGACACAAATCAATCAAAACCCTAATGTCACCTAGATACTCCAATGTCACCTCAAGTATCCGTGGGTATGATTATACGATATGCATCACACAATCTCAGATTCATCTATTCAACCAACACAAAGGACCTCAAAGAGTGCCCCAAAGTTTCTACCAGAGAATCACGACGAAAACGTGTGCCAACCCCTATGCATAGGTTCCCAATGTCACGAAACCCGCAAGTTGGTCACCAAAACATACATCAAGTGGCACGTGGTATCCCATTGTCACCACAGATATCCATGACAAGAAATACATCAGGTGTTCTCAAATCTTTAAAGACTCAGTCCGATAAGATTACTTCAAATGGGAAACTCAATTCATTACAAGAGAGAAGAGGGGGAGGAGAAACATAAGATCCAACTATAATAGCAAAGCTCGTGGTACATCAAGATCGTGCCAAATCAAGAACACGAGAGAGAGAGAGAGAGATCAAACACATAGCTACTGGTACATACCCTCAGCCCCGAGGGAGAACTACTCCATCCTCATCATGGAGAGCACCGGGATGATGCAGATGGCCACCGGAGAAGGATTGCCCCCTCCAGTAGGGTGCCGGAACGGGTCTAGATTGGTTTTCGGTGGCTACAGAGGCTTCTGGCGGTGGAACTTCCGATCTATTGTGCGTTCCGGAAGTTTTAGGGTATATGGAGTTATATAGGTAGAAGAAGCACGTCAGGGGAGCCACGGGGGCCCCACGAGACAGGGGGCCCCCCCACCCTCATGGGCAGCTCCCGTATCTTCTGACGTGGGGTCCAAGTCCATCAGGTGTGTTTCCTTCCAAAAATAATGTCTCCAGTTGATTTCATTCCGTTTTGACTCCGTCTGATATTCCTTTTCTTCAAAACACTGAAATAGGCATAAAACAGCAAATCTGGGCTGGGCCTCCGGTTAATAGGTTAGTCCAAAAAATAATATAAAAGTGGATAATAAAGCCCAATATTGCCCAAAACAGTAGATAATATAGCATGGAGCAATAAAAAATTATAGATACGTTGGAGACGTATCAAGCATCCCCAAGCTTAATTCCTGCTCGTCCTCGAGTAGGTAAATGGTAAAAAAGATAATTTTTGATGTGGAATGCTAGTTGGCATAATTTCAATGTAATTCTTCTTACTTGTGATATGAATATTCAGATCCGAAAGATTCAAGACAAAAGTTTAATATTGACATAAAAATAATAATACTTCAAGCATACTAATAAAGCAATTATGTCTTCTCAAAATAACATGACCAAAGAAAGCTATCCCTACAAAATCATATAGTCTGGCTATGCTCTATCTTCACCACACAAAATATTTAAATCATGCACAACCCCGATGACAAGCCAAGCAATTGTTTCATACTTTTGATGTTCCCAAACTTTTTCAATCTTCACGCAATACATGAGCGTGAGCCATGGACATAGCACTATAGGTGGAATAGAATGGTGGTTGTGGAGAGGACAAAAAGGGAGAAGATAGTCTCACATCGACTAGGCGTATCAACGGGCTATGGAGATGCCCATCAATAGATATCAATGTGAGTGAGTAGGGATTGCCATGCAACGGATGCACTAGAGCTATAAGTATATGAAATCTCAACATAAGAAACTAGTGGGTGTGCATCCAACTTGCTTGCTCACGAAGACCTAGGGCATTTTGAGGAAGCCCATCATTGGAATATACAAGCCAAGTTCTATAATGAAAGATTCCCACTAATATATGAAAGTGACAACATAGGAGACTCTCTATCAAGAAGATCATGGTGCTACTTTGAAGCACAAGTGTGGTGAAAGGATAGTAGCATTGTCCCTTTTTATTTATTTTCTTTTTTTGGCCTTTCTTTTTTTATGGCCTTTCTCTTTTTTGGGGCCTTCTCCTTTTTATGGCCTTTCTCTTTTTTTGGGACAATGCTCTATTGAATGATGATCATCACACTTCTATTTATCTACAACTCAAGGATTACAACTCGATACTTAGAACAAGATATGACTCTATATGAATGCCTCCGACGGTGTGCCGGGATGTGCAATGACGCATGAGTGACATGCATGAAGGAATTATGAACGGTGGATTTGCCACAAATACGATGTCAACTACATGATCATGCAAAGCAATATGACAATGATGATGTGTGTCATAATAAACGGAACGGTGGAAAGTTGCATGGCAATATATCTCGGAATGGCTATGGAAATGTCATAATAGGTAGGTATGGTGGCTGTTTTGAGGAAGGTAAATGGTGGGTTTATGGTACCGGCGAAAGGTGCGCGGTACTAGAGAGGCTAGCAAGGGTGGAAGGGTGAGAGTGCGTATAATCCATGGACTCAACATTAGTCATAAAGAACTCATATACTTGTTGCAAAAATTTACAAGTTATCAAAGCGAAGTATTACGCGCATGCTCCTAGGGGGATAGATTGGTAGGAAAAGACCATCGCTCGTCCCCGACCGCCACTCATAAGGAAGACAATCAATAAATAAATCATGCTCCGACTTCATCACATAACGGTTCACCATACGTGCATGCTACGGGAATCACAAACTTCAACACAAGTATTTCTCAATTTCACAACTACTCAACTAGCATGACTCTAATATCACCATCTCCATATCTCAAAACAATTATCAAGTATCAAACTTCCCATAGTATTCAACACACTCATAAGAGAATTTTATTATTCTTGAATACCTAGCATATTAAGATTTTAAGCACATTACCATGCTATTTAAGACTCTCAAAATAATATAAGTGAAGCATGAGAGTTCATATATTTCTTCAAAATAAAACTACCACCATGCTCTAAAAGATATAAGTGAAGCACTAGAGCAAATGACAAACTACTCCGAAAGATATAAGCGAAGATCAATGAGTAGTCGAATAATTATGCAACTATGTGAAGACTCTCTAACATTTAATAATTTCAGATCTTGGTATTTTATTCAAACAGCAATCAAATCAAAATAAAATGAAATTCTAAGAATGGCAAACATCATGTGAAGAAGCAAAAACTTAGGATCAACCGATACTAACAGATAGTTGTTGAAGAAGAAAGGTGGGATGCCAACCGGGGCATCCCCAAGCTTAGATGCTTGAGACTTCTTGAAATATTATCTTGGTATTCCTTGGGCATCCCCAAGCTTGAGCTTTTGTGTCTCCTTAATTCCTCTCATATCACGGTCTCCCTAAATCTCAAAAGCTTCATCCACACAAAACTCAACAAGGACTCGTGAGATAAGTTAGTATAAACCATTGCCAAAACCTTATCATACTCTACTGTAGAAAATCACTAAAATTATTATTAAACATTGCATACTAAATTCCTCTGCATATTTAATAGTCCTATCCTCAAATATAATCATTAAAGAAGCAAACATATGCAAACATAACAGCAATCTGCCTAAACAGGATAGTCTGTAAAGAATGCTGCAACATCCATACTTCCCTAACTCCAAAAATTATGAAAGAAAATTCCCACTGGAGGGGGGAGTCCTACTCCCGGTAGGAGTAGGACTCCTCCTGCGCCTCCCTCTCTCTGGCCGGCCAGCCCCCCTTCCTCCAACCTTTATATACGGGGGCAGGGGACACCCCAAGACACACAAGTTGATCCTTGAGATCGTTCCTTAGCCGTGTGCGGTGCCCCCTGCCACCAAATTCCACCTCGATCATACCGTTGTAGTGCTTAGGCGAAGCCCTGCGTCGGTAGTACATCAAGATCGTCACCACGCCGTCGTGCTGACGGAACTCTTCCTCGACGCTTTGCTGGATCGGAGCCCGAGGATCGTCATCGAGCTGAACGTGTGCTAAGAACTCGGAGGTGCCGGAGTAACGATGCTTGGATCGGTCGGATCGGGAAGAAGACGTACGACTACTTCCTCTACGTTGTGTGATCGCTTCCGCAGTCGGTCTGCGTTGGTACGTAGACAACACTCTCCCCTCTCGTTGCTGTGCATCACCATGATCTTGCGTGTGCGTAGGAAAATTTTCGAAATTACTACGTTACCCAACAGTGGCATCCGAGCCTAGGTTTTATGGTTTGATGTTATTTGCACGAGTAGAACACAAGTGAGTTGTGGGCGATACAAGTCATACTGCCTACCAGCATGTCATACTTTGGTTCGGCGGTATTGTTGGGTGAGACGATCCGGACTAACCTTACGCGTACTCTTACGCGAGACCGGTTCCCTCGATGTGCTTTGCACATAGATGGCTTGCGGAAGACCGTCTCTCCAACTTTAGTTGAACCAAGTGTGACTACGCCCGGTCCTTGAGAAGGTTAAAACGGAGTCTATTTGACGAACTATCGTTGTGGTTTTGATGCGTAGGTGAGATGAGTTCTTACTTAAGCCCGTAGCAGCCACGTAAAACTTGCAACAACAAAGTAGAGGACGTCTAACTTGTTTTTGCAGGGTATGTGTGATGTGATATGGTCAAGGCATGATGCTGATTTTATTGTATGAGATGATCATGTTTTGTAACCGAGTTATCGGCAACTGGCAGGAGCCATATGGTTGTCGCTTTATTGTATGCAATGCAATCGCGATGTAATGCTTTACTTTATTACTAAGCGGTAGTGATAGTCGTGGAAGCATAAGATTGGCGAGACGACAACGATGCTACGATGGAGATCAAGGTGTCGCGCCGGTGACGATGGTGATCATGACGGTGCTTCGGAGATGGAGATCACAAGCACAAGATGATGATGGCCATATCATATCACTTATATTGATTGCATGTGATGTTTATCCTTTTATGCATCTTATCTTGCTTTGATTGACGGTAGCATTATAAGATGATCTCTCACTAAATTATCAAGAAGTGTTCTCCCTGAGTATGCACCGTTGCCAAAGTTCGTCGTGCCCAGACACCACGTGATGATCGGGTGTGATAAGCTCTACGTCCAAATACAACGGGTGCAAAACAGTTGCACACGCAGAATACTCAGGTTATACTTGACGAGCCAAGCATATACAGATATGGCCTCGGAACACGGAGACCGAAAGGTCGAGCGTGAATCATAGAGTAGATATGATAAACATAACGATGTTCACCATTGAAAACTACTCCATCTCACGTGATGATCGGTTATGGTTTAGTTGATTTGGATCACGTGATCACTTAGAGGATTAGAGGGATATCTATCTAAGTGGGAGTTCTTAAGTAATATGATTAATTGAACTTAAATTTATCATGAACTTAGTCCTGGTAGTATTTTGCAAATTATGTTATAGATCAATAGCTCGCGTTGTTGCTTCCCTGTGTTTATTTTGATATGTTCCTAGAGAAAATTATGTTGAAAGATGTTAGTAGCAATGATGCGGATTGGATCCGTGATCTGAGGTTTATCCTCATTGCTGCACAGAAGAATTATGTCCTTGATGCACCGCTAGGTGACAGACCTATTGCAGGAGCAGATGCAGACGTTATGAACGTTTGGCTGGCTCAATATGATGACTACTTGATAGTTTAGTGCACCATGCTTAATGGCTTAGAATCGGGACTTCAAAGACGTTTTGAACGTCATGGACCATATGAGATGTTCCAGAAGTTGAAGTTAATATTTCAAGCAAATACCCGAGTTGAGAGATATGAAGTCTCCAACAAGTTCTATAGCTAAAAGATGGAGGAGAATCGCTCAACTAGTGAGCATGTGCTCAGATTGTCTGGGTACTACAATCGCTTGAATCAAGTGGGAGTTAATCTTCCAGATAAGATAGTGATTGACAAAATTCTCTAGTCACCATCACCAAGTTAGCAGAACTTCGTGATGAACTATGATATGCAAGGGATAATGGAAACAACTCCCAAGCTCTTCGTGATGCTGAAATCAACGAAGGTAGAAATCAAGAAAAACATCAAGTGTTGATGGTTGACAAGACCACTAGTTTCAAGAAAAGGGCAGAGGGCAGAAGGGGAACTTCAAGAAGAACGACAAGCAAGTTGCTGCTCAAGTGAAGAAGCCCAAGTCTGATCCTAAGCCTGAGACTAAGTGCTTCTACTGCAAAGGGACTGGTCACTGGAAGCGGAACTACCCCAAGTGATTGGCGGATAAGAAGGATGGCAAAGTGAACATAAGTATATTTGATATACATGTTATTGATGTGTACTTTACTAGTGTTTATAGAAACCCCTTAGTATTTGATGCTAGTTCAGTTGCTAAGAGTAGTAACTCGAAACGGGAGTTGCAGAATAAACAGAGACTAGTTAAGGGTGAAGTGACGATGTGTGTTGGAAGTGGTTCCAAGATTGATATGATCATCATCGCACACTCCCTATAATTTCGGGATTAGTGTTTAACCTAAATAAGTGTTATTTGGTGTTTGCGTTGAACATGAATATGATTTGATCATGTTTATTGTAATACGGTTATTCATTTAAGTAAAAGAATAAATTGTTGTTTTGTTTACATGAATAAAACCTAATATGGTTACACACCCAATGAAAATAGTTCATTGGATCTCGATCTTAATAATACACATATTCATAATATTGAAACCAAAAGATGCAAAGTTAATAATGATAGTGCAACTTATTTGTGGCACTGCTGTTTAGGTCATATCGGTGTAAAGCGCATGAAGAAACTCCATACTGATGGGCTTTTGGAACCACTTGATTATGAATCACTTGGTACTTGCAAACCGTGCCTCATAGGCAAGATGACCAAAACACCGTTCTCCGGTACTATGGAGAGAGCAACAGATTTATTGGAAATCATACATACCGATGTATGTGGTCCGATGAATATTGAGGCTCGTGGCGGATATCGTTATTTTCTCACCTTCACAGATGATTTAAGCAGATATGGGTATATCTACTTGATGAAACATAAGTCTGAAACATTTGAAAAGTTCAAAGAATTTTAGAGTGAAGTGAAAAACATCGTGACAAGAAAATAAAGTTTCTACGATCTGATCGCGGAGAAAAATATTTGAGTTACGAGTTTGGTCTTCAGTTAAAACAATGTGAAATAGTTTCACTACTCACGCCACCTGGAACACCACATCATAATGGTGTGTCCGAACGTCATAACCGTACTTTATTGGATATAGTGCAATCTATGATGTCTCTTACCGATTTACCACTATTGTTTTTGGGTCATGCATTAGAGACAGCTGCATTCACGTTAAAAAGGGGCACCATCTATATCCGTCGAGACGACGCCTTATGAACTATGGCTTGGCGAGAAACCAAAGTTGTCGTTTCTTAAAGTTTGGGGTTGCGATGCTTATATGAAAAAGTTTCATCCTGATAAGCTCAAAACTCAAATCGGAGAAGTGCATCTTCATAGGATATCCAAAGGAAACTATTGGATACACCTTCTATCACAGATCCGAAGGCAAGACTTTTTGTTGCTAAATTCGGAAACTTTCTGGAGAAGGAGTTTCTCTCGAAAGAAGTGAGTAGGAGGAAAGTAGAACTTGACGAGGTAACTGTACCTGCTCCCTTATTGGAAAGTAGAACATCACAGAAAAATGTTTCTGTGACACCTACACTAGTTAGTGAGGAAGCTAATGATGATGATCATGAAACTTCAAGAACAAGACACTACTGAACCTCGTAGATCAACCAGAGTAAGATCCGCGCCAGAGTGGTACGGTAATCCTGTTCTGGAAGTCATGCTACTAGATCATGATGATCCTACGAACTATGAAGAAGCGATGGTGAGCCCAGATTCCGCAAAGTGGCTTGAAGCCATGAAATCTGAGATATGATCCATGTATGAGAACAAAGTATGGACTTTGGTTGACTTGCCCGATGATCGGCAAGCCATAGAAAATAAATGGATCTTCAAGAGGAAGACGGACGCTGATAGTAGTGTTACTATCTACAAAGCTAGAATTGTCGCAAAATGTTTTCGACAAGTTCAAGGTGTTGAATACGATGAGATTTTCTCACTCGTATCTATGCTTAAAGTCTGTCCGAATCATGTTAGCAATTGCCGCATTTTATGAAATCTGGCAAATGGATAAACAAAACTGCATTCCTTAATGGATTTGCTAAAGAAGAGTTGTATACGATGCAACTAGAAGGTTTTGTGAATCCAAAAAGTGCTAACAAAATGTGCAAGCTCCAGCGATCCATCTGTGGACTGGTGCAAGCATCTCGGAGTTGGAATATACGCTTTGATAAGTTGATCAAAGCATATAGTTTTATACAGACTTGCGGTGAAGCCTGTATTTACGAGAAAGTGAGTGGGAGCACTACAGCATTTCTGATAAGTATATGGGAATGACATATTGTTGATCGGAAATAATGTAGAATTATTCTGTAAAGCATAAAAGGAGTGTTTGAAAGGAGTTTTTCAAAGAAAGACTTTGGTAAAGCTGCTTACATATTGAGCTTCAAGATCTATAGAGATAGATCAAGACGCTTGATAAGTTTTTCAATAAGTACATACCTTGACAAGATTTTGAAGTAGTTCAAAATGGAACAGTCAAAGAAAAAAGTTTCTTGCCTGTGTTACAAGGTGTGAAGTTGAGTAAAGACACAAAGCCCGACCACGGCAGAAGATAGAAAGAGAATGAAAGTCATTCCCTATGCCTCATTCATAGGTTCTATAAAGTATGCCATGCTGTGTACCAGATCTATTATATACCCTGCACTGATTTGGCAAGGGAGTACAATAGTGATCTAGGAGTAGATCACTGGACAGCGGTCAGAATTATCCCTAGTAAAATAAGGATATGTTCCTCGATTATGGACGTGACAAAAAGGTTCGTCGTAAAGGGTTACGTCGATGCAAGTTTTTGACACTGATCCAGATGAATCTAAAGTCTCAATCTGGATACATATTGAAAGTGGGAGCAATTAGCTAGAGTAGCTCCGTGTAGAGCATTGTAGACATAGAACTTGCAAAATACTTACGGATCTAAATGTGACAGACCCGTTGACTAAAATTATCTCACAAGCAAAACATGATCACACCTTAGTACTCTTTGGGTGTTAATCACATAGATATGTGAACTAGATTACTGACTCTAGTAAACCCTTTGAGTGTTGGTCACATGACGATGTGAACTATGGGTGTTAATCACATGGTGATGTGAACTATTGCTGTTAAATCACATGGCGATGTGAACTAGATTATTGACTCTAGTGCAAGTGGGAGACTGAAGGAAATATGCCCTAGAGGCAATAATGAAGTTATTATTTGTTTCCTTATATCATGATAAATGTTTATTATTCATGCTAGAATTGTATTAACCGGAAACATAATACATGTGTGAATACATAGACCAACAGAGTGTCACTAGTATGCCTCTACTTGACTAGCTCGTTAATAAAAGATGGTTATGTTTCCTAACCATGAACAAAGAGTTGTTATTTGATTAACAAGGTCACATCATTAGTAGAATGATCTGATTGACATGACCCATTCGATTAGCTTAGTACCCGATCGTTTAGTATGTTGCTATTGCTTTCTTCATGACTTATACATGTTCCTATAACTATGAGATTATGCAACTCCCGTTTACCGGAGGAACACTTTGGGTACTACCAAACGTCACAACGTAACTGGGTGATTATAAAGGAGTACTACAGGTGTCTCCAATGGTAGATGTTGGGTTGGCGTATTTCGAGATTAGGGTTTGTCACTCCGATTGTCGGAGAGGTATCTCTGGGCCCTCTCGGTAATGCACATCACATAAGCCTTGCAAGCACTGCAACTAATATGTTAGTTGTGAGATGATGTATTACGAAACGAGTAAAGAGACTTGCCGGTAACGAGATTGAACTAGGTATTGGATACCGACGATCGAATCTCGGGCAAGTAACATACCGATGACAAAGGGAACAACGTATGTTGTTATGCGGTCTGACCGATAAAGATCTTTTTAGAATATGTAGGAGCCAATATGGGCATCCAGGTCCCGCTATTGGTTATTGACCGGAGACGTGTCTCGGTCATGTCTACATTGTTCTCGAACCGTAGGGTCCGCACGCTTAACGTTACGATGACAGTTATTATGAGTTTATGCATTTTGATGTACCGAAGGTTGTTCGGAGTCCCGGATGAGATCACGGACATGACGAGGAGTCTCGAAATGGTCGAGACATAAAGATTGATATATTGGAAGCCTATGTTTGGACATCGGAAGTGTTCCGGGTGAAATCGGGATTTTACCGGATTACCGGGAGGGTTACCGGAACCCCCCCCCCCCCCCGGGAGCCAAATGGGCCAACATGGGCCTTAGTGGAAAGGTGAGAGGGCAGCCCACATAGGGTTGCGCCTCCCCCCTCTCCCTAGTCCTATTAGGACTAGGAGAGGGGCCGGCCACCTCTCTCTCTCTCCCCTTTAAAGGATTCCTAGTTGGACTAGGATTGGAGGGGGGAGTCCTACTCCCGGTAGGAGTAGGACTCCTCCTGCGCCTCCCTCTCTCTGGCCGGCCAGCCCCCCTTCCTCCAACCTTTATATACGGGGGCAGGGGACACCCCAAGACACACAAGTTGATCCTTGAGATCGTTCCTTAGCCGTGTGCGGTGCCCCCTGCCACCAAATTCCACCTCGATCATACCGTTGTAGTGCTTAGGCGAAGCCCTGCGTCGGTAGTACATCAAGATCGTCACCACGCCGTCGTGCTGACGGAACTCTTCCTCGATGCTTTGCTGGATCGGAGCCCGAGGATCGTCATCGAGCTGAACGTGTGCTAAGAACTCGGAGGTGCCGGAGTAACGGTGCTTGGATCGGTCGGATCGGGAAGAAGACGTACGACTACTTCCTCTACGTTGTGTGATCGCTTCCGCAGTCGGTCTGCGTTGGTACGTAGACAACACTCTCCCCTCTCGTTTCTGTGCATCACCATGATCTTGCGTGTGCGTAGGAAAATTTTCGAAATTACTACGTTCCCCAACACAATCAACTAGCATAGGAAGGCAAAACAGGCATAACTTCAAAACTTTAAGCACATAGAGAGGAAAATTGATATTATTGCAATTCCTACAAGCATATGTTCCTCCCTCATAATAATTTTCAGTAGCATCTTGAATGAATTCAACAATATAACCATCACCTAAAGCATTCTTTTCATGATCTACAAGCATAGAAAATTTACTACTCTCCACATAAGCAAATTTCTTCTCATGAATAATAGTGGGAGCAAACTCACCAAAATAACTATCATGTGATTGAAAATTAAGATCAAGATGACAAGTTTCATGGTTATCATTATTCTTTAAAGCATTCATGTCATCACAATAATCATCATAGATAGGAGGCACGCTTTTATCATAATAAACTTGCTCATCAAAACTTGGGGGACAAAAATTATCATCTTCATCAAACGTAGCTTCCCCAAGCTTGTGGCTGTGCATATCATTAGCATCATAGATACTCAAGAAATTCATACTAACAACATTGCAATCATGCTCATCATTCAAATATTTAGTGCCAAACATTTTATAGTTTTCTTCTTCTAGCACTTGAGCACAATTATCCTTTCCATTATACTCATGAAATATATTAAAAAGATGAAGCGTATGAGACAAACTCAATTCAATTTTTTTATAGTTTTCTTTTATAAACTAAACTAGTGATAAAACAAGAAACTAGAAGACTCGATTGCAAGATCTAAAGATATACCTTCAAGCGCTAACCTCCCTGGCAACGGCGCCAGAAAAGAGCTTGATGTCTACTACACAACCTTCTTCTTGTAGACGTTGTTGGGCCTCCAAGTGCAGAGGTTTGTAGGACAGTAGCAAATTTCCCTCAAGTGGATGACCTAAGGTTTATCAATCCGTAGGAGGCGTAGGATGAAGATGGTCTCTCTCAAGCAACCCTTCAACCAAATAACAAAGATTCTCTTGTGTCCCCAACACACCCAATACAATGGTAAATTGTATAGGTGCACTAGTTCGGCGAAGAGATGGTGATACAAGTGGTATATGGATAGTAGATAATAGTTTTTGTAATCTGAAATTATAAAAACAGCAAGGTAACAAATGATAAAAGTGAGCGTAAACGGTATTGCAATGATAGGAAATAAGGCCTAGGGTTCATACTTTCGCTAGTGTAAGTTCCCTCAATGATACTAACATAATTGGATCACATAACTATCCCTCAACATGCAACAAAGAGTCACTCCAAAGTCACTAATAGCAGAGAACAAACAAAGAGATTATGGTAGGGTACGAAGCCACCTCAAAGTTATTCTTTCCAATCAATCCGTTGGGCTATTCCTATAAGTGTCACAAACAACCCTAGAGTTCGTACTAGAATAACACCTTAAGACACAAATCAATCAAAACCCTCATGTCACCTAGATACTCCAATGTCACCTCAAGTATCCATGGGTATGATTATACGATATGCATCACACAATCTCAGATTCATCTATTCAACCAACACAAAGGACCTCAAAGAGTGCCCCAAAGTTTCTACCGGAGAATCACGACGAAAACGTGTGCCAACCCCTATGCATAGGTTCCCAATGTCACGAAATCCGCAAGTTGGTCACCAAAGCATACAGCAAGTGGCACGTGGTATCCCATTGTCACCACAGATATCCACGGCAAGACATACATCAAGTGTTCTCAAATCTTTAAAGACTCAATCCGATAAGATTACTTCAAAGGGGAAACTCAATTCATTACAAGAGAGAAGAGGGGGAGGAGAAACATAAGATCCAACTATAATAGGAAAGCTCGCGATACATCAAGATCATGCCAAATCAAGAACACGAGAGAGAGAGAGAGAGAGATCAAACACATAGCTACTGGTACATACCCTCAGCCCCGAGGGAGAACTACTCCCTCCTCGTCATGGAGAGCATCGGGATGATGAAGATGGCCACCGGAGAAGGATTGCCCCCTCCGACAGGGTGCCGGAACGGGTCTAGATTGGTTTTCGGTGGCTACGGAGGCTTCTGGCGGCGGAACTCCCGATCTATTGTGCGTTCTGGAAGTTTTATGGTCTATGGAGTTATATAGGCAGAAGAAGCAGATCAGGGGAGCCACGGGGGCCCCACGAGGCAGGGGGCGCGCCCCCCACCCTCGTGGGCAGCTCCCGTATCTTCTGACGTGGGGTGCAAGTCCATCAGGTGTGTTTCCTTCCAGAAATAACTTCTCCAGTTGATTTTGTTCCGTTTCGACTCCGTGTGATATCCCTTTTCTTCAGAACACTGAAATAGGCATAAAACAACAAATTTGGGCCGGGCCTCCGGTTAATAGGTTAGTCCCAAAAATAATATAAAAGTGGATAATAAAGCCCAATATTGCCCAAAACTATAGATAATATAGAATGGAGCAATCAAAAATTATAGATACGTTGGAGACGTATCAATGCTCCACTATGTAGAGGCTGGCTCTTGCTTGAGAGCCCACTCCTCCACTTTTTCCTTGCCTCTTTTCCCCAGATATGCAAAAATGCCATGTAAAGCGGGCTTATATCCCACTACTGTACTTGATCCTACAGGTGCTAAGCCTGCCACATAGGCATAAAGTCTGATGTGGCAAGTTAATTAAGAAGAGACAGACTAGTTTGGTGACCCCAGGAAGAAACGGTGATAAGCGCGTGTACCTAGATGAAGCAAACTTAGCAACAAAAAACTAAGCACCTATGCATTGGGGACTTGAGTTGCTAGGCCATTTAATGCCCATAGCACCTCATCTAAGCACCATTTCATTGGAAGAGCTCACTCCTTCGCAAATGCAATAAATACTACGAAGAAAGAGATAGAGAGAAGTAAACAAAAAATACTCTTATAGCCAACCTTATAACTAACCTTGTTGTATGAGTGACTAAGTGATGACTATGTATGACATGCCAACATCAAGTAGCCTAACGCACCGTGTTAAATCTCCAAGGGCGCGGCTGCGCGAGCGAGGCGACGGTCGTGGTAGGCGCGACCATGATACAGGCTGCTGGCAGCCCTTGGATCTGAGATCGAACGGTCGCATGCTAAGTTGCTGAAAATTTGCAGAATAACCCTCCAGGATAGGATATTCACCCATAGGTCTAGAATCACTCCATGCAACCGTTCGATCTCAGATCCAAGGGCTCTCGGAAGCCCGTATCATGGGAGAATGGAAAGCTTCGTATCACCTGTAATTTTCCCGACGCTTTACATGACATCGAAAGCCATTTAATTGGGCGTCGAGTAGACATGACATCTAATTGGACCCCCATAGTACTGTGCATGAATCCATTTATCGACCAGGCAAGCCAATACCCTGCCATTCGCACGCGCCCCCCACTCAACATTTTTACAATTGATAAACCGCTCCAAGTCATCCCGTCCTTTCACATTACGGCAGTTCCACTAATCCTAACCCTCCTCCCAAATCTATGGCGTCCCAAATCTCCATGATCGGCGGTAAGTACAAGGTTAGAACCATCACCGGCGATGAGTTTGGCGTCATCAACACCCGTTCTTCCGCAACGATGAAAGAATGCCTTGCTCACTTTAAACCCATGTTCAAAAACTCAAATGATGAGTGGGTCGTTGGGCTAGATGTTGAGTACACTACAGTCCTGGGAAGCGAGAAGAATCTAAAGGAGACAGAGAAGAAGAAGCCCGTCGTGATCCAGGTTTGCGTGCATGACTTATGCTTGGTCTACCACATATGCCATGCCGATGTTGAGTGCCAGGATTTTAAGAATTTCCTCAAGGACAGCCGAGTCAAATTCATTATTGTAGACTTTAGGAACGACAAGGAAATCCTGGGTCGGATAGGCCTCGTTGTAGGTGACCCCTTCGACCTCCAGAAGAAACGGCTGGTGCCCTCCCGTGATCAGCCTTCAATGCTGACCCTGGCAGGAGCCATGGTTCATCCTTCATACGGTACACTAAAGAAACCTCGGTTTAGGTTTTATCATGCATGGGAGTGGAATGTACTAGATATAGACCACATCCACTATGCTGCAATGGATGGCTACCTTTGTTTCAATATATACAAGGGTTGGATGAAGAGCAAGAGCCAAGTGTGCAGTTCAAGCAAAGAAGTATCGGCCAAGAGGAAGAGGGACAAGGACGAAGTCAAGGACGTGGATGAGGAGTCCGAGTAAGGTGGCAGTGTCGTTGCTCATGGTGGTTCTAATGCAGTGTCTACCGGATTAGTTGCTTAGTTTAATTTTAGGTGTGCTTAGTTTTATTTGAGGCGTGTGTTGTGCTGATCCCCCAGCAGAACTATGTTATGTTTCTTCTCGTTATATTTCGTACATTTCATCTTTTAGTTGGTATAGTACTACCACTCGTTTCTTCACATTATATACGTATAATATATATGGCCAACATCATATAGCCAACAGTTTAGTTGTCAAAGAATTTCAGGGTGCTTAGTTTTGTCAAAGAATTCCAGGGTGCTTAGTTTTATTTGAGGGGTGTGTTATGCTGGAGACCATTAACTTATCATTGTGAGAATCGGCTTATTTTTGTCATGTAACATGGTCAACAGGTTTGACATGAAATAACAATGTCTAATGGAATTTCTAATATACGCTGCCTCCCCCCAGATTTTCTTTACAGAGGAAAAGAACTATATGAGTGCCCAGTTAAATTTTGGAATTATTCCGGGTTCATTTGGCCTTTTTTACACATTAATTAAGTTTCTGGTCATTTAGTGTGCATAATTCAAATTTGAACTACAAGCACATTCTCCCGTGCACCAAAGTTGATTGAAAAATCACATGTGTGTCCTTGGGTGAATTTCTCGGTCACATGCAAGAAATGGGAATGAAATTCAAACATCTGGGCATCGTGGTTCGACCGAGAACATTGAGAAGCTTGGTTTTAAAATTCTTGTAAATCCAAAACACGCCTGAAAATCATGAAACTTGGCATGGTGTCATGTCATGGTACTACCATGCTGTGGTAAACAAATTTGCAGAACAGGAACAAGTTTTGGTATAAGTTTCTTGCAAACCGGAGCTTCTCTCAAGAAGGCTCGTGGTTCTGAGAGGGAACGTCTCACCTTTGTGTGCATAATTCAAATTTTAAATACAAGCACATGCTCCAGTGCACCAAAGCTGGTTGAAAAATCACATGTGTGTCATCGGGTAAATTTCTTGGTCCCATGCCAGAAATGGGAATGAAATTCAAACATCTGGGCGTCATGGCTCGGCTGGAAACATTGAGAAACTTGGTTTTTTAATTCCTGAAATCCGAAACACGCATGAAAATCATGAAACTTGGCTTGGTGTCATGACATGGCACCAACATGTTGTGGTAATTTTGCTGTCCGATTTGCGAAGGCGCACACATTAACAATCAACAAAGTCATTTTGGAACAAGTGCTGTCACGTTACAATCGGAAACACAAGTATTATTGAAACAGTGGGTGTTCTATTTACCATTTACGTGCCGCCACGTGTCCCCTTTTTTTATTAGCTAGGAGGTGCCGTGCATGGTAGCTATTTGAGTACGGGAGGCGTGTGAGCCCTTTGACCTCCATCTGCTGTCCACCTCTCTCCCAAGGTCTCCATTAGTGGCGCCTGAGCCTCTGTATAATGGCGTGGCAATGTCTCACTCGACTGAGATTTAAGAGAGAAAAAAGAAAATCTGAAAAGACAACTTTGCACGGATCTTGATGTAAGCTCCGACGGACCTATATAGCATCTACTGCGACTTATAGCAAGACTAATGAATGTGCGGGCCGCACACGACACCAACACGACACGAGCTTCGTCTGCCTGGTGCGCATGCAGTCGGGTGAGTTGTCCAAGTATAGACACAACCAGGCCCTCGTTGGTATCCACGCCTCAACTTTGGCTGATCATAGTGGAGAGTAGCATAGACTAATTACTAGTCTATGTTACTAGTACCTTCATAGTGGGCAGTGTCATATAGTATATGCATAATTTGGTAACGAGCGCTCTCCATATGTACCACCTTTTTTCTTTAATTACATCTTGTTAGTTTTGCTCCATGGCGCAATCCATCGATACTACTACTGTACAAATGTATACATTTTTTAAAAGGCTAGAGGGCGAGGCAGTCTAGCTTGGTCCTTTTCACGAGAGGCGAGGGCCTTTGTGATTTGACGGCTCATTACTGCTAGAAGGCGGGGCCTTGTGATTTGACTGCTCGTATAAATGTGCCGACGACCTGAGGAGGAGCAAAGAACTGTGCGGTATACTCAAGTTTTCCACTGGAGTACGACGGAGGAGCACGAAACACGGTAGCCCAGTGACATATCCTCTACTCTCTACTCTTATTATATATTTCTAGCAAGAGGCATTGTTCTATTGGCGATAAAGAATGATCTAATTTTCTAGTCAGCTCATTTTTAGCATTGTTCTATTCATGCCTCGCAGAGAAGGTGACACATGCGGCGAAACACCCGAAGCAAAATAAGAAACACAAGAGCAAAAGAAGAAGGAGGATTATCACTCCCCAAAAGGAAGGAAAACGCACACACAAGTCTGGGGCGCTGCTCTCACTACATGAAGGGTTGCTGGCCGTGGAGTCGTAAATGCTTCTTCATCGCCTCCACGACCTCCATCTCCTTGCGTGTCTCCTCCGCCACCTTCATCATTGGGTCCATGACGCGGGATTTCTCGATGCGAGCCTTCATCATCTGTTCCACGACCGCATTACGTACCTTGACAACAGTCGGGTGCTCGATGCGGAGCTTCGCCAACTCCTCCTTCTGTTCCATGACGAGGGCCTGCAACATCTTCATCGAGGAACTACTATTCTCATGCAGCTTCTTCCAGCTAGTGTTCTCCTCCTTCAGCAGGTCGAGCTCGTGGCAGAGCTTCGCGTTGTCCTCCTGATGTTGCAGGATTTCACCGGTCACCTTCTTCTCCGAGGCAATTCTCTTCTTCAGCAGCATCACCAAGCCGGCGGTCAACTCCCCCTGCTCATTGAGCTCAGCGGACATGTCGTCGGGGCTCTCCTTCAATAGCTCCACCAAGCCGTGGATGAACTCATTCTGCTTATTGAGGTGCTTATTGAGCTGATCGGGCATGTCGTCGAGGGATAACGACTCCAGCGCCGCCATCTCGCCATATTCGCCTCCGCGTCTAGGGCACTCCTGGGAGCCATCGCCTGCTCGTGAGAGATGTTTCGAGGTCTCTGCGTGGCGGTGAGCCCTCTTTTTTTTTTGTGTAGCCTTGGTTTCCGCTCCCTTGTTACAAGTAGTTCTCGACCTAGAGCTCTGCACACCGGCAATGGCAAGGATGGACGAAGAAGCAGGACTTATGAGGAGGAAGGTAGAGTACTTTTCGGTTAGGTAGTTCCCCTTTTTATAACCTAAGTACTAGCACTAGTACTAAAACCTGCATAGTGGGAACACATTCAGGTTTGGTACGTACTGTAGGTGTGATCAGGCGTGCACTTAATTGTAGCACTAGTACTTTCGAATGTGATGGGAACAAGGTAAAGATTAATTGGTGGTTTTTGGTTTCGAGGCCCGAAACGGCTCCCTATGAGTTTAGTGGAACATAAATTTCAAATAGACTGCACTGCTCAGATGCGTAAACATTATGTTACTGTCAAAAATTGGCACAAAATACGAAGGAGACCAATGGAAGTACTACTAGCAACCCATGATTTAACTACTTGCATGCGCGTAGTGGAGTAGTAATGTCTTTCTTCCACCCTCACGTCCACTCAATTTGCATGCACTGTATTAATTGACCATCAATGAAGTGAAGGACTTTACACGCGTCAAATTATCACATGGGGTGGATCTTGGTACAAAATTGCGTCCGCCCGTGTACCCGCGTGTGCGTGCGAGGGAATGAGTACATGCGTGGTGTGCGTGCACATCTTAGCTTCGTGCATGTACCGCCAGTGCGGCTCAGGGAGGACGAGTACATTCTTCTGGAACCAATAGCACGTCACTGTGATCAATCCACACAAGGATGTCGCGACAACGCCTCCACATGTGCCACGTGCCCACGTGGCTTCATGAACGGTAAGAGAGACACTGTGTAGTGTGCCATTGTGTTTTGCACATACTCGAAGTACTAGTAAGGTACACGTGCATTGCACGCGTCAAATTTTGCAACCAAATTACGAATAAATACCATACTGTAGCATGTAAGCTCTGAGTCATATATGCCTGATGTAGACCTTCGTTTAATTCTTATAGTTCATCTCATTCAAAATAAATTAGTTTTTATAAAAAAACCTAGGGCCTCTTTGATTCATAGGATTTCCAAAACGCGGGAATAGGAAGAACATGGGATTAGAGTGGAATGTCATCTTGAATCCTACATGATGGTACGAGTGTTTGATTGTGCATAGAAAAACACAGAATTCTTTCAAAGAGGTTTGAGTGGATGGGATGTTTCCTATGAAATCTAGTGCAAATGAATCATATGGAAAAAAAATCCTATGGTTTACAATCCTACGAATCAAACAACCAAGATAGGAAAAATTCCTAAGGATTAGAATCCTCCAAAATTCCTTCGAGAATCCTTTGAATGAAAGAAGCCCTTAATCTATTTTATGATTCGTGGAATTGTGCATTGTAAAGCATAAAGTACAAACAAACAATGGCAATTCAACTAGATTTTTTTTGGGCAGTTACGATAAGGAAGATTCTAGAACAAAGGAGAACCACTATTGTTTTGAGATTTGTGCATTATGCTTAAGTTCAACCATGGAGTCTGCTAGATTGTACATGTGGCAAAATCCGGTGGGGGCCTAGAAGATGGTGCGAGGGGCCGAGTGGACGGAGACTGTGAAGGAGTGCACAACTGCGAGATCGATATTTAGAGAGAGGGGGCGAGAACGTGCGCTATTGCGCGCAGTGGCGGAGCCATGAAAAATGTCCCATGAGCTAGGGGGCCAAGCATTGCTAATCCTTTACGAGAAGGGCCAATTCATCAACTTAAATCATTTTTACCAGCAATTGTCTAATGATCATATTCATATTAGCCTCGATATATAGTGATGTTAGGGGGGGCAGGTCCCTTGCTGCCCCCTGTCTTGGCCATTGTGCGCGCGTCTGAGAGATGAAGCGGAAGGCATGGATGATGAGAGGGGGGCGTTGGATATATAGTTAATGTGGGTGTATTAGCTATATATGTAATCCTATATAGAGAGGTATAGATTGATCGATGTGGACGTGGGAAAGAGGGTGAGACCTCACTAGATATATAGATTGATCGGTTTATGTGGAAAACTATGAAAGACCTAGCTATACACACACACACATAGAGGAACATTGATCGTTGCGCATGCACGTCAGAGATAAAGAATGCCCGATATGATGGAGAGGGGGATGTGTGTGTGTGTGCCTTCATGGGAGACCGACCTGAAGAAAAAGATTGCATGTGTGCGATGGATAATGCTGACTGGTAGTGTGTGTGCATGCATGCATGAGAGAAAGTTAGTGGTACAATTATAAAGAGAAGACCAATGTGTGGGTGTAAAAGACTAGGTGAGGTCATAATCAATGTAAAGTTGAATTCAAATATTTGAATAAGAGATAATGATGTTTGAAACCCATGCATGCATGAATATAACGGAGATCTGCACAGTGTGGTTTGGAAACGAGCACGTTGCAATGTATACACACTGAACAAGGTCAAATTGGTTTGAATTTGAGATACCGATGGCAGACATCGTTTGGCCACATTGCATCCGTGCATGGACAAACTATTCTAATTGGAGATGATGGGTGGCTTTCGCATCACATATCTATATCTATACCCCTATATATATATATTATTTTTTATATTTTTTATACAGTGTGCGGATAACTTTAACTTTGAAAGATGGTCGTTGGATGAGGCCAATCCGATGGTGCAGAGCTGGCAAATTTGAGCACTACCGGCCGTTGCATATCATCTAGATTCCACCAGATTTTGCCACATGTACAATCTAGAAGACTCTATGGTTGAACTTAAGCATAATGCACAAACCTCAAAACACAAGTACTTCGTCTTTGTTCTAGAATCTTCCATGTCATAATTGCCCAAATGTTTTTCTACATGATTTGTTTTTACTTTATGCCTTACAACGCACAATTCCATGAATCTTAAAATAGATTAGCTTTCTTACAAAAACTAGATGATTTTGAATGAAATGAACTATAAGAATTAAACGAACATCTACATCATGCATATATGACTCAAAGCTTACATGCTATAATGTGGCATTTATTCATAATTTGGTTGCCAAATGTCATGCGTGCAATGCACGCGTACCTTACTAGTCTAAATGGTGTTTGTGTGTGTGTGTTGTGCGTGTTAAACACATTCTACGTAGTATATCATACTAGTCTAAATTGTTTTTTGGTACACGTTAAGCTTGTTCTCCCAAAATTTCAAGCCATGCCTTGTTATGCTGAAATTTCAAGCTAGCATCTCTGTCCATCGTGCTGCGAAACTCCCGCCTCTTCAACCTACGCCTTGTTAGCCCGAAATATTTAAGATATATCTTTGTCTTGCTGTGCTCCGACAACTCCCCCCATCTCAATCCGCGACTTGCTATTCCAAAATTACAACACGCGCGAAAACTCCCACCTCCTGTGAAATTCTGACACGCGAAATGCCCGAGATGCCCCTGAACCGAAGGAATCGCCTCAAATCGGTGGGGGTACTTTCGTAACTTACCCCACTGATACGTCTCCAACGTATCTATAATTTTTGATTGTTCTATGCTATTATATTATCAACCTTGGATGTTTTATATGCATTTATATGCTATTTTATATGATTTTTGGGACTAACCTATTAACCTAGAGCCGAGTGCCAGTTTCTATTTTCTCCTTGTTTTAGAGTATCACAGAAAAGGAAAATCAAAAGGAGTCCAATTGACCTGTAACTTCATGGAACTTATTTTTGGACCAGAAGAAGCCCACTGAGTATCGGAGATGGACCAGAAGAGTCCCGGGCTGCCCACGAGGCCTGGGCGCGCCCCCTGCCTCGTGGACAGCCCGGAGATCCACCGACGTACTTCTTCCTCCTATATATATATCCATATACCCTAAAAACTTCGGGGAGCAGAATAGATCGGGAGTTCCGCCGCCAGAAGCCTCTGTAGCCACCAAAAACCAATCTAGACCCGTTCCGGCACCCTGCCGGAGGGGGGAATCCCTCTTCGGTGGCCATCTTCATCATCCCGGTGCTCTCCATGACGAGGAGGGAGTAGTTCTCCCCCGGGGCTGAGGGTATGTACCAGTAGCTATGTGTTTGATCTCTCTCTCTCATGTTCTTGAGGTGGAACAATCTTGATGTATTGTGAGCTTTGCTATTATAGTTGGATGTTATGATGTTTCTCCCCCTCTACTCTCTTGTGATGAATTGAATTTTCCCTTTGAAGTTATCTTATCGAATTGAGTCTTTAAGGATTTGAGAACACTTGATGTATGTCTTGCACGTGCTTATCTGTGGTAATAATGGGATATCATGTGATCCACTTGATGTATGTTTTGGTGATCAACTTGCAAGTTCCGTGACCTCGTGAACTTATGCATAGGGGTTGGCGCACGTTTTCATCTTGCCTCTCCGGTAGAAACTTTGGGGCACTCTTTGAAGTTCTTTGTGTTGGTTGAATAGATGAATCTGAGATAGTGTGATGCATATCGTATAATCATACCCACGGATACTTGAGGTGACATTGGAGTATCTAGGTGACATTAGGGTTTTGGTTGATTTCTGTCTTAAGGTGTTATTCTAGTACGAACTCTATGATAGATTGAACGGAAAGAATAGCTTCATGTTATTTTACTACGGACTCTTGAATAGATCGATCAGAAAGGATAACTTTGAGGTGGTTTCGTACCCTACAATAATCTCTTCGTTCATTCTCCGCTATTAGTGACTTTGGAGTGACTCTTTGTTGCATGTTGAGGGATAGTTATATGATCCAATTATGTTATTATTGTTGAGAGAACTTGCACTAGTGAAAGTATGAACCCTAGGCCTTGTTTCAACACATTGCAATACCGTTTACGCTCACTTTTACCACTTGCTACCTTGCTGTTTTTATATATTCAGATTACAAAAACCATTATCTACTATCCATATTGCACTTGTATCACCATCTCTTCGCCGAACTAGTGCACCTATACAATTTACCATTGTATTGGGTGTGTTGGGGACACAAGAGACTCTTTGTTATTTGGCTGCAGGGTTGCCTGAGAGATACCACCTTCATCCTATGCCTCCCACGGATTGATAAACCTTAGGTCATCCACTTGAGGGAAATTTGCTATTGTCCTATGATACGTCTCCAATGTATCTATAATTTTTGATTGCTCCATGCTATATTATCTACTGTTTTGGACATTATTGGGCTTTATTATCCACTTTTATATTATTTTTTGGGCTAACCTATTAACCGGAGGCCCAGCCCAGAATTGCCGTTTTTTGCCTGTTTTAGGGTTTCGAAGAAAAGGAATATCAAACGGAGTCCAAACAGAATGAGACCTTCGGGAACGTGATTTTCTCAACGAACAAGACCCGAGAGACCTGGACCCTATGTCAAGAAAGAAAAGAGGAGGCCACAAGGTAGGGGGCGCGCCTACCCCCTCCCCCCCACGCGCGCCCTCCACCCTCGTGGGCCCCCTGTTGCTCCACCGACATACTCCTTCCTCCTATATATATCCACGTACCCCCAAACGATCAGATACGGAGCCAAAACCCTAATTCCACCGCCGTAACTTTCTGTATCCACGAGATCCCATCTTGGGGCCTGTTCCGGAGCTCCGCCGGAGGGGGCATCGATCACGGAGGGCTTCTACATCAACACCATAGCCTCTTCGATGAAGTGTGAGTAGTTTACCTCAGACCTACGGGTCCATAGTTAGTAGCTAGATGGGTTCTTCTCTCTTTTTGGATCTCAATACAATGTTCTCCCCCTCTCTTGTGGAGATCTATTCGATGTAATCTTCTTTTTGCGGTGTGTTTGTTGAGACCGATGAATTGTGGGTTTATGATCAAGTCTATCTATGAATAATATTTGAATCTTCTCTGAATTCTTTTATGTATGATTGGTTATCTTTGCAAGTCTCTTCGACCTATCAGTTTGGTTTGGCCTACTAGATTGATCTTTCTTGCAATGGGAGAAGTGCTTAGCTTTGGGTTCAAACTTGCGGTGTCCTTTCCCAGTGACAGTAGGGGCAGCAAGGCACATATTGTATTGTTGCCATCGAGGATAACAAGATGGGGTTTTCTTCATATTGCATGAGTCTATCCCTCTACATCATGTCATCTTGCCTAAGGCGTTGCTCTGTTTTTAACTTAATACCCTAGATGCATGCTGGATAGCGGTCGATGAGTGGAGTAATAGTAGTAGATGCAGGCAGGAGTCGGTCTACTTGTCTCGGACGTGATGCCTATATACATGATCATACCTAGATATTCTCATAACTATGCTCAATTCTGTCAATTGCTCAACAGTAATTTGTTCACCCACCTTAGAATACTTATGCTCTCGAGAGAAGCCACTAGTGAAACCTATGTCCCCCAGGTCTATCTTTATCATATTGATCTCCTACTACCTAGTTATTTCCTTTGCTATTTCCTTTGCCTTTATTTTACTTTGCATCTTTATCATAAAAATACCAAAAATATTATCTTTATCATATCTATCAGATCTCACTCTCGTAAGTGGCCTTATAGGGATTGACAACCCCTATTTGCGTTGGTTGCGAGGATTTATTTGTTTTGTGCGGATACTAGGGACTAGTGCGTAGCCTCCTACTGGATTGATACCTTGGTTCTCAAAAATTGAGGGAATTACTTACACTACTTTGCTGCATCATCCCTTCCTCTTCGGGGAAAACCAATGCAGTGCTCAAGAGGTAGCAAGAAGGATTTCTGGCGCCGTTGCCGGGGAGGTCTTCGCAAAAGTCAACATACCAAGTACGCATCACATACCCTTATCTCCCGCATTACATTATTTGCCATTTTCCTCTCCCCCACTTCACCGGTGCCGTTTTATTTGCCCTCTCTTTCTCTATCTTCCCTCTCTTTGCCTCTTTTTGCCCGTTTGCTTTTTGTTTGCTTGTGTGTTAGTTTGCTTGCTTGTCACGATGGCTCAAGATAATACTAAATTATGTGACTTCACCAATACCAACAACAATGATTTTATGAGCACTCCGACTGGTCCTCTTACCAATGCTGAATCTTGTGAAATTAATACTGCTTTGATGAATCTTGTCATGAAACATCCGTTTTCCGGCCTTCCTAGTGAAGATGCCGCGAGTCATCTAAATAGCTTCGTTGATTTGTGTGACATGCAAAAGAATAAAGATGTGGATAATGATATTGTTAAATTGAAGCTATTTCCTTTTTCGCTTAGAGATCGTGCTAAAGCTTGGTTTTCGTCTTTGCCTAAAAATAGTATTGATTCATGGAACAAGTGCAAAGATGCTTTTATTTCTAAGTATTTTCCTCCCACTAAGATCATCTCTCTTAGAAACGATATTATGAATTTTGAGCAACTTGAGCAAGAACATGTTGCACAAGCTTGGGAGAGAATGAAATTAATAATATGTAATTGCCCTACTCATGGTTTAAATTTGTGGATGATTTATACAAAATTTTATGCTGGATTGAATTTTGCTTCTAAATCTTTTAGAGTCGGCCGCGGGAGGCACTTTTATGGAAATCACATTAGGAGAAGCTACTAAACTCCTAGATAATATTATGGTTAATTATTCTCAATGGCATACTGAAAGATCTACTAATAAAAAGGTGCATGCGATAGAAGAAATTAATGTTTTGAGTGGAAAGATGGATGAATTTATGAAATTATTTTCTAATAAGAGTGTTTCTTCTGATCCTAATGATATGCCCTTGTCCACTTTGATTGACAATAATAATGAATCTATGGATGTGAATTTGGTTGGTAGGAACAATTTTGGTAACAACACGTATAGAGGAAATTTCAACCCTAGGCCTTATCCTAGTAATCCCTTAATAATTATGGTAATTCCTACAACAATTCTTGTGGAAATTATAATAAGATGCCCTCTGATTTTGAATATAATATTAAAGAATTTATTACTTTGCAAAAGAATTTTAATGCTATGACTGAAGAAAAATTGCTTAAGATTGATGATTTGGCTAGGAACGTTGATAGAATTGCTCTCGATGTTGATTCTTTGAAACTTAGATCTATTCCACCTAAGCATGATATCAATGAGTCTCTCAAAGCCATGAGAATTTCCATTGATGAGTGCAAAGAAAGAACCTCTAGGATGCCTCCTAAGAAAGATGCCTTTATAAGAGCGTGTTCTTCTAGTTCCTATGAAAATAATGATGAAGATCTAAAAGTTATTGATGTGTCCCCTATTAAATCTTTGTTTTGCAATATGAATCTTGATAATGATGGGACTGAATATGATCCACCTTTACCTAGAAGGCGTTCCAAGAATTCGGAATTTGTTGATCTTGATGCTAAATTTGATAAAAGTGGGATTGAAGAAATTAAAACCCTAGATGTTGCTAAACCCACTATTATGGATTTCAAGGAATTTAACTATGAAAATTGCTCTTTTATTGATTGTATTTCCATGTTGCAATCCAAGCTAAATTCTCCTCACACTTATAGTCAAAATAAAGCGTTTACTAAACATATCGTTGATGCCTTGATGCAATCTTATGAAGAAAAACTAGAATTTCTATCCATAGAAAACTTTATGATGAGTGGGAACCAACTATTAAAATTAAAATTAAAGATCATGAATGCTATGCTTTATGTCATTTGGGTGCTAGTGTTTCCACGATTCCAAAAACTTTGTGTGATTTGTTAGGTTTCCGTGATTTTGATGATTGCTCTTTAAATTTGCACCTTGCGGATTCCACTATTAAGAAACCTATGGGAAGAATTAATGATGTTCTTATTGTTGCAAATAGGAATTATGTGCCCGTAGATTTTATTGTTCTTGACATAGATTGCAATCCTTCATGTCCTATTATTCTTGGTAGACCTTTCCTTAGAACGATTGGTGCAATTATTGATATGCAGGAAGGAAATATTAGATTCCAATTTCCATTATGGAAAGGCATGGAACACTTTCCTAGAAATAAAATTAAATTACCTTATGAATCTATTATGAGATCCACTTATGGACTGCCTACCAAAGATGGCAATACCTAGATCTATTCTTGCTTGTTATGCCTAGCTAGGGGCGTTAAACGATAGCACTTGTTGGGAGGCAACCCAATTTTATTTGTATTCCTTGCTTTTTGCTCCTATTTAGTAATAAATAATTTATCTAGCCTCTGTTTTGGTTGTGTTTAATTAGTGTTTGTGCCAAGTAGAACCGTTGGGAAGACTGTGACGCCCCCGATTTAATCGTACACTAATCATACACGCAAACGTGTACGATCAAGATCAGGGACTCACGGGAAGATATCACAACACAACTCTACAAATAAAAATAAGTCATACAAGCATCATATTACAAGCCAGGGGCCTCGAAGGCTCGAATACAAGAGCTCGATCATAGACGAGTCAGCGGAAGCAACAATATCTGAGTACAGACATAGGGTAAACAAGTTTGCCTTAAGAAGGCTAGCACAAACTGGGATACAGATCGAAAGAGGCGCAGGCCTCCTGCCTGGGATCCTCCTAAACTACTCCTGGTCGTCGTCAGCGGGCAGCACGTAGTAGTAGGCACCTCCGGTGTAGTAGGAGTCGTCATCGACGGTGGCGTCTGGCTCCTGGGCTCCAACATCTGGTTGCGACAACCAGGTAGAAGGAATAGAGGGAAAAGAAGGAGAAAGCAACCGTGAGTACTCATCCAAAGTACTCGCAAGCAAGGAGCTACACTACATATGTATGCATTGGTATCAACTGGGATAAGGCTATTATAAATGGACTGAACTGCAGAAAGCCGGAATAAGAGGGGGATAGCTAATCCTGTCGAAGACTACGCTTCTGGGAGCCTTCGTCTTGCAGCATGTAGAAGAGAGTAGACTGAAGTCCTCCAAGTAGCATCGTATAGCATAAACCTAACCGATGATCCTCCCCTCGTCGCCCTGTGAGAGAGCGATCACCGGTTGTATCTGGCACTTGGAAGGGTGTGTTTTATTTAGTATCCGGTTCTAGTTGTCATAAGGTCAAGATACAACTCCGGGTCGTCCTTTTACCGAGGGACACGGCTATTCGAATAGATAAACTTCCCTGCAGGGGTGCACCACATACCCCAACACGCTCGATCCCATTTGGCCGGACACACTTTTCTGGGTCATGACCGGCCTCGGAAGATCAACACGTCGCAGCCCTACCTAGGCACAACAGAGAGGTCAGCACGCCGGTCTAAATCCTATGGCGCAGGGGTCTGGGCCCATCGCCCTTTGCACACCTGCACGTTGCGTACGCGGCCGGAAGCAGACCTAGCCTAGTGGCTTTCCAGTCCAATCCGGCGCGCGCCACTCAGTCGCTGACGTCACGAAGGCTTCGGCTGATACCACGACGTCGGGATACCCATAACTGCTCCCACGTAGATGGTTAGTGCGTATAGACCAAATGGCCAGACTCAGATCAAATACCCAGATCTCGTTAAGCGTGTTAAGTATCCGCGAACACCGACCAGGGCCAGGCCCACCTCTCTCCTAGGTGGTCGGAACCTGCCCTGTCGCTCCGCCTCAAAGATCCACTCGCGGGTGCTCCTACGAGCCTACCTGTCTTTAGTCACCACATGTATCATGTATAAAGTATATAGTATATACCCGTGATCACCTCCCGAGTGATCACGGCCCGATAGTATAGCATGGCAGACGGACAAGAGTGTAGGGCCACTGATGATAAACTAGCACCCTATACTAAGCATTAGGATTGCAGGTAAAGGTAACAACAGTAGTAGCAAGGACAGGCTATGCATCAGTATAGGTTTAACGGGAAGCAGTAACATGCTACACTACTCTAATGCAAGCAGTATAGAGAAGAGTATGCGGTATCTGGTGATCAAAGGGGGGCTTGCCTGGTTGCTCTGGCAAGAGAGAGGGGTCGTCGTCGACGTAGTCGTACTGGGTAGCAGCGGCGTCGATCTTGGTGTCTATCGGAAGAAGAGGGGGGAAGAAATAATGAATACAATGCAAACAGATGCATAACGATGCATGACAAGACAAGTAACGGTGTTAGGGGTGCCCTAACGCGGTATGAGGTGATACCGGTGAAGGGGGGAAACATCCGGGAAAGTATCCCCGGTGTTTCGCGTTTTCGGGCCGAGTAGCCGGAGGGGGAAAGTTGCGAGTTTGTTATGCTAGGGATGCGTGACGGACGAACGGGCTGCGTATCCGGGTTTGTCTCGTCGTTCTGAGCAACTTTCATGTAGAAAGTATTTTCATCTGAGCTACGGTTTATTTTATATGATTTTCTAAAGTTTTAATCATTTTTAGAATTTATTTAATTATTTAACTTTAACCTTATCCAGAATAATGCATGCTGATGTCATCATGATGTCAGCATGACGTCAGCAGTCAACAGAGGTGTTGACTGGTCAAACAGACGTGTGGGTCCAGCGGGACCCACCTGTCATACACTGTTTAGGTTAATTAGGTTTTAGTTAAGCTAATTACTATTAAATTAAACTAATTAATTAATTAGATTATTTAAACAGGATTAATTAACTTAATTAATTCATTAACTAATTAGTTAATTAATTAATTATTTATTTTATTGTTTTTCTTTTTGTTTCTTTTTCTGTAAATGTTCTGGGGGGTGGGCCCCATATGTCATAGGCTAGAGGTTAGTTAAACAAGTCAGGTAGGTTATTTAGCAGGTTAATTAACTTAATTAATTAATTACTTTTAATCCCTTTTTATTCTCCTTTTCTATTTGCTTTTCGTTTCTTTTCATGGTGCGGGCCCCATGGGTCAGCGGCCAATGAGGCCAACCGGGGCGGGCGCTATCGGGCGCGGCCGCCGTGCGTGGGTGCCGGACCCGGGCGGCGCGGTGCAGCACCGCGGTGCAGAGGCCGAGCCCCGGGGGCGTACGGGCGCCGGGCGCCGTGCGGCGGAGAGCGCAGTGGGGCGCTGAGGCGAAGCAGGGGGTGCCCGCAGCGGTTCGGCAGAGGCGAGGCAGGGCTCGGGCGTGCATGCGCGGGGGCACGCGCAAGCGGTGCGACGGGCGAGCAGGGAGGCGCGGGCGCGCGTGAGGCCACGTGAGAGCGTGCCCGAGCGCGGGCAGCGCATTCTGCGAGGGAGGGGAAGGCGGGGGGGGGGCTTGGCCGACGCGGGCGCGCGCGGTCGATGGCCTCGGCGGGGCGCAGGTGTAGAGGCGGCGCGGTCGTGCGGGAGCGCGGGCGGCCAGAGGAGGCACGGGAGGGCGCATCCGGCGCAGAGGCTCACCGCGGGAGCGTGGGGGCTGGGCAGCGTGCTCGGTGGAGGCCGAGGAGGACGACGGGGACGACCGGGCGATGGGGAGGGAGTCCAGCGACGCGGTCCGGGGCGGCGTGGTCTCCAGGCGGCAACGGGCGACGGCGTCGGGCGCCAAACGATGGGGAAGTGGGGCGCTGGCGTCGCGGGAGAGGGGGGGCAGCTCGTCCCTGATCCAGATCGGATCGGGAGGGGAGAGGAGAGACGAGCGGGGTGGGGCGAGTGGGTGGCGACGCTGGGGCGATGGGATCGGGGGGGTTGCCCCGATCCAGATCGGGGAAGGGCGAGAGGGAGGAGTGGGAAAGAATGGGGGCGTCGTGGGGGTGGGGGTTAGGGTTTCAGGGGGATAAGGTGAACGGGGGGTGGCCGGCTGGGCCTTTTCTCAGTTGGGCCGGCCGGTGCGGAGGCCAGCTGGGCCGCTCGGCCCAGCGTGGGGGGGGGAGTGTTTTCCTTGTTTTTTTTTAAATTTTTATCTTTTTGTTTATCATTTTTAGACTCAGTTTTGCATTTTCTTTTAGTACCAAATGAGTTTTGTTTTGAACAAAACTTGGCACCTAAATCAAACACAAAACCTTGAGATGGAATAAAAAGTTTGGAGTCAAGAGGAGTTGTCTAAACATTTTTAGAAATTTCAAAAGGCCAATTTTAAAAGCTGTTGGACCACTAAATAATTTCCAGGAGCATTTTCGGAATCCAAAAGAGGTTGGTTTCAACATGACAAATACCTAGGGACTATTTGCCACACTTTGAACATTTTAGTTTTGACTTTTGATAACTTTAATTCCTCTGACTTGATTTTAAACTTGAAATTTGAACGGGATTTGAATCATCGCAAGATTAACAATAGTAATCATGGTGTTGTGGCAACATTAGCGGAGGGTTACTGTAGCGTAACTATCCGGGCGTCACAAAGACTTGGGGAAAGTCTTGTTGAACTTGCTGTAAAAAAATAGAAACTTTAGCGCTCACGAGAACTGCTGCCATTTTTATTTGGGAAGTGATATTTAGTTAATTATTTTTGAAGGTTATTAATAGATAAATTCCTCACGTCCAGCAATTTATTTTAGAATTTTTGTGTTCCAGATCTTGCGCTAGCTATAGATTACTACAGACTGTTCTGTTTTTGACAGATTCTGTTTTTCGTGTGTTGTTTGCTTATTTCGATGAATCTATGGCTAGTGAAATAGTTTATAAACCATAGAGAAGTTGGAATAAATTAGGTATAACACCAATATAAATAAATAATGAGTTCATTACAGTACCTTGAAGTGGTCTTTTATTTTCTTTCGCTAACGGAGCTCACGAGATTTTCTACTTGAAGTTTTGTCTTGTGACGTTTTCTAGTTTTGGGTAAAGATTTGATGGATTATGGAACAAGGAGTGGCAAGAGCCTAAGATTGGGGATGCCCATGTCACCCCCAAGATAATCTAAGGACACCTAAAAGCCAAAGCTTGAGGATGCCCCGGAAGGCATCCCCTCTTTCGTCTACTTCTATCGGTAACTTTACTTGGAGCTATATTTTTAGTCGCCACATGATATGTGTTTTGCTTGGAGCGTCTTGTATGATTTGAGTCTTTGCTTGTTAGTTTACCACAATCATACTTGCTGTACACTCCTTTTGAGAGAGCCATACATGATTTGGAATTTGTTAGAATACTCCATGTGCTTCGCTTATATCTTTTGAGTTATATAATTTTGCTCTAGTGCTTCACTTATATCTTTTAGAGCACGGTGGTGGATTTGTTTTATAGAAACTATTGATCTCTCACGCTTCACTTAGATTATTTTGAGAGTCTTAAATAGCATGGTAATTTGCTTAAAATCCTAGTATGCTTGGTACACAAGATTAATAATAAAACTTTCTTATGAGTGTGCTGAATACTATGATAAGTTTGATGCTTGATAATTGTTTTGAGATATGAAGATGGTGATATTAAAGTTGTGCTAGTTGAGTAGTTGTGAATTTGAGAAATACTTGTGTTGAAGTTTATGATTCTCGTAGCATGCACGTATGGTGAACCATTATGTGATGAACTCGGAGCATGATTTATTTATTGATTGTCTTCCTTATGAGTGGCGGTCGGGGACGAGCGATGGTCTTTTCCTACCAATCTATCCCCCTAGGAGCATGCGCGTAATACTTTGCTTTGATAACTTGTAGATTTTTGCAATAAATATATGAGTTCTTTATGACTAATGTTGAGTCCATGGATTATACGCACTCTCACCCTTCCACCTTTGCTAGCCTCTCTAATACCGCGCACCTTTCGCCGGTATCATACACCCACCATATACCTTCCTCAAAACAGCCACCATACCTACCTATTATGGCATTTCCATAGCCATTCCGAGATATATTGCCATGCAACTTTCCACCGTTCCGTCTATTATGACACACTCCATCATTGTCATATTGCTTAGCATGATCATGTAGTTCACATCGTATTTGTGGCAAAGCCACCATTCATAATTCTTTCATACGTGTCACTCTTGATTCATTGCATATCCCGGTACACCGCCGGAGGCATTCATATAGAGACATATTTTGTCCTAAGTATCGAGTTGTAATTGTTGAGTTGTAAGAAAAATAAAAGTGTGATGATCATCATTATTAGAGCATTGTCCCAGTGAGGAAAAGATGATGGAGACTATGATTCCCCCACAAGTCGGGATGAGACTTCAGACGAAAAATAAAAAAGGGAAAGAGGCCATAAAAAAAGAGAGAAAAGGCCCAAATAAAAAATGAGAGAAAAAGAGAGAAGGGACAATGCTACTATCCTTTTACCACACTTGTGCTTCAAAGTAGCACCATGATCTTCATAGTAGAGAGTCTCTCATGTTATCACTTTCATATACTAGTGGGAATTTTTCATTATAGAACTTGGCTTGTATATTCCAATCATGGGCTTCCTCAAAATTCCCTAGGTCTTCATGAGCAAGCAAGTTGGATCCACACCCACTTAGTTTCTTTTGTTGAGCTTTCATATACTTATAGCTCTAGTGCATTCGTTGCATGGCAATCCCTACTCACTCACATTGATATCTATTGATGGGCATCTCCATAGCCCGTTGATACCCCTAGTTGATGTGAGACTATCTTCTCCCTTTTTGTCTTCTCCACAACCACCATTCTATGCCACCTATAGTGCTATGTCCATGGCTCACGCTCATGTATTTCGTGAAAATTGAAAAAGTTTTGAGAATGTCAAAAGTATGAAACAATTGCTTGGCTTGTCATCGGGGTTGTGTATGATTTAAATATTTTGTGTGGTGAAGATGGAGCATAGCCAGACTATATGATTTTGTAGGGATAACTTTCTTTAGCCATGTTATTTTGAGAAGACATAACTGCTTTGTTAGTATGCTTGAAGTATTATTATTTTTATGTCAATATGAACTTTTGTCTTGAATCTTTCGGATCTGAATATTCATACCACAATTAAGAAGAATTACATTAAAATTATGCCAAGTAGCACTCCGCATCAAAAATTCTGTTTTTATCATTTACCTACTCGAGGACGAGCAGGAATTAAGCTTGGGGATGCTTGATACGTCTTCAACGTATCTATAATTTTTGATTGCTCCATACTATATTATCTACTGTTTTGGACATTATTGGGCTTTATTATCCACTTTTATATTATTTTTTGGACAAACCTATTAACTGGAGGCCCAGCCCAGAATTGTTGTTTTTTGTGCCTATTTTAGGGTTCCGAAGAAAAGGAATATCAAACGGAGTCCAAACGGAATGAAACCTTCGGGAATGTGATTTTCTCAACAAACAAGACCCGGGAGACTTGGACCCTACGTCAAGAAAGAAAAGAGGAGGCCACGAGGTAGGGGGCGCGCCTACCCCCCCCCCCCAGGTGCGCCCTCCACCCTCGTGGGGCCCCTATTGCTCCTCTGATGTACTTCTTCCTCCTATATATATCCACATACCCCCAAACGATCAGATACGGAGCCAAAACCCTAATTCCACCGCCGTAACTTTTTGTATCCACGAGATCCCATCTTGGGGCCTGTTTCGGAGCTCTGTCGGAGGGGGCATCGATCACGGAGGGCTTCTACATCAACACCATAGCCTCTCTGATGAAGTGTGAGTAGTTTACCTCAGACCTGCGGGTCCATAGTTAGTAGCTAGATGGCTTCTTCTCTCTTTTTGGATCTCAATACAATGTTCTCCCCCTCTCTTGTGGAGATCTATTCGATGTAATCTTCTTTTTGCGGTGTATTTGTTGAGAACGATGAATTGTGGGTTTATGATCAAGTCTATCTATGAATAATATTTGAATCTTCTCTGAATTCTTTTATGTATGATTGGTTATCTTTGCAAGTCTCGTCGAATTATCAGTTTGGTTTGGCCTACTAGATTGATCTTTCTTGCAATGGGAGAAGTGCTTAGCTTTGGGTTCAATCTTGCGGTGTCCTTTCCCAGTGACAGTAGGGGCAGCAAGGCACATATTGTATTGTTGCCATCGAGGATAACAAGATGGGGTTTTCTTCATATTGCATGAGTCTATCCCTCTACATCATGTCATCTTGCCTAAGGCGTTACTCTGTTTTTAACTTAATACTCTAGATGCATACTGGATAGCGGCAGATGAGTGGAGTAATAGTAGTAGATGCAGGCAGGAGTCGGTCTACTTGTCTCGGACGTGATGCCTATATACATGATCATACCTAGATATTCTCATAACTATGCTCAATTCTGTTAATTGCTCAACAGTAATTTGTTCACCCACCGTAGAATAAATATGCTCTCGAGAGAAGCCACTAGTGAAACCTATGGCCCCGGGGTCTATCTTTATCATATTGATCTCCTACTACCTAGTTATTTCCTTTGCTATTTACTTTGCCTTTATTTTACTTTGCATCTTTATCATAAAAATACCAAAAATATTATCTTTATCATATCTATCAGATCTCACTCTCGTAAGTGGCCTTATAGGGATTGACAACCCCTATTTGCGTTGGTTGCGAGGATTTATTTGTTTTGTGTAGGTACGAGGGACTAGCGCGTAGCCTCCTACTAGATTGATACCTTGGTTCTCAAAAACTGAGGGAAATACTTACGCTACTTTGAATCATCATCCCTTCCTCTTCGGGGAAAACCAACGCAGTGCTCAAGAGGTAGCATCCTACAAACCTTTGCACTTGGAGGCCCAACAACATCTATAAGAAGAAGGTTGTGTAGTAGACATCAAGCTCTTTTCTGGCGCCGTTGCCGGGTAGGTGAGTGCTTGAAGGTATATATTTAGATCTTGCAATCGAATCTTTTTGTTTCTTGTTTTAGCACTAGTTTAGTTTATAAAATAAAACTACAAAAAATGGAATTGAGTTTGCCTCATACGCTTCATCTTTTTAATATCTTTCGTGAGAATGACGGAAAGGAAAATTGTGCTCAAGTGCTAGAAGAAGAAGTCTATAAAATGTTTGGCACTAAATCTTTGAATTATGAGCATGATTGCAATGTTGTTGGTATGAACTCCTTGAATATCCATAGTACTAATGATGATTGCACTAGTCATGATGAAAATGTCTCTTATAAGCATGTCAACTTTTGTGGAATATATAGAGTTTGCATGTACATACAAAATAGGGAAAATAGATTTTGCAAGAGGCATAAGTATTTGGAAACTAAATGGTTGCAAGAAAGGCTAAATGTTAGTGCTGAAAATTTAAAATATCTTAGCAATACTTGTGAACTTTGCAATGAACATGGTCATTTAAATATCCAATGCAAATTGTTTCATGATCGAATCGTGTCCAAAAATTGTGATGACTTGATTTCCCTTGCACATGTAGCGACCCGACCTCAAACGGTCAAGTCTATGTGCTTCAGTGTCATCCCTAGATCGGTAATGCTGACACACATAGTACTCGAAGGATTTATAACAGAGTAGCAATCACACACTTATTACATCGGATGTCTCAAAAGAGATCTTATTACAATAAATATGGCTTAAGGCCATCTAATACAATAACAGCGGAAGGCTTGGAAGATAAAGTGAGTCCATCAACTCCAACGGCATAGCTGAGCTGCACGGCAACGACCTAATGAACCTTACTCCTTGTCTGAAAGTCTGCAACATAATACGTTGCAGCCCGAAAACGGGCCAGCACATGGAATATGCTGGCAAAGTAACACAGTAGAGCAAGAACATAATAATGCTATCACTACATGCATATTTGGCTGGTGGAAAGCTCTATGGTTACAGTTTTGTGAAAAGCAAATTTTTTCCTACAACAAAAGAATAGATTTTAAATTTACTATCATGGTAGTTGAAACATCATTGAGAAGGTTCCTCCAACTCAACCCCAATTAAAGTGATTAACAACCCAACAATATTAATTAAGAGTGATGAGATACTTAAGATAATCAAGATTGTCCATAACTGGGGACACGGCTAACCATGATTAGTTTGTACACTCTGCAGAGGTTTGCACACTTTTCCTCACAAGACTCGATCGTCTCCGTTGGATTTCTCGCACTACATGGTGTTTGAGAAACGGATGACCGAGACATAGTCTTTCAGAAACATTAACTCTCTACTCCGGACAGACCATACGAAACCTACATCCCTCTACCTGCTGATCTGCCTCTTCAAGAGCTTCACGTAACTTACTCAACTATGCTAGAGCCCATAATAGCTTGTGGCTGCACACGGAAGTTTCTAGCATGAATAATCTCAATTCCCTTTGAGCCTGGGTGGCGGTCCATAGGAAGATCACACGGGTACTCCGGGATTTCCAAAAATGCAGGCAACATTGGGTACTCCAGGAGCCTCAATCCACCCAGATGTGTATTTAAGTTGCCACCTTAAGTTAAACCTTTAATTATCAATATCACATCTGTCATGGATTTCACTCACCCAAACCACGTCTACGAGCATAGCATAGAAGTATAAGCAATGCGTAGAAGTAACTCCCAAGGGTTTGAATGTAACAGGGCAATAGGTTCTACCTCATCAACTACTTCCCAACCCACAAGTTAATGACATCCTAATCATGCAATGTTTGAGGATTGGAACTAATGCATAATAACTGGGTGATAAAGGGATATGATCAAAGTGTTACTTGCCTTGCTGACGATCCGCGTAACCTAGAGACTCCAAATAACACGCTTCACACTCCGGGAATTCTATCGCCAACAAACAATAGCATACATAAGAAACAATCAAAGAACCATGGGTAAAACTCAAATAAGAAGATCTAACCGGAAAGTTCAACTTAAGAACTCCGGTTTGCAAAAAGAATCAAATCAAACGGAGCAACGAAACTCAAACGGCGAAGGAAACAAGATCGTTTACTAATCTGAACTAAAGTCAAATTTTACAGTACCAAAATCTTGTTCAAGTTGGTTAAGCGGAAAGAGGGTCTCGAGACGAAGATTTAGGCGCTTGAATAGCCTGATTCCGACTAACGAGCGAAAAGATAAACCAAAATGAAAATCGGATCAGAAATCGCGATCGGGAATAATCCCGGAAAAATCCGATAAACGAAAACTGACGAACAGGCTAACGAACGAGCGTTCATTATCTGTAACTAACAAGCGAGAACCATTCATTGAAATGAACGTACAAACGAACATCCGCTAAATTGAAAAGCCGGGAAAAACCGGTGAACCCATCTAAAAAAACGAACTAGGGTTTTCTAAAAAAACCGAAACGGAGTCTAAAAAAAACAGGGCGGCGGCGGATTGGCGCGGTACCTCTGGCGAGGCGGGGCTCGGGCGGCGGGCTTGCAAAGCTGCGTGGTGGCTCGGCGGCGCGAGGCAGCGAAGCGGCGGCGGCGGCGTGGCTGCGAGGCGCGGGCGGCGAGAGGCGGCGGCGCGGCTCGGGGCGTGGCTCGGTGGCGGGGCTGGCGGCTTGCGGTGGTGGTGGCTAGGGGGCTGGGCGGCGACTATATAAAGGGGGGGTGACGCCTTGCTTAGGCGAGGGGGCGCCCGGGGAGGAGTCCGGCTCGGACTCTCCTCGACGTCCGTGCCATGCACAGCGGCGCGCGCAAGGGAGGCGGCGGCACGGGGTTGGGCCAGCCCGGCTCGGCTGGGCTTCGGCCCGGTCGGGCGCTGGAAGTTTTTTTTAAATAATTCCGCCGAATAGAAAATAAATCCTAGAAAATAAAATAAAAATCTAAAAATGGCAAAACAAATTTTCGTCGTCTAAAGAAAATATTTAGGACGAGATGAACATTTTCTTGGCCCTAAAATGCAATTTTGAAAACGTGCAATTTTTCTAATGCAAATAAAATCTAATAAATGATTTTAATATTTTTCCTCCAATATTTCAGTTATTTTGGAGAAGTCATATTATCTCCTCTCATATATTTTAATATCAAATACTTTTCGGAGAGAAAATATTTAAAATAAAAAAAATCCTCGTTTCATTATTGATAAAAAAATCAAATATGAAAAACGGGAAATCCCCAACTCTCTCCAAGGGCCCTTGAGTTGTTTAGGATTTCGAGGATTGCGGAACGAAAAGGCAATAAAATATGATATGCAAGAATGACCTATGTATAACATTCCAAATTGACAATTTGGGATGTTACAAACCTACCCCCCCCCCCTTAAGATGAATCTCTCCCTCGAGATTTGGGTTGGCTAGAAAATAGGTGTGTGTGGTCTTTGAGTAGATCATCCTCTCGTTCCCAGGTGGCTTCATCCTCGGTGTGGTGGCTCCACTGAACTTTACAAAACTTGATAACCTTGCTGCGGGTGACTCGGCTAGCAAACTCAAGAATCTTAACTGGCTTTTCCTCATAAGTCAAATATCTGTCCAACTGAATCGCCTCCAAGGGTATTGTATCTCTTAACGGTATATCGTCCATCTAAGCATGACACTTCTTCAACTGTGAAACGTGGAACACGTCATGAACTCCTGACAGTCCTTCAGGTAACTCCAACTTGTAGGCAACTTCTCCCATCCGTTCCTAAACACGATACGGTCCTACAAATCTCGGGGCTAACTTTCCTTTAACTCCAAAATGTTTCACTCCTCGCAAGGGGGATACTCGCAGATATACTGTGTCTCCAATTTCATAGGTTACCTCCTTGCGTTTCGAGTCTGCATAACTCTTCTGCCTGGACTGAGCAATCTTCAGTCTATCACGAATGAGCTTAACCTTCTCTTCAGCCTCCTTGATCAAGTTTGGTCCAAACAACTGTCGGTCTCCTACTTCATCCCACATTAACGGCGTTCTGCACCTTCGTCCGTACAGGGCTTCGAACGGTGCCATCTTCAAACTGGCTTGGTAGCTATTGTTGTATGAGAACTCTGCATAAGGTAAATTGTCATCCCAACTAGATCCATAATCTAGCGCACAGGCTCTTAACATGTCCTCCAGAATCTGATTGACTCTCTCTGTCTGTCCATCCGTCTGCGGGTGAAACGCTGTACTGAACTCCAGCCTTGTTCCCAAGGTCTGGTGTAACTGATGCCAAAACTTTGAGGTAAACTGTGTTCCTCTATCTGATACGATGGTCCTCGGAACTCCATGTAGACATACGATCTTGGACATATATATATATATATATATATATATATATATATATATATATATATATATATATATATCATGGCCAACTTTGCACTTGTATAAGTGGTTTTCACTGGGATAAAGTGAGCCACTTTGGTGAAGCGATCAACTACTACCCATATGGAATCATATCCTAATTTGGTCCTGGGCAATCCGGTGATAAAGTCCATGCCAAGTTTATCCCACTTCCATTCGGGTATCGGCATAGGTTGTAACAATCCTGACGGCTTTTGATGCTCTGCCTTCACTCGGCAATATCCTTCTTCATACCCATCCACCAGAAACGTTCCTTCAAATCCAAATACATCTTGGTGTTTCCGGGGTGTATCGAGTATGGTGAGTCATGGGCCTCCTGTAGTATTAACTTCCTGATCTCTGTGTTATTGGGCACATATATCCGATCCTCAAACCATAAGGTATCGTGCTCATCCTCACGAAAACCTTTGGCCTTTCCTTTACTCATCTTCTCCTTTATCTCGGCAATCTCTTTGTCATCCTTCTAAGCTTCCCGAATCATACCCAATAGCGTCGACTGAACTTCCATTGTTGCAACAAAACCTCTAGGAACAATCTCTAATCGAAGTTCCATGATATCCTCTGCTAACTCCTTTGGCACTCCCTTACTCGCAAGGATATTAGCATAACTCTTCCGGCTCAAAGCGTCTGCTACGACATTGGCCTTTCCTGGATGATAGTGCAGCTTCATGTCATAATCCTTTATAAGATCCAACCATCTCCTCTGCCTAAGGTTCAGTTCCTTCTGTGTGAAGATGTACTTCAAACTCTTATGATCCGTGTATACATCACAACGGTTTCCAACAAGGTAATGTCTCCAAGTCTTCAATGCATGCACTACGGCTGCTAACTCCAAATCATGCGTGGCATAATTCACCTCATGAGGTTTTAGTTGTCGCGAGGCATACGAAACAACTCTTCTGTCTTGCATAAGCACACATCCAAGTCCCAAGCGAGAGGCGTCGCAATACACTTGGAAATCCTTATGTATATCTGGCAGTGTCAGCACTGGGGCTGTAGTCAAACGTTTCTTCAACTCCTGGAAACTTGCCTCACAATCTTCCGTCCATTTAAACTTGGTATCCTTCTTCAATAACTCCGTCATTGGCTTCGCAATCTTGGAAAATTTCTCAATGAATCTCCGATAGTATCCTGCGAGTCCAAGAAAACTGCGGATCTCGCTAACTGAAGTGGGTGCTAACCATTCAGTGACTGACCGAACCTTGCTAGGATCTACTGCTATACCTTCTCCTGATATAACATGTCCAAGGAATCCGACTTCCTTCAACCAAAACTCGCATTTGCTGAAATTGGCATACAACTGATGTTCCCTGAGTTTCTCGAGAACTAAACGCAAATGCTCCCTGTGCTCCTCTTCATTCTTCGAGTATACCATAGTATCATCAATAAACACCACAACAAACTTGTCCAAATATTCCATGAATACCTTGTTCATCATGCTCATGAAATAGGCAGGGGCGTTGGTCAGTCCAAATGACATGACCGTATACTCATATAATCCGTAACGCGTGGTGAATGTTGTCTTTGGTATATCTTTCTCTCGAATCTTCAACTGATGGTATCCCGATGGCAAATCGATCTTCGAAAACACCTTAGCTCCTTGCAGCTGATCAAACAGATCATTGATCATCGGCATTGGGCACTTGTTCTTGATCGTCACTTCATTCAAGGCCCGATAATCAACAAGCGTTCTTAGAGATTTATCTTTCTTCTCAACCAAAAGCACTGGGGCTCCCCAAGGTGATGAACTCCTTCGAATGTATCCTTTCTCCAACAACTCCTTGATTTGTTTCTTAATTTCCACTAGATCATTCGCGGGCATCCGATAGGGTCTTTTAGATATTGGCCCTGTCCCTGGCAATAGCTCTATCAAAAACTCGATGTCTTGATCCGGTGGCATGCCTGGTAACTCCTCTGGAAAAATATCCAGGTAATCCCTCACTACAGGCACTTCCTCCTGAACAACTCCCATGAGGGTATTCACTTGGCTCCTCCTAGGCACATGCCTAGATACATACTTAATCCTTTTTCCCTCTGGGGTGGTGAGATAAATCGACTTACTAGCACAGTCAATACTTCCTCCATACTTTGACATCCAGTCCATGCCTAATATCACATCCAATCCTTGTGACTCCAAGATAATTAGGCCGGACGAAAAAACATGGGTGCCAATGGTTAGGGGTATCTGGTCGCACCATCGACTAGCCATATACTCTGCTCCAGGTGAACTCACTAAGAGAGGGGTCCTAAGGGTTTGATTTGGTAGTTTAAACTTATCCATGAATCCCCTTGATATGTATGAATGCGATGCACCAGTATCAAATAGAACAAGAGCGGTAAATGACTTAACCAAAAACTTACCTATTACCGCGTCCGGCTGCTCTTCAACCTCCTCCACGTTAACGTGGTTCACTTGTCCTTTGTTGAATGGATTGGGCTTCTTCCCAACGCTCCCATTTCTGTTTCCATTCTTTCCTTCAGGGCACTCCGTGGCATAGTGTCCAGTCTTCCCGCACTTGAAGCAAGTAACGTGACTTAGATCTCTTTTGGCGGGTGTGGCTGGATTGGGGCGGTTCTGATTGTTATTGGCTCCGTTCCCATTCCCATTCTTAGTACCATTGTGGTTATGCGATCCTCCTCCGGTGTGGTTATGACCTCCATGGTTATGAACAAGTCCTCCCGAGTTCGAGGTTAGGCGAGGCTTCTGCTGAGCTCCTGAGTTATACCTCCCTTGTCCATACTTCCTCTTATGGCTCTCAATCTGCTGTTGCTTCCCTTCAATCATAAGAGCCTTATCCACCAACTCCTGGTAGTTGTTGAAGGTTGCTACCATCAACTGCATACTCATCTCATCATTCAGCCCTTCCATAAATTTCTCTTGCTTCACGGCATCTGTGGCCACATCGTCAGGGGCATAGCGAGATAGCTTGCTAAACTCATCCACGTACCGAGCCACAGTACGGTTCCCCTGGCGTAAGTTGTGAAACTCACGCTTCTTCAGATTCATGGCTCCAGTTGAGACATGGGTTGTGCGGAAAGCTTGCTGAAACTGGTCCCATGTGACGTTGGCTATGGGGAAATTGGCCGTGTAATTCTCCCACCATGAGGCTGCTGGTCCATCCAATTGATGTGCGGCAAAGCGCACCTTCTCAGCATCTGTGCAACCTGCGGTGGTCAACTCCCTTCCAATACGGCATAGCCAATCATCAGTAACTATAGGCCCGGTGCTATTGGAAAACACCGACGGTTGTAACCTTAGAAAACGGGCTAGGTTGTCCACTAGCGGCGGGTTGTTGTTGTTGTTGTTGGTGGTGGTGGTGGTGTTGTTGTTGTTGTTGTCGTTGTTCTTACCCTGGTTCTGAACTAGCAATTGCATCAAGGTGTTCTGCTGCTGGATCAACTGAGTGAGCTCCGGCGGGAAGGCAAATCCGGGGTCACGTCTCGGAGGCATCTGATGGGTTTAGATGGAAGAGATTAGAATAGAATGGGTTCTAATGAGAATACACTACCCATATGCACATGATACAAACACAATCATTTCACTCAATCAATCAAGCAAGGGCATACAAGCGGTCTAGAACTATCGCAAAAGTGCTCAACTACTATTGAATACATGGGGGAATACTACTAATCATTGGGTGGTCATCTCGAAATTTTGATCGGTGGAAGACTCCATGATATCTGCTCCAGCTTCGTCTTCAAAGTCATCATCACTAGGGTCGGATTCGGTGTCGTCGATGACGATGTAGTCCTCCGGACGAATCTCCTTGGGTTCTTCATCTTCTTCTACTGGAGTGGGGTCTCCCATGAATATTCTGATCTTCTTAATCAGGTCATCATTCTTCTCCAGTAGTGTCGCAATTTCCTCCCCATATCCATCGCATGTAGACTTAAGTTCTTCTTCCAGCTCGATGATCCTTTTCTTCGCCTACTTCAAATATATCATGTCTGCGCACATCTGATTCTCCTGGCGCCGAATGTGTTGGTTTAGTTCCTGGATGAAAGCTACAATTGATCTATCCTTCCTGGTGTTGATCATCTCCCATTGCTCGTCTCGGCGCCCACATATCTGGTAGATAGTGTCCTTAAGATCCTTGTGATATACTTCTCCAATGCGTCCCATGGTGATTGCTACGTCTTGAGCTTGCGTTGGTTTTCCCCAAAGAGGAAGGGATGATGCAGCAGAGTAGCGTAAGTATTTCCCTTAGTTTTTGAGAACCAAGGTATCAATCCAGTAGGAGGCCACGCTCAAGTCCCTCGTACCTGCACAAAACGATAGCTACTCGCAACCAACGCGATTAGGGGTTGTCAATCCCTTCACGGTCACTTACGAGAGTGAGATCTGATAGATATAATATTTTTGGTATTTTTGGTATAAAGATGCAAAGTAAAAAGTAAAAGCAAAGTAAAAAAGCAAAGCAAGATTAAAGTGATGGAGATTGATATGATGAGAATAGACCCAGGGGCCATAGGTTTCACTAGTGGCTTCTCTCAAGAGTGTAAGTATTCTACGGTGGGTGAACAAATTACTGTTGAGCAATTGACAGAATTAAGCATAGTTATGAGAATATCTAGGCATGATCATGTATATAGGCATCACGTCTGTGACAAGTAGATCGAAACGATTCTGCATCTACTACTATTACTCCACTCATCGACCGCTATCCAGCATGCATCTAGAGTATTAAGTTAAAAACAAAGTAACGCCTTAAGCAAGATGACATGATGTAGAGAGATAAATTCATGCAATATGAAATAAGCCCCATCTTGTTATCCTTGATGGCAACGATGCAATACGTGCCTTGTTGCCCCTTCTGTCACTGGGTAAGGACACCGCAAGATCGAACCCAAAGCTAAGCACTTCTCCCATGGCAAGAACTACCAATCTAGTTGGCCAAACCAAACGGATAATTCGAAGAGACTTGCAAAGATAACCAATCATACATAAAAGAATTCAGAGAAGATTCAAATATTATTCATAGATAGACTTGATCATAAACCCACAATTCATCGGTCTCAACAAACACACCGCAAAAAGAAGATTACATCGAATAGATCTCCACAAGAGAGGGGGAGAACTTTGTATTGAGATTCAAAGAGAGAGAACAAGCCATCTAGCTACTAACTACGGACCCGAAGGTCTGAGGTAAACTACTCACACTTCATCGGAGAGGCTATGATGATGTAGAAGCCCTCCGTGATGACGGCCCTCTTCCGACGGAGCTCCAGAACAGGCCCCAAGATGGGATCTCATGGATACAGAAAGTTGCGGCGGTGGAATTAGGTTTTTGGCTCATGTTCTGATCGTTTGGGGGTACGTGTGTATATATAGGAGGAAGAAGTACGCCGGAGGAGCAACGAGGGGCCCACGAGGCAGGGGGTGCGCCCTAGGGGGGCCACCCTCGTGACTGGCTCTTTTGTTCCTTGGAGCAGGGTCCAAGCCTCCTAGATCACGTTTGGTGAGAAAATCACGTTCCCGAAGATTTTATTCCGTTTGGACTCCGTTTGATATTCCATTTCTTTGAAACACTGAAATAGGCAAAAAACAACAATTCTGGGCTGGGCCTTCGGTTAATAGGTTAGTCCCAAAAATAATATAAAAGTGGAAAATAAAGCCCAATATAGTCCAAAATAGTATATAATATAGCATGGAGCAATCAAAAATTATAGATACGTTGGAGACGTATCAGTGATGTGAGCTGCCATACTCTATCCTAAACTCCAGGTTGGTGCATCGAAGGAAAATTCTATAGGTTTAGTGACTGGCGTGAAGGTCCTTCCTGGAACTTGAACTTGAATCATCCATCGCTCCTCTTCTGGTAAAGTGGCGTTGTATGTCCCGGTGAAGCTTGGTATTCCAATGTTCAAGTACCTAGTGACTTTCTTCAAGTGTCATCCATAAGGTGATTCTTCCCCCGGTTGTGCAAACTTGTTCTTCATCTCCGCCATCCTAAAAAGTAGAAAATGGAGAGGAGTCAGAAATAAGTAGAGAAGGGTGACCTATGGTTTTATCTTAGTGGTCATGTCCTACACTCAGCGTGTGCTCTGATACCATCTTTGTAGTGACCCGACCTCAAAAGGTCAAGTCTTTGTGCTTCAGTGTCATCCCTAGATCGGTAATGCTAACACACAAAGTACTCGAAGGATTTATAACAGAGTAGCAATCACACACTTTTTACATCGAATGTCTCAAAAGAGATCTTATTACAATAAATATGGCTTAAGGCCATCTAATACGATAATAGCGGAAGGCTTGGAAGATAAAGTGAGTCCATCAACTCCAACGTCATAGCTGAGCTACACGGGAACGACCTAAAGAACCTTACTCCTCGTCTGAAAAGTCTGCAACATAATATGTTGCAGCCCGAAAACGGGTCAGCATATGGAATATGCTGGCAAAGTAACACAGTAGAGCAAGAACAGAATAATGCTATCACTACATGCATATTTGGCTGGTGGAAATCTCTATGGTTACAGTTTTGCGAAAAGCAAATTTTTCCCTACAACAAAGGAATAGATTTTAAATTTACTATCATGGTAGTTGAAACATCATTGAGAAGGTTCCTCCAACTCAATCCCAGTTAACGCGATTACCAACCCAACAATATTAATTAAGAGTGATGAGATACTTAAGATACTCCAAGTACTAGATATTCAAGATTGTCCATAACCGGGGACACGACTAACCATGATTAGTTTGTACACTCTTCAGAGGTTTGCGCACTTTTCCCCACAAGACTCGATTGCCTCCGTTGGATTTCTCGCACTACATGGTGTTTGAGAAACGGATGACCGAGACACGGTCTTTCAGAAACATTAACTCTCTACTCTGGACAGACCATACCAAACCTACATCCCTCTACCTGCTGATCTGCCTCTTCAAGAGCTTCACGTAACTTACTCAACTATGCTAGAGCCCATAATAGCTTGTGGCTGCACACGGAAGTTTCTAGCATGAATAATCTCAGTTCCCTTTGAGCCTGGGTGGCGGCCCATAGGAAGATCACACGGGTACTCCGGGATGTCCAAAAATACAGGCAACACTGAGTAATCCAGGTGCCTCAATCCACCCAGATGTGTATTTAAGTTGCCACCTTAAGTTAAACCATTAATTATCAATATCACATCTGTCATGGATTTCACTCACCCAAACCACGTCTACGAGCATAGCATAGAAGTATAAGCAACGCGTTGAAGTAACTCCCAAGGGTTTGAATGTAACAGGACAATAGGTTCTACCTCATCAACTACTTCCCAACCCACAAGTTAATGACATCCTAATCATGCAATGTTTGAGGATTGGAACTAATGCATAAAAACTGGGTGATAAAGGGATATGATCAAAGTGTTACTTGCCTTGCTGACGATCCGCGTAACCTAAAGACTCCAAATAACACGCTTCGCACTCCCGGAATTCTATCGCAAACAAACAATAGCATTCATAAGCAACAATCAAAGAACCACGCGTAAAACTCAAATAAGAAGATCTAACCAGAAAGTTCAACTTAAGAACTCCGGTTTGCAAAAAAAATCAAATCAAACGGAGCAACAAAACTCAAACGGCAAGGTCAACTTAAGATCCATTTACTAATCTGAACTAAGGTCAAATTTTACAGTACCAAAATCTTGTTCAAGTTGGTTAAGTGGAAAGAGGGTCTCGAGACGAAGATCTAGGCGCTTGAATCTCCTGATTCCGACTAACGAGCGAAAAGATAAACTCAAACGAAAATCGGATCAGAAATCGTGATTGAGAATAATCGCGAAAAAATCCGATAAAACGAAAACTGACGAATAGGCTAACGAACGAGCGTTCGTTATCTGTAACTAATGAGCGAGAACTGTTCATTGAAACGAACGTACGGACGAACGTCCGCTAAATTGAAAAACCGGGAAAACCCGATGAACCGATCTAAAAAACGAACTAGAGTTTTCTAAAAAAACAAAACGGTTTCTAAAAAAACGGGCGGCGGCGGATCGGCGCGGTACCTCCGGTGAGGCGGCCCCGGCGAGGCGGGGCTCAAGCGGCGGGCTTGCGGGGCGGCGGGGTGGCTCGGCGGCGCGGGGCGGCGAAGCGACTGCAAGGCGCGGGCGGCGAGAGGCAGCGGCGCGTCTCGGGGCGGGGCTCGGCGGCGGGGCTGGCGGCGTGCGGTGGTGGTGGCTAGGGGGCGGGGTGGCGACTATATAAAGGGGGTGGGGCGACGGCTTGCTTGGGTGACGGGGCGCCCGGGGAGGAGTCCGGCTCGGACTCTCCTCGGCGTCCGTGCCGTGCAAGGCGGCGCGCGCGAGGGAGGCGGCGGCGCGGGGTTGGGCCGGCCTGGCTCGGCTGGGCTTCGGCCCGGTCGGGCGCTGGAAGTTTTTTTTTAATAATTCCGTCGAACAGAAAATAAATCCTAGAAAATAAAATCTAAAAAGGCCAAAACAAACTTTCACCGTCTAAATAAAATATTTAGGACAAGATGAACATTTTCTTGGCCCTAAAATGCAATTTTGAAAACATGCAATTTTTCTAATGCAAATAAAATCCAAATAAAATCTAATAAATGATTTTAATATTTTTCCTCCAATATTTCAGTTATTTTGGATAAGTCATATTATCTCCTCTCATATATTTTAATATGAAATACATTTCGGAGAGAAAATAATTAAAATCAAAAAAAAATCCTCGTTTCATTATTGATAAAAAATCAAATATGAAAGCTGGGAAATCCCCAACTCTCTCCGAGGGTCCTTGAGTTGTTTAGGATTTCGAGGATTGCAGAACGAAAATGCAATAAAATATGATATGCAAGAATGACCTATGTATAACATTCCAAATTAAAAATTTGGGATGTTACAACACATCATAATGAACTTAGTTGGTTTTAGGTTATGAAGAAATGAAACGTCAAACTAAGCTTATTCCAGAATATAACCTCAAGAAATTGCTCGATACTGATCTAGAGGAAATTTATATGTATTGTGCGGTCAATTGCATTGAAAATCCTTATATTGCCAATTACATAAAGAAAAGAAAACTAATAGAAGATGAAGAGAGTACTAACGAAAGGGAAGAGACTTCCCAATATTCTCCTATTATTTCTTATGATGAATCAGGTAACGAGGAGGAGCCTTCTATTCAACCAATCTCATTAATAAGGAGCTCCGAAAAGAGGATTAAACCCACACATGATGTGAAGAAGAAAAATAAAATACGGAGAAGCAAAGGTAGAAAGGTATCTCTCCCAAATGATGTTGGTCCTATTACTCATTGTGATGATGATAATTGCTATACTATTGGTGCTATCCATACTATTAATGATGAGAGTGATTATGCTTATGATATGAAAAGGCCCAAGCTTGGGGATGCTATGTTTGATGAAGATGATGTTTTCGAGAATATATTTGCTGCAATTAATGTTTGTCCCAAGCTTGGGATGCTACATTTAATGAAGATGATATTTGTAGTCTCCCAAGTTTTGATATGCAAATTTATTATGATGATAGCATGCCTCCTACTTATGATGATTATATTGATGAAAGTGGGTTTGGAAGAGTGTCAACTTTAGGAAGTAATGATCCCACTATTTTGGAGGATGTTGAATCTTATTATGATAATTATGAAAGTGCATTTGGAGAGGTCATGACTTTATTTAGTGATGATTCCACTATCTTGGAAGAGGTTTCAATCGATTATGATGAGAACAAAGTTGCTACTTATGATAATTATTGTGATGATACATATGCTATAAAAAGTAGTGATGATTATATTTATAAAACTTTTCATGATTATGATTACCCTTTTTATGAACATTACTCTTTTAATGTGGAAACAATTTATAGTATTCGAGTTTCTTATGATACTCCCACTATTCCGAATGAGAAGAATTTTGCTTATGAGGAGAGTAATAAAATTTCTATGCTTGTAGATCATGAAAATAATGCTTTATGTGATGGTTATATTGTTGAATTCATTCATGATGCTACTGAAAATTATTATGAGGGAGGAATATATGCTTGTAGGAATTGCAATAATACCAAGTTTCCTCTCTATGTGCTTAAAGTTTTAAAGTTATGCTTGTTTTGACTTCCTATGCTAGTTGATTATTGCTCCCATAAATTGTTTTCTCATAAAATCCCTATGCATAGGAAGAGGGTTAGACTTAAATGTGCTAGTCATATTCTTTATGATGCTCTTTTTATGTTTCAATTCTTATCCTTTATGTGAGCATCATTAAAATCATCATGCCTAGCTAGGGGCATTAAACGATAGCGCTTGTTGGGAGGCAACCCAATTTTATTTTAGCTCCTTGCTTTTTGTTCCTGTTTAGTAATAAATAAATTAATCTAGCCTCTGTTATGATTGAGTTTTTTTATGTTTTAATTAGTGTTTGTGCCAAGTAAAGCCTTTAGGATCTTCTTGGGTGATTGTTATTTCATCTTGCTGTAAAAAACAGAAAGTATGCACTCAGGAGAATAATTTTCATTCTTTACCAGAGAGCGATAAAATATCAATTCCAACTGCAGTAGATTTATAAACAAATTTCCCATGACTTGATAATTTCTAAGGATTTTTGGAGGTACAGAAGTATTCGAATCCTACAGATTACTACAGATTGTTCTGTTTTTGACAGATTCTGTTTTCTATGTGTTGTTTGCTTATTTTGATGAATCTATGGCTAGTAAAAGAGTTTATAAACCATAGAGAAGTTGGAATACAGTAGATATTACACCAATACTAATTTAGAATGAGTTCACAATAGTACCTAAGTGGTGATTTATTTTCTTATACTAACGGAGCTTACGAGTTTTCTGTTAAGTTTTGTGTTGTGAAGTTTTCAAGTTTTGGGTAAAGATTCGATGGACTATGGAATAAGGAGTGGCAAGAGCCTAAGCTTGGGTATGCCCACGGCACCCCAAGGTAATATTCAAGGACAACCAAAAGCCTAAGCTTGGGGATGCCCCGGTAGGCATCCCCTCTTTCGTCTTCGTTCATCGGCAACTTTACTTGGAGCTATATTTTTATTTACCACATGATATGTGTTTTGCTTGGAGCGTCATTTTATTTTATTTAGTTTTGCTTGCTGTTTGAGTAAAATACCAAGATCTAAAACTCTTAAACATTAGCGAGTCTTCACATAGTTGCATAATTATTCGACTACTCGTTGATCTTCACTTATATCTTTCAGAGTAGTTTGTCATTTGCTCTAGTACTTCACTTATATCCTTTTAGAGCACGACAGCGGTTTTATTTTGAAGAAATTGATGAACTCTCATGCTTCACTTATATCATTTTGAGAGTCTTTAAACAACATGGTAGTTTGCTTTGGTTATGAATTTAGTCCTAATATGATGGGCATCCAAGAGGGATATAATAAAAACTTTCATATAAAATGCATTGAATACTATGAGAAGTTTGATACTTGAGGATTGTTTTGAGATATGAGGATGGTAATATTAGAGTCATGCTAGTGAGTAGTTGTGAATTTGAGAGATACTTGTGTTGAAGTTTGTGATTCCCGTAGCATGCACGTATGGTGAACAGTTATGTGATGAAGTCGGAGCATGATTTATTTATTTATTGCCTTCCTTATGAGTGGCGGTCGGGGACGAGCGATGGTCTTTTCCTACCAATCTATCCCCCTAGGAGCATGCGCGTGGTACTTTGTTTCGATAACTAATAGATTTTTGCAATAAGTATGTGAGTTCTTTATGACTAATGTTGAGTCCATGGATTATACGCACTCTCACCCTTCCACTATTGTTAGCCTCTCTAGTACCGCGCAACTTTCGCCAGTACCATAAACCCACCATATACCTTCCTCAAAACAGCCACCATACCTACCTATTATGGCATTTCCACATCCATTCCGAGATATATTGCCATGCAACTTTCCACCGTTCCATTATTATGACACGCTCCATCATTGTCATATTGCTTTGCATGATCATGTAGTTGACATCGTATTTGTGGCAAATGCACCATTCATAATTCTTTCATACATGCCACTCATGAGTCATTGCACATCCCGGTACACCGCCGGAGGCATTCATATAGAGTCATATTTTGTTCTAAGTATCGAGTTGTAATTGTTGAGTTGTAAGTAAATAAAAGTGTGATGATCATCATTATTAGAGCATTGTCCCAGTGAGGAAAGGATGATGGAGACTATGATTCCCCCACAAGTCGGGATGAGACTCCGGATGAAAAAAAGAAAAGAGGCCAAAAAGAGAAAAAAAGAAGGCACACATAAAAAAACAAAAAAAAACAAAAAAATGAGAGAAAAAGAGAGAAGGGGCAATGCTACTATCCTTTTACCACACTTGTGCTTCAAAGTAGCACCATGATCTTCATGATAGATTGTCTCCTATGTTGTCACTTTCATATACTAGTGGGAATCTTTCATTATAGAACTTGGCTTGTATATTCCAATGATGGGCTTCCTCAAAATGGCCTAGGTCTTCGTGAGCAAGCGAGTTGGATGCACACCCACTTCGTTTCTTTTTGAGCTTTCATACACTTATAGGTCTAGTGCATCCGTTGCATGACAATCCCTACTCACTCACATTGATATCTATTGATGGGCATCTCCATAGCCCGTCGATATGCCTAGTTGATGTGAGACTGTCTTCTCCTTTTTGTCTTCTCCACAACCACCATTCTACTCCACCTATAGTGCTATGTCCATGGCTCATGCTCATGTATTGCGTGAAGATTGAAAAAGTTTGAGAACATTAAAAGTATGAAACAATTGCTTGGCTTGTCATCGGGGTTGTGCATGATTTAAATATTTTGTGTGATGAAGATAGAGCATAGCCAGACTATATGATTTTGTAGGGATAGCTTTCTTTGGCCATGTTATTTTGAGAAGACATGATTACTTTGTTAGTATGCTTGAAGTATTATTATTTTTATGTCAATATTAAACTTTTGTCTTGAATCTTATGAATCTGAATACTCTTGCCACAATAAAGAAGATTACATGGATAAATTTGTTAGGTAGCATTCCACATCAAAATTTCCGTTTTTATCATTGACCTACTCGAGGACGAGCAGGAATTAAGATTGGGGATGTTGATACGTTTTTATCATTGTTCCATGCTATTATATTATCAACCTTGGATGTTTTATATGCATTTATATGCTATTTTATATGATTTTTGGGACAAACCTATTAACCTAGAGCCCAGTGCCAGTGCCAGTTTCTGTTTTTTTTCATGTTTTAGAGTATCGCACAAAAGGAAAATCAAACGGTGTCCAATTGACCTGAAACTTCACGTAACTTATTTTTGGACCAGAAGAAGCCCACGAAGTATCGGAGATGGACCAGAAGAGTCCCGGGCCGCCCACGAGGGTGGGGGGCGTGCCCACCCCCCTGGGCGCGCCCCCCTGCCTCATGGACATCCCGGAGATCCACCGACGTACTTCTTCCTCCTATATATATCCATATACCCTAAAACTTTGGGGAGCAGAATAGATCGGGAGTTTCGCCGCCAGAAGCCCCCGTAGCCACCGAAAACCAATCTAGACCCGTTCCGGCACCCTGCCGGAGGGGGGAATCCCTCTCCGGTGGCCATCTTCATCATCCCGGTGCTCTGCATGAAGAGGAGGGAGTAGTTCTCCCTCGGGGCTGAGGGTATGTACCATTAGCTATGTGTTTGATCTCTCTCTCTCTCTCTCTCTCTCGTGTTCTTGAGGTGGAACGAGATGCCCCTGAACCGAAGGAATCGCCTCAAATCGGTGGGGGTACTTTCGTAACTTACCCCACTGATACGTCTCCAACGTATCTATAATTTTTGATTGTTCCATGCTATTATATTATCAACCTTGGATGTTTTATATGCATTTATTTGCTATTTTATATGATTTTTGGGACTAACCTATTAACTTAGAGTCGAGTGCCAGTTTCTATTTTCTCCTTGTTTTAGAGTATCGCAGAAAAGGAAAATCAAAAGGAGTCCAATTGACCTGTAACTTCACGGAACTTATTTTTGGACCAGAAAAAGCCCACGGAGTATCGGAGATGGACCAGAAGAGTCCCGGGCTGCCCACGAGGCCTGGGCGCGCCCCCTGCCTCGTGGACAGCCCGGAGATCCACCGACGTACTTCTTCCTCCTATATATATATATCCATATACCCTAAAAACTTCGGGGAGCAGAATAGATCTGGAGTTCCGCCGCCAGAAGCCTCTGTAGCCACCGAAAACCAATCTAGACCCGTTCCGGCACCCTGCCGGAGGGGGGAATCCCTCTTCGGTGGCCATCTTCATCATCCCGGTGCTCTCCATGACGAGGAGGGAGTAGTTCTCCCCCGGGGCTGAGGGTATGTACCAGTAGCTATGTGTTTGATCTCTCTCTCTCTCGTGTTCTTGAGGTGGAACAATCTTAATGTATCGTGAGCTTTGCTATTATAGTTGGATGTTATGATGTTTCTCCCCCTCTACTCTCCTGAGTTTTCCCTTTGAAGTTATCTTATCAGATTGAGTCTTTAAGGATTTGAGAACACTTGATGTATGTCTTGCACGTGCTTATCTGTGGTGACAATGGGATATCATGTGATCCACTTGATGTATGTTTTGGTGATCAACTTAGAGTTCCGTGACCTCGTGAACTTATGCATAGGGGTTGGCACGCGTTTTCGTCTTGACTCTCCGGTAGAAACTTTGGGGCACTCTTTCAAGTTCTTTGTGTTGGTTGAATAGATGAATCTGAGATTGTGTGATGCATATCATATAATCGTACCCACGGATACTTGAGGTGACATTAGAGTATCTAGGTGACATTAGGGTTTTGGTTGATTTGTGTCTTAAGGTGTTATTCTAGTACGAACTCTATGATAGATTGAACGGAAAGAATAGCTTCATGTTATTTTACTACGGACTCTTGAATAGATCGATCAGAAAGGATAACTTTGAGGTGGTTTCGTACCCTACAATAATCTCTTCGTTTGTTCTCCGCTATTAGTGACTTTGGAGTGACTCTTTGTTGCATGTTGAGGGATAGTTATATGATCCAATTATGTTATTATTATTGAGAGAACTTGCACTAGTGAAACTATGAACCCTAGGCCTTGTTTCAACACATTGCAATACCGTTTACGCTCACTTTTACCACTTGCCACCTTGCTTTTTTTATATTTTCAAATTACAAAAACCATTATCTACTATCCATATTGCACTTGTATCACCATCTCCTTGCTGAACTAGTGCACCAATACAATTTACCATTGTATTGGGTGTGTTGGGGACACAAGAGACTCTTTGTTATTTGGTTGCAGGGTTGCTTGAGAGAGACCACCTTCATCCTACGCCTCCCACGGATTGATAAACCTTAGGTCATCCACTTGAGGGAAATTTTCTACTGTCCTACAAACCTCTGCACTTGGAGGCCCAACAACGTCTTCAAGAGAAAGGTTGTGTAGTAGACATCACCCACATTTCGGACAAGCGCGTCCCTAAGCCATGCTTCCCCACTCCCATCCCATCCGCCCACCCATTCGTACACCGAGGCCGGCAAACCCGTGAAGCCCCATGCCCTCCTCCGTCCGCCACCCAGCTGGAGCCTCTTCCCCGATGATGTCGTCCACAACAACACCTAGACGTCCCTCATCCACCGTACCAGATGAGGATTCGTCGTTGATCTGGTCGTCCCGCCGGTTCAGCCACCCCGTCCTCCACCTCCAAGGAGTTGCCCTAATGTTCCCCTCATCTTTCGCGCCACTTCCATTCCCACATCGCCATCTTCACCTACACCACCGGAAGAGCATCATCATCGCCGTTTCCTCGAATGAAGTTGCGGCCTAATCGGCGCCACCAAAGAGGTTGTACACTAATCGCCGCATTTTCTTCTTGATTCGATCTTACGGTGCTGCCGGCGCTCAGTCTCGAGCCGACACGGCGCGGCTCCATCCACGACGGCGTCGCCGGCCACTTCCTCCACGGCGTCGCTCCCTCAGCGGTGACGTCCACATCAGTAGGAGTTGCTACTGTGCTCTTGCTCTCGGTCCCCTACCTGGTCTGCTCTTGCTCACGCTGCTGCTCTCGCTCTTGCTCTTGCTTGCGATGCTGCTCCGATTTAGCTACACTTCATTCGACTGAATCGACTTTTGGGTCAGTCGATTTTTAGGGGGTGGGGGCTCGCCAGAGTTAAGGAAGAACCAACCACAGCGGGGAGGAGGGCTCGCCGGAGAGGTACCTCGCTACCTACCTTAGGGTTCAGGTTGGGGCGGTGGCGTGGGGATCGCTAGGGAAAAAGCTCGGCACGGGGGGGGGGGGGCTACAGGGATGGCCGGGGCGGCGGCGGACCGGTGGTGGGGAGTGTTTTCGGGGCGGGCGGGGCGGCGCACCGCCGGTCACGGGCGGCGGGGGCGGCTGTTTGGCTGGTGGTGGCTGGCGGCTCAGGGGGTGGAGGTTGAAGATGAACTGCAGGCCCTTGATTTCGTATCCAACGGCTGCAAAATCGACTGACAGAGATGAAAAAGTCAGTCGAGTGACTTGTAGCCTCACCTCCAGTGTGTTTAGTTTCGACAGTAAAATTCAGTTTCGATAGTAAAATTCAGTTTCGACAGTTAAGTTCAGTTTCGATAGTTAAATTCAGTTTCGACAGTTAAGTTCAGAGATGAGCGGCTGATGTATACATCTAGCACTTTGTGGTTATGTATTTTACATCATGTATTGGAGACGCTATTAGAATTCCACTCAGGTTAACGTTGTCTCTCTTGTCCTGCTTCAGCCTCGGCGTCGTACAACTCACTGGAGCTGCTCCAACGACGAAACCCTCCATCACAGCGGAGCAGTACCTCGGGCTCCATCTCCAGACGCCTAAAATCTTCTTCCCCTCCTCCGACAGCCAAGTCAGCCGGAACATCCTCACCGACCAACCCAATCACGCTGAGATCGACATGGCTTCGCCAAAGAGGTTGTACACTTCTTGTGGTTTGACTTAATCTCAGCATGCTTCTTTGCATCCTATGATCTTCCAATTCTTGTGAACCAAACACCCAGATTGGCAGAAATCATCTGTTTTTAAATTCTCTGTTTTCCACACGTATTCCTATCCTATTCTTGTCTATTTCCTATCCCTTCATTGTTAGAATCCTCAAATTCAAACAAGCCCTTACACAATTACTTCTGTTACAAATATGTGTCAAAGAAAACCTTGTGTGGTTTGTGATACGTCTCCGCCATATCTATAATTTTTGATTGTTCCATGCCAATATTCTACAACTTTCATATACTTTTGGCAACTTTTTATACTATTTTTGGGACTAACATATTGATCTAGTGCCTAGTGCCAGTTCATGTTTGTTGCATGTTTTTTGTTTCACAGAAAATCCATATCAAACGGAGTCCAAACGGGATAAAACTGACGGAGATTTTTTTGGAATATATGTGATTTTTGGGAATAAGAGTCAACGCGATACGATGCCCGAGGGGGCCACGAGGCAGGGGGCGCGCCCCAGGGGGTCAGGCGCGCCCTGGACCCTTGTGGCCACCCCGTAAGGCGGTTGGAGCCCTTCTTTTGCCGCAAGAAAGCTAATTTCCATATAGAAATCGTGTTAAAATTTCAGCCCAATCGGAGTTACGGATCTTCGGATATAAAAGAAACAGTGAAAGGGCAGAATGTGAGAACGTAGAAACAGAGAGAGACAGAGAGACAGATCCAATCTCGGAGGGGCTCTCGCCCCTCCCATGCCATGGAGGCCAAGGACCAGAGGGGAAACCCTTCTCCCATCTAGGTAGGAGGTCAAGGAAGAAGAATAAGAAGGGCCCCCCTCTCCCCTTCTCTTCCGGTGGCGCCGGAACGCTGCCGTGGCCATCATCATCATCATCGCGATCTACACCAACACCTTCGCCATCTTCACCAACATCTCCACCACCTTCCCCCTCTATCTACAGCGGTCCACTCTCCCGCAACCCACTGTACCCTCTACTTGAACATGGTGCTTTATGCTTCATATTATTATCCATGATGTGTTGCCATCCTGTGATGTCTGAGTAGATTTTTGTTGTCCTATCGGTGGTTGATGAATTGCTATGATTGATTTAATTTGCTTGTGGTTATGTTGCTATCCTTTGGCGCCCATCATATGAGCGCGCGCGTGGATCACACCATAGGGTTAGTTGTATGTTGATAGGACTATGTATTGGAGGGCAAGAGTGACCGAAACTTCAGCCTAGCATAGAAATTGATGCATGCGGGATTGAAGGGGGACCAATATATCTTAATGCTATGGTTGGGTTTTACCTTAATGAACGTTAGTAGTTGCGGATGCTTGCTAATAGTTCCAATCATAAGTGCATAGAATTCCAAGTCAGGGATGACATGCTAGCAGTGGCCTCTCCCACATAAAACTTGCTATCGGTCTAGTAACGTAGTCAATTTCTTAGGGACAATTTCGCAACTCCTACCACCACTTTTCCACACTCGCTATACTAAATTTATTGTTTCTTTATCTAAACAGCCCCTACTTTTTTATTTACATGCTCTTTATTATCTTGCAAACCTATCCAAAAACACCTACAAAGTACTTCTGGTTTCATACTTGTTCTAGGTAAAGCGTGCGTAGAGTTGTATCGGTGGTCAATAGAACTTGAGGGAATATTTGTTCTACCTTTAGCTCCTCGTTGGGTTCGACACTCTTACTTATCGAAAGAGGCTACAATTGATCCCCTATACTTGTGGGTTATCAGTTTGTCCTGCTCCTGCGGTGCTGTGTTCCACCCCAGCTCAGCTGCTCCAACGATGGAAGGGTTCACCATAGCAGGGATCCACTCTCCAGACTGTCTTTCGCCGCCTCAGATTTTCTTCCGCGCCGCCGTTAGCCACGACAACTGCATTACCATCATCAACTGAGCAGATGACCTTGAGGACTACACGAGTCCGCAAGAGAGGTTGCACTCTTCCGTGTCTGCTTACGTTATGCATCTCTTAATATGATGACATGCTACTTTATCATCATTTTCACCTATTAGACTCCGACTCAGGTCCAAACTTATGCTGAAACTTGAGTTTTTAAATGGCTGTGGGGCAGATATTGGGGCAGCAATCAGTACTATCTGGTTAATCTCGGGTGTCAACTAAGAGTTTCATGTTGGGTGCAAACAAACATGAAAGGAGCCATTATCTGTATTTTTTAACTAAAGCTACTATCTGCATGCTATCATTTGTTTTGGGTCTATCCACAGTTTGCTACCATCACTCTGGATTTGTGCATGCACTCCTTACATAATCTCACTATGTTTTATTCCTATGCATGTCAGTTATTGTACACAACGGAACTGAACATGTAGAGCAAAAGAGACGAGCCTTGTGTGGCAATAAAATTTCATGCAGACGTCGCTCCATGGTGGGTGCAAAGGCAGCCCCCCCTCCACCCATTCCGGATCGTAATCAAGAGGAAGATAACTGTTCTGAGGGGGATTCAGAAGCAGATCACCACTCCTATTTACCCCATGAGGTCTTTGCTCTAACTTGGCATGCTGATGTTGGTAATATCATGCATATGGTGCTTTGCATTTTTTACTGTATACATCAAAGATGTCATCTGCTTAGTTTAGACATGCTTTGTGTCGATGCCATCTGTTTAGTTTCTTTATCGTATATGTGTATCATGCAATGCCATCTTGTTTAGCCAGGCATCATATATGTGAATTTTGCAATGCCACCCTGGTTAGCCAGTCATCTTATATGTGAATTATATCATGACATCATTTTTTTATTACGTGTTAAATTTGTCAACAATTTTAGTACATTCAATTACTCTTCCTGTGCATCAGCCATTCGGCACGGTCATGGAAAATTCTGGAGTGGAAACAAGGTCTTCAGAGCAGACGATGCTATCTGACGAAGCGCATGTCTTGCTGGTTACAGATAGCTCCTCAGAGGAGGATTCAGAGACCGATGACCAGTCCTATCCCCCCCCTCCCCCGAGGTGCATGCTCTAACTTGGCAGGGTTATGATGCTCATATCGTGCGTATGGTATCTTGCATTGCTATGTCATTTGCTTAGTTTAGACATGCCTTGTGTGAATGCCACCTGTTTAGTGTCTAATTACCATCTATGTGAATTATGCAATGCCATCTTGTTGCAAGACATTATATATGTGAATTATGCAATGCTATCTTGTTGCAAGACATTATATATGTGAATTATGCAATGCCATGTTGTTTAGCCAAGTGTCATATATGTGAATTATATCATGCCGTCCTTTTTTTGTATTTCTCATTGCTTTTGTCGACAATGTTTGTATATTCAACTACTCTTCCTATGCATCAGCCATTTGAATTGGTGATGGAGAAATCTGGAGTGAAAACAAGGTCTTCGGAGCAGACAATGCTACCTGGTGAAGCAGATATCTTGCTGGTTACAGATAGCTCTTCAGAGGAGGATTCAGAGGCAAATGACCAGTCCTATTATCCCCCTCAGGTGTATGCTCAAACTTGGCAGGGTTATATTACTCATATCATGCATATGTTGTATTGCAATGCTTAGTTTTTACATCATATACACGATATTGAATGCCATCTCCTTAGTTGACACATCATATATACGATTGCCCTCTGCTCACTTCCTTAGTATATAAATCATATATTTGAATTATATCATGCCATGATGTTTACATAGACAGCATGTATCTGAATTATGGCATGCCAACCCATTTTCTAAAGACATAATATAGTTATATCATCTCATCCTGTTCACATAGTCATCATATTTTGAATTATGTCATTCTATCCGTGAATTATATCATGCCATCATGTTTCCATCGATGGCATGTTTGTGATTTATGGCATGCCAACCACTTTAATAGACACATCGTATAGTTATATCATGTCATCATGTTTACATAGTCATCATATTTTGAAGTATGTCATTCTATCCTATTTAGTTAGCCATCATACATGTGAAATTGTGTCATGCTATCCTATTTAATTAGCCATCATATATGTGAAATTATGTCCTGCTATTCTGTTTGGTTAGATAACATAAATGTGAATTATTACATGCCCTGTTTTCTTCCCTACTATCCATAGCACATGTCTATCTTACAACGTCTGTACATTCAATTACTTTTCTTGTTTATCAGCCATTTCAATTGGAGGGGGTGATGGAAGTATCTGTGGGAGTAAAAACACGGTCTTCAGAAAAGATCATGCTACCTGTCGATGGAGATAGAACCATGGTTGTACTTGCCCAAGAACTAGCCCCACCACACATAACCCAGACTCACGCAGATTGTACCCCTATCCAGTTGAACAGAGAACCAGCTACACCCCTTCTAACCCCAACCCCAGCAGATAGTAACCCAGTTCCCGTTGACACAACACCGTCTCCACCACAGAGCACCCAAACATGAGCAGTTAGTAAGGCAACTGCAGTGCCCAAAGCACAAGGACCACCACTCCAAACCCCAAGTCAACGCTTAAAGCAGAAGAAGAATTGTTCTCAGGTCAGGTTCCGTAGCTCTGGTTCATACTACTTTACTCTTGCATCACTCTATTTACTCATACCAACTAATTTCAAATTTGAAGGATGCAATTGAAACTCCAATGGCGCAACAGGTATGTTTTAAACCTGTTTCTTTAACGTGTTTGCCGTTGTAACTTGCTCTATGTTGATTTCAGTTTCAATTAAATAAACAGTTATATTCTCATGCCATGCACCTTACAAGTGTTGTTATTGCTGTGTAGTTTCCCACACTTATATTCTGTCTAAGCTGCTTTGTCTTAAATAGATATGATTCGAATTGTATCTATCTTGATTTGGCAACATAAACTAGAATGATATAGACCATACAGTGACCATACTACATAGATATATGTTTGTTTCATGCTGTTATCTTTTCCACCTTACTACTGAACTTGTTTACCAAAACGAGTTTCATATACTACATTGTAAACCCGTGATGTGTTTGTTTGTTTCTCTTTTAGAATGCGGATAAAATATTGGAGAAGAGTACCCCGTTATGCAATGGCACATGAAGTAATGCAGATAAGGTTCAAGATAGTGAGACATCCCGGTTGGTCTCCAAGAAAGCTGATAAAAAAACTATAATGAAGACACTGAGACAACCCCAAAGTCCTGTCTTGATGTAGTGTTCAAGTTAATGGCTACTACTGCTGGCACTAGCTCTTCGAACTCGTTTCCTGAATCAGTTCGGCTTCTTGAGTCTCAACTTCAAGTTGAAAGACATCGATCAGATGTTATGCGACAGGAAGCCGAAGGACTGAGGAAGTCCCTGCAGAATTCAGATGCATACTTTCTGGTGCAACAGCAAGTGCTGGAGGATTTAAGCACCAGACAAGAGAAAGTTAATAAGCTTGCTAAGCATCTTGCCGGCATTATGGGTACCCGGGATATTGTTTCTTGAGCTCTTCTGAAGTGGTTTCAGTTCTGGACTTGTTTTGCTGCGGCGTTTATATGCTGCTTTGTTCCCTATATTTGCACTGGTGGCGAACTTTAATGCCCAGTGGATGTAATATGTGTAATAGCCGTGATAGCCTAGCATAAGTTGCTTGCCTATTTATTTCCTTATTGTCTTGTTTATTTATTTTCTTGTAGTCAGTGCAGTTCTTTTTCCGCGGTTTGCTAGTGGCCGCAATAGCCTATTTTTAAAAACTAGGCCACATTAACCATGGGCTACATATTTACTATAGTTAACATGGGCCTCCTATGGGCCGTAGAAACAATGGGCCTTCTAAGGGCCGTAGAAACAATGGGCCTTCTATGGGGCGTAGAAACAATGGGCCTTATACGGGACGTAGACACAATGGGCCTTCTACGGGCCGTATCATCAATGGGCCTTCTACGGGTCGTATGATCGGTTGGCCAAACATGGGCCAATAACAAACCATATTATGGTCGTAAATGGGCTAGAGTTGAAATCGTCCGTTCATGGGCCGACCATAATGGGCCGTCGTTAATCGGCCGTATTTGATGACGCTATAAAAACGACCCAATGTATTAACGGGCCACAAACGGGCCGACTGTAACCACGGGCTAAATTTGGCCCACAAGCAGAAAATGACAGTAATGGGCCGAAAGTAAACGACTGCTGGAAATGAGCCCAAGAATAAATGGGCCCTGAGAAGGCCGAAAGATAACATGGGCTGGAAACGGCCCTATGGTATAATGGGCCGTTAATGGGTATAAAGTGATACACTGTTAATTACGGGCCAGTTTTACCACGGGCCGTTAATGGGCCGAAAGATGTCATGGGCAATACATGGGCCGGAAGTTAAAATGGGCTGGAATTATATTGGACGGCCCAGATGATGCTACTGCGCCTAATTCAGATAGGCCGTAAATGGGCCTTGTGTTAGCGGGCTGTAAATGGGCTATATGCGAACAGGCCATTAACAGGCTTGCTTCGGCCGGCCCGCCACCTTTTGACCATGTCAAACGGGCCGGCCTTTTCACAGGAATGGGCCTCTGTTGGGTCGTGCCATGTGTCGACGTATCATAGGCGCTTTGGGTCCAATGAGTGGATGACATCTGTCCCAGCGGCGAGCCAACACGTGTTCCCTCCAGCCAATGATGATTTTACACGTGGAAAATCCCTATTGGTCGAGGCTGTTAACGGGTTATCGGATCCAAAACCGGACCCGATAGCTTAATGGCATTCCGTTACAGTGGATGCCACATGTCGGTCACCCTTGATGAAAGCCCTTATGTGACGCGCGATTTTATCGTCATGGAAGTGGGCACTTCCATGATGATAATTTTGGTAATGTCATGGAACACTTCTACGACAGCACATGTACGACTATCTTGATTCTGTCATAAATTAGTCATGGATGTACATGCATGACAAAAAACGTGACCTACTGTGACAAACACATATCATCACGGAAGTGTATTTTTTTGTAGTGTTTGTAGAAAACATAACAATCAACAAGGGCAGTAAAAGTGACTTTTAATTTCCCTTGACGAAGAACACGACAAACTGAGAATAGTAGATTTGAAGCTCGTCGGTTCAGATCTTCCACGCCCTAACTTGGCAAAGGAAGACAGCTACGGCGGCGGCGGAGTGAAGAAATCCACGGCTGGTGCGAGTACGACGGCGACGAGCTCGAGGCAGCGAAGCTCTTCCTCATCGGCGACGATGGAAGTAGCGGCAGCGCTAGGTTTTGAGAGCTCGAGCGAGGGAGTGAGGTCGAGAAGAGTAAAAACAGACTAATGAAGGGAAGGGGTATATATAGCCACGGTGAAAAACTGCTCGCCCGAGGAAAATGGACGAACGTGCCCCTGACCTTTCTCATTCGTGTGACATATGTCACCCACGCACAGAGCGGTGTTGATCGTGTGAGATCGTGGGTGAATAGATAAGTATTATCGTGGGATGTGGAACGGTTTAGGCGGCAACAACCAAAAATTCAGATAAGAATATTTTAAAGTTTCGTTTGCAAATTCTTCAGCTGACAAGGACATAGTGAAAATTTTGAACAGGTTTCAAATAGAACGCACATGAAGAATTTGTGAACAGACTGGGTTGAGTATAGCATAGAGGGGGGAAGGGTCCGATCACATTCACTTACCAAGAAAATGCAACGTGAAGAAATAGCAATAAGTGAATGTTGTAGTGGACATAAACTCATATATACATATAGTCAGTGAAGAAAAACGACGGGGAGAGAGTGAAGACATTGCAAAGTTGAATAAATCGAACAATTGAGGAAATTCAAGATGAAGAAATACTCAAATTGAAGATTTTCAACTTTTGTTGGTGGCTTAACCCACCATATAAGAATGTTGATTTCAGACGCCATGTACAATTGTCATAGGGCTCTGAGAATCAAATTCTTCGTTAATTTCTTCACACTTAGAGGGTTAGTCCTCATTGATTTGAAGAGAAACGCCACTTCGTGTGTTGCACATCTAAGTCATCAATTTTGCATAAGTGTTAGGATGTGTGTCCTCTTCAAAGGACATTCGAAGATTCTAAGATATTTAGCTCACACCGCAACTTGCTAAATCTCTTCTCATCCAATGGCTTTGTGAAGATATCGGCTAGCTGTTCTTCAGTCTTCACATGCTCGATCGAGATGTGACCCTTCAAGACATGATCACGAAGAAAACGATGACGAATCTGAATGTGCTTTGTCTTCGAGTGCTGAACTGGGTTATGAGCAATCTTGATGGCACTCTCATTGTCACAATAGAGTGGCACATTCTTCACATTGATGACGTAGTCCTTGAGAGTTTGCTTCATCCATAGCAATTGAGCACAGCACGAACCAGCAGCAATGTACTCAGCTTTAGCAGTAGGGAGTGATAAGCAGTTCTGTTTCTCCGAAGGCCAACAGACTAAGATCATCCGAGGAAATGGCGTGTGCCTGATGTTGACTTGCCGTCCACATGATCACCAGCATAGTCAGAGTCTGAATATTCAATGAGATGAAAAGCCGAGCCCCTGGTGTCGTGGTTTTGTCACGACAGATGTCCTCGTGGAAGGACTTAGCCATGGAGCCATCGCAATGGGTTAGCTTAAAGGGGTTAAAGCGGACAAGGGACGCAAGAGTTATACTAGTTCGGCCCCTTTCGATGAAGGTAAAAGCCTACGTCCAGTTTGTGATGGAATTTCTTGGGTTTCGATGACCAGGGAGCGAACCCGCTTTGCCTGGCTCTCGAGTTATTGTCTGTTGTCCCTAAACCGCCGCCGGGTTGCCCCTTTATATACATAGGTCGACACCCGTTGGTTTACAGAATCCTGAGGCCGGATCATAAACATGACCGGCTCGGTCTCTATTCCTATCTTACAATACAAGTTATATATCAATGTCGGTTTATGTCTACAGGCCTTAACCCGCCTTTGGGCCTTGGGCCTTCATAAAGCGCCACCATCTTCGTCTTCATGGGCTTCAAATAAAACAATCATCATGGGGATAACCCGGCCTCTCCTGGCTGGTTTATGTCCAGTAGTAATATCCCCAACATTAGGCCCCAGATTGATTTGAACTTGTTTATGTCAATCTTCAATACGTAAAAAAATTCCTCCCTTTGCTCCTTCTCATGGATCTTGTAAACCGCCATGACATCATCCTACAGATTTGTAGTAAACCGCCATGATGTCATCTGTTTATTAAACCCGAAGATACCCTTTATTAATGAGCATCCAACAATCGAGGCGACAACCTCATCATATATCCATTTTTTGGGCTCCTCGATTTGCGCGCCCGTCGCTTATCTCTTTGCCCTTATAAATAGGGCTGAGGATCCCTTTCCTTTTCTTTCCGTTGCCCTTCGTCTCTTCTTCCTCCTCGTGATGCCCCTGCACCCGAGCGCTGCCGCCATCGTCGAGCTTCGCCTCTGCCTCACCGTTGGCCGCTGCATCAACCTGATCGCACCAGAGAAACGCGGCGCATCTCCGCTGCTTCAACAACTGCAGTAAGTCTTTCCCTCTTTCCTCTGTAGATCCACTTAGGGTTCATATAAGTTCATGGCGTTCTTCTCTTGTTCTTCATCAGCCCATAGACAGCATACCTCGAGCTTAACGCGTTCCGTGCGGTAGCTATAGTAGTCCTTATCTCGGCAATCAAACCAAGCCTTATACGCATAAGAACTTGATCTAGACCTTTTGTGAACTGCTCTAGGACCAACCTTTTTAGGTCTAAATCTTTTTCTTTTCCTGACTTGTGGTAGATCCAAAATGCCAACATGATCTTGTGAAACCTGTTTTTCCTCACTTAGTCATTTTTGCCTCAGATCTGTACCTTCCTTATCTGCGTAGGCGGTTTATCCTTGTAGAAAATAATCTGTCATATGCCATTAGTCCCCTTGTAAAGTGCTCGTCGCTTTACCATTTATAACTGCATCAGTCTCCGATTTAACATTTTTACATGCTTGAATTCCTTTTCCTTAACCTGTTGCGCTTTATGCCTTGTCAATCATGAATCGTAAGCCGATAGTAATCTTTTCCAGCTCTTCACTTGCAATGGCCAAACAATTTTATGCCTGTAACTGGGTCCCTTCCTGGGTTACTGAGGAGCAATTGGATGGATGCGTCAAAATTGGCACTTTATCAAAGCGGAGTGAAATCCAGTGGCGAGTTCCCGGTCCAGAAAACCCTCCTACTGTGACGCCCGGGTAATTAAGCTACAGTTATCCTTTGCTAATGATGCCATGTCACCACTATTACTGTTACTAATCTCACGTTGATCCAAATCCGGTTCCAATTCAAATTCAAATAATAAGTGAAATTCTAAACTTCTCAAACATGAAAACTAAAATGATCATCATGTGGCAAATAATCCCTAACTTATTTTAGATGTTGGAACCAACCTTTTCCAAAATGTTTAAGTGCCTAAACAATACAAAAACAGGGGCTAAAACATCTATTAAATATTTTTAAATAATAAACAAATGTAAAACTAATTTATTTAGTGCCAAATTAATTATGAAAGTAGCCTAACTAATAATGCTAATTTAGGGACTGAGTTGATATATTATAAAACTACATATAAAGTAAATCTAAAAGAAACAGAAAATAGATAAACAGAAATAAAAGAAAAAGAAAATACAAAAGAGAAAACAAAGCAAATCAAAAAAAAGGGAAAATAGGACCCCCCCCTCGCTGGGCCAAGTGGCCCAGCTGGCCTCAGCTGCCCGAGCGGGCCGGCTCCCCCCACGGCCCAGCCCCCCCCCCACGCCTCCCTTATCCCCCCACTCCCACCGAACCCTAGCCCATACCCCCCCACTCCCCCCCCCCCCCGCTCGGTCCACTCCTTCCCGATCCGATCTGGATCGGGATCCCGTTGACACCGCCGCCGACCCCCGCGGCCACTACGCCGGAGCTGCCACCGTCGCCCTCCGCCTCGACCCTTCCCCCCCCCCCCACTCTCTCCTCGCGCCCCCTCCTCTCGGACCCGATCTGGATCGGGGGCAGGAGACCCCCATCGCCGAGCCCTCCGCCGCTCCGAGCCCTCCACCGCTCGACCCCGACACCGGCGCCCGCTCCCAGCGCCGCCCCGCCGCCGCTGTGGCTCACGGCCTCGACGCAACGGGCCCCGTCACCCATCGCCACTCGCCGTCGCCTCGTCCTCGCCCCGCCGTCGTCGGACCACCCCAAGCTGCCGCGAGCCCACTGCCCCGCTCCCTACAACGCACCGTGAGCCGCCCCTCCTCTTTTCCCCGCGGTCACCGCCGCTCACGCGCCTGCGCCCGCGCCCGCTACCGCTCGGCCATGCCCTTGGCCACGGCTTCCACCCCGCGCGCGCTCCGGCCCCGCGCTCACCGCTGTCGTGCCACGCCCTGGCCGCGCGCCGCTCCGCTTGGCTCGCCCGTCGCGCTCCGCCCCTTCGCTGCGGCCGCGCGCCCGATCCGTCCACGGCCAGTGCGCCGTCCTGCTCCCCTCGCCGCCCGCGAACGCGCTGACCTCGTCGTGCCGCCGCTGCCCGTCCCCTGCTTTCGGCCCAAGCCCGCGGCCTCGCCCTGTCACTCCCCCCCCATTCCCTGCATCTGTGGCTGCTCGTCGCGGTGGCCGCCGGCGCCCCGCTGCTCCTCCGCCGCCTGGCGCCCGCTACCGGTGCTCGCCCCTGCATCATCGCCCGTTCGGACTGGGCGCCAGCGCCTCTGCGCCCGCACGCCCGTAACCGCTACGCCCGATGCCCGCTAAGGCCCCCTGGGCCTATGACATGTAGGGCCCAGCCCCCAGAACGTTTAATAAAAAAAAGGATTAAAAAATAATAATAAATAATAAATAATAAATAATATAATATAATTAATTAATTAATTAACCTAATTAATTATGATTAAATTAACTAATTATAATTAGATTAACCTAATCACTAATTAACCTAATTAATTGTTAGTTAATTAAAACCGTGTATGACAGGTGGGTCCCACTGGACCCACTGGACAGGTTGACCAAGTCAACCCTGTTGACTGATGATGTCAGCATGACATCATGCTGATGTCATTAATCTGTTTATCGAATTATTTTAGATAATTAATTAAATTCCAGAAATTAATAAAATCTTTAGAAAATCATATCTTTTAATCCGTAACTCGGATTAAAATAATTTCAACATGAAAGTTGCTCAGAACGACGAGACGATTCCGAATACGCAACCCGTTCGTCCGCCACACCTCCCTAACCTATCGAACTCGCAACTTTCCCCCTCCGGTCCTCTGCCCGAAAACGCAAAACACCGGGGATACTTTCCCGGATGTCATCCCCCTTCACCGGTATCACCTACTACTGCATTAGGGCACCTCTAACGCCGTTACTTGTCATGTCATGCATCACTATGCATATGCTTGCTTAAATATTTATTGTTTCTCCCCCTCTTCTCTCGATAGACACCGAGACCGACGCCGCTGCTACCCAGTACGACTACGGAGTTGACGACCCCTCTCTCGTGCCAGAGCAACCAGGCAAGCCCCCCCTTTAATCACCAGATACCGCCTACTCTTCTCTATACTGCTTGCATTAGAGTAGTGTAGCATGTTACTGCTTCCCGTTAATCCTATACTGATGCATAGCCTGTCCTTGCTACTACTGTTGTTACCTTTACCTGCAAACCTAATACTTAGTATAGGATGCTAGCTTATCATTAGTGGCCCTACATTCTTGTCCGTCTGCCTTGCTATACTATCGGGCCGTGATCACTCGGGAGGTGATCACGGGTATACACTATATACTTTATACATGATACATGTGGTGACTAAAGACGGGTAGGCTCGTAGGAGCACCCGCGAGTGGATCTTTGAGGCGGAGCGACAGGGTAGGTTCCGACCACCTAGGAGAGAGGTGGGCCTGGCCCTGGTCGGCATTCGCGGACACTTAACACGCTTAACGAGATCTGGGTATTTGATCTGAGTCTGGCCATTTGGTCTATACGCACTAACCATCTACGCGGGAGTAGTTATGGGTATCCCGGCGTCGTGGTATCAGCCGAAGCCTTCGTGACGTCAGCGACTGAGTGGCGCGCGCCGGATTGGACTGGAAAGCCACTAGGCTAGGTCTGCTTCCGGCCGCGTACGCAACGTGCAGGTGTGCAAAGGGCGATGGGCCCAGACCCCTGCGCCATAGGATTTAGACCGGCGTGCTGACCTCTCTGTTGTGCCTAGGTAGGGTTGCGACGTGTTGATCTTCCGAGGCCGGGCATGACCCAGAAAAGTGTGTCCGGCCAAATGGGATCGAGCGTGTTGGGGTATGTGGTGCACCCCTGCAGGGAAGTTTATCTATTCGAATAGCCGTGTCCCTCGGTAAAAGGATGACCCGGAGTTGTATCTTGACCTTATGACAACTAGAACCGGATACTTAATAAAACACACCCTTCCAAGTGCCAGATACAATCGGTGATCGCTCTCTCACAGGGCGACGAGGAGAGGATCATCGGTTAGGATTATGCTATGCGATGCTACTTGGAGGACTTCAGTCTACTCTCTTCTACATGCTGCAAGACGGAGGCTGCCTGAAGCGTAGTCTTCGACAGGATTAGTTATCCCCCTCTTATTCCGGCTTTCTGCAGTTCAGTCCACATATAATAGCCTTATCCCAGTTGATACCAATGCATGCATATGTAGTATAGCTCCTTGCTTGCGAGTACTTTGGATGAGTACTCACGGTTGCTTTCCCCTTCTTTTCCCTCTATCCCTTCTACCTGGTTGTCGCAACCAGATGTTGGAGCCCAGGAGCCAGACGCCACCGTCGACGACGACTCCTACTACACCGGAGGTGCCTACTACTACGTGCTGCCCGCTGACGACGACCAGGAGTAGTTTAGGAGGATCCCAGGCAGGAGGCCTGCGCCTCTTTCGATCTGTATCCCAGTTTGTGCTAGCCTTCTTAAGGCAAACTTGTTTAACTTATGTCTGTACTCAGATATTGCTGCTTCCGCTGACTCGTCTATGATCGAGCTCTTGTATTCGAGCCCTCGAGGCCCCTGGCTTGTAATATGATGCTTGTATGACTTATTTTATTTGTAGAGTTGTGTTGTGATATCTTCCCGTGAGTCCCTGATCTTGATCGTACACGTTTGCGTGTATGATTAGTGTACGATTAAATCGGGGGCGTCACAAGTTGGTATCAGAGCCGACTGCCTGTAGGAATCCCCCTTCCACACTTCTTGGCCGAAGTCGAGTCTAGACATTGCAAAAACTTTTACTAACACGGTTGTGTGTCTTACGGGCACACGTCGCCGTTTGGGTGGTAGTAGGATCTTTTTATTCCTCGACCTTTACTCTGGGACTCTGAACTCTCTTCTATTCGGGTTAAGTGATTTTGCTAAAATCTAACTTTAGGTTCTCGAAAATACTTCCTCCCGGAGAGCCCCTTCAGGCCGGATGATCGCCTGCTGCAACAGAAGATTCTGACAATACTCTCCGATGTTTCCCCGAGACCTTTGTGTCCTTCGCCGTTGCAATTCCATACCACCGATAAGTCCGTATGGAAAGATACATACACTTGTCGTCCATAAGTTCATTCCCAGTTAATCTTGTTATTACAAGATACCTCGGAAATTCTCTCTATTTTTCCGAGAATACTTTGTGCCTACTGCCTTGCAGTTCATTATCCACATATACACCCCTACGGATAATTCTCGCACTTATCGGGTATCCGCTCATTCCCAGTTGTTCAGGTGTTCCGCCAAAGACTTCAAAATATCATTCGATCTTCCGAAAATCCCGAGCAGCCTATTGCTCTTGAAATTCTCGCTTGCTTGCATTATGGATGCTTTCCATATGTCTGGCGATATTCGTTAGTATCCTTAGGCATCGTCTTTTGATCCTATTGATTCAACTTGAGTGCGAATGCACGCAATCATCAGTTGATCCTTTTAAATTATCTTTTCGGCTCAGACGTTATTTTAAAACATGAGCTGGATCTCGACCAATCAAATTGCTGTCGATTGTACCCTTAAGGCTATTCAATTTATCCATCCCTGATCAGAGCATTGCTTCTGATCCCTTGTCTTGGAATTGATAATTCCTTTGCATTTGAGCCTTGAATTAGTCAGTTGTTTCTAAAGTCTGATCTCCTTGCATTGTTTCTCCCTCTGGTTGAGTACCGATGCTCGCACCAGATCCCTTGCGGATCACCAGATCATTTGCTGGATTTTATCCGACAGCGTCCTTCATATTCAATAAGTCTGTGAGCCTTTCCTCGGATACATAATACCTTTGGTAAATTGTATCCTCTGCTTTCTCAAACATGCTCTACTATCGAGCTGGTGTTATTTATTCTTGAAATTTGTGGTATATACTCCTAAGATGCCCTGATGGGTTGAACATATGCCTTCTCTAAACTGTGTGAACTCGAAAGTTTTCACGAGTCATACTCTTCTGGTATTTTGCTAGATAAAATTTCTATACTACAGCTTCGTCAAAAGCGAGAAGTAAAATGAAAGGATTTGCATGGAAGAATTGGGAGTCGACCTTGAGCCTTTGCGTTCATGCCCATGGACCCGATGTGAAACTATCATCGAAGCTTCTTGTAAATGATATTAGTTCCCTTGGTATAAGTTCATCTTATATCTGGGAACCGGCCTTTTACAATCATGGTTCCGACCATGTTCTCTTTCAAATACCATTTTCGATGCAAGTGTAAGCACTTGTCTCATGTGGATCAATACCTCGGTCCAACCTCTACTTTGATCCGTCTTCGAGTATTACCCCCTGGTATCTCGAGATTATCTTGAAACTGCATAACTTCTTATGAGTTCTTCATCAAGTACTACATTCTCACTGATTACAGTTTTCATGGGCTCTGAGTTATTAAACACTCAAAGACACCGATAACTGAACCGAGTCTGCCCTACGGTTCAGCAACTCTTGATAATCTTCTTTAAGTCCGAGTTTGTACTCGATCATGTCATTCCTAGTCTGATCGGCTATATCATTATCGTGCTAAATTTTAACTGTGCTACCTGGTCCTTAATCCCGGAGCACAACTTTCGATGATGAGCTAAGCTTACGTCGATCTTCCTCGTCATATCAGTTCACCTTGAACGACAAGCTTGATTTCAAGTTTGTGCCCTGCCCATGGATCCAATAACCTTCCGCTTCATCATTCCTTTGATTTGATGTTGTCACTGATTGATTACATCTTGAAATCTCTCGACCAATGTGCCGTGAAGATCATCAACCTTATGAGGTCTTCCTGGATATCAATTGAATTCATGATGAGAAATACCATCCTTGCCCCCGATGAATTGTATTATCATCGGCCACTTTATTGCCTTCCCTCCAACACAAACTTATTCGTGTTTTGAGTTATACCTTGAGATCCTTGCTATACAGCATTTGTTCTTCTTTACCTTGGAATGTTACCACCTTTTATGTCAGGAATGTCGTGGTAATTTTACCACCTCTTGAGAATTCTTGATATAGTAATATCTCTCGCCTTTTGCATTCATTTCTTGGTCTCCGTATTGTTTCTAACCGGAATACCGACTAATGGTCTGTGTTGTACAAATTCTAAACTTCTAGCAACCCTATTGCTTGAAGTTATTGGTCTACAGTTTCATTCTAAGTCTATTGATTATTGAATCATCATTCAAACATTGATCGTGCTACCTAGTCCAGATTCCTGGTTGCACCCTTCTATCATTGTTCAGTTGTGTATGTTTCCCTCGAGCATACATCATTATGACATTTGATCCGACAAATGATATTTCCTTGTTCACATAATTGTGGAAATCAACCCTTTGGAAATCTCGATGATATGTCGCCGAGTCCATCAGCCACCTCCTCATCCACTCCTTGGTTTAATGATGAACTCTGGTTTCGGGACCTGCTTCCGTAGTCCGTTTCTCGATAATCTTGTAACTCCATCTCGTCAAATTTGTGTTTGCCCCTTTTCCTTCTCAGGCATCCTAAGTCCGAGGTATCGTGACACCAATCAGATCTGAATCTCGGTCAGATATGATGGTTGGAACTTATTTTCCAAGAGTTATAATGTTGGTCTTTATATATGACCCGGTAAGGTTATGTCAGGCCTAGCACACCTGGCCAGAGGACCTATTGTTGTAGTATCCTTTTTAGCAAGTTTAGCCATTCTTCCATGAGGAAATTGTAAGACTTATTTCACAAGCTATTCCTGATGGATCCTTTGTGTTTCCAAAATCTGACCTTTGCTTGAATACCATGTCAATGCTTCTTGAAGCATGTTTGTGGTACTCCGATTTTCAATAAGAGCATTGAAAGCGCAATGCTAAGTTTTCTTTAACCATTATCCAAACACCGTTGTATGGGTAATGTCATGAAATTTGTCTCTCCTACCTAAAAGAGTTTTCTACCTTCTATCCGGTCTTGGATATCATACTCTGCTTGTTCTTGGGAAGGATATACCCCTGAAATATGTGTTTAATCACATTTTCCTTTCCATTCTTCTGTTTAATCTAAGAATCACATTTTCCTTTCCATTGTTCTGTTTAACCTTCTTGAGGTTTATATGATCTAAGCAGTAATACGTCACTGCTTTTATAAGCACCTCAGCGTACAACTCTGTCAGTAAGACCCTGTTACCATTGTTGATGACATTCCCGTAACCACCGATGAACGAGAACTTTGCCTATTGGTCCGCCTCGTTTCAACGAGCAGGAAAATGGTTCTCTTCGTCCCTCGCCCTTGGTACCGACATTGTTGCCAACACAAATGATAGGATACCCTCTGACTTGTCTTGCTATCACGACCGTGCAAGATATCAACGCTTTACCTACTTTTAACCACATGGTGGGCCCATAACCCACAGTTACACAGGATCGAAACCTGACCCTCCTATACACCCCCGGTTTCCAAATTTAATTCCTCGCACTTGGCCTCGTTTGTGATTCACGAGCCACCTTCCGAGAAATCATCGATTCTGGTATTAAACACAATACCTATACCGTTGCCTTGTTTCAGGCAACGAAGATTGTCTATCCATTTCAAACTTCTTATGGTACCTTCTTACTTTGCTCTCGATGTGTTTTAATTGTTCAACTCGAGAGATACTCTTATGATCATTCGTGGGATACCCCCTAAATGAATTTCCCTTATAACATTCAATTGTTGTAAAGCTGCCCCTTACCTATTCGTAAGTACGATGGAGTTCCTCGAAGAAAGGACGACAACTTCATCATGATGCATTGGAATAAAGAACTGAAGACATCAACGAAGGGAATTAACTTCTTCGAGAAGATCCATTAGCATATCGTAACCAGAACTTCCCCTTTACTCCCCTCTTAAATCTCGGGACGAGATTTCTTGTAGTGGAGGAGAATTGTGACGCCCGGGTAATTAAGCTACAGTTATCCTTTGCTAATGATGCCATGTCACCACTATTACTGTTACTAATCTCACGTTGATCCAAATCCGGTTCCAATTCAAATTCAAATAATAAGTGAAATTCTAAACTTCTCAAACATGAAAACTAAAATGATCATCATGTGGCAAATAATCCCTAACTTATTTTAGATGTTGGAACCAACCTTTTCCAAAATGTTTAAGTGCCTAAACAATATAAAAACAGGGGCTAAAACATCTATTAAATATTTTTAAATAATAAACAAATGTAAAACTAATTTATTTAGTGCCAAATTAATTATGAAAGTAGCCTAACTAATAATGCTAATTTAGGGACTGAGTTGATATATTATAAAACTACATATAAAGTAAACCTAAAAGAAACAGAAAATAGATAAACAGAAATAAAAGAAAAAGAAAATACAAAAGAGAAAACAAAGCAAATCAAAAAAAGGGAAAACAGGACCCCCCCCCCTCGCTGGGCCAAGTGGCCCAGCTGGCCTCAGCTGCCCGAGCGGGCCGGCTCCCCCCACGGCCCAGCCGCCCCCCCCCCCCCACGCCTCCCTTATCCCCCCACTCCCACCGAACCCTAGCCCATACCCCCCCACTCCCCCCCCCCGCTCGGTCCACTCCTTCCCGATCCGATCTGGATCGGGATCCCGTTGACACCGCCGCCGACCCCCGCGGCCACTACGCCGGAGCTGCCACCGTCGCCCTCCGCCTCGACCCTTCCCCCCCCCCCCACTCTCTCCTCGCGCCCCCTCCTCTCGGACCCGATCTGGATCGGGGGCAGGAGACCCCCATCGCCGAGCCCTCCGCCGCTCCGAGCCCTCCACCGCTCGACCCCGACACCGGCGCCCGCTCCCAGCGCCGCCCCGCCGCCGCTGTGGCTCACGGCCTCGACGCAACGGGCCCCGTCACCCATCGCCACTCGCCGTCGCCTCGTCCTCGCCCCGCCGTCGTCGGACCACCCCAAGCTGCCGCGAGCCCACTGCCCCGCTCCCTACAACGCACCGTGAGCCGCCCCTCCTCTTTTCCCCGCGGTCACCGCCGCTCACGCGCCCGCGCCCGCTACCGCTCGGCCATGCCCTTGGCCACGGCTTCCACCCCGCGCGCGCTCCGGCCCCGCGCTCACCGCTGCCGTGCCACGCCCTGGCCGCGCGCCGCTCCGCTTGGCTCGCCCGTCGCGCTCCGCCCCTTCGCTGCGGCCGCGCGCCCGATCCGTCCACGGCCAGTGCGCCGTCCTGCTCCCCTCGCCGCCCGCGAACGCGCTGACCTCGTCGTGCCGCCGCTGCCCGTCCCCTGCTTTCGGCCCAAGCCCGCGGCCTCGCCCTGTCACTCCCCCCCCATTCCCTGCATCTGTGGCTGCTCGTCGCGGTGGCCGCCGGCGCCCCGCTGCTCCTCCGCCGCCTGGCGCCCGCTACCGGTGCTCGCCCCTGCATCATCGCCCGTTCGGACTGGGCGCCAGCGCCTCTGCGCCCGCACGCCCGTAACCGCTACGCCCGATGCCCGCTAAGGCCCCCTGGGCCTATGACATGTAGGGCCCAGCCCCCAGAACGTTTAATAAAAAAAAGGATTAAAAAATAATAATAAATAATAAATAATAAATAATAAATAATATAATTAATTAATTAATTAATTAATTAACCTAATTAATTATGATTAAATTAACTAATTATAATTAGATTAACCTAATCACTAATTAACCTAATTAATTGTTAGTTAATTAAAACCGTGTATGACAGGTGGGTCCCACTGGACCCACTGGACAGGTTGACCAAGTCAACCCTGTTGACTGATGATGTCAGCATGACATCATGCTGATGTCATTAATCTGTTTATCGAATTATTTTAGATAATTAATTAAATTCCAGAAATTAATAAAATCTTTAGAAAATCATATCTTTTAATCCGTAACTCGGATTAAAATAATTTCAACATGAAAGTTGCTCAGAACGACGAGACGATTCCGGATACGCAACCCGTTCGTCCGCCACACCTCCCTAACCTATCGAACTCGCAACTTTCCCCCTCCGGTCCTCTGCCCGAAAACGCAAAACACCGGGGATACTTTCCCGGATGTCATCCCCCTTCACCGGTATCACCTACTACTGCATTAGGGCACCTCTAACGCCGTTACTTGTCATGTCATGCATCACTATGCATATGCTTGCTTAAATATTTATTGTTTCTCCCCCTCTTCTCTCGATAGACACCGAGACCGACGCCGCTGCTACCCAGTACGACTACGGAGTTGACGACCCCTCTCTCGTGCCAGAGCAACCAGGCAAGCCCCCCCTTTAATCACCAGATACCGCCTACTCTTCTCTATACTGCTTGCATTAGAGTAGTGTAGCATGTTACTGCTTCCCGTTAATCCTATACTGATGCATAGCCTGTCCTTGCTACTACTGTTGTTACCTTTACCTGCAAACCTAATACTTAGTATAGGATGCTAGCTTATCATCAGTGGCCCTACATTCTTGTCCGTCTGCCTTGCTATACTATCGGGCCGTGATCACTCGGGAGGTGATCACGGGTATACACTATATACTTTATACATGATACATGTGGTGACTAAAGACGGGTAGGCTCGTAGGAGCACCCGCGAGTGGATCTTTGAGGCGGAGCGACAGGGCAGGTTCCGACCACCTAGGAGAGAGGTGGGCCTGGCCCTGGTCGGCATTCGCGGACACTTAACACGCTTAACGAGATCTGGGTATTTGATCTGAGTCTGGCCATTTGGTCTATACGCACTAACCATCTACGCGGGAGTAGTTATGGGTATCCCGGCATCGTGGTATCAACCGAAGCCTTCGTGACGTCAGCGACTGAGTGGCGCGCGCCGGATTGGACTGGAAAGCCACTAGGCTAGGTCTGCTTCCGGCCGCGTACGCAACGTGAAGGTGTGCAAAGGGCGATGGGCCCAGACCCCTGCGCCATAGGATTTAGACCGGCGTGCTGACCTCTCTGTTGTGCCTAGGTAGGGCTGCGACGTGTTGATCTTCCGAGGCCGGGCATGACCCAGAAAAGTGTGTCCGGCCAAATGGGATCGAGCGTGTTGGGGTATGTGGTGCACCCCTGCAGGGAAGTTTATCTATTCGAATAGCCGTGTCCCTCGGTAAAAGGACGACCCGGAGTTGTATCTTGACCTTATGACAACTAGAACCGGATACTTAATAAAACACACCCTTCCAAGTGCCAGATACAATCGGTGATCGCTCTCTCACGGGGCGACGAGGAGAGGATCATCGGTTAGGATTATGCTATGCGATGCTACTTGGAGGACTTCAGTCTACTCTCTTCTACATGCTGCAACACGGAGGCTGCCTGAAGCGTAGTCTTCGACAGGATTAGTTATCCCCCTCTTATTCCGGCTTTCTGCAGTTCAGTCCACATATAATAGCCTTATCCCAGTTGATACCAATGCATGCATATGTAGTATAGCTCCTTGCTTGTGAGTACTTTGGATGAGTACTCACAGTTGCTTTCCCCTTCTTTTCCCTCTATCCCTTCTACCTGGTTGTCGCAACCAGATGTTGGAGCCCAGGAGCCAGACGCCACCGTCGACGACGACTCCTACTACACCGGAGGTGCCTACTACTACGTGCTGCCCGCTGACGACGACCAGGAGTAGTTTAGGAGGATCCCAGGCAGGAGGCCTGCGCCTCTTTCGATCTGTATCCCAGTTTGTGCTAGCCTTCTTAAGGCAAACTTGTTTAACTTATGTCTGTACTCAGATATTGCTGCTTCCGCTGACTCGTCTATGATCGAGCTCTTGTATTCGAGCCCTCGAGGCCCCTGGCTTGTAATATGATGCTTGTATGACTTATTTTATTTGTAGAGTTGTGTTGTGATATCTTCCCGTGAGTCCCTGATCTTGATCGTACACGTTTGCGTGTATGATTAGTGTACGATTAAATCGGGGGCGTCACACCTACCCCCAGAGATGGTGAAGTGATAGTGTTTGTTGATCATATGAGTCGTGGCTTTAAACCGCCCGGGTCCAAGTTCTTTCGTGATGTACTTGCCAATTTCCAGATCTATCCTCAAGACATTGGACCAAACTCTGTGTCAAATATTTGCGACTTTCAAGTATTTTGTGAAGCATACCTGCAAGAGGAGCCAACTGTTGAGCTATTCCGAGACTTTTTCTATTTGAATCGCCATATTGAGTTTGTAGACGGGCCCAATACTGAACTGGGTGGCGTTTCAATTCAGAAGAGAAAATATGTTAGCTTCCCTCATGCCAAACTCCATAGCCATCCTAAAGATTGGAACCAAACTTGGTTTTATTGTAAATATATCTCCCCTGATGATGAGAATCCTCTACCGGGTTACCGTCCGCACTGTCTTACCAACACACATCCACTTCCTCAACGGTTGACCGCCAAAGAACGGTCTACATATGCTCCACAGCTCTCCAAACTCAGAGCTTTTATGGCCAATGGTCGAACATGAGTTGATTTTGTTCGCTCTTGGATTTCATGGAGCATATTGCCTTTAATCCGTCGCCCCGGTTTAATGTGCGAGTACACTGGTAACCCAAAACACTCGCAACGTCATATTGATAGTCAGTTGACAGAAACTGAAGTTACTAAAGCTGTGAAGAAGATATTGAATGAATCGGAAGATGTCTGTAGCAGGACCGGATTTAGTCCGTTCTATACCTTGAATAAACCGTCAGCTGTAAGCATTGCCTCATTCCTGCTTGTATTCCATATCTTTAACTGTGTAATCTCTTATAACTTTTGTCAAATTTCTTTAATATGGTGATGACCCTTTTTGGAAGAAGAAGCCTCAAGAAAAACCGGTGAAAACCCCTCGACCTAAGACGAAGGTGGTCAAAAGGCCTGCCAAGAAGAAGGCAACTGAACCCATCGGTTTAGAGCTTGATGACGATCCTGACGAACCGGACGTAGAGGTAGAACTTAACTCTCTTGGTTCACTTTTCATACAGCTCATTGACAATGATTATTATCAGGATGACGCTGAGGGCAGCCAGGCCGACGATGAAGAGGTAATTACTCTTCCCTCCGGTTCAAGCACTCCATCAACACAGAAAATCCGTAAAATAAATTTTTCTCACCCTCTTGCTCACTTGGACCCAAAATTTCTTTTTCAAAAGCAGCAGCACGAGGCTCGCCGCACAACCCGGCACAGCGGCCAAGTAGTCACTTTGGTCGGTTTACCGAATACTCCAGCTCGAAAACGTCGACCTGAGGTCTCACCCACTTCTGATACCTCTTATCCCAAGGCAGGTTATTTTTGACAACCTCATAATCCGTCCGATTCAAATTATTAGGGAACACCTCATTCATCATCTGGCGAGTCGACGACCACACAACTCCCTCCTCTTAAGACAGTTGCTGGGTAAATATTTCAAGTCAGCCTCTTGCCGCTTTATACTTGCATGTTACACTAACCCTTGCATCTTTTTTATTTCAAAGCCAAGGCTAGACCCAGCAAGAAAGCTCGGGCGAATAAACCGTCTGACGACCATGTGGTTACTGAACCGGAGCCAACTACAGAATCAGAAGGTTTAAATGCTGACGCCATGTTTGATGAACCGCCCCCTCAAGATCATGACTTTGATGAAGAAGTAGAAGTTGAAACAACATACCATACTAATAAACCGACGAGCCCAGTCCGTACTGAAGATGGTCCGTTTAGTCCGGTTAAGGCTGCTGATATCCCGTCAACTCCAGTGAAGGCTACCGATGACAAGGGAGATGATATTATCATCACTGGCGTTGGCCACACCTCCCCTGGTAACCCTGTTACCTTATCAAAACATAGCGCCAAGGAGGAACGTGCTGCTATGGAAAAAGGCAAATGGAGCACCGATTTATCAAGCTATGCTCACCTCAATGCCCAGGAACTCCATTCTGGTTTTTTAAACCGTCTGTACACAAACCGTGACTACAAAGCCGGTTTAGTGAACTTGATGAAGGAATGTTATGAGGTAATTACACAACCTTTTCTATCTTAAGTCCAATTGTAATTACCAATTCCATTAGCCCCCAAGGGCCGATTTATGATGGTAATCAAAAATTGGGACTTCATAATATCGCAACTCTGCATACTTATCCTTCAAGGGTCGGTTGATCCTTTAAAAATGAACCGGTATTTTAGCATTGTAATCCTGTAAATTTCGCCTGTGTAGTCCCCAAGGGCCAGTTTATCTTTCCAAGGTGAACCGGGATTTTAATCACTATTACTTTGAGCAGATGTACATTAGCCCCCAAGTGTCAAGAATAATGCTTGCATTACACTTGGGACTTGAAATAATTTTCTAGAATGAAGCGAGTAGGCATTAGCCCCCAAGTGCAAAGTACATAACTTGTCATGTGCTTGGTACTTTAAATATATACAACCCACTAATGATATGTCTTTCCTTTATAGGCTGAGCTGAGCAAAAAGGACGCCCAAACCGCTGACCTTCAAGAGAATATTAAATCTCAGCAAGTGGAGGCTTCTAAAGCCAAGGAGGAACTAACCAATGCCTTGGCATCCATGGAGAAGCTGAAGGAAACCTTTAAGAAGGAACGGGCAGATTGGGACACAGAGAAGGCCGCTTTAGCAAAGAGAGCCGAAGACGTAGAAGCATCCCTTAAACCGGTGGTCGAAGAACTGATCGGTTTAAAGAGGCAAATAAACGCTATGACCTCTGCTGTATTTGGTAAATATCCTCATCTGATGTTTTTTAAGTCATTTTATCTTTATCAGTTATCGGTTTACTGATGCTTGCAATGTCACAGGGACCCGCATTACCCATCTGGGCTCTGACATGCGGATGAAGCTAAAGGTTGCCTATACTTTGATAGAGAAGTTATATTCCGGATCTCAATGGGTTATTTGCACTGCTGCTTATAACAGGCCTCCTCAATAAAAGAACCTATCGAGAAGTTGTCAATGTTGCCTGCCCGGTTGGCTGAACTTAAAAAATCAGTTGCAAGGTTAGGCGCACTGACTGCGCTAATCCGGGCCAAGGCATGGATTCCAGATCTTGAACCGGCAGATATTGGCCAAGGCTACCCCGGCGTGAAGGAAGATGGTTCACAATTCAACAATGATGATCTCCGAAGGCTGACAAGGGAAATGCGACCCATAGCGAGCAAATTGGCGGAAGAAACGGATTTGTCTCATTATCAGCCGGTTTATGATGCTGATCAGACAAGATATCCTGCACCAACACATGATGTAGAAGATCTAGTGCTGCCAATTTGTAAGCACACTTATGCCCCTGACATTGATCCTCTCACCCTTATAAGTGAAGAAACCATGTTCCAAGCTTTAACTGGAATCGATTGGGCAACGATTGATTTCCAGCCACTGGGTAGGGAGGAGGAGGATGCACCGACTCAAGATGATCCTCAATCTTCAAGTCATCCTGGCGATGAATCCTGAACCGTAGGCCGGTTTAGTCTGTCACCGCCTACCACTCTTACGGAAACAATTGTTCTGTGTGGGCATTAAAGCGCCTTGTAATAGGCTAGTTCAACACTTGTCTGTTATGCCATCGAGCATACTTATTTTGCTTGATACTGATAACTCGCCATGCTTTTGGGATCTTATTATATGTATAATCTGCAATGGCTGTATTTCAACTTGTTCCTGCATACAAGAGATGGAAAGCATCCTGGCGTTTTACCGTTGAACGATTCATGATGCCCAAATAGATAGCCTAGGTGTAGAGCCAAGGTTGTATTTAAAACAAGCCAGATATAAAATAGATGATACCTGTTACTGATACGTCTCCGTCGTATCTACTTTTCCAAACACTTTTGTCCTTGTTTTGGTCTCTAACTTGTATGATTTGAATGGAACTAACCCGAACTAACGCTGTTTTCAGCAGAATTGCCATGATGTTGTTTTACGTGCAGAAAACAAAAGTTCACGGAATGACCTGAAACTCCACGGAATATCTCACAATAAATAATAAAAAATCCTCGCCAAAGATGAAGACCAGGGGGCCCACACCCTTCCCACGAGGGTGGGGGGCGTGCCCCCCCTACCTCATGGACCCCCTGGAGACCCCCCGACTCCAACTCCAACTCTATATAACTGCTTTCGGGGAGAAAAAATAGGACAGAAGAAATCATCGCGTTTTACGATATGGAGCCGCCGCCAAGCCCAAAAACCTCTCGGGAGGGCTGATCTGGAGTCCGTTCGGGGCTCCGGAGAGGGGGATTCATCGCCGTCGTCATCATCAACCATCCTCCACCAATTTCATGATGCTCACCGTCGTGCATAAGTAATTCCATCATAGGCTTGCTGGACGGTGATGGGTTGGATGAGATTTATCATGTAATCGAGTTAGTTTTTTTAGGGTTTGATCCCTAGTATCCATGATGTTCTGAGATTGATGTTGCTATGACTTTGTTATGCTCAATGCTTGTCACTAGGGCCCGAGTGCCATGATTTCAGATCTGAACTTATTATGTTTTCATCAATATATGAGAGTTCTTGATCCTATCTTGCGAGTCTATAGTCACCTATTATGTGTTATGATCCGTTAACCCCGAAGTGACAATAATCGGGATACTTACCGGTGATGACCGTAGTTTGAGGAGTTCATGTATTCACTATGTGCTAATGCTTTGTTCCGGTTCTCTATTAAAAGGAGGCCTTAATATCCCTTAGTTTCCATTAGGAACCCGCTGCCACGGGAGGGTAGGACAAAAGATGTCATGCAAGTTCTTTTCCATAAGCACATATCACTATATTCGGAATACATGCCTACATTACATTGACGAATTGGAGCTAGTTCTGTGTCACCCTATGTTACGACTGTTACATGATGAACCACATCCGGCATAATTATCCATCATTGATTTGATGCCTACGAGCTTTCCATATACTAGTTTACGCTTATTTACTTTCTCATTGCTATTGTTACAATCACTACAAAATACCAAAAACATTACTTTGCTTTCGTTACTCTTTTGTTACCATTACCATCACTATCATATTACTTTGCTACTAAACACTTTGCTGCAGATACTAAGTTTCCAGGTGTGGTTGAATTGACAACACAGCTGCTAATACTTGAGAATATTCTTTGGCTCCCCTTGTGTCAAAACAATAAATTTGGGTTGAATACTCTACCCTCGAAAGCTGTTGCGATCCCCTATACTTGTGGGTTATCAAGACTAATTTCTGGCGCCGTTGCCGGGGAGCATAGCTCTATTCTTTGAGTCACTTGGGATTTATATCTGCTGGACATTATGAAGAATTTGAAAGACGCTAAGACAACAATTTATCCCTCAACTACGAGGGGAGGTAAGGAACTGCCATCTAGCTCTGCACTTGGTTCACCTTCTGTTTTGAGTAAGCTTGCGACGCCTAAACCTTCTTCTGCTATTCGTTCTGATATGTCGCATGTTATTGATGATGCTACTTCTGCTATACATGATACTTATGATGAAACTACTTCTATGGTTGATACTACTGTGCCACTTGGTGATTTTCTCGAGGAACGACGTGCTAGGGCTAGAGAGATTGAAAATATTGAATCTGATTATGAAGATGAAAGTGATGATGAAGAATCACTTGTTATTCCTGAGGGTTATTTATTTGATCAAGAAGCTTCTTTAGCTATTTTAGCTTGCAAACATAGATATGAACTCAAAAGGTTATTAGCTAAATGGAATAAGCAATCTCTAAATGCTAGGATGAGACCTGACCCTGCTTTTGCGACTTTACCTATCTGTGTTACTGATAAGGATTATGAATTCTCTGTTGATCCTGATATAATTACTTTGGTTGAGTCTGATACTTTTCATGGCTATGAATCTGAAACTGTTGTGGCAAATCTTACTAAATTAAATGATATAGCTACCCTGTTCACCAATGATGAGAGATCTCGCTACTTTTATATCCTTCAAATATTTCCGTTCTCATTAAAGGGTGATGCTAAGATTGTAGGGGAACGTAGTAATTTCAAAAAATTTCCTACGCACACGCAAGATCATGGTGATGCATAGCAACGAGGGGGAGAGTCTGATCTACATACCCTTGTAGATCGCAACAGAAGCGTTGACACAACGTAGAGGAAGTAGTCGTACGTCTTCTTCCCGATCCGACCGATCCAAGCACCGTTACTCCGGCACCTCCGAGTTCTTAGCACACGTTCAGCTCAATGACGATCCTCGGGCTCCGATCCAGCAAAGCGTCGAGGAAGAGTTCCGTCAGCACGACGGCGTGGTGACGATCTTGATGTTCTACCGACGCAGGGCTTCGCCTAAGCACTACAACTGTATGATCGAGGTGGAATTTGGTGGCAGGGGGCACCGCACACGGCTAAGGAACGATCTCAAGGATCAACTTGTGTGTCTATGGGGTGCCCCCTGCCCCTGTATATAAAGGATGGAGGAGGAGGAGGCCGGCCAAGGCAAAGGTGCGGCCAGGATAGGGAGTCCTATTAGGACTCCAAGTCCTAGTAGGAGTCCACCAAGAGGGGAGGAAGGGAGAAGGAATAGGAGGAGAAAGAGAGGTGGCCGGCCTCCTTTTCCCTAGTCCAATTCGGACCAAAGGGGAGGGGGGGCGCAGCAGCCTTTTCCTCTTCCCACTAAAGCCCATCAAGGCCCATTACTTCTCCCGTAACTACCCGGTACTCCGAAAAATATCCGAATCACTCGGAACCTTTCCGATGTCCGAATATAGTCGTCCAATATATCGATCTTTACGTCTCGACCATTTCGAGACTCCTCGTCATGTCCCCGATCTCATCCGGGACTCCGAACTCCTTCGGTACATCAAAACTCATAAACTCATAATATAACTGTCATCGAAACCTTAAGCGTGCGGACCCTACGGTTCGAGAACAATGTAGACATGACCGAGACACGTCTACGGTCAATAACCAATAGCGGGACCTGGATGCCCATATTGGCTCCTACATATTCTACGAAGATCTTTATCGGTCAGACCGCATAACAACATACGTTGTTCCCTTTGTCATCGGTATGTTACTTGCCCGAGATTCGATCGTCGGTATCCAATACCTAGTTCAATCTCGTTACCGGCAAGTCTCTTTACTCGTTCTGTAATACATCATCTCGCAACTAACTCATTAGTTGCAATGCTTGCAAGGCTTATGTGATGTGCATTACCGAGAGGGCCCAGAGATACCACTCCGACAATCGGAGTGACAAATCTTAATCTCGAAATATGCCAACCCAACATCTACCTTTGGAGACTCCTGTAGTACTCCTTTATAATCACCCAGTTACGTTGTGACGTTTGGTAGTACCCAAAGTGTTCCTCCGGTAAACGGGAGTTGCATAATCTCATAGTCATAGGAACATGTATAAGTCATGAAAAAGCAATAGCAACATACTAAACGATCGGGTGCTAAGCTAATGGAATGGGTCATGTCAATCAGATCATTCAACTAATGATGTGATCCCGTTAATCAAATAACAACTCTTTGTCCATGGTTAGGAAACATAACTATCTTTGATTAACGAGCTAGTCAAGTAGAGGCATACTAGTGACACTCTGTTTGTCTATGTATTCACACATGTATTATGTTTCGGGTTAATACAATTCTAGCATGAATAATAAACATTTATCATGATATAAGGAAATAAATAATAACTTTATTATTGCCTCTAGGGCATATTTCCTTCAGTCTCCCACTTGCACTAGAGTCAATAATCTAGTTCATATCGCCATGTGATTTAACAGCAATAGTTCACATCACCATGTGATTAACACCCATAGTTCACATCGTCATGTGACCAACACTCAAAGGGTTTACTAGAGTCAGTAATCTAGTTCACATATCTATGTGATTAACACCCAAAGAGTACTAAGGTGTGATCATGTTTTGCTTGTGAGATAATTTTAGTCAACGGGTCTGGCACAATCAGATCCGTAAGTATTTTGCAAGTTCTATGTCTACAATGCTCTACACGGAGCTACTCTAGCTAATTGCTCCCACTTTCAATATGTATCCAGATTAAGACTTTAGATTCATCTGGATCAGTGTCAAAAACTTGCATCGACGTAACCCTTTATGACGAACCCTTTTTGTCACGTCCATAATCGAGAAACATATCCTTATTTCACTAAGGATAATTCTGACCGCTGTCCAGTGATCTACTCCTAGATCACTATTGTACTCCCTTACCAAATCAATGCAGGGTATACAATAGATCTGGTATACAACATGACATACTTTATAGAACCTATGGTCAAGGCATAGGGAATGACTTTCATTCTCTTTCTATCTTTTGCCGTGGTCGGGCTTTGAGTCTTACTCAACTTCACACCTTGTAATACAGGCAAGAACTCTTTCTTTGACTACTCCATTTTGAACTACTTCAAAATCTTGTCAAGGTATGTACTCATTGAAAAAACTTATCAAGCGTCTTGATCTATCTCTATAGATCTTGGAGCTCAATATGTAAGCAGCTTCACCGAAGTCTTTATTTGAAAAAATCCTTTCAAACACTCCTTTATGCTTTACAGAATAATTCTACATTATTTCCGATCAACAATATGTCATTCACATATACTTATCAGAAATGTTGTAGTGCTCCCACTCACTTTTTTGTAAATACAGGCTTCACCGCAAGTCTGTATAAAACTATATGCTTTGATCAGCTCATCAAAGCGTATATTCCAACTCCGAGATGCTTGCACTAGTCCACAGATAGATCGCTGGAGCTTGCACATTTTGTTAGCACCTTTCGGATTGACAAAACCTTCTGGTTGCATCATATACAACTCTTTCTTTAATAAATCCATTAAGGAATGCAGTTTTGTTTATCCATTTGCCAGATTTCATAAAATGCGGCAATTACTAACATGATTCGGACAGACTCAAGCATAGATACGAGTGAGAAACTCTCATCGTAGTCAACACCTTGAACTTGTCGAAAACCTTTTGCGACAATTCTAGCTTTGTAGATAGTAACACTACTATCAGCGTCTGTCTTCCTCTTGAAGATCCATTTATTCTCAATTGCTTGCCGATCATCGGGCAAGCCAACCAAAGTCCAAACTTTGTTCTCATACATGGATCATATCTCAGATTTCATGGCCTCAAACCATTTCGCGGAATCTGGGCTCATCATCGCTTCCTCATAGTTCGCAAGTTCATCATGGTCTAGTAACATGGCTTCCAGAACAGGATTACCGTACCACTCTGGTGCGGATCTCACTCTGGTTTACCTACGAGATTCGGTAGTAACTTGATCTGAAGTTACATGATCATCATCATTAGCTTCCTCACTAATTGGTGTAGTAGTCACAAGAACAGATTTTTGTGATGAACTACTTTCCAATAAGGTAGAAGGTACAATGACCTTATCAAGTTTTCTACTTTCCTCCCACTTACTTCTTTCAAGAGAAACTCCTTCTCTAGAAAGGATCCATTATAAGCAACGAATGTCTTGCCCTAGGATCTGTGATAGAAGGTGTACCCAACAGTCTCCTTTGGGTATCCTATGAAGACATATTTCTCCGATTTGGGTTTGAGCTTATCAGGATGAAACTTTTTCTCATAAGCATCGCAACCCCAAACTTCAAGAAACGACAACTTTGGTTTCTTGCCAAACCATAGTTCATAAGGCGTCGTCTCGACGGATATAGATGGTGCCCCTTTTTTAACGTGAATGCAGCTGTCTCTAATGCATGACCCCAAAAACGATAGTGGTAAATCGGTAAGAAACATCATAGATTGCACTATATCCAATAAAGTACGGTTATGACGTTCGGACACACCATTATGCTGTGGTGTTCCAGGTGGCGTGAGTAGTGAAACTATTTCACATTGTTTTAACTGAAGACCAAACTCGTAACTCAAATACTCTTTTCCATGATCAGATCGTAGAAACTTTATTTTCTTGTTACGATGATTTTCCACTTCACTCTGAAATTCTTTGAACTTTTCAAATGTTTCAGACTTGTGTTTCATCAAGTAGATATACTCATATCTACTCAAATCATCTGTGAAGATCAGAAAGTAATGATACCTGTCACGAGCCTCAATATTCATCGGACCACATACATCAGTATGTATGATTTCCAACAAATCTGTTGCTCGCTCCATTGTTCCGAAGAACAGAGTTTTAGTCATCTTGCCCATGAGGCATGGTTCGCAAGCATCAACTGATTCATAATCAAGTGATTCCAAAAGCCCATCAGCATGGAGTTTCTTCATGCGCTTTACACCAATATGACCTAAACGGCAGTGCTACAAATAAGTTGCACTATCATTATTAACTTTGCATCTTTTGGTTTCAATATTATGATTATGTGTATCACTACGATCGAGATCCAACGAACTATTTTCATTGGGTGTGTAACCATATAAGGTTTTATTCATGTAAACAGAACAACAATTTATTCTCTTACTTAAATGAATAACCGTATTACAATAAACATGATCAAATCATGTTCATGCTCAACGCAAACACCAAATAACACTTATTCTGGTTCAACACTAATCCCGAAAGTATAGGGAGTGTGTGATGATGATCATATCAATCTTGGAACCACTTCCAACACACATCGTCACTTCACCCTTAACTAGTCTTTGTTTATTCTGCAACTCCTGTTTCGAATTACTAATCTTAGCAACTGAACTAGTATCAAATACTGAGGGTTTGCTATAAACACTAGTAAAGTACACACCAATAACATGTATATCAAATATACTTATGTTCACTTTGCCATCCTTCTTATCTGCCAATCACTTGGGGTAGTTCCGCTTCCAGTTACCAGTCCCTTTGCAGTAGAAGCACTTAGTCTCAGGCTTAGGACCAGACTTGGGCTTCTTCACTTGAGCAGCAACTTGCTTGCCGTTCTTCTTGAAGTTCCCCTTCTTCCCTTTTGCCCTTTTCTTCAAACTAGTGGTCTTGTCAACCATCAACACTTGATGTTTTTCTTGATTTCTACCTTCATCGATTTCAGCATCACGAAGAGCTTGGGAATCGTTTCCGTTATCCCTTGCATATCATAGTTCATCATGAAGTTCTACTAACTTGGTGATGGTGACTAGATAATTCTGTCAATCACTATCTTATCCGGAAGATTAACTCCCACTTGATTCAAGCGATTCTAGTACCCAGACAATCTGAGCACAAGCTCACTAGTTGAGCGATTCTCCTCCATCTTTTTGCTATAGAACTTTGTTGGAGACTTCATATCTCTCAACTCGGGTATTTGCTTGAAATATTAACTTCAACTCCTGGAACATCTCATACGGTCCATGACGTTCAAAACGTCTTTGAAGTCCCGATTCTAAGCCGTTAAGCATGGTGCACTAAACTATCAAGTAGTCATCATATTGAGCAAGCCAAACGTTCACAATGTCTGCATCTGCTCCTGCAATAGGTCCGTCACCTAGCGGTGCATCAAGGACATAATTCTTCTGTGCAACAATCAGGATAAACCTCCGATCACGGATCCAATCCGCATCATTGCTACTAACATCTTTCAATATAATTTTCTCTAGGAACATATCAAAGTAAACACAGGGAAGCAACAACGCGAGCTATTGATCTACAACATGATTTACAAAATACTACCAGGACTAAGTTCATGATAAATTTAAGTTCAATTTAATCATATTACTTAAGAACTCCCACTTAGATGGACATCCCTCTAATCCTCTAAGTGATCACGTGATCCAAATCAACTAAACCATGTCCGATCATCACGTGAGATGGAGTAGTTTCATTGGTGAACATCACTATGTTGATCATATCTACTATATGATTCACGCTCGACCTTTCGGTCTCCGTGTTCCGAGGCCATATCTGTATATGCTTGGCTCGTCAAGTATAACCTGAGTATTCCGCGTGTGCAACTGTTTTGCACCCGTTGTATTTGAACGTAGAGCCTATCACACCCGATCATCACGTGGTGTCTCAGCACGAAGAACTTTCGCAACGGTGCATACTCAGGGAGAACACTTCTTGATAATTTAGTGAGAGATCATCTTATAATGCTACCGTCAATCAGAGCAAGATAAGATGCATAAAAGATAAACATCACATGCAATCAATATAAGTGATATGATATGGCCATCATCATTTTGTGCTTGTGATCTCCATCTCCGAAGCACCGTCATGATCACCATCGTCACTGGCGCGACACCTTGATCTCCATCATAACATCGTTGTCGTCTCGCCAATCTTATGCTTCCAGGACTATCACTACCGCTTAGCAATAAAGTAAAGCATTACATCGCGATTGCATTGCATACAATAAAGAGACAACCATATGGCTCCTGCCAGTTGCCGATAACTTGGTTACAAAACATGATCATCTCATACAATAAAATCAGCATCATGCCTTGACCATATCACATCACAACATGCCCTGCAAAAACAAGTTAGACGTCCTCTACTTTGTTGTTGCAAGTTTTACGTGGCTGCTACGGGCTTAAGCAAGAACTCATCTCACCTACGCATCAAAACCACAACGAGTTTGTCAAATAGACTCCGTTTTAACCTTCTCAAGGACCGGGCGTAGCCACACTCGGTTCAACTAAAGTTGGAGAGACAGTCGCCCGCAAGCCATCTATGTGCAAAGCACGTCGAGGGAACCGGTCTCGCGTAAGCGTATGCGTAAGGTTGGTCCGGGTCGTCTCGTCCAACAATACCGCCGAACCAAAGTATGACATGCTGGTAGGCAGTATGACTTGTATCGCCCACAACTCACTTGTGTTCTACTCATGCAAATAACATCAAATCATAAAACCTAGGCTCTGATACCACTGCAGGGAACGTAGTAATTTCAAAAAATTTCCTACGCACACGCAAGATCATGGTGATGCATAGCAACGAGGGGGAGAGTCTGATCTGCGTACCCTTGTAGATCGCAACGGAAGCGTTGACACAACGTAGAGGAAGTAGTCGTACGTCTTCTTCCCGATCCGACCGATCCAAGCACCGTTACTCCGGCACCTCCGAGTTCTTAGCACACGTTCAGCTCAATGACGATCCTCGGGCTCCGATCCAGAAAAGCGTCGAGGAAGAGTTCCGTCAGCACGACGGCGTGGTGACGATCTTGATGTTCTACCGACGCAGGGCTTCGCCTAAGCACTACAACGGTATGATCGAGGTGGAATTTGGTGGCAGGGGGCACCGCACACGGCTAAGGAATGATCTCAAGGATCAACTTGTGTGTCTATGGGGTGCCCCCTACCCCTGTATATAAAGGATGGAGGAGGAGGAGGCCGGCCAAGGCAAAGGTGCGGCCAGGATAGGGAGTCCTATTAGGACTCCAAGTCCTAGTAGGAGTCCACCAAGAGGGGAGGAAGGGAGAAGGAATAGGAGGAGAAGGAGAGGTGGCCGGCCTCCTTTTCCCTAGTCCAATTCGGACCAAACGGGAGGGGGGCGCAGCAGCCTTTTCCTCTTCCCACTAAAGCCCATCAAGGCCCATTACTTCTCCCGTAACTACCCGGTACTCCGAAAAATACCCGAATCACTCGGAACCTTTCCGATGTCCGAATATAGTCGTCCAATATATCGATCTTTACGTCTCGACCATTTCGAGACTCCTCGTCATGTCCCCGATCTCATCCGGGACTCCGAACTCCTTCGGTACATCAAAACTCATAAACTCATAATATAACTGTCATCGAAACCTTAAGCGTGCGGACCCTACGGTTCGAGAACAATGTAGACATGACCGAGACACGTCTCCGGTCAATAACCAATAGCGGGATCTGGATGCCCATATTGGCTCCTACATATTCTACGAAGATCTTTATCGGTCAGACCGCATAACAACATACGTTGTTCCCTTTGTCATCGGTTTGTTACTTGCCCGAGATTCAATCGTCGGTATCCAATACCTAGTTCAATCTCGTTACCGGCAAGTCTCTTTACTCGTTCTGTAATACATCATCTCGCAACTAACTCATTAGTTGCAATGCTTGCAAGGCTTATGTGATGTGCATTACCGAGAGGGCCCAGAGATACCTTTCCGACAATCGGTGTGACAAATCCTAATCTCGAAATACGCCAACCCAACATCTACCTTTGGAGACTCCTGTAGTACTCCTTTATAATCACCCAGTTACGTTGTGACGTTTGGTAGTACCCAAAGTGTTCCTCCGGTAAACGGGAGTTGCATAATCTCATAGTCATAGGAACATGTATAAGTCATGAAGAAAGCAATAGTAACATACTAAACGATCGGGTGCTAAGCTAATGGAACGGGTCATGTCAATCAGATCATTCAACTAATGATGTGATCCCGTTAATCAAATAACAACTCTTTGTCCATGGTTAGGAAACATAACTATCTTTGATTAACGAGCTAGTCAAGTAGAGGCATACTAGTGACACTCTGTTTGTCTATGTATTCACACATGTATTATGTTTCCGGTTAATACAATTCTAGCATGAATAATAAAACATTTATCATGATATAAGGAAATAAATAATAACTTTATTATTGCCTCTAGGGCATATTTCCTTCAAAGATATGGTTTAATTCTCTTGATCCTGGTTGTGTGCGTAGTCCCCAGGATATGATTTACTACTTCTCTGCTAAATATTTCCCTGCTCATAAGAAACAAGCTGCTTGAAAGGAAATATACAACTTTGTGCAAATTAAAGAAGAGAGTCTCCCACAAGCTTGGGGGAGGCTTCTCAAGTTACTTAATGCTTTGCCTGATCATCCTTTTAAGAAAAATGAAATACTTGATATCTTTTATAATGGACTAACCGATGCTTCCAGAGATTACCTGGATAGTTGTGATGGTTCTCTTTTTAGGGAAAGAACACCGGATGAAGCTGAAATCTTATTGAACAATATGTTGACAAATGAAAATAATTGGGCACCTCCTGAGCCAGCTCCTGCTCCAATTAACGATCCTATTCCTAAACCAACTCCGAAGAAGAGAGGTGTTCTATTTCTCAGTCCCGAAGATATCCAAGATGCAAAGAAATCTATGAAAGAAAAAGGTATTAAAGCTGAAGATGTTAAGAATTTACCTCCTATTGAAGAAATACATGGTCTTAATTTACTGCCTATTGAAGAAACATATGGTCTTAATCCTTTATTTATTGAAGAACCTCCAGACCTGATAACCCGACACAGGTAGTAAAGGTAAATTCTCTCTATAGATATGATAAAGTTGTAATCCCACTTACTAAAATTGCTAGCCCATGCTTAGATGAGTTTGATAAATTTATGGCTAAGCAAGAAGACTTTAATGCTTATTTTGGTAGACAATGAAAATACAATTCAAATATGCTTGGACACTTGGGTGATTATATGGCTAATGTCAAAGGTGAACATAAACTTATTAGTAAACATGCTTCTATGGTTACCACTCAAGTAGAACAAGTACTTAAAGCTCAAAAGGAATTGCTCAACAAGATGAATAATAAGAAAAATGATTATGCTGTTAAAGTGGCTACTAGAACTGGTAGAATGACTCAGGAACCTTTGTATCCTGAAGGCCACCCTAAGAGAATTGAGAAAGATTCTCAGAGAAATAATATTGATGCACCTAGTTCTTCTAAAAAGAAGAAAAAGAGAAATGATAGAACTGTGCAAACTTCTAGTGAACCTATTGCTGAACCACCTGATAATCCAAATGATATCTCTATGTCTGATGCTGAAACACAATCTGGCAATGAACATGAACCTAATGAAAAAGTTAATGATGATGTTCATAATGATTCTCAACCTAGTAATGATAATGATGTAGAAATTGAACCTGCTGTTGATCTTGATAACCCACAATCAAAGAATCAACGTTATGATAAGAAATACTTTGTTGCTAGGAAACATGGTAAAGAAAGAGAGCCTTGGGTTCAGAAACCCATGCCTTTTCCTCCCAAACCATCCAAGAAAAAGGATGATGAGGATTTTGAGCGCTTTGCTAAAATGATTAGACCTATCTTTTTGCGTATGCGATTGACTGATATGCTCAAAATGAATCCTTATGCTAAGTACATGAAAGATATTGTTAGAAATAAAAGAAAGATACCAGAAGCTGAAATTTCCACCATGCTTGCTAATTATAATTTTAAGGGTGGAATACCAAAGAAACTTGGAGATCCAGGAGTACCTACTATACCATGCTCCATTAAAAGAAACTATGTTAAAACTGCTTTATGTGATCTTGGAGCCGGTGTTAGTGTTATGCCTCTCTCTTTATATTGTAGACTTGACTTGAATAAGTTGACACCTACTGAAATATCTTTGCAAATGGCTGATAAATCAACTGCTATACCTGTCGGTATTTGTGAGGATGTGCCTGTTGTGGTTGCAAACATTACTATTTTAACGGACTTTGTTATTCTTGATATTCCCGAGGACAATAGTATGTCTATTATTCTTGGAAGACCTTTTGTTAATACTACAGGGGCTGTTATTAATTGCAACAAAGGCAATGTCACTTTTCATGTTAATGGTAATGAGCATATGGTACACTTTCCAAGGAAATAACCTCAAGTTCATAGTATCAATTCTATCGGAAAAAATCCATCGATTATATTTGGAGGTTTTGAATTTCCTCTTCCTACTGTCAAGAAGAAATATGATATACTTATTATTGGGGATGTGCTTATCCCCGTTGAGGTAACCTAGTGTTATTCCAAATTTCTCCGGTTTCATGTTAATCGGAATGAGTTTGTTAACAATACTTGATCAACATTGTTAGTGGATTCCTTTTGATGAGCACGAGATGGATGAAACTAGAAGAACAACCTTTTGTGCCCTCTCTATACTTTATGTTATTTAGTTGAATTAAAGTAAAAATAAATAATTTTCTGTCTGTTATCTGATTATCCGTGCAATATAAAAATACCTCAAAAATAAAAGTTCTCCAAATGCCCTAAAAATTAAATATAATTTTTCTAGAATATTTGAGGATTTATGGAATAAAGAACACACCAGGGGGGCCAACCACCTTGCCACGAGGGTGGAGGGCGCGCCCCTGCCTCGTGGGCCCACGGTGGCCCTCCTCCACTTATTCCTGCACCCATCCTCTTCTTCTTCCTCCGAAAAACACGAAAAACCAACTCAAGCATGAGTTCCAGCCCTCTTTGCTGCCATTTTCGATCTCCTTGCTCAAAGCACCTCTCACAAAACTGCTTGGGGAGATTGTTCCTTGATATGTGACTCCTCCATTGGTCCAATTAGTTTTTGTTCTAGTGCTTTATTCATTGCAAATTTTTGCTGCTTAGGTGACCCTGTTCTTGAGCTTGCATGTCAAATTTATATGGTCAAAAGTAGTTTTGATGCATGATATAGGCCCTAGGCACTTGTAGGAGTGGTTGCTATCAATATTATTGAGTTTGGTTTACATTTATTTTGAAGTTACTAAAAAATTTCAGAATTTTTCAGAGGAAGAAATATGCTTAGGAAAATGTTCCAAGGTGGTTCTTCAAGGAAGCATGGACCCAGGCTTGCAATGCGTGATGCGGACGAAGAGCCACCAAGAGACGCTCCAGTGCGTCCTTGTGAGTGGCCGTCTGAAAATTTTATGGATCGAGCAGGAATTAAAGAATAATTTAACGCATATTTGCGTAATGCCGGTCTTGAGGACTTTGAGGCAGACAAATGCCCCCAGTATCATGATCTCACAAGCTCTTTTGCGAGGAGGTTTGAGTATTCATCTTCGCGTAATTCTCCTTCAGTCATGTTTGATCTTTATGACAAATCTTATACCATGGACTTAGAGGATTTCACTTTTGCTTGCAAACTTCCACAATGGGGTAGTGTTAGAGATCCCCCTAAATCTGAATTTAGAAACTTTCTTGCTAGTATAACTGTAGGGGAATCTAGAGATATAATGCAAGCTACCATAGGGAGCATTCACTTTCCTGCTATACATTATTTTGCTCTCTTCATAGGTAGGTGCATAAATGCTAAGGATGAAGCATGTCAAATGTGTGTCCCTGACCTTAGCATTCTCAGGAGTGCTGTGTCAGGAGACCAATCTTATCATATGGGAGCCATTGTAGCTCGTAGGTTGCATCATAGTAGATATAATGGAGATTTCTTTGGAGGAATTTATGCAACCCGCTTAGCTAAATTTCTTGAGATAGACATTCGTGAAGGAGACATGGAGTTGCCTCCTGCTTATTTAGATTTTGATTCTATGGTTTCCCACCATTTTGTCGAGAGGAACAAATCACCTCTCCAGTACCGACTAATCTTTGACAGACATCGTGTTGTCCGTATTACTCTCCCTGCTCCTGCTTTCTTTGATTATCAGGCAGGAGGAGGATATGCTATTACCAAAGAGGAGGCAGATGAGTACGAGAGGAGAGAAGAGGCTGCTCGTCGCCACGCTGCAGATCAGCAGGCGATAGCTGCTGCATCACGGTACGACTCCAACAACTATTATTATGGATATCAGCCAGGCCAGCCGTGGACATAGACCAACTTAGGCCAAAAGCCTAAGCTTGGGGGAGTACGTATTTCTCACCGACATTACATTTATGTTCACACACACTCATTGCTAGATGTCGGTGCTCATACTTTTTCATTGTATCATCCATGCTAGTTTATTTCCTTTTATGCTTTCTTCTTGTGTGTTTAATAAACCTTAAGAAAAAACCAAAAAATAGTTGTAGCTTTTAATTAATTTACTTTCCATGCTTGTAGTAGTAATCAAAAAGAAAACCCAAAAATATTTCATGTTCTTCTTTTGCTTGTTGGGAGCTCTCCCGTGTAAATAGTTTTATTTCTTTTCTTTTCTTTGGGGTCAGTAGGAGAAGACCATGATTAAATTGTTGAAGTGGCTCTTATATGATTTATTGTTGATTTAACCAAGAGCCCATATTGCTTTGTCTTCTCTTGTTTATTGAATGCTCCCAGATTCCAGCTTAGTCCAATGCACGTGCACTCTTATTATTATTCACATCGTTCGGTCGTGCAAGTGAAAGGCAATTATGATGATATATGATGGACTAACTGAGATGAGAAAAGCTGGTACGAACTCAAACTCTTTTGTTTTTGTAAATATGATGAGTTCATCCTTCTTGATTCAGCTTGTTATGAATAAACATGTTCGCAATGACAATTAGAGATCATAGTTGCTTGTGCCATGCTTGATTAACTATGAGTTATAATGGTTTACCTTGCGTGCCAACATGCTTTTAAAATGGTTATGATGTGGTATGATAGGGTGGTATCCTCCTCTGAATGATTTAAGTGACTTGACTTGGCACATGTTCACGCATGTAGTTGAAACAAATCAACATAGCCTTCACGATTATGTTCATGGTGGATTATATCCTACTCATGCTTGCATCCAATGTTTATTAATTTTAATGCATGTACATGGCTATTGTCGCTCTCTAGTTGGTCGCTTCCCAGTCTTTTGCTAGCCTTCACCTGTACTAAGCGGGAATACTGCTTGTGCATCCAATCCCTTAAACCCCAAAGTTATTCCAGATGAGTCCACTATACCTTCCTATATGCGGTATCTACCTGCCGTTCCAAGTAAATTTGTATGTGCCAAACTCTAAACCTTGAAATAATCATCATGTTTTGTATGCTCGAATAGCTCATGTATCAACTAGGGCTGCCTGTATCTTTCATGCTAGGAGGGTTATTCTCAAGAGGAGTGGACTCTGCTCCTCACTCACGAGAAAATGGCTGGTCACCAGGATGACCAGTCCCATGCTTTATGCAAACTAAATCAAAAATAATTGCAAAACAAAACTCCCCCTGGGACCTGATGTATGTTGGAGGCACTTGTTGTTTCGAGCAAGCCATGGATTGATGTTTGTTGGTGGAGGGGGAGTATAAACTTTACCATTCTGTTTGGGAACCGCCTATAATGTGTGTAGCATGAAAGATATCGCCATCTCTTGGTTGTTATGTTGACAATGAAAGTATACCGCTCAAAATATTATTCACCTCTATTTCAAAACCGAGATCTGGCACCTCTACAAATCCCTGCTTCCCTCTGCGAAGGGCCTATCTATTTACTTTTATGCTGAGTCATCATCCTCTTATTAAAAAGCACTAGCTGGAGAGCACCGCTGTCATTTGCATTCATTACTGTTAATTTATATTGGGTGTGACTATGATCGGATCTCTTTTACCATGAATTACAATGTCTAGTCAGTCCTTGATCTTTAAAGGTGCTCTGCATTTATGTTTTGCGGTCTCAGAAAGTGCTAGCGAGATACCATCTTGTTATATCATATTATGATTGTCTTGAGAAAGTGTTGTCATCCGAGATTATTATTATGGCTTGCTAGTTGATTATGCTATTGATATGGGTAATCATGAGACCTGAGAATTATTGCAAATGTGGTTAGTTATAATCTTTGCTGAAAACTTGAATGCTAGCTTGACATATTTACAACAATAAGAGCAAACAGAGTTTGTAAAAGTTTTTCTTTATTTCTTTCAGTTTGTCAACTAAATTGCTTGAGGACAAGCAAGGGTTGAAGCTTGGGGGAGTTGATACGTCTCTGTCGTATCTACTTTTCCAAACACTTTTGCTCTTGTTTTGGACTCTAACTTGTATGATTTGAATGGAACTAACCCGGACTGACGCTGTTTTCAGCAGAATTGCCATGATGTTGTTTTATGTGCAGAAAACAAAAGTTCTCGGAATGACCTGAAACTCGACGGAATATCTTACAATAAATAATAAAAAATCCTCGCCAAATATGAAGACCAGGGGGCCCACACCCTTGCCACGAGGGTGGGGGGCGCGCCCCCCTACCTCGTGGGCCCCCTGGAGACCTCCCGATTCCATCTCCAACTCTATATAACTGGTTTCGGGGAGAAAAAAATAGGAGAGAAGAAATCATTGCGTTTTACGATACGGAGCCGCCGCCAAGCCCAAAAACCTTTCGGGAGGGCTGATCTGGAGTCCGTTCGGGGCTCCGAAGAGGGGGATTCATCGCCGTCGTCATCATCAACCATCCTCCATCACCAATTTCATGATGCTCACCGCCGTGCGTGAGTAATTCCATCGTAGGCTTGCTGGACGGTGATGGGTTGGATGATATTTATCATGTAATCGAGTTAGTTTTTTTAGGGTTTGATCCCTAGTATCCACTATGTTCTGAGATTGATGTTGCTATGACTTTGCTATGCTTAATGCTTGTCACTAGGGCCCGAGTGCCATGATTTCAGATCTTAACCTATTATGTTTTCATCAATATATGAGAGTACTTGATCCTATCTTGCAAGTCTATAGTCACCTATTATGTGTTATGATCCGTTAACCCCGAAGTGACAATAATCGGGATACTTACCGGTGATGACCGTAGTTTGAGGAGTTCATGTATTCACTATGTGCTAATGCTTTGTTCCGGTTCTCTATTAAAAGGAGGCCTTAATATCCCTTAGTTTCCATTAGGACCCCGCTGCCACGGGAGGGTAGGACAAAAGATGTCATGCAAGTTCTTTTCCATAAGCACGTATGACTATATTCGGAATACATGCCTACATTACATTGACGAATTGGAGCTAGTTCTGTGTCACCCTATGTTATGACTGTTACATGATGAACCGCATCCGGCATAATTATCCATCATTGATCCGATGCCTACGAGCTTTCCATATACTGGTTTACGCTTATTTACTTTCTCGTTGCTATTGTTACAATCGCTACAAAATACCAAAAACATTACTTTGCTTTCGTTACTCTTTGTTACCGTTACCATCACTATCATATTACTTTGCTACTAAAAACTTTGTTGCAGATACTAAGTTTCCAGGTGTGGTTGAATTGACAACTCAGCTGGTAATACTTGAGAATATTCTTTGGCTCCCCTTGTGTCGAATCAATAAATTTGGGTTGAATACTCTACCCTCGAAAGCTGTTGCGATCCCCTATACTTGTGGGTTATCAGTTACCTTGTTGGTTGACCAACGATTGTTATAATAAGGGTGATAACACCAATCTGTAGTATTGATGGCTCCTTTCATGTTTGTCGGTTGACAGTAAACCGTACCGGGTTATGATAACCACCGGTTTTATCCATATAATACTGGTGACTTGTAGTCAAAACCAGACCGGCCCAATAAGCGCCGGATTATAGCTGATCATGTACTGACAACTTAGCATTGTAAGCCATGCCGGGTTTTGAATAAACGCCGGTTTATTAGAAAATATTTATGAATTTTATCAAAAGAGAAAAAACTTTGCAAAAAACACAAGAAGAATATGCAAGGCTTTTCATGGGCTGCCAGGCCCTAAATCAAGGCTTTTCATGGGCTGCCAGGCCACTGAGTTAAACCGTTTTTCAAAGCCTTTTAAGATGGACCTCAATCTTTAACCAATCATCGTTTTAACTTTGACAAGTTCAGGTCTATGAGGTTGACTTGTCAAACGTTCGATGGGTCATACCAGGTTTACCTAGACGGAGTGGCTTGCTTAAAGAGGCAGGATAACCCGGGGTTTTAGGTGAATACACCTGGCTTCCAAGCCTGGCTTGATAGCCTATTACAAGGGTGCAGACTCTTTGTTCTTTGAGAAGCAAAGAGCCCCCAAGCAACATTTGAGCTGTGCTCGGTGGGTGCCTATGTTTGAGTTGTGCTGGTGCAACACTCTCTTTGGCCCCACATAATTTCCTTTTGGCCTCAAACCTATCAAGAGGTGTAGCTATGGTGCAAATACAACCAAGCCCCCTAGTGACTTCCCTTTGGCCTTAAGCCGATAAAGAGGTGTAGCTAAGGTTCGGATACGACTAAGCCCCCTAGTGATGTCCTTTTATATGTGTGGCTTTATAAGCCGGATCAGCAAAAATCTGCTTTATGAACATAAGCCCCCATGTAAACACACATGATATAAAAACAACAGAGACCTTGCTTTAGCTGAGGCTCCGGTTTATTATATTGATCATAATATATACATTGTCATAATTATGTACATAAAAGAGCCTGTGGCTCAAGTATAGTAAGGCCGAAGATGAGCTATATTCCACGGCCGCTGGGTCTCCTCCTCCGATTTGCGTGAGTCTTTGTGCTCTCGAACATCGATAAGGTAGTATGATCCATTGTGCAAATTTTTGCTGACCACAAAAGGCCCTTCCCAAGGTGGGGATAACTTGTGCATATCAGTCTGATCCTGGATGAGCCAGAGTACCAGATCGCCTTCTTGAAAAGTTCTGGTTTTAACCCGACGGCTGTGATAATGTCGCAGATCTTGTTGATAAATCGCCGAACGTGCCACCGCAAGATCACGCTCCTCATCTAATAGGTCCAGTGAATCCTGACGTGATTTCTCATTATCAGCTTCAACATAAGCCGCCACATGGGGTGAGTCATGACGGATGTCACTAGGGAGCACTGCCTCTGCTCCGTAAACCATGAAGAAAGGCGTGTAACCCGTAGATCTGTTCGGTGAGGTGTTGATACTCCATAACACGGAAGGTAACTCCTCCACCCAACAACCCGGCGTCTGCTTTAAAGGAACCATAAGCCGGGGTTTGATATCTCTCAAAATTTCTTGATTGGCCCTCTCTGCTTGACCATTAGATTGGGGGTGAGCCACTGATGACACGTCAAGCCGGATGTGCTCACGTTGACAAAATTCTTCCATAGCACCCTTGGACAGATTAGTACCATTATCAGTTATAATGTTGTGTGGAAAACCAAACCGGAATATCACCTTTTTGATGAATTGAACTGCCGTGGACGCATCACACTTGCTGACTGGCTCTGCCTCTACCCACTTGGTAAACTTATCAACCACCACCACCAGGTGGGTCTTTTTGTCCTTGGACCTCTTAAAAGGTCCAACCATATCGAGCCCCCAAGTTGCAAATGGCCAAGTGATTGGAATCATTCTTAATTCTTGAGACGAAACATGAGCGCGGCGTGCAAACTTCTGACAACCGCCACACCTCTTTACCAAATCCTCAGCATCAGCATGAGCCGTCAACCAATAGAAGCCGTGACGAAAGGCCTTAGCCACCAAGGATTTTGAACCGGCGTGGTGACCACAATCTCCTTCGTGGATCTCACACAAAATCTCACAACCTTCTTGAGGAGACACACAACGTTGAAACGCTCCTGTGACGCTGCAATGATGTAGCTCCCCATTGACAATGGTCATTGACTTGGATCGTTGGATTATCTGCCGGGACAAGGTTTCATCGTCTGGTAACTCGCCCCAGTTCATGTATGCCAGGTATGGGACCGTCCAATACGGAATAACATGAAGAGCCGCTACCAATCGAGCCTCGGGGTCAGGCACAGCCAAATCCTCCTTCGTAGGTATCTTACTGGCGGATTATGTAGCACATCTAGAAAGGTATTGGGTGGCACCGGTTTACATTGAGAGCCTAAGCGACTTAAAGCATCTGCCGCTTCATTCTTTCGCCGGTCTATATGGTCAACCTGATAACCCTTGAAATGACCAGCCACTGTATCCACCTCTCGTCTATATGCCGCCATGAGTGGATCCTTAGAATCCCAAGTGCCAGATACCTGTTGAGCCACTAGGTCCGAGTCACCAAAGCACTTAACCCGGCTCAAATTCATTTCCTTAGCCATCGGAAGACCATGGAGCAAGGCCTCGTACTCAGCTGCATTGTTAGTACAAGGGAACATTAAACGGAGAACATAACAAAACTTATCACCTCGTGGGGAAGTTAATATGACTCCAGCCCCCGAGCCCTCCAACTGTCTGGAACCATCAAAATGAATAGTCCAATAAGTCTTGTCTGGCTTTTCCTCCGGTGCTTGCAACTCTGTCCAATCATTGATGAAGTCCATAAGTGCTTGGGATTTGATTGCTGTGCGAGGCATATATTTCAACCCGTGAGGTCCAAGCTCAATAGCCCATTTAGCAATCCGGCCAGTTGCTTCTCTGTTTTGGATGATATCTCCCAAGGGGGCTGAACTGACCATTGTGATAGGATGACCCTGAAAATAATGCTTGAGCTTCCGGTTTGCCATGAAAACCCCATACACCAGCTTATGCCAATGTGCGTATCTCTATTTGGACTCAATAAGCACCTCGCTGATATAATAAACCGGTTGTTGAACCGGATACTCCTTTCCAGCCTCCTTGCGCTCCACAACAATAGCCACACTAGCAGCCACATATAGTAATAAGGGCTCTTTATCAACCGGAGCCGCAAGGATAGGTGGCTTGGCTAACTGTCTCTTCAAATCCTCAAGCGCTTTATCAGCAGCATCACTCCAGACGAAGTGATCCATTTTCTTTAGCATCTGATACAAAGGGATAGCCTTCTCTCCAAGGCAACTGATAAACCGGCATAAGGCTGCAATCCGGCCCGCCAAATGCTGAACATCATTGATACATGCCGGTTTAGCCAGAGATGTGATAGCCATGATCTTCTCCGGATTAGCTTCAATGCCCCTGTTAGACACCAGAAAACCCAAAAGCTTGCCTGCCGGTACACCAAAGACACATTTGGCCGGATTAAGCATCATCTTATAAACTCGGAGGTTATCAAAAGTTTCCTTCAAGTCACATATCAGTGTTTCCTCCTTTCTAGACTTCACCACAATATCATCCACATATGCATGAACATTGCGCCCAATCTGTTTATGTAGGCAATTCTGGACGCAGCGCTGATAAGTCGCTTGGGCACTCTTGAGCCCGAAAGGCATAGATACATAGCATAAGGCTCCAAAGGGAGTTATGAAAGCTGTCTTCTCCTGGTCCTTAACTGCCATTTTGATCTGATGATAACCAGAATAAGCATCCAGAAAAGACAAATGGTCACAACCTGCTGTAGCATCAATAATTTGATCGATACGAGGGAGAGCAAAGGGGTCAGCTGGACAGGCCTGGTTTAAGTCTGTGTAATCCACACACATACGCCAAGTGCCATTTTTCTTAAGTACCAGCACCGGATTAGCTAGCCACTCAGGGTGAAAGACCTCCACAATAAATCCTGCTGCCAAAAGCCAGGCTACCTCCTCACCAATAGCTTTACGCCTCTCTTTGTTGAAGCGGCGAAGAAACTGTCTGACCGGTTTAAACTTAGGATCTATATTAAGGGTGTGCTCAGTGAGTTCCCTCGGTACACCTGGCATGTCAGAAGGCTTCCATGCAAAGATGTCCCGGTTCTCATGGATGAACTCGATGAGCGCGCTTTCCTATTTCGGATCCAGGTTAGCGCTGATGCTGAGCTGCTTGGATGAATTGCCAGGAACAAAGTCAACCAGCTTAGTCTCCTCAGCCGATTTAAATTTCAGCGCCGGATCATGCTCGGTAGTTGGCTTTTTCAGAGAAGTCATATATGCCAGATCAACATTGTCCTTATAAAAATTTAACTCCTCTGTGGCACAAACCGACTCAGCATAAGCCACATCACCTTCTTCACATTTCAAAGCAATCTTTCGGCTCCCATGCACTATGATGGTCCCCTTATGACCCGGTATCTTAAGCTATAGATAAACATAACAAGGCCTTGCCACGAACTTAGCATAAGTCGGCCGGCCGAATAGGGCATCATATGGACTCTTGATTTTCACCACTTCAAAAGTCAAGACCTCTGATCTTGAATCATGATCATATCCAAAAGCAACTTCCATAGCTATCTTGCCAACTGGGTATGTCGATTTACCAGGCACCACACCATGAAACACGGTGTCCGGCGGTTTGAGATTCGTGTCTGTTAACCCCATGTGAGGGAAGGTTTCATAGTAAAGGATATTGATACTGCTTCCTCCATCCATAAGCACCTTGGTAAACTTATACCCCCCAACCTGAGGTGCCACCACCAAGTCCAGATGACCCGGATTGTCAACCCGGGGTGGATGATCTTCTCGACTCCACAGGATAGGCTGTTCAGACCATCGCAGATAACGAGGTACCGCCACAACGGAGTTCACGACCCTTTTATGAAGCTTTTGATCGCACTTACATAAGCTAGTGGTGAAGACATGATACTGCCCACTATTCAACTGCTTCGGATTGCTCTGATAACCCAATTACTGCTACTGTCGATTCCCCTGATGGTTGTAACCTCCCTGGTTGCCCTGACTGCCTTGATTGTCATGTCCGGTTTGGTTGCCTTGAAATCTTGAACCGGAGCTGCCACCTCCATAACCTGGCCCATGGAAACCGCCTCCTGAACCGTCGGGCGGTCCATTGTCGTATTGAAAGAGATTTGAATTTTTGAACTCCCGCATAATGAAGCAATACTTCCAAAGATGTGTGGCTGGCCTCTCCTTTAATCCATGCTTTGGGCAAGGCTGATTTAGCAGGCGCTCCAGATTGGGGCCTGACCCTCCACCCCGCTGGGGCGGTTTACCCTTACATCGCTGACCGTTATCCTGAGTGTTGGTGTCAACCACAAAGTCCAAGCTATTATCCGCTTTGCGTTTACCATTGTTCCCATGACCTTCCGGGTTATGTTGCTGCCCCTTGGTGCTGCCGCTCTTCTTTCCCTTCCCTGTCTTGTCATCATCAGACTCGGGGTCCTTGGTACTATCAGAGTCGGCATATTTCACCAGAGCCGCCATAAGTGTTCCCATGTCATTACAATGACGTTTGAGCCGTCCCAACTTCAGCTTCAAAGGTGCAAACCGGCAATTGCCTTCCAAAGTTAAAACGACTGTATCAGCGTTGATTCGGTCTGACGAATGCAAAATCTCCGAAACCAGGCGCACCCAGCGGGTTGTAGATTCTCCTTCCTCCTGGACACAAGCAGCTAAATCGACGATTGACATGGGCTGCTTGCACGTATCCCTGAAATTCTGGATGAACCGGGCCCTTAACTCGGCCCACGACCCAATGGAATTGGCCGGCAGGTTTTTCAACCATGTGCGAGTTGTTCACTCCAACATCATGGTAAAGTATTTGGCACACGCCGCTTCGTCCACATCTAGCATCTCCATTGCCATCTCATAGCTTTCCACCCATGACTCGGGGGATAAATCGGTGGTGTAGTTCGACACCTTGCGCAGGCCTTTGAAATCCTTGGGTAGCCGTACATTGCGCAATGCTAGGACGAGACATGGTACTCCTAAAGAACTGGAGGTAACCCCTGGTTCCACCGATGTGGTTGGACGAACCAGAGTGAATTGACGAACTGGAGTGAGTTGATGAACCGGAGCGTCGTGTTGTGCTGCTAACTCGGCTTCTCGACGTGCTCTGGCGCGATCTACTACCTCCTGAGCATCGTCACCGCCACGCATCGGGTTATGGCCGCGGGGCGGATTACGATTCCGCGCACTGCTTGATACGTCCGGTTCATCGATATGCTTGCTGTAGCTCCGGCTCGGGCGGGGAGTAGAATGAATCCTTTCGCGGCTATATGAATAAGCCTGCTGCTGAGTCAAGGCTGTTTGGAGGAGCTCCCTAGCCCGTCGTGTCTCAAATGCCACTGGGGACTCGCCATCAATCGGGAGAGTCGCCAATCATGAAGCGGCAGCAACGATGTTATCCAACGGGTTAGAGTAATGACCCGGAGGCGTTGAGACGTGTCGTGATGGGACATCATTCTGACGAGGCTGAGGCGGGGGATCCATCGCGCGTGGCTGTAACGGTGCCTCGGTCCTAGGTGCCTCCGCCCGGTTTACCACTGGTTGGTTGCTGGTGCCTGCTCCTGGCGTGTTAAAGAGATTCCTTGCCTCAAAGACCGACGGAAGGTGCGACCGGTATCTTCTCCTCATGACATCATCTGACGCACTCTGATCCAGCATAAGCCGGTAAGCCTGAGCCTCTAACTCGGCCCGCCCTGTAGCCATCCTGGTGTTCTCTGCCGCCAGGTCCGCTTTGGCTTGAGTTATCTGATCCTTCACCTTTGCAATCTCCGCGTTGTGCTGATCCCGGTTTGCCACGTCCACCTCTGCTGCCAGCAATGTTGCCAAAGCGTCGAACAAATCAGATAAAACCTGAGCCAGAGGCGGTGTAGAGCCCCCTACTCCTGCCGGTGTTGCTGCTGCTGAACCGGAAAGCATCGCTGTGGTGGTAGAAGAATGTTGCGCTGATTGCGTATCAGCCACGAAGACCGCGACCCGGCTCGACGGATCAAGGGGGTCCGGTACTGTCGCCATTGGAACCACCACTAATCCGGCCATCCTGCAGCTGATATAGTGACTCGGTCTCTCCAGTTGAAGACTCGCCATCAGAGTAGACAACGGTTTCGCCACCAGATGCCGATCTATCCTCATATTCCGCTCCATGGATGACACCTATGAAGGCACGCTTTACAGTGGGCTGAACCTGGGCAGATCTTGCACGCTGAGCCGTCTCGATGATGTCAGTGCAGATGTCCAGCTCAGGGCCCGGTTCACCAATCTTGCCGATGAAGACGTGAATTCCGCCAAAGGGGACCCGGTACCCCTACTCAATTGAGCCGGCCTCGGGGCTCCTGAAAGGAAATATGCCCTAGAGGCAATAATAAAGTTATTATTTATTTCCTTATATCATGATAAATGTTTATTATTCATGCTAGAATTGTATTAACCGGAAACATAATACATGTGTGAATACATAGACAAACAGAGTGTCACTAGTATGCCTCTACTTGACTAGCTCGTTGATCAAAGATGGTTATGTTTCCTAACCATAAACAAAGAGTTGTTATTTGATTAACGAGGTCACATCATTAGTTGAATGATCTGATTGACATGACCCATTCCATTAGCTTAGCACCCGATCGTTTAGTATGTTGCTATTGCTTTCTTCATGACTTATACATGTTCCTATAACTATGAGATTATGCAACTCCAGTTTACCGGAGGAACACTTTGGGTACTACCAAACGTCACAACGTAACTGGGTGATTATAAAGGAGTACTACAGGTGTCTCCAATGGTAGATGTTGGGTTGGCGTATTTCGAGATTAGGGTTTGTCACTCCGATTGTCGGAGAGGTATCTCTGGGCCCTCTCGGTAATACACATCACATAAGCCTTGCAAGCATAATAACTAAGATGTTAGTTATGAGATGATGTATTACGGAACGAGTAAAGAGACTTGCCAGTAACGAGATTGAACTAGGTATTGGATACCGACGATCGAATCTCGAGCAAGTAACATACCGATGACAAAGGGAACAACGTATGTTGTTATGCGGTCTGACCGATAAAGATCTTCGTAGAATATGTAGGAGCCAATATGGGCATCCAGGTCCCGCTATTGGTTATTGACCGGAAACGTGTCTCGGTCATTTCTACATTGTTCTCGAACCGTAGGGTCCGCACGCTTAACGTTACGATGACAGTTATTATGAGTTTATGCATTTTGATGTACCGAAGGTTGTTCGGAGTCCCGGATGTGATCACGGACATGACGAGGAGTCTCGAAATAGTCGAGACATAAAGATTGATATATTAGAAGCCTATGTTTGGACACCGGAAGTGTTCCGGGTGAAATCGGGATTTTACCGGATTACCGGGAGGGTTACCGGAACCCCCGGGAGCCAAATGGGCCAACATGGCCCTTAGTGGAAAGGTGAGAGGGCAGCCCACATAGGGCTGCGCCTCCCCCCTCTCCCTAGTCCTATTAGGACTAGGAGAGGGGACGGCCACCTCTCTCTCTCTCCCGTTTAAGGATTCCTAGTTGGACTAGGATTGGAGGGGGGGTCCTACTCCCGGTAGGAGTAGGACTCCTCCTGCGCCTCCCTCTCTTTGGCCGGCCAGCCTCCCTCCCTCCATCCTTTATATACGGGGGCAGGGGACACCCCAAGACACACAAGTTGATCCTTGAGATCGTTCCTTAGCCGTGTGCGGTGCCCCCTGCCACCAAATTCCACCTCGATCATACCGTTACAGTGCTTAGGCGAAGCCCTGCGTCGGTAGTACATCAAGATCGTCACCACGCCGTCATGATGACGGAACTCTTCCTCGACGCTTTGCTGGATCGGAGCCCGAGGATCGTCATCGAGCTGAATGTGTGCTAAGAACTCGGAGGTGCCGGAGTAACGGTGCTTGGATCGGTCGGATCGGGAAGAAGCCGTACGACTACTTCCTCTACATTGTGTGATCGCTTCCGCAGTCGGTCTGCGTTGGTACGTAGACAACACTCTCCCCCTCGTTGCTATGCATCACCATGATCTTGCGTGTGCATAGGAAAATTTTCGAAATTACTACGTTCCCCAACAGTGGCATCCGAGCCTAGGTTTTTATGGTTTGATGTTATTTGCACGAGTAGAACACAAGTGAGTTGTGGGCGATACAAGTCATACTGCCTACCAGCATGTCATACTTTGGTTCGGCGGTATTGTTGGACGAGACGATCCGGACCAACCTTACGCGTACTCTTACGCGAGACCGGTTCCCTCGACGTGCTTTGCACATAGATGGCTTGCGGAAGACTGTCTCTCCAACTTTAGTTGAACCAAGTGTGGCTACGCCCGGTCCTTGAGAAGGTTAAAACGGAGTCTATTTGACGAACTATCGTTGTGGTTTTGATGCGTAGGTGAGATGAGTTCTTACTTAAGCCCGTAGCAGCCACGTAAAACTTGCAACAACAAAGTAGAGGACGTCTAACTTGTTTTTGCAGGGCATGTTGTGATGTGATATGGTCAAGGCATGATGCTGATTTTATTGTATGAGATGATCATGTTTTGTAACCGAGTTATCGGCAACTGGCAGGAGCCATATGGTTGTCGCTTTATTGTATGCAATGCAATCGCGATGTAATGCTTTACTTTATTACTAAGCGGTAGTGATAGTCATGGAAGCATAAGATTGGCGAGACGACAACGATGCTACGATGGAGATCAAGGTGTCGCGCCGGTGACGATGGTGATCATGACGGTGCTTCGGAGATGGAGATCACAAAGCACAAGATGATGATGGCCATATCATATCACTTATATTAATTGCATGTGATGTTTATCTTTTTATGCATCTTATCTTGCTTTGATTGACGGTAGCATTATAAGATGATCTCTCACTAAATTATCAAGAAGTGTTCTCCCTGAGTATGCACCGTTGCAAAAGTTCTTCGTGCTGAGACACCACGTGATGATCGGGTGTGATAGGTTCTACGTTCAAATACAACGGGTGCAAAACAGTTGCACAAGCGGAATACTCAGGTTATACTTGACGAGCCAAGCATATACAGATATGGCCTCGGAACACGGAGACTGAAAGGTCGAGCGTGAATCATATAGTAGATATGATCAACATAGCGATGTTCACCATTGAAAACTACTCCATCTCACGTGATGATCGGTTATGGTTTAGTTGATTTGGATCACGTGATCACTTAGAGGATTAGAGGGATATCTATCCAAGTGGGAGTTCTTAAGTAATATGATTAAATTGAACTTAAATTTATCATGAACTTAGTCCTGGTAGTATTTTGCAAATCATGTTGTAGATCAATAGCTCGCGTTATTGCTTCCCTGCGTTTTATTTTGATATGTTCCTAGAGAAAATTATGTTGAAAGATGTTAGTAGCAATGATGCGGATTGGATCCGTGATCTGAGGTTTATCCTCATTGCTGCACAGAAAAAAATATGTCCTTGATGCACCGCTAGGTGACAGACCTATTGCAGGAGCAGTTGCAGACGTTATGAACGTTTGGCTAGCTCAATATGATGACTACTTGATAGTTTAGTGCACCATGCTTAATGGCTTAGAATCGGGACTTCAAAGACGTTTTGAACGTCATGGACCATATGAGATGTTCCAGGAGTTAAAGATAATATTTCAAGCAAATACCCAAGTTGAGAGATATGAAGTCTCCAATAAGTTCTATAGCTAAAAGATGGAGGAGAATCGCTCAACTAGTGAGCATGTGCTCAGATTGTCTGGGTACTACAATCGCTTGAATCAAGTGGGAGTTAATCTTCCAGATAAGATAGTGATTGACAGAATTCTCTAGTCACCATGACCAAGTTAGTAGAACTTCGTGATGAACTATAATATGCAAGGGATGACAAAAGTAATTCCTAAGCTCTTCATGATGCTGAAATCAACGAAGGTAGAAAAACATCAAGTGTTGATGGTTGACAAGACCACTAGTTTCAAGAAAAGGGCAAAGGGAAGAAGGGGAACTTCAAGAAGAACGGCAAGCAAGTTGCTGCTCAAGTGAAGAAGCCCAAGTCTGATCCTAAGCCTGAGACTAAGTGCTTCTACTACAAAGGGACTGGTCACTGGAAGTGGAATTACCCCAAGTGATTGGTGGATAAGAAGGATGGCAGAGTGAACATAAGTATATTTGATATACATGTTATCGATGTGTACTTTACTAGTGTTTATAGCAAACCCTCAGTATTTGATACTAGTTCAGTTGCTAAGATTAGTAACTCGAAACGGGAGTTGCAGAATAAACAGAGACTAGTTAAGGGTAAAGTGACGATGTGTGTTGGAAGTGGTTCCAAGATTGATATGATCATCATCGCACACTCCCCATAATTTCGGGATTAGTGTTGAACCTAAATAAGTGTTATTTGGTGTTTGCGTTGAGCATGAATATGATTTGATCATGTTTATTGTAATACGGTTATTCATTTAAGTAAGAGAATAAATTGTTGTTCTGTTTACATGAATAAAACCTTATATGGTTACACACCCAATGAAAATAGTTCGTTGGATCTCGATCGTAGTGATACACATAATCATAATATTGAAACCAAAAGATGCAAAGTTAATAATGATAGTGCAACTTATTTGTAGCACTGCCGTTTAGGTCATATTGGTGTAAAGCGCATGAAGAAACTCCATGCTGATGGGCTTTTGGAATCACTTGATTATGAATCAGTTGATGCTTGTGAACCATGCCTCATGGGCAAGATGACTAAGACTCTGTTCTTCGGAACAATGGAGCGAGCAACAGATTTGTTGGAAATCATACATACTGATGTATGTGGTCCGATGAATATTGAGGCTCGCGACAGGTATCATTATTTTCTGATCTTCACAGATGATTTGAGCAGATATGAGTATATCTACTTGATGAAACATAAGTCTGAAACATTTGAAAAGTTCAAAGAATTTCAGAGTGAAGTGAAAAAACATCGTAACAAGAAAATAAAGTTTCTATGATCTGATCGTAGAGAAAAGTATTTGAGTTACGAGTTTGGCCTTCAGTTAAAAACAATGTGAAATAGTTTCACTACTCACGCCACCTGGAACACCACAGCATAATGGTGTGTCCGAACGTCATAACCGTACTTTATTGGATATAGTGCAATCTATGATGTCTCTTACCGATTTACCACTATTGTTTTTGGGGTCATGCATTAGAGACAGTTGCATTCACGTTAAAAAGGAGCACCATCTATATCCGTCGAGACGACGCCTTATGAACTATGGTTTGGCAAGAAACCAAAGTTGTCGTTTCTTAAAGTTTGGGGTTGCGATGCTTATATGAAAAAGTTTCATCCCGATAAGATCAAAGCTCAAATCGGAGAAGTGCATCTTCATAGGATATCCAAAGGAAACTATTGGATACACCTTCTATCACAGATCCGAAGGCAAGACTTTTGTTGCTAAATTCGGAAACTTTCTGGAGAAGGAGTTTCTCTCGAAAGAAGTGAGTGGGAAGAAAGTAGAACTTGATAAGGTAATTGTACCTTCTCCCTTATTGGAAAGTAGTTCATCACAGAAATCTGTTCCTGTGACTACTACACCAATTAGTGAGGAAGCTAATGATGATGATCATGTAACTTCAGATCAAGTTACTACCAAATCTCGTAGGTAAACCAGAGTGAGAACCGCACCAGAGTGGTACGGTAATCCTGTTCTGGAGGTCATGTTACTTGACCATGACGAGCCTACGAACTATGAAGAAGCGATGGTGAGCCCAGATTCCGCAAAGTGGCTTGAAGCCATGAAATCTGAGATGGGATCCATGTATGAGAACAAAGTTTGGACTTTGGTTGACTTGCCCGTTGATCGGCAAGCCATAGAAAATAAATGGATCTTCAAGAGGAAGACGGACGCTGATAGTAGTGTTACTATCTACAAAGCTAGAATTGTCGCAAAAGGTTTTCGACAAGTTCAAGGTGTTGACTACGATGAGATTTTCTCACTCGTATCTATGCTTAAATCTATCCTAATCATGTTAGCAATTGCCGCATTTTATGAAATCTAGCAAAGGGATAAACAAAACTGCATTCCTTAATGGATTTGCTAAAGAAGAGTTGTATACGATGCAACTAGAAGGTTTTGTCGATCCTAAAGGTGTTAACTAAATATGCAAGCTCCAGCGATCTATCTGTGGACTGGTGCAAACATCTCGGAGTTGGAATATACGCTTTGATGAGTTGATCAAAGCATATAGTTTGATACAGACTTGCGGTGAAGCCTGTATTTACGAGAAAGTGAGTGGGAGCACTACAGCATTTCTGATAAGTATATGTGAATGACATATTGTTGATCGGAAATAATGTAGAATTATTCTGTAAAGCATAAAAGGAGTGTTTGAAAGGAGTTTTTCAAAGAAAGACTTCAGTAAAGCTGCTTACATATTGAGCTTCAAGATCTATAGAGATAGATCAAGACGCTTGATAAGTTTTTCAATAAGTACATACCTTGACAAGATTTTGAAGTAGTTCAAAATGGAACAGTCAAAGAAAAAGTTTCTTGCCTGTGTTACAAGGTGTGAAGTTGAGTAAAGACTCAAAGCCCGACCACGGCAGAAGATAGAAAGAGAATGAAAGTCATTCCCTATGCCTCATTCATAGGTTCTATAAAGTATGCCATGCTGTGTACCAGATTTATTGTATACCCTGTACTGATTTGGCAAGGGAGTACAATAGTGATCTAGGAGTAGATCACTGGACAGCGGTCAGAATTATCCTTAGTGAAATAAGGATATGTTTCTCGATTATGGACGTGACAAAAAGGTTCGTCGTAAAGGGTTACGTCAATGCAAGTTTTTGACACTGATCCAGATGAATCTAAAGTCTCAATCTGGATACATATTGAAAGTGGGAGCAATTAGCTAGAGTAGCTCCATGCAGAGCATTATAGACATAGAATTTTGCAAAATACTTACGGATCTGAATGTGACAGACCCGTTGACTAAAATTATCTCACAAGCAAAACATGATCACACCTTAGTACTCTTTGGGTGTTAATCACATAGAGATGTGAACTAGATTACTGACTCTAGTAAACCCTTTGAGTGTTGTTCACATGACGATGTGAACTATGGGTGTTAATCACATGGTGATGTGAACTATTGCTGCTAAATCACATGGCGATGTGAACTAGATTATTGACTCTAGTGCAAGTGGGAGACTGAAAGGAAATATGCCCTAGAGGCAATAATAAAGTTATTATTTATTTCCTTATATCATGATAAATGTTTATTATTCATGCTAGAATTGTATTAACCGGAAACATAATACATGTGTGAATACATAGACAAACAGAGTGTCACTAGTATGCCTCTACTTGACTAGCTCGTTGATCAAAGATGGTTATGTTTCCTAACCATAAACAAAGAGTTGTTATTTGATTAACGAGGTCACATCATTAGTTGAATGATCTGATTGACATGACCCATTCCATTAGCTTAGCACCCGATCGTTTAGTATGTTGCTATTGCTTTCATCATGACTTATACATGTTCCTATAACTATGAGATTATGCAACTCCCGTTTACCGGAGGAACACTTTGGGTACTACCAAACGTCACAACGTAACTGGGTGACTATAAAGGAGTACTACAGGTGTCTCCAATGGTAGATGTTGGGTTGGCGTATTTCGAGATTAGGGTTTGTCACTCCGATTGTCGGAGAGGTATCTCTGGGCCCTCTCGGTAATACACATCACATAAGCCTTGCAAGCATAATAACTAAGATGTTAGTTATGAGATGATGTATTATGGAACGAGTAAAGAGACTTGCCAGTAACGAGATTGAACTAGGTATTGGATACCGACGATCGAATCTCGAGCAAGTAACATACCGATGACAAAGGGAACAACGTATGTTGTTATGCGGTCTGACCGATAAAGATCTTCGTAGAATATGTAGGAGCCAATATGGGCATCCAGGTCCCGCTATTGGTTATTGACCGGAAACGTGTCTCGGTCATGTCTACATTGTTCTCGAACCGTAGGGTCCGCACGCTTAACGTTACGATGACAGTTATTATGAGTTTATGCATTTTGATGTACCGAAGGTTGTTCGGAGTCCCGGATGTGATCACGGACATGACGAGGAGTCTCGAAATAGTCGAGACGTAAAGATTGATATATTAGAAGCCTATGTTTGGACACCGGAAGTGTTCCGGGTGAAATCGGGATTTTACCGGATTACCGGGAGGGTTACCGGAACCCCCCGGGAGCCAAATGGGCCAACATGGCCCTTAGTGGAAAGGTGAGAGGACAGCCCACATAGGGCTGCGCCTCCCCCCCCCCCCTCTCCCTAGTCCTATTAGGACTAGGAGAGGGGCCGGCCACCTCTCTCTCTCTCTCTCCCGTTTAAGGATTCCTAGTTGGACTAGGATTGGAGGGGGGGTCCTACTCCCGGTAGGAGTAGGACTCCTCCTGCGCCTCCCTCTCTTTGGCCGGCCAGCCTCCCTCCCTCCATCCTTTATATACGGGGGCAGGGGACACCCCAAGACACACAAGTTGATCCTTGAGATCGTTCCTTAGCCGTGTGCGGTGCCCCCTGCCACCAAATTCCACCTCGATCATACCGTTACAGTGCTTAGGCGAAGCCCTGCGTCGGTAGTACATCAAGATCATCACCACGCCGTCGTGATGACGGAACTCTTCCTCGACGCTTTGCTGGATCGGAGCCCGAGATCGTCATCGAGCTGAACGTGTGCTAAGAACTCGGAGGTGCCGGAGTAACGGTGCTTGGATCGGTCGGATCGGGAAGAAGCCGTACGACTACTTCCTCTACATTGTGTGATCGCTTCCGCAGTCGGTCTGCGTTGGTACGTAGACAACACTCTCCCCCTCGTTGCTATGCATCACCATGATCTTGCGTGTGCGTAGGAAAATTTTCGAAATTACTACGTTCCCCAACAGCTCCATCCTGCATCATCGATGTAGAGCTTGCTGCGACGACTTTTATTCATCCGGCCCATGGCGTATCCCTTGAGTCCTTCGAAGCTGCCCTCCAAGAACTCGAAACCATCATGCGATAGCCCCATGGTGGGCGTCAACTGTCGTGGTTTTGTCACGGTGGATGTCCTCGTGGAAGGACTTAGCCGTGGAGCCATCGCGACGGGTTAGCTTAAAGGGGTTAAAGCGGACAAGGGACGCAAGAGTTATACTGGTTCGGCCCCTTTCGATGAAGGTAAAAGCCTACGTCCAGTTGTGATGGAATTGCTTGGGTTTTGATGACCAGGGAGCGAATCCGCTTTGCCTGGCTCTCGAGTTATTGTCTGTTGTCCCTAAACCGCCGCCGGGTCGCCCCTTTATATACATAGGTCGACGCCCGTCGGTTTATAGAATCCCGAGGCCAGATCATAAATGTGACCGGCTCGGTCTCTATTCCTATCTTACAATACAAGTTATATATCAATGTCGGTTTATGTCTACGGGCCTTAACCCGCCTTTGGGCCTTGGGCCTTCATAAAGCGCCACCATCTTTGTCTTCATGGGCTTCAAATAAAACAATCATCATGGGGATAACCCGGCCTCTCCTGGCCGGTTTATGTCCAGTAGTAATATCCCCAACACCTGGGATACCATAATCCAAGTGTTGGAGTGTGAGCTCGATATCAAAGAATATGCTTCACATCCTTATGGTGTGATTCCTTCGACGTCGCTTGAAAGCGGGCACACATGCAAACACTAAGCATAATATCTGGCCTAGATGCACATAAATACAATAAAGAACCAATCATGGAGCGGTATACCTTTTGATCGAAGTCAATGCCGTTTTCATAAGTGCATAGATGGCCATTTGTGGGCATACGGATTTTGACGCCTTTGCAGTCTTGCATGCCAAATTTCCTCAATACATCCTTGAGGTATTTCTCCTGAGATATGAAGATGTCGTTTCGCTATTGACGAATTTGAAGACCTAAGAAGAATTTCAATTCTCCCATCATATACATTTGATATTCTTCACTCATCATATAGGCAAATTCATCACTGTAACGTTGGTCAATATAGCCAAAGATGATATTATCAACATATATTTGGCACACACATAATTCATCATCATAAGTTTTGGTGAAAAGAGCTGGGCCAAGTGAACCAGGTTTGAAGCCTTTCTTCATGAGGAATTCCTTCAAAGTATCATACCATGCCCGAGGGGCCTGCTTTAGGCCATAGAGGGCATTACTGAGTCTGAAGACTTTCTCAGGATGCTTTAGATCTTCAGAACCTGGGGGTTGAGCAACATATACTTCTTCCTCAAGCTTACCATTGAGGAATGCACTTTTCACATCCATTTGATATAAGATGATATTATGATGGTTAGCATAAGCAAGTAATATGCGAATAGCCTCAAGTCTAGCAACATGTGCAAAAGTTTCATCGAAATCAATTCCTTCAACCTGTGTGTAGCCTTGAGCTACAAGCAGTGCCTTATTCCTCACCACAAGGCCATTTTCATCTTGCTTGTTGCGGTAGATCCATTTTGTGCCGATGATATTGTGCTTGCGAGGATCTGGTCGCTTGACAAGTTCCCAGACATTGTTGAGCTTGAACTGATGTAATTCTTCTTGCATAGCTTGAATCCACTCAGGCTCCAGAATGCTTCATCTACCTTAGTGGGCTCTGTGATAGAGACAAAAGCAAAGTGCCTAGAAAAGTTAGACAAATGTGAAGCTTTTGAGCGTGTGAGAGGACCTGGTGCTTTGATGTCGTTGATGATTCTCTCAATTTGCACTTCATTAGCAATGCGAGGATGAGCTGGTTGACGGTGAGGAATTTGCTCAGTATTTTCTTCAGAGCCATTTTCTTCAGGAGGTGCACCAGCATGATGTTCTTCACGTTCTGGAATGACTTCTTCAGCAGATTCTTCGGTAGGAATGACATCCTCAGTAGCCTTGAACTTAATGGATTCCTCAGGTGGTATTTCATCTAGTACAGGAGGTAGGTGCTCTCTTCACAAGCCATTAGTTTCATCGAACCGCACATCTACAGTTTCAACAACCTTGTGGTGATAGGTGTTGAAGACTCTGTAGGTGTGCGAGTCCTTTCCATAACCAAGCATAAAACCTTCATGTGCTTTCGGTGCAAATTTAAAGTTGTGATGAGGATCTCTAATCCAACATTTAGCACCATAGACTTTGAAATAACTCACATTGGATTTCTTGTCAGTGAGGAGTTCATATGAGGTCTTTCTGAAGCATTTGTGAAGATATACCCTGTTGATGATGTGGCACGCAATATCAATTGCCTCAGGCCAGAAGCGAGGAAGCGTCTTGTACTCATCAAGCATAGTGCGAGCCATCTCAACAAGAGTCCCGTTCTTGCGCTCCATGACGCCATTCTGCTGAGGAGTATAAGGAGTATATAACTCATGAGTAATACCAAGTTCATCAAGATAGTCATCAAGACCAGTGTTCTTGAACTCAGTTCCATTGTCACTTATGATGTACTTGATCTTCACACCAAAGTTGGTTGAAGCCCTCAAGGAAAATCGTTTGAAGACTTCCTGCACTCCAGTTTTGTAAGTGATGATATGCACCCATGTATAACGAGAATAATCATCAACAATGACAAAGCCATATAGAGATGCGGCATTGGTAAATGTGGCATAATGAGTAGGGCCAAAGAGATCCATGTGAAGCAATTCAAATGAATGAGTGGTAGTCATGATGGTCTTTGAGGGATGCTTGGCCTTGGTCATCTTTCCGGCTTCGCAAGCTCCAACAAATGGTCCTTGAGGAATTTGGCACCCTCGATGCCGATGACATGCTTCTTCTTAGCGTGTGCAAGTTCCTCATGCCAACATGACCAAGTCGTCGATGCCATAGCCAGCCCTCTGAGGCTTTTGCAAGTAAACATGTAGCAGTTTGTGGTCCTGTGGAGAAATCAACAATATACAGATCTCCTCTCCTAAAGCCTTCGAAGACTTTGGAGTTGTCAGCTTCCATGATCACAACACAACGATACTTTTTGCTACCTCTTGAGCACTGCATTGGTTTTCCCTTGAAGAGGAAAGGGTGATGCAGCAAAGTAGCGTAAGTATTTCCCTCGGTTTTTGAGAACCAAGGTATCAATCCAGTAGGATGCCACACGCAAGTCCCTCGTACCTACACAAACAAATAAGAACCTCGCAACCAACACGATAAAGGGGTTGTCAATCCCTTCACGGTCACTTATGAGAGTGAGATCTGATAGAGATAATAATGATAAGATAAATATTTTTGGTATTTTTATGATATAGGTTGAAAGTAAAGATTGCAAAGTAAAATAGATCTTAAACTTATATGATGGAAAATAGACCCGGGGGCCATAGGTTTCACTAGTGGCTTCTCTCAAGATAGCATGAGTATTACGGTGGGTGAACGAATTACTGTCGAGCAATTGATAGAAAAGCGAATAATTATGAGAATATCTAGGCATGATCATGTATATAGGCATCAAATCCGTGACAAGTAGACCGACTCCTGCCTGCATCTACTACTATTACTCCACACATCGACCACTACCCAGCATGCATCTAGAGTATTAAGTTCATAAGAACAGAGTAATGCCTTAGGTAAGATGACATGATGTAGAGGGATAAACTCAAGCAATATGATATAAACCCCATCTTTTTATCCTCGATGGAAAAAATACAATACGTGTCGTTTCCCTTTCTGTCACTGGGATCGAGCACAGCAAGATTGAACCCAAAACTAAGCACTTCTCCCATTGCAAGAAAGATCAATCTAGTAGGCCAAATCAAACTGATAATTCGAAGAGACTTGCAAAGATAACCAATCATGCATAAAATATTTCAGAGAAGAATCAAATACTTTTCATAGATAGACTTGATCATAAACCCACAATTCATCGGATCTCGACAAACACACCGCAAAAAGAGTTACATCGAATAGATCTCCAAGAAGATCGAGGAGAACTTTGTATTGAGATCCAAAGAGAGAGTAGAAGCCATCTAGCTAATAATTATGGATCCGAAGGTCTGAAGTAAACTACTCACACATCATCGGAGGGATCATGGAGTTGATGTAGAGTCCCTCTGTGATCAATGCCCTCTCCGTCGGAGCTCCGAAAAAGGCCCCAAGACAGGATCTCTTGGGTACAGAAGGTTGCGGCGGTGGAAATAGGGTTTCGTGGTGCTCCTGAATGTTTTCGGGGTATGTGAACATATATAGGAGGAAGAAGTAGGTTGGTTGAGCCACGAGGGGCCCATGAGGGGGGAGGGCGCGCCCAGGGGGTAGGCGCGCCCCCTGCCTCGTGGACACCTCGTCTGTTTCTTGACACCCACTCCAAGTCCTCTGGATCACGTTTGTTCCAAAAATCACGCTCCCGAAGGTTTAATTCCTTTTGGACTCCGTTTGATATTCCTTTTTTTGCGAAACACTGAAATAGGCAAAAAAAAACAACAATTTGCACTGGGCCTTGGGTTAATAAGTTAGTCCCAAAAATAATATAAAAGTGTAAAATAAAGCCCATTAACATCCAAAACAGATAATATAATAGCATTACACATACATTATCTATATCTATATCTATATCTATACCTACTATTAAAGTAAGGTGATATTCTTGGTTTCGTCCCGCGATAAGTTTTCTTTTCCATTAGATTTGATCACGTACGAGGTGGCGAGGTGGTACTAAACGCCAATCTCAATTTTAAGTCCGTTGCTCGGTGTTGGGCCTCCTTCGTACAAATACATATATGGTCCAAAAAAATCATGTGAGCCTTTAGTTTGCCCGCACACCCGTTGTGGCACTATTGCAAAAAGCCCTTCTCTTTTCTGAAAATTGAACCCGCACTCCTCACGTAAGTGGCTCTGGGAAAAACGATTCGGTCAAAAAAGACCTTTTCGTGTGTCCTCTGTTTCTTCGTATGGAGACCGACAGTGTTGGAGGCCGCGGCGGCGAATGGGGTGGATGAGGTGGCGGAGCAGGGGGCGCAGCGCATCCCGGCGTCGCACGGGGACTGCGAGCCCGTTGTGCACCTGTCACCCACCAGCGTGGACCCCGAGGCCGTGCCGGCGATGATGGAGAGAATCAGGATGAGGAGGATGCCACTGCGGATCCATGCTGATCTGAAGCGCCGGAGCACCGCATAGATCCACATGGCCCCGTCAAGCAGCCGCCGAGGTCGACCCTGAGCAGGCCATCGCTGCCGCGCCTCTGCCACAGGCCCAACCAGCTCCGTGTGCGCAGGCCCAGCCAAAGCCGCGCCGCAACGGGCCGACGAACACGAAGCAGCCATCGGTCACGGGCGTTACAATCTGAGAAATCGGAGAGATGGGGTCAAAGGGCCTGGGAAATCAAAAGAGAGAGAGAGAGAGAGATAGATAGAGAGAGAGAGAGAGATGGGGTCAACGGAACCAACACCAAAGGAGCAGATCAAGGGCGGGGAGTAGTCCTGGCCATGGGCAGCCCGCCCCGACTCGGCCCGAAAAAGCCCGACCCGGCCCAACGCCGCTCCCGGGCCGGGCTCGGGCCTAGATTTTGAGCCCAAAGCCCGGGCCGGGCCCCGGCCCATCATTTTCACGTTTTTTTGAAGGACGGGCCGGGTCGGCCTAAAGCCCGACGGGCTTTTACGTGTTTGGGTTGGGCTCGGGCCCAGAAAACAGGCCCGACGGCCGGGCCGGGCCGGGCTCGGGCCTGGGTTTTTTGCGTCGGGCTTGACTAGGCCCGGCCTGTTGGCGTTCTCGAAACGGGGGTCCCCAGACTTGCCTGCCTGCGGCCCGCGGCGTGGTCAAGTAGTAGGCCGTACGACCCATCTTCACCAACAAAGCATCCAAGACCCTCGCGAGGGGCCAAGCCTCGCGAGGCGGACGATGCAAGACCTCCTCTGGAGTGGCCTGGCTAGGCAGGCTCACGAGGAACGGAGATATCAAGGCGAGGCGAACCTCACGAGGCTCTCGTGACGTGAGCCATGACGATCAACACCAAGCGGGCGCCAGGCGGGCGCCGGCGCGCGCAGCGTCCTTGTTTCCTCTTTGGTGCAAGGGAGGCAAGCGCAGCCGCGGAGTATCGAGGCCTCAGGCAAAGGTTGCTATTTCGGTGCAACAAGACCAACACCAGGCGGACGGCAAGGCGGAGGTCATCGTGGAGCCCAAGACAGCGTCACCCCAGAGCCTTTCACAGGCGCAGACTATTTTTTGTGAGAATAGCTTGTACTAGCTTTCCCCCTTCACATTAGCCCGCCATTGTTGGCTCCCTTCCCGCTCAATATTTGGGAAAAGGACCAGGGCCTCTATAAATAGGACTAGCCACCACAGTAGAGAAGAGAGACCTCATCAGACCCAGAGATACACACAAGTCCGAAAGCACAAGAACACCTCAACCTCAGGAGGCTGTTCTTCCCCTTGTGTTGTTCATCATCAGCCCAAGAGGCAATCCACCACCACCACACTGGAGTAGGGTATTACACCACAATGGTGGCCCGAACCAGTATAAACCCCGTGTCTTTCTGTGTTGTGAGTTTGTTGAGTTCGTCCACAAGATCATAGCAAGCTAGAGCGTAGATCGGTAGGAGGGAAAGACTTCGCGCGCACCCCAGTGTTCAAACCTTAAGGGTTTGCCGGAACCCCATGTCTGACATTTGGCGTGCCAGGTAGGGGTGCGTCGTAGCTTCCTTTTCGTCAGTCCGTCGCTCCATCGTCTTCATGTCGGACGCTCGTCGTGCTCGAGCTGAGCATCGGGCTGCCCTCGCCGCCCGCGTCGCTCAGACGGCTCCCATCGGCGGGCCACCTCGTCTTTCTCCGTCCCCCACCGCCAACGCTGCCACCGGCCCGGTGGGGAACGAACAGCAGGCGTCCTCGCAGCATCCTTCGATGCGGCAGGACGGCCGCACCACTACTCCATCATTCACCCCTGCTGGTTCTTCGTCTCACGCACCGCGCTCCCATGGAGGCACGGGTCGCGCTCATCGCGGCGAACGAGCTCCTGAGCATCGCGCCTCAGGGGCTCTTACTGGACCTCGGGCCGCGCACCTCCTAGCCTTGACCACGGCATTGCGACCTGGCCTACCAGCGACAGCTATAGCTGCCTTGGGACCGGGACCCGTCAGCGTAGAGCAACAAGCTATCGCGAGGAAAGAAAGGGGGACCGAGCCTTAATGGGACACGCGTTCATCAAATCTTCATAACAAGGAAAATAAGTACAAAGGCATTGCAGATCCTTACATGCCCCCACTGAGTGATTCATGATTCTTCGCAGGAAACAAAAGCTGATGCTAAGGGTAATCCTATATATATCCTTCCGTGGCGGACACCATCATCTTTAGTGGGCCACGGGAGGCCGGCGCCAACCCCATCCAGATCAGCGGTGGCTGGACGCCACAGCCCTGCTCCGAGCGCGGCGAGAGCTCGGGGGCACGTAGCTGTCGTCGCTCGTCTCCGGAGTCTCGTAGAGCTCAGGAGAGCTGTTGGACTCCCAAGGGCTGCTGCTGCGGGAGTGCTCGCGAGCAGAGCGCGCATCAGCCTCGTGCTCCTCTCTGGAGCAGCACTCCAGGCGGCGGCCTTCGGCGTCGAAAACCTTGAAGAAGAGCGTGGAGGCGTCGTCGTACTCGAAGTGGATCGCGAAGGTGCCCCTCGCATGACAGACCCGTGCAACCTCGCCCCAGCCGCGAGTCATGAAGATCTTGCCGGTGGGGACCGCTTTGATCTCTGCTCCGGTCGCCGGAGCACTGTAGTAAGCAAGCTGCAGCCAGAGCTCGAGCGGCCCCCTCGGCGGCATCGCGTCGGAGAAGAACCGCGGGAAGCGGATCCAGGAGCTCGGAGGCATCGGCGCCCACAGCACCAACTCGCGCGAGGAGTCCGCAGCGTGGACGGCACGCGTCGCCACGGCACGGCGACCCCGGATGCGGCGTTGCTCGTCACTTCGTCCTCCCGAGCCCTCGGCTTGGGCGTACAGGGGTAGCAGATACCCCGGAGGAGGCCGCTCGCACCAAGGCCTTGTCACCACTTGCATCGCCGCTTCGTCACGGCGATGGATCGACCTCTTCTTCGGCGGAAGAGGCCCCGGATCGTCACGGGGAGCTTTCCCCTTCTCTTCGGCGGAGAACCTTCTGATAGGCGCCATTGGAGCAAGCAGTAGAGCAAGGAGGAAGAAGCAAGCAAGTGAGGAAGAGATGGGCGACGGGGGCTCCGCCCTCTCTCCATTTATAGCGTAAGAAGGCCAACCGGCACCTCCCACAATCGTAGTTAATGATGGATTCCCTTGCATATCGCAGGGACTTGTCAAGTCGTGCAGTCGTCGAGGCAGCGTGGGGAAGCGAAGACGCCCACGTCCAATCAATCGCCATGCGTCAACCGAGGCCGCATGCTTTTGGGGGCCCGCGGTGGTCCGAACTTGACCCTTGGCTCCGCCGCGAAGCCAAGCCCGAGCGCACCTTGGGCCCGGGGGCTAATGTCGGTGTTCTGGGAACGGGGGTCCACAGACTTGCCTGCCTGCGGCCCGTGGCGTGGTCAAGCAGCAAGCCGTACGACCTATCTTCACCAACAAAGCATCCAAGACCCTCGCGAGGGGCCAAACCTCGCGAGGCGGACGACGCAAGACCTCCTCCGGAGTGGCCTAGCTAGGAAGGCTCACGAGGAGCGGAGATATCAAGGCGAGGCGAACCTCACGAGACTCTCGTGATGTGAGCCATGACGATCGACACCAAGCGGGCGCCAGTGCGCGCAACGTCCTTGTTTCCTCTTTGGTGCAAGGGAGGCAAGCGCAGCCGCGGAATACCGAGGCCTGAGGCAAAGATTGCCATTTCGGTGCAACAAGACCAAGACCAGGCGGACGGTAAGGCGGAGGTCATCGTGGAGCCCAAGACGGCGTCACCCCAGAGCCTTTCACAGGCGCAGACTACCTTTTGTCAGGATAGCTTGTACTAGCCGTTCCCCTTCAAATTAGCCCGCCATTGTTGGCTCCCTTCCCGCTCAATATTTGGGAAAAGGACCAGGGCCTATATAAATAGGACTAGCCACCACAGTAAAGAAGAGAGATCTCATCAGACCCAGAGATACACACAAGTCCGAAAGCACAAGAACACCTCAACCTCAGGAGGCTGTTCTTCCCCTTGTACTGTTTATCATCAGCCCAAGAGGCAATCCACCACTACACTGGAATAGGGTATTACACCAGGGAATTTGAGGATTTGCCACACCTTTCCCTGCACTTTGAGAATTTGCCCTCTTTTTTATTGTCATTGATTATTTGCCACAACTTTACCAAAAACTTGAGGATTTGCCCTTTCTACCCGATTTGATATTACACTATAGATTGGATGACTAAAATGCCACTCTTGCCAAAACCAGTCCGGTCCAAATTAGATGCTCGTGGTTTCTCCTCTGTTCGTCCCGCAGCGACAGCGCCATGCCCCATGCACCTGCCGCCCTGTGTTGTGCTGTTGGTGTTCATCCACTCCCGAGGCTCCGGTAGATTTTGCCAGCAACTGCTGCTCTTGTGCGTCTGCCGGATGTGTTGCGTGGAGGGTGTCGTCCACCGTCCGAGCCCGGGGATGGAGGTGGCTGTTCATTGCGGGCTCGGCGAGGGCGCGCCAGATAGGGAGCGAGCGGCGGGGCCCTTCTCCGTGAATGCAGTAGCAACAGCCGGGCGCCCAGGTGCTAGAGCACGCACGCATACAACAGCAACACACGCACAGAGCACGCACTCACGTCCAGGTGAGCATGCATGCAACACACGCACTCCTAGCACATCGCGCATGCCCAATTGACAGAGCACTCAGGCACACAGCGCACTCAGAGCATTCAAGCACACATCCGCTGTCCGTTCGCCTCAAGGCGCCGCCGTCCGTCCGGCTCGAGCGTGACATGTTGTTCATGGAGGCCGGCCAGTGGTCGCCGCTGTCGACGACGGACCGCGGCGAGGAGTCCTACCTGCCGGATAGTAGTTGGAGTGGATCCGTGCGTCGTCGGCAGCCGTCGCTCGCCCCGCACGACGCATGCGCCTGATGCTGCTGCCCGGCTGGCTTCCCACCTCCACGAACAGAGCGTTCCTTGCCATGTTGACCATGATGCTCGCCGAGGCCGTGTGCTTGGTCACTGCCAGACTCATGCGGCGCCGTCCAAAGCAGCGGTACAGCAAGGGTCTGTGCCACCAGATGGCGAGGGATGCGGCAGCCTGACAGAGCTCAGCAGTTATTGGGGCTAGCCGGAGGAGGAGCAGCAGCAGCCCGGGGAGCCCGCGACAAAGCATGGTGGCTGTGGAGTGCAGGGACGAGGGAACGCGTGGAGGTTGCGGAGCCTCCCGGCTAAGGGAGCGCGGAGTAGAAGAAAGGGCTGGCGAGGAGAAGAGAGGCGAAGGGGGAGATCGCCACGCCGCCGGGGTGTTCATGAATACAGGTGGCCAGAGAATGGGAGAGAGTCGAGCGTGATTCGATGGGCAGTTCGAGCCTTTGAGGGTATTTTCGTCATCTCATGGTGTGCCCATATTGTTAGGGGCAAATACTCGAGTTTTTGGCAAAGTTGTGGCAAATCATCGGTATCACTAAAAAAGAGGGCAAATCCTCAAAGTGCAGGGAAAGATGTGGCAAATCCTCAAATTCCCCATTACACCACAACGGTGACCCGAACCAGTATAAACCTCGTGTCTTTTTGTGTTGTGAGTTTGTCGAGTTCGTCCGCAAGATCTTAACGAGTTAGAGCGTAGATCGATAGGAGAAAAATACTTCACGCGCACCCAAGTGTTCGAACCTTAAGGGTTTGACGGAACCCTACGTTCGACACGGCCTGAAGCTTGGCCCGACCCAAGGTATGGTCAGGTATAGCGGGGAGGGAGGAGGTTACCACACCCATCAGTGCTCGATCCGGGCGCCGCGGGCAAGAAGAGAGAGGGGAACGCCACGGCGTGGGCTGTGGAAGACACGGGCGCGTGGTGTGGTGTGGCTGGAGCATGGATATAGAGAAGGACAGCGCTGATGGAGTGATGGGGTTCGTGGGCTCGCTGGATGGATGGATAAATAGAAGAGGAGAAGAGCACCGCTGCTCCAGAGGAATGGAGACGCAGAATAAAAGTACACGCAGTGAAGAGCTTCTCGGTGAGGATCTGTTGGTGTGGATTTGTTTTTTTAATGGCTGCACCGACCACAAGGTAGTAGCGCTAGCACCGATTGCAAAAATAAATAAATCTAAATGAGCATCGATATAAGGGAAACTCCAACGTAACGAAGAAAACAGACGCGAACTTTGTTCATTTCTGTCCTTTCGGTCGGCGTTTTCAGCCTTGTTCACCTTGTTTGCATTTTGATTGATAGTGTGCCCAACCGCGCGGCCAGTATCCAGTCAATTTTTACTCTTTTGTGTATATAAAAAAAATTGCCCAAAGTTCACATAATTCAACCAAATACAAATATTTTATAGTTTCACAACCAAATAAAATCTCATGGTTTACAAATCAAATAAAATTTAAATTGGCACAAATACATTTAAAAGATAAATTTTAAATCTCATAGTAGTCGCGCTTGGAGTGTTGCTGCTGGCGGCGGAGGCGAGAGGTGGCTTGGACGTTGGGGTGCTATGGCGGCGGCAAAAATAGTCCACCGCCGGCAAGAACAGTCGCCGGGTATGGCGTGCTGCTGGGGGAGTTATGTGTGTGCGAGCGGCGGCCTGGGCATCGGAACTAGGCGGCAACGGCGAGGGAGGGGCGGCCGGGTGTGGTGGCCGTCGGCGGGAGAGAAGGGGAATGGCCAATGTGTCATCGACTGACATGCCATGGGGAGGACAAGGGAGGGTGTCACACGCGTGTGCTTCGTGTCCGCGCAGACGCAAACCCGGCCCAAATTTGGGTCTAAAAAACATCGCGAGCGGACAAAAAACAAACGCTCGTTCATTTGCGTCTGCACGTTGGGTCGTGATTTATTTCTGTTTCGACCCAAACGGACACACACAGACAGTTTGTGTCGGCGCGTTGGAGTTGCCCTAATTAGTTGTCGTTTTTTTTTTGTTACAGTCATAGTTTAATGTTCATGCCTACCACATCTTATGAATACATCATCAGATACAATAATTAAAAATGAGTGAAATATTTGAAATAAATATTTCTTAAGGGATAAGATATTTTGAGCTCACCCGGACTTGCCGACAATTAAGATATTCCTCAACTTTGAATGTCACCGACATCGTTGGTGAGACAAGGTGGAGAGAGAGAGAGAGAAAGAGAGGAATAAAGAGTAGAGAGAGTGTGACAACAGTGCATCAACCTAAAATTTAGCCATGACGGGGAGGAAAAACTTGCTCTTTTTAGGTTCCATAGCTAAGGTTATTGCCTTGGAATTGGTTATATTAGAACATGTTGTGTCCATGTGAACAAGAGTCTTAACGAATGTTTATTGGTTAGGGGCCTATGATATTTTCTCTCTTAAACTCTCGAATAGTATACAACAATTCCACCATTTGTATATCCTGCTAAAGACAATTACACCATTTCACTTTCACTCGACGATAGTGCTAAGTTGAAGTAGGCGCCATCAAAGAATATCCCTATGGCTTTCTCAACTTTATACTACTTGGTATGGACACCAACAATTCTTTTCTCAATTGCAGACACCGAGCGTCTCTTTTGAAGATACATTCAAATTCTTCTTGCTTTAAAAAGAAAGCTTTTAAATATGTTTGCGCTTTTTAAAAAATGCTCAAAATTCCCAAAAGTGATTTCAACTTTTCTAAAATCAATCACAAAATTTTAAAAAAATTGCTTAAAAAACATGGTTAAAAATGTTCATTTTCAAAACATGTTTCAATTCTCATAAAAATATAAAAAAATTCAGAATTATTTAATTATTTTATAATAAATAAAAAATAGTGTTTTTTCAAAAAATAAAATATAAAACCGATTACTAGACTATTCCATCCACCACTACTCTTCCATCAGATGAAGAATATTAGGGTGGCTTCTTTACGTCTACACTTCATACTTTGAAAAGTGATAACATTATAGACTTATTAACGATGTTTATCAGAACTGTATATAAGAAATGGCGTGTACTATCACATGGAGCAGGCTTACAATATTTTTTGTCCGTTGCAACGCACAGGCATTTGTACTAGTTACTAGTTAAAGAAAAAAGGCAAAAAGCGCCTCCACCATAGTTCTACAAACTACACGTAGCTCTCCATGCACAGATGTAGTTGATGCTGCCGTCTCGTACGGTGAGTAGATCAACGAAATTGCAAGCTCACCTGCCAGAGTTGCCCCAAAAAAAACCGAAAAAGCTCACCTACCAGAGTAATAATCGAATAATCGATTGCTAGGTCTCTCGTCGATCGAGCATCTTAATTATAAGAAAAGTAGTGCTACGTACATTCACTCTTCAGAGGATGGACGTGAGATACGAGTAACAGATGTACCCACGGCAGCAGCATCAAGCTCTCATGTCGCTGCCGGCGGAGGCATGTTTCTCCGCCGGCGGATGTGCACGCAGAGAGGACGTCCGCTTCGCCAAACTACCGATGTCGCCGGAGAGGGGTGGTACTCATGCTGCCGCCGGTACAGTTGCACAATGATCACGCTGGATGCCGTTATCGCCGTGCGATGGTTTCTTTCTGCCCCGGTCCACTTAAGGCCCTCCACTATGTATCTGGTGCCAAAATTCTGACAAATATGCTACATATACATCAATGTCAGATGAAAAGCTTTTGGCACCCCTCTCACAACATAGACAATTTGGCATCGGTGAAAGACTGGCCCACATCTAGCAGAATAATTAATCGAAGTACTAGTCTTCTTCTCACATAGAACCCATTCCATCTAGTCTGCATGCAAGATATGAATTTTCTATTGCCTCACTGAATTTGGCATCAGAGTATCTAGTTGCTCCGGTTCCCGTAATTTTTCTTAAGGCACCAGCTGGGCAATGGAGAGCACCGATGCTAAATGAATCGAAAGTGAATATGGCACCACTTTTGACCTACATAATGGAAGGCCTAAATCTATTGTATACAGAAAACTCGTTTGTGCAAAAACCTATATTGGTGATTTTTCTATAAACTGGTTTTTTGGGTTTTTGTAGAACTTGAATTTATATATCCACGATCCAGTTAGAAAACCCAAACACAAGTTTTAGGTTGTTACATCCGGAATCACGTTTAAGGAGAACCAATCCCGCATAATGATGTACTATTACACAAGTTTTAGGTTGTTACAACTCCTAAGTGTCAATTTGTTACAGAACTGTACTATTACTACTATTACTCCAGCAAACACCTTGGCCGCCATGGAGAACAATTAGTACTACTATTACAGAACTGTGTTCAGATAGCGTGTCCCATGGAGAACAAGAGTGATGCTAAGGGGGTTTGTGGGGAGGGAGATACACAGGTGGTGGTGAGTACTGGAGAAGAGATGGAATCGGCGGCGGTGGTGAGGACTCAGGTGACGGCCAGGGGGGACGACCACCTTCTTGACCGTACGGTGGCGGAGCCGGAGCACAAGGGGAAGTTGGCTATGAGACGCTTCCGGGGCGAGGCTCCTCCTCTTGTCATCGACATGGAGGCTGCAAGGAGGGCCGTCTCTGGCTTCCTGGTAGTTGGACGCTTCTTGGCACCTTTCCAGGTGAACCCCCGGGCCGAAACTCCGGGGCGTGGCGGCTTCAGGGTACGGCCACCGTCCAAGAGGTGGCCAGCGAGGACGGACGCTTTGTCCTCAATTTCTCCTCCGAGGGGGATCGACGGTTTGTGCTCAAGGCACAACCATGGCACTATAATCGGGACGGCATCATCTTCGCCGAGTTCGACGGCAGGGGCGACCCGGCGGAGATCGATCTTGGGGTCATGCCCATGTGGGCCCAGGTTCGTGATGTCCCTTTCGAGCTCAAGACGGAGAGTATGGGATGGACTTTCGGGGATCAGTTGGGGGAAGTGGTGGATGTGTCGCACCGTAATCATGTCATAGTTGAAAAATTCTTGCGAGTGCGTGTGGGTATCTTGCTGCACGAGCCGCTCAAGAGCACTGTAGAGTTCACCCCGTTAGGAAGCTCCAAGAAAATTAGATATGATGTCCGGTATGAAAAACTACCTCAGTATTGTGAGTGTTGTGGGCTTATAGGTCATACTTCCGAGCGTTTCTGTAGTATTCCAAAAGAAAAGAGAGTAGCTATCTACCCAAAAAATCTTAGTGTAGATGCTTACTGGAAGGGTCAAGGGTCACACAAGAGAGAGGTTATCTTAGGAGGTTTTCCTAGAGGTGAGCAGTCTTCGGTCATCGCACCTGACAACAAAAACAAGTCAAAGGCTATGGAGGGTGTTGTCGTCAAAGTGGCGAAGGCGGTGAGTGTGCTCACTGTCTCCGACAAGGACGGGAATGTAGCGCCAAAAGCAGCCCAGCCTAGTTTCCCGCTCGGCCAGGAGGGCCGGGCGTCGGAGGCTCCTTCATCGACTCCTATCAGTGTTGCGCTCGGTCAGGAGGGCCGGGCGTCAGAGGCTCCTTCATCGACTCCTATCGGTGCTGCGCTCGGTCAGGAGGGCCGGGCTGCAGTGCCAAAGGCGGCCCGGCCTAGTTTCCCGCACGGCCAGGAGGGCCGGGCGTCGGAGGCTCCTTCACCGACTCTTGTCGATGCTGCGCTCGGTCAGGAGGGCCGGGTTGCAGCGCCGAAGGCATCTACAGGCCTTGGCCAGGAGGGCCAAGGACCGGCGTCCCTGATGCTCACCCAATCGGGTGTGATGTTTGGTCAGGAGGGGATGCAGCCAGGGGGTTTCAGCACCTCCAAGTCTGCTGTACCAGCTGAAGTTCACCGACAGAAAACTGCTGACCAGGAGGGCCAAGGGCTCACGGGTGGGCCTCCTGCCCCGGAGGGCGCTGCACAACAGGGGCTGGAGGTCCCCAGCGTCCTCAAACCTGCTATGGCTGATGCGGCCCGTTTGGGTGTCACTAGTGGCCAGGAGGGACTGAACCTGGGTATGCCCGGCTTTGCAAACGGAGCAGCACAAGGGGCTGTTAAGTGTTTTTCGACAGCCACGAATCTTCAAGACCAACTGTTGTTCCAGCCAGGTGTGCTGGAGGCCCTGTCGGGGGCTGTTGTGTTGGGGAACGCAGTAATTTCGAAAATTTTCCTACGCACACGCAAGATCATGGTGATGCATAGCAACGAGAGGGGAGAGTGTTGTCTACGTACCAACGCAGACCGACTGCGGAAGCGATCACACAACGTAGAGGAAGTAGTCGTACGTCTTCTTCCCGATCCGACCGATCCAAGCACCGTTACTCCGGCACCTCCGAGTTCTTAGCACACGTTCAGCTCGATGACGTTCCTCGGGCTCCGATCCAGCAAAGCGTCGAGGAAGAGTTCCGTCAGCACGACGGCGTGGTGACGATCTTGATGTACTACCGACGCAGAGCTTCGCCTAAGCACTGTAACGGTACGATCGAGGTGGAATTTGGTGGCAGGGGGCACCGCACACGGCTAAGGAACGATCTCAAGGATCAACTTGTGTGTCATGGGGTGTCCCCTGCCCCCGTATATAAAGGTTGGAGGAGGGGGGGCCGGCCGGCCAGGGAGAGGGAGGCGCAGGGGAGTCCTACTCCCACCGGGAGTAGGACTCCTCCCTCCAATCCTATTCCAATTAGGACTCTCGGGGAGAAAGGAGAAAGAGGGGGGGGGCGGCCCCTTCTCCTAGTCCTACTAGGACTTGGGGAAAGGGGGGGGCGCCGGCCAGCTATGGGTTGTCCCTTTTCTCTTTTTCCACTAAGGCCCAATAGGCCCATTAGTCTCCCGGGGGGTTCCGGTAACCCTCCCGGTATTCCGGTAAAATCCCGATTTCACCCGGAACACTTCCTATGTCCAAACATAGGCTTCCAATATATCAATCTTTATATCTCGACCATTTCGAGACTCCTCGTCATGTCCGTGATCTCATCCGGGACTCCGAACAACCTTCGGTACATCAAAATGCATAAACTCATAATAACTGTCATCGTAACGTTAAGCGTGCGGACCCTACGGTTCGAGAACAATGTAGACATGACCGAGACACGTCTCCGGTCAATAACCAATAGCGGGACCTGGATGCCCATATTGGCTCCTACATATTCTACGAAGATCTTTATCGGTCAGACCGCATAACAACATACGTTGTTCCCTTTGTCATCGGTATGTTACTTGCCCGAGATTCGATCGTCGGTATCCAATACCTAGTTCAATCTCGTTACCGGCAAGTCTCTTTACTCGTTCCGTAATACATCCTCTCACAACTAACATATTAGTTGCAGTGCTTGCAAGGCTTATGTGATGTGCATTACCGAGAGGGCCCAGAGATACCTCTCCGACAATCGGAGTGACAAACCCTAATCTCGAAATACGCCAACCCAACATATACCATTGGAGACATCTGTAGTACTCCTTTATAATCACCCAGTTACGTTGTGACATTTGGTAGTACCCAAAGTGTTCCTCCGGTAGACGGGAGTTGCATAATCTCATAGTTATAGGAACATGTATAAGTCATGAAGAAAGCAATAGCAACATACTAAACGATCGGGTGCTAAGCTAATGGAATGGGTCATGTCAATCAGATCATTCAACTAATGATGTGACCTCGTTAATCAAATAACAACTCTTTGTTTATGGTTAGGAAACATAACCATCTTTGATTAACGAGCTAGTTAAGTAGAGGCATACTAGTGACACTCTGTTGGTCTATGTATTCACACATGTATTATGTTTCCGGTTAATACAATTCTAGCATGAATAATAAACATTTATCATGATATAAGGAAATAAATAATAACTTTATTATTGCCTCTAGGGCATATTTCCTTCAGTCTCCCACTTGCACTAGAGTCAATAATCTAGATTACACTGTAATGATTCTAACACCCATGGAGCCTTGGTGCTGATCATGTTTTGCTCGTGGAAGAGGCTTAGTCAACGGGTCTGCAACATTCAGATCCGTATGTATCTTGCAAATCTCTATGTCTCCCACCTGGACTAAATCCCGGATGGAGTTGAAGCGTCTCTTGATGTGTTTGGTCCTCTTGTGAAATCTGGATTCCTTTGCCAAGGCAATTGCACCAGTATTGTCACAGAAGATTTTCATTGGACCCGATGCACTAGGTATGACACCTAGATCGGATATGAACTCCTTCATCCAGACTCCTTCGTTTGCTGCTTCCGAAGCAGCTATGTATTCCGCTTCACATGTAGATCCCGCTACGACGCTTTGTTTAGAACTGCACCAACTGACAGCTCCATCGTTTAAAGTAAACACGTATCCGGTTTGCGATTTAGAATCGTCCGGATCAGTGTCAAAGCTTGCATCAACGTAACCTCTTACGGTGAGCTCTTTGTCACCTCCATATACGAGAAACATATCCTTAGTCCTTTTCAGATATTTCAGGATGTTCTTGACCGCTGTCCAGTGATCCATTCCTGGATTACTTTGGTACCTCCCTGCTAAACTTATAGCAAGGCACACATCAGGTCTGGTACACAGCATTGCATACATGATAGAGCCTATGGCTGAAGCATAGGGAACATCTTTCATTTTCTCTCTATCTTCTGCAGTGGTCGGGCATTGAGTCTGACTCAACTTCATACCTTGTAACACAGGCAAGAACCCTTTCTTTGCTTGATCCATTTTGAACTTCTTCAAAATCTTGTCAAGGTATGTGCTTTGTGAAAGTCCAATTAAGCGTTTTGATCTATCTCTATAGATCTTTATGCCTAATATGTAAGCAGCTTCCCCGAGGTCTTTCATCGAAAAACTTTTATTCTTGTATCCCTTTATGCTATCCAGAAATTCTATATCATTTCCAATCAGCAATATGTCATCCACATATAATATTAGAAATGCTACAGAGCTCCCACTCACTTTCTTGTAAATACAGGCTTCTCCAAAAGTCTGTATAAAGCCAAATGCTTTGATCACACTATCAAAGCGTTTATTCCAACTCCGAGATGCTTGCACCAGTCCATAAATGGATCGCTGGAGTTTGCATACTTTGTTAGCTCCCTTTGGATCGACAAAACCTTCTGGTTGTATCATATACAATTCTTCTTCCAGAAATCCATTCAGGAATGCAGTTTTGACATCCATCTGCCATATTTCATAATCATAAAATGCGGCAATCGCTAACATAATTCTGACGGACTTAAGCATCGCTACGGGTGAGAAGGTCTCATCGTAGTCAACTCCTTGAACTTGTCGAAAACCTTTCGTGACAAGTCGAGCTTTATAGACAGTAATATTACCGTCAGCGTCAGTCTTTTTCTTGAAGATCCATTTATTCTCAATTGCTTGCCGATCATCGGGCAAGTCAACCAAAGTCCATACTTTGTTTTCATACATGGATCCCATCTCAGATTTCATGGCCTCAAGCCACTTTGCGGAATCTGGGCTCACCATCGCTTCTTCATAGTTCGTAGGTTCATCATGATCTAGCATCATGACTTCCAGAACTGGATTACCGTACCACTCTGGTGCGGATCTCACTCTGGTTGATCTACGTGGTTCAGTAGTATCTTGTTCTGAAGCTTCATGATCATCATCATTAGCTTCCTCACTGATTGGTATAGGTGTCGCAGAAACAGTTTTCTGTGATGTACTATTTTCCAATAAGGGAGCAGGTACAGTTACCTCGTCAAGTTCTACTTTCCTCCCACTCACTTCTTTCGAGAGAAACTCCTTCTCTAGAAAGTTTCCGAATTTAGCAACAAAAGTCTTGCCTTCGGATCTGTGATATAAGGTGTATCCAATAGTTTCCTTTGGATATCCTATGAAGACACATTTCTCCGATTTGGGTTCGAGCTTATCAGGTTGAAGCTTTTTCACATAAGCATCGCAGCCCCAAACTTTAAGAAACGACAACTTTGGTTTCTTGCCAAACCATAGTTCATAAGGTGTCGTCTCAACGGATTTTGATGGTGCCCTGTTTAACGTGAATGCAGTCGTCTCTAAAGCATAACCCCAAAACGATAGCGGTAAATCAGTAAGAGACATCATAGATCGCACCATATCTAGTAAAGTACGATTACGACGTTCGGACACACCATTACGCTGTGGTGTTCCGGGTGGCGTGAGTTGCGAAACTATTCCATAATTTTTCAAATGTACACCAAACTCGTAACTCAAATATTCCCCTCCACGATCAGATCGTAGAAACTTTATTTTCTTGTTACGATGATTTTCTACCTCACTCTGAAATTCTTTGAACTTTTCAAATGTTTCAGACTTATGTTTCATTAAGTAGATATACCCATATCTGCTTAAATCATCTGTGAAGGTGAGAAAATAACGATATCCGCCACGAGCCTCAATATTCATCGGACCACATACATCGATATGTATGATTTCCAATAAATCTGTTGCTCTCTCCATAGTACCGGAGAACGGTGTTTTAGTCATCTTGCCTATGAGGCACGGTTCGCAAGTACCAAGTGATTCATAATCAAGTGGTTCCAAAAGCCCATCAGTATGGAGTTTCTTCATGCGCTTTACACCGATATGACCTAAACGGCAGTGCCACAAATAAGTTGCACTATCATTATTAACTTTGCATCTTTTGGCTTCTACATTATGAATATGTGTATCACTATCTTCGAGATTCAACAAGAATAGACCACTCTTCTAAGGTGCATGACCATAAAAAATATTATTCATATAAATAGAACAACCATTATTCTCTGATTTAAATGAATAACCGTCTCGCATTAAACAAGATCCAGATATAATGTTCATGCTCAACGCTGGCACCAAATAACAATTATTTAGGTCTAATATTAATCCCGAAGGTAGATGTAGAGGTAGCGTGCCGACCGCGATCACATCGACTTTGGAACCGTTTCCCACGCGCATCGTCACCTCGTCCTTTGCTAGTGTCCGCTTATTCCGTAGTCCCTGTTTCGAGTTGCAAATATTAGCAACAGAACCAGTATCAAATACCCAGGTGCTACTGCGAGCTCTAGTAAGGTACACATCAATAACATGTATATCACATATACCTTTGCTCACTTTGCCATCCTTCTTATCCGCCAAATACTTGGGGCAGTTCCGCTTCCAGTGACCAGTCTGCTTGCAGTAGAAGCACTCAGTTTCAGGCTTAGGTCCAGACTTGGGTTTCTTCTCCTGAGCAGCAACTTGCTTGCTGTTCTTCTTGAAGTTTCCCTTCTTCTTCCCTTTGCCCTTTTTCTTGAAACTAGTGGTTTTGCTAACCATCAACACTTAATGCTCCTTCTTGATTTCTACCTCCGCAGCTTTCAGCATTGCGAAGAGCTCGGGAATAGTCTTGTTCATCCCTTGCATATTATAGTTCATCACGAAGCTCTTGTAGCTTGGTGGCAGTGATTGGAGAATTCTGTCAATGACGCAATCATCTGGAAGATTAACTCCCATCTGAATCAAGTGATTATTATACCCAGACATTTTGAGTATATGCTCACTGACAGAACTGTTCTCCTCCATCTTGCAGCTATAGAACTTATTGGAGACTTCATATCTCTCAATTCGGGCATTTGCTTGAAATATTAACTTCAACTCCTGGAACATCTCATATGCTCCATGACGTTCAAAACGTCGTTGAAGTCCCGATTCTAAGCCGTAAAGCATGGCACACTGAACTATCGAGTAGTCATCAGCTTTGCTCTGCCAGACGTTCATAACATCTGGCGTTGCCCAGCAGCAGGCCTGTCACCCAGCGGTGCTTTCAGGACGTAATTCTTCTGTGCAGCAATGAGGATAATCCTCAGGTTACGGACCCAGTCCGTGTAATTGCTACCATCATCTTTCAACTTTGCTTTCTCAAGGAACGCATTAAAATTCAACGGAACAATAGCACGAGCCATCTATCTACAATCAACATAAACAAGCAAGATACTATCAGGTACTAAGTTCATGATAAGTTTAAGTTCAGTTAATCAAATTACTTAGGAACTCCCACTTAGATAGACATCCCGCTAATCTTCTAAGTGATCACGTGATCCAAATCAACTAAACCATAACCGATCATCACGTGAGATGGAGTAGTTTTCAATGGTGAACATCGTTATGTTGATCATATCTACTATATGATTCACGCTCGACCTTTCGGTCTCCGTGTTCCGAGGCCATATCTGTATATGCTTGGCTCGTCAAGTATAACCTGAGTATTCTGCGTGTGCAACTGTTTTGCACCCGTTGTATTTGGACGTAGAGCTTATCACACCCGATCATCACGTGGTGTCTGGGCACGACGAACTTTGGCAACGGTGCATACTCAGGAAGAACACTTCTTGATAATTTTAGTGAGAGATCATCTTATAATGCTACCGTCAATCAAAGCAAGATAAGATGCATAAAAAGGGATAAACATCACATGCAATCAATATAAGTGATATGATATGGCCATCATCATCTTGTGCTTGTGATCTCCATCTCCGAAGCACCGTCATGATCACCATCGTCACCGGCGCGACACCTTGATCTCCATCGTAGCATCGTTGTCGTCTCGCCAATCTTATGCTTCCACGACTATCACTACCGTTTAGTAATAAAGTAAAGCATTACATCGCGATTGCATTGCATACAATAAAGCGACAACCATATGGCTCCTGCCAGTTGCCGATAACTCGGTTACAAAACATGATCATCTCATACAATAAAATCAGCATCATGCCTTGACCATATCACATCACAACATACCCTGCAAAAACAAGTTAGACGTCCTCTACTTTGTTGTTGCAAGTTTTACGTGGCTGCTACGGGCTTAAGTAAGAACTCATCTCACCTACGCATCAAAACCACAATGATAGTTCGTCAAATAGACTCCGTTTTAATCTTCTCAAGGACCGGGCGTAGTCACACTTGGTTCAACTAAAGTTGGAGAGACAGTCTTCCGCAAGCCATCTGTGTGCAAAGCACGTCGAGGGAACCGGTCTCGCGTAAGAGTACGCGTAAGGTTGGTCCGGATCGTCTCACCCAACAATACCGCCGAACCAAAGTATGACATGCTAGTAGGCAGTATGACTTGTATCGCCCACAACTCACTTGTGTTCTACTCGTGCAAATAACATCAAACCATAAAACCTAGGCTCGGATGCCACTGTTGGGGAACGCAGTAATTTCGAAAATTTTCCTACGCACACGCAAGATCATGGTGATGCATAGCAACGAGAGGGGAGAGTGTTGTCTACGTACCAACGCAGACCGACTGCGGAAGCGATCACACAACATAGAGGAAGTAGTCGTTCGTCTTCTTCCCGATCCGACCGATCCAAGCACCGTTACTCCGGCACCTCCGAGTTCTTAGCACACGTTCAGCTCGATGACGTTCCTCGGGCTCCGATCCAGCAAAGCGTCGAGGAAGAGTTCCGTCAGCACGACGGCGTGGTGACGATCTTGATGTACTACCGACGCAGAGCTTCGCCTAAGCACTGTAACGGTACGATCGAGGTGGAATTTGGTGGCAGGGGGCACCGCACACGGCTAAGGAACGATCTCAAGGATCAACTTGTGTGTCATGGGGTGTCCCCTACCCCCGTATATAAAGGTTGGAGGAGGGGGGGCCGTCCGGCCAGGGAGAGGGAGGCGCAGGGGAGTCCTACTCCCGGTGGGAGTAGGACTCCTCCCTCCAATCCTATTCCAATTAGGACTCTCGGGGAGAAAGGAGAAAGAGGGGGGGCCGGCCCCTTCTCCTAGTCCTACTAGGACTTGGGGAAAGGGGGGGGCGCCGGCCAGCTATGGGTTGTCCCTTTTCTCTTTTTCCACTAAGGCCCAATAGGCCCATTAGTCTCCCGGGGGGTTCCGGTAACCCTCCCGGTATTCCGGTAAAATCCCGATTTCACCCGGAACACTTCCTATGTCCAAACATAGGCTTCCAATATATCAATCTTTATATCTCGACCATTTCGAGACTCCTCGTCATGTCCGTGATCTCATCCGGGACTCCGAACAACCTTCGGTACATCAAAATGCATAAACTCATAATAACTGTCATCGTAACGTTAAGCGTGCGGACCCTACGGTTCGAGAACAATGTAGACATGACCGAGACACGTCTCCGGTCAATAACCAATAGCGGGACTTGGATGCCCATATTGGCTCCTACATATTCTACGAAGATCTTTATCGGTCAGACCGCATAACAACATACGTTGTTCCCTTTGTCATCGGTATGTTACTTGCCCGAGATTCGATCGTCGGTATCCAATACCTAGTTCAATCTCGTTACCGGCAAGTCTCTTTACTCGTTCCGTAATACATCCTCTCACAACTAACATATTAGTTGCAGTGCTTGCAAGGCTTATGTGATGTGCATTACCGAGAGGGCCCAGAGATACCTCTCCGACAATCGGAGTGACAAACCCTAATCTCGAAATACGCCAACCCAACATATACCATTGGAGACACCTGTAGTACTCCTTTATAATCACCCAGTTACGTTGTGACGTTTGGTAGTATCCAAAGTGTTCCTCCGGTAGACGGGAGTTGCATAATCTCATAGTTATAGGAACATGTATAAGTCATGAAGAAAGCAATAGCAACATACTAAACGATCGGGTGCTAAGCTAATGGAATGGGTCATGTCAATCAGATCATTCAACTAATGATGTGACCTCGTTAATCAAATAACAACTCTTTGTTTATGGTTAGGAAACATAACCATCTTTGATTAACGAGCTAGTTAAGTAGAGGCATACTAGTGACACTCTGTTGGTCTATGTATTCACACATGTATTATGTTTCCGGTTAATACAATTCTAGCATGAATAATAAACATTTATCATGATATAAGGAAATAAATAATAACTTTATTATTGCCTCTAGGGCATATTTCCTTCATGTTGTTGCGAGGCTCTCGGCATCTGTGGCGGCGGTTGACGCTACGGACGAAAATGTGTTGTTTAAATTTAGTGCTAATAAGAATCATAGGCAGGGCCAGCTAAAGAGGATAGGGAAGAAAGAGAAAAAGGGAAGAAGGAGTGAGAGAGCGGAAGATGCTCGTAGGATAGTAATAGGTAAAAAAAGAAAACACATACATGACATTCCACGCACAGGAAGTGACTTGGAGTTTTCTTTTGAGAAAGAGATGGATAGTTATGAGCGTTTACTATACGGCGACGTGAGTGTTTCGTCAAAAAGAGTGTGTACTGGTAGAGTAGAAAGAGTGAAGGATGTTTATGGTGCTGTGGCACATGTCGCGAAGGAGTTAGAAGAGAAGGAGGAGGAGTATGTACAACAGGGAGGGGAGTCAGTTGGTGAAGAGAAGGAAGAAACTGGCGCATCGGCGGCCTTCGAGGAGGAGGTCCGCCGGGCCAAATGAAAATTCTAGGATGGAACTGCCGTGGTATGCTCTCCCCCACGGCAGTTCGTGAGCTCATGGAGCTCCAAGGACGGGTGAACCCAAAGCTAGTTTTTCTATCTGAATCGCATTTAAATAAAATAAAGGCTGACGAGCTACGTTGTAAATTAGGTTTTAATTCCATGTTTTTATCAGAGAGTGATGGTAAGGCTGGTGGTCTTGTATTATATTATCAAAACGAGAATAAAGTTGAATTGAACTACTTGTCTCCGTATTTTATTGATGTAATATTTATGAATGAGAATAATGTGGATTGGCGCTTTACGGGGTTTTATGGTCATCCGGCCTGGAATGAAAAACATTTATCTTGGTCTGACCTTCGCACTTTACATTCTAATGCCTCGTATCCGTGGGTTGTTCTTGGTGATTTTAATGAAATTATGTATTCTCATTAAAAGGATGGAGGTAACCCAAGACCAAATGCAATGATGCAAGAATTTCGGAATTGTTTGGGAGATTGTGGGTTATATGATCTGGGATATGTCGACGACTGTTTCACTTGGAGGAGAGGGGAGATTAGGGAGAGACTTGATAGGGTTGTATGCAATGTCTAATGGTCAAATAAATTCCCAAAGGCGGGCATCATCAATGAGGAGCATGTGCATTCTGATCATCATCCCTTAATCCTTGACACAGAATATTATGGTGAGAATATTTTCAATAGCCCAAAAACCTGTGTGAAGCAATTTGAGGCTAGATGGCTTAAAGAAGAGACGGTGGGAGAAATTGTGCGAACAGCATGGGAAAAGGCCAAACTAGCGGGTGTTGGTCCGTCTCTTGCGGCACGTACTCAGGCAGTGCAGGCTGATTTACACACATGGGACCGAGAGACTCTAAAAGGACCAAAGAGAAGGATAAGTACATTAAAAAAAGAGCTCGAAAAGTTGAGGCGGGGACCAATGAATGCGGAATCTCGCTCTCGCTAGAAGGAAGTCCTTGTTCTCATCGAGAATTTGTTAGATCAAGAGGAAATTTTTTGGCTGCAGAGAGAAAGAGCAAACTGGTTGATGCATGGAGATCGTAATACATCTTTTTTTCACAATGCCGTAACGGCCAGGAAGAAAAGGAATAACATTAAAAAACTTCTTGATGATACTAGTGCTTGGCGACAAGGAGCGGAATTAAAGAATCATATTAGGAGTTATTTCTCAAACCTTTTTACCTCTGAAGTGGGGCAGCCGAGTATGGAAGTTATATCCCTTGTTAGAAAGAGAGTGTCTGATGAGATGAATAATGCCCTCCTGGCGCCTTATACGGCTGATGATGTCCGAAAAGCCCTTTTTGATATAGGAGATTTAAAGGCCCCGGGCCCTGACGGACTCCATGCTATTTTTTATAAAAGATTTTGGTCTATGCTCGGGGATGATCTCGTCCAAGAAGTGCTGCAAGCCGTGAATACATGCACCATCCCGGAAGGCTGGAATGATACTGCGATAGTAATGACCCCGAAGATAAATTCACCAGATAAGGTAACTCAGTTCAGACCAATTAGCCTGTGTAATGTTGTGTACAAGGTTATATCCAAAATGGTGGCTGCTCGATTGAAGGTTTTCCTTCCAGAAATTATTAGCCCGACACAGAGTGCTTTTGTACCTGGACGAATGATTACTGATAATGTTTTAGTGGCTTATGAATGTTTTCACAAAATAAAAAATAAAAGGGATGGAAAGGAAGGATTGTGCGCGATCAAACTTGATATGCATAAAGCTTATGACCGAGTGGAGTGGGTTTTTCTGAAGAAGATCATGTTGAGATTAGGCTTCCAAGAGAGTTGGGTCAATTTTATCATGCAATGTGTTTCTACCGTTGAATATCGAGTTAGATTTAATTCGGAAGAAACTGAGAGTTTTAAGCCATCCAGAGGTTTACGACAAGGAGACCTGTTATCCCCTTATTTATTTTTGCTATGTACTGAGGGGCTGTCTGCTCTCTTGTCACATGCGGAGGAAAGTGGGAAAATTGAAGGTGTGAAAGTGTGTAGAGAGGCACCACCGATTACGAATCTTCTTTTTGCGGATGACTCATTGATCCTGATGAAGGCAGGTATTCACAATGCAGAGGCTTTGAAAACCATTCTGGACTCGTATTGTAAAGCATCGGGCCAATTGATCAGTGTTGATAAATCGAGTATATTTTTCAGCCCCAATACAAAAGTGGAAATCAAGGAGCAACTATGTACAACACTCAATATCATGACTGAAGCTCTCAGTGATAAATATCTGGGGTTACCGGCTAATGTGGGTATGGATAAATCTAACTGTTTTCAGTATCTGATTGACCGTATCATCATGAAGATAAGTGGATGGAAAGAAAAACTTTTATCCGCAGGAGAGAAGGAAATCCTCCTGAAATCTGTTATACAAGCTATCCCCACCTATGCGATGTCCGTCTTTAAAATTCCTAAAAAAAATTGTAAGGGAATCACTGATGCGATATCTCATTTCTGGTGGGGGGACGAGGATAATCAGAAGCGGATGCATTGGATGGCTTGGTGGAAAATGTGTGTACCCAAAAATCAAGGGGGCATGGGATTCCGGGATATTCATTGTTTCAACCTAGCATTGCTAGCAAAACAAGCGTGGCGTATTATTGAACATCCAGACTCCTTATGTGCTACCATGTTGAGGGCTAAATATTTCCCAAACGGTGATTTATTGAATACAAAGCTAAAAAAGGGCTCTTCTTTTACTTGGCAAAGTATTATGGCAGGGGTTAATTGTCTAAATCTTGGTTATATTTGGCGTGTTGAAAATGGTCACAACATTGATATTTGGGAAGATGCTTGGATTCCTAATTGTGCAAATAGAAAAGTAATCACAGCGAGAGGGAGTAATTTGATCTCAAGGGTATCTGATTTAATTGATCCTGCTACTAGTAATTGGGACGAAAATTTGGTCACACAAATGTTCTGGCCAGTTGATGCACAAAGGGTCCTTGCAATTCCTTTGTCACAACATGATATGTCGGATTTTGTTGCTTGGAGCTATTCAAAGAATGGGACTTTTTCTGTTCGATCAGCCTATGCAGTGCAATGGGAACACCAACACGGGGGAAAATTAAGGAGAACCGATGATATGGGACATATGACTATAAATCCTATTTGGAGTGAGATTTGGAAATTACCTTGTCCATCGAAGGTTAAAATTTTCATTTGGCGCACACTACATGGCACCCTCCCATGTAGAGTTAATTTGGCGAATAGACATATAAAGGTTACCCCCAATTGTCCGGCATGTTCCTTTGGATCAGAGGATACAAAGCATATATTATTTCAGTGTCAGAAAGCAAAGGAGGTTTGGAGAAAACTGGGTCTAGATCGGGTCATTAAAAGAGCGTGCGAAGTTGATTATGCTGGTGAGGCGGTGCTTGAATTCTTGCTTTCTATGCCTGAACGGGAGCTTACGATCTTGGGTATTCCAAATGTCCGTGAATTAATTGCAATTTCAACTTGGTATTTATGGTGGGAGAGGCGAAAACTGGTCCATAAGGAGAAAACCCAAGACGCTAACCAGATCTCCATGGGAATTCGTGCTATTACGTTAAACTATGTGTTGGCTATATCACCAAAGGCTACGATGAAAAGAGGAGGTCGGGTCCAACCTCCAAGGGGGTTTGTAAAACTTAATGTGGATGCCTCTTTTGATCAGGACCGGCTCAGGGGCACGGCTGGTGCTGTTTTGAGAGACGATAAAGGAAAATTCATTGCAGGGGGGAATTGGAGAATTGATTGGTGCACGGATGTTCTGATGGCTGAAGCTATGGCGCTTAGATATGGTCTATCTATTGCTCAAAGGGCGGGCTGCAACCACTTAGTTATTAACTCAGATAACATGGAGGTTATTGAAACCATGAACAATGGAGGATGGTCATCTAGTATAGCGGCGGCAGTGTTTGACGATTGTTATTTTTTAGCATGTGACTTTCCCATTACTAAATTTGAGCATTGTAATAGAGAAGCAAATAGGGTCGCACATGAACTTGCTAAGTTAGCTAGATTTTCTTCACCTTTGAACTGGTTTGAGGAGCCCTTGAGTGAAATTGTATCCCTCCTCATAAACGATGTACTTGTTATCGCAAATGAATAAAGTTTCTATGTTTCTTTTCAAAAAAAAAAACACCTTGGCCGCCATTATGATGTTAGTGTCACCTTTGAGTGGGCAACCATGGCAAAATCTTGCGGCCGGCAGCGTCTTCTTGTTTGCATTGGCAACTTCTCGGCCGCTGCTTTTACAAGCTCCGCTCACTGTACTCGGTCAATGGATATTGGATGAAGACTTCCACACTCTTTGTGTTTATATGTAATTTTATTCCTTTGTAAGGATGTGTTTATAACGGCCTATGACACTTATGTATGGCCTTAGGCCTTTCCGCAAGACAAAAAAAAAGAACTTTTTATGTACACTGCTTCTTGACTATGATTTTTATAGCATCTATGGGGGCACGCCTATGCTTTTACCCGGTTGAGAGTTCAAACAAATCGAACATCAACGATGTACACAATGTAAAGCATTGACTTTTCAAAGGGAATTATTAACCATGTACTACTAAAAGACAAGCAAGATTTTTGGCACCTCACCAGAGTAACATATCTGGGCTGCATGGCGTAAGAGGCCCAATTGTATATGTTATTGGTAACCAATATTACATTTGCAAGAATTTATAATAAAATTATTGTTCGAGCAAAAAAAGAAGCATCGTCCTAGGCACAACAACATTGGTCGAGCTTGCAGTAGGCTCCAATCGAGGGTTGGCCGCTGATGCTGCATGCAGTCTGGCAACGGTCTTGGCATTTTTCCTGATGGAAGCACGTTGGAGGATTCGCTCCCTCTTCAACTGCAATTTCGATCAATGATCCATATAAGTCCCAACATGAATTAAGCAATTAATAGCAGCACACAAAATATTAATTGAATTATGTATGTAGTGAGAAATAGTGACGGATTTTCGTTAACAAATTTACAGATGCAAATATCCAATCAAGACTCTAGAGGGCTTCAAAATTTGGCATCACATGTATATATAAAACAACAAGAAATGTCATTACTTGTGCGAGCGTAGCAGGGCGATGATGATAGGGTGAAAGACACGATCATAAGAACCACGAAAACCGCCGCCGTCCGGGTCGTTGTGCTCTGGGATGCCATGACGAAGAGATGGATGAAGAATCACTTATTTCTTTGCTCTGTGCTCAAGGATACCGTAAGCTTTGGACCTGCTGTAGTCGGTTATATATAGAGAGAAAATCAAATATTTGGCATTAAATCAGTGTATCTCAGCTAATTAATGTATATGTCTTCCTGATTTTTTATTGATTTTTAGCCGGAATTGATTGGTTTCCAGAAGTGTAGTATCCTCCTTTTCTTGGCAATGATCTCCTGCCTAAGTATAACTTGATTTCCACCGAATATTCCCTCACCCGAGCCACGGCTGCGAGGTAAGTTTTTTGTTTTGGCAAGAAAACAACCATTTTTGTGGGGAAGAAAAAGAGAACAACCTAGGTTAGCTCGTGTGGGCTATTGTCACTAATGGGCTAGCTGAACTTTGCCTAAGGGGCTGCAGCAAAGAGGAGGATCCAAACAGACCCACCAGCACTCGGTTTACAGCCCGCAAGTAGCCCACCAGCCCACTGCCTATCGGTGGACTGGACTCGTGATGGCCATGGAAGGAAGACGAGATGAAGAAAACTACACGGCCGTCGCCCCGCCGCCCCCACCCCTCATCGCGGCTCGCCGCCGCAGGCCCTTCGGCCGCGCGCCGCGATAGCAAGAAGCGGCGGCGGCGGCGGTAGTTGTCGTGGCAGAAGAGGGTTATGAAGAACAGGAACGGGCGGAGAAGGATGATTATTGCAAAGGGATTTAGGGGTTAACGAGCCGGAGGAAGCAACCCGCGGCGCCTACTCGTGCAGGTGGAGGAACCACATGCGCGCGCCATCCAGTCCAAACTGCTCGTCGCCAACATCCAAGGTGAGGTACTGCCATGTCATGCCCTCTACTATTTCTATTGCTGATGTCTGAAATTGATGATCAAGCGATGGCTAGTAGTTTTTTTATTTTTAAAAAAAGGTTATCACTACTAGTCAGTACTCAGTAGCAGCAATTCGACCATGATATTTTTCTGAATTTTTTTGTAGCATTTTCTGATAAGAATGCGTGCCTCAATATTCATAAGTAGTAATGTTGAATAGATTTGCATGGTTGTGTTTTCGGAGATAGAGAAGAGGGTGAGGGGCTGACGGCAATGATCACTTGATCGGACGTGCCGGTGCCGGTGCTTTTGCAAAGGATGTGGAGCTGTTCTTCAAGAGCAGGCCTAGCTGATAAACTATGTTGAGGTGAAATGTAGATGTTACCAAGCCGTTGTTGATTGATCTGATAGGTGCAAGCAGGCCTCAAATTCGACTTCTGATGAGTACTGACGACTGGCAACCGAATCACTAGGACCAACACCTTTGCCATGTTTGAGTGCTGTTAGGCCTCGATGATGGACATCTGGATATTGATGGAGGTTGGAAATGTGGACGCTAGGTGCTGAAGCAAGGCTGGTTAGATCACCAGCTACATTTTTGTTTTCTACTAACGCATAAACTATATCCCCGGCATATGTGTTAGTTTAAATTGTGTTAGAGCTTTTGTAGGATAGCGAGCATGTTATCCCTGAATTTTTGTTAAACCATGTAATCCCTTAATTTGTTTTTTGATTTGTTTTTTCTTTCCTGTTGTCGTTGACCTGTACACAGATTTTTAGGAAAAAATTCCTCATTGTCAAGGCATAGAAACTGAAAAATAGTAATAGTGAGATAAAATATGTTACACTCATTGGTGTCACTCTGCGACTTTGGGGGGGTATTGTGCTGGGTTACGTTCAGTTGACAAATAGAGTTTACTCGTAAGGTCGATTCGCTGTTTGCCTACCCACTAGAAAAAAGTAGTGGCGCAACTATTTTGCCGCTTGACCTATTACTTAGAAGTTTTAGTCTCCTTAGTGCCTTATGTTGACTACCTGATCAACTATTACCATCAATGATTTCCTCTCACCTTTTTAAAATTTAGTTAATTGACCTGGCAAGAAATATGCAACCTCTTATGTGTCATATATACAAAATATTTTGGTACATGGGATACTAATATTCACAACACTGAAAGCTGCCAAGATGCCACTGCACATAATATTCCTGTATTTTCTGATTGTGACATTTCATCATTATCCAATTACCTTTTCAGTCAGTGCGAGATTGGAGAAACTTCATGGTCTCAAAAACAGTTGTACTTTCAAATGACAACTGACAATGTCTTTCTGCACACAGGGCATCTGTAAAGTAGTAATGCTAGAGATAAGTGTGCAAAGACTTATTCATGTTTGGTTGATGTCCCATCCACAGTCGGTTAGCAGAGTTTGCTCTGCTACTGTTGACATAAGTAAAAAAGAATCCGTCTTCCTTCTGAAACCGAACTGGCACTAGTTTCTATCCCTTTCTTGTATCACATTACCTCCTTCCTTTCTTCAATACAAATCATTTTATCCCTAAAATTTGATCATGCAAGGATGAAATTAGAACTTATTTTCAAGGACAGGAACTGACCATAACTTGGTAGGTGCCATGTTTGAGCTACATGCACCGGGCTGCCCTTTTAATGTTGGGAAAATTGAAATATATCGATGTCGATGTATTATTGATCAAAATTCTCTGACTAAAAGTAAGTTCACTGTGAGCAGGAAGAGAGATTATCAAGTTAAAAACAGATAGAGAAACGAAAGTCTAACACATCCACAACTCCAATAATGACTTGAGTTTTGTAGTCTCTAATTATTACTCCTCCGTTCGGAAATAATTGACGTGTTTGAACGGAGGTAATAGTAGTATTTACTTAAATTTCTTCCAAAAAAATCATATATTTTCAGCTAAAGAAAACTATTTTTAAGATGGACTAATTTAGAAGCTTTGATATGTTATTAGTCTAGTAGCAAAACATGCACAGATCTGGCATATCTCTGGCTATTACAGGATAGGTGGCTCAAAAGACATTATCTATGATTGGGTAGTACCATGCTCAAAGTGATTTACTTTGACCATGTTATTAGAGGCAATACTCATCCATGAGAGAGATGTATTATAACCTTTGTTCGTGAAGTGAGATTTCAAGGTGATGGCCATCCCATGAAAACCAGATCTAATAGATTGACATACCAACCTACTTATCAAATTTTGCTAATATATTTTAGAGTTGCCTATGAACTTCACATGGTAATCACTTTGCATTTTGTTCATAAGTTATTGTTAATGTAGGCTACCTCAAGTATATATTCCAAGATCCCTTTGCACCAAAAGGAGAAAAGAAGCAGAAACACTTAAGTATATATTCCAATACCTATTCTGCAGCAGAGCATCACTGCTTTGCCAAATTATGATATGCATTAATTATAACTGAATGTGCCAATCTAAAAGCTAGAAGTCCTCAAACACGTTAAGTTTGGAAAAGCATCTCAAATATCTAATCGGAATGAACAAAACGATCGCCAGCTAAGTTAGACCTATGTGCTAGAACATGCATCTGAAGACATATCTGAACCTGTGGATTGTTTCAGGTCTTCAGGACATCAGTGCATCCGTTGAATGGCATAAATACTCTGTTTATTAAGATGCTATGTTATGGAGAATTCAATAGCTCCGTATTGGTAAATGCGTTAAGCAGAAAAAATGAAACCCATTCTCTTGATTGTCAAGACAACTCTGATCAGTGTTCTCTCCTGGTTCAAGAGGTGAGCATGATGGGGACCCCCTCTCCTCCTCCTTCGGTCCAGTGCAAATTGTGCGGCAATGAGGCCCATAAGATCTTTGACAGTGACATATATCTTGTACATCAAACTGTCTTCGGAATATGGCAGGGAAAGCATCTTCTTGTTTATCTAATTTCAGCACCACAGTACTATTGGGGATCTTAATGTACGAAGATAAGAGCTACTTGGTGAAGCTTGTTGATTCGGAGATAAAGCCCGGCAAGTTGATGTAGAGGGACCATAGTCCCCTTCTGGCAAGCAGCATATCGTTGTCCGATTACAGTACGTATTCTACACCATTCCTTTCCTGCTCCATTTCTGTTTACTACTGCTGCTCTCTGCTTGTTATGTTGGTCTAAACCCGCGATAGCTATCCAAAGTAAGTAGAAGCAGGATATCAAGAGTGTGTTTTGTCTCTCTTTCTGTTCTGTTGCTGTACTGAAGTCCATATCTTGTTAGGTATAACAGTTTGTTGCTTCACAAGTGCGGTCAAATTAATCTTTGTCACGGGGTGGTACCACTTAGGCAAAACCTTTCCTCTCTTTTTCGGAAAGTTAGGGTCTTGTTTGCGTCAGAGTCTAAGCTCATACTAACTATGCTGGGTTCAAGGCTAGTTAAAAGCATTCATCTCTCGCTGTCTGTAAGACCGTCTTGAATACTAACTGCGGTATAAACAAAGTAGCCGTGAACATACTGGCAGTCGGCAGATGGTACGTCCATGCAAGCAAAAAAATATCTTTGAGTAAGGCGTGGCTCCGTACCTTATTGAGCTGATTTTATAGAGAAAGGTTCTGGCATCAACTTGCTTGTGTTTGATAATCGTCCTGCACTTAGTTGGAGCATATTCCCTAGCTGTTCATTCTTCGAGCAATTTCTTTTGGTTTTCAAGTAAGAGCATATTGCAACGAGTAGCACCTTTCGTTCATATATTGATAGTAAATAGAGGCCAGACAGCCTTTTTAGGGACTATTGCCTATGGCACACAATTCAGCAGTACGACAAGTCCTTGATGCTCTTCAGTCTGGACGATCTTGTAATGGTAGTCGGCTTACATGGTAGAATGGGCATAAATGGCACTCTCTCTTCACGGAATATGGCTTTTAAAGGTTTTTACCATCAAATTTCCACAGTAAAATATTTGTTCAAAAAAATACTTCCGTGCAATCAATCTGAATAGTTTGTGCACATCAAGGAAGCTCAACCATCAAAACTGTGCAATTTCATGTAGTCTGTTCTTTGTTGGTCCGGTGAAAAATCAAACCGCGGGGTTTTCCTTCTTTGAAAAGGAGGGTTTTCCGGCCACCGCATAGTTGATGCATGTTTTTGGAGAGAACGGGGTTTTCCCCTGATTTCCATTACTAGACCCCAGATAGAAATTCTTGCAAACCACCAGCATACAGTTGGTGCATGTATTCACATCACTCACAGTCACCTTCCCAACCTTCCACTCTTCCAGTGGCAGGGGGATGTGACGGATCCCTCCTCACGTACGCCGTCCATCTATCTAAGCCTTGATGATTCGACTGCTCAGGCGACTTGCCAAACATTAGCGGTAAACGGTTATCATGGGGCATGGCCTGGATTGGTCTTTTTTACTGCGCGTGACCCTACCCAACCCAACCCTGCATCTTTCTTTTCGGTGCACAACAGCACCGCCGCTCGGGCGTGCACTAGTAGATGTAGGCTGTAGTGTACGCGCCAAGCCCCGACCCTTCTTATACCCACGCCCCCTCCACTTCAACCTCCCAGCACACACGCACACACGCACACAGTCCCCGCACGAGCTGAAGGCACCCACGGGGCTTTTCATTTCCACGTCCGGAGGAAGAAAGTCCGTCCGTCCGCCCGTCCGGCCGGAAATGTTCCGTCATTCCTCGTCGGCGCCTTCGTACGGCGACGCTTACATGCAGGCGGCCCTGGCCGCCGTCCCCACCCAGATCCCTCGCTCTGCCGCCGGGGGATACTATGACAGCGGCAATGTTGTCAATGGCGCGTTCCATCCCTTCGCCGCCACCGCCGCCTCGTCTCCGCCGTCGTCCTACTCCTCGTCGTACTACAACAACATCCACAGGAGCATCAGCGCGCACTCGCTCCCGCTCCCGCTCCACATCCAGCTCGGCGACAACCTCGGCGGTGGCGGCGCATTCTTCTCGTCCTCGTCCCCGTCCCCTCACCAGCAGCTGTCTTTGCCTCCCATGTCCTCCTCCCCGTCCTCCTCCTGCGGCGATCTGTACGATTTCAGCAGCTCCGCATGCACAGTCCGCCGCGTCTTCAGCACGGGCGATCTCCAGGTACCGCGCCACAGCCCTGGAACTTACACAACTGTGATCGATCGGGCTGTCTGGAGATTGCAATTGAGCTGTCGACTGTTGTTTTCCTTGCCTTTTGCTGACAAAACTAATGAAGCAGGGGATGAACGGGTCATCGCCGGTGCCATCGGGCGACGGCTGCGGCCAAGACGCCGGAGGAGGGCCGTTCTCGCAGAAGGTCGGGCGATACAGCGCAGAAGAGAGGAAGGAGCGGGTGCAGCGATATCGCCTGAAACGGCACCAGCGAAACTTCACCAAAAAAATCACCGTACGTACCATCCCGATCTCCATCAACACCCTGCAAATGCACACCGTCTCTTGCCACTAACGTCTTGCCATCATTGGCTCTGGTTCCGGCAGTACGCGTGCAGGAAGTCGCTGGCCGACAGCCGGCCGAGGGTGAAGGGCCGGTTCGCGAGGAACGGCGAGGCGGAGGCGGAGACCGACGACCGGGAGGCGTCCGACAACAGCTACGACTACTGCGGTTACAGCGATCCCAGCAACCAGAGCACGGGGAACAGCCGCTACCACGGCCAGCAGCATGTCAAGGACGACAGCGTCTGCAACGGCGCCGCCGCAGCAGCGTTCGCTGGAGCCGGCGACAATGGCGACTGGTGGTGGCGGGCGCCGGGGGCGGAGGGGCAGCGGCAGGCCGGCTTCGACGTGGACGAGGAGCTCTGGGCCACCCTGGGCGACATGCTGTCCGTGAACCTGGCCTCGTAGTAGGCGATCGACGGCACGGCATGGAAGGGTCGGTGGAGCCGTTAGTGGTTTTTGGTGGGGGCCGTCCGGCGCACCAGACGGCACTACTATAGCTCGGTCTGGTCAGGGTGGCGGCTCAGCCAGCTGCCGTGTGCGCGGCACAGTGCAGCCATGGAGGAGCGAGGTCAGAGTGGCGCCCGTTGACCTTGTCCCCCGGGGCTGTATTATTGTAACCTTTAGCCAGAAACATCATGAGAGTCGGAGACAAAAGGAGAGAGAGACCGATCGCCTTCCTCGTGTTAGACTTTGAGAACAACCTGTGTGTGTTCCGTGAGTTCCCGGTTACTTCCATGTACAAAAAAGCTTGAAAAATTATCTGCCCCACTCCCGAGTCCAAGTGCATGCCCCTCTGTCCTCACCTCTTCCTCGGTGGTGCTTGCCGGCAGCCGGCTCCCCTGCAACCTTCCGTGCTCGTTTTGTTTCGCCCGTTTTCCTTCTCCTCTTAGACTACACTCAACTGCTGTCGACCTCCCAGTGGCACGGGGCACCTGTTTTTAACAAAGTCCACGCGCTAGATGGGCCATGGCCAGCCAGTGACGTGACGTGACAGGACAAGACACGGCACGACGCTTCTGCATGCAGTTCGCGCGCATTTCAGCTCTGCCCAGCCCGGCCGCGTACGTGGTTGGGTGGGGTTGGGCTGGCTGGCTGTTCCGTCGCCGTCGCCGTCGTCTTCGTCGTCGCGGGGAGATAGATCGATCGATCGCAACGGCGATGGGAGGTCAAAGGGGTACGTGCGTGCGGATGGATCGCCGTCTCATCGCCGGAGGCGAGGCGCCCGTGACTGACGCGCAACCATCTCCATCTCCTCCGTGGCGACATCTACCTCAGCTTTTTCACGAGGGGTTAATGGCCGCTTCTCGGGCCTTCTCATTGGCCCTGCCGCACGCATGTGATCAGTCCCCGAGTTGGTTAGCTGTTCGTTCGCAGCGAGCCGGGTCAGCTCAGCTCGTGCGCGCGGCACATGAATTTCACCAGGATCATTGCATCTCTGACTCTCACAACAGCAAAAATCATCTGTGTTGATGATGTTTTTCCAGGCGGAAGTTGTGATGTTCTTCGCTTCGGTTCTTCAGAAACATCCCTTGCTTGCAATTTTAGCATGCAAAAAAGTGGGACTACCGTACCGGATTCCAGCAATTTTAACTCATCGATTTCCCAAAAGACGGCAGCAGCAAGTGTATATATGTGGAGAAGAAAAGAAAACCGCGGCCCGTGGAATTTCGGAGGGGGGATAAGGTTAGGGTTTATCGCGAACAATTTACTCTACAAGGGGCAAAAATTCGATTCGCCGGGGCTGCCTCAAATGCGATTAATCTGTACTGGTGGTACGCTACACACCGGCCTTTTGACCACCAAAAGGCCGAGCAAATTTCTATCTTCAGAGAATAATACCAGCAAGCACCAATTAGTTGCGCCTCCAAATGTAGCAGGACAGGGAAATGTAGTAAAAGGACGTTCAGGAAATGCACTCAACTGGAAAGAAGGAATTCAGTTCCAGTGATCCAATCCTCACCCCTTCTATCTCGAGTATATTTTCTGAAATTGCGATTTGGGAATCATCCATCAAAGAGTTAGAAAGAAAGACGGAAGAACAAAGAGGACCTTTAGGCCGATCGCAACGGGCACGATCGCTCGATCACCGCAGCAGCACCACGGCCCAGGACAAGATACCGCGAGGATGGGTCAAACGAGAATAAGAACCCTAATGGTGGCTGTCTTGGGGACTCAAATCATTAGGACTTAGAGCGATGGAGAAGCCTCTTCTATGCATGCTTTCCAATGAGTTAATTAGTGCTACAAAATACAAGAAGCAAAGAGACCAGCATATGCCTCTTGGTCACTTAATTAGCAGAAGGCTGCCTAGCTCTCTCGTTCATCGCTATCATTAGTTGTCACTGTCACCGCTAATTACTGGCAGTAAAAGAATGGGGTTTTGACAGCCATCGTTAGATTAGCCGCAAATGGTAAAACGAGCACAAGCAGAACTCATCTACATATTGACATGTGACATCAGACATCACTGAGCATTAACCAGGATTAATTCAACTCAAACTCTACTATGCTAGTGCATGTGGTACCTTTTTTGCATGTGACGATGGGATTCATGTGATCAGTTGCCTGATTAATTATGACATGAAAGTGACCTATGCATCTTTGAACTTAATTACATGATGTCCACATCGCCGGTCTCCCTACATACTACTGCCCCTCTGCTGTCAGTTATAATCATCATCATCAGTTTTTTTAATGGCGCAAGGCATTCCCAAGCTCACATGAAGGCCACTGCAGTTTGAATGCCGCGTAATAGGGTAGGATAATTACCAAAAGGGATTACTAAGCTAGGAGAGCCCTATAACTAAGGGCGCACTAATTCCCCACCCCACAGTATTTTAGAGCAAGCAGCAGCATGCATCTCCCTCTGCCTCTTTGGAATTTGCTGCTTTCGCCAAGGCTACCTCTCTTTTCCCTTCTTCCCTAGAGCTGCGGAGTGTGGCTGCCGATTCTTTGTCGGCCGCTAACAGGGGTACTTTGCGCTGATAATCTTGTTAACTGGCTATGATTTCAAGTGTAATTAGTACTCTTTGTGGCACAAATTCTTATGCAATGTTGAGTTCATGGATATGTGACTGTTTTCTGAACGTGCCACCGTAGTATTAGGTAAAATGCCGCATTCCGAACCTGCTGATCTGAGCCCTTTTCAGCTAACGGCGCCGCGCGACAGTTGATGTTGGCTAATCTCCAGGTAGAGTAGCTACATGATGATGAGAGTGTGTTTGGGCAAGGCATATTTCGCAGTAGCACCCAAAGCAATCGACTGATGAATTTACAATTAGAAGCACCAAACCGCTTTCTCCAGTGGAGGAGGAGGAAGAAGAGAATCATGTGAGGTGTTGCATTCGCTAGCTATCTATATAAGCATATATTATGTGTCTTGGTTTTCTTAATTAATTGTGTAAGTTTCTTACACGAGAAGGCGAAGTGGAGGCCCATGAATCAAATGATGGCCTTGCCTTTTTGGACAAACCAATCATTACTAAAACACATGGGCTGAACATCTGAAATTGCACCCTTGGATGCTATTGTTGACCCTAGTAAGAAATGAGTAGCCACGTAGGGGGTAGCCCGCCCTAAAACCCCTGCGCCAATTAGAAAGCTCTTACCTGGGGGTTAGAGCAAAACAAAAATGATGTGATCTTTGCGCACTCAGCAGGGGGGATCCTGAATGGGAAAGTATCATTAGTCTGTCCAAAGCTACGACAGAATCAAGATTAAGACACTGAATGCGAGAATACGGTCAAAAGATTCCATAAAAATTCCTTTCTCAAGTGGGAAAGGGCATGGTAAAAAGTATGGAATCAGCTAAGCGCGAAATATGTTTACTGGTAATAACAACAGAATCAGCAAGGACATCATCGAGAATAAAGACAGTGAATGTGGGAATAAAGGAGTGTTTGTTAGTATAAGTGGTAATAATAATGGTCCTTGAAATTCCCACAAATGCCTGATTTAAACTATACTAGCTAGTGGTTGTTTGTCACTTGCGAAAAGTTAGTTATTACTAATGTAAATTCAGTGTACTAGCTTAAGCATCTCTGGATCGTGCATGACAGCAGCTTGAATGTGAAAAATCATATTTATTATGATGGTCAAACGACTTCTGCAATACTCTTTCCCAACAGTGAACACAGTCATGTTCGTAGTATATATGGAAGTATTTATAACAATTGTGGTTATTAATTAATATATGCATGTAATATTGAAGCTCATGGTATATAAAATCTTTTTTACTGTCAGTCGTCATTTTGAACCATTTGATCTAAATCCATTGATATGTCTCCCTTCTTCCTCTCACCACGACCGCCACTATCCTAATGACGGTGTCAGTGTTACATCCCAGGGATCCCTCGTCATACCGGAAGCCGGCCCAAGTAGGCCACCCTGTGGGCCCCTGGGTCGGTTATGCCCTAGGTCGACGTCCCGACCTATGGGCCCTATGAAGAGAAGGACTCGGAGGACTCTGAGTATGCGCCAAGTAAACCTTAGGCCCCGATATCCCATATAAGCCAGGGCAGGGCTAGTCGATAAACGCAAGAACATAGAGACTACGCTCAATCCCTCGATCACCATTGTACACCCATGTACATCATTCAATACAACATGAGCAAGAAATAGGGTTTTACCTCGATCTCGAGTGCCTGAACCTGGGTAAACCATGTCATGTTTCCCCTCTGATCTTCGTCTGGCCGGAGTACCCTATTGAGGGATTTGTCGGATATAACTCCGACACCTAACAACTCCAACAAAGTATTTCTTGCTTGGTTATGCCTTTAATAGATGTAGCAGTCCTCTGCTAGTGTTGTCTCCATTTACTGCTTTGCCAGGCCAAGCATCATATAACCCGAGGGACTTCTTCTCAACCCTAAACTCCATATTTCCTAACCAATACAAAGAGCCTCTCCTCCATCAAATCTAAATCACCGCCCTTCACCTTGCGACCCTGACCACTTCAACAAAGTCTCCTCCCTCAGCTCCGTCTTCGCTCTTGTGTTGCCAGTGACTCCTAGTCCTACTAGTAATCCTAAAAATTCCAATAAATACATAACGTTGAAAAACGTGATGAGCAAAGTCAATGGTCATCACATGGGCAAATTAAAAACAATGGATTTGGGGATTATGTAACATTGAGCTACTGAAAATAAATATAAAAATCATTTTACTAGAAATAGAAAATTATGTTTGGGGAAGGGGGTGAGGGATAGAAAAAAAATTAAGCAGAAAACTACTTTTTTCAGAATAAAGCAAGAAACTATTGGTCAGGACTTTTTTTAGAATCGTTCTGGAGATTTTCTAAGTAGGCCGGACCCAACACAACCCACAAAAGAATATAGCCCAGCCCAAAAAAAATTATCTGATACAAAAGGAGGAGGGCTTCTCGAGAGCAACTAGTTAACGAGTGCTCCTTCGGGAGCCTTGCAACGATCAACGTCACTTGGTGCGCTCTCAGCCATTCGCCACGTGTCGCGCTCTGGGCGCTACCTCCGGATTTTGTTTTTTCACACGTGTTTTCGGCTTTTTAAACGATTTTTTTCTGGGGTTTTTCGATGTTTTGGTTTTCCACCGGCCTTCCTTAGCTTTTCAATAAAAAATAAAAAAAATTATTTTGCGCGAAAAAACATGTTTTCTTTTTTTTTCCTTTCATGAGAGTCACGGTTTTGTTTCCGCGAGAGGCACGGTTTTGCTTTCGCGAGAGTCAGGCCGTGTCTCTCAAAAACGAAAAAAAACGTGTTTTCTATTTTTCTTTCTTTCGCGAGAGTCACGGTTTTTCTTCCGCGAGAGGCACGGGTGTGCTTTCGCGAGAGTCACGGCCGTGCCTCTCAGAAACGAAAAAAACGTGTTTTTTTTTCTTTCGCGAGAAGTATGGTTGTGCTTTCGCGAGAGTCACGGCCGTGCCTCTCAGAAAAGGAAAAAAATGTGTTTCCTGTTTTTTTCCTTTCGCGAGAGTCACGATTTTGCTTCCGCAAGAGACACAGATGTGATTTCACGAGAGTCATTGGCGTGCCTCCTCGGAAACGGAAAAAACGTGTTTTCTCTTTTTTTTCGTGAGAGGCACGATTGTGATTTCGTGAGAGGCAAGGGCGTGCCTCTTTCGGGAAGGGAAAAAACACGTGCTTCCGGTTTGTTTTTTTCGTCCAGTTTTTTTCGTGAAAAAAAGTTCGTCAAAATCTATCAACATGAGATCTAGTTTTGAAGATCTCGACGCGAGGAATCCAACGATGAAAGCGGTTCGAGATTTGGACGCATGATTTAAGAGGTAAAACGTTTTGAATAAACGGATCTACGAAAAAAGGGAAAACTCTTAGGTTGCGACAAGTGGCGCGCTGTATGTGCGTCATTTGTCACAACTAGAAAAATTGGAGTGATCTTTACAACGAGTATTTCTTAATTATTGATTTCGGGGCTTCTCATATATTGGCCCATATCGCATCGTACATCTGCCAGGTGGGCCGCCGCTCGCAAATAGTAGTAGGCGTGAGTTCGGGAGCGTGCAGGCTATTTTTTTTCTTTTTTTGTTCATATTTTCAAAAGATAAAACTTCTTGAAAAAGATGATTTTGAAAGAAAAAATGTTTAACACATATCATAAAATGTTCAAAAGAATTGAAAAACACGTTAATCAGAAATTTAAATTTTTAACCATTTATAGATAAATGTTTTTGATATCTAAAAAATGCAAAATGTGTATGAAGAAAAGTAGAAATCAAAACATATATTAAAAAATGTTTCAAAATGTATTTAAAAAATGTGAAACATATCCAAACGAAAGTTCAAAAATATGTGTTTGAAAAGATGTTAATCATGTATGTTTAACATGCACAAAATAATATTCCAGGTGTATAAAAAATGTACAATGTGTATGAAAATATGTACACATCAGAATATATATTTTCAAAAAATGTCAATCATGTTTTTTTCATGGTAATATTTGTCTCATTAATAAAGAAGAAGTTACATGTCCCATAAACACCGACCTGACAAAACTGAAAAGAAAGTGTAACTCTAGCCTTTGCACAAAAGACCATCAGCCAAGAGAGCAAACACATAATCAAAATCAGATAATCCCCTAAGCTTGACATCAACGCCCGTCACCTGCCTCCGACACTATTGCAACAACCACCAAAAGAGCATGTGATAGATCACCTCTTCACCCAACCTTGAGTAGCTCCATCGTTGGTATGCACGTTTTGCGGACTTCCACGATAGTTTACCAAAGGCGAAGGCATTACCACTAAAGGAATCAAACCATAGAAACACCCGACCGCATCATCAAACCCTAGATCTAGGCCCAGCTCTACGATGATGTGGGAGGAGGAAACCATCTGGCAGATGCCAACCACGATACCCGCACATGATCCACTATCTTCCATTTGTCGTTGATGCATACCACTGATTGCATCCGCTCTTGCACTACCTCCTGAGCTCCGTGCTGACGCTGGAGCAAATGTCGTTGCAACGATGGAGCTTGAGGACACGTAGGGATATCATTGTCGCCACACCAACGAGTAGAACATGTGTTTGAAAAATGATAATCATGCATCTGAAAAAAAAATCAACATGCATAAAAAATGATTCATGTGTATATGAAGAATTTAATGTGTATGAAAAAATAGTTATCAAACACATATTAAAAAATGTTTAATCATGCATAACATGTATCCAAAATGTTCCCATTGTATACGAAAAATATACGATATGTATCAAAAGTTAGACATCAAAACATATATCTAAAAAATTTCCAAATGCTTAATTGACATTTTACTAATCCTGTATTTCAAATTTGTTAAAAGGTGCATAATAAAATGTTCCTGTTGTATATGGAAAATGTAAAATTTATGTATAAAAAAGTATACATGTGTTGAAAAAAAGGAAAATAAAAAACCCAAAGAAAACTGAAAAAGAAATAAAGAAAAAACAAGAAAGGAAAGAAAAAAAGAAGAAAACCCGAAGAAACCGATCCAAAACATTAAAACACTGAGAAACTAAGAAACCCGATGAGAACCAAGAAAGAAACAAAAAACAAAGGGAAAAACGAAAATAAAAAACAGAGAAAAAAAAACTAAACCAGAGAAAACGGAGCGAGCTAATGAACGCAGCGACCCGAGCGAACCCAGCGGCCGGGCGAGCAAATCGCGTTAATGGTCCGTCCGATACCTTTGGAAAAGTACGGGCGGGGTGATAGAGTCTGGACCCGAAACTGCTTTCCTAAAAAAAAAATCGACTCTAAACGCCACTCGGGTCCGTGGTCCGGCGCCTCCGCGCCGTGTCGATCCGGCCGACGAACGGCGGTCCCCTCCCCTCCTGCGCAGCAGCCGGGGCCGCTACTTCCAGCTGGCTTCCTCTGGCGTACAACCCCTACTCCTCTCAGGTCCAGCCCTCCGGCTCCACCCCGCCCTTCTCATCCCGACCTAGGGTTTGTGCGACCCTGCGAGCTCCGTCCCCGCTCCACCCAGTCGCGGGCGTACCGGCCGCCTCCCCGAGCCGTTCGAGCACAGGCCTCCTCGCAGAGGCACCGCCGCCGCCGCCAAGCACGAGGTGAGGTCAACGTATCTGGCGCCCTACGTTTCGGCCCTAGGTTTGGCTTTAACGACTGTCTGCATCCCTTCCGTTCGATGAGATGCTGCTGTAAATTTCCATAGTAGACCAAGCGCCTTGTCTATCTGTTGCGTATCATGTTTTGGCTTTAAAATTAGGGATAGCCGGTTCCCTTCAGGCCTTTAGGAGCAAAATGTTTGGGCTGGATCTTGTAAACGTCTGGGTAGTTTTAGATGGAACATAGGAGATGCTGGTTACTCTACAATGCTCATCTTTCCCAAATTAACTTGACTTAGGACGGCGATAGCACATTTTTCTGTGGACTTGGTAGAGAAGTTTTACTTAGGAACTAGGTTTTCATTAATTTGGAGAGCAGGGAGTACAAGATAAGCCAGAGAGACTGTTATTTTAGGTTATACTTGGAAAACTATACTGTAAGGAGCGATGTTATGTTGCTAGACTATCTCTTTAATTAATTTATAAGCTTACTATAAACTTGCCTAGCTAAACTCTTATCAGTGAATATTTGGCCCTTCCCTAACATCTGCTTCCTTGTTTGGCTCAAAAAATATTTTCTTCCTTATTTGACACTGGATGTAAATTTTATTCCTTATGTGACGCTTCCGTCCATTTTGACCACCAACGGTGTTAAATGTGATGTGAAAAGACCATTTTCCCCCTGGTATTGTATTTTGTGATTTTTGCTAATTAAAGTAGTACTCTACAAATGTAATCTAATTAGTGTATGTAGCATAACAGTTGAACTGTACGTCCTGTATTCGGCATAAAAAACTGTACGTCTTGTACGCACCACTAATGGTGTACTAATGCCTGTTGAAAAAAATGATATACTAATGTACACTGCTAACCATTCGATTAGAATTACTTGTAGAAACTTGCAGCAGCTTCCGAGTACCATACTTGTCGATTTCATAAGTCCAACGAACGCACGACGCGACTTGCATAACAAACCAATCAAGGTGGTATATTTTATTTTGTTTACAGTAGGTGAAATAGAGTGGCAAACAAATGAGTTGGTATTTGCTGATTCTCCATCTCAGTTACAAAGTGGAACTAGTCTACTTTTGAAGTAGCAACTGTTGGCTTCTGAAACATAATAAAGATCATCATTTCTCATGGTTAAGATTTACGTGTGTATACCAGTTGGGACGCACATCACTTCATGCCAATATTATATTAACCTAGTTGTGATTACATTTCTGAGCCACGCAACGTGCACCTTTTCTGGCATGAAGCAAGCATGCTCACGAAAGCAACTCGACTTCATGTTGTTCTTCTTCTGGCAGACGTCTCCTTGTTGTGGGCCTGCTCACGGGCGAACACAGGGAAGTGTGCCGCAAGTGAAGAGGGGCGCAGGGGGGAGACAGGGGCATGACGGAGAGGCAGTACGACCACTTGGTCGCCGGTCGCCATCCGTGTCATCTGCCGGGAGAGGGAGCAGAACAGGTGAGGCGACAAAATAGTAGAGCACACGTATGCTGCTCTCATCTATGTGCTGAGCGATTAGTTACATGGGTGTATCATGTTAGTGATTAGGTTATAGCAGAGTAGTAGGTTTATTTTGTAGCAATTAATTCACCTAAATACAATATCAGGAGCAAAAAGTCTTTTCATGTCACATTTAACACCTTTGGTGCCAAAAATGGACGGAAGTGTCAAATAGGGAATAAAATTTACATCTAGTGTCAAATAAAGAAGAAAATATTTTTTGGGGCCAAATAAGGAAGCGGATTTTAAGAAAGGGCCAAATAAGGAATTCTCTCTTTTTCTGCGGACTTGGTAGAAAAGTTTGACTTAGGACAAAACTAGGTTCCTGGTAGAGAAGTTTAACTTGACCCGTGGCTGCACCAAAAGGAGAGAAGTTTAAGTGCCCCCTTGCCCGGCAGGCCTGGCACGAGGTCCTGGCCTGGCTGTGCATCCCGGCCCCGACGCCTAACCAGGAGCCTACGCTCATGGGCTGGTGGCTGCACGCCAAAGGAAACACAGCGCCGGTCCTACACAAAGCTCTGAGATCTGTGGCGATGCTCATGCCTTGGATGAGCTGGAAGCATAGGAATAGCTGTGTCTTCGACAACAAGAGACCCTCCCTGCATACGCTAGTCAATAGGATCAAGGACGAGGCCCGCTCTTAGGCAGAAGCCGGGGCAACTGGCCTTAGGGTTGTGCTCCCACAATCTTGGGACGTGCACTAATCATGCTGTAATTCGTGCGTCCTCAGACGCTTGTAACTGAACCCTTACATTTTCAATGCAAAGACTTTTGTGTTTTCTAAAAAAAAAAACTAGGTTTTCATTAATTTGGGGAGCAGGGAGTACAAGATAAGTCTAGAGAGACTGTGACTTTAGGTTATACTTGGAAAACTATACTGCAAGGAACAATGTTATGTTGCTAAACTATCTCTTTAATTAATTTATATGAGCTAAACTCTTGCTCATTACCGACACGGCTATCTCTTTAGGATCACTCTGGAACATAATTATCATACTGTCTGGAACAGAAATACATTTCTACTTGACCTATGTGCCAGACTGCCATATTGAGGCCTGATACATACCATGACATTTGACATGATACCTGTGTCACCCGTGCGAAGTCCCGTGCTTCCTAAATCCTAGGTGTTGGTTAATATCAGGCATGTTTCTACATGCCTGACTCGTCTAAATACTGCATTGTAGCTGTGAAAGTGCTCGCGTTATTGTTACTTGTTCTTTTGAGTTTTCTTACTTATGATGACTCGTTTTGTTGATGAAACTATTTTCTTTCTCCTCCAGGCTGTTTCTAGCTAAATCCAAGGAATTGGTGCAATATCAGGTCATGGAGGGGAGTAAGAACATGCAAGAGTCAGACACTGCATCTGTTGTCAAAGTATCCAGGGAGCCTGTTATCATTATCAATGGTGTCCCAGACTTGCCTCCTGATTTCGCATCTGGTTCACAACCTGCAGTAAGAGACGCTCAAGGATCTCGAGTTGATCATCGCTTTGGTGAATGGCTAGAAGGGCGGAAAGTGAGAAAGCAGTTTGGGGACAAGTATTTTGCAGGGAAAGTTGTCAAGTATGACAGTGAAAGCAATTGGTACAGTGTTGTCTATGATGATGGAGACCAGGAAGATATTGAATGGCTTGAACTGGAGGAGATCCTGCTACCATTGGACATAACCATTCCACTCAGAAAACTTGTTATGGACAAATTCAAACATCAGAATGCTGTTCCTGACTACAGACTTAAGGGGGCTAGATCATCGCAAGGAACTAATGGTGCTAAATCAGGAGGCGCAGTAAATGGCCAACAGTCAAACAACCTACCACTACCAGGGTTGCTTCAGGCGTCCCCATCAAATGCAGAGACTGTCAGGGCAGAAAAACTGAAGATGCAGACCTCCAAAAGAAAAACTGAGGAGGTATATCAGCCTAAAAAAAGGGGCAGGCCCCGAAAGGATAGAACTATATCAGTATCAGGTGACATTCAACCTAAAAAAAGAGGCAGACCTCCAAAAGAAAAGAACATATCTGGGGAGAGTAGTGTTCATAAGCGCAATGCAGAGACTGTCAGGGCAGAAAAACTGAAGAGAGAAAGCTTGCGTGTTCGAGGGGCATAACCTAACAATCAATCTCACTGTTACAATACAGATATTTCTAAATATTCCAGTCTATGTATGCTGGTGACACTAGCTTTCAATGTACTTTGTACAACCCAGCGTACAACAAAATTTGTAAAGCTATATTTACTATTCGAGCACTATCATATTTCTTTTCCTATACAAGTATATCTTCCAACTGTTTGAAATTCTTCGGGTATGGCCTTAGAAATTTTCCTTGTGGAAATGGAACCTAGTTGTGGTTGTCTGGCTGAATTCTTTTGAAAGATCCTTGAGTTGTTTCGTGAGTGTTGGAGATCCACAATAGAAAACACCTGTAGATTCATGTACATGTTAACTATTGCACGGTCTAGTATAAATCTGCCATGACAAGGTCTTTAGCGAATTTAGCTCACCTATACGAGAGTTCTTGTGGGCATTGGCCAAATCAGAGAACACTTTTCTCCAGTTAGGCCTTGCAAAATGTGTCCGAATCTACAAGAGACGTGTCAGAAAAGGAAGCAGAGACATATGGGATCAGATGAGAATGCAGAGCTCGGCAAATACCTTGCTTCCGGAGACGATGTCAACACCATTTTTGGCATGCTGGAGTGACTGAACCATGGCAATCAGCGCTGACCTTGCGTCGCCTTCTTCATACACGCTGGTGAGGTAATTGTGCATCTCTATGACATCCTGCAATTGCCATATTACTTTAGCCCAGTTTCATAGATGCGACTAGACATTTTGTATCGTATGGAAAGATGAAATTGAAAATATCAGAGTGAGATAAGTACGCTGTGATCGTTGTCAGCGACTTCATTCATGACTCCTTTGAACCAGTCGAAGGATCCTTGCTCTCTGGTAACCCAGTAGAAGTAAGCTCTCCCTGGTCCACTGTTCTTGAAGCTGCCTATCTCAGAACCGTGTATGCTTTCCACCTCCTGTTCCATCAACTCATTTTCTCAGTTATATTATCTCCATTAGCTATATTATTATGTATATAATGTTTAAGAATACTTTGCAGTGAAAGAAATTTACATCATTGGACTTTATGTTGTTCAAGAGATCTTTCAATATGCTGATGAAAGGAGTGGCGCCAATTCCAAGCCCGATAAGCAAAAGAATGTCGTATTTCTTGTAATTTTGCGCCGGTGCACCATAAGGGCCATCGATGAAGACCTTAGGAAACCTAAAGGAGACACAGCAATCATGATATTAAAAGTCTGTACTCAAAACTAACTGAATTTTGCGTTGCCAAATAGGTAAATGAGCTCACCTGGTGTCTTCTGTCGCAGAGTCTGCCACAACTGTAGTTTCAAGTCTCGAAAGGGTAGCCTTCTTGGAAGTAACTTGTGCCTCGCAACACTGTATGAATATTGATCTTTTTAATTATTCATTCTTGGGTAGTCCACATTTGTTCTACTCTCCTATGTTTAATAGTGAATTAACATTTTGCAGTTTAGTTGCCTGAACTGACCTTTCCGAACAAGTTCCTGAGTTCAGATGTCCAGTCACCTAGCGTGCGGATATGCACGCTCAGGTAATCATCTCCAGGTGCAGAAGTGATGGAGAACGGATGCCTGCAAGACCATCATCAACTGTAAGCGAGAATCTCGGATGAACTACTCTTGGTTCATATAAGCAGCAAGGATGGAGTGGTACCATTCGAAAGGGGAAACGTCGGGGCATTTCACAAACAGGTACATCCCACTCTTGTACTTGAAACCGGGTGGCTTCTTCATGTGAAGAGAGAGCACATTTCCTGGGTAAATCGCAGCCTGCATAGTATGTGGCAACATTGGTTAATAATAGCTAACAGCAGTCAAAAAGAAGTACAGTAATAAATCATGTGAATTCTCAGTGGCCTGCCTTGAGAATGTTCACGTGGTAGTTGTTCTCGCGAACTTTTCTGATAATTCTCTCGCAGGCGTAGAAGAGGACAGGGACTATGAGGAACATCCATGTCTGAGCAAACAAATAACGATGATCAACATTTGAATTTATATAGGTGGCTGATCATCATCAGTAAGGACTAAGGAGGGCAGAGGATTAATTACCGTCTTCTTGTACCAGACCCTGGTGAGGAATATGAAGTAGGAATGCACCACCAGGAGGACGTAGACGAGCAGCAGCAGGTGGTGCGCGTACCAGAAGGCGTTGAAGCCGGCCAGGTGGTGCAGCGGCGACGGCAGCTTGACGACGCTCCGCCGGAAGGTGTGCATGGCCAGCGTGAAGGAGAAGGTCATGATGATGATCATGAGGATGCCGGTGACCCCCGGGGCGCTGGCCAGCAGGTCCGGGTACGTCGGCTGCCTGAAGCCGAAGTTGGGGCCCAGCAGGGCCATGAACTTGTCGCTGGGGCAGGAGACGAGCCTGGGGAAGTCGCAGGTGACGTGGGCGAGCGTGTGCACCACCGTGCCGACGGCGATGGCGCCGGCGAGCACCTTGTGGAAGTTGATGTTGTCGTCGAAGGGGATGACGTGGCTGAGCGCGGTGGAGCGGAGGGTGGTGAGCGTGTTGCGGCAGACGGGCAGCAGGATGAGCGCCATGTTGAGCTTGAGCGTCTCGGCGGCGCCCTTGGCGACGCACACGCAGTTGCCCATGACCTGGAAGGAGGACCGGTGCTTGTACTGCTCGAACTTGTAGACGAAGAGGGCGAGGTTGGCGGCCAGCCAGAGCGCCACCAGCCATATCCGCTTCCAGTTCTCGTGGACGAAGTCCATGGTCCTGGTGACGTGCCGCTTCAGCGGGCTCCGGTACCGCATCGGGATCATCGTCCTCGCCAGGCTCGACGTCGTCCGCTTCAGCTTCACCTCCGGCGCCTGCGCGCTCACCATCCCGCGCAGCAGCGTCTCCAGCTGCCAAATCTGCATCGGAGGTTTGGAGGCAGGTCAGCAACTCGCGCCCTCTCAAGTTTCGACATGGCGACCACTAACTACTAGTCTATATCATTACTGCCGTACCTCGATGTAGCCGCGGTCGTCGGGGTCGAGCTCCTCCATGATGAGCGACGAGTAGGTCGCGGCGTGGCTCTTGAGCTTGGCCAGCTTGTTCGCCGACGCGCTCAATATAATAACCTATCACCAGCAAGTAAAAACAACAGGTTGATTATTCATTTTCATTTTCATTTGTTTCAGAATACAGCAGATCCCATCGAGCAAATTCCCCACCTCCTTGACCTCATCTTCCGTGAGCATCCCATCGCCGTTCTTATCGCACCTGCTCGTGTCAAATATCATCAGCAGGTTCGGTTAATGAGCTCCAACACTGATGCTAAAAATCAGACTGAACCTATAGCTTACATGTCGAAGAAAATGCGGAGCCGCGAGTCGAAGTTCTGGTCGGTCATCTCCGTCCAGAACTCCCTGAGCTGCTCCTTGGTGATGCCCTGCTCCGGCTCGATGCTCCGCCGCCGCGACAGCGTAACGAACAGCTCGCCGGCGAACTCCTTCGAGTCCCCCATGCCTTCGGATCAAGGAGCATTCCCCCATTAGTGATTACTGATTAGTGCACCGACCGTGACCCCGTTTGGGGGATCCATGGACGTGTTACTTCTTTCGAGCGGACATTGTATCATGGGCATTTATTGCTAAGATCCAAATTAAAATTAGCAGCTAGGAGTGGGGGTGCTGATACTGTACTTGATTTTGGGTTCTGACCAGGCACTATTTGGGACAGCAAGCGCTGATTTTGGGGAAATTCTTGTGGGCCGAATAGTGGATCTCGGTTCGGTGCGCCGACCCTGCCAACAACTCTTTTGGGCAAATAGGAACCGTTCGAGGTAACTTCAAACGACTGTGGGCAAGCATAAAAATGGTGGATGCAACAACAAGATGCCCCCAACAGAACTGTACTTAAGATTCCCCATGCTCGTGGCCACTTTGTGTCAGATTCAATCGTGCAGTTCTAATTAGAAATCAACTGTTTGTGTCTAAAATTGTTTGCTACTGCCATTCTTAATAACACCGTAATCGAACGAGATTAGCTCACGGTTTTGTTTGAGAGAAAAGAGAAAAGATTAGTAGCAGCACACAGTGGATGCATGGGTGCTCACCGATGCACTTGCCGAAGCTCTCCTTGGGGAGGCGGCCGCTGGCCTTGCTCATCTCGTCGAAGCGGCGCTCGACGGCCTTCCAGCCCTCCTTGCTCCCGGAGGTCTTGTCGAGGAAGCGCAGCCCCTTGAGCCCCATCTGCGCGCTGGACTGCATCCGCGTCATCCGCCCGCCGCCCGGCCGGATGCCCGGCACCACCTCCGGCACCTTCATCGACACCCGCGACGCGAACTGCCGCACCCCGGACGCCAGCCGCGACGGCTGCTGCATCAGCCCCCGGAACCCCGGCGGCCTCGGCAGCCCCGCCGGCGGCGGCGTCCTGCCCCCGCCCCCGCCCCCGTCGACCGTGATCCCGTCCAGCGGCGGCGCTGGCCGCTCCGCGTACCCGCCACCCGGCGACGCCATCCGTCAGTCAAGAACCGGCCCGGAGAGCGCAATGCCGCCCGCCGGCGGCTCGCCGGAAGCTGGCGGCGGGACCCACCCGCTGCGAGGGGGAGGTGGGGTGGACGTGCTGGCCTGCTGGTGCCGCTGCGGCGAATTCTTCGGGGGGAGGGGAGGAGACAGGATATGGCGGGTAACATGCGTGGATGTCCCAGTTATAGCCGTTGCGACGACGCCACGACGCCGCCCGTGTACTGCTGCCGCTGCCGCTGTCCACCGCGCGCGCGCGGGGATCGATGCGGCGGCGTGGACGGGCGGCCGGCCGTCGGATGCGGGATCTGCGGCTCGCGCGCCACCCTGGCGAGATTTTGGGCCGGGGGGGCGATATGTCGTGCCGTCGGCGTGCGTCGGGAGCTTATCGTGTCGTTCTTCCCGAACAGGCAAAGGTCTGTGGAGGTCGTCGGATGATGAGCCGACGGTTGGTGATGGTGAGTGTTAGGTGCGGCGACGTGGTGCCCCGCCGGAGGGAGTGGGAATGGCGCTCGGCTCGACGTGGACTGGCCCCGTGGGCCCGCGGGGAAGGTTGGTGCGCGTGTGGTGTCGTGGGGCGCGGTGGTCTTGCCGGTGGCAGCGTGGCTACGGGCAAGGACGGGACGGGTTTGGCAGGAACTTCACTACATCTCCATCGTTCACAGTCGACTTTACGTAGCATGCGCTTATACAGTCAGACATGCCTATGGATAATACAAAAAAAAAAATGGATGTCGAAGATTTTAACTAAATCTTCATGTCATATTTTTGAAGAGGAGTTGTGCTAACCAAATACAACCTCATTCGTCGCAATCGGCAACAAAGCAAGTGTAGCTTTTGTATTCATGATGAAAAAATCAAACACTTCTTTTTCCAATGCAAATTTATGCGTTCTGCATGGTAAGTCATTCAAATAGCGTCTAATTTATATCGGTTCATAAGTGTCGGTAATATTTTTGTCATTAATTGGACGGTATTTCAAATAAATTCAGAATGCTGATAAGGATAGGAGTGTATGCCTTATTATGAGCGTTTTGACTATGTAGAAATGATTTTGTGTTTGAGTGCAAAACTTTCTCTCCTTTATAGGTTATTTTCTATTGTACACACTTTCTTCATATGTCGTCTACGTTACATTGAATGGAGACGTCGCACAAAAATTAGAAGCTGCACCCTGAGTGATGAAAATACAAGGTTCTTTCATGCCGCGGCCAACCAGCATCACAAAAAGAGTAAAGTACGACTACTGATCAAGGAAGGGGTCCAATTCTTTGGTGAACAGGATAAGTTGCGCATTGCAACAGACTATTATCAGGAACTGCTCGGGCAGCCATCCCCATCCTTGCCAACGATTGACTTATCTGAGCTCTATGTTCCTTCTGATTTAAGGGCACTAGAAGAACCTTTTACTTGGGCTGAAATTACTACTGCAATTCAGAAAAGCCCTAACAACAGAAGCCCAGGGCCTGATGGTTTTACTAATGAATTTTACAAATGCTTCAGAGAGCTTTTAAGGGAGGACTTGCTGAGTTTCTTCCAGGAGTTCTATGTGTTGGGAAATGTAGTAATTTCAAAAAATTTCTTACGCACACGCAAGATCATGGTGATGCACAGCAACGAGAGGAGAGAGTATTGTCTACGTACCCACGCAGACCGACTGCGGAAGCATTGACACAACGTAGAGGAAGTAGTCGTATGTCTTCCCGATCCGACCGATCCAAACACCGTTACTCCGGCACCTTCGAGTTCTTAGCACACGTACAGCTCGATGACGATCCCCGGACTCCGATCCAGCAAAGCGTCGGGGAAGAGTTCCGTCAGCACGACGGCGTGGTGACGATCTTGATGTTCTACCGATGCAGGGCTTCGCCTAAACACTACAACGATATGATCGAGGTGGAATATGATGGCAGGGGGCACCGCACACGGCTAAGGAACGATCTCAATGATCAACTTGTGTGTCTAGAGGTGCCCCCTGCCTCCGTATATAAAGGAGCCAAGGGGGAGGGGGGCGCCGGCCAGGAGGAGGGCGCAGGAGGAGTCCTACTCCTATCGGGAGTAGGACTCCCCCCCCCCCCCAATCCTAGTTGGACTAGGATTCCCCGAGGGGGAAAGAGAGAGAGGGGGGCCGGCCACCTCTCCTAGTCCTAATAGGACTGGGGGAGGGGGGAGGCGTGCGGCCACCTTGGGCAGCCCCTTTCTCCTTTCCACTAAAGCCCATTAAGGCCCATATGGTTCCCGGGGGGTTCCGGTAACCTCCCGGTACTCCGGTAAAATCCCGATTTCACTCGGAACACTTCCGATATCCAAATATAGGCTTCCAATATATCAATCTTTATGTCTCAACCATTTCGAGACTCCTCGTCATGTCCGTGATCACATCCGGGACTCCGAACTAACTTCGGTACATCAAAATGCATAAACTCATAATAACTGTCATCATAACGTTAAGCGTGCGGACCCTACGGTTCGAGAACAATGTAGACATGACTGAGACACATCTCCGGTCAATAACCAATAGCGGGACCTGGATGCCCATATTGGCTCCTACATATTCTACGAAGATCTTTATCGGTCAGACCGCATAACAACATACGTTGTTCCCTTTGTCATCGGTATGTTACTTGCCCGAGATTCGATCGTCGGTATCCAATACCTAGTTCAATCTCGTTACCGGCAAGTCTCTTTACTCGTTCCGTAATACATCCTCTCACAACTAACATATTAGTTGCAGTGCTTGCAAGGCTTATGTGATGTGCATTACCGAGAGGTCCCAGAGATACCTCTCCGACAATCGGAGTGACAAACCCTAATCTCGAAATACGCCAACCCAACATATACCATTGGAGACACCTGTAGTACTCCTTTATAATCACCCAGTTATGTTGTGACGTTTGGTAGCACACAAAGTGTTCCTCCGGTAAATGGGAGTTGCATAATCTCATAGTCATAGGAACATGTATAAGTCATGAAGAAAGCAATAGCAATATACTAAACGATCGGGTGCTAAGCTAATGAAATGGGTCATGTCAATCAGATCATTCAACTAATGATGTGACCTCGTTAATCAAATAACAACACCTTGTTCATGGTTAGGAAACATAACCATCTTTGATTAACGAGCTAGTCAAGTAGAGGCATACTAGTGACACTAAGTTTGTCTATGTATTCACACATGTATTATGTTTCCGGTGAATACAATTCTAGCATGAATAATAAACATTTATCATGATATAAGGAAATAAATAATAACTTTATTATTGCCTCTAGGGCATATTTCCTTCAGTCTCCCACTTGCACTAGAGTCAATAATCTAGATTACACAGTAATGATTCTAACACCCATGGAGCCTTGGTGCTGATCATGTTTTGCTCGTGGAAGAGGCTTAGTCAACGGGTCTGCAACATTCAGATCCGTATGTATCTTGCAAATCTATATGTCTCCCACCTGGACTAGATCCCGGATGGAATTGAAGCGTCTCTTGATGTGCTTGGTCCTCTTGTGAAATCTGGATTCCTTTGCCAAGGCAATTGCACCAGTATTGTCACAAAAGATTTTCATTGGACCCGATGCACTAGGTATGACACCTAGATCGGATATGAACTCCTTCATCCAGACTCCTTCGTTCGCTGCTTCCGAAGTAGCTATGTACTCCGCTTCACATTTAGATCCTGCTACGACGCTTTGTTTAGAACTGCACCAACTGACAGCTCCACCGTTTAATGTAAACACGTATCCGGTTTGCGATTTAGAATCGTCCGGATCAGTGTCAAAGCTTGCATCAACGTAACGGTGAGCTCTTTGTCACCTCCATATACGAGAAACATATCCTTAGTCCTTTTCAGGTATTTCAGGATGTTCTTGACCGCTGTCCAGTGATCCACTCCTGGATTACTTTGGTACCTCCCTGCTAAACTTATAGCAAGGCACACATCAGGTCTGGTACACAGCATTGCATACATGATAGAACCTATGGCTGAAGCATAGGGAACATCTTTCATTTTCTCTCTATCTTCTGCAGTGGTCGGGCCTTGAGTCTGACTCAACTTCACACCTTGCAACACAGGCAAGAACCCTTTCTTTGCTTGATCCATTTTGAACTTCTTCAAAATCTTGTCAAGGTATGTGCTTTGTGAAAGTCCAATTAAGCGTCTTGATCTATCTCTATAGATCTTTATGCCTAATATGTAAGCAGCTTCATCCGAGGTCTTTCATTGAAAAACTCTTATTCAAGTATCCCTTTATGCTATCCAGAAATTCTATATCATTTCCAATCAGCAATATGTCATCCACATATAATATCAGAAATGCTACATAGCTCCCACTCACTTTCTTGTAAATACAGGCTTCTCCGAAAGTCTGTATAAAACCAAATGCTTTGATCACACTATCAAAGCGTTTATTCCAACTCCGAGAGGCTTGCACCAGTCCATAAATGGATCGCTGGAGCTTGCACACTTTGTTAGCTCCCTTTGGATCGACAAAACCTTCCGGTTGCATCATATACAACTTTTCTTCCAGAAATCCATTCAGGAATGCAGTTTTGACATCCATCTGCCAAATTTCATAATCATAAAACGCGGCAATTGCTAACATGATTCAGACAGACTTAAGCATCGCTACGGGTGAGAACGTCTCATCGTAGTCAACCCCTTGAACTTGTCGAAAACCTTTTGCGACAAGTCGAGCTTTATAGACAGTAACATTACCGTCAGCGTCAGTCTTTTTCTTGAATATCCATTTATTCTCAATTGCTTGCCGATCATCGGGCAAGTCAACCAAAGTCCATACTTTGTTCTCATACATGGATCCCATCTCAGATTTCATGGCTTCAAGCCACTTTGCGGAATCTGGGCTCACCATCGCTTCTTCATAGTTCGTAGGTTCATCATGATCTAGTAGCATGACTTCCAGAACTGGATTACCGTACCACTCTGGCGCGGATCTTACTCTGGTTGATCTACGAGGTTCAGTAGTATCTTGTTCTGAAGTTTCATGATCATTATCATTAACTTCCTCACTTATTGGTGTAGGTGTTGCAGAAACAGTTTTCTGTGACGTACTACTTTCCAACAAGGGAGCAGGTACAGTTACCTCGTCAAGTTCTACTTTCCTCCCACTCACTTCTTTCGAGAGAAACTCCTTCTCAAGAAAGTTTCCGAATTTAGCAACAAAAGTCTTGCCTTCGGATCTGTGATAGAAGGTGTATCCAATAGTTTCCTTTGGATATCCTATGAAGACACATTTCTCCGATTTGGGTTCGAGCTTATCAGGTTGAAGCTTTTTCACATAAGCATCGCAGCCCCAAACTTTCAGAAACGACAACTTTGGTTTCTTGCCAAACCATAGTTCATCAGGCGTCGTCTCAACGGATTTTGATGGTGCCCTATTTAACGTGAATGCGGCCGTCTCTAGAGCGTATCCCCAAAACGATAGCGGTAAATCAGTAAGAGACATCATAGATCGCACCATATCTAGTAAAGTACGATTACGACGTTCGGACACACCATTACGCTGTGGTGTTCCGGGTGGCGTGAGTTGCGAAACTATTCCACAATTTTTCAAATGTACACCAAACTCGTAACTCAAATATTCTCCTCCACAATCGGATCGTAGAAACTTTATTTTCTTGTTACGATGATTTTCAACTTCACTCTGAAATTCTTTGAACTTTTCAAACGTTTCAGACTTATGTTTCATTAAGTAGATATACCCATATCTGCTTAAGTCATCTGTGAAGGTGAGAAAATAATGATATCCGCCACGAGCCTCAACATTCATCGGACCACATACATCTGTATGTATGATTTCCAACAAATCTGTTGCTCTCTCCATAGTACCGGAGAACGGTGTTTTAGTCATCTTGCCCGTGAGGCACGGTTTGCAAGTACCAAGTGATTCATAATCAAGTGGTTCCAAAAGTCCATCATTATGGAGTTTCTTCATGCGCTTTACACCGATATGACCTAAACGGCAGTGCCACAAATAAGTTGCACTATCATTATCAACTCTGCATCTTTTGGCTTCTACATTATGAATATGTGTATCACTACTATCGAGATTCAACAAGAATAGACCACTTTTCAAGGCTGCATGACCATAAAAGATATTACTCATATAAATAGAACAACCATTATTCTCTGATTTAAATGAATAACCGTCTCGCATTAAACAAGATCCAGATATAATGTTCATGCTCAACGCTGGCACCAAATAACAATTATTTAGGTCTAATACTAATCCCGAAGGTAGATGTAGAGGTAGCGTGCCGACTGCGATCACATCGACTTTGGAACCGTTTCCCACGCGCATCGTCACCTCGTCCTTAGCCAATCTTCGCTTAATCCGTAGTCCCTGTTTCGAGTTGCAAATATTAGCAACAGAACCAGTATCAAATACCCAGGTGCTACTGCGAGCATTAGTAAGGTACACATCAATAACATGTATATCACATATACCTTTGTTCACCTTGCCATCCTTCTTATCCGCCAAATACTTGGGGCAGTTTCGCTTCTAGTGACCAGTCTGCTTGTAGTAGAAGCACTCGGTTTCAGGCTTAGGTCCAGACTTGGGTTTCTTCTCCTGAGCAGCAACTTGCTTGCCGTTCTTCTTGAAGTTCCCCTTCTTCTTCCCTTTGCCCTTTTTCTTGAAACTAGTGGTTTTGTTAACCATCAACACTTGATGCTCCTTCTTTATTTCTACCTCCGCAGCTTTCAGCATTGCGAAGAGCTCGGGAATAGTCTTGTTCACCCCTTGCATATTATAGTTCATCACAAAGCTCTTGTAGGTTGGTGGCAGTGATTGGAGAATTCTGGCAATGACGCAATCATCTGGAAGATTAACTCCCATCTGAATCAAGTGATTATTATACCCAGACATTTTGAGTATATGCTCACTGACAGAACTGTTCTCCTCCATCTTGCAGCTATAGAACTTATTGGAGACTTCATATCTCTCAATCCGGGCATTCGCTTGAAATATTAACTTCAACTCCTGAAACATCTCATATGCTCCATGACGTTCAAAACGTCGTTGAAGTCCCGATTCTAAGCCGTAAAGCATGGCACACTGAACTATCGAGTAGTCATCAGCTCTGCTCTGCCAGACATTCATAACATCTGGTGTTGCTCCAGCAGCAGCCCTGGCACCCAGCGGCGCTTCCAGGACGTAATTCTTCTGAGCAGCAATGAGGATAATCCTCAAGTTACGGACCCAGTCCGTGTAATTGCTACCATCATCTTTCGACTTTGCTTTCTCAAGGAACGCATTAAAATTCAACGGAACAACAGCACGACCCATCTATCTACAATCAAACATAAACAAGCAAGATACTATCAGGTACTAAGTTCATGATAAGTTTAAGTTCAATTAATCAAATTACTTAAGAACTCCCACTTAGATAGACATCCCTCTAATCCTCTAAGTGATCACGTGATCCAAATCAACTAAACCATGTCCGATCATCACGTGAGATGGAGTAGTTTCATTGGTGAACATCACAATGTTGATCATATCTACTATATGATTCATGCTCGACCTTTTGGTCTCCGTGTTCCGAGGCCATATCTGTATATGCTTGGCTCGTCAAGTATAACCTGAGTATTCCGCGTGTGCAACTGTTTTGCACCCGTTGTATTTGAACGTAGAGCCTATCACACCCGATCATCACGTGGTGTCTCAGCACGAAGAACTTTCGCAACGGTGCATACTCAGGGAGAACACTCCTTGATAATTTAGTGAGAGATCATCTTATAATGCTACCGTCAATCAAAGCAAGATAAGATGCATAAAAGATAAACATCACATGCAATCAATATAAGTGATATGATATGGCCATCATCATCTTGTGCCTGTGATCTCCATCTCCGAAGCACCGTCATGATCACCATCGTCACCGGTGTGACACCTTGATCTCCATCGTAGCATCGTTGTCGTCTCGCCAATCTTATGCTTCCACGACTATCGCTACCACTTAGTGATAAAGTAAAGCATTACATCGCGATTGCATTGCATACAATAAAGCGACAACCATATGGCTCCTGCCAGTTGCCGATAACTCGGTTACAAAACATGATCATCTCATACAATAAAATTTAGCATCATGTCTTGACCATATCACATCACAACATGCCCTGCAAAAACAAGTTAGACGTCCTCTACTTTGTTGTTGCAAGTTTTACGTGGCTGCTACGGGCTTAAGCAAGAACCAATCTCACCTACGCATCAAAACCACAACGATAGTTTGTCAAATAGACTCCGTTTTAACCTTCACAAGGACCGGGCGTAGCCACACTTGGTTCAACTAAAGTTGGAGAGACAGTCGCCCGCAAGCCACCTGTGTGCAAAGCACGTCGGGGAAACCGGTCTCGCGTAACCGTACGCGTAATGTTGGTCCGGGTCGTCTCGTCCAACAATACCGCCGAACCAAAGTATGACATGCTGGTAGGCAGTATGACTTATATCGCCCACAACTCACTTGTGTTCTACTCGTGCAAATAACATCAAACCATAAAACCTAGGCTCGGATGCCACTGTTGGGGAACGTAGTAATTTCAAAAAATTTCCTACGCACACGCAAGATCATGGTGATGCACAGCAATGAGAGGGGAGAGTATTGTCTACGTACCCACGCAGACCGACTGCGGAAGCGTTGACACAACGTAGAGGAAGTAGTCGTATGTCTTCCTGATCCGACCGATCCAAGCACCGTTACTTCGGCACCTCCGAGTTCTTAGCACACGTATAGCTCGATGACGATCCCCGGGCTCCGATCCAGCAAAGCGTCGGGGAAGAGTTTCGTCAGCACGACGGCGTGGTGACGATCTTGATGTTCTACCGACGCAGGGCTTCGCCTAAGCACTACAACGATATGATCGAGGTGGAATATGGTGGCAGGGGGCACCGCACACGGCTAAGGAACGATCTCAATGATCAACTTGTGTGTCTAGAGGTGCCCCCTGCCTCCGTATATAAAGGAGCCAAGCGGGAGGGGGCCGCCGGCCAGGAGGAGGGCGCAGGAGGAGTCCTACTCCTACCGGGAGTAGGACTCCCCCCCCCCCAATCCTAGTTGGACTAGGATTCCCCGAGGGGGAAAGAGAGAGAGGGGGGCCGGCCACCTCTCCTAGTCCTAATAGGACTGGGGGAGGGGGGAGGCGCGCGGCCACCTTGGGCTGCCCCTTTATCCTTTCCACTAAAGCCCATTAAGGCCCATATGGTTCCCGGGGGGTTCCGGTAACCTCCCGGTACTCCGGTAAAATCCCGATTTCACCCGGAACACTTCCGATATCCAAATATAGGCTTCCAATATATCAAACTTTATGTATCGACCATTTTGAGACTCCTTGTCATGTCCGTGATCACATCCGGGACTCCAAACTAACTTCGATACATCAAAATGCATAAACTCATAATAACTGTCATCGTAACGTTAAGCGTGCGGACCCTACGGTTCGAGAACAATGTAGACATGACTGAGACACATCTCCGGTCAATAACCAATAGCGGGACCTGTATGCCCATATTGGCTCCTACATATTCTACGAAGATCTTTATCGGTCAGATCGCATAACAACATACGTTGTTCCCTTTGTCATCGGTATGTTACTTGCCCGAGATTCGATCGTCGGTATCCAATACCTAGTTCAATCTCGTTACCAGCAAGTCTCTTTACTCGTTCCGTAATACATCATCTCACAACTAACTCATTAGTCACAATGCTTGCAAGGCTTATGTGATGTGCATTACCGAGAGGACCCAGAGATACCTCTCCGACAATCGGAGTGACGAATCCTAATCTCGAAATACGCCAACCCAACATCTACCTTTGGAGACACCTGTAGAGCTCCTTTATAATCACCCAGTTACGTTGTGACGTTTGGTAGCACACAAAGTGTTCCTCGGGTAAACGGGAGTTGCATAATCTCATAGTCATAGGAACATGTATAAGTCATGAAGAAAGCAATAGCAACATACTAAACGATCGGGTGCTAAGCTAATGAAATGGGTCATGTCAATCAGATCATTCAACTAATGATGTGACCTCGTTAATCAAATAACAACACCTTGTTCATGGTTAGGAAACATAACCATCTTTGATTAACGAGCTAGTCAAGTAGAGGCATACTAGTGACACTAAGTTTGTCTATGTATTCACACATGTATTATGTTTCCGGTTAATACAATTCTAGCATGAATACTAAACATTTATCATGATATAAGGAAATAAATAATAACTTTATTATTGCCTCTAGGGCATATTTCCTTCACTATGAGCTTGGCAACAACCTGAGTGGTATTAATGTTGCCAACATTGTGCTAATCCCCAAGAAGGACAGCCCAACAGATATTAAGGATTTTCGGCCAATCTCGTTGGTGCATAGCCTGCCCAAGCTGCTTACCAAAGTGCTCGCTACACGGCTGCAACGACTCATTCTAGTCATGATTCATCCGTTACAGTCGTGTTTCTTGCCAGGAAGATGCATTATTGAAAACTTCGCCCTAGCGGTAGAGTTAGTACAGCAAGCATCCAAGAGAAAGAAGCCTATGATCGTACTAAAACTTGATTTTCGGAAGGCTTTTGACAGTGTCAGCTGGGAGGCTCTACGGCAGGTTTTTACAGCAAGAGGATTCGGAAGTCGTTGGAATCATTGGCTTTCCCATATCTTCACCTCCAACTCCTCCCAAATCCTACTTAATGGACAGCTTGGAGAGAAGATCTACTCCAAGTGTGGCCTCAGGCAAGGCGATGCAATATCGCCATACCTCTTCATACTACTGGCGGATATTCTACAGCAGCTCTGCCACAAGGAGCACCGGGCTGGCTGGCTCCAACACCCGCTTGGAGTAGAGGGACCCTTCCCCGTTCTTCAATATGCCGACGACACACTTCTGCTCATACAAGGAAATACACAGCAGGCCGCCATTGCTAAGAGGATACTGGACTCGGTCTCAGCTTTCACTGGCCTCACAATTAACTTCCAAAAGAGCTCCTTTGTTCCCATTTGCGTCGATCCAACGGTCTGCCAACAGATTGAACAAGTGTTACAATGTCAGTCTTCTGCCTTCCCTTGCACCTATTTGGGATTACCCTTATCTGCACACAAGATTACCCATGGACTGCTAATGCTGGTTATTCACAAGGTCGACAAACGCTTGTCAGGCTGGTTGGCCACTTTCCTATCCTGGGGGGGACGGCTCACTCTGATTAATGCCGTTCTAGCAACGATACCCAGCTACTTCATGGGCTGCTTACTCTGGCCAAAACAGTCTATACAACAGCTTGAGCAAATCATAAGGGGCTTCCTATGGCAAGGGAAGAACCAAACAAAGGGGGGACAGTGTCTTGTGGTATGGGACTATGTGATTATGCCGCAGCAAAACAGAGGTTTGGGAGTACGGGATCTTGCAGCACACAACAGGGTAATGATATGCAAAGCAATGACGAAGATACTACAATCCAGCAATGTGCCGTGCTACCAGTGGTTTGCATCAACATATTGTCGTACAAAACTGCCACTTACAGTACATAATGCAGATACTGCCATTTGGCGATGCTTCAAATCTTCTCTGCAGTTAGTTATCCAGTCAACCAAGTGTGAGCTCGGGGATGGAAAGACGGTATCCTTCTGGTTTGACCATTGGATGGAAATTGGTCGACTCTCTCAGTCCTTTCGGACCCTTTTTACGTTCTCCAAAGCCAGGTACTGCACTGTTGCTTCACAGTACGACAACGACCATTGGTTGATACAGTTGCATCCCAACCTGTCCTACACTGCGTCGCGGGAGTTGGGCACACTGATGGATCTCCTGGTTACCATCTCACCAACCCCTAGTACATCGGACGTTAGGAAGCCAGTGACGCTGGATAACAAGCTATCAACAGCCTATTTTTATAGGCTACTCACCTTCAGAGGCATAGATTGCCCCTCGGCTCCTTATATCTGGGATCGAATTATACCCAAACGACACTGGGTCTTTCTATGGTTGGCCATCAGGGACAGGCAGAATACTAGGGATAACATGGTGAGGAAACAATGGACAAGGATTGTAAACCACAACGGATGCGATGTGTGTCCAGCAGACGAGACCATGCACCACATTCTGCTCAGATGCAAACTCGCACAAGCTGTTTGGGCCAGGACTGACCTCCTGGATTTGGCCACATCTGCTGAAACTACTGCAGCTTTCATGACCTTGGAGGTAGCAAGGGAAACATATGGAACACTTTGGCATGTTCTCTTTGCTGCAAGTGCAGTGGCGCTTTGGGATGCCAGAAACGCAAGAGTCTTCCATAGCGTTTGTTGGACAACTACAAAGGTTATCACTGAGATTGCTCAACTACTTATGCTATGGAGGTTGAGAGCACCAGAAGGAAATGCAAGGGAGGTCATAAACTCTTGGGCTAATGTAATGATGCAACGGTAGATATAGACATAGCTTACACCACTAGCCCCTGTCTCTTCTTCCGCCTTCCCTCCTTCTTTTTTTTGCTTTCCTCTTCAGGCTTGGCGATGGCCTACTGCACACTCTATGCAGCGCTTACATCGCCTTCATGTAAAACGACTCCGGTCTATCGGGCTACGGCCTGTTTTGAATGCATAAGGTAGAACAAGATCTACCTTTTCTTTAAAAAAACATTGAATGGAGTACCAACCACTGTTCAAAGTGGCATGTATGCGGTTGGAGCGGGTGGCCGGGTTTTTTTTACCCAATATGGATGGCAGCATAATCTTCGGACCGGTCTAAATATTCGACGTAGGCATAATGTCGATCATGTTTGACTTACTGTTGCCGATACGTCAGTTTTTATTTTTGTCTGTTAGATTGTTACTGTTTGGCTATGTGCATCCTAGGGCGTGTTTGGTTAGTTTCTCCATCGGGCCTGGCTAGGAGAGCAAAAATGAGCCAGGCTGAGCAGGGCCTGGGTAAAAAAAAACCAGGGCCAAAAACAAAGATGACCAGTTGACTGGTTATCTGCATTAGGGGTCTTGTCATCGAGATGTAATTTTCACCCGGTGTTTGGTTGCATACGTGCATATGATTAGGAGTTAACAAAAAAGTTTAACACCCATCAGGTTTGGCATCTCATTTCGTCAAACACGTTGAGCGCGCCAAAGATTCCTCTGCTTATCATGTCCACCGCTAGCTCTCGGCGACCATGGGTGCGCTCGGCACCTAGACTCCTCCATGCACGGCAATGTGGTCGCGCCCGGCTCGCGGCCGTGGACGCGCCCAGCTCCGGCGACAGCCACCAAGGAGTAACACCCAGATGTAAACGGAGGTCCTCACCTCCCTGCAGCTCCCAGCGGTGTAGGCCTCATCGGTGTCGTCTTGCTGCAGCTGCTCCGGCTCGGCCTCGTCTTACTGCAGCTGCTCCGGCTCGGCCTTGTCGGCGCACTCTTGCTGCAGCTGTGTCGGCTCGGCCTCGTCGGCGTCGTCTTCCTGCAGCTGATGCGGCTCGACGGGAATGGTGTCAGCCCATTGTTCCCGCCGGAGCACGCGACGACGATGCCGCGGCGGGTGGCCGCCAGCACGCCGACGGCGATGGGGTCGCGCGAGAGCAGGTACGAACCGCCTCCCAACGACAGCGAGAGCGCGTCGACTCCGTCCTCGATGGCCTGCTCCATGCCCGCTAGTATGTCCGAGCTGAAGTATCCCTACCACCAGCACACCTTGTACGCCGCAACGCGCGCCCCGGGCGCCATGCCCCGCACCGTGCTATGGGCTTACCCGAGGAGGATCGCGTCAGCCACCACAGCCCCCGCCGCTGTGGACACCGTGTGGGTGACGTGCCCGTCGTGGTCCCTCGGTTGCGCGGGGCCGACCTGGCCGGGTGGACGCCGCCGTGGAGCAAGCGCGGGAGGCCGATGGAGGAGGCGAGGGAGCTGTCCTGGCCAGCCATGGCGCGGGGGAAGCACTCGCGCCGCCGCTCTCCGGCATCGTCATCCGCGGTAGGGGGAAGGCGAGGTGCATCCGGTCCAGCCCAGCCTCGCCGCTGGACTACAGTGCCTGCTCCGCCTCCCTCCGCTCCGGCGCGTCCACCAGCGGCGGCGAGGACATCGCCTTTTGCTCGTCGTGGCACCGCCGCGCGGCCACCGCGCTGGCGACAACGACGAAGGTGCCTGCTGCTGCCCCCTGCTTTGCTCTGGGTTGATCCGCTCTCCCCTTCTCCCATGGCGGACGGGATCGCACTGGAGTGGAGTAGAGGGAGAGAGAGGGGATTGAGGATTAGGGAGAGAGAGGGGGATTAACACGAGACCCACGTCTCCAGAGAGCCATCCGCGTGCGTTGATGAAGTCATGTACCTACGGTAGGGACACGGACCCGTCCTAAAGAGCCCTACCATAGGACATCCCTAGAAGTCACCTTCCAATCAACTTGAAGGTATCCCACTCGACGGGTTGAAGACACTCGACCAAGAAGCTGTCACTCGACCAAGAAGCCAACCACTCGACTGCCAGAAGACCTCAAGTCACTCCGCAGGCAAACGGTCGGCTATTAAGTAGCCTTTATGATTATTATGACACTTTATTAGGGACGTTATCAGTAACGCCCGCCTTAAATGTACCTTAAACCCTGCATTACTGAGGACAGGAGAGGGCTGGTGTACTCTATATAAGCCATCCCCCTCCTCAGTATCAAGGGTTCGCACCCCTGTCATTTTACACACGCATAATCCAGTTGACCGCCTCCGGGCACCGAGACGTAGGGCTGTTACTTCCTCCGAGAAGGGCCTGAACTCGTAAACCTTGCGTGCTTACAACTTCCCAATAGCTAAGGTCTAGCCTCTTCATACACACCCCCCTACCTCACTATCAGACTTAACCACGACAGTTGGCGCCCACCGTGGGGCATTAGTCTTAGCGCCTAATTGGAGAAGTTGCGATTTTTCCGATCCACTTGATCATGTTTTCCTACGGAGCTTTGGTGGAGGGCCGCGAGATCCGTCTCGGCGGACTCACTTTCATCGCCGACGACTCCGCCTGGCTCCAGGAGGCGCCGCTTGACGTCGACGCGCTCCCCGTCCGCGGTGCGACGCACTTCCGCGCGTGCGTCCATGGCGTCCTCCTAAGGCAGCCATCGACCCCATATCGGTCGACTCCCGTGCCATCTCCCCGTCCTGTCTCCCGCCAGCGCAAGCGCTCGGGTCGGTCGAGGCTCCAACGGTGGATGAAGCACGCCGCGGCCCGCCAGTCGGCGACCCCACAAGTCGCGGCAATCGAGCCTGACGAATCCCTCTGCGGCCTGTTCGATCTGTCGACTGGCTCCACGGAGACCGCATCCGAGTGTGATAGCAGCGACCCTTTGGCGGAGGTTCTGGCGGTCGAGGGGACACACAGTCCCCCTGGATTCCATCACGCTGATGATGGTGCCGATAGGGGCGATCCGTCGCACCCTCACGACGAATACCTCCCCGAGCCTCTTACGTCAGTGCAGCGGGAGGAGCTTCATCGCCGGAACATGGACGCGCTCTACACCCCTATTGTTGGAGAAACCCCCGAGGCCCGGGCCTTGGAGGATGCGCGCTTGGCTAATCTAGCCGAGCGCACTCGACTGGAGAATCTATAGCGAGCTCTCGACGAGCGGGCGCGTCAGCGGGCTCCTGAGTCCAGTCGACGCCAGCAGGCTCCCGAGTCCAGTCGACGCCAGCAAGCTCCCGAACCCAGTCGACGTCAGCTCTTCCCACCGCCACAGGTGTACCGAACTCCGGTTCAGAACCTGGCTGCCGCGGCCCGCATAGCAGAGTCAATCCAGCCCTCCCAGTCGAAGGCCGGCAGAGGATTGCTGCAGATCAGAGCATTGCTCCGAGCGGCGGGAAATTAGAATTCCGCTGTCTCTCAGTCGCGGGACAGGATCCACAGTCGATCCGTTGCAACGGAAACCGTCCAGTCGGCTCACAGCCCGAGATCGCCCCCGAGGCGTGAGGGGCGTGGAGACCGGCACGATCAGTATAGGAGAAATGAACAATATGATCACCGACCCGACCGTGATGATGGACGTCGGGTGCCGTCCCCTCCCCCGAGGAGTGGATCATATGCACCTCGACATCGAGACGACAGGCGCCCCCATAACGTTGGGCAGAGGATCCCAGTCGACCCCAGAGACCCAAGCTTTGACGCGAGATCCATCCTCGTTCAAGGTCTGGTGGACAGGAACAGGGCTCATCGAGAGGGCCACAACAGAGATACACCCACCGGCAGCAGGACACACGCCTCGGGGCCTGAATGTTTCAGTCGAGCCATCAGAGCTGCGGTGATCCCTCCCAACTTCCGGCTGGCGACTGGAATCAGCAAGTTCACCGGTGAGTCCAAGCCTGACACGTGGCTCGAGGATTACCGAGTGGCTGTGCAGATTGGCGGCGGCAATGATGAAGTGGCCATGAAGCATTTACCCCTCATGTTGGAAGGCTCAGCTAGGGCATGGCTGAATCAGTTGGCGCCCAGCAGCATTTACACTTGGGAGGATCTCTCCCGAGTGTTTATCACAACCTTCGAAGGGACATGCAAGCGCCCTGCAGGCCTTACGGAGCTGCGGTCTTGCGTGCAGAAGCCAAATGAAACTCTGAGAGAATACATCCAGAGGTGGATCACACTGCACCACTCGGTCGAGGACGTGCCAGACCATCAAGCAGTTTGCGCTTTCAAGGAAGGCGTCAAGTACAGGGAGTTGAATCTGAAGTTTGGCCGGACCGGAGAGATGTCCCTTAATCAGATGATGGAGATTGCCACCAAGTACGCTAATGGAGAAGACGAGGACCGACTCCGAAGTGGCAAACTCAAGTCAGTCGCCCAAGAAACCGGAGGAAACTCCAGTCGGAAGCAGAAGCGGAAAGCCGAGCCAGCCGCCCCTGGGGAGGCCCTGGCTGTGGCCCAGGGAAATTTCAAGGGAAAGCCCAAGGGCACATGGAAGCCCAAGAAGGTTAAAGATCAGGATGGGAATGATGTTCTGGACCTGCCATGTCACATCCATACCAAGAAAGATGAAGAAGAAAATTTTATTTTCCCGAAGCATACCACTCGACAGTGTCGGCTTCTGATTCAGCAGTTCCAGGGCAAGCAGCCCAAGGATAAGGAAAAAGAGCCAGACAGAGTTGAAGACAAGGAGGATAGTGACGATGGATACCCCCAAGTCAATTCCACCTTGATGATTTTTGCTGATGTCGAAAGCAAAAGTCGACTAAAAGTCATTAACCGTGAGGTCAACATGGTTGCCCCGGCGACTCCCAGTTACCTGAAGTGGTCTCAGACTGCCATCACATTCGACCAGTCCGATCACCCGACGCACATTGCCACCCCTGGGAGGCAAGCTTTGGTGGTCGACCCAGTTGTCGAAGGCACTCGACTGACCAAAGTCCTGATGGACGGCGGCAGTGGCCTGAACATACTGTACGCTGAAACCTTGAAAGGAATGGGCATTCCGATGTCCAGACTCAGCACCAGTAACATGAGCTTCCACGGAGTCATTTCTGGGAAGAAAGCCGAGTCACTCGGCCAGATTGCTCTTGATGTGGTTTTCGGTGATTCAAAGAATTACCGCAAGGAAAAGTTAATGTTTGAAGTTGTGGACTTCCAGAGTGCTTATCATGCCATCTTGGGCAGGCCAGCTTACGCACGCTTCATGGCTCGACCGTGCTACGTGTATCTTAAATTAAAGATGCCTGGCCCCAAAGGTGTGATCACTGTTACGGGCAACCGGAAGAAAGCAGAAGAATGTTTCCAGAAGGGATCAAAGATCGCCGATGCCCAGATGGCAGTGGTCGAGCTGCAAGAGTACCAAAAGACTGCCGACCCGAGTGAATTGCTGCGAGCTAAGAAGCCTGCCTCCGAGTCAGCTTTTCAGTCGGCTGGCGAAACGAAGACAGTCCACATTCACCCAAACGATCCCGACGCTGCTCCGACTCACATCTCGACGATGCTCGACTCCAAATAGGAAGAAGCGCTCATCCAGCTCCTCCGTGAGAAAAGGGACATCTTCGCATGGAAACCCTCTGACATGCCTGGAGTTCCCAGGGGGCTGGCCGAGCACCGCCTGCGAGTCGACTCAAAGTTCAAGCCCGTGAAGGAACATCTTCGACGGTCCGCCGTCCAGAAAAAACAAGCCATTGGCGAGGAAGTGGCTCGGCTCTTAGCAGCTGAGTTCATCCGAGAGATCTATCACTCCGAGTGGCTCGCCAATGTCGTCATGGTCCCCAAGAAGGACAAGTCACTCCGTATGTGCATTGATTTCAAGCATATCAATCGGGCCTGCCCGAAAGATCATTTTCCTCTCGCTCGCATCGACCAGATTGTCGACTCAACTGCGGGATGCGAGAGATTGTCTTTTCTAGATGCCTACTCTGGGTACCATTAGATCCGTCTGTATGGCCCCGACGAAATCAAAACAACTTTCATCACTCCATTCGGATGCTTCTGTTACGTCACCATGCCATTCGGCCTCAAGAACGCCGGAGCCACATTCATGAGAATGATCCAGAAGTGTTTACTCACTCAAATCAGTCGGAATGTGGAGGCGTACATGGACGATATCATAGTCAAGTCCCGGAAAGGTTCCGACCTGTGGGCTGACCTTGCTGAAACCTTCGCCAACCTCAGGAGGTACGATATCAAGCTCAATCCGTCAAAGTGCACTTTCGGAGTTCCAGGCGGCAAACTACTCGGTTTTCTCGTTTCCGAACGGGGAATCGACGCCAATCCTGAAAAAATTGGCACCATACTCCGGATGAAGCGTCCTGTACGTGTGCATGATGTCCAAAAGCTTATAGGCTGCTTGGCCGCCTTAAGTCGATTCATTTCTCGACTCGGTGAAAAAGCATTGCCTCTTTACCGACTGATGAAGAAGTCTGACAAGTTCGAGTGGACTCCAGAAGCTGATGCAGCGTTTGCAGAGCTCAAAGCTCTGCTCTCCACCCAGCCGGTGCTAGCTGCCCCAATCAGCAAAGGGCCTCTGCTGCTTTACATTGCAGCCACGGGACAAGTTGTTAGTACAGTACTTACGGTCGAGCGGGAAGAGGAAGGGAAGGCCTTCAAAGTTCAACGCCCTGTATATTATGTGTCTGAAGTTTTGACCCCTTCAAAACAAAGATACCCCCACTACCAGAAGCTTGTATATGGGATTTATATGACCACGAAGAAAGTTGCACATTATTTCTTTGACCACTCCATTATAGTCGTCAGCGACGCCCCGTTATCGGAGATCCTGCATAACAGAGATGCAACTGGTCGAGTGGCCAAGTGGGCGATTGAACTCCTTCCTTTAGATATCAAGTTTGAAGCAAAGAAAGCCATCAAGTCCCAAGCAATCGCGGATTTCATCACCGAGTGGATTGAACAGCAACTTCCGACTCAAGTTCACTCGGAACACTGGACTATGTTCTTCGATGGATCCAAGATGCTGAATGGTTCGGGCGCGGGGGTAGTTTTGGTCTCCCCCCGAGGAGATAAGCTCAGATACGTTCTCCAGATTCACTTCGATTCCTCCAATAACGAAGCAGAGTATGAAGCACTTTTGTATGGGTTGCGCATGGCCATTTCACTCGGCGTCCGTCGCCTCATGGTCTATGGCGACTCAGATCTGGTGGTTAATCAAGTGATGAAGGAGTGGGACGTCAGGAGTCTGGCAATGACTGGATACTGCAATGCAGTGCGGAAGCTAGAGAAGAAGTTCGAGGGATTGGAACTCCACCACATCCCCCGACTGAAAAACCAGGCAGCTGACGACTTGGCAAAGATAGGCTCCAAGAGAGAAGCCATTCCAAGAAACGTGTTCTTGGAACACATTCACTCACCGTCAGTCCAAGAGGATCCTTTCACAGAAGAAGCCCCACAGCCGAAAAGTGCCACAGATCCGACTGAAGTTGAAGTGCCTGCAGTAGTCGACCTAATCATGGAAGTCTTGGCAATCACCCCTGACTGGACAATACCGTACATTGCATATATCCTAAGGAAAGAACTTCCGGAGGACGAGGAGGAGGCTCGACAGATCGTCCACCGATCTAAGGCCTTCACAGTCATAAGGGGGCAGCTGTACAGAGAGAGTGCGACCGGAGTCGGCCAGAAATGCATAACGCCAGAAGAGGGTCAAATAATCCTTAACGATATCCACTCGGGAACCTGCGGTCACCATGCGTCCTCTCGGACTATTGTGGCTAAAGCATACCGAGCTGGATTCTACTGGCCAAGGGCAAATGAGATGGCGAAAGAGATAGTCGACAAGTGCGAGGGGTGCCAGTTCTACTCCAACATGTCACACAAGCCCGCGTCAGCCCTGAAAACCATTCCGCTCGTCTGGCCCTTTGTCGTCTGGGGATTGGACATGGTTGGCCCCCTAAGAACGGGCAGGAGTGGATTCACTCATGTACTTGTGGCAGTCGACAAATTTACCAAATGGATCAAAGCTAAGCCCATAAAGAGCCTCGATGCTGGCACCGCTATCAGTTTCATCAGAGGGTTAACATTCAGATATGGAGTCCCGCACAGCATCATCACTGATAACGGGTCAAACTTTGATTCGGACGAGTTCAGAGCATTTTGCGCTTCTCAAGGCACACGAGTCGACTACGCCTCAGTCGCTCATCCCCAGTCGAATGGACAGGCTGAGAGAGCAAATGGTCTGATTCTCAAAGGGCTAAAACCTCGGCTGATGCGCGATCTCAAGCACGCGGCAGGCGCTTGGTGTTGGGGAACGTAGTAATTTCAAAAAACTTCCTACGCACACGCAAGATCATGGTGATGCATAGCAACGAGGGGGAGGGTCTGATCTACGAACCCTTGTAGATCGCAACGGAAGCGTTGACACAACATAGAGGAAGTAGTCGTACGTCTTCTTCCCGATCCGACCGATCCAAGCACCGTTACTCCGGCACCTCCGAGTTCTTTGCACACGTTCAGCTCGATGACGATCCCCGGGCTCCGATCCAGCAAAGCTTCGGGGAGGAGTTCCGTCAGCACGACGGCGTGGTGACGATCTTGATGTACTACCGACGCAGGGCTTCGCCTAAGCACTACAACGGTATGATCGAGGTGGAATTTGGTGGCAGGGGGCACCTCACACGGCTAAGGAACGATCTCAAGGATCAACTTGTGTGTCTAGAGGTGCCCCCTGCCCCCGTATATAAAGGATGAAGCGGGGGAGGCTGGCCGGCCAAGCTAGGAGGCGCAGGAGGAGTCCTACTCCTACCGGGAGTAGGACTCCCCCCCCCCCAATCCTATTCCTAATAGGATTCCCCAAAGGGGAAGAGAAGAGAGAGGTGGCCGGCCCCTCTCCTAGTCCTAATAGGACTAGGGAGAGGGGGGGAGGCGCAGCCCTATGTGGGCTGCCCTCTCACCTTTCCACTAAGGCCCATGTTGGCCCATTTGGCTCCCGGGGGGTTCCGATAACCCTCCCGGTAATCCGGTAAAATCCCGATTTCACCCGGAACACTTCTGATGTCCAAACATAGGCTTCCAATATATCAATCTTTATGTCTTGACCATTTCGAGACTCCTCGTCATGTCCATGATCACATCTGGGACTCCGAACTACCTTCGGTACATCAAAATGCATAAACTCATAATAACTGTCATCGTAACGTTAAGCATGCGGACCCTACGGTTCGAGAACAATGTAGACATGACCGAGACACGTCTCCGGTCAATAACCAATAGCGGGACCTGGATGCCCATATTGGCTCCTACATATTCTACGAAGATCTTTATCGGTCAGACCGCATAACAACATACGTTGTTCCCTTTGTCATCGGTATGTTACTTGCCCGAGATTCGATCGTCGGTATCCAATACCTAGTTCAATCTCGTTACTGGCAAGTCTCTTTACTCGTTCCGTAATACATCATCCCGCAACTAACTCATTAGTTGCAATGCTTGCAAGGCTTAAGTGATGTGCATTACCGAGAGGGCCCAGAGATACCTCTCCGACAATCGGAGTGACAAATCCTAATCTCGAAATACGCCAACCCAACATCTACCTTTGGAGACACCTGTAGTACTCCTTTATAATCACCCAGTTACGTTGTGACGTTTGGTAGCACCCAAAGTGTTCCTCCGGCAAACGGGAGTTGCATAATCTCATAGTCATAGGAACATGTATAAGTCATGAAGAAAGCAATAGCAACATACTAAACGATCGTGTGCTAAGCTAATGGGATGGGTCATGTCAATCAGATCATTCAACTAATGATGTGAGCTCGTTAATCAAATAACAACTCTTTTGTCCATGGTTAGGAAACATAACCATCTTTGATTAACGAGCTAGTCAAGTAGAGGCATACTAGTGACACTCTGTTTGTCTATGTATTCACACATGTATTATGTTTCCGGTTAATACAATTCTAGCATGAATAATAAACATTTATCATGATATAAGGAAATAAATAATAACTTTATTATTGCCTCTAGGGCATATTTCCTTCAGTCTCCCACTTGCACTAGAGTCAATAATCTAGTTCACATCGCCATGTGATTTAGCAGCAATAGTTCACATCACCATGTGATTAACACCCATAGTTCACATCGTCATGTGACCAACACTCAAAGGGTTTACTAGAGTCAGTAATCTAGTTCACATCTCTATGTGATTAACACCCAAAGAGTACTAAGGTGTGATCATGTTTTTGCTTGTGAGATAATTTTAGTCAACGGGTCTGTCACATTCAGATCCGTAAGTATTTTGCAAAATTCTTTGTCTATAATGCTCTGCACAGAGCTACTCTAGCTAATTGCTCCCACTTTCAATATGTATCCAGATTGTGACTTTAGATTCATCTGGATCAGTGTCAAAAACTTGCATCGACGTAACCCTTTACGACGAACCTTTTTGTCACGTCCATAATCGAGAAACACATCCTTATTTCACTAAGGATAATTCTGACCGCTGTCCAGTGATCTACTCCTAGATCACTATTGTACTCCCTTGCCAAATCAGTGCAGGGTATACAATAGATCTGGTACACAGCATGGCATACTTTATAGAACCTATGAATGAGGCATAGGGAATGACTTTCATTCTCTTTCTATCTTCTGCCGTGGTCGGGCTTTGAGTCTTTACTCAACTTCACACCTTGTAACACAGGCAAGAAACTTTTTCTTTGACTGTTCCGTTTTGAACTACTTCAAAATCTTGTCAAGGTATGTACTTATTGAAAAACTTATCAAGCGTCTTGATCTATCTCTATAGACCTTGAAGCTCAATATGTAAGCAGCTTTACCGAAGTCTTTCTTTGAAAAACTCCTTTCAAACACTCCTTTTATGCTTTACAGAATAATTCTACATTATTTCCGATCAACAATATGTCATTCACATATACTTATCAGAAATGCTGTAGTGCTCCCACTCACTTTCTCGTAAATACAGGCTTCACCGCAAGTCTGTATAAAACTATATGCTTTGATCAACTTATCAAAGCGTATATTCCAACTCCGAGATGCTTGCACCAGTCCACAGATGGATCGCTGGAGCTTGCACATTTTGTTAGCACCTTTCGGATTGACAAAACCTTCTAGTTGCATCACATACAACTCTTCTTTAATAAATCCATTAAGGAATGCAGTTTTGTTTATCCATTTGCCAGATTTCATAAAATGCGGCAATTGCTAACATGATTCGGACAGACTTAAGCATAGATACGAGTGAGAAAAACTCATCGTAGTCAACACCTTGAACTTGTTGAAAACCTTTTTCGACAATTCTAGCTTTGTAGATAGTAACACTACTATCAGCGACCGTCTTCCTCTTGAAGATCCATTTATTTTCTATGGTTTGCCGATCATCGGGCAAATCCATCAAAGTCCATACTTTGTTCTCATACATGGATCATATCTCAGATTTCATGGCCTCAAACCATTTCGCGGAATCTGGGCTCATCATCGCTTCCTCATAGTTCGTAGGTTCATCATGATCTAGTAGCATGACTTCCAGAAAAGGATTACCGTACCACTCTGGCGCGGATCTTACTCTGGTTGATCTACGAGGTTCAGTAGTATCTTGTTCTGAAGTTTCATGATCATCATCATTAGCTTCCTCACTAACTGGTGTAGGTGTCACAGAAACAGTTTTCTGTGATGTACTACTTTCCAATAAGGGAGCAGGTACAGTTACCTCGTCAAGTTCTACTTTCCTCCCACTCACTTCTTTCGAGAGAAACTCCTTCTCCAGAAAGTTTCCGAATTTTAGCAACAAAAGTCTTGCCTTCGGATCTGTGATAGAAGGTGTATCCAATAGTTTCCTTTGGATATCCTATGAAGACGCACTTCTCCGATTTGAGTTTGAGCTTATCAGGATGAAACTTTTTCATATAAGCATCGCAACCCCAAACTTTAAGAAACGACAGCTTAGGTTTCTTGCCAAACCATAGTTCACACGGTGTCGTCTCAACGGATTTAGATGGTGCCCTATTTAACGTGAATGCAGTTGTCTCTAATGCATAACCCCAAAACGATAGTGGTAAATCGGTAAGAAACATCATAGATTGCACTATATCCAATAAAGTACGGTTATGACGTTCGGACACACCATTATGCTGTGGTGTTCCAGGTGGCGTGAGTAGTGAAACTATTTCACATTGTTTTAACTGAAGACCAAACTCGTAACTCAAACATTTTACCTCTGCGATCATATCGTAGAAACTTTTATTTTCTTGTCACGGTGGTTTTTCCACTTCACTCTGAAATTCTTTGAACTGTTCAAATGTTTCAGACTTATGTTTCATCAAGTATATATCCCCATATCTGCTCAAATCATCTGTGAAGGTCAGAAAATAATGATACCTGCTGCAAGCCTTAATATTCATCGGACCACATACATCAGTATGTATGATTTTCAACAAATCTGTTGCTTGCTTCATTGTTCCGGAGAATGGCGTTTAGTCATCTTGCCCATAAGGCATGGTTTGCAAGCATCAAGTGATTCATAATCAAGTGATTCCAAAATCCCATCAGCATGGAGTTTCTTCATGCGCTTTACACCAATATGACCTAAACGGCAGTGCCACAAATAAGTTGCACTATCATTATTAACTTCGCATCTTTTGGTTTCAATATTATGAATATGTGTATTATTAAGATCGAGATCCAATGAACTATTTTCATTGGGTGTGTAACCATATAAGGTTTTATTCATGTAAACAGAACAACAATTTATTCTTTTACTTAAATGAATAACCGTATTATAATAAACATGATCAAATCATATTCATGCTCAACGCAAACACCAAATAACACTTATTTAGGTTCAACACTAATCCCGAAAGTATACGGAGTGTGCGATGATGATCATATCAATCTTGGAACCACTTCCAACACACATCGTCACTTCACCCTTAACTAGTCTCTGTTCATTCTGCAACTCCCGTTTCGAGTTACTACTCTTAGCAACTGAACTAGCATCAAATACTAAGGGGTTGCTATAAACACTAGTAAAGTACACATCAATAACATGTATATCAAATATACTTATGTTCACTTTGCCATCCTTCTTATCCGCCAATCACTTGGGGTAGTTCCGCTTCCAGTGACCAGTCCCTTTGCAGTAGAAGCACTTATTCTCAGGCTTAGGATCAGACTTGGGCTTCTTCACTTGAGCAGCAACTTGCTTGCCGTTCTTCTTGAAGTTCCCCTTCTTCCCTCTGCCCTTTTCTTGAAACTAGTGGTCTTGTCAACCATCAACACTTGATGTTTTTCTTGATTTCTACCTTCGTTGATTTCAGCATCACGAAGAGCTTGGGAGTTGTTTCCGTTATCCCTTGCATATTATAGTTCATCACGAAGTTCTGCTAACTTGGTGATGGTGACTAGAGAATTCTGTCAATCACTATCTTATCTGGAAGATTAACTCCCACTTGATTCAAGCGATTGTAGTACCCAGACAATCTGAGCACATGCTCACTAGTTGAGCGATTCTCCTCCATCTTTTAGCTATAGAACTTGTTGGAGACTTCATATCTCTCAACTCGGGTATTTGCTTGAAATATTAAATTCAACTCCTGGAACATCTCATATGGTCCATGACGTTCAAAACGTCTTTGAAGTCCCGATTCTAAGACATTAAGCATGGTGCACTAAACTATCAAGTAGTCATCATATTGAGCCAGCCAAACGTTCATAACGTCTGCATCTGCTCCTGCAATAGGTCTGTCACCTAGCGGTGCATCAAGGACATAATTCTTCTGTGCAGCAATGAGGATAAACCTCAGATCACGGATCCAATCCGCATCATTGCTACTAACATCTTTCAACATAATTTTCTCTAGGAACATATCAAAATAAACACAGGGATGCAACAACGCGAGCTATTGATCTATAACATAATTTGCAAAATACTACCAGGACTAAGTTCATGATAAATTTAAGTTCAATTAATCATATTACTTAAGAACTCCCACTTAGATAGATATCCCTCTAATCCTCTAAGTGATCACGTGATCCAAATCAACTAAACCATAACTGATCATCACGTGAGATGGAGTAGTTTTCAATGGTGAACATCGTTATGTTAATCATATCTACTATATGATTCACGCTCGACCTTTCGGTCTCTGTGTTCCGAGGCCATATCTGTATAGGCTTGGTTCGTCAAGTATAACTTGAGTATTCCGCATGTGCAACTGTTTTGCACCCGTTGTATTTGAACGTAGAACCTATCACACCCGATCATCACGTGGTGTCTCAGCACGAAGAACTTTCGCAACGGTGCATACTCGGGGAGAACACTTCTTGATAATTTAGTGAGAGATCATCTTATAATGCTACCGTCAATCAAAGCAAAAATAAGATGTATAAAAGATAAACATCATATGCAATCAAAATATGTGACATGATATGGCCATCATCATCTTGCTTCTTTGATCTCCATCTCCAAAGTACTGTCATGATCTCTGTCATCACCGGCATGACACCATGATCTCCATCATCTTGATCTATATCAATGTGTCGTCACAAGGTCGTCTCGCCAACTATTGCTCTTGCAACTATTGCTATCGCATAGCGATAAAGTAAAGCAATTATTTGGCGCTTGCATCTTATGCAATAAAGAGACAACCATAAGGCTTTTGCCAGTTGCCGATAACTTCAACAAAACATGATCATCTCATACAACAACTTATATCTCATCACGTCTTGACCATATCATATCACAACATGCCCTGCAAAAACAAGTTAGACGTCCTCTACTTTGTTGTTGCAAGTTTTACGTGGCTGCTACGGGCTTAAGCAAGAACCAATCTCACCTACGCATCAAAACCACAACGATAGTTTGTCAAATAGACTCCGTTTTAACCTTCGCAAGGACCGGGCGTAGCCACACTCGGTTCAACTAAAGTTGGAGAAACAGTCACCCGCAAGTCACCTATGTGCAAAGCACGTCGGGGAAACCGGTCTCGCGTAAGCGTACGCGTAATGTCGGTCCGGGCCGCTTCATCCAACAATACCGCCGAACCAAAGTATGACATGCTGGTGTTGGGGAACGTAGTATTTCAAAATTTTCTTACGCACACGCAAGATCATGGTGATGCACAGCAACGAGAGGGGAGAGTGTTGTCTACGTACCAACGCAGACCGACTGCGGAAGCGATCACACAACGTAGTGGAAGTAGTCGTACGTCTTCTTCCCGATCCGACCGATCCAAGTACCGTTACTCCGGCACCTCCGAGTTCTTAGCACACGTTCAGCTCGATGACGTTCCTCGGGCTCCGATCCAGCAAAGCGTCGAGGAAGAGTTCCGTCAGCACGACGGCGTGGTGACGATCTTGATGTACTACCGACGCAGGGCTTCGCCTAAGCACTGTAACGGTATGATCGAGGTGGAATTTGGTGGCAGGGGGCACCGCACACGGCTAAGGAACGATCTCAAGGATCAACTTGTGTGTCTTGGGGTGTCCCCTGCCCCCGTATTTATATGTTGGAGGAGGGGGGGCTGGCCGGCCAAGAGGGGAGGCGCAGGGGAGTCCTACTCCCACCGGGAGTAGGACTCCTCCCCCCCAATCCTAATCCAATTAGGACTCTCGGGGGGGAAAGAGAGAGAAGGGGGGGCCGGCCCCTTGTCCTATTCCTAATAGGACTCTAGGGGGGCGCCGGCCAGCTAGTGGGCTTCTCTTTTCTCTTTTCCACTAAGGCCCAATAGGCCCATTTACCTCCCGGGGGGGTTCCGGTAACCCTCTCGGTATTCCGGTAAAATCCCGATTTCACCCGGAACGTTTCCGGTGTCCAAACATAGGCTTCCAATATATCAATCTTTACGTCTCGACCATTTCGAGACTCCTCGTCATGTCCGTAATCTCATCCGGGACTCCGAACAACCTTCGGTACATCAAAATGCATAAACTCATAATAACTGTCATCGTAACGTTAAGCGTGCGGACCCTACGGTTCGAGAACAATGTAGACATGACCGAGACACGTCTCCGGTCAATAACCAATAGCGGGACCTGGATGCCCATATTGGCTCCCACATATTCTACGAAGATCTTTATCGGTCAGACCGCATAACAACATACGTTGTTCCCTTTGTCATCGGTATGTTACTTGCCCGAGATTCGATCGTCGGTATCCAATACCTAGTTCAATCTCGTTACCGGCAAGTCTCTTTACTCGTTCCGTAACACATCATGTCACAACTAACTATTTAGTTGCAGTGCTTGCAAGGCTTATGTGATGTGTATTACCGAGAGGGCCCAGAGATACCTCTCCGACAATCGGAGTGACAAACCCTAATCTCGAAATACGCCAACCCAACATCTGCCATTGGAGACACCTGTAGTACTCCTTTATAATCACCCAGTTACGTTGTGACGTTTGGTAGTACCCAAAGTGTTCCTCCGGTAAACGGGAGTTGCATAATCTCATAGTTATAGGAACATGTATAAGTCATGAAGATAGCAATAGCAACATACTAAACGATCGGGTGCTAAGCTAATGGAATGGGTCATGTCAATCAGATCATTCAACTAATGATGTGACCTCGTTAATCAAATAACAACTCTTTGTTCATGGTTAGGAAACATAACCATCTTTGATTAACGAGCTAGTCTAGTAGAGGCATACTAGTGACACTCTGTTGGTTTATGTATTCACACATGTATTATGTTTCCGGTTAATACAATTCTAGCATGAATAATAAACATTTATCATGATTTAAGGAAATAAATAATAACTTTATTATTGCCTCTAGGGCATATTTCCTTCAGTCTCCCACTTGCACTAGAGTCAATAATCTAGTTCACATCGCCATGTGATTTAACAGCAATAGCTCACATCACCATGTGATTAACACCCATAGTTCACATCGTCATGTGACCAACACTCAAAGGGTTTACTAGAGTCAGTAATCTAGTTCACATATCTATGTGATTAACACCCAAAGAGTACTAAGGTGTGATCATGTTTTGCTTGTGAGATAATTTTAGTCAACGGGTCTGTTACTTTCAGATCTGTAAGTATTTTGCAAATTTCTATGTCAACAATGCTCTGCATGGAGCTACTCTAGCTAATTGCTCCCACTTTCAATATGTATCCAGATCTAGATTAGTGTCAAAACTTGTATCGGCGTAACCCTTTACGACGAACCTTTTGTCACGTCCATAATCGAGAAACATATCCTTATTTCACTAAGGATAATTCTGACCGCTGTCCAGTGATCTACTCCTAGATCACTATTGTACTCCCTTGCCAAATCAGTGCAGGGTATACAATAGATCTGGTAAACAGCATGGCATACTTTATAGAACCTATGAATGAGGCACAGTGAATGACTTTCATTCTCTTTCTATCTTCTGCCGTGGTCGGGCTTTGAGTCTTTACTCAACTTCACACCTTGTAACACAGGCAAGAAACCTTTTCTTTGGCTGTTCCATTTTGAACTACTTCAAAATCTTGTCAAGGTATGTACTTATTGAAAACTTTATCAAGCGTCTTGATCTATCTATATAGATCTTGAAGCTCAATATGTAAGTAGCTTTACCGAGGTCTTTCTTTGAAAAAACTCCTTTCAAACACTCCTTTATGCTTTACAGAATGATTCTACATTATTTCCGATCAACTTTATCAGAAATGCTGTAGTGCTCCCACTCACTTTATTGTAAATACAGGCTTCACCGCAAGTCTGTATAAAACTATATGCTTTGATCAACTCATCAAAGTGTATATTCCAACTCCGAGATGTTTGCACCAGTCCACAGATAGATCGCTGGAGCTTGCATATTTAGTTAACACCTTTAGGATTGACAAAACCTTCTAGTTGTATCGTATACAACTCTTCTTTAGCAAATCCATTAAGGAATGCAGTTTTGTTTATCCATTTGCCAGATTTCATAAAATGCGGCAATTGCTAACATGATTCGGACAGATTTAAGCATAGATACGAGTGAGAAAATCTCATCGTAGTCAACACCTTGAACTTGTCGAAAACCTTTTGCGACAATTCTAGCTTTGTAGATAGTAACACTACTATCAGCGTCCGTCTTCCTCTTGAAGATCCATTTATTTTCTATGGCTTGCCGATCATCGGGCAAGTCAATCAAAGTCCATACTTTGTTCTCATACATGGATCATATCTCAGATTTCATGGCTTCAAGCCACTTTGCGGAATCTGGGCTCACCATCGCTTCTTCATAGTTCGTAGGATCATCATGATCTAGTAGCATGACTTCCAGAACAGGATTACCGTACCACTCTGGTGCGGATCTCACTCTGGTTGATCTACGTGGTTCAGTAGTATCTTGTCCTGAAGCTTCATGATCATCATCATTAGCTTCCTCACTAATTGGCATAGGTGTCGCAGAAACAGTTTTCTGTGATGTACTAATTTCCAATAAGGGAGCAGGTACAGTTACCTCGTCAAGTTCTACTTTCCTCCCACTCACTTCTTTCGAGAGAAACTCCTCCTCCAGAAAGTTTCCGAATTTTAGCAACAAAAGTTTTGCCTTCGGATATGTGATAGAAGGTGTATCCAATAGTTTCCTTTGGATATCTTATGAAGACGCACTTCTCCGATTTGAGTTTGAGCTTATCAGGATGAAACTTTTTCACATAAGCATCACAACCCCAAACTTTTAAGAAACGACAACTTTGGTTTCTTGCTAAACCATAGTTCATATAGTGTCGTCTCAACGGACTTAGATGGTGCCCTATTTAACGTGAATGCAGCTGTCTCTAATGCATATCCCCAAAACGATAGTGGTAAATCGGCAAGAGACATCATAGATTGCACCATATCTAATAAAGTACGGTTATGACGTCCGGACACACCATTACATTGTGGTGTTCCAGATGGCGTGAGTAGTGCAACTATTTCACATTGTTTTAACTGAAGACCAAACTCGTAACTCAAATATTTGTCTCCGCGATCAGATCGTAGAAACTTTATTTTCTTGTCACGATGATTTTTCACTTCACTCTGAAATTCTTTGAACTTTTTCAAATGTTTCAGACTTATGTTTCATCAAGTAGATATATTCATATCTGCTCAAATCATCTGTGAAGATCAGAAAATAATGATACCTGTCGTGAGCCTCAATATTCATCGGACCACATACATCAGTATGTATGATTTCCAACAAATCTGTTGCTCGCTCCATTGTTCCGGAGAACGGTGTTTTTGTCATCTTGCCCAAAAGGCATGGTTCGCAAGCATCAAGTGATTCATAATCAAGTGATTCCGAAAGCCCATCAGCATGGAGTTTCTTCATGCGCTTTATACCAATATGACCTAAACGGCAGTGCCACAAATAAGTTGCACTATCATTATTAACTTTGCGTCTTTTTGGTTTCAATATTATGGATATGTGTATCACTACGATCGAGATCCAACGAACTTGTTTAATTGGGTGTATGACCATCGAAGGTTTTATTCATGTAAACAGAACAACAATTATTCTCTGTCTTTAATGAATAACCGTATTGCAATAATCATGATCAAATCATATTCATGCTCAACGCAAACACCAAATAACACTTATTTAGTTTCAACACTAATCCCGAAAGTATAGGGGAGTGTGCGATGATGATCATATCAATCTTGGAACTACTTCCAACACACATCGTTACTTCACCCTTAACTAGTCTCTGTTTATTTTGCAACTCCCGTTTCGAGTTACTAATCTTAGCAACTGAACTAGTATCAAATACTGAGGGTTTGCTATAAACACTAGTAGAGTACACATCAATAACATGTATATCAAATATACGTATGTTCACTTTGCCATCTTTCTTATCCGCCAATCACTTGGGGTAGTTCCGCTTCCAGTGACCAGTCCCTTTGCAGTAGAATCACTTAGTCTCAGGCTTAGGATCAGACTTGGGCTTCTTTACTTGAGCAGCAACTTGCTTGCCGTTCTTCTTGAAGTTCCCCTTATTCCCTTTGCCCTTTTTCTTGAAACCAGTGGTCTTGTCAACCATCAACACTTGATGTTTTTCTTGATTTCTACCTTCGTTGATTTCAGCATCACGAAGAGCTTGGGAGTTGTTTCTGTTATCCCTTGCATATTATAGTTCATCGCGAAGTTCTACTAACTTGGTGATGGTGACTAGAGAATTCTGTCAATCACTGTCTTATCTGGAAGATTAACTCCCACTTGATTCAAGTGATTGTAGTACCCAGACAATCTGAGCATATGCTCACTAGTTGAGCGATTCTCCTCCATCTTTTAGCTATAGAACTTGTTGGAGACTTCATATCTCTCAACTCGGGTATTTGCTTGAAATATTAACTTCAACTCCTGGAACATCTCATATGGTCCATGACGTTCAAAACGTCTTTGAAGTCCCGATTCTAAGCCGTTAAGCATGGTGCACTGAACTATCAAGTAGTCATCATATTGAGCTAGCCAAACGTTCATAACGTCTGCATCTGCTCCTGCAATAGGTCTGTCACCTAGCGGTGCATCAAGGACATAATTCTTCTGTGCAGCAATGAGGATAAACCTCAGATCACGGATCCAATCCGCATCGTTGCTACTAACATCTTTCAACACAATTTTCTCTAGGAACATATCAAAATTAACACAGGGAAGCAACAACGCGAGCTATTGATCTACAACATGATTTACAAAATACTACCAGGACTAAGTTCATGATAAATTTAAGTTCAATTTAATCATATTACTTTAGAACTCCCACTTAGATAGACATCCCTCTAATCCTCTAAGTGATCACGTGATCCAAATCAACTAAACCATAACCGATCATCACGTGAGATGGAGTAGTTTTCAATGGTGAACATCAATATGTTGATCATATCTACTATATGATTCACGCTCGACCTTTCGGTCTTCGTGTTCCGAGGTCATATCTTATATGCATAGCTCGTCAAGTATAACCTGAGTATTCTGCGTGTGCAACTGTTTTGTACCCGTTGTATTTGAACGTAGAGCCTATCACACCCGATCATCACGTGGTGTCTCAGCACGAAGAACTTTTGCAACGGTGCATACTCAGGGAGAACACTTCTTGATAATTTAGTGAGAGATCATCTTATAATGCTACCGTCAATCAAAGCAAGATAAGATGCATAAAAGGATAAACATCACATGCAATCAATATAAGTGATATGATATGGCCATCATCATCTTGTGCTTTGTGATCTCCATCTCCGAAGCATCGTCATGATCACCATCGTCACCGGCGTGCCACCTTGATCTCCATCGTAGCAACGTTGTCGTCTCGCCAATCTTATGCTTCCACGACTATTACTACCGTTTAGTAATCTAGTAAAGCATTACATCGCGATTGCATTGCATACAATAAAGCGACAACCATATGGCTCCTGCCAGTTGCCGATAACTCGGTTACAAAACATGATCATCTCATACAATAAAATCAGCATCATGCCTTGACCATATCACATCACACCATGCCCTGCAAAAACAATTTAGACGTCTTCTACTTTGTTGTTGCAAGTTTTACGTGGCTGCTACGGGCTTAAGTAAGAACTCATCTCACCTACGCATCAAAACCACAACGATAGTTCGTCAAATAGACTCCGTTTTAACCTTCTCAAGGACCGGGCGTAGTCACACTTGGTTCAACTAAAGTTGGAGAGATAGTCTTCCGCAAGCCATCTATGTGCAAAGCACGTCGAGGGAACCGGTCTCGCATAAGAGTATGCGTAAGGTTGGTCCGGATCATCTCAACCAACAATACCGCCGAACCAAAGTATGACATGCTGGTAGGCAGTATGACTTGTATCGTCCACAACTCACTTGTGTTCTACTCGTGCAAATAACATCAAACCATAAAACCTAGGCTCGGATGCCACTGTTGGGGAACGTAGTATTTCAAAATTTTCTTACGCACACGCAAGATCATGGTGATGCACAGCAACGAGAGGGGAGAGTGTTGTCTACGTACCAACGCAGACCGACTGCGGAAGCGATCACACAACGTAGTGGAAGTAGTCGTACGTCTTCTTCCCGATCCGACCGATCCAAGTACCGTTACTCCGGCACCTCCGAGTTCTTAGCACACGTTCAGCTCGATGACGTTCCTCGGGCTCCGATCCAGCAAAGCGTCGAGGAAGAGTTCCGTCAGCACGACGGCGTGGTGACGATCTTGATGTACTACCGACGCAGGGCTTCGCCTAAGCACTGTAACGGTATGATCGAGGTGGAATTTGGTGGCAGGGGGCACCGCACACGGCTAAGGAACGATCTCAAGGATCAACTTGTGTGTCTTGGGGTGTCCCCTGCCCCCGTATTTATATGTTGGAGGAGGGGGGGCTGGCCGGCCAAGAGGGGAGGCGCAGGGGAGTCCTACTCCCACCGGGAGTAGGACTCCTCCCCCCCAATCCTAATCCAATTAGGACTCTCGGGGGGGAAAGAGAGAGAAGGGGGGGCCGGCCCCTTGTCCTATTCCTAATAGGACTCTAGGGGGGCGCCGGCCAGCTAGTGGGCTTCTCTTTTCTCTTTTCCACTAAGGCCCAATAGGCCCATTTACCTCCCGGGGGGGTTCCGGTAACCCTCTCGGTATTCCGGTAAAATCCCGATTTCACCCGGAACGTTTCCGGTGTCCAAACATAGGCTTCCAATATATCAATCTTTACGTCTCGACCATTTCGAGACTCCTCGTCATGTCCGTAATCTCATCCGGGACTCCGAACAACCTTCGGTACATCAAAATGCATAAACTCATAATAACTGTCATCGTAACGTTAAGCGTGCGGACCCTACGGTTCAAGAACAATGTAGACATGACCGAGACACGTCTCCGGTCAATAACCAATAGCGGGACCTGGATGCCCATATTGGCTCCCACATATTCTACGAAGATCTTTATCGGTCAGACCGCATAACAACATACGTTGTTCCCTTTGTCATCGGTATGTTACTTGCCCGAGATTCGATCGTCGGTATCCAATACCTAGTTCAATCTCGTTACCGGCAAGTCTCTTTACTCGTTCCGTAACACATCATGTCACAACTAACTATTTAGTTGCAGTGCTTGCAAGGCTTATGTGATGTGTATTACCGAGAGGGCCCAGAGATACCTCTCCGACAATCGGAGTGACAAACCCTAATCTCGAAATACGCCAACCCAACATCTGCCATTGGAGACACCTGTAGTACTCCTTTATAATCACCCAGTTACGTTGTGACGTTTGGTAGTACCCAAAGTGTTCCTCCGGTAAACGGGAGTTGCATAATCTCATAGTTATAGGAACATGTATAAGTCATGAAGATAGCAATAGCAACATACTAAACGATCGGGTGCTAAGCTAATGGAATGGGTCATGTCAATCAGATCATTCAACTAATGATGTGACCTCGTTAATCAAATAACAACTCTTTGTTCATGGTTAGGAAACATAACCATCTTTGATTAACGAGCTAGTCTAGTAGAGGCATACTAGTGACACTCTGTTGGTTTATGTATTCACACATGTATTATGTTTCCGGTTAATACAATTCTAGCATGAATAATAAACATTTATCATGATTTAAGGAAATAAATAATAACTTTATTATTGCCTCTAGGGCATATTTCCTTCAGCTGGTAGGCAGTATGACTTATATCGCCCACAACTCACTTGTGTTCTACTCGTGCATATAACATCAAACCATAAAACCTAGGCTCTGATGCCACTGTTGGGGAACGTAGTAATTTCAAAAAAATTCCTACGCACACGCAAGATCATGGTGATGCATAGCAACGAGGGGGAGAGTCTGATCTACGTACCCTTGTAGATCGCAACGGAAGCGTTGACACAACGTAGAGGAAGTAGTCGTACGTCTTCTTCCCGATCCGACCGATCCAAGCACCGTTACTCCGGCACCTCCGAGTTCTTAGCACACGTTCAGCTCGATGACGATCCCCGGGCTCCGATCCAGCAAAGCTTCAGGGAGGAGTTCCGTCAGCACGACGGCGTGGTGACGATCTTGATGTACTACCGACGCAGGGCTTCGCCTAAGCACTACAACGGTATGATCGAGGTGGAATTTGGTGGCAGGGGGCACCGCACACGGCTAAGGAACGATCTCAAGGATCAACTTGTGTGTCTAGAGGTGCCCCATGCCCCCGTATATAAAGGATGAAGGGGGGGAGGCTGGCCGGCCAAGCTAGGAGGCGCAGGAGGAGTCCTACTCCTACCGGGAGTAGGACTCCCCCCCCCCCAATCCTATTCCTAATAGGATTCCCCAAAGGGGAAGAGAAGAGAGAGGTGGCCGGCCCCTCTCCTAGTCCTAATAGGACTAGGGAGAGGGGGGAGGCGCAGCCCTATGTGGGCTGCCCTCTCACCTTTCCACTAAGGCCCATGTTGGCCCATTTGGCTCCCGGGGGGTTCCGGTAACCCTCCCGGTAATCCGGTAAAATCCCGATTTCACCCGGAACACTTCCGATGTCCAAACATAGGCTTCCAATATATCAATCTTTATGTCTCGACCATTTCGATACTCCTCGTCATGTCCGTGATCACATCCGGGACTCCGAACTACCTTCGGTACATCAAAATGCATAAACTCATAATAACTGTCATCGTAACGTTAAGCATGCGGACCCTACGGTTCGAGAACAATGTAGACATGACCGAGACACGTCTCCGATCAATAACCAATAGCGGGACCTGGATGCCCATATTGGCTCCTACATATTCTACGAAGATCTTTATCGGTCAGGCCGCATAACAACATACGTTGTTCCCTTTGTCATCGGTATGTTACTTGCCCGAGATTCGATCGTCGGTATCCAATACCTAGTTCAATCTCGTTACTGGCAAGTCTCTTTACTCGTTCCGTAATACATCATCCCGCAACTAACTCATTAGTTGCAATGCTTGCAAGGCTTAAGTGATGTGCATTACCGAGAGGGCCCAGAGATACCTCTCCGACAATCGGAGTGACAAATCCTAATCTCGAAATACGCCAACCCAACATCTACCTTTGGAGACACCTGTAGTACTCCTTTATAATCACCCAGTTACGTCGTGACGTTTGGTAGCACCCAAAGTGTTCCTCCGGCAAACGGGAGTTGCATAATCTCATAGTCATAGGAACATGTATAAGTCATGAAGAAAGCAATAGCAACATACTAAACGATCGTGTGCTAAGCTAATGGAATGGGTCATGTCAATCAGATCATTCAACTAATGATGTGACCTCGTTAATCAAATAACAACTCTTTTGTCCATGGTTAGGAAACATAACCATCTTTGATTAACGAGCTAGTCAAGTAGAGGCATACTAGTGACACTCTGTTTGTCTATGTATTCACACATGTATTATGTTTCCGGTTAATACAATTCTAGCATGAATAATAAACATTTATCATGATATAAGGAAATAAATAATAACTTTATTATTGCCTCTAGGGCATATTTCCTTCACTTGGGTCGACGAGCTTCCGTCAGTTCTGTGGGGATTAAGGACCACCCCTAACCGGTCGACTGGAAGGACCCCATTCTTTCTGGTTTATGGAGCCGAAGCTGTCCTACCAAGCGATCTTCTTCATAATGCACCCCGAGTCGAACTTTACACCGAAGATGAAGCGGAGCAGGCCCGGCAAGACGAGTCGACCTCTTGGAGGAAGAGAGGGAGATGGCGATGATCAGATCGACCATTTATCAGCTGGACTTGCGTCGATTCCACGCCCGGAATGTGAAGAGTCGAGCCTTTCAAGAAGGAGATCTGGTCCTCCGAGTGGATCAACAGAAACCCCACAAGCTCGCTCCCACTTGGGAAGGCCCCTTCATCGTCACCAGAGTCCTCCACAACGGAGCATATCACCTTTACAATGTTGATCGACAGATCGACGAACCTCGAGCTTGGAACGCGGAGCTTCTCCGCCCCTTTTACACTTGAGTCCGCCCTCAAACCAGATGTAATAAGAAAAACTCCTGAAGTTCATTTTTATCAGAAATAAGAGTGTTCCAATAATTGTTGTCAATTTTGTTTGTATCCGAAATCCCCCAGTGGGTGACTTAGCTGCGAATCCGATTCGCCTAAGTTTGAAAAATCCTACCGAGTGGAGAGCAAACCTCCCACTCGGGGGCTTAGCTGTAGTTCAGCACTCGCCTAAGTTCTCCACGAAGAGACTTAGCTGCAGTCAGACACTCGCCTAAGTTTGAAAAATCCTACCGAGTGGAGAGCAAACCTCCCACTCGGGGGCTTAGCTGCAGTTCAGCACTCGCCTAAGTTCTCCACGAAGAGACTTAGCTGCAGTCAGACACTTGCCTAAGTTTGAAAAATCCTACCGAGTGGAGAGCAAACCTCCCACTCGGGGGCTTAGCTGCAGTTCAACACTCGCCTAAGTTCTCCACAAAGAGACTTAGCTGCAGTCAGACACTCGCCTAAGTTTGAAAAATCCTACCGAGTGGAGAGTAAACCTCCCACTCGGGGGCTTAGCTGCAGTTCAGCACTCGCCTAAGTTCTCCACAAAGAGACTTAGCTGCAGTCAGACACTCTCCTAAGTTTGAAAAATCCTACCGAGTGGAGAGCAAACCTCCCACTCGGGGGCTTAGCTGCAGTTCAGCACTCGCCTAAGTTCTCCACGAAGAGACTTAGCTGCAGTCAAACACTCGCCTAAGTTTGAAAAATCCTACCGAGTGGAGAGCAAACCTCCCACTCGGGGGCTTAGCTGCAGTTCGGCACTCGCTTAAGTTCTCCACGAAGAGACTTAGCTGCAGGCAGACACTCGCCTAAGTTTGAAAAATCCACCGGAGTGGAGAGCAAACCTCCCACTCGGAGGCTTAGCTGCAGTTCAGCACTCGCCTAAGTTCTCCACGAAGAGACTTAGCTGCAGTCAGACACTCGCCTAAGTTTGAAACCCACCTTCTCCTGGAGAGCTTCGCCACAAATACAATGTACATCAACAGGGTGTGGGTCGGCCATCAAGCCCCACGCGACAGTTCAAAACCACGAAGACATTCAGCAAAAAATTAAGTTCGGATAAAGCTTAAAATGCCCTGGGCCCCGAATCAAGGTACTCGAGCCCTCAGCTCGGCAGAGTTTAAACGATTACAAGTCCACTCGTCATTCCGAGGCTAATTTAAGGAAAGGCATAAAAGTTTTCTCATTCCTCAAGAGGAGGACTGGCAGGAGCGACGAACTCATCCAGGTCAATTCCGTCCGCAATGCGAGTGGCAGCAGCAATGAAGGTCTCCATGAAATCTTGGAAGCTGTGCCTCTTGGTATTGGCGACTTGGATGGAGGCCAACTTTTCTTCTCGCGCCTCCTTGCAGTGGACGCGGACTAAAGATAGAGCCACATCAGCGCCGCACCGGGCAGAAGACTTCTTCCACTCCTGCACTCGATCGGGGATTTTGTCAAGTCGAGCCATAAGAGACTCGAGATCGTTCTGGAGCGTGGACTCTGGCCAAAGTGTCGAGTCGATCCGCGACATGGCAACCTTCAGTCGAGCCAAGTAATCCACGGTGCCGTCGATTCGAGATTCCAGTCGGAGCAGATTCATGGCAGTATCATCTTTCACCGGAGAATTGATTGGGTCCAGACCCGTTTCGATCCGCCCGGTCTCCTCTTTGAAGTTCTGACAGAATTCTGCATACAAGACCTGAAGATAAGCCAACGATCGCAAGATTGAGTCGACACAAAAGTAAAAAACAGTCGAAACTGGATGTGCACCGTCAAGTTTGATGTACAACCTCTTGGCGAGGCTCCTCAGGTAGCTCTCCAGGTCGTCCCTCCTACGAGCGATGCCTTCCATCTCCTCGCCCAAGAGGAGGTTCTTCTTCTTCCAATTTGCAGTCAGCCTGTTGGCATCAGTCAGAGTGGTCTGCAACCTGGTGTTCTCTTTTTCTAATTGGTCGACCGAAGCCAGCTTCTGTTCGGCCAGAGCTGTCTTGTCATCAGCCTCCTTGCGGGAAGTAGCCAGGTCCTGGTCCTTCCTCGCCAAAGCCTTTTCCAATTCTCCTACAAAGAAATGGTGATCGAATCGGAAACAATAGAGGAATGCTCAAGCCTAAAAACAAAATCAGTCGACAAAGTCGCTTTACCTGCGGCGCCCTCCCTGACCTTCTGCAACTCCGTCCTGGCCAGCTCTAGATCAAGGTCCAGTTGAATCTTCTGTTTCTCCAATTCAGCATAGCGAGCGGCAAGTTCGCAGGATTTCTGCAAAAAGAAAAACCAGTCGACAGACGTTCGAGATAAGTTGCTTCCGAGTAACTAAGGAACAATGGTGACGTTTCTAAGACCATAGCCGAATCAAAAACATTCGACAGTAGTCTCGGGGACTACACCCAGTGGGTGCACTCAGCGTGCCCCCACTGGTTCGACCAAAAAAAATCGACTGCCCGCAGTCGACAGGACACGGTCCCACTCGACCTGGCCAGACCAAACCGAGTGAAGAAATACAGATTCAGAAACGCAATATAAAGACTACAGTCGACTGCCAGCAGTCCACCGTAGTCTCGGGGACTACACCCAGTGGGTGCACTCAGCGTGCCCCCACTAGTCCAAGACAGAGAAAACAGACCCACTGGGTGTACAGATACAGATACAAAGATCTCCCAAAAGAAAAAGAAAGAGGGAGAAAGACTCTTCAAACAATCAAGTATCAAGTCGACTGACCTGGACGTTGCTCTGGAGCGCCGAACTTGCGTCGTAAGCTGCCTGGCTGGCCTCTCGAGCCTTCTTCACCTGTTCCATCATGACCCCTGCCTGGTGTATGGCCTCCTTCGCAGCGGCCACTTCGTCTTCAGGGACAGAGTACGCGACAAAGAGCGAGGTCGGATTGGCAGTCGACGCCGAGGGCTGCACACTCGACAGGGGATTGGCGAAGGTCACAGAAGCCCGAGCGGGCTCGCCATCGCCCCGAGCCGCGGCCTCAGGTACCGGAGTGGACCGCGGGGTCTTGACAGCCGGCGTCTTCTTTGTCCTCTTCACCCTCAGCGGCTCGTTGTCATCATCGTCCGGGAGATCAATAACATGAGGAGGGGCTGCAAGAGAAACATTCAATCGACCAGAACTACAAGGGCTAGTCGACTCAAAGCAAAATGTCATTAATCGTACCAGGGTTGGAGGTGACAGCGTCCTCCATCTCTTGGTCGTCGTTCCTGGCGGAAACCTCAGAAGTGGCACCGCTGCAAATCTCAAAAGTCAGCCAGTTGGCAGAGTGAATCGACCAAGGATCCGTCCACGGTCGACAAAGGAAAACAAAGTTTCTATCATTTACCCAGAAATGGTAGGAACAGCTACCTTCATCTTGGGCAGAACTTTGGGCGGCTTGGATGGCGTCGCTCGTGGGTGCTTGGGAGCCTTCTCAGTCGGCGGAGGAGGAGAACTCCGAGGGCGCTTCGACGTCTGCCCAGCAGGTGCGGCGGCCTTGCTGCGTCCCCGCGCTGGGTCATGTGTGAGCTTGGATCGCCCCTCCGGGCGGGGGGGGGGGGGGGGGGGGGGCTCAGCTTCCTCCTCCTCCTCCTCGCTGGAGAAGACGTCGTCGTCTCCTTCCCCTTCACCGCCAGACTCCCACTCGCCTTGGTCATCCCCGCTCTCGCCTCCACTCGCCTCACCTTCCTCAGTCGACCCATGTGCCCCGTTGGGCGTCGAGAACATCTCAGTGGTCACCTGGGAACAACGGACGAGACAAAAATCAGTCGACCAACTCAAAGAAGACCAACGCAAGAAACAAGATTTCAGTCAGAAACATAAAGATGTACCTGATCCACTTCGTACGAGCTGTCGAGTGGAATCACCCTTCTGGCTCCTCGGGGGTTGTCTTTATTCCCTGTGATGCTTGACAGCCACCCCTCCAGCATCTCGTCGGTGACCTCCTCCGGGTGGATCCAAGTGGTGTCGTCGAGGCCCGAGTACAACCACATCGGATGGTCCCGGGCCTGGAGCGGTTGAATGCGTCTCTGAAGAAAGACCTCTAGCAAGTCCATCCCAGTCACACCCTCACGAACGAGTTCAACCACTCGGCCGGCCAGCACTTTGACTTGGGCCTTTTCCTCTGGCGCAATTTTCAGAGAGACTGGCTTCGCGGCTCGGTCGAGGGAAAAAAGGAGGGAGACCAGTCGACTGACCTGGAGTCACTTGGTCCTGGCAGTAGAACCAAGTTGCCTGCCAACCACGGACTGACTCCGGGAAAGTAATGGATGGAAAACAGCTCTTTCCCCTCGTTTGAATCGCCAGACCCCCGCACAGCTGGATCACTTGCGTCCTCTCATCACTCGACTTGGCCTTTTTAACCGACTGAGAGCGGCAAGTAAAAATATGCTTGAAAAGCCCCCAATGCGGACGACAACCCAGGAAGGCCTCGCACATGGAAATGAACGCGGCAAGATAAACTATGGAGTTGGAGGTAAAGTGATGGAGTTGCGCCCTGAAGAAATTTAAGAAGCTCCGGAAGAATGGATGAGGAGGCAGAGAAAACCCTTGGTCAATATGAGTCGCCAGGAGCACGCACTCACCGTCGCGTGGTTGGGGCTCGATTTCTCCCCCCGGGAGACGCGCAACCTTGTGGGGAATGGCTCCTCCCTCGACTAGGTCATCGAGGTCCTCCTGACGGAGCACCGAGGGCATCCAGTCGCCCTGGATCCACCCTTTGGGCAGGGCCGTCCGGGAGGAAGATCGCCGCGCGCAGACTTCTTCCCCTTCCCCGCCGCCGTCGCCTTCTTTGCGCGCTCCAGAGCGGTCATCTTGCCCTTCACCATCGTCGCCGGCGAGGTCTCGAGCTGGTTTGTGGTGGCTGGGCGAGAGCGAAGGAAGCGGGGGAGACGACGGAGAAACAGAGAAAGAAGGGGAAGAGATGAGCACGCGCACGGTTGGAGGGCTCCGAGCCGGCTACTTATAAGGGGCTGCTTCCGAGTGGCTGACAAGCGGGCCCGAGCTATCCAGTAAAATCCCGTGGCAGGCGCGCGCGCAGTACGTGGCGAAAAAGGTGGCGCGGAGATCGAGGAGCCTTCACACTGTCGCTCCCGATTACTGCGGCCGTCCCCGTTCCGCGCGCTTTCCTAAAAATCCGAATCCCGCGATCTCCGCGGGCTGCAGAACAACTTGACGAAACGGAAATCCCGCGCACACCGGCGCTCGATGCCTCACGGGTAAAGAAATCCATTCGACGAAAGGCCTGGAACGGATCAAGGCGACTGAAAGAGGTTAATGACGTCATCCGTGACAGTCGACCCAGAATGAAGCACCCATAATAACCCGAAAGATCGGTCGGAAAGGTCCCTAACCCCTTTTCTCACTCTAGCCTCAATCTGTTCGGGGGCTAATGATGAAGTCATGTACCTACGGCAGGGACACGGACCCGTCCTAAAGAGCCCTACCATAGGACATCCCTAGAAGTCACCTTCCAATCAACTTGAAGGTATCCCACTCGACGGGTTGAAGACACTCGACCAAGAAGCTGTCACTCGACCAAGAAGCCAACCACTCGACTGCCAGAAGACCTCAAGTCACTCCGCAGGCAAACGGTCGGCTATTAAGTAGTCTTTATGATTGTTATGACACTTTATTAGGGACGTTATCAGTAACGCCCGCCTTAAATGTACCTTAAACCCTGCATTACTGAGGACAGGAGAGGGCTGGCGTACTCTATATAAGCCACCCCCCTCCTCAGTATCAAGGGTTCGCACCCCTGTCATTTTACACACGCATAATCCAGTCGACCGCCTCCGGGCACCGAGACGTAGGGCTGTTACTTCCTCCGAGAAGGGCCTGAACTCGTAAACCTTGCGTGCTTACAACTTCCCAATAGCTAAGGTCTAGCCTCTTCATACACACCCCCTACCTCACTGTCAGACTTAGAACCACAACATGCGTCTCGGAGCATCGCTCGGGCCTGGCTCTCGGGAAACTACCGATTCGGCCGTTCCCAATGGGCCAGGCCCAGTGGTGCTTTAAGAACCGTGCTATGCGGGCTGAACAGTGTATGTGGGAAACCAAACAACTGAGGTCCGAAAGGAAAACGTTTGTTTTAAGTCGGATGAAAAGAACGAAACGCAAGCCGCTCCCGTTGATCGACACGTGTCCTCTCGCCCTCCACCGCTTCGCTCAGCCGGCCTTATCTCTTCACCCCGTCTCTCCTCCACACGTTTTCATCACCGCTCACTTTTTTCTCTTTCCCATCTCTGCTCGCGAGAAGTGTTGGGGAACGTTGCAGAAAACAAAAAAAATTCCTACGTTTCACCAAGATCAAGCTATGGAGTCAACTAGTAACGAGAGGAGAGTGCATCTACATACCCTTGTAGATCGCGAGCGGAAGCGTTCAAGAGAACAGGGATGATGGAGTCGTATTCGCCGTGATCCAAATCACCGATGACCAAGTGCCGAACGGACGGCACCTCCGCGTTCAACACACGTACGGAGCGGATGATGTCTCCTCCTTCTTGATCCAGCAAGGGGGAAGGTGAGGTTGATGAAGATCCAGCAGCACGACAGCGTGGTGGTGGATGCAGCAATGATCGCAGCAGGGCTTCGCCGAACTACTGCGCGAGAGAGAAGTGTAGCGGGGGAGAGGGAGGCGCCAAGACTTGAGGTGTTGCTGCCCTCCCTCCCCCCTTTATATAGGCCCCCTAGGGGGGTGCGCCGGCCCTAGGAGATGGGATCTCCTAGGGGGCGGTGGCCAAGGGGGTGGAGTACCCCCCCCAAGGCAAGTGGAGGCGCCCCCTGCCCTAGGGTTCCCAACCCTAGGCGCATGGGGGGCCAAGGGGGGGCGCACCAGCCCACCAGGGACTGGTTCCCCTCCCCACTTCAGCCCATGGGGCCCTTCGGCATGGGTGGCCCCACCCGGTGGTCCCGGTACAATACCGGTGACCCTCGAAACTCTCCCGATGGCCGAAACTGCACTTCCTATATATAATTCTTCACCTCCGGACCATTCCGGAACTCCTCGTGACGTCCGGGATCTCATCCGAGACTCCGAACAACTTTCGGGTTACTGCATACTCATATCTCTACAACCCTAGCGTCATCGAACCTTAAGTGTGTAGACCCTACGGGTTCGGGAGACACGTAGACATGACCGAGACGGCTCTCCAGTCAATAACCAACAGCGGGATCTGGATACCCATGTTGGCTCCCACATGCTCCTCGATGATCTCATCGTATGAACCACGATGTCGAGGACTTAATCAATCACGTATACAATTCCCTTTGTCAATCGGTACGTTACTTGCCCGAGACTCGATCGTCGGTATCCCAATACCTCGTTCAGTCTCGTTACCGGCAAGTCACTTTACTCGTACCATAATGCATGATCCCGTGATCAACCACTTGATCACTTTGAGCTCATTGTGATGATGCATTACCGAGTGGGCCCAGAAATACCTCTCCGTCATACGGAGTGACAAATCCCAGTCTCGATTCGTGCCAACCCAACAGACACTTTTGGAGATACCTGTAATGTACCTTTATAGTCACCCAGTTACGTTGTGCCGTTTGGCACACCCAAGGCACTCCTACGGTATCCGGGAGTTGCACAATCTCATGGTCTAAGGGAATGATACTTGACATTCAGAAAAGCTACAGCAAACGAACCACACGATCTTTGAGCTAAGCTTAGGATTGGGTCTTGTCCATCACATCATTCTCCTAATGATGTGATCCCATTATCAATGACATCCAATGTCCATAGTCAGGAAACCATGACTATCTTTTGATCAACGAGCTAGTCAACTAGAGGCTCACTAGGGACGTGTTGTGGTCTATGTGTTCACACATGTATTACGATTTCTGGATAACACAATTATAGCATGAACAATAGACAATTATCATGAACAAAGAAATATAATAATAACCATTTTATTATTGCCTCTAGGGCATATTTCCAATAGTCTCCCACTTGCACTAGAGTCAATCATCTAGTTACATTGTGATGAATCGAACACCCATTGAATTCTGGTGTTGATCATGTTTTGCTCTAGGGAGAGGTTTAGTCAACGGATCTTCTACATTCAGGTCCGTATGTACTTTAGAAATCTCCATGTCTCCATTTTGAACACTTTCACGAATGGAGTTGAAGCGACGCTTGATATGCCTGGTCTTCCTGTGAAACCTTGACTACTTTGCAAGGGCAATAGCTCCAGTGTTGTCACAGAAGAGAGTCATCAGGCCCGACGCATTGGGTATGACTCCTAGGTTGGTAATGAACTCCTTCACCCAGACTGCTTCTTGTGCTGCCTCCGAGGCTGCCATGTACTCCGCTTCACGTGTAGATCCCGCCACAACGCTTTGCTTGCAACTGCACCAGCTTACTGCCCCACCATTCAAAATATACACGTATCCGGTTTGTGACTTAGAGTCATCCAGATCTGTGTCGAAGCTAGCATCGACGTAACCCTTTACGACGAGCTCTTCGTCACCTCCATAAACGAGAAACATGTCCTTAGTCCTTTTCAGGTACTTCAAGATATTCTTGACCGCTGTCCAGTGTTCCATGCCGGGATTACTTTGGTACCTTCCTACCAAACTTACGGCAAGGTTTACATCAGGTCTGGTACACAGCATAACATACATGATAGACCCTATGGCTGAGGCATAGGGGACGACACTCATCTTTTCTCTATCTTCTGCCGTGGTCGGGCTTTGAGCCGTGCTCAATCTCGTACCTTGCAATACAGGCAAGAACCCCTTCTTTGACTGATCCATTTTGAACTTCTTCAATATCTTGTCAAGGTACGTACTCTGTGAAAGACCAATGAGGCGTCTTGATCTATCTCTATAGATCTTGATGCCTAATATATAAGCAGCTTCTCCAAGGTCCTTCATTGAAAAACACTTGTTCAAGTAGGCCTTTATGCTTTTCAAGAATTCTATATCATTTCCCATCAACAGTATGTCATCCACATACAATATGAGAAATGCTACAGAGCTCCCACTCACTTTCTTGTAAATGCAGGCTTCTCCATAAGTCTGCATAAACCCAAACGCTTTGATCATCTCATCAAAGCGAATGTTCCAACTCCGAGATGCTTGCACCAGCCCATAAATCGAGTGTTGGAGCTTGCACACCTTGTAAGCATTCTTAGGATCGACAAAACCTTCCGGCTGCATCATATACAATTCTTCCTTAAGGAAACCATTAAGGAATGCCGTTTTGACGTCCATTTGCCATATCTCATAATCATAGAATGCGGCAATTGCTAACATTATTCGGACGGACTTCAGCTTCGCTACGGGTGAGAAAGTCTCATCGTAGTCAACCCCTTGAACTTGTCGATAACCCTTAGCGACAAGCCGAGCTTTATAGATGGTCACATTACCATCCGCGTCTGTCTTCTTCTTAAAGATCCATTTATTTTCTATGGCTCACCGATCAACGGGCAAGTCAGTCAAAGTCCATACTTCGTTTTCATACATGGATCCTATCTCGGATTTCATGGCTTCCAGCCATTTGTCGTAATCCGGGCCCGCCATCGCTTCTTCATAGTTCGAAGGTTCACCGTTGTCTAACAACATGATTTCCAAGACAGGGTTGTTGTACCACTCTGGTGCGGAACGTGTCCTTGTGGACCTATGAAGTTTAGTAGCAACTTGATCTGAAGTTTCATGATCATCATCATTAACTTCCTCTCTAGTCGGTGCAGGCACCTCAGGAACATTTTCCTGTGTTGCGCCACTTTCCGGTTCAAGAGGTAATACTTCATCGAGTTCTACTTTCCTCCCACTTACTTCCTTCGAGAGAAACTCTTTCTCTAGAAAGGTTTCATTCTTGGCAACAAAGATCTTGCCTTCGGATCTGAGATAGAAGGTATACCCAATAGTTTCTTTAGGGTATCCTATGAAGACGCATTTTTCTGACTTGGGTTCGAGCTTTTCAGGTTGAAGTTTCTTGACATAAGCATCGCATCCCCAAACTTTTAGAAACGACAGCTTAGGTTTCTTCCCAAACCATAATTCATATGGTGTCGTCTCAACGGATTTTGACGGAGCCCTATTTAAAGTGAATGCGGCAGTCTCTAAAGCATAGCCCCAAAATGATAGCGGTAAATCGGTAAGAGACATCATAGATCGCACCATATCTAATAGAGTGCGATTACGACGTTCGGTCACACCATTACACTGAGGTGTTCCAGGCGGCGTGAGTTGTGAAACTATTCCACATTTGCTTAAGTGTGTGCCAAATTCGTGACTCAAGTATTCTCCCCCACGATCTGATCGCAAGAACTTGATTTTCCTGTCATGTTGATTCTCAACCTCACTCTGAAATTCCTTGAACTTTTCAAAGGTCTTAGACTTGTGTTTGATTAAATAGACATACCCATATCTACTTAAGTCATCAGTGAGGGTGAGAATATAACGATAGCCACCGCGAGCCTCAACACTCATTGGACCGCACACATCAGTATGTATGATTTCCAATAGGTTGCTCGCTCCATTGTTCCTGAGAACGGAGTCTTGGTCATTTTACCCATGAGGCATGGTTCGCACGTGTCAAATGATTCGTAATCAAGAGACTCCAAAAGTCCATCTGCATGGAGCTTCTTCATGCGTTTGACACATATGTGACCAAGGCGGCAGTGCCACAAGTATGTGGGATTATCATTATCAACTTTACATCTTTTGGTATTCACACTATGAATATGTGTAACATTACGCTCGAGATTCATTTAAGAATAAACCATTCACCATTGGAGCATGACCATAAAACATATCTCTCATATAAATAGAACAACCATTATTCTCGGATTTAAATGAGTAGCCATCTCGAATTAAACGAGATCCTGATACAATGTTCATGCTCAAAGCTGGTACTAAATAACAATTATTGAGGTTTAAAACTAATCACGTAGGTAAATGTAGAGGTAGCGTGCCGACGGCGATCATATTGACCTTGGAACCATTCCCGACGCGCATCGTCACCTCGTCCTTCGCCAGTCTCCGCTTATTCTGCAGCTCCTGCTTTGAGTTACAAATATGAGCAACCGCACCGGTATCAAATACCCAGGAGCTACTACGAGTACTGGTAAGGTACACATCAATTACATGTATATCACATATACCTTTCGTGATGCCGGCCTTCTTGTCCGCTAAGTATTTGGGGCAGTTCCGCTTCCAGTGACCACTTCCCTTGCAATAAAAACACTCAGTCTCGGGCTTGGGTCCATTCTTTGGCTTCTTCTCGGCAGCTTGCTTACCGGGCGCGGCAACTCCCTTGCCGTCCTTCTTGAAGTTCTTCTTACCCTTGCCTTTCTTGAACTTAGTGGTTTTATTCACCATCAACACTTGATGTTCCTTTTTGACTTCTACCTCTGCTGATTTCAGCATTGCAAATACTTCAGGAATGGTCTTTTCCATTCCCTGCATATTGAAGTTCATCACAAAGCTCTTATAGCTCAGTGGAAGCGACTGAAGGATTCTGTCAATGACCGCGTCATCTGGGAGATTAACTCCCAGCTGAGTCAAGCGGTTATGCAACCCAGACATTTTGAGTATGTGCTCACTGACAGAACTATCTTCCTCCATCTTACAGCTGAAGAACTTGTCGGAGACCTCATATCTCTTGACCCGGGCATGAGCTTGGAAAACCATTTTCAGCTCTTCGAACATCTCATATGCTTCGTGTCGCTCAAAACGCTTTTGGAGCCCCGGTTCTAAGCTGTAAAGCATGCCGCACTGAACGAGGGAGTAATCATCAGCATGTGTCTGCCAAGCGTTCATAACGTCTTGTTCTGCAGGGAAAGCAGGTGCTTCACCTAGCGGTGCTCTTAGGGCATAATCTTTCTTGGCAGCTATGAGGATGATCCTCAGGTTCCGGACCCAGTCTGTATAGTTGCTGCCATCGTCTTTCAGCTTGGTTTTCTCTAGGAACGCGTTGAAGTTGAGGCCAACATTGGCCATTTGATCTACAAGACATATTGTAAAGATTTTAGACTAAGTTCATGATAATTAAGTTCATCTAATCAAATTATTCAATGAACTCCCACTCAGATAGACATCCCTCCAGTCATCTAAGTATAACATGATCCGAGTCAACCAGGCCGTGTCCGATCATCACGTGAGACGGACTAGTCAACATCGGTGAACATCTTCATGTTGATTGTATCTTCTATACGACTCATGCTCGACCTTTCGGTCTTCTGTGTTCCAAGGCCATGTCTGTACATGCTAGGCTCGTCAAGTCAAACTAAGTGTTTGCATGTGTAAATCTGTCTTATACCCGTTGTATGTGAACGTTGGAATCTATCACACCCGATCATCACGTGGTGCTTCGAAACAACGAACTGTCGCAACGGCGCACAGTTAAGGGGAACACTTTCTTGAAATTATTATGAGGGATCATCTTATTTACTATCGTTGTTCTAAGTAAACAAGATGCAAAAACATGATAAACATCACATGCAATCAAATAATAGTGACATGATATGGCCAATATCATATAGCTCCTTTGATTTCCATCTTGGGGCTCCATGATCATCTTGTCACCGGCATGACACCATGATCTCCATCGTCATGATCTCCATCATCGTGTCTCCATGAAGTTGGTCGCCAACTATTACTTCTACTACTATGGCTAACACGTTTAGCAATAAAGTAAAGTAATTTACATGGCGTTTCTCAATGACACGCAGGTCATACAAAAATAAAGACAACTCCTATGGCTCCTACCGGTTGTCATACTCATCGACATGCAAGTCGTGATTCCTATTACAAGAACATGATCTCATACATCACATATATATAATTCATCATTCATCACAACTTTGGCCATATCACATCACATGACACTTGCTGCAAAAACAAGTTAGACGTCCTCTAATTGTTGTTGTAAGTTTTACGTGGCTGCAATAGGGTTCTAGCAAGAACGTTTTCTTACCTACGCCAAAACCACAACGTGAATTGTCAATTTCTATTTACCCTTCATAAGGACCTTGTTCATCGAATCCGATCCGACTAAAGTGGGAGAGACAGACACCCGCCAACCACCTTATGCAACTAGTGCATGTCAGTCGGTGGAACCGGTCTCACGTAAGCGTACGTTTAAGGTTGGTCCGGGCCGCTTCATCCCACGATGCCGCCGAATCAAGATAAGACTAGTAACGGCAAGCAAATTGACAATATCGACGCCCACAACTACTTTGTGTTCTACTCATGCATAGTAACTACACATAGACCTAGCTCATGATGCCACTGTTGGGGAACGTTGCAGAAAACAAAAAAATTCCTACGTTTCACCAAGATCAATTTATGGAGTCAACTAGCAACGAGAGGAGAGTGCAACTACATACCCTTGTAGATCGCGAGCGGAAGCGTTCAAGAGAACGGGGATGATGGAGTCGTACTCGCCGTGATCCAAATCACCGATGACCAAGTGCCGAACGGACATCACCTCCGCGTTCAACACACGTACGGAGCGGATGACGTCTCCTCCTTCTTGATCCAGCAAGGGGGAAGGAGAGGTTGATGAAGATCCAGCAGCACGGCGGCGTGGTGGTGGATGCAGCAATGATCGCAGCAGGGCTTCGCCGAACTACTGCGCGAGAGAGAGGTGTAGCAGGGGAGAGGGAGGCGCCAAGACTTGAGGTGTTGCTGCCCTCCATCCCACCCTTTATATAGGCCCCCTAGGGGGGTGCGCCGGTCCCTAGGAGATAGGATCTCCTAGGGGGCGGCAGCCAAGGGGGTGGAGTACCCCCCAAGGCAAGTGGAGGCGCCCCCTCCCCTAGGGTTCCCAACCCTAGGCGCATGGGAGGGGCCCAAGGGGGGGCGCACCAGCCCACCAGGGGCTGGTTCCCCTCCCCACTTCAGCCCATGGGGCCCTCCGGGATGGGTGGCCCCACCCGGTGGACCCCAGGGACCCTTCCGGTGGTCCCGGTACAATACCGGTGACCCCCGAAACTCTCCCGATGGCCGAAACTGCACTTCCTATATATAATTCTTCACCTCCGGACCATTCCGGAACTCCTCGTGACGTCCGGGATCTCATTCGAGACTCCGAACAACTTTCGGGTTACTGCATACTCATATCTCTACAACCCTAGCGTCACCGAACCTTAAGTGTGTAGACCCTACGGGTTCGGGAGACACGTAGACATGACCGAGACGGCTCTCCGGTCAATAACCAACAGCGGGATCTGGATACCCATGTTGGCTCCCACATGCTCCTCGATGATCTTATCGGATGAACCATGATGTCGAGGACTTAATCAATCCCGTATACAATTCCCTTTGTCAATCGGTACGTTACTTGCCCGAGACTCGATCGTCGGTATCGCAATACCTCGTTCAGTCTCGTTACCGGCAAGTCACTTTACTCGTACCGTAATGCATGATCCCGTGATCAACCACTTGATCACTTTGAGCTCATTGTGATGATGCATTGCCGAGTGGGCCCAGAGATACCTCTCCATCATACGAAGTGACAAATCCCAGTCTCGATTCGTGCCAACCCAACAGACACTTTCGGAGATACCTGTAATGTACCTTTATAGTCACCCAGTTACGTTGTGACGTTTGGCACACCCAAGGCACTCCTACGGTATTCGGGAGTTGCACAATCTCATGGTCTAAGGGAATGATACTTGACATTCAGAAAAGCTACAGCAAACGAACTACACGATCTTTGAGCTAAGCTTAGGACTGGGTCTTGTCCATCACATCATTCTCCTAATGATGTGATCCCGTTATCAATGACATGCAATGTCCATAGTCAGGAAACCATGACTATCTTTTGATCAACGAGCTAGTCAACTAGAGGCTCACTAGGGACGTGTTGTGGTCTATGTGTTCACACATGTATTACGATTTCCGGATAACACAATTATAGCATGAACAATAGACAATTATCATGAACAAAGAAATATAATAATAACCATTTTATTATTGCCTCTAGGGCATATTTCCAACAAGAAGAGGAGAGCCCCCATGGCGTACTTCAGCCACGGTGCTGCGAAAAAAGGAGCGACGGCTCCACCACGCTCCTGCATCCCACCACAAATGGAGAGACGGTGAAGTCCGCACGCCACCGCCGCGGTGTTGCATCCTCGAGGGTGCGACACAGCGCGCACGGGGGAGGCGCTCGCTCGTCGGTATCGCCGGCGATGCGCCGCGCTCGTCGATGACCATCTGTGCTCCAATGCAGAGAAACGCATCCATGGCCACAGCATTGCGATACAACCTGCTGATGCTGCAAGTCGTCGGCGGCGGAGCTGCATTGGAGAGCTCTTGGGGCCATTGGAGCTCCACCGCGGCTGCAGTGAAGCGTCGCCGGAGGGTCAGGGTTGCAATATAGCGTCACCGGAGCTGCAGTGAAGCACGCCGGAGGGTCGTCGGGGTTGCAATGGAGCGTCGCCAGGAACTGCAGTGAAGCAGGCCGGAGGGTTGTCGGGGTTGCAATGGAGCGTTGCCGGAGCTGCAGTGAAGCACGCCGGAGGGTCGTCGGGGTTGCAATGGAGCGTTGCCGGAGCTGCAGTGAAGCACGCCGGAGGTTGCAATGGAGCGTCGGCGGCGGCCACCAATGCTGCCATGGAAGCTGCTGCACTTGGTACAGGGAAGGAAGACGAGATTTGTGCTGCGATCCAACTGCTGCGCTGCGTACAGGGAAGGAAGATGAGGTTGTGCTACGATCCAACGGCAACCCCCGTCAGATCGGACGACTGGTTAGGCGGATGATTTCCCGAGGAAATCATCCGACTTATTCGTAGCAGTCGCCCGAAAAGATGTTGCACCGTGCGGGCCTGGTTGGCCTCGATGCAGGCAACCAAACTCGTCCCTAGTTATGCAGAAATTGGATATTGCTTATTATGTTTTGTATCCGCTTAATACTACATTTTGAGTTAATAAAAATACCCTCTATGAAGAAAAAAAATCCCTGCCTGCCTCGTTGCAAAAGCAGGGTAATAGCTATCCTTTGAAAAAAAAATCTGCTCAATATGTTTGCTTAAATGTCGTTTACATGGTCTGCTCAATGTCCTGACGAACAGTGAAATCTGAACCGATGAGAGGGATTACATTAATGTCGTCCGCACCCGCTGTTTGGTGACACAAGTAGTACATCGAGAGTTTGAGAGTGAGGCGACGACCATGTATGTACGTATGTACGTACGTACATGCCAAACTCAAACTGCCAGGCGAATCAACCTGTGGTTGAGGCGAATCAACCTGTAGTTGAGTTGGTTAGGTAGACAATGGTATCCTCAACCCACTAGGGTTCAAATCCTGGTGCTCGCATTATTCCTGAATTTATTTCAGAATTTTCGGCGATGCGCTTTCAGTGGGAGGAGACGTTCCCGTCGACGATGAGGCGCGTACGGTGACTTCGTAAATCTCAAAATGATATACCGGCTCAGTCTTTCGAAGGTGCTCATAGAGATAGGATGTGCGTGTGTGCGTTCATAGGAGTGAGTGTACACGCGTGTATACGAGCGCTTGTGTCTGTACTGATGCTAAAAAAACTCAAACTGCCAGCCTCTCACGAGCAGGCACGACCAAAGGTTCTGTACTCTACATGGCGTAGTACGTTCCGTATCTGTATGTACTGTGCACCTTTCTTTGCGAATAGCATGTACTGTACTTGATTAACACGAGGGCACAGCATGCACCCCTGGCGCTCACCGGCATCAGGACCAGCGACCCTCCAAAACCTGTGGCACGACTCGTGGCTTTAGCTGTTCATACTTGTCGCGTACAGTGACGCACGTTTCGTCTTCGCATGGAGCCATGGAGAAGATCTCCATCCACAACAAATGAAACCGTTGTATGCATGCGTGTGCATCCGACCACGAGAATCTACCCTGCACGACACTGTCCTGCATGGTGTGTGATTCTACCCGTAATTTCTAGTGCCTTTAGCAGGGCAATCTGAAATCAAATTCTTACCGTGAGACTTGTCGGTAGCTTTTAATTCACTATAGTATAATAACTAGTACATGCATCCTTTCAAAAAAAAAAGTGCATGCATCATGAGGTAAAACGTCCTAAACTATTATCCGCGCACTAACAACTTGCCTCCCGCTTGGGATGACAGACACACACACGTCCAGGCTTTGCTTGATGTGATTCTGAGGCATGACAGTGGCCACCTATCATGCCGGATGGAATGATGGCTTTGCAGGAAATAATAATAATACTGACAAGTGATATACTACCTCCGTTTCAGTTTATAAGTCCTACGCGTATATCTAGATTGTTAATTTTATCATCTTAATATAAACTATATAATACAAAAATTATACGGTTTGAAATAGAACATCTGAAGTTTATGTTGATATATTTTTTGTAATATATGACTTGTATTAGGTTGTTCAAATTAACGATCTAGAGGCACGCGCACACCTTGTAAACTAAGAAAGAGGTAGTATATATTTTTAGTTTGCGGGTTTGGTGGCGTGGAGATGTCAGATGAACACGTGATTTTGTGATGCACAGGAAAAGCAGCGAAAAAAATGACGCTGATCAGATAGCCTTACGATACAGTCGATCGAATCATTTCGAGGTGAATAAATATCTTGCTTGGTACAGTTTTGTAGCTAGGGCATCTCCGACATTGATCTTAAATCGATCCGTGGACAGCGATGTGGAGCCCGCCATTCAACTATGTCCTCTAAAACTTTCGTCTCTTTTTCCTCGAGTCCGCAAGCTCAAAATAAGAGCATTCAAACCGTAAATGATGGAAAATGTTGAAATGTGACATTAGCTCTAATTTAAATATTAATCCAACAAAGCTTTCAGATTAAAGTTGCTCAAACTTGAATTTAATTAGCACATATGTTTCAGTTGTCCCCTTTAACTGCACACAAATGCTCAATCAAATATTCCTTGAGCCGCTCGACGCCGGATTTGTTGATGCATTTGAACAAACTCATCAAACGTAGTCGGATTCTGGTCTGAAAGTTGAATAGGATCACCCACATTCTCAAATTCAAGAGTTGCGGCGGCATCTTCACTCATCTAGATCGTGTTGTGTCCATAATCACACAACATATCATCACCCGCAACAAGGTCTCTGGATCCCCATTGTTTAGCAGGTCCACGAACAACTGCAAAACGAATCTGGAACATAAAGAATAAATCCCATCATCATTTCTAGCTCCTTCTTGGCTTTGTGCAAAGTGAGACATTTTCTAACCAACTAGCTCTGAGATAGCCTTACAATGGTAGCCCGCAAAGAATAAATTCCATCAACCAGATAGTAGTCCATCATTGCCCTACATAGCCCTCCTCATCGGATGAGTCGTCGAACAACTCAATGTAGTGTTCGTATATGTACTTCGTGTTCTAATCCATTGCTTCAAAGAAGAGATAAAAATCTAGCACATACATTTCACCAAACACTTGTCGGGCGTGGTGACCCCCGTAGGGCGGATTGTACCTGCGCGGCATAAGGACGAGAGGTCTGGACCGGTGACAGAGGACAAGCGGAGTGGAGGCCGGGTGTAGAAGTGGAGGTCACAAAGGTCGTGCAGTTACGGGAAGGGCTTGGCGGGGGCGGGGAGGAGGTCTGGGTGGTACAGAGCCCCCTAGTTTGCGGGGAAACGGACGTCTGGATTGGTCTGCGGATCGATGCGGGATGACTTTGGATGGCAAATTGTGTATGGACAAGTCAGTCCGGACACTTGCGGGAGGTTTAAGGGTCCGCTTTGGAGATGCCCTTAGGCATGCATCACACTTTATACGCATTAATATGTGCCAAAGTAGTGACCTGAAATTCATAGATTTGTACTATCTGAGTAGATAAATTCAATTCTTCGAAGCATTTTCCTTTTGCCTACCCCAGCGAAATCGTTGGAATTAGAGCGGCAGCAACCATATACCAGCTTTTCCAGACAGGATCACATGCCTCATCTTCCTTCTTCCTCCGCTTCGTCGGCGGCAGGGCTTGAGAACCCGGTTGTTTCACACCCATTGTTTAGCAGGTCCACGAACAACTGCAAAACGGATCTGGAACACTCCAAATGCCCCCTCCACATCATTTCTAGCTCCTTCTTGGCTTTGTGCAAAGTGAGACATTTTCTAACCAACTAGCTCTGAGATAGTCTTACAATGGTAGCCCGCAAAGTATAATTCCATCGACCAGATAGTAGTCCATCATTGCCCTGCATAGCCCTCCTCGTCGGACGAGTCGTCGAACAACTCAATGTAGTGCTCGTATATGTACTTCATGTTCTAATCCATTGCTTCAAAGAAGAGATAAAAATCTAGCACATACATTTCACCAAACACTTGCCGGGCGTGATGACCCCCGTAGGGCGGATGGTACCTGCGTGGCATAAGGACGAGAGGTCTGGACCGGCGACAGAGGACAAGCGGAGTGGAGGCCGAGCGTAGAAGTGGAGGTCATAGAGGTCGTGCAGTTACGGGAAGGGCTTGGCGGGGGGGGGGGGGGGGAGGTGCAGAGTCCCCTGGTTTGCGGGGAAACGAACGTCTGGACTAGTCTGCGGACTGATGCGGGATGACTTTGGATGGCCAATTGTGTATGGACAAGTCAGTCCGGACACTTGCGGGAGGTTTAAGGGTGTGCTTTGGAGATGCCCTTAGGTATGCATCACACTTTATACGCATTAATATGATTAATATGTGCCAAAGTAGTGACCTAAAATTCATAGATTTGTACTATCTGAGTAGATAAATTCAATTCTTCGAAGCACTTTCCTTCTGCCTACCTCGGCGAAATCGTTGAAAATAGAGCAGCAACAACCATATACCAGCTTTTCCAGACAGGATCACATGCCTCCTCTTCCTTCTTCCTCCGCTTCGTCGTCGGCAGCGCTTGGGAACCCCGTTGTTTCACACCCATGGTGGTAGGATGACGTTTTTAATCCCCCCCCCCCCCCCCCCGTGTTGTTGGGGTAAGGCGATGGCGCCACCATCGTCATGAAATAAGTCCTTCCCGTCTCATCCTCGTTTTGATGGTGCTTCTTGGCAATGTTGGAAGGTGTGTGGAGGGTGGTGTGTCCCGAGATCTGGTTCTCCAGGTCGGGATTTTTCTTATGTAGGTTTGTTTCGGTGGCACTATCCTCTGGAGTGGATGTGTGTCTTGATCCTACGACTCTAGTTTGACCGATGAAGGTTGACCAGCTTTGGCCTTGCCCGGAAGCGTTTGAGAGTTGTGGTTTTCGACTCCGTTGGACCGGACCTGCGACATTATACGTGCCCTTTCCAGAGATTTATTCTACAGGCGTTGATTTGCCACGAGGATCGCGGTTGCCAGCATTTTCTACATCGTTGACTTCCCGGCCATTGCTTTTACAAGGTCATGGTTTCGAAAAGTTTGCTCCTCCCAGACGGAGGCTCAGAGTCGACAACAAACTTTCCTCAAGGCACGTCGCCGGTACATGCAAAAGAAAGATGACATCGACACCTTCAAAGATTTAAATATACTTTTCAATTTTCGTAAGGGCCTATGCCATTTAATAAACAGTCCTTGCCTTTTTCCCTAATAAAAATGATTCTTTCGAGCGTCCGTGGAAAATCAACAAATACAGATGTGAAAGCCATCGCCGGAAAGGCGCCAATGATCTGAAATCATGCCTTCAAATTCTTCAACGGGTCATACATCTTTAAGTGTGCATCATTGCAACGTGTAAACGTTCCTACGCTGCTGACTTCCCCAAGCAGGCTCTCGTTTGCTACCAGGTAACAGTAATCCCGGGGCCTAATTGGCACACGACAAGGCACCTAACAAAAACAAAGCTTGCGTGCATGCTCGGAGAGGAAGATCAGCTAATCGCACTCATTTTTCTTCCCTTGTGATGGTTGCCATCTAGAGTTCTAGATGCCCGCAAAATCACCCCCCAAAGTCCGACCATCCATGTGCCAGCAAAATCATGGAAATCTCGGCTCGGAGTAGACGTAAAATAGAATCTTAATCTGCCTCGTAACGAACGTCACGGACGGACCGGGATCAGGTAACATGCTTTCAGGTAGTCACGCCGTGACATGCGGCTGTACATCTACCATCCAAATAAGATCCAACGTCTCACAATGACTCAAGTAAAAAAAATGATTCAGACTTTGGATCTCTTTTCAGTCATTCGATAGTCGCAAAGGGTAAACAACAGCGGTCGGTTTTCCAGAATAAAAACTACAGTCCTATACGTTTACCAATCTGTATACATTCATTTCAGAAAATAAAATATCTATACATTAAGATCAACGGGCATCCATCAAGCATGCATCAACAAATTCCTCAACGCATCCAGCCATCATCCACCCATTAGAGAATTGAAATAAATTCCATACTTAGAGCATCTATAATCGGACGTTTCAAACCCTCCTCAAACTTTCGGTCACTCACCGGTCAAGCAAACCCGATCCTCTCGGACACCTCAAACTAGTCTCAAACGCTCGGGCTGACTGACACCCTCATATCCAAACCATACCTTGGGCAGATTTGGGGTGCACCCGGACGCGTCCGCCCCGTTAGACTGACGTTGGGGTCCCACATAAAACCGCTCGGAAACCCAACAATCCAACGAGCATCTTCTCCGGGCAGCGTGAATGTCGTGTGGCGCCACTCCGGCTCGCCGCCCCAGGGCTAAGTCCAACCTTTTAAGCCGGATAGCGACCCCAGTCCTAGACACTCCACTTCCTCCTTCTCCGCGCCGCCAACCCGACCCTGCATCTCCTCTCTTTGCTCGCTAGACACGACAACTATGGCCCGGCAGAGGGTGACCACGTACGCGATGCAGACGCCGGAGCGGCGTCTTGAGCTGTTCAAGGAGATCAGGGCTCGTCGTGAAGCCCTGACCGTAGCCGGACTGCCTTAGGAATCACCCGAGCGGAACGAGGAGGGGAAGGAGGCCGACACGGAGGTGGTGGTGGAACAACAACAACAGGAGCAGGAGGAGGAGGAGGAGGAGGAGGAGGAGGAGGAGGAGGAGGAGGAGGCCGACACGATCATGGTGGACGCGGCGGAGGAGAAGGCCGGTGCGGCCATGCAGGAGGGCGCGACGAAGGAGGACGTGGATTGGACGCGGCAGAGACGGACGCACCCGGGCCGTCCTAGATATATGGGTTGCCACGCAGTTTGGGCATGTGGGACCGGTTTGAGGTACCCGAATGGGTCGGTTGTTTTTTGACCGGCTAGTAACCGGCCGTCCGTCCGAGCGTTTGAAAGAGGTTTAAGGCGTCCGATGTTAGATGCTTTAAGGATGGATTTTTTTTATTTCTTTAATGGGTGGATGATGGCTGATGCGGTGATGAATTTGTTGATGCATGCTTGATGGCTGGCAGTTCTCGATTTGAATGTATAAATATTTTATTTTCTGAAATAAATGTATACAGGTTTGTAGAACGTATAGGACTGTAGTTTCTATTCTGGGAATCGATCACTGTTGTGTGCCCATTGCTACCGTCGAATGACTGAAAAATCCAAAGTCTGAATCGTTTTTCACTTGGGCCGTTGTGGGACGTTGGATTTGGTTTGGATGGTAGATATATAGCCGCATGTCACGGCGTAACTGCCTGAAGGCATGTCACCTGATCCCAGTCCGTCACGGACCGTCCGATCACGCCCGCGCCGTCCTTGGCGTGAAATGCGACACGTGAAACGGTCAAAGAAAAAGGCGAGAGGTGGCACTCCCGGCGAGATCGTCGGCCGCGAACCCGGTGGAGCTCGCTGTCGTCGGTGGGAAGGTGACGAAGGTCAGCCTCCGCCCGTCAGGGCTAATCTGGACAGGTGTACGTGAGGCGTGAAGAAGATAAAGAGGCCTGCCAATGCCAACTTGCCAAGAGTAGCGATGTTGGTTAGCCGCACGTGCTGCCGATGTTGTTGCCTCTGGCGTGGCCGGAGCTGTCGCCGGGCAAGAGGAGGGGCGCCATCGCCATGGCCGCCTGCCTGCCAGCTCGATTGGCGATTGGCGTGACAGCGAGCGGAGCTTCCGGCGCGCCCCTTTGAGCAATGATGTGCACAAAGATCCTTTTCTGATCAAGCTCTCTCTTTCTTTTGGCGAAAAAGGTGAGAGATTCTAATCAAGTTTCTCCACCTAACGCCGTCCACCTAAAAGAACAGAAAAGAAAAATGAAGGTTCATACGTAGAACACGGCCTCCTACGCAAAATCAAATCAAGGACTACAAAGATCGCTTCCAGAAGGCACGATCCCGACGCGCCAAATGATTAGGGGCGAGCGAGGCCGAGCGATCTTTGATTGATGATGCGTGCTCCACCAAGATTCTCCGGCTAGCACGCTGGGACGCCGTGGGGCTCGATACATAAATTCGTAGCCCCTACATAGAAATGGAGCCTGTCTGCAATAGAATGTTCCGACGGATGCGCAGATTTTATTTATAAAAAAACTCGCAGATTGTTTGTCTACTCATACGCCAAGGTTAACACACACGAACAGGCCACCCAGGGGGGAAGAACGGTTGACAATGCACCGTCCCTCTGTCTCTACCAAATCCGACTCCATCTCACGACAAGAAAAGAGATCGAGGCCGCAACGCGTGCCATCTCGCACGCGCACGCCGAGGAGAGTCGTCGCAAATTTCTAGTGCCCAAAAACTGGGCCGCACGTTGGGAGCGGAGGGACGGGGAGGAGACCGGAGCTCCTCCCCAACTCCAACTGCTCCACTGAACCTCTCCGGGATGATTTTTAATATAATAACGTTTTCCTTACTATACTACGTTTGGTACGGAACCTTCCTAAAGAACGGGGAAAACGAAGGTGCATTCCTGTTGCAGCTTCCTCCGGTCCGGCGTGGTAGTTCAGTGCACAAATGATTACTGGCAGCAATAGTTTTGGACGCGCTAAGCACATCATGCTGGATCCCCTTAACACAGACGGCTGATTGCCTGCTTCCCTACCTAAATCGCAAGAGCATCTACAGCCGGGTGCCTCTAACCCGTCTCAAACGCCCGGGCGAACCACCCGTCATTGATTGGTCACGTTTTTTCGAGTCGGACAGACGCCTCAAACGGGGCTCTAACGCTCGGGCTGACCGGCACCCGACATATTCAATCCAAATATAGGGCGGATATGGGACATCCGGGCACGCCCGTCACGTCAGGCACAGCTCATGTTGTCCTATCCGACCCCACTTATATTTGTCTCAATCCGTTCGTCAGAGCAAACCCTATCCATTTCACTCCACTTCTCTCCACTCCCTCCGCCACTCGAGCTCACCTCAGGCGGTTTCCGGCCTTCTCCGCCATGGTAGGCAGCGGACCGGACTCCAACAAGTCCGGATCCGTCGACTGGGGTGTCATCCCGTGTAGGTTGGAGGGGGCAATGGCAGTCCGCATTGCACTCCGCCGCTCCCGGGAGGACAGCACCCGGCCGACGGACAGATCCGTCCCGCGCGACGCCATAGCGTCGGCTCACCAGGTGATGAAGCTATGTACCTAGGGTAGGGGTACGGACCCGTCCTAAAGAGCCCTACCCGAGGACATCCCTAGAAGGAGTCACCTTTCAATCGACTTGAAGGTATCCCACTCGACGGGTTCAAGACACTCGACCAAAGAAACTATCACTCGACCATGAAGCCAACCACTCGACTGCCAGAAGACCTAAAGTCACTCCGCAGGCAAACGGTCGGCTATTAAGTAGTCTTTATGGTCATTATAACACTTTATTAGGGGCGTTACCAGTAACGCCCAACCTTAAATGTACCTAAAACCCTGCATTACTGAGGGCGGGAGGGGGCCGGCGAACTCTATATAAGCCACCCCCTCCTCAGTGTGAAGTTCGCACCCCTGTTATCTACACACACATAATCCAATCGACCACCTCTGGGCACCGAGACGTAGGGCTGTTACTTCCTCCGAGAAGGGCCGGAACTCGTAAACCTTGTGTGCTTACAACTCCCCAATAGCTAAGATCTAGCCTCTCCATACACACCCCCCTACATTACTGTCAGACTTAGAACAACGACAGTTGGCGCCCACCGTGGGGCAGGAGTCTTAGCGCCTAATTGGAGAAGTTGCGATTTTTCCGATCCATTTGATCATGGTTTCCTGCGGAGTTTTGGTAGAGGGCCGCGAGATCCGTCTCGGCGCGCTCACCTTCATCGCCGACGACTCCGCCTGGCTCCAGGAGGCGCCACTCGACATCGACGCGCTCTCCGTCCGCGGTGCGACGCACTTCCGCGCGTGCATTCGTGGCGTCCTCCTGCGGCAGCCGTCGACCCAATATCGGTCGGCCCCCGTGTCGTCTCCCCGTCCCATCTCCCACCAGCACAAGCGCTCAGGTCGGTCGAGACTCCAGCGGTGGGTGAGGCACGCCGTGGCCCACCAGTCGGCGGCCCCACAAGTCGCGGCAATCGAGCCCGACGAATCCCTCTGCGGCCTGTTCGACCTATCGATTGGCTCCGCGGAGACCGCATCCAAGTGCGATAGCAGCGACCCTTTGGCTGAGGTTCTGGCGGTCAAGGGGACACACAGTCCTCCCGGATTCCCTCGCGCTGATGGGGGCGCGGGTGGAGGCGACCCGTCGCATCCCCACAACGAGTACCTCCCCGAACCTCTCACGTCATTGCAGCGAGAGGAGCTTCGCCGCCGGAACATGGACGCGCACCACACTCCTATTGTTGGAGAAACCCCCGAGGCCCGGGCCTTGGAGGACGCGCGCTTGGCTAACCTGGCCGAGCGCACTCGACTGGAGAATCTACAGCGAATACTCGACGAGCAAGCGCGTCAGCGAGCTCCCGAGTCCAGTCGACGACAGCAAGCTCCCGAGTCCAGTCGATGTCAGCTCTTCCCGCCGCCGCAGGTATACCGAACCACAGTTCAGAATTTGGCTGCCGCGGCCCGTATAGCGGAGTCAATTCAGACCTCCCAGTCGGAGGCTGGCATGGGCTTGTTGCAGATCAGAGCGTTGCTCTGAGCGGCAGGAAACCAGAATTCCGCCGTTTCTCAGTCGCGGAACAGGATACACAGTCGATCCGTTGCAACAGAAACAGTCCAGTCGGCTCACAGCCCGAGATCGCCCCCGAGGCGTGAGGGACGTGGAGACCGGCATGATCAGTACAGAAGAAATGAGCAGTATGATCACCGACCCGACCGTGATGATCGACGTCGAGTGCTAACCCCTCCCCCAAGGAGTGGGTCATATGCGCCTCGACATCGAGATGACAGGCGCCCCCATAATATTGGGCAAAGGATTCCAGTCGACCCTAGGGACCCAGGCTTTGACGCGAGATCCATCCTCGTTAAAGGTTTGGTTGACAGGAACAGAGCTCATCGAGAGGGCCACAACAGAGATGCGCCCGCCGGCAGCAGGGTACATGCTTCGGGGCCAGAATATTTTAGTCGAGCCATCAGGGCCGCAGTGATTCCTCCCAACTTCAGACTGGCGACTGGAGTCAGCAAGTTCACCGGTGAATCCAAGCCTGACACTTGGCTCGAAGATTACCAAGTGGCTGTGCAGATTGGCGGTGGCAATGATGAGGTGGCCATGAAGCATTTGCCTCTCATGTTAGAAGGCTCAGCCAGAGCGTGACTGAATCAGTTGGCACCCAGCAATATTTACACTTGGGAGGACCTCTCCCGAGTGTTTATCACAACCTTCGAAGGAACCTGCAAGCGACCTGCAGGCCTTACAGAGTTGCGGTCCTGCGTACAGAAGCCGAATGAAACACTGAGGGATTACATCCAGAGGTGGATCACACTGCATCACACGGTTGAGAATGTGCCAGACCATCAAGCAGTTTGTGCCTTCAAAGAAGGCGTTAAATACAGAGAATTGAATCTGAAGTTCGGTCGAACTGGAGAGATGTCTCTAAATCGGATGATGGAGATTGCCACCAAGTACGCTAATGGTGAAGACGAAGACTTACTCCGAAGCGGCAAGCTCAAGGCAGTCGCCCAAGAAACCGGAGAAAACTCCAGTCGGAAACAGAAGCGGAAGGCCGAGCCAGCCGCTCCTGGGGAGGCCCTGGCCGTAGCCCAGGGAAACTTCAAGGGAAAACCCAAGGACGCCTGGAAGCCTAAGAAAGTCAAGGATCAAGATGGAAATGATGTTTTGGATCTACCGTGTCACATCCACACCAAGAAAGATGAAGAGGGTAATTTTATTTTCCCAAAGCATACCACTTGACCGTGCCGGCTCCTGATCCAGTAGTTTCAGGGCAAGCAGCCCAAAGATAAGGAAAAAGAGCCAGACAGAGTTGAGGACAAGGATGATAGTGACGATGGATACCCCCAAGTCAATTCCACCTTGATGATTTTTGCTGATGTCGAAAGCAAAAGTCGACTGAAAGTCATTAACCGTGAGGTGAACATGGTCGCTCCGGCAACACCCAGTTACCTGAAGTGGTCTCAGACTGCCATCACATTCGACCAGTCTGATCACCCGACGCACATTGCCACCCCTGGGAGGCAAGCTTTGGTGGTCGACCCAGTTGTCGAAGGCACTCGACTGACCAAAGTCCTGATGGATTGTGGCAGTGGCCTGAACATACTGTACGCTGAAACTTTGAAAGGAATGGGCATTCCGATGTCCAGACTCAGTACCAGTAACATGAGCTTCCACGGAGTCATTCCTGGGAAGAAAGCCGAGTCACTCGGCCAGATTGCTCCTGATGTGGTTTTTGGTGATTCAAAGAATTACCGCAAGGAAAAGTTGACATTCGAGGTTGTGGACTTCCAGAGTGCTTATCATGCCATTTTGGGCAGGCCAGCTTACGCATGCTTCATGGCTCGACCATGTTACGTGTATCTCAAACTGAAGATGCCTGGCCCCAAGGGTGTGATCACTGTTACGGGCAACCGAAAGAAAGAAGAAGAGTGTTTTCAGAAGGGATCAAAGATCGCTGATGCTCAGATGGCAGTGGTCGAGCTGAAAGAGTACCAAAAGACTGCCGATCCGAGCGAATTGCTGCGAGCTAAGAAGCCTGCCTCAGAATCGGCTTTTCAGTCGTCTGGTGAAACAAAGACAATCCACATTCACCCGACCGACCCCGACGCTGCTCCGACTCACATCTCGACGACGCTCGACTCCAAATAGGAAGAAGCGCTCATCCAGCTCCTCCGTGAGAACTGGGACATCTTCGCATGGAAACCCTCTGACATGCCTGGAGTTCCCAGAGGGCTGGCTGAGCACCGTCTACAAGTCGACCCAAAATTCAAGCTTGTGAAGGAACATCTTCGACGGTCCGCCGTCCAGAAGAAGCAAGCCATTGGCGAGGAGGTGGCTCGGCTCTTAGCAGCGGAGTTCATTCGAGAGATTTACCACTCCGAGTGGCTCGCCAATGTCGTCATGGTCCCCAAGAAGGACAAGTCACTTCGCATGTGCATTAATTTCAAACATATCAATCGGGCCTGCCCGAAAGATCATTTTCCTCTCCCTCGCATCGACCAAATAGTCGACTCGACTGCGGGGTGCGAGAGATTGTTTTTTCTAGATGCCTATTCTGGGTACCATCAGATCCGTCTGTATGGGCCCGACGAGATCAAAACAGCTTTCATCACTCCATTCGGATGCTTCTGTTACGTCACCATGCCGTTCGGCCTCAAGAACGCCGGAGCCACATTCATCAGAATGATTCAGAAGTGTTTACTCACTCAAATCAGTCGGAATGTGGAGGCATACATGGATGATATTGTGGTCAAGTCCCGGAAAGGTTCCGACCTACGGGCTGACCTTGCTGAAACCTTTGCCAACCTCAGGAGGTACGATATCAAGCTCAATCCATCAAAGTGCACTTTCGGAGTTCCAGGTGGAAAGTTACTCGGTTTTCTCATTTCCGAACGGGGGATCGACGCCAATCCTGAAAAAATTGGCACCATACTCCGGATGAAGCGTCTTGTACGCGTGCACGATGTCCAAAAGCTTACAGGCTGCTTGGCCGCTTTAAGTCGATTCATTTCTCGTCTCGGTGAAAAGGCGTTGCCTCTTTACCGACTGATGAAGAAGTCTGACAAGTTCGAGTGGACTCCAGAAGCTGATGCAGCGTTTGCAGAGCTCAAAGCTCTGCTCTCCACCCAGCCGGTGCTTGCTGCCCCAATCAGCAAAGAGCCTCTGCTGCTTTACATTGCAGCCACAGGACAAGTTGTCAGTACAGTACTTACGGTCGAGCGGGAAGAGGAAGGAAAGGCCTTCAAAGTACAACGCCCAGTATATTATGTGTCTGAAGTTTTGACCCCTTCAAAACAAAGATACCCTCACTACCAGAAGCTTGTATATGGGATTTATATGACCACGAAGAAAGTTGCACATTACTTCTCTGACCACTCCATTACAGTCGTCAGTGACGCCCCACTATCAGAGATTCTGCATAACAGAGACGCAACTGGTCGAGTGGCAAAGTGGGCGATTGAATTCCTTCCCTTAGATATCAAGTTTGAAGGAAAGAAGGCTATCAAGTCCCAAGCAATCGCAGATTTCATCGCCGAGTGGATTGAACAGCAACTTCCGACTCAAGTTCACTCGGAGCACTGGACCATGTTCTTCGATGGATCTAAGATGTTGAATGGTTCCGGTGCGGGGGTAGTCCTAATCTCCCCCCGAGGAGATAAGCTCATATATGTTCTCCAGATCCACTTCGATTCCTCCAATAATGAAGCAGACTATGAAGCACTTTTGTATGGGTTGCGCATGGCCATTTCACTCGGCGTCCGTCGCCTCATGGTCTATGGCGACTCAGATTTGGTGGTTAATCAAGTGATGAAGGAGTGGGACGTCAGGAGTCCGGCAATGACTGGTTATTGCAATGCAGTGCGAAAGCTAGAAAAGAAATTCGAGGGGTTAGAGCTTCATCACATCCCCCGACTGAAAAATCAGGCAGCTGACGATTTGGCAAAGATAGGCTCCAAGAGAGAAGCCATTCCCAGCAATGTGTTCCTGGAACACATTCACTCGCCGTCAGTCCAAGAGGATCCTTTCAGAGAAGAAGCCCCGCAGCCAAAAAGTGCCACAGATCCGACTAAAGTTGAAGTACCTGCGGTGGTCGACCTAATCATGGAAGTCTTGGCAATCACCCCTGACTGGACGATACCATACATCGCGTATATCCTAAGGAAAGAACTCCTGGAAGACGAGGAAGAGGCTCGACAGATCGTCCGCCGATCCTAGGCCTTCACAGTCATAAAGGGACAGCTGTATAGAGAGAGCGCGACTGGAGTCGGTCAGAAATGCATAACACCAGAAGAGGGTCAGATAATCCTTATTGATATCCACTCGGGGACCTGTGGTCACCATGCGTCCTCTCGGACTATTGTGGCTAAAGCATACCGAGCGGGATTTTACTGGCCAAGAGCAAATGAGATGGCAAAAGAGATAGTCGACAAGTGTGGAGGGTGCCAGTTCTACTCCAACATGTCACACAAGCCTGCATCAGCCCTGAAGACCATTCCACTCGTCTGGCCCTTTGCCATCTGGGGACTGGACATGGTTGGTCCACTAAGAACGGGCAGGAGTGGATTCACTCACGTGCTTGTGGCAGTCGACAAGTTTACCAAATGGATCGAAGCTAAGCCCATCAAGAATCTCGATGCTTGCACTGCTATCAGTTTCGTCAGAGGGTTAACATTCAGATATGGAGTCCCGCATAGCATCATCACTGACAATGGGTCAAACTTTGATTCGGACAAGTTCAGAGCTTTTTGCGCCTCTCAAGGCACACGAGTCGACTACGCATCGGTCGCCCATCCCCAGTCGAATGGACAAGCTGAGAGAGCAAATGGTCTGATTCTCAAAGGACTAAAGCCTCGACTGATGCATGATCTCAAGCACGCGGCAGGCGCTTGGGTCGACGAGCTTCCGTCAGTTCTGTGGGGATTAAGGACCACCCCTAACCGGTCGACTGGAAGAACTCCATTCTTTCTAGTTTATGGAGCCGAAGCAGTTCTGCCGAGTGACCTTCTTCATAACGCACCCCGAGTCGAACTTTACACCGAAGATGAAGCAGAACAGGCCCGGCAAGACGCAGTCGACCTCTTAGAAGAAGCGAGGGAGATGGCCATGATCGGATCAACTATTTATCAGCAAGACTTGCGCCGGTTTCATGCCCGGAATGTGAAGAGTCGAGCCTTCCAAGAAGGAGATCTGGTCCTCCGAGTGGATCAACAGAAACCACACAAGCTTGCTCCTACTTGGGAAGGCCCCTTCATCGTCACCAGAGTCCTCCGCAATGGAGCGTACCACCTCTACAACGTTGATCGCCAGATCGACGAGCCACGAGCTTGGAACGCGGAACTGCTCCGCCCCTTTTACACTTGAGTTCTCCCTTAGACGAGATGTAATAAGAAAAAAAAATCTGCAGTTCATTTTTATCAAAGACAAGAGTATTCCAATAATTGTTGTCACTTTGTTTGCATACAAAATCCCCCAGTGGGTGACTTGGCTGCGAATCCGTTTCGCCTAAGTTTGAAAAAATCCTACCGAGTGGAGAGCAATCATCCCACTCGGGGGCTTAGCTGCAGTCCAGTACTCGCCTAAGTTCTCCCACTCGGAGGCTTAGCTGCAGTCGAGCACTCGCCTAAGTTTGAAAAACCCCATCGAGTGGAGAGCAATCCTCCCACTCGGGGGCTTCGCTGCAGTCCAGTACTCGCCTAAGTTCTCCCACAAAGAGACTTAGCTGCAGTCAGCACTCGCCTACATGTTTAAAAAAATCCTACCGAGTGGAGAGCAGCCCTCCCACTCGGGGGCTTAGCTGCAGTCCAGTACTCGCCTAAGTTCTCCCACTCGGAGGCTTAGCTGCAGTCGAGCACTCACCTAAGTTTGAAAAACCCCACCGAGTGGAGAGCAATCCTCCCACTCGGGGGCTTAGCTACAGTCTAGTACTCGCCTAAGTTCTCCCACAAAGAGACTTAGCTGCAGTCAGCACTCGCCTAAGTGTTTAAAAAAATCCTACCGAGTGGAGAGCATCCCTCCCACTCGGGGGCTTAGCTGCAGTCCAGTACTCGCCTAAGTTCTCCCACTCGGAGGCTTAGCTGCAGTCGAGCACTCGCCTAAGTTTGAAAAACCCCACCGAGTGGAGAGCAATCCTCCCACTCGGGGGCTTAGCTGCAGTCCAGTACTCGCCTAAGTTCTCCCACTCTGAGACTTAGCTGCAGTCCAGCACTCGCCTAAGTTCTCCCACAAAGAGACTTAGCTGCAGTCAGCACTCGCCTAAGTGTTTAAGAAATCCTACCGAGTGGAGAGCAAACCTCCCACTCGGGGGCTTAGCTGCAGTCCAGCACTCGCCTAAGTTCTCCCACAAAGAGACTTAGCTGCAGTCAACACTCGCCTAAGTATTTAAGAAATCCTACTGAGTGGAGAGCAAACCTCCCACTCGGGGGCTTAGCTCCAGTCCAGCACTCGCCTAAGTTCTCCCACGAAGAGACTTAGCTGCAGTCAGACACTCGCCTAAGTTTAAAAAATCCTACCGAGTGGAGAGCAGCCCTCCCACTCGGGGGCTTAGCTGCAGTCCCATACTCGCCTAAGCTCTCCCGCTAAGAGACTTAGCTGCAGTCAGGCACTCGTCTAAGTTTGAGAAATCCTACCGAGTGAAGAGCAAACCTCCCGCTCAGAGGCTTAGCAGCAGCCCAGTGCTCGCCTAAGTACAGGACTCGACCCAATCCGCAAGAACTTATGCCACAAATACAAAGGGTATTCCGAGCGAAGATCAAGTTCCACTCGACAGATCAAACCGCGAAGATACTCAACAAAAAATCAAGTTCGGATAAAGCCTAAAAGGTCCCAGACCTCAGATCAAAGTACTCGAGCCCTCGGCTCGGCAGAGTTTAACGGTTACAAATCCACTCGGCATTCCGAGGCAAATTTAAGGAGAAGCATAAAAGTTTTTCATTCCTCAGGCGGAGGACTGGCAGGGGTGACGAACTCATCCAAGTCGATCCTGTCTGCAATACGGGTGGCAGCAGCAATAAAGGTCTCCATGAAGTCTTGGAAGCTGTGCCTCTTGGTATTGGCGACTTGGATGGCGGCCAGCTTCTCTTCTCGCGCCTCCTTGCAATGGACGCGGACAAGAGACAGAGCCACATCAGCGCCGCACCGAGCAGAAGACTTCTTCCACTCCTGCACTCGGTCAGGGATTAAGTTAAGTCAAGTCATCAGAGACTCGAGATCGTTCTGGAGCGTAGACTCTGGCCAAAGTGTCGGGTCGATCCGCGACATGGCAACCTTCAGCCGAGCCAAGTAATCCACGATGCCGTCAATGCGAGATTCCAGTCGGAGCAGATTCATGGCAGCTTCATCATTCACCGGAGAGTTGATTGCATCCAAACCTGTTTCAATCCGCCCAGTCTCCTCCTCAAAGTTCTGGCAAAGCTCTGCATACACGATCCAAGGATAAGTCAATAGACTGAGTCGACACAAAAAGAAAACCAGTCGGAATTGAATGTGCACCTTCAAGCTTGATGTACAAATTCTTGGCGAGGCTCCTCAAGTAGCTCTCCAGGTCGTCCCTCCTGCGAACGGCGCCATTCATCTTCTCGGTCAGGGCGAGGTTCTCCTTCTTCCAACGTGTCCACTCCCTGTTGGCTTCATTCAGAGCGGTCTTCAGCTTGGTATTCTCTTCTTCTAATTGGCCGGCCAAAGCCAACTTCTGTTCAGCCAGAGCGATCTTGTCGTCGGCCTCCTTGCGGGCAGCAGCCAAGTCCTAATCCTTCTTCGCCAGAGCCTCGCTTAGTTCTCCTGCAAAAGAAATGATGATTGGTTCAGAAACAGCAGAAGGGTACTCAAGCCTAAAAACAAAACCAGTCAACAAAGTCGTCTTACCAGCGGCGCCGTCTCTGACCTTCTGCAGCTCTGTTCTGGCCAGCTCCAGATCAAGGTTCAGTTGAATCCGCTGCTTCTCCAACTCAGTATAGCGAGATGCAAGTTTGTAGGATTTCTGTAAAAGGAAAAATCAGTCGACAGACGTCCAAGATAAGTTGCTTCCGAGTAACTAAGAGAAAAAGATAACGTTTCTAAGACCACAGCCGAATCAAAAACATTCGACAGTAGTCTCGGGGACTACACCCAGTGGGTGCACTCAGCGTGCCCCCACTGGTTCGACCAAAAAAAAAGAAGAGAGAAAGTCGACTGCCTGCAGTCGACCGGATACAGTTCCATTCGACGTGGCCTAACCAGACCGAGTGAAGAAATACAGATACAGTAACACAATGTAAAGACTATAGTCGACTGCCAGCAGTCCACCATAGTCTCGGGGACTATACCCAGTGGGTGCACTCAGCGTTCCCCCACTCGTCAAGAATTGGTAAACACACCCACTGGGTGTACAGATACAAAAGATCTTCAAAAAAAGAGACTCTTCAAACGATCAAATGTCGAGTCGACCGACCTGGACGTTGCTCTGAAGAGCCGAACTCGCGTCATAGGCTGCTTGGCTGGCCTCCCGAGCCATCTTCACTTGCTCCATCATGACCCCCGCCTGGCGTATAGCCTCCTTTACAGCAGCCACTTGGTCCTCAGGGACGGGGTACGCAGCAAAAAGCGAAGATGGATCCGCAGTCGACGCCGAAGGCCGCACACTCGACAGAGGGTTGGCGAAAGTCACAGAAGCCCGAGTGGTGTCGCCACCATCCCGAGCCATGGTCTCAGACGCCGGAGTAGGCTGGCGAGTCCTGTCAGCCGACGACCTCTTGTTCCTCCTCATCCTCAGCGGTTCGTTGTCGTCGTCATCCGGGAGGTCGATAACATGAGGAGGGGCTGCAAGGGAAATATTCAATCGACTAGAATTGCAAGAAATGACCAGTCGACTCAAAAACAGAACGTCAGTAATCGTACCAGGGTTGGAGGTAACAGCATCCCCCATCTCTTGGTCGTCGTCCTTGGTGGAGACCTTAGAAGTAGCAGCGCTGCAAATCTCGAAAAGTCAGTCAGTTGGCTCAATGAATCGACCAAGGATCCGTCCACGGTCGACGAAGGAAAACAAGCTTTATTACCCGGAAATGGTAGGGACAGCTATCTTCATCTTGGGCAGAGCCTTGGGCGGCTTGGACAGCGTCGTGCGTGGGTGCTTGGGGACCTTCCCAGTCGGCGTTGGAGAAGAGGTGCAAGGGCGTTTTGACGACGGCCCAACGGAGGCAGTCGCCTTGCCGCGTTCCTGCGCCGGGTCGTGTGCGAGCTTGGATCACCTCTCCGGGCGGGGGGGGGGGGGGTTCAACCTCCTCCTCCTCCTCTTCGCTGGAGAAGATGCCGTCGCCTCCCTCTCCTTCACCATCAGACTCCCACTCACCTTGGTCATCCCCGCTCTCGCCTCCGCTCGCCTCCCCTTCCTCAGTCGACCCCTGTGCCCCGTTAGGCGTCGAGTACATCTCAGTGGTCGCCTGGAAAACAACAGACAAGATGAAAGTCAATCGGCCTACTCCAAGAAGACCAACGCAGAAAACAAGATTTCAGTCGGGAGCATAAAGACATACCTGGCCCACCTCGTACGAATTGTCGAGTGGAATGACCCTCCTGGCTCCTTGGGGGTTGTCTTTGTTCCCCATGATGCTCGATAGCCACCCCTCCAACATCTCGTCGGTGACCTCCTCCGGGTGGATCCGAGTGGTGTCCTCGAGGCCTGAGTACAGCCACATCGGGTGGTCACGAGCCTGGAGCGGTTGGATTCGCCTCTTGAGGAAGACTTCCAGCAGATCCATTCCCGTCACACCCTCACGGACAAGCTCAACCACTCGACCCGCCAGCACCTTGACCTGGGCCTTTTCTTCCAGCGTCACCTTTAGAGAAGCAGGTTTTTTGGCTCGGTCGGGAGAGAAAGACGGGAGACCAGTCGACTGCCCTGGGGTCGCCTGGTCCTGGCAGTAGAACCAAGTTGCCTGCCAACCTCGGACCGACTCCGGGAAAGTGATGGATGGAAAACAGCTCTTTCCCCTCGTTTGGATCGCCAAGCCCCCGCACAACTGGATCACTTGCGTCCTCTCATCACTCGACTTGGCCTTCTTGACCGACTGAGAGCGACAAGTAAAAATGTGCTTGAAAAGCCCCCAATGTGGGCGGCAACCCAGGAATGCCTCACACATGGAAATGAAAGCAACGAGGTAGACAATGAAGTTTGGAGTAAAGTGATGGAGCTGCGCTCCGAAGAAGTTCAAGAAATTCTGGAAGAAAGGATGGGGCGGCAGAGAAAACCCTCAGTCGATGTGAGTGGCCAGGAGCACGCACTCACCGTCACGGGGTTGAGGTTCGATCTCTCCCCCCCGGAAGACGCGCGGCTTTGTGGGGAATGGCTCCCCCCTCGACCATGTCGTCGAGGTCCTCTTGCCGGAGCACCGACGACATCCAGTCGCCCTGGATCCAACCTTTGGGCAGGGCGGTCCTGGAGGAAGATCCGCCACGTGCAGACCTTTTCCCTTTCCCCGCCGCCGCCGCCTTCTTCGCGCGCTCCAGAGCAGCCGTCTTGCCCTTCACCATCGTCGCTGGCGAAATCTCGAACGGGTTTGCGGCGATAGGGCGAGAGCGGAGGTGGCGGAAGAAGTTGCGAAGGGAGAGAGGAAGAAGAAGAAGAGAGAAGTACGCGCACTGATGGGGAACTCCGAGCCGGCAACTTATAAGGAGCCGCTCCCGAGTGGCTGACCGGTAGGCCCAGGCTATCCAGTCAAATCCCGCAGCAGGCGCGCGCGCAGTACGTGGCAAAAAAGGCGACGCGGGGATCGAGGAGCCTCTGCGTTGTCACTTCCGATTACTGCGGCCGCCCCCGTCCCGCGCGCTTCCCAAAAAATCCGAATCCCGTGATATCCGCTGGCTGCAGAACAACTTGTCAAAACAGAAGACCCCGCGCGCACCGGCGCTCGGTATGTCACAGGTAAAGAAATCCACTCGACGAAAGGCCTGGAATGAATCAAGGCGACTGAAAGAGGTTGATGACGTCATCCGTGACGGTCGATCCAGAACGAGGCACTCATATAGTCCAAAGAACCAGTCGGAAAGGTCGCCAACCCTTTCTCACTCTAACCTCGATCCATTCGGGGGCTAATGATGAAGCTATGTACCTAGGGTAGGGGCACGGACCCATCCTAAAGAGCCCTACCCGAGGACATCCCTAGAAGGAGTCACCTTTCAATCGACTTGAAGGTATCCCACTCGACGGGTTCAAGACACTCGACCAAAGAAACTATCACTCGACCATGAAGCCAACCACTCGACTGCCAGAAGACCTAAAGTCACTCCGCAGGCAAACGGTCGGCTATTAAGTAGTCTTTATGGTCATTATAACACTTTATTAGGGGCGTTACCAGTAACGCCCAACCTTAAATGTACCTAAAACCCTGCATTACTGAGGGCAGGAGGGGGCCGGCGAACTCTATATAAGCCACCCCCCTCCTCAGTGTGAAGGGTTCGCACCCCTGTTATCTACACACACATAATCCAATCGACCGCCTCTGGGCACCGAGACGTAGGGCTATTACTTCCTCCGAGAAGGGCCTGAACTCGTAAACCTTGTGTGCTTACAACTTCCCAATAGCTAAGATCTAGCCTCTCCATACACCCCCCCTACATTACTGTCAGACTTAGAACCACGACACCAGGCGCTCCAGTCCTCTGGTGCTGGATCTTCGTTGTCCCGGCCGAAACACCTCTTCTTTCCCATCACCGGCCGGGCAGAGTATGAGTCCCACCATGAATGAGTGGCCCGCCGTGGGAAGGAGAGGATAAGGACCGCCGAGGCCCGTATTACGGCGGAAATGGCTGCGGCGGAGCGGGCGGCCGCAGATGGTTCTATTTCTCAACCTTTCTGACTTGCTCCTACGGAACCAAGGTCGAAAGGATTGAAAAAGTCAGTCATTTACAACCACTGATGGAGGATTCCTCAAAAAGTTAATGATTAGTAGTTCCTTTTCGAAATCGATTTCGAAAAGGAATGGATTTGGTCTTATACACATGCGAGGAAGGTAATCAAAAAAGAGAGAAGACAAGTTCTTCTTTCTTTTATCACTTAGGCGAGGATGCTATCCGCATCCGCATTGTGAAGAAACGGCAGCACAGGAACATGCGTGCCCTCGCTCGAGAGCAGAATCGGACGGTCCGTGCCATCTGCCACCGAAGGAGAATAAGGAGGGCAACGACGGCGATGAGAGCTCCGACGACGAACAGATCCGACTCGATCCGTACCGCGTCTTCGACCGCTACTTCCGTGAGAAGGACGGCAAGGGCCCCGGGAAGCGCAAGGGCAGCGGTGGATGAACTCCACCATAGTCAAACATGTCAAATTTTGGTAGTCCGATGACATGTTTAGTGTAGTGTGATGGAGTAACCGGACGATGTTGTGCGTCGACGTAGCTGCATGAGTTTGTATGGATTTGAGATATGATAATTGAGGTGTCCGGATGTAAATTATATTATTTAAGAGATGCCCGGTCAGAGCCCTCGGATGCGCCTGACGCGTTTGAAGAGCCGGATTTGTCAAGTCCGGATGTAAATGCTCTAAAGCAGGCATTCATTCTGCAACGTCTAATTCAGCCCAGCGATCGGTTGGAGAAACGGAACCGATCAGCACCGTGATCCCTCGTTCAGTGCAATGGCAGTGCAAGCTCTTGCTTATCTTTCGAATGGGCTGTACAAATTTGACAAGGATTTAGAGATAGTTTATGTGTCTTAGTCGCACGGGAAATGTAGATGCGTATGCGCAGAGTGCAGTGCACTTGGTGGCCTGGTGGGGTTTGGGTATTGGATTCAGGAGGAGGTGGGCACTTCCTTGCTTGCACATCAGCAACTTCGACAACGGGATCCTTTTCAGCAGAAGAAAAAGGATATTGGTAGTACTATGCAGGAGCATTATTTGTGTGTGTGTGTGTGTGTGTGTGGTACTAGTATAGCTTTGATCAGGTCTGCCAGGATTATTGTAGATTAAAGGTCTGGTCAAGCTTACAGTTCATTTCTGTTATGCACCAGGGATTCAGCATGCAAGAGCCAAGTCTGGTCAAGCTTACAGTTCATGCCTGTCTGCTAAACCGTGTCGGTATTTTCAGAGATTTCAAAAGCGGGACTGGATACAGTCAAGGCACCTGGGATAAGTTTTCGTATCTAAAATCTGAACGTACACAAATACCTTTGTTTTCAGTCAGCCATGTTAAACTAGTGAGTTTTACTAGGTAACATAGCACCTAAAGGAGATATACCACCGTCGTTTTGAAGGGTTAATACCGACTCAGAATGCTGTCCTCTCCTTCTCAACTTTGCTGGGGCCTCACATCGCATCAATTCATTCCCACTGCTGTTGTTGCATTCGTATGCACAGTCTTAAATACTCCCTCTGTTCTTGTTTCCAAAAAAAAAAACTCCCTCTGTTTCTATATATAAGTCATTTTAGAGATTTCAATGCAGAGTACGTACGGATATGTAGCATATTTTGCAGTATAGATTTACTCATTTTCATCCGTATGTAGATCATATTGCAATCTCTAAAAATGCTTTTATTTAGAAATGAAGGGAGTACGTATCAGATCAGTGTGATGTATCGTTCTGTGCGCATCATTGTCACTTTGAGACGAGCATCACTGGTTTTTTAGCTTCATCTAAGAGATGCGGCGGAGCTAGCATCGGATTATACCCAGGGATAAGCTAGCTTGAGTTTTGCACAAGGCTAGAAAAACTTTGGTGCTGTTATTCACAAAGTAGCAAAATAACTCCCACAAAGACAACAAGGCAACACAGGGCATCATCAGTTAATCATCGCTCCCTCAAAACAGATGATGATCACAGTCACTTGAAACTAATGTCCACTTGCATCTATACTCCACCCAATTGTATCTAATAAAGCAAGTAGGCCGGTTTGGAGCGCAAAAATGGAGTACGACTTTTTTTTCGCGAATATGCAAAAGGCTTGTGTATCATTGCATTGATAGGTAGAAAGGTAGCAAGAGTTAGATATATTTTTTTTTAAAAAAGGAGGATGACCCTCGATCTCTACATTTGGGAGATGCATGCGGCCACTTTATTGATTATTCTCGAGGACCTTACAAAGTATTACAACAATATGCTTGAATCCGCCAACTTGCCATCATATGCCACTACTCCTATCCATATGATGAAGGGGCGCTAGCTGGGCCAAATACCCAGTCCACTCACCTAAGCCTATCATCAAAAGCCAGAAGCCCCAGCCGAGCCACATACCGGGTCTGGGGCATAAACTGGTCTGCCGCACTCACATGTGTCGTCGCCGCCATCTTCCACTGGTTCGTCTTCAGAGCAGATATTGAGGCTTCTACCTTGTCAGGCCACTCTGCCATCGACGCCACCATGATGCCAGACAGCAATCTCCTCCTACGCGAGTCCATCACCGCGCATCGGGCGCCGAGTCTCCACTGCACCACGCCGCCGAGATCCGCCGTCCTCAATGTGTAGGATGAAGCACCGCTCCACCAAAAAAAAGCCGCCCACTGGTCCCTCGATCCCGTGTACGCATCCAAGAATGACGCCACCAAGGAGGAAACGACACCAACACGCCGCCGTCATCTGATCTACTGATCTAGGGTTTCCCTCGAAGGTGGCGGATAGAGGTCTGGAGCTTCTCCACGGCGATGCCTTCAAGAAGGTAATGACACAAAAGAGTGCCGCCAACGCCGGTCTTGGCATCAAGCCGAGAACTAGGTTTTCACCCGGATCCGCTCGAGGAACCTCCATCAAGCATCGTGTGCACGGGTCGCTGCCGATCTGAGCCGCCGCACATGGAGCAAGTCGCACCGGCCAAAGATCAGATCTGTCCGGAGGGCAAACCACACATGGCGCCGACCCAACCACCAGGCCCTCCATGCCGCCACCGCCGAACCGAGGTCAGATGGTCCATCACCGCCGAACGGCCGCCGCCGCCGAACGCAGCCAAGGCCGCTGCCCGAAGCAGGGCCAGCCGCCGCACCCGCCACCATTCGCACTAGGCCGAGGCGGCCGCTGCGCCGCCGCCGGAAGGCAGGCCTGCCACGCCACCAAGGCTAGATCGGTCGTGCCTCCACACACCGCGGGGCTCCGCACCGCCCCCATGGCGCAGGAGAGAGGGAAGGCCCCCGCCCCCGCCGTCAGCCCCCGGGCTATAGGCCGGCGGCGTCCTTCGGCGGCGGCGGAGGGAAGGGTAGAAGGACGGGGAGCCCACGACGGTTAGGGTTGCGTCCCGCCCGTGTCGCCCGAGCGGGGGCGACGCGGGGGGTCAAGTTTCAGATCCGATCTCCAAAGCACGTACGTACGTACGTCAGTAGAGCATGTGCGCAAGGATGGCATGCAACGACCGCCGCGGCGCACAGGAGGGAGGGGGGTGCGCCTACCACAATGGCCCTAGGCTACATCTCTGGTAAGATGAGCACCAATCCTGAGGCGCCCGCGCGTGCCCAGAGTCTCGCTTCCTCACGGATGTCATTGATGGCGCGGCTCACAGAGGGATGGTCGCCGTTGAAGGCACAACCATTGCGGTGCTTCCATAGCCACCATGCCGTGAGGATGGCAATGGAGGCTAGCCCGCCTCGAAGGCTGCAAGGTGTGGCAGTGAGGGCCGAGGTCAGCTAGGCGATGAACTCCTCGTCTTGGACTGGGATGGAGGCGGTGGAGCGACACCAGGAGAGCACCTCATGCCATACCTGGCGGGAGAAGGAGCAGCCCGCGAGAAGGTGCTGCATCGTCTCTGGCTCCTGATCACAGAGACGACAAGTAGGCTCGTGGGGTAGATCATGACGCGCGAGGCGGTCGGCCGTCCAGCATCGACCGAGCAGGGCCAGCCATATGAAGAACTTGATGCGCAGCGGCGCCCACGATCGCCAAGTGATGCGCCAGTGGGGGTCCTCGATGGATCCAGAAAACAGGGCCTAGGAGTATGACTTCTCAATGAGCTCCCTGTTCAAGATGATGTCCCCTCACCTGGTTCTCAAATTTGAATGGAAGTTCTCGACAGGCTTGCTTCAAGTTCATTTAATTCGTCAAGATCTAGGTCATCGTCATCATCCGCCTTCTCGTCGGCCTCCTTGCCATTAGAGGTTGATGAGCTTGGACCTTCATCCTGACTTTTCTTGCCCTGTTCCTGGTTAGCGGCAAATCTTTTGCCTAGTTTCAAAAAAAAAAACTAACTTGAGTGATGCACTCGGATGATTTTGTCTATTTTGAAAGAATGAATTACGAAGGCTATTGCTTTTTTTTGTGAAATTACAAAGGCTATTTCTACTAGGCCTAGGGCTATAGGGTCGATTGTCCTAGGCCTGTCTCTCTTCCTAAATCAGAGGTAACTTTGTCTGCGTTGAACTAGAATAATCCTTATTTATGTTTGAGCTTCTGTTACACCAGCAATCAGTCAACCTGTACAGAGAAAAGAAACAGGGAGTTCGTTGCAGGATCTGAATCATTTAGCCATCTAATGTTGCTGACCATTTACGTAAGCGATGACATGTCAATTGACGATGTACTGAAATTTGGTACTACGCATGAGGCATCATATGTGCTGTGGCTCTGTACTATCTTGATGGCGTTTCCTCGAGCCCATGCACTTGCTCGCGTTAAATCGATTAGCTGTTGAACAGTACTGCAACGACACAACTAGTTGAACTTGAAGAAAGCCTTTATGTGGGACAAAAAGAAAAGGAAAGCGATCGTGACTTAACAGAGATAATGTTTGCTTCCTTCAGACGATCGATGATATTCTCTCAAAGAAAACAGTACTAGAATGGAATGGAATGGAATTCTCACTCGGCATTTGCCTCCGCATCATCAACAGGAACAGATGCACAAATGACAGAACGCATCGAAAAACAATGGTCTACGTCTGTTATTTACTTGGGCTCGGAGAGTGACCTTTCTTCACTCTGTGTAAACCTGTCGTAGAAAAAACAAAAACTCTGCAGTAAAGCATCAAGATCCTTTTCTGGTAAAAAGACATGAGGTTAACGACGAACAGGACACCCAAACCGCACGTTTTCTGCACTGCTGTGTGGAGACTTGAGAGCACCAGCACACCACTCAACCTATAGCTAGTGCATCCGTTCTTATCATCTGCTGGCCTTCGGAAGAACCTCTCGCACTCCGGCGCAGGCAGCCCCGACAGGATCAGGGTACCTAATGCGCTCGTTACAGACTTACAGTGACCCATGACAGCGCTTGGATCACACTTTCACCAGGACACCAGGTAGACATGAACGGCTCCAAATCACCATGACTAGACCCTTTCTACGCAATTAGCAGCACACAATGTCCCTTTCCCTTTTTTTGACCTGCTCGGATTCACAGTTTCACACCCACTCCACTCGTCGGCGCCGAGATTCGGTCAGTCGGTCAGTGATCCTTTCTCCTTTCCCATTTCCTGCAGTAATTCCTAAGCTGAGAAAAGCCACATCGTTTGCTAGCAGTAAGTGCCAATTTTAGCAGGCAAACACTGGCACTTGGTTTGGCATTAGCAATCGAGCAGTGCACATCAATCAGATACACTTTTTTAAAAATAAACTTGGCCTTTTGATAGTGGGATGGGACTGTGTTCTGATGCGGGGGGATTACCGCGACAGCAGCGGAAGCTTTAGGAGCCATGATCCTGCAACGATAGCTCCGTAACGACATTAGTCGCCGCGCGTCTCCGTCTCGCTTTGAACGGGATGCGATATATCGGTTGCTTGATCTTCCATGGCCGCATCAGAACAACGAGGGCGCACCGGGTCTGACAAGACCCCTCCTCCAACGGAACGATGGGGAGGTGGCGAGGATCTCGACCCGCTTGTTAGGCCGGGATAAAGCTCCGATTTGGACGTCGATTTGATCCCGCATTGCGGCATTGGCCCGCCCAATCCTTGCAATGCGCGAGGCACGGCACGATTGATGGTGAAGAGAGAAAGACGCGCGAGATGTACATGCGCAATGGCTTTTAGCCCCGGCACTTTGCCGCTGGTGGTGAAGGGCCATGGTAATGTCAAGTCTGGTGGTTTTTGGTGCGTCGTTAGAAAAAAGCCAGGCTGAATCGTTGTGGATACCCTCCTCAGGATATTCTTTGTGTGTAAAGATACTCGTCGACCAGGAAAAGATGAACTCGATGAGAAGTCCCTAGTCCCGAGTGACGGGCTACCACACCATCCACAATTATGTAATACCTTTTGCTATTCTTTATTGTACTCGTGAATTCATAGTACTCCTTCTGTCCCATAATGTAAGACGTTTTTGACTCTAGTGTAGTGTCAAAAAACGTCTTACATTATGGGACGGAGGGAGTACTTGCAATTCACGTCGATACAAGGTAGTGTATTAATTGAACACATATATTAGGTATGATATTATTTGCTGTTGATTATGTGATTAGCGTTAAAATTAATATTGACTACATGCTAAACGTTGAGCGCTCGCCGTTGGTCCAGTCCGGGTCGTTGGATTGACCCGTTTTGATGGCCGAGATATTGTTGGATCTGCCCTTTGGATCTTTTTATATTGGTATATAGATTATGAAAGACGGACGAGGATTTAGAGCACTCGGATGCTCCGCACCTCTATGCGAACAATTCATTTAAAAAATATAGAGAAATTTGAAAAAAAAAGGGATTTGGGGATATCAAACGTGGGTTCCAGATCTACTCCCATGTGAAATTTCGTGAAAAAATACCAGGAAATGTATTCAGGGCAAAAAAGACAAAAAAATCCTATGTATAGAAAAAACTGTTTTGATAGATTTTTTCATGAAATTTCACACGGGAGTATATTGGGAACCCAGGTTTGATGTCCCCAAATTTCAGATTTTTTTAATTTTTTTGGTATTTTTTATGATTATTTTTTGTATAGGGGTGTGGAGCACCCAGGAGCTCCTTTGTATTTTCCATGAAAGACATTGTTCTTTACTATATTATGGAAGACCTACACCAGCCTACCGACAACGGAATTTATCATTTTTCCGGCAGAGTTATTTTGCATTTAACGTGAGGTCCAGGCCTGCGACCAAAGTCGATCACAGGGGGCACATCCATGCCAGCCTCAAACAATGAGGACATACCGCCCAACAACGGAAAACCGTATTAGGCGCCAAATGGTGTGCGACAGTGCAGGCTTTTGGTGGACGACCGCCATGAAGGATGTTTTTTTCTCAAAAGAAAAATCAAAAAGCACATATAAAGTTTTGAAAAAATTCAAAAACAATTCCATGAAAACTTATATGTGTTCCGCACGAAACATGTGAAAATTTGTTTGAAAATTTTGTGATTTGTAGGCTCCACAAAAAACCAAAATTCTGACCCAAAAACAAAAAAGGTCGGCCCATTTTGGAAATATGTATTTGTCATTTTTGGGTCCGCCACGTGTGCAAGTATAATCTTATGAAATTTTGGATATACGTCGCATATCTATATGTGTTCACAAAAAATCGAATTTTTCATGCATTGAAAATTTGTATTTTGAAAATATCCACCATGATGGTCGACTACCATTAGCATTTTTCGGTAAGCTATATCTTACTTCTTGTAGATGTAGCATGGCTTCGTATTTGGCGCTCGACTAAATGGGCCGGCTCAGCACCATAGTCTTTGTAGAGGTTTTGGTAAGGTTCTGTGGACCAGTTCGGATTTGTTTTATAACCTTTAGTGTGTGTGTTTTCTTTCTTTTGTCTTACCGTGCCTTTTTAACACTATTGTTTTTTTTGGTGGGGGTGGGGAGGGGGGGGGGTTACTTTTTGTTCTATCTATGTACATGTCTACAAGCGCAACAGTTTTTTGATACACGTTAAACTTTTTTGAATACATTATGTAAATACATGTTAGAAAATCGAATACGTGTTGAATTTTTTTAATGGCACGATTGTTTTACAAAGATATGCAAAAAAAAATTTAAAGGAGACGAACAAATTTCTAAGGCGTGTGAACTTATTTAAAAATGTCAAGAACATTTTTTATGGTATCAAACATTTTTTTAATCACGTGGACTTCTATTTACATTGTATAAGCATGATATAGAAATGTCATGAATTTGTTTTAAATGTGCGAATATTTTTTAAATGATATCTACAGTTTTAAAATGATACAAACATTTTCAAAAAGTCGTGCAAACATTTTTCTACACTGCATGAGGATTTATAGGAATGTATATAAAAGTAATAAAAGGAAAAACAAAAAGGGAACAGAGAAGGGCAACAAGAAAAGCAGAGACACAATGGGCCAGCCATATAAGACCGGCTGGAGGCCAGAATGGATGGCCTGCCCAGTGGAGACATGTGTTGTCGTGATGACGTCACACTAAAGTTTGTTTTTTTATTTTGAATTTCTTGTTTTTATTTATTCTAAATGAATATATTTCCAAAGCGCAAAATTAGTTAAGAAGTTTTGGAAATTGTGAATTTGAAAGTTCTTAGCGTAATTTAAAAAAAATGTTGATAGCCTCAAAAAACACGTTTCTGACTGCGTCTTAAAAAAGTTTCTGACATTTAAAAACGTTTATACAATTTAAAATAATTTTTTTCATAGTTTTAAAAAATATATTTATTACCATTAATTAAATGTTTGAACACATATTAAAAAAATGTTGAGATGTATTCAAAAAAGCGTTCAAAACATATATATATATATATATATATATATATATATATATATATATATATATATATATATATATATATATATATATATATATATAGACACACACACACACGGAATGCATGCCTACATTATATTTATGAACACTTGAGGAGGTAAAACCCTACGTCCTGCTCTTGTTTATATTGTGGATGTATCAAAGTACAGAGTTGATCTACCACGGATAGGACAAAAGATTTTATACAAGTTCTTTTCATAAGCACGTATGACTATTTACGGAATGCATGCCTATATTATATTTATGAACTGGAGCTAGTGTCGTATCGCCGTAGGTTGTAACTGTTACACGATGAATATCATCCAACAAATCGTCGACCCAATGCCTACGATTTTCCTACATATTGATCTTGCTAAGTTACTACTGCTGCTCTTACTATTGTCATTGCTACAAAACTATTACTATCACTGTTACTATTACTGTTGCTGCTATCACTACTATCAAAGCTCTCATATTACTGTGCTACTGATCACTTTGCTGCTGATAATTAATCTCCAGGTGTGATTGAATTGACAAAGTTGCTAATACTTTCAGTTATTTTTTGGCTCCCCTTGTGTCGAATCTATAAATTTGAGTTAAATACTCTACCCTCGAAAACTGTTGCGATCCCCTATACTTGTGAGTTATCAACTACCAAATCAACTATTATCATACTATTGTCCAGGTGAAGGTGAAAGCAGGAGTTGAGGCTTTCGCTCCTCTGTTTACTTCGCATACCAAGGAAAAAACCATCAGAAAGATATGAAACTGCCCAAAGACTCCTCTTCCTGTACATCCTGTTAAGCCACTCTTCAGTTCTATCCGTCTTCCATTTATTATAGAAAGCGGTCCATCTCTGCCCAAAGTTGGCTGAAGAGGTGGCATAGTACAGAAGCGATCTGAACTCATCCAGTGACTTGTAATGTAGGTGCCTCTGCATATTTTTCTCGATATGCGACGAGCAAAGACGATGGAACACATCTGAAAGGACAATTCGAATAGCCCGAATCATTGCAGCGTCACCGTATGTGATTATTGACTTTGACTTCACCTGACAGTTTGCCTTCATAAATGTCTGCAGAAGCTGCACGTATGTCCCTTCGGTCTCGTCAGAAACAATGGCACAACCAAACACTGTTGAAAGGATCGATATGGTTGACTAGAGGGGGGGGGGTGAATAGGCAACTAACAATTTTTAGCTTTTCTTTAGCAATTTAAACTTTGCATCAAAGTAGGTTGTCTAGACATGCAACTAGATGAGCAACCTATATGATGCAACACGAATAGGAACACAAGCAAGCAAGATATATGAAACAAATAAGCTACACAAGTAAAGGCACGAGATAACCAAGAGACGAGACTGTGGAGACGAGGATGTGTTGCCGACGTTCCTTCCCTTTGAGAGGAAGTACGTCTCCGTTGGAGCGGTGTGGAGGCACAATGCTCCCCAAGAAGCCACTAGGGCCACCGTAATCTCCTCACGCCCTCACACAATGCGAGATGCCGTGATTCCACTATTGGTGCCCTTGGAGGCGGCGACCGAACCTTTACAAACGAGGTTGGGGCAATCTCCACAACTCAATTGGAGGCTCCCAACGACATCACGAAGCTTCACCACAATGGACTATGGCTTTGCGGTGACCTCAACCGTCTAGGATGCTCAAACACCCAAGAGTAACAAGATCCGCAAGGGATTAGTAGGGGGAATCAAATATCTCTTGGTGAAAGTGTAGATCGGGGCCTTCTCAACCACTCCCGAGCAAATCAACAAGTTTGGTTGGCTAGGGAGTGAGATCGGGCGAAAATGGAGCTTGGAGCAATAATGGAGCTTTAATGGTGGAAGAGGTGAGTCAACGGGGAAGAAGGAGACCCTTTATATAGTGTGTGGAAAAGATCCAACCATTACCCACCAACCAGCCCGCGGCCAGCCGTACTACCGCGCCTGGCCAGCGGTACTACCGCAAGGCCGCGTGGTACTACTGCTTGCAACCAAGCGGTACTACCGCACGGCAGTGCGGTACTACCGTACCGTCCCACGGTACTGCCGCGACCCCAGCCAGGGAAACAGACGCAAGCTGGGAGCAATACTTCCGCACGCGCGGTACTACCGCGCCCCCGAGGCGGTACTACCGTAAGGCAAAAGTCCTGACCAGGGGGAAGGGGAACTTCCGTGCCTACTTCCACAAAAAAACGGAAGTAGCAAAAACTCGACACAGGCGGTACTACTGCCTGACCGCATAGCACGGTACTACCGCACGGCGAAAGCGGTACTACCGCGGCAGGTGCGGATGTAAAAAACTACATCCGCTCCTACTACCGCAAAGGGGCGGCACTAGCCTGGTGGACAGCGGTAGTGCGGCTCCAGGGGAGCGGTACTACCGTGAGCACCAGCGGTACTACCGCGCCACCGCGTGGTACTACCGTGGATGCCCACGGTACTACCGTTGATCCAGGAGCAGTACTACCGCAACCACAACAGCAGCCAGTCAAAGGAGGCAGGAAAAATGGAGGAAGCTCCAAGGAAGAAGGAGGGGATAAAAGGAGACGTGTACGTGATGATTCCACCCAAACCTTTCCAACGCGGACCCCCTCTTAATAGTACGGCTTTCCTACGACTCAAATCCACCAAAAAGAAACGTAGAAAAGATGCCGTCTTTGTCAGTCTTTGAGGGGCACCCAATCGTCTTGTGCCTAGCAGAGAAGAGTCTGGAAAGCTCATGGCACACGATTAGTCCGCAAATGCGTTGTCATCAATCACCAAAACACTTAGGGATAAATATGTCCTTACAATCTCCCCCTTTTTTTGTGGATTGATGACAAAACGGGATTTGCACAAGGAAAAATACTATTGAGTAAAAGCAAACCCCTCCTCTCTATAATATAGACGGGCTCCCCCTAAATGTGTGCCACCTAGATGAGCACGAATACTAGGAACCGAGCTCCCCCTATATTATAGAGACAAGGCAAATTTATAACTAGACAAGATAGTACAAACATAAGATAACTAAGATAGATAGAGTGCTTAACTAAGATGGATAGAGTGCATATGTCTTACACCATATGGAGGAAAGGTCTCGGAAGCACAAACCGAACTAAAGCAAACGAGGCAAACGAGGTCCAAACGACAAAGCAAACAAACACACCAAACACAACGCAAATCCCTACACTCTCTCCCCCTTTGGCATCGAGACGCCAAAAAGGCAGAGAGGACACCTACACACACGGGGTGGCTCAGGCAGAGAAGTCGTCCCACTGCTCCTCGTGCTCCTCGTCAGACTCAGCGGCGGGGATAGTCTCCTCCATGTCATCCTCTGAACTGGTCCACTTGTAGCCCTGCTTAGACATCCAGGCAGCCTCATGTGTGATGACGTCCTCAGACCCGCCAGACACATCCTCTCCAAAGAGCCTCATCACCTTCTTGTCACGGCGGCGACTCTCCTTGTCAGTCACGTGAGCCCTGTACTGTCCCTTTGCCTGCATGCAGAAGAGAGTCTTCATCTTGTCCTTCAGCTTCTTGGCCCATGATGGCTCAGAGGAAGAAGTGGTGGACCTAGCAGCACGGTCCTCAGCAGCAGTCTCAGCAGCAGCAGCCTCCCCCTCACCAGCAACCCTCCTAGCAGAAGATGCCTCAGCACGAGTAGTGGTGTTGGCCCAGTTGGGCTTGACGCGGAGGCTGATGGACTCATGGCTAATCCAGTCTGGAGCAAGGAACTCATCACCTGGATACGTCTTCTCCCAAGTGGTGGAGAGTAGCAGAAACAGGTACGGTCCATAGATAGGAACCTTGCGAGTGAACACCGCAAACCGAAGCTCAGACCAGATGATGTGATAGACATCAAGTGGCTGAGTCTGAGAAGTACGTGCCTCTGCACACAAGAGCAACATGTCCACTAGATATGCATGAACCTTGTCCTTGTCGCCAATGCGTGGGAACAGAGTGTTGCGGAAGATGCGATGCATGATATCCAGAAAGGAGTTCAACACCCAAGATGACTTCCCATTGGGGAGTACCTTCTCAACAAGGAAGGGCTGAAGCTGGTTCTTGTTGGCAGACTCAGAGTTGGCATGGGGACGGACGCCAACGGGGGTGTGAAGCCCGTCATCAGGAATGTGCAGCAGATCCATGAACTCTTTCCATGTAGCAGACAGCTGACGACCATTGGTCATCCAAGTCATCCTCCGCTCCTCCCCGGGATGAAAATACACTAAGGCAAAGAACTGACAGATAAGCTCAGGGTCATAGTCAAGGTGAAAGGAGATCACCGGCTCAATAGCAAACTGCTCCACCAAGTCCAGAGCCTCTCCAAAATAGTCACGAAACTTGTTTTGCCGCAGGTGATGCATGTCTATCCACTTGACATCCACGTAGGTATTCTGCTTGTTCTTGATCACATCCAGATAGATGAGAACCTGTTGCTTGGTCCAGAACATCTCGGTGCCTCTGAGGGTAGCCCGAGGATTCACATAGGGATTGATCTTCCGGCGCTCGACATACTCAGTGGTTGAAATCTCGTCCATGCCCTTAGCCGGTTCCTTTTGCTTGCTGGCAGTGGTCATGACATTGCGCTTGGTGGCATTGGAGCCCTCTGGGGCTTCATCTTGGGGGTTGTGCAGACGCTTGGAGCCAATGTCACGACTGGGATTGGAATGGCGAGAGCCACCACCTGAGACAAAGAACGCAAAAACACCCACAACAGCCAAGAGAGATTAATGCAAAGACCACAACAAAACAAGTGAAACAAGTAGAAAGCACATATGATACATGCCTAGAGAGAGATTTGATCCCTACGGTAGTGCTGCCAAGAGCTGCGGAGCTAAGAGAGTAGTACGGCTCTTAGACGCGGTAGTACCGTGCAAGATCACGGTAGTACCGGGTGTAGGAGCGGTAGTACGACCTTAGCACCGCAGCTGGCGCGGTAGTACCGCGTCTGCGGAGCGGTAGTACCGCACGGTACGGTAGTACTGCGCCTGACGGGCGGTAGTACCGTGAGAGCGGTAGTACCGCACATCGGGCACGGTAGTACCGCACCGCGTCAGATCTGAACTGGTTCAAATCTGAGAAAGCCCGCGAAACCACGGCGGTACTACGGTAGGACAAAGCTACCACAAGACAGCATATCAAGTATGTTTCCTACGCATCACGACTCTCCTACATCCTACTCTTGCATAGATTTGGCCTAAAATCTCAAGAACAACAAGTTTCTCCCCAAAAGCCTAGAAGCAAGAGAACAGCCAAGAAAAAGAGGGATTTGGGGAAAAACCTTGGTCCATGGCAAGAGGAAGTGGTGGGGAACGATCCCACCGGTCGGAATCCGAGGAGAGTGGCCGGAGACGGAGATCCGGCGAGGGCCTCCGGCGCCGTTCTTGAGAGGGAGAGATGTGGAGAGAGAGATAATGAATGGGTATGGGGAGTTGTAACTCCCCTACCCGAGTCATAACCCCCACGCGCCCTTGACGGCGCGGTAGTACCGTGCCCAGACACGGTAGTACCGCACGGTGCGGTAGTACCGTGCTGTGGCGCGGTAGTACCGTGCCTCTCAAAGCGGTAGTACCGTGCCTAGAGGCGGTAGTACCGTGGGCTCAAGAAGATGCACGTTTCGAGCTCGAAAAACTGGATCTTTGCACAAACCACTCCGATCCAACACAACACCACAAGACCACGCAACACACAAAACCAGAAAGGCACATGACAAACGAACCAACCACGAGACACCACCTCTCCAAAAGAGAGGGCGGTGGCCGTAGCCACCTATGTTTGAGTCAATTGGTATGGCACCGCGAAGAATTATCCTTGGGTCCATGACCAACACTCGTCTTTGAAGCACAAGTACCATCAAATATGGCTAATGTGAAAGACTTGATTGATTTATGCATAATGGGGGGAGGGAGAGTTCATTGAGAGAACATCACTCCCCCTATGTCCATGCCTACATCTAAATAGGACAACACGTTGAGTATGGTGGGGTGTGCAAGGGTTCAAGCAACATTGCTCGAATCGATGATATTTAGCTCATGCCTTAACTCGCGAAATCTTGCTTCATCCAAGGGCTTCGTGAAGATATCTGCAAGGTTATCATGAGTGTTGACGTAGTTGAGCTCGATCTCTCCTCGCCTAATGTGATCCCGGATGAAGTGATACCGGATCTCAATATGCTTCGTCTTGAAGTGTTGCATCGGGTTGAGAGAGATCTTGATGGCACTTTCATTGTCACACAAAAGAGGCACTTTGTCACAAATGACACCATAATCCTTTAAAGTTTGCCTCATCCATAAGAGTTGTGCACAACAACTACCGGCCGCAACATACTCCGCTTCGATGGACGAGAGAGACACACAACTTTGCTTTTTGGAAGACCAACTTACCAAAGAGCAACCAAGGAATTGGCACCCTCCGGAAGTGGACTTCCTATCCACTTTGTCTCCCGCCCAATCAGAATCCGAGTACCCTACAAGCTTGAAGTTTGATCCTCTTGGGTACCATAAGCCAAAGTTTGGGGTATGAGCCAAATATCGAAAGATTCGTTTGACTGCCACATAGTGACTTTCCTTAGGTGCGGCTTGAAACCATGCACAAATCCCCACACTCAACATGATGTCCGGTCTAGATGCACAAAGGTAAAGCAAGGATCCAATCATGGAACGATATACCTTTTGATCCACCACTTTACCATTGGGATCTAAGTCAAGTTGGCACTTGGTGGGCATTGGAGTGGAAGCCGGCTTGATGTCACTTAGCTTGAATCTCTTGAGCATGTCTTGAGTGTATTTGGATTGATTGATGAAGGTTCCTTCTCTTCTTTGCTTCACTTCGAACCCTAGAAAGAACTTCAACTCTCCCATGGAGGACATCTCGAACTTTGAGGTCATGAGAGTGGCAAATTCCTCATTGAAAGCTTTGTTAGGAGAACCAAAGATAATATCATCAACATATAGTTGGCACACAAACAACTCCCCTTTGACCTTCTTAGTAAAAAGAGTGGGGTCGATTAGCCCAACTTCAAAACCACGGTCTTGTAACAACTCGGTAAGGTGGTCATACCACGCACGTGGGGCTTGTTTAAGGCCATAGAGTGCCTTATTGAGTTGATACACATGATCGGGAAAGTAGGGATCCTCGAACCCGGGGGGTTGCTTGACGTACACCAATTCATTAATGGGACCATTAAGAAAAGCACTCTTCACATCCATTTGTTGTAACTTAAAGTTATGATGAGAAGCATATGCAATCAACATGCGAATGGATTCAAGACGAGCAACGGGAGCAAAGGTTTCACCGTAGTCGATACCCTCGACTTGGGAGTAGCCTTGTGCTACCAAACGAGCCTTGTTGCGAATGATAATCCCATGGGCATCTTGCTTGTTCTTGAATATCCACTTGGTTCCAATGACATTGTGGTTCCCCGTTGGCCTTGGCACCAATCTCCATACTTTGTTGCGCTCAAAGTTGTTGAGTTCTTCGTGCATGGCATTGAGCCAATCCGGATCTTCTAGCGCCTCATAGACCTTGTGGGGTTCCACACAAGAGACAAGCGCGTGATGCTCACAATAATTTGCTGATTGTCTACGAGTGCTTACCCCCTTTCTTAAGCTTCCAAGCACATTCGTCATGAGATGATCCTTGGTGGAGAGCTTGGAAGCAACCTTGGCGGCACGACGCTCTAATTCCTCCTCGGTGGTGAGTTGAGGAGCGGTTACTTGATCATATTGAGCGCCGTCATGAACTTGTTCTTGATCTTGAACTTGCTCGGGGGAGAGAACTTGACCTTGGGCATCACTTGGTGTATCCACACCATCTTGAGTATGATCTAGCCCTTGGTCTTGTTCATGAGGTTGAGGGCCTTCACTTTGTTCTTCGGAAGCGTGTGGGCCTTGGGTTGGTGATGGCTCCACTTGAGTGGAGCATTGTCCTTCTCCTTCGGCCACAAGGGGTTCCTCAATGGGTAGGATGAAACCAACACCCATTCTTCTTATGGCTTGAGGAGGAATTTCATCACCTACATCACAAGTGCCACTTTGCTCCACTTGGGAGCCGTTATTCTCATCAAACTCCACGTTACACGTCTCCTCAATAAGTCCTGTGGATTTATTGAGGACACGGTAAGCATGAGAGTTTGTAGCATAACCAACAAATATGCCCTCATAAGCTCTAGCCTCAAATTTAGACAACCGAACACCTTTCTTGAGAATGAAACACTTACACCCAAATACCCGGAAGTACTTGAGGTTGGGATTTGTTACCAGTGAGTATCTCGTATGGAGTCTTGTTCAAGCCCTTGCGGAGGTAGAGCCGATTGGATGCATGACACGCGGTGTTGATGGCTTCGGCCCAAAACTTGTACGGAGACTTGAACTCCGCCATCATGGTCCTTGCCGCATCCATCAACGTCCGGTTCTTCCTCTCCGCAACACCGTTTTGTTGAGGGGTGTATGGTGCGGAATATTGATGCTTGATTCCCTCATCACTAAGAAATTCATCCAAGGTGTAGTTCTTGAACTCGGTGCCATTGTCACTTCTTATTGTCAAGATCTTTGCATTGTGTTGACGTTGTGCTTCATTTGCAAAGTCAATGATGGTTTGTTGGGTCTCGCTCTTCCTCTTGAAGAAATACACCCACGTGTACCTTGAGTAGTCATCCACAATCACCAAGCAATACTTCCTACCTCCAAGACTATCGAAGGATGGAGGCCCAAAGAGATCCATGTGAAGGAGCTCCAAAGGCCTCTTTGAATAAATGATAGTCGTGGGAGGATGAGCCTTCTCATGTAGCTTTCCTTCGATACAGGCACTGCAAGCACGATCTTTAGCAAAACTAACATTCGTTAGTCCACGGACATGGTCCCCCTTGAGGAGACTTTGCAAAGATCTCATATTGACATGGGCTAAACGGCGATGCCAAAGCCATCCCACATCAACTTTAGCCATTAGGCATGTCGCGGTCTTAGTGGGTCGCTCCGAAAAGTTAATCACATATAGACCGTTCTCGACATGCCCAACAAAGGCTACTTTAAGAGTCTTGCTCCACAAGAGGGCCACGGTATCGATATCAAAGAAAGTGGCAAAGCCCATGATAGCAAGTTGACGAACGGAAAGTAAATTGTATGCAAGGGACTCAACAAGCATGACCTTCTCGATCGTGAGATCATGAGAGATGACCACTTTGCCAAGTCCCAATACCTTAGAAGATGAGGCGTCACCCCACTCGACATTGGTGGGCATAGATGGAACCTTGTGCACGTCCACCACCAAGTCCTTGCTTCCGGTCATATGATTTGTAGCTCCGCTATCGAGCAACCATGATCCCCCACCGGAAGCAAACACCTACAAGAGATCAATGCTTGGTTTTAGGTACCCATTTTGTAATGGGTCCTTTGATGTTAGTAACAAGGGTTTTTGGAACCCAAGTAGACCATTCAATGTATTCATGAAGAGAACCAACAAATTTGGCATAAACATGCCCATCACTAGCACGGCATAACACATAAGAAGGATTAAAATCGTCGGCTTTGTTGGGAGAGGTGACATTGCCCTTCTTGACATTGTTCTTCTTCTTCTCCTCGGGGACACTCTCTCCCTCCCTCACAAAAGTTTGCATGAGGGGAGGTGGTCGTTTGGTCTTTTCATTCTTCTTCTTGTTCTTGGAGTCGGGCACGTACCCGACACCTTCCTTGGCCACACCTCCCTTTTGGTTGATCAAGAGATCGTTGAGGTTCTTCTTGCCTTGTATGCAAGTCGCAAGACCTCTCTCAAGTTGCTCCTTCAACTTAGCATTTTCCTCAACAAGATGTATATGCTCACAACACGGGTTAGTAGCATTTGCATTATCAATTAAAACCATATGAGGAAAAGTTGCTTTCTCCTTAGTTAGCTTCACTTGGAGTTGATCATGAGACTCTTTGAGGCTAGCGTGAATAACCTTCAAGGCCTTGTGGGCCTTGTCAAGTATATCAAAATCCTCTTTGAGTCTAGCAAGATCAACCCCGAGTTTGGCCTTCTTAGAATTTAGCACACGAGAAACAACGAGGGCATGATCATAATCTTTCTATAACTTAGCATGATCAACGTTGTGTGACTCCTCAAGAGCCAAACGAAGACCACGCTCTTCCTCAAGAGCATTGGAAAGATCCGAAATCTCATCGGCATAGTCACGACTATGCCCTTCCATCTTAGAGATGGTGTCTTCGTGAGCCTCGATCATGTCATTGGCCTCACCAAGTTGTTCCAAGAGAGCAACAAAGTGCTTCTTGAATTTTCCCTTGAGTTTGCCCATAAAGGCCTCAAACTCGTTAGCCTCCACATTAGCTCCCTCAAATTCATTAATGCTATCCGTTGGGGAAGGATGATTAATGATGGTAGTTTTGATGTTGGAGGTTACCTTGTTGGTGGCTTTAGCCATGAGGCACCTGGCAGTGGTGCTCTCGTTGGGTGAGTCGAAGAGAGACACCCGTGACGTTGTTGCAATGGCAACGGAGGCCATGGCAACCGACTCATCATCTTCATCATCATCATCATCCTCATTGTACTCTTCTTGCACAACCAAAGCCTTGGGAGGAGTCTTCTTGGTGAAGTTGTTCTTGTTGGGGAACGACTTGGCCTTGTCCTTTCGGATGAGTTTTCCACCATTGTCTTCCTCTTCTCATACGGGCATTCTGCAACGAAATGACTCACGTTGCCACAATTGTAGCAAGTCCTTACACATTGCTTGCCCCTTGTGCCACTCGAGTTGTTTTTGCTAAAATTGGGCCTCGAGTTTTTCTTGCTCCAAAATTGCCTTGAAGCAAGTGCCATGTGTTCATGATATGCATACTTCGTATCTTCGGGGTTGCTCTCCTCTTCTTCCTCTTCTTCTTCTTCCGCAGTGAGCTTGGCCTTCAATGCAAGGTTAGGCTTCTTTGCCCGTTGAGAACGGAGCACCGCATTGTCGGCGGTCTTGTCCAAAATGTTCATGGCCACAAACTCATCCAACACTTCGCTTGAGGTCAAAGTGTGGAAGTCCGGTCTTTGACGAATGACGGAAGACATGGCCTTGTGGTAGGGCATCATTGCCTTGAGGAATTTGCGCTTGATCCAATTGTCATCCGTGTCCTTGCTCTCGTGATCTCGTAGTGAGACCGCGAGTTTGGTTACTCTCCGATAAAGCTCACGAGGTTCTTCATCTTCCTTCATTGCAAACTCATCGGCCTCATCTTGTACCACTTCATAGTTGGAGCGTTGAATGCTTGCGCTTCCCCAGTAGAGATACACGACACAATGCCATGCATCTTTGGCCAAGGCGAAGGGACGAAGATGAGGTAGGTCTTCGGGTGGAATTGCATCTTGAATGATGAAGAGAGCATTCTCATTGAATTGATTGTCCGCGGCTTCTCGAGGAGTGAAGTTGCTTGGATCATGTGGATAGAAACCTTCTTCAATGATTCTCCAAAGGTTAGTGTTCACATGATTTAAATGACGTTTAAAGCGGTAAACCCAAGAATCAAAATCCTCATTTTTCACAATCTTAGGGGGAGGACCGGCATGGTTCAAATGAGTGGAAGGAACCGGTCCACCATAAACAAGTGGTGGTTCCACATGGGCAAAGATGCCAGTGCCATTCTTGCCACTAGAAGAAGGAGCCTTTTCACTACTAGCTTCCCCCTTGTCGGGGATAGCATCCAACACCTTGATGGCGGGATCACCCACTTTCAACGGTGCGGTGGATAGTTTAAGCCCCTCAAGAAATTTAGTAAACATGCTTTCAACTTCGGTCGTCATGGAGGTTTTCAATGTCTCCAAGACCACATTGAACTCCTCACGAGAGACCGAAGTTCCCCCATCGCCCGTAGACAAGATAGGATTCACACCGGAGTGTTCCTCCACACCGTCTACGGTATCAACCATACTCTTTGGACGGTAAAGTCCTTAATAAAGAGACAAGGCTCTAATACCAATTGAAAGGATCGATATGGTTGACTAGAGGGGGGGGGGTGAATAGGAAACTAACAATTTTTAGCTTTTCTTTAGCAATTTAAACTTTGCATCAAAGTAGGTTGTCTAGACATGCAACTAGATGAGCAACCTATATGATGCAACACGAATAGGAACACAAGCAAGCAAGATATATGAAACAAATAAGCTACACAAGTAAAGGCACGAGATAACCAAGAGTGGAGACGGTGGAGACGAGGATGTGTTGCCGAAGTTCCTTCCCTTTGAGAGGAAGTACGTCTCCGTTGGAGCGGTGTGGAGGCACAATGCTCCCCAAGAAGCCACTAGGGCCACCGTAATCTCCTCACGCCCTCACACAATGCGAGATGCCGTGATTCCACTATTGGTGCCCTTGGAGGCGGCAACCGAACCTTTACAAACGAGGTTGGGGCAATCTCCACAACTCAATTGGAGGCTCCCAACGACACCACGAAGCTTCACCACAATGGACTATGGCTTTGCGGTGACCTCAACTGTCTAGGATGCTCAAAAACCCAAGAGTAACAAGATCTGCAAGGGATTAGTAGGGGGAATCAAATATCTCTTGGTGGAAGTGTAGATCGGGGCCTTCTCAACCACTCCCGAGCAAATCAACAAGTTTGGTTGGCTAGGGAGTGAGATCGGGCGAAAATGGAGCTTGGAGCAATAATGAAGCTTTAATGGTGGAAGAGGTGAGTCAACGGGGAAGAAGGAGACCCTTTATATAGTGTGTGGAAAAGATCCAACCGTTACCCACCAACCAGCCCGCGGCCAGCGGTGCTACCGCAAGGCCGCGCGGTACTATTGCTTGCAACCAAGCGGTACTACCGCACGGCAGTGCGGTACTACCGTACCGTCCCACGGTACTGCCGCGACCCCAGCCAAGGAAACAGACGCAAGCTGGGAATGGTACTTCCGCACACGCGGTACTACCGCACCCCCAAGGCGGTACTACCGTAAGGCAGAAGTCCCGACCAGGGGGAAGGGGAACTTCCGTGCCTACTTCTGCAAAAAAACAGAAGTAGCAAAAACTCGACACAGTAGTACTGCCGAGGGGCGGTACTACTGCCTGACCGCATAGCGCGGTACTACCGCACGGCGAAAGCGGTACTACCGCGGCAGGTGCGGATGTAAAAAATTACATCCGCTCCTACTACCGCAAAGGGACGGCACTAGCCTGGTGGGCAGCGGTAGTGCGGCTCCAGGGGAGCGGTACTACCGTGATCACCAGCGGTACTACCGCGCCACCGTGTGGTACTACCGTGGATGCCCATGGTACTACCGTTGATCTAGGAGCAGTACTACCGCAACCACAATAGCAGCCAGTCAAAGGAGGCAGGAAAAATGGAGGAAGCTCCAAGGAAGAAGGAGGGGGAAAAAGGAGACGTGTACGTGATGATTCCACCCAAACCTTTCCAATGCGGACCCCCTCTTAATAGTACGGCTTTCCTACGACTCAAATCCACCAAAAAGAAACGTAGAAAAGACGCCGTCTTCGTCAGTCTTCGAGGGGCACCCAATCGTCTTGTGCCTAGCAGAGAAGAGTCTGGAAAGCTCATGGCACACGATTAGTCCGCAAATGCGTTGTCATCAATCACCAAAACACTTAGGGATAAATATGTCCTTGCAACTGTGGTGCAACGGTGGTTGTTAACTCCGACAAAGGGGATGAAGGGTATACCATATATGTTCATCTTATAGGTGCTGTCAAACATGACCACATCTCCGTAGTCCTGATAGTCCCTCCGTGACTGTGCATCGCACCAGAACATACTCTTCAGTCGTCCTTCCTTATCAAGCACATACTCAAAAAAAACTCAGGATCCTTCTCCTTCTTGCTCCTCATAATGCCAACTGCCGTCTCAACATCACCCTTTGCAATGAGCTTCATTTTCTCTCGGCAGTGCAGATTGTAAATGTCCCGCCTGATAAGCCCGCACTTATCGTACGAACTGTACCTGCTGATGAAGTTGTCCATTATCATATGCTTTCTTATCTCGACCGCTTCCATCGCCAATATCTCTGCCCTCTTGCCATCTCCAATCCGCCTGTGTGACCACAAAAATAAACCTCGTCGGGCCAAGCCATCGCATGGTTGTGATCATCCACGAACGATGCGACGAACCAAACGCCATGTTCTCTGTCCAGCTTCACCACCATATGTGCACCGCAGTCGCAACGAGTCTCCGGTATAAGCCTACGCTTGCGGCCCTAAATGTTTATGAACTTGCTCTGCCTTCTCCCTGCTCTGGAGCAAAGAAACTGCCGGTACCGTATCATTCATGAAGCACCTCATTTGACCTTCTGTTTACTAACGCTAAACCCGTGCTCTTTGGCATGATTGTTGTAGAATATGTATGCATCCCCTTGCGACCGAAAGGTCATAGCCATGACCTTCCAATGTGTCTCCAGCATGTGTTGCTGCCTTCGAGCCTCCTCAATGTCGATCTCTCCCTCATCGTGATCACCGCTAGGACCATCTGACTCCTCCTACAAAATTCATATGAAAATGTATATGTCAATTACTATCATTTAATTCATACTATTGATCGATGTACAACATCTATCAATGAACCTGACTCAAGTTATCTGCGAATGATTCCTGTAAACTATTTTGCACATTGTCAACATCGACATCTTCCTGCAAATTTGTATACATAGATAAATAGTTAGCCATGCCATACTTTGAGCCGATCAAGAGGGTTGCAACAACTATGTTCTCTTTGGTTCGAATATGACCTATGTTTGAACATGAAGCCCCCAAGTGACCATATGATTTACAGCTAGATTCGGATACGATCATGAGCTGGACTAAAAAGGTTAAACTTGATTCAAATATGATCAACTCCTTAATAGTCATTTGTGAATAAAAATAATAAAGATACATAGTCTTTGAAAGGAAAAGAGACCGATGGTCTTACTTTATTGCTTATCATTGTATATACAATGTGAACGTATGTACATGATGAGAGCCGGTAGCTCAGGTGTAGTATGGCCGAAGTTGAGCGATGTTCCATGGCCGGCGGGTCTCTTCCTCCGACTTCCGTGAGTCTTTGTGCTCTCGAACGTCAATGAGGTAATATGGCCCGTTGTTTAAGTTCTTACTGACCACAAAGGGCCCTTCCCAAGGCGGGGATAACTTGTGTGCGTCTGACAGATCCTGGACGAGCCGGAGCACCAAGTCGCCTTCCTGAAAAGTCCTGGACTTAACCCGACGGCTGTGATAACGACGTAGGTCCTGTTGATAAATTGCTGACCGCGCCGCCGCTAAGTCTCTTTCTTCATCTAACAAGTCAAGCGCATCCTGTCTGGCTTTTTCATTGTTAGCTTCAACATAAGCCGCCACACGGGGCGAGTCATGACGGATGTCACTAGGCAACACTGCTTCTGCTCCATAAACCATGAAGAAAGGTGTGTAACCCGTAGACCTGTTGGGCGTGGTGTTGATGCTCCATAGCACTGAGGGTAACTCCTCTACCCAACAACCCGGCATTTGCTGTAAAGCAACCATAAGCCGGGGTTTTAGGCCCTTCAGAATTTCCTGATTGGCTCTCTTCGCTTGACCGTTGGATTGAGGATGAGCTACGGAAGAAACATCAAGCCGGATGTGCTCTCGCTGACAAAATTCTTCCATAGCCCCTTGGGATAGATTAGTGCCATTGTCTGTGATGATACTGTGTGGAAAACCGAAACGGAAGATTACTTTTTTCATGAACTGAACCACCGTGGATGCATCACACTTACTCATAGGCTCCGCCTCAACCCATTTGGTGAACTTATCAACAGCCACCAAGAGATGTGTCTTTTTATCTTTAGATCTTTTGAAAGGTCCCACCATGTCAAGCCCTCAGACCGCAAACAGCCAAGTGATTGGAATCATCCGGAGCTCTTGAGCCGGCACATGCGCTTGTCGTGCAAACTTCTGACACCCATCACATCTACTGACCAGATCTTCTGCATCAGCGTGAGCCGTCAACCAGTAAAACCCGTGACGAAATGCCTTGGCCACTAAAGATTTTGACCCGGCGTGATGACCACAATCGCCTTCATGGATCTCACGAAGGATTTCTTGGCCTTCTTTGGGGGAAACACACCGTTGAAATGCTCCGGAAACACTGCGATGAAATAACTCTCCATCCAAAATCGTCATGGACTTAGACCGCCGGGTTATCTGTCAAGCCAGGGTCTCATCCGCTGGCAACTCTCCCCGGGTCATGTAAGCCAAGAACGGCATCGTCCAATCTGGGATGACGTGAAGAGCCGCCACCAACTGCGCCTCCGGGTCAGGAACAGCTAAATCTTCTTCTGTGGGCAACTTGACAGAGGGGTCATGCAAAACATCTAAAAAGGCATTGGCTGGTACCGACTTACATTGAGACCCCAGCCGACTCAAAGCATCAGTTGCTTCATTTTTCCAACGGTCAAAGTGTTCCACCTGATAACCTTTAAAATATCCTGCAACAGCATCGACCTCCCGGCGATAAGCCGCCATGAGAGGGTCTTTGGAATCCCACTTGCCAGATACCTGTTGAGCCACTAGATCTGAATCACCAAGACATCTGACCCGGCTCAAGCTCATCTCCTTTGCCACTCGAAGACCATGGAGCAATGCTTCATACTCTGCTGCGTTGTTAGTGCATGGAAACATCAACCGTAACACATAACAAAATTTATCACCTCGTGGGGAAGTTAATACAACTCCAGCCCCTGAGCCTTCCAATTGCCTGGACCCATCAAAATGAATAGTCCAATATGTGTTATCCGGCTTTTCTTCTGGCATCTGCATCTCTGTCCAGTCATTGATGAAGTCAACCAAGGCTTGAGATTTAATCGCAGTTCGTGGAACATACTTCAGCCCATGAGACCCCAGCTCAATTGCTCAGTTGGCAACTTGCCCCGTGGCTTCTCTGTTTTGAATAATGTCTCCTAAAGGAGCAGAGCTAACCACAGTGATTGGATGTCCCTGAAAGTAATGCTTAAGCTTTTGGCTTGCCATGAACACCCCATAAACAAGCTTCTGCCAATGTGGATATCGTTGCTTAGACTCAATGAGGACTTCACTGACATAATAAACCGGCCGCTGAACCGGATGCTCTTTGCCAGCCTCCTTGCGCTCTACCACCATAGCCACACTAATAGCCCGTGAATTGGCAGCCACGTATAACAATAGCGGCTCTTTCTCAATTGGAGCAGCTAGGACCGGCGGCTCAGCCAGCTGTGCCTTCAAACCCTCAAAAGCAGCATTTGCTGCATCGCTCCAAACAAAAGCATCTGTTTTCTTCATCAACTGATACAGAGGCATAGCTTTTTCCCCTAACCGGCTTATGAACCGGCTCAAAGCAGCCACACGACCCGCCAGTCGCTGAACATCATTGGCGCAGGTTGGTTTAGCCAAAGATGTGATTGCTTTGATTTTCTCCGGATTAGCTTCAATACCTCGGTTAGACACCAGAAAACCCAAGAGCTTATCGGCTGGCACTCCAAAAACACACTTGGCTGGGTTAAGCATCATCTTGTAAACCCGAAGATTATCAAAAGTCTCTTTTAGGTCTGTGACCAAGGTTTCCTCTTCCCTGGATTTCACCACTATGTCATCCACATAGGCATGAACATTGCGCCCAATTTGATTGTGAAGACAATTCTGGACACACCGCTGGTAAGTTGCCTGGGCACTATTAAGCCCAAAAGGCATAGACACATAGCAGAAAGCCCCAAAAGGAGTTATAAAAGTTGTCTTCTCTTGATCCTTGACTGCCATCTTAATCTGATGATAACCGGAGTAAGCATCTAAGAAACTCAACCGTGCGCAACCCGTCGTAGCATCAATGATTTGATCAATACGGGGAAGAGCAAAAGGATCAGCCGGACAAGCCTTGTTCAAATCCGTGTAATCCACACACATGTGCCAGGTGACATTCTTTTTGAGTACAAGCACCGGGTTAGCTAACCATTCTGGGTGAAAAACCTCCACAATGAACCCGTCTGCCAAGAGCCGGGCCACCTCTTCTCCGATGGCCTTGCGCCTTTCTTCATTGAACCGCCGGAGAAACTGTCTAACAGGCTTAAACTTTGGGTCGATATTAAGAGTGTGCTCAGCGCGTTTCCTCGGGACACCCGGCATGTCTGAAGGCTTCCATGCAAAGATGTCCCAGTTCTCACGGATGAACTCGATGAGCGCGCTTTCCTATTTTGGATCCAAGTTTGCGATGATGATAAACTGCTTGGATGAGTCACCAGGTACAAAATCAACCATTTTAGTGTCATCAGCTGATTTGAATTTCAATTCCGGCTCATGCTCTGTTGCTGGTTTCTTTAACGACGTCATGTCCACCGGGTCAACATGATCCTTGTAGAATTTTAACTCCTCTGTTGCACAAACAGATTCAACATAGGCAACATCACCCTCTTCACATTCCAAGGCTATCTTCCGACTCCCATGGACTGTAATGGTACCCTTGTAACCCGACATCTTGAGCTATAAATATACGTAACACGGCCGAGCCATGAACTTGGCATAAGTCGACCGCCCAAACAGAGCATGATATGGGCTTTTGATCTTAACCACTTCAAAGGTTAATTTTTCCGCTCTGGAGTCATACTCATCCCCAAAGGCTACTTCCAGCTCGATCTTACCAACTGGGTATGCTGACTTACCAGGTACCACACCATGAAAAATAGTGTTGGATTGTTTAAGATTTTTATCCGTCAATCCCATCCGGCGGAACGTCTCATAGTAAAGGATGTTGATGCTGCTGCCTCCATCCATGAGTACCTTAGTAAACTTGTACCCACCAACCTAAGGTGCCACCACCAAAGCCAAGTGACCCGGATTATCAACCAGGGGCGGGTGATCCTCTTTGCTCCACACAATAGGCTGCTTCGACCAACGTAAATAACGTGGAATTGCCGGCTCAACGGCATTGACGGCCCTCTTGTGGAGCTTCTGGTCCCTCTTACATAAACTGGTAGTAAAGACATGATACTGTCCTCTACTCAACTGCTTCGGGTTACTCTGATAGCCGGATTGCTGTTGCTACTGATTCCCTTGGCCGTGTTGCTGATTATATCCTCCTTGGTGACCGGGATAACCCTGACCATGAAAACCTCCTCCGCTTGAACTGGCGCCCGGGCCCTGAAAGCCGCCTCCACCTGAGCCGCCACCTGGGTCATGACCCCCATCAAATGCATTTGAATTTTTAAAGGCCTTCATGATCGTGCAGTCCTTCCACAAGTTGGTGGCTGGCTTCAACCGGGTGCCGTGTCTTGGACAAGGCTCATTCAACAACTGCTCAAGGGTGGGGCCTGACCCGCCCGATCGAGGGGGTTGTCTGCCCTTGCACCGCTAATTACCGCCCTGCGCATTAGTGTTAGTAACAAACTCATGAGACTTATGTTTATTACCTCCCTGATTCGCCGGGTTATGCTGGTGACCCTTGCCATTGTCGTTCTTCTTTCCCTTCGTTGCCTTTTCTTCATCAGACACCGGGTCTTTGGTGGTATCAGAATCAGCGTACTTGACAAGAGCCGCCATCAATGTTCCCATGTCATTACAGTCACGTTTAAGCCGCCCCAACTTCTGCTTCAAAGGTTCAAAACGGCAATTTTTCTCCAACATCAAAACTGCTGAGCCGGCATCCATCTTATCAGATGAATGTATTATCTCCTTGACCCGGCGCACCCAATGGGTTGTAGATTCTCCATCCTCTTGCTTGCAATTGGTCAGGTCCACAATCGACATTGGCTGCTTACACGTGTCCTTAAAATTTTGGATGAACCGTGCTTTCAACTCTGCCCATGAGCCGATAGAATTGGGTGGCAATCCCTTCAACCAGGTTCGAGCCGTTCCATCCAACATCATGGTAAAATACTTGGCCATTGCAGCATCGCTAACCTCCAACAGCTCCATAGCCATCTCATAACTCTCAATCCAAGCCCCTGGCTGTAGGCCAGCCATGTAATTAGGCACCTTACGAGGCCCCTTGAAATCCTCGGGCAACCACTCATTGCGTATGGCTGGGACCAGACAAGGTACCCCTCCGGTTCTTGTGGCCACTCCTGCCTCAATTGAGGTTGCTGGATAAACCGGAAAGGTTTGGTGAGCCGCCTGCTCTGCTGCTATCTGAGCCGCCTGTTCCGCCTCTTGACGAATCCTCTCCTGATCCGCCAAGTTAAGGGCTCCAGCCCGCACTGGCTCATGCCTATATGGCCGGTTGTGGCATTGAGCGTTACTTGACATTTCTGCGGACTCCATGTGCCTACTGTAGCTCGGGCTCTAGCTTGGGCGAGGGGATGAATGAATCCTGTCTCGACTGTAAGAGTATGCATCCTGCTAGGCCAAAGCTGTCTGAAGTAGTTCTCTTACCCTCCGGGTTTCAATGGCTGCTGACGAGTCGCCTTCCATTGGGAGAGCCGCTAATCGAGCCGACGCTGCAATGAGGTTTTCCATGGGGTTGGAGAAGTGACCTGGAGGTGTTGCTACATAATGAGGAGGAGCCATATTTATGTGAAGCGTCTCCATGGTCCGCGACTGAATCGGTGCACCGGGTGTCGCGACCCGGTTTGCTTCCGGCGGGTTGCTCCCCCCAGCTTTGGGTGTATGGAACAGGTTCCTTGGATCCAGCGTTAGAGGCAGACGCGACTGAGTTTTCTGATGCCTCCTCCTCATGACCTCATTCGATGCATTAAGATCCACCGAGAGCCGGAAAGTTTCTACTTGAAGCTGCTGGGCACGAGCATCCAGAGCTGCTCGTTCCGCTGCCATCCGGGTTTCCTCTGCGGCTAGATTTTCCTTTGCTTGCACCATCTCCTCCCGCACGAGTGCCACTTCTGCATCATGTTGGGTTTTATCTGCTGGTTCTACCACATCAGTTAGTAGGGCCGTCAATTTATCCATGAGGTCCATTAGAACCAGAGCTGGGGGGCACGCGGGGTCTCCTGACCCGGTAGCTGCCGACCCGGTGGCTGCTGTTGTCGCTATGGTGGAGTTCTGCCCGGGTTGCGTCCCTGCCATGAAGACTCCGGCCCAATTCAGCGGCTCAAGGGGGTCCGGAATGCTGCTGCTATCGGAACAGCCCCCGAGCATGCTGTCTTGCAGTTGGTACAACGAGCCCGTCTCACTTGTTGATGATGCAGTATCAGAGCAGATGGCCGTCTCCCCGCCTTCCATCGATCCTTGATGTCTACTACACAACCTTGTTCTTGTAGACGTTGTTGGGCCTCCAAGTGCAGAGGTTTGTAGGACAATAGCAAATTTCCCTCAAGTGGATGACCTAAGGTTTATCAATCCGTAGGAGGCGTAGGATGAAGATGGTCTCTCTCAAGCAACCCTGCAACCAAATAACAAAGAGTCTCTTGTGTCCCAACCACACCCAATACAATGGTAAATTGTATAGGTGCACTAGTTCGGCGAAGAGATGGTGATACAAGTGCAATATGGATGGTAGATAAAGGTATTTGTAATCTAAAAATATAAAAAACAACAAGGTAACTAATGATAAAAGTGAGCGTAAACGGTATTGCAATGCGTTGAAACAAGGCCTAGGGTTCATACTTTCACTAGTGTAAGTTCCCTCAACAATGATATCATAATTAGATCACATAACTATCCCTCAATATGCAACAAAGAGTCACTCCAAAGTCACTAATAGCGGAGAACAAACGAAGAGATTATGGTAGGATACGAAACCACCTCAAAGTTATTCTTTCCAATCAATCCGTTGGGCTATTCCTATAAGTGTCACAAACAGCCCTAGAGTTCGTACAAGAATAACACCTTAAGACACAAATCAACCAAAACCCTAATGTCACCTAGATACTCCAATGTCACCTCAAGTATCCGTGGGTATGATTATACGATATGCATCACACAATATCATATTCATCTATTCAACCAACACAAAGGACCTCAAAGAGTGCCCCAAAGTTCTACCGGAGAATCACGACAAAAACGTGTGCCAATCCCTATGCATAGGTTCATGGGCAGAACCCGCAAATTGATCACCAAAACATACATCAAGTGAATCACGTGGTATCCCATTGTCACCACAGATACGCACGGCAAGACATACATCAAGTGTTCTCAAATCTTTAAAGACTCAATCCGATAAGATAACTTCAAAGGGGAAACTCAATCCATTACAAGAGAGTAGAGGGGGGAAGAAACATCATAGGATCCAAATATAATAGCAAAGCTCGCGATACATCAAGATTGTGTCACCTCAAGAAGATGAGAGAGAGAGAGAGGTCAAACACATAGCTACTGGTACATACCCTCAGCCCCGAGGGAGAACTACTCCCTCCTCATCATGGAGAGCACCGGGATGATGAAGATGGCCATCGGAGAAGGATTCCCCCCTCCGGCAGGGTGCTCGAACGGGTCTAGATTGGCTTTCGGTGGCTATGGAGGCTTCTGGCGGCGGAACTCCCAATCTAATCTCCGTTCTGGAAGTTTTAGGATACGTGGGTATATATGGGTGAAAGGAGTACGTCGGTGGACCGAAGGGGGGGCACGAGGCAGGGGGCGTGCCCCAGGGTGGTGGGCGCACCCCTACCCTCGTGAGCACCTCCTTCATCTTCTGACATAGGGTCCAAGTCTATCCGGTAGGTTTCCTTCCAAAAATAACTTCTCCAGTTGATTTCGTTCCGTTTCGACTCCGTTTGATATTCCTTTTCTTTGAAACACTGAAATAGGCATAAAACAACAAATCTGGGCTGGGCCTCCGGTTAATAGGTTAGTCCCAAAAATGATATAAAATTGTATAATAAAGGCCATAAACATTCAAAACAGTAGATAATATAGCATGGAGCAATCAAAAATTATAGATACGTTGGAGACATATCAGCATCCCCAAGCTTAATTCCTGCTCGTCCTCGAGTAGGTAAATGATAAAAACAGAATTTTGATGCGGAGTGCTACTTGGCATAATTTCAATGTGATTCTTCTTAATTGTGGTATGAATATTCAGATCCATAAGATTCAAGACAAAAGTTCATATTGACATAAAAATGATAATACTTCAAGCATACTAACTAAGCAATTATGTCTTCTCAAAATAACATGGCCAAAGAAAGCTATCCCTACAAAATCATATAGTCTGGCTATGCTCCATCTTCACCACACAAAATATTTAAATCATGCACAACCCCGATGACAAGCCAAGCAATTGTTTCATACTTTTATTGTTCCCAAACCTTTTCAATCTTCATGCAATACATGGGCGTGAGCCATGGACATAGCACTATAGGTGGAATAGAATGGTGGTTGTGGAGAAGACAAAAAGGAGAAGATAGTCTCACATCAACTAGGCGTATCAATGGGCTATGGAGATTCCCATCAATAGATATCAATGTGAGTGAGTAGGGATTGCCATGCAACGGATGCACTAGAGCTATGAGTATATGAAAGCTCAACAAAAGAAACTAGTGGGTGTGCATCCAACTCGCTTGCTCACAAAGACCCAGGGCATTTTGAGGAAGCCCATCATTGGAATATACAAGCCAAGTTCTATAATTAAAGATTCCCACTAGTATATGAAAGTGACAACATGGGAGACTCCCTATCATGAAGATCATGGTGCTACTTTGAAGCACATGTGTGGTAAAAGGATAGTAGCATTGTCCCTTCTCTCTTTTTCTCTCATTTTTTTATTTTTTTTATTTGGGCCTTCTCTTTTTTTATGGCCTCTTTTCTCTTTTTTTATTTGGGCTTCGTTGGCCTCTTTTATTTATTTATTTTCGTCCGGAGTCTCATCCCAACTTGTGGGGGAATCATAGTCTCCATCATCCTTTCCTCACTAGGACAATGCTCTAATAATGATGATCATCACACTTTTATTTACTTACAACTCAAGAATTACAACTTGATACTTAGAACAAGATATGACTCTATATGAATGCCTCCGGCGGTGTACCGGGATATGCAATGACTCATGAGTGACATGTATGAAAGAATTATGAATGGTGGCGTTGCCACAAATACGATGTCAACTACATGATCATGCTAAGCAATATGACAATGATGGAGTGTGTCATAAGCGGAACGGTGGAAAGTTGCATGGCAATATATCTCAGAATGGCTATGGAAATGCCATAATAGGTAGGTATGGTGGCTGTTTTGAGGAAGGTATATGGTGGGTTTATGGTACCGGCGAAAGTTGCGCGGTACTAGAGAGGCTAGCAATGGTGGAAGGGTGAGAGTGCATATAATCCATGGACTCAACGTTAGTCATAAAGAACTCACATACTTGTTGCAAAAATCTATTAGTTATCGAAACAAAGTACTACGGCATGCTCCTAGGGGCATAGATTGGTAGGAAAAGACCATCGCTCGTCCCCGACCGCCACTCATAAGGAAGACAATCAATAAATAAATCATGCTCCGACTTCATCACATAACGGTTCACCATATGTGCATGCTACGGGAATCACAAACTTCAACACAAGTATCTCTGAAATTCACAACTACTCAAATAGCATGACTCTAATATCACCATCTCCATATCTCAAAACAATTATCAAGTATCAAACTTCTCATAATATTCAGCACACTCATAAGTTTTATTATTCTTGAATACCTAGCATATTAGGATTTTAAGCAAATTACCATGCTATTTAAGACTCTCAAAATAGTATAAGTGAAGCATGAGAGTTCATCTATTTCTTCAAAATAAAACTACCACCATGCTCTAAAAGATACAAGTGAAGCACTAGAGCAAATGACAAACTACTGCGAAAGATATAAGTGAATATCGATGAGTAGTCGAATAATTATGCAACTATGTGAAGACTCTCTAACATTTAATAATTTCAGATCTTGGTATTCTATTCAAACAGCAAGCAAAGCAAAATAAAATGACATTCTAAGAATGGCAAACATCATGTGAAGAAGCAAAAACTTAGGATCAACCGAAACTAACCGATAATTGTTGAAGAAGAAAGGTGGGATGCCAACCGGGGCATCCCCAAGCTTAGATGCTTGAGACTTCTTGAAATATTATCTTGGGATGCCTTGGGAATCCCCAAGCTTGAGCTTTTGTGTCTCCTTAATTCCTCTCATATCACGGTCTCCCTAAATCTCAAAAGCTTTATCCACACAAAACTCAACAAGAACTCGTGAGATAAGTTAGTATAAACCATTGCAAAAACCTTATCATACTCTACTGTAGCAAATCACTAAAATTATTATTCAACATTGCATACTAAATGCCTCTGCATATTTGATAGTCCTATCCTCAAATAGAATCATTAAAGAAGCAACCATATGCAAACAATGCAAACATAACAGCAATCTGCCTAAACAGGATAGTCTGTAAAGAATGCTGCAACATCCATACTTCCCTAGCTCCAAAAATTATGAAATAAAATTCCCACTGTAGTAAATTTATCAGAGCTTAATATGAAAAAGGTTTCAACATTTTATCACATTCTTACTTTTCTAGGGAATTATTGCAACATCGGTAAACTTTCTGTTTTCAAACAGCGACATGTATACTTGTAACATAGGCATAGTAAAGGCTATCAATGCCACTTTTATTGAAATAAAAGATGCAAAACATTGTTCTAAATAAAAGCAAGAAAATCCTAACAAAATAAATTGATGCTCCAAGCAAAACACATATCATGTGGTAAATAAAAATATAGGTCCAAGTAAAGTTACCGATGAACGAAGACGAAAGAGGGGATGCCTTCCGGGGCATCCCCAAGCTTAGGCTCTTGGTTGTCCTTGAATATTACCTTGGGGTGACTTGTTCATCCCCAAGCTTAGGCTATTGCCACTCCTTATTCCATAGTCCAGCGAATCCTTACCCAAAACTTGAAAACTTCACAACACAAAACTTAACAGAAAACTCGTAAGCTCCGTTAGTATAAGAAAACAAAAGACCACTTCAAGGTACTGTAATTAACTCATTATTTAATTATATTGGTGTTAAAACTACTGTATTCCAACTTCTATATGGTTTATAAACTATTTTACTAGCCATAGATTCATCAAAATAAGTAAACAACACATGAAAAACAGAATCTGTCAAAAACAGAACAGTCTGTAGTAATCTGGATCAAACGTATACTTCTGGAACTCATAAAATTCTCAAATAAATTGCTGAACCTGAGGGATTTATCTATTAATCATATGAAAAAATAATTAACTAAATAGCACTCTCCAAATAAAAATGGAAGCAATTCTCGTGAGCGCTAAAGTTTCTGTTTTTTACAGCAAGATCAAAAAGACTTTCCCCAAGTCTTCCCAAAGGTTCTACTTGGCACAGACACTAACTAAAAGCATAAAACCACATCTAAACAGAGGCTAGATGAATTATTTATTACTAAACAGGAACAAAAAGCAAGGAATAAAAATAAAATTGGGTTGCCTCCCAACAAGCGCTATCGTTTAACGCCCCTAGCTAGGCATGATGATTTCAATGATGCTCACATAAAGGGTAAGAATTGTAACATAAAGAGAGCATCATGAAGAATATGACTAGCACATTTAATTCTAACATACTTCCTATGCATAGGGTTTTTGTGAGCAAACAACTTATGGGAACAATAATCAACTAGCATAGGAAGGCAAAACAAGCATAACTTCAAAATTTTAAGCACATAGAGAGGAAACTTGATATTATTGCAATTCCTACAAGCATATGTTCCTCCCTCATAATAATTTTCAGTAGCATCATGAATGAATTCAACAATATAACCAGCACCTAAAGCATTCTTTTCATGATCTACAAGCATAGAAAATTTACTACTCTCCACATAAGCAAAATTCTTCTCATGAATAATAGTGGGAGCAAACTCAACAAAATAACTATCATGTGATTGAAAGTTAAGATCAAGATGACAAGTTTCATGGTTATCATTATTCTTTAAAGCATACGTGTCATCACAATAATCATCATAGATAGGAGGCATGCTTTCATCATAATAAACTTGCTCATCAAAACTTGGGGGACAAAAAATATCATCTTCATCAAACATAGCTTCCCCAAGCTTGTGGCTTTGCATATCATTAGCATCATGGATATTCAAGGAATTCATATTAACAACATTGCAATGATGCTCATCATTCAAATATTTAGTGCCAAACATTTTATAGATTTCTTCTTCTAGCACTTGAGCACAATTATCCTTTCCATCATACTCACGAAAGATATTAAAAAGGTGAAGCGTATGAGACAAACTCAATTCCATTTTTTTATAATTTTCTTTTATAAACTAAACTAGTGATAAAACAAGAAACTAAAAGACTCGATTGCAAGATCTAAAGATATACCTTCAAGCGCTAACCTCCCCGGCAATGGTGCCAGAAAAGAGCTTGATGTCTACTACACAACCTTCTTCTTGTAGACGTTGTTGGGCCTCCAAGTGCAGAGGTTTGTAGGACAGTAGCAAATTTCCCTCAAGTGGATGACCTAAGGTTTATCAATCCGTAGGAGGCATAGGATGAAGATGGTCTCTCTCAAGCAACCCTGCAACCAAATAACAAAGAGTCTCTTGTGTCCCAACACACCCAATGCAATTATATAGGTGCACTAGTTCGACGAAGAGATGGTGATACAAGTGCAATATGGATGGTAGATAAAGGTATTTGTAATCTGAAAATATAAAAACAGCAAGGTAAATAATGATAAAAGTGAGCGTAAACGGTATTACAGTGCGTTGAAACAAGGCCTAGGGTTCATACTTTCACTAGTGTAAGTTCCCTCAACAATGATATCATAATTAGATCACATAACTATCCCTCAATATGCAACAAAGAGTCACTCCAAAGTCACTAATAGCGGAGAACAAACGAAGAGATTATGGTAGGGTATGAAACCACCTCAAAGTTATTCTTTCCAATCAATCCGTTGGGCTATTCCTATAAGTGTCACAAACAGCCCTAGAGTTCGTACTAGAATAACACCTTAAGACACAAATCAACCAAAACCCTAATGTCACGTAGATACTCCAATGTCACATCAAGTATCTGTGGGTATGATTATAGGATATGCATCACACAATCTCAGATTCATCTATTCAACCAACACAAAGGACCTCAAAGAGTGCCCCAAAGTTCTACCAGAGAATCACGACGAAAACATGTGCCAACCCCTATGCATGGGTTCATGGGCAGAACCCGCAAGTTGATCACCAAAACATACATCAAGTGAATCACGTGGTATCCCATGTCACCACAGATACACACGGCAAGACATACATCAAGTGTTCTCAAATCTTTAAAGACTCAATCCAATAAGATAACTTCAAAGGGGAAACTCAATCCATTACAAGAGAGTAGAGGGGGGAAGAAACATCATAGGATCCAAATATAATAGCAAAGCTCGCGATACATCAAGATCGTATCACCTCAAGAACACGAGAGAGAGAGAGAGAGGTCAAACACATAGCTACTGGTACATACCCTCAGCCCCGAGGGAGAACTACTCCCTCCTCGTCATGGAGAGCACCGGGATGATGAAGACGACCACCGGAGAAGGATTCCCCCTCCGGCAGGGTGCCGGAACGGGTCTAGATTGGCTTTCGGTGGCTACGGAGGCTTCTGGCGGCGGAACTCCCGATCTAATCTCCGTTCTGGAAGTTTTAGGATACGTGGGTATATATGGGTGAAAGGAGTACGTCGGTGGACCCAAGGGGGGGCACGAGGCAGGAGGCGCGCCCCAGGGGGGTGGGCGCGCCCCCTACCCTCGCGAGCACCTCCTTCATCTTCTGACGTAGGGTCCAAGTCTATCCGGTAGGTTTCCTTCCAAAAATAACTTCTCCAGTTGATTTCGTTCCGTTTCGAATCCGTTGATATTCCTTTTCTTCGAAACACTGAAATAGGCATAAAACATCAAATCTGGGCTGGGCCTCCGGTTAATAGGTTAGTCCCAAAAATGATATAAAAGTGTATAATAAAGCCCATAAACATTCAAAACAGTAGATAATATAGCATGGAGCAATCAAAAATTATAGATACATTGGAGACGTATCAATTCTTCGGAGTATTCACCGCCATGGATGCAGCCTACGAAAGCATGCCTTACAATAGATTGAACACGGGTAGACCCGGCGCGCTAAGCCGTCTCGATGAGGTTGGCGTGGACGTCCGGCTCAGGGCCTGTCTCGCCGATCCGGCCGATGAAGACGTGAATTCCGCCGAAGGGAACCCGATACCCGTACCCGATTGAGCCGGCCTTGGGGCCCCAACCTTCATCGTCGATGTAGAGTTTGCCGCGACGACTCTTGGTCATCCGGCCCACAGCGTATCCCTTGAGCCCTTCGAAGTTGCCCTTCAAGAACTCAAATCCACCGTGCGTTGGCCCCACGGTGGGCGCCAACTGTCGTGGAGTTGACACGGCAGATGTCCTAGAGCAAAGACTTAGTCGTAGGGCCATCTCACTAGGAAGCTTAAAGGGGTTGATCGGGACAAAGGACACACGAGAGAGTTTTTATACTAGTTCGGCCCCTTACGATGAGGGTAAAGGCCTACGTCTAGTTGGGATTGGTATTGCTGAGGTTTCGATCTCCAACGGGCTAAACTCGCCGGCTTGGTTATCGATTTGGTTGTTTCTTTTTTCTAAATCGCCACCGGGTCGTCCCCTTATATACACGGGTTGACGCCTGGTGGCCTACAGAGTCCCGGCCGGCTCATAATCGTGTCCGGCTCGGTGACCTTCTTTACATGCCTTTCTGTACAAGTATTTCCTTACATACGGCGTTTTATTGTATCAGGCCTTAAACCGGCCCCAGGCCTTTGGGCCTTCTATAAAACTTAATAAACTACAATCTTTGAATGTTTATTGGGCTTCCTACGTAACCCGCCATTGAAGCTGACCCGGCCCCTCCTGGGCGGGTTTCAACTGATAGTAATATCCCCAACAAAATCAAAATATACGCCACTTACATTTTCACTATTTGCGCCATGTTCATTATTATCAAAATCCTCTGGAGGTAAGATATCATATGACGAGATGGAATCGTTGTCGCTGATGTCATCATCTTCGTTAAAAATATCGTTATCACTCTGAGTCACCTTATCAATACCATTCTCATCCCTGTGAATGCGGTTTGTTCGTCCATGGCAACACACCTAACTCACGAAACTGCACAACATTTTCATCTATTAAGTTTCGTACAGTGGATCATGCCCAAGTGCAACACTAGCTCTCTACATCATGCGGTCGTCCGTGGAGGCGGCTGCGACAACAGGTTTACATGAACCCTAAACCCTTGATCACTATATGAAATCATCACTTCCATCGTCTAGCATGCTAGGTTTAGATGACAAGATTAGATGGCAAACCTTGGGTGGCAGTGTAGACGTCGTCGACGTAGGACGAGGGGCCTTCAGGCAGGGGTCTAGCCGGTGGCGACGTGCAAGATGAGGGTGAGATGCAAGTCGGCGGTGACATGCAAGACGAGGGCCGCGGTGTAGATGTCACCAGCGTAGGTCGACGCGGGCTGGAGCCGCGGCGGGGGACGACATCGCGGTCAGTTGCAGTCGAGGCGCCGTCGGACGACGATGTTCACATGCGGCGTCGGATGGGGTTGAGGCGGCGGCGATCGGATAGTTGAAAAATGGAATGTGATGAGCGTGATCGCCGGGCGGGCGAGAAGATTGTGCAGACGCCTTTTTTCCCATACACGCGCGGCGGCATTTTTTTTGCATGCATGGAGGTATACGTATGTCCGTCTATATAGTACAATACGAGGGGGTATGCGTTTCTTCTGTATGCCCATTATGTCCTTCTAGATTTTGTCGGGGGATGGGGGAGGGTCTACCGAAGCACTTCTTATTTATGTTTGATTTGGGTGTCTGTTACACCAGCAATCAGTCAACCTGTACAGAGAAAATAAATAGGGAGTTCGTTGGAGGATCTGAATCATTTGGCCATCTAATGTCGCTGACCATTTACGTAAGCCATGACATGTCAATCGAAGCTATACTGAAATTTCATACTGCGCATAAGGTAGTGGTGTGTACTATTTTGATGGTATTTTCTCAAGCCTATGCACTTGTTGGCGCTAATTTGATTAACTGTTGAACAGTACTGCAACAATGCAAGTAGTTGCACTTGAAGAAAGCCTTTATGCGGGACAAAATTAAAGAAAAGGAAAGCGATCGTGACTTAACAGAAATAATGTACACAACAGGTATGGTACCCCATTGCCAAACTCATGGTAAGCTACACAACAGGTTTGGTACATAATACGTCTCCAACGTATCTATAATTTATGAAGTATTCATGCCGTTTTATTATCATTCTTGGATGTTTTACAATCATTTTATAGCAACTTTATATCATTTTTTGGGACTAACTTATTGACCTAGTGCCAGTTGCAGTTTTTTGCTTGTTTTTTACATAGCAGAAAATCAATATCAAACGGAGTCCAAACACCGCGAAACTTTTTGGAGAATTTTTATGAACCAGAACACCCAGGATGGGCCAGAGCAGCACTTGGGGGGTGCCCCGAGGGGGGAACAACCCACCAGGGCGCGCCGGTGGCCTACCGCACCCCCTCTTTACCCTATAAATTCCCAAAAATCTCAGAAACCCTCGGGGTTAACCTAGATCAGAAGTTCCGCCGCCATAGGCCTCTATAGCCACCAATAACCAATCTAGACCCTTCCCGGCACCCTGCTAGAGGGGGCAATCATCTCCGGTGGCCGTCTTCATCATCTCGGCGGCCACCAAGACGAGGAGGGAGCAGTCCACCCTCGAGGCTGAGGGTTTGTACCAGTAGCTATGTGTTTAATCTCTCTCTCTCTCTCTCTCTCTCTCGTGTTCTTGAGATATCATCTTGATGTATCGCGGGCTTTGTTAATATAGTCGGATCATATGGTGTTTCCCCCTCTCTATCTTGTTGTGATGAATTGAGTTTTTCCCTTTGAGATTTCATTGTTATCGGATTGAATACTTATATGGATTCGAGAACACTTGATATATGTCTTGCAATTGAATACTCATGGTGACAATGGGGTATCGTATTTATTCACTTGCTATATGTTTTGGCACTCAACTCGCAGATTCTCGAGGTGACATTGGGGTAATCTATGCATAGGGGTTGATGCACGTTCTTGTCTTTGTTTCTCCGATAGAAATCTTGGGGCACTCTTTGAAGTTCTTTGTGTTGGATTGAATATTATGAATCTGAATTTGCTTTGGTGTTATTTTAGTACGAACTCTTGGTTAGATCGATCGGAAAAAATAGCTTCGTGTTATTTTAGTACGAACTCTAGGATAGATTGATCGGGAAGAATAGCTTTGAGGTGGTTTCGTACCCTACAAACAATTATGTCTTATATTCTCCACTAGATAGGAACTTTGGAGTGATTCTTTGTTGAACGTTGAGGGACGGTTATATGATCAAATTATATTAGCAATGTTGAAAGATTGCACTAGTGAAAGTACGAACCCTAGGCCTTGTTTTCAAGCATTGCAATACCGTTTTTGTGCCCGTTTACTATTTGCTACCTTGCTAATTTTATTTATTCAGATTATAAAAATATATTCTACCATCCATAATACACTTTTATCACCATCTCTTCGCTGAACTAGTACACCTATACAATTTGCCATTGTATTCAGTGTGTTGTGGACACAAGAGATTTCTTGTATTTGGTTGCAGGGTCATTTGAGAGAGACCATCTTCATCCTACACCTCTCAAGGATTGATAAACCTTAGGTCATCCACTTGAGGGAAAATTGCTACTATCCTACAAAACTCTGTGCTTAGAGGCCCAACACGTGTCTACAAGAATAAAGTTGTGTAGTAGACATCAGTAGACAACATGGCATACTTTATAGAACCTATGGCTGAGGCATAGAGAATGACTTTCATTCTCTCCATATCTTCTGTCGTGGTCGGGCTTTGAGTCTTACTCAACTTCACACCTTGTAACACAGGCAAGAACCCTTTCTTGGACTAATCCATTTTGAACTTCTTTAAACCTTTGTCAAGGTATGTGCTTTGTGAAAGTCCTATTAAGTATCTCGATCTATCTCTATAGATCTTGATGCCCAATATATAAGCAGCTTCACCGAGGTCTTTCATTCAAAACTCTTATTCAAGTATCCTTTTATGCTATCCAGAAATTCTATATCATTTCCAATCAACAATGTGTCATCCACATATAATATTAGAAATGCTACAAAGCTCCCACTCACTTTGTTGTAAATACATGCTTCTCCGAAAATATGTATAAAACCATATGCTTTGATCACCTCATCAAAGCTTATATTCCAACTCCAAGATGCTTGCACCAGTCCATAGATAGATCGTTGTAGCTTGCACACTTTGTTAGCACCTTTAGGATCGACAAAACCTTCTGATTGCATCATATACAACTCTTCTTTAAGATATCTATTAAGGAATGCAGTTTTGACATCCATTTGCTAGATTTCATAATCATAAAATGTGGCAATGGCTAACATGATTTGGACGGACTTAAGCATCGCTACGGGTGAGAAATTCTCATCGTAGTCAACCCCTTGAACTTGTTGAAAAACCCTTTTGCGACAAGTCGAGCTTTGTAGACAGTAACATTACCATCAGCATCAGTCTTCTTCTTGAAGATCCATTTATTTTCTATGGCTTGCCGATCATCGGGCAAGTCCACCAAAGTACACACTTTGTTCTCATAAATGGGTCCTATCTCAGATTTCATGGCCTCAAGCCATCTGTCGGAATCTAGGCTCATCGTAGCTTCTTCATAGTTCATAGGTTCGCCTTGGTCTAGTAACACGACTTCCAGAACAGGATTACCGTACCACTCTGGTGCGGATCGTGCTTTGGTTGACCTACGAAGTTCAGTAGTAACATGATCTGAAGTTCCATGATCATCATCATTAGCTTCCTCTCTAGTTGGTGTAGGCATCATGGGAACAGATTTCTCTGATGAGCTACTTTCCAAATTGACAAAAGGTACAATTACCTCATCAAGTTCTACTTTCCTCCCACTCACTTCTTTTGAGAGAAAGTCCTTCTCTAGAAAGGATCCATTCTTAGCAACAAAGATCTTGCCTTTGGATCTGTGGTATAAGGTGTACCTAATGGTTTCCTTATGGTATCCTATGAAGACGCACTTCTCCGCTTTGGGTTTGAGCTTATCAGGCTGAAACCTTTTGACATAATCATCGCTTCCCCAAAGTTTTAAGAAATGACAGCTTAGGTTTCTTGCCAAACCATAGTTCATACGATGTCATCTCAACGGATTTAGACGGTGCCCTATTTAAAGTGAATGTGGTTATCTCTAATGCATAACCCCAAAACGATGTGGCAAATCGGTAAGAGACATCATAAAACGTACATATCTAATAAAGTACGATTACGATGTCCGGACACACCATTACGATGTAGTATTCCAGGTGGCGTGAGTTGTGAAACTATTCCACATTGTTTTAAATGAAGGCCAACCTTGTAACTCAAATATTCGCCTCCGCGATCAGATCGTAGAAACTTTATTTTCTTGTTACGATGATTCTCTACCTCACTCTAAAATTATTTGAACTTTTCAAACGTTTCAGACTTGTGTTTCATCAAGTAGATATACTCATACCTACTCAAATCATCCCCGAAGTTTAGAAAATAACGATACCCGCCGCGTGCGTCAACACTCATCGCACCGCATACATCAGTATGTATTATTTCCACGTCAATAGCTTGCTCCATTGTTCCGGAGAATGGAGTTTTAGTCATCCTGCCCATGAGGCATGGTTCGCAAGTATCAAATGATTCATAATCAAGTGATTCCAAAATTCCATCTTCATGGAGTTTCTTCATGCGCTTTTCACCAATATGACCTAAACGACAGTGCCACAGGTAAGTCGCACTATCATTATCAGCTTTGCATCTTTTGGCATAAATATTATGAATATGTGTATGACTACGATCGATATTCAATAAACCATTCACATTAGGTGTATGACCATAGAAGGCTTTATTCATGTAAACAGAACAATAGTTATTCTCTGACTTAAATGAATAAACGTATTGCAATAAACATGATCTAATCATATTCATGCTCAAAGCAAATACAAAGTAACATTTATTTAGGTTCAACACTAATCCTGAAGGTATAGGGAGTGTGCTATGGTGATCATATCAACCTTGGAATCATTTCCAACACACATCGTCACCTCGCTTTAACTAGTCTCTGCAACTCCTGTTTCGAGTTACTAATCTTAGCAACTAAACCGGTATCAAATACGTAGGGGTTACTACAAACACTAGTAAAATATACATCAATAACATGTATATCAAATATACCTTTGTTCACTTTGCCATCCTTCTTATCCGCCAAGTATTTGGAGTAGTTCCACTTTTGGTGACTATTTCCTTCAGAGTAGAAGCACTCAGTTTTAGTCTTGGGTCCAGCTTTGGGTTTCTTCAGGGAGTGGAAACTTGCTTGCCATTCTTCTTGAAGTTCCCTTTATTTCCCTCGCCCTTTTTCATGAAATTAGTGTTCTTGTTAACCATCAACACTTGATGCTCTTTCTTGATTTCTACCTTCGCTAATTTCAGCATCGTGAAGAGCTTGGGTATCGTTTTTGTCATCCGTTGCATATAGTTCATCACGAAGTTCTAGTAGCTTGGTGATAGTGTCTAGAGAACTCTGTAAATCACTATCTTATATGGAAGATTAACTCCCACTTGATTCAAGTGAGTGTAGTACCCAGACATTCTGAGTACATGCTCACTGGCTGAGCTATTATCCTCCATCTTGTAGGCAAAGTACTTGTCAGAGGTCTCATACCTCTTGACATGGGCATGAATATGAAATACCAATTTTTAGCTCTTGGAACATCTCATATGCTTTGTGGCGTTCAAAACGTTTTTGAAGTCCTGGTTCTAAGCCGTAAAGCATGGCGCACTAAACTATCTAGTAGTCATCATATCAAGCTTGCAAAACGTTCATAATGTCTGCATCTGCTCCTGCAACAGGTTTGTCACCTAGCGGTGCATCAAGGACATAATTCTTCTGTGCAGTAATGAGGATAATCCTCAGATCACGGACCCAGTCCACGTCATTGCTACTATCAACTTTCAACTTAGTTTTATCTTAGGAACATATCAAATATATAGGAGCTATATCGCGAGCTATTAATCTACAACATAGATATGCAAAACTATCAAGACTAAGTTCATGATAAATTAGGTTCAATTAATCAAATTACATAAGAACTCCCACTTAGATAGAAATCCCTCAAGTCATCTAAATGATACGTGATCCAAATCAACTAAACCATGTCCGGTCATCACGTGAGATGGAGTAGTCGTCAATGGTGAACATCTCTATGTTGATCATATCTACTATATGATTCACGTTTGACCTTTCGGTCTCCAGTGTTCCGAGGCCATGTATGTACATGCCAGGCTCGTCAAGTTTAACCCGAGTATTCCGCATGTGCAAAACTGTCTTGCACCCATTGTATGTGAACGTAGAGTCTATCACACTTGATCATCACGTGGTGTCTCAACATGACGAACTGTCGCAACGGTGCATACTCAGGGAGAACACTTATACCTTGAAATTTTAGTTAAGGGGTCATCTTATAATGCTACCGCAGTACTAAGCAAAACAAGATGCATAAAATATAAACATCACATGCAATCGAAATATGTGGTATGATATGGCCATCATCATCTTGTGCTTTTGATCTCCATCCCCAAAGCATCGTCATGATCTCCATCGTCACCGACTCGACACCTTGATCTCTATTGTAGCGTCGTGGTCATCTCGCCAACTATTGCTTCTACAACTATCACTAACACATAGTGATAAAGTAAATCAATTACATGGCGTTTGCATTTCATACAATAAAGAGACAACCATAAGGCTCCTGTCGATTGTCAGATATCTTACAAAACATGATCATCTCATATAATAATGTTTATCACATTATGTCTTGACCATATCAGATCACAAGATTCACAACATGCCCTGCAAAAACAAGGTAGACGCCCCCTACTTTGTTGTTGCAAGTTTTACATGGCTGCTATGGGCTTCTAGTAAGAACCTTTCTTACCTACGCATAAAACCAAAATGGTGTTTCGTCAAGTTTATTGTTTTAACCTTCTTCAAGGACCGGACGCAGTCAAATTTGATTCAACTAAAGTAGGAGAAATAGACACCCGCCAGCCACCTTTATATAAAACTAGTTACATGTCTGTCGGTGGAACCGGTCTCATGTGCGTGGACATGTAAGGTTGGACCGACCGCTTCATCCTGCAATACCGCCGAATCAAAATAAGATGTTGGTGGTGAGCAGTATGATTATCTGATACGTCTCCAACATATCTATAATTTTTTATTGTTCCATGTTGTTATATTATCAATCTTGGATGTTTTATAATCATTTTATAGTCATTTTATACCATTTTTTGGTACTCACCTATTGACATAGTGCCAAGTACCAGTTGTTGCTTTATGCATGTTTTTTACATCGCAAGAAATCAATACCAAACAAAGTCCAAATGCAATGAAACTTACGGAGATTTTTTTTACCAGAAGACACCTAATGGGCTAAGCCTATGCCTGGGGGTGCTCCGAGGAGAGCACAACCCACCAGGGTGCGCCAGGAGGCCCAGGCACGCCCTGGTGGGTTGGCCCACCTCGGGCGCCCGACGGTCCGCCTCTTTGCTCTATAAATACCCCAATATTCTAGAAACCCTAGGGGAGTCGACGGAAACCAATTCCAGCCGCCGCAGAGTCCAGAACCACCAGATCCAATCTAGACACCATCACAGATGGGGTTCACCACCTCCATTGGTGCCTCTCCAATGATGCGTGAGTAGTTCTTTGTAGACCTTCGGGTCCATAGTTAGTAACTAGATGGCTTCCTCTCTCTCGCTGAACTCTCAATACAATGGTCTCTTGGAGATCCATATGATGTAACTCTTTTGCGGTGTGTTTGTTGGGATCGGATGAACTTTGAGTCTATGATCAGATCTATCTTTTTATATCCATGAAAGTATTTGAGTTTCTTTGATCTCTTTTATGCATGATTTCTTATAGCCTCGTATTTCTTCTCCGACATTTGGGTTTTGTTTGGCCAACTTGATCTATTTGTCTTGCAACGGGAAGAGGTGCTTTGTAGTGGGTTCGATCTTACGGTGCTTGATCCTAGTAACAGAAGGGGAACCGACACGTATGTATCATTGCTACTAAGGATAAAACGATGGGGTCTATCTCCACATAGATAGATCTTGTCTACATCATGTCATCGTTCTTATTACATTACTCCATTCCTTCATGAACTTAATACACTAGATGCATGATGGATAGCGGTCGATGTGTGGAGTAATAGTAGTAGATGCATGCAGGAGTCGGTCTACTAATCTTGGACGTGATGCCTATATAATGATCATTGGCTGGATATCATCATGATTATTTGAAGTTCTGTCAATTTCCCAACAGTAATTTGTTTACCCACCATTTGCTATTTTTCTCGAGAGAAGCCACTAGTGAAACCTACGACCCCCGGGTCTCTTTCTCATATTATTTGCCGCTCATCTCTGAACTTAACTGTCGAAACTGGACTTAACTATCAAAACTGAATTTAACTGGTCTTCTCTTGAAAAAATAGCATACGGTGGGTAAACAAATTATTGTTGGACAATTGATAGAACTTCAAATAATCATGACGATATCCAGGCTGTGATCATTATATAGACATCACGTCCAAGATTAGTAGACCGACTCGTGCCTGCATCTACTACTATTACTCCACACATCGACCGCTATCCAGCATGCATCTAGTGTATTAATTCATGGAGGAACGGAGTAATGTAATAAGAACGATGACATGATGTAGACAAGATCTATTTATGTAGAAATAGACCCCATCTTGTTATCCTTAATAGCAAAGATACATACATGTCGGTTCCTCTTCGATCACTGGGATCGAGCACTGTAAGATCGAACTCATCACAAAGCACCTCTTCCAATGGCAAGAAAAATCGATCTAGTCGGCCTAACTAAACCAAAGATTCAAAGAAGAAATACGAGGCTGTAAGTAATCATGCATATAAGAGATCAAAAGACTCAAATAACTTTCATGGATAAAAACATAGATCTGATCATAAACTCAAAGTTCATCGGATCCCAACAAACACACCGCAAAAAAGTTACATCAAATAGATCTCCAAGAGACCATTGTATTTAGAATCAAAAGAGAGAGAGGAATCCATCTAGCTACTAATTAAATACGGATCCGTAGGTCTACAATGAACTACTCACGCATCATTGAAGAGCCACCAATGAGGATGATGAACCCCTTGGTGATGGTATTTAGATTGGATCTGGTGGTTCTGGAACTTGCGGCGGCCAGAATTGATTTTCGTCGACTCCCCTAGGGATTTTGGAATATTGGGGTATTTATAGAGCAAAGAGGCGGTGCGGGGGGCCACCATGGTGGGCACAACCAACCTAGGCGTGCCTGGGACCCCAGGCGCGCCCTGGTGGGTTGTGCTCCCCTCAGAGCCCCCCTTTGGTACTTCTTTGGCCCAACAGGTGTCTTCTGGTCCAGAAAAAATCTCCAAAAAGTTTTGCTGAGTTTGGACTCCGTTTGGTATTGATTTTCTGCGAGGTAAAAAACAAGCAAAAAAACAGCAACTGGCACTGGGCACTGATGACCTACAAGTATAGGGGATCAATTGTAGCTCTTTTCGATAAGTAAGAGTGTCGAACCCAACGAGGAGCAGAAGGAAATGACAAGTGGTTTTCAGCAAGGTGATTGATACGTCTCCAATGTATCTATAATTTTTTAATTGTTCCATGCTGTTTTATTATCAATCTTGGATGTTTTATAATCATTTTGTAGTCATTTTATATAATTTTTTGGTACTAACCTATTGACATAGTGCCAAGTGCCAGTTGCTGTTTTTCCATGTTTTTTACATTGCAGAAAATCAATATCAAACGGAGTCCAAATCCCACGAAACTTTACAGAGATTTTTTATGGACCATATGGAATATATTGGGCCCTGGTTGCACCTGGGGGAGTCCCGAGGAGGGGAAAACCCACCAGGGCGCGCCAGGTGCGCCCTGGTGGGTTGTGCCCACCTCGGGTGCCCCCCGGACCGCCTCTTTTCTCTATAAATACCCCAATATTCCAGAAACCCTAGGGGAGTTGACAAAATATTCATCCAACCGCCACAGAGTCCAGAACTACCAAATCCAATCTATGACACCATCACAGAGGGGTTCACCACTTCCATTGGTGCCTCTCTGATGATGTCGGATTTCGGGTTCCGGCAGACCCTTGAGGTTCGAACACTTGGGTGCGCGCGGAGATTTCGCCTCCTACCTACCTGCACCCCTCCGCCGAGCTAGGATCTAAACTATGGAAAGAACAACACAAGAGACACAGGGTTTATACTGGTTCGGGCCACCGTTGTGGTGTAATACCCTACTCTAGTGTGTGGTGTGGTGGATTACCTCTTGGGCTGATGATGATGAACAATACAAGGAAGAATAGCCTCGCGAGGGTCTGTTCTTGGCTGGGGCGATGAACTGCTAGGAGGAGTTCCGTCACCTTTCTCTCTCTCTCTACCTGATCTTCTTTATCCTTCGATCCCTCTCTTTCCTTCTAACCTCCTCTTTTCTCCTCGACCCCTTGCTTTGTGGGTGGCTGGTCCTATTTATAGTGGCCCTAGTCCTCTTTCCAAATATTGAGCGCGAAGGGAGCCAACAATGGCGGGCTAATTTGAAGGGGGACAACAAGTATCAGCTATCCTAACAAAAGTAGTCTTCGCTTGCGCAAAGCTCTGCTGATGATGCCGTCTTGGGCTCCATGGTGACCTCTGTCTCGTAGTCCTCCTCGTCTTGGTCTCGTTGCACCGAAATGGCAACCTTTGCCTGATGCCTCGGTACTCCGCGGCTGCGCTTGCCCCCTTTGCACCAAAGAGGAAAGGAGGACACTGCGCGGGCTGGCACCCGCCTGGCGCCCTTGGTCGTCATGGCTTGCGTCACGGGCACCTCGTGAGGTACCCCGCCTTGATCTCTCCGCCTCCTCGTGAGCCAGCCTGACGAGGCCGTGCCTGAGGAAGCTCCGCGTCGTCTGCCCCGCGAGGCTTGGCCCCTCGCGAGGGTCTTGGGTTTGTGTTGGTGAAGATGGGCCGCGCTGGGCCCCCCTTTTGAGCCATGCCGCAGGCAGGCAAGTCTGGGGACCCCCGTTCCCAGAACGCCGACAGTAGCCCCCGGGCCCAAGGCGCACCCGGACTTGGCCGCGCGAGGAGGCGGAAGGGCAAGAGCGAAGCGCCGCGGGCCCTAACAGCCTGCGGCCTTGGGCGCCGCGTGGCAGTTGATTAGATGGGGGCGGCACTGTTCCCCCATGCCCTCCTTATTTTGCGCCATGCTAGGCGGACCCGTAGTCGTACACATCCGTTTCCCTTTCTGTTGCTTGAGCGCCCTCTGTCCTTCCTCCGCTCGAACTCCGGTTTCTGTTTTCAACCCAATCTTGAACCTTCCCCCCTTCCCATCGCCATGGCTCCGACAAAGAAGGGAAGAGGGGAGAAACCCATGTCTCCGCCTTGCCCGCCGCCGTTGGCGGCCCCCGCCGAGGGCTTGGGCAAGGTCAGCTTGGCTCTAGCCACCATCTTCAATGAATGCGGGAGGACGACGGCCTGGCCCGCGTCTCACTTCTCCATCGACAGGATAGCCACCGAGGTCCTGTATTTTGCCGACGCCCTGTGGGCGGGTCTGGTTCCTCCCTTTTCTGATTTCTTCAATGCCGTGCTTTCCCATTATCAGATCCACATGATGCATCTGGGTCCTGAATCCATCACTCTCCTTTCGGTCTTCGCCTTTGTTTGCGAGGCTATGATGGGCATCCTTCCTTCGGTTGCCTTGTTGCGCCACTTCTTCTCGCTGTGCCTTGTTGACCCTACCCAATGCTGGGCGTGTGTGAGCTTCGTTGCTGCGTCGGAGACGGCGACCTCTGGGATTGACTTCAAGCTCCCTCCGCCCGCGGCTGGGTTCCGCGAGCGGTGGCTGTATGTGGATGCTGGGGTACCCAGCCCCCTGCTGTCGGAGCCAACTTCGCCTGCTGTCCCCAATTCGGGCTGGGGCCAGGAGACGCTTGAGAGCCCCCGGCTCGTCTTCGTCTGGCACCGCTTCGCGTTCTTGAGGTTGCTTGGCGTGACAGCGCCCAAGGTGGTGAAGGAGTTCCTGCTACGCCGCGTTGCTCCTCTCCAGCGCCACTCCCGCCGGACGTGGGCCTTTAGCGGATGCGATGATCGTATGAGGCTCCAGGAAGAGGACCTGACGCCTGAAGTGCTGAGGACGGTGCTCTTGACCCTGACGGGGGACCCCAACCCTAGCAGTATCCAGCAGGGAGGGGCCTTGATGTACCTCTGCCTAAGCGGGGGCGATTTTGTGAGGCAGATGCCTATCTTCGATGAGTGGGGACCGCGCCCCGCCGGTCTTCAGGGGCCTCGCGAGAACCCAGTGGTGGTGATCGCCCTTCCAGTCGGCCAAGGCGGCTCTTCCTCAAGTGGCAGAGCAGGGAGGCACGAGGCGCCAATGGCCGAGGGGGCTCCCGGCGGGGTGACAGCGCCGGGCGAGGCTCATGAGGAAGTAGTTATCGGGGCCCGTGCCACAAAGGCTAAGGGTGACAAGTAGCAGCCCTCTGCGCCTACGACCGAGGCCATTGAGGCTCCGGCGCACATCAGGCAGGAGCCCCTGACGCAGATCGCCTTGATGCTCCATCTTCGTCGCAGGTTGATCCCTGCGCCCGACTCTTAGGCCGCTTCCGCGTGGACTTTGAGGCCCTCCGGAAGAGAAGGGAGGCCCTGGGCGACGATTACCCTTGTCGCTTGCTGAAGCGTAGGAAGTACTTCGCCACTAATGAGTAAGCCTTCTCCTTTCCCAGCTCCCGATCCTTCTGTTGCTCTTACTAACCCTTGCTCCGCAGGCCCCTTCCAGCCGAGCTTGCGGAGACGGCTGAGGAGCCGTCCCCCTTGGCTTCGCCCCCTCCATCGTCTTCAAGCGCTCCAAGCAGTGGAGCCCTTGTGGTGAGGGCGATCGACGAGGCGAACCGTCCCGAGGCATATTGTGGCCCCGCGCACCTCGCGATCCTTCGCGGGCCTTCTTGTGGCATAGCCAGCCTGCCGTGGGCTTCTCGCCTGGTCGTGGACTGCGATTGGCTGAGGCGCCTCCTGCGCTCTTCGCCTGGGGACGGGCTGGCCCCAGGCCGGGCTTCTGACGCGGCGTGCCCGGCCGTCGCGAGGGTGCCAGCCCCCAGCCCCCAGCCCGGAGGGGGAGTGCTGACTTGCGGCCCCCGGTGCTTGCTCGGGGCAGATGATGGTGTGGAGGACGTGCTCGAGGGCGCTCGGGAGCGTCGCGCTCTCCGCCAAGGATTCCTTCAAAGGGCAGCTGAGGCGGTAAGCCTGCTTGGAGAGGAGCTTGCCGATGAAGACACGCGTCTTGAGGCCGAGGGCCTGCGCCTGGCTACAGAGACGCGCAAGCTAGAGGGCGCCATCGCCCTTGCGCGCCGTCAGCGCGATCTTAACGACGCGGAGGCCAAGGTGTCGCTTGTGGCCTCTCGGGAGGCCCGATCTTGGGCCGCTGAGGAGGCTCGGGAAGCTGACCGGCGGCAAACGGCGGCCGAGGAGCGGGCTTGGGAGCTCCTGGCCTGGTGCCACTCACTGGAGGAGCAGGTGGAGCTGTGCGAGGCAGCTCTCGCATCGATGAAGGTGGCCTCCGGCGACTCAGCGGAGCTCCAAATGCGTGAGGAGGCGCTGACGCTGGAAGCCGCCGAACGTACCCGAGAGTACAAGCGTCTGGAGACAAGGGAGCGCTTGGTGACGCAGGCGGAGGATGATGTTGCTGCACAGGAAGCCCGCGTCCTGGAGGAGGTCGGACGTCGAGTGGCAATGGCGCATTTGAACCTCAAGCACGAGTTCGAAGAGAAGCTGGGGTTGATCTGGGCCGAAGCTGAAGGCAGGACTGCTGCCTTGAGGGCCAAGCTGGAGGAGGCGACGTGGTGGGCCGACGCTTTCCGGGCCGCTCTTGAGGTGGCGCAAGGTGAGCTAACCGCCTCCCAGGCCGTCCGAGGCAATCTGGCGCATTGGGTGGAAGACAATGTGGATGCTCTTATCAGGGCCTTCACCTCAGACAACGACGACGTGATCGTGGCGGCCGACGAGGGCGGCGTGGGGAACGGCCCTGCCGCCGCTGGCGGCGACACGGACAGCGATGGCGTTCACCACCTCCATTGGTGCGTCTCCGATGATGCGTGAGTAGTTCATTGTAGACCTTCAGGTCTGTAGTTAGTAGCTAGATGGCTTCATCTCTCTCTCTCTCTTGATTCTCAATACAATGGTCTCTTGGAGATCCATATGATGTAACTCTTTTGTGGTGTGTTTGTTGGGATCGATGAACTTTGATTATGATCAGATCTATCTTTATATATCCATGAAAGTATTTGAGTTTCTTTGATCTCTTTTATGCATGATCTCTTATAGCCTCGTATTTCTTCTCCGATATTTGGGTTTTGTTTGGCCAACTTGATCTATTTATCTTGCAATGGCAAGAGGTGCCCGGTAGTGGGTTCGATCTTATGATGCTCGATCCCAGTGACAGAAAGGGAACCGTCACGTATGTATCGTTGCTACTAAGTATAAAAAGATGAGATTTATATCTACCGCCATATAGATAAAAGGATCTTGTCTACATCATGGCATCGTTCTTATTGCATTACTCTGTTTTTCCATGAACTTAATACACTAGATGCATGTTGGATAGCGGTCAATGTGTGGAGTAATAGTAGTAAATGCAGGCAGGAGTCGGTCTACTAATCTTGGACGTGATTCCTATGTAATGATCACTGCTTGGATATCGTCATAATTATTTGAGGTTCTATCAATTGCCCAACATTAATTTGTTCACCCACTGCTTTGTTATTTTTCTCGAGAGAAGCCACTAGTGAAACCTACGGCCACCAGGTCTTATTTCTCATATATTTGCCTTCGCGATCTATCTTATTTTCCTTTTATTTCAGATCTATTTAACCAAAAAAATACAAAAATACCTTGCTGCAATTTATTTTCTTTGGCGTTCAATCTATCAATATTTACAACTTTCTCCCGTCCACACGCCATTTCTGGCGCCGTTACCCGAAAGGGATTGACAACCCCTTTAACACGTCGGTTTGCGAGGTGTTGTTATTTGTGTGCAGGGGCTGTTTATGTTGTGTTGCTTGGTTCTCCTACTGGTTCGATAACCTTGGTTTCATTTCTGAGGGAAATACCTACCACCGTTGTTGGATCACGGGTTTCGGCAGACCCTTAAGGTTCGAACACTGGGGTGCGCGCGGAGATCACGCCTTCTACCTCCCCGTCTCGCAAAGATCTAAACTACTAAAAGAACTGCACAAGAGACACAAGGTTTATACTGGTTCGGGCCACCGTTGTGGTTGTCGGATCACGGGTTCCAGCAGACCCTTAAGGTTCGAACACTGGGGTGCGTGCGGAGATCACGCCTTCTACCTCCCCGTCTCGCAAAGATCTAAACTATTAAAAGAACTGCACAAGAGACTCAAGATTTATACTGGTTTGGGCCACCGTTGTGGTGTAATACCCTACTCCAGTGTGTGGTTGGTGGATTGCCTCCTGGGGCTGGTGATGATGAACAATACAAGGAAGAACGGCCTCGTGAGGGTCTGTTCTTGGCTGGGGCGATGAACTGCTAGGAGGAGTTCAGTCACCCTTCTCTCTCTCTCTCACTCACTCTCTCTGCTTGCCAACCGAACGAACCAACCCCCCCCCCTTGCTATGCGGGTGGCTGGTCCTATATATAGGCAAAGGCCCTGGGCCTCTTCCCAAATATTGAGCGGGAAGGGCGCCAACGATTGGCCAATTCGAAGGGGAACATCGAGTACACTTATCCTGACTAAAGTTGGTCTTCGCCTGCCAAAGGCTCTGCGGTGACGCCGTGCTGGGCTCCATGGTGACCTCCATCTTGTAGTCCTCCTGGTCTTGGTCTTGTTGCACCGAAATGGCAACCTTTGCCTGATGCCTCGATACTCCACGGCTGCGCTTGCCCCCTTTGCACCAAAGAGGAAAGAAGGACGCTGCGCGCGCTGGCGCCCGCCTGGCACCCTCGATCGTCATGGCTTGCTTCATGGGCACCTCGCGAGGTACCCTGCCTTGATCTCCCCGCCTCCTCGCGAGCCAGCCTGATGAGGCTGCGCCTGAGGATGCGCCGTGTCGTCCGCCCCGCGAGGCTTGGCCCCTCGCGAGGGTCTTGAGTCTTGTGTCGATGAAGACGGGCCGCACTGGGCCTCCTTTGAGCCACGCCGCAGGCCGCAGGCAGGCAAGTCTGGGGACCCCCGTTCCCAGAACACCGACAGTAGCCCTCGGGCCCAAGGCACGCCCGGACTTGGCCATGCTGAGAGGCGAAAGGGCAGGGGCGAAGCGCCGCGGGCCCTAATAGCTTGCGGCCTTGGGCGCCACGTGGCGGTTGATTGGGCGTGGGCGGTACCGTTCGCCCACGCTCCCATATTTTGCGCCCTGCTAGGTTGCCCCGCAGTTGTACACAGCCACCCCTCTTCCTGTTGCTCGAACGTCCCTTGTTCTTCCTCCCTTCGAACTTCGACTCTCACCTCCAATCCCATCTCACACTTCCCTTCTCTTGTCCACTGCCATGGCTCCGACGAGGAAAGAGAAAGGGAAGAAGCCCGTGTCTCCATCTCGCCCGCCGCTGTCGGTGGCCCCCACCGTCGGCCACTCAATCATACTCAATCTGGAGTGCTTGGATAAGCTCAGTCCGGCCCTGGCCACCGTCTTCAACGAGTGTGGGAGGACGACGGCCTGGCCTACGTCTCACTTCCCCACTGACAGGATAATCACCGAGGTTCATTACTTTGCCGATGCCTTGTGGGCGGGTCTGGTTCCCCCCTTCTCCGATTTCTTCAACACCGTCCTCTCCCATTACCAGATCCACATGATGCATCTGGGTCCTGAATCCATTGCCCTCCTCTCGGTCTTTGCATTTGTCTGCGAGGCGCTGATGGGCATCCCTCCTTCTGTTGCCTTGCTGCGCCATTTCTTCTCTTTGAGCCTTGCCGACCCCACTCAATGCTCGGCGTGCATGAGCTTCGTCGCCGTTCCTGAGACCGCGGCCTTGGGTATTGACTTCAAGCTCCCTCCGCCTCCAGCTGGGTTCCGTGAGCGGTGGTTGTACGTCGATGTCGGGGTGCCCAGCCCCCGGCTGGCGAAGCTAACTTCGCCTGCCGTACCTAATTCAGGCTGGGGCCAGGAGACACTTAAGAGCCCCCGGCTCGCCTTCGTCTGGCGCCGCTTCACGTTCTTGAGATTGCTCAACGTGACAACGCCCAAGGTGGTGAAGGAGTTCCTGCTGTGCCACATTGCCCCTCTCCAGCGCCATTCTCGTCGAATGTGGGCCTTCAGCGGGCATGGTGATCACATGAGGCTTCAGGAAGAAGACTTGACGCCCGCGGCGCTAAGGACGGTGCTCTTGGTCCTGACTGGCGACCCCAACTCCGGCAGTATCCAGCGGGGAGGAGCTCTGCTGTACCTCTGCCAGAACAGGGATGACTTCGTGAGGCAGATGCCCTCCTTTGATGAGTGGGGGCTACGTCCTGTCGGCCTCCAAGGGCTTCGTGGGAACCCTATGGTGGTGACTGCCCTTCCGGTTGGTCCGGGTGAGTCCTCCTCGAGTGGTGGAGCAGGGAGGCAGGAGACAGTGGGGGTCGAGAGAGCTACTGACGAGGTGACCGCACCTGGCGGCGCTCTTGATGGGGCAGCTCCTGAGGCCCGTGCTGCCGAGGCTGCGGGTGAGGTGTGGCCGCTTCCGACGCTTAGGGCCGAGGCTCCTGAGCCCCCGGCCGCGCCTTCTGGCGAGGCAACTGACTGTGCGTGTCAGGCATGCGTCTTCGACGCAGGTCGCCTTGGTGCTCCGTCCTCCTCGCGGGTTGATTCCTGCGCACCTCTCCTGGGCCGCTTCCGTGTGGACTTTGAGGCCCTCCGGAGAAAAAGGGAGGCCCTGGGTGATGACTTCCCTTGCCGCTTGCTGAAGCGCCGGAAGTACTTTGCTACCGACGAGTAACTCTTCTCCTTTCCTGTCTCCTGACCCACTTGTTGCGTCTACTGATCCTTGCTCTGCAGGCCCCTTCTGACTGAGCTCGCGGAAGTCGCCGAGGTGCCGCCTCCTTTGGCTTCGCCCCCTCTACCGTCCTCAAACACTCCGAGCAGCTCTGCCCTTGTGGTGAGGGCGTCTGAAGGGGTGGACCATCCCGAGGTGCACCGCGGTCCTTCATTTCCCGCGATTTTCCTTCGTGGGCCCTCTCGGGGAATAGCCAGTCTGCCGTGGGCTTCTCGTCTGGTCGGTGACTGCGACTGGTTGAGGCGCCTCCTGCGCCCTTCATCTGGAGACGGGCTGGCCCTAGGCCGGGCTTCTGGTGCGGCGCGCCCAGCCGTCGCGAGGGCGCCAGGCCCCAGCCCCCTGCCCGGAGGAGGAACGATGTTTCGCGGCCCCTGGCGCTTGCTTGGGGCGGATGATGGTGTGGAAGACGTGCTTGAGCGCGCCCGGGAGCGCCGCGCTCACCGCCAAGGGTTCCTTCGAAGAGCGACCGACGTGGTGAACTTGCTTGGGGAGGAGCTTGCTGACGAAGACGCGCGCCTGGAGGCCGAGGGCCTGCGCCTGGCTACAGGGAGGCGCGAGCTGGAGGCCGCCATCGCCCTCGCGTGTCGTCAGCGTGATCTTGACGATGAAGAGGCGAAGGCGTCGCTGGAGGCCTCCCAGGCGGCTCAATCCCAGGCCGCTGAGGAGGCCCGGGGAGCAGACCGACGGCGAGAAGCAGCAGAAGAACGGGCTCGGGAGCTCTTGGTCCGGTGCCACTCGTTGGAGGAGCAAGCGGAGCTGCGTGAGGCAGCCCTTGCATCGATGAAGGTGGCTTCTGGTGACCCGGTTGAGCTTCGGAAGTGCGAGGAAGCGTTGGTGCTGGAAGCCGCCGAACGCACCCATGAGTACGAGTGGATGGAAATGAGGGAGCGCCTAGTGACGTAGGCGGAATACGATGTCGCTGTGCGGGAAGCGCGTGTCCTGGAGGAGGTTTGTCGTCGGGTGGCGACGGCGCGCCAAGGCCTCGAGCATGAGTTCGAGGGGAAGCTGGGGATGATCCGGGTCGAAGCCGAGGGCAGAACCGCAGCCCTGAGGGCCCAACGGGACGAGGCGATGCGGCGGGTCGACGCCTCCCGGGCCGCCCTTGAGGCAGCGCAAAAGGAGTTGGTCGTCTCCCAGGCCGAGGTGCTCCGTCTTCGCCAGCGGATGGAAGAGGCTGAGGGCGTCGCGCGCCAGAACGCGGACGAGATATGTCAGCGGAAGGTCCTGGAGCACGTGCACGGTCCCATGCTTGCCACGCTCCGGGAGAGAGCTAGTGCGGCCTTGGGCAACATCTGTGAGGCGGCTGTTGGCGAGCCGCACACAGCCAACTATGCTGGCAACCTTCAGTTCTTCACTGCCGTGGTGACGCAGCTGGAGGCGCGTTCGACAAGGGCCGATAGGTTGGTGGAAGAGAGGAGCCACGTGCTGCTCGGGCGCGCCTTCTCCTGTGTCTTCAGCCATCTCCTGATCATGGATCCCCGCTTTGATTTTGATGATGTCATCGCCCCAGTCCCCCAGGCCGTCCGAGGTGACCTGGCGCACTGGGTGGAAGACAACGTGGACGCCCTTGTCAGGGCCTTCGCTTTAGACGACAACGACGTGATCGTGGGTGCTGACGAGGGCGGCGCGGCGAGCGGCCCTGACGCCGCTGGCGGCGACGCAGACGACGATGGCGGATTCGGCGACCCCAGCGAAGGCTCGGGAGGTGCTTCCGGGGACGCATTGGGGGATTGGTACGACTGAGTGTGTATCGCTCCTGTGTTTTTCACCCTGCATGAATAGAACTCAGGCTTTTGTCCTGATGGCTTGTGAGAGCATTTTGGGAGGGGAAGCCCCTCATGTAAAACCCGTGGTCGGCATATTAATAGTTGTCATATTGCACGAGCGCCTGCACTTGGTGGCTGGCTGGTTTACCTTTGTTTTGTGCAAGCCCTGAAGCAGCCTGTGGGAGGGCGTGACGCCCTTGGTGTTCTTTAGTTGAATCCATTGGATACGAGAGTGTCGCCAGCGGGGAGTTCCACAAGCGTTGGCCTTCTTCACAGGCTCTGGGCCTTTTCCTGAACATGTGAGCTTCACAGGCACTCGCCTTGCTTCACAGGCTCTGGGCCTTTTCCTGAGCGCGATGACTTCACAGGCATTCGCCTTCTTCACAGGCTCTGGGCCTTTTCCTAAACGCAGTGACTTCACAGGCACTCGCCTTGCTTCACAGGCTCTGGGCCTTTTCAGAACGCGAGGGCTTCACAGGCACTTGCCTTGCTTCATAGGCTCTGGGCCTTTTCTAGAACACGATAGCTTCACAGGCACTCGCCTTGCTTCACAGGCTCTGGGCCTTTTCTAGGACACGATAGCTTCACAGGCACTCGCCTTGCTTCACAGGCTATGGGCCTTTTCTAGGACACGATAGCAACCTCCGCAGGCTCCCGAAGATCCTCCCGAGAGGGAGCAACAACAGCAATTTAGGTTGCGCACGGACCAGGCCTGACCGGACTCGCGAGGGGCTTGCGAGGGGAGGCAGCTGTGGCGAAGCGGTAACCAGAACGCAAGAAATGGCTCGAGCGAGAATAAGCACCCCTTCCCCGAACACATGCAAATCTCAAATTCGAATCCAACTTAAATCCAGCGAGGGAAAAGCTACAGCTAAAGGGAAAGGCAATGAAAAGCAGGCAAAAGGCCGCGTCCGGCACCTAATCTAGTCTTGGACGTCTTCTCACCAGCGCGAAGCTAAGTGCTGTCCACTGGGCGTGGGAGGGAGCCCCAGGGCCTGAGGCCGGCACCCCTGAGACTCCGTGGCGTGTACAGCCCCACTCATTATTATGTGAGAGTGTCATGGGCGGCGAGCTTCACAGGCATTGGGCCTTCTTCACAGGTACTGGCCTTGCTTCATATCGCCAGACGAGGGCCCCGCCTTGCGCCACACTCTAGTGCCATCAGCAACGACCGGAACCCAGGACGCCGCCCGATGGGGTAGAGCGGTCGCCAGCGGTTCCCCCGACGACCACGGGTCCTCTGCCAGGGGCAGGCCCTGAGGCACCTCCCCAGCAGAGGGCCTACCTCCTGAGAACGCCTTGCTCCGAATGCCGCGGTGGTGATGTCGGATCCCGGCCCCTCTCCTGCAGTCCCCTGCGCCCTCCTCCCGAGGGGAGGAGACTGTGGGAGCGGGGCAGTTGCTTGCTGCGGCGACCTGCACCTCCTGCGATCCATGGTTAGCATATACCTGCCCCTGAAGAGTTAGCGGTGCCCGATAATCATTGCCTCCAGCGTGGCCAGCGGGTTCGTCCCGGGGCTCCCGGAAGGGCTCAGCTTCCATTGCCTCGTCCCCCCAGCTTGGGCCGAGGAGCGAGCCTTGTCCGTCCCCATGAGGGTGTCCTTGGTCCATCATGAGGGGCACGTATTCCTCCGTCGCCGTCATCCCGAGTGCCACGCCGTGATGCCCCGCATGCCACGCGGTCCTACTTGTCATGCCTACTGCGGGGTGGCAGCGCGGCCGCCCTCCGGGGCCGTGGGCCGCGTCGAGTCCTTCTTCTTCATGGGCCGGGGGCGGGGGTAGCGCCCTCGCCGGTCCGGTGCTGACAGCTTCGTTGGCGTCGGAGTAGCCTTGGAGTCCGCGGGCGCGTGCGGAGCCCCCGCGCGGGTCGCCCTGGGCTTGTGATGGGAGCTGGGTGGAGAAGGGGTGAGCCCCCGAGGCGGCGAAGCCTAGGAGCTCCGCCACTCGCTCCAGCAGCACGTCGTGGCCGCCCTCTAGCAGTCTGCACCACAGCAGCTCTCGGGCCACCGTGAGCGCGGCCCTTGAATTCGCCTGCTCCCGGCGGGTGTACGGTGTCGTGGTTGCGGCGTGATTGGAGGCCCTTGCCGTCGACCGCGCCTGCCGCGGTGTGAGGGTTGCGGACGCCTGTCCGCGTCGCCCGCGGCCCACAGTGCCCTGCGGACCACGAGCTGCCTGGGGCGCGGGGTCGCCCGAGGCGGGCGGCTCCGCGCAGGTGGGCCACGCCGCCCATGGACCTTGGTTTCCCGCCTAGTCGCCGGACATGGTGATGACGATGCGACGGGAGGCGGAACGGTAGGAAGGCAAATTCTGGCGCACCCCTACCTGGCGCGCCAAATGTCAGATCACGGGTTCCGGCAGACCCTTAAGGTTCGAACACTGGGGTGCGCGTGGAGATCACGCCTTCTACCTCCCCGTCTCGCAAAGATCTAAACTATTAAAAGAACTGCACAAGAGACTCAAGATTTATACTGGTTCGGGCCACCGTTGTGGTGTAATACCCTACTCCAGTGTGTGGTTGGTGGATTGCCTCCTGGGTCTAGTGATGATGAACAATACAAGGAAGAATGGCCTCGCGAGGGTCTGTTCTTGGCTGGGGCGATGAACTGCTAGGAGGAGTTCAGTCACCCTTCTCTCTCTCTCACTCACTCTCTCTTCTTGCCAACCGAACGAACCAACCCCCCCTTGCTATGCGGGTGGCTGGTCCTATTTATAGGCAAAGGCCCTGGGCCTCTTCCCAAATTTTGAGCGGGAAGGGCGCCAACAATTGGCCAATTCGAAGGGGAACACCTAGTACACTTATCTTGACTAAAGTTGGTCTTCGCCTGCCAAAGGCTCTGCGGTGACGCCGTGCTGGGCTCCATGGTGACCTCCGTCTCGTAGTCCTCCTGGTCTTGGTCTCGTTGCACCGAAATGGCAACCTTTGCCTAATGCCTCGGTACTCCGCGGCTGCGCTTGCCCCCTTTGCACCAAAGAGGAAAGAAGGACGCTGCGCGCGCTGGCGCCCGCCTGGCACCCTCGATCGTCATGGCTTGCGTCATGGGCACCTCGCGAGGTACCCTGCCTTGATCTCTCCGCCTCCTCGCGAGCCAGCCTGATAAGGCTGCGCCTGAGGATGCGTCGTGTCGTCCGCCCCGCGAGGCTTGGCCCCTCGCGAGGGTCTTGAGTCTTGTGTCGATGAAGACGGGCCGCACTGGGCCTCCTTTGAGCCACGCCGCAGGCCGCAAGCAGGCAAGTCTGGGGACCCCTGTTCCCAGAACACCGACAGTGGTGTAATACCCTACTCCAGTGTGTGGTTGGTGGATTGCCTCGTGGGGCTGGTGATGATGAACAATACAAGGAAGAACAGCCTCGCGAGGGTCTGTTCTTGGCTGGGGCGATGAACTGCTAGGATGAGTTCAGTCACCCTTCTCTCTCTCTCTCACTCTCTCTCTGCTTGCGAACCAAAGAAACCAACCCCCTTTCTTCTCCTCATGCCCTACCCTGGGGGTGGCTAGTCCTATTTATAGGCAAAGGCCCTGGGTCTCTTCCCAAATATTGAGCGGGAAGGGCGCCAACAATTGGCCAATTCGAAGGGGAACATCTAGTACACTTATCCTGACTAAAGTTGGTCTTCGCCTGCCAAAGGCTCTGTGGTGACACCGTGCTGGGCTCCATGGTGACCTCTGTCTCGTAGTCCTCCTGGTCTTGGTCTCGTTGCACCGAAATGGCAACCTTTGCCTGATGCCTCGGTACTCCGTGGCTGCGCTTGCCCCCTTTGCACCAAAGAGGAAAGAAGGACGCTGTGCGCGCTGGCGCCCGCCTGGCACCCTTGATCGTCATGGCTTGCGTCATGGGCACCTCACGAGGTACCCTGCCTTGATCTCTCTGCCTCTTCGCGAGCCAGCCTTGATCTCTCCGCCTCTCCGTGTCATCCGCCCCACGAGGCTTGGCCCCTCGCGAGGGTCTTGAGTCTTGTGTTGATGAAGATGGGCCGCGCCGGGCCCCCATTTGAGCCACGCCGCAGGCAGGCAAGTCTGGGGACCCCCGTTCCCAGAACGCCGACAGTAGCCCCGGGCCCAAGGCGCGCATGGACATGGCCGTGCCGAGAGGCGAAAGGGCAAGGGCGAAGCGCCGCGGGCCCTAACAGCCTGCGGCCTTGGGCGCCGCGTGGCGGTTGATTGGACGTGGGCGTCTCCACTTCCCCATGATGCCTCGGTGATCGCGCGAGTTGGACAAGTCCCTGCATGCAGATCGTGTCATGATTACCTGTGATCATGGAGGCCGGCGGTTGGTCTTCGCCAGCTATAAGTACGGCACCGCGCGTGCCCTTCCAGTCCATTCCTCCTGGCTTCTCCTTCTTCCCGATCCTTGCTCCGTCTTGCTGCGATGGCTCCGATTCGCCGGTTCTCTGCAGCGGAGAAGGGAAAGGCTCCTCGAGAGGGGCCAGACCCACTCCCGCCGAAGAAACGGCTCGCCCTTTGCAGCTGGGGCGAGGAAGACCGTCAGGCGGTGCCGAGGCCCTGGTGCGAGCGGGCTCCGCCGGGGTTCCCACTTCCCTTGTATGCCCATGTCGAGGGCCCCGAAGGTGTCGATGCCGATCTCCGCGGTCGGCGCCGTCGGGTCACGAAGGCGTAGGTTGTTCCTCCTGGAGTCCATGCCGAGGGCTCCTCCCAAGAGTTCATGCTCCACGTGCTATTCCTCTCCAGTCCTGGATCCGTCTGCCTCCCTTCTTCGCCTCCATCATCCCTCCAGGAGGGCCCCTGGAGCTCTGGCTACAGCACGCTGGCTGCAGCGCCCTCGCGACCGAGGCAGAGGTCGTGGTCGCTGCCCCGGGCGAGGTCTACATGTCCCGCGGCTGGAGAGAGATCGCCCGGGTTTGCAGGGAAAGGGGCGTCTTCGCGGTCCACTTGGAGTACGATGGCGCTGCGGTGATGTTCTTCAAGGTCTTCGACGCGAACGGGCGCCGGCTGGAGTGTTGCTCCGGGAGAGGTGGCCAGGACCTTGCCTTGGTGAGGGCTAGGCTCGTCGACCGCTCCCTTGGCGGAGGCGCCGGAGGGTCCAGTGACTCCGGCGAAATCTTCGCGACTCCGGAGACGAGCGACGACAGCTACGAGCCCCCGAGTCGGCGCCGCTCCCGGAGCAGGGCGGGCTTGTCTGGCCGTCGCCGACCCTAATCTGGATGGGGTTGGCGCCGGCGCCTGACGGCCCACTGTTGATGATGACATCTTTTGCAGGAGCTCGTGTAGTTAGTATCCCTTAGGATCCGTTCCCTGCGAGGAACCAAAATGCGCCCCACGGGGGCTTGTAAGGTGCCTGTAGTCCCGTTTGTTAATACATGACCTTTGCTGCAAAGCTGTGTGAGTTGCTGATTCCGTCTTAGCTCAGTTCTCCCTTTCGAACCTCGCGAGGGCTTGGTGCTCTGCGTCGACAGGTCCCAGTCCCAAGGCGGCGTCAGCCGTCGCTGGTATGCCAGGTTGCGATGCCGTGGTCAAGGCCAGGAGGTGAGCGACCCGGGGTCCGGTAAGAGCCCCTGAGTCGCGATGCTCAGGAGGTCCCCTTTGGCGCCCAAGCAGCCATCGCTTGGTGAGAAAGGGAAGCAACGTCGCTAGTACGGAATTGCTTTAGGTGCAGGGGTAGTGCCACCATAGCCAGTGCTTTGGGTGGTGACTTATTTGAGGATCGGGGATCGCCCCCAGCGCATCGTCGGGTCTGTGGGGTAGTTGGGACAGAGTTGCTCGGCGAGGTCCTCACGCGCCCCTTCTCCCTCGCCTCTGCTCCCCTTTCTGCTCTACGTCCTCGGGTCCCGGCCCTCGAGCTGGTCTCAGCCGTTGCTGGTATGCCAGGTCGCGATGCCGTGGTCAAGGCCAGAGGGTGAGGGCTGGAGAGCCAGTAGGAGCCCTGAGTCGCGATGCTCAGGCGCCCCCCTTTAACGTGCAAGCGGTTCGCGTGGGCGAGGGTGAAGGGAACTCCGTGAGGGCCTTGGCTAGCGCAGTTCCCTCCAAGGATCCTGCAGGTTCATCACAGAAAGAAGATGGGGTTGCCATGGCGGTCATCAGTCAATCGTTAGTCGCTCAAGAGCTCGCTGGCTGGAGCAGGTGAGGTGTATCAGGGCACCCGTGAGCCAGCACGGGACTCACGAGGCCCTACCTCTAGGCGGGTTGCGCCTGGCACTGGGCCGTATCTGGAGATGTGTCCCTGCAAAATTTGGTTAGATGCCGGTACTCTACGTCCTCGGGTCCCGGCTCTCGAGCTTGTCTCAGCCGTCGCTGGTATGCCAGGTCGCGATGCCATGGACAAGGCCAGAGGGTGAGGGCTAGAGAGCCAGTAAGAGCCATGATTCGCGATGCTCAGGCACCCCCCTTTAACGTGCAAGTGGCCGACATGGAGAAGAAGGGCTGCCGCGGACAGGCATCAAGCAATCAAGCGTGATAGGCGAATGCATAGTTGGAAATAAACGCGAGGGAGATACACGCCGCTGGGCCTAGCCCGAGCGGCTTGGGGATGATGCAGCCCGAGGGGCGCCCCCAACAAGGCAAACTAACAACCGAAAAATAAAAGGGCATACATGCCGCAGGGACGGACCCACGCGGCCTGGGAGTGATGCAGCCCTGGGAGGGCGCTCCCAGCTGGGAATGAAGCTTGAAAGATGTCACCTGAGGATGTCGTCAGCGAAGTGGCGTTGGTGCAGCAGACTCGGTGGGCTGCGGAAGCCGATCCTCACGAGCCCCCAGGCCCCGGGGCCTCGGGAGGCTCCGGAGGCACTGGTGGCTCCTCGCGAGCTGTCTTCATCTCCGCCAGGGCCGCGGAACGCCTGTCTTCCTGAGCCTCCATGATGCCCCTCATGAGGCGCTGGTATGCCGCAGCCATGCTCGGCAGGCTATAAGGCATGCGAACATAGCTGTGGGGTGGACCCCGGCAGCGCCCCACTTGCGAGGGCCAGAGACGCTCCGTCGTGGCGATCTGATTGAGCCCTGGTACGTCGATGCAGACGCGCAGCCCACCATCCTCGCCTGGATGTGGGGCCACGACTGGTAGACGGCGGCAACCTCCCATGACCCTTGACTCCTGTAGTTCTTGAATGGCCTTGTCAACGAACTCCGGCTGGTCTGACCTTCCTTGCCTGGCTCCTTCTCAAGGGAAACGTGCTTCGAAGCACGCCTCCACATGGTGCCCAAGCGCCTCCCTCGTCACCCTGGCTAGGTCGGTGGCCCTCCAGGTGAGAGCCCCCGAGCCCTGCCTGAGGAGGGCGCCGGGCGCGCTTTCCTATGCGATGGAAGGGGGTCCCCCTGGGAAGACACGGGCCCTGAAGGGCCTGCCTCCTGAGGGGCTGAGCCTAACGATGTCTTCTTCTTCTTGGGGGTGGTCTCAGGAAGCCTCCTGCTTCCGCGATCTGGGTCTTTTAGCGACGCGGCCTGATAGGCTCGCTCCAGGGAACACACTGCATCCTTCTCTTCACAGGGCACCGTGATGACGCCGCCACTTCCTGGCATCTTGAGGATGTTGTAGCCGTGGTGAGTCATGGCCATGATCTTGGCTAGCGCTGGGTACCTAAGGATGGCGTTGTACGGCAGGCGGATGTGGGCGACGTCGAAGTCGATGAGCTCGGTGCGGTAGTTGTTGTGGGCCCCGAAGGTGACAGGGAGGCGGACCTGCCCGATCGGGACTGTGGAACCGTCGGTGACTCCGGAGAAAGGCTTGGTTGGCTGAAGCTGGTCATAGGGCACTTGGAGGTTGTTGAATGTTTCCACGGACAGGACGTTGAGCCCTGCCCCTCCGTCGATGAGGGTCCTGGTGACCAGCACATTGCTGATGACTGGGGAGCAAAGCATCGGGAGGACTCCGGCCGTGGCCGCACACTTGAGCTGGTCTGCTGAGCTGAACGTGATGGCGCATGCCGACCACCTGAGGGGCGCGTTGCTTCGAGCTTGGGGAGAACTGCATTCACTTCGCGGGCAAACTGCTTGAAGATACGTTGAGAGGCTGGGGCTTGAGCTCCGCCCAGGATGCAGGCGATTGCGCGCGGCTCTTGGAAGCCCCCAGCCCCCTCGTCTTGATGGCGGTCTTCGTTCCTCCTTGGCTGAGGCGGCAGCGGAGGTAGGCCTGCGTTGCCATGAGGGCGACCCTCACGAGGCTGATCCCTCCAGTCCCCCTCGCGAGGCAGGTCCCGCCAACGGTCCTCGCGAGGTTGGTCGCGCCACCCCTGGCGCGGGCCGCGATCTTCCCAGCGTCCTGGGTTTCTTCCTCCTCCTCGGCCGTAGCCCCGGTTGGCACGGTCAGGGCGACGGCCGATCCTTCCTTCTCGCACGGCGCGGAGTTCTTGACATTCATTGGTGTTGTGGGTGTGGAGGTCGTGGTACACACAGTACCGGCTGCCCCTGGAGGGTTCGGGCAGATCCTTGCCCCGCTTGGTGTCTGGTTCTGCTGCGAGTACGGCAGCCCCCTTGCGCTTCACGTCCTTGGCCTTGGGCTTCTTCTCTTCTGGGTCCGCGGCAGGCAGCTCGAGGAGGGAGAGATGTCCCTCCTCAGCCCTGGTGCACTTGGTCGCCAAGTTGAACAGCTCCAGGGAGGTGCAGAGGTCTTCATGCATCGCCAGCTCCTCCTTCATCTTGACATCGCGCACGCCATCGGAGAAGGCCGAGATGATGGCTTCCTCGGACACCTTGGGTATCTTGAGGCGCGCACTGTTGAAGCGCTGGATGTACTTTTGCAGGGTCTCCCCAGGTTGCTGCTTGATGCGGCGCATGTCGCTCACGGCGGGCGGCCGGTCGCGGGTACCTTGGAAGTTGGCGATGAAGCGAGTGCGCATCTGGCCCTAGGAGGAGATCGTGCCCGGAGCCAGATTCAGGAGCCAGGTGCGAGCTCCTTCCTTCAGCGCCATGGGGAACCAGTTCGCCATGACCTTTTCATCCCCGCTAGCAGCCTCGATGCCCAGCTCATAGAGCTGGAGGAACTCTGCGGGATCAGTTGTGCCGTCGTAGCGAGGAGGCAGGTCTGGCTTGAACTTGCCGGGCGACGCGACGCTGCGCAGCTCGGTGGTGTAGGCGTGGCAGCCTGCGGTGGCTACGGGGGGCTTCGGTTGAGGGAGAGCTTCGCCTTGTGGGTCCCCACGTGCTGCAGCTAGGAGCAGAGCGGGGTCTTGGCGTGCCGGAGCCGGAGCAGGGTCGAGGCGTGCCGGAGCAGGGAGCGCCCGGGCAGCTCCTTGCGGGTGAGGGACTTCTTGGCAGCTCCGTTCTTGCTGTGCTGGCATCTGGCGGAGCAGGTTCGGCCCAGGGGCCACGCGCCTTGGAGCCATGGCGTCTTCTTGGAGAGGAGGCGGTTGGTAAGCCCCCGGAGCTTCATTGCCCACGCGGGGCGGGGTGCGGCGCAGCGGAGCGGATGGCGCAGGAGAGCCCCCTGCGGCGCGGACGAGCTCGGCGACGCGGCCGAGCCACTCCTCGTAGACGTCGTCGACGGGGCGGTAGTGCAAGAGTTCGTTTGCCGCGATGAGCGCAACTCGAGCCTCCAAGGGTGCGCGGAGCGCGCGGGACGAAGAGCCGGCTGGGGTGAGCGATGGAGTAGCGGTGCGGCCGTCTTGCCGCACGGATGGATGCTGAGAAGACGCTTGCTGCTCGCCCCCCCCCCCCCCCCCCCCCCGCCGGGCCGGTGGCGGCGTTGACGGTGGGCGACGGGGAACGACGAGGACGCCCACCGACGGGGGCCGTCTGGGCGACGCGAGAAGCGATGGCGGCCCGGCGCTCGGCGTGGGCCCGACGAGCGTCAGACATGGATGCGACGGTCGGAGGAGAGCGGAGTGGTGGAAGACAGATTCCGGCGCACCCCTACCTGGCATGCCAAATGTCGGATCACGGGTTCTGGCAGACCCTTAAGGTTCGAACACTGGGGTGCGCACAGAGATCACACCTTCTACCTCCCCGTCTCGCAAAGATCTAAACTACTAAAAGAACTGCACAAGAGACACAAGGTTTATACTGGTTCGGGCCACCATTGTGGTGTAATACCCTACTCCAGTGTGTGGTTGGTGGATTGCCTCCTGGGGCTGTTGATGATGAACAATACAAGGAAGAACAGCCTCGTGAGGGTCTGTTCTTGGCTGGGGCGATGAACTGCTAGGATGAGTTCAGTCACCCTTCTCTCTCTCTCACTCTCTCTGCTTGCGAACCGAACGAACCAACCCCCTTTCTTCTCCTCATGCCCTACCCTGGGGGTGGCTAGTCCTATTTATAGGCAAAGGCCCTGGGCCTCTTCCCAAATATTGAGCGGGAAGGGCGCCAACAATTGGCCAATTCGAAGGGGAACATCTAGTACACTTATCCTGACTAAAGTTGGTCTTCGCCTGCCAAAGGCTCTGTGGTGACACCGTGCTGGGCTCCATGGTGACCTTCGTCTCGTAGTCCTCCTGGTCTTGGTCTCGTTGCACTGAAATGGCAACCTTTGCCTGATGCCTCGGTACTCCGCGGCTGTGCTTGCCCCCTTTGCACCAAAGAGGAAAGAAGGACGCTGCACACGCTGGCACCCGCCTGGCACCCTCGATCGTCATGGCTTGCGTCATGGGCACCTCGCGAGGTACCCTGCCTTGATCTCTCCGCCTCTTCGCGAGCCAGCCTGAGGAGGCTGCGCCTGAGGATGCGCCGTGTCGTCTGCCCCGCGAGGCTTGGCCCCTCGCGAGGGTCTTGAGTCTTGTGTTGATGAAGATGGGTCGCGCCGGGGCCCCATTTGAGCCACGTCGCAGGCCGCAGGTAGGCAAGTCTGGGGACCCCCGTTCCCTGAACGCCGACAACCGTTGTGCTGCATCATCCCTTCCTCTTTGGGGAAAAACCGACGTAGCTTCAAGCGACATCAAAAGGAATTTTCTGGCGCCATTGCCAGGGAGGATCTTCATCATAACCAGGTTCCTAATCACAAATCTCATCTCCTCGAAATTTACATTATTTGGCATTTTCCTCTCATTTTCCTCTCCCTCACTTCACAAAAATTTGTCGTTTTATTCACCTCTCTTTTTCCATTTGCCGTTTTCTTGCCAGATCTATTTTTGTGTGCAATCTTGTTTGCCGTTATGGATAATTCCTCCTCTATTGCTTGCACTCCCGAGAAGGAGGTTCTCAGCTTTAAACAAAGGGGAGGATAAAGTTTAAAAGATGCTTGGTATAGAATTTGCAATGCTCATAATAGATCTATCTGTAAGCAATCTACCATCATGCTTCTGCGTTGTTTTTATGTTGGCATCACCACTTGGTATAGATTCTTCCTTGATACGATTACCGGTGGAAATTTCTTAATGAGTCCTCCTTTTGATGCTCTTAATGCTATGGGAAATTTAGTGGGCTCACCACCTCTTATGGTTAATGAAACAATTTTGACTCTTGAGCATGTTATGGAAAGACTAGATGCTATCGAAAAGAAAATGCTTATTGAAGATCATATGGAAATTATACATACAAATATGCATAATTTTTCTACTAATCTTGGGTCAAAAGCGGGCGATATTTTTAAGTTGTTAAAAGAGAGGGGTACCTTAATCCATGAAAGAATAGAAGAAAGTCCATCTCGGATCGATAAATTGGAAGAAATCTTTAGTAATCTAAGCACGAATTTTACTACAACTAAAATTATTGAGGAAACTCTCGTAAAGAGTAGGAGATCCAGAAACAAGAGTGCAAATTCTAGTGATAGCAATAAAGGAGATCTTAAGATGATTAGTATCCACCATGATTTTGTTGAAGTGATAAAAGATCCATTCTGCAAGAATGAGATCTTCAAATTTATTCCTAGGAGTGTTGTTATTTAAGATCTTTATGCTAAATATTTGAAGGATTCTAGTGTTTGATTGAAGAGTTGGACAAATATGACAAAACTTAGATCCTTGCTTTATGCCTAGCTAAGGGCGTAAAACTATAGCGCTTGTTGGGAGGCAACCCAATGAATAAATTTTATTTTTGCTTTTTGCTTCCTGCTTTTGAGTGTTAGCACAATTATGCTATTGCTATGATTGTGTTTTTATGTTTTAATTAGTTTTTGTGCCAAGTAAAGCCTTTAGGATCTTCTTGAGCAATAGTTGTTTGATCTTGCTGAAAAACAGAAACTTTTCCGCTCACAAAATTAATTTTCATTTTTAGTAGATATCAATAAAACACTCATTCCACTTGAAGTAGATCAATATACAAATTTCTTAGATCTTCCTAATTTTTCATAATTTTTAGAGTTACAGAAGTATTCAAAATAGTCAGATTGCTACAGACTGTTTTGTATTGACAGATTCTATTTTCTTTGTGTTGTATGCTTATTTTGATGGCTCTATGGTGTTCTTTGATGAGTTTTTTTTGCCATAGAAAAGTTGGAATACAGTAGATATAATACAAAAAAATAAGAATTGGTTTGATACAGCACTTATATAGTGGTTTATTATTCTTATACTAACGGATCTCATAAAGGTTTTGTTGAGTTTTGTGTGCTTGAAGTTTTCAAGTTTTGGGTTATCTTATGATGGATGAAGGAAGGATGTAAGAGCCTAAGCTTGGGGATGCCCCGGCATCCCAAGCTATTATCCAAGAATGAGCAACCAACTAAGCTTGGGGATGCCCCCGAGTGGCATCCCCGCTTTCTTCCAACAACTATCGGTATTTAACTCGAGACTATATTTTTATTCCTCACATGATATGTGTTTTACTTGGAGCGTCTTGTATGATATGTGTATTTGCTTGTTTTATTTTGTGTTTTAAGTCATCAATCCTTGCTGGGCACACCTATTTGAGAGAGCCAAAATTATGTCATGACTTGTTAGAATTGCTCTCTATGCTTCACTTAAATCTTTTATGATCTAGGACTTGCTCTAGTGCTTCACTTATATCTTTTTGAGCATGGTGTGCTTTGTTATTTTTGAAGAAATTCTCTCTTGCTTCACTTAAATTATTTTGAGAGAAAGAAAATTTGTTATGCTCATGATCTTCACTTATATTTGTTTGAGCTTATGAAAATCAACAAATAAAAATTAGTCCCAAAGTGATAGATATCCAAGAAGGATAAAGAAAAAATGTCATAAAGATCATTGGACAAAATAAACTTGATTCTTAGTAATAGTTTTGAGATATGATGATGTGATATGTGAGTCATCTTGATGAGTAATTATGCTTTAGTAAGAATATTGGTGTTAAGGTTTGTGATTCCCTATGCATGCACAAAAGTCAATAATCATGCAATGAAATTATATCCTACTTGTGGTGCATTATTCGGTGTTAATTATGCTTAATGCTTCCTTATGAGATTATTCGTTTCTTGGTTGTTCACTTCCCAATCTTTTGCTAGCCTTCATTTTGCACTAAGTATGACCTCTACTTGTGCATCCAAAAACCTTTAACCCAGTTTTGCCACATGAGTCCACTATATCTACCTATATGTGGTATTCTTTTTCCGTTCTAAGCAAATTTGCATGTGCCATCTCTAATTTTCTAAATAAACTTCTTTTTTGTGTGTTTGTTTTGCTCGCGGAGCGGTGAGGGGTGGCTAATATTTTCCATGCTAGATGTGTTATTCTCAAGATGAATGTTTATTCACTTGTCATTGCACGAGAGTAAGGCAAAGGTATTATGGATGCCCAGTCCCGAAATGCAAAACAAATGAATTTACTTTATTTTGTCGAATAATAAATTCCTTGGAAAATGTTGGTATGGAGGGCACCCGTGGATACGGTTAGCCATGGAAAGTGAAAGTTATGGTGGAAAAAGGAATAAACTTTATTTTCTGTTTGAGAACCGCCTATGATACATCTATGCATGGAAAGTATTGGGAACTCTAAGTCGTTTTCGTTGGGGGGGGGGGGGTGAATACACCTCTCAAAATGTTTTTATCTCAAATTTTTTGCTTTGAGCTCTGGCACCTCTATAAATCACTAATCCCCTCTGCGAAGGGCCTATCTTTTACTTTATGCATTTTTTATTTTGAGTCTCCATCTTCTCTTATAAAAGCACCAACTAGGAGGCAATATGACCATGCTTAAGTATTGGGTGTAGTTAATATTCGAGTGTGTTTCATGAATGGATCAATGTTTGAGCATGATGTGCTAGGGATAACTTATTTTAGCGTTGATATTTTGAAAGACATGGTTGCTGATACGTCTCCAACGTATCTATAATTTTTGATTGCTCCATGCTATTATATTATCTATTTTGGATGTTAATGGGATTTATTTTACACTTTTATTTTATTTTTGGGACTAACCTATTAACCGGAGGCCCAACCCAAATTGCTGTTTTTGCCTATTTTAGTGTTTCGCCGAAAAGGAATATCAAACAGAGTCCAAACGGAATGAAACATTCGGGAGCGTTATTTTTGGAAAAAACATGATCCAGGAGACTTGGAGTGGACGTCAAGAAACAATCGAGGAGGCCACGAGGCAGGGGGGCGCCCTCCACCCTCGTGGGCCCCTCGTTGCTCCACCGACCTACTTCTTCCTCCGGTATATATCCATATACCCCGAGAACATCCAGGAGCACCACGAAAACCTAATTCCACCACCACAACCTTGTGTACCCAAGAGATTCCATCTTGGGGCCTTTTCCGGAGCTCCGCCAGAGGGGGCATTGATCACGGAGGGCCTCTACATCAACACCATGACCCCTCTGATGATATGTGAGTAGTTTACTTCAGACCTTCGGGTCCATAGCTAGATGGCTTCTTCTCTCTCTTTGGATCTCAATACAAAGTTCTCCTCGATTCTCTTGGAGATCTATTCGATGTAATCTTCTTTTGCAGTGTGTTTGTTGAGATCCGATGAATTGTGGGTTTATGATCAAGTTTATCTATGAACAATATTTGAATCTCCTCTGAATTCTTTTATGTATGATTGGTTTATCTTTGCAAGTCTCTTCGAAATATCAGTTTGGTTTGGCCTACTAGATTGATCTTTCTTGCAATGGGAGAAGTGCTTAGCTTTGGGTTCAATCTCGCGGTGCTCGTTCCCAGTGACAGAAAGGGTAACAACACGTATTGTATTGTTGCCATCGAGGATAAAAAGATGGGGTTTACATCATATTGCATGAGTTTATCCCTCTACATCACGTCATCTTGCTTAAGGCGTTACTCTGTTCTTATGCACTTAATACTCTAGATGCATGCTGGATAGCGGTCGATGTGTGGAGTAATAGTAGTAGATGCAGAATCGTTTCGGTCTACTTGTCACGGACGTGATGCCTATATACATGATCATGCCTAGATATTCTCATAATTATTCGCTTTTCTATCAATTGCTCGACAGTAATTTGTTCACCCATCGTAATACTTATGCTATCTTGAGAGAAGCCACTAGTGAAACCTATGGTCCCGGGGTCTATTCGCCATCATACAAGTTTCCAATCCACTTTATATTGCAATCTTTACTTTCAATCTATATCATAAAAATACCAAAAATATTTATCTTATTATTATCATCTCTATCAAATCTCACTCTTGCAAGTGGCCGTGTAGGGATTGACAACCCCTTTATCGCGTTGGTTGCGAGGTTCTTATTTGTTTGTGTAGGTACTAGGTGACTCGCGCGTGGTCTCCAACTGGGTTGATACCTTGGTTCTCAAAAACTGAGGGAAATACTTACACTGCTTTACTACATCACCCTTTCCTCTTCAAGGGGAAACCAACGCAGTGCTCAAGAGGTAGCAAGAAGGATTTTTGGTGCCGTTGCCAGGAAGATCTATGCCAAGTCAGGACATACCAAGTACCCATCACAACTCTTATCCTTCGCATTACATTATTTGCCATTTGCCTCTCGTTTTCCTCTCCCCCACTTCACCCTTGCCATTTTATTCTCCCTCTCTTTCCGTTCGCCTCTTTCCTGCCTTCTTTGTGCTCGTTCTTTTTGCAATCTGTTGCCATCATGTCTGAAACTAGGGAGGTTATCGTTGATAAGGATAATAATATGGAAAACTTTGATGCTATTGATGATCCTCTTGAAAATCCTATTATTTTGCACACTAAAAAGTTTCGTATTGGTAGCGGTAATATTATTGGGAAGGGAGTTATTCAAGATTTCTTTACTTGTGTCGGTGCTTTGCCCATCGTGAGTGGGTCTATCCTTCATAAAACTAGTAGTCTCGCAGATGCCATATCATTGTTCATAGTTGAACTCGAAAGACAATTTTTACATATGCATCCTTCCATACAAAGGATTTTCCTAGAATTTTCTAATATTGAGCATTCTTCTGTTAAGCGAGCAGCAACCATCTTTTTAGCTCATGAGTTTAGATTTATAATAAAAGAAGCCCATGAAATTTTTGCGCATTATAGGGTGGATGCTGGCCGTCCTCCCATAGAAGCGATCCTTTTCTATCAAGAAGACATTATGCATTTACGATCTTTGGATCATATTGCTTTTAATGAAAACCTTAGAAAAAAGGTTCCTGCCAATGATCTTGTTAATAGGATCTCTGAACTTAATGATAATTTTGCCATCCAGAACAATGGGCTAGGTTTTTCCCTTTAACAAAGGCTCATGACTTTTTGCCAAAAGAATGCTTATAATGATGAATTGATTGTGCAATATGAGGGGCCAAAGGAGGTACCAATACCTCTCGAGCTTGATCTTGGGGACTTCTATCCCATTAAATTTAGCCCTTTTGATTACTTTTGCTTGCCACAAAGAAAACTTTTTGTTGAACGTAGGGAGTATGAAATGAGTTTTCGTGATTTACCTTATCATTACCATGGCAATACCTAGATCTATCTTCGCTTTTATGCCTAGCTAGGGGCGTTAAACGATAGCGCTTGTTGGGAGGCAACCCAATTTTATTTTTATTCCTTGATTTTTGCTCCTATTTAGTAATAAATAATTTATCTAGACTATGTTTTGGTTGTGTTTTTTGTGTTTAATTAGTGTTTGTGCCTAGTAGAACCGTTGGGAAGACTTGGGGAAAGTCTTTTTGATCTTGCTGTAAAAAACAGAAACTTTAGCGCTCACGAGAATTGCTGCCATTTTTTATTGGAGAGTGATATTTAGTTAATTCTTTTTGCATATGATTAATAGATAAGTTCCTCACGTCCAGAAATTTATTTTATAATTTTTGGGGTTCCAGAAGTTTGCGTTAGTTACAGATTACTACAGACTGTTCTGTTTTTGACAGATTCTGTTTTTCGTGTGTTGTTTGCTTATTTTGATGAATCTATGGCTAGTAAAAGAGTTTATGAACCATAGAGAAGTTGTAATAAAGTAGGTTTAACACCAATACAAATAAATGATGAGTTCATTACAGTACCTTGAAGTGGTGTTTTGTTTTCTTTCGCTAACGGAGCTCATGAAGATTTTCTTTTAAGTTTTGTGTTGTGAAGTTTTCAAGTTTTTGGTAAAGATTTGATGGATTATGGAACAAGGAGTGGGAAGAGCCTAAGATTGGGGATGCCCATGGCACCCCAAGGTAAAATACAAGGACACCAAAAAGCCTAAGCTTGGGGATGCCTTCTGAGGCATCCCCTCTTTTGTCTTCGTTCATCGGTAACTTTACTTGGAGCTATATTTTTATTCGCCACATGATATGTGATTTGCTTGGAGCGTCTTGTATGATTTGAGTCTTTGCTTTTTAGTCTACCACAATCATCCTTGCTGTACACACCTTTTGATAGAGACACACATGAATTGGAATTTATTAGAATACTCTATGTGCTTCACTCATATCTTTTGAGCTATATAGTTTTTGCTCTAGTCTTCACTTATATCTTTTAGAGCACGACGGTGGTTTTATTTTATAGAAATAATTGATCTCTCATGCTTCACCTATATTATTTTGAGAGTCCTTTAGAACAACATGGCAATTTTCTTTTAGGCATTATAAAAACTTTCATATAGGTGCATTGAATACTAAGAGAAGTTTGATACTTGATAATTGTTTTGAGATACTGAGATGGTGATATTAGAGTCATGCTAGTTGAGTAGTTGTGAATTTGAGAAATACTTGTGTTAAAGTTTGTGATTCCCGTAGCATGCACGTATGGTGAACTGTTATGTGATGAAGTCGGAGCATGATTTATTCATTGATTGCCTTCCTTATGAGTGGTGGTCGGGGACGAGCGATGGTCTTTTCCTACCAATCTACCCCCCTAGGAGCATGCACGTAGTACTTTGTTTCGATAACTAATGGATTTTTGCAATAAGTATGTGAGTTCTTTATGACTAATGTTGAGTCCATGGATTATACGCACCCTCACCCTTCCACCATTGCTAGCCTCTCTAGTACCGTGCAACTTTCGTCGGTACAATAAACCCACCATATACCTTCCTCAAAACAGCCACCATACCTACCTATTATGGCATTTCCATAGCCATTCCGAGATATATTGCCATGCAACTTTCCACCGTTCTGTTGTTATGACACGCTTCATCATTGTCATATTGCTTTGCATGATCATGTAGTTGACATCGTATTTGTGGCAAAGCCACCGTTCATATTTTTTTCATACATGTCACTCTTGATTCATTGCATATCCCGGTACACCGCCGGAGGCATTCACATAGAGTCATATTTGTTGGGGAATGCAGTAATTTCGAAAAAAAAATCCTACGCACAGGCAAGATCATGGTGATGCATAGCAACAAGAGAGGAGAGTGTTGTCTACGTACCCTCGTAGACCGGCAACGGAAGCGTTGACACAACATAGAGGAAGTAGTCGTACGTCTTCCCGATCCGACCGATCCAAGTACCGAACGTACGGCACCTCCGAGTTCTGCACACGTTCAACTTGGTGACGTCCCTCGAGCTCCGATCCAGCAAACTGTTGAGGGAGAGTTTCGTCAGCACGACGGCGTGATGACGGTGATGATGCTCTACCAACGCAGGGCTTCGCCTAAGCACCGCTACGATATGACCGAGGTGGAATATGGTGGAAGGGGGCACCGCACACGGCTAAGGAACGATCACGAAGATCAACTTGTGTGTTTATGGGGTGCCCCCACCCTCGTATATAAAGGAGTGGAGGAGGGGGAGAGGGCCGGGCCCTATGGCGCGCCCTGGAGGAGTCCTACTCCCACCGGGAGTAGGATTCCTCCCTTCCCTAGTTGGAGTAGGAGAGGAAGGGAAGGAGGAGTAGGAGAGAAGGAAAGGGGGGGCACCCCCCAAACCTTCTCCAATTCGGCCTCCTGCCCAAAGGGGGCGCACCAGCCCCTTGTGGGCTGGTGTGCTTCCTTCTTATGGCCCATAAGGCCCATAACTTCTCCCGGGGGGTTCCGGTAACCTCCCGGTACTCCGGAAAAATGCCTGAACCACTCGGAACCCTTCCGATGTCCAAACATAGTCATCCAATATATCAATCTTTACGTCTCGACCATTTCCAGACACCTCGTCATGTCCCCGATCTCATCCGGGACTCCTAACAACCTTCGGTACATCAAAACACAAAAACTCTTATTATGATCGTCACCGAACTTTAAGCATGCGGACCCTACGGGTTCGAGGACTATGTAGACATGACCGAGACACGTCTCTGGTCAATAACCAATAGCGGAACCTAGATGCTCATATTGGCTCCCACATATTCTACGAAGATCTTTATCGGTCAAACCGCATAACAATATACGTTGTTCCCTTTGTCATCGGTATGTTACTTGCCCGAGATTCGATCGTCGGTATCTCAATACCTAGTTCAATCTCGTTACCGATAAGTCTCTTTACTCATTCCTTAATACATCATCTCGCAACTAACTCATTAGTTGAAATGCTTGCAAGGCTTAGGTGATGTGCATTACCGAGAGGGCCCAGAGATACCTCTCCGACAATCAGAGTGACAAATCCTAATCTCGAAATATGCCAACCCAACAAGTACCTTCGGAGACACCTGTAGAGCACCTTTATAATCACCTAGTTACGTTGTGACATTTGGTAGCACACAAAGTGTTCCTCCGGTAAACGGGAGTTGCATAATCTCATAGTCATAGGAACATGTATAAGTCATGAAGAAAGCAATAGCAACAAACTAAACGATCAAGTGCTATGCTAATGGAATGGGTCAAGTCAATCACATCATTCTCCTAATGATGTGATCCCGTTAATCAAATGACAACTCATGTCTATGGTTAGGAAATATAACCATCTTTGATCAACGAGCTAGTCAAGTAGAGGCATACTAGTGACACTCTATTTGTCGATGTATTCACACATGTATTATGTTTCCAGTTAATACAATTCTAGCATGAATAATAAACATTTATCATGATATAAGGAAATAAATAATAACTTTATTATTGCCTCTAGGGCATATTTCCTTCAGTCTCCCACTTGCACTAGAGTCAATAATCTAGTTCACATCTCCATGTGATTTAACACCAATAATTCACATCACCATGTGATTAACACCTATAGTTCACATCGACATGTGACCAACACCCAAAGGGTTTACTAGAGTCAATAATCTATTTCACATTGCTATGTGATTAACACCCAAAGAGTACTAAGGTGTGATCATGTTTTGCTTGTGAGAGAAGTTTAGTTAACAGGTCTGCCACATTTAGATCCGTAAGTATTTTGCAAATTTCTATGTCAACAATGCTCTGCATTGAGCTACTCTAGCTAATTGCTCCCACTTTAAATATGTATCCAGATTGAGATTTTGAGTCATCTGGATCAGTGTCAAAACTTGCATCGACGTCACCCTTTACGACGAACCTTTTGTCACCTCCATAATCGAGAAACATATCCTTATTCCACTAAGGATAATTTTGACCAATGTCTAGTGATCTACTCCTAGATCACTATTGTACTCCCTTGCCAAACTCAGGGCAGGGTATACAATACGTCTGGTACACAGCATGGCATACTTTATAGAACCTATGGTTGAGGCATAGGGAATGACTTTCATTCTCTCTCTATCTTCTGCCGTGGTCGGGCTTTGAGTATTACTCAATTTCACACCTTGTAAGACAGGCAAGAACTCTTTCTTTGACTGTTCCATTTTGAACTACTTCAAAAACTTGTTAAGGTATGTACTCATTGAAAACTTATCAAGCGTCTTGATCTATCTCTATAGATCTTGATGCTCAATATGTAAGCAGCTTCACCGAGGTCTTTCTTTGAAAAACTCCTTTCAAACACTCATTTATGCTTTACAGAATAATTCTACATTATTTCCGATCAACAATATACTTATCAGAAATGCTGTAGTGCTCCCACTCACTTTCTTGTAAATACAGGCTTCACCGCAAGTCTGTATAAAACTATATGCTTTGATCAACTTATCAAAGCATATATTCCAACTCCGAGATGCTTGCACCAGTCCATAGATGGATCGCTGGAGCTTGCATATTTTGTTAGTACCTTTAGGATTGACAAAACCTTCTGGTTGCATCATATACAACTCTTCTTTAATAAATCCATTAAGGAATGCAGTTTTGTTTATCCATTTGCCAGATTTCATAAAATGCGGCAATTGCTAACATGATTCGGACAGACTTAAGCATAGATACGAGTGAGAAACTCTCATCGTAGTCAACACCTTGAACTTGTCGAAAACCTTTTTGCGACAATTCTAGCTTTGTAGATCGTAACACTACTATCAGCGTCCGTCTTCCTCTTGAAGATCCATTTAATCTCAATGGCTCGCCGATCAATGGGAAAGTCAATCAAAGTCCATACTTTGTTCTCATACATGGATCTCATCTCAGATTTCATGGCCTCAAGCCATTTCACGAAATCTTGGCTCATCATCGCTTCCTCATAGTTCGTAGGTTCGTCATGGTCAAGTAACATGACTTCTAGAACAGGATTACCATACCACTCTGGTGCGGATATCACTCTGGTTTACCTACGAGGTTCGGTATTAACTTGATCTGAAGTTACATGATCATCATCATTAGCTTCCTCGCTAATTGGTGTAGTAGTCACAGGAACATATTTCTGTGATGAACTACTTTCCAATAAGGGAGCAGGTATAGTTACCTCATCAAGTTCTACTTTCCTCCCGCTCACTTCTTTCGAGAGAAACTCCTTCTCTAGAAAGGATCCATTCTCAGCAACGAATATCTTGCCTTCGGATCTGTGATAGAAGGTGTACCCAACATTTTCTTTTGGGTATCCCATGAAGACGCACTTCTCCGATTTGTGTTTGAGTTTATCAGGTTGAAACTTTTTCACATAAGCATTGCAACCTCAAACTTTAAGAAACCGCAGCTTAGGTTTCTTGCCAAACCATAGTTCATACGATGTTGTCTCAACGGATTTAGATGGTGCCCTATTTAACATGAATGTAGCTGTCTCTAATGCATAACCCCAAAACAATAGCGGTAAATCACTAAGAGACGTCATAGATCGCACCATATCTAATAAAGCACGGTTACGACGTTCAGAGATACCATTACACTGTGGTGTTCCAGGTGGCGTGAGTAGTGAAACTATTTCACATTGTTTTAACTGAAGGCCAAACTCGTAACTCAAATATTTTACTTCTGCGATCATATCGTAGAAACTTTTATTTTTGTTACGATGATTCTCCACGTCACTCTGAAATTCTTTGAACTTTTCAAATATTTCAGACTTGTGTTTCATCAAGTAGATATACTCATATCTGCTCAAATCATCTGTGAAGATCAGAAAATAATGATACCTGCCACGAGCCTCAATATTCATCGGACCACATACATCAGTATGTATGATTTCCAACAAATCTGTTGGTCGCTCCATTGTTCCGGAGAACGGAGTCTTAGTCATCTTGCCCATGAGGCATGGTTCGCAAGCATCAACTGATTCATAATCAAGTGATTCCAAAAGTCCATCAGCATGGAGTTTCTTCATGCGCTTTACACCAATATGACCTAAACGGCAGTGCCACAAATAAGTTGCACTATCATTATTAACTTTTCATCTTTTGGTTTTTATATTATGAATATGTGTATCACAGCGATCGAGATCCAATGAACCATTTTTCATTGGGTGTATGATCATAGAAGGTTTTATTCATGTAAACAGAACAACAATTATTCTCTAACTTAAATGAATAACCGTATTGCAATAAACATGATCAAATCATATTCATGCTCAACGCAAACACCAAATAACACTTATTTAGTTTCAACACTAATCCCGAAAGTATAGGGATAGTGCGATGATGATCATATCAATCTTGGAACTACTTCCAACACACATCGTCACCTCGACTTTTACTAGTTTCTGTTTATTCTGCAACTCCCGTTTCGAGTTACTACTCTTAGCAACTGAACCAGTATCAAATGTCGAGGGGTTGCTATAAACACCAGTAAAGTATACATCAATAACATGTATATCCAATATACCTTTGTTCACTTTGCCATCCTTCTTATCCGCCAAATACTTGGGGCAGTTCCGCTTCCAGTGACCAGTCCCTTTGTAGTAGAAGCACTTAGTGTCAGGCTTAGGACCAGACTTGGGCTTCTTCACTTGTGCAACAACTTGCTTGCCGTTCTTCTTTAAGTTCCCCTTCTTCCCTTTGCCGTTTTCTTGAAACTAGTGGTCTTGTCTACCATCAACACTTGATATTTTTCTTGATTTCTACCTTCGTCGATTTCAGCATTACGAAGAGCTTGGGAATCGTTTCCGTTATCCCTTGCATATCATAGTTTATCATGAAGTTCTACTAACTTGGTGATGGTGACTAGAGAATTCTGTCAATCACTATTTTATCTGGAAGATTAACTCCTACTTGATTCAAGCGATTGTAGTACCCAGACAATCTGAGCACATGCTCACTGCTTGAGCTATTCTCCTCCATCTTTTAGCTATAGAACTTGTTGGAGAATTCATATCTCTCAACTCGGTATTTGCTTGAAATATTAACTTCAACTCCTGGAACATCTCATATGGTCCATGACGTTCAAAACGTCTTTGAAGTCCCGATTCTAAGCCGTTTAAGCATGGTGCACTAAACTATCAAGTAGTCATCATATTGAGCTAGCCAAATGTTCATAACATCTGCATTTGCTCCTGCAATAGGTTTGTCACCTAGCGGTGCATCAAGGACATAATTCTTCTGTGCAGCAATGAGGATAATCGTCAGATCACGGATCCAATCCGCATCATTGCTACTAACATTTTTCAACTTAGTTTTCTCTAGGAACATATAAAAATTAAACGGGGAGCAATATCGCGAGCTATTGATCTACAACATAGATATGCTAATACTACCAGGACTAAGTTCATGATAAATTAAAGTTCAATTAATCATATTACTTAAGAACTCCCACTTAGACAGACATCCCTCTAATCTTCTAAGTGATCACGTGATCCAGATCAACTAAACCATGTCCGATCATCACATGAGATGGAGTAGTTTCAATGGTGAACATCACTATGTTGATCATATCTACTATATGATTCACGCTCGACCTTTCGGTCTTAGTGTTCGGAGGCCATATCTGTTATATGCTAGGCTCGTCAGGTTTAACCTGAGTATTCCGTGTGTGCAACTGTTTTGCACCCGTTGTATTTGAACTTAGAGCCTATCACACCCGATCATCACGTGGTGTCTCAGCACGAAGAACTTTCGCAATGGTGCATACTCAGGGAGAGCACTTGTACCTTGATAATTAGTGAGAGATCATCTTATAAAGCTACCGTCGAACTAAGAAAAATAAGATGTATAAAAGAAAACATCACATGCAATCAAAATATGTGACATGATATGGCCATCATCATCTTGTGTCTTTGATCTCCATCTCCAAAGCATCGTCATGATCGCCATCGTCACCGGCATGACACCATGATCTCCATCATCTTGATCTATATCAATGTGTCGTCACATGGTTGTCTCGCCAACAATTGCTCTTGCAACTATTGCTATCGCATAGCGATAAAGTAAAGCAATTATTTGGCGCTTGCATCTTATGCAATAAAGGGACAACCATAAGGCTTCTGCCAGTTGCCAATAACTTCAACAAAACATGATCATCTTATACAACAACTTATATCTCATCACGTCTTGACCATATCACATCACAACATGCCCCACAAAAACAAGTTAGACGTCCTCTACTTTGTTGTTGCAAGTTTTACGTGGCTGCTACGGGCTGAGTAAGAACCGTTCTTACCTACGCATCAAAACCACAATGATAGTTTGTCAAGTTGGTGCTGTTTTAACCTTCACAAGGACCGGGCGTAGCCACACTCGGTTCAACTAAAGTTGGAGAAACTGACACCCGCCAGCCACCCGTGTGCAAAGCACGTCGGTAGAACCAGTCTCGCGTAAGCGTACGCGTAATGTCGGTCCGGGCCGCTTCATCCAACAATACCGCCGAACCAAAGTGTGGCATGCGGGTAAGCAGTATGACTTATATCGCCCACAACTCACTTGTGTTCTACTCGTGCATATTACATCAACGCATAAAACCTAGGCTCTGATCAATGTTGGGGATATCGCTTATCGGGAACTTATCGGTCGACCCATGATAAGGGGTAAATCGGCCAGTTTATCGGCATATCGGCCGATTTATCGCCATATCGGCTGATTTATCGGCCAATTTATCTTATCGGTCAGACAACGGTAAGCGATAAATCGGCCGATTTAGCGGAATATCGGAAGATATCTTGAACAATGGCTCTGATACCACTATTGGGGAACGCAGTAATTTCAAAAAAAAATCCTACGCACACGCAAGATCATGGTGATGCATAGCAACGAGAGAGGAGAGTGTTGTCTACGTACCCTCGTAGACCAGCAACGGAAGCGTTGACACAATGTAGAGGAAGTAATCGTACGTCTTCCCGATCCGACCGATCCAACTACCGAACGTACGGCACCTCCGAGTTCTGCACACGTTCAACTCGGTGACGTCCCTCGAGCTCCGATCCAGCAAAGTGTTGAGGGAGAGTTTCGTCAGCACGACGGCGTGATGACGGTGGTGATGCTCTACCGACGCAGGGCTTCGCCTAAGCACCGCTACGATATGACCGAGGTGGAATATGGTGGAAGGGGGCACCACACACGGCTAAGGAACGATCATGAGGATCAACTTGTGTGTTTATGGGGTGCCCCCACCCCCGTATATAAAGGAGTGGAGGAGGGGGAGAGGGCCGGCCCCTATGGCGTGCCCTGGAGGAGTCCTACTCCCACCGGGAGTAGGATTCCTCCCTTCCCTAGTTGGAGTAGGAGAGGAAGGGAAGGAGGAGTAGGAGAGAAGGAAAGGGGGGGCACCCCCCAAACCTTCTCCAATTCGGCCTCCTGCCCAAAGGGGGTGCACCAGCCCCTTGTGGGCTGGTGTGCTTCCTTCTTATGGCCCATAAGGCCCATAACTTCTCCCGGGGGGTTCCGGTAACCTCCCGGTACTCCGGAAAAATGCCTGAACCACTCGGAACCCTTCCGATGTCCAAACATAGTCATCCAATATATCAATCTTTACGTCTCGACCATTTCGAGACTCCTCGTCATGTCCCCGATCTCATCCGGGACTCCTAACAACCTTCGGTACATCAAAACACAAAAACTCTTATTATGATCGTCACCGAACTTTAAGCGTGCGGACCCTACGGGTTCGAGAACTATGTAGACATGACCGAGACACGTCTCCGGTAAATAACCAATAGCGGAACCTGGATGCTCATATTGGCTCCCACATATTCTACAAAGATCTTTATCGGTCAAACCGCATAACAACATACGTTGTTCCCTTTGTCATCGGTATGTTACTTGCCCGAGATTCGATCGTCGGTATCTCAATACCTAGTTCAATCTCGTTACCGGTAAGTCTCTTTCCTCGTTCCGTAATACATCATTTCACAACTAACTCATTAGTTGAAATGCTTGCAAGGCTTAGGTGATGTGCATTACCGAGAGGGCCCAGAGATACCTCTCCGACAATCAGAGAGACAAATCCTAATCTCGAAATACGCCAACCCAACAAGTACCTTCGGAGACACCTGTAGAGCACCTTTATAATCACCCAGTTACATTGTGACGTTTGGTAGCACACAAAGTGTTCCTCCGGTAAACGGGAGTTGCATAATTTCATAGTCATAGGAACATGTATAAGTCATGAAGAAAGCAATAGCAACAAACTAAACGATCAAGTGCTATGCTAACAGAATGGGTCAAGTCAATCACATCATTCTCCTAATGATGTTATCTCATTAATCAAATGACAACTCATGTCTATGGTTAGGAAACATAACCATCTTTGATCAATGAGCTAGTCAAGTAGAGGCATACTAGTGACACTCTGTTTGTCTATGTATTCACACATGTATTATGTTTCCGGTTAATACAATTCTAGCATGAATAATAAACATTTATCATGATATAAGGAAATAAATAATAACTTTATTATTGCCTCTAGGGCATATTTCCTTCAATATTTTGTTCTAAGTATTGAGTTGTAATTCTTGAGTTGTAAGTAAAAATAAGTGTGATGATCATCAATATCAGAGCATTGTCCTAGTGAGGAAAGGATGATGGAGACTATGATTCCCCCACAAGTCGGGATGAGACTCCGGACGAAAAAAAGAAAAAAAGATGCCAAATAAAAAAGGAAGAAGGCCCAAATAAAAAAATAAAAAACAGATTAGAGAAAAGGAGAGAAGGGACAATGTTACTGTCCTCTTTCCACACTTGTGCTTCAAAGTAGCACCATGATCTTCATGATAGAGAGTCTCTTATGTTGTCACTTTCATAAACTAGTGGGAATTTTACATTATAGAACTTAGCTTGTATATTCCAATGATGGGCTCTCAAATTGCCCTAGGTCTTCGTGAGCAAGCAAGTTGGATGCACACCCACTTAGTTTCTTTTGTTGAGCTTTCATACACTTATAGCTGTAGTGCATCCGTTGCGTGGCAATCCCTACTCACTCACACTGATATCTATTAATGGGCATCTCTAGCCCGTTGATATGCCTAGTTGATGTGAGACTATCTTCTCCTTTTTGTCTTCTCCACAATCACCATTCTATTCCATCATAGTGCTATATCCATGGCTCACGCTCATATATTGCGTGAAGATTGAAAAAGTTTGAGAACATCAAAAGTATGAAACAATTGCTTGGCTTGTCATCGGGGTTGTGCATGATTTAATATTTTGTGTGATGAAGATAGAGCATAGCCAGACTATATGATTTTGTAGGGATAAATTTCTTTGGCCATGTTATTTTGAGAAGACATGATTGCTTAGTTAGTATGCTTGAAGTATTATTATTTCTATGTCAATATTAAAATTTTATCTTGAATCTTTCGGATCTGAACATTCATGCCACAATAAAGAAAAATTACATTGACAAATATGTTAGGAAGCATTCCACATCAAAAATTCTGTTTTTATCATTTACCTACTCGAGGACGAGCAGGAATTAAGCTTGGGGATGCTTGATACGTCTCCAACGTATCTATAATTTTTGATTGCTCCATGCTATTATATTATCTATCTTGGATGTTAATGGGCTTTATTTTACACTTCTATATTATTTTTGGGACTAACCTATTAATGGGAGGCCCAACCCAAATTGTTGTTTTTTTGCCTATTTTAGTGTTTCGACGAAAAGGAATATCAAACGGAGTCCAAATGGAATGAAACCTTCGGGAGCGTTATTTTTGGAACAAACGTGATCCAGGAGAGTTGGAGTAGACGCCAAGAAACAATCGAGGAGGCCACGAGGCAGGGGGCGCGCCCACCACCCCTGGGCGCGCCCTCCACCCTCATGGGCCCCTCGTTGCTCCACCGACCTACTTCTTCCTCCTATATATATATATCCATATACCCCGAGAACATCCAGGAGCACCACGAAAACCTAATTCCACCGCCGCAACCTTCTGTACCCAAGAGATCCCATCTTGGGGCCTTTTCCGGAGCTCCGCCAGAGGAGGCATTGATCACGGAGGGCCTCTACATCAACACCATGGCCCCTTCGATGATGTGTGAGTAGTTTACTTCAGACCTTCGGGTCCATAGCTAGTAGCTAGATGGCTTCTTCTCTCTCTCTCTCTCTCTCTCTCTCTCTTTGGATCTCAATACAAAGTTCCCCTCGATTCTCTTGGATATCTATTCGATGTAATCTTCTTTTGCAGTGTGTTTGTCGAGATCCAATGAATTGTGGGTTTATGATCAAGTTTATCTATGAACAATATTTGAATCTCCTCTGAATTCTTTTTTGTATGATTGGTTTATCTTTGCAAGTCTTTTCGGATTATCAGCTTGGTTTAGCCTACTAGATTGATCTTTCTTGCAACGGAAGAAGTGCTTAGCTTTGGGTTCAATCTTGCGGTGCTTGATCCCAGTGACAGAAAGGGAAATGCCACGTATTATATTGTTGCCATCGAGGATAAAAAGATGGGGTTTACATCATATTGCATGAGTTTATCCCTCTACATCAGGTCATCTTGCTTAAGGCATTACTCTGTTATTATGACCTTAATACTCTAGATGCATGCTGGATAGCGGTCGATGTGTGGAGTAATAGTAGTAGATGCAAAATCGTTTCGGTCTACTGGTCACGGACGTGATGCCTATATACATGATCATGCCTAGATATTCTCATAATTATTCGCTTTTCTATCAATTGCTTGATAGTAATTTGTTCACCCACCGTAATACTTATGATATCTTGAGAGAAGACACTAGTGAAACCTATGGCCCCCGGGTCTATTCTCCATCATACAAGTTTCCAATCTACTTTATATTGGAATCTTTACTTTCAATCTATATCATAAAAATACCAAAAATATTCATCTTATTACTATCATCTCTATCAGATCTCACTCTTGCAAGTGGCCGTGAAGGGATTGACAACCCCTTTATCGCGTTGGTTGCGAGGTTCTTATTTGTTTGTGTAGGTACGAGGTGACTCGCGCGTGGTCTCCTACTGGATTGATACCTTGGTTCTCAAAAACTGAGGGAAATACTTACACTACTTTACTACATCACCCTTTCCTCTTCAAGGGAAAACCAACGCAGTGCTCAACAGGTAGCAGTTGCTTGTTGATATGCTTGAGTATCTAAATTATTATGTCAAAACTAGACTATTGCTTTGAATCACATAAAAGTCCAAATGTCCATGCTATAAATAAAATAATATGATATGACATGATGAACAACACTCCACATCAAAAATTCTGTTTTATCACTTAGCTACTCGAGGATGAGTAGGAGTTAAGCTTGGGGATGTTGATACGTCTCCAACGTATCTATAATTTGTGATTGTTCCATACTGTTTTATTATCAATCTTGGATGTTTTATAATCATTTTATAGTCATTTTATATCATTTTTTGGTACTAGCCTATTGACATAGTGCCAAGTGCCAGTTGCTGTTTTTTCCATGTTTTTACATCACAAAAAATCAATATCAAACGGAGTCCAAATGCCACGAAACTTTACAGAGATTTTTTATGGACTAGATGGAAGATATTGGGCCTTGGTTGCACCTGGGGGGAGTCCCGAGGAGGGGACAACCCACCAAGGCGACCAAGGAGGCCCAGGCGCACCATGGTGGGTTGTGCCCACCTTGGGTGCCCCGGACTGCCTCTTTGCTCTATAAATACCCCAATATTCTAGAAATCCTAGGGGAGTCGACGAAATATTCATCCAGCCGCCGTAGAGTCCAGAACCACCAGATCCAATCTAGAGACCATCATAGAGGGGTTCACCACTTCCATTGGTGCCTCTCCGATGATGCGTGAGTAGTTCTTTGTAGACCTTCGGGTCTGTAGTTAGTAGCTAGATGGTGTCTAGATTGATAATAAAGTTTCGAATACAAAGTTCATCAGATCCCAACAAACACACCACAAAAAGAGTTACATCATATGGATCTCCAAGAGACCATTGTATTGAGAATTCAGCGAGAGAGAGGAAGTCATCTAGCTACTAACTACGGGCCTGAAGGTCCACAAAGAACTACTCACTCATCATCAGAGAGGCACCAATGGAGGTGGTGAACCCCATCCGAGATGGTGTCTAGATTGGAGCTGGTGGTTCTGGACTCTGCGGTGACTGGATCAATATTTCATCGACTCCCCCAGGGTTCTGGGAATTTCAGGGTATTTCTAAAGCAAAGAGGCGGTCTGGGGGCACCCGAGGTGGGCACAACCCACCAGGGCGCGCCTGGGCCTCCTGGCGCGCCCTGTTAGGTTGTGCTCTCCTCGGAGCACCCCCGAAGCGCAGCCAGGGCCCATTAGCTGTCTTCTGGTCCATAAAAAATCTCAGTAAAGTTTCATGGCATTTGGACTCCGTTTGGTATTGATTTTCTGTGGTATAAAAATATGCAAAAAACAGCAACTGCCACTTGGCACTATGTCAATAGGTTAGTACCAAAAAATGATATAAAATGACTATATAATGATTATAAAACATCCAATATTGATAATATAACAGCATGGAACAATAAAAAATTATAGATACATTGGAGACGTATCAACATCCACAAGCTTAACTCCTACTCGTCCTCGAGTAGGTAAGTGATAAAAACGGAATTTTTGATGTGGAATGCTGCCTAACATGTCATATCATAATCTTTTCTTTATAGCATGGACATTTGGACTTTTATATTGTTCAAAGCAATAGTCTAGTTTTGACATGATAACGTAAATACTCAAGCATATCAACAAGCAACCATGTCTTTCAAAATATCAATGCTAAAATAAGTTATCCCTAGCCCATCATGCTCAATCATTGATCCATTCATGAAACACACTCGCATATTAACTACACCCAATGCTCAAGTACGATCATAGTGCCTCCTAGTTGGTGCTTTTATAAGAGAAGATGGAGACTCAAATTCAAAAATAAAAATTGCATAAAGTAAAAGAAAGGCCCTTCGAAGAGGGAAGTAGGGATTTGTAGAGGTGCCAGAGCTCAAAGCGAAAAATTTAGAGATAAAAACATTTTGGGAGGTGTATCCTTCCCACCAACGAAAACAACTTGGAGTTCCCAACACTTTCCATGCTAGATATATCATAGGCGGTTCTCAAACAGAAAATGGAGTTTATTCCTTTTTAACCCATACTTTCACTTTCCATGGCTAGCTGTATCCACGGTTGCCCTTGATACGTCTCCAACGTATCTATACTTTTTGATTGTTCCATGCTATTATATTATCAACCTTGGATGTTTTATATGCATTTATATGCTATTTTATATGATTTTTGGGACTAGCCTATTAACCCAGAGCCCAGTGCCACTTTTTGTTTTTCCCTTGTTTCAGTGTTTCGCAGAAAAGGAATATCAAACGGAGTCCAAACGGAATGAAACCTTCAAAAAAGTTATTTTTGGAAAGAAAGCAATACAGGAGACTTGGAGTGCACGTCATGGGATCAACGAGGAGAGCATGAGGCAGGGGGGTGCGCCCACCCCTGGGCGCGCCCTCCACCCTCGTGGGCCCCTCATGGCTCCCCTGATGTATTTCTTCCGCCTATATATCCATATACCCTAAAACTATCGGGGAGCACAATATATCGGGAGTTCCACCGCCAGAAGCCTCCGTAGACACCGAAAACCAATCTAGACCCGTTCCGGCACCCTACCGGAGGGGGTATCCTTCTCCGGTGGCCATCTTCATCATCCTTGTGCTCTCCATGACGAGGAGGGAGTAGTTCTCCCTTGGGGCTGAGGGTATGCACTAGTAGCTATGTGTTTGATCTCTCTCTCTCTCTCTCGTGTTCTTGAGGTGGTACGATCTTGATGTATCGCGAGCTTTGCTATTATAGTTGGATCTTATGATGTTTCTCCCCCTCTGCTCTCTTTTAATGGATTGAGTTTTCCCTTTGAAGTTATCTTATCGGTTTCAGTCTTTAATGATTTGAGAACACTTGATGTATGTCTTGCGTGGGATAACCGTGGTGACAATGGGTTATTCTATTGATTCACTTGATGTATGTTTTGGTGATCAACTTGCGAGTTCCGCCCATGAATCTATGCATAGGGGTTGGCACACGTTTTCGTCTTGACTCTCCGGTTGAAACTTTGGGGCACACTTTGATGTACTTTGTGTTGGTTGAATAGATGAATCTGAGATTGTGTGATGCATATCGTATAGTCATACCCACGGATACTTGAGGTGACATTGGAGTATCTAGGTGACATTAGGGTTTTGGTTGATTTGTGTCTTAAGGTGTTATTCTAGTACGAACTCTATGATAGATTGAATGGAAAGAATAGCTTCATGTTATTTTACCACGGACTCTAGAATAGATCAATTAGAAAGGATAACTTTGAGGTGGTTTCGTACCCTACCATAATCTCTTCATTTGTTCTCCGCTATTAGTGACTTTGGAGTGACTCTTTGTTGCATGTTGAGGGATAGTTATGTGATCCAATTATGTTATTATTGTTGAGAGAACTTGCACTAGTGAAAGTATGAACCCTAGGCCTTGTTTCAACGCATTGCAATACTGTTTGTGCTCACTTTTATCATTACTTACCTTGCTGTTTTTATATTTTGAGATTACAAAAACCTATATCTACTATCCATATTGCACTTGTATCACCGTCTCTTCACCGAACTAGTGCACCTATACAATTTACCATTGTATTGGGTGTGTTGAGGACACAAGAGACTCTTTGTTATTTGATTGCAGGGTTGTTTGAGAGAGACCATCTTCATCCTATGCCTCCCACAGATTGATAAACCTTAGGTCATCCACTTGAGGGAAATTTGCTACTGTCCTACAAACCTCTGCACTTGGAGGCCCAACAACGTCTACAAGAAGAAGGTTGTGTAGTAGACATCAAGCTCTTTTCTGGCGCCGTTGCCGGGAGGTTAGTGCTTGAAGGTATATCTTTAGATCTTGCAATCAAATCTATTTGTTTCTTGTTTTATCACTAGTTTAGTTTATAAAAGATAATTACAAAAAATGGAATTAAGTTTTCCTTATACGCTTCATCTTTTCAATATCTTTCGTGAGTATGATGGAAAGGAAAATTGTGCCAAAGTGTTAGAAGAAGAATGCATTAAAATGTTTGGCACTAAATCTTTGAATGATGATCATGATTGCAATGATGTTAGTATGAACTCCTTGAATATCCATAGTACTAATGATGATTGCACTAGTTATGATGAAAATGTCTCCTATAAACATATCAATTTTTGTGGAGTGCATTGGGTTTGCCAGTACACACCAAATAGGGAAGATAGATATTGCAAGAGGCATAAGCATTTAGAAACTAAATTGTTGCAAGAAAGGCTAGATGTTTGTGCTGAAAATTTAAAATTTCTTGGCCGTACTTGTGAACTTTGCAATGAACGTGGTCATTTAACCATCCGATGCAAATTGTTTCATGATCTAATCATTTCTAAAAATTGTGATGACTTGATTTCTCTTGCACATCATATGAACTTAGTTTACTTATGGGTTATGAAGAAATGAAACGTATAACTAACTATCTTCTAGTATTTGCCCATGATAAACTTCTTGGTTTTGATCTAGAGGAAATTTATATGTATTGTGCGGAGAATTGTATTGAAAATCCTTATATTGCCAATTACATAAAGAAAAGAAAACAAATAGAAGATGAAGAGAATACTAATGAAAGGGAAGAGACTTCCCAATATCCTCCTATTATTTCTTATGATGAATCAGGTAACGAGGAGGAGCCTTCTATTCAACCAATCTCATTAATAAGGAGCTCCAAAAAGAGGGTTGAACCCACACATGATGTGGTGAAGAAGAAGAAAAGAAAAAGGAAGAGAGGTAAAAAGATATCTCTCCCAAATAATGCTGCTCCTATTACTGTTGTGCCTCATGAAAATATAATTGTGAAAGATGATGCACTTGATGATGATCTCGTTATGCCTATTGCTTGTTGTGATGATTATGATTGGGAAGATAATGATACTTCTTATGATCTTGAAAATCTTTTTGGCACTTGCTTGGAAGAATATGATAGTTGCTATACTATTGGTGCTATCCCTACTATTAATGATCAGAGTGATTATGCTCATGATAGGAAAAGGCCCAAGCTTGGGGATGCTATGTTTGATGAAGATGATGTTTTTGAGAATATATTTGCTGCAATTAATGTTTGTCCCAAGCTTGGGGATGCTACGTTTAATGAAGACGATAGTTTTGAAGGAAATATGCCCTAGAGGCAATAATAAAATTATTATTTATTTCCTTATATCATGATAAATGTTTATTATTCATGCTAGAATTGTATTAACCGGAAACATAATACACGTGTGAATACATAGACAAACAGAGTGTCACTAGTATGCCTCTACTTGACTAGCTCGTTGATCAAAGATGGTTATGTTTCCTAACCATAGACATGAGTAGTCATTTGATTAACGGGATCACATCATTAGGAGAATGATGTGATTGACTTGACCCATTCTGTTAGCTTAGCACACGATCGTTTAGTTTCTTGCTATTGCTTTCTTCATGACTTATACATGTTCCTATGACTATGAGAGTACGCAACTCCCGTTTACCGGAGGAACACTTTGTGTGCCACCAAACGTCACAATGTAACTGGGTGATTATAAAGGTGCTCTACAGGTGTCTCCGAAGGTACTTGTTGGGTTGGCGTATTTCGAGATTAGGATTTGTCACTCCGATTGTCGGAGAGGTATCTCTAGGCCCACTCGGTAATGCACATCACTATAAGCCTTGCAAGCATTGCAACTAATGAGTTAGTTGCGGGATGATGTATTACGGAACGAGTAAAGAGACTTGCCGGTAACGAGATTGAACTAGGTATTGAGATACCGACGATCGAATCTCGGGCAAATAACATACCAATGATAAAGGGAACAACGTATGTTGTTATGCGGTTTGACCGATAAAGATCTTCGTAGAATATGTAGGAGCCAATATGAACATCCAGGTTCTACTATTGGTTATTGACCGGAGACGTGTCTCGGTCATGTCTACATAGTTCTCGAACCCGTAGGGTCCGCACGCTTAAAGTTCGATGATGGTTATATTATGAGTTTATGTGTTTTGATGTACCGAAGGAGTTCGGAGTCCCGGATGAGATCGAGGACATGATGAGGAGTGTCGAAATGGCCGAGGCGTAAAGATCGATATATTGGACGACTATATTCGGACATCGGAAAGGTTCCAAGTGATTCGAGTATTTTCGGGAGTACCGGGGAGTTACGGGAATTCGTATTGGGCCTTAATGGGCCATACGGGAAAGGAGAGAAAGGCCTCAAATGGTGGCCGCACCCCTCCCCATGGGCTGGTCCGAATTGGACTAGGGAGGGGGCGCCCCCTTCCTTCCTTCTCCTTTTCCCTTCCCTTTCCTTCCCTCCTACTCCTACTACTTGGAAGGGTTCCTAGTTCTACTAGGAAAAGGGGAATCCTACTCCCTGTGGGAGTAGGACTCCCCTAGGGCGCGCCATAGAGAGGGACGGCCCTCCCCCTCCTCCACTCCTTTATATACGGGGGCAGGGGGCACCCCAAAGACACAACAATTGATCTCTTGATCTCTTAGCTGTGTGCGGTGCCCCCATCTACCATAATCCACTTCGATCATATCGTAGCGGTGCTTAGGCAAAGTCCTGCGTCGGTAGAACATCATCATCGCCAGCACGCTGTCGTGCTGATGAAACTCTCCCTCAACACTCGGCTGGATCGGAGTTCGAGGGATGTCATCGAGTTGAACGTGTGCAGAACTCGGAGGTGCCGTGCGTTCGGTACTTGATCGGTCGGATCGTGAAGACGTACGACTACATCAACCACGTTGTGCTAACACTTCCTCTTTCGGTCTACGAGGGTACGTGGACAACACTCTCCCCTCTTGTTGCTATGCATCACCATGATCTTGCGTGTGCGTAGGATTTTTTTTAAATTACTACGTTCCCCAACAGTGGTATCAGAGCCTGGTTTTATGCATAGATGTCATATGCACGAGTAGAACACAAGTGAGTTGTGGGCGATATAAGTCATACTGCTTACCAGCATGTCATACTTTGGTTTGGCGGTATTGTTGGATGAAGCGGCTCGGACCGACATTACGCGTATGCTTACGCGAGACTGGTTTTACTGTCGTGCTATGCACATAGGAGACTAGCGGGTGTCAGTTTCTCCAACTTTAGTTGAACCGAGTGTGGCTACGCCCGGTCCTTGCGAAGGTTAAAACAGCACCAACTTGACAAACTATCATTGTGGTTTTGATGCGTAGGTAAGAACGGTTCTTGCTAAGCCCGTAGCAGCCACGTAAAACTTGCAACAACAAAGTAGAGGACGTCTAACTTGTTTTTGCAGGGCATGTTGTGATGTGATATGGTCAAGACGTGATGAGATATAAGTTGTTGTATAAGATGATCATGTTTTTTTGAAGTTATCGGAAACTAGCAGAAGCCTTGTGGTTGTCTCTTTATTGCATAAGATGCAAGCACCAAATAATTGCTTTACTTTATCGCTATGCGATAGCAATAGTTGCAAGAGCAATAGTTGGCGAGACGACCATGTGACGACACATTGATATAGATTAAGATGATGGAGATCATGCTGTCATGCCGGTGACGATGGAAATCATGACAATGCTTTGGAGATGGAGATCAAAGGCACAAGATGATGATGGCCATATCATGTCACATATTTTGATTGCATGTGATGTTTATCTTGTATGCATCTTATTTTGCTTAGTTCGATGGCAGCTTTATAAGATGATCTCTCACTAAATTTCAAGATAAAAAGTGTTCTCCGAGAGTATGCACCGTTGCCAAAGTTCGTCGTGCCCAGACACCACGTGATGATCGGGTGTGATAAGCTCTACGTCCATCTACAACGGGTGCAAGCCAGTTTTGCACATGCAGAATACTCAGGTTAAACTTGATGAGCCTAGCATATGCAGATATGGCCTCGGAACAGTAGCAATGATGCGGACTGGGTCCGTGATCTGAGGTTTATCCTCATTGCTACCCAGAAGAATTATGTCCTTGATGCACCGCTAGGTGACTGACCTATTGCAGGAGCAGATGCAGACGTTATGAACGTTTGGCTAGCTCAATATGATGACTACTTGATAGTTTAGTGCACCATGCTTAACAGCTTAGAATCGGGATTTCAAAGACGTTTTGAACGTCATGGACCATATGAGATGTTCCAGGAGTTGAAGTTAATATTTCAAGTAAATACCCGAGTTGAGAGATATGAAGTCTCCAACAAGTTCTATAGCTAAAAGATGGAGGAGAATAGCTCAAGCAGTGAGCATGTGCTCATATTGTCTGGGTACTACAATCGCTTGAATCCAGTGGGAGTTAATCTTCCAGATAAAATAGTGATTGAAAAAATTCTCTAGTCACCATCACCAAGTTAGTAGAACTTCGTGATGAACTATAATATGCAAGGGATAACGGAAACGATTCCCAAGCTCTTCATGATGCTGAAATCGACGAAAGTAGAAATCAAGAAAAGCATCAAGTGTTGATGGTAAAACCACTAGTTTCAAGTAAAGGGACAAAGGGAAGAAAGGGGAACTTCAAGAAGAACGGCAAACAAGTTGCTGCTCAAGTGAAAAAACCCAAGTATGGACATAAGCCTGAAACTGAGTGCTTCTACTACAAAGGGACTGGTCATTGGAAGCGAAACTACACCAATTAATTGGCGGATAAGAAGGATGGCAAAGTGAACACAGGTATATTTGATATACATGTTATTGATGTGTACTTTACTAGTGTTTATAGCAACCCCTCGGTATTTTATACTGGTTCAGTTGCTAAGAGTAGTAACTCAAAATGGGAGTTGCAAAATAAACAAAGACTAGTTAAGGGTGAAGTGATGATGTGTGTTGGAAGTGGTTCCAAGATTGATATGACCATCATCGCACACTCCCTATACTTTCGGGATTAGTGTTGAACCTAAATAAATGTTATTTGGTGTTTGCGTTGAGCATAAATATGATTGGATCATGTTTATTGCAATACAGTTATTCATGTAAGTTAGAGAATAATTGTTGTTCTATTTACATGAATAAAACCTTCTATGGTCATACACCCAATGAAAATGGTTTGTTGGATCTCGATCGTGGTGATACAGATTTTCATAATATTGAAGCCAAAAGATGCAAAGTTAATAATGATAGTGCAACTTATTTGTGGCACTGCCGTTCAGGTCATGTTGGTGTAAAGCGCATGAAGAAAATCCATGCTGATGGGCTTTTGGAATCACTTGATTATGAATCAGTTGATGATTGCGAACCATGCCTCATGGGCAAGATGAATAAGACTCCGTTCTCCGGAACAATGGAGCAAGCAATAGATTTGTTGGAAATCATACATACTGATGTATGTGGTCCGATGAATATTGAGGCTCGCGGCAGGTATCATTATTTTCTGATCTTCACAGATTATTTGAGCAGATATGAGTATATCTACTTGATGAAACACAAGTCTGAAATATTTGAAAAGTTCAAAGAATTTCATAGTGAAGTGGAGAATCATTGTAACAAAAATAAAAGTTTCTACGATATGATCGCAGAAGTAAAATATTTGAGTTACGAGTTTTGCCTTCAGTTAAAACAATGTGAAATAGTTTCACTACTCACGCCACCTTGAACACCACAGTGTAATGGTGTGTCCGAACGTCGTAACCATGCTTTATTAGATATGGTGCGATCTATGATGTCTCTTACCGATTACCACTATCGTTTTGGGGTTATGCATTAGAGACAGCTACATTCACGTTAAATAGGGCACCATCTAAATCCGTTGAGATGACACCGTATGAACTGTGGTTTGGCGAGAAACCTAAGCTGTCGTTTCTTAAAGTTTGGGACTGCGATGCTTATGTGAAAAAGTTTCAACATGATAAGCTCGAACCCAAATCGGATAAGTAAATCTTCATAGGATACCCAAAAGAAAATGTTGGGTACACCTTCTATCACAGATCCGAAGGCAAGATATTCATTGCTGAGAATGGATCCTTTCTAGAGAAGGAGTTTCTCTCGAAAGAAGTGAGTGGGAGGAAAGTAGAACTTGATGAGGTAACTGTACCTGCTCCCTTATTGGAAAGTAGTTCATCACAGAAATCGGTTCCTGTGACTACTACACCAATTAGTGAGGAAGCTAATGATGATGATCATGTAACTTCAGATCAAGTTACTACCGAACCTCGTAGGTAAACCAGACTGAGATCTGCACTAGAGTGGTACGGTAATCCTGTTCTGGAGGTCATGTTACTTGACCATGACGAACCTACGAACTATGAGGAAGCGATGATGAGCCTAGATTCCGCGAAATGGCTTGAGGCCATGAAATCTGAGATGACATCCATGTATGAGAGCAAAGTATGGACTTTGATTGACTTGCCCAATGATCGGTGAGCCATTGAGATTAAATGGATCTTCAAGAGGAAGACGGACCCTGATAGTAGTGTTACCATCTACAAAGCTAGAATTGTCGCAAAAAGGTTTTCGACAAGTTCAAGGTGTTGACTACGATGAGAGTTTCTCACTCGTATCTATGCTTAAAATTGTCCGAATCATGTTAGCAATTGCCGCTTTTTATGATTATGAAATTTGGCAGATGGATGTCAAAACTGCATTCCTGAATGGATTTCTGGAAGAAGAGTTGTATATGATGCAACCAGAAGGTTTTGTCGATCCAAAGGGAGCTAACAAAGTGTGCAAGCTCCAACGATCCATTTATGGACTGGTGCAATCCTCTCGGAGTTGGAATAAACGCTTTGATAAGTTGATCAAAGCATATAGCTTTATACAGACTTGCGGTGAATCCTGTATTTACAAGAAAGTGAGTGGGAGCACTACAACATTTCTGATAAGTATATGTGTATGACATATTGTTGATCGAAAATAATGTAGAATTATTCTGCAAAGCATAAAGGAGTGTTTGAAAGGAGTTTTTCAAAGAAAGATCTCGGTGAAGGTGCTTACATATTGAGCATCAAGATCTATAGAGATAGATCAAGACGCTTGATAAGTTTTCAATGAGTACATACCTTGACAAGTTTTTGAAGTAGTTCAAAATGGAACAGTCAAAGAAAGAGTTCTTGCCTGTGTTACAAGGTGTGAAATTGAGTAAGACTCAAAGCCCGACCACGACAGAAGATAGAAAGAGAATGAAAGTCATTCCCTATGCCTTGGCCACAGGTTCTATAAAGTATGCCATGCTGTGTACCAAATCTATTGTATACCCTACACTGTTTTTAGCAAGGGAGTACAATAGTGATCTAGGAGTAGATCACTAGACAGCGGTCAAAATTATCCTTAGTGGAATAAGGATATGTTTCTCGATTATGGAGGTGACAAAAAGGTTCGTCGTAAAGGGTTACGACGATGCAAATTTTGACACTGATCCAGATGACTCTAAATCTCAATCTGGATACATATTGAAAGTGGGAGCAATTAGCTAGAGTAGCTCTGTGCAGAGCATTGTTGACATAGAAATTTGCAAAATACTTACGGATCTGAATGTGGCACACCCGTTGACTAAACTTCTCTCACAAGCAAAACATGATCACACCTTAGTACTCTTTGGGTGTTAATCACATAGCGATGTGAACTAGATTATTGACTCTAGTAAACCCTTTGGGTGTTGGTCACATGTCGATGTGAACTATGGGTGTTAATCACATGGTGATGTGAACTATTGGTATTAAATCACATGGCGATGTGAACTAGATTATTGACTCTAGTGCAAGTGGGAGACTGAAGGAAATATGCCCTAAAGGCAATAATAAAGTTATTATTTATTTCCTTATATCATGATAAATGTTTATTATTCATGCTATAATTGTATTAACCGGAAACATAATACATGTGTGAATACATAGACAAACAGAGTGTCACTAGTATGCCTCTACTTGACTAGCTCGTTGATCAAATATGGTTATGTTTCCTAACCATAGACATGAGTTGTCATTTGATTAACGGGAACACATCATTAGGAGAATGATATGATTGACTTGACCCATTCTGTTAGCTTAGCACACGATCATTTAGTTTGTTGCTATTGATTTCTTCATGACTTATACATGTTCCTATGACTATGAGATTATGCAACTCCCATTTACCGGAGGAACACTTTGTGTGCCACCAAACGTCACAATGTAACTGGGTGATTATAAAGGTGCTCTACAGGTGTCTCCGAAGGTACTTGTTGGGTTGGCATATTTCGAGATTAGGATTTGTCACTCTGATTGTCGGAGAGGTATCTCTAGGCCCACTCGGTAATGCACATCACTATAAGCCTTGCAAGCATTGCAACAAATGAGTTAGTTGCGGGATGATGTATTCCGGAACGAGTAAAGAGACTTGCCAGTAACGAGATTGAACTAGGTAATGACAAAGGGAACAACGTATGTTGTTATGCGGTTTGACCGATAAAGATCTTCGTAGAATATGTAGGAGCCAATATGAACATCCAGGTTCTGCTATTGGTTATTGACCAAAGACGTGTCTCGGTCATGTCTACATAGTTCTCGAACCCGTAGGGTCCGCACGCTTAAAGTTCGATGACGGTTATACTATGAGTTTATGTGTTTTGATGTACCGAAGGAGTTCGGAGTCCCGGATGAGATCGGGGACATGACGAGGAGTCTCGAAATGGTTGAGACGTAAATATCGATATATTGGACGACTATATTCGGACATCAGAAAGGTTCCGAGTGATTCGGGTATTTTCGGGAGTACCGGGGAGTTACGGGAATTCGTATTGGGCCTTAATGGGCCATACAGGAAAGGAGAGAAATGCCTCAAAGGGTGGCCGCACCCCTCCCCATGGGCTGGTCCGAATTGGACTAGGGAGGGGGGCGCCCCCTTCCTTCCTTCTCCTTTTCCCTTCCCTTTCCTTCCCTCCTACTCCTACTACTTGGAAGGGTTCCTAGTTCTACTAGGAAAAGGGGAATCCTACTCCCGGTGGGAGTAGGACTCCCCTAGGGCGTGCCATAGGGAGGGCCGGCCCTCCCCCTCCTCCACTCCTTTATATACGGGGGCAGGGGGCACCCCAAAGACACAACAATTGATCTCTTGATCTCTTAGCCGTGTGCGGTGCCCCCCTCCACCATAATCCACTTCGATCATATCGTAGCGATGCTTAGGAAAAGCCCTGCATTGGTAGAACATCATCATCATCAGCACGCTATCGTGCTGACGAAACTCCCCCTCAACACTCGGCTGGATCGGAGTTTGAGGGACGTCATCGAGTTGAACGTGTGCAGAACTCGGAGGTGCCGTGCGTTCGGTACTTGATCGGTTGGATCGTGAAGACGTACGACTACATCAACCACGTTGTGCTAACGCTTCCGCTTTCGGTCTACGAGGGTACGTGGACAACACTCTCCCCTCTCGTTGCTATGCATCACCATGATCTTGCGTGTGCGTAGGAATTTTTTTGAAATTACTACGTTCCCCAACAATTTTTAGTCTCCCAAGTTTTGATATGCAAATTTATAATGATGATAGCATGCCTCCTACTTATGATGATTATATTTATGAAAGTGGATTTGGAGAGGTCATGACTTTATTTAGTAATGATTCCACTATCTTGGAAGAGGTTTCAATTGATTATGATGAGAACAAAGTTGCTACTTATGATGATTATTGTGATGAAACTTATGCTATAAAAAGTAGTGATGATTATATTTATAAAACTTGTCATGATTATGATTACCCTTTCTATGAACATTACTCTTTTAATGTGGAAACAATTTATAGTATTCGAGTCTCTTATGATACTCCCACTATTATTCATGAGAAGAAATTTGCTTATGTGGAGAGTAATAAAAATTCTATGCTTGTGGCTCATGAAAGGAATGCTTTATGTGATAGTTATATTGTTGAATTAATTAATGATGCTACTTAAAATTATTATGAGGGAGGAATATATGCTTGTAGGAATTGCAATAATATCAAGTTCCCTCTCTATGTGCTTAAAGTTTTAAAGTTATGCTTGTTTTGCCTTCCTATGCTAGTTGATTATTGCTCCCATAAGCTGTTTGCTCACAAAATCCCTATGCATAGGAAGTGGGTTAGACTTAAATGTGCTAGTTATATTCTTCATGATGCTCTCTTTATATTTCAATTCTTATCTTTTATGTGAGCATCATTGATATCATCATGCCTAGCTAGGGGCGTTAAGCCATAGCGCTTGTTGGGAGGCAACCCAATTTTATTTTAGCTCCTTGCTTTTTGCTCCTGTTTAGTAACAAATAATTCATCTAGCCTCTGTTATTATTGAGTTTTTATGTTTTAATTAGTGTTTGTGCCAAGTAGAACCATTGGGAAGACTTGGGGAAAGCCTTGTTGATCTTGCTGTAAAAAAAACAGATACTTCAGCGCTCACGAGATTCGCTGCCATTTTTTATTGGAGAGTGGTATTTAGTTAATTATTTTTTCATATGATTAATATATAAATTCCTCACGTCCAGCAATTTATTTTAGAATTTTTGGGGTTCCAGAAGTTTGTGTTAGCTACAGATTACTACAGACTGTTCTGTTTTTGACGGATTCTGTTTTTCGTGTGTTTTTTGCTTATTTTGATGAATCTATGGCTAGTAAAAGAGTTTATAAACCATAAAGAAGTTGGAATACAATAGTTTTAACACCAATATAAATCAAGAATGAGTTGATTACAGCACCTTGAAGTGGTGTTTTGTTTTCTTTCGCTAACGGAACTCACGAGTTTTCTACTTTAAGTTTTGTGTTGTGAAGTTTTCAAGTTTTGGGTAAAGATTCTATGGACTATGGAATAAGGAATGGCAGGAGCCTAAGCTTGGGGATGCCCAAGTGTCGGGGGTTGCTGATCCCACGCACACCTATGGGGATCGGCGGACCGAGCCCCTTTCAGTTCGGCAGGGGGGCGGTGGATGCACAAAGAGCAGATCGAGGCGAGCGCACGAGCGAGACGATCGATTTACCCAGGTTCGGGCCGCACGGATGCGTAAAACCCTACTCCTGCTTTGGTGGTTGTATTGAGTTCTTCCTCGGGAGCGATGAGTGCTACAGTACCCTCGAGCAGCTAGCGAGAGCGAGCATGAGAATGGCCGTCCTCCCCCTCTCTGTTGCGCATGGGCCTCCTTTTATATGTCTAAGGGGTCACCGACAGGTGGCAACAGAGGTGGGGGTAAAAATGTAAAAGAGGTGGTAGTTGGCTCCACCGCCTACAACAGACGTATCATACCTAACCCTGACGGCAGGGGACAAGGGCATTAGATGCCTGTCTGTGTCACCTTGACGGCACAGAGAGGGACCGCTAGGAACGCCACCGTTTGCCACGATGGTTATCTTGTCAGCACTTGCTTGCCACCGCGTGCCCCTGGCTGCACAGCCTCCTGCCACGTACGCCAGGAGCGGTCCCAGAGCGACACGTTGGTGGGTGAGCTGGAGCACGGGCTGCGGAGTAGTAGCTTTGCCGCGGCAAGCGCATTGCCGCGGATGTTGCCTTGTCGCGTCCGGGAGCTTGTCGCTCACCGGGTCTTGTCGGGACGCGCAGTGCACCGCAGCGAACTTCTTGAGATGCTTTGGTTGGTCTTCCCGGCAAGCTCCTCTTGCCGGGGTCTCGTCTCCTTCCCGGCAAGCTCCTCTTGCCGGGGTCTTGTCTCCTTCCCAGCAAGCTCCTCTTGCCGGGGCCTTGTTTTGCTCTCGGATACTTTGTTCTTGAATGGCCCCAAAGGGACCACGGAGGGTCTTGGCGGTCGCCCGGCAAGCCTTGCCGCGGGTTGCTGCGACTGCCCGTGCACAAGTTCGGGATACTAAGGTACCCCTACTTTAGTACACCGACAGGAGCCCCTGGGCCTGGGCCATACACGGTGCCGAGCGCTGTTGGGCCAGGCCCAAAACAGTGCACGGGCACGCGCGGCCTAGGTCATGCCGCATCTGACTCCGCACCCACCGCGCCCTCCCCAAACGGCACGCGTCGAACGCGGCGCCGTGCGTGATGAGGGCGGCATGCGCGGGGCTGCGCCCCGCGCGCATGCATCACGTCATGGTAAAAGGGGACGGTTTGCGCCCCCCCCCCCCCCGTAAACGGAGGGAGGCGTGGAGGCGTGGTGGGCGGAATCGTGGGTAGTTGTTTATTTGTGACGGCGACACATCCGCCCCCCTTCCCCTCCCTCTTTATAAGCAAAGGAAATAGGGGTACGGCACCATCTGCCCGTTGCTGCTTCCAATCTCAAAACCTCCGCCGCTCCCCGTCTTCTCAGAGCAACAAGAGAGCAGCCCCCTGCTCCCCCCATTACCACCAGCACCACTACCACCGTCGGCCTCCTCCACCACCTTCTCCATGGCTCCGAAGGGCGACAAGGGGAAAGCGGTGAAGTCGACCGAGGCGCAGCAGCTCGCGACGATGCGGAAGGAGCGAGCCATCTCCCCCCCCCCCAAGCTCGGCGCGAAGGCGTTGCGGGAGCGGTATTATCTGTTCTGGTCGGCGGAGACGCGAGCTCACCCGCGGACCAGGGTGCTTCGGGCTGCAGCCCGCGCGAAGGCTCTGGATGGGTACCCTTTCTTTGCTATGTTCTTCTACTGCGGGCTCTGCCCGCCCTTTTCCGAGTTCTTCTGCGATATTATGAACACATATGGCTTCTACCTCCTTGACTTCACCCCCAACGCCGTCCTCACCATGGCAGTTTTCGCACACCTTTGCGAAAACTTTGTCGGAGTCCACCCTAGTGTAGCTCTCTTCCGCCATTTCTTTATCCCTCGGGTAGAGAGAGGAGAGACTCTGTCCGGCGGAATCGCCTGGGTCTCAAGAGCCGGCAAGAAGGAATCTTATCTAGAGGGGGAGTTCCGCGGCAAGTGGGAGGAGTGGAGAGCAGATTGGTGCTGGATTATCGAGGAGAGCCCACAGCCATTCACCATCCGGCGCCAAGCAGCAGCAGTGCGTGGCAGTGACTGGAGCGACTTGGCCCCGGAAGACAGCAAGCTGAGGATTGCCGTCACCAGGATCCAGCGCCTTAGGCTTGCCGGACTCACCATAGGCGCTGTTGGCGCGGACTTTCTTCGCCGCTGCATTGCCCCTCTGCAGGAACGGGGAAGGCCTGCCTGGGAGTTCAAGAACATGGCGGACATTATGAGGCTGCGCCCAGGCCTCAACTATAATTTCACTGTCCTCGAGCACAATGGCATGCTGCAGGAGCTCTTCAAATACGATTCGGATCACCCCGAAGTCTTCAGGCTGCCGCAGGGCGTCGTCCCTTTGTGCAACAACTCTGCGCTCGATCGCATCCGGGCGATGATGCTGTTGTGCGACTCGCACGGAATCGAGCCAACTTGGCAAGAGCCCGAAGACGAGGTCGTGCAGTAGTTCTTCGACGACCTGGTGGAAGTGCCGATCCGCGCCGATGAGAAGGACGGCCTCATCCGCGACACCACCGAGGCGGAGCTGGCGTACATAGCCACTAGGTTGGAAGAGGCGGCGGCAGCCGCCACGGTAGGCGAATTTGGGTTTACTCTGGAGGAAGCGGCGGCAGAAGAGGAAAAAACTCGTGTCGAGCGAGACGAGTTCCTCGGCAAGAAAGAGCTCGCCCGGCAAGAGGAACTTGCCGGCAAGGAAGATCTTGCCGGGAGCGGCGCCGAGCCGAGCGAGCCTGTCGGGGATGCGAGCGACTCGCTGGAGATCGACTCTTCCTCCACTTCATCTTCCGACAGCCCGCCGCCGGCTGCGCCTCCATCTCCACCAAGAAGGCGTCTCCGCAAGGCCGGGGATGTAGCGAGGCGGCAGGCAGGCCAGCACTCGCCACGCCGCATGACGCGCTCCACCGCGGCAAGCACTGTTGCCGCGGGAGCGCCCCATGCCGCTGCTTCGACAGGAGCGGGGTCTTCCCGGACTGCCGCTTCTGCCCCTGCCAAGCAACCAAGGGAGCCTACCCCTCCATCTCCCCGCGCCGGACGCGCGCCGGATTTTGACTTCTCCGCGTTCAGCTCCGACGAGGAAGAAGAGGAAGAGTAGGTTTTTCACTTGTACTTGCTGTTCTTCAATCCTTGTTGCTTTGTCTTGTATCTCACTTGTCTTTCTCTGAATCCGTTCCTTTTCAGGACTCTGGCCCAGAGAGCGGCAAAGAGGGCCAAGGCGCCGGTGATTGTCATCGAGGACGAGCCCACCACGTCGGCAGGGGACGCGCCCGAGACCAACTTGTCGGACCCAATGGCTGATCTCCAGAGCAGCCCCCAGCATAAGTGCCTTATTTGCCCTTCGCCGTTGGGGCGTGCACGGAGACTCTCGCTTTGCTGACTTTTGATTGATGGCTTGTGCAGGAACAGAGCAGCCTCGACAGGGATGCCCGGAGACCGCCCTGAAGCGCCAAGGGGGAGTCCTCCGACGAGGGAGAGGTCTCCGGCAAGGGAGAGCTCTCCGGCGGGGGAGGAGGCTCCGACAAGGGAGGAGCCCCCGGCAAGGGAGGAGCCCCCGGCAAGGGAAGAGCCCCCGGCAAGGGAAGGGTCCCCGGCGAGGGGCAGCGCCAGCGATCCCCCGGCAACGGAGACCACTACCGCCGAGCCGGGCCCAGGTAACTTCCTTGCCCTTCAACTTCCCTTGGGCTCTTCTTCTTCTTTTGATCTCCTTCTTGGATTTTGCTTGAATTCTACTTGAGTCTTCTCCCCTCTCCCGGCTGTTAGGTCCATCGGGTGCAGAGCCGATGGAGACTGAGGCCACCGCCAACGACACTGTTGCCGCCGAGGAGACAGCCGGCGCCGGCGAGCCTGCCGGCGAGGAGACCGCCAGTGCTACCGCCGCCGCCGCCGCGCCAGGCTCCGGAGAGCCCCAGCCCGGCATCTATCTGAAGGCCGGCGAGGATATCAACATCAACTTACCCTGGGCGTCGAGCTCCAGGGCACCGGTCGAAGGAGAAGCGCTCGACAGAGAAGTGCTTGCCTCCGCCGGGCTGAAGCTGGTCGACGCGCCAAGCGGTAGCAGCAACGAACCCGAAGAGGAGCATCTGCTGTGGAAGCTGGTGGCGCTCTACCGCGCCCGGCAGGCCAAACCGGAGTCCCGCGAGGCGCTCGTCGCGAAGGCCAGGGCTGACATCGAGAAGCACGCGGAGGAGCTCCGGGGCGCCAACCAAGAAGCTCTCCGTTCCCTGGCGAGGGAGCGGGAGGAACTTGCCGAGGCGCAGCAAGCCTTCCTTCTCGAGAAGGCGGACGTCGAAGAGCGCCAACGCCTTGCCGCGGAGAAGTTGTCTTCGCAGGAAGGTGACTTGACGCAGCGGAAGGTTAGCCTCGACAGCCATGAGGAGGAGCTGGCCGTGCGCGAGCGAGCGGTCGGCGGAGCCGTTAAGCAAGCCGAAGACGCCACCGCAGCTGCCGAGGCCGCCAAGACCGAGCTGGAGCTGAAGGTGGTGCAGCTGGAGGCGGGCCTTAAGGCGAGCGGCGACGAGTTTGCTGCGCTCAAGCTCGAGCGGGAGAAGGACGCCAATAGCTACCTGGAGCTGCAGGCCCTCCTCACTGAGAGAGGCAAGGAGCTCGACGCCGCCAGGGCTTCAAATGCTGATCTTGAAGCAAAGCTGGCGGCTCTGACAAGATCCTTGGGCAGCGCCAAGGAGCAAGAGACGGCCCTGAAGGAGGAGGTCGAGGTCGGCAAGGTGCTGCTGGCGAATGCCGTCGCCGCCTAGAAGACCTTGTCGGAGACCGTGGAGCACTGGACGGAGGGTCTGGTGAGTGTCGCCGCGGACGTCGACAAGGAGCTGGCGCAGCTGGGGATGGTGGATCTCGGGTATTCCACCGACGGGAATCTCCAACCCAGTGCCAAGCTGACCCTGTTCTTCAAGGGCGTGGCGACGGCGCTTCAGCGACTCCGGGAGCAGTTCCCAAAACAGCTCACCGACGAGTCGCGCAAGATCTGCGCGGGAGCTCTCCAAAAGGTGCTGATGAAGGTAGCCTTCCGCAACCCAGGCCTCCGCCTCACCAACGTCCTCCGAAGCCTGCCGCCAGATGCTGACTTGGAGGAGCTCAAGGCCCTTGTCGCACCCATTGTGGACAAGGTGAGCGGCATCAAGAGGATCGAGGGCGACCGCATAGACTAGGCTGCCTATTCCCCCTTTTTTTTCTTTGTCGCTGTCAATCACGTTATGAGAAGCAGTCTATTAGACCTTGCGACAGGTTATCCTGTAATATACTTCTATCTTGGGTAGTAATTTCTATGTTATTTCCTTTACTTGACTCTTTCCCTTGTATGCTTTTACCCTACGCTTTTAGGGAACTTGTCAGCGCAGGCTCCTCTGTCACGAGTGCTGAGTGCGGAACGTCAGCAGCCCGCTGGCAGTGCCACAGTCGGCAAGAACCTTGTCGCAGAGCTAGTCGCGGCTTGCTTAAGTTGTTGAGCGGACTCGAAACAACAATAAGGGCGCAACTTAGCTACGAGTTGGTTGGTGCCCGCGTCGACAAGAAACCTTGTCGCAGCTAGCCGCGGCTCGCTTAAGTTGTTGAGCGGGCTCGAAACAACAGTAAGGGCGCGGCTAACCACGAGTCGGTTCCTCCACGCACAGGTTTTCCATACAAGGTGGAGTCGTTTAAGGAAAATAACTTAAAAAGTTAAAGGAAATCTGATTGCTCAAACTCTGGCACTTATCTTTTTCTGTTGTTTGCGTTCCCGGTAAAGCAGAACCTTCTTGAGAGCCGGCCGGTCCACACATTATCTCCTCCTCCCCCTTCCTCCGGCAAGCTTGCGCGCAAGGGACCCTTACTTTCCTTAATAGAAAAGAGAGAAGAGAAAATAAAGTTATGGAGCCTTGCGGCTCATTTTTTTTGCTTACCGGGGGTATGTGCTGAGCACATAATCTTTATGCACGGGGCCTACGCCCGGCTTTGTACAAAGGATTACATGCAACAGCGGCAAGACTTGTACAAATGGGTGGTTGCCGGACACGGTCCGACAACCGCGCCTCACGGCCAAAGCTTGCGAAGATGCTCAATATTCCAGGAGTTGCTCACTGGTACGCCACCTTCGGTCCCAAGGCGGACAGCGCCAAGCCTAGTGACTCGCTTCACCCAGTAAGGGCCTTCCCACTTCGGCGTCAACTTGTTGGAAATCTTGGCGGACTGATCACGCCAAAGAAACAAGGTCGCCTTCCTCGAAACTTCTGGCGTTAACTTTGCGGCTATGGTAGCGGCGCAAAGCTTACTGGTAGCGAGCGGCTCGCACAGCAGCCTGAAGATGATCTTCCTCAAGGAGCAGCGCGTCATCTTGCCGCAGCTGCTCTTGCTCAAGCTCATCATAAGCGAGCACTCGAGGTGACCCGTATACGAGTTCCATGGGGATAACTGCTTCTGCTCCACAGACTAGAGCAAAAGGTGTCTGGTCGTTGGCTCGATTTGGCGTCATTCTGATCGACCAAACCACCGGCAGCTCCGCGCCAAAGCCTCTGCCGGAGAGGCGGGCGGCGGCGGCGAACGGTGCGAGGAACGAGATATGCTCGGACTTCTAACTACGTTCGAGCGACCGCGCCACGCTCGCGCCAGCATGCTGGCGTGCATGCTGGCCCTAAGCACTCCGGAATCCGCCAGCTTGATCTTGGCCCAGCAGACGTATGGTACCGTGGGTACCATGACGCTGCTGGTCCCGCGCCTCCTGGGACGGGCGCGGTGCGTGTACGGACGCCGAGGTCTTGGAGTGCGCGCGATCGTTGTGGGAGGCGACCGCGCCGCCGACGTGCGGCGCAGCCTGGTCCTTGGACCTGGCAGCGCCATGGGTCTCCCCGTCGGCGCCCGTTCTTCCGCCGGCGCCTACTCCACCAGCCGTTCGCTCTGCCGATGGTGGGCTCGGCGCAGACGGAGCAGCTGCCTCCGAAATCTTCTTCTTCGGCGGCATGTTGATGAAGACGATGAAGATTCGGCTCGTGCAAACGCCGGATCAGGTTCGCACAACCTCGACGCAGCCCCCTACCTGGCGCGCCAAAGATGTCGGGGGTTGCTGATCCCACACACACTTATGAGGATCGGCGGACCGAGCCCCTTTCGGTTCGGCAGGGGGGGCGGCGGATGCACAAAGAGCAGATCGAGGCAAGCGCACGAGTGAGACGATCGATTTACACAGGTTCGGGCCGCACAGATGCATAAAACCCTACTCCTGCTTTGGTGGTTGTATTGAGTTCTTGATCGGGAGCGATGAGTGCTACAGTACCCTCGAGCAGCTGGCGAGAGCGAGCGTGAGAATGGCCGTCCTCCCCCTCTTTGTTGCGCATGGGCCTCCTTTTATATGTCTAAGGGGTCACCGACAGGTGGCAACAGAGGTGGGGGTAAAAATGTAAAAGAGGTGGTAGTTGGCTCCACCGCCTACAACAGACGTATCATACCTAACCCTGATGGCAGGGGACAAGGGCATTAGATGCCTGTCTGTGTCACCTTGAAGGCACAGAGAGGGACCGCTAGGAACGCCACCGTTTGCCACGATGGTTATCTTGTCAGCACTTGCTTGCCACCGCATGCCCCTGGCTGCACAGCCTCCCGCCAAGTACGCTAGGAGCGGTCCCAGAGCGACACGTTGGTGGGTGAGCTGGAGCACGGGCTGCGGAGTAGTAGCTTTGCCGCGGCAAGCGCCTTGCCGCAGATATTGCCTTGTCGCGTCCGGGAGCTTGTCGCTCACCGGGTCTTGTCGGGACGCGCAGTGCGCCGCAGCGAGCTTCTTGAGACGCTTTGGTTGGTCTTCCCGGCAAGCTCCTCTTGTTGGGGTCTCGTCTCCTTCCCAGCAAGTTCCTCTTGCCGGGGTCTTGTCTCCTTCCCGGCAAGCTCCTCTTGCCGGGGCCTTGTTTTGCTCTCGGATACTTTGTTCTTGAATGGCCCCAAAGGGACCACGGAGGGTCTTGGCGGTCGCCCGGCAAGCCTTGCCGCGGGTCGCTGCGACTGCCCGTGCACAAGTTCGGGATACTAAGGTACCCCTACTTTAGTACACCGACACCAAGGCAACCCAAGGTAAAATTCAAGGACAACCAAGAGCCTAAGCTTGGGGATGCCCCGGAATGCATCCCCTCTTTCGTCTTTGTTCATCGGTAACTTTACTTGGAGCTATATTTTTATTTACCACATGATATGTGTTTTGCTTGGAGCGTCATTTTATTTTATTTAGTTTTGCTTGCTGTTTGAATAAAATACCAAGATCTGAAATTCTTTAATGTTAGAGAGTCTTCATATAGTTGCATAGTCATTCGACTACTCATCGATCTTCACTTATATCTTTCGGAGTAGTTTGCCATTTGCTCTAGTGCTTCACTTATATCCTTTTAGAGCACGGTCGTGGTTTTATTTTATAGAAATAGATGAACTATCATGCTTCACTTATTTTATTTTGAGAGTCCTAAACAGCATGGTAATTTGCTTTGGTTATGAATTTAGTCCTAATATGATGGGCATCCAAGAGGGATATAATAAAAACTTTCATATAGAGTGCATTGAATACTAAGAGAAGTTTGATACTTGATGTCACACCCTAGCTAGACCATGCATTAGAGTGTGCATCATGTTTACTTTCATCAGAAACTTGAAATGGGGAAGGCAGAACCCCCAGCACCCCTTCTGAAATCAACTAGGGTTTACTAAAAGCAATTCCAATGAACCTGAAATGCCCTTCTAAAATGTTCATCGTCTTTGCTTTGGTCTTAAACCTCTGGCAAAAATGGTGCACATATTTTTAGGTCAACAAAAGGTCATTGATTTAAATCATAAGTATTTGAATTTGGGCATTTAAATGCTATTAAATAATTAAATTGCTCAAATAATTCTGAAAGTAAATGTTTGCTGTTGGAAATAATCCAAACAGAGACCACAATTATTTTCAGGATTTTTGGAAGTGTTTTGGTATTTTAAATAAGTCCACAAAGTTACAGGAAAATAGAAAAGGAAACAAATCAGAAAGACTAACCTGGCCGCAGCCCAGTAGCCGGCCCACCTGGCGGCCCAGCACTGTGCTGGCCCATGCCAGCCAGCTGCTTCGTCCTCGCCAGGCAGGTAGCCAGGTGCTCGACGCCGAGCACCCGCATGCACGCCACGCAGTTGCCGCCGCCTCGCCGCTCCCCTCGTCGCGCTGTCGACGCGTGACAAACCCCCACTCTCTCCCCGACCTCGCAGACACCCGCACGCCCCTCTGGCTCCTCTCCTTCGCTCTCCCTCCACCATGGCCGACGCTGCCGTGCTCGCGCCACCGTGAAACCGCGTCCACCGTCGCCCCTGTACCGAGCCACCGTGTCCAACAACTCCGCCATCGTCGACTTCGTCGAACAGCCCGAGCCCCGAGCGCTCACACGCTCTGCATCGTCCTCTTCGACCTCGTCTTCACCGAGCACTGCCGGAGATCCCCTTCGCCGTCGCCGCCGCACCAGCTCGTCCCCGACCGCGTCGTCTAGCTCTACGAGACCGCCGTGAGCTCAGCTACCTCTCCATCCTCTCCGTTTGCTTCCTCGTGCACCGTAGCAACTGCATGAAGCTCACCCGCACACACCGCCGCGGAGCTCGTCGCCGACGTGGCTCCGGCCAAATTCTGGCCACGCCACCATGTCCGAACACTTCACTGCATCACCAGGAACTCAACGCACTACTCCACGCACCTCGCCGTGCCTCACAGCCACGGGTTCACTTTCGCCCGACTCCGGCGACCGCCAAAGTCGTCGCCGGCGACGTCTCCGGCCACCCCGAGCTCAACCACCACCACCAAGAGCTGCGGCTCGTTCCCAGGAGCTCGTAGATGCTCTCCGCCTCCCGTTTGGTGGCCAGAACGTGCAAATGCACTTCCTCCGCCGCGTCTGGCCTCGCGGCGACTAGACGCCGGCAAGTTTTGACCCTTGACCATTGACTGGGTGGGCCCAGTTGACTCCCCTGAGTCAATGACAAGCGGCCCCCCCTGCTAACTAAACCTGTTTAGTGTTAATCTAAATTAATTAGTTAAACTAACTACTGACATGCGGGACCCACTGGTCAGTTTAACCTGGACGACCCCGTTGACCCTGACGTCACACTGACGTAATGCTGATGCAGTAATTTAATTACTGGATTTATTTCTGTATAGGAAATTCCAGAAATTAGTCCAAACTTCAAAAATTCATAGAAATTAATCTGTAACTCCAAATGCAAAGTTCTATATATGAAAAATGATCAGAAAAATCCAAGCTATCCATTGGTACTGGTTTCATGCATGTAAGAACAAGTTAAACCTGCTGTTTATGCAATATAAGGTGATGCACTAATATGATCATGTCAAATGAGCTAACACTTGAACCTTTGGTTCAAATAAGCAATTACCCTTCTGTTTTAGCTAGCATTAGGCCAAGACGCATCCATATTGCCATGTCATAGCATGCATCATATTGTTGCATATCGTCATGTGTTGATTGTGTTCCGATGTGTTCTTCGTGGTAGGTTCTGCCTCCGAGGATATTCATGAGTATCCAACTGAAGGGCAGTATCCCGTTACCACTCCATCAGGCAAGCACCCATTGATCATTCCGATACAAACCCATGTTCTGGCTCCTGCTCTTGTTTACTGCATTAAGACAACACGATTCAAACTGCTGTGTGTGCTACGGTAGTTGAACCCTTATCCTCTGCATGACCTGTCATTGCCACAGTAACTAGATGAAACCCACTAGCATGTGTAGGAGTTGATTGAGCCATGTTTTGTGATTCCTACCTTGCTATGCCTGCTATGCTTAGAGTTGTGTCAGGTCTGGTTCATCTGGGTGATGGGCTAGAGTGAAATGCTTGTGTCAGTAATATGTGGGATGTGTTGAACATGATTTGGTAAAGGTATCGATGAGAGGCCATGTAGGAGTATATGGTGGGTTGTTTCATTGAGGCCGCCCCTAAGAACTGAGATCTGTATGTGTGATTTAAGATTCAGCTACTACCGTACATTGGGATCCTTAATTGACCCTCTCGGCTTCTTAGCCACCCTAGTACTCTGTCCAGGAGTTGCAAATAGTTTTTGGTGTTTGTAGGATATGTGTTGGCGGCCGTGCGTAGCGCTGACCCTAGGGGTGGGCTATGTTGCGGTAGATACACCGTGGCACGGTGTACCGAGTCACCCGTTTGGTGTCTCGGGAACCCTGTTCACATCATTCGGGGCCGTATGTGGAAACCTCGGCCGGACTTCCTGCGGATGGAACCTGGATAGGCGATAACCTGGAATAGGGGCTTAGGTGTTTAGGTAGGCCGTGGCCGACACCCTCGCTGGGCTTCCGCTTGAAGGTTGCCGAGTACATGTCGTGTAGATGGCGGTAAGTGGTGAAAGCGTGTATGACGAAGTACACCACTGCAGGGTATAAAACTATTCGAATAGCCGCGTCCGCGGTAAAGGACTACTGGGTTGCCTATACAGTTCATAGACAAGTTAATGGATACTACTAAAAGACTCAAGATAAGTGTGAGTACCGAGGATGGCCCTCTCACAGGATACGAGGGAGGATCCACGGTGGAGTATTGTGTTGGTGAGTAGTGGACTCGTGTGCGAAAACTATTTTACTAAAAGGTTCCGTAGGATAGCTTAGCCAAGAGTCAAAGCTGGCTTGCTGCATAAACCCCACCACCTTCTTGAGAATGAGCATGTATAGTAGGTTCTGATGTAAGACTTGCTGAGTACCTTTGTACTCATGTTTGCTTATTTATTGTTTTCAGACAACAACACTTCCCCCTCCGATGGGTTTTATGTAGACCTTGACGTTGACGAGTGACTAGCCACCCAGGTGGTGATCCAGGCCATGGAGGGCCCTATGTAGATAGACAGGCTTCGAGAAGCCTTCTTTCTTTCTAGAGTCTGTACTCAGACTAGTTGCTTCCGCATGTGCTTGTATGACTGTATGACTTGAGTGTCGGGTCATGTGACCCCTATCTGTATGAATATGTTATGTATGGCTCCCTGGAGCCTTTTAAATAAAGTACTTGAGTTGTAGAGTTTTGTTGTGATGCCATGTTGTATGTACTCATATCGGGCATATTGTGTGTATGATTGAAATGCTTGGTATGAGTGGGATCCGACAATCTAGTTGTTTGTCCTTCGCAGCCTTTCTTATGGGGAAATGTAGTCTAGTGTTCCTCGAGCCATAGTAGTCCGCTACAGCCCGGTTCACCGGAGTCCTGCTAGCCCAGCACTACTGTTCAGGACACTTGACTAGCCGGCATGTGTTTCACTTCGTCCCTATGTCTGTCCCTTCGGGGAAATGTCACGCGGTGATCTCCGGAGTCCTGTCTAGCCTGCTACAGCCCGGGATCCCCGGAGTCCTGTTAGCCCAGTGCTACAGCCCGGGATCACTCGTTGATGACCGACATGTTTGATGTGATTCATGTATGCTTGTCTCCATAGGTCTGTGCCGCTTTGGGTTCACAACTAGCCATGTCGGCCCGGGTTCTCGGTCATATGGATGCTAGCGACATTGTCATATACGCGAGCCAAAAGGCGCAAACGGTCCCGGGCCATGGTAAGGCGACACCCGTGGGATACCGTGCGTGAGGCCGCAAAGTGATATGAGGTGTTACCGGCTAGATCGATGTGGCTTAGAATCGGGGTCTTGACAGCGTTGGCATCAGAGCCGGACTGCCTGTAGGTTCGTTGAGCCAAACTGGTCGATGTCGAGTCTAGAAATGCTTTAGTTATATGTAAGGGAATTGATTGTGGGAGGGAACGTAAGGTTCTTTTACTCCTTTACCCTATGCCTCTGATCTGAGTCATTCTCTTCTCATTCAACGTGGGTTAAGGACTAGGCTCTCTTCTTCTATCAGGTTCACGTGTTACTAATCCGTAGTAGTTTATAGGATTATTGCTATGAGTTCCAGTCCAGTTTCTACTATTTTAGTATGTTGCTATTTGAACCAGAACCTTGATATGATGCTGTTGAGTGGTATTGTGAACTGTTGTGGATGTCTCAAATCTTTTTCTGAGCATTTACAGCCGTTATGCTGTCCAATTTTCCCTAGGAATTCTGATGTCTTTGTCTTGTGGTTGTGCTTTCAGATGGCCAACCGTCCTCAAAATCAAGTGGTTCGCCTGACCAGGTGCCTCGACGTGCCCGGTCATACTGCTATGTTAGTCCGGGTCATGATCGAGACAGGATACCGTTGGTATCCCGAATATACTGTTGAAGAGCAGTTCCGCGACTTTAATCAAAGCCAGTATTTCTGCACCGTCAGGATATTTCCTTCCTATCCTGGATCTACCGAGCCCCTTCACTGTTCCTATGGACTCGGGGTTACCGTTGAGATGGCTGTGCAGGATGCTGCCTACTCCATGATGACCATCTTGCGAGTCCGGACTGGCCTGCTTCGGAACACTGATTTCCGTTACATGCCAGCTTCACTTCCGGGAGCGCAAGGGTATCTTCAGGCTATCTATGCTGACTCCACTCAGGAGGACTCATTAACTCGTACCACCGCTGAGATGCTCGAAGATAAGGACCGAGAGAATCGGGCCTTGAGGTTGGAGCTTTTTAATACTCGTGTTGATCATTGGGCCACATTGACTCGGTTTGCACCTGTGGTGCAAGCTGGATGTATGGATACCAGGGATCTGTATCCTGTGAGATCAGCTCTGCCAGACATGGTGGATTGGTGTGATGTGGGAGGCATCACCCACCCCGTGGTCCCCGCAGGCCACCGTTTGTTGGTCCAAGACCTCATCCTAGCCCCTATGGTCCACAGGCTCCTCAGGACCGTCTGTTTCCGGATGATCACGTTGAACTTCCAGGCTATGGAGGTGACTTCTATGAGGACTACTACGGAGCTGTTTGAGTTAGTAGTAGTACCCCTAGTATTGTAGTAGTTGTATCCCCACTGTCCTGTGCGACTTGTGGAATACGACTTGGTGTGTAATCGATTCCGGAGGTGTAGACAAATAATGTATAGGGACTCAGAATGCCTCCAATGAGATGTAACGTCTACCTTCATAGTTGTACTATAGCATGGGCTTGTACTAAACTATGTATGACGAGTATGACCGTTGGTGTATATATGGCAGTTTTATATTACCATGGCATACGAATGAGCATCTCTGCATTCCGTGTTATCCTTTACATTCTGCACTTCCTTGTTAAGTTTGAGCCATCCTTGTCTAAACCGTTGTCTTGTTTCCTCCTAGTCCTAGGATGGTCAACACCCGCGGCAACCCTGCTGTCCCGGAGCGGGGGGAAGCCAGTGCAGCTAGAGGTGAAAATCTGCCTCACCCGCCTTCTCTGGCCGAAGTGATGCTGGAGGCGGAAAGGAACAAACGTGAGACCAACCGCCTGCTGGAGCGGATTGAGCAGAACACTGCACGCCACCCACGAAATGACCTGGTGTCAATCAATGACTTTATCAAGCTGTACCCACCGAAGTTTAACCATTCCGTCGAGCCCCTCGACGCGGATGATTGGCTTCGCAGCATCACCCACAAGCTACGTTCTGCCAACGTAGCCGAAGCCGACAAGGTTACCTATGCTGCCTATCATCTCGAGGGCCCCGCTAGCCATTGGTGGGAAAACTACGAAGCTATGCGCCCGGTCGGTCAAATCACTACCTGGGCTGAGTTCAGTGAGGCTTTCCGTGAGCATCACATTCCGGAAGGTCTCATGGATCGCAAGAGGGAGGAGTTCTGCAACTTCACCCAAGGAAGGCTGACTGTAGATGCATATAGCCGAGAATTTGGGAACCTGGCACGCTATGCTCCTGAAGAGGTTTCTACTGACGCCAAGAAGCAGGCAAGGTTCCGCAAGGGACTTAGCCCTGAGCTTCGCCGCGATCTCCGTCTGCACGAGTGCACATCCTTTCAGAAGTTGGTCAATAAAGCTATCAGTGCTGAGATAGGCCAGACTGATTATGACGCTTCACGCAAGCACTCCTGTGATTTTGGGTCTTCATCCGGCTCTGGAGCTCAGAAGCGCCGGGTGTGGATTCCAACCACAGCACTGCCACCCAGATTCACCCCGAGGCCATCCTTTGAGGCGCCTCGTCCCAACCAGCAATTTGCACCGCCCAAGCCCTATGGTGGCCCCGCTGCTAATGTTGCTCCACGCCCCACTGTGGTAACATGCTTCAAGTGTGGAGAACCGGGTCACTATAGTCGGGAGTGTCCCCAGAACAACCCCAATCAAGCTGGAAAGTCCGTTGGCCGTGGTAAGCCCGCGGGAAAGACTTTCTACGCCAAGCCGGCCACCACTGCACGTGGCCATGTCAATTATGTTTCAGCCGAAGAGGCTCATGAGGATCCCAACGTCGTCCTTGGTACGCTCCTTGTTAACTGCCATCCAGCATCTGTTCTTTTCGATACTAGAGCATCTCATTCATTCATATCCGAGAATTATGCTCGGTTGCATAACACGACATTCTGTGACATGCCCACTTCCATGGTAATTCAAACTCCGGGTTCCAAATGGCAAACTTCTAGGGTAAGCCATGGGAACGAAATTCTTGTCGATAGACTTGTCTTCCTTGCATCTTTAATAGCTCTCAAGTCCTCTGACATAAACATCATCTTGGGTATGGACTGGATGTCGGCTCATTATGCCAAGATCGATTGTGCCACTAGAACCGTTCAACTTACTCACCCCTCGTGCAAGACAGTTAATGTCCTAACTCGAGTGGCCAAACGCCAACTTTACTCCCTCAATGCCAACCCTCTTCCAGACCTTGAGGACGTTCCGGTAGTCCGAGACTTTCCGGATGTGTTTCCAGAAGAACTGCCAGGTGTTCCACCTGATAGGGATGTTGAGTTTGTAATAGACCTTGTTCCAGGAACCGTTCCAATTGCTAGAAGACCCTACAAGATGGCACCCTTAGAACTAGCCGAGCTTAAGAACCAACTCGATGAGTCCTTGAACAAGGGGTTCATCTGTCCTAGCTCCTCTCCTTGGGCTTGCCCCGTCCTCTTCGTCAAGAAGAAGGATGGAATGGATCAAATGGTTGTGGATTACCGACCTGTCAATCTGGTCACCATCAAGAACAAATACCCGCTTCCCAGGATCAACGACCTGTATGATCAGCTTGCTGGATCCTCAATCTTCTCCAAGATGGATTTGCGGTTGGGCTACCATCAAATCAAAATCAGAAACGGGGACATTCCCAAAACGGCCTTTGTTACTCGTTATGGCCAATACGAGTACACCGTCATGTCCTTCGGTTTAACCAATGCCCCGGCCACCTTCTCCCGGTTAATGAACTCGGTTTTCATGGAGTACTTGGACAAATTCATCGTAGTATACCTCGATGACATACTCATCTACTCCAAGAATGAAGAGGAACATGCCGAACATCTAAGGCTGGTATTGATGAAACTTCGAGAGCATCGCCTTTATGCCAAATTCTCCAAGTGTGAATTTTGGTTGTCAGAAGTGACCTATCTAGGCCATGTAATCTCTGGTAAGGGTATTGCTGTCAATCCCGAGCGAGTTCAAGCCGTCCTTGATTGGACTCCACCTGAAACGGTCAAGCAAGTTCAGAGTTTCCTTGGCCTAGCGAGCTATTGCCGCCGCTTCGTCGAGAATTTCTCCAAGGTTGCTAAACCTCTAACTGAACTCCTCAAGAAAGAGAAAAAGTTCAAGTGGACTCCACAGTGCGAGTTCAGTTTTCAGGAACTGAAAAGACGCCTGACATCTGCTCCCGTATTGGTACCACCAGATTTCTCCAAGGACTTTGTTATCTATTGCGACGCCTCGCGACAAGGACTAGGTTGCATACTCATGCAAGATCGTCAGGTAATTGCCTATGCTTCACGGCAATTACACCCACATGAGGAAAATTATCCCACACATGATCTAGAGCTTGCAGTTGTAGTCCATGCACTCAAAACCTGTCGACATTACCATCTCGGTAATCGTTGCGAGATCTTCACCGATCACCAAAGTTTGAAATATATCTTCACCCAACCAGATTTGAATCTCAGGCAAATGTTGGAAATATGCCCTAGAGGCAATAATAAAAGCATTATTATTATATTTCCTTGTTCATGATAATTGTCTTTATTCATGCTATAATTGTGTTATCCGGAAATCGTAATACATGTGTGAATAACAGACACCAACATGTCCCTAGTAAGCCTCTAGTTGACTAGCTCGTTGATCAACAGATAGTCATGGTTTCCTGGCTATGGACATTGAATGTCATTGATAACGAGATCACATCATTAAGAGAATGATGTGATGGACAAGACCCAATCCTAAACATAGCATAAAGATCGTATAGTTCGTTTGCTAGAGTTTTGCAATGTCAAGTATCTTTTCCTTAGACCATGAGATCGTGTAACTCCCGGATACCATAGGAGTGCTTTGGGTATACCAAACGTCACAACGTAACTGGGTGACTATAAAGGTAGACTACGGGTATCTCCGAAAGTATCTGTTGGGTTGACACGGATCAAGACTGGGATTTGTCACTCCGTATGACGGAGAGGTATCACTGGGCCCACTCGGTAATGCATCATCATAATGAGCTCAAAGTGACCAAGTGTCTGGTCACGGGATCATGCATTACGGTACGAGTAAAGTGACTTGCCGGTAACGAGATTGAACGAGGTATTGGGATACCGACGATCGAATCTCGGGCAAGTAATATATCGATTGACAAAGGGAATTGCATACGGGGTTGATTGAATCCTCAACATCGTGGTTCATCCGATGAGATCATCGTGGAGCATGTGGGAGCCAACATGGGTATCCAGATCCCGCTGTTGGTTATTGACCAGAGAGTCGTCTCGGTCATGTCTGCTTGTCTCCCGAACCCGTAGGGTCTACACACTTAAGGTTCGGTGACGCTAGGGTTGTGAAGATATGTATATGCAGTAACCCGAATGTTGTTCGGGGTCCCGAATGAGATCCCGTACGTCACGAGGAGTTCCGGAATAGTCCGGAGGTAAAGAATTATATATAGGATGTGCAGTTTCGGCCGTCGGGACAAGTTTCGGGGTACCCGGTATTGTACCGGGACCACCGGAAGGGTCCCGGGGGTCCACCGGGTGGGGCCACCTATCCCGGAGGGCCCCATGGGCTGAAATAGGAGGGAACCCAGCCCTTAGTGGGCTGGGGAGCCACCCCCCAAGGGCCCATGCGCCTAGGGTTGGGGGGAAACCCTAAGGGGGGCGCCCCCTTGCTTGGGGGGCAAGCCCCCCACCCCTTGGCCGCCGCCCCCCCTAGTAGATGCCATCTACTAGGGCCGGCGCCCCCCCCTTGGCACCCCTATATATAGTGGGGGAGAGGAGGGACTTGATCCCCACGCTTTTGGTGCTTCCCTCTCTCCCTGTTACATCTCTCTCTCTCGTAGTACACGGCGAAGCCCTGCTGTCGTGACGCCCTGCATCCACCACCACGCCGTCGTGCTGCTGGATCATCATCAACCTCTCCTTCCCCTTGCTGGATCAAGAAGGAGGAGACGTCTCCCGTCCCGTACGTGTGTTGAACGCGGAGGTGCCGTCCGTTCGGCGCTGGTCATCGGTGATTTGGATCACGTCGTGTTCGACAACATCAACCTCGTTCTAACGAACGCTTCCGCTCGCGATCTACAAAGGTATGTAGATGAAATCTGAATACTCGTTGCTAGATGAACTCCTAGATGGATCTTGGTGAAACCGTAGGAAAATTTTTGTTTTCTGCAACGTTCCCCAACAGTGGCATCATGAGCTAGGTCTATGCGTAGTTCTTCTTGCGCGAGTAGAACACAATTTGTTGTGGGCGTGGATTTGTCAACTTTCTTGCCGCTACTAGTCGTTTCTTGCTTCAGCGGTATTGTGGGATGAAGCGGCCCGGACCAACCTTACACGTACGCTTACGTGAGACCGGTTCCACCGACTAACATGCACTAGTTGCATAAGGTGGCTGGCGGGTGTCTGTCTCTCCCACTTTAGTTGGAGCGGATTCGATGAACAGGGTCCTTATGAAGGGTAAATAGAAGTTGACAAATTACGTTGTGGCTTTCACGTAGGTAAGAAAACGTTCTTGCTAAAACCCTAATTCAGCCACGTAAAACTTGCAACAACAATTAGAGGACGTCTAACTTGTTTTTGCAGCAAGTGTTTGTGATATGATATGGCCAAAGTTGTGATGAATGATGAATGATCTATATGTGATGTATGAGATGTTCATGCTATTGTAATAGGAATCACGACTTGCATGTCGATGAGTATGACAACCGGCAGGAGCCATAGGAGTTGTCTTTATTCTTTTATATGACCTGCGTGTCATTGAGAAACGCCATGTAAATTACTTTACTTTATTGCTAAACGTGTTAGCCATAGTAGTAGAAGTAATAGTTGGCGAGCAACTTCATGGAGACACGATGATGGAGATCATGATGATGGAGATCATGGTGTCAAGCCGGTGACAAGATGATCATGGAGCCCCAAGATGGAGATCAAAGGAGCTGTGTGATATTGGCCATATCATGTCACGTTTATTATTTGATTGCATGTGATGTTTATCATGTTTTGCATCTTGTTTACTTAGAACGACGGTAGTAAATAAGATGATCCCTCATATTAATTTCAAGAAGTGTTCCCCCTAACTATGCACCGTTGCGACAGTTCGCTGTTTCAAAACACCACGTGATGATCGGGTGTTTTATTCAGACGTTCACATACAACGGGTGTAAGACAGATTTACACATGCAAACACTTAGGTTGACTTGACGAGCCTAGCATGTACAGACATGGCCTCGGAACATAGAAGACCGAAAGGTCGAGCATGAGTCGTATAGAAGATACGATCAACATGAAGATGTTCACCGACGTTGACTAGTCCGTCTCACGTGATGATCGGACACGGCCTAGTTAACTCGGATCATGTAATACTTAGATGACTAGAGGGATGTCTAATCTAAGTGGGAGTTCATTATAATTTGATTAGATGAACTTTATTATCATGAACATTAGTCTAAAATATTTTACAATATGTCTTGTAGATCAAATGGCCCACGTAGTCCTCAACTTCAACGCGTTCCTAGAGAAAACCAAGCTGAAAGACGATGGCAGCAACTATACGGACTGGGTCCGGAACCTGAGGATCATCCTCATAGCTGCCAAGAAAGATTATGTCCTACAAGCACCGCTGGGTGACGCACCTGTCCTCCCTGCTGAACAAGACGTTATGAACGCTTGGCAGGCACGTACCGATGACTACTCCCTCGTTCAGTGCGGCATGCTTTACAGTTTAGAACCGGGGCTCCAAAAGCGTTTTGAGAGACATGGAGCATATGAGATGTTTGAAGAGCTGAAAATGGTTTTCCAAGCTCATGCCCGGGTCGAGAGATATGAGGTCTCCGACAAGTTCTTCAGCTGTAAGATGGAGGAAAACAGTTCTGTCAGTGAGCACATACTCACGATGTCTGGATTACATAACCGCTTGACTCAGCTGGGAGTTAATCTCCCGGATGATGCGGTCATTGACAGAATCCTCCAGTCGCTTCCACCGAGCTACAAGAGCTTTGTGATGAACTTCAATATGCAGGGGATGGAAAAGACCATTCCTGAAGTATTTGCTATGCTGAAATCAGCAGAGGTAGAAGTCAAGAAGGAACATCAAGTGTTGATGGTCAATAAAACCACTAAGTTCAAGAAGGGCAAGGGTAAGAAAGCCTTCAAGAAGGACGGCAAGGAAGTTGCCGCGCCTGGCAAGCAAGCTGCCGGGAAGAAGCCAAAGAATGGACCCAAGCCCGAGACTGAGTGTTTTTATTGCAAGGGAAGTGGTCACTGGAAGCGGAATTGCCCCAAATACTTAGCGGACAAGAAGGCCGGCAAAACAAAAGGTATATGTGATATACATGTAATTGATGTGTACCTTACTAGTGTCCGTAGTAGCTCCTGGGTATTTGATACCGGTGCAGTTGCTCACATTTGTAACTCAAAGCAGGGGCTGCGGAATAAGCGGAAACTGGCGAAGGACGAGGTGACGATGCGGGTCGGGAATGGTTCCAAGGTCAATGTGATTGCCGTCGGCACGCTGCCTCTACATTTACCCTCGGGATTAGTTTTAAACCTTAATAATTGTTATTTAGTACCAGCTTTGAGCATGAACATTGTATCAGGATCTCGTTTAATTCGAGATGGCTACTCATTTAAATCTGAGAATAATGGTTGTTCTATTTATATGAGAGATATGTTTTATGGTCATGCTCCAATGGTGAATGGTTTATTCTTTATGAATCTCGAACGTAATACTACACATGTTCATAATGTGAGTGCCAAAAGATGCAAGGTTGATAATGATAGTCCCACATACTTGTGGCACTGCCGCCTTGGTCACATAGGTGTCAAACGCATGAAGAAGCTCCATGCTGATGGACTTTTAGAGTCTCTTGATTATGAATCATTTGACACGTGCGAACCATGCCTTATGGGTAAAATGACCAAGACTCCGTTCTCAGGAACAATGGAGCGAGCAACCAACTTGTTGGAAATTATACATACCGATGTGTGCGGTCCAATGAGTGTTGAGGCTCGCGGTGGCTATCGTTATGTTCTCACCCTCACTGATGATTTGAGTAGATATGGATATATTTACTTAATTAAACACAAGTCTGAAACCTTTGAAAAGTTCAAGGAATTTCAGAGTGAGGTTGAGAATCAACGTGACAGGAAAATCAAGTTTCTACGATCAGATCGTGGAGGAGAATACTTGAGTCACGAATTTGGCACACACTTAAGAAAAAGTGGAATAGTTTCACAACTAACGCCGCCTGGAACACCTCAGCGTAACGGTGTGTCCGAACGTCGTAATCGCACTCTATTAGATATGGTGCGGTCTATGATGTCTCTTACCGATTTACCGCTATCTTTTTGGGGCTATGCTTTAGAGACTGCCGCATTCACTTTAAATAGGGCTCCGTCGAAATCCGTTGAGACGACACCGTATGAATTATGGTTTGGGAAGAAACCTAAACTGTCGTTTCTAAAAGTTTGGGGATGCGATGCTTATGTCAAGAAACTTCAACCTAAAAAGCTCGAACCCAAGTCGGAGAAATGCGTCTTCATAGGATACCCAAAAGAAACTATTGGGTATACCTTCTACCTCAGATCCGAAGGCAAGATCTTTGTTGCCAAGAATGGATCCTTTCTACAGAAAGAGTTTCTCTCGAAAGAAGTAAGTGGGAGGAAAGTAGAACTTGATGAAGTATTACCTCTTGAACCGGAAAATGGCGCAACTCAAGAAAATGTTCCTGAGGTGCCAGCACCGACTAGAGAGGAAGTGAATGATAATGATCAAGATACTTCTGATCAAGCTCCTACTGAAATTCGAAGGTCCACAAGGACACGTTCCGCACCAGAGTGGTATGGCAACCCTGTCTTGGAAATCATGTTGTTAGACAACGGTGAACCCTCGAACTATGAAGAAGCGATGGCGGGCCCGGATTCCGACAAATGGCTAGAAGCCATGAAATCCGAGATAGGATCCATGTATGAAAACGAAGTATGGACTTTGACTGACTTGCCCGTTGAACGGCGAGCCATAGAAAATAAATGGATCTTTAAGAGGAAGACAGACGTGGATGGTAATGTGACCATCTATAAAGCTCGGCTTGTCGCTAAGGGTTATCGACAAGTTCAAGGGGTTGACTACGATGAGACTTTCTCACCGGTAGCGAAGCTAAAGTCCATCCGAATCATGTTAGCAATTGCCGCGTTTTACGATTATGAAATATGGCAAATGGACGTCAAAACGGCATTCCTTAATGGTTTCCTTAAGGAAGAATTGTATATGATGCAGCCGGAAGGTTTTGTCGATCCTAAGAATGCTGACAAGGTGTGCAAGCTCCAACGCTCGATTTATGGGCTGGTGCAAGCATCTCGGAGTTGGAACATTCGCTTTGATGAGATGATCAAAGCGTTTGGGTTTACACAGACTTATGGAGAAGCCTGTGTTTACAAGAAAGTGAGTGGGAGCTCTGTAGCATTTCTCATATTATATGTAGATGACATACTTTTGATGGGAAATGATATAGAACTCTTGGATAGCATCAAGGCCTACTTGAATAAGAGTTTTTCAATGAAGGACCTTGGAGAAGCTGCTTATATATTAGGCATCAAAATCTATAAAGATAGATCGAGACGCCTCATAGGTCTTTCACAAAGTACATACCTTGATAAGATATTGAAGAAGTTCAATATGGATCAATCTAAGAAGGGGTTCTTGCCTGTGTTACAAGGTATGAAATTGAGCTCGGCTCAAAGTCCGACCACGGCAGAAGAAATAGAAGAGATGAGTGTCATCCCCTATGCCTCAGCCATAGGTTCTATTATGTATGCCATGCTGTGTACCAGACCTGATGTAAACCTTGCCGTAAGTTTGGTAGGAAGGTACCAAAGTAATCCCGGCAAGGAACACTGGACAGCGGTCAAGAATATCCTAAAGTACCTGAAAAGGACTAAGGAGATGTTTCTCGTTTGTGGAGGTGACGAAGAGCTCGTCGTAAAGGGTTACGTCGACGCTAGCTTCGACACAGATCTGGATGACTCAAAGTCACAAACCGGATACGTGTATATTTTGAATGGTGGGGCAGTAAGCTGGTGCAGTTGCAAGCAGAGCGTCGTGGCGGGATCTACATGTGAAGCGGAGTACATGGCAGCCTCGGAGGCAGCACATGAAGCAATTTGGGTGAAGGAGTTCATCACCGACCTCGGAGTCATACCCAGTGCGTCGGGGCCGATCAAGCTCTTCTGTGACAACACTGGAGCTATTGCACTTGACAAGGAGCCCAGGTTTCACAAGAAGACAAGGCACATCAAGCGTCGCTTCAACTCCATTCGTGAAAATGTTCAGGATGGAGACATAGATATTTGTAAAGTACATACGGACCTGAATGTAGCAGATCCATTGACTAAACCTCTCCCTAGGGCAAAACATGATCAACACCAGAATTCCATGGGTGTTCGATTCATCACAATGTAACTAGATTATTGACTCTAGTGCAAGTGGGAGACTGTTGGAAATATGCCCTAGAGGCAATAATAAAAGCATTATTATTATATTTCCTTGTTCATGATAATTGTCTTTATTCATGTTATAATTGTGTTATCCGGAAATCGTAATACATGTGTGAATAACAGACACCAACATGTCCCTAGTAAGCCTCTAGTTGACTAGCTCGTTGATCAACAGATAGTCATGGTTTCCTGGCTATGGACATTGAATGTCATTGATAACGAGATCACATCATTAAGAGAATGATGTGATGGACAAGACCCAATCCTAAACATAGCATAAAGATCGTATAGTTCGTTTGCTAGAGTTTTGCAATGTCAAGTATCTTTTCCTTAGACCATGAGATCGTGTAACTCCCGGATACCGTAGGAGTGCTTTGGGTATACCAAACGTCACAACGTAACTGGGTGACTATAAAGGTAGACTACGGGTATCTCCGAAAGTATCTGTTGGGTTGACACGGATCAAGACTGGGATTTGTCACTCCGTATGACGGAGAGGTATCACTGGGCCCACTCGGTAATGCATCATCATAATGAGCTCAAAGTGACCAAGTGTCTGGTCACGGGATCATGCATTACGGTACGAGTAAAGTGACTTGCCGGTAACGAGATTGAACGAGGTATTGGGATACCGACGATCGAATCTCGGGCAAGTAATATATCGATTGACAAAGGGAATTGCATACGGGGTTGATTGAATCCTCGACATCGTGGTTCATCCGATGAGATCATCGTGGAGCATGTGGGAGCCAACATGGGTATCCAGATCCCGCTGTTGGTTATTGACCAGAGAGTCGTCTCGGTCATGTCTGCTTGTCTCCCGAACCCGTAGGGTCTACACACTTAAGGTTCGGTGACGCTAGGGTTGTGAAGATATGTATATGCAGTAACCCGAATGTTGTTCGGGGTCCCGGATGAGATCCCGGACGTCACGAGGAGTTCCGGAATAGTCCGGAGGTAAAGAATTATATATAGGATGTGCAGTTTCGGCCGTCGGGACAAGTTTCGGGGTACCCGGTATTGTACCGGGACCACCAGAAGGGTCCCGGGGGTCCACCGGGTGGGGCCACCTATCCCGGAGGGCCCCATGGGCTGAAATAGGAGGGAACCCAGCCCTTAGTGGGCTGGGGCGCCACCCCCCAAGGGCCCATGCGCCTAGGGTTGGGGGGAAACCCTAAGGGGGGCGCCCCCTTGCTTGGGGGGCAAGCCCCCCACCCCTTGGCCGCCGCCCCCCTAGTAGATGCCATCTACTAGGGCCGGAGCCCCCCCCCCCCTTGGCACCCCTATATATAGTGGGGGAGAGGAGGGACTTGATCCCCACGCTTTTGGTGCTTCCCTCTCTCCCTGTTACATCTCTCTCTCTCGTAGTACACGGCGAAGCCCTGCTGTCATGACGCCCTGCATCCACCACCACGCCGTCGTGCTGCTGGATCATCATCAACCTCTCCTTCCCCTTGCTGGATCAAGAAGGAGGAGACGTCTCCCGTCCCGTACGTGTGTTGAACGCGGAGGTGCCGTCTGTTCGGTGCTGGTCATCGGTGATTTGGATCACGTCGTGTTCGACAACATCAACCTCGTTCTAACGAACGCTTCCGCTCGCGATCTACAAAGGTATGTAGATGAAATCTGAATACTCGTTGCTAGATGAACTCCTAGATGGATCTTGGTGAAACCGTAGGAAATTTTTTGTTTTCTGCAACGTTCCCCAACAGCAAAGACGTTGGGTCGAGTTGATCTCGGATTACGACTTAGGAATAACTTACACCCCGGGCAAGGCCAATGTCATGGCTGATGCGCTAAGCCGTAAGTCCTATTGTAACAATCTGATGTTACAACAAAGTCAACCACTTCTCCATGAGGAATTTCGTAAGCTAAATCTTCACATTATTCCTCAAGGGCTCCTTTCCACCCTGGTGGCGAAACCTACCCTTATGGATCAAATCATAACCGCTCAGCGGTATGACAAGGGCATATCCCGGATTAAGGAAAACATTGCTAGCGGAGTTGCTAAATGTTTTTCCATGGATGAACAAGGTGTTGTCTTCTTCGAGAACCGTTTGGTGATTCCCAAGAAACAACATCTACGTCAGATGATCCTTAAGGAAGCTCATGAATCCCCTCTCACCATTCATCCCGGTAGTACTAAGATGTATCAAGATCTACGCCAGAGGTTTTGGTGGACTAGGATGAAGAGAGAGATTGCTCAATACATTGCTAATTGCGACGTTTGTCGTCGTGTTAAAGCAGAGCATCAACGGCCTGCTGGCACCCTTCAACCTTTGGCTATTCCTGAATGGAAATGGGACAAAATCAGTATGGATTTCATCACTGGGTTTCCCAGGACCAAGAGAGGAAACAATGCCATCTTCGTTGTGATCGACCGACTTTCCAAAGTAGCCCATTTTCTACCTGTTCGTGAGAGTATCACCGCTAGCCAGCTAGCTGACTTATACATCTCCCGGATAGTGTCTCTTCATGGTGTCCCATTGGAAATTAACTCAGACCGTGGAAGTCTCTTCACCTCTCGATTTTGGGAAAGTTTCCAAAATGCTATGGGAACTCATCTCTCCTTTAGCACGGCCTTCCATCCTCAATCAAGTGGTCAAGTAGAGCGAGTCAATCAAATCCTGGAAGATATGCTCCGAGCTTCTGTTATCTCGTTCGGAATGAGTTGGGAGAAATGCCTTCCATTCGCGGAGTTTGCTTATAACAATAGTTATCAAGCTAGTTTGGGCAAAGCTCCCTTCGAAGTTCTCTATGGACGAAAATGTCGAACGCCTCTTAACTGGTCAGAAACCGGGGAAAGACAACTCTTTGGCCCGGATATGATTCAGGAAGCAGAAGAGCAGGTTCGCGTTATTCGTGAGAAATTGAAAACAGCCCAATCTCGCCAAAAGAGTCAATATGATCGTAAACATAAGCCCATGACATTTGAAGTTGACGAGAAGGCTTACCTTCGGGTTACCCCGTTAAAGGGAACCCATCGCTTCGGTATCAAAGGCAAATTGGCTCCTCGTTACATTGGACCCTTTCGCATTCTTTCCAAACGAGGAGAAGTTGCCTACCAATTGGAACTACCTCCGCATCTTTCCAAAGTTCATGATGTCTTCCACGTTTCGCAACTCAGGCGTTGCTTCGCGGATCCTATCCGTGGAGTGGACCACGAAACGCTTGATTTACAAGATAACCTTTCTTATCGGGAATACCCCGTTCGTATCCTTGATCAAGCCGAGCGTACCACTCGACGTCATAATATCAAGTTTCTCAAGGTTCAATGGTCACACCACTCCGAGGAAGAAGCCACTTGGGAAAGGGAGGATCGTCTTCGACTCGAGTACCCCACCTTCTTCCCAGATGATCCTAAATCTCGGGACGAGATTCTATTGAGTGGGGGTGAGTTGTCACACCCTAGCTAGACCATGCATTAGAGTGTGCATCATGTTTACTTTCATCAGAAACTTGAAATGGGGAAGGCAGAACCCCCAGCACCCCTTCTGAAATCAACTAGGGTTTACTAAAAGCAATTCCAATGAACCTGAAATGCCCTTCTAAAATGTTCATCATCTTTGCTTTGGTCTTAAACCTCTGGCAAAAATGGTGCACATATTTTTAGGTCAACAAAAGGTCATTGATTTAAATCATAAGTATTTGAATTTGGGCATTTAAATGCTATTAAATAATTAAATTGCTCAAATAATTCTGAAAGTAAATGTTTGCTGTTGGAAATAATCCAAACAGAGACCACAATTATTTTCAGGATTTTTGGAAGTGTTTTGGTATTTTAAATAAGTCCACAAAGTTACAGGAAAATAGAAAAGGAAACAAATCAGAAAGACTAACCTGGCCGCAGCCCAGTAGCCGGCCCACCTGGTGGCCCAGCACTGTGCTGGCCCATGCCAGCCAGCTGCTTCGTCCTCGCCAGGCAGGCAGCCAGGTGCTCGACGCCGAGCACCCGCATGCACGCCACGCAGCTGCCACCGCCTCGCCGCTCCCCTCGTCGCGCTGTCGACGCGGGACAAACCCCCGCTCTCTCCCCGACCTCGCAGACACCCGCACGCCCCTCTGGCTCCTCTCCTTCGCTCTCCCTCCACCATGGCCGACGCTGCCGTGCTCGCGCCACCGTGAAACCGCGTCCACCGTCGCCCCTGTACCGAGCCACCGTGTCCAACAACTCCGCCGTCGTCGACTTCGTCGAACAGCCCGAGCCCCGAGCGCTCACACGCTCTGCATCGTCCTCTTCGACCTCGTCTTCACCGAGCACTGCCGGAGATCCCCTTCGCCGTCGCCGCCACACCAGCTCGTCCCCGACCGCGTCGTCTAGCTCTACGAGACCGCCGTGAGCTCAGCTACCTCTCCATCCTCTCCGTTTGCTTCCTCGTGCACCGTAGCAACTGCACGAAGCTCACCCGCACACACCGCCACGGAGCTCGTCGCCGACGTGGCTCCGGCCAAATTCTGGCCACGCCACCGTGTCCGAACACTTCACCGCATCACCAGGAACTCAACGCACTACTCCACGCACCTCGCCGTGCCTCACAGCCACGGGTTCACTTTCGCCCGACTCCGGCGACCGCCAAAGTCGTCGGCGGCGACGTCTCCGGCCACCCCGAGCTCAACCACCACCACCAAGAGTTGCGGCTCGTTCCCAGGAGCTCGTAGATGCTCTCCGCCTCCCGTTTGGTGGCCGGAATGTGCAAATGCACTTCCTCCGCCGCGTCTGGCCTCGCCGGCGACTAGACGCCGGCGAGTTTTGACCCTTGACCATTGACTGGGTGGGCCCAGTTGACTCCCCTGAGTCAATGACAAGCGCCCCCCCCCCTGCTAACTAAACCTGTTTAGTGTTAATCTAAATTAATTAGTTAAACTAACTACTGACATGCGGGACCCACTGGTCAGTTTGACCTGGACGACCCCGTTGACCCTGACGTCACACTGACGTAATGCTGATGCAGTAATTTAATTACTGGATTTATTTCTGTATAGGAAATTCCAGAAATTAGTCCAAACTTCAAAAATTCATAGAAATTAATCTGTAACTCCAAATGCAAAGTTCTATATATGAAAAATGATCAGAAAAATCCAAGCTATCCATTGGTACTGGTTTCATGCATGTCAGAACAAGTTAAACTTGCTGTTTATGCAATATAAGGTGATGCACTAATATGATCATGTCAAATGAGCTAACACTTGAACCTTTGGTTCAAATAAGCAATTACCCTTCTGTTTTAGCTTGCATTAGGCCAAGACACATCCATATTGCCATGTCATAGCATGCATCATATTGTTGCATATCGTCATGTGTTGATTGTGTTCCGATGTGTTCTTCGTGGTAGGTTCTGCCTCCGAGGATATTCACGAGTATCCAACTGAAGGGCAGTATCCCGTTACCACTCCATCAGGCAAGCAACCATTGATCATTCCGATACAAACCCATGTTCTGGCTCCTGCTCTTGTTTACTGCATTAAGACAACACGATTCAAACTGTTGTGTGTGCTACGGTAGTTGAACCCTTATCCTCTGCATGACCTGTCATTGCCACAGTAACTAGATGAAACCCACTAGCATGTGTAGGAGTTGATTGAGCCATGTTTTGTGATTCCTACCTTGCTATGCCTGCTATGCTTAGAGTTGTGTCAGGTCTGGTTCATCTGGGTGATGGGCTAGAGTGAAATGCTTGTGTCAGTAATATGTGGGATGTGTTGAACATGATTTGGTAAAGGTATCGATGAGAGGCCATGTAGGAGTACATGGTGGGTTGTTTCATTGAGGCCACCCCTAAGAACTGAGATCTGTATGTGTGATTTAAGATTCAGCTACTACCGTACATTGGGATCCTTAATTGACCCTCTCGGCTTCTTAGCCACCCTAGTACTCTGTCCAGGAGTTGCAAATAGTTTCTGGTGTTTGTAGGATATGTGTTGGCGGCCGTGCGTAGCGCTGACCCTAGGGGTGGGCTATGTTGCGGTAGATACACCATGGCACAATGTACCGAGTCACCGTTTGGTGTCTCGGGAACCCTGTTCACATCGTTCGGGGCCGTATGTGGAAACCTCGGCCGGACTCCCTGCGGATGGAACCTGGATAGGCGATAACCTGGAATAGGGGCTTAGGTGTTTAGGTAGGCCGTGGCCGACACCCTCGCTGGGCTTCCGCTTGAAGGTTGCCGAGTACATGTCGTGTAGACGGCGGTAAGCGGTGAAAGCGTGTATGACGAAGTACACCACTGCAGGGTATAAAACTATTCGAATAGCCGCGTCCGCGGTAAAGGACTACTGGGTTGCCTATACAGTTCATAGACAAGTTAATGGATACTACTAAAAGACTCAAGATAAGTGTGAGTACCGAGGATGGCCCTCTCGCAGGATACGAGGGAGGATCCACGGTGGAGTATTGTGTTGGTGAGTAGTGGACTCGTGTGCGAAAACTATTTTACTAAAAGGTTCCGTAGGATAGCTTAGCCAAGAGTCAAAGTTGGCTTGCTGCATAAACCCCACCACCTTCTTGAGAATGAGCATGTATAGTAGGTTCTGATGTAAGACTTGCTGGGTACCTTTGTACTCATGTTTGCTTATTTATTGTTTTCAGACGACAACACTGCCCCCTCCGATGGGTTTTATGTAGACCTTGACGTCGACGAGTGACTAGCCACCCAGGTGGTGATCCAGGCCATGGAGGGCCCTATGTAGATAGACAGGCTTCAAGAAGCCTTCTTTCTTTCTAGAGTCTGTACTCGGGCTAGTTGCTTCCGCATGTGCTTGTACGACTGTATGACTTGAGTGTCGGGTCATGTGACCCCTATCTGTATGAATATGTTATGTATGGCTCCCTGGAGCCTTTTAAATAAAGTACTTGAGTTGTAGAGTTTTGTTGTGATGCCATGTTGTATGTACTCATATCGGGCATATTGTGTGTATGATTGAAATGCTTGGTATGAGTGGGATCTGACAATCTAGTTGTTTGTCCTTCGCAGCCTTTCTTATGGGGAAATGTAGTCTAGTGTTCCTCGAGCCATAGTAGTCCGCTACAGCCCGGTTCACCGGAGTCCTGCTAGCCCAGCACTACTGTTCAGGACACTTGACTGGCCGGCATGTGTTTCACTTCGTCCCTATGTCTGTCCCTTCGGGGAAATGTCACGCGGTGATCTTCGGAGTCCTGTCTAGCCTGCTACAGCCCGGGATCCCCGGAGTCCTGTTAGCCCAGTGCTACAGCCCGGAATCACTCGTTGATGACCGACATGTTTGATGTGATTCATGTATGCCTGTCTCCATAGGTCTGTGCCGCTTTGGGTTCACAACTAGCCATGTCAGCCCGGGTTCTCGGTCATATGGATGCTAGCGACATTGTCATATACGCGAGCCAAAAGGCGCAAACGGTCCCGAGCCATGGTAAGGCGACACCCGTGGGATACCGTGCGTGAGGCCGCAAAGTGATATGAGGTGTTACCGGCTAGATCGATGTGGCTTAGAATCGGGGTCCTGACACTTGATAATTGTTTTGAGATATGGAGATGGTGATGTTAGAGTCGTGCTAGTTGAGTAGTTGTGAATTCGAGAAATGCTTGTGTTGAAGTTTGTGGTTCCCGTAGCATGCACGTATGGTGAAACATTATGTTAAGAAGTCGGAGCATGATGTATTTATTGATTGTCCTCCTTGTGAGTGGCGGTCGGGGACGAGCGATGGTCTTTTCCTACCAATCTATCCCCCTAGGAGCATGCGCGTAGTACTTTGTTTCCATAACTAATAGATTTTTGCAATAATTATGTGAGTTCTTTATGACTAATCTTGAGTTCATGGATTATACACACTCTCACCCTTCCACCATTGCTAGCATCTCTAGTACCGCACAACTTTCGCCGGTACCATAAACCCAGCATATATCTTCCTCAAAACAACCACCATACCTACCTATTATGGCATTTCCATAGCCATTCCGAGATATATTGCCATGCAACTTTCCACCGTTCCGTTATTATGACACGCTTCATCATTGTCATATTGCTTTGCTTGATCATGTAGTTGACATCATATTTGTGGCAAAGTCACCGTTCATAATTCTTCCATACATGTCACTCTTGAGTCATTGCACATCCCTGTACACCGTCGGAGGCATTCCTATAGAGTCATACTTTGTTCTAGTATCGAGTTGTAATCATTGAGTTGTAAATAAATAGAAGTGTGATGATCATCAATAATAGAGCATTGTCCCAAAAAAATAGAAAGGCAAAAAAGGAAGGCCCAAAAAAAGAGAAAATAAAAAGGGGCAATTCTACTATCCTCTTTCCACACTTGTGCTTCAAAGTAGCACCATGATCTTCATGATAGAGAGTCTCCTATGATGTCACATTCATATACTGGTGGGAATTTTTCATTACAGAACTTGGCTTGTATATTCCAACGATGGTCTTCCTCAAAATGCCCTAGGTCTTCGTGAGCAAGCAAGTTGGATGCACACCCACTTAGTTTCTTTTGTTGAGCTTCCATGCATTTATAGCTCTAGTGCATCCGTTGCATGGCAATCCCTACTCACTCACGTTGATATCTATTAATGGGCATCTCTATAGCCCGTTGATATGCCTAGTTGATGTGAGACTATCTTCTCCTTTTTGTCTTCTCCACAACCACCCTTCTATTCCACCTATAGTGCTATATCCATGGCTCACGCTCATATATTGCGTGAAGATTGAAAAGGTTTGAGAACATCAAAAGTATGAAACAATTGCTTGGCTTGTCATCGGGGTTGTGCATGATTTGAATACGCTGTGTGGTGAATATGGAGCATAGCTAGACTATATGATTTTGTAGGGATAACTTTCTTTGGCCATGTTATTTTGAAGAGACATAATTGCTTAGTTAGTATGCTTGAAGTATTATTATTTCTATGTCAATATTAAACTTTTGTCTTGAATCTTATGGATCTGAATATTCTTGCCACAATAAAGATGAATTACTTAGAGAAATATGTTAGGTAGCATTCCACATCAAAAATTATGTTTTTATCATTTACCTACTCGAGGACGAGCACGAATTAAGCTTGGGGATGCTGATACGTCTCCAACATATCTATAATTTTTGATTGTTCCATGCTATTATATTATCAACCTTGGATGTTTTATATGCTATTTTATATGATTTTTGGGACTAACCTACTAACCCGGAGCCCAGTGCCAGTTTCTGTTTTCCCCTTGTTTTAGTGTTTCGCAGAAAAGGAATATCAAACAGAGTCCAAACAGAATGAAACCTTCGGAAAAGTTATTTTTGGAAAGAAAGCAATACATGAGACTTGGAGTGCACGTTAGGGGATCAACGAGGAGAGCACGAGGCAGTGGGGCGTGCCCACCCCCTGGGCGCGCCCTCCACCCTCGTGGGCTCCTCGTGGCTCCCCTGATGTATTTCTTCCGCCTATATATATCCATATACCCTAAAACTATCGGGGAGCACAATAGATCGGGAGTTCCACCGCCAGAAGCCTCCATAGCCACCGAAAACCAATCTAGACCCGTTCTGGCACCCTGCCGGAGGGTGGAATCCCTCTCCGGTGGCCATCTTCATCATCCCGGTGCTCTCCATGATGAGGAGGGAGTAGTTCTCCCTCGGGGCTGAGGGTATGTACCAGTAGCTATGTGTTTGACCTCTCTCTCTCTCGTGTTCTTGAGGTGGTACGATCTTGATGTATCGTGAGCTTTGCTATTATAGTAGGATCTTGTGATATTTTCTCCCCCTCTACTATCTTGTAATGGATTGAGTTTTCCCTTTGAAGTTATCTTATCGGGTTGAGTCTTTAAGGATTTGAGAACACATGTTGTATGTCTTGCGTGGGATAACCGTGGTGACAATGGGTTGTTCTATTGATTCACTTGATGTATGTTTTGGTGATCAACTTGCGGGTTCTGCCCATGAACCTATGCATAGGGGTTGGCACATGTTTTCGTCTTGACTCTTTGGTAGAAACTTTGGGGCACTCTTTGAAGTACTTTGTGTTGGTTGAATAGATGAATCTGAGATTGTGTGATGCATATCATATAATCATACCCACGGATACTTGAGGTGACATTGGAGTATCTAGGTGATATTAGGGTTTTGGTTGATTTGTGTCTTAAGGTGTTATTCTAGTACGAACTCTATGATAGATTGAACAGAAAGAATAGCTTCATGTTATTTTACTACGGACTCTTGAATAGATCGATCAGAAAGGATAACTTTGAGGTGGTTTCGTACCCTACCATAATCTCTTCGTTTGTTCTCCGCTATTAGTGACTTTGGAGTGACTCTTTGTTGCATGTTGAGGGATAGTTATGTGATCAAATTATGTTATTATTGTTGAGAGAACTTGCACTAGTGAAAGTATGAACCCTAGGCCTTGTTTCATCGCATTGCAATACCGTTTGTGCTCACTTTTATCATTAGTTACCTTGCTGTTTTTATATTTTCAGATTACAAAAACCTATAACTACTATCCATATTGCACTTGTATCACCATCTCTTCGCCGAACTAGTGCACGTATACAATTTACCATTGTATTGGGTGTGTTGGGGACACAAGCGACTCTTTGTTATTTGGTTGCAGGGCTGTTTGAGAGAGACCATCTTCATCCTATGCCTCACATGGATTGATAAACCTTAGGTCATCCACTTGAGGGAAATTTGCTATTGTCCTACAAACCTCTGCACTTGGAGGCCCAACAATGTCTACAAGAAGAAGGTTGTGTAGTAGACATCAGCCCTCCATACCAACACTTTCTAAGGAATTTATTATTTGACAACATAAAGTAAATTAATTTTTCATTTCGGGACTTGGCATCCCTAATACCTTTGTCTTACTCTCGTGCAATGACAAGTGAATAAACACTCATCGTGAGAATAACACATCTAGCATGGAAAATATTAGCCACCCCTCACCGCTCCGCGAGTGGAACGAACACACAAAAGGGAAGTTTATTTTGAAAATTAGAGATGGCACATACAAATTTGCTTAGAACAGCAAAATAATACCACATATAGGTAGATATAGTGGACTCATGTGGCAAAACTGGTTTAGAGGTTTTTGGATGCACAAGTAGAGATCATACTTGGTGCAAAATGAAGGCTAGCAAAATTTTGAGAAGCGACCAACCAAGAAACGAATAATCTCATATGTGAGCATTGAGTATAATTAACACTGAATAATGCACCACAAGTAGGATATAATTTCGTTGCATAATTATTGATTTTCCTGCTTGCATGGGGAATCACAAACCTTAACACCAATATTCTTACTAAAGTATAATCACTCATCAACATAACTCACATATAACATCATCATATCTCAAAACTATTACTAAGAATCAAGTTTATTTTGTCCAATGATCTTCATGAAAGTTTTTATTATATCCTTGTTGGATATCTATCACTTTGGAACTAATTTTCATATGTTGCTTTTGACAAGCTCACACAAATATAAGTGAAGATCATGAGCATAATATTTCTTTATTTCTCTCAAATTAATTTAAGTGAAGCAAGAGAGAATTTCATGAAAATTTACTAACTCTAAAATAAATCTAAGTGAAGCAAGAGAGCATTTCTTCAAAAATACTAAAGCACACCGTGCTCAAAAAGATATAAGTGAAGCACTAGAGCAAGTCCATAGCTCATAAAAATTTAAGTGAAGCATAGAGAGCAATTCTAACAAGTCATGGCATAATTTTGGCTCTCTCCAATAGGTGTGTCCAGCAAGGAATCAAGACTTAAAACACAAATAAAACAAGCAAAGACTCATATCATACAGGACACTCCAAGCAAAACACATAGTATGTGACGAATAAAAATATAGCTTCGAGTAAAATACCGATGGTCGTTGGAAGAAAGAGGGGATGACACTCGGGGGGCATCCCCAAGCTTAGTTGCTTGCTCTATTTTCGATAATAGCGGGGGATGCTGGGGCATCCCCATGCTTAGGCTCTTCTTACTCCTTATTCCTTCATCCATCATAAGATAACCCAAAACTTGAAAACTTCAAGCACACAAAGCTCAACAAAACCTTTGTGAGATCCCTTAGTATAAGAAAATAAATCACTACTATAAGTTTTGTATCAAACCAATTCATATTTTGTTCTTGCATTATATCTACTATATTTTAACTTTTATATGGCAAAAACTCATCAAAGAAAATCATAGAGCCATCAAAATAAGCACACAACGCAAAGAAAACAGAATCTGTAAAAAATAGAACAGTGTAGCAATCTGACTATTTCGAATACTTATGTAACTCCACAATTTTGAAAAATTAGGAAGACCTGAGAAATTTGTATATTCATCTATTGCAAAAGGAATCGGTATTTTATCGCTCTGTGGTTAAAAATAAGAATTATTTTCGCGATCACAAAAGTTTCTATTTTTTCAGCAAGATCAAACAACTATCACCCAAGAAGATCCTAAAGGCTTTACTTGGCACAAACACTAATTAAAACACAAAAAACACAATCATAACAGTAGCATAATTGTGCAAACACTCAAGAACAGAAAGCAAAAAAGCAAAAATAAATGTTATTCATTGGGTTGCCTCCCAACAAGCGCTATAGTTTTACGCCCTTAGCTAGCCATAAAGCAAGGATCTAAGTTTTTTCATCTTTGTTTCGAGTAAATAAGATGCTCTCATGATTGATTAATAAGGTGGCCTAATTCTTGTTCTAGGGAAGTGTTCCATACCCTTTCTCAAAGGAAATTGGAACTTGATATTGCCTTCTTTCATATCGATCACATCACCAATAGTGCGTAAAAACGGTCTACCAAGAATAATTGGACAAGATGGATTGCAATCAATATCAAGACCAATAAAATCTATGGCCACATAATTCCTATTTGCAAGGATAAGAACATCATTAATTCTTCCCATATGATTTTTAATAGTAGAATCCGCCAAGTGCAAATTTAAAGAGCATTCTTCAAGATCGGTAAGACCAAGCACATCACACAAAGATTTGGAATTGTAGAAACACTAGCACCCAAGTCACACAAAGCAAAACACTCATAATTTTTAAATCTTGAATTTGATAGTAGGTTCCCATTCATCATGCAATTTTCTAGGAATTGATACTTCTAATTCCAATTTTTCTTCAAAAGCTTTTATCATAGCATCAACAATATGTTTAGTAAAAGCTTTATTTTGTTTGTAGGCATGGGGTGAATTTATCATGGATTGCAACAAAGAAATACAATCAATCAAAGAGCAGCTATCATAATTAAAGTCTTTGTAATCCAAAAGAGTAGATACATCACTAGCTAAAGTTTTGACCTCTTCAAACCCACTTTCATCATTTTTCTCAACAAGATTTCCACCCTCCGAAATATCGGGACGCCTTCTAACTATAGTTGACTCTTATCCAATCCCTTTTTCATCAATATTAAATTTACTAAACAAAGAATCAATAGAAGAAACACCAATTATTTTAAGAACTTCATCATTTTTGTGAAAGTAATCACTAGAAAACAATTTTTCTAAAAATTCTCTTTTAGCTCTAAGTTTAGCAGTTCTTTTCTTACTTTCATCCATAGAAACATAAAGAGATTTAATTGATTCATCAACCTTAGGCACAAAAAATTTCATCTTGATATTTTCTACATCATGAGAAATTCTATCAACACTTCTAGACAAATCATCAATCTTACTCAACTTTTCTTCTATGGAAGTGTTGAAAACTTTTTGCGTGTTGATAAATTCTTTAATATTATTCTAAAGATCAGAGGTGTTCCTATTATTATTATAAGATTGATTTCCATAGGACTTACCATAATTATTAGAGGAATTACTAGGAAAGGCCTAGGATTAAAATTACCTCTATAAGCATTGTTGTTGAAATTATTTCGAGAAATAAAATTCACATCTATGGCATCACTATTTTGCTCAATCAAAGTAGACAAAGGCATATCATTAAAATCAATAGGAGCACTTTTACTACCAACCAATTTCATAAGAGTATCAACCTTTTTACTCAAAGAAGAAATTTCTTCAACCGAATTAACCTTTTTACTAGTAGGAGCTCTTTCGGTATGCCATTGTGAATAATTTACCATAATATTATCAAGCAATTTGGTGGCTTCACCCAAAGTAATTTCCATCAAAGTACCACCAACGGCGGATCTAAAAGATTACAAGAAACAAAATTCAATCCCGCATAAAAATTGTGTATGATCATCCAAAGATTCAACCCATGAGTTGGGCAATTCCTTAGCATCATTTCATCCTTTCCCAAGATTGCGAAACATGCTCATGTTCAAGTTGCTTGAAATTCATGATCTGGGTTCTAAAGGAAATAATTTTTGCGGGTGGAAAATACTTAGTGATAAAAGCATCTTTGCACTTATTCCAAGAATCAATAGTATTGCGAGGCAAAGAAGAGAACCAATTTTTTGTAGAATCACGCAAAGAAAATGGAAATAATTACATCTTCACAACATCATTGTCCACATCTTTTTTATTTTGCATATCACATAATTCCACGAAGGTATTAAGATGGGATGCGGCAACCTCATTAGGAGTACCGGAAAATTGATCTTTCATAACAAGATTCAACAAAGCAGTATTAATATCACAAGACTCCGCACTAGTGGCAGGAGGAGCAATCCGAGTGCTGATAAAATCATTGTTGTTGGTATTTCAGAAATCACACAATTTGGTGTTCCCTTGAGTCATGATGACTACACAACAAGATTGCACTCAAAAATAGATCCGGCAAGAAAATGGCGAACGAAAAAAGAGGGGTGAATAAAATGGCAAATTTTTGTGAAGTGGGGGAGAGGAAAACGAGAGGCAAATGGAAAATAATGTAAATTGCGAGGAGATGAGATTTTTCATTAGGAACCTGGTATATGTTGAAGATCCTCCCCGGCAACGATGCCAGAAATTCCTTTTGATGTCGGCTAGGACTACGTCCGTATTTCCCCAAAGAGGAAGGGATGATGCAGCATAGCGACGGTATGTATTTCCCTCAGTGATGAAGCCAAGGTTATTGAACCAGTAGGAGAACCAAGAAACACAACGTAAACAACCCCTACACACAAATAACAACCACTTGGAACCCGACGTGTTAAAGGGGTTGCCAATCCCTTTCGGGTAACGGCGCGAGAAATTAGTGTGTGGACGGGAGAAAATTGTAATAGATTGAATAAATAGATCGCAAATAAAATAAAGTGCAGAAAATATTTTTGTATTTTTGGTTTAATAGATCTAAAAGTAAATGCAAAGGAAAAGTAGATCGTAAAGGCAAATATATCAGAAAGAGACCCGGGGCCATAGGTTTCACTAGTGGCTTCTCTCGAGAAAAATAACAAACGGTGGGTAAACAAATTACTATTGGGCAGTTGATAGAACTTCAAATAATCATGACGATATCCAGGCAATGATCATTATATAGGCATCACGTCCAAGATTAGTAGACCGACTCCTGCCTGCATTTACTACTATTACTCCACACATCGACCGCGATGTAAAAAACATGCAAAAAACAACAACTGGCACTTGGCACTATGTCAATAGGTTAGTACCAAAAAATGATTATAAAGCATCCAAGATAGATAATATAACAGCATAGAACAAACAAAAATTATAGATACGTTGGAGACGTATCACCATCCACAAGTCTAGCTCCTACTCGTCCTCGAGTAGGTAAGTGATAAAAACCGATTTTTTGATGTGGAATGTTGCTTAACATGTCATATCATAATCTTTTCTTTATAGCATGGACATTTGGACTTTTATATTATTCAAAGCAATAGTCTATTTTTGACATGATAACTTAAATACTCAAGCATATCAACAAGCAACCATGTCTTTCAAAATATCAACGCTAAAATAAGCTACCCCTAGCCCATCATGCTCAATCATTGATCTATTCATGAAACACACTCGCATATTAACTACACCCAATGCTCAAGTACGATCATAGTGCCTCCTAGTTGGTGCTTTTATAAGATAAGATGGAGACTGAAATTCAAAAAAATTGCATAAAGTAAAAGAAAGGCCCTTCGCAGAGGGAAGTAGGGATTTGTAGAGGTGCCAGAGCTCAAAGTGAAAAAATTAGAGATAAAAACATTTTGGGAGGTGTATCCTTCCCACCAACGAAAATGACTTAGAGTTCCCAACACTTTCCATGCTAGATATATCATAGGCAGTTCCCAAACAGAAAATAAAGTTTATTCCTTTTTCAACCATACTTTCACTTTCCATGGCTAGCCGTATCCACGATTGCCCTCCATACCAACACTTTCCAAGGAATTTATTATTTGACAACATAAAGTAAATTAATTTTTCATTTCGTGATTGGGCATCCCTAATACCTTTGCCTTACTCTGGTGTAATGGCAAGTGAATAAACACTCATTATGAGAATAACACATCTAGTATATAAAATATCACCTACCCTCACCGCTCCGCGAGCAGAACGAACACACAAAAGGGAAGTTTATTTTGAAAATTAGAGATGGCACATACAAATTTGCTTAGAATGGCAAAAGAATAGCGCATATAGGTAGATATAGTGGACTCATGTGGCAAAACTGGTTTAAAGGTTTTTGGATGCACAAGTAGACATCATACTTAGTGCAAAATGAAGGCTAGCAAAAGATTGAGAAGCGACCAACCAAGAAAGGAATAATCTCATAAGTAAGCATTAAGCATGATTAACATCGAATAATGCACCACAAGTAGGATATAATTTCATTGCATAATTATTGACTTCCATGCTTGCATAGGGAATCACAAACCTTAACACCAATATTCTTACCAAAGCATAATTACTCATAAACATAACTCACATATCACATCATCATATCTCAAAACTATTACTAAGAATCAAGTTTATTTTCTCCAATGATCTTCATGAAAGTTTTTATTATATCCTTCTTGGATATCTATCACTTTCGAAGTAATTTTCATATGTCGTTTTTCACAAGCTCACACAAATATAAGTGAAGATCATGAGCATAATATTTCTTTCTCTCAAATTAATTTAAGTGAAGCAAGAGAGAATTTCTTGAAAATTTACTAAATCTCAAATAAATCTAAGTGAAGCGAGAGAGCATTTCCTCAAAAATACTAAAGCACACCGTGCTCAAAAAGATATAAGTGAAGCACTAGAGCAAGTCCATAGCTCATAAAAATTTAAGTGAAGCGTAGAGAGCAATTCTAACAAGTCATGGCATAATTTTGGCTCTCTCAAATAGGTGTGTCCAGCCAGGAATCAAGACTTAAAGCACAAAATAAAACAAGGAAAGACTCTTATCATACAAGACGCTCCAAGCAAAACACATAGTATGTGACGATTAAAGATATAGCTTCAAGTAAAATACCGATGGTCGTTAGAAGAAAGAGGGGATGCCACTCAGGGGCATACCCAAGCTTAGTTGCTTGCTCACTTTTGGATAATAGCGGGGGATGCCGAGGCATCCCCAAGCTTAGGCTCTTCTTACTCCTTATTCCTTCATAAATCGTAAGATAACCCAAAACTTAAAAACTTCAATGACACAAAGCTCAACAAAACCTTCGTGAGATCCGTTAGTATAAGAAATTAAATCACTACTATAAGTGATGTATAAAACCAATTCATGTTATTTTCTTGCATTATATCTTATGTATTCTAAATTTTCTATGGAAAAACCTCATCAAAGAAAACCATAGAGCCATCAAAATAAGCACACAACGCAAAGAAAACAGAATCTGTCAAAAACAGAACAGTCTGTAGCAATCTGACTATTTCGAATACTTCTGTAACTCCAAAAATTATGGAAAATTAGAAAGGCCTGAGAAATTTTTATAATTAACTAATGCAAAAGGAATGGGTATTTTATCGCTCTCTGGTTAAAAATGAGAATTATTTTTGCTATCACAAAAGTTTCTGTTTTTTCAGCAAGATCAAACAACTATCACCCAAGAAGATCCTAAAGGCTTTACTTGGCACAAACACTAATTAAAATAGAAAAAACACAATCACAACAGTAGCTTGATTGTGCAAACACTCAAGAACATTGGGTTGCCTCCCAACAAGCGCTATCGTTTTACGCCCTTAGCTAGCCATAAAGCAAGGATCTAAGTTTTGTCATCTTTGTTTCGAGATCCATAAGATGCTCTCATGATTGATTCATAAGGTGGCCTAATTATTGTTCTAGGGAAGTGTTCCATACCATTCCTCAAAGAAAATTGGAACTTGATATTGCCTTCTTTCATAGCAATCACAACACCGACAGTGCATAAAAACGGTCTAGCAAGAATAATTGGACAAGACGGATTGCAATCAATATCAAGGACAATAAAATCTATGGGCACATAATTCCTATTTGCAAGGATAAGAACATCATTAATTTTTCCCATAGGTTTTTAATAGTAGAATCCGCCAAGTGCAAACTTAAAGAGCATTCTTCAAGATCGGTAAGACCAAGCGCATCACATAAAGATTTCAGACTTGTAGAAACACTAGCACCCAAGTCGCACAAAGCAAAACACTCATAATTTTTAATCTTGACTTTGATAGTAGGTTCCCATTCATCATACAATTTTCTAGGAGTTGATACTTCTAATTCCATTTTTTCTTCAAAAGCTTTCGTCATAGCATCAACAATATGTTTAGTAAAAGCTTTATTTTGTTTGTCGGCATGGGGTGAATTTATCATGGATTGCAACAAAGAAATACAATCAATCAAAGAGGAACTATCGTAATTAAAGTATTTGTAATCCAAAAGAGTGGTACATCACTAGCTAAAGTTTTGACTTTTTCAAACCCACTTTCATCAATTTTCTCAACAAGATTTTCACCCTCAGAAATATCGGGACACCTTCTAACTAAAGTTAACTCTTCTCCAGCCCCTTTTTCATCAATCTTAACTTTACTAAACAAGTAATCAATACAAGAAACACCAATCATTTTAAGATCTTCATCCTTTTTGCGAAAATAATCACTACAAAACGCTTTTTCTAAAAATTCTCTTTTAGCTCTAAGCATAGTGGTTCTTTTCTTACTTTCATCCATAGAAATATAAAGAGATTTAATTGATTCATCAACCTTAGGCACAAAAAAATTTCATCTTGAGATTTTCCACATCATGAGAAATTCTATCAACACTTCTAGACAAATCATCAATCTTACTCAACTTTTCTTCTATGGAAGTGTTGAAAACTTTTTGCGTGTTCATAAATTCTTTAATATTATTCTCAAGATCAGAGGTGTTCCTATTATTATTATAAGATTGATTTACATAGGAATTACCATGATTATTAGAGGAATTATTAGGAAAAGGCCTAGGATTAAAATGACCTCTATAAGCATTGTTGTTGAAATTATTTCGAGAAATAAAATTCACATCTATAGCATCACTGATGCTTTTCCTCTTGTTTAAGCTTGGGGGAGTTGATGCATCTCCAAGGTATCTACTTTTCCTAACGCTTGTCCTCTTGTTTTGGACTCTAATTTGCATGATTTGAATGAAACTAACCCCGGACTGACGTTGTTTTCAGCAGAACTACCATGGTGCTGTTTTTATGCAGAAATAGAAGTTCTCGGAACAGAATGAAACTTTACGGGAAATTTTTATATAATATATAAGAATTTCTGGAGCCAAGACCTATCGAAGGGGGCACCTGGGTGGGCACAACCCACCAGGGCGCCCCCCCCCCCCTCACCAGGCGTGCCCAGGTGGGTTGTCCCCACCTGGTGGCCCTGCAGACCCTGAAACCAATGCTATAAAATCCTATTTTCGGAGAGAAAAATCAGGGAGAAAGAATTATCATGATCCACAAGACGGAGCCGCCGCCAAGCCCTGTTCTTCCTCGGGAGGGCGGCTCTGGAGTCTGCTTGGGGCCCCGGGGAGGGGGATCTTCGTTCTTCGTCATCACCAACCCTTCTCCATTGCCAATTCCATGATGCTCCCTGCTACCTCTTGAGCATGCGTTGGTTTTCCCTTGAAGAGGAAAGGGTGATGCAGCAAAGTAGAGTAAGTATTTCCCTCAGTTTTTGAGAACCAAGGTATCAATCCAGTGGGAGACTACACGCAAATCGCCTAGTAGCTGCACAAACAATCAAGAACCTTGCAACAAACGCGATAAAGGGGTTGTCAATCCCTTCACGGTGTGACGTCCGGATAATTAGACTACAGTAATTCCCTACTAATGATGCCACGTCACCTCTGCCACTGTAGTTAATCTCGGGTTAGTTCAAAACCGATTCAATTCAAAATTGGATTAAAGACATACAACGAAAAGTTTTCAAAAGTCAAAACTAAAATGTTCTAAATGTAGCAAGTAATTCATAATAAAAATTGGTGTAGAAATCACACTCTTATAAAATAGTCAAATGCATAATAATAAATACAATAGTGGTAAAGCTATTAATTAAATGCTTGTAAATTAATAAATAAATACAAACTGCTTTCTAAAATGTGCCAAGTTGTTTGTGGCACTGGACTATTTAGTAAAACTAATTTAGGGACTATTGTTGTATTTTATTTAAACTAAAATATATTAAAGGTTAAAAGAAAACAGAAAAGAATAAATAAAAGGAAAATAACAAATCAAAAAAAAAGAGAAAAGAAAACCCCCCCCCCCACTAGGCTCCGGCCCAACGGGGCAAAGGGACAACTAGCCGCCCACTCCACGCTCCCCATAACCCCTTGCCCCGAAACCCTAACTCCCTCCCACACACGACTGCACACTCTCCCCCCACTCCTCACGTCTCCCTCTCGATCCCATCTGGATCGGGGAGGGGGGCCGACCCCCGACGCCGCCCGGATCGATCCCGTCGCCACTTACCACCCTGTCGCCCTCGTCGCCGGTGGCTCGGTCACCGGCCCCCGCCCTCGTCATCGCGCTCCCTCCCCTCTCCCTCGACGGCGCCCCTCGCCGCGCCAGCCGTGACCGCGCCCTCGACGCCCGACGCCGCCTCGACCACGCCTCCCCGCCCGACCCGCCACCTCGCCGGAGCTGCCCCGCCGTCCTCTCCGTCGCGACCTCAACTCCTCCCCGAGCCCACTGCCCTTGACCCCACGATCGCCGGTGAGGCCCCGGGCCTTGATACGTCTCCAACGTATCTATAATTTTTGATTGATCCATGCTATATTATCTACTATTTTAGACATTATTGGGCTTTATTATCCACTTTTATATTATTTTTGGGACTAACCTATTAACCGGAGGCCCAGCCCATAATTGTTGTTTTTGCCTGTTTTAGGGTTTCGAAGAAAAGGAATATCAAACGGAGTCCAAACGGAATGAAACCTTCGGAAACGTAATTTTCTCATCAGATAAGATCCAGGAGACTTGGACCCTCCATGAAGAAAGCCACGAGGTGGTCACGAGGGTAGGGAGCTCCCCTCTAGGGCGCGCCCCCTGCCTCGTGGGCCCCTCGAAGCTCGACCGACGTACTTCTTCCTCTTATATATATCCACGTACCCCCAAACGATCGGGGACGGAGCCAAAACCTAATTCCACCGCCGCAACTTTCTGTATCCACGAGATCCCATCTTGGGGCCTGTTCTGGAGCTCCGCCGGAGGAGGCATCGATCACGGAGGGCTTCTACATCATCATCCAAGCCCCTCCGATGAAGTGTGAGTAGTTTACTTTAGACCTACGGGTCCATAGCTAGTAGCTAGATGGATTCTTCTCTCTTTTTGGATCTCAATACAATGTTCTCCCCCTCTCTCATGGAGATCTATTCGATGTAATCTTCTTCTTGCGGTGTGTTTGTTGAGACCGATGAATTGTGGGTTTATGATCAAGTCCATCTATGAATAATATTTGAATCTTCTCTGAATTCTTTTATGTATTATTGTTTATCTTTGCAAGTCTCTTCGAATTATCAGTTTGGTTTGGCCTACTAGATTGGTTGTTCTTGCCATGGGAAAAGTGCTTAGCTTTGGGTTCGATCTTGCGGTGTCCTTTCCCAGTGACAGAAGGGGCAGCAAGGCGCGTATTGTATCGTCGCCATCGAGGATAACAAGATGGGGTTTTTATCATATTGCATGAAACTATCCCTCTACACAATGTCATCTTGCTTAAGGCGTTACTCTGTTTTTAACTTAATACTCTAGATGCATGCTGGATAGCGGTCGATGAGTGGAGTAATAGTAGTAGATGCAGAATCGTTTCGGTCTACTTGTCTCGGACGTGATGCCTATATACATGATCATACCTAGATATTCTCATAACTATGCTCAATCCTGTCAATTGCTCAACAGTAATTTGTTCACCCACCGTAGAATACTTATGCTCTTGAGAAAAGCCACTAGTGAAACCTATGGCCCCTGGGTCTCTTTCTCATCATATCAATCTCCATTATTTTATTATTTCTTTGCTTTTACTTTGCTTTTACTTTATTTTCTTTGCATCTCTATACCAAAAAAATTATTTATCATCTCTACCAGATCTCACTTTCATAAGTGACCGTGAAGGGATTGAGAACCCCTAAGCGCGTTGGTTGCGTTGAGCTATTGTTTTTGTGTAGGTACGAGGGACTCGAGCATAGCCTCCTACTAGATTGATACCTTGGTTCTCAAAAACTGAGGGAAATACTTACGCTACTTTGCTGCATCATCCCTTCCTCTTCGGGGAAATCCAACGCAGTGCTCAAGAGGCATCAATAAGGATTTCTGGCGCCGTTGTCGGGGAGTCTGCGCAAAAGTCAACATACCAAGTACCCATCACAATCCCTATCTCCCGCATTACATTATTTGCCATTTGCCTCTTGTTTTCCTCTCCCCCACTTCACCCTTGCCGTTTTATTCGCCCTCTCTCGCTCTATCCTCCCTCTCTATTTGCCTCTTTTGCCCGTTTGCTCTTTGTTTGATCGTGTGTTAGTTTGTTTGCTTGTCGTCATGGCTAGTCTCATATCTTCTCCGTTGTCTCCCGAGAATGAAGTTCTAAATTTTAAACAAAGGGAGAGAGAAAATCTAAAATATGCTTGGTAATTTGCAATGCTCAAAATAGATCTACCAGGAAGTAATCTACTTCAGTTCTTCTCCGCAATTTTTATGTAAGTGTTAATCCTTGGTATAGATATATCCTTGATACCATTACCAGAGGGAATTTCTTGGGTAGCCATACTTTTGATTCTTATAATGCTATGTTAGATTTATTTGGCTCACCACCTCTCTTCGTTAATGTAACTATGTTAACTTTGGAGCATGTTATGCAAAGACTTGAAATTATTGAAAATAAAGTTGCTACTATTGAATTAATTGAAAATATAGATAAAAAGATGCACAATCAAATTACTCAATATGGATCTAAGGTAGGAATGACTTTGAAAAATATTAAGGAAAAGGAACCCATAGTTAATAAGAAGATAAACTTTGATTCTACTAGAATTGATAAACTTGAGGGTATCATTACAAACTTGGGAACCACTTTTTCTTTCGTAAAGAATACTCCAAGTCCTCCTACTAAAATTTCCAAGCTTATGTATGTTCCTAAAAATAAGGGTGAATCATCTAGTAAGGAAACTGCGGATCTTAAATCTATAAGTATTCATCCCAATCTTTTTGCTATCATTAAGGAACCAATTGCTACAAATGAATTTTTCGATCTTGTGCCTAAGAGTTTGATAATCACTAGAAAGAAAGAAATTCCTAAGGGAAATAGATGCCTCATTGAAGAATTGCCTACCAAAGATGGCAATATCTAGATCTATTCTTGCTTGTTATGCCTAGCTGGGAGTGTTAAACGATAGCGCTTGTTGGGAGGCAACCCAATTTTATTTTTATTCCTTGCTTTTTGTTCATGTTTAGTAATAAATAAATTATCTAGCCTCTGTTTTGGTTGTGTTTTTTGTGTTTAATTAGTGTTTGTGCCAAGTAGAACCGTTGGGAAGACTTGGGGAAAGTCTTGCTGAACTTGCTGTAAAAAACAGAAACTTTAGCGCTCACGAGAACTGCTGTCATTTTTATTTGGAAAGTGCTATTCAGTTAATTATTTTTGCAGATGTTTAATAGATAAATTCCTCACGTCCAGGTTCTAGATCTTGCGCTAGCTACAGATTACTACAGACTATTCCGTTTTTGACAGATTCTGTTTTTCGTGTGTTGTTTGCTTATTTTGATGAATCTATGGCTAGTAAAATAGTTTATAATTCATAGAGAAGTTGGAATACATTAGGTTTAACACCCATATAAATAAATAATGAGTTCATTACAGTACCTTGAAGTGGTATTTTGTTTTCTTTCGCTAACGGAGGTCACGAGTTTTGTACTTTAAGTTTTGTGTTATGAAGTTTTCAAGTTTTTGGTAAAGATTTGATGGATTATGGAACAAGGAGTGGCAAGAGCCTAAGATTGGGGATGCCCATGGCACCCCCAAGATAATCTAAGGACACCTAAAAGCCAAAGCTTGGGGATGCCCTGGAAGGCATCCCCTCTTTCGTCTACTTCTATCGGTAACTTTACTTGGAGCTATATTTTTATTCACCACATGATATGTGTTTTGCTTGGACCGTCTTTTATGATTTGAGTCTTTGCTTATTAGTTTAACACAATCATCCTTGATGTACACACCTTTTGAGAGAGCCATACATGATTTGGAATTTGATAGAATACTCTATGTGCTTCACTTATATCTTTTGAGCTTTATAGTTTTGCTCTAGTGCTTCACTTATATCTTTTAGAGCACGGTGGTGGATTTGTTTTATAGAAACTATTGATCTCTCATGCTTCACTTAGATTATTTTGAGAGTCTTAATATCATGGTAATTTGCTTAAAATCCTAATATGCTTGGTGTGCAAGATTAACAATAAAACTTTCGTACGAGTGTGTTGAATACTAAGAAGAAATTGATGCTTGGTAATTGTTTTGAGATATGAGGATGGTGATATTAGAGTCATGCTAGTTGAGTAGTTGTGAATTTGAGAAATGCTTGTGTTGAAGTTTGTGATTCCCGTAGCATGCACGTATGGTGAACCGTTATGTGATGAAGTCGGAGCATGATTTATTTATTGATTGTCTTCCTTATGAGTGGCGGTCGGGGACGAGCGATGGTCTTTTCCTACCAATCTATCCCCCTAGGAGCATGCGCGTAATACTTTTCTTTGATAACTTCTAGATTTTTGCAATAAGTATATGAGTTCTTTATGACTAATGTTCAGTCCATGGATTATACGCACTTTCCTTCCTTCCACCATTGCTAGCCTCTCTAATACCGCGCACTTTTCGCCGGTATCATACACCCACCAAATACCTTCCTCAAACATCCACCATACCTACCTATCGTGGCATTTCCATAGCCATTCCGAGATATATTGCCATGCAACTTTCCACCATTACTTTCATTATGACACGCTCCATCATTGTCATATTGCTATGCATGATCATGTAGTTGACATCGTATTTATGGCAAAGCCACCGTTCATAATTCTTTCATACATGTCACTCATGAGTCATTGCACATCCCGGTACACCACTGGAGGCATTCATATAGAGTCATATTTTGTTCTAAGAATCGAGTTGTAATTCATGAGTTGTAAGTAAATAAAAGTGTGATGATCATCATTATTAGAGCATTGTCCCAGTGAGGAAAGGATGATGGAGACTATGATTCCCCCACAAGTCGGGATGAGACTCCGGACGAAAAAAATATAAAAAAAAGAGACCATAAAAAAAGAGAAAGGCCCAAATAAAAAATATGAGAGAAAAAGAGAAAAGGGACAATGTTACTATCCTTTTACCACACTTGTGCTTCAAAGTAGCACCATGATCTTCATGATAGAGAGTCTCTCATTATGTCACTTTCATATACTAGTGGGAATTTTTCATTATAGAACTTGGCTTGTATATTACAATGATGGGCTTCCTCAAAATGCCCTAGGTCTTCGTGAGCAAGCGAGTTGGATGCACACCCACTTAGTTTCTTTTGAGCTCTCATATACTTATAGCTCTAGTGCATCCGTTGCATGGCAATCCCTACTCACTCACATTGATATCTATTGATGGGCATCTCCATAGCTCGTTGATAGCCTAGTTGATGTGAGACTATCTTCTCCCTTTTTTTCTTCTCCACAACCACCATTCTATTCAACCTGTAATGCTATATCCATGGCTCATGCTCATGTATTGCGTGAAGATCGAAAAAGTTTTGAAAATGTCAAATTATGAAACAATTGCTTGGCTTGTCATCAGGGTTGTGCATGATTTAAATACTTTGTGTGGTGAAGATAGAGCATAGCTGGACTATATGATTTTGTAGGGATAGCTTTCTTTGGCCATGATATTTTGAGAAGACATAATTGCTTTGTTAGTATGCTTGAAGTATTATTATTTTTATATCAATATGAACTTTTGTCTTGAATATTTCGAATCTGAATATTCATACCACAATTAAGAAGATTTACATTGAAATTATGCCAAGTAGCACTCCGCATCAAAAATTCTATTTTTATCATTTACCTACTCGAGGACGAGCAGGAATTAAGCTTGGGGATGCTTGATACGTCTCCAACGTATCTATAATTTTTGATTGTTCCATGCTATATTATCTACTGTTTTAGACATTATTGGGCTTTATTATCCACTTTTATATTATTTTTGGGACTAACCTATTAACCGGAGGCCCAGCCCAGAATTGCTGTCTTTTTGCCTGTTTTAGGGTTTCGAAGAAAAGGAATATCAAACGGAGTCCAAACGGAATGAAACCGTCGGAAACGTGATTTTCTCATCAGATAAGATCCAAGAGACTTGGACCCTCCGTCAAGAAAGCCACGAGGTGGTCACGAGGGTAGGGGGCGCCCCCCCTAGGGCGCGCCCCTGCCTCGTGGGCCCCTCGAAGCTCCACCGACGTACTTCTTCCTCCTATATATATCCACGTACCCCCAAACGATCGGGGACCGAGCCAAAAACCTAATTCCATCGCTACAACTTTATGTATCCACGAGATCCCATCTTGGGGCCTGTTCCGGAGCTCCGCCGGAGGAGGCATCGATCATGGAGGGCTTCTACATCATCATCCAAGCCCCTCCGATGAAGTGTGAGTAGTTTACTTTCTGTATCCACGAGATCCCATCTTGGGGCCTGTTCCGGAGCTCCGCCGGAGGAGGCATCGATCACGGAGGGCTTCTACATCATCATCCAAGCCCCTCCGATGAAGTGTGAGTAGTTTACTTTAGACCTACGGGTCCATAGCTAGTAGCTAGATGGATTCTTCTCTCTTTTTGGATCTCAATACAATGTTCTCGTCCTCTCTCGTGGAGATCTATTCGATGTAATCTTCTTTTTGCGGTGTGTTTGTTGAGACCGATGAATTGTGGGTTTATGATCAAGTCTATCTATGAATAATATTTGAATCTTCTCTGAATTATTTTATGTATGATTGGTTATCTTTGCAAGTCTCTTCGAATTATCAGTTTGGTTTGGCCTACTAGATTGGTTGTTCTTGCCATGGGAGAAGTGCTTAGCTTTGGGTTCGATCTTGCGGTGTCCTTTCCCAGTGACAGAAGGGGCAGCAAGGCGCGTATTGTATCATTGCCATCGAGGATAACAAGATGGGGTTTTTATCATATTGCATGAAACTATCCCTCTACATCATGTCATCTTGCTTAAGGCGTTACTCTGTTTTTAACTTAATACTCTAGATGCATGCTGGATAGCGGTCGATGAGTGGAGTAATAGTAGTAGATGCAGAATCGTTTCGGTCTACTTGTCTCGGATGTGATGCCTATATACATGATCATACCTAGATATTCTCATAACTATGCTCAATTCTGTCAATTGCTCAACAGTAATTTGTTCACCCACCGTAGAATACTTATGCTCTTGAGAGAAGCCACTAGTGAAACCTATGGCCACCGGGTCTCTTTCTCATCATATCAATCTCCATTATTTTATTATTGCTTTGCTTTTACTTTGATTTTACTTTATTTACTTTGCATCTCTATACCAAAAAAATTATTTATCATCTCTATAAGATCTCACTTTCGTAAGTGACCGTGAAGGGATTGAGAACCCCTAAGCGCGTTGGTTGCGTTGAGCTATTGTTTTTTTGTTGGTACGAGGGACTCGAGCGTAGCCTCCTACTGGATTGATACCTTGGTTCTCAAAAACTGAGGGAAATACTTACGCTACTTTGCTGCATCATCCCTTCCTCTTCGGGGAAATCCAACGGAGTGCTCAAGAGGTAGCAGGCCTCTCCTCTCCCCTATCCCCATATGCATGCACACCGGCCAACTGGCCTTGCCCGTGAGCTCCTCCTCCTCTCTCTTCCTCTGTCCATGATCGGGCCGGACCACCACCCCTTACGCGCGCCAGCCGCGCTCACTGCGGCCCCGCCCCGCCCGGCGTGTCATCGCGCGCGCCCGCGCCCGCCTCCGTCCGCATGCACGCACTCGCTCATGCGCCGTGCCGCACCTGCCCGCACGGCCCCGCCGCAGCCTCCACACTGCTCACTGTCGTCCCCTCCCCCCCCCCCCCCCCCGCGTCCCTCGCTTGCTGCCGAGGCCTCCGTCCGGGGATGTGCCCACTCCGCTCCGGCCACCCCACTTGACGCGCTCCGCCGTCCTCCCTGACCGTGGCCTCTGCCCGCGACCGCACGCGTCGCTCCGTCCCATGGCCATGCCCCCCGACATGCCAGCGCATCGCCGCCCTACGCGCCCGCCGCACGCCGCCCATGGCCGCGCCCCTCGCGCCCGACCACAACCCCGCACGGCTCGCCGCCACCGCTGCCGCTGCCGCAGCGCTCCGCTCGCCGGCCCGCTGCTCTGCCACTGCCGCTGACCGCGGCCTTGCTCCGTCGCCCGCCCATCGCCTCGGGCCGGCCTCGACGGGCGCTTCGCCCGCTGCCCGCATGCCCGTTCGAGCCACGCCCGATAGGTCCCCTGGGGGCAATGACACGCGGGCCCGCCCAAGAACAAATTTTAAAAAAAAGGATAGAAAATTAATAAATATAAAGAAAAATAAATAAATAATGATTAAAATAATTAATTAATTAATCCTAATTAACTACTTAGTTTAATTAAACAGTAATTAGATTAGTTAAACCCTAATTAGACTAAACAGTCAATGACGAACGGGACCCACATGTCAGGTTGACCAGGTCAACTGCTGACGTCATGATGACGTCAGCAAACACTGTTCTGGATAATATTGATTTAAATGATTAAATAAATCCTAAAATTGATTTAAATCTTTTAAAATTAATATAAAATAAACCGTAGCTCGGATGGAAAAACTTTGTACATGAAAGTTGCTCAGAACGACAAGACGAATCCGGGTACGCAACCCGTTCGTCCGCCACACATCCCTAGGATAGCGAACATGCAACTTTCCCCCTCCAATTCATTTGTCCGAAAATGCGAAACCCCGGGGATATTTTCCCGGATGTTTCCCCCCTTCGCCGGTAACACCTCATACCGCGTTAGGGCACCCCTAGCACCGCATATTGTCATGTTATGCATTGTGATGCTTTGATTGCACTATTATTTATTGTGTTCCCCTCCGTTACTTCTTTCTGGCAGACCCTGAGACCGCTGCCGGTACCCCTGTTGTCGACTACGGTGTTGACGACCCTTCTTGCCAGAGCAACCAGGCAAGCCCCCCCCCCCCCTTGATCACCAGATATCACCTACTCTCCTCTATACTGCTTGCATTAGAGTGGTGTAGCATGTTACTGCTTTCCGTTAATCCTATTCTGATGCATAGCCTGTCATTGTTGCTACAACTATTGATACCTTACCTGCAATCATAAATACTTAGTATAGGATGCTAGATTATCATCAGTGGCCCTACATTCTTGTCAGTCTGCCATGCTATACAATCGGGCCGTGATCACGTCGGGTGTTGATCACAGGTAAATACCTACATATATACATACTATACAGGTGGTGACTAAAGTCGGGTCGGCTCAATGAGTACCCGCAAGTGATTCTGATGTGGGGGCTGAAGGGGCAGGTGGCTCCATCCAGGTAGTGGTGCGCCTGAATTCCCGACGGCCCCCGACCGTTACTTTGAGGCGGAGCGACAGGGCAGGTTGAGACCATCTAGGAGAGAGGTGGGCCTGGCCCTGGTCGGTGTTCGTGGATACTTCAATTAACACGCTTAACAAGATCTTGGTATTTTATCTGAGTCTGGCCACTGGCCTATACGCACTAACCAACTATGCGGGAACAGTTATGGGCACTCGACGTCGTGGTATCAGCCAAAGCCTTCGTGACGTCAGTGACTGAGCGGCGCGCGCCGAGTTGGACCGCGTTACGTAACTTCCTTTGTAATGGAGGTTGCTAGGTCTGCTCACCGGCTGCCCTCGCAACATGCAGGTGTGCAATGGGCGATGGGCCCAGACCCCTGCGCCATAGGATTTAGACCGGCGTCCTGACCTCTCTGTTGTGCCTAGGTAGGGCTACGACGTGTTGATCTTCCGAGGCCGGGCATGACCCAGAAAAGTGTGTCCGGACAAAGGGGATCGAGCGTGTTGGGAAATGTGGTGCACCCCTGTAGGGAAGTTAATCTATTCGAATAGTCGTGATCTTTGGTAACAGGACGACTTGGAGTTGTACCTTGACCTTATGACAACTAGAACCGGTTACTTAATAAAACACACCCTTCCAAGTGCCAGATACAACCCGGTGATCGCTCTCTAACAGGGCGACGAGGAGAGGATTGCCGGGTAGGATTATGCTACACGATGCTGCTTGGTGAACTTACCATCTACTCTCTTCTACATGCTGCAAGATGGAGGTGGCCAGAAGCGTAGTCTTTGACAGGACTAGCTATCCCCCTCTTATTCCGGCATTCTGCATTTCAATCCACATATGATACCCCTTTTGCCATTTGATACAAATGCATACATTTGTAGTGTAGCTCCTTGCTTGCGAGTACTTTGGTTGAGTACTCACGGTTGCTTTGCTCCCTCTTTTCCCCTTTCTATACCCGATTGCTGCGACCAGACGATGGAGCCCAGGAGCCAGACGCCACCATCGATGATGACTACTACTACTCAGGAGGTGCCTACTACTACATGCAGCTCGCTGATGACGACCAGGAGTAGTTTAGGAGGATTCCAGGCAGGAGGCATGCGCCTCTTTCGATCTGTATCCCAGTTTGTGCTAGCCTTCTCAAGGCAAACTTGTTTAACTTATGTCTGTACTCAGATATTGTTGCTTCCGCTGACTCGTCTATGATCGAGCTCTTGTATTCGAGCCCTCGAGGCCCCTGGCTTGTAATATGATGCTTGTAAGACTTATTTATTTGTAGAGTTGTGTTGTGATATCTTCCCATGAGTCCCTAATCTTGATCGTACATGTTTGCGTGTATGATTAGTGTACGGTCAAATCGGGGGCGTCACAAGTTGGTATCAAAGCCGACTGCCTGTAGGAATCCCCCTTCCACACTCCTTGGCCGAAGTTGAGTCTAGTCTTTGAAAAACTTTTACTAACATGGTTGTGCGGCTTACGGCCCCATGTCGCCATTGGGTGGTATTAGGATCTTTTACTCCTTGTCTATACTCTGGGACTCTGATCTCTCTTCTATTCGGGTTAAATGATTTTACTAAATCTGACTCTAGGTTCTCGTAACTACTTTCTCCTGGAGAGCCCCTTATCACAGATGATCGCATGCTGCACCAGAAGATTCCGAAGATACTCTCCGATGTTCTCTTGAGACTTTGTGCCCGTCGCCTTTGCAATTCCCTACCACCGAAATATCCCTATGGATAAATACATACACCAGCCGTCCTTACTTTTATTCCTAGTTTATCTTGTTATTGCAAGATACCCCGAAATTCTCTCTATTGTTCCAAGAATACTTTGTGCCTACCGCCTTGCAGTTCTTTGCCGCCTGAATGCCCCTATGGATAATTTCTCACACCTACCGAGTATCCGCTCATCCCCAGTTGTTATTGTGTTTCACTAAGGTCTTCGAAATAATATTCGATCTTCCGAAAATCCTTAGCAGCTTATTGCCCTTGAAATTCCTGCTTGCTTGCATTATGGTTAATCCCATAAGTCTCGTAATCATTATTGGCATCCCTTGTCATTGTCATTTTGAGTCTTTGATCCAATATGGTTGCGAATGCTCGCAATCCTCAATCAGATCCTATAATTCATCCTTTTGGCTCAGACGTCATTTTAAACATGAGCTAAATCTTGACCAATCAAATTGTTGTCGATTTTACCCCTAAGTTTACTCAACTTATCCATCCTTAATCAGAGCATTTGCTTCTGATCGTCTGATTTGGACATCATTATTCCTTTACATGAGGGCTTTGAATTAGCCAATTGCTTCTATAATCCAATGCCTTCGCATTGTTTCTTCCTCTGGTTGTGTGCCGATACTCACATCAGCTTCGCTATGGACCGTCGGATCCTTTGTTGAAATATCATCCGACAGTGTCCTTCGTATACAAAAACCTTGAGAAGTTCTTTCCCTGATATATAATGCATTTGGGAATTTGTATCCTCTGCTTTGATAACCATACTCTACTTTCGAGCTTGTACTATTTACTCCAAAGTTTGTGGTATCGGTTCCTAAGATGCCCCAATGGGTTGAACCTATGCCTTCCTTAATCTGTGTGAACCCGAAAGATTTCACGGGTCATACTTATCTAGTATTGCACCAGGCTATACATTGAAGAAGTGGGAGTCGACCTTGAACTTTGTGTTCATGCCCATGGACATGATGTATATCCTATCATGGAAGCTTCTTGTAATAATAACTATTTCGTTAATATAATACATCTGGTATCTGTGAATTGATCCTATGCAATCGTGGTTCCGACCATGATTTCTCTTTGATCCCATTTCTCGGACAAGTTAAAGCACTTGTATTTTGCAAGTCCATACCCCAGCCCAACCTCTACTTTGATCTGTCGCCGAGTATTACACACTGGTATCTCTAGATTATCACAGAACTGCATAACTTGTTATGAGTTCTCCATCAAGTACTACATTCTCATTGATTCAAATTTTCCATGAGCTTTGGGTCATTAAACGCTCAAGGACACCGATAATTGAATCGAGTCCGCATCGTGATTAAACAACTATTAGTAATCTTCTTTACTTACGAGTGTGTACTTGATGACGTCAATTCTAGCCTAATCGGCTATATCAGTATCATGATGATTTTAACTGTGCTACCTGGTTCTTAATCCTGGAGCACAACTTTCGACGATGAGCTAAGCTTACGTCGATCTTCGTCATCATATCATTTCGCTTTGGACATCAAGCTTGGTTTGGAGTTTGTGCCGTACCCTTGGATCCATTAACCTTTCGCTTCATCATTCCTTTGACTTGATGTCATCACTGATCGATTACATCTTCGTGGAGCCTCTTGACAAAATTTGTCGTGATCATCATCAACATTTTGACTCCTTCCAGAATATCAATCGAATTCATGATGAAAAGTACCATCCTTGCCCCTCGACGAATTGTGTTATCACTGACAACATTATTGCTTCCCCTCCAACACAAGCTTGTTCGTGTTTTGTGTTATACCTGGAGATCCGTGCTATCCTGCAATTATTCTTCTTTACCTTGGAGCATTACCATCTTTTATGTCAAGAATGTCGTGAGAATTTCACCACCTCCTGAGAATTCTTGATACAAGTAATACTTATCAGCATCACCATTCCTTCTTGGTCCTCCTGTTGTTCCTAACCGGAATACCGACAAATGAACTATGATGTGTGAATTCAAGACTTCCAGCAACCCTATTGCTTTGAACCAATGTTTAATTGTGTATGTTTTCCTCGCGCATACATCATTATACCATTTTGATTTAACAAATGTTATCTCCTTGTTCACATAATTGGGGAGATCCATCTTTTGGAAATCTCGATGGATTGTCACCGAGTCCATCAGCCATCTTCTCACCCTCTCCCTGTTTTAATGATGAACTCTTGTTTTGGAACTCGTTTCCATAGTTCATTTCCCTAAGAACCTTACAATGTCATCTCGACAATTTGTGTTGCACCTTTCTTCTCAGGCATCCTGAGTCTGAGGTATCATGTCACCAATCAGATCTGAATCTCGGTCAGACATGATGGTTGGAACATAATTCCAGGAGTTATAACATTAGTCTTTGACCCGATAAGGTGATGTCATGCCTAGCACACCTGGCCGGAGGACCTATTGTTATAGTTTCCATTTTAGTAAGGTTATCCATTCTTCCATGAGGAAATTGTAAGACTTATTCTATAAGTTATTCCTGATGGATCCCTTGTGTATCCATAGCCTGATCTTTACCTGTTGGCCATGTCAATGCTATCTCGAAGCATGTCTATGGTACTCCGATTTTCAACAAGAACATTTGAAGCCCAATGTTAAATGTTTCCTGCTCATTTACCCAAACACCGTTGAATGGTTAATGTCATGAAATTTCTCTCACCTTACCTAAAGAGTTTTCTACATTATATCTGGTCATGGATATCATGCTCTGCTTGTCCTTGGGAAGGATATACCCTTGAAATATGTGTTTAAACACATTTTCCTTTCCATTGTTCTGTTTAAATCTGATAATCATAATTACCTTTCCATGGTTTGTTTAAACCTTCTTGTGATCTATATTATATAAGCAGTAAGATATCCCTGCTTATGTAAACACCTCGTTGTACCACTCAGTCAAAAAGACCCTATTACTTTTGTTGATGACATTTAGGTAACCACCAATGGACGAGAACTTTGCCTACTGGTCCGCCTCGTTCAACGAGCAGGAAAATGGTTCTCTTCGGCCCTCGCCCTTGGTACCAACATTGTTGCCAACATAACTGGTAGGCTATCCTCTGCCATGCCTTGCTACCATGACCGTGCAATATGTCAGCGTCCTTCCTACTTTTGAACCACATGGTGGGCCCATAACCCACAGTTCCACAGGATCGAAACCTGACTCTCCTGTGCAACCCTGTTTCTAAAGTTATTCCTACGCTTGGTGATACGTCTCCGTCGTATCTATAATTTTTGATTGTTCCATGCCAATATTATTCAACTTTCATATACTTTTGGCAACTTTTTATACTATTTTTTGGACTAACATATTGATCCAGTGCCCAGTGTTAGTTCATGTCTGTTGCATGTTTTTCGTTTCACAGAATATCCATATCAAACGGAGTCCAAACGGGATAAAAACGGACGGAGCTTATATTTGGAAAATATGGAAAATTCGGAAGGAAAATCAACGCGAACCAGTGCCCGAGGTGGTCACGAGGCAGGGGCGCCCCCCTAGGGCGCGCCCCCTACCCTCGTGAGCCCACTGTAAGGCGGCTGGCGCTCTTCTTTTGCAACAAGAAAGCTAATATTCGGAAAAAAAATCACGGCGAAGGTTTCAGGACAATGAGAGTTACGGATCTCCATATATATACGAAACGGTGAAACAGAGCCAGACGAGAACGCAGAACTAGAGAGAAACAGAGAGATATATCCAATCTCGAAGGGGCTCTCGCCCCTCCCATGCCATGGAGGCCAAGGACCAGAGGGAAAACCCTTCTCCCATCTAGGGAGGAGGTCAAGGAAGAAGAGGAAGAAGGGGGCCCCTCTCCGCCTCTCCTCCGGTGGCGCCAGAACGCCTCGTGGCCATCATCATCATCACTGTGATCTTCACCAACACCTCCGCCATCTTCACCAACATCTCCATCACCTTCCCCCCTCTATCTACAACGGTCCACTGTCCCGCAACCAGTTGTACCCTCTACTTGAACATGGTGCTTTATGCTTCATATTATTATCCAATGATGTGTTGCCATCCTATGATGTCTAAGTAGATTTTCGTTGTCCTATCGGTGGTTGATGAATTGCTATGATTGATTTAATTTGCTTCTGGTTATGTTGTTGTCCTTTGGTGCCCATCATATGATTGCGCGCGTGGATCACACCCTAGGGTTAGTTTGTATGCTGATAGGACTATGTATTGGAGGGCAAGAGTGACAGAAGCTTCAACCTAGCATAGAAATTGATGCATACGGGATTGAAGGGGGGCCAATATATCTTAATGCTATGGTTGGGTTTTACCTTAATGAACATTAGTAGTTGCGGATGCTTGCTAATAGTTCCAATCATAAGTGCATAGAATTCCAAGTAAGGGATGACATGCTAGCAGTGGCCTCTCCCACATAATACTTGCTATCGGTCTAGTAAAGTAGTCAATTGCTTAGGGGCAATTTCGCAACTCCTACCACCACTTTTCCACACTCGCTATATTTACTTTAGTTGCTTCTTTACCTTAACATCCCCTAGTTTTATTTTTGTGCTCTTTATTATCTTGCAAACCTATCCAACAACACCTACAAAGTACTTCTAGTTTCATACTTGTTCTAGGTAAAGCGAACGTCAAGTGTGCGTAGAGTTGTATCGGTGGTCGATAGAACTTGAGGGAATATTTGTTCTACCTTTAGCTCCTCGTTGGGTTCGACACTCTTACTTACCGAAAGAGGCTACAATTGATCCCCTATACCTGTGGGTTATAAAGACCTTTTTCTGGCGCCGTTGCCGGGGAGCAATAGCGTGGGGTGAATATTCTCGTGTGTGCTTGTTTTCTTTATCACTAAGTAATTTTTATTTGCCGTTCTTAGTTGTTTCCTATCTTCAATTATGGGAAGGAAGCATAAAATACCAGAAAATTAGTTGTACCTACTGAAGCAACGGTTGAAGAACAAATCAAAATCTATCACACAGCCGAAGCTTATTACTTGGATCATCTTCGATCCCTATGTGCTCGTGCTGAAACCCCAACTAGCTTAGTTGAGGGCAAATCTTTAGATGAGCATGCTTGTTATGTGCGACACCGTATATCTGAAAAGGGGAAATTATTATGGAGTCAAATTCAATGTTTGCAATGCTATGCTTGGAATTTATGTGAATTATATGATTTTACTTGTTGTTCTGAAATCCCTAAGAAACACCTTCCCTACCAATGTGAGTTTATTGATAATGGAATCTTATCTTCTTATGCTAAAGGTGTTTATAGTTACTATGATGTTCAACAAATCGAAGAATTTGTTGCTTTTGAGGGTGCTTATGAAATTGCTTCTTTGATTGAAAAGTATGATGCTACTTTTCACAAATCTGAAAATTTTGCTATACTTAAATATTGCTATGATAATTATGCTTCTAATACCTATGTTAAACAATATATTGAGAAATACTCCGCTGTCCAAGAAGAGACTAATATTTTGCAGGAGCCTATGGAAGAAGAAGTTGATGACACTGTGAGCTCATTGGATGAAAAAGATGAGGAGGAGAGCGAAGAACAAAAGGAGGAAGAGCGGATTGATCACCCGTGCCCACCTTCTAATGAGAGTAACTCTTCAACTCATACATTGTTTAATTCCCCTTCGTGCGTACCGAAGGATGATTGCTATGATGATTGTTATGATCCCGTTGATTCTTTTGAAATATCCCTTTTTGATGATGCTTGCTATGCTTATGGCCAAGATGCCAATATGAATGATGCTTATGGAGATGAACTTGCTATAGTTCCTTATGTTAAAAATGAAATTGTTGCTATTGCACCCACACATGATAGTCCTATTATCTTTTTGAATTCTCCCGACTACACTATATCGGAGAAGTTTGCCCTTATTAAGGATTATATTGATGGGTTGCCTTTTACCGTTGCACATGATGATTTCGATAAATATAATATGCATGTGCTTGCTGCTCCTACTTGCAATTATTATGGGAGAGGAACTATATCTCCACCTCTCTATCTTTCCAATATGATCGAATTGCAAGAAACTCTTTATACTATGCATTGGCCTTTACTATGTGTGCATGAATTGTTCTTTTATGACATGCCGATGCATAGGAAGAGAGTTAGACTTTGTCATTACATGATATATGTTACCATGTGCTCACCACTAAATTACGAATCATTGTTGATTAAAATTGGCTTTGATATACCTTGGGATCCGGGTGGATTCACTACTTGAGCACCATATGCCTAGCTTAATGGTTTTAAAGAAAGCGCTGCCAGGGAGACAACCCGGAAGTTTTAGAGAGTCATTTATTTCTATTGAGTGCTTTCATATAGTTTAAAACAACAAAAATAAAGAGGGGAACCCAAAACTTTTCAAAAAGGAAAGTGAAAGTGAGAAAGACAAGCACTGTTGAAGTGGGAGAGCTCCTTGATGCTCACGGCGACTTTGTGAATCTTGATTACAGAAACTTTTCAATAAAAATAATTATCCCCATGTACAATTCCATTGTATTATAAAAATAATGTGCCAAGGTTTGCCTTCAGGATGTTTACATTTGCTTGATGGTTTGTACGGTGTATGACAGAAACTTTGGCTGTAGTGCGCGATTTTACATTTTTAGCTGGAATGTCAAATGGTTCTTGTTCTTTTTGCACTGTCTTCCTATACAAATTGTTTGTTTTTCCTAATTTTGGTAGAATTTTTCAAGTACCAGAAGTATGGTGAATGTTCAGATTATTACAGACTGTTCTGTTTTAGACAGATTCTGTTTTTGATGCATAGTTTGCTTGTTTTGATGAAACTATCAATTTATATCAGTGTATTAAGCCATGAAAAAGTTATATTACAGTAGACACAATGCAAAAACAAAATATGAATTGGTTTGCAACAGTACATAGAGTAGTGATTTGCTTTATTATACTAACGGATCTTACCGAGTTTTCTGTTGAAGTTTTGTGTGGATGAAGTGTTCGATGATCGAGAAGGTTTCGATGTGAGAAGAAGGAAGATAGGCAAGACCTCAAGCTTGGGGATGCCCGAGGCACCCCAAGTAAATATTCAAGGAGACTCAAGTGTCTAAGCTTGGGGATGCTAGGAAGGCATCCCCTCTTTCTTCAACAAGTATCGGTATGTTTTCGGATTCGTTTCGTTCATGCGATATGTGCAAGTCTTGGAGCGTCTTTTGCATTTAGGTTTTTATTTTTATTTTTATGCACCATGCTGGTATGATATAGTCCTTGGTTGATTTATAGAATGCTCATTGCACTTCACTTATATCTTTTGAGTATGGCTTTATAGAATGCTTCATGTGCTTCACTTATATCATTTGAAGTTTGGATTGCCTGTTTCTCTTTACATAGACAACCGCCATTTGTAGAATGCTCTTTTGCTTCGCTTATATTTGTTAGAGCACGGGCATATATTTTGTAGAAAGAATTAAACTCTCTTGCTTCACTTATATCTATTTGGAGAGATGACAGGAATTGGTCATTCACATGGTTAGTCATAAAATCCTACATAAACTTGTAGATCGCTGAATATGATATGTTTGATTCCTTGCAATAGTTTTGCGATATAAAGATGGTGATGTTAGAGTCATGCTAGTGGGTAGTTGTGGATTGTAGAAATACTTGTGTTGAGGTTTGTGATTCTCGTAGCATGCACGTATGGTGAACCATTATGTAACGAAGTCGGAGCATGATTTATTTATTGATTGTCTTCCTTATGACTGGCGGTCGGGGACGAGCGATGGTCTTTTCCTACCAATCTATCCCCCTAGGAGCATGCGCATAGTACTTTGTTTCGATGACTAATAATTTTTTGCAATAAGTATGTGACTTCTTTATGACTAATGTTGAGTCCATGGATTATACGCACTCTCACCCTTCCACCATTGCTAGCCTCTCTAGTACCGCGCAACTTTCGCCGGTACCATAAACCCACCATATACCTTCCTCAAAACAGCCACCATACCTACCTATTATGGCATTTCCATAGCCATTTCGAGATATATTGCCATGCAACTTCCATCATCATCATATACATGACTTGAGCATTCATTGTCATATTACTTTGCATGATCGTAAGATAGCTAGCATGATGTTTTCATGGCTTGTCCGTTTTTTGATGTCATTGCTACGCTAGATCATTGCACATCCCGGTACACCGCCGGAGGCATTCATATAGAGTCATACTTTGTTCTAGACATTGAGTTGTAAGTAAATAAAAGTGTGATGATCATCATTATTAGAGCACTGCCCCAGTGAGGAAAGATGATGGAGACTATGATTCCCCCATAAGTCGGGATGAGACTCCAGACTTTACAAAAAAATAAAAGAGGCCAAATAAGCCCAAATAAAAAAAAGAGGCAAAAGAAGCCCACCCAAAAAAATTTAAAAAACAAAAAAATGAGAGAAAAAGAGAGAAGGGGCAGTGCTACTATCCCTTTTCCACACTTGTGCTTCAAAGTAGCACCATGTTCTTCATATAGAGAGCCTCTTGAGTTATCACTTTCATATACTAGTGGGAATATTCATTATAGAACGTGGCTTGTATATTCCGATGGTGGGCTTCCTCAAATGCCCGAGGTCTTCATGAGCAAGCAAGTTGGATGCACACCCACTTAGTTTCAGTTGGAGCTTTCATACACTTATAGCTCTAGTGCATCCGTTGCATGGCAATCCCTACTCACTCACATTGATATCTATTGATGGGCATCTCCATAGCTCGTTGATACACCGAGTTGATGTGAGACTATCTTCTCCTTTTTGCCTTCTCCACCATCATATTCTATTCCACCTATAGTGCTATGTCCACGGCTCACGCTCATGTATTGCGTGAAAGTTGAAAAGGTTTGAGAATGTCAAAAGTATGAAAAAATTGCTTGGCTTGTCATCGGGGTTGTGCATGATGTGAATATTTTGTGTGGTGAAGATGGAGCATAGCCAGACTATATGATTTTGTAGGGATAACTTTCTTTGGCCTTGTTATTTTGAAAAGACATGATTGCTTTATTAGTGGGCTTGAAGTATTATTGTTTTATGTCAAATGATAGACTATTGCTTTGAATCACTCGTATCTTAATATTCATGCCATGATTAGACATATGATCAAGATTATGCTAGGTAGCATTCCACATCAAAAATTATTATTTTTATCATTTATCTACTTGAGGACGAGCAGGAATTAAGCTTGGGGATGCTGATACGTCTCCGTCGTATCTATAATTTTTGATTGTTCCATGCCAATATTATTCAACTTTCATATACTTTTGGCAACTTTTTATACTATTTTTGGGACTAACATATTGATCCAGTGCCCAGTGCCAGTTCCTGTCTGTTGCATGTTTTTGGTTTCGCAGAATATCCATATCAAATGGAGTCCAAACGGAATAAAAACGGACGGAGCTTATTTTGGAAAATATGGAAAATTCGGAAGGAAAATCAACGCGAACCAGTGCCCGAGGTGGTCACGAGGCAGGGGCACCCCCACCTAGGGCGCGCCCCCTACCCTCGTGAGCCCACCATAAGGCGGTTGAAGCTCTTCTTTTGCCGCAAGAAAGCTAATATTCGGAAAAAAATCATGGCGAAGGTTTCAGGCCAATCGGAGTTACGGATCTCCATATATATATTAAACGGTGAAACAGAGCCACACGAGAACGCAGAACCAGAGAGAAACAGAGAGATAGATCTAATCTCGGAGGGGCTCTCACCCCTCCCATGCCATGGAGGCCAAGGACCAGAGGGGAAACCCTTCTCCCATCTAGGGAGGAGGTCAAGGAAGAAGAGGAAGAAGGGGGCCCCTCTCCCCCTCTCCTCTGGTGGCGCCGGAACGCCGCCGTGGCCATCATCATCATCACCGCGATCTTCACCAACACCTCCGCCATCTTCACCAAAATCTCCATCACCTTCCCCCCTCTATCTACAATGGTCCACTCTCCCGCAACCCGCTGTACCCTCTACTTGAACATGGTGCTTTATGCTTCATATTATTATCCAATGATGTGTTGCCATCCTATGATGTCTGGGTAGATTTTCGTTGTCCTATCGGTGGTTGATGAATTGCTATGATTGATTTAATTTTCTTATGGTTATGTTGTTGTCCTTTGGTACCCATCATATGATTGCGCGCGTGGATCACACCCTAGGGTTAGTTTGTATGTTGATAGGACTATGTATTGGAGGGCAAGAGTGACAGAAGCTTCAACCTAGCATAGAAATTGATGCATACGGGATTGAAGAGGGACCAATATATCTTAATGCTATGGTTGGGTTTTACCTTAATGAACATTAGTAGTTGTGGATGCTTGCTAATAGTTCCAATCACAAGTGCATAGAATTCCAAGAAAGGGATGACATGCTAGCAGTGGCCTCTCCCACATAATACTTGCTATCGGTCTAGTAAAGTAGTCAATTGCTTTGGGGCAATTTCGCAACTCCTACCACCACTTTTCCACACACGCTATATTTACTTTAGTTGCTTCTTTACCTTAACAGCCCCTAGTTTTATTTCCGTGCTCTTTATTATCTTGCGAACCTATCCAACAACACCTACAAAGTACTTCTAGTTTCATACTTGTTCTAGGTAAAGCGAACGTCAAGTGTGCGTAGAGTTGTATCGGTGGTCGATAGAACTTGAGGGAATATTTGTTCTACCTTTAGCTCCTCGTTGGGTTTGACACTCTTACTTATCGAAAGAGGCTATAATTGATCCCCTATACTTGTGGGTTATCACTTGGCTTCGTGTGTAATTCACGATCCACCTTCCCTGTGATCACCAATTCTGGTATTAAACACAATACTTATTTCCGTTGCTTTGAACCCCTTTCATGCCCCGTTTCAGGCATCGAACGATTGCCTACCTGCTCAAAACTTCCCATGATACCTCCTTACTTTGCTCTTGATAATTTCTTTTAAGTTTCAATTCGAGAGTTACTTTCCACCACCTTCCCCGATGTTATTGACCAGATAGTCAACCTTGCACAGGTCCGTTCTCTTGAAATACCCACCCCTTTAATTTTTCGTAAGTACGATGGAGTTCCCGAAGAAACGATAATGACTTCATCATGATGGCCTGAAACAGAGGAATGAAGACATCAATGTAATGGATCGAATTCTTCGAGAAGAGCAACCAAGACCGAGAAGATTCATTAGAATTTCGTAACCAGATCTTTCCCCCTTACTCCACTCTTAAAATCTCGGGACGAGATTTCTTGTAGTAGAGGAGATTTGTGATGTCTATATAATTAGACTACAGTAATTCCCTACTAATGATGCCACGTCACCTCTGCCACTGTAGTTAATCTCGGGTTAGTTCAAAACCGATTCAATTCAAAATTGAATTAAAGACATACAACGAAAAGTTTTCAAAAGTCAAAACTAAAATGTTCTAAATGTATCAAGTAATTCATAATAAAAATTGGTGGGGAAATCACAATCTTATAAAATAGTCAAATGCATAATAATAAATACAATAGTGGTAAAGCTATTAATTAAATGCTCGTAAATTAATAAATAAATACAAACTGCTTTCTAAATTGTGCCAAGTTGTTTGTGGCACTGGAATATTTAGTAAAACTGATTTAGGGACTATTGTTGTATTTTATTTAAACTAAAATATATTGAAGGTTAAAAGAAAACAGAAAAGAATAAATAAAAGGAAAAGAACAAATCAAAAAAAAGCCCCCCCCCACTAGGCTCCGGCCCAACGGGGCAACGGGCCAACCAGCCGGCCTCTCGATCCCATCCAGATCGGGGAGGGGGCCCGACCCCGGACGCCTCCCGGATCGATCCCGTCGCCACTCACCACCCTGCCGACCTCGTCGCCGGTGGCTCGGTCGCCGGCCCCCGCCCTCGTCCTCGCGCCCCGGCCCCTCTCCCTCGACGGCGCCCCTCGCAGCGCCGGCCGCGACCGCGCCCTCGACGCCCGACGCCGCCTCGACCACGCCTCCCCGCCCGAACCGCCACCTCGCCGGAGCTGCCCCGCCGTCCTCTCCATCGCGACCTCAACTCCTCCCCGAGCCCACTGCCCTTGACCCCACCATCGCCGGTGAGGCCCGGGGCCTCTCCTCTCCCCTATCCCCGTATGCACGCACACACACCGACCGGCCTTGCCCATGAGCTCCTCCTCCTCTCTCTTCCTCTGTCCGTGACCGCGCCGAACCACCACCCCTTACGCGCGCCGGCCGCGCTCACTGCGGCCCCGCCCCGCCCGGCGTGTCATCGCGCGCGCCCGTGCCCGCCTCCGTCCGCGTGCACGCACTCGCTCATGCGTAGCGCCGCGCCTGCCCGCACGGCCCCGCTGCAGCCTTTACACTGCTCACTATCGTCCCCTCCCCCCTCCCCCCCCCCGCGTCCCTCGCTCGCTGCCGAGGCCTCCGCCCGGGGTCGTGCCCGCTCCGCTCCGGCCACCCCACTTGACGTGCTCCGCTGTCCTCCCCAACCGCGGCCTTTGCCCGCGACCGCACGCGCCGCTCTGTCCCATGGCCGCACCCCCGACACGCCAGCACATCGCCGCCCTGCGCACCCACCGAACGCCGCCCATGGCCGCGCCCCTCACGCCCGACCACAACGTCGCGCGGCTCGCCGCCGCTCTCTGGCGCGGCCACCGCTGCCCCAGCTGTAGCGCTCCGCTCGCCGGCCCGCTGCTCTGCCGCTGCCGCCGACCGCAGCCTTGCTTTGTCGCCCGCCCGTCGCCTCGGGCCGGCCTCGAGGGCGCTTCGCCCGCTGCCCGCATGCCCGTTCAGGCTACGCCCGATAGGCCCCCTGGGGGCAACGACACATGGGCCCGCCCCAGAACGAATTTTAGAAAAAAAAAGGATAAAAAATAATAAATATAAAGAAAAACAAATAATTAATTAATTAAAATAAATAATTGATTAATTAAGTTAATTAATCCTAATTAACTAATTTAATTAACTAGTTAGTTTAATTAAACAGTAATTAGATTAGTTAAACCCTAATTAGACTAAACAGTCAATGACGAACGGGACCCACATGTTAGGTTGACCAGGTCAACTGCTGATGTCATGCTGGCATCATGATGACGTTAGCAAACACTGTTCTGGATAATGTTGATTTAAATAATTAAATAAATCCTAAAATTGATTTAAATCTTTTAAAATTAATATAAAGTAAACCGTAGCTCGGATGGAAAAACTTTGTACATGAAAGTTGCTCAAAACGACGAGACAAATCTAGATACGCAACCTGTTCGTCCGCCACGCATCCCTAGCATAGTGAACACGCAACTTTCCCCCTCCAATTCATCTGTCCGAAAACGCGAAACCCTGGGGATATTTTCCCGGATGTTTCCCCCCTTCGCCGGTACCACCTCATACCGCGTTAGGGCACCCCTAGCACCGCGTATTGTCATGTTATGCCTTGTGATGCTTTGATTGCACTGTTATTTATTGTGTTCCCCTCTGTTACTTCTTTCCGGTAGACCCCGAGACCGCTGCCGGTACCCCTGTTGTCGACTACGGTGTTGACGACCCTTCTTGCCAGAGCAACCAGGCAAGCCCCCCCCCCTTGATCACCAGATATCGCCTACTCTCCTCTATACTGCTTGCATTAGAGTAGTGTAGCATGTTACTGACTTCCGTTAATCCTATTCTGATGCATAGCCTGTCATTGTTGCTACAACTGTTGATACCTTACCTGCAAACCTAAATAATCAGTATAGGATGCTAGATTATCATCAGTGGCCCTACATTCTTGTCAGTCTGCCATGCTATACTATCGGACAGTGATCACGCCGGGTGTTGATCACGGGTAAATACCTACATATATACATACTATATAGGTGGTGACTAAAGTCGAGTCGGCTCGTTGAGTAACCACAAGTGATTCTGATGTGGGGGCTAAAGGGGCAGGTGGCTCCATCCAGGTAGTGGTGGGCCTGAGTTCCCGACGGCCCCCGACTGTTACTTTGAGGCGGAGCGACAGGGCAGGTTGAGACCACCTAGGAGAGAGGTGGGCCTGGCCCTGGTCAGCGTTCGCGGATACTTTAATTAACACGCTTAACGAGATCTTGGTATTTGATCTGAGTCTGGCCACTGGCCTATACGCACTAACCAACTACGCAGGAACAGTTATGGGCACTCGACGTCGTGGTATTAGCCGAAGCCTTCGTGATGTCAACGACTGAGCGGCGCGCGCCAGGTTGGACCGTGTAACGCAACTTCCTTTGTAATGGAGGTTGCTAGGTCTGCTCACCGGCCGCCCTCGCAACGTGTAGATGTGCAATGGGCGATGGGCCCGGACCCCTTGCCATAGGATTTAGACCGGTGTGCTGACCTCTCTATTGTGCCTAGGTAGGGCTGCGACGTGTTGATCTTCCGAGGCCGGGCATGACCCAGAAAAGTGTGTTCGGACAAAGGGGATCGAGCGTGTTGGGAAATGTGGTGCACCCCTGCAGGGAAGTTAATCTATTCGAATAGTCGTGATCTTCGGTAACAGGACAACTTGGAGTTGTACCTTGACCTTATGACAACTAGAACCGGTTACTTAATAAAACACACCCTTCCAAGTGCCAGATACAACCCGGTGATCGCTCCCTAACAGGGCGACGAGGAGAGGATTGCCGGGTAGGATTATGCTACACGATGCTGCTTGGTGAACTTACCATCTACTCTCTTCTACATGCTGCAAGATGGATGTGGCCAGAAGCGTAGTCTTCGACAAGACTAGCTATCCCCCTCTTATTCCGGCATTCTGTAGTTCAGTCCACATATGATACCCCTTTTGCCATTTGATACAAATGCATACATTTGTAGTGTAGCTCCTTGCTTGCGAGTACTTTGGATGAGTACTCACAGTTGCTTTCCTCCCTCTTTTTCCCCTTTCTATACCCGATTGCTGCAACCAGATGATGGAGCCCAGGAGCCAGACGCCACTGTCGATGACGACTACTACTATTCGGGAGGTGCCTACTACTACGTGCAGCCCGCTGACGACGACCAGGAGTAGTTTAGGAGGATCCCAGGCAGGAGGCTTGCGCCTCTTTCGATCTGTATCCCAGTTTGTGCTAGCCTTCTCAAGGCAAACTTGTTTAACTTATGTCTGTACTCAGATATTGTTGCTTCCGCTGACTCGTCTATGATCGAGCTCTTATATTCGAGCCCTCGAGGCCCCTGGCTTGTAATATGATGCTTGTAAGACTTATTTATTTGTAGAGTTGTGTTGTGATATCTTCCCGTGAGTCCCTGATCTTGATCGTACATGTTTGCGTGTATGATTAGTGTACGGTCAAATCGGGGGCGTCACACACGGCCACTTACAAAAGTGAGATCTAATAAAGATATTTTTGGTATTTTTGTTGTATAGATTGCAAAATAAAATAAATAGTAAACTAGAATTGAGATGGGAAACTTATACGATATAAAATAGACCCGGGGGCCATAGGTTTCACTAGTGGCTTCTCTCATGATAGCATGTATTACGGTGGGTGAACAAATTACTGCCGAGCAATTGATAGAAAAGCGCATAGTTATGAGAATATCTAGGCATGGTCATGAATATAGGCATCACGTCTGTGTCAAGTAGACCAAAACGATTCTGCATCTACTACTATTACTCCACACATCAACCGCTATCCAGCATGCATCTAGAGTATTAAGTTCATAAGAACAGAGTAACGCATTAGGCAAGATGACATGATGTAGAGGGATAAACTCAAGCAATATGATATAAACCCCATCTTGTTATCCTCAATGGCAACAATACAATATGTGTCGGTTCCCTTTCTGTCACTGGGATCGAGCACCGCAAGATTGAACCCAAAGCCAAGCACTTCTCCCATTGCAAGAAAGATCAATCTAGTAGGCCAAACCAAACTGATAATACGAAGAGACTTGCAAAGATATCAAATCATGCATATAAGAATTCAGAGAAGAATCAAATATTGTTCATAGATAAACTTGATCATAGACCCACAATTCATCGGATCTCGGCAAACACACCGCAAAAAGTATTACATCAAATAGATCTCAAGAACATCGAGAAGAACTTTGTATTGAGAACTAAAGAGAGAGAAGAAGCCATCTAGCTAATAACTATGGACCCGAAGGTCTGTGGTAAACTACTCACACATCATCAGAGAGGCTATGGTGTTGATGTAGAAGCCCTCCGTGATCGAATCCCCCTTCGATAGATCGCCGAAAAAGGTCCCCGGATGGGATTTCACGGGTACAAAAGGTTGTGGCGGTGGAAAAGTGGTTTCGTGGCTCCCCTGGATGTTTTCAGGGTATAAGAGTATATATAGGTGAAAGAAGTAGGTCAGTGGGGCTACGAGGGGCCCACGAGGGTGAGGGGCGTGCCGCCCTACCTCGTGGCCACCTTGTTGCTTCCTTGACCTCCACTCCAAGTCTCCTGGATTGCATTTGTTCCAAAAAAAGATTCTCATGAAGGTTTCATTCCGTTTGATATTCCTTTTCTGCGGAACACTGAAATAGGCAAAAAATAGTAATTTGCACTTGGCCTTTGGTTAATAGGTTAGTCCCAAAAATAATATAAAAGTGCATGATAAAGCCCATTAAACATCCAAAACAGATAATATAATAGCATGGAACAATCAAAAATTATAGATACGTTTGAGACATATCAAGCATCCCCAAGCTTAATTCATGCTCGTCCTCGAGTAGGTAAATGAATAGAATTTTTGATGTGGAATGCTACCTAACATAATTTTCAATGTAATTCTCTTTATTGAGGCATGAATGTTTAGATCAAAAGATCCTAGACAGAAGTTTAACATTGTCATAAAAATAATAATACTTCAAGCATGCTAACCAAGCAATTACATCTTATCAAAATAACATAGCCAAAGAAAGCTTATCCCTACAAAATCATATAGTTTGGCCATGCTTCATTTTCGTCACATAAAATGTTCCCATCATGCACAACCCCGATGACAAGCCAAGCAATTGTTTCATACTTAGCCTTTTCAAACTCTTTCAACTTTCACGCAATATATGAGCGCGAGCCATGGACATAGCACCATGGGTGGAATAGAATATGATGATGGAGATTGTGTGAGAAGACAAAAAGGGAGAAAGTCTCACATTGATGCGGCTAATCAATGGGCTATGGAGATGCCCATCAATTGATGTCAATGCAAGGAGTAGGGATTGCCATGCAACGGATGCACTAGATCTATAAATATATGAAAGCTCAACAAAAGAAACTAAGTGAGTGTGCATCCAACTTGCTTGCTCAGGAAGACCTAGGGCATTTTGAGGAAGTCCATCATTGGAATATACAAGCCAAGTTCTATAATGAAAGATTCCCACTAGTATATGAAAGTGAAAAAATAGGAGACTATCTATCATGAAGATCATGGTGCTAATTTGAAGCACAAGTGTGGAAAAAGGATAGTAACATTGCCCCTTCTCTATTTTTCTCTCCTTTTTTTCTTTGGGCCTTTTTTCTCTTTTTTATGCCTCTTTTTTCGTCCGGAATCTCATCCCGACTTGTGGGGGAATCATAGTCTCCATCATCCTTTCCTCACATCGGACAATGCTCTAATAATGAAAATCATCACACTTTTGTTTACTTACAACTCAAGAATTACAACTCAATACTTAGAACAAAATATGAACCTATGTGAATGCCTACGCGGTGTACCGGGATATGCAATGAATCAAGAGTGACATGTATGAAAGAATTATGAAGGTGGTGAAAGAACATGTGGTGCCCCCATGTTTGGTTTTGGTAATTGATGACAATCTCTATGGACTAATGGTTGCCTTGAGTTATATTTCAAGGTTTTGTCCATAGGCTTTTCTTGGAGTACATGTGTTGGTTTCAAGGATAGTTTGTGTTGACCAATGTGCTATTCAAGGAATTACCTAAAGATTGGTCTTGTGAGAGGTTAATCAAGACTAAGTCAAAGAGTGAATCAAGTTGACCAACACACAAAGTGTAGAACATGTACCCAGATGGATCAAGTGATCCCATGGTATGGTAAGCATTGTCAATTACGCTTTGTGTACTAACCCATGGTCTTCGTGAGAGTTCTTTGTGGAGTTAGGTTGTCGTGTGCAAGTTCAAGTGATGCATCACAAAGAGATCAAATGCTTGAAGCTTGTCGTCCATTGTGGTGACAATAGACTTGCGAAGACGTGCGGAAGAGTGGCTCACCCATAGTGGAGTATGGGGGAGCAACCAACTAGTCTTCATCGCGCCAATGCAATCAAGAAAGGTGGTCCAACTTGAGGGAGTCAAGATAGTCATCATCTAGCTCAAGTGGACCATGTGCAAGGCAAAGGTTTGCTCTTGATAGGTTTTCTATTTTACCGGTCTCATGGTGGTAGGTTGGAGACCGAGTTATAGGATCGTTTGTCATACTATCAAGGGGGGCTCTCAAGTGAGTAGCTTGATCGTACCGTTCGTAGAGAGCTCAAACCATTGCATCCTTGCATCATATTTCTTTGTTCTTGTTTGGTTTTATTTGTGAGTCTTAGAGCTTTTGGTCATCTTGATGACAAGCTCGAGTTCATCGAAAACGGAGTTCATATGCATCTTCTATGATGTTTTCAATGTTAGAGGTTATGTCGGTTCTTCTCTGTTGGAGGTTTCACTCCTCTATTTGTTAGGCATACCTCCCCTGCCTCTTCTTACTATATCCAACAAGCTACTCGCTGTTTTGATGCCACTCATTGTCTTGTATCCAACAAGCTTGAGTTTGCTCAATTCGGAGCTCATTTGCAGAAGTTATGGCAGTTTTGGTTTTACTGTATCCTTTTGTTGTCTTTAGCTGTGATATGAAGGCAGCCATGTGCTATAGCCTCGGTGGCGTGCGGTAGTACTGCTCAAGGGAGCGGTAGTACCGCAGGGTCCAGCGGTAGTACCGCTCCTGGTGAGTGGTAGTACCGCTCCTGGTGAGCGGTAGTACCGCTGCCTCTAGCCCAGAACGCTGTCTCGCACGGAAGTAATTTTTTACATCCGCGCCCTTTCGCGGTAGTACCGCTCCCTGCGAGTGGTAGTACCGCGCCGTTGATAACCCACAAGTATAGGGGATCGCAACAGTTTTTGATAAGTGAGAGTGTCGAACCCAACGAGGAGCTAAAGGCAGAACAAATATTCCCTCAAGTTCTATCGACCACCGATACAACTCTACGCACGCTTGACGTTCGCTTTACCTAGAACAAGTATGAAACTAGAAGTACTTTGTAGGTGTTGTTGGATAGGTTTGCGAGGTAATAAAGAGCGCGTAAATAAAAGCTAGGGTATGTTTAGATAAAGACACAACTAAATTATTTTTAGTAAAGAGTGTTTTGTTAGGAGAAAGTTATTTGTCCCTAGGCAATCGATAACTAGACCGGTAATCATTATTGCAGTTTCATATGAGGGAGAGGCATAAGCTAACATACTTTCTCTACTTGGATCATATGCACTTATGATTGGAACTCTAGCAAGCATCCGCAACTACTAAAGATCATTAAGGTAAAACCCAACCATAGCATTAAAGCATCAAGTCCTCTTTATCCCATACGCAACAACCCCCTTACTCGGGTTTGTGTTTCAGTCACTCACGCAACCCACTATAAGCGAATCATAAACGTATTGCAACACCCTACATCAGGAATCCCTCATGCTTGCGCGACACAGAGAGCACCATAGGACAGCACCAATAATAAAACATGCAACTCAAACCAATCACGATCATCAAATAACCCATAGGACAAAACGGATCTACTCAAACATCATAGGATAGCCATACATCATTGGGAAATAATATAGAGTGTTGAGCACCATGTTTAAGTAGATATTACAACGGGTAAGAGAGAGGTTACACTGCTGCATAGGGGGAAGAGTTGGTGATGATGGCGGTGAAGTTGTTGGTGAAGATTGTGGTGAAGATGATGGCCACGGCAGCGTTCCGGCGCCACCGGAAGAGAAGGGGAGAGGGGGCCCCTTCGTATTCTTCTTCCTTGACCTCCTCCCTAGATGGGAGAAGGATTTCCCCTCTGGTCCTTGGCCTCCATGGCATGGGAGGGGCAAGAGCCCCTCCAAGATTGGATCTGTCTCTCTATCTCTTTCTGTTTCTGCGTTCTCAGATTCTACCCTTTCACCATTTCTTATATTCCCGGAGATCCGTAACTCCGATTGGGATGAAATTTTAATATGATCTCTATCCAGATATTAGCTTTCTTGCGGCGAAAGAAGGGCATCAACCACCTTACGAGGTGGACACAAGGGTCAGGGGAGCGCCCCCTGCCTCGTGGCCCCCTCGGGCATCGTCTCGTGTGGATTTTTCTTCCCAAAAATCACATATATTTCAAAAAAAATCTCCGTTAGTTTTTATCCCGTTTGGACTCCATTTGATATGGATATTCTGCGAAACAAAAAACATGCAACAAACAGGAATTGGCACTGGGCACTAGATCAATATGTTAGTCCCAAAAATAGTATAAAAAGTTGCCAAAAGTATATGAAAGGTGTAGAATATTGGCATGGAACAAACAAAAATTATAGATACAACAGAGACGTATCAGCATCCCCAAGCTTAATTCCTACTCGTCCTCGAGTAGGTAAATGACAAAAAGATAATTTTTGATGTGGAATGCTACCTAGCATAATCTTGATCACATATCTAGTCATGGCATGAATATTAAGACACGAGTGATTCAAAGCAATAGTCTATCATTTGACATAAAAACAATAATACTTCAAGCCCACTAATAAAGCAATCATGTCTTTTCAAAATAATAAGGCCAAAGAAAGTTATCCCTCCATCTTCACCACACAAAATATTCACATCATGCACAACCCCGATGACAAGCCGACCAATTGGTTCATACCTTAACGTGCTTCAGCTTTTTCAACCCTCACGTAATACATGAGCGTGAGCCATGGACATAGCACTATAGGTGGAATAGAATGGTGGTTGTGGAGAAGACAAAAAGGAGAAGATAGTGTCACATCAACTAGGCGTATCAACGGGCTATGGAGATGCCCATCAATAGATATCAATGTGAGTGAGTAGGGATTGCCATGCAACGGATGCACTACGAGCAATAAGTGTATGAAAGCTCAAACTGGAAACTAAGTGGGTGTGCATCCAACTTGCTTGCTCATGAAGACCTCGGGCATTTGAGGAAGCCCATCATCGGAATATACAAGCCAAGTTCTATCATGAAAATTCCCACTAGTATATGAAAGTGATAACTCAAGAGACTCTCTATATGAAGAACATGGTGCTACTTTGAAGCACAAGTGTGGTAAAAGGATAGTAACATTGCCCCTTTTTTCTTTTTTTTTTGAAGGGCTTCTTTGGCCCCTTTTTTATTTAGGCCTCTTTGGCCTCTCTCTTTTTTTGCGGGCAATGTTCTAATAATGATGATCATCACACTTTTATTTACTTACAACTCGATATTACAACTCGATACTTGAACAAATATATGACTCTATATGAATGCCTCCGGCGGTGTACCGGGATGTGCAATGATCTTGCATAGCAATGACATCAAAAAACGGACAAGCCATGAAAATATCATGCTAGCTATCTTACGATCATGCAAAGCAATATGACAATAAATGCTCAAGTCATGTATATGATGATGATGGAAGTTGCATGGCAATATATCTCGGAATGGCTATGGAAATGCCATGATAGGTAGGTATGGTGGCTGTTTTGAGGAAGGTATATGGTGGGTTTAAGGTACCGGCGAAAGTTGCGCGATACTAGAGAGGCTAGCAATGGTGGAAGGGTGGGAGTGTGTATAATCCATGGACTCAACATTAGTCATAAAGAACTCACATACTTATTGTAAAAGTTTATTAGCCCTCGAAGAAAAGTACTACTACGCATGCCCCTAGGGGGATAGATTGGTAGGAAAAGACCATCGCTCGTCCTCGACCACCACTCATAAGGAAGACAATAAATAAATACCTCATGCTCCGACTTCGTTACATAACGGTTCACCATACGTGCATGCTACGGGAATCACAAACCTCAACACAACTATTTCTACAATCCACAACTACCCACTAGCATGACTCTAATATCACCATCTTTATATCGCAAAACTATTGCAAGGAATAAAACATACCATATTGAGTGATCTACAAGTTTTATGTAGGATTTTATGACTAACCATGTGAATGACCAATTCCTGTCATCTCTCTAAATAGATATAAGTGAAGCAAGAGAGTTTAATTCTTTCTACAAAATATATGCCCATGCTCTAACAAATCTAAGTGAAGTAAAAGAGCATTCTACAAATGGCGGTTGTCTAAGTGAAGAGAAACAGGCAATCCAAACTTCAAATGATATAAGTGAAACACATGAAGCATTCTATAAAGCCATACTCAAAAGATATAAGTGAAGTGCATAGAGCATTCTATAAATCAACCAAGGACTATCTCATACCAGCATGGTGCATAAAAGAAAGATGAAAACTAAATGCAAAAGACGCTCCAAGATTTGCACATATCGCATGAACGAAACGAATCCGAAAACATACCGATACTTGTTGAAGAAAGAAGGGAAGCCTTCCGGGGCATCCCCAAGCTTAGACGCTTGAGTCTCCTTGAATATTTACTTGGGGTGCCTCGGGCATCCCCAAGCTTGAGCTCTTGCCTCTCTTCCTTCTTCTCACATCGAGACATTCTCGATCATCGAACGCTTCATCCACACAAAACTTCAACAGAAAACTCGGTAAGATCCATTAGTATAATAAAGCAAATCACTACTCTAAGTACTGTTGCAAACCAATTCATATTTTGTTTTTGCATTGTGTCTACTGCAATATAGCTTTTACATGGCTTAATCCACTAATATAAATTGATAGTTTCATCAAAACAAGCAAACTATGCATCAAAAACAGAATCTGTCTAAAACAGAACAGTCTGTAATAATCTGAACATTCACCATACTTCTGATACTTGAACAATTCTGCCAAAATTAGGAAAAATAAAACATTTGTATAGAAAGACAGTGCAAAAATAATCAGAACCATTTGACGTTCCAGCTAAAAATGTAAAATCACGCACTACAACCAAAGTTTCTGTCCTGCCCCGTGCAAACCAACAAGCAATGTAAACATCCTAAAGGCAAACCTTGGCACATTATTTTTATAATACAATGGAATTGTAAAAGGGGATAATTATTTTTGTTGAAAAGTTTCTGTAATCAAGATTCACAAAGTTGCCGTGAGCATGAACAAAGTTCAAGGAGCTCTCCCACTTCAACAATGCTTGCCTTTCTCACTTTCACTTTCCTTTTTGAAAAAGTTTTGGTTTCCCCTCTTTATTTTATTTTGTTTTTAAACTATATAAAAGCACTCAACAGAAATAAATGACTCTCTAAAACTTCTGGGTTATCTCCCTGGCAGCACTTCCTTTAAAGCCATTAAGCTAGGCATATAGTGCTCAAGTAATGGATCCACCCGGATCCCTAGGTATATCAAAGCCAATTTTAATTAACAATGATTTGTAATTTAGTAGTGAGCACAAAGTAACATATATCATGTAATGATGAAGTCTAACTCTCTTCCTATGCATCGGCATGTCATAAAAGAACAATTCATGCACACAAAGTAAAGGCCAATGCATAGTATAAACAGATTCTTGCATTTTTATCGTATTGGAAACATAGAGAGGTGGAGATATAGTTACTCTCTCATAATAATTGCAAGTAGGAGCAGCAAGAACATGCATATTATATCTATCAAAATCATCATGTGTAACGGTAAAAGGCAACCCATCAATACAATCCTTAATAAGTGCAAACTTCTCCGATATAGTGTGGTCGAGAGAATTCAAAAAGATAATAGGACTATCATGCGTGGGTGCAATAGCAACAATTTCATGTTTAACATAAGGAACTATAGCAAGTTCATCTCCATAAACATAATTCATATTGGCATCTTGTCCACAAGCATAGCAAGCATCATCAAAAAGGGATATTTCAAGAGAATCAACGGGATCATAACAATCATCATAGCAATCATCCTTCGCTAAGCACGAAGGGAAATTAAACAATGTATGAGTTGAAGAGTTACTCTCATTAGAAGGTGGGCACGGGTAGCTAATCCGCTCTTCCTCCTTTTTTCCTTCGCTCTCCTCCTTATCTTTTTCACCCAATGAGCTCACAGTTTCATCAATTTCTTCTTCCATAGACTCGTGCAAAATATTAGTCTCTTCTTGGACAGCGGAGACTTCCTCAATAAGCGCATTAATATAGGAATTATATTCATAATTATCATAGCAATATTTTAGGATAGATAAATTTTTAGGCCTATAAACATCATCATCAAAATCTTCAAACTCTTTAAACATAGATTCAATTTCATAAGCACCCATAAAAGCAACAAATTCTTCTATTTGTTCCACATCATAGTAATCATATATACAATTAGCATAAGAAGCCAAGGTTTTATTATCATTAAATTCGCATAAAAAGGGAAGGTGCGGAGCCTTCATCCTAGAGCAACAAGTATAATCATATCTCAAGCATAGTTGCCTATCATACCAATTCTATATATGAATTTGATCCCATAATAGTTTCCCTTTTTGTGTCAAGCAGTAATCCCTAAAGTATTCACGTTGATCCAACGTTACTCCCATTACATAATTGAATGGGGTATTCTCAGGATTATTAAAGTAGTACATAACATCTTTCACATAACCAGCATCAAGGGTTTTAGGAGGTTCCAGATCTCCATGAGTAGCAAGTACACCTAATTTTTTTGGTATTTCGTGTTCCATATCCATAACTAAAGATAAATAACAACTAAGAACAGCAAATAAAAATTACTTAGTGATAAAGCAAACAAGCACACACGAGAATATTCACCCCACGCTATTGCTCCCCGGCAACGGCGCCAGAAAAAGTCTTGATAACCAACAAGTATAGTGGATCGCAACAGTTTTCGATAAGTAAGAGTGTCGAACCCAACGAGGAGCTAAAGGTAGAACAAACATTCCCTCAAGTTCTATTGACCACTGATACAACTCTACGCATGCTTGATGTTTGCTTTACCTAGAACAAGTATGAAACTAGAAGTACTTTGTAGGTGTTGTTGGATAGGTTTGCAAGGTAATAAAGAGCACGTAAATAAAAGCTAGGGGCTGTTTAGATAAAGACACAACTAAATTAGTTTTAGTAAAGAGTGTTTTGTTATGAGAAAGTTATTTGTCCCTAGGCAATCGATAACTAGACCGGTAATCATTATTGCAGTTTCATATGAGGGAGAGGCATAAGCTAACATACTTTCTCTACTTGGATCATATGCACTTATGATTGGAACTCTAGCAAGCATCCGCAACTACTAAAGATCATTAAGGTAAAACCCAACCATAGCATTAAAGCATCAAGTCCTCTTTATCCCATACGCAACAACCCCCTTACTCGGGTTTGTGTTTTAGTCACTCACGCAACCCACTATAAGCGAATCATAAACTAATTGAAACACCCTACAGCAGGAATCCCTCACGCTTGCGCGACACGGAGAGCACCATAGGACAACACCAATAATAAAACATGCAACTCAAACCAATCACAATCATCAAATAACCCATAGGACAAAACGAATCTACTCAAACATCATAGGATAGCCATACATCATTGGGAAATAATATATAGCGTTGAGCACCATGTTTAAGTAGAGATTACAGTGGGTAAGAGAGAGGTTACACCGCTGCATAGGGGGGATAGTTGGTGATGATGGCGGTGAAGTTGTTGGTGAAGATTGCGGTGAAGATGATGGCCACGACAGCGTTCCGGCGCCACCGGAAGAGAAGGGGAGAGGGCGCCCCTTCGTCTCCTTCTTCCTTGACCTCCTCCCTAGATGGGAGAAGGATTTCCCCTCTGGTCCTTGGCCTCCATGGCATGGAAGGGGCGAGAGCCCCTCCGAGATTGGATCTATCTCTCTGTCTCTTTCTGTTTCTGCGTTCTCAGATTCTACCCTTTCACTGTTTCTTATATTCCCGGAGATCCGTAACTCCAATTGGGCTGAAATTTTAACACGATCTCTATCTGGATATTAGCTTTCTTGCGGCGAAAGAAGGGCATCAACTGCCTTATGGGGTGGCCACGAGGGTCAGGGCCGCGCCCCCTGCCTCGTGGTCCCCTCGGGCATCGTTTCGCGTGGATTTTTCTTCCCAAAATCATATATATTCCAAAAAAATCTCCGTCAGTTTTTATCCCGTTTGGACTTCGTTTGATATGGATATTCTGCGAAACAAAAAACATGCAACAAACAGGAACTGGGCACTGGATCAATATGTTAGTCCCAAAAATAGTATAAAAGTTGCCAAAAGTATATGAAAGTTGTAGAATATTGGCATGGAAGAATCAAAAATTATAGATACGATGGAGACGTATCAACCGTCTTTCTACTTGAAGCTAGCTCCAGGGGATGTAGGCACGGCAGTAATTTTTTACATCCGTGGATGCGCGGTAGTACCGCTATCCCCAGCGGTAGTACCGCTGCCTCACCGTGTATACTCTGTGTGCTGCACCTGTGTAGCCGTTGAATACTACCCCTGCGGTAGTACCGCAAGGGCAGGCGGTAGTACCGCTCCGGTAGTAGTACCACCCTGTTGCCTCGTTGCAGTAGTGTTTCATTTGGCTACAGCCGCCCTAGCGGTAGTACCGCTCCTTGAAGCGGTAGTACCGCTCGGTGCGGGCTGTGAGGATAACGGTCTGATTTCCCCCCTCCTATAAAAGGGGGTCTTCTTCCCTAATGAACCTCATCCTTTGAGCTCGTGTTCTTCCCCCATTGTTGACCTTCTTTGAGCTTGCTAACTCTCAATCCCTCCATGGATTCTTGCTATTTTTTAGGGGAAAAGAGAGGAGATCTAGATCCGTATTTCCACCAATCACTTCCTCCTCTATGTGAGGGGAACCCCTTGGATCTATATCTTGGAGTTCTTTGTGTTCTTCCTCTCATTTTCCTCCCTAGCATTAGTTGCTTCGGTGGGATTTGAGAGAGAAGGACTTGGGCACTCCGTGTGCTCTTGCCATTGCATTTGGTGCATCGGTTTTGTCGGTGTCCTGGGAACAGGGGTCCCCAGACTTGCGTGCCTGTGGCCTGCAGCGTGGCTCAAAGGGGGCCCAGTGCGGCCCATCTTCATCAACACAAGACTCAAGACCCTCGCGAGGGGCCAAGCCTCGCGGGGCGGATGACACGGCGCACCCTCAGGCGCAGCCTCCTCAGGCTGGCCCGCGAGGAGGCGGAGAGATCAAGGCAGGGCACCTCGCGAGGTGCTCATGACGCAAGCCATGACGATCGAGGGTGCCAGGCGGGCGCCAGCGCGCGCAGCGTCCTTCTTTCCACTTTGGTGCAAAGGGGGCAAGCGCAGCCGCGGAGTACCGAGGCATCAGGCAAAGGTTGCCATTTCGGTGCAACGAGACCAAGACCAGGCGGACTACAAGACGGAGGTCACCATGGAGCCCAGCACGGCGTCACCACAGAGCCTTTGGTAGGCGAAGACCAACTTTAGTCAGGATAAGTGTACTAGATGTTCCCCTTCGAATTGGCCAATTGTTAGCGCCCTTCCCGCTCAATATTTGGGAAGAGGCCCAGGGCCTTTGCCTATAAATAGGACTAGCCACCCCTAGGGAAGGGGGGCATCAAGATGGTCGACAAGTGAGAGCAAGTCAGAGAGAGTGAGTGAGAGAGAGAGAGGGTGACTGAACTCCTCCTAGCAGTTCATCACCCCAGCCAAGAACAGACCCTCGTGAGGCTGTTCTTCCTTGTATTGTTCATCATCACCAGCCCCAGGAGGCAATCCACCAACCACACACTGGAGTAGGGTATTACACCACAACGGTGGCCCGAACCAGTATAAACCTTGTGTCTCTTGTGCAGTTCTTTCAGTAGTTTAGATCTTTGCGAGACGGGGAGGTAGAAGGTGTGATCTCCGCGCGCACCCCAGTGTTTGAACCTTAAGGGTCTGCCGGAACCCGTGATCCGACATTTGGCGCGCCAGGTAGGGGTGCGCCGGAATCTGTCTTCCACCACTCCGCTCTCCTCCGACCGTCGCATCCATGTCTGACGCTCGTCGGGCCCGCGCCGAGCGCCGGGCCGCCATCGCTTCCTGCGTCGCCCAGACGGCCCCCATCGGTGGGCATCCTCGTCGTTCCCCGTCGCCCGCCGTCGACGCCGCCACTGGCCCGGCGGGGGGCGAACGGCAAGCGTCGTCTCAGCATCCATCCGTGCGGCAAGACGGCCGCACCGCTACTCCATCGCTCACCCCAGCCGGCTCTTCGTCCCGCGCGCTCCGCGCACCCTTGGAGGCTCGAGCTGCACTCATCGCGGCAAACGAACTCCTGCGCTACCGCCCCGTCGACGACGTCTACGAGTAGTGGCTCAGCCGCGTCGCCGAGCTCGTCCGCGCCGCAGGGGGCTCTCCTGCGCCGTCCGCTCCGCTGCGCCGCACCCCGCCCCGCGCGGGCAATGAAGCTCCGGGGGCGTACCAGCCGCCTCCTCTCCAAGAAGACGCCATGGCTCCAAGGCGCGTGGCCCCTGGGCGGAACCCACTCCGCCAGGTGCCAGCACAGCAAGAACGGAGCTGCCAAGAAGTCCCTCGCCCGCAAGGAGCTGCCAGGGCGCTCCCTGCTCCGGCACGCCGCGACCCTGCTCCAGCTCCGGCACGCCAAGACCCCGCGCTGCTCCTAGCTGCAGCGCGTGGGGACCCTCAAGACCAAGCTCTCCCTCAACCGAAGCCTCCCGTGGCCATCGCAGGCTGCCGCGCCTACACCACCGAGCTGCGCAGCATCGCGTGGCCCGGCAAGTTCAAGCCAGCCCTGCCTTCTCGCTACGACGGCACAACTGATCCCGCAGAGTTCCTCCAGCTCTATGAGCTGGGCATCGAGGCTGCCAGCGGGGATGAAAAGGTCATGGCGAACTGGTTTCCCTTGGCGCTGAAGGAAGGAGCTCACACCTGGCTCTTGAATCTGGCTCCAGGCACGATCTCCTCCTGGGACCAGATGCGCACCCGCTTCATCGCCAACTTCCAAGGTATTCGCGACCGGCCGCCCGCCGTCAGCGACATGCGCCGCATCAAGCAGCAACCTAGGGAGACCCTGCAAAAGTACAACTAGCGCTTCAACAGTGCGCGCCTCAAGATCCCCAAGGTGTCCGAGGAAGCCATCATCTCGGCCTTCTCCAATGGCATGCGCGACGTCAAGATGAAGGAGGGGCTGGCGATGCATGAAGACCTCTGCACCTCCCTGGAGCTGTTCAACTTGGCGAACAAGTGCGCCAGGGCTGAGGAGGGACGTCTCTCCCTCCTCGAGCTGCCTGCCGCGGACCCAGAAGAGAAGAAGCCCAAGGCCAAGGACGTGAAGCGCAAGGGGGCTGCCGTACTCATAGTAGAACCAGACACCAAGCGGGGCAAGGATCTGCCCGAACCCTCCAGGAGCAGCCGGTACTGTGTGTACCACGACCTCCACACCCACAACACCAACGAATGTCAAGAACTCCGCGCCGTGCGAGAAGGAAGGATCGGCCGTCGCCCTAACCGTGCTGATTGGGGCTACGACCGAGGAGGAGGAAGAAACCCAGGATGCTGGGAAGATCGCGGCCCACGCCAGGGGTGGCGCGACCAACCTCGCGAGGACCGCTGGTGGGACCTGCCTCGCGAGGGGGACTGGAGGGATCAGCCTCGTGAGGATCGCCCTCATGGCAACGCAGGCCTACCTCCGCTGCCACCTCAGCCGAGGAGGAACGAAGACCGCCATCAAGACGAGGGGGCTGGGGGCTTCCAAGAGCCGCACGCAATCGCCTGCATCCTGGGCGGAGCTCAAGCCCCAGCCTCTCAACGTATCTTCAAGCAGTTTGCCCGCGAAGTGAATGCAGTTCTCCCCAAGCTCGAAGCAACGCGCCCCCTCAGGTGGTCGGCGTGCGCCATCATGTTCAGCTCAGCAGACCAGCTCAAGTGCGCGGCCACGGCCGGAGTCCTCCCGATGCATTGCTCCCCAGTCATCAGCAACGCGCTGGTCACCAGGACCCTCATCGACGGAGGGGCAGGGCTCAGCGTCCTGTCCGTGGAAACATTCAACAACCTCCAGGTGCCCTATGACCAACTTCAGCCAACCAAGCCATTCTCCGGAGTCACCGACGGTTCCACAGTCCCGATCGGGCAGGTCCGCCTCCCTGTCACCTTCGGGGCCCGCAGCAACTACCGCACCGAGCTCATCGACTTCGACGTCGCCCACATCCGCCTGCCGTACAACACCATCCTCGGGTACCCAGCGCTGGCCAAGTTCATGGCCGTGACTCACCACAGCTACAACGTCCTCAAGATGCCAGGAAGTGGCGGCGTCATCACGGTGCCCTGTGAAGAGAAGGATGCAGTGTGTTCCCTGGAGCGAGCCTATCAGGCCGCGTCGCCAGAAGACCCAGATCGCGGAAGCAGGAGGCTTCCTGAGACCACCCCCAAGAAGAAGAAGACATCGTTAGGC